>OX376068.1:4800000-7352500 GCA_947361185.1 Charanyca ferruginea | reverse complement strand
TTCACGATAAAACCGCTAAACCGATTATCATGAATTTTCTTTTTAACATAGATTAAACCCTGGGGAAGGACATAGGCTACTTTCCGTGACTTTGTCTGCATGGCCACGATAACCAACATTCAAGCGGACGAAGTCGCTTGCAAAAGCTGGTCACAAATAAATCATACATCAAATAAGTACACACTTCAATAGAAAATTAATTTCCATATTGTGTAAACATCAAAGGTCCGTCCCACACTACGAACCAAACTTCTACATTAGTTCTAATGTCAACAAAATCGCACTAGACTATCCCATCACGTAGATGATATTGAATCTCGCTCGCTGCTCGCCCGAAGCAAACTCCAAGTGAATTTGCCAAGTTAAATTGAAAGTGAGCGTTCGGGCTCGACGATTGATGAGGCGGCCTTTCGAGTTTGCACTTCACTATTCACATTCGCACGTCGATGCCTCCTTCACCCCTTGGGCTAATGTTATTGGGGTCTGTATGTGGATTTATCTAATGAGGGGCTCGTGGCTCAAATTTAATCTTAGTTGCTATCCATTATTATATACATACTGGTGCTAAGTATTAATAAATAGAAACGATAATGGACTCTGCACGTCACAACAAAATTTTAAATACGAGTAAGTAGGAGAGAGGAAGGACTCTTTAATATTAATCAACATCATCATCAGCCGAAAGACGTCCACTGTTGGACAAAGGCCTCCCCAAAGGTGGCGGGGTTGCTATAATCCCCACGCAAGGCAAGCGTTCGCAGTGAAGCTGTTAAGCACACGGAAGTTACTACTGCCCGATACCGATGCCCGTAATTTAAATAGAGCAACTGCCAGTATGACCTTCACAACCCAGTGGTTGTGAAGGTCATATTGGCAGTTGACCAAACTCAGAACCTATTCATGGCGGAGGCCTTTGTTCAAAAATTGACGTCTTTCGGCTGATGAAGATGATGAAGCTGCATTTGGTTAGTCTAGAAGCCAAAATGGTTGGGAATAGCCTTTTCTCGACTTAGAATTGGATTGGATTGGATGCTAAATTTTATCTAAAACCTCGACTTTTTCCGAAAATTCGATTTTTGGTTTCAAGTTGTAACGCCCCAAGTTACATTGAAAGTGATACCAGCCGCCCGAGCCGCCGCCGGCACGGACGATTGACGAGGTGGGTCATTCCAGTATACACCCCGCGTATTTTCACACGTCGGTCAATGCCTTCTTGGGTTAATGTTTTTGAGATTATTTGGATCTATTTGTGGGCGCTTAATACATCAGCTTTTTCAGAAGATTTGGGAAACGTAAATAAGTGTTGATGTGGCTGCAAATTGTTAGATTGTACAGTTTAATTTTATTGCAAATAATATTTGGGTTGATTGATATAAGAGTCAGTTTGTATTGACACTCCTCACACGATCTTTTTATTGGCTTATTGTTGGAAACTAAACTATTTACCAGCTTACTATTGTGGAAATATAGTATCACTTATAGTAAATGATATTTTGGCCAATATTAAATATTTATATCTATCATTGGATTCAGAATTTTCCGCTCTATCGAAAGGTACATAAACTTGAAATATTGATCCCTTACCATTGCCATTGCATTCCTCGTCATTGTCGGACAGTACAAAATTATTATTATTAGCAAAAAGCGATTTTTAGAAGAATTTAAAAAGATTCACTCACACGACCAAGATCACTCTTCACTCTACTTTTCTCTTTAACATCACTCTTTTTTGTGTAAGAAAAAAAGATCGATCAATCAATTTCCTGGTGTTACTGGTTATTTGTGAAGCAAATTATTTTTTTAGATTAAAAGTAAAGAAAAGAAAGAAAATATAAAACAGTAAATATTGCTGGAAACTCGTTCGTACATAACAATCGCAAAAAATATAGTAGGTATAACCTGCAAAATTAAATTTTGTTTGGAACTGTGCTGACAAAATTTCGAAGGAAACAGTTTTAATCGTCGTTAGAACTTGAGAAACGCAAGCCGAAACTAAATGGTACATATTCTTCTGTAACTTAAATATTTCATGAAAATATATGCGCAAGAAAGTCTCGTTTTGCATATAAATTACGGTAACGTTGCTGAATATAAAATGTTTTGCAACTAAAACTTGAGAATTAACAGCTATTCAACACGGCTTTTTCAGCGTTACTATTTATTATAACTGTACACTTCTATTCCCCTGTTATTCGCGAAGTAAGTCTTATTAACCTTACTCTATTTTAGAGATTAAAATTTTTCTTCCAGCTTCTGTAAATTTTTCAAGAAAACGATATCAAGCCGTGTGGTGCTTGCTGGTCGAGGATAGCACTACACCATAATTACCCATGGGTGTCGTAGAAGGCGACAGAGGGTTATTGACGAGCAGCAGCGTCCTTCTGAGTACCATAACACCTACTACGATCGCCAACATGCATCGGCCAAGCATGGCGATTACGGCTGAACCCCTCTTGGGCGAGACCTATGCTCAGCAGTGGGCGACTAAAGGTTGACATGATGAAGATAATGATTGTAATAAAACTTGTTCACGTTTATGTTTTGATTTGATATCTGCATTTGTAGTTGAAATATAGCTGGAACATAAATAAATATCTACTGTAAGCTTCTTATTTTACAAACATCAAAAGTTAGGTAATCTTAATTAAAAATAATTAAGAATTCTACGAATTCATAAAGTAGAAAACTTAACCTAGATCCAATTAAAATATTTCCATTTAGAAAACAGAAGGCCAATTATAGTAATCAAAAACGATCAAAATCTAGTCATGTAAAAACATGTCTGTAAAAACATGTCAAAAATGTAGGTTATTTAGAGGTTTTTTTGATAGACTGAGAACAGATTGCGAAAATTCTAGAATTTTCCCTCAGAACCAGCTAACCTAGCTAGGAAACCTTTTTGAAATTGGAACTGTTATAGTCCAAAGTGATAGGACATTCGAGCAAGTACGCGTACTTATGGCTTGGTGACCATTAATTTATTTATTTCAATTACTCTTACACTTACAGTTACAACTAACAATCCAACATATCCCGGGTCCTGTGTGTCACCCTAACCACTGTCACGTCCGCCCCGCGCGACTGTTTCCCCCTCTACCGTCCAGCCGAGCGCGGTTCAGAAAACGCGCGGCCGCGCGGCTCCGTCGTTACATAAAACCTACATAGCTACTTAACCATAAAAGCTACAATAAAGAAAAAAGTACGAAAAATAAAATAAAAGAATACAGATCAAACTTATCTATTTTTTTAAATCGTTAGTATAATCTATTTTAATTAAAACAAGGTCAAACATGTAATTCTAAAAAAAAGAAAAATAAATTAATATCTATATTTAATACATGGAACAATTATTGCATTTATTTACGCGAACTTTTATGGTAACAAGTAAAGGAAACGACGCGACGGCGCGCTACTACGCTGTTTAGGAGTATTCCCATCTGACCCCGAGTGTTTGTCCCCACGTGGGGACAGATGGGAATTTTTGTGTCATCTGTCCCCAAACTTTTAAATGGGGACAGATGGGAATTAAAAGTTTCATCTGCCCCCGAAATATTTTTTACTTAAAATGTCTGTCCCCGAATGGGGGCAGATGGGAATTTCCCGTGTCATCTTCCCCCGAATTTATAAATAGGGACAGATGAGAATGAAAAGTTTTATCTGACCCCGAAATATTTTTTAATTTGAACATTATTATAAAAGCTGAGTACTATCGCGCTCAGCTGTGGCATGAACAGATCATCAATAGGAATAACGTCGTAGGCGAACGATAGGTACAGAATATGGTGTTGTAACTTAATTTTGTTACAGGAATGAATAAAACGATGTAGTTTTCATAGTGGGCTATATGGGTATCGTTATTATGTAATACAAAATTTATGATTTTTAAAATCACTTTTAATCATTCAAACAAGTTTAGGAACTTTTTTTTTTTTTTTTTTCTTTTTTTTTGCTTTTTTTTGCTTTTGTTATCAATATTAACAGTGAATATAAAACTATGCGTAAATTAATAAACGACACAGGACTTAAAATTAAGATAGTACTTCAGTCATGCCACGAGTGCGAGTGAGATAGTCTGACACGCCTATTGTTTTGCGGTGAGTGAAACTGGCTTGGGGCTGGGGATTTAGTTACCTGTTTTCTGTGTCAGAGTGTGGTTGTGTTAGCTGTGTTTTATTAGAATTGTAAAATGTAAGTGCAACTATGTAGTTTCTAAATATTCTGTCTACGTGGGTTAAATCTACAGATAAAATAAATAACGGGGGTAAGTACCTACTTAATCTTTATATGACAAAATTTATAAAACAAACGTAGCATTAGCATACGTCTAGATTGGATATATTATTCTATGCTTTTTAGACATGATACTATTTAAATGATAGGATACTTTTTTAATCATCAAATAAAAAAATTGTATTGTAACGTTACAATACAATTTTTTTATTTGATGATTAACTACAATACAATTTTATTTTTGATGATTAAAAAAGTATCCTATCATTTAAATAGTATAATGTCTAAAAAGCATAGAATAATATATCCAATCTAGACGTATGCTAATGCTACGTTTGTTTTATAAATTTTGTCATATAAAGATTAAGTAGGTACTTACCCCCGTTATTTATTTTATCTGTAGATTTAACCCACGTAGACAGAATATTTAGAAACTACATAGTTGCACTTACATTTTACAATTCTAATAAAACACAGCTAACACAACCACACTCTGACACAGAAAACAGGTAACTAAATCCCCAGCCCCAAACCAGTTTCACTCACCGCAAAACAATAGGGGTGTCAGACTATCTCACTCGCACTCGTGGCATGACGCCAAGAGAGAAGTACTATCTTAATTTTAAGTCCTGTGTCGTTTATTAATTTACGCATAGTTTTATATTCACTGTTAATATTGATAACAAAAGCAAAAAAAAGCAAAAAAAAAAGAAATAGTTCCTAAACTTGTTTGAATGATTAAAAGTGATTTTAAAAATCATAAATTTTGTATTACATAATAACGATACCCATATAGCCCACTATGAAAACTACATCGTTTTATTCATTCCTGTAACAAAATTAAGTTACAACACCATATTCTGTACCTATCGTTCGCCTACGACGTTATTCCTATTGATGATCTGTTTATGCCACAGCTGAGCGCAATAGTACTCAGCTTTTATAATAATGTTCAAATTAAAAAAATATTTCGGGGTCAGATAAAACTTTTCATTCTCATCTGTCCCTATTTATAAATTCGGGGGAAGATGACACGGGAAATTCCCATCTGCCCCCAATCGGGGACAGACATTTTAAGTAAAAAATATTTCGGGGGCAGATGAAACTTTTAATTCCCATCTGTCCCCATTTAAAAGTTTGGGGACAGATGACACAAAAAATCCCATCTGTCCCCACGTGGGGACAAACACTCGGGGTCAGATGGGAATACTCCCGCTGTTTATTAAAAAGTAGTGTAGTCTTATTTTCAAGTTTTCAATCAATAATTATTAAACTCAATTAAATCAACCACCCAGTTAAACTTTTAACGCCCACTGCTGTTCATAGGTCTCCCTCAAGGGAGGGTTCAGCCGTAATCGCCATGCTTGGTCAATGCATGACAGTGATCGCAGTAGGTTTTATGGTACACAGAAGGACGCTGCTCCCCATACTCTGTCGCCTTCTACTCGTACAACACCCACGGGTAGAAATGGGGTGGTGCTATTCGCAGCCGGCATCACACAATGAATGTTATTTAGAAATCCAACTAAAAAAATCAACAATAACAGTTTTTGGGTACATAAATATTATTTAAAATAAGGTTATTTGTCGGGAAACTGGCTACTTATTGACGAAAATATGAAATACTACTTTTTATACACAAACTCAGATACAGATATAGATACAGTTTTCTTAGTACGTCTATCTTTTACGTAAGAGTCGCCATATATCATCGACATTCGCACTTTATTTGCACTTATTTGTAACCCAAAATATACACATAAATATGCACGAAGTGCTCGCGGCGAATAAACATGGTTTCCTCGCCCTCGAGAATATTGCTTGGTTTTTTATTTTTGTAATTAACTTTGCTGTACTGTGTGCCTTTGATAATGTGATCGTTGCATGTTTTTATTTATTTCAGATTTATGTAAGTATATTTGGGTAAATTTTTCTGTCTGCAACGGTCTCCATGGTTGATCGTGTTTTTAGGATTCTGTAACTCGAAAAGAAAAACGGAATCCTTATAGGACCACTGCGTTGTTCGTCTGTCAAAACCCTTGCTTTAGAAACGGGTGCATGCAGTTATCAAGCTCAAATTAGAATCAAATACTAAGGTCTGCAATCCCTTGGAGCAGTGAAATTTAAAACTTCTAAGTATCAGTTCTAAGTATGGGGAACCCCCAAAATTTATTGTTTTTTTTTTCTATTTTGGTGTTAAAATCTTAATGCGGTTCACAGAATACATCTACTTACCAAGTTTCAACAGTATAGTTCTTATAGTTTCGGAAAAAAGTGGCTGTGACATACGGACGGACAGACAGACAGACAGACAGACATGATGAATCCATAAGGGTTCCGTTTTTTGCCATTTGGCTACGGAACCCTAAAAATGAATCGTTGTTCGTTAGTCTCGCTAAAACTCGAGAACGGCTGGACCGATTTGGCTAATTTTGGTCTTGAAATATTTGTGGAAGTCCACGGAAGGTTTAAACGGTGAGAAAATTGAAAAATCTAATAACAGGACAAAGTCTGTCGGGTCAGCTTGTTATTAATAAATAATTTAGATGGATGGAGAGGGAGAAGAAGGCCAAAGAATAGATGGATGGATTGTGTAAAGATTGATATGAATGAAAAGGGAGTCAGTGAAAGCATGGTCGTTGACAGGATGAAATGGATGAAGAAAACATGTTGCGCCGACCCCAAGTAACATACCTAAGGGCAGGAAGATGATGAGTCAAAGATGCAGAGGGCCATAGCCTAAGCTAAGAGCTGGAACACTATACATCATGAAGTTACTCTCATTTTATTCCGAGGCTCCAGTTAGAAACTTAAAATTACCGCATAGAGTACGCTCCCTGCAAATAAAGTTCTTTTTTCTCAGAGATGAAATATGGCCGGTATGTTTTGTAATTATTCTTACCAAACCACAGTCGTGAATCATGCTTAATGTTGTACTACTTCTGCAACGGAATTTTAAAGTGTAGTATGATTTACATCGTAGTCCTGACTAGGGAGCGGTTTTTAAGAAGAACAGGAACCGTAGGTATTTATGAAGTGTTAAGGGAACTATATCGATAGCATGCTCCCTAAAAAAGAAGTCAAACTTTGGTCAATTAGAAATTACTACAGTGCCTAAAGTGTCCCTACACTTAAACATTCGTCATGCCAACCTTTAGACGCCCACTGCTGGGCATAGATCTCCCCCTAGGGGGGTACAGCCGTAATCGCCATACTTGGTCGATGCATGTTGGCGATTGCAGCAGGTGTTATAATACTCAGAAGGACGCTGCTGCCCATCCTCTGGTCTCAATCTGTCGCCTTCTACGGCACCCACGGGTTGAAATGGGGTGGTGCTATTCGTGGCCGGATTTAGAAGACATAACGCCACCGATCCTGTCATGAGGCAGCGTTTCCACCAGAGATGTGCAGGGATGCGTAGCGAGGAATGTGTGTGGTAATGCCAACCAATAATACCGCTTCATTGTCAAAACTTGTAGGTACTAAGCTAGCGCTGTTATTGGCTTGTTTCACACACATCCTTGCACGTCTTTGGTGGAAATGCAACCTAAATGTAGGTACCTACCGGGCCCAGGTAGTCCACCAAAAAGAAAGTTCGAAAAGAAGAAGAAGACGAATTAATAATTAAATTCGTAAAATTTTTGTACATAGGATAAGAACATTAATATCTGAGGCAACCTTAATTTAATAATGATACGTCATTTAAAATCTTTAACGAAGTTTAACTGTTTGGCCTCTCGAGTTCCTGAAACGCGTGAATCACAATATTTCTAATTGTATCTGTAATTAAGGCACACGGAAGATTATAATCATTATCATTTAGAAATTTAGTTATTTGACGGAAAACAGATCAACCATCAACTAAGATTTAAGTCATCATTTCAGCCGAAAGACGTCCACTACTGGACATAGGCCTCCCCAAGGGAAGGTTTTGCCATAATCGTCACGCTTGGCAGGCGGGTTGGCGATAGCAGTACGGTTGTTACAAAGGCACAGAGAACGCTGCTGCCCATTCTCTGGTAAGTCCCTTAGTCGCTCGCCTCCTGCAACACACACGGGAAGATATGGGATGGTGCTATTCTTTACGTCCACCACACGGAAAGATATATATGTGCTCTTACCTTATTTTAAAAAATCATAAAGTATATTATTACTTGTGAAACAAAATATGGCTAGAGTAGTTTTGGCAACAGTAAAGTCATTTATCCAGTAAGAAAGAGTAACATAATCTCCCTACCCTTATCCCTTGGGGTCGGTGCAACACGTTTTCTTCTGCCATTCCATCTCATCAACGGTCATAATCCGACTGTCTCCCTTCTCTTTGATATCGTTTACACAATCCATCTATCTTTTCTTCGATCAGTCAGAAAGAAAGAGTAACAGAACTGTAAAATTACCAATAACAATAATAAATCCTAGTCGAATCTTACTTATCAATAAATCGATACTCTGTCCAATATCAATTGAACGATATATCCTCCAATATATCAACAAGATGAAACATGTTTCGCTTGGTTACGACTAATTGCGAGAATAGGAACGTAAATAATAACGTGAACGTTTCAATAATAACGTTACGCGTTACTCGTGTATCTGCTACAGTAACTGTGGCAGTAACATTACGTACGTTGCTTGTTACAACAAAGGAATTATAATTAAATTACCTCCGTGTTTTTGACAGAAATGTATGTACTGTTATTCTTTATATCATAATTACCTTTGTGTTTGAACTCTGTTATAGACTTTTTTCCTATATACATGCATATTTTTTGTTTGGCCCAGTATCAGCTACGGCAGCGCCGTCCGCTGACACTGACATTAGGTCTTCAAATGCACAAAAGACAGGGCATGGGCAAAATCGGTCTCCCCCATCCTGTTTGTCCGCTTAGTTGTTCAAAACTAAACAATATTTTTTTATGTGGTTTTAACCACCATTAACCTTAAGCTACAGACGTGGTATTTTTATGAATTAATAGACTTTTCACTTCTCTTGCTCGAAAAGGCCGTCATTGTAGCATACCAGAGCGAGGATAAAATAGCATTTCATCCTTTAGGGGAAAAAGTTTTTTTTTTTAATTTTTGTGTGTCAAATATGACAATGAGCCTACAAAAACGAAAAAGTCTTTAGTCATAAGTAGAATAATCATGAATAAAGACTCGACTTATTACTGTTTCATAAAAAAAGAACCTCATTTTAATTTTGAAAATGGAACTAAAATCGGCGATCTCTGGTAGAATGCATGCAATGTGTTGCGGCTACAGAAGAAACTAAAAAAATATTTCATATTGTATTGGACTGTTTTATTTTCTCGCAATCGTAGTGAAAAGTATAGTGTAACACACGGTGCTAAAACCCATTAAAACTCGGTTTCTATTTACTCCCTCGCTAAAGCTCGGGAGTAAAACTACCTCGTAGGATATAATGGGTCATTTTAGCTCCTTGTATAACAATCTACTATTATTGGTATAGATATTAATAGCTACGTTAGTTCGCATATATTGATAAAACAAACCGAATTATTTATTCTATTTTTCCACTACTCATGACCCGTTAGTGACTAAACTCGACGCGACGCATACGACACGTAGGGGCAGGGGCTTATTTCGTAAGGTAAGGTAATTTATATGGTTCAAAATTACCTTGATATATTTGACACTTTGAATCGGGTTCGAGTGCGAAGTGAGCGTCGAAGTGACGGGGAAATTACCTTACAGAATGCCAATTATTACGTCATCTCATACTTTATCTGTCAAAATCTCCCTGTCAATTTATTTCAACTCGCTGACACGCTCGCAAGGGTGGCGCTAGTGTAAATTCGAATTATCAACCGAGTTTTTAAAAAAGCCAATCAAGAAACTCACAGCGGATTCAGATTCGAAGTTTAGAATGTGGTTTTACAGAATCACACTACAGCAGTTAAAACTTAAGAGAAATTATTCCTTTACAACAAAAACACATACTATTAATACAACTAAGCAAATTACTTCATCAAAGCGATATTCAACACGTAATATCCACATTTATGCTCCTAACTCATAAACATAGGTGGAATCAGGCTGAATAGCAAACAGCTCTAATTTCAGTCTGTGGTACCAATTAACCCTTAATAAATGGGTTCAGGAATGCGAAGCTCAAATTAGAAGCTGCCATTGGCTGTCCTAATTGTCATGCATGGGTAGACAAGGCCTGGTTTCGTGGACCGAGTACCTACTTGTAGATAGGTAACCTATTTGAGAAGGTAATTGAGATATCTGTTTGTTAAAAAGGTTTGTGATGTCCTTTTCTCATAAATATTTATGCAGTACATATAACTTTTTTAATTCCTATATGTAGTTGCTAGGGTTAATTTGAACATCACTAACATCAGAGAAAGAAAAAATCTTGAAAGAGTTTTGATTTACAAAATAAATATAAGTCTTAAATCAATCTCAAAGAAGGATTGGTCTCCTTGAGGAAGTAAAATGCTCAATGCTCGTACCTTCTCTGTATGAGGGCCTTTGCCCTGCATTGAGATATAACAGGTTAGTATTATTATTATTTATGGAGAAATGCTTCGATGGAAAAAGCATGAATGTGTGAAAGAGCTAGATCTTAAGGTGTGAGTGAATAAGATAATGTTTGCTAAACACATAAATGATTAGGATGACGTAAAAGATGTATTTAGAAAAGGGATTTGAAAGACAGTGAATGAAGAAAGACGAGGTAAGCCGAGGAGTTAAGCAAAATAAATCTTTTGTTTTAGTTACCTTGATCGTTTATTTTTAATGTCAGCCCTTAACCCCCACATTTAAGCAAAAACGAGAGAAGTGTTTAGAATAACGTTTTTTAGGGTTCCGTACCTCAAAAGAAAAAAACGGAACCCTTATAGGATCACTTTGTTGTCCGTCTGTTTGTCTGTCTGTCAAGACCCTTTATCTCGGGAACGCGTGAACGTATCGAGTTGAAATTAAAACCATATACTCAAGTCTATAGTCCCTTGATGCTGTAAAAAAACCCTCTATGTTAACGTGAAAAAAAGATACGGCCGTTAAAGTCATAAAAAACGCATTTATAATATTAAGTAGAAAGTATGGATTAGTACAGAAGTATGGATATGTACTGTAGCAATTCTAATAGTTTATGAAATAAAAAGCTATGTAGAATTGTACGATAGAATTTAATAGCTCTCACAAGAAACATTTAAATGTGATGGGTATCAAAAACAAGTAATAAATAGAAAACACTAACCTAGACGCACTATGTTAGGCAGAGATTTCCAGTCTAATAGGTTCCACAGCCTGGCCGGCAAACAGGATCGGCCGAAGATAAGTCTGCCGCGATCAGCTACTAGCTTTACGCGCGGATCTTAGCAGTAAGACCCGCCCTGGGAGCAGCAGCACGCGACAGCACGACGGGCCGACTCAGGACCGTTACCGACTTTTGGATGTGGACCGGTAGACTTCAGTAAGTTAAGTCAGGAGTAAAACAGCGTGTTACTCAAGCGACAGCGAGATCTAGACTGACCCATTTGACAGGTTTCTTTTCTGACCGCTCTTCCGAAATTCATAATAATCCAAGTATGAATTCTATTTCTAGAACGCCCGTATTGGTCTTATATAGCGGGGTATTATAGTAGACGGCCAGACTCAATTATTGTAGACTGCCAGTTATTTTTTTTTAATTAGTGCGAATAGGATTTTAAAGAACACCAAATACATCTGCGGGTGTCCAGCTGTTTAGTATAAAATACAGCCATACACACTTATATTCGACATCAGTTTGGAGGTTTTACGTTATTTAAGCCGTAAACTTATTAGAAGTAATATTGACAATCATCAAGATTGACAACTGTCATTGACAAACATGTCATACCAAAAACATTATTTATTTTCCAGATTTATAAAAAGGGATTTAAAATACATAGATATGTAACGTTTATAATGTAACGTAACGTAACGTAGACCAGACCAGCATAAAGACTGTAAGTACTTTTATTCTATTTTTGCATAATAAAAGATTCCAAGAATCTATAAAAACAAGTATTATAAAATGTAAACATCAATTGTGATAAATGATTGCATGCTTATAAAAAGTAAATATAGTATTGTGTTAAACAGAATACTATAGTACCTACAAATATGTACGGAACCCTCGGTGGGCGAGTCCGAAAAAAAGTCAAAAGTCAAATCATTTATTTCAATTAGACCATTATGGGCACTTTTGAACGTCATATTGTAAAATTTGAATCTAGTTGCCGCCTCGCACTAATCCTGTTTTTTTAAGATATTTCTATAACAAAAGAAGGGCTTGAGTTACAAAGATTTATTGAAAGCGGGTAGATGAAATTATGAATGCCTTGAAAACACCTTGAAATGTGTTACGTGATTTCAACCGCTGATGAAAAAAAAAATGTATTTTGACTTTCCTACCACATTTGTAAACATAACAAAATTATTGTATTTCAGGTAGTGGTTGATCTTTATTTTGTAAATATTTTATTTATAATACATATCTACGTATAAATAGGCGAGGCGAACGTTCGTTAGTATTATGGTGAATTTGTCACTTTTATGAGTAGGTACACAACACTTACATGCTAATGCGTTGTTCGAAATGTATATTCATGTGTATACCAGGGCTCGGAAACGTTATTTAAAATAACGTTTTTAAAACGTTTCTAACCGTTCTTTGTACAACGTTTTGTTGGGAACGAAAACGAAATGAGAAATAATGAGAATGTTTTCAAAAACCGGATTATTCCGGTCGAACGTAACCGAAACAAACTATTTCTTAGGTATTTAAGACGAAACCGTTTCGAAGAATATACCGGTATCCAAACCCTGGTATGCAGTGATAAAACAATAATTGAAAGTAATAAAATACAAAAGTGCGATGAAAAACCGATTTATATCAAAACCGTTAACTACAGTAAAATGTTTTCAAAATTCTGCAAGAACTTTTAAAGTAATGCGATACCAGGATAAGACGGTAAAACAAAAGATTGTCTTCGCTCTCATTGTCCTCAAGTTTGGCATACTTTATGCTTCTTTGTGAAAAGAAAGTAACTTTGCTCGTAAGTTGCATTGTGATCACTGAGATTATAGCAGAGTAGCTGTACCCACGTCTCCGTCAGAAAACAAAATGAAAAACGCAAGTTATTGTCTCGTAATCAGCTGTAGTTAAAAAATTCCAGTACACTGAAGAAAATATGACGACGGTTTTTCCAATTTAGTTAGGTACAGTACGCAAAGGAGATAAGTATCCATGTCGTCGGGAATAGTTGAGGATTTCTTAGAAACCAATGGGGGCTTTCAAATGAAATTTTATTAAATCATTGAACTATTTATTCTCTATAAATTGTATTTTATTTTATTCATAAAAACCTATCGGTTTCTAAGTAAGCTTCAACTGTTTCCGGCGACATGGATACTTATCTCCTTTGCGTACTGTACATAAAAAGAGAACCGCCTTCAAAAAAAAAACTAAAAAGTGATAAATAACTTTAGCACACATGACTTTGGTTTCGGAAGTCGGTGGCTTTGTTCTGTTTGTTGTTTTGTATTGCCACCGACATCCGATACTAAAGTCATGTGTGTTCTGTGCTAAAGTTATTTATCACTTTTTAGTTTCTTTTTGAAGGTTTTTCTCTTTTTACAAAAAAAGTTCATATTTTCCACTTTTTAGTGCCTCCTTTATCATCTAAATCTATTAAGGAACGGCAACACAGTTAAAACAGAGATTGAAAGTCCTCCAAAGATGAAGGATGGAAGAAACAAAAACGTCTTCTCGGTATTTGTTGTTTCTTTCAAAAAGCGCTGAATAAATTTCTGTTTGTTGTACCTATACTAAAACCTTCTCCAGAATGTAACAAACAGTTTTCTGAAAACCGCATCAAAATCAGTTCAGCCAAACGGAAGATAATCACAAACATACATACATACAAACATACGGGTCGAACTGAGAACCTCCTTTTTTTTTAAGTCGGTTTAAAATCAATCTACACTGTTTTGCAGTCTGTGGGTTAACTCTCCTACGCGGAGCGCTAACAACGCTCTGCGTGTTCAGTACAAAAATGCATTTAGGGTGATGATGGGGTTGCCGCGCCAGATGTGCATTTTTGCACGGGCAGGGATAGATTGCTTTCATGCGATCATGCGTAGGCGCTGTGCTTCTATCATGAACAGGGTGTGCGCTAGCCCTAACAGCATCCAGCAAAAACTATAGCAGAGAGGTGGAACAGGCCCATACTGGGACATTGGATACGCCTATATGCCACTCGGGCATGGTTTTTATAAGTTTTTAAGTAATGTTTATTTGGTAGATATAAGTACTAACACTAGATTCAAAAGTTGTGTGTATAGTAACTTAAATGCATTTTAGTCTGAAATAAAAGACTTTTTACTCTTTACTTTTACCCTTGACATTTGCTAGAAAGTGCATACCGTTATGATTCACAATAGGATAATCTTTTTTTGTTCATATCTCTCATTGAATTTTGCTAATTACTACTTTTCAACCCTTATAACAATCGTATAGCATCAAGTTAGTTTCCCTTTCCATAATCAACAGAGTTTACACAAACTGCTCCGGCAAAATCTTTAACGAAAACTGTGATCCAATTAAAAAAATAAAATAAAACTTCCAACCAGTCCACATAAGGTATAAAATGGACTCCAGTAAAATGAGAAACAAGATATCTTGGTTCGAGATAGCGTGAATCCATCCATACTTTGACTTTGACTTTGCTTTAAAGAAACGTATATTGTGTGTTGTAAAAACATGGGTCCATTTGTTAGGGAGTTCTCAACTTGCTCGTAGTATCTAAGTCAAAAGCAGATCAACTTTCCGATGCACTTCTATAGAAGCTTGTTGGTCTTTTTTCTCGAAAAAAGAATAAACTATTCTACGCTTACATGATTTTTTAGCACATATGTTCCAAATTTATTTTTTCTTTGATAACACTGAAATCGGTAATGGAAAACATGGTGAGGAAATCTGGACTTATATTATAATTTAAAAAAGTCTAAAATAGCAAATATAAAAATATTGTAATTTCTTTTGTAGGTGTCGTCAAAACTTACTAGTAAGGCGATAAAAAATACATAGGTATCGCTTTTAAGTTGGTAAATAGTGTTATGGAAGAATTCAATTAAATAACACAATCAGCTCTCAAGGTTTTAATAAAGAAACAACTCAGGAATTCAAGTCTTACAGAAAAATAATCCGTCACAGATATATTCCCAACTCAGCGCAATTTCCTGCTCCAAAAACCAGTATACATGTCTAGAATGTTCGTATACCAGGGTCCTAATTTTAAACTCCAATTACTTCCCTACATCGTCGACAGGTTGCGTACGAAGTTTGGAATATAACCGATTCGGGAACACTTCTTGCGAGCGTTGCACATGACACGTAATCTCTTCGTCGCCTTAAGCGCTGTGCCTTAAGAGCGTTCATCCGTTAGAACCATGCTGGAGTCAAAATGATGATTTCCGACGGACAATAAAACGATAATGTGTTTAATTGGTAGATAAGACATTGACGTCAAATTATTGAGAATTTCATAATCTAGTGCATGGCTGAAAATAATGTTCAAATGTTCGTATAGTTTTGTCATAAGAACAGTTTTTATTTAAGCCCTTTTTTAAACTAGCGCTCGATGGTCTACGCGGATGCTAGATAATAGTAAAACCATATACTACAAACTTATAACAATATTACTGTTAAAAAAGCAATAACATTTACTAGTGCATGGCTGTAGAAATGTCAATATTACTGTAAGTTTCATACAAGAAAATTATACTCAAAAGTGCCATTTTGAGCCACTTTTCGAGTTCTTAAACGTGTTAGTTTGGGATGAAATCAGTAATATTTTATGTTTTTTTAGGCCCCGTAAATTAAAACATTTACGTTATAAAACATGGATATATATTTTTTTAATAACTTATATATTTATATAACTATGAATTATTTAGTACTACTATAATCGGCGCGGAATCGCACCACCGCTCAGTGTCGGCGGAGGCCTCATCGAAGCGTTACTGGGTTTAAGGTTGCAGAGGTTTGTTTGCTAATTTCAATATAAACGATTGAAATAAAAGATACGACTTTAAAATACCTTAAAGGCCTTATTATGGTCCAATCCCTTATCTAATTCCCCAGAACTGTGTGACTTAAAATGTAGTCTAGCTATTCTATTATATTATTGTTGTAATACCTACATTTTATGAAAATAAAGTGTTGCATTCTATTCTATTTCGACATAATTTATGCCACCAGATCTTTTGTGTGTAAAACTTACATTTTGTATGCATATCTTCCTAGGAATGCTGTCTAAAAGCGATTCGATCAAGCTCCCTTTCTCCTTTCTATCCATTTTATAGTGTGTCAACGGCTGAAATCGGTTCGTCGCTTTAAATTGTAAAAGCTTTGCTTCCGAGAGATTGTCGGTAAATTTCCGTTTTCTTTTGCCAACATGAAATACAGAATAGGGGCGCTATTTCAAGCATTTCACAGGCACTGATGTATACTATCCCTTAGGAGTCTAGAAAGTAGAAAGAATATTCAAAAATTGGTTTGATGTAAAGAAAAGTCGAGTATCGCTGCCGCTATTCACTCTGACTTTCCACGGTTTAAAAAATGTAAAGTTAGAAGAAAATTCTGATTTATCGCCTGAATAGTGATTAACGGATCAATGAATTAGTCAGATGGTTGAAGCTATATAACTATATAGTTATTACCCCTATACATTATAGATTGAGAACAACGGATTAACTCTCTGTGTTGCCGGGTTCGTGTTCTCAATCTATTATAATGTGTAACAATACTCACGTTTCGTTTAATGAAAATACCCCAGTACTTTACCATTCCTGGGTAAAGGCCTCCCCGTACTCCTTCCACTTCTATAATTATTGTGCCAATCTGTACCTTTATCTCGTCATAATCTCTATCTCTCTAAACTGTTATTGAGTTATTGACAAACCAAAATTACGTCTGTTTACATTATTTCAATCCTCAGAAGAGTACGTGCACAATATGTAAATCATTGCATTGTGAAAAAAATAATGAAAGAATACTTGTAATTTTTTCTTTTTTTTTCAGCCTGTATTTTTCCACTGCAGGGCAAAGGCCCACACCCAAGCAAGCAAAGGACAAGGCAAGGGCAAGCCCCAAGCAAGGCAAGGGGGGGGGGCAAGGGGGGGTTTTTACACTTCTTATACTTCTCGCTATCAAGATCTATTTGAAGCCCAGTCTTTGTCGAAGGAGGCTAGATCATCCCGCCATCTCCGCCTGGGCCTGTCGCGATGTAGCTTGCCATATAGGGATTATGCGTTTGGCCCAATGATCGTCTGACTTGCGGCAGATGTGTCCAGCCCAATTCCATTTCAGCGGGACAGCTTTCCGTGTGATATCAGCTATTTTTGTGATGGAAACGTACCATCGTTTCCATATCCGTATTCCTAACCCGTTCCATAGCTCTCTGGCAAACTGCGAGCGTGGGCCTCTGCTGATTTATCAAAGACCATGTTTGAGAACCATTTATGTGAGGATTGGAAGAATACACACGTCGACAAGTCTTCTCTTAAGGTACATTGGAAGATTACCCTTCATGAGGTCTTACATTTAATAATGTAACGGTTCCGTAGGTACTTGTCGTCTTCATATTACCTCTCGTGCATGTACCAGGCGACCAGAATCAAGGGAGAGCCACTAAGTGCATTGAAACTATGAATAATACATACGCGCTGAGAGATTGCAAGCCAATCGTTTGCGTGACGATTGTATACTCGGTTAACCCTTATTGCATCTAGGTGTGAGCAGAATTTAATGTAGGTTTTACTAAGAAAATCATATAATAATTATCAGAAGGCTAAGCACACGGTTGTGATCGAATTTTTAGGCTCCTTCAGTAAAAATGAACGCATTACAGTCTATTATTAAATTGTTCACTATAATTACGACATCGTTGCCTAGTTATGACGTAGTCATTGACCTCGTAAAAATAGTTTGTCATAAACGTGAAAATCCATTGTTCGTTAATTTTAGCAAAATAATAAAATGCTACTTTAAACATCCCAGTAACACGCTGTCATTAAAAATAATAGTACCGCCAGGTGTCTGGTAGTAAAGCTAAGTATCCACTAAGCCAAAGTTCCCAAATAATTCCCAGTCTTACTTTCAACCTCTAACCCAGGCCCCTGGGCCTCAAGTCTGCTATTACAATAGTGTCAGAATGGTCTATCATTGATTTTCATAATGACGCCATTATAATAGTAGATTACCAAACTTGTCAAAATCAACAATTATGAAATCAATGATAGACCATTCTGACACTATTGTAATAGCAGACTTGAGGCCCTGGTCAACCATGAACCACTGGCAGTCAGAAAACTGACCACTGTCTTGAGATCCAGGTACTAGGTTACCATAAAATGAAAGCTTGTTGTGTAGCTTCTCACCAACACTGTGTAATCGCGATCTATCCGTAGAGTTTCAGTGATGTCTTTCTATTTTGGTTGTTTTCAGCTTGGCTTTGAAAAAATAAATCCATTCAGTAGGTTTATTTTAGGTCACGTGAAGATTCTTCCTTATCCTTTTTTATAACAAAAGAACTTTAACCCATAACATTCATGAATGACGTACTTCCTCTTGGAGACACATTTTTTAAATTAGACTTGAAGTTCCTCTACTTCTTCAGCTTTATCACGTGTTGTTTTTAAGGGAACGTTCAAATTCTAACAATATTACTTATAATCATTCTCTAGTCCAGTGAGTACCCGGTTCAACTCAGTTATTGTAAAAACCGACTTCCTTGCACACGTACATGTAAAGTTTACGAGTAGGTATATCCTCATTTGTTATAGTGTTGCGTCATCCTTTGTTGTCACGGGTATAGTGGGTCGACGAGCTGTTATTACTGAGCACAATTGTGCTCTTTGAACGCAAAATGCCACTTGAGCTACGAAAGGTACCCAGCGCAACTCGTGTTGATATCGCTTGGAGAAGAATTTATTTAAAAAGTACAGATTATTTATTTTATAAAATACATGTAAGAAAAAGGGACGTACGTGCATACGTAAGGACGTACAAAGGTAATGTTTATTTCTTAAGAAATCTCTTTCAGCATACCTATAATACGAGATGATATTTATAGAAATAGATATAGACACAGTGTAGAATTAAAAATTTAAAAAAACCCCCAACGCAAAACATAAAAGCGATTATGTAAAAAGTAAAAAATAATACTTTTGTAGAGCCATCAAATGTTTGTTCGTTGAAATGGCGCTATAATGTCGCGGCGGGGTACCGCTTAAGTAAGTCAGTCCCTCAATTTCATTCACTGTCTATTAATTTACCAGCATTTCCGACCAATTTGCTTCGATATTATCAAATTTTTGTAGCTAATCTAGTTGTTAATCTTGTTGCAAATCTAGTTACCATCAGTTCGCTATTTTAGATATTTAGTTATTGCTTTAAACTTAGCGGTACCCCGCCGCGACAATATAGCGCCATTTCAACGAACAAACATTTGATGGCTCTACAAAAGTATTATTTTTTACTTTTTACATAATCGCTTTTATGTTTTGCGTTGGGGGTTTTTTTAAATTTTTAATTTAATTTTTATTTTAAATTTTTTAAATGTAATTTAGTTTGGTTTTGTGTGGTCAGTGTGGTCACCTATAATAATATGTTTGAAAGCAAAGTAAACATCCGGTATGCGTCTAAGATCCCTACCGCAGCAAACAAAAGAGCTGATAACTTTAAAACTGCTGAACCGATTTTGATGAAACATGTCTAAGAACCATCGCTAGAGAATCTACTTTCAAATAAAAAAAACCGCATTCAAATCGGTTCACCCGTTAAAGAGCTACAGTGCCACAGACAGACACACAGACACACAGACACACAGACACACAGACACACAGACACACAGACACGTCAAACTTATAACACCCCTCTTTTTCGTCGGGGGTTAAAAAGAAAATAACATTAAAAGCGTAAACTTTTATAATCATATTGAAACGGCATACTTCATTTTTTTATCATTATATTATTCTATGCATGCTCCATCTCACGACGACACGGTTGGCGCAGTGGCTGAGCGATCGACTGCTGCGCAGCGTGTTGCGGGTTCGATTCCCGCCCAGGATAAACATTTGTGTGATGAACACTTGTGTTTGCCTTGTCTCTGGGTGTTGTTTATCTATATATGTATGTATTTAAAAAAAAAATGTATTTGTAACGCAAGCCTATAGGTAACAATTTAAAAATAAATAAATAATATCTATACCAAATCTTACACCGCTCCGTTCGTGCAAAATATTTAAAAAGGTGTGAGGTTTCTCTTTACGCATTAAAGTAAGCTCTTCACTTTACATATTTTAATAATAGTGAAATTGCTTACTTACCTATAGGCTACCTTATTATTTTACTTAATTTTTTACTTTATTAACCTTATTATAAACTATACCAAATCTTACTCCGCTTCGTGCGTGTAAAATATTTAAAAAAGGTCTAAGTTTTCTTTTTACGTATTAAAATATAGGTTTTAATTCGAAAGTAAGCTAATCTCAAGATTTTGTAAGAACTTCACATCACCACAATTTTAAAAACAACACTGAATATTGTGGCACAGCTTGTTCGAAATTGTATTACATGCAACCTTTGCAACCTGACCTCCGCTGGTCTTGTTACAATACCTCGGGGGCTAATTGGAGCTATCTAAACTTAGCTGAGAATTATACACTACACACCTGAAAATAAAGGAGCATGCTACTACATAGTCTTAATATGGTATGGTATGGTATAACGGGCTAGTGTCCGCAACTCCACGTCTAAGCGCGTATTTTGCGTATTTTATTACCTGATTAATTATGACTTTGATCCCAGAGTTTTGTAAGACGCTTTGAAAATCGGAGCATATATTGCAAACGGAAAGTGACTGGCAATTACTAATGATAATTTTAAACGATAGGTTACCTGTCAAACATAGATGTGATCTTTAGCGAGATAAATTAAAACCACCTGATCATTTCATGGAGCTATCGAAGACCCTTCCATCTATCTGGGCATGAGTGCCCAGTCTATAACATCTGCTGAGTTGTGCTCCCAAAGCCATTCTCATCTTCTGTCTGCGAATCTTATTGCTAGATCGGGTATACTATTTCTCTTAAGGCAAAATATCTTATCTTAGACTGCCCACCCCCTGCAGTTCAGCAGCTAACTGGTTCATGTGTTGGTCTAGTCTGGTTTGATAATTCTTGCTGTGTGTCTCAATTGCTTCCTTCACTATTCGATGTTGTATGTGGTTCCGATCTGGAAATCTTTAAACCCACTCCGCACCCTGGTCGGTCGCGCCAAAGAGAATTATCACA
The DNA here is from genome assembly GCA_947361185.1 of Charanyca ferruginea. NCBI lineage: Eukaryota > Metazoa > Arthropoda > Insecta > Lepidoptera > Noctuidae > Charanyca > Charanyca ferruginea. The sequence goes on along the minus strand of OX376068.1, from coordinate 7,330,915 downwards.
GATTTTCAGATGATGACAATCTTCAGTGCCTGTGTGGCGTCTCCCCGCAGACCATCTATTTTGCGCCGCATGCCTGTCACCTGCTCATGTGAGGATCTAATAACTGCGTCAGCGGATTGCGATGCCGCAGCTGAATATAAGGCTAAACAAGAATTGATTTTATTTTTTACATATACATAAAGAAGAACAAATGCAATACCGATATGATTGTTGTCTTTGTTCAGTGACGAGGTTTTCAACAAAGACATGCAAAGTTATAACATCAATAAATTACATAAAATTGTTATAATATATACTTTCCTCATAAACATCGTACACGTGACATGATAAAGCGGATTTCACTGACGACCCGATATATAAAATAAATATAGTGCGGACACAATAGATTCCCCAGTAAATCGGAGATAAGTCTCAGATAACGTTCAGATGGACTCACGTTTTTCGTATTCAGCCATATTGTATTGTTGATGATTGTACCTTTAGTCCCTAGAAGGTTATGATTCATCTTTTTATGTGAATAAGCTGAAAGGGTTATGATTAGTTTAATGGGCGAATAACCACCATTATTTACTAAATTATATCTAAACTTATCGTAGTTTTTAAAAATTCCACATTTTTATCTGCTTACGTTACATACTTTTACTTGGTCTTGCATACTTCGAGGAAAGGATAGAACAAGGAATAGATATTGTGACAAGTTAAATCTATAGGTTACAGTTATTTATTTTGTCTATTCAGCTTAGAATTCACTGCCAGACATTTTCTTTTAACAAACAATATTAAACAGATTTCTTTGGCAAATTCATTCAACTCTGAAAACTTCAATGCCGAGAAGCTGGCTTTCTGTATTTTAAAGTCGAAAATAACAAGGATGCTCTCAAACCAAAACAACCTTAATCATGTTATTAAAACTTGTGCCTTCTTGCAGCGTTGCTTAACAAAAAAGTAGACAGTTCCGACTCGCGAGTCAATTCGATAAGCTTGTCTGTAATTGGCTGACTACAGAACTTTGAGAGAGAGAGAAGTTCTCGATACAAATCTTAGGACATAATACTCTTGTAAATTACACTGTTAGCGTTTGGATAAAGGTGCAGTGTTAAGCCATAGACACTTTGACACACACACACACACACACTTTGACACTTTTTTTTGCGTGTATAACAAGAGTCTTTTCTCGTACTTACAGCCAAGAATACCATAGTCACCATGTCTAGCCGTTGTCTGTTTTTATTTTCTCATAATTAACCATCTATCTATCATGTCATGTATGTTGAGTGACATATTGTTTTCAATAAATGATTCATTTGTGTTATCGAGTGTACCTGCATGTTTAAGGACCGTTAGCTATCATGTCCTTATGATATTAGGACCATTTGCTATTAGGTCATGTTGCTAATAGGACGAGCTGCTCACAGGTTTTTTTGCTTTTAGGACATTGTGCTCATAGGACGTTCTGCTTAAATGTCCTTTCGATACGAAATGATTTACTTGTACCTTCATAATGACGTTGAAAAATTCGCATTGCGACAAACCCCACAGACCTTCAACATGGTACCTAGAAACGGAACTATAAATTGTTTAGAAGCTAGACTACCAGAAAATGGTTTTAATATTCGAATTACCGTTTCGCCGTCTCACAAAACACGAAGATTTAACCTCCGCCTGGAGTAATTTGAATAAAAATAGTCAGTTTTGCGTCGATCCCGGTGGCTCTGTAATTGGGCGCCGAGTCGAGAGGCTGAGTCGCTTGACACACATCCATGATACAACCTCGTAGGTACCTAACCTTTACGAGATAATGGCTCTACAAACTTAGGGGGTAACTTTTAGCCTATTACTAAGACTATATTTGGAGCTATGTTGACTAAAACGGAAGCTAAATATTTTTGCAACTACGTATTTTGCTATGTAGACGACGGGAGTAAACACATTTATTTATAGGTGGAAACTGGGCAGAGTTTTCCGACAAATCTTCGGAAAATGATTTTTCAACTATTCGTGCAAAATATCTGTGTATTATGGGACTTGAAAACTCAGTTGCAGAGGCACCCGTGTGATAAGATCAAATCAAATCAAATCAAATCAAATCAAATCAAGATGTTCCTTCTTTATGAAATCAAACGTAAATGTAAAGAAGTTTTTATTTCTGTTCATGAATAAATGTGGCTTCTAAGACATCCTTTCGCTGCAAAATGAACAATTATGATTTGCTTCCACATTTATTGTGCGAACTGCCAGACTGTAGAATTCACTGCCCATCTCTCTGTTCCTCGATAAGTATAATCTAGGTATCTTCAAGGCACGAGTGAACGGTTCATCCTAGGCAAGTGTGCTCCACTATCATTACTTTAGGTGAGTTGTGGCCAAGCGCAAGCCAATTAGAATATGAAAAATAATTGCCCATCACTGTTATGTACATAACAGTGATGGGCAATTATTTTTTTTTATTTTTTTTTATTTTTTATTACATGTGATCGCAAGTAATTTAACAGGTAGATATTGGCATTTTTTTATGAACGTTTGTAAATCTATAAGCCGGTTCATCCTAGGCAAGCGTGCTCCATCTTAGGCCGCACCATCACTTAAGATAATTAGAGTTGCGGCCAAGTGCAAGCATATTAAAATATGAAAAATATTGGTAATCAGTGATGAAATATTTTTTTTTTAATTTCTTCTAAGTATATGTTGCTTCCGTGGTAAACTTGCAACGTCTTTACTATGCCAAACAACATGCTAAGAAAAACTATCCGGATCCGACTCTGAGTCGATTCTCCGCAACTTCTTGTAATTGGACAAAAGCGGCTCGAGAGTTCCAAAGTTGCTTGACACAGATCCCGAGATACCGGATACATACTAATGTGGATTATACATCTTCAAGTGGCGGAGGTAGAGAGATAGTATGAAATGTACGAAAAAAATTCTTGGGATTTACTCTCAGTGGTACAAAGAAGTGGTTTTCTTTTAGCGTAAGACAGAAAAATAAAAAATAGTTAATGAGAAAAGTCAGCCAGTTTATTATCTAGGTGCACTAATATTATGCTGAAATATATGTTTCTTTATTTGGTTTTTTGATTGAACGCGGTATCTATCTCGCTAATAGGAAGTTATATATATTATCCTTGAGTGGTATAGGTTATATTTTACAATTCCCAAGAACGAAGTCGCGGTAAAAAGTTAATATTGTCATAAATTCAATTTAATTTGTTTGAGTTTATCCTTAACTAAAAATACCTAAAACGATTTGTTTTTTAATTGTTTTTTTTTTAATACTTTGCACTACCATACTCTCTTTTCCAAGTTATTAATTGTAAAAAATACATTTGAATTAAGAAAAAAACCATCGTTACTTGCCCAGTATCGATCCCATGCAAGGGAGGCGGGCTCCTTACATCACTACATTTTTATTTATCCTATGGTATAACTATAGTCCATAGCAAAAATAATTATTCCTATTCGTAATGACGTATACACTTATACGGTGCAACCGTACATTGTGAAATTAGTACATACCGCGTCAGCATATCCGCCAACATTAATTATTCATTTTCACTTACTTACAATTTAGTTCACTATCGGTCATCGGACGCACCGTGTGTTCTCACGAACCAATATCATATCAGTATCATTTATTCTTAAAACCTATCTGTATTTGAGCTTTTGTGTTAACTAAGTGTAATAAACTGTCGAACCTTCATGGACTCGTATCATTTAATATCATAGCATCCTATCAGTAAAATTCGCACAGTACAATACCGCACAACGTCAATTTATTGTTCAACATTGACGCATCGAACGTAAATTCTAGGTTAGCATAGCATGTAGGTACACCTACAAGTTCCCAAGATAATAACACGTATCTGTTAATTAGGAATATCTAGAATTTCGGCATACATTTTGGTATTTAGTGGTCTAAAATAATCTGTTATGCCAATTATTATCAGGAAACTAATGTATAGGATATGCCTTCAAGCTGATTTGATGTGAAATACGTCTATTGTCTGTGAAATATACATCCGAGTGAAGGATAAACTGAATGGCAGTATGGTAAACATAATTTTGATTGTTCGTTTGAACTGTAAATCAGTAAATAAATTGACTTTTTGTGAGATAAATTCAGGAATTTGAATACACACAATTTCAAAGATCTTTTCGCAGGCCATGGTCTACATACAATCTTGCGCCGCATGCCCAGTCACCTGCTCATGTGAAGACCTAGTGACTGCATCAGCAAATGGCGTTGCCGTGGCTAAATACTGGACTAAATAACTAAAAAACGAACTAACTAAATATATAACCAATACGATTTTCGGATAGTCAAACAAACAAAAAATTCAACTTTTTATGTATGTAGATGGAAAAACTCGTGCACATGCAAACCTAACATTAGATAGTTTTTTACAATATGTCCCAGAATTACCTGTAGTGGCTTACATTTGGTTTTTATACTGTTCCTTTATTCTATTTTTCACTACAAGCTCGTGGAAAAGGTAATTACTTTATTAACTTTAAAGGAATGTTTACAGTTTGATTAGGTAGTGCAATTTCGAATATTGTTTATTTTTAAGCTTTATGTTAGAACAATACTTTTTAACGTTGTATTTTAAATGACTACGATACTATATGAGTTCCCAGGTTTTTGGCGTTTCCAAGGTTGGGCAAAGATTTTTGAGTTTTTCCATCAAGAATTCTTAGTAACTGACCGGTGTCTGGATCTGTGTCCGGTTATTCCAATAGACTCGTCCGTATTCACGTCAATATTTAGGTACAGCAACAAATTCCTTTAATGAAAGATACAAGACTGCCTGTTGTCGGTACCTTATCAAAAGACTCACTGATCCCGAAATAGTTCAACATAAGTTCCACATCGATGGATCAGAGCTTAATAAAGCAATAAAGCAATAACCGCAAAGGTTATATGCAATAACGAGCGTCGGATCGACCACCGAAGGTTGCCGAAGTGGTCCGAATGTGATTGACACCAATACCGGCATCATCTGGTTTGAACTGCTTCAGATTTACAAATATTTGTATATTGGATCCACTTCAGTGAGAGTTAATTGGGCGTAAAATATTCGCGAAAACAGAAATGTGTACCTACCTGTCTCGGTACTTATTTTAAACATTTCAATATTGTTTTACCGTTTTTGGACCAGACCCCAAAATCAGTCATCATCATCATGTCAACCTTTAGGGTTCTACCAAGGGGGGTTCAGCCGTAATTGCCATGCTTGGCATCGGCCAAGTATAGTGATTACGACTGACATGCATCAAATGCATCATCATGTTGGCGATCGCAGTAGGTGTTATGGTAGAAGGACGCTGCTGCCCATCCTCTGGTCCCTCTGTCGCCTTTTATGACACCCACAGCTAGAAATGGGGTGGTGGTATTAGCGGCTGGCACCACACCACACGGCAAATCAATTATGCATTATTTAAATATAAATATTTGCACTATACCTATTGGCCGAATTAAATATTATTATTAAATATATACTTAGTCTGGCCATAAATACTGTTACAATTAAAACTTAGAAAGCTATTACATTTGAATTTGGAATCTGTCATTTTTATACGATTGTTCATTGAGTTTTCAAATTTTGCGATATTAAAATTGAGTGGGGTGAGAAAGAGAACCGAATCGCTGTGATTGCATTACACAAAGTTGGTATGGAATCAAATGCAATTTTTAAAATTCTCCATACGCTTGGTATTAGTCAAATGTTTGTGTATTATTAGGGCTATTCATAGGTACAACCTGTGAGACCTCCTCTGTTTGTGACAGAAAAAGATCTGGCCGTCCACGTAGTGTTCGTACGAAAAAGGTGGTCAAAGCAGTAAGGGAAAGAATTCGAAGAAATCCTGTTATACAGCAAAAGATTTTATCTCGAGAGATGAAGATAGCACCCAGAATCATGTCGCGTATTTTAAAAGATGGCTTAAGACTTGCAGCCTATAAGAGACGCACCGGTCATTTTTTAACTGATAATTAAAAAAAGAATAGGGTGGTAAAATCGAAACAACTACTGAAGCGGTACGCAAAGGGAGGTCACAGAAAAATTTTGTTTAAGGATGAGAAAATCTTTACAATTGAGCAACATTTTAACAAACAAAATGACCGTATTTAAGCTCTAAGGAAGCTTCCCAATTAGTCGACAGAGTGGAACGTGGGCATTATCCGACTTCAGTGATGGTTTGGTGGGGTGTTAGCTATGAAGAAGTGACTGAGCCATATTTTTGTGAAAAAGGTATCAAAACAACGGCACAAGTGTATCAAGATACCATTCTTGAGAAGGTAGTTAAGTCCCTTAACGACACCATGTTCAATAACCAAGTGTGGTCCTTCAAACAAGACTCGGCGCCGGGTCGTAAAGCTTGGTCCACGCAGTCTTGGTTGGAAGTGAACGTTATGGACTTCATCAGAGCTGAAGACTGGCCGTCGTCTAGTCCCGATCTTAATCCGCTGGATTATGATTTATAGTCAGTTTTAGAGAGTACGGCTTGCTCTAAACGCTATGATAATTTGGAGTCCCTAAAACAATCCATACGATTATCAGTAAAGAATTTTCCCATGGAAAGAGTGCGTGCTTCTATTGATAACTGGCCTCAACATTTAAAGGACTGTATTGCAGCCAATGGATATATAATCGAATAAGCTTTTTATATTTTAAATTGTTTTATATTTATGTATTAAACTAACACACTGTAAAAGTAATAAATATTATTTGCAATAAAAAAAAATTTTTTTCTTCGTGACAATATTTATGGCAAGACTAGGTACAAAGCTTAAAAATAAATATAAACATATATGTCGGATCAGTCACGATTTAGTCCGTTAGATTCAATCATCATGTGAGCAGAATATGGGTTTCGTGCAATGCAAACACACTGGGTATAGGATACAGTACACGGTGTTTATTAAAACCACAATTTAGTACAATTAATTTAAAATAAACTCAGACACTATAATTAATATAGACATAGGTTCACTTAGACATAGACATAGGCACTTCACTTCAACAACGAATCGAAAGTACAGTTTCGGGACGTATTAGCTCCGATGCAATCAGACACTGGATTCTGAATGTCTTCCTCGCTGTTGGCTGAAAACATCACGACTCTGTAGAAGCGTGCCAAAATGGTGGTGGTTGATCACGTGTTCTCGATAATGGCACGCTTGCGATTCGTCGTTTCACGTTCATACTATTGACCGGATACGACACATATAATTATGTACAATCTCATAGGGCATCAAAAAACTCGTCCACATCGCTCTCAATGGGACAAGCCCTCCATTGTACATATTGTTATGTATATATTTATTGCGCTTTGTATATATTATATTTAATTCGGTAAAGTGGTCTGAAAATGAAATGATTAAAATTTCTCAATACGTATGTAAAAAACTATATCTATTAATATTTTTCTCTTTTATTTCAGGTATTATAAAGTCTACCAATGAGCTCCAGTTATCTAGAGTGTAAGTAAAAAAGTCTATTTATTTAGTGTGAATTACAAAAATAACAGCTATTTTCAATGCCTGAACCTAAATAGGTACTTGAAATAAAAGAAGTTGACTTTACCAGTCTGAAAAGTTGTGACAAGTTTGTCATTTCATGAAAATGCACGTTTTTTTAAATTGGATTCTCGAATGGATGAAAAATAATAAAGGTTTGTTTTTTAGTCGCTTGAATCGCATTTGTCGCTGACAGGTTAGATTGTACGTTAACGACATGTTGACATGTTATCGTATTATTTTATAATAAAAAGAGAAGATTTTATCTTTTTACATTTGTATTAAAACAGAAAAATAGTTATAACATTTTGAAAAAATAAAATCATAGCCACGGAACATTTTTCAAATGATTTTCCTATTTAAATAATTCTTTACATGCATTCATTTCAATAACGTGAAATGCAAGTTATGTAAATCTAGAAGAATGTTACTACCACTGCAAAACAAAAAATACAATTAAAGCTAGATAATATACACTTTATTTTTATCGTTAAACAAAAGGAGATGAGACGCAAATGTCATACTGTCTCATACATAATGTATGTATGTATAAAGAAAATTTTAATAGTTCAGTCATTCCGACAGAACTTTAATTATGGAGAAAAGAAAATACAATTTTATAGTTCGCTGCATTTTGTTTTATATAAAAGCGTTTATAAACGAAACGTTAATGGATTTTGGAATTGGAAAGACGTTAAAGCTAGATTTTTGCTGTAATGTAAGCAAATGCTTTGCTGAAGATGAAAGGAATATTATCGTGATAACAATTTTATTGTATTTGCTCACAAAAGTTAAAAGCCCCGCTTCAACGGAGTTGACAATTTGCGCGGTCGCGATCGCGGTCTGATACTTCTATAGTTTTATTAAATAATAATAAACTATTTATTTCGGGTATCAAAGCCCCATAACATAAATACCTTACATACTATCATACATACTTATTAAAAACCACAAAAAAAATATAATTAAACTATTGAACACGAAGCGACGGCGCCGGCGTCGTGTTGCGCTGCGTGGTGTCGCGTAGCCTTCCGCGGAATCGCCGAAATACGACACCCTCCGGCCAAAACTCATTCTTAAGGCAGGTCTCGATATACTGAGTCGAAACTCGCACCACGAACGACTTGCGACGACGGCGACGTGGAGAGAGGCTGCCCGGGTTGACGCCACGCTTGGCAGGCGGGTTGGCGATCGCAGTATGTTTGTTACAAAGGCACAGAAAACGCTGCTGCCCATTCTCTGGTAAGTCCCTTAATCACCTCTTACGACACCCACGGGAAGACATAAGATGGTGCTATTCTTTACGTCCGACACCATACGGACGAACTATGTAGTGAACTATATAGTCTTTTATTTACATACATAAATTGCGACTGCTCCGGGCGGTCAGCAGCACGTCGAAATTTCATCGTGCGATCAAGCAGTTGCCAGGCATACTTCTCGAGCTGTTGACTGGTCGCGCATATTTCCCCTCCGCCCGCGCTTTTCATCCCACCTCCGCGTCCCGTGAAATTCTATATGATGATAATGCAATTCGAATATTGAATTAAACTACATTTTCCTATTCGTCGTCGTCGCCTGCGCAAAAGTAGCAGTATTAGCACAGTATAAGTATTAGTACTACCGTACAGTAGCGACACGCACCCACACACGTATCCAATATATAGTTTCGTTTCTATGGAGAGTCGCGGGTGTGGTAGTAGTGCTTTTTCCTCAAAACCTTTGTTGTTATCGATTAAATTGTGACTGATACGAGTTACAATCGACGGCTGCAGCAGCTACCAATGGTAGCTTCAAACTGTTGACTATGACTGCCCGAGCGGTCCAATCATTTTGATCAATGTGTAACTGCTTAAGTAGCCCTCTTATGCCCGTTGTGTGCTAATGCTAACAAAACCATAAATTATATCTTTGTACATAATAATAATATAATATTTCTCCAAGGACTATTAATAAAGCGTTGTCGAAATAACACATCTACGTATAAATTACACCCAAATTTTATAGGCACGTTATTAAAATCGCTCCGCATACTAATATCACTCAAAAACCCACATGAACTTAATCGGTCCACACTTTTTAATCTCCACTTTTATAAGGGTAAGCCATAAATTGGAGGGTAGCAAGGGTTTACTCTGTGCACAGAATCCATTGTGAAACAGATCGTAATTAAGCCAGTAACATTTGGTGCTCGTTCCTTATATTAATTTTAATTAAAAGTCCTAAAGCGTTTTGTCTTCGGGTAAAGAATGGCATTGAGGGTAACTTGAGAACTAGGTAGCCTTATACTTTCACAAAGTCAATTAGTATGCACGTTTAGTGACTTTTGGAAAGAATCATGGAGAAAAAGTCCGTCATTAATTTGGTAAAGTTGGGTTTTAAGCCGTTTTTTAAATATGTGCCTTGTACACAGTGGGCCAGGCTGGTTAGCTATAGTTTTAGGTTCAAGAGTGTCTTAACAGAATAAGTAAGTAGCAGATTTGTGGCCATATAGAACGAGCAGCATTTGCATAAAATTGAAATGTGAATTCTAAAATACAATATTAATAATTTAAAACACAAACATCGAGAATGTTAACTAAAGACCCGAATTTTGTTTGCCAACTGTACAAACAATGTATCCTCTATCTACATGTTACACTCCCAGTATTATAATTAGCCAGATTTAAACCGCAGTTCAAAGTCTCGACATAGCGAAAATCACCTATATTACCTGAGTAATTGATTCAGAATTCTCGTACAACCAGAAGGTCGGTAGATAGGTAATGAAATCAAATAACTTTAGTTGGATCCTCATCCCGAGGGAAACCTTTATCTTTACATAGAGGACTGCTTACCATAATTTTCTACAGTTCACTATCTTTTACGAAGATTTACGATCGTCTATTTTTTTTTCTACCTTTTACGGCGAATAAAGATGGTTCCATGCCCGTCTGTAAATATACGTAGGTACCTATAATAAAGAGCTATCTCTTGCATTATGCAGACTGAATACAGGAGTTTATTTAGGACACGTTGGTCTGGGAATAGAAGAAAAATATGGTGTGACAGCTTTATTTCATATTGTACGAGTTATACTTTGAGAAAAACATTACCTTGAGTAAAAGTTATCTTCTTAACGACAGCGGAGGACGCATATATCTGGATAAATTATCGTTTAAAGTTGTTTGCTTTTATTTACTACAAATATCAAGTTATATATCGCTATTTACTAAACCATTTAAACTACCATCGGTACAACAGCTTGGTTACATGCAGGTATGACGTTGAGTACTCGTAATTAAAAACGTTAAAAGTCTAGTAGCAAATCTATATTAACATCTTGTCAAAAATGTAGGTGAAATGGAAGCATTTTTGACAAATTGAGATTAAAATTTAAATGCGGACGTAATAGTACGAGATTGATTTGACTTTTGGACAATTTGGCTCTATAGGTGTACAGACGCTATCCCAAACTGCCAAATATTCCCAATTGAACATGAACCTTATTATTTTGTGATAAAGTTGAAAAACTATCAAAGAAATTTGACAGATTAAGGTAGCTTGATGTATTGTCCTCTGTACATAAGCACAGTATAAATATTAGTACTATCGTACAGTAGCGACACGCTCCGCCTCCCTCTAAAACCATTCCTCACCTCTCCCCGCGTCGAATAGCTGCCCCAAGGAACTGCGTTTTTGCTCGAGCGGCGCATAGACAAGCACACATACGCACGTATCTGTACAGTCTGTTATTTTAGTTGTAGTGTATGCAATTATATCGTTTCGTTTCTATGGAGTGTCGCGGGTGTGACATAAGAGTACAAAGAAACAATAACAGAAATAAAATACAAAACAGAGAAATTCATCAACAATACAACATAATCTTCACTTCACTGAAAACTATTGATATCTTTATAACATTCGAGACCACAAAGCTTCTGCACAAATACTGTAAAATCCAGTATTTTGCTTGTGGTTTTACCGCTCAGATGCATTCAAAACAACATACTTATTTAGTGTTAGCTGTGCCCGCGGCTTCACAAACATGAACCTTAGTGTAACGGAAATAAATGTTAGCTATGTCATCATAATCCTCCCAAAGTTTAGTATTATCTAGTAAATTTTTACCATTGGCATTCGTAGCTTTCGTTGTAGATAATATTGTATTCTTCAATGTTATTTATTAGATAGATACCAGGTTTTGCCCGCGACTTTGGCCGTGTGATTTTCTTACAAGTTTTCGATATTGAAAAAAACCATAAATTCAGGGTTTGCTCCCTATTAGCGAAACAAATTTCAGAATTAGATCAGCGTTCGCGAGCGCTTTCCTCACAAACAAACTCTTCAGCTTTTTAAAAGTAGTATAGTAAAGATAGTGTTTTTGTTTTTATCCAATGTTTACACTAAATCTATAAGGGATACTGGGTACGGTTGAAACATTTTAGCGTTTATCATCCATTGCATCGGGATTAAATAAGCGAGCGATGACGGAAATAAGTACTAAATAAAAGACCATAATCTGTCTACTAATGGGCAATGTTGTTTTAGATCACTGTATTGTAGATTAAGTGTAAAATCAAATGTAAAAATAAAAGGAATTTATTTCAACCGTCCCCCTGCCAGGGTCAATTGAAACACATGCAAATAATACAAAATATATTAAATAACATGTCTTATTCATCGTCTAATAACATTTTACGACTCGTAATGGCACAGTTAAACATTACAAATAACTTTTTATTAATATTCAAGTCTTTCACGAATCTTATAATCTAACATTATTTTAATCAGCCTTAGGCTAAAATATATGTCTGCACATTTAATTAAATATTAAGATAAATATATTTAATCTTTAAATGGGTGCCAAGTTCAATGGTCCGTCCTGAAATTTATTTATAACAACTTAAAATACATATAATTTCTTCTTATAATTTAGGATAATATATTGAAAACTAAGGTCTGACTTGGCTAGTTCTCAGATACGAATTATTATTAAGTACCTATTAAAACTGTCATGGAAGAGCCCTATGTTCTATATTAAGATTATATACTATATCACATTTCTTGATTTTCATCGCCACCAGTCACCAACAGGGAACAGTGGTTCAGTCCAGGTTCGGACACTGTTCTTAACGAAGATATGGCTTTTACATATTCATAAGCTTGTTTGTACGTCGATAAGTCGGCCTGATCTCTTGCTTTGGCGTACCCTTGGCATCTAAGAAACAAGAAAATTAAATAAATAAACTTGTCCAACCATACCCAAAAAATATGTTTCAACTGTCCCCAACCATAAAACGTCTCATAGTACGAATGATTATAAATTTGAATAAAAACGAATCATACAGTCATATTCTACAAACTACAATTAAACCGATACAAAACTCTCAACACTCTAACTATAATAAAACCATGATAATTGCAATAATGTACGAACAAAAAATACTTACAATGACGTCAAAAACCACAATGGGGCCTCCTATACACAAACACAGCGCGCGAAGAGTAACGCAACACTAATATTCGCGTTTTGACTCATCGCCCGCTTCGTTCGCCCCTTGTACCCCTCACCTGATCACGCACGGGTGTCGAGATATTCGCTTTGTTTCAACCGTCCTCCGTTTCAACCGTACACAGTCTATCCTACTAAGAAACAGATGTGGGTAAACAACTTAAAAACCAGTGAGCTAGAATAGGTACTAGGTAGTTCTTGGTCGGTCAAAAGTATCGTCAAACGTAGAGGTCCGTTAATACATAGCCATAAGTCATCAAAGTCTAAGCATTTATTTCAATCAAACCATTTACAGGCACTTTTGAATTGTCAAAGAGTCAGTTAATTAGAAAATTGAAGCTTGTAGTTCGTTCCAAAGAAACCTACCCTAAAACGAGCAATAAATTCCATGTACACGCTTTTTAATCAATTATTTACAAAATCCTACTTACATTATGCTATACTTATGTATTGCTTCTGTATGTAAAAATAATCAAACTACAAATTATCATCATCAACCCGCCGTTGGGGTCGGCTTCCAATCAAATCGAATGCAGCTGAATACCAGAGTTTTACATGGAGCGACTGCCTATCGGACTCCATAACCCAGTCACTGGGTAACACGATACCCCTTGGTAAGACTGGGTGTCAGCCTTTCTAGCTTGTGACTACCTATAACCAAGCCAGTAAGTAACCGAAACACAACCAAAAAGAAATACTTTAATTAAAGTTACCTTTAAAATTGCATTTAACACCTCATTTTAATTTTAAAGCATGAAACGAGAATGGTACTCGTTAAAAAGTAATTTTCAATTTGTCTGTAGTTTAAAACGAAAACGGAAAACTGAAGCAATTTAAATGCTTCGCATTTTAAAGAATTAACTTACGTCATCATGAAGTGAATTTAATTTGTAGTCGGTATTTAAATGTTCTGATTCCTTTTAAAATTTATTTTCCTTTGTATCCGATATTACTGGGTGATAAAAGAGTTTTCCGAGCAATGAACCATTCATAATTATTGCACAGTTTAATGATGAAAATGTGAAACGGAAAGTGAATTTATTTTTGCTGCAATTTGATGAAAATAATTTCACAACTATACTGATATTATAAGTAGGTAAACATTGTTTTTTTTAAGGTATAATCTCCGAAATTTCTGGTCCGATTACATATTTTTTTCACTGATAGAAAAAGAACTTTATTGCTGAGTGCCGTAAGCTATGTTTTACGATGAACTTCTCTGTAAACATCCATATACAATAAGTTATTTAAAAATAGTATAATAAAAAACCAGGTACAAATGAAATGACAGTTTAATAAACGTTGAATCTATTTCATAGCTTTGTAATATAGCTGGAGAAACGTCCAAATATACGACCACAGTCACACATATAAATATACACAAAATATACAGTATATACTGTATACAGTCACAGTTTATGTTGGTCGTAATTCTCAGGCGCCGTCAATTGTTTCGCAGCGTCGAATTGTGAGCATTAACATAGAAAGCAGGAGAGTACACAACGCTGGAAGTGTTTCTAGTTCTTATTTGAATCATTCAGTGTTAGATGAAATGTTTGTGAAGCATGAAGACTTGGGTTTTAGAGTGGGGTTTTGTGAGTCAGTTCAACAAAAACGAAGACAAACGTATAATATTCTTAGCATGTCGATGACAATGGACCAGAACACAGCAGTAGCTAAGTTAAAAAACAAACTGTTCAAACCAGTAGGTTTGGTTTCTCCAGTATCGCCCAATGCTTCAGGAATCTGAAGCATGCAGGCATCAACAACATCAACATCAACAAGATATAGTTAAACGAATTATCAGACAGCTGAATGATAGAAAAAGCCCGGGTTATGACGGGATACGAGCCAAAGATATCAAATATGCCTCAGATAAATTCGTTCCAGTTATCACACATTTAATTAATTGTTGCTTACAGACTGGTACAGTGGGTGATAGCTATTATCTGACCCACCCTAAAAACAAACGAGTTTAAACCCTCTGTCTGTAACAATAAGGGTTATTCAATTTGTATGAGTTGATCTGACTAGCGCTACTCGATAAACACATACAATAATAAAACAGACACGCAAAATTGATCTTTAAAACGTTAGGATTAAGATATTTATAACTACTTGTTATGCAATTTTGATTTTTATGCGGTAAGACTTAAAGTTTATCACAGTATTGTAAAATAATTATAATTTTAACCTAACTTGTAATAAGTGGGTAGTTGAAAGACAAATGCGTATTCATTGTAAAACTGGTATTCAAATCTTACTAAGGATATGGGTAGGAAAATAAAAAAATACCGTGACTATAACTAAAGCTAGTCTACGCACAATTGCAATGACTACGGGCGAACATTATCTATGTTGCCTTTCTAAATTGCGAATAGAAAATTATTAAATATAATCTTTGTAGCTTTATTAACATGTCTCAATTGAGTGATTATTTAAAATACAAAATAATCTATTTGCACGAGGAGAATATTGGCATCAGAGAGATTGCAAGGAGACTTAATATAGCAGTAAGTGTATTTTTCTAATTTTAAACCACGTTTTTATATCTAGCTATTCCTTGTGCCGTGACGTAAACAAACATTTTTTTTATATACTTAAACGTAAAGTGACGCCGTTTAATTTCTTTGTTTCAGAAAATACTGTGAGATTGTGGTTAAGGCGTTTTAAAGAAACAGGAAATGTTCAAAAGGATCCTCCAGGACCAATGACTAAGAACTTGTGGAAATTGGAGGCCGATTTAATAGTCGTTAATATTTGGAAATGTTACGTGATGTAGGTAATGTTGCCGACTGTGCGTGTTGCTTAGCCAAACACGGATATTTACTTCGTGCAGAGATGCTGTGGTGCAAAATTGGCTAACCAGTCAAGAAGGTGTCATAACAATAAGTTGGCCATCTAAAAGTCCTGATCTGAATCCAATAGAAAACTTGTGGGGTCAAATTATTTTAAACTGAGATTCATCAGAAGTCAGGACAAAAGAAAATTTGGCGCAACTTGTGACTTCAACGTGGGAACTCATGTAAGGAAGTGATGCTTGCTAGAACATGGTGTGCAGTATGCGAAGCCGCTTGCAACAAATTATAGAGAAAGATGATGCTCCACTTCGCTACTAAGACAACATCACCGCCTGCAGTCAACAATACTTACGTCAGTGTGTGTGTTAAATAATCTGTTGTTATCATAATTCCTAAGGAAGTGTTTCATACAATGATGCAGGTTCTTATAACGATCATATTTAAAACTAAAAATACTTTAAAAAAAACTAAAAAGTATGTAATACATCAAAGTATTTAGTGCTGTTTTGACTAATATTTTATAAGTAGGTAGGTATGTATGACAGTAAGTTAATGTGGTGATGTTATTGTTATAAAATAGAAATATTATAGGTATATTTCTAAACATAATATAACATGTTGATTCACTACATTCAACACTTTGTAAAGCATGTAACAGATTACTTACCTACTTAAAAAATAATAAAAATGGGTATTTTATGGGCACTATTGAAACGAAGAACTGGGCCTCAAGTCTGCTATTACAATAGTGTCAGAATAGTCTTTAATTGATTTCATAATTGTTGATTTTGGCAAGTTTGGTAATCTACTAATCTATTGGCGTCATTATGAAAATCAATGATAGACCATTCTGACACTATTGTAATAGCAGACTTGAGGCCCTGTTTTGTTGTCGCGTTAGCAACTTAAACAGAAAATTCACGCATAGCATAAGTAGTTTAGTATTCTAACTTCTTTTATAATGTTGTAAGTAATTAATTTTTAATTATTTTGAATAAAATCTTTATCATTATCATAATTGTTTTTATTTTTTGTGGTTATTTGTATTTATATATTATTAATATAAATCTACTTTTCTTAATCTAATAGAAATAGTATTTTCAATTCAAAAAACATAAATGAATATTGAAAATTACAAAAAGTAAAATGTTAGTTTCGAACTCGCAACCATGTTGACTCACTTGTTTCCACTGGTTCAACCACTAGACCAAACAGACCTAATTAGAATTGTTGAAATTAACAACTCCATCATGTGACAAAACAGTAGTCACTATAATTATCTACCTTATCGTTACGTGTTAAAGATTAAATTGGCATAACTATATTCTTTAATATATGCCTACCTTGAACAAGTCGTTCTAGTTCGTACGTATCAAATAACACTTATCTACTGCTAATTGCATAAGGTTAAAATTCGTCTAACTTTTAGTGGGTCAGTTAACAGCTATCACAGACTGTACATATCCCGATCTTTTAAAGATAGGGGTAATACGTCCAATACACAAAAAGGGTCCACGTGATGACGTCAATAACTATCGTCCTATCACTATATTGTCTTGTTTAGATAAGATCATAGAGCGTTACATTGGTAATGAGATAAATCACTTTTTACAAAATCACGGTTTAATCAACAATAAACAATTTGGATTTCAGAAAAATAAAAGTACAACCCATTTATTACGAGATTTTATCGATGAAGTCAATAAATACCTAAATGAAAAAAAAAACATGTATTGACACTTTTTATAGATTTCAGATGTATTGACACTATTTATAGATTTCAGCAAAGCTTTCGATATGCTCCGGTGTGATATACTTTATGATAAGTTATCACGAAATGGAATTCAAGGACCCCTATTAAAATTATTAAAAAGTTATCACACAAACAGATACACCACTGTTAAAATACAAAATGAGTTTAGTGCAAAGATTCCATCCACACAAGGAACAGCCCAGGGATCAATTATAGGACCAACAGAGTACTTGCTTTACGTAAACGATATGATTAATGCTATAAATTCGGGATCTGTATATCAATTTGCAGATGACTCGTGTATTTTAGTTGCTAATAAAAACATCTCTTACGCTCAGAAGTCCTTACAAATTAACTTCGATCAAATGTGCAAATGGGCTCATGACGTAGGCTTAGTAATTAATGCATCAAAAACAAAAATAGTTCACATACGTTCATCACATAACAAATGTTCTACTATACCGGAAGTTATAGCACATGAACATTCCTGCCTGCATAGCTCGCCAAAGACTTGCAAATGCCCATTGCTAGAAGTAGTCGATAAACACATGTATGTCGGTCTAATAGTTGATAGCCGATTCTGTAGGGGCCCACACAAAGAATACGTTTGCAACAAGCTGAGGTCTATTATAGGTAAACTTAGCATTCTGAAGTATAAATTGCCTTATAAAACGCTGAGAATGTTATACATGGCCTTAGCAGACTCAGTTATCAACTACGGTCTCAGCAGCAATTGGAGAACTTACCATTCATACTTAGCAGATATTTATAGGTTACAATTAAGAATATTAAAAGTCATTACACCTAAATATATAAAAAATAAATTCAAAAACAGCGACGACGATCTATTCCAATACTGTACTGTTATGAATGTGTTCAATAAAGTTAAATCTTTTACCCTTGCTGAGGTCATTAGGCCCGAGCTGCTGACCGAAAAAACAAGACCTGACTTTTTGAGACCTATTACACCCAAAAATAAATACGTTCTACCAAAAACCAACAATGTGTACGGGATGAGGGTTGCAGAATATTTAGTACCTTACTTTCTTGATAAACTTCCAGAAGACCTACAAAGTTTATACAAAACAAGTTCGAAAAGTTATAAGTACAAATCTAAACGTTTCTTTACACAAAAGTTTACTGTATAATTATCATGTAATCATTTCACTGTTGTAAAAATCAAATGAACGGCTCGCCAGCACAGATAAACCCTGAGAGGTTTCCGTTGTATGGCAATAATACCAACTGTAATCTATACATAATATAATAAAACAGTAAAAAAACTGTGTCTGTACATTGAATATATTAAAAAAATAATTATTGAGGGGGGTTTAGAAACAGTAACAGAGCACGAATCCAAAAAAAAAATTCTGTCTGTTTGTCCGTTTGTCTGTTTGTTTGTACACGCTAATCTTCGGAACTGCTGGACGGATTTGAATGATTTTTCTTTTGTTGTATAGGTATTAAGTCTGGCCAACATATAGGCTATAATTTATCTTGGAAACTTGAACACCTGATGCAGAACCGCAACAGACCAGCTAAACTATAAGAGATACAAAAATGGTACCATAGCAAAAATCGCTCCACGTGATGAGCATTATCTGCTGAGAGAATAAATTTGAAGATCTGGAACACCTGATGTGGAACTCCAAGAGCCCAGCTACACCATGACACATATAGGAATGACGTCTTAGCAAAAGTTGTTCGGTCTGATGGGCATTTCCTGTTGACTTATAAAAATCGAAGATCAGAAACATCTGATGTGAAAATCATCTATCTATACATATAATAAAACACAAAAAAAACTGTGTCTGTACGTTGAATATATTAAAAAAATAATTATTGAGGGGGGTTTAGAAACAGTAATAGAGCACGAATCCAAAAAAAAAAATTCTGTCTGTTTGTCTGTTTGTTTGTACACGCTAATCTTCGGAATTGCTGGACGGATTTGAATGATTTTTCTTTTGTTGTATAGGTATTAAGTCTGGCCAACATATAGGCTATAATTTATCTTGGAAACTTGAACACCTGATGCAGAACCGCAACAGACCAGCTAAACTATAAGAGATACAAAAATGGTACCATAGCAAAAATTGCTCCACGTGATGAGCATTATCTGCTGAGAGAATAAATTTGAAGATCTGGAACACCTGATGTGGAACTCCCAGAGCCCAGCTATACCATGACACATATAGGAATGACGCCTTAGCAAAAGCTGTTCGGTCTGATGGGCATTTCCTGTTGACTTATAAAAATCGAAGATCAGAAACATCTGATGTGAAAATCAAAGCTATCACTAATTTCACTGTATCTTATAAAATAACATAAGCTACCTCCACGCGGTGAAGGCGGTAACAGTTTAGGGCTGATTTTTGATGACGATGGTAAATCATTGAAAATTTGATTCTACTGGCCAAAATTCCCATTTATTTTTTTATTTTATCGAATAAATATGCCTTCGGGCTAATGTTATTTTGGTGTTTAATTTCCTTTACACGGTAGCATACCCGGTAACGCAGGGAAGCAGTCACTTAGATTTTAATTGATCAGGTATCTCTTCACAATAAAACTATAACCATGCCTAGAAAGAGGTCAAATCTTTCCCAATGTTCCAAAGGAGCTAAAAGATTGAGGATCATAAGATCCCAAGAATCTACTGAAGAGCGTCAGGAGAGACTTGATGCTGTTCGAGAACATCAGGCTGCAAATCGCTCCGTGGAAACCTCTTCAGATCGCGAAGCACGTCTGCGTTCTCAGCGTATTTACGCATCGACTTCTAGGTCTCTAGAGACAAGTGCGGAACGTGATGCGCGACTGTCCGCTGATCGTGAGCGACATGCATTGTCTCGCGAATCGGAAACGTTTACCGATACAGAATCACGCTTGAGTTCTCAGCGTATTCGCACATCTACTACAGGTCTTTTGAAACGAGTGATGAACGTGATGCACGACTAACTGCTGATCGAGATTATCATACATTGTCCCGAACACGCACACAACAAAATATCCATAATCAGTTAGAAAGTGAGAGACAAAGAATTGCTGGAGTACGGCAGGAAGAGACAGAAGAAGAGCGCAACGAACGTTTGAATTCTGATCGACTTCGACATTCTCTGAACAGAATGTCGTTATCATCTGAAGAATCGGATGTGTCTCAGATAATAGCCGTAGGGCATGGCGACCTTCCTTGGGTTGATAAGGAACGGAGTGCATTTACGTATACTCCTAAGATTGACTACGCCACATATTCCGCCATCGGAGGTATATATGATTCAAAATTGTACTTTTTGAACGTCTCGAATCGTCTCGCGCATCCCGTTGGTTTCCCGTCCCCGGGCTCTTAGAATTCGACATCAGACGTTTCAGATCTTCGATTTTGCCGACCCCGTTGTCGCTGGCATAAGCAACAGGATCCGCGTACGAAGTCGCGGGCAGAAGCTAGTATAGACTAAGTATTTTGGAAAAAAAAAAAAAAAAAAAACACTATAATAGGTGCCCTATTGTTTGAGGAACAGCACCATATTTAAACCTAAGACTAGTATCGTATAATATAAGAATATTTTCCGTCAAGTCAAAGTCATCACTTTTGAATATTGTCAATGAGTCGGTTACTTACTCAGAAAAGTTGAAACGAGTTGCTCGTTCCAAAACGTAAATGTCTCTATGGAGAAGAACAGGCAAAAAACTTCACGGATACTCTTTTCAATCAAGTTTTTTCGAAATCCTAATTACATTCCCTGGCTACACATACAATTTAATTAATACACATATAATTTAAAAATAAAGATATAAGACATAGCAGTTAAGAGATAATCAGTCTCAGCTGACAGCGCCCGTTCACAAACATAACGCGTGGATCAGCAACATTTGGTCACCTATTTCTATATCTAATAATTTCCCTAAAAAGTTCAAGTACATACAGATTATTAGAGACGACATGTTAAAAGCGCTATCACCATTCCATTAACTCAAAAACGTGTTCAAATTAAACAGTAATAATTTAACATGTTGCGAACACAGGAACTGTTATCTAGACGAACAGTTACGAGAAGGAGTTAAATTTAATTTTATTGAGGAACAAAGTTATACGAATTAAAATCAAAGCGCTGTTTGTTCATCGATGGGACTTTAATGTTATTGTTCTTTCGATTTTAATGTTATTCAGGGATGTATGCGGAGGACGTAAAATAATGAAGAAATAAAGACTTTTTATTATAGTGAAGGAACCTGTCGCGACTCAAAAACCTAAGTAATGAAAAATAAAATAAAACCCGACTACGACAAAAACCTCCAATAAAAAACTATAAACATGACATGAAGTTGGTAAATTTTTTGGTAAAAATTGTATTAATCTAAAAAACCAATATTAGACATTTTTAGGGTTCCGTACCTCAAAAGGAAAAAACGGAACCCTTATAGGATCACTTTCTTGTCCGTCTGTCTGTCTGTCTGTCTGTTTGTCTGTCGGTCAAGAATTTTGACCTCGGGAACGCGTGGAGGTATCGAGTGGAAATAAAAACCATATACTCAAGTCTACGGTCCCTTGATGCTATAAAAAAATCAACCCTTTATGTTAACGTGAAAAAAAGATACGGCCGTTTATGTCGCAAAAAATGCATTTATAATATTAAGTAGATTAAACTGTAGATAGTAGGTATGGATTAGTATAGAAGTATGGATATATACCTACTAATATGTGCGGAACCCTCGGTGGGCGAGTCCGACTCGTACTTGTCCGGTTTTTTTTTCACTTTGCCCTAGTTTAGCAAATTCTTCGGTATCGTAGGTGCGTTTACAAACATATAAGCATATATTATACACAAACCACCAAACCCAAAACCACTACCCGTAAAACATAAAAATATTTGTTATGGGCAGGAAATGAACCCACGATATTCAGCGCGGCAGCCAATCGCTTAGCCACTGCGCCAACCGTTTGTCAATATGTCAATACGTTTTTAATTTAAAGAATATTGTAAAGTTTTTAATTCGCACAGTTCACGTCTTTTATTTATTAATATTATTTCGTAGGTCAGAAGAACACACAAATGACGTATATAGTCATACATAAAACGCACACTATGCAGCCTAGCGTATTATACATTGGGGAGTACATCACTGATAAAAATGCTTGGCTGGGTGCTGGTCCTGCTCCACAGCCATAATAAGGGTTCATAGATTAATTGATTAGCATTTGTAACTATTCCTGGAGCTGCTGAAGATGTAGATCTACATTATCTTTGCATTGTATAAACTCAATGTGTTAATATTGTATAATTTTTCATAGCATATACATGTGAGCACTATGTTCTTTAAAGCTACCATTTACGAGGTATGTCTTTCATTGACTTGAAGGTACCCTGGCGGTTGGGAGTATGTCATGCTCACTTGAATGTCCCGCTGGCGGTGGCGCATGTGTTGGATCATTCGGTTCCCTTCAAAATGGTTAAGCTAAATAATGCCGATCCGTGCGTCATGTTCGTGAACGGGCGCCGTTAGTTGGGACTGGTCATCTCTTAGCTGCCTCGGTTATTCTAAATTTGTTGAATTGCTTAATATGATTATATTTTCATCTAGACCTCTTTTAACGTACACGACTTGTTACATTGTTCTCACATTGTACCCCTAGATTCAATATGAATGATGTAACCGGAATTTGTAACATATTATTGATTTTAAAAGAGTGTTCATGGAGTTTCTTGCTCGTTCTTCTCCATAGAAAGCTACTGTTTGGAACGAGCAACTAGCTTCTACTTTCTGACTGACTGACTCTGACGATTCAAAAGTACCTGTACCTGTAAATGGTTTATTTGAAATAAATGATTTTGAGTTTGAGTTTGAGTATGACTGGCAACTCGTTTTGCGACGCCGTGTGGTACAAACAGGATAGGTAGGTGCCTACAAAAAGGAACGCAGCAAAAAGTACGCAACTCAAAAAACGGGAGTCACAACTTATCAAATTACGTTCGTTTGGCCTCACACTTATTGTAATTCATAATCATCATCTTCATCATCATCATCATCAGCCGAAAGTTGCTACTGTTGAACAAAGGCCTCCCCCATTAAATAAACTAACCTAGTTCTTAAGTTTACCGACACGATGAGTCCTTACTTGAATAAAGAAATTTATTAATATTATTATAGAGCACCACAACGAGCGGTAACCTGCCGCTTGCATCCATCGGTTACCCGTAATCGTTACTCGTAAGTCATAATAATATGCGTGAATAATAATATAATCGTAATAAGTTTATTTAGCCAAAAAAAATACAGATTGATACAACGAGTTTTAGATGTAGGCATTTATACAATCAAAGTTCATGCTGCAAATATGTACAATGAATGAATTAAATGAATTAAAAAATATTTTGATTAAAAAACAAATGAAACTCTACAAACAGCTTTAACATATCACTTAAATATTTCTTCCACAAGTCCCACAATTAACCCTCCGCCATTAATCAAGAAACTTTAATTGCAAGTGATTTGCCGAAGCACGCAATTATACGAGCGACTTAGGAACTTCTATGGTCTGGCCCGAAGTGGTCATCAAACGTTCATTTCACAGGTTATTACGAGCCATCCTTTCGTTTGCCGCTCTGCCGCGACAGTGACGCATGGTCTAATTTATATACTCACCATGTTTATTTTACGGAACAAAACATTCTTAATCCGCGCAGATAGAGCTTAATTTTGTGTGTGTAAGTGGAGATAGAAGTTTGTACGGCGCTCTCAGCCAGCCCATTGTCCCCGCAGATATAAAACTGCGACAGGCGGCTAGTCGAGTGAGTTCTTCACGCCTTGATTTATATTAAGCCACACATGTGGATAATTTTATTTTTTGGCTAAAGAACACGTTTACGTAAATATAAATTCTGCGCTAAGTTACGTATGTATGTCTACGTTATAAATAGTCAACCTCAAACGCCTACGCCGTAGACGTGTAGCTACGACGTAGCAAAACGCGTAGACCATCAAACTTCTGTATTAATTGGGTGTGTTAAGTTTTGTTTCATTGCTATATTCTCTCATATTTTATTAATAAAACGAACACAAAATATCAACCGAAAAGCGTAGGAGTAATAATTATTATAAACACTATGTAATTTGACGACAGTACTACCTACAGTTCTAACCTTTACACGAGGAATATTTCACGATCGAACGATGGTAGAAAGAACATCGTGATATAAACTTGTACCATGGATTTAGTACATGATTTTCGATCAAATAGAACTATATTTTTTGTCGATAAAAAAATACAGTAGTTCAACACATTTTTGTATGGGACGCAAAAGGCTGCCCAGCTTAAATTGGACTGGGCTGGAGGTATCTGCCGCATGCTGAACGACCAATGGGTCCGTAAATCCCAAAATTGGTGCCCCGAAATGGCGAGACGGGGCCGCGGTAGAGCACGAAAGAAACGGCGGGACGACTTGGACGGTTTCCTAAAGAATAGGCAAGATGTAGCGGAAAGTCGAGACCGAATGCAGGGCGGCCTTTACCCTGCAGTGGGGCAGTACTGGCTAAATATAATTATGGGTTTGCTGATTACAAAAATAAACTGATGAAAAATTAAGAGGTATAAAGCAATATCCAATCCGCTGTAGACTAGCCATACTCGTGAAAAATTTACTTTGCTGCATTGTAATCGATCTTCTAAATCGAGAAATTAGGTCGAAAGCATATTTAGCGCCTGTTTAAAATTAAATTGAGGCCAAAAGTTAACTACTAATTCTTCACCGGACAATTATTTAGAAACGCTTGCACAATTTATGTAATTTAAATATTTTCATCATTCCAACATTGTGAATAATATTTGAATGTCGTTAATATTTTTAATGACAAGTGCTTAGCACAAGCTATTCATTTCGTTTAAATTCCGAGAGATTAGTTAAATGTCCGCTTATTAAATTGTGATTTTAATGCTTGTTAGTTTTTATTGTATAGTTTTTTAACTATGCACCTGCCATGTTGTCTCTTCAATACCCTTGGTTGACTGGTAGATGCCTAAGGCATTTCGTTTTACCTTTGTACATGAAGTGTAAATAAAGAAACATTTTGAATCAGGACACACACATTTTTACACATTTTGATCAGGTGAGGTTGCGGCCAAACGCAAGCCTATAACAATATAAAACAACAAAAAAGAATTCACTAATTTTGTGTGAAAGGTTATTTGGTAAACGAGTGTCCCTATTTATCTCAAAAACGGTTTGGCCGATTTAGATATGGTTTTATGTGAAAGGTTTGTGTTTTACCACAGATACACACGTTAAACTTAGCATCGTAGTTTCCAAACGGACTGGCCGATTTGGACCCGGATTTTTTAAATAGAAAGCTGATTTTATTGAGAAGGTCCTTAGCTATATATGGTGAAGATTGAAAAACCAATAGGGAATATTACTGCAATGTTCTGGCACCAGAGTGCAGCACTAGCATAATCCGTAAACAGTTTTTCGACGAGTCGTTCAAAGCGTGAAATTCTGCCTTTAATTGAGCTCAAAATTGGGAAGTGTATTATATTATACAATAATGCATCAGTGTTGTGTATTTCGATGTAGAAATGAAGGGAATTATTCATTTTCAAAAGAAGAAAATGTTCGAAAACTTTGGGAAGCAGCTAAAAATCATTCTAAAATATGTTCAGGTTAAGTATTCAGGTGAGATAGACGTATTTACAGAATAACGTTCACTTTTGTCATGTAAGACAACCAAATATGATTTTTTTCTGAGCATAACCTAGAATTCACTTTCAAATGGCCGTAGGATGCCATAATATAGTTAAAAGTACAGTTAGGTAAGTAAGATTAATTAAAACTTTGATATGTATTTTCACAAAAGCTATTATAATTAATAACATAATTAAACAAGAATACGAGGTTATGCTCGTGGGTATGTGCTAGTGGCGCCCTCTGCTCTGAGTTTCGCGTAATGTTCCCTATTAAGTAATTATTTTTTAAATAGATAATTATTTTTAAAATATATAAATAAAAAATAATAATAATGACATTATGTAATGACACCTAATGGGTCACTTATAAATTTGTATGTCTTAATTATGACAAAACATAGTGCACCCACAATTTTATATAAACACCTATGTTTCACAAATAAACTGATTGATTGATTGATTGATAATTCAAAGATATTCATTATTTGTCAATATGATGGAATTAATTTCTGACGTGAAAGTCATTCTAGCAAAATTGTTAAACTTATTACTTTTAATTAAAAGGTGGACCGCTAAAGAAGTTTTTTTGGTATTTTGGTGACTATAGTTTATAAACCTCTTGGAGTCTGACGACGCTTAAATCATAATATTACTAGGTACTTAAAGTAAAATGGCCTACAAACACATGTTATTTTTTTACTTTTTAAAGGCCAGTAGCAGGGCTTTTTGTTTTTATGCCAGCTTTTTTAAAAATGTTCATGTTACTCGTAGAGGTAAGGAGCAACGTATATCCTGTTTTTTTTTTTACTTTTATACCTGAGTAGCGGTTTTAACTACTTTTTTTTATCATACTGCTTTACTGGTTTAGTTATTCGCAGTTTGAAAATTGTTTCTCCACAAAGAAATGTTATATTTCCGTGATAAACCTCGATATATTTGCAATTTCACCGGAAAAATAATTACACACACTCCCTTAATACTTGCCTTTGCATAACTTCCAACAGGAGCGATTCAGAAGCTTATGTTATGGAAATCTATAGAACGAATATGCGAAATATTATGTGGTACCCGCAATTACTGTTTTTATTCCTACAGGATTATTTTACCTTAACAAAACTTAAAGGCGATAGATAGCCTAACATTTTTTATTTATTTTTCAATCACACAACTTTTGTACGCAATATATCTGTTAGTGAGTGCTTAAAATGTATGTTGGATTTAGATTATTTTATCGTTTTTTGCTTTATTTATGCTCTT
This sequence comes from Charanyca ferruginea, assembly GCA_947361185.1. Lineage (NCBI taxonomy): Eukaryota > Metazoa > Arthropoda > Insecta > Lepidoptera > Noctuidae > Charanyca > Charanyca ferruginea. The sequence continues at coordinate 7,303,423 of OX376068.1, read as the reverse complement.
GTCATGAAAAGGTGTCTCTTTTATATTTTTTTGATAAACATGTCATATTGTCAGAGACCTACTTTACAGGTGTTTATACTCAAAAATATTTTTTTTTTTCCTGTTAATTTATTTGTTTAAAATAAGTAAAAACATATGTAAAATAAATCATACATATAAAGAGGTGTGAAAGACTATGGAGGAGGTCTTTGACCAGCTGTGGAACTACCGGTTAAAAAAAAACATTCTAACATCAAACAAGCAAACTCAATTTAATTTAACTTCAAGAAAACTTCTTTCAAATAATAATAATTATCGTTTATTTCAGGTATTAACCCATAAAAATATATCACATAAATTACAATACATTGTTAAATTAAAATATCCTAATACATTAAATTAAATTATTAAGACAGGAAATAAATTAAATTAAAAAATTACATTACATTACCATACATTATTAAAATTAAAATCAATTACATTAAATTAAATTAAAAAATGAAATCACTTCAGCATAATTATTAGCGTCTTATCAGGTACACACAGCGAAATACTACAGATACTAATTGATTGATGCACATAATCGTGTCAGGAATGATGCCTTGAGCCTCCTCATGAGCCCGTAAAAATCAGTAACTCTGTTCTCAACGAACACTACTACTAATACTAGTACACTAATACTAGTATGATACAATTAACCTATAATGTAAATCTAAAATATACCTACTAACGTCTGTCATGACTTATTACTAACTACATATATATTATAGACATTGAAACTCCCCCAAGTTCATGTTGAAGTTTCTGCACCCTTTGTATAGGATTGAACTTTGACTTTTGCTAGCAAGTTAAACCACTAATAAGGCTGAGATGTCGTTGTTATAGATTCAATACAGATAAGGCGTAAAGGGATCGTAAAGTTATTTGTTAGCTGAGATTTGATATTTTCCCACCATATGGACCGACGACATAGTCAGGTTGCCGCTCGTAATGGCTTTCTATGGGGGAGGCCTATGTACAACATTCTATGTTCATTGTTCATGTCTATGTTCTTTCGGCTGATGATGATGATTTTACGTATATTTATTTATTGATTATTTGGGTTTGCCAACAGCTTCTGTTTATATGTTATTTTTTTATACAATTACCAATTACAGATCAACCAGCATGTTAAAAATTAAGATAACACAAAGAAAAACAAATATTTCGAACTAAAATGATTATAGAATTAAACTTAAATTAAAATAATAACTAAATACTTTTATAAAGAAATATGAATAAGAAATGAATTTTTAGACATTAAAATATAAATTCGCAAATAAAAAACTGAGAAACAGGAAAATCAAAAGTTAATTATCAGGTAGCAGTAAAGCAGTCGACTGCCTCGGACATCATGGCCTATCCTGCAGTAGGAGCGCAGGCCGAATGGCACGGCACGCTAGCATCAATGACATCCTCCGTCGTGCTGTTGCCACCGCCGGGGTGCCTGCTATTTAAGAACCCAATGGGTTGGCACGTGACGATGTGATGACCATAATGCTTTGGAAGTTGGGTAGGCCTTTGGTGTGGGACGCAACATGTGTCGACACTCTTGCTGCAGGTGCCGAAAACCACAAACGGCGCAAATATAATAACCTTCTTAGAAGCTATATATTTGAGCCGTTTGGGGTGGAAACTCTAGGGCCATGGGGTCCGAGTGCCTATATTGTTTTTCGTGACATCGCCAAGCGGCTGTTCGACTCCTCACGTGACCCGAAGGCTGGTCTATTCTTCGGTCAAAGAATCAGCATTGCCATACAACGTGGCAATGCTGCCAGCCTGTTGGGCACGTGTCCCGTTGACAGCGATGTGGACGAGTTTTTTGATGCCCTTTGAGCTACAATTCTAAGAAAAAGGCAGGGCTTTTCCTTAGAATTGTAAATAATTTTATTATTTTGATTTTTATGATTAGTATATATTGAATAAGCCATTATTATATTTAATTATCAGGTTGTATTTTAAAAAGGTATAGAAAAATACTCTTTGTTTCCATATCGTTTTATCCGACTACCCAGAAGGAGAGTATGAAAGTTCAATTTTCAGGCAGTCATCAGCTGTAGTTGATATTCAATTTAAGACCTGCAACGAAGTGATCTATTTGATTTTAACTTTATAGTTGAGTTTTCAGTCAAGTTATTTTTGCTTTTGTATATCCAATACCACGTACCTACTTAACGTTCCTTATAAAAAAAGGAACGTTAAGTAGGGACCTATCAAATTCAGTATATTTATAGTTTAATTACCTATTTACACATAATTAGTAAATCTTTACAAATCTTTAACTGATATAATTAGGACGCTCTAGAAGCTGTACTTATGGAAAAGCAATTAAGATATTGAGTATTTAGTTTGCAACTCAATGCGTTCTTATAAGTACATAATACATAATTATTCTACTTGTTATAATTGTTAATTATATCACTTGATTCATTGCAGACGGCAATAAATGTGGATTATTTTACCCACTCGTATCATTAATCATTATTAATTAGACGTAAATGTCATATTTAACAAGATGTATTAATTCTCCAGTCTAGCTTAAGTTTACTTTATCCCATAATCTTTCACAGACGCTTTATCGAATCTAGCTCAGAGCCATAGTATCGATAAACTCAATTGCCACTAACAGAAAGAGATAAAACTCCTTCGGCATTGAATAAACAATAAATTACCTATCAACAACTAGTAGGCCTAACATGCGCAGTAACGTAAAACTATCCAATTTGAGTCGATTTTCGATTTGGAACTACCTACTACTGTCCTGTAGCATTCCGGTTGAATATTATGCGGCAAGCATAATTAGTATCACCTACTAATATAAAACTTTATACTGAGAAAATAGTATGTACGACAAGGTTAGTTCGAATTTAAAATGCGATCAAAATTACGATAAGTTTCCTCTGCGCGTTCTTGCAAGGCAGTATTCTCGTCTTTATTGTGTTACAAACTGATATCTCAGACAATCAGCGAACACCCAACCCCATTTAACTTTCTCCACGATGACTGCTATAAAAACCTTTCAAACGAAAGAATGGATCACGAAGAACACAAAAAGATCCAAACAATCGATACATAAGCCTACAATACAAAGAAAATCCCACGCGATAAATGTAAATAGAAAAGGTCGAGATTTGCGATTTTCCTTCAATTTCCTTATTGGCGCCCAACGTAGCTTTAAATAATAAAACACTGACGGACGGACGGAGCGCCTGACTAACAAGAACTAATTCAGCCTGTCACCGGCCACTAACAAGACTAACAATCGTCCTTTCTTTGTTCACAGATTCCCGGCTTCTTCTCTAACGCTTGCTTTATTGGAAAACTTAACAAAAAGTAACTACAAAGTTAAAACTGCTTCACTAATTACTTTTAATTCGCCTACGCTGTGAGTTCTATTTAATAGTCGATGAAATTCTAAACTAATTTCTCAAAGTTCGGAGATTCAGATAGACGTAAATATTGCAGAGCAGTTTAGTAGACGCTTAGCATTCGACCGCTCGTTATGGATGCCCTCTGAATTATTAAAACGGTCTAAATATCTACTACAGAACCCTCCACCAAAGCTGCGGCTAAAACATTAGTGCTTCTAAGTTCTAATATCCTTGTGTTGTATTGAATAGAATTTCATCGACAATAAAGTACTAACAATAAAGTGAAATTAATATATTAACAAGACAGTGTACAGTGCAAAGTGAAATGCATGTGGGTGCTCGGATTGTGTGCGTAAGGGTGTGGTGTCATTAGTGCAGCGAGAGCGTTTTAAGTAAAGCTGGGTGTGAAACGCCACGGCGTCGTCGGTGGAGGGTCGCGGTGCGGGCGGGGCGGACGATCCCGCGCCCTCGCCCGCGCCCGACGCGGAAGCCCCTGTGCGCCGGCGCCGCCACCGCCCGCTCTATCGCCGTCTCTTCCACTATGTCCGCACCGCGTGGACTGGCGTCAAGTTTGCATTAGGTATGGTTTTCATTGTAACCTTTTACAACATAATCAACTCATTACATTGCTAACACATGCTACTACACTACTACACTATTTGGTATCACAGGCTCATTACCAGCACTGATTTCAAACACATACTACAAAATAACAATTGCTCATTACTAGCAAGTATGCGTGCTAGGAATAAGCCTGTGTGTCAGTAACTTTAGTTTTTGTGTCATTTGTGCGTTATTTTCTTGGTATATTTAATCATGTTAAGCTAATTGGCTTCACATAATAAGACATCACATATTATTTGATAAACAAACTCAAACAATAAACTTTTCAATGTAATTAAACTAGCACACCGAACAGAGTGCATACTCTGGATGCACAATGCAATTTATGCAAAATATAATATACTTCAATCTTCTACGGTACTCTCAAACTTATTATATCCTTGCTAAAACCCGAATTTCAACGAAACATATTCGGGTAACCTCGTAAGTAAGTTAGCACGGCTGTTTATAAAACTCAGGCGCTCTCGTAGGAACAAAACTGCCTCCGAACAAAAGTTATTCGGGCCGCCGTAATATAGGGACAAAGCTAAGCATTTTGTCGAAATTTCTCGAAATGAATTTTCAACTTTACACTTGGACGAATATTTGTAAGGTCGTGGCGAACATTAGCGTAAGAATCGTCTGCGTCTTTGATGTTGGGAACGCTCCCTTTCTGCTTTTACTGTACGCCTGAGAATTAAGTGGAAAAAGTTTTTGAAGAGCTGATATACTGAATGTGTAGTTGACACATTACTTGGTGAGTTCTATGTTATTTTTTGAGAACCTAGTTTCTGACTTCTTCCATTGAAAAAACAAGAACAATAGTTCACCATTTTCCATAGGAGTACGGTTGACAGATACAATAGAATTTTACTTTGTGAGACCTTTACCGTTCTGTTATCCCTTTTGAACCACAATACTTCGTCACTTCGTTAATTTCAATTTTCGCTACAGATTAATAGTTGTTTGTGGTTACTAGACGTTGCGCCTAAAAATCAGGCTGCTGTCAACTGTAATTAGGAACTAAAAATTAACATTATTACCAGTAATCAAAATATGAATTCGAACTCAGATTTAAAATAACATAATCATAATTTCCTTTTACAAAGAGGACGCCTTAATCCGAATACGGTTTTGTAATTTGAAATGCCTTACTCGAAAATACGAGACGGTACACCTCAAAATGATATTTATTATCACGTTGGAAGCCGAGAGGAGAATTTATTATGCGTACATAATCCAACGTGTTAAATGTCCCGGGAAGGTAGATAGCACTTCACAAGTGAGACATAAACTAGTAACAAGGAAACAGTTAATGTTTCGTATTTTAAGACAACTATTAAAGTGGTGGCGGCAGTTTTTGTGAGCATTTTACTACTTATTCATTCATAGTTTAAGGATAATACCTCAGATTATGAAAAATCAGGCAGATAGACCTGATAGTGAAGCCACCAAAGCAAATACAAATTCAAAAACGAATACCTACAATTCACTTCGCGCTGTCTACTGACACGAGTCAGAACAGCACGAAGCAAAGCGTAGTTAAAAAAACAAATACTAATACAAATAAAAATTCAAAACCGAATACAATCACGAGATTGTAGGTATTCGTTATTGAATTTGTATTTGCTTTTGTGGCTTCACTCGCAGTGATTCGCACGGTCTATCTGCCTTTTGTTTGATAATCTGAGGATAATACATATACTAACACTGGTATTCCAATTTCTGTAAAATAGTCTTCTTTATGAAAACATGACTAAACACTGGTTTTTCTAATAAAAATTAACGCAAAAATGTATGCGAAAACAATCAAACGCGTGTAAACTGTTGTGATTGGTCGTCGATAATTCAGTCAACCAATCACAGCAGCTTTTTTCGTTCGAAAAATTTGATGTAAGATATGCTAAACCAATTCAGTAACAACATAAATGCTTGCCTGTTCCGCATGATCTGTTGACTGTTGAAAAAGATTACAGTATTAAGCCCGTCACAGACGTAGCTATAATATATATTAATATACGTCAGACGTAGCTATAATCAAGGCATATTACGATCAGCTATAATACATATTTATACTACGTCATCAAAATATGTGGACAGATATAGCAAGGCATATTAATATAAATTTCAAAAATGTGAAACAAACAACGATCGCAGACGTAATAGGGGCGAAAATATATAATTATATTATAGCCACCGTGTGTGGTGTGGTGGCTAGCTATAATATATATGTAGGATCGTCAGCGGGCGATCGAGGAGGAGCGCCGAGTGGTCTAGTACATCGTCAGGAGTATGGGCGTTCCCATTATCCCATTAGGGATAAACAAGACCAGGTAAACCGACAGTATTGTCGGGAGCAGGAACTCTTTACTGAGTCGAATCCGAGGATCGACTGCCATACTTACGGAGTGCACGCTCTTTTATAAGGCGATGCCCCCCACCTTGCAACCTCTCCATACAAGTCTGCCCATGCGCACGGAAGTGCGTCACGCGTTTACTTGATACAAAACACTAAAATGTGCTGAATCTAATAAGATCTGTAATCAAATAACACAATAATAATTGTTATGAATAAACAATAGTGATTTCATAAAGTAATTCGTTTTACATTCAAAGTAACGTGTCAACAATTGTTTTGAATAAAACCATCGATAACAATTATCGAAATAAAGTAACCACAAATCAGTGTGCATACACAATTAATCATGTTTCGAATTAATAGACAATAATTGATAGTAAAATCACATAAATTAACAATAAGAAACACAAATCATAACAAATTTAGTTAACACCCACAATGTGATTAATAAACTGTCTCCGACATATATTATAGCTACGTATGTGACGGGCTTTACTTAAAAAGTAAAACTGTGATATATGTTAATAGCGAATATTACTAAACCTAGATATATACCTATTTTTTCAGTACTTTTATAATTTACTCAAAGGTGTTGTTATAATTCAAGCATACCAAATAACAGCTACAACGTTAATTTATTAACAAAAATAGCTACATACCTATTATCTAATGAAATTAAAACGCCAAAAGTTACTTATATTAATACAATTTTATTCTTCTGATAAAAATGAGATATCTCAACGGTTACTTACGATTGGGTCCCTTGTTATCGGAGAACCCGCCCTTTATTATACGGAGTACAATAACCGGGGAATATACCTACTTTTATAAGAAATAAACTAACTAAAATATGTTCCCTATAGAAAACATAAAGTATGGGAACATTTTTCTTGGTTATGAAAAGTTCTTCATCGAGTTTTTTTGTTGTCGTTCGGTAACCGGTGTGTACATTTACTCTGTGAGATCAATATGTCGCAGCGAAAGGGTAAGGGTACACTTCGTTGAGTAATTTCCCTGAAAAAAGTTAATGATTTCATCAAGCCCCTAAACCGTTTTAGTGAAATGAAGAAATAAATAAGTTAGGACTCGCAAAGCTCTTTAATATTTTGATCAAATCAACATTAAGGGCTTTGGTCAAATCCCTAAACATTATTGTACTTAAAAATACAAAAATTAAAGTATAGTTAAATGTATTTTACATTTAAAATGTAAAATGAATTTTACATTTAAAATGTAAAATGTATTTTACATTTAAAACGTAAAATGTATTTCAACAAAAATGATAAGTGTTTTAAAAGAAAATACAGAGTGATCATTGCTGTTATCAAATTAACTTTTTTTTATTTAGACTGTGATGTCCCACTGTTGGGCTAAGGCCTCATCTCATACGGAGAAGGCACGATGATTCATCACCACGCTTGCAAGGTGAATTGGCGATTTCAGACTTATATTTACTATAAATCCAGGTTTCCTCACGATGTTTTCCTTCACAGATGTTACAGATTTCCGAAATAAACTTAGAAAGTACGTATGAGAAAGTCACATTGTTACTTTCTCGTGTACGGTTGCGAACCGGTCGTGGGTTCGCAACCCACAACGGCATGTGTGTTCCCATGCATGTGACACTAGGCCATCACGGCATCATCGGCACGCTATGAGCAAAACATGTAAGCTCTTTAATGTCTTTTAAAACAACTTTATATACCACGTTTTATGCAAATAAATATTATTGTTATTATTATTATCATGTCAACCTTTAGACACCCACTGCTGAGCATATGTCTCCCCCAAGGGGGGGCATGTTGGGGATCGCAGTAGACGTTATGGTACTCAGAAGGACGCTGCTGCCCATGCTCTGGTCACCACGACATTGTAGTAGATAATAAGGAAAATTCTTAGGTTTAACTTATTTAATAACTTTATATAATTAATAGTTATGTCAGGTTTACATATTTTTACATAGTGTTAGCTTGCATGTTTTTGTTAGATATTTATTATTATAACTTTTTATTTATTTACCTTTTAGTCATGACTGGGGCCGCCGCCGCGCCGGTGGCATCTCTGCAAGGCCCTATCAGAATACCAGCGCTGCGACATTTCATGTCGTAGCATTGTGCTGAGACAGGAGCCTTTTTGGTCTCGTACAGGTTTCATAAGTAATTTTTTATGTTTTATTGATTTATATAACCCTTTTTTATGTTTGTGTTTACCTGTACGAAGTTGCAAATAAACATTTTTTTCTTTCTTATTTTTTTTTTCTAACTTAAAAACTATGTTGTCGCCACCTGTTACTTAAGGCATGAAATGGTCGTGTAGATCGCACACATCGAAAGCCAAACGATTAGGCCGATAAAAGTTATTGGCCTCCGCAGTCGTAACCCGTTATTACCGTACGTGGTCTAAAAGTACACCAAGTAGATATTTCGTCTTAGTTCGGAGAAAGTCGTTCACTTCGTAACCAGAGGTAATTTAAGTAAATGATTCGTGGGTAAGCACAGTAATAAATGCCCTCATAAGTAATTTTCTGAACTGAAAATGTTATTTCTTTTACTCCGGACTTCTTTTATTTCATGTCCCAAGAGTACTTTATTAGACCATTTTCGTCAAAGAATATAAAGTTATTTTTCTTTATATCTCACAAACGAAAGCAAATGATCTAAATATGAAATTTAATCCATACAAAATATACTACTTACCAAAGTCATTTTATAAACAGTTAACCATGCAGAGCCTGCATGAGGGCAGACAGCAGCCCATGTGCTTCTGAACTACCCTGGGGTGTGATTCAGTAAGAGCTCATACTAAACTTCGAATCTGCATCCGCTGTGAGTTTCTTGATTGGCTTTCTAAAAACTCGGTTGATAATTCGAATTTACACTAGCGACACCCTTGCGAGCGAAATAGATAATGTATGAGATGACGTAAGAAGTGGCATTCTGTAAGGTAATTTCCCCGTCACTTCGACGCTCACTTCGCACTCGAACCCGATTCAAAGTGTCAAATATATCAAGGTGTCAAATATATCATTTTGAACCTTATGCCAAGTGAGAGTGAATAGCGATGTGAGATGCGAGTTGTTGTTTGGATTTTACAGAATCGACCTACATACAGGGCAAAGTACTTCGACAACCTAGTTAAGCTGCGGGAGATCACCAGTAACGTCAACGCGCTGTTGCCCTTTCTCGAAGGGGTGGGGGTGGATCGAACGATTTACTTCCCACCTGTACGCAAAATACGCACTGAGTGAGACGTGGACTTGCGAACACCAGCCCATTATACCATACCATACTACCAAAGCGATTGACTTTATGCGTGTAATAATTACCGTTACCATGAAAACAGTTTACCGAATATCGACGTTACATGAATTATTAAAATAACTCTATATTCGGCAAACGTAGCACTTTCATCATTGTTACATTAGGCCTTCATAACCATAAAAAGTGAAGGTGGAATAGTAAACTCGGCAGGCGTTACTAGCTCGTAATTTTCAATGTTATTGGCTGTTATATTAATAATAATATACTGTGAAACGTTGGGGAGTTAATCAAAGGGATTTTCGGGTATTATGGGCAATTGTGCCCAGATGGTAACATAGAACCTTTCTTCCGTAGGGATGGTGGAAACCTCAAAATGTATTATTACGGCGATTGCATACTCCTTTTGTTGTTTTTTGATACATATTTTTAAAAGGATATCATCACTAACACCTAAACTCCGTGTTTAATTTTCAAACAAAGTAGGTTTAATAGATTTAATACTCTTGTATATCCGACTTGGGTAGACTGTTGAAACTACAAATGTAATGTTTTTATAAGAACTTAATGTACACAGTTATGCAATAAATGTATCATTATCTTTAGCCATTTTTTTTATAGTTACGTACCTATGTAGATATGTATGCTAAAAATACATGGCTCACTCATTACAATCCTGTAAATCTATTTTCTAGTAAAACATATTTATATACCTATCAAGTTATTTAGTTTTAAATTTTGGTAATGTTATTATTTTTTTAGAGAGTTATTAAAGAAGTACAGATCTTTTCTATATGAAAAACGCACATTCATAAAAAATTACCACATCAAAAGGACAATGCCAGAAATTCTATAGAACTTTGCCCCACTCAATAAAAGTCACTTACAAGCTTGCAATATGTAGCATCTTACTGTTCATTTAATTGTTGATAACTGAATATTAGTCCTGCCGAACTTGCCGTTTCTGTTTAAATCAAAAAATTGAATTTGAATTCCTTTAAGCATTGATTTGTCCGCAAGTAATAATAACAATGTTGTTTATTTGCCAACAAAAAAAGTACCTTAGAGACTACGTTATCAATTAGGATCTCTCAGAAAAAATACAAATATAAGACACAATGGAAGCATTTTGCTAATTAACTCCACACATCTCCACACTCGAGCCTGTCTCGTGGAAACAAGCCAAGAACGCAAGTTTGCAAGTTCTAAAGTAAAACAATTTATCATAATAAGGTTCTTTGATCATTACAATTATTTTATTAATTTACATTTTCTGTACATGGGTGGGGCAGAATCTGGCATTGTCATTTGTACATCTCAATGCAAATATTTTTATGAATATCGAAAAGAGCACAAACAATATTTCATAAACCTGGCTTGTACAGTCAACAGCAAAAGTAGATGATCAAAATCAGAAATTCAATACTAATGAACGGAGTTTGCGTCAGAACTGTATGGCGTCGAAGTGATTCAAAAGTATGTATGTGACAATCACATACTTTTAATGAATAAACTAATAATAAATTATATAAATTAGTGTCAGTAAATTAGTATTGAATTTCTGATTTTGATCATCTACTTTTGCTGTTGACTGTACACACAGAGTAAAAAAATATCTAGATTACCTACGAGCCATCGACGTAATAACTAGTATGTGTAACGAGTGGACTGTATTAATGAAATTCGGAAGTACACAAGATGGTTTTATTTCTAGTAAATACACACAACATACATATTTTAGGGAATACACATTAAGTAGAGAATTTTTGGTCGACTGAGTCGCGCATTTCCAGGGTCCGCGCTTTTATATACACCCCGCGGGGGGCGCGAATCAGCCATATTTTCTTTTTGGCGTTGACCAATGGCAACGCGCGAAGCGACGGAGCGGCGTGAACAAGTTTATACTTGTTGCCAGGCACGTGGCTCCGTCGGCTTTCATAATATAAGTACCTAACTAACTAACATTAGCAGGCGGCGCTAAATTACACTGCTGTCGTGCACAACTAGATTCTAAAATATTGGTTCTGCTTTAATAAATTGAATTTTATAGAAATCATCTTCACACTTTTACTTTAGTCTCAAAACATCCAGATTCTGATGGACATACCTACGACCGTGTCCATTAGGCTTATTAGTTTTATTTGAAATACTGGCTTTTACTCGCGTGGAAGTCAAAGACCCAAAAGTCGCAAAACCCGTTTGGTTCTGACACCTCCTACCTATAAACTATCTACCTCTTTTTTTTGTTGCGCATTGGAAATCCTCATGAAGTTCCTCCATCGTGGGGGTGACGGAGGGGCATGCCGGACTCTTACCGGTTAAAACCACCGCGGTGTTCTACCTCTGCCTATGGCCGGGGGTACGTGATTCGCATAAGCATTCACCTTTATGCCAATTTTCAACTACATTGTCCACCTAGTACGTCTGTTGTACCTAGTTTTTGAGACTTTGTGTTTAATCAGTGAGTGAATGAGTGAGGAGAGTGGCCTTTCGCTTTTATATAGGTACTAGCTTTTGCCCGCGGCTTCGCTCGCGTAGAATTTGGTCTGCCACATTAAGTTACGCGACATTTTTTTTTTAATACTTTTTTTTTTATGTACCTTCACATCGTACATCCCAGATTTCTAATTTCAAAATTAGTTTCCATACAATCTTTGAACTCCTATACCTAATATTTAGAAGGAATCCCTTGAGGGTAGAATTATCTGAATTCCTTTCTAAGTGCTCATTACTTTAAGCTATAATAGAACTCTGCAAATTTCAAAATGCTAAGTCTAGTGGTTTCTTCATCAATCTTTACCTGTGTGGTGTGTTTATGCAAAGTAGCCCTATGTCCTTCCCCGGGCTTGAGATTATCCTATCCAGCACAAACGGATTACTTAACACTGACTAACAAACAGGTCGGACCAATGTTACTTTTATTTAATCACTACATAGTATAAAACAAAGTTGCTTTCTTTGTCCCTATGTCCCTATGTATGCATACATTTTTAAAACTACGCAACGGATTTTGATGCGGTTTCTTTAATAGATTTTGTAATAAGTAAAGAATTATGTGGTATGTAATTGGAATAGGTGAACATCTGTGTTAATCTATCTGTGTTTTTACTGCAATATACTCCTGTATACTATGTTATTTGATATTTTTGGTTCAGCGTAAATATGTAGGTTTTGGGATTTAGATACACGTGAGCAAGCTACGTATAGCTGCCCATGGGAAAAACAGGGCGTGCCTAAATGTATCCCCGCTACCTTCAAAGTTTGCCCTTGCGCTTTATAAATAGTCATAGAAAATGCAACTTTAAGTGGGAACTGTAAACGTTTGAAATTGAAGGGTAAGTTATTGGGTATTATTGGGATGCGTGGAATAAGAACATTTTCACCTATAAAAACTATTTTAACTACGATCGACGAAATCTACGATCCTATATTTAAACAAACAATAAAGGACAATTCTTATGCGACTGAATTAAAAATAAAAAGTAATTAATCGCTATCTAGGATAAATGACCAAGAATAAATGACATGACAATAAAAATGCCTACAGAACACAACCATCAATGATACTGCCCGCCGCCGCCGCGCCGGCCGCCGTTAGGCGCTCCGTTCAAGTCAATCTTAACGTGATAACTTTTAAACTATTCGGCCAAATTACTTAGTGTGAAAGACAAAGTTTATCTAAATTAAATACTTAATGCGAGAAATGTATTAAGTTTGATAAGAGTTTGATAATTATATACTAATATGTGCATTGTAAAATAGTACCAAATTAAAATAAATTTATGGTTCACAATTTTGGTCGTACTGGCTTGGACATAAAATGTAGATATATGCTGTCGCGGACTTTTATTTAGACCTACTTAAGACAAACAATCTTGCGGTACATCATCTTTATGTAACTCCATTGGTTAAGGCAGCGCACGCCAAGATAGATCTCAGATGGAAGATTTTTTTCCGACTTAATTGACACGTATCGTTATATTATGACCAAAATTACATAAAAAAAAAAAACATTATAAATTGTAGCCTATGTGTTATTCTGATGAATAACCTATATTACTGTAAAGTTTCATTCAAATCGGTTCAGTAGTTTTTTCATGAAAGGGTAACAAACATACACACACACATACATCCATCCTCACAAACTTTCGCATTTATAATATTAGTAGGATTTACCTCCGACATTGTCTGCGTGGAAGTCAAATATACTATATTACCTATGGCATTCGACAGTAGTGTAACTTCCTATAAGCAAAATATGTTATGTTTAGACCAGTACTTCCAGAGATAACCTCTTAGAAACAAAAAAACTTGAGAGGTGTCAAGGGACACCCGGATGGAACGAAGTTCCTTTCGATTAATTAGTGAAGGAATTGTAATAAAATTTTATTTTTTTAATTTGACCTAAAAGGACTAAAGACTATAAAGACTAAAAAAAACCCCTAACCTAACCTAAACTAACCCTACCCCCCCCCCCTCTCCCCTAACCAAACCCCGCCTCCCTAACCAACCCTAACCCCCCCCAAACTAACGCCACCTCTTTATAATATTTTTATGTAACAATTCATTAAAGCACTTATGTGTCACTTAATAATAGGTATTTTACTTCCGTAACTTACAGTAAGCATATCCAGTCAAAAAGGAACATGTACGATTTCGATAGAGATGGGTACCAAAATAAGGTTACCTTCCGACTATAGATCTACCTTCAGAATGATACCTACACACCAAATTAGAGTATTATAATAGGTTTTCTCGTAGAGCACTTAAGTGCTGACGTTATTAGGGATAATGTATAAAAAGGCGAGCCTAACATTATATAACGAAAAACTCCATTTCAGACTGCTACTAAAAATACTGTGGTTAATCAAAAACATGAAAAGTTATAAACCACACGATAAACATTTAAAAAATATGTACACTTCACTAAATAATTGCGGTACAGTATCGAGTCAAATGTACAATAAAGTCGAGAGCTATTCCGATGACAAATGTCAATACAGTTACGGCAACGAATTGCAATGTGTGCACTATTTTAAAACATGTTTCATAAATCTGCGGTTGCCCAATAATACTGTAAATATTTATGAGTATGTGACCACATTGCAGCTATCAATGTCATGCAGCGGTATAACGCTTGAAATGTTGACAGCTGTGGAATTGAAAGCTACCTACTATGAAGTTTGACAAAAGACAAAATCGAAGTCAAATCATTTATTTTAATTAGACCATTAAAAGGCATTTTTGATCGTCATATAATAAAAAAAACTTTTTACAAAAAAGACAACCGCCTTCAAAAAGTGAAAAATAACTTTAGCACAGAACACACATTGACTTTAGTTTCGAAATTCAGTGGCTTTGTTCTGTTTGTTGTTTTGTATTGCCACCGACTTCCGAAACTAAAGTCAATGTGTGTTCTGTGCTAAAGTTATTTTTCACTTTTTGAAGGCAGTTGCATTTTTTGTAAAAAGCTTTTTATTTTCCGCTTTTTAGTACCTCCTTCTCAACCAAATCTGTTAAGAAGAGATTGAAAGTTAACTACTACAAAGATTGATGAAACTAAAACGTCGTCTATGTAAACATTTTGGGTATTTGTTGATTTTTCAAAAAGTGCTGAATCAATTTCCATAAAATTTATATGGGACCCCTGAAGCATACCCTATCCATAAAAAAAAGAATTTTCAAAATCGATTTACGTTTGCCGGAGAAATCGCGTAACAAATCGCGCACATACTTAATGCAAATTTAAGACTTATACGGTTTTCTCATGGATGCCATTGTCAGAACTAGACCAAATAAAAATGGGACCACACGGGAAGCACTAGCTTTCAAATAAAGAAAGAATCATCAAAATCGGTTCACCCAGTCCCAAGAAATCAGGTAACACAGGTCCTCCTCCTTTTTTGAAGTCGGTTGAAAATGAGTCTAGTTGCCTATTCCATATGACAGTTTCGTATGTAGAAGAATGGGGAACCAACAGCATGATAAAAAATAAACTTTTTGTATTTACAGACTATGTAAACGTAGTCTATAGCCACATATTCTGCACAATGTAATAATATCTATATTTATGTATATGTGACCACTGACCACAGTGCAACTAATATACAGCAGTATAACGATTAAAACGTTGACAACTGTGGAAATGATAGCTGAGATGTGAAGTTGTGGCTTTGTAAGACTGTATATAGGGTGACTGGTAATTAGTGTACGATACTTAAACACGTGATTGTGTTCATGATAACAAACAACTTTCCCGAAAAAAAAATGTTTTTTGTACTGGTTCACTTTAGGTCACAGGCGTGCGCGCGCGTGAATTTCATACGGCTGTTGTGTTATTGTGATAAAAGTGAACCAGTACAAAAATCATTTTTTCTTCGGGAAAGTTGTTTGTTATCATGAACACAATCACGTGTTTAAGTATCGTACACTAATTACCAGTCACCTTATATAGACGTAGTATATAACCACATATTTTGAACAATAAGTATATGTTACAGAATCAAATCAAAACTTCTGAATAGTTTTAGAATAGAGTACTCTAAATATGTGGAAGCTGTGACCCTTCGGGCTTTAAAACAAAAGGGTTTATATGAATCAGATACTTTGGTATCAATCCCGAACAAACAAAAGTTTATTGAATTGATTTTATGTATTACACGGTAAATACATGATGACGGGAGGAGCTCGTGGCTAAGTAATAGCCGTACACATCGATCGATCATGATAGAACTGCGCTTGCCGCGGTCGGTCAATGGATGGGTGACCATCCGTTTTATATCGAAACCCCTCCGTGTCTCAAGAAGGCACGTAAAGCTACCCACAGCTTTATAAGTAGATCTTTGACAGCCGTTATGGGTAGTCAGAAGCCAGAAAGTCTGACAACCAGTCTTACCAAGGGGTATCCCAGTAGGGGTAAGGGGTTTTACCCAGTAGTAGGGTTGTGGAGGTCAGACAGGCAGTCGCTCCATGTAAAACACTGGTATTCAGCTGCAACCGGGTAGGCTGAAAGCTGACCCCAACATAGTTGGGAAAAGCCTAGGTAGATGATGACACGGTAATAGTAGATTGTTATACAAGGAGCTAAAATGACCCATTATATACGAGGTAGTTTTACTCCCGAGCTTTAGCAAGGGAGTAAATAGAAACCGAGTTTTAATGGGTTTTAGCACCGTGTGTTACACTATACTTTTCACTACGATTGCGAGAAATTAATTACGGTCACTACCAATTCAATTTGCAATTAGAGAAAAATTATAAAGATTTCGCGCCAATGTCTTTTTTTTGTTTCTTCTGTAGCCGCAACACATTGCATGCATTCTACCAGAGATCGCCGATTTTAGTTCCATTTTCAAAATTAAAATGAGGTTCTTTTTTTATGAAACAGTAATAAGTCGAGTCTTTATTCATGATTATTCTACTTATGACTAAAGACTTTTTCGTTTTTGTAGGCTCATTGTCATATTTGACACACAAAAATTAAAAAAAATAAACTTTTTTCCCCTAGAGGATGAAATGCTATTTTATCCGCGCTCTGGTATGCTACAATGACGGCCTTTTTGAGCAAGAGAAGTGAAAAATGTATTATAAATTGTAATGTAATAAAATTAATGTTTGGTTGAATATTGTAAAAATTAGAATCATTATTATTATTATTATTACTAATTTGATATGAAATCTTTGCAGTGCCCTAACAGGGTACATTATTAATACTGTGTCATGAAATTGTAATGCATGCCTAGTAACCAGTGTTATACATGTAAGAAAATAAATAAATAAATAAATACAGATGAGAAATACATTTTGTTATATCGTGAGATAAAAATAATAAATTTACAATGTACTATCGCAAGCGTTCTGTTTAGAAACTCGTGAACAAAACTGTTTCTTTAATTTATTATTGTATTTTATACCAATGTTACGAGAACCAGCAAGAATCAATATTTTCTTTCCGTTCTTAGAAAGTGGTTTGTTTTATCTGAAATAGCAAAACAATATTGGTTTTATACTTTCTGTGTTGGGGAAGCAAACTGCAGAATCGCGAATTACGTCATTTTTCTATCTGACATCTTTATTGTTAAGATTTGTTTAAATTTAGTAAATTTAAACAAATCTTAATAATCAAAATAATAATATTATGTACAATTCCGAGAAAAAGGCAAGGAATCTCAAAGGGCAAAAGAACTACTATTACTATAACCTCAATTCTGTAAACTTTTGACTTTGTGAGTGAAAATAAAAGTCAAATAATTAATTACAATTAGACCATTAAAAGGCACTTTGAACGTCATAATTATAATCAAATTTGAATTTAGTTGCCTCTTCCAAATTACAGTTTCGTATGGAGAAGAATGCCCGTGGGGTGTCCGGGCTAGAATAGCACCCCCCCATTTCATCCCGAGGGTGTCGTCGAAGGCGACTAACGGAAAATCCGGATGTCGGGCAGCAGCGGCTTCCGTGTACTTAACAACCTCACTGCGATCCCCAAGACGCCTGCCAAGCGTGGGGATTATGGCATCGCCCCCCATTTATGGGGGAGGCCTTTGTTCAACAGTGGACATCTTCAGGCTGATGATGATGGAGAAGAATGGGCCACAAACTTCACGCAAAAAAATCATGAATGCAATAATATAAAAATAAATAAAATTCTCGTGTCACAGTTTTCGTTCCCGTACTCCTCCGAAACGGCTTGACCGATTCAGATGAAATTTATTGAGCATATTGGGTAGGTCTGAGAATAGGCCAACATCTATTTTTCATCCCCTTTTTTCACCCCTTTTTCATCCCCCGTAGATCGGGACAGGACAACGTCTGTCGGGTCAG
Source organism: Charanyca ferruginea (assembly GCA_947361185.1). Taxonomy (NCBI): domain Eukaryota; kingdom Metazoa; phylum Arthropoda; class Insecta; order Lepidoptera; family Noctuidae; genus Charanyca; species Charanyca ferruginea. Next base: position 7,284,992 of record OX376068.1, on the reverse strand, counting down.
CTAGTATAAAAATAATAATATTACCAGCCTATAATTGTCCCACTGCAGAGCACCTCTTCTCGTACAGAGAAGGCACGAGCATTGAACACCACGTGCGCTTAAGGCGGATTGGGGATTTCAGACCTATATTAATCTAAGTCAAGGTTACGGTTGACGCAGTGGCTGAGCGATCGACTGCTGCGCAGCGTGTTGCGGCTTCGATTCCCGCCCAGGGTAAATATTTGTGTGATGAGCACTTGTGTTTGCCTTGTGTCTGGGTGTTGTTTTATCTATATATGTATGTATTTAAAATGTATTTGTGTATATCAGCTGTCTGACACCCATAGTACAGGGTCTCCCTAGTTTGGGGTCATATGGCCAAGTGTAAAATGTCTCCACATATATTATTATATTATATTATTATTATTTTCTTCATCGGTGTCTGTGATGTCCAAAATAAACTAAGGAAGTAGGTTATGAAAATGGAAAATGGTACTTTCTCGTGCCCGGTTTCGAACTCACAACCTCGTGCATGATAGGCGGGTGCCTTAACCACTGGGCCATCACGACACTAATGCCGGCACTTCACATGGCGTGTTTGTGCAAATATTCGCCATAATTGGACAAATGTACACTATGTTTATTGGCATAAAATCGATTTTGTATTATCCTAGTAAGGCGAATATTTGCACAAAAACGCCATGTAAGTGCCGGCATTACATCAATAACATTGCAAAAAGCAAACAAGTTGGCGCGAATACGAAATAACTAAAATATAAAAACTTTTTACACGAGTATTTGTCTGGATCAAAACTAAGTTACTACTGAAAGGCACTAAACATAAAAACTTGGTGAATGTTACTAGTACCTTCTACCTACCTATTACAAGGCTGGGTGGATCATAGATGGGCATACATCTGAGTGAATTTAAAGATTATTTTTTTTACTAAATCTAATTCATATCCATACTAATCCACACTTAATATTATAAATGCGAAAGTAACTCTGTCTGTTACGCTTTCACGATGAAACGGCTGAACCGATTTTGATGAAATTTGGTGTGAAGATACCTATGAGACCATTATATTGAGGTATACACTATCAATTAAAAAAAAAGTCATTGAAATCGGACTACACTGAAAAAAGTTATGCGTGGTGAAACATAGAAAAAAAAAGCAGCCAAGTGCGAGTCGGACTCGCCCATGAAGGGTTCCGTAGCAGCAAGTAAGGTAAATTGCGGTTTATGATTTATGACGTATTAGAAAAAAACTACTAACTAGATCTCGTTCAAACCAATTTTCATTGGAAGTTTACATGGTAATCATATTTTTTTTTTGTTTTACCATTCTCTTATTTTAAAAGTTACGGGAGGGGACACTCAATTTACCTCTTTAGAAATCTCTCTCGCGAAAACTATTCAGTTTACAAAAAAAAAATATATAAGAAACCTCAATATCATTTTTGAAGACTAGACTAGAAGAGAAGACTATCCATAGATACCCCACACGTATGGGTTTGATGAAAAAACAATTTTTGAGTTTCAGTTCTAAATATGGGGAACCCCCAAAATTTATTGTTTTTTTCTATTTTTGTGTGAAAATCTTAATGCGGTTCACAGAATACATCTACTTACCAAGTCTCAACAGTATAATTCTTATAGTTTCAAAAATAATTGGCTGTGACATACGGACGTTGTTATAAATTCGGAGGTTGTTTTAAATTTATTTTGAATTGTCTAATTTCATTGCCACTAGACCTCTTTTAACGTGCACAACTTGTTACATTGTTCTCACATTGTACCTCTAGATTCAACATGAATGATGTAACCTAAATTTGTAATATTCTATTGATTTTAAAAGAGTGTTCATGGAGTTTCTTGCTCGTTCTTCTCCATAGAAACCTACTGCTACTAGCTAACTAACTAGCTGCAACTTTTTGACTGACTGACTCCTTGACAATTCAAAAGTGCCTGTAAATGGTTTATTTGAAATAAATGATTTGAGTTTTATGAGTTTTTTGAGTTTTGGACGGACAGACAGACAGACATGACGAATCTATAAGGGTTCCGATTTTTGCCATTTGGCTACGGTACCTTAAAAATACGTGTCAAATTGAGAACCTCCTTCTATTTTTGAAGTAGGTTGAAAAGGAGGAGGTTCTGAATTAGGTAGGAGAAGGTTTAAATATAGCTTCGATAACAATCTACTAACATAATAATTATAAGTAAGAAGAGCAGGTAAACATCCCTCGCGATGTCCTCGCAACAGCGGGTAGATACTTAATTTACAAACTTTATTACACTTCGTGCCTTTGAGAAGTTCGCCCAAGTTTCGGTCAGTGATAAATTACTTTCATACACCAGCAATATTGTCATTGTCGGGTAATTTACATCGAAAGTCTTTCTTAGTACGAAATTAAGAAATTTGTAAGTGCCAAACTTGCGAGTGTCTTGTAAAGCTGGTACTTAAATAGTAATTGATAGGGGAAAAGGGGGACGAGTCGTGAAAATAGGTTCTTAATAATTAACACAAGACTGGAGTAGAAAGCGGTTTCTGTTTTCCTTTTTTTTTAAACGTTGCTCTACTTTAGGAATTGCTCCTGTGTCGTATATTTACAAACATATAATCTCACATACACAAAAGGCCAAACCTGGAACAACTATCTGTAGGCCATACAAATATTTGTTCCGTGCGAGAATCGTTCCCGCGACACTCAGCGCAGCAGTCAATCGCTCAACCACTGTACAACCAACGTGCCGTCAAATAATAAAAGGACGAGGATTTGATTTACATTTTGAGATATGGAACTTCGAAAGTGTTTCTATTAGCGACGCTGTAGGTAACCCTCTATCTATATCTTAAACTTTGTGGCTCTTATGAATAAACGTGTAAAATCTTAAATGGGGGAAATTGCGTAAGAGTCGTGAAAATGGGTTCTGAATAATAATTAACTGAAAACTGCAGCAGAAAGTGGTTTTTGCTTTCCTTTTACGTAGATTTGATTAACATTTTAAGATATATATGGAACTTTTAAAGTGTTTCAATGAGTGATGCGGTAGGTAACCCAACCCTTGATCTATATCTTAAACTCAGTGACTCTTATTAATAAACGTGTAATAAAGTTACGCCAAGATTAAACCACGCAACATGTATGGTTGAAGTGCCTTTACTCCAGGGTGTAACATTACTACAGGATTATTAATAAGACTTAATGAGATTTTTAACGTACACGACTTGTTACATTGTTCTCACATTGTACCCCTAATCTAGGGGCAACATGAATAATGTAACCTTAATTTATAACATACATTAATGATTTTAAAAGTGTGTTCATGGAGTTTCTTGCTCTTTCTTCTCCATAGAAACCTACTGTTTGGAACGAGCAACTAACTTCAACTTTCTGACTGACTGACTCTTTGACATTTCAAAAGTACCTGTAAATGGTTTAATGAAATAAATTTTGAGTTTTTTTTTTAGACAGTGTTTATACGCTTAGCAACATACACATGGAGAATAACATCAGCTTATATAAAGTCGTTATTTCAACACTTTTCCGACTAAAATCAACGGCGTGTGAACACTAATGGATGTCAGGTTTCACTAGTGCAAAGAGATAAGCAGTTTACCTAACGCAGTAAACTTCGTTTTACGTTGTTGCCGACTCAGCAAACTATCAAAAATATTACTGGAAAAGCAATATTATTTTGTCTAAGAACTACAAAACACAGAAAATCAGAAACAATTCTTGTTGTACGTTCTGTCTCTCTATTTCATTTAATAATAATATCTCTCCTAAATATTCTGAAAGCACTATTCTAAAATGAAAGGGACTTTGCTTTAAGCAATCATTTCAACGTAATGGTTGAAAATGGTTGAACATTTCGCCTTAAGGTTGGTACATCTGAGAAACCTCGGCGCCTCGTTAGGAATCAGTTAATTTTCATGAAGAAAGCTCTCTAAAATATTCGACAGTAGGTACGCAAATTGTTCATTTACGAATTCCGTGTCGGTCCCTTTCAATTGACAGACGATTTCGATGAAAAAAGTGCCTTTATCGCAACCGTCGAATCTCTTCAGAGAAATGAAAGTTATTAAACGCTGGCGAATTTTTTCATCAATTCTGTCAATTTATCGAAATTTCCTTTTAAAACACTCGTGTTTAATTGATTTTTTATCACGAAAACTCATTAATGTTTTTCAATCGTATTTTTCCATTAATCATCAGATGAACTTCTATTAGGCAGTAATGTACCGGAAAGCAATCAAATTGGAGTATAACGCAAAACGTTCGCAAATATAAAGGCATCATCATGTTTCACAACAAACGCGGTTCTATTAAGTTTGTGTACCTATTTGCCAAATATTTGTCGTCTATTGTATTGCATCGTGTTCCCTAAATGTTCGATGGGCCCTAATCACGCAAACTATGCAGACACCGCAGGGATGTTGATAGATGCATATCTATCACGTCACCAAGCTGTTTTCACAAGCATTTGCCTTTCCGTTAACAAATCAATCACCTCGAAGCTGCACTGTTTAAATATTCAGATTCATTTGGATTCTTCCAGATAGATGAAGTAAACAGTATTACTGAACATTATCGAAACCGATGCGCTCTGAACCGTTCATGGCAGACATGATATTGCAAATGCACATCTATTTCCGCTCACACGTAATTAAATGTTGCATGACAATCAGACTGACTTTATAATTGGAACGCACCGAAATTGTCTCTTCATAAAAGCTGGCAGGTGACCAAACACGCATCAGTTTTGCTTCTAAACTTTACCAGATGTTGGACGTACGTTCTAAAAAGACGTAACTGATATAGAATTTAGTGAATAGCCGTTTAAGTAATCCATTCGTTATGTCCCATAATGATGTGCAGCGAATATGTTCCGTGTTGGTGAATGTTGTGTGGGTTACAAAGTGGCGAATTGAAACTAAGCCAAATGTCGCACGACCAGTCTCTAGCCGTGCAAATCATAACTATAAGTATTCTCAGTATCATTGTGTGTCGCGTAAACAAAACACACTGTACATATTCGTCGCGCTTCATAAAATACAAGTACGGATTTGAACGAGTGGAAGCGAAGTAGCGGAGTCAGCGTGAGACCGTTGAACGCTGAGACCCAAACATGTAAAAATGTAACCGACAAAGAGCGCGATAGCAAAAAACACGAACAAACGAGCGTTGAAGTCAGTGTTGTGGTACCCAATGAAGTGAAAATTATGAAGTCTAGCTTGAAGAATAAACGGTCGGGTAAAACGAATAAGGGCAAACGTAGCAAGAAAAGGGTTAGGTTCTCAGACAGTGAGCCGGCCCCGGCGGCCGGGATCACCCTGTGCGAACGTTTCGTCCGCTTTTTTCATTTCCTTTGGAAGTACACGAAGGGATCCGTGAAAAATGTTCTAAGTAAGTTTCCCTTTATTGTTTAACGCCCACCTTTTATAATATCCTGTTCTGTGGCTCTTTTTTCGATGTTTTTCTTTTTGTAAACAACTGCTTTATTTGATGTTGTTTGTTTGTTGTTTATTGGAGATTTTAAGAGGATTTTATGTTAGGTTGAGAGTTGAACTTTCTTTCTGGATCATCTTTATTTAGTCATACGATTCTGAGAAATGTACAACATAGTATATATGATATAGAAATATAATAAATGCAAAAAACAATAAATAGATAGAACTAGAGCAAAATAACAAACTGGATTACAAACGGTAGTCGCTATGTCACGATACCAATTAAATATTAATGAAACATTCGAGCTAATGAACTACAAAATGCCATATTCCGGCGTCGAGTTCATCAACAATTTGGAATGGAACTTCATGCAACCAGCTTCAACGGAGAAAGTTTCTCACTTTGCGGCATTAATGAAATTCCCAATAAGAGAAATTGATTATTTTAGCTTTTTACGAATAAATTAAATATATAAGCTGATTTACACATTTATTGGTAAGAAAAATTACACGACACGATAATACACATAAGCATACTACACAAGCATAAGCACATGTATTTTTCAGATATTCCCCATCTGAAAAAAACATGATATGCTTAAGAAATGAATACGATGGTCATTGACCGTGGTGAAGAGGATTATTAAGAATCCTTATGACAGAAATCTAGCTCAAGGCTCACGAGCAGAGTGCATGACTACATTGGATATAATGCTCTAAAAATGTTTCTCTCTATTCCCCGATACATAAATAAAGTATGGTATATAGTATACACGGTATATAGAATCCCACCAAAAACATTTTCATGTAAAATGTTGCCAAGACGCGAAATAATTGCCTCACACTGTCAAAAAGTTATCAGACTATCTCTACTTTACTTGCCCTAACTTCACAAACTCTACTCCTTAGTCAAAAATATTTGTATGTCGCTAGGCCGTTTCGCTACCGATACGTGGGCGTAAGGTAAAAATATATTCACTGTTCATTACTTTACTGTTAAACAATAGTTCTTCTTGTAGGAAGCAAGCGTTCTCCACCTTAGGCCGCATCATCACTTAAGATCAGGTGAGGTGCGGTCAAACGCAAGCCTAGACTATACAAAAATACTAAAAGTTTTTTACATGACTTCGTCCAATCAATTTAGGGTCCGTATGGTGTCGGACGTAAAGAATAGCACCATCCCATATCTTCCCGTGGGTGTCGTAAGAGGCGACTAAGGGACTCACCAGAGAATGGGCAGCAGCGTTCTCTGTGCCTTTTTAACAACCATACTGCGATCGCCAACCCGCCTGCCAAGCGTGGCGATTATGGCAAAACCCCCCATTTCTTGGGGGAGGCCTATGTTCAGCAGTGGACGTATTTCGGCTGTAATGATGATGATGATTAATCAATTTAGGGTGAAATCAATAAACAGGAAAAACCACTCACGCCCAGACAGTATAATATGTATATACACTTCTGGTATAGTATAGACGTACTTTCGTTTTCGTTAAATGTCCTTTAGCACATGTTATTCATAATTAAATGGCCCACACATTACTATGACGCATTACTTGGAGCTATAAGAGCTCTTTACCCATTCATAAGAAACATTTTGATACAGTGTACCCATTCTCAATAGGTACATTCCAACATTTTTACAAGTAATTAATTTGACAACGTAATATTACGACTTGGACTAACACCATGTCAAATTTATAAATTAAAGCTTTGTCTAATTTTGTCTGTTATTTTCTTATAATATTACATTTTTGTTTTATGGAATGTCTTTGATCAATTTATAATTTGTTATGTAGTTGAATCCTGTTCAAATTGTATGTTTATCCCTCTTCTTTTACATCAGAATTATCTACACACATCAAAAAAAGTTTGCGATCTCTTTAAGAAATCGAAATCTTTTTTGTTACGGTAGATTATTCTTTTTAGATTCTTTATTTAAAAATATAGATTTAGAATATAAAACAATAAAACAGTTCAATGGTTTTTCCATATAAAAAGGCTTTCAGTCCTAGCTTACGCTCATTCAGAAATCTGATTTAGTCAATTCTAACGGATTTAAAATTGTTGTAATTGACAACATGCCAGGAGGATTATCAGAAGTTTTACGAGCAAGAATAGTAACTTTGAGGGAAGAAGGATAGGTACACCACGACAGAAATAGCACGCAGAGTTGCTATATCCCAATCCTGTGTCGTGACCACGTTGCAGAGGTACCACGGGATGGGTAATTTAGCTGACCGACCCCGCAGTGGTCGCCCAACTGTATTGACTGCTGCCCAAAAGCACTTTTTTAGATTGTTGACATCCCGTGACCCAACAATCAATGCTACTAAAATAAAAGCAGAAGTTCGGGCCGCCTCTGGGCTTGAAGTTAGCACTCAGACAATTCAGAATCGCTTGCACCAGGCTGAAATACGACCGCAGTTCTGTGCAGTTGCGATTATCGCCCGAAGACTTGGCGGGTGATTATCGCAAGACGTGCGGTTGCAAGACGGGCACTGACCTTTCTTGCACCAAAATAATTAATAGATCGACTTCAATTTGCCCGCAACCGCAGGCTGACGCGGGTAAAAACCGCATCATGAGTTCTTAGCCTTACGCCGGTCAGTACCCAGCTTAAGACGTATTAGCCAGGTTGCATGTATATACGGCTTTTACAATACAATACCTACAAGGGTGAATTTCCCAGGCTAAGTATGATGGTTCACACTCATAAATTCTCGTTTTATGTATCCCAATAGGATGTTTCGAAGTAGATCAATGATCAAATAGAACGATCTCCTGTCGCACGCGCCGTAGTTGTACCCGAATGCATGATTTATTTATATAAGTAAAACGTTTTTGCTAGTAACTTAACGTGCCTGAACATCAGAAATACCTTTTATATACCCCATTAATATCCCTAAACATCGCTGAAAGCGCCCAAAAATACTGACCTTACCCTCGTTCAACTCAAACGGGACTTATACCTATTTTTACGAAAGTACATAATTTATTAGGGAACGTATCCGAATTTCCGAATATACGAATTATCCGTACCCGCGTCTCATTTTTCACGTCACGCAAATTGAGTCGTTCCAACTCCCTAGAGTTTGTGCCCGACGTAAATTACAAGGTTCAACTTCATCTCGACGAATGTGTCTATGCCTTAAGCTTATTACGCACGCGACGTCATGTATTAAGGCGGGAGATCGGTCAGTAATAGTGACGAGGGCTCGATCAGAGACTGATCGCAAAGGTTTTATAAGAAATAAAGGAGAATAACCTAAAGAGTCATAGTTTGGTCAATAAGTAAATAAACTCGATGACATTTTTTAGATAGGATAAGGGTCCTAATATCAAAATTAAAAGAATCATAGCAGGATTAGTACGAAAATAAAATAAAGAAGTTGAAATTCTCAAGATACCAGATCTTGGGTACCTAAAGAGTATCTTCAGGCATTAACAATATTTTTAAAACCCCGCAATCAAATTAGATTTTAAAAGTGAATATTTCAACGAGAAGCTCATTATTTCAGAACGAAACCGCGGCTGACAGTAACAGTAACACGGATAATCGCCGTTTATTTATTTACTTATTTATAAGTATATATAGGTAAGTTTATCAACTACTCCTAGTATTCTCCACATTGGAAAATATTTTAAACCTTCTAAATTATTTCTTTTTTTTTCATACAAATTAATGTATGGATCTCGCCATGATTCTTTGTGGTAAGTCTTCTATTAAAACATTAAAAAAAAATGGAACTTAATAACTCTTAATGAAAAACACGATTGTTTTGAGTTACCGTATATCATTTTAAATAGAATTATGACTAGGCTACCTCTTGTATTGAGCACGTTATCGGTACAATAATTTTATTGAATATTATAATTACACAAAACTAAACATGTCAAGTTCGATGTGTCACAAAACATTTATTTTTATTTTACATCTCCTCTGGGCCTCTAAACAACTTTATTCACGCGAATCTGTTCACACTCCACTGTTGTTTTAACATATAAATAATAATAAATATACAAATAATAAAAATAATAATATTATGTACAATTTTGTAAAAGAGGGCGTGCTCATAAAACTTCAATACATTATTGTCAACGGGGCTCCTACCCAACAGGCTGGCAGTATTGCCACGTTGTATGGCAATGCGTATTCTTTAATCCAAGAATAGGCAAGCCATTGGTCACGTGAAGAGTCGGCCAGCCGCTTGACAATGTCTCAAAAAACAAGATGGCTCTAGTGTTTCCACCACAAACGGTTCAAACATATAATAAAATTAACAATTATCTTTCAGCTTGTGTAACAGCTCCCTTACCCGTACCTATTGCCCAGTCTCTAGGGACGTGCACATAATGCTACGAAGGAAATTGCTCCAACTTCCAATTGTTCAACAGTAGTGTAACCTTTACAAGCTCAAATGCACAAGGTATTTCTTAACAAGAGTCCGTTTATTTTGTGAACAAATTGGTTTGTGTAATTGGTGATACGGTATTGTGTTGGTACAACATGTTCTTTTGGAGTTTCAAACCACAAAAGAGAAAAGAAAAAATGGTACCCACATAAGTGCATTTTTTATCCGTCTGTTACAAAGTGGGTGTTCGCAATATCTCTGCAATGTAGGAATTTGAATATACCGCGCAGACATATCTTTAGTTCAAGGCAATTTATTTATTTTATTTATTGGCGGGTCAGTTTGATCTTAACATTTTTTTTTATTAATTATTCATTTTTGCCTGCGACTTCGGCCGCGTCAATGTCGCAGATTCAGACATGTAGCCATGACCTTCCTCAGGGTTCAAGCTATCTTCTTACCGAAATTCATCATAATAGGTTCAGCCGTTACGTCGTGAAAACATAACAGACAGACAGACAGAGTTACTTTCGCATTTAGTTTTGATGAATTGTTTAAGAGCTAGGGCAGGTTTTTTGCGTATGTCAATACTGTCATTACGTTATATAGACTGCACAGTGTAGTTTGGTTGAAAACCGTAATTGTGCAAACCCGATTGGCTCTTTTATATTTTAATATCATAAACATATACGCAACAGCGTTTATTGGGACATTGAACAAATCCATGGCAGAAGTCCACTATCAAATATTCAATATTCAACATTCAACTCAAACATTTAATGGCAAAAAATTACCACTTTGTATTGTAAGAAACACGTGATTTAATCCTTTTAAATGCAAATGTACCTACATAAAAGGTTTCGGGAAAATATTTGAAAAGTCGATCCAGTTAATTATTGTTTTTAGAACCTTCTTAGAATTCAGACAATGAAACTACGCATAATTTATTCAACAACACTATAATTGTTTTAACACTTTCATAACTAAATGACGGAGTAGAAAAGGTGTTAATTTATAGTACAATACTTCTAAATTAGCACAGCGTAATGACGGTGTTAAATCATTTTTACTTCGCCTGGCAGCATTACGCAGAATTTATTACAACGAATGTCTGGTTCCCGCCGTTTTCGCAAATTAAGGAAATTATTTGCCTAATTGTTGTTTAATGTATTAGAAAGTCGTGGTATTTTTTTTTATGTTCCGGAAAGCACGTAAAGCCGTAGGTCCTGGCGGTCATTCGTAGATCTTTCGCAGTAATTTGATGTAGTCAGAAGCCAAAAAGTCTGACAACCAGATTTACCAAGGGGTATCGTACTATACCCATAACTGCTGAGCAGATTGCGTGGGAGCAGTAACAGCATCCTGAATGTAATAGGCAACAAGTTGGACAGCCCTCTGATGTGCAGCCTCACCCAGAGGACTAAGTCTCTCTTAGTTATTAGGTACTAACATAGTTTTTAAGTTCATACTAACAATATAGAATGTAAATGTGTATGGAATGGAACCGTGGTTGTCCGAATAAAGAATGTTATTATTATAATAACTGAGTTGTGGGGGTCAGATAGGCAGTCGCTCCGTGTCATCATCATCATTATCAGCCGGAAGACGTCCACTGTTGAACAAAGGCCTCTCCTATAGAACGCCACAACGAGCGGAAACCTGCCGCTTGCATCCACCGGTCACCCGTGACCTTAACGATGTCGTCGGTCCATCTGGTGGGAGGCCTACCAACACTCCGTCTTCCCGTTCGTGGTCGCCACTCGAGAACGTTTCTTTCCCATCGGTTATTAGTTCTTCGAGCGATGTGGCCTGCCCATTGCCACTTTAACTTGTAAATATTGAGAGCTATGTCGGTGACCATAGTTCTTCGGCAGATTTCCTCGTTCCGGATTTTATCGCGCAAAAAAACTCTGAGCATAGCTCTCTCCATTGCTCGCTCCGTGACTTTGAGCTCCTGTAGGAGGCCAGCAGTTAAGGACCAGGTCCTTGTACCATAAGTCAACACTGGCAACACACACTGGTTATAAACCTCGCTCCTTGTAAAACACTGGTATTTAGCTGCAACCGGTTAGACGGGGAGCCGACCCCAACATATGTACTATCGCGGACTTTTCCGCCTGCTCAGTTAAAAAAAAAATCCCTTGGCGCCTGCTAACTCAACGGGGCGGGGTAGAGAGCGCTTCCATCTTTTGAGTGCAAGCAAAAATGAACTTAGTGGTCGTCAGACGAATGTGTCCACGATAGTACCTAGTTGAAAAAAGTCTAGCCAGATGATTGTGTCAATAGTGATCACTATGTTTGTCCAGTCTTCCTGACAAATATTTTCCTAGGTAACATTATACAAAAAAGCTTTTTTACAAAAAACACAACCGCCTTCAAAATCTAAAAAGTGATAAATAACTTTACTACATAACACACATGACTTTAGTTTCGGAAGTCGGTGACTTTGTTCTGTTTGATGTTTTGTATTGCCACCGACTTCCGAAACTAATGTCATGTGTGTTATGTGCTAAAGTTATTTATCACTTTTTAGATTTTGAAGGCGGTTATCTTTTTTGTAAAAAAACCTTTTTATTTTTCGCTTTTTAGTACTTGGAGAACATTACAACATTTGCTTTCTGTCGATTTTTTCAAAAAGTGCTAAATCAATTACGATAAAATTTATATGGGACCACCCTTGAGGCATACCCTATCCATCAAAAAAAGAATTTTCAAAATCGCTTTACATTTGCCGGAGAAATCGCGTAACAAATATACAAAAAAAAAAAACATACAGACGAATTGAGAACCTTCTTCTTTTTGAAGTCGGTTGAAAAGATTGAAGGTTTACGATCAAATTGTTTGTTTGATTAGGCATGACTTAGATTGCCTAACCTTTCTCAACTTTCTATATTCAGGTCGCCGTCTAGGCGAAACAGTTGGGACCAAATATCAATATTATACAAAGAACAAGTTCCATCAGACCTACACAACCCAATTACTAGCCAGAACTAATATTCTAAGGACTCTATTATACTTTGAGGACTTTCAGCTTCTTTAAATTATGTAAAAGTGCGTACATATTACTGTAAACCGGGGTTACTTTGATCAAAATTGAAGTTTGAAGGTCCAATTTAAAAGGTTAAATTTGTGGTTTTTACAACCACACATTTAAAAGATTAAGAATCTTTTAAATTTGTGGTTGTAAAAAAATACAAAAAAAATATAGTAATCGGTTTTTGTATCACTCTCGATTCCTGTAATAATAAGTGAGAAAAAGTGGCCTGATTTTGAGAAAAAAAAAAATTGTCTGATCAAAGTTATACGTGAGATGGGGTTATTTTGATACCCCTCTAATTTATTGCGTAATTACAATGCAACCTTGTTTGTAATGCCAATACAATTTAAAAAATCAAAATCTGCCAACGGGAACTATAAATATTGTCATTTTTAGGGTTCCGTACCTCAAAAGGAAAACAACGGAACCCTTATATAATCACATTGTTGTCCGTCTGTCTGTCTGTCCGTCTGTCGGTCTGTCTGTCTGCCTGTCAAGACCCTTAACTCGGGAACGCGTAGAGGTATCGAGTTACGGATCTTTTCTCATACTACATGCACTCATTGAATACACAAATACGCGTCGATACGCATAAAAGCGTATCTTCCTAAACATAAATTACCTACCTATATTGTCAGTATCAGGATTAATGTTCGCAATCACCAGTCAATTACACAACAGACCTAAATCAGTGTATATTGGCACAAATGAGGCGGTGCTCGTGTACCACTTTACCCCATCCACTGGATTGTGTTGTAACTGTAATGGCGATAGCTTACATCTTAAAGCTAAAATCAATGAACGTTGGTAGGTATATAAATAGCGATATAAGTTTGAGAAATAGTCTAACATGTAGCGACAACACAAGTTAGTTTTGTTGAAAGTACAGCGCAAACTTTTGATGATAAACTAGAGAATGTTCTCACTTATGATTAATTTCATAATGTTATTCTATCATTAATTTTAAAATATAGTAGTGAAAGCGTTCTCATTATATTTAGTAATTATTTTACGATTTTGTCTAAATGCATAATTAATAAATAAATAAACGTATCTAAACTAATATGATAAAGAAAAAATATTGGTTTTGTAATGGATGAACTCAAAAAATACTTACCGCTTTTAAAATTCTTACACGTATAGAAAGTGAGTTAAAATGGGGTATGTTTTATGTAGGTATAATTGCATCTCACGAACGGACGAACTCTCAAGTGGAAAGTAAATAATAAAATTATGATGTACAAAAGAGAACTCGTAGGGCATTAAAAATCTCGTCCTTATCACTGTCCGACAAAGGCTGGAAGCAATGCCACGTTGTATGGAAATGGTAACTTTTTGACCCAAGGATACGCCAGCCTTTTACAGGACTACAGTTTTTGAGACCGAGTGCACTAAGCTTGATTGAGTTAACGTCACAATAACATTTTTGTACAAAGAAAGAGACTATAAACTTAACAGTATAACTAGTTTAGAAACAGTGTTTTCTTTAAGTACATATTTGTTGCAATTACCATGCTAAACTAATGGTTATGGGGGGTAAAATGTCTCATAACACGTGCCTAATCTTCTTAGGAAATCAAGCCCGCTAACTACTTCCCTTTACATAATAACACTTATTTCTACAAAGAAGTAATTTCGTCGCAACAGCCGAACTGTTAATGCCTATTATCACAACGTTTCCTCTTGACACAAATCGAACCCTTCCAATTTCCCGTCTTTGATATCAGAGGAAATCGAAATACCGACGTCATCTTAATCATTATCTTTTGGAATACCATCTATGAAATTTATGTAATCAATACGAGAATACGAATGGTATAATAGATGTAAATTGAAGTTTCTTTCTTTCTAATCGATATATAGACCAACTAGATTTTACCGGAACTTCGTCCTCGTGAATGTTAGTTATTGCAGATGCAGACAAAGCCAAAAGTAGCCTATATTCTTCCCCAAGGTTCAAGCTACCACCGTTACAAATTTCATCAAAATCGGTTAAACCGTTTCATCGTGAAAGCGATGAAGATGTATGGCTTGCACACTGTAATTTCAGAAATATTTTTTTTTCCATAATAGTTTTTGAATTTAGATAATTGTCAGTTCAGGTCTAAGTTTTGTCAACGTCCTACCTGTATTTTATACTATTATTTTTAAACAGTATTTTTGTCAACTAGAGTCCGCCATATTGAATTTAGTATGACGTCACACAACCTTAAACTAACGGACTATCAAGACGCTGCAAACCTTACCTTATTTGTCAAGTTATGATTATGTTAGAAGATATGCGGGATCCATTGAAGTATAAAAAGATAATCTTTCTTTCTTATATTTATTGCGGGAACAGAAATACATGCCTAAATCATGAATCTTCGTTTTAAAAATAATATCGTTTTCCTTATTGAACACATATTTTCTTACTCCTCTGCTGTTCTTTCCTGATTAATTTCGTTGCGGGGTCCAAAACAGTTAAATCGTTTCTACTGGACTCGTCAAATTTCATTGCTTCTGAGCTTTTCTGGTGGTCGTCACTGTTGATTCTGGCCAAAGTTTTTTCACCCAACTATGACGAAACCAAAAGGTAAAAGAACCTACGGTCTACGTCGAAGCTTTTAACGATAATCTACAAACCAACCCTCATATCCTGATCTAAACGATCAATTTACTTAAACCCGTATACCAAGACACTTCAATTGATAGTCCGAGCTCCAAGAGACTTTCTTTTACGAATCGAGACGAGTTAAAAGCAGTATTGTCGGTAAGTGCATCTCTGGAGCCACGCTCAGCTGTAACCGGTAAGTTTTAAGAACGTACGACTGAGTCAGGAAGTGAGGGAATCAACCTATTTACGGAAATGGACTGAAAATGGAGTAGAAATACTACAAACCAACCCCAATGGATTAGAACTACTATCAGCGTTTATGGCTTTAATAAATAACAATACAATTTTCTTTTTGAGACATTGACCTGTCTTGGCTATGATTTCGAACAGACTGGATTGCCCGTACATCCGGCATTGCTGTGGTAGGCATATGCCTACTAGTTAAAACTTGGTCTGTTTGCTACTTGGCATTGTACTTTATGAGTCATGATGCTTGAAATAAACTAATTTTATTTATTTTATTTTTTATTTATTTATTATTATATGATGTGAGTTATGCATACTACTTATAAGTCATAGTGGTTTTGCCCGCGACTTTGTCCACATGAATTTCGGTTATCACAATACAGACAAAGTCGCGGGTTAAAAAGCCTATGACGTACCTACTCCAGGGTTCAATTTCATCAAAATCGGTTTTGCCGTTTTATCGTGAAAGCGTAACAGACAAACTTACTTTCGACTTTATAATGTTAAGTATGGAAGTATGAATATAGTAACAAACGTAGTACAAGATTTCATTACGTATATCTGCAAGAAAAAGATATCGATGTCGTAAAAGAAAATCAGTCAAAACAAACAACACCTTACCAAACATTATTTACTAAAGCCAGACTTAACACCTTACAAATACAATACCTTTTACCTAAATGAGTACAATACCATAACCTCACACAATTAATGGTACAATCAATATAGACACGGTATATACCAGAACAAATTATGATCATCTCTAACCCATTTAGAACAATACCCAATACGCAAAATTCCCTCCTAAAATAGACAAAGCAGTAAGCCCCAAATCCGACCATTACTGACTACATTGAATTCCCATCGAAAATGCGGTTAGAATTAGCCGTTGGTCGATAAAACCCGTTGCGGAATATTTGACAACGGTAAGCCCGCCCATTACATACTCATTGATCGGATGACGTCACGGACAGAAATCCCCTATGACAATGACATCTCACGTTGAAATAGTAATGTATTTCAGTCAACACTTTAGTAGTTTATGTAATCAGTGCCCCAATGTTCAATTAAGGATGGGATGACGTCAGTGTTTGTGTAATTTGTCACTGTCAGTGTCCGTGACACGATAAGTGTCGTGAATGACGTGACGTGTCTCTTATCTCTTGTCACTTTAGTGGCTAGGTCAAGAGGACAGTACTCTTTGGTTGATTTGTCATACACTCACCTGTTCTACTAAAAGTTTGCAGGTTTTTTTTTTCACAAAAATATTCTGATATATTTTATGCTCGGTCCACATTATTCCAG
Organism: Charanyca ferruginea; assembly: GCA_947361185.1. NCBI lineage: Eukaryota > Metazoa > Arthropoda > Insecta > Lepidoptera > Noctuidae > Charanyca > Charanyca ferruginea. The sequence continues at coordinate 7,268,018 of OX376068.1, read as the reverse complement.
ACCAAAAATCCAGTGAGTCAGTCCAGTCCAGTGCTAGATTGGATCATACTGTCTACATTATGCCAGTCATTCAAAAGCACTTAAAATAGAAAAATGGTTTTTGGTGACAAATTGGTAAACTGTCAATCCAGTCCGATTGCTCACTAGAATGGGTATATCAATGATTTTAAAAGATAGGATACGCCCATTAGATCATTTTAAACAAACGTTCATGGAACAAGCAAAAGTACGAGTAGCGACATCTGTCAAAACTCATACAATGTCGACTGAGTCGCGTTGCCCGTTGGCCCTAAACTGTCATTTTTAGGGCCAACGCGCTGGTGGCATTTTTTCGTGCGGTTGGCCTGGTCCTTACGCACTAATATATAGGTATGTCAATGGGGTATATACATTCCAGTGCCGCTTCACATTATTTCAGTGAAATTCCAGCGGTGATTCGATCGCTAGACTTTAATGCTACTGAAATAATGTGAGCCGGGCATGAAATCTTGTAAAAAGCATTCCAGTGACGATAGACCGAAACGAATTTATTGACAAACTAAAAATCGGAAAATGAAACTACAAAGCTGTTAAAGCTATTCATCATTTCCACGTAATCTACTTTTGGCTGGAGCAGTATTGTTCGATTCATTAATGTATACTGAGAGCGGAAAATGGATTTTAGCTCCGTGGTGCACAAAATACATTAAACGTTAAACAAGGTGTAATAACAAAGTATCTTGATGGCCCCGTGGTTATGACCGGACCAGTACAGAACCACATCAAGCTATTAAAAACTGTAAAATTTTCTCAATTGAACATGAACCTTAATCTTTTGTAACAAAGTTTAAAAGATATCATAGAATTTTGACATATTGGGGTAGCTTGATATGGCGTCTGTACCAAGTAGTACATTATATTGGACTTTACTGACATCGGTGAAGCAAAACATAGTGAGAAAACCTTGTCTTATTATGCATATAAATCTGAAACCACATATCCGCTTTAAACAAGCGTGGTGAACAATGATCGTGTCTTCTGTGTATGAGAAGAGGCTCTTGCCCTGCAGTGTAATAACGAAGAGATAATTGTATTCTTGAACATTCTAAAAGCCACCAAGGGATACCAAGGAGAGGGGGTTTACCTAGGGGCAGATAGGCAGTTACTCCATGTTAACCACTGGTATTCAGCTGCATCCGGTTAGACTGGAAACCAACTTCAACATAGTTGGGAAAAGGCTAGGCAGATGATAATGATACACATTCTAAAAGCATTGTTGCAATGGCTGTGTTCTAGATGTCACGACAGTGTATTTGGTACAATCTTCGACCGGAATCTCCCACCTCGACCTTCACGAAGATCTTTAAATGCTTGGATAAGATCACTCATTCGGCTCCCTTCAAAATGGTTGCGCTGAATGGTGCTGATCCACGCGTCATGTTCGTGAACCGGCGGTTTCAGTAGAGATTGGTCAGCTCTTAACTGCCATGGCTTTTATCTTTTTATCTTGATTCTTTTTTTTAAATTCATTGCATTGGTATTTACCTGCATTGTTTTCACATACAGAAGCAACATGAATAATGTAATCAGAATTTTGTAAAAACTTAATTTAAAAGAGTGTCTGTCTGTCGTGGTAATTTAGAAGAATGAGCGAAACTTCTTGCTCATTCTTCTCCATAGAGACCTACCCTACGTTTTGAAACGAGCAACTAACTTCAATTTTCTGACTAACTGACTCTTTGACAATTCAAAAGTGCCTGTAAATGGTGTAATTAAAATAATCGCTTTGATTTTGACTTTGACTGCCAATATAATTAAATCTTCAAACTGTTGCATTTAAGTGTCTTATACCAAAAAACAAACCATAGTTTTACCATGGCGATTTATTTACGTATAAAAATATCTCTTAAGGACAATACTTTCTCTGTAAATACTGTTAAAACCCAAACAACACCTCCAAAAACCAAGTTATCAGTTAGTTACCAATATATCAAAGTGCCACCTCTGCCAGTGAACAGGTCCAAAAGTTAATACGCAAATAGATTTACAGCCCATTAACATACAGTTTAATTTATACTTCAGACTACAGCTACATCGTACAATATGCCTCATCAATCATATTCTTCACACCAAATGCAAATTTGAGCCTAATGCGCATCTAAATAAGGTTCATTTCCCAAATGGCGAGATAGTTTACCTCTAAATAATATGCATTTCACACAAATTTCATATTAGCTCATTGTGACACAAAATAGTCATTATTCATGCAGATTTGTGCCCAAGGTATACGTTTCAGCGATTCTGTTTATGTTTTATAGCCGAAATAAAATGTATGTTTAACTTCATTACTTCTTGGTAAGTACTTCGAATTTATGCTTCATCATGATTCATGACCAGGTTCTATGGAGAGGCCAGTTTTAAAGATAGGCTTAGTTAAAACATGGCGTCTTCTATTATGACATGAAAACTGAAAGCCATAAAATTGCATGGTATTTGATAATCACAATGCAAACGTACATAAACTACTTTTTAGGATTTGAATAGACCAAAATAACATTATCTTCCCAAAATAACATTGAATTATAGCTTTAATCCGGCTGCTGTTATAAATTGTATTTCAATTGAAAGACGACTAAATAAAAATAAACAAGCGTTCTTTAAAACTCCTAAATTCATTTACAATAAACAAATTCTAACATAAGTCAGGTTCTTCGCAAATTGGATGAAGAGAAATGGACAATAATTATTTTGAACATACAAAAAAACTTGAAAGAAAAATAACAGAACGTCAAAGAAATTAGATTTGATAAATGAAACGAACGCCGACATTTAAAAATAGGTACGTTATCTCCAATACAAGAAACACGCCGTGATGCGTCTGTTCTACGTAATAAGTAATACATACGTACAATTATCTGTCGAATAGTTCTGGTTTATTTTATTCTTGCCAAACATCAAGGTTGTCTTTTGAACTAGTTATTTTTTTTCATTGTTTCTGCTTTGTGTATCTTTAATGGTTCAATTGTCTTTACAGTTTTTTCTATCTAGCTTGATCAACATGGTAATTTTTTATTCATGTTAGGTATGACTATGACGTATCTATGATAATTGAGTGAGTGTGGTCAAATCACATAAGAAACAAAACCATTGAAAAATGTGACAACGATAAAGTCAAAGTCAAATCATTTATTTCAATTAGACCATTATAAGGCACTTTTGAACGTCAAATGAGAAAAAAAAGATTCTAGGTGTACATGTAATTACGTCACAATATGCCCCACCCCTCAGACAAGAATTTCATTCCAATCTTATCAAAACGCAACAGAATCGTAATGCGTTTCATCATAAAAGCTGATTTGATTGTTCACGTCAATACGAGGTCTCGTAAAGTCGTCTTTTGTTAATGAACCTGATCTCTGCCGGCTGTCTGGTATAAGAATAGAAGTTGTTTACCACATCGTCCATTGTATACTTTGAACGTAACTCTCATCTGTCGGAGATTGGTCTTAAATTTATCAGGTGCTAATATGCTTATGAATTGCGAAGGTCTGAACAAGGTGTGAGGATGATTTAATATAACAGAACACTAAATTTTAGGTGAGACAAAGTGGTTGAGTGGTTTTAAGACTTTCAGGGAAATTCGAGTATTTATAATAATTGTTAACTATACACATCCAACACTTCAACGGACCTAATAGGCTTTTTCTTTTCATGTGATGTTTATTTTGAAGATTAATGAAATGTATAACAAAAAATACGAATTATTTAACAGATTGCAAATTCAGCGTTCACTGACTATTTTATGACGATAAAGAAACAAAGGCATATTTCAGAAACTTCTCTGTAAATGACGTCATTCAGACATAATAACTTCCGAACTTCAACGCCAATAAACACAGCTCGACACGACTTTGGCATTGATTCTATAATCGCAGTTATAGTACCGAATTATTACCAGAACCGTTAGTATTTCGTCTCCATACATTCCACTGTTCGTTATAAAGTCTTTAGAATTCGCGCGTGGACTGACTGTTACTGATATGCATTTACGCGCAGTGTATTCCGGGCTCCCGAAACAAAAGGTGTTCAGTGCGCAGTGTTGTGCGAAAATAATGCAAAATCGCTTCTAAAACTGAGAAAATAGAGTGCAAATCAAAATGTCGGTGAATATTGATATGGAAAACTTTTCTGCAAAGAAGAATCTGAGGCGTCGTACATTGAACACTATCAAATCGGCTGTGACGGCGCTCAAACAAATCGCTAGTGAGTGCTCCCAAATTCTATTATTTGGTGTACACCACTTTTGGAAATCCAAAGATATTTTTCTCGTAATGTCGCTTTATTCTAAAATATTGATATGTAATATTTTAGCAAGTGAGACTGATTCGATTGATTGTTCAAATCGATATCGCGACTTATATTTATAACTCCTACAGTAGTTAATAAATATTCATATAACGTACTAGCTGTATAATATTATTATCAGTGAATATCGATGTCACCTCATCAATATTAATGAACCTAATTATCATAGTGTGAATTGTTGTGAAAGTTTGAATTACATATGTTATTATTTCAAGTTATTTTATAATGAAAATTGTTTCAATTCACATCAAATATTCAACATTTACATTCGTAAGTATTTATTCAGCGCCTGGTAGGCGGGATCTATTATTTTTCCTTAACATTTATTCAAATTCTAATAACGCAAATTCAATATTTACATATCGTGATAACTTCAGCGGGTGAAAATAAACTCGGGAGACCATTAGAGTCGGCGGCTTACTTTTCATAACACTTGGCAAAGTGCGCGGTAACAATTCGTCGAGTATTTGCGAAACGTCAGCTTCTATAATGAAGGTGTCATTCAGAGGCTCAGAAAACCCATTGTGTTTGTCATCTCGCGCCCAAACAGTCTCGTCACTCTCCAAGAAACTCTCAAGCGCCCTGTTTGTCAGAACCAGCGATCGTTTGTTGCAGACAGAAAACACTTCACAATTCGTTACGTTTTATCTTACAATCTTTTGTTACACCTGTGTTTTGGTAACTAGGGCAAGTCTTGACGTTTATAAATGAACCGCGGCTTACCATTGTCTCTTCACATTGATTTGATGTTACACAGACCGTTCCTGATGAATTATGGAATGAATTTGCATAAATAAACCTTGTTTGCTAAAAGCTTCCTTCGAATGCTGTTGCATAATTTAATATAGACCTTATCCTTGGGTATAGGCAGATGGGTATGACAAGTAACATTATAGAGAATTTATAATTTGACTAAAGGAATGCTTGTAATTTAGTTACAGCTGCTGCGAATGGAGTTTTAAGGAATCACAAGTGTAAACTGACTTGTGATTTAGCTCCCGCCAACTTTGTTTGGTAAATACTGGCGCCCACCGTGGGACTGCAGAGATTGAATTATAAACACGCTTACAAGCTTAAATTACATACATATTCATGTGTATTCCGGTACTTTTGCGACATATTTGTTTGTAAATATGAAGTTGCTAAACATTGTAAACGTCGTCATCATCTCCACACCGTACCACACGTTAATATAAATATAGGCAGATAATTTTAAGTTTAACTACACACTAAAAGAAAAGGCAATAAATGACTGATTAATGTTATAACTGCAGTAATTGTTATCGAAAACTATTACCGAAAAAATTCGTTTAATACTGTAATCAACCCACTTTGTTACATTTATGAGTACTATTAGAACTTTCAAGTAGTACCTATAGGGAAAAAATTATCTTTCACTAGAAATGTCTCTCCACTTTTACACTCTTTTAATACATTTACTAACCTTCGGCTTTTTGAAGTCGTAGATAATCGTTGAAGCTCGTAAATAACTTGAAGTTTCCTCTATTTCCCGCCAATACGGGTCGAGGCCTGCCTTTATTTGGTGCGTTTCCTGACCGCGATCTTTTTAATGCGGAGGCCAAACTTATTAGCTTAGGTCGATCATTCACCCCAGTCGGTTATCTGTTGTAGGGGCAAATTATTACTTTTTTAAACACATAAAAATTTAAACAAAGATACACGAACGTTCCCTGACATCGTTTTTTTTTAATAATAAAATTCAAACTCGATCTCTCTGCGTCAATTACGTAACAATTTTATTTTTAACGAGACGTTTTCAACAATAAGCGCTGGCTTAAACGGATAAGCCCGACACGTTTTAAAAAAATAAATAAGGGGACCATTTACACTAGGAACTCAGCGCTTTAAAATTGTCAAAGTACAAACAAAAGTAAAGTTTTGCAAAATATTCCATTTCATGTTGGGTTGGTGATATTTACAAGTGTCTACTAAAGGCATTTGGTCTTACTAAGGTACCTTTTTATTTCGAACCAACATTCAGACTGTTACCTGTCTAACAGATCCTTGATGTCGGTCTTAGTTTTAGTAGTCATATGGCCAGTATAGTATTACATACTATGTACTTACTTTTTTTTATGCATCCAACCATTTTCTTCATTTGTCTTTTCTAGCTTTAGATTAGCTAGTAACCAGCAGTTTTATAGAAAATACATATACACACACTTATGAAACAACAACAGATATCAGTACGAAGAATTTAAGTTACATGCCAAAAACTAATTAAAAAGAATAACTGACAATTGTCAATGTTGACAACTGTCATTAGAAATCATAACAAATCAAATATTGCTTTTCAGGTCTTTCTAAAGAAACTATAAATATTTATAAAAACATAATTAGAAGACACACAGTCTTTATCAAGCTTCGAAGACACGAGATAAATATTCCTACAGGGTTACCACGAATCCTATGAAAACAAATATTATATAGGTATATATAATTATAAGAAACGACAATTGAAGGAAATGGTTGGATGCATAAAAAAAAGTAAGTACATAGTATGTAATACTATACCAGATACTCAAACGCTACTCAATGTTCTTCTTCTTCTTCTTCGTATCGCTGCCACGACAGTCTTTTAAATTTGTTTGGCCCAAAATTCAGCCACTTCCACGGCGTCGTCGGTGGCAGCGCATAATTCACCCCGATCGCATGCTTTAGGGCAAGGACATGACATGAGGTGCGGCATGGTTTGCAACTCGGCGCCACATTCGCACCCTGCTGCTGCTCTGTGTAACGTCAATCTCGCAAAATGGGGCTACTCAATGTTAAGATGCCGTTAAGTCTCGTGCCGTCTCTATCACTTCATGTCAAAGTGACAGTAGCATTTGAGTATTTGGCCATTAGGTTAGTAACAATATTCACATAGCATCGCTAGAATTCTATGAAAAAGCCAAAGGGTATCTTCAAAGCTCATGATTACTTGGCCATGGATAGGTAACTAACCAGAAATTATTTTTAGTTAATTAGAATAACCAAATCACAATAATAATAATAATAATAATAATATGTGGGGACATTTTCACACACGGCCATCTGACCCCAAACTAGGGAGACCCTGTACTATGGGTGTCAGACAGCTGATATACATACACAGATACATTTTTTTTTTGTAAATACATACATATATAGATAAACAACACCCAGACACAAGGCAAACACAAGTGCTCATCACACAAATGTTTACCCTGGGCGGGAATCGAACCCGGAACACGCTGCGCAGCAGTCGATCGCTCAGCCACTGCGCCAACCGTGTCGTCCGACAATACGTGTACTGTTTGTTATTGAGGCGTTCCATTATCTACCTCCGAAAGTATACATCAGAATATCACGAAATTAATACGGGACCATCTCAGGGGTAAACAAAGATTTTTTTTTATCGGTCCGTGATTAAATTCTTTATTTGAGACCGCATGATTCAAAGGTTAATATTGATAAACATACCTATACTCCGTTCACAATAAGATTAGACATATACACAAACCTTTTTTACAGTCCGTTCAACCGATTTTGACTTATATTGCGTTGGTGGCATGACAAATGGCAGCTGCAAAAAACAGTTGTTATTGTAACCATTTTTTTGCCTCTAATGTTATCCTTAAGCCTACGGAATAGAAGTCAAAATCGATTGAAGGGACTGTAAAAAAGGGTTTGTGAAAATATCGAATCTTATTGTAAACGGAGTATACAAACGGTACTTTAAAAATATACAGGCGATCATAGAACCTACTTCTTTTGTTGATGTCGGTTAATTAACACCATCGACACAATAACGATGTCAGTTTACTTGAAGTTCTGCTCTGTTCAGTGTTCACTGTAACAATTGCTATTAGCTGGGTCAACGTATTTTCAGCACTAACACTGTGAATCATTATCGCTTTATTCCACCGTGTAAATGGTGGATTAACTCGTAGGTACTGATGCATGATAGTCGATCGTAATTAGGTAACCGTAAAATTGGGTGTTACGAAAACCATTTTGCGTTGTTGACTCACGGTAATTGCCGTATATACAGATGTACAGTCACGAGGAAAAATATGTAAACAGTTGGTCTTATTCTAAACTGATTTTCTCCTAAACTATTGATTGAAATGTTATGGGGTTACGAATAGGGTATTTTTGATGTAAAACTATAGATATAAAATAGGCTTTATCTGTAAGTTAAAATAGTTATTTCACAAGAAAATTGCTCATGAATTTTGCAATCTGTATACATATAGTATTTATACTCGTGACTGTACAGCTTGGTCAAAAAGAGAATGATACAACGACAGGCGAATCAAAATATTATAATGAAAAGAAGCCACTACTTTGCCGAGAATTGCTAGTAGATTTTAAATCACAAATTAATAAGCGAACTATTCTTAAAACTTCATAAGATTACCTACTAGTACTTAAGTTACCTATATATAGGTAAAAGGTTTTAGAAACTCTTGACCCAATTACATAAATCGATTCCTATAAAGCATTTGTTTTAAAATAATAAGTGTCTTTGCTCCCAATACATACAATTTGTAAGCAAAGCAAAAATCCGACGGGAGTACCAACGGAATTTAAATGACAGAAAGCCGGTTTGAGAGGATTACAGCGCTCTATAAAAGGAACAACTTTCACTTCAAGCGGGGTGTTCCTCCAAAAGTATTCGACTTCCAGCCCTTAATACGGTCCTAAAATATTTTCATTTACACTGAATAAAAAATATTTCCATTCAACAGGATTTAATATTTCTGCGGTTCATTTTAATTATGTTTCTGTCTGACTGTCATTTATTTATGTGGGTTAACTTTTATAAATAAGTTGTAGTCTACGTATTGTTTAGTAAACTATCACTAATAATGGTAGGTGGAGAAGACACTCGCTAGAGTGGACACCGCGTTTGGGCAGTGGTAGTGTGGAACGCCCTGCAGCACGATTGACCAACGATTTCTAGAAGGTGGCTGGCAGCGGATGGATTCGGGCTGCCCAAGACCGGGTAGGTTGGGGAAGTCTACGTTTAGTAGTGGACGGCAATAGACTGATACGATAATGATGATGATTAACCAATCCAAGAGACATCTTCTACTATGGGGGAACCGCTTTTTGACGGCTACTAAAAAGTATGCCAATTAATAGGTCGTGTCTACTTCAAAATTTTTTGTATTTTAAAAATAGCTACTCGGCTAATTGTACCGGAAATGGCCGATACCTTCAGACTACCTTTGACAAATTTGAGTACTTCTGTCTATAAATAAATAAAAAAATAAAATAAATAAATATCTTAATTAATTAATCTAATAATCTCAATCAATCAATCTCAATCTCTCTCTAATCTAATGATCTTTATTTATCTAATTTATTCTTTATATTAATTGTGTGACCACAAGAACGGGTGTCTCATTCAACGTATCATCACTGAAATATCTTGTCGATGATCCTGAGGGTATACTACAACATCATCATTTCAGCCTAAAGACGTTCACTGCTGGACATAGGCCTCCCCAAGGGGGGGTCTTGCCATAATCGCCACGCTTGGCAGGTGGATTGGCGATCGCAGTTTGGTTGTTACAAAGGCACAGAGAACGCTGCTGCCCATTCTCTGGTAAGTCCCTTAGTCGTCTCTTACGACACCCACAGGAAGACATGGGATGGTGCTATTCTTTACGTACGACACCACACGGACCTCACGAACACAGGATATACTAGTATCTCTTATTGATCTCACAGGTCGACATTTGTATTATACCGTTGGATCGACACTAGGAATTTCTCCTGTATCATGGTTTCCTTTACAGACGTAAACTACATAAGCCTGGAATAACTATCTATATTACAAATATTTAATCCGGATTCAATTCCGAGACACGCAGCGCAGCAGTCAATCTTACAACTACGGCAAAAATAGTGCCGTCGCTCGTCAGTCATAACACCACATGGTTACAGAAAAAAAGGCTTTATGACCCTTTTTTTGTAGGGGGAACAGGGAATATTATCAATCTCAGATCATACTATAATTATCATAGATATCCGATCCGTTATAATTATAGTGTTCGTGTATGAAATATATCGCGCAGTACTTTCGTGCATAAATATATAACGTTCTTAGTTACATTCTCAGATTATGAAACAATAGGCAGATAGACCGTGCGGAACACTGAGAGTGAACCCACAAAAGCAAATACAAATTAAAAAACAAATACATACAATTCGCTTCGCGCTGTACTAACACGAGTCAGTACAGCACGAAGCGAAGTATTGTTAAAAAAACTGATACAAATAAAAATTCAAAAGCGAATACAATCACGAAATTGTAAGTATTCGTTACTGAATTTGTATTTCCTTTTGTGGCTTCACTCGCAGTGTTCCGCTCAGTCCATCTGCCTTTTATTTGATAATCTGAGGTTATTATTATCTTATACTTGGTCAAGACAATGACGTTTCTCACATTTCTTTTGTACACCACTATATTGTAGACACGAAGCTTAGAATTTGTTGGCGCCAAGTAAAGTTTCGTATAATTGCAAGGCAAACACATTACTCGTGTCCATTAACCAATTCTCTTCTCCAACAACTTACAGTGTACGAAACAAAGTTGTTTTACTCCGTTCATTTCACGTTCCCAATGTAGGTGTCTATGCGTTGGTGTACACACGGCTACACATTAAGCTATACATTTCCAGTTAATGTTGATCTCGCATTGTATAGAATTTCCGTACAATGCGTGGTCAGCTTATACTGGAAATGTATAGCATGATGTGTAGCCGTCTGTTCCTTTAACATCTATGAAATAAAGTACTGAATCATTAATAACTTTTAAACCTCACTCAAATGAACGCACATAATTCGATTGCGAATTCATTTGTTTTTAAAGTTTATTTTCGAAAGATTCACTGTCGTATTGTCGATCAAGATCTAGTGGATTACATTAAACTAGATTTTAGAATAATTTAGAAAACTACTACTATAGTATCCTGGGGATAAATCGTTAAACCCGAATTATAAGTAACCTAACTTATGTGAAAGACAAAAAGCTCAAACGAATAAAAAAACATATTTTCTTACTAGCAGTATTATTATAATTGAGCGTCTTGTTCGTAAATAATGGGACTTGTTCGCGTATGCTTTAGTTTTTATTGGAGAAACCGTCCTTATTTCGTATTCCAAGAATATAGGTATATAAATTGTATGATTCCAGCTCTTTGGCAAGGATAAAACCAAGTCTTCTTACTATCAGTTTGAAAACGTATACCTACTGTTTTACTTGGTCAGCAGACTGACGACCGTCTGTTTCAATTAGTATATAACAATATTTTGTCACAGTGTATAATACCTACTTAGTTTTATTACCTTTCCTCTAAATTCCTTAGAGAAAAAGACGACTTCACATTAAGGCTCGACCGAGATCTCGGTCTTGGTCTCGGTCTCGGCATTCTCTCATTTACTAAGATGGTATAATATTGTATTGTTGCAGATAAAAACTAAATAAATATGCCAAAAGTAAATCCTATTTGGGAATATTTTGAAAAAAATATTGTATTACATCCATCGAAGGCTATTTGTAAGTCGTGCAGTAAATAGTTAGTGCTGTATTAAAAAGTTAATTTTTTTTTTCACGCTTTGTCTATTCTCGGTCTCGGCCGAGATAGTATTGTATTCTCGGTCTCGGTCTCGGCCGAGAACGAAAAACCCATCTCGGTCGAGCCTTACTTCACATTCTTCCAGTAATCTACACAAGCATCATATAACGACTTCTCTCCATAACATTTACAAAACATCATCATCTGCCTAGCCTTCTCAACCATGTTGGGGTCGGCTTCCAGTCTAACGGACGTAACTGAATACCAGTATTTTACATGGAGCGACTGTTTATCAGACCTCAATCCCAGTTACTAGGTAACATGATACCTCTTGGCAAGACTGGTTATCAGACTTTCTAGCTTCTGGCTGCCTATAACGACTGCCAAAGATCTACGACTGACAGCCGGGACCAGCGACTTTGTGGCAGCATCGACGTGCTTTCCAAGGCACGGAAGCCTATCCACCACGGCAAGCATAGCTTAACCTTTGACTGATCGATCTGTAGGTCGATTCTTTAAAGTTCAAACAACAACTCGCATCTCACTTCGCTATTCACTCTCGCTCCTCATAACTTTTATCCTTTCCTAACGTAACCTTTACAAAACAATAACTCATTTTACTGAAAATGTATTTGTTACCTAAGAACTGTAGCCTCGTACGAAAGAAATTAAAATTCACAAAGCCCGATTACAATTCAGTTCGCATCTTTCTTTTTGGCTAGTTTTTAATCTAACATCCTATCCTATCCAATAGGAGCAGAGTAGAAAACACGTCACAGTTTTATCCGCGAACATGTTGCCAACCAATTAAAAACCAGACGGGCTTGTTCGAGGACACTCGGGACCAATTTTCGAACGCCTAGCACTTATTTTTTCTCTTTACACGGCTCCATGGTCAATCTACATTTCAACTACGGATGAGTGAAACTTGACGTTAGGAATTTCAAGCTATTTTCGGCTTGACCGCTTTAAAAACCTTTAACGAGCCACTGATGCGGTGTAATGGATTTCAGTGGTAGGCTACGGTCGAAGTATCCGACTAGTTTGATTTAATACTTTTTTTATTTAAACTCTTTCGTGGCTTTCTAGTTTCAATCCTTATTTTTTTAGTTCCTTTTTCAAAATTGTTCTATGCATCTGTTTCTTTATCGGACAAATACTAGAACATCCATTTGCGGATCTGCCAACTCAAGATCTCGTGTACATAATTACAGAGTTCACACAAAATTAATTGCTCGGCCTTCCTTCGCGCTGAAGGATTAGCCTCCGTTGCGTGTTTAGAAATAACAAATCAGACGCACCTTTACACAAGCTAGCTCACGGATAACAGGAGGTAAGAAGGGCGTCCATTAATTTTCATCCGTTTTACTTAAATCACCTCGAATTAGGGATTATTTAGGCGTTTATTGCTTACAACTGCTCTCTTCCCTCGCGGGAATCGATCCGAGCCATGTTCCGTATTATCCAGACTTTGGGTAGATTTAATTTGGCACACAATATCGTCGACCAAATAGGCTTTCGACCTGATTGGTCAAACGTTATTACCTATATGTCTAGTCGGTAAAAAGGTAATTTCTTTTGAGCTGTACAATGAAATGAAGGCTTTTGATCTCGAGTTTCTGCAATTTATAGCAAAAGGAAAGCAGTGAATTTGAATTTCCCTCTAAATCTACATTACAATAATGTTGCTTTCGTTGACGTTAGTCCCTTCTTCGTTGAAAATGCGCATAATTGTGTTTAATACTTGGTTTTTTGTTGAAGGTTAAGTAAAACCCGTACAGATCTACCGGTCAAAGGTTAAGCTACGCTTGCCGCGGTAGGTCTGTGGATGGGTTAACATCCATTTCATACCGAGTTCCCTCCGTGCTTCGGAAAGCACGTAAAGCCGTTGGTCTCGGCTGTCATTTGTAGAGCTTTGGCAGTTGTTATGGGTAGGCAGAAGCCAGAAAGTCTGACAACCAGCCTTACCAAGGGCAGTCGCTCCATGTAAAACACTGGGGTATGCAGTTGCATCCGGTTAAACTGGAAGCCGATCCCAACATACTTGGGAAAAGGCTAGACAGATGATGACTTGGTTTTTTGCTGGTCAACTGGAGATGGTCGATCTCTTGACTTTTTTCATAAAACTTGCCATACCATATTATTGTGAAAACACGGACAAAAAATACATCGATAAAATTAACCGCTCCAAATATGTATAAATAGATACCTATTTAAAATACGGCATTCATGGTTTGATCTTAATATATAGCATTATATTACACACGTATCTACTGAAATAGTAACACAATACACCAAACATACACGAACAACAATAACAACACAAACAAGCAATCAAAACGGACGTGCAGCGAGCCACAAACCGATCAAATAAACAGATCTCAACTGATTTCCATTCTGCATAATCGAAGGAGACAGGAATGAATGGCGGAATATATCAGACCGAATGACACTGCATTTTACAAGTACCAGAAAACCAATGACGTAACGACCCTGCATAATATACGAGCCTGTTGAATTTCTCACGAAGACGTCGGCAGAAAAGGAATTGAAACAAGTCGTAAAGAATCTCATGAAAGGTAATATAATTTTTCGGATACACTTCGAAGTGACATGGACTTTTGTGCCGTTTTATTGGTACTTAACTTGATTCCGCTGTTATATTGGTTAAGTGGTTGTAGGCCATCAAGCTTAGCAGAGAGGTCAAGGTGTAGATGAATTTTATGCGTTGAAACTTTGCTAATTAGCTCATTTGAGCTTCAGAATTGCGTCGGCCTTAACGGAAGTATGTTATGTTCGAGTATCAGAATATTTTTTTCAGAACAACCGAAAATGACGTTTCCCGTCAATCCAGAAATCTATGACGTATCCTGTGTCATCTAATATAGAGTGACATTACATTATTACGTTATCAAGGCGATCAAGTATCAGGAGGACCGACCCCAAATAGGAAATACGCGAAAGGAAATATAATTACATTATTACGTTATCTATGTGTGCGCGAGTGTGCTAATTTTGAAGTTCGAATCTTGTGCAGATAACGTATCGACACATTTTTGCTTGTAATATTATTAGAGGGTTTAATGCTTATGTCAATAAATTAATATTCTAAATAGTTTTCACAGGACAATTATAATGTCGCTTACCTACTGTTTGGAACGAGCAACTAGCTTCAACTTTGTGACTGACTGACTCTGACAATTCAAAAGTACCTGGTTAAGTAAATGGTTTAATTGAAATAAATGATTTTGAGTTTGAGTTGAGTTTGAGTTTGCTTTTTAGTACGTTTTTATCGCCTTTATACGTATTTCTACGTAGGTAAGGTCTAGTCTAATTTATAAAAATATCGTCTAATCTAGTCTAATATATAAAAATCTCGTGTCGTCGAAACGGCTTAACCAATATTTATATCATTTTTTTTTGTGTATACGAGTATTTGGTAGGTCTGAGAATAGGTCGTAGACTATTTTTTTTTTTCAAACAACGTTTGCCGCGTCAGCTAGTTTTATTACATAGGTAAGGTCCCAGGAAACAAAAGTATTTATTTACTTAGACATGTTTAAAAGAAGATCGATTAATTTTTGGACCCATTAATTAATGTTAATTTATAAGCTGTGGTGCTTGGCAACTGGACCTTCCCCAGTAGTTGTAAGTTGATTTGGAGAAAAGTGGAAAATATGTTTTTCTTACTCCTCCGCTTTTTTTTTGTAATTAATTTTGTTGCGGGATCCAAGACAGTGGTAATTGACGACATTTTTCTGGTGGTCGCCACTGTTGATTCTGGCTTACATGAGTTGCGGTGGTTTGAGAAAAGGGTGGTGGGCATATCCCAAAAAAATAAACCAATAACGTTTTGTCTTCTGGTTTGATCAGTTTTACAGAATTCTACGAATAAAATAGCATTGCAGCATCTTGCTCTTAGTATCATTGATGCTTACTTCCTGTAACCAGGATGACCCAATTTGGGTGTTCTAGTCCATTTGGTAGACGACCTACATAGTGCAATGAAGGTTCCGTTTTCCATGAATACGTTGATGAATTTTGGCGGATTCGATTCCCGAAACTAGGCCAATAATTGTAAAGCCTTTACATTTGTTCCGAGCCAGGGGATGTTCAACATGTTGCGAGGATGAAGTCAGTTTAGATCTAGTTATAAAACTAGACTGCACTGTTTATCGGAGTTTGCTGTTGTGGGACAAAGTAACTAAGATTCCTTTCCTCATTTTTGCTTAAAGCAAACGTGTTGTTTTGTTTTGTACTTCGACCGTATTTAGTGAAGAGAAAACAAAAAATTTTAAAAAAGAACGCAGAGCACGTTTCTTCATACCTTTATTTTTTCTTGTTGAAAGAGAAAAGAGTTTGCTTAGCAATTCCTTCAAAGAATTATACTTTGTTTCTAGTTGAAAACTTAAAAACAATAAAGAACCTCGCAATAAATGTAACCCATTTCAAAGAAAGACCCTGTTTCCCAAAACCTTTAAAGTAATGATAAAATCATGTTTTTCATAAGTCACTCTCTAAAATTGGTCCCCAAAAGAAAACAACTTTTCGTTCCACGAATTTTCTTTCATTTTCCCTGCCTCCCACTTTTCATGGGTAATTACCCCCGTGAGCGAGATGACGTCATACGTGATTGATAACATCCCCTGATTAATATTTTATGTAATCTAATAAAATACATTTCTTATACATATGGGCCTTTTTGCGTCGGGTAAAGATTGCGGTGTAAAGGCGAAACCTTTAACCTTTTACGTAATTGACTCTTTTTTATATTCTTTATTGAGTTTATTTAAGGCTTTATATAAGATCTATTAATCTTTCGTTTTATTGTACTGTTTAGACTTACGCAGTATAAATTTACCTGAAAAGAAAGATTCAATTACTGTGTTAAAATATATTTTTCGTTCTTAGGTATGTACCTAGTGTTGCCATCCGTCCGGATAAAGCCGGACAGTGTTAGGCTTTTTGACCTCTTGTCCGGCCAAAGGACATGTTATGAAATGGGCTTAAAATATTTTTTTTTTCGAACAGCTATCATGTGTGGTTTTTCTGATAGGGAAAATTATTCAAGATGGCCTTACAAAAACAAAAAAAAAATTAAAAGCACCATTATTGAATAAATAAATATTTTAAATCCAGATTTTTTTTGTATCGTAATATTATTTTTGTACATTGAAACAAAGAAAAAAGGGTTAAATATCATTTTTTAAAGTACATTAAACACCTTATTGTTATTTAAAATATTTTGAAACATTATTAGATGGCTATAAAACCGACGAATTATCTCCATGATTTGTATGCATGGCATTGATTCCGGAATCTATGAAAACATTAACTGTGTTGTGTCAGTAAGGTTGTCAGTGTCACACCACACATGTTAGATGTCATGTCGGTCCCTTGTCTCATTGTTAGAATCGCTATTTTTCCGTTTGCTTATGAATATTTAGGTTTAATATTTGTAATTTCTACTTGATATTAGTAAAATCATCATCTGAGGTGTGTAATGGTTTATGATAAGGATATGTAAGGAATTTATATAAACTTATATTGTCACATAGGGGATATCTTCCGTGATTGTTCATTGTTTTGAGCTCCCGATATTTCGACGCTGGCAAGCGCCATGATCGCGTATCACGGAAGATATCCCGTGTTACAATATAAGTTTAGTTTTAAACCGTGAAAGCTTAAAACAGTGTATGAATTTATTTGTATCAAAGATCCTTATTTTCTCCTACAATTTGGGACTTTATGACTTTATCATCATGAGTTCAATAAATTGCAAAATGATTACTGATGGTTTTACATCTCCTCCAAGGCAGGCCAGTAAACCAAACAGTCCAGATACAGACAGACTTAAATGGATTGGACCTGTTCACCTTTTGTAAATAGTCGCTCCAGCAGGTCAGAATAGGTGAACATTTTTGTGTATTAGATAGAGAAATAAAAGTAATGCATTTACTTATATTTGACTGTATTTATTCTACCTCTTCATTTTCAACATCATCCCTTATAATTATATTATCAAGATCCAAATTAAGAGTTAGGTCAAATAAAGATAACTTAAAGATTACAAGAAACTTGAACATAAATAACACAACAAAAACAAAAAGAAATCAAATCACTTGTGTCCGTTCCGTTGTTGTAACGCAAACCACAGACGCATACGCAGAGTATATTAATAATAGGGCGCGCATAGGTATGCAAATATAATTCAATTTGACACTTGATTGACGTTTACACTTTTCATAATGACAATAATGACATCCAACCGAAAAGTGTTGCCAAAATCAATAATTACCGTGGGTTGCAATTTATTTTTTAAATTACAATTAATTAAAAATATAATAATTTAGGAAGAGTGATTTAAAAAAAAATAAAAAATATACGTAAAGTCGTCTTATTTTATGTACTTTCATAAAAATATAATCTCTTCCCTGTTCACAGCAGCTCCGAATTAAAGCCCAGCCTCCATACAAAAACCTAACATGTCCTTTACCTGCGTCCGGCCCGTCCGGCTTTTTATATAATCGTTCAATTTAATCACTTCAGTCAGTAGCGAACGAGCGAGCGAGACGAGATTTGCTGACTCGCAACTAAACACTTCTTATAAAGTAGGTACATGTGTTATCTTATTTTTTTGTCTAAAACCCTTTTTTAAGCGTCCGGCTTTTAAGTATGTGTTTTATTCAATATTTCAATATGCTTGATGTCCGGCTTTGGGATTCAAAAGTCCGGCTTTTTTGACGGGTTAGTCCGGCTTTTTGATATTTAGACATGGCAACGCTATATGTACCTACCTGCGATAAAGTTAAAATTATGCATACTATATGGATTGCAGATATCCGTGATATGGATCCTAGAGTCACCAAATCTATTTCATTTTTGCATGGCTCAAGTTTTGAGAAAAATAATGGACCATAATTATATCATAAAGAGAAGTCCTTGTAGATATTGATTTGAAACAATAAACTTTATTATTATTAAACTCTATTCTGTGTTTGTTTTGCGAGCCCTAATTTTTTTAGAGTAAATTATAGCCTGCGTGGCGTTTATGACAACCCCCCCCCCCCTCTTGGGGCGGCCTATGTCCAGCAGTGGACGTTTTTAGGCTGAATGATGATGATGATAGCCAGTTACCTACTCGCTAATAATTTCAGTCGCTTTCTAGTGTCTTTTTTTTAAAGTCGGTTGTTATGTATTGTCTCTTTATAAAATGTATATTTTAATAGGTATTACATTTTGTCTGAACTAAATATATACAAAACTTAAAAATATAAATAATAATTTAAGAAAAAGGGAGGGCGAAGCTCAAAGAGCATTAAAAGACTCGTCCACATCGCTGTCAACGGGACACGTGCCCAACAGGCTGGCAGCATTGCCACGTTGTATGGTTGCCGCCCGCCGCTTGGCGATGTCCCGAAAAACAAGATAGGCACTCGGACCATGTGGCCCTAGAGTTTCCACCCCAAACGGCTCAAATATATAGCTCAAATATTTGCGCCGAATGAGGTTTTCGGCACCTACAGGAGCCGCCCCGGTACAACGCGTCGTGTTAGGAAGATGAGATGGCGCAAGAGTGTCGACAAAGTTGCGTCGTTTATAAAATTGATTTAAACTTAGAATACCCTGACGTACCTAATGGATGCATGACTGTGCACAAATATACAGATATGACCGACTAACCAGAAATTTCGTCACCATTGATCAGACACATACAGTAATATTGCTACTCTATTATTTAATACATAGAATCATTTTCAATAGTAAACCTGTGCTCTCTATGACTTCAATAGCAAGCCATGGAGGAATGAACTTAAGTTCATTACATAATCTTATAAAAACTTTAACAGTAATTCGTTATTGTAAATTAAAATATGCGGTAATTATAATATTTCGCTACTTAATTAAAACGTAAGTGAAAAAGCAAGTCACGTAAATTAATTAACTTCTTAATAACAACTTACTTGACGTTTTGCCTGTTAATAATTTATAATTAAACGTTGAGGTATTTTACATTCGCTGGTTTACGAATCTGAAAGCTACTTTCCACAAAACGGAATTGAGAGTATATTCTCGACACACTGTTACGTGATCCATACAAACTTTATCAAGTCAATGTTGATCAATAAGTGTAGATGACTAATTGGTCTTCGAAGATAGGAAGAGACCAGATGGGATGACCATAATGCCTTGGAAGTAGGCCTTTGGTGTGGGACGCAAAATGTGTCGATACCCTTGCGCTAGCACGACGAGTTGTGCTGGGGCGGCTCCTACAGATACCGATAACCTCAAACGACGCAAATCCATGAAGGCTATTATAGCCTTCTTGGATTGGAAGCTATATGTTTAAGCAGTTTGGGGTGGAGACTCTTGGGCCACGGGGTCCGAGTGCCCATCTTGTTTTTCGGGACATCGCCAACCAGCTCTTCGACTGTTCATGTGAACCGAAAGCTGAT
Organism: Charanyca ferruginea; assembly: GCA_947361185.1. Classification (NCBI taxonomy): domain Eukaryota; kingdom Metazoa; phylum Arthropoda; class Insecta; order Lepidoptera; family Noctuidae; genus Charanyca; species Charanyca ferruginea. The sequence continues at coordinate 7,247,644 of OX376068.1, read as the reverse complement.
CTATTCTTGGGTCAAAGAATCAGCATAGCCATACAACGTGGCAATGCTGCCAGCCTGGTGGGCACGTGTCCCGTTGACAGCGATGTGGACAAGTTTTTTAACGCTTTCTTGGAAGCTATATGTTTGAGCAGTTTGGTGGAAACTCTAGGGCCATGAGTACTATCTTTAAACACTAAGTTCATTTCAATGTCAGCATGTAATAAACATCATTATTTCACAATCAATATTTACAAGGCCATGCAAACTATTCGCCATTAACATTGTATGTTATTGTACCGTGCAGGTTTTACTGATAGGATGCTATGATATTAAATGATACGAGTCCATGAAGGTTCAACAGTTTATGACACTAAGTTAACACCAAAGCTCAAATAGTAATAGTTTTAAGAATAAATGATAGATGATACTGATATGATATTGACACGTGAGAACACACGGTGCGTTCGGTGACGTGTAAGTGAAAATGAATAATTAACTCAACGACTGTCGGGCGTAAGTGTTGAAGGTCAAACCTCCGCTGCTTATGTCGGGCTGTGTAACATAAGACATTCGAAAGGTTAATGTTGGCGGATATGCTGACGCGGTATGTACAATCATTTCACAATATACGGTTGCACCGCAACACCGCACCGAACAACATTAAAATAACATCACCAAAATGAAGTTTTTTCAATAATAAAACCTAATAACTATAGCTTTCCGGTCGCTTTTTGTCTAATACTATAAATGGAGTATAGGTGTGCAAAATATAAATACGAGAGCCCATTTCAATCGATTACAGAAGATGGTCCGTTCGTATATTTTCAAGCAAATGCAGCGCTGCGCCAGAGCCGGCTTACGGGGCTTAGCGGTCAACAATACAGCATACTGTCTCAAATATATTGCTGAACACAGCCGTGGTTTCAATTATGAATTCTATTTAGAGTTTCTGTGAGGTACTTTTGTGCTCAATATAATGATATTTTATTTATTTCTGAGGAGTCCACTTACTCTTTCTAGACTCTTCGTATCTTTCATTTCTTTTATTTCATGTTTCCAATGACTATTATCATTCATAAAAAAAATATGTATATATAAGAATGAGAATAAGAATGACTGTTAACGTATTTTTAAACAATTACAAGCACGGCCCGATCTTTGCGTTCCTAGGGCTGCAAGGAATGAAGCCGCGACATCTTTACCAGAGTTCATTCGGAAACATTTTCTAATTAATGTTAACAATTTTTTAATCACGTCTATACTCCATTTACAGAAGTTAAAAAAGGTTCTTTTTAATGCACACTTTGCAACAAAAGTACAATAAACATGCTAAAGTTACTATAGACACCGAATTTATTATAATCTATTTTTACAGTAGCTGTCGCGGATATTTGTAACTATTCTAATAATTTATCTTCTAAAATTATGTGGCTTTCATTTAGTTGTATATTTAACTAGCTGACCCGACAGACGTTGTCCTGTCCCGATCTACCTACTTACCTGCCTATTTACCTACACCTACCCTACACCTACCCTACACCTACCCTACACCTACCCTACACCTACCCTACACCTACCCTACACCTACCCTACACCTACCCTACACATATCGAGTTTTCATTATTTTTAAGATGTATTCATCTATTCGGGATGGAAACAAATCCAACAAATCAAAAACCATGGCAATCGGTCCAGTCGTTCTCGAGTTATAAGTGTTGTAACAAACACGACTTTCTTTTATATATATAGATTCCAATTTAAAATTACGGTGTCAATGCTAAAAACCTAACAGAAGCAGGGATGAACAATACCCGGAACGTTGTTCGTTTCACTGTAATTCTACCAATTTTAAAATGTTACCTAATCTTTAAAAGACTTTTATTCTGTTTATTATACGTCCATATTTAGTACTATTTTAGATCTATTTGTCAAATTTATGTTAAAATAAGTTTAATTAAAATTGTGTTAACTTATCTTTGAAATAAAATGTTTTGCATTCCTGCTTCTATGAGCCTCAGTTTTATTCTTTATAAATGGAGTATAGAAGTGTTTTAGGTCTGTTGGCCGCCTTTGTAAGACGACTTAATTGGCACGGTGTATATATTACATTCATCATCATTACCATCAGCCGGAAGACGTCTAGTATTGAACATAGGCCGACCATAGAACTCCACAACGAGCGGTAACCTGCCGCTTGCAGTCACCCGTTACCCGCGACCTTGAAGATGTTGTCGGTTTGTACAGTAATTTATGACTCTACACGCCCTAACTCGACAAGCTCTAACTTTACAAACTCTACACCTTGGTCAAAATATGTGACTTGGCCCGTGGCCGTTTCGCAGTGTAGAGTTTGTGAAGTTAGAGCTTGTAGCCTGGTGTTGGACCTTGGATAGGTCCAAGGTTCTAATTCTACAAGCTCACGACGAAATCATATGACTCGCACTGTCAAAAAGTTATCAGATATCATGCCTACATGATACTGTCAAAAAGTTATCAGATATCATGCCTACATGATATCTGATAACTTTTTGACAGTGCGAGTCATATGATTTCGTCTTGACAACATTTTACATGAAAATGTTTTTGGTGGGATATAATATGTGTAGTTTATCTCTAGAAGTATTGATTCGATTACAAAAATCTATGACTGATTGCCGAGTGCCATGAGATATTTTATATACACTTAACTTTCACGCAGCAGACGTTATCATGGACATAAGCTAGCTATTTATAAAGCACATGGTTGCAATCAAGGGAAAAAGAAAACGTGTTAGGGTTAGAGATGGGCATATACCCGGTAAAAACCCAGACTTCGGGAAAATACCCATTTTTACCTACACATTTTTTATTTATACCGGGTAAAAATTAAAATCAATTTTATTTACACTACTTACTGTAATTTTCAATAGTTGCCTCAAGTGCGTACGCGCCTCAGCCCGAGGCGTGCCTCGCGCGAGGCTGTCGCGGCGCGAGCCATTAGTTGTCGGTCGGAGGGGCGTACGCACTTGAGGCAACAGGGCGTGCCGTGCGTGCCTCAGGCTGCCTCTAATCCGTACGCACCTACGTTTGGTCATAGTTTTACGATTTACATTAAGTTTTTTTCAAAGGAATTGTGCGAAGTTTTGTTCATATTATACTATAAAATAAGGTAAGTCAATTTTAATTCATAGCATATTGTATAATATATTAGGATCAAAACCAATTATGCAATTTTAATATTTTTTGATGATTATTATTTACTGTATATTACTACTGTGTAGGTTGCATTGTAATTATTGTATTTAGTACGTACATACCTAAATGTTAATCATTTACATACTTATTTTTGAAATGGTTTCACGTTATATGTATATGTTACTTACCTGTATAATTTTAAGGTAATGCAATCAGTACAGTACTTAGTATATTGGTTTTTGTTCTAAATAGTTTATTTTATTTGAATATTAATGTTGATTAAAGATTTAAAAGAGAGATTAAACTTCGTTTTATTTGAAATCAATATTTTATCTTCAATGGTCAATGTGAAAATAACATGGTAGATCGTAGTATTAATGACGAAGCCAATTAAATAATATAATGACAGTTTTCATTTTTTACGCGGTATTTTTTACGAACACCCGGTAAAAATGGGTATTTTTTCATTTTTACCTATTTTACCCTTTCCTTCCAATTTTTACTTTTCCAATTTTTACCCACCCGCCCATCTCTAGTTAGGGTGTTACTGCACCAATCGATCGATCGTTGATCGATTGGTGAGGTGAGGTAGCTTTGTCTGATGGACGGATACCGTTCCACTAACCAATTGATCGATTGCCCGTCGATGGCATCGGTCGACGTTGATCGATTAACCACAGCTATAATCCATCAGTAATAATATTCAAGCAGCTCAATCGACGTCGACCTACTACCTAATTCTACCATCGATCTATCGTCGATTGACAATCGATCGGTTGGTCTGGTAGAAACTATCGATCGACGTCGACTAATCCACTCTACCATCGATCGGTACCGTCGATCGACGATCGATCAATTGGTCTGGTAACACCCTTACGCCGACCACAAGTAACATCAAGGGCAAGAAGATGATATCTTGCCGCATTTTCTGTTTTTATTTTATACCCCGTGGGGTGTCCGGGCTAAAACAGCATCCACCCCACTTTCTACTTCACCTCGAGGGTGTCGTAGAAGGCGACTAAGGGAAAATCTGGAAGTCGGGCAGCAGCGGCTTCTGTAAACTCAAGAATTCTACTGTGATTCCCAAGACGCCTGCCAAGCATGGGGATTTTGGCAATCCCCCCTTCTATGGGGGAGGCCTTTGTTCAACAGTGGACGTCTTCTGGCTGATGATGATTTTATAACCTACTTAATTATAATTTTTAAGGCTAAAGATTTTAGTTGTGTATATTTGTTATATTATTACAATTTGTGTTATTAAGTGTGTTATACCTAGAAATTTATAGCCACTTTATTGACAACAAACTACACAAAAGAACAAAGATAGATTTAAATGTAAATGAACAATCAACAAGAAACTTAGGTAATCTTAGCGACCAACAATTAAATAGAACTGTTGTCTTAAATATATATTGCTTCGACTGCCATGTTTTCAATTAGGAACACAGAATAATGTTTAAAGCGTTCAGACATTACGGCGCTTTGGTACTTTCGATCCAAAGTTAATAGATAGTAGTTAATTAACAGAATAATTTAGTGAAGAGTCCGCCTTTGAGGACTTAAATGGGAAAGTAAAGTTATACATAGATATAAATTTATTATGTTCAATCTATTTTGAAGTAGTTTTATCGATTGTTTAAGCACATTTCTCAAGTGTCTGTTTTTTTTTGTAAATTGAGGTTATTTCTTTCAAAATGATCAACTCACAATTTCTCAATAATTTAATGAATAACGTTGCTGTTAGCAGTAAGAGTTCAATATACATCCAAAACGCATGCTTATTCTTCAATGACCAAAATCATTCCAATTATCTTGGGAGATTTACAATTAAATGAAAAAATTATTGACATATAGATTGGGACCTTTTGACATAATTGATCCCATTATTGAACTTGGAAGACGTTTACTGAAAACGAAATAACCGCATAGAAATGTTTTACATAATAGTAAATAACACATTCATTGTGCGTACTGCTTAGGAGTGGAATTCCCTGCCCGAGTCTGTGTTTCCTGATAGCTACAACCTGGGAGTCTTTAAGTCAAGAGTGAATAGGTTACATCTAGGCAAGCGTGCTCCATCTTAGACCGCATCATCGCTTCCCATCAAGTGAGATAGTGGTCAAACGTATGCCTGTAATTGGTAAAAAAAATAAAAATATTCATTTGGATTAAAACACTGTATTACAGTTACAATGAGGTGTTACAATGAAATATAGTGCTACATGTTTTGCTAGGAATACATAGCATGGAATGTGATGTGTGTTGTATGGTGTAGTGTTTGTGGTGTGCTGTGTGTGCGGTGTCTGTGTGTGATGTGTGTGGTGATGTGTAGTTATGTTGTAAAATAGTGTGAAAATTCATATATTTCCCCATGAGTTGTTTAATGAAGTAAATATTTTGTCTACTTAGCCATTATAACAATTTGTGCTTTGCAATTTCGTCGCTGTTTCAAATATTTTTTGTCATTGTTATGTGCGCTGTGTATATGTATTTACAGTTATCTGTAAAATGAATAGAGGCCTTGTTCGGCAACAAACTTAAAAGTTTAGACAAAAGCCAACCTTATATCTTTTACAAAGTACTTATTCGTTCCAAAAACTGTCTTTCCACAGATAAGTTGATATATAGGTAGGTACTGTAAGACTTCAGACCTTGCTGACACATGTGCCCATATGTTGTTAGTAAATACATAAAAGAAACTTAATAATAAATGTTAGTAGGTACAATTTACATGAGGAACTATTTAACATGGATGTGTATCCATTGCCTCCATAGAGGCGAATCACCCTCAGGTAGCTGTTGGAACTGTCCCTCACCCTGCGCATCAGCGATGCCGCTCGCTTACGAACTATGGCATGGAAACCATCCACTTGTGCGTCAACAAACATCACTGAGGCGCTGCAATAGCGAGGCAGTCCCATCAGCAACCTAAACGCATTGTTGTATTGGACCCGAAATATAATATATAATAAATGAAAGAGGGGAAACCGAAAGACAACATTAAATTGATTGCACGTCGCACTCCGTGAGCGCCCGGACAAACAATACCTTGATATAAAAATAAGCCTAACGCTTCTAAATTCAAAATACTTTCTAGAATAAATCCAGACTGTTTAGACATAACATTTAATATCAAATGCTTTCGACCAGCGTGCCATATCCATGGAACCTTTACTGTAGGTACTGTAGAGACTTGCCCAGCAGAGAGGCTTTATGTAATGAAGCCATAACTATTTAGTCTATGGTTAGAACCTTCTGGAAATATATTTGAATAATGTAGAAGGATAGTTTTTATACTATGACATGTGTTGTCAGTTAGTCCCAGCTAAGCTTTGAGCTGCGGGCTATCTAAAGTTCCTCTCGTTAATCTGATTAATATAATCTTCTACAAGTCGATAGTATCTTTCATTCAACGTAGCTTAGACTCACGATAGTTCATACACGCTACTAGTGTAACACAGTTGTTACAGTACCTACCTATTTCCTTATCTGTCCCGTTCCATATGTATTATTATGCCAATTCAATCTGGCTGAACAGTTAAATTTCATTTCAATAAAAGATATTTATCGTAAATTATATTAAATGAATCATAATGAGGCATGTTTAACATACTAAATGGCGTGGTTTTCACATTGAGTTATATGTACTACGTACTAGAGAAGCTCTTTCAAACAAAAGGTGTCGCGCAGCTTGATGACAGCGGGGCACGCGCGGTGCAAGCGGGGGGGTGTTATGTCTAAGTGAGTTGGAGTGCACGCACTCTAACTCGTGTTACAAACTATCGAGTTGAGGCGTCTTCTCTAGTACGTAGTACATATAACTCAATGGGTTTTCACGATAATGTCATAGTCGAAGGTAATGGAATGTAATTAAAACCTTTCACTAATTCACTTATTTAATTAAGTGCTACATAAATAATGCATCAATGATAGCATTATAATCTTATATTATCAAATCAAAATTCAAATTATGAAATATATTACATGTTTTTTGTACAATATTACACATTACAAAAACTTATTACACGTTAGTGCATACACGCGCAAACATTACAAAGATCATTTATTTTATCCAAACATAATTATTCGGATAAACCTGAAACATTTAAAAACGATGTAAAAATCTTACAATGCAGCCCTTTCAATCTAAAAGATTGATTGACTGGTAGAGAATGCATAAGTCCGCCTCTGTACCTTTGTGCATAAAGTGTAAATAAATTCAAAAAGTTAACAATAATATATAAGTACCTATCTATAGTACTGTAATACCGTTTTTACAAACATCTGTACAATATTAATACTAAACGGTTCCCACTTGACACCGGGTCACAATGGCACAGTTCAAAGTTTGCCAAATAACCGGAGCGCGTGGAATTAAATTGCCAGATCAAAATTAAAATACGCGGAAAAAGGATTATAGGTATATATCCAAAAATGAACGGCTCCAATTGTGGAAATGCTAATGGAAGCAAAAAACCAGTACCAGCAGCGTAAAATAACCTCAACATAAACACACGCCTTTAGCAATAACTCTTTGGCCGAGATTTGTTAACGTTGCCACATGCTTTGGGTAAACATTATTCCTGTCACTGTCAAAGTAAAAGTGCGAGATAGAGACAGGAACATAACCCTAAATTAAAGCTGATGAGAGCGCGATAAGTGTCTTGAACTAACAATCACAACAAGGTCAAGAAGAAAATAACGCATGATGAGTGAAAATAACGCATGATGACTGAGTGTTTAGACATTCTGGTGTGACAAAACCATTTCCAAAATCAAACGGTAAAATTTCTACCTCCGAATTCGAATTCAATCACTCCTGTCGCGTTCGTATTTTATTTTTTATTCCGGCTGTGACTTATTGGCGTTGGCAACACAACCGGCAGTGTAGGGACGTGAAAGATTGTCGCAACTCCGCTCTGGCTCCCCAGTCAGTCAATATTTGTAAGTGAATTCGCTCACCGGTTCCATCTAAATATATCGTTCGTTATTACGTTCACTAACATCGTTGCTTTTGATAGCAAAAGCTTTTTAATTACTTACGATACAAAACCTTCATTGTCGTTTCATGAATGAGTATGTATGTAGTAACAAAAAAAATAAAATAAGAATAGGTACAGCCTTTAGACGCCCACTGCTGGGCAAAGGTCTCCCCCAAGGAGAGTACAACCGTTATCATCATGCTTTGCCGATGCATGTTGGCGATCGCAATAAGTGTTATGGTATTCAGAAGGATCCTGCTGCCCATCCTCTGGTCAATATCCTTCTGTCGCCTTTTACGACACCCATGGGTAGAAATGCTATTCGTAACCGGCAGCACACGGCTTTATTTTATAATTATATTAATAATAACTAGCTTTTGCCCGTTGCTTCGCCTGCGTAAAGAACAAAAATAACGTTAAAATTATCAAATGGCAACTTAAAAATTTACACACAAACATTCAGAGCATCACAATAATTTGACACATTTAGGATAAGAAGTTACTCACATCACATAAATCGCGTTCATTTGACAAAAACATGTGACATTTCCAACAAGAAAGAAAAATCGCTTGAACTCCTAAAAATCTTTGCTAAAGATACAATCGCGTCACCCAAACTGCGGTTATCCCTCAACATTATACAAAAGCTGGAGAGATTCTCATCCCATTCGCGACATTTAAATGAACCCCCGATGGCTCTATCAGCTTTTTACACGTCATCAGTTTTGGAGTGGAGCACCCTTCATTTTCCCTTGAATGGAGATTTTTCCACAGCGCACATTGGCTCCGCCCTCCGTCTATATCTGTCGACAAAGCGGTTCGTTTCACTAAAAATTGCGCGCCATTTTAAATGAGTTGGCGTTTATTTACAAACTGTTTCGGCTATTAAAGGGTGATAAATTGGTAATTAAAGGCAGTGGAGACTTTAATTTGTAGTAGCGAACTATTTACCCTGTTACGTAATCAAATGCAGAAAAATGTTTTGTTTATTTGTATCGGGCTTTCAAAAGTTGCTGTAAAACCAAAAGCATAGCAGATGTGAGCAAACAATGTTTACATTGTATGAAATTAATTCAAATTGTATCGATAACTCCAATCACAGAACGTCGACTTAATCTTACTACCTTTACAAACGTGAATATTTGTAAGGATGGATGATTGGATGGATGGATGTATAGATGGATGTATGATTGGATGAATGGATGCTTTAACGGCTGAACGGAATTAGCTGAAATTCAGCAAACATAAATACTGATCTAGGCTTGTAAGGATGGATGATGGGATGGATGGATGTTTGGATGGATGGATGCTTTAACGGCTGAACGGATTCAACTGAAATTCAACACACATAGATATTAATCTAACGTATTTTTTATTCCGCGTATGTATTACCCAGGAATAGTAGGTAAATCAACTTTAAAGAATAAAAGAATACGCAAACGAATTATTCGCAAGCATAAGCTAAGAAAATGTTTAATTATTAGTAAATTAGAATTACAATAATTACTCTGAATAATTCGGTTTTATGTAGGCACCGTTAATTATAATCACCGTGGCGAATATGCCTACGAATGTAAAATAAGTAGGTACTAGTATTTTAATTAAACTTACGTGAGGGAAATAAAACCAGTAAACAATTAGCCAACTCCAGCATTTTCTCATTAAGCGTAGGTACAGGAGAAATATTGAATTAAACAAAAGTTTCAACAAATTGAAGTTAAATTTTAGTAGAAACATTATTTCAGTCTGAAAGCTGTTTCGTTACATTTTGAAATAGTTTATTGCAAAGTGACAATTTCTACCTGTATTGCTGGAGCTACATTAGCGGGTGAAGATTCGTATCGCGTTGGCGCGCTAAAACACCGTGTACCCTGTACACCGTGCGAGCGAAGATTCATCGTGCCGGATTGCGTTGTTCTCTGTTGTGCGGCTGAAACGTAGGCTGTGGTTTAAAATGGAGAAAGTATCGTAGGTGTAGCCACCTAAGCAAATATTGTCGCGACAAATCCTTTTGATGCGCGCCAGTTTACCGACCGTACCCCGATAGTACAATCACCAAAATAGTTAAAGTTTACTAAGAAACCAATGGAGGCTTTCAAATGAAAGGATAATGACCGAAAGTGGTACCAAAAAGTCTCATGCATCAAGATCAAAATATTATAGTAATTATTTTCATAATTTAACAACATCAACAACGACATTACGCGTCGGGGATTTGATTTTCGAACAGGGAATTTAATTTAAAGTAAAAAAGTGTTGATATTGTTTTATTCCCTTTATATGACGTTCCTTTTGACATAATATGATAAAGATGATGATGATATCCTTGAATTTTGAAAGTGTCATGATCACGTCTTTCAAAAAACATGTAAAAAATATAATATACTTTTCCGATTCTATATTAGATAATTAAAAATATCTAGAATATAATAGTTTTATTGAAACTTATATATATTTTTTTATCTATGGTTTACTGCCGGTCATAGAGATGTGTGTAGAGATGTCTGGTGGTGTGTGATGGTGTCAGACTGTGTGTTAGGTGTGATGTGTGTGTGCTTGGCCTCCTGCCAAGTGTGGCGATTATGGCAAAACCCCCCTTGGGGAGGCCTATGTTCAGTAGTGGACATCTTTCGGCAAAAATGATGATAGAGTTGTAGATTGCAATAGAAATGATTTTTGATGAATTGACTAACTAGTCATTATTTTAACGTTTCTTTTTCATAGTATGTAACTTGTATGCTCGAAAAACATTTCACAAAATGCATGTATTAGATTTGCTTTCTTTTTGTTGAATAACAGTAAAAATTAAGTAATATAACTACACTAAACCATTTTAGTATTGCTAATTGACACAAAATCGATTTTTTTACTAAAGATTTTGATTTGTCGATCACATCCCTAAATCCAGACGCACATTTCTGACATTTGATTTCGACATTAGCTTTGTTTGCTAACGCTATCGAATATATAGCTGTGTTTTTGAGAGTTGAGATTATTTATTATTGTATTGTGTGTGGCCAAGTAAAACTTGTTTGTATTTTGTGAACTTATTCCTGAGTACCTAATTGTGAACATATGCCGAATCGCGGGGCCGACCGCCTGACGCCGTCAGTCCCCCGGCAAAATCGATGTATCAATTTTATTTTTGATACCTAGAAACCTACCTGTACATTTATTAGAACAAGCGTCTACACCAATGATTAACTTGTTACAATCGTGGGTAACTCCTACGACCCACTGACCTATGTCTTGACTTCATCTTTTACTGACTATACCTACCGTTTACAATCTTACAAAACATTATTTTCATAGAGAGAAAAAAAACATAATAATTTTGTTTTAGACTCACACACGAAATAACGCAATAATGGCGCAATGTCATGTCGAACAGTTTTTAGGTTATTTTGATTTTTTTGAATAACTTCAAAACCCGGGTTTTGTTTACAAAAATAACTTTTATAGGAGTTAAAACTAATAAATGGAGTCTATAAAAAACAAAGCTTGACTTTGATGCAACATGGTACGGGATTCCATACATCCATGATCATTGTCCTTTAATTAAATCATTGAACTGTTTATTCTCTATTAGTTTTATTTTATTTTATTCATAAAAACCCATCGGTTTCTATGTAAACTTCAACTATTTCCGACTACATGGATACTTATCTCTTTTCGTGACCGTATATCGTCTTCGCCCGAATATTCCACGTTGCAACGATCTACCCAGCCACACTCATCGGGTTAACACGAATCTTCGCCGTAGCCCGCTAATGTGGGCTACATTTGCCTTAGACAAACAACGACACAATCTTGATACATTGAACAAAAGGGAGATACGGCCACAGAAGAACATTTGTTCCACAATTCCAATGTTTTTTCTTCGTCGAGTGCAGAAGGGTTATTTTTATCGCAACTCCTCGATTTATATGGACCTGTAACGAATGGCCGGGTTTATCCGTTCTGGAAATCTATTGAGTGTTGATACATTTACTAATGGCCCAGCTAAATAAACTCTGCGATTCTATTCCTATAAATGTTAACCTGTCGCTGCTAGAACAGTGTTCGGATGTAATCGTGGAGTAGTAGTTGTAATTGAATAGTTTAAATGAATGTTTATATTGTTAGGAATAATTGTAAATATACACATTTATCAAATTGCAAATTGTATAAACATTTATCAAACAGCAAATGGATAATGCAAAAAAAAAAAAACAATATTTCTGCAAACGACTGTAACGTTTTAAAAAAGCTTTTGTGTTTATATTTCAAATCCATTCACCATACATATTTATGTTAATATTAAATATAGCCAATTCTAACCTACGGTTAGAAGTGACACGAGTTTAAACGTTAAACGAACAAACTTACAAAATGTACGTTACTTCGTTGCATGTCAAACGTTTTTGTCAACATATTTGCATAATCAAAACATCAATATCACTGCACCGTGTTTGTTAACGACTTTCAAACTATATCAGCGCCATTTTGTCGTTGCGTGCTGACATAAACTTGATGTCATAGTTGTTGTGGATTTACAACGTTGCATGCGATGCAGACATCTTTGTGTGCTTTACTATGTCGTGGTAATGTCAGGGTTAAGTTTGAATTTAGAGGCATTCTAGTACACATAAAATGGTGCACGTTTTATTGATATTAGCTTTATAATAATAATGTTTAGGTGCTGTAAAACATACATTTAATAAAACAGAACTAAAATAAAATAAACTCATTTTACGAATTAAAACGAACGTATGTTTACAGTCTGGTAGAATGTTTATAATTGCAAACTAAACATTACATAATGGACAAACTAATTGACCAACCAGTTCACGTATTTTGTGTAGGTGAAATTAACGCGCAATAATAAACAATAAAACAATCGTAGTTAATAAATATTGAAACAACAGTTAAATTTAAGATGACACTACAACTAGCAAATAAAGCGACCAGCGACTAGCAAATATAACAAAGAAAACTATTTAAATGAGCATAATTAATTTTAGGTAAACCTATATTTTAACCGCACCAAGTACCAAATTCATACTAATATGATAAATTCGAAAGTGAGATTGTTTGTTATGTAATAATAATAATATGTGGGGACATTTCACACACGGCCATCTGACCCCAAACTAGGGAGACCCTGTACTATGGGTGTCAGACAGCTGTTATACATACACAAATATATTTTAAATACATACATATATAGATAAACAACACCCAGACACAAGGCAAACACAACCCAAAACCAAGTGCTCATCACACAAATATTTACCCTGGGCGGGAATCGAACCCGCAACACGCTGCCCAGCAGTCGATCGCTCAGACACTGCGCCAACCATGTCGTATTTGTGTAAATATTCGCCATATTTGGATAACACAAAATCGAATTTATTTCAATAGCCATAGGGTAAATTTTGTATTATCTAAATAAGGCGAATATTTTTACAAATACACCATGAGAAGTGCCAACATCAGACTAACAAACAAACTTAACAGCTAAACTACTAATTCGATTTTTATGAAATTATGTATAGACTAAGATTGATTACCAAGAAAGGATATTAATAATAATAACTTATTTATTTGCAAATTGTGATACAGTCTGCTACAGTTACAAGTTAACAAGTAACAAATTCAAGAATGACTCTGGCGTCCTAGGTACACAGTAACCTATATTAAGGTACGCCACCCAGATTCCCCTGACAGGATTACAAAAACAAAAAAAGATTGCCTAGGACAGTGATAGTAGGTATGATGCAATTAAGTTCGCCATGTAATAGTAGGGCTGTGAGGTGTAAGCGTGTGTGTATGTGTGTGCTCTGTTATATGCGTGTGTACGTGTTGTGTATGCTTAGTGATTCAGTGTAGTGCGTGTATAAACGGAGGATATAGGTTACTTTTTAAACCGTATACATTCGCGATACCTCATCATCATCATCATTTCAGCCGAAAGACGTCCACTGCTGGACATAGGCCTCCCCAAGAGGGGGTTTTGCCATAATCGCCACGCTTGGCAGGCGGATTGGCGATCGCAGTATGGTTGTTACAAAGGCATAGATAACGGTGCTGCCCATTCTCTGGTAAGTCCCTTAGTCGCCTCTTACGACACCCACGGGAAGATATGGGATGGTCCTATTCTTTACGTCCGACACCACACGGACGATACCGCTCGCGATTCGCGATACCTAATTTAGGCTTAATTAGGTTATCGCGTGAATTTTTTACGCGGGCGAAGTCTCGGGCAAATGTCTTTAATAATTTGGAAGACAATAATTAAGAATTAAATCAGAACTAAAGCTTACATCAGAACCAAAGAAAGACAAGCTTTTGAAAACCAAATTATTTACGTAGGTAATAAAGATAGCACGATATCTAAGCAACACATTACTTGTTCGTTTTCAATTTCTCATTACGCTCCACCTTCATAAGTACCCGGATCATACTGAAACAATTATTTAAATTTAATGAAGGGAATTGCAAAATGATTATAACGCTGACTCTCCCGGACATCCCAATTTTCCGTGGCCAAAGGCGTTTCCTTCCCCTTTGATAATTTCTGCCATAATTAATATTCTCTTGAAGAGGGGATTTTTCGCTACATCAGACGTAAGTTAACGAGTAATTTGAATTATGTATCTTTTATCCTTTTTTTGTTTTTCTTTTGTAAAGAATCAGGTTTACATGATGAAGTGCCGAAGTTTTGCGGTAAAAATACTGTAATTTTATACAGTTTGGAGTTAAATAATAGGTAGGATTACCTCTTAAAGCTGCAGTCATATCGCTATAGTCGTTCTGAATACATCATTCACAGATTTAAAAAAAATATCTGCATAAAAATAACTGTCTGACACACATAGTACAGGGTCTCCCTAGTTTGGAGTCAGATGGCCGTGTGTGAAAATGTCTCCACATATTATTATTATTATTATTATGAAGAAAACAAAATTATACGATGAGTGTTTCTTTTACGTAACCGATTTTGTATGACATTCAAAAAAAATATTTTTCATTTTTGATGGGAATATATTTTTTAGAATCTATATACGATGTAGTATTACTAGTTAAAGACAACATACTGTATAGTTAACCGCTGTAAACTACATGCACTGTCCCATAGTATTATTTACTAACACTTAAGTCTTAAGAATATTGCTACCTACCAAAATGAGTCTCTGCTTAAACTAAAGATTTCATTATTATTATTATACTAAACTTTAAAAAAAACTTGTTCAAAAAAATCATCTTTATGTTAGACCACGCAGAACTTTCTATAACGTAGTCTAACTTAGTACTTAGCTCAAAGTTAGTCCCATGACAATACTTCACCTATAAGGGTGGAAAATTAAGAGAGGACTTAATATGTGTGGTGATACCGTTAAATAATTTGTATGATGAGAAATAGGCACAAAAAACCGAAAAAAAATAACTTTTTTACAAAAAATCCGCTAACTCTTTTTTGTAAAAACGTTTTTTTCTTACAGTTTGCCTATTCTGGAACAAACTAGAGCACAAACCACTCTGCTAAAAGGACTTTATTTACGTCCACATACTTGTATGTTATGTTATACTTGCAGCGACATGTTTTCATTTACTTGACAGAAAATGTTATTTCCATTATGTTTACCTCATTAATGAGAGACCATCCTTTGTTCTGCAAATATTATTAAAATAAGAATATACACCCTCTGTGGCGAAATTTTTCGTCAGTTATGTAATGATTACGCTGCTGGGTCTATGATCTGTAATATATCTATACAAGTAAATAAAATTGAAGTCTCTTGTAATGTCAAAAGCTTTATAGTAAATGCATAAATACTAATACAGCTTACCTACTTCAAGGTAAAAGTAAGTAGGTATATCAAAGTCAAAGTCAAATCATTTATTTTAATTAGACCATTAAAGGCACTTTTGAACGTCATAAAAAAAAAGTTGATTCTAGTTGCCCCTTCCAAAAGGTAGTTTCGTATGGAGAAGAATGGGCAAGAAACTCAATATCAGTATCATTATTTATACTACACTAGCGGACCCAGCAGACGTTGTCCTGCCCTAGAAATTGTAACAAAAATCCAGGTCCAGCCTACCCGACCTACCTCCCTACCCTATCTACCTACCTACATACTTACTCTACCTACCTATCTAGAAGAATTATATTTCAAGAAGAACATAATTACTACTAAGTTATGCGCTTCTAGTACCAGGGTCGCATAGATCTAAGAGGTCCTAGAACCCGACTGCAGCGGCACCTACCGGGTCCAATTGTAAATCTAAACCATTCTCGAATCCACTGGAACACACACAATAAATTTCATCAAAATCGGTCCAGCCGTTTAGGAGGAGGAGTTTACTTTCATACACACGCACAGAAGATTTTTATATATAAGATTAGAAATCAAGCAAAAAGACGGCAAAAAAAAAATCATTTTTATTATATTTATTTTATTCTGTTTTATTTGTTGTTTCAGCGGCAACAGAATTACATCATCTGTGAAAATGTCAACTATCTAGCTATCACGGTTCATGAGATACAGCCTGGTGACAGACAGCCAGACAGACAAACGGACAGTGCAGTCTTAGTAATAGGGTCCTGTTTTTACCCTTTGGGTACGGACCCTAAAAACCACCTGTTAACTAATGAATCTTCCGAAAAATTTTTTTTTCGAACTCAGACTTATGGCTTCATTTCCCCAGGAGGCAGTTACCACCTCATCTCTGTAACTTTATCGCATCAACCCTTAGTATATAACTTCGATACGAAAGCTTTATTACTAACCCTAGAACTGTATTAAAACAAGCCATATTTGGATCGTTTAGAACTTCTGACAAGCAATAAAAGGAAAAATTGGGATAGGGTCGCTATCTCCCTAATATTTTTCTTTAGTTATTTTTTTCTCCCCTTCACTAAAAGTACAAAAAAAAACTTGATGCAAACTCCTCAGTTCAAGTTTAAATTTCATCTTTTATTTTTATGACTTTGAAGATGATCCCTCGGTCTCATAAAAAATGTTAGTTGAAGTGGCGAAATTTGAGCACTTTGTAAGACACTTATTGTGGAACAGAATAAAGTTAGTTGGTGGCCATAAAGAGAAAAAAAAAAGTGATGTGAGCCCCATTGAACAAACCTTTAAAATATTCTGTCACTCATTAGACTTAGACTCAGAATTAAAGAAAAGTCCTACAGTATCCTACGGGAACACGAAAACGGCAAAAATGGTTTATACTAATCCTATATGTGCATGTCTGTGTTGTGTGTGTATGTCCTTTATGTGTGTTATGTGTGTGTGTGTGTTGTCATGATTATAAATTTCAGCGGTGCCTTGAGCTTGATGCCAAACGCGACCGATTGAAAGCCCGACCACCTGCGGAAATTAATTATAATTATAAATATTCTCGCGGTCGCCACTCCAGAACTTTTCGGCCCCATCGACCATCCGTACTGTGAGCAATGTGCCCGCGAACCGGAAGACGTTACCTTGGAAGGCCTCCCACTAGATGGACCGATGACCTGGTAAAGGTTGCGGGGATCCGCTGGATGCGAGTCGCACGGGACCGGTCAATGTGGCGACACTTGGGGGAGGCCTATGTCCAGCAGTGGACGTCTTTCGGCTGAAATGATGATGATGATAAATATTCTTATGAACTAGTATTAAGTAGGTACCAGTATTTTCTATTTTTGTTGTATCATCATCTCCACCTTTTATAGGTGGTGAGCTCACATGCCCGCAATGTGCGAGGGTCTTCACAAAGAAGATTGGTTACATAAGCCACATGCGAGCTCACGAGCATCAGCTACAGCGGAGCTGAAGCAATCGCCTTGGCTGAAATCGGTCGGATCGCATCATCATCATCATATGTCAAGCTCAATATCCATATGGATACACACACACACATATGTGTGCCAAATTTCCGCTAATTCCATTCAGCCATTTAAGCGTGATAGAGCACCAATCATCAATCCATCCATCAATCTTTTGACGACACAGTTGGCGCAGTGGTTGAGCGATTGACTGCTGCGCAGCATATTGCGGGTTCGAATTCCGTCCAGGGTAAACATTTGTGTGATGAGCACTTGTGTTTTTCTTGTCAGGTTGTTGTTAATCTATATACGTATGTATTTAAAATGTATTTGTGTATGTATATCAGCTGTCTGACACCCAGGGTCTCCCTAGTTTGGATGGCCGTGTGTGAAATGTCCCCACATATTATTATTATAATCTATCCACATAAACTTTCGCATTTATAATAAGAGCAGAAAGCAGTAGGAAGTAGGATAGTAAGATAACTGAACTGAAAAACTGCCCGAGTGCGAGTCGAACTCGCGCACGAAGGGGTCCGTACCATTATCTATACAACATTATACACCGTATTAAAACATTTAGTTTGTTGTATTGGAGGCCCCTTTAAATTCTGTTTTTAGCTTTTTTGTTGTAGCGTTTGTTGTTATAACGGCAACAGAAATACATCATCTGAAAAAATTTCAACTGTCCAGCTATCACGGTTCATGAGATAAAGCCTGGTAACAGACAGCCAGACGGACAGTGAAGTGTTAGTAATAGGATTCCGTTTTAACTCTTTGGGTACGGAACTCCAAAAAGCATTTATAAAAATGTTTTGCCCAATATTTAAAAAAATAATTCTTTTGATGATTCCCGTATATTATTTTTAATTTATTTTATTTTTGCATATTGCGCATAAGTAGTTAAATACGGTTCAATTTTGCTCTTTTCAATATTTTCTTCTAACTTTAAGAACATATAGTTGCCATTTGAATCATTACTAAAGTACACTTTGTCATGAACACAAAAATAATATTTTATATTCTTTTATTTGGCATGTTTTACAAACAAAAGTGTCCCAGATATACGGTATTTAAACGAGGTCACAATGAGATAATTATAGGGTCCGAAATGGTAACCTACCGGAAAATGTTTGGACCCACGGTTTATTGTGTTGTGAGCCCACAAAATGTAAGTGAAGAGGGATGTTTTGTTCGGGACCGCTTTGATTTACATTGTTGAACTAAATATATGTATCATTTATCTACTAATACTAACTATATTATAAAGAGGCATTTCTTTTGTTTTTAGGGGTTCCGTACCTCAAAAGGAAAAAAACGATACCCTTATAGGATCACTTTGTTGTCCGTCTGTCTGTCCGTCTGTCTGTCAAGAGCCTTTATCTCCGGAACGCGTAGAGGTATTGAGTTGAAAAAATCAAACTTCTAAGTTAGCGTGAAAACTATACATTTGTAATTAAATCATAAAAATATATTATTATTTATTTATTTGCTTTTGTCCGCGATTTGGTCCGTGTGAATCTCGGTTATCGCGGATGCAGACAAAATCCCGGATTAAAAAGTACCCTATGTGCTTTCCCAGGGTTCAAGCTATTCTCATACCAAATTTCATCAAAATCGGATCAGCCGTTTCATCGTGGAAGCGTAACAGACAGAGTTACTTTTTCATCTATACTTATATACTTATAATATTATAAAGCTGAAGAGTTTGTTTGTTTGTTTGTTTGGTTGAACGCGTTAATATCCGGATCTACTGGTTCGAATTGAAAAAATATTTTTTTGTTGGACAGTCCATTTATCGAGGAAGGCTATAGGCCCATGCGCTACTTCATAATACTAGTATGGATATGTACCTACAAATTTGTACGGAACCCTCGGTGAGCGATTCCGACTCGCAATTGTCCGTTTTTTTTGTTTGTTTGTTACAGGTAATCTCTGAAAGTGATGGTACGATTACAAAAATCTTTTACTGATAGAAAGTTACACTATTATTGAGTGTCATAAGGTACATTGCATTGGTATACTTGACTTTTACACGGTCGAGGTCGGCGGCTGAAACTACATAGTTTAGGTTAAGGGCTAAAAGAAACAAAATTATATTCAACTACCTAGCACTTTGCCTGCGACTTCACGGATCTCTAATTTAAAAACAATTAAACACACATTTAACACTTCTTGAAATCGGATGAGTAGTTCTGGAGATTACCCCCTCCATACAAATAAAATTTACCTTGTTATAGTATTAGAATAGAAGTATAAAATAGATAACTGTATTTCTCGAACTCTGCACAGTACTTAATTATAATACAGAAACTAATAAAATAAATTTCACAATAATGTTTACTAGTCAAAACCACTGTAATGTATTACAGTGTTTTTGTTGTCTACAAAATAAAATACAATTAAAACCGTGCTTTTGTAAAATGTAAATCGAGCCTTTGTGATTATTAATTTCGAAAATTCAGTTGTTATGCCGACTGTACATCACAAATATTAATTACATTTTCGGCATCAGAGGCAGACAGAGGCATGACACGAATTTTTAAAAACATTTTCTGTTAGTATTCAGTTTTATGGCCCATTCACACTTCACCGCACTCGTTTGTCCATGACAGGTCCAGGTGAATTATCTGCACGTTAGTACAAACCAAAGGCGTCAACTGACAGTCGAGTCCGGCCCGGAACGTATGCTGTGGCATTTATACCTGTCACTATCAGACAACTGTCTGCCACGACAAAATGTGAAATGACCCTTATCGGAATCGACTTTAGCGGATTGACAAAGGAGACATATTTTATTTCTTTGCAATTTGTAAGTCGGAATCAAAAATTGATGTAGGATTTCTACTTTTTGTTTGTTAACCGGTAAATAGCATAGCAATGAGAATGTATAATATATAATATTAATGTATAATATAAACTTCATAGAATATTATTACCTATATATATTCTATCAAGAAACTACCGGGAATGAATGATTTAAAAAGCTCATTTAAAGGGATTGTCTAAATTATTTTTGACGCATGAGTTTACGAGTTTGACATGCAAACCAGGTCGATAAGATTCGGAATGGCGCCTTCTAACTGAAAAAAGATGACGTAAAAGAAAATTCGCGGCAAGGCCTGAACCGATTCCAAAAAATGTGTCTAAAAATGTTTTGATTATTAGGTTATTCATTGGCGTTAGTGTAATATTACGGAAGGGATCTACTTTGAAGGCGATACAATACATTTAGATATTTAATACATATGTCGCATCCGGTCAATAGTACAGACATGGAACGAATCGCAAGCGCGCCAAAATAGACAACACGTGATCTACCACTACTTTTGGCGTGCTTCTACAGAGTCGTGATGTTTTCAGCCCACAGCGAGGAGGGCATTCAGAATTCAGAGTCTGATCGCATCGGAGCTAAGACTTCCCGGAACTGTACCTACTCGATTCGTTGTGTTTAAGTGTCGTTACTGTAATTTGAGTTTGTGTTAAATTGTTGTTTTAATAAACACCACATATTGTGCCCAGTGTGTTTGCATTGCACGAAACCCATCTTCTGCCCACATGATGACCTAATCTAGCGGAGTTAATCCTGATGATCCTACACATATTCTGTTTTTTATTATATAATTCCCGGTACTTTCTTGACACAGTAGTACACCGTGTTAACAATTAACGACACGGTTGGCGTAATGGTTTAGCAATTGACTACTGACAGATAGTTGATCCGGGTCTGGCTGTTTGTGTATGTGTTTGTGTTTGTGTATGTTTTTCAACGCACGCACGACACATGCGAAATTCCTAGTGTGGGGTAACGTTTTTTAGATAAAGTGGACTACGTTTGTAAGACGATTAAAATGCGTATAAATACAAGGTGGAAGAATTCAACACTTACATGATTCATGATATCATTATTCTAGATCCCAGAGTTGAAACGTATCGTCGGTAGTTGAAAAAAAATTACCTGCTCCATAGAAAGGTGCAATCCTACATAGTCAAATTGTATGGAAAAGCTAATATTAAAAAAAAAACAGCCATACATTTTCCGCTCTGGTGGGTTCTAGAATCATGAAATGAATCAATGGTAATAGTTTTCCTGATCACAATGTCCCATCTCACCCTTTATATTCAGTTACAATACCGTAGTGTCTTCACAGAACACAATTTTCACACGTCCATTCAATAAAGAAAAATTGGGACACACACTTTCAGCATTTCCTCGTTGAATTTTGTACATTGGCTTATGGAAAAACTATAAATATTCTATTAAAGGTTCTCTCGTAAATCGTACACAAAGAAAGGGAAACACGTTTGGTGGGAAAGCAAAATGTGATAAGTCACGTTGTGGAACAGAGGGGAAGTCCACCACATATGGTAACTTGTGACATATTGCCGTAATGTTTTATACGTTGTCGGTCAAGTTTATTTATACGGAGATATGTGAAAAGTAACGATATACCGTCTAGTCGGGACTAGCAGACTATCCACCCATATTTCCGTCAGTGACTCTCTCTCTGGTCGGTCCCTCATGTCTGAGGATCATGGTCAGCTTTGGAATTGCATCTGGAGCGGATGATCTGCCTCCACCGGTTTCTGTTCAGCGCGTATTCCCAACCACAATAAGATTTTCCAAACTTTCACCGCCTCTGCGCACTGTGTGACCGAAGTACCAAAGAATACGTTGTTGGCATAAGGTGGACAAGCCAGTTTTTATTCGGAGCTGGGTCAAGATCGATGCATTGGTGCGTTTTGCTGTCCAAGGTATTCTCAGCATTCGTCTCCAACACCACATCTCGAATGCATCAATCCTTTGCCTTTCTCGGGCCAAGATTGTCCACGTTTCTACTCCATACAGAAAGATAGGGAAAACCAGAGCTCGTATCAATCTGATCTTATTTTTGATACCTGTTCCTCTTTTCATCCAGATGTTGTTTAGTCGGGACATATCATCTTTTGCCATCCCAATTCTCCTTTTTATCTCGGGGCCGGGGGTCGTCGGTGACTAGTCGTCCAATAATCATTACCGAATTACCAATGTGTTTCGAACGTCACTGAAAGCAAAGTCCGGTTGGTTGTTGTTGTAGTACTAGTTGGCCTCGTTGCAACCGACTAGTTGACCAGTCGGCTAGTCTAGATTATTGTGTGGAGTCAGTTCTAATACGGCACGGTTGGCGCAGTGGCTGAGCGATAGGCTGCTGCGCTGCGTGTCGCGGGTTCGATCCCGCATGGAACCAATATTTGTATGGCTAACAAGTAGTTGTTTCAGTTGATTGTATATGTGAGTTTATGTTAGTAAACGCACCCACGGCACAGGACACAGGAGAAATTCCTAGTGTGGGGTAAGATGTAAAAAAAAGGTAGGTGGTAAGTGGTATTCAGTGAGGTTTGCTATCGTGAAATCCAACCTACTTACATATTATGTGGCTACGTCCTAATATTCTACATGTAAACGTCATCACATTGTAATAACATTTTAAATTCGAATTCTAAAATTCGAATGAAATTGGAGTAATGAAAACTCCATACTCATTCGACGCAATAAAATATATTCGAAAAATAAAATTCAATAGTGAACGTGCCAATCACTTTCCACATTCAATAAGCAAAACACTGCAGTTTGCTGCTGCAAACTTTGAACGTCATTCAACGTTTACCTGACCTATAAATATTATGATAAATATTTATCAAATACCGATATCGAAATGCGAACAAACCGTTAGAATTAGAAATCATTTATTTCACCCAAATTATCGTTTCCACGGATATCAGATATATTCATATATTACATTATCTAGGTTCTCTTCCTATGTAAATGCTTCATAAATTCAAGGTTATTTTATTACTAACATTTGATTAGTAATTTCGGAAAATCATGACGTCACCAAACAATTTAACCTCCTTTGAATGGGCCACTGACGCTTACGAATTACCTCAAAAAAAGGCACTTCAAACAATATGCGTTTTCCGCCAATGTTATCAGTATTTAAAAAATATTTTTACCGCACGTGATATCCCCACAGTTGCTGCAATCTAATATTTATACACCAAAAACAATGTAGTTTTACGTTCATGTAACATGGCAGATATTTTCTTGCTCAAGGATTTCTAGATATTATCTCAGTAGTAGACAAGACTGCTTCGAATAAAAAGTAAGTAAAGTAGAAGATTTTCTGCTCTATATCGCAGAAACGGAGCGACGCTAGACGAAAAGGGGAAAAACAGAACTAATGCGGACCGTAACTTCTACTCTATCGCTATATTTTATTACTCTACTTTCATACTTTTAAGATGCTTTCTACCTCTATAAATAAGAAATTATTTTTCTTTTCTTAGTAACCCTGCAGCTATATTTTTTTTAAACCAATTTATACATTAAACTATTTTAAGGGAATGCTTTCGTTTATTTTCTATTTTGTAGATATGTTAAGGCTAATAGCCGAAGTACGGCTACACCTAGTTTTAGCCGGCTACAACTAGGTGCAGCCGGCCACATGCCGTTAAACTTAGATGTATACTACTTATCTTCGGTTAGAACTAGGTTTAGCCTTCATCATAGCAGCTAGAACTATGTGTAGCCGCACAATTGGAAGAAGACGGTTGACGTCAGGGGCACCCCAAGGTTCGGTTTGGTTAGGTTCCTTTAAGGGGCTATTTAACGACTTTTACAGATTTTAAACTGACAATCACGTCAAAATGTGTAGTGTAAATGATTTGAAAAAATATATGTTAAACTAGAACATTCTCTTAAACATTTAGTACGTGAATATTTTTGATTATATTCATATTAAATAGTTTAATTAACTCGTGAAGTTGTGTCTGACGCGGACAAAACATTGACAATCACACAAAATTTACCAGGTATAATTAAACGAAACTTACACTATCTTACAGACAATTTTATTATCTATCTTTTAGCACAGTATAAGTATTAGTACTATCGTACAGTAGCGACACGCTCCGCCCCCCACCGAAACACTGTTCCTCACGTCTAGACGCGCCGCATTGGCTCCGGCAACGTGTTCCAGTTCAAGGGCTGACTCGTGGCGCGTATAAACGTGCATTCACTCATTGTGGAAAAAGAAAATCGAAATATTTTATATTATGTATATAAATTAAATATTATATATAGGTATATAATATTTTATATTTAAAAACAAATAATAATACATAATATGAAATTACGTAATTTTTATCACATTAAACTATGACATATACATGCACTTACCTGTTTTAAACCAAATACCATAAAATACAAGTTGGAAGAAATAAATAAAAGATGTAAAAAGTATTGTACAATACTGTGTAAATCATTCCCTCATCAATCGTCATTCCCTCCTAAGTCCTAAATGCAATGAGGAAATGACCGTGAGGTGGATGACGAATTTTAATAAAGCTACAAACTTCTTGATATGTACCTACTTACCTATTTGGAAGTTCGAATTTCAAACCTTGAAAGAATCGAGTACCTACATGAGAGAGAAACACCGAGGCCGAGGATTGAGGCCGGTATCGCGCGCTCGCTCGCTCTCGCGTGCTCGCGGTGGCAGTGACAGCCCTAGTGATATTAACGCACACACACGCACATATCTGTACAGTTTGCTATGTTTGTAGTAGTGTAGGCAATTATATCGTTTCGTTTGTATGAAATGTCGCGGGTGTGCTTTTAGTATACGCCTTTTTTTTAAGTTAAGGAATACTATCTTTTATTTATTTTTTTCTACTGAACGTTGAGAGTTTTGGACGCAGCGCATACGATTCTCTGGTCGCGCAAGGTCGAGGCGTATATCATCGCCTTAAACCCGCTGCGTGGGGCACCGTCGTCGTCCCCACGACGACCGTCTTAATCTGTTCAATGGTTTGGTAAAAAATAATCTAGGGGGTGTGCCCAAAGTCCCGAGCTCGCAGACTACACCTAAGTTTAACCAACTGCTACCGGCTACATGTAGTTCTAGCCGGTTAATGAAATCATATGCTAAACAATATTACACTTAAGCCCAAAATAATTCGCCCATCGCCATTTCAACACTTCAATTGAACGTGATCATTTGATCAGTGATTAATGAACAAGGATCACAAACATTGATCTATTGATTCCGCACAGGACACTGGCGTGCATGATATATTGACCTACATATATCAATGTTTCTTATTTTCATTGTTATCCGGATAATATTTCAGCGTTGGTCGACGATTATCCCGGAGCGTGTAAGTGATGTTCCGTTGACTGATGTGGCCAATAATTCACGCTCTGTGCCGTTTATGTGAACGTGCGTGTATTTTTATAAAAAGGATTTTGTGTTATTGTAATGTTTGGTGGAATCCAACCTTTAGGATTTTGTTTAAAGGTTATTTTTACAGGACATTGTGACAATATTTGCTTACTGCTGATTCAGATAAGGAAATAAAATGTATTTAGAGTCTTTAAAAATACTTGAACATAACTTAAGTTTATTCTACAGCATACGCCTAGGCGTGTCGGCAAATGAACTATAGTGATATTAATATTACAGCATACAATTTTCCCACACAGTTCCAACAATTAACCTTTTAGACTACTAATTAGTTTATTTAACTCAATATAACATAACTTATTATTCAACTCATAATTACCCATGCATATTTCAACCCGACCATTTAACTTACTGTATGTTACTCCAAATATGTTCACATAATTATTAATTTTCGATTAGACTAACATATAACCCTCCAATACTAACGCATTGCTATATTTCCCAGGTCTCACAGCGCAGTCAGAAAGTAAGCTCCAGAATCCGAACTAAGCATGTACTTGTAGATTTTCAACCATCTACACGAACTTTACTTCACACCAAACATCTGAGACTCCATTATTTAGTAATATTTCACTGTCACACATACCTTGATTGTAGTTTTAATAGTACCAACAGACAGTAGAACACATTACCCCAAATTACTATTTCTAATACACTTACTTGCAAATCGATCGTGTCGTCGTGTTTTCACGCCTAAAACATATGTGTCCCATTATTTTGGCACCATGTGTATTGTCCTTTTATTAGCACGTAGCACGAAAATTTCTCTATTTATGTCCTTTTTCAAGTGTACCCATTTAAAGTATTATGTCAACCGATGTGCAACTAAGTGTAATGTAGGCAAATATAGCAAGTAACTTAGATATTTTGAAACAAATAATATTTTGTCGTGCGGTTATTTTTTTAATTATGACATGATACATAAAACGGTTTGAGCAATAATGCCTGATACAATGAGCAATATTGTAAAAATCAATATCCTTAGCGAGCATTATATTATAGTTTTTATAACCCCTTTTTAAACTTTTCGCCCTTCAGATCCACCTACTATTCAAGCATGACGTAGTATCGTCTACATATTGATACATTTCATTCAATATTTTATACTTAGTACTGACATTAGTCGTATTTGTTACATACATATTGTGACTTGTATTAGCGATAGTCATTTACATTACAGCTCAATGAACGAGAAAATACGCTAATGGTAAGTGTATATAAGTGTTTAATTAATCGAATATAGCTGTTAGGAAAGTGATTTTAGAAGGTTGGCACAACCTGCCTAACCTGTATTGCAAATTAAAGTAGGCTGGTGAATTTTTATGTAGAAACATGTAAGCTTGAATAGAATCTTTGGCAACGCTTATTCTCTAGGGTAGTACTTAGGCTAGTAGGCTTCTTGGCAAAAAATAATTGTAAAAACCTTCTCAAAAACTAACAGTTGTAAAATCAAAATCCTTATCCCTGTCCTCTCTAAAGCCAAGAAGTCCATAAGTACTGTTCGGAGTTACGATCCCGAATACTGTCGTAGACAAATTAAACTTAAGTAAGTTTCATTGAATTACTATTGTGTAGAAACGGTTGACATTTCCTTAGATGATGGTACGGTTACCTTACATTTTATGTCTGAAATTTAAGTATAGTCAAATTATATTGACTTTCCTCTATGTACAAATACCTGAGTAGATACTTCTCTGATTCCTCAATGAAATAGAACAAATTGAACCAAAGAGACCAATTCCAATTCAATTCGGTCCTCTTTCAACGCGTTTTTTTTTGTAAATAAGTGTCTCGAAACATTGAAAAAAATTAATGAAAAAATTGAAACGTAAGAAAAGGAATAAAGGAATTTAAAACTCAGCGATCTTGTGTTCTTCAGAGGCAATTTCGCCTGTTTCTAAACTTTGCTATTTACAAAAAAGGAAATTGTACGTCGTCCTTTGTTGTCCAAGGAAAAAATATCAAATAGAGTGCTTTCCACGTCTTCATTAGAACCTCTAGGCACCGGGGCGTTGACGAGAATGTACGCACCCAACAGCAGTTTATTAAGTAAATTCTCTTCACTTTGTTCGATGCGTAACAAAAGTATCATAATCCCGAAAACTTTATGAAATATTCACGTTTTTCTTCGGAGTTTGTTAAAGCGGTCGCCTCTTTTCTGGCGTGAATTTTCTTTACGATATTTTTTCCAAAGTTTTCCATACTTGCGCAACAATTCAAGCTTTAAAAAACGAATTTAGGAAGATTTTGTTTTATAATAAGAAAATTAATTGTTCATCGTAGATTTTATATAAGTTTATAATGTTTTATTTTACTCGTAGGTATAATTATTCTTGGAAAAATATAACTAGTGCATGGGCACTTATTACATTCTGACAGTTTAGTTTTTTTTTTAAAGCAAAACAGTCTCGCCATCAAAAAAAAACTAGATTTTGTCTACAGACTACAAGATAGATGGCTTCTCTCACGAATACTTTTAGTAACTTAAAGTGAAATAACTTCAAATTAATGTAGAAAAAGGTTTTAAGTAACAAGTAATATTCAGGAGCACGAAGATAAACTCGCTAAGACCTTGAATATAAAACTGTCTGGAAAATCTGGATCAGCCAGAGACGTCATAATTAAGAATAAAGCGAAGCTTTTTAACTACAAAAGAAAATGTATAAATTAAGTCTAATATGAAAATACTAATATTTTATCAATATCGTCCAAAAACCAGGAGTCGCCAAACATACCTACGCCATTTTAAAGTTTCAACCTTTAAAACGTGTGGCTGAAGTTATGGCCCACTAATAATGGATTTAAACAATATATCCTGTAAAACATAACAACACTGAACGACACGGTTGGCGCGTTGGCTGAGTGATCGACTGCTACGCTGCGTGTCGCGGGTTCAATTCCCGCACGGATCAAATATTTGTATAGCCTACAGGTATTTGTTCCGGGTCTGTCTCTTTGTGTTTGTGAGTTTATATGTTTGTAAACGCACCCACGATATAAGAGAAATTCCAAGTGCGGAGAAACGTTTTAAAATAATAATAATATAAAGACTAGTCATCATAGCTGAACATGAATGGTGCCTTAAGTACCTACAAAATGACTCAATATTAAATTTAGCAAGTACGCCAAGTACCTTGTTCACAATAAGATTAGACATTTACAAAAACCTTTTTTACAGTCCGTTCAACCGATTTTGACTTATATTGCGTTGGTAGCCTGACAAATGGCAACTGCAGTAAACAGTTGTTATTGTAACCACTTTTTTGGCTCTAATGTCATCCTTAAGCATACGAAATAAAAGTCAAAATCGGTTGAAGGGACTGTAAAAATGGTTTGTGTTTATGTCTAATCTTATTGTGAACAGGGTATACCTATCTCCATGTTCATGGAGATAACTATTTTCAAAATTTTAACCATGCGATATTTACGACTCTAGGACCTTAGTCAAACGGTTATCAACTAACCAAGATTAGAAAGACATTAAAGATTGCCTACACAAAGTGCAAAATCGAAAAGCCATCTCCAACTTCGTCCTTTACAAAGATATCATCATCTACCTAGTCTTTCCCTACAATTTAGAAGTCGGCTCCCAGTCTAACTGGATGCAGTTGAATACCAGTATTTTGGAGCAACTATCTAACCTCTGAAAACTAGACTGACACTGAAAAATGGAGCAAAATTGTCACAGACTGGTATCCTAGAAACGGCTAAAGGAGAAGGGGAAGACAACACAAAAGATGGAAAGATGAGTTAAAATTAACAGCGGGTTCCAACTGGAGAAGGGTCGCTAGAGATAGAAAACAATGGAAAATGTTAGAGGAGGCCTTTGCCAACAGGGACACTGAACTCAAAGATAAACCTACTATAAACATGGTACTAGTATAAACAACAACAGTATGTATAGTTCAGGACAAGAGGCTTAAGGGCGCGTATTCGATTTAGCGCAACTCAAAATCTAAACGATTGCTAGAACGGCGTAGCAGCATTGACACACACTAGTACAATACAATGGTCTGTTTGTGTGCATCAGAAAGAAAAATATGCACGAAATAAGCACGAATCATTGAAATTGATCGGCAAACGACAGCGCGCGATGTTTTACAGTGCTTTTTAAAATAATTGTCTAAAATAAATGAGCTCGTATAACGGGCTGAAAAATATTCTGTATATTAAGCATAACATTTACTTTCATAAAATAAATATATATCAGTTACGTTTTTATTCAAATACTGGAGGAAAAAAATTGTCAAAGTGAACCGATTTTCTACTTTTTCAACATTGTTTTTTAATACATAATAGTAATATTTTCGTAATTTTGGCTCTGTTACTGTCTTTGTGACTGTATATACTGTTGGAAAAACGCATAAAACAAAATATTTTGGCATATTGTAATGGTTGTATTCGTCCTGAAAGTTAACTCTGACGTCTATTTTCGTAAAACGAAATTATTACTTTTACTCTGTAGCTGTCTAAATCAAGACTTAATCTTTCTAAAACTGTAAATTGCTTTTAAATAATCTGCTCACATAATTACGATATTGCTCTGGGCAAAACGCAAAAACATGAAGTTTTCGTCACGAATCGAATACGCGCTCTTAATGTAATCTGACCTCCACAACCCAGTTGCTGGGTAATACCCCTTGGTAAGACTGGTTGTCAGATTTTCCAGCTTCTGACTACCTATAACGACTGTCAAAGATCTACGAATGACAGCCGGGACCAACGGCTTTACGTGCTTTCCGAGGCACGGACGAGTTTGGGTATGAAATGGATGATCACACATCTACGAACAGACCGCGGCAAGCGTAGCTTAACCATCATGGTCGATTCGTGCAGCTTTTACTGATACGGCTCGAGTATCAGTCCTTTACAAACGCCATTTAAGGCGCTTCCCTGACCAAAGAACCTTGACCATACATTTCCTCTTTGCCGCAGAATCGAAATTCGCACAATTTTTGGATTTTTTTGTTATAAAAAAAGAGAAAAGATCTTTTGAAATAAAATAAAACATAAATTATAAAGATTTTTTAAGTTACCTATCTATTAGTGTAATATTCAAATGAATAGCACGTCAACTTTAGCAAAAGATACCTACCATGTTTTCAATTATTTTAGAAATTTTTTTACAGGGAAATTTAGGTGTATACTCGTATAAAAAAAAATAAGAACTTGGAATGTGATGATGATAGGATATTGAACATTAATAATATGCCTTTAAACGTAGTTTGTTTCTCTCAATTAATGAGTTAATAGCACCTGAATAATGAAGAAAAACGCACTTTTGGTCGGGGTAGCGTCTTAACCCAAATTCAATTCACACACTATTCTACCAAAACCACAGAGATTATGACGTTATAGTAATGGTCGTGTCACGTATTGTATTAGCCTAAGTCGCTTGAAACCAAAATGGTGGCCACTCTCTCTGGGGAACACAGAGAAAATGTCAACGGCATGAATGAGGATTAAGCTCTTGGACTAGCCAGTGTTTACGATGTAGTGTAGGTACAGGCAGTCTGTGATTAGCAGCGCATACAGGGGCTTACCACGGCGAGTGAGCGGTTAAACCTGGGATGTAACACAGATAGGTCTTTGAGAAACGTGTAAATTTACGTTTATTTTTAGGGTTCTGTAGAAAAAAAAACGGAGCCCTTATAGGATCACTCGTGCGTCTGTCTGTCCGTCCATCTGTCACAGCCAATTTTCCTATTCTACTGGACTAAATCAGGTGAGATTTGGTAGGATCCTATGACCCAAACACAAATGTGCGAAGTAGGTAAATAAATACAATTTTTAAAAAAGGAAATTAAAAAAAAAGCTTTGCAAACCTTACTGTGTAACATATTAAATAATTTTGTTTTTATTGTAAAATAAAAATAAAAAATTTATTAATGAAAGAAGACGAAAATTGACCATTTCCATTCCCCCCCCCCCCCCCGATCTCCAAATCTACTAAAATTTTGGAAAAAAATACAAAGTATAGTTCATACCTTGTAGATTACAAGAAAACCTATAGGCATTGCACGGAACCCTCTCCACGCGAGTTCAACTCGCACTTGGCCGGTTTTTTAAAAGGACATGTCTATCTTGTATACTTATACCAGCATCCTTCTGAGTACCATAACACCTACTACGATACGATTGCCAACATGCATCGGCCAAGCATGGCGATTACGGCTGGACCTTGAGAGAGACCTATGCCCAGTAGTGGGTGTCTAAAGATTGACATGATGACAATGATGAATATACCAGCATATAAGAGATGACACTGCAAGGCAAAGCCCTCTTCTCATACAGAGAAGGCACGAGCATTGATCACCACGTGCGCTCGAAGCGGGTTGGCAATTTCAGACTTGTATAATTTTGGACGACACGGTTGGCTCAGTGGCTGAGCGATCGACTACTGCGCAGCGTGTTGCGGGTTCGATTCCCGCCCAGGGTAAACATTTGTGTGATGAGCACTTGTGTTTGCCTTGTGTCTGGGTGTTGTTTATCTATATATGTATGTATTTACAAAAAAAAAATGTATTTGTGTATGTATATCAGCTATCTGACACCCATAGTACAGGGTCTCCCTAGTTTGGGATCAGATGGCCGTGTGTGAATTGTCCCCACATATTATTATTATTATTATTATATTAGATTTCAGAGGTTACTAAGTTCTTATGTGTACTTATTATTACACTACTGTTTGTTGTCCGTAAGTAAATCAATAAATAAAGTGTCTGTTACGCTTTCACGATGACACTGCTAAACCGATTCTGATGTAATTTAGTACGAAGATAGCTTAAACTCTGGAGAATGACGTAGGTTACTGTTTCATCCATAACTTCGTCTGCATCCGCAATAACCGACATTCTCGCCGACGACGCGCGTCGCGGGCAGAAACGAGTAATCTATAATGAGGTTAAAGGCAAAGTGAAAGTCACTTGTAAACGACTGTACTCTACATGATGACATTATTATCCTAAGGCAAAACCCAGCCATTTTTATGATGGGTCCCTCAACTGCTACCGTAATCGATTATGTCACCTACCTATTTTTTGAATCCGTCATTCACACCCCACTTGCCGTTTCGAAGGGTGACCCAAAACCAAGCAATAAAAGCCGTAAAACAGCCCCGAATAAATTCACATTCATGAGATGATATAACACAATCGTGCGATTCCAATTACGTCGCCATTGATTTTCTGTTACATTGTAACGTGAATATCAGGCTGTGGGCACTTACATAAATGGGCCGGGTCGAAGACGAAATTATAAAGTACTAGCTTTTGCCTGCGACGGTTATCACGGATTAAAAAGTAACCGTAATGTCCTTCCCCAAGGTTCGAGCTATTTTCATACCAAATTTCGTCAAAATCGGTTCAGCCGTTTCATCGTGAAAGCGTAACAGACAGAGTTACTTTCGCATTTATAATATTAGTATGGAATTAGTATGGAATATGGATTTGATTGTCCCCTTTTTACTATTTAAATGTTAAAGTTTAATTTTAGTCAGTCTGTCAGTTACATAGTTTTAGTAAATCCGTTTAGTTTTCTTTTTAATAATATCACGTATCATGTATTGTCAAATGAAAATCGTTTTAATATTTTTTTTACAGAAAGCTTACAGACCAATAACAATTAAAATTTTTCATAGGTAGAAAGAATGGCTAATTACAAGTTTCCACTAGTAT
Source organism: Charanyca ferruginea (assembly GCA_947361185.1). Taxonomy (NCBI): domain Eukaryota; kingdom Metazoa; phylum Arthropoda; class Insecta; order Lepidoptera; family Noctuidae; genus Charanyca; species Charanyca ferruginea. The sequence continues at coordinate 7,213,752 of OX376068.1, read as the reverse complement.
ACTTGTTAATGTACTTAACTTGTTTTGGCCGATATAGAAGTGACTAAGGTACGATTTTACAGAACGTAGCTGATCTCAGTTCGTTTAATTAAACTCAAGGCTGAAATTTGAGTCCCTTATCGCTTAAAAAGCAAAATATACTTTTTCAAGGCCCGTGTCTATCTTTTGACAACATTTTAATTAGTCGGGTCTTTAAACATAACATTATTTATTAAAGATTTCTTTCACCGCAATTTCTCGTCACTAAAATCTTTTCTTTCAATAAAATTTTCTAAAAAACACGTCACAGGAGCATGGTAAATTAACGTTGAAGTACCATCGTCCGGTCACTGGCAATGTAAGCAGTCCTTCTGCAACAAAGGGTACTTCTTATCAAGTGTCCACTTTAGAACGTAGGAACAAGCTTTTACGATATTTTTGCTTCTAATGTTTTGGAAATGTAAGATTATGATTTTTGTGAAAACTTCACTTTCACTACGTAATTATAAATTTGAGTTAAGTTTATGTTCGTTGTTTAAAGAAATGTATTCTCTTTAAAAACATAACATGTCGCTTGAGAACAATATTAATCCACACTTTATCCATACTTCCATACTATACTATTATACTATAATATACTATAATTATAAATGCGAAAGTAACTCTGTCTGTTACGCTTTCACGTTCAAACTGCTGAACCGATATTAATGAAATTTGGCATGAAGATAGCTTAAACCCCGGGGAAGGACATATGCTCCTTTTTTCCGCGACTTTGTTTGCATACGCAAAGGCAGAATAAGAGAACAATTCTGTACATTTTACCAACCTTCTGTACATTATTAATGCAAATAAATTATTTTTTATTTGATTTAACCGATATTCACGCGGGCAAAGTCGCGGGCAAAAGCTAGTATAATATATATATATATACATACACCCAACCCATACTAATATTATAAATGTGTAGTAACTCTGTCTGTTACGCTTTCAGGAGGAAACGGTTGAACTGATTTTGATGTAATTTGGTATGAAGATAGTTTGAACTCTGGAGAAGGACATACGCTACTTATTAATCCACAACTTTGTCTCCATTCGCGATATTTCACGCGAACGAAGTCGCGGGTAAGAGCTATCTTAGATAAAATTACAAAAAGTTCGACATCATCAGTTACAGTCTAATTACATCCGAAACCGAAACCCGGACCCACACAAAATTTCTCCAGAAGTGCTTAAGCCTTGTATACATGCCAATAACCTTGAGCATTTGGCCCGTACAGAATTAGTGGACAAGTGCGGGGGTGATGTAGACGCAGTCTTTAGTCGGACGCATTTTTAATTTATTATAATAAAAATAATACATATTTGTAAAAAGTAACAAAACCAAATCATTTTCATTTGTATTGCAAAGCAGTAGATATTTTTTTTTATACTCTTTTGATAACAAATTAAGGAGTAAAACGGTTTCATCTCAATGATTTGGAGGTGATTTGACTTTTTTTTTCTTACTATGTGATACCGATAAAAAAAACTAAATTACGTATCATCATGTAGATTACTAACAATTTTTTTCAGACGTAATTTCTCTGTAAATCCCGACGAAAATTTGCTTCATTTGCATGCTTTTTTCGAGAGAGCAGCCTTAAATTTATTACATACTGACTGAGCTGATCTCCGGAACTACTGATCCGTTTTTGTTTATTCTTGCACTACTAGTAAGTTACGTTATTCCGGAGTGCTATAGGCTATAAATAAATAAATAAATAAACCTTTATTTCAGACTAATGTCCATAGTTGTGTTAGTATTTTGGTGTTAGTAACAATATTACTATAAGTAAATTGGTTAGTATTGTTAGTTTTCGTAATTACTTACTTAATTACAATTTCAGACCTAAGATAGTCCCTACCCAGTGGCTCTGGAAGGGGCAGTCCGGTCTGGTAGCAATCATTTCCAAAATGCTGTTGTCACTAGGCCGCTTTCTTTCGCATGATGACGTGAAAACCATCTGTGCGAGCCTCCGCGAACATCCCCGACGCGCTACAGCGCCATGGCAGCCCCAACAGAATGCATTATTAAATAGTACACGCAGGGCATTGTAGGCTCGGCGCGTACATGACACCCACAGGCCACTCGTGTAAAACGATTGACAGAACGCCTTAAAAAGAGTTACTTTTATTTATTTATTTATTTACACTTCATGGACGACTGTAGTACAACGAGCGAACCTGCGGGCAAGCATATTGCTCCTCAAAGACAACGCCCTGCGCTCCCTCTCTATATCTACGTCGTCCCTGAGGTCGCTCGTAACAATGTGGCCGAGGTACCTAAAGCTATTGACAACCTTTAGTGCTACGCCATTGAGACTTATGGGCGGAACAAAGCGCGTCTGCTGCTTAGGTGCCTTAAACACTAGAAGCTCACTCTTCTTTGAGTTATATATCAAGCCATGTAATGTAGGGTAGGTAGGTAGTGTAGGGTAGGGTAGGGTAGGTACGTAGGTAGGTATGATAGGGTAGGGTAGTTAGGTAGGGTAGGGTAGCGTAGATATGGTAGGTAGGTAGGGTGGGTAGGGTAGGTTGGTAGGTAGTTTGGTAGGGTAGATAGATAGGGACAGGACTACGTTTGTCGGGTCAGCTATTCTACAATAAAGAAACATGGGCAGTACAGTAACTAACCTTTAGACTGCCACAGTCATGTATCGATGACAAACCAAAATGTGTCCAGCACGCCACGGTCACGAATACATATGTAATTTGTAGCTTGACGCCATGGGCACGATTTTGCTTTTTTGACATGCGGATAAAAGATTAAAAACGAAAACGTAGTAACACTCTCATCTCAGTGAAATTAATATCAAAAATGTAGGTAAATTAGAGGCATTTAAGACTAAAAGACAGAGATTAGAACTCGAACATTCCAAAAAGTTAATAGAACCGCCTCCCGCGCTACTTTAATAGTTCATGCAAAACCGAAAGAGATTGAGGATGCTATTCGCAAGGCAACAGGAGGTATGTATGTCGCAGGAAGTGATACAATTATTTGATCAAATCCCTAAGAGATGTAGTCAAATCACGGCAGATGATACAAAAAATAACTCTGATGGGTCAGTTCCCTGAAAAAAATAGTGATTTAATCAAAATATGATAGAGCTATGAAAGTTCTGACTTGTTTATATCATCATTCACTACTTCACTCATAAAATATCTCGTTTTGTTTATTTTCTTTTCTAAATAGTTTATTTGTCCGTTTACATATTACACATAATAAACCAGTTGTAAAATTAGAAAATGGCATGTATTGTATGTACCTAAATGCATTTAAGATACATTCAATAAAGGGTCGGGCCCAGCATCCTTAACACAAGTTGTCTTGGCAACTTAGCAAGGGTGCTGGTGTCGCCACGCTACTGTATATTTACCTTAAACTGTATGTACTACCATGTATTTAATGTAAAATGTAAAACTTGATGCAAATAAATTATTATTATTATTCTCATTTATTTATTTTATTTACATATTGTATCATATTTTTAAATATTAGTAAAAAAAAAACATAAAAACATTTAAAAATATAAAAAAAATAGTAGCCCACCGGTATCGGGAATAGGGTCCAAGCTACCGGTGGTCAGGGCTCCTGAGAGAGGAATCACCTGACTATACGCGCCGTGTCCAGGAGAACCGCTTTCTGTATCAAGCCCTTGATCCAGCTGCCCAACGAGAGCCTCCTTAGGTGTTGGTCGAGGCTCTTGGAAATGAGTCCAAGAGTCCAAGTTATTATTATTATTATTATCATTTCACTAAAATCGTTCAGGGATTTCATCAAATCACTAACATCACTTTAAATGACCCTACAGAGTTGTTTTTGTATCCCCTAACAGTACCTTTTTCCTGCGACACTTACATGACATCAAAACAATATTACTTATTCGTTTTTCTTTCGGACTTCTCACTGGCAGTTTATATTTAATTTTCCTCATGACATAATAATTTATAATGAGAATTTACCTACTGCAAGCTGAGTACAATTCTATGTTTAATTTACAAAAGAGTTTGTGAAAATAATTTAAAATTACTTATAAATGATTATTAACGACCGCTCTAAAGAGACCGATCTAAAGAGATCGCTCTTATTTTATATTCCGTCCATTACTTTTACGATAAATAAACAGATTCTATGACATTTTCTATTTACAGAAAGATTTTTTTGAAGTTATACTTCTTTAGGCGCGTTATGAAAAAATGATGAGAGTGAAATTTTACGATGCGCGCGCACAGCGTCACACAAAATTCTCACGGGAGTAATTGTAAACAACGCCATCTCTGACGTACATGCTGAACTACTTACTGCCTTCGTTGCTATTTTGTGACTCGAAGAAGTATAACTTCTCACGCGCGTACATAAGTACACACTGAATTTTTTTTTTTTTTTTAATTCCGTATTTGCTTTGCTGTTTCCAAACTATGTTAGGGGGGGCTTCCACTCTAACCGGATGCAGCTGAATAAAAAATATACAATACACAAAACATGCATCGAAAAAAGTCTGACCCTCACAACCCAGTTATTGGATACCACGGTACCCCTTGGTAAGACTGGTTGTCAGACTTTCTGGCTTCTGGCTACCCATAACAACTGTCAAAGATGTACAAATGACAACCAGCACCAACAACCCTACGTACTTTCCTAGACACGAAGTGGTCTCGGTGTCAAATGGACGATAAACCATCCATTGACCGCGGCAAGCGCTGGTTATGAGCAAATATCGTTTTTATGTATTATTGTACGGATTACGTAGGTATATTCTAAGATAATAATAATATATTTTATTCTTAAGGTTGGTTCGTAAAACCTTTAGCCGTGACCTTTTCAAATAGAGGTAAGTAGGTTTACGGAATACAAAAGGATTCTAACTTGGAGTCACGTCTCAAAATAATGTCTTAGGTACTAGATAAACTTAAGCCTACATCCAATACAATATACAATACCTAAAAAATGGGTAACATACAATTTCCAGGTAAGGAATATTGCTTTTAACCGACTTCAAAAAAGGAGGAGGTTCTCAATTCCTTCCCAAGTTCTCCTACCCAAAAGGCTCAAATATATAGCTTCCAAGAAAGATATATTATATTTGCGCCGTTTGAGGTTTACGGCACCTACAGCAGGCTCCCCAGCACAACACGTCGTGCTAGGAAGATGAGATGGCGCAAGGGTGTCGACATAGGTCGCGTCCCACACCAAAGGCCTACCCATCATGGTCATCCCATCTGGTGTATAATGGATACATTTTATTTATTTACCCCTAAATAGTTTTTTTTATATGAAGAGCATGACAAACGTGTATTACACGTTTAAGCTTTATTTGACTCTTTTTCCTAAGCCTTCGTCTGTGACTTTAGAATTAAGCCAAAATCCTTAATTTTGTCACGGGAAAACAACATCTTGATGAAAAATATTTTATGTGTTAAGGCTAGATCAATATACCTATATGAATCCAATCAGCTGATTCCATTCAACCTTTAAAGCGTTAAAATGTAACAACATCCATCCTCACAAACTATTGTTAGTTGGATATTCGAATAACTTTGTCGTTATTTTATATTAATCTAAATAAAATATTTGCGTGATACTCGTTTTGTAAACTTTTATAGTTTACAAAACGAGTATCACGCAAATATTTTTAATCGATATATTTTGTCAGTACAAAATATGTACACGTACTGCCATTGATTGAAACTAAAATATTCATGAAAGGATTTACTTTCGGTGACTAAACCTCTATATGAAAATGTACATTGGTATACATTTTTAATTAACCACTGAAATTTAATTTAATTCGGATGACTGTAATAGCTTCATAGCTCTTGAGACGAATATATTAATTGACATATTTTGTTAATTGCTTTGTACGGTATAATTACGTTATTAAAATGTTATTAACATTTTGATTAATTTGAGATCCTGTTTATTCATTATTGGACTCGTATAATCAATCAGAAACTTAAGTTTTATCATCAACTTAAGTCCTTAAGTAAATGACGAACATAAAAAGACTTGGCCATTTCATTTAACGTTTATTCCAACTCGTTAATCTTCTAAGTAGCAGCTATTGTGAGACAACGAAAATAAAAACAAGAATATAGAAGACTGTTCAATCTAAAAGTCAACATAATGACGTCAATAGCAATTTTTGTATTTCCTAGAGATCGCATAAACTGAATGGAGATTTCAGAGACCATTTTCCTTTATTTTCTAAATTGGTCGATTAGCATAAAATTGTTGAAAAATGCTATTTAAAATTATGAACAAGCTCAGATTGGTAGGTACTGTTTGTAATAATATAAATAAATAAAATTCAGTTCTTTGAATGAATCGAAAAGCCATAACATAATAAGGGGAAATAAATATATTCTACAAAAAACATATTATGACAAAAGAAGTACAGAATACAGTAAAAAATTTTGCATTATATCTGAAAGAAAACCCAAAATTACAAACAATATTTAAAGCGAAAGTCACACTTATTATGTAACTACACATCGAGCACGTTCAATAAATTCAGCGCACCTGACATGCAAAAATGATTTATAGAATCCTTAATATTCTGGAAACAACTCCAGTCCGTATCAGAAGATTTCATAAACCAAACGGAATCTTAAAAGAACTCGCAGTACAAGACATTGTAGACGAAGAAAAGAAGAAAATAAACATATATTGTTATGAGGTTGAAGTCGTAATAGAAGAGTTCGTTTTAAACCGAACAAACCCGAACAGCGCAGCGGGGGTTAATTTTCTCCGATGGCGCCAACAATCTCGATCGTCGCCTTCTGTTGCATCTATTCCGGATATTTTCCTGCGACTTTTCAAACTTGCTCTTTATAAATCCATGTCGAGTCCGACTTTCAGGCGACTTATTCTGGAATAGTTTTATAAGAATAGATAGTATTTGGGTAAGCAATTTATTTCTGTCTCGAAATTGTACTAACTTATTCATGTTGACAAGGTTATGGAAAACAGTTTTAATTTTATTTTGAACTCTAATTCCTGATTTCAACAGCATCAGAAAGATTGTATAGTTTTGTTTGTGTTTACGAATCGAACTCTTTTAGTTCAATCTATTCTCTTTTTAGGTGCCTACAGAGCAAAAAAAGAAAAATAATATATCAAACACCACTAACAAAAACAAACAAACAAATAAATTAAATCAGAGCAATTATCACAAAAATGTTCCAATAAATCACATAAAAAAATCTAATTTACCCTTGCTACAACCCAACTCCTTTTCGCCTCATTTATATTGCTTAAATGACCGTAAAATTCATTGCTCAATACTTTTCAACCATAAAGGATAAATTGGTGGGTCAAAGCGTAAACTGGACAGGCGTGAAACTCGTGAAACAGAATAGGGCTTCGCTACTGTGAGCTGCACTGAGTTGATAAATAGTCCTACTTTGGGAACTTTATACCATTTGTCTTTCTGGATGAAGTTCCCACAGTAATTGTCGACTAATGATCGGGACTTATTCCTTTTAGTTTTTACTTTTGAAATTTCTCGGGATCAAAACGCTATATATTTTCAAGTTGGCAAACTATTGCTAACTGTAGTGGGATCGTTATTTATGGCCTATTCTCCTGCTCGCTATAGTTTCTTATCAAACGGGAAGCGATGTAGATTTATTGATAGGCAAACTTGCAACATGATAAGTGTTTAGAAAGGCATACATTTCTGTCTGTATTTGGTTCCATCGTTACTCATTTTCACTAGTTTGGAAACATGTTTACTTACACTTGATGGAAATAAAATTACGCCCACAATAAACTCTCAAACATATTACGAGATAAACAAAGAAGTAGATCAATTACGTTCGGCTGCCGTCGAGGGTGCAAAAGAAACCGATACAATTTACTTAAAGTATTTAATTAATGTAATTATTACAATTAGGTTGCTAAAAACTAAGATGCGTGACTATTGTTCGATGTGAGAAACAAGAGTGATTCACCGATACACTAAATTAATATTATTCACTGTTGTTACACAATTTTCGGTCCCACGATGCCGAATTGCTGAGGCAACGAATCTCAAGGTGCAGAGCGCACCGCGCTGTTAGTCATTGTCTCAGGAATTTAGGGTTCCGCAAGTAACGACATAGGAGATCCAATAATATTGTTAGAAATAAACTTTAAAGACAAGCTTTAAAAATAAAATGGCTCCGGTTAGTCGTTTCTGCGGATATTCTTTGAGATAAACATATAGAAACAGAATTGTAGCTTCAGGGATTTGCTTTGCTTGTGAAATACAGAAGTATTGTTCTTATGAAGGGTGTAAAACTAAGTGTTTTAGACCATTCTTGGGAACCTTCTAAATGAGGAGCTGTTGGTTGTCAACGTTCCAACGTTTTTCTACTAAGACATGTTTTATATTTTCTAACTAAATTTAAATACCGTCGCAATTTTTATATTGTTGCACGCATTATGTTTTGCGTACGTTACATTGCGCGCTACCATGAACAGTGATTTTACACATCCAAATAAGTCGTTTCCTAGCAATATGTTTTGCTCATTATTACTTAGTTTGATGGTCATTATGCGTAGTTAATGACTATGTAATGTGTCTTTTTATACCCTGTAAACTAATGGTCATCGCACACTTTTATTGCACGACTCTAACACGACGACGACGACGGCCCAGCCAGAATTTCCTTCATACATCCAACCGGACGTCCGTGTGGTGTCGGACGTAAAGAATAGCACCATCCCATATCTTCCCGTGGGTGTCGTAAAAGTAAGTCCTGTAGTCGCCAAAGGGACTTACCAGAGAATGGGCAGCAGCATTCTCTGTGCCTTTGTAACGACCATACTGCGATCGCCAATCCGCCTGTCAAGCGTGGCGATTATGGCAAAACCCCCCTGGGAGGCCTATGTCCAGCAGTGGACGTCTTTCAGCTGAAATGATGATGATCCAACCGTTAACTGTCAGCAAGCCGTCCGCGAGCCATCTTGACATTAAAAAAAAATAGTCTAATGTACACGATTTAAAGCCGTAACTTGAATGGCAAATTATTTGCTGTATCGGCGCCGCGCTGTTATAATGAGCGATGAACTTTATTTGTACCTACTCTATTTTTTTTAATTAAGATGACTTAAATGATAACATGTTCTGAAGCTTTTCCGATAATTCGTATGTATGAAAAAAAGTCACCCCGTCATACTGAATTATGTCCATTACGATTCTCTAAGATAAAATATTGTGGAATTCTTAAAATACCGTCCAAGACATACCGGTGGTCCTTTGACGAGGATCAGGGCTGTTGTGAGGCGAACTCATCTATTTTTATTATACCCGCAATATTTACGAAAGCGGAAAAAACATGATGGCGGACAAAAAAATAGGGCTAGCGGATAAGACACGTTCTACTTATTTTAGATTGTTAAAGTAACGTATTGGAACTTTGGGTTTGTTGACTATGGATTATCTATCAGAGTGCGAAGAGTATTTGATAAATTGGATATTATAGTATATGCTATAATTACATGTCATTCATAATACCATTTATCATCCTTTTTTTATTGATTTTTAGCGAATCGATCTAGATATGATTCGTTTTGATGAAATTTGCTGAAATAAAATGTTGATTTTTATAATTTTGTTATGATTTGTATGTCAGATCTAAACTGTCAGTTACCTTTCTTTCTCTTACTGGCCTTCTGACTTTTGGCTTATATAACGTAAATTATTTTCATCAATACGGTTAGCTCAAATATTGTATTTTATAGGTCATTACGATTGTTTACTAAATAATTTAACTACAAATTATATTTATACAAATTCTTTACGCACTCATGGTTTTATGAAGGAGGTCAGATATATCCTGGCCGCCTACTAAAATAACTAAATTCGGAAGGAAAATGACTTTGAAAGCGAGCTGACGGAGATGGATTCCAAAAGGACCATCATTAACTATACTGAAGTTGATGGTTCCACTAAGTCACCAAAAGTAATCAAGGCTGATGAACTGACGCGTGCCTGCACTTCCCAGGGGATCCCACTAAAAGATTCCCCTGGGACCTCTACTCCCTATCTTGGAGATGACTACGCGCCTGTCCTGACCTCGTCTTCCTTCCCGCCCGTCCTGTTTGCACATGCTGTCGCTTTCCTGCATACCTTCCTTCATACCATCTGTAAATCTTACCTTTTTTAGAGTGTTCTAGGTTGGTCTTATATATAATAGGTAATTCGTTTCTTTTATCTCATTCATTTTTACTAATTAAATTTTAAATGTGCAAGTCTATTATTTTACTAGGATCTAGTAGATTTGTTACAATATGTAATGGAATATTCCATTAATGAAAGGGTTTGATTACGATGACTAATTTAATGCATACGAAATAAAATCACCCCGCCATCTTACATTCTTTTCCCCAATCCACTGTCAAACTTCGACACGTCAAGAAGTTTGGCTGCGTTCCAAGAAAGGGATTCGTACGCGTCACAAATATCGAATGTATCTGATTAGCCAGACGATAAGGAGTCGCTTTCGTGTTTACAAGTGCTTGTTGTATAGTATTACAAATGAAACAAAAAGTAAAATAATTTCACATAAATGTTCAGGCGATAAATTGTTACAAAAAACCTGTCATAAATTATTTCACTTAGTTGTTGTAATGAGTTCTTTCACGCTAACAATTAGTGGTGTTAACAAAACACGCACTTAATGTCCGAAAAATATATGGGTAGTAAGCTTTTTTTTATCGTGGTTAACAATTACACCAACACGCAACAGCAAGACTACAGCATTACTTAAAACTAATTTCAACCAATAAAATGGCTATAACGACACTAAATGTCAAGCTAACGTTAAAAATGTCCTAAAAAGTTACAAAATAAACAAGAAAATAAAAACAATAAACGAAATTGAAAACATTTCACGCGCAGGTACCATAAATTCACAATAATACCCATTTAAATAACGTCTCGTAATAAGTATTCCATTGCTTTATCTCATTAAGTGGTTTGAAAATCTTAAACGCTTACCATAAGCTCGTTTGGTAAGAATAATTTTCATTTAAAATAGGGCTTCAAAAAACAAATGGTTTGGACAAATGTTCTTGGTCCGTTCACACAGCACTTCCGCGGCGAAGATTGCGGTTTCGCAATTTACCATTTGAATCTCGCTGCGAAGTGGCACGGGAGGAAAATTTATGCGGCCCGCTGTGTATTTTTCGTTTTATATTTTTAATGATTTTTTTATAACCTGTTTGTAAGTTTTTTTTTTAATTGACGTTTCTCGTGTCGTTTTTAAAGCATTTAATGAACAAAACATCTAACAATATCATTTGATTAAAAAATTATTAAAATTACCAATTAGTGCAGTAAACTCTTTTATCCAAAACAAAAATTCAGGGCTAATAAAATACAATAAATTATTTTTCATTTACTCCTAACACACCGAAATAAAGAGCGACACTATTTTACCCCTCTTAACACTGTGAATGCTTATAAAAGTCAGCGAAATGAATTTAAATATAACAAAAGGAAATCACGTTCGCACTCACTCGTATGATTTCGTACCTGTTCGTACGCTACGTCTAAATTATAACGCGGTGGTTATCGCCTAACAAAAGCCTTCCCGCATTGTTCCACTTCCGTGAATTCCGCGCTCGCTCCGCTCCGCTTCCGATCGACGCGTCCGCAATTCGACACTATCGTCTCACTCTAACACATAAAGAAACTGTGTACCTGTCTCTGTCACGCGCGAGTGGTTTTGATCGTTATGGCTTCATAAGTTCTGCGGTTGACTGGTTAAATATTGCGCTATTAGAAATAGTTAAGTCTTGGAATACAATGGCTGAAATGCTGAAAACTTTTCTTTATTTTTGCTCTGGTATAAAACACTCTGATTCCATTTTTATGCAATTTAAAAACCACAACAGCGTTCTACGAGGTAAAGCTTGCACAAAATGTTATTAATACCTGGAATTTTCTAGCTTGTCCACGGGAATAAACTACTTATCATCCAGCACCAGTAGTTTCTTATTTATGGAAAATGGAAGAGACCAAAGTTTGCAATTTGACTTAAGTACGTTAGAGCTTCACACAGAGATTTCGACGACACGGTTGGCGCAGTGGTTGAGCAATTGGCTGCTGAGCTGCGTACTGCGGTTTCGATTACCGCACGAAACAAATATTTGTAGGCCCTACATGTAGTTGTAAGTGGTTAGTGAATGTGAGTTTATATGTTTGTAAACGTACCCAGGATTCCTAAAGTGGAGGACCTTTTTTTAAATGTAATAATAGACAGCGCGCGAGGTTTTACAGTGCTTTTGTACAGCAGTGGAACAGACATAACCTATAGTTTCATAAAATAAATATTATCAGTTATGGTTTTATTCAAATACTGGTGAAAAAAAATTGTAGAAGTGAACCGATTTTTTAGTTTTTTAATACTGTTTTTTAATATCTAATAGTAATATTTTCGTAATTTTGGCTCAGTTATGTACTTTGAGACATTATATCCTGTTAGAATAACGCATAAAACATAATATTTTGGCATACTGTAATGGTTGTATGCGTCCTGAGCGTTAACTCTGACGTCTATTTTCGTAAAACGCTATGAAAGGATTGTCTTCGCTATAAAAAACCATAATTTAAAATTATATTTTTACTATGTAGTTCACTAAAGCAAAACTTAATCTATCTAGAACTGTAATTGTCTTTAAATAATCTGCTCACATCATTACGATATTGCTCTGGGCAAAACGCGAAAACATAAAGTTTTCGTCACGAATCGAATACACGCTCTTTATGATTTATTCTGAGAGCTTAATTAGAAATAAAGAGAGGCAAATCACATAGCTTTACATAACTACATATACGGCCTTAATGCTGAAAAAATGGTTTTATATTCGGTGTGAAAACCAACTGTTAATGGTACCGCGCAATATAACGCACACAAAACGTTTTGCTCCTGGGTGTATGCAACACAACAGGAGTTGTAGCGGTGTATAAAGTGTTTTCGTTAAAACCTTCAATATCTCCGCAATCTGAAGGTTCCTAAAGTTAGAAAGAATATGTAATTTTTGGCTTCTTTTAGTGTATTTTACACCAATGGGTGTAAAATACACTAATGAATATATTAAAACCTTTTTTACAAAAAAACACTAAAGAAGAAGAGAACTTCTAAGTCGGCGGCTTTTGTTCTATTTGTTGTATTGTCACCGACTTCCGAAACTTAATTCATGTGTTCTGTGCTAAAGTTATTAATCACTTTTTAGTTTTTGAAGACGGTTGTCTTTTTGGTAAAAAGGTTTTTATTTCCCGCTTTTTAGTACCTACCTCATTATTAACATTCGAATCAATTACGAAACGGCAACACAGCTAAAACAGATATTGAAAGTTTTGCTGAAGGGAACCACAAACGAAAACGTTATCTATGCAGAAATATGATTTTGTTGATTTTTTTAATAAGCGCTGAATCAATTCCGATGAAAATTATATGGGACCTGAGGCAAAAGCCATCCATAAAAAAATAGGAAAAAGAAACAAAAACCCCTCCCTTTTCGAAGTCGGTTAAAAACAAACACGTTTCACCAGTTGTCAAACCTTAACAATGTTCACTACACAAAAGAACTCTAACGTACAGAAACTGTAAGACAGATTAAAGGGCAACTAGCTACAAACATGACAGCTCGAATTCAAACACCCGTCACACTACACTCAAACACTCAACCTTAGTATGTTTTATTCAAGAGCCGAGGACTGAGTGCCAAAGCCGACAAGTCGAAGGTTTATTCCCAAAAGTGAGGGACACGTAACCCCGACGTAGCCTTATCGTGGTCATCGGAACATGTCGGAAACACACGCCGAATTGACGTAACCTACGTGTCCCGATTTGAAATTTTCGGTAGACGGCGAAATACAGCAAATGAAATACGAGTCGGAGATTGGCAGTGAATTTGTAGGTAATAAACTGTTTTAGCTGAATAATGTTTTGATCCAAATCAGTTAGGATAAAGGGATTACAGACATGAGTCAGTGTATGAGCATAAAAGATTAGTAATAGCCTTTCCAGCAAAATATTGAGGTACCTACTGCTGGCAAATGGCCAAAATTTTCATCACGTCCGACAAAACTTTTTACCTGCAAAGAGTATGAACCAGACATAATTTAGTACATACTCATCTTTGCTAACTATATTAGTTCTTCGCAAAGAAGTGATCTTAGTTCTTATATTATCAACATTAAGTCCCGTTAGGAGTGAGCTCGACGACTAGGCTGCCTAACTTCTCAAAGTCCTATAAAAAGAAATAGATGGTCTTTTCTATAGCTGCTTTTCAGAATGGCTACGAAAAAGTTGAGTCTTATTTTTGTGCCCGTTTTGAATAAGCAACGTCAGGAGGGTTATTTTGTAAGTAAATGAGTCGATTTAGGTTTTATTTATGAAATAACAAAGGCCTACAAATTTTTTTTTTTCTACGCATTCAACAGCCAAATATTATAACAACTTCTTGGGATGAAATAAGACTCAATTTATTATTTGGTCGGTAAATTCCGCACTTAATCAAAATGATTAATGTAAAACCGTCAGAAAATTTTCTTTTAAAAACTATGAAAGCTTTAGCGAGCTCAAATCTCTGTATTCCATTAATGAAGGCATACAATAAAACTGTACCAAAATTCCCTCTGGAAATAAAGTGCGTCAAAATTACAAACATCGCATCGCCCCTCATAGAGCGGTTAAATGTTTTATTCAGCAAACACTGAGGCCGCTAAAGGGCTATCAGCACAAGGCTCCGTAGACAGTCCACAGACACAAATGTTCTACTTGTACTTTTTACAGATATAAATATATGGATACAAGTTTTATACTGTAATCTTCTTGGTGACGATACAATTGATTTGCACTATAGTTCGTTCGCTTTAAGAATGCAGTAAATCATCAGTGCAAAATGCCTTCAACTGTCATTGAGAACTTGACTTTGTAATTTGAAAAGATTTGATTGGTTAGGGGTGTCATTGTGAACTTGACTTTGTAATTTGAAAAGATTTGATTGGTTAGGGGCGGGGCTAGGCCGACGGACAATGATGATTTCACTGCATTCTTAACGCGAACGAACTATAACACTGTTTTGGGCATAGTTATTGAGATTCTCAATAAACTCGATCATCATATATCATTAAATACTAGCAAGTTTAAAGGCATGCTGTCCGGCTAATTATACATTTTGAGAACCGTTCCTGCAGTGCGGAAATATAAATCACTAGTTTTTGACTTCGTCCGTGTGAATGTCGCTTATCGCGGTTACGGTTTAAAAAGTAGCCTATGCCCTTCCCTATGGTTTCAGCTATTTTCATACCAAATTTCATCTAAATCGGTTCAGCCGTTTCACCGTGAAAGCGTAATAGACAGTTACTTTGGCATTTATAATATTAGGAAGTAAGTAAGTATGAAAGTATGGATTGTTAGTAACAAAGAGAGAGAGAAAACCACAATTACCCAAATCACATTGTTATTAGAATAATTCTTTCTTTTTCATATTTTTTTTTATTATGTTGCCCCACACTAAGATTTTTTTCTGTGTCGTGGGTGCGTTAACAAACATTTATAAAGTCACAAATAGAAACAGCCCGACAAGGAACAACTATTAACCATTTTACCAACCACTGCATAGGTACAGACCGTTAATTACAACTTTAGACTATTAATATTCCTTGCTTTGTAAAATGCTAGCATTTAAGAATTCTAATCCAATGTAACTCGAGGGGATTGGCACTGTTAGCCGAAATACAGGTTCCTCCTTCCTTGTAACTGTAACTAAAACTTGTACTGCTTTTATGAAATAAATATTATTACTTGTACTGCGCCAACCGTGTCGTCAAAAGAGTAATTGTCTTTTATCCTATTATCTCTACTACTTTCTTATTGAAGTTTTATTTAACTTTTATTTATTGTATGCACATAAATAGTAACTAAACAAATTATTTGCAAACAAATGATAAAAAATTTTGACCGCAAGCAAACTTTGGTCTCTTCGATTTCAGGTCAAACTTTGATGCGAACACCAATATTTCACTATATTCTGCCGCAATTAATCTAAAATCGTACTATTTTTAAAGTTGAAAGCACACAAGTCAGAGCCCTAAGGGCCGCCACACACAAAAGTAATGTGGCGCCATGCCGTAACGCAATACACCGCTTAGCGTTGCGTTTAGGCACCGACTACTTTTAATAGTCCTACGATCGATCGTGATCGTTACTGGGCGTGTGTGACTTCGACAACACAGATATGCGCGATGCTTCGCATGTTGCCAATTCGTGCATTTACGGCGGGCAGCGGCGTCGCCGAGTTTGGCGGTGCGGTACCGAACCGGAGGTAATTTTCGTGTTTATAAGAACAATCCCATTCTAATCTCAGTCTAAATCAATCTGTCACAATGACTCTAATTCACATACATATCTAACATGAATTGTCACTTAGATGAGATTCCGATTGACTGAGATTTTGAATGACCGGAATCGATATTCTGGGGGGCAATTCTAGGAACTTTTAGCAACGTTCACATTGTACTCACAGTGTGAATCAAAGAAATAATTTATTTATCTACATGTTTGACAAGATTTTGACAATAATTGTCGCTGAAATAGATGTTGAACGTTTTCAATTACGACAATTGGTTTTCTGTAATACTATTCAGCAAGGACCCACCTCAGTGCTCACTTCTGATTCCGCAGTGAAAAACTGTATTAGGTATTCTCTAACTGGATAAAAACTACGGTAGCCCGCAAGTGAGAACATAGGTGAAGCGAAACTATCCTTACGTAACTAATTTAGCGAATACCAAATACTTTTCACTTCAGTTAAGTGAAATCGGTAATGAGATAGAATTCGAATTCGAAATTGATTTCTGACTGAATTGCACTGTCGGTCTTCTGTGTATCGACCTTAACACAGACTTTGTAAACCAATCAATGCAAAACAAAACCAGTCAATAAAACAAAAGACTACAAACCGCTCAATTTGTATTCAAAAAAACAAAAGAAAACCGAACAATTTATTATTCCGATGCGCCCTATTACTCAAATTGTAAGTGAAAAATCTGTTCGTTATGTCTTGATAAATTGCAATGAATTTTCAAGGTAGACTGTTTTATTGAAGGAGGAATATGGATTTGAGAATAGAGATAGCGGTGAATCAGCAAATATTTGAGATGGTATGACGTATCGGGTACAGCTAATGGAGCGGGTGAAAAGTAAACATATCTCTAGTTTTGCGTGCATGTTGTTGGTATGAGAAACGGTAAATACGCCATGGAGGTGTACCTGTGGTAAATAGTCGAGGACACAAAGAACATAATGAAGCAAATTTTTCTTATTTGATCTAAATTTCTTTTCGCTTTATTGAAGAGGAAACGTTATTGTATTGCACACGTGACTTCTAATGACTTTAGTTTAAATTATCAGCCATGAAAAATACTTGTAAGGGTCAGCACTAACTGAGAAGCACTGTAATCAAGCAGTTTTCAATTAATAACTGACTAACTTTTGCCCATGACTTCGTCTGCGTGAATTACCTTAAATATCCCTATTTTTTTGTCATAATTAAACAAATTATCATAAACAATTGGGATATTTATGTATATTTTTCTCTAGACCTCTTTTATCTTGCACTAGTTGTTACGATGTTCTCACATTGTACCCGTAGATTCAACATGATGTAACCTATATTTTGTAATATATTATTCGTTTTAAAAGTGTGTTCTAGGAGTTTCTTGCTCGTTCTTCTACTACCTACTGTTCAGAACGAGCAACTAGCTTCAACTTTATGACTGACTGACTCTTTGACAATTCAAAAGTACCTACCTGTAAATTGTTTATTTGACATAAGAGATTTTGAGTTTGGGTTTCAGTTATGCATAAAATACTCATTACACTGTCTTAGAGGTCTCAGCGACTCACTCCTGAAAATGAAATATGGCCGCCATTTCCAATGTACGCAAATAATGTATTCAGATCGTACCATCACAAATACAGAACAGAGTGTATGATGCCGAACCCTTTCCGATATTATTGAATTTCACCATCACCGTCCGTCCGATGTTTTATCGCATTTACATTTTTTATTTCTGTGTTGGGTCAATGTGAAGGAATAAAATGTTGCGCACCTCATCAGATTCTATGAAACTGGATTGTCATATTTTTGTTTATTATATATATATATATTATAATTTATATTAATATTTTCTTAATATATATATATTATTATATATATATATTAAGAAAAAGGAAATATTTTCCACTTTTCTCAATCAAGCCAGAGATAAAACAAACCTATTAAGCCTAAAGCACAAAGGGACGTTTACAAACTGGGTTCTCCCAGTTGTCAAGTGGGACAACAATTAATATAATTTCGGATAGGTTTTAAAAAGTGAACTGTTACATTTGATTCCAATAATTGGTAAACTACGGTTTGCTTGAGTTTTTCTATCAAGAGAAAAAGTAATCACTTTCGTAAATATCAGGCATTAGGTATGTTATTTCTCGGTAGCAAACCGAATCGGGCTGCAAGAAGTATAGAGTTACCCAGTAACTGAGTTGTGGAAATCAAAAGGCAGTCACATACCTAGGCATTTGAACAAACATGGAGCTACTTCAGGCTTTATGTTTAAAAGCAATCAAAACTACCTTTGATAGAATCTCTTCTTTAGAATATTTACATGGCTTCACACTTCTTTTGGAAATAATTACATTATAGGAATACAAGTCATGTGGCTATTTGTTTACTAACATAGTTATAAGTTATCCTTGCGTACTAACCCATATGGATGTTGCTAATTCGAAATAAAGATTATTTTATTTATTTGATCTAATTTTCCTGTCAGTAGTATACAATTTATGTCAGCCAAATAATAATAATAATAATAATAAGTTAATAGTTATGAAGAACCTAACACAACAAATGAACAATTCATGGATAGTCTTAAACAAAAGCTCTCCGCTGTAACAAGTCGCCGCCGCAGATATTTCAAATGCACTAAACGAAAGGATCAGAACACACAATTTATAAACAACGAAAGACAATTTTACAGAACTTTAACCACAGACACAGCAAATACACAAAATATACAACAGACAGACAGACCCAATCCCTCCCCTGAACAGCTACACACATACTGGTCAAATATTTGGTCGAATACATCAGAACACAATCATACTGCGACATGGATACAGGACGATAAACGCAATTTAGAAAACGTCACTGATATGGCATTTGCTAATATTCCATTAGAGGTTTTCGTTAACGTCATCAATAAAGCTCATAATTGGAAAGCTCCTGGTACAGACCACATTCACAACTATTACTATAAGAAATTAACTTGCCTACACCCCTCCATCTACAATCACATCAATGATTTCATTAAATATCCACAAAATATCCCAGAATTTATTACACAAGGCCTAACCTATATGCTTCCTAAAGACACCGATTATATGAACCCAGCCAAATACAGACCCATAACTTGCCTACAAACTATTTACAAATTAACAACCGGTTGCATTGCGGAAATTATATATAAACACACCGTCCAGAACAACATCTTAGCTGAGGAACAAAAAGGGTGCCGTAAATATAGTCAGGGGTGTAAAGAGCAATTAACTATAGGTGCCATAGCCATGAAACATAATACTAACTTTAAAAATGATATCTGCACCATGTACATAGATTATCAAAAAGCTTTTAATTCTGTCCCACATAGTTGGCTACTGTACATACTAGAGCATTACAAAATTCATCCCGCAATAATTAATTTTTTGACAGAGTCCATGAAACATTGGAATACCAAACTTAAAGTAGGAAAATCAATAGAAACAGATCCCATACCCATAAAGCGTGAAATTTACCAAGGCGACGCTCTAAGCCCTCTCTGGTTTTGCCTCGCTTTAAATCCTTTATCTAATTTTCTAAATTCTGCTGACAGTGGTCTTACAATCAAAAATAATGAAACATCGGATAATTTTAAACTCACCCATTTAATGTGCATGGACGATATTAAACTCTATTGCAATAGTATATCAGGACTCCACTCACTCGCAGATCTTACTCAAACCTTTTCTGATGATATAAACATGTCTTTTGGTATTGACAAGTGCAAAACATTTACTCTACGAGAAGGAAATCATGTCGATAGTAACCCATACGTATTAGGATCTGGCCAAGCAATAGATCCCCTATCACAAAATGACACCTACAAATACTTAGGTTTTGAATAATCACACCAAATTGATCAAAAACACACGAAAAATAAAATAATCTCCAAATATAAACCAGACTAAACATGCTAATAAAATCACAACTGACGTCGCGTAATTTAATAAAATCCATAAATTCATTTGCTATACCCATACTCACCTATTCTTTCGGAATTATAAACTGGTCCAAAACTGATCTAACCAAACTGCAACGCTGTATAAATACTACCCTAACTAAAAACCGAAAACATCATCCACGATCTTGTGTCCGCGGACGCGGACTTATAGATATAGTAAATCTGCACAACAAGCAAATTACCAGCTTGAGAAAGTTTTTTATTGAGAAAGCCCTTCAGTCACCACTTCACAAAGTAATTACACAAGTAGACAAAAAACTCACCCCACTTAATTTACACAGTACTGAACCACAGACCAACGAACGTATCACCAGTAAAATAGAAAAGATTGCAGCATGGGAACGTAAATCACTTCACGGAAGACATCGCCTCGACTTGCAGCAACCTCATGTCGATATAAAAGCATCGAACGCGTGACTGCGACGAGGCGAACTCTTCCCTGAGACCGAGGGATTTATGATTGCCATCCAGGATCAGGTCATTGACACAGCCAACTACCAAAAATTCATAATTCGCAGACCCAACTACAATGACTCCTGCAGACGATGCCATGGTGCATCCGAGACCATCCAGCACATCACAGGTGCATGTAGAGCCATAGCCCAAACCGATTATAAACATCGCCATGATCAAGTTGCTGCAATAGTTCATCAATCATTAGCAATTCAAGCAAAACTAATTACAGACAAAGTCCCCTACTATAAATACAAACCGCAAGCAGTGTTAGAGAACAATAATTTCAAATTGTACTGGGATAGGACAATAATTACAGATAAAACAATTTACAATAATAGACCAGACATTACTATGTTAGATAAACAAAATAAATTAGTGTACATAATAGACATAGCAATTTGCAACACCCATAACCTTACTAGCACACATACGGAAAAAATTGCAAAATACACAGATTTGTCAATAGAACTTAAAACGCAGTGGAATGTTACACACACCAAACTATCCCCATCATACTATCCAGCACAGGAGTCATCCCAAAAACCCTACACAATAGCCTTAACTCATTGAATATTAGTCCATCTACTTACCTTCTGCTACAAAAAGCAGTTATTTTGAATACTTGCAGGTTAACCCGCAAATTTTTAAATAACTAATTTAGTACACAATGCACTTGGCTTCGGCCCGTGCCAATTTCGACCCACACATAGATGTGAGATATTTTAAATATACCGAGAAATAATAATAATAATAATATGTGGGGACATTTTCACACATGGCCATCTGACCCAAACTAGGGAGACCCTGTACTATGGGTGTCAGACAGCTGATATACATACACAAATACATTTTTTTTTTGTAAATATATACATATATAGATAAACAACACCCACAAGGCAAACACAAGTGCTCATCACACAAATGTTTTTTACCCTGGGCGGGAATCGAACCCGCAACACGCTGCGCAGCAGTCGACCGCTCAGCCACTGCGCCAACCGTGTCGTCAAATAATAAAATGTGTAGTAATAATTATGAAACCACTATAAAATAATACTGAAAAATAAATAGCTACATACTAAAATTATTCCACTAATTACCAACTGGTTTGCACACACATTACGCAGCATTTCATTTCATGATTGCATTTCATAAATTATAGGATTCATAATTTTACACGAGCAAACAGGTTGTGTTCCGCTTGGCACAATAATTATAATCAAATTCAAATTATATCACTCGTACTTCTTTTTGGTAAAATACTCCTTTGTTTATGATTGACCATTGACCATTTTACGAATTGTCATAAAAAAAGTTTTTTCGAAAAAAAAGGAAACCGCCTTCAAAAACTAAAAAGTGATAAATAACTTTAGCACAGAACACACATTACTTTACTTTTGGAAGTCGGTGGCGGTGGCTTTGTGTTTGTTGTTTTGTATTGTCACCGACTTCTGAAAGTAAAGTAATGCGTGTTCTGTGCTAAATTTGTTTATCACTTTATAGTTTTTGAAGGCGGTTTCCTTTTTTTTTGAAAAAACATTTTATTTTTCGCTTATTAGTCTTGCCTTAACATCCAAAGCCAATTAAGAAACGGTGACATACTTCAAAGAGATTGTAAGTCCTCCAAAGATTGAAGAAACTAAAACATCGTCTAAGTAATTTTTTTGGGAATTTGTTGATTTTCTCAAAAAGGGCTGTAGCAATTATTTTGGTAAAATGTATGTGGGACGATTTCGGAATAAACTAAAAAAAGAATTTTGTAAATCCGTCTATATATGACAGAGTTATGCCCGAACATACATAAAAAAAATATATATAAACATTCGAATTGATAACCTCCTTTTTGAAGTCGGTTAAAAACTGTCAGATCTAATATTAGAACAGAAAGATTTTTCGGTAGCCATCTTTTGTTTTTTTTTAGTGTGCCCATTTTGTGATTTATGAAATGAAACATAATTATAATGATCAAATTACAAAACATCTAATGTGGCCTTTTTAGACCCCCTAGTACTGATTAGCTTCGTACACGCATCATTCAGTAGCACAAGCCATTGAACTGAATAATTAACTAACCGAAACCAACCTGTTGTTTACCAAAACCTTTAAATTCGTTCCCTTGATAATACACTCTTTCAAAATCTTCATATTTTTCCTGCTACAAAACATTTAAGTTACTTCCCAATCCTCGCAGATATTTACTAGGCGAGCAACCAGTTTTTTTACCAACTTTTTTACCCAAGCGCCTAACTGAGCTTGTTATTAACTTAATAAAATGTATACACTTAATAAAATACCAGTTTTTAAATTAACCCACAATTTCTCACTTTTAGGTTTCATATATCTCGATTATAAGACAATATTATAGGCATATCTATACTAAAGTTTAAGCTTAGTAATAGTAGTATGATGGGCTGGTGGCAACTCCACGTCTCAGCGCGTATTTTGTGTATGTAACATAAAGTTTAAGCTTATACCTATATCGATATCTATGACCTATATACAGGGTGTCCAGTAAATAGCACGACGTACTGCAGGGGGTGATAGCTTGGGTCAATACCTGCCAAAACAACGCAATATATGTACAGCAAAATCTTACGGATTTACAGTTTTACAAAATTTTCCGAAATATCGAAAAATCTCTACCTTGAAACAGATTTTTAAGCATCTCGTAATGAAAAATTCCTTTTCTAGTATTTTTATTGTGCATCTTATTCGTAAATAGTTACTTTACTCATTGATAAGTCTTTTTCTCTATCAAAAACAAAAATGTTTTCAAGAAATACAATTTTTTGTTCAAATTTTCACAGAACAGTTTTCTTATCGTTTTACTTTAACCTACAGTGGTGAACAAAAATCCGTAAGATTTTGCTGACATATATTGCGTTGTTTTGGCAGGTATTGACCCAAGCTATCACCACCTGCAGTATATCGTGCTATTTACTGGACACCCTGTATATACTAGCGGGTCAAGCAGACGTTGTCCTGCCCTTAAAATAAAAAGTCCTACAATTCGACTGCAGCGCTACCTACCGGGTCCAATTGTGAATCTATACCATTCTCGAATCCACTGCAACACACACAATTTTTTTTATCAAAATCAGTACAGCCGTTTAGGAGGAGTTCACTTTCATACACACGCACAGAAGATTTTAATATGTAAGATACTATGTATAATAAAACAGAAGAGTTTGCTTGTTTGAACGCGCTTATCTTCGGAATTACTGATCCGATTCTGAATATTCTTTCGCCAATTGGAAGCTACGATATCACTGAGTGCTATTGGCTATATTTTATCATCAAAAAATTAGGGATCCGTACGAAAAATCACACGAACGAAGCCGCGAGGAAAG
The DNA here is from genome assembly GCA_947361185.1 of Charanyca ferruginea. Lineage (NCBI taxonomy): Eukaryota > Metazoa > Arthropoda > Insecta > Lepidoptera > Noctuidae > Charanyca > Charanyca ferruginea. The sequence continues at coordinate 7,189,595 of OX376068.1, read as the reverse complement.
TGCTAGTATACTTACATAATGTTTGTTGGTTTTTGGTTTGAACGGTTGTTTTTTCAAATTTCCGGAACTACTAACTCGATTATAAACATTATTTCGCTAATGGAAAGTTACACTACCCTGAGTGATCGTACGACACTCCATACAAACAAAACGATTTAATTACCTACACTAGTACTACTACCAAAATAACAGACTGTACAAATACGTGCGTGTGTGTGTGTCTACGCGCCGTGAGAACTAAAAGCAGTTTCGAGAGTATGTTCGACACAGGAAGAGGTGAGGAGGTGTTTCGGAGGGAGGCGGGGCGTGTCGCTACTGTACGATAATACTAATATTTATACTATGGCTATAGGCTACATTATGCCTTAACAAAAAGGCATACACAAGAAAATTCACACAAACTGTTTCACCATAAAATTGACTCACCAACACACTCACAAATACGTCCATTCAATAACCATTAGGTTACTTTTTATCACCATATCAAATAACTGAGGTGCATAAAAAACTTATGAATGGGCATCGAATAAAAAACGTCCGATAAAAAAGCCGTGCTCTTTCACATGAATGCTGCTGATGCAACCCGTTGCGCGGCGCCGCGTCCGATCCGTTCCCGAACCGTGCCGTGCCGTGGAATAAATCGGAACCGTGCAATAACGAACGTAGCAGGTAATTATTTTTATTCTGTATAGTTTTGTTGGTTCGTTTTTTGTAGAAATGTTCTGTTTGAGGTTGATTAAAATGAGAGTCGAGCGTTTGTTTGCGAAACGTGCGTCATCAAAATAGTCTTTATAAGTATTGATTAGTTTACCAATGGCCTTTTAAAGTTAGTAATGAAATACCAAATTGATACCTACTTTACTGATGTTACTTTTTTTTATTAAATAATTAAAGTGATATTTGAATCTATATAATATTTACACGTACAATAAAAAAAAACCTATAACTATTAAACAAAAAAATCTAAAATAATAAGGCATCAAGAAATTCCTCCACACGTCACCTGGGAATGTGCCCAAGAGACTGGATGCATTGCCACGTTGGATGGGCAATGCTTAACCCATTGAATGTCAACTACGCAATATTACGTAGCTGGTAATAATGGCAGATGCCAACTACGCAATATTACGTAGGACTTCCCTAGAGATTATATGGTAACCTGTGTTATTCGGCCACCTTGAATGGACGTTTATAGACTCTTTGGCATCTCAAATAAAACACGAGATAAAAAAGTAGTAACTTTTTTAATTCCAGATATCTAAAATCACAAAATTACAAGGGCACTCTTCGGTTAAAAATTATAGTCTATTAATTAGATCAATATACTTCTGAGTAATTATTTTCAACGAAAACAGTAATACTTCTTACTAAAACAACAATAAAAAAAAACAAGTACTTCTCATATAAATTAAAAAAAAACTAGGATCAGTGTGGTAACTTTTAAAACAACTAACTACACATAAGGCGGGCTTTTTAGGACAAGTAGCACACACAAAAGATAACTCCTACCGCTTTTTATTTTTGGTGCAAACACGGCAAGGTTTGGCTGGCACGGCTTTCTTAGCGGTGGGTCGTAGCCTTTCTAAATAGTGAAAATTATCTATTAGTACATGAGTATTTATGTTGGCTGATGATGAGCCACTCACAACAGAAGCTGGCGATGGAGTTGGTCCAGAAGGTCTTTGTATCAATGGCGATGGTAAGGACAGAGATGGGCCTGCTTGGGCTTCTTGTGGCTGTACTGGCGGTGTCTGTAACGATGTCACTGCAGGAGTCAAATTATAATTACAATTCAGTTCTAAAACATGTCTTATAAAATCTTCACGAAACTGTAGCAGTCTCATTTTAGAGGTGCGATCACGTAGGCGAAGTAATCGATGTGCATTTTGTATGTACACTTCAAAAACGTGTAGTCCGAGCTTCCTGTGCCACCTAAGAGTTTTTCAGAGGCAGGAATAATATGAGACCATCTGGTCACCTCTGTCAACACCAGACATGCCCAAGTTGTAGTCGGCAACGATGTTGGCTTCAATGAGATTTTTACATTTTTATTTCTTACTCTTACCAACTGAAGGTTATGTTTGTTAGAAATTACCAATATATCACGTTTGTCTTTCCATTTGCAAACAATGATGTCATTGCATACTTTTGCAACTAATTCTCCACGCTTCAACTTGAGGAACTAATTTTGTGTATACGCAATATTGCGTAGGTTAGCAACCTGGATAAAATAAATGTTTAGTGGTGCCTACCTACGCAATATTACGTATACGCAATACTACGTACCACGGCATCCTTCTATAAATTGGTATCCGTGATGCCAACTACGTAGTATTACGTAGCAAGCCATTTGTATGGTGGCCACCGATTGTGATTTGACGGTTAACTTCGGCATTCAATGGGTTAACCTCTGCCCAAAGTAAAATCCAGCTCTTGGATCACGGGAAGTGTCAACTAACCTTTTGGAAATTGCCTTAAAAAGGAGATGAGCACTCGGACCCCACGACCCGAGGGCTGCAACCCCAAACGGCTCGAAAATAAATTTATCACCAATGATACTTTCGCCGTTTGAGGTTTTCTGCAGCCGCAGCAGCAGCACAAGCACAGCACGCTGTTGATTTTTGTAAAATCCCGCAAAGAATGAAATGGCGTGTTTGCTACACATTTATTTATTTATTTGACATGCACACTCTATCTCACAGGTTGACCCCAAAACAATAGAGCGGTTCACATAAAAAAAACAACCATCTAAAACTAGGCTTATCTACTTAACAGCTAATACCAAAAACCCGTACACAAAATTGCACAAGATGATAAAAATCAGGGTACCTACGAACGATTACTCCATGAAAATACGATCGGTACGTAGTGGCTGAGCGAGCGACTGACAGAGGTATATTGACCAGAAGATGGGCAGCAGCGTCTTTCTGAGTAAAATTACACCTACTGCGATCGCCAACATGCATCGGCCAAGCATGGCGATTACGGCTAAACCCACCCTTGGGGGAGACCTATGCCCAATAGTGGGCGTCTAAAGGTTGACATGATGATGATGATGATGAATTAAAAGTTTAGGTTTCCTAACGATGCTTTCTTTCACCGATGTTAAGTATCATCATTTGCCTAGTTTTTTCCCAACTATGTTGGGGTCGGTTTCCAGTCTAACCGGATGCGGCTGAATACTACATGGAGGGACTGCCTATCTGACCTCCACAACCTAGTTACTGGGTATCACGATACCCCTTGGTAAGACTGTTTTCCTGGCTTCTGACTACCCATAACGACAGCCAAATATCTACGAATGACAGCTAGGCTGGGACGAACGGCTTTACATGCTTTCACGTCCCTCCGTGAAAGCATGTGCTCTCGGTATAAAATGGGTGGTCACCCATCCACAGACCGACCGCAGCAAGCATAGCATAGCGCATAGCTTTACGTGTGAAATAAGATATTTTTAATTATAGTTGATAGGTTTTTAATATGTATTAGTTTGTTATTGTTTATTATTATTTTGTGTATTTTATTTATGGGCCACAGTTGCCTGATAATAAAGTTATTATTATTATTATATTATTATTATTATTATAGCTTAACCTTGATCGATCGATCCGTAAGGCTTTTATTTGACCATGAGACCCCCAAATGACAATGCCAGATCCTGCCCCACCCATGTACAGAAAAAGTAAATTATTGAAAATAATTGTAATGAATATAGAACCTTTCTATACTAAATAGTTTTTCTTTAGAACTTGCGGATTACGAAATAGCTACCCACAAAATACAAACTCATTTTACCTAAAATACAATTTAACCTATAATCAATGTCATTATTGTTTTTAGATTTAAACGGAAACCGCAAGTTCTACAGTCACTAAGACTAATGTGTAGTTATCAGCAATAAATAAACAGTAAGATGCTACATATTGCACATGACTTTTATTGAGTGGGGCAAAGTTCTACATATTTAAATAGTAGTAGTATAGAATATATAGTTTATATTTACATATGAAATAGAATGTCATATAACCACTAACGTCATACCACACGTTTAAAAAAAACTCCCTTATCTCTATCTTTCACGGCCAATGTTCAAACGAGTGAAAAACATGCACACAAGCATTTAATATCTTAAGAAATTGTCTCTAAAGTGGCAAACAATAGGTAATAATCTTTAACGTGCCTCCTTCATGATCGTTATGCACGCTCGTACGCTGTGTGCCATTATCATAATGGTTTGAGCCTTTGTAAGGGAGGGAAGAGGTGGGAAATACGAGCGATTATTGTATATCAAGTTTGAAGTCGTATTTCTGTGAAATAATAGTTATTTATACAACGTGGAAAGGTCTTCGTGACAAAAACTTTTAGTACTAACATTTTTCACCGTTTTGCAATTTAGTATGGAACTGCTGAATTCTTTTTGATGACAGAAACCTAGTCCGTAACTGCTGGCCTACTACAGAAGCTTAGACTCACGCAGCGAGCCATTGAGAGAGCTACGCTCGGAGTTTCTTTGCACGATAAAATCTGGAACGAGGAAATTTGCCGAAGAACTAAGATCACCGACATAGCTCTCAAAATATGCAAGTTGAAGTGGCAATGGGCAGGTCCCATCAGGTCATGGGTAGGGCTCCCACCAGTTGGACCGACGACATCGTCCAGGTCGCAGGTAACCGGTGGATGCAAGCGGCAGATTGCTGCTCGTTGTGGCGTTCGTCTTTCTCAACAATAATAATAATAATATGTGGGGACATTTTCACACACGGCCACCTAACCCCAAACTAGGGAGACCCTGTACTATGGGTGTCAGACAGCTGATATACATACACTAATACATTTCTTTTTTGTAAATACATACATATATAGATTAACAACACCCAGACACAAGGCAAACACAAGTGCTCATCACACAAATGTTTACCCTGAGCGGGAATCGAACCCGCAACACGCTGCGCAGCAGTCGATCACTCAGCCACTGCGCCAACCGTGTCGTCCAGTCGTCCACAATAGACGTCTTCGGACTGATGAAGATGTTTTTTTTTTAATAACCGGTGAAGTTTCAACCCTGCGGTGTCCAGAACCGTTAACCGAATCTATGTGGGGGAGCATTTGTGGAATAAATCTCATGTAGGTACAAACTCGGTAAAACTAGGCCATAAAAATATTTGTTCGCCCGTAAAATGAACCAGTGACTGTTCAGTGAACGTTTACTCAATATGCCTGTCGTTAGGAAACTGTATTTTCTAGTTATTTATATTAAAACCCTCTGTAGACGACTGAGGACGGAGGGGCTCATCATGGCTAATAAAAGCCCTACGAAGCGATCGGTCAAGGTTAGCTAAGTTTGCCACGGTCGGTCTGTGGATGGGTGACCATCCATTTTATACCGAAACCCCGCCATGCCTCGGAGCGCACGTAAAACCGTTGGTCCCGAGTGTCATTCGTAGATCTTTGACAGTCGTTATGGGTAGTCAGAAGCCAGGAAGTCTGTCAACCAGTTTTACCAGGGAAATAACCAGTAACTGGGTTGTGGAGGTCAAATAGGCAGATGCTTCATGTAAAATTAGATATATATATGTTACAGTTAAAACTCCAGTCAAAACTACTTTTGACTGGCTTCAGTCAAAACCCTTCTTAAGATAAAACGCGTTTGTGTTACAAAAACAAAAATACGGAGCGCCCTAATTATAAGAATCACTACAAATCAAAATCTTGAAAGGATCGCAAAAAAAGCCTACCAACCTAATGGGTTTCTAAGTATTAAGGATAAATTGAAACCGTTCAAAAGTAGTTTTGACTGATTTTTGTAGTCAAAAGTAGTTTTGACTGGTTAAGAGTTTTGACTGTGACATATATATAGATTAGATTATTGGAGTTACAGAGATAGATAGGTACTACTACAGATATAAAATACTGGTATTCATTTGGATCCGATCAGACTAGGACCCGACCCCAATTGTTTGGGAAAAGGCTAACCAGATAAACCTCTGTAGAGATATATCATTCGTTTTGTTATCATTTTATGTATTTATTTATTTATTAAAGCTGTATGAGGGGCTCGTGGCTAAGTTAAAGCCGTGCAGATCGATCGGTCACAGGTTAAGCTGCGCTAGCCGCGGTCGGTCTGTGGATGGGTGACCATCCTTTTCATACCGAGTTCCCTCCGTGCCTCGGAAAGCACGTAAAGCTGTTGGTCCCGGCTGTCATTTGTAGATCTTTGGCAGTCGTTATGGGTAGTCAGAAGCCAGAAAGTCTGACAACCAGTCTTACCAAGGGATACCGTGTTACCCATTAACTGGGTTGTGGAGGTCCGATAGGCAGTCGCTCCATGTAAATCACTGGTATTCAGCTGCATCCGGTTAGACTGGAAGCCGACCCCAATATAGTTGGGAAAAGGCTAGGCATATGATGATTAAAGCTGTATGCACAAAATGTAAAAAACACTGTACAAAGGCAGACTTAATGCCTTGGGCATTTTCTACCAGTCTACCTTAGGGTGATGCAGAGACAAAACATGGTAAGTGCAAAGGCGCAGAAAATTTTAAAAATAAATATAATAATAAATACATATAATATACATACATACAAATAATATAAATATATAAAAGAGTAGAGGGAGCTGAAAATACCTGATGGAGAAACACAACGAATCAATTGTGGGACGAGTCTGCCAACTTCTTATGCAAGTGCTCGCGAGCCTTTATCTTGAATGTAAACCGACTAGTGGCCGTCCTGATATTTAGAGGAAGCGCATTCCAAAAGAAAACCGCCTGGACAGGAAAGAAGATTTGAGAAAACCAGAGCGGTGAGAAGGACATCTTAAGAGACGATTATTGGAGGAACGAAGATTTTAATATTAGGTATTTATTTCACGGCTCATCTAATGTGCCCATTAATTGTATCTACCATCGTATATTATTACCCTTACACAGTAGTTACACATTAAAGTTGAATACCGCCGTAAACACAAAGTAAACATTAAATTAGATAGTAAAATATACTGGTTACAATCTGCTCACGTAGTTTATGGCTCACTGTGAGGGCTTAATTACAAATACTATATCTACAGGTGTAGGTAGATACAGTTAAGAGTATTCTATTGTATAAGTTATAGTCAAAACTCACCTGACGACACGGTTGGCGCAGTGGCTGAGCGATTAACTGCTGCGCAGCGTGTTGCGGGTTCGATTCTCTCCCAGGGTAAATATTTATCGCGGTAGTATTTAACGCAGCGCCAAACTAATCTGATTGAGGGTTTTAAAAATAAGTAAAATGGGTAGCAAAAGTAATAGTTTGACAGCTACAGTGAAGTAGCATTTAAAGTATAAAATAGCAGCTTTAGATTGAGTTGTAAGCTTTGTTTAAATACAAATTTTCTGTAAAAAGCGATTTGGTCTGGCGTAGGGGGTCACAGTTCTAACCTAACCTAAACATGTCGGATCCGCCCCAGGGGGGACTTAAGGGTCAAAAAGATTTGGTGAGCATTTATCCATTTTGACATCAGTTCGACGGAGGTGGGTACCTATTTCTGTCTGCAGAGTTTAAAAGAACCTAACTAAACTGAACCTCGGGGTGCTTGACCGTCTTCTTCTGGTTTTAGTCGGCAAGTCATGATTTATAGCTCCTCAAGTTATTTTATTAGTTGCAAACTCTTAGTCGCTTTTTAAGTTATTAGTCACCTGGAAAATAATAAGCCAATATTTAGGTGATGAGCACTTGTGTTTGCCTTATGCCTGGGTGTTGTTTAGGTATGTATATATGCACGTATTTAAAATGTATTTGTGTATGTTGTAACAAATCTACTTAATCTTAATAAATGAAAGGCAAAGTAGACTTGCACATGTAAAATTTAATAAATTAAAGAAAGATGAGATGGGTAAAAATACAGAATTATATTGGAGACGAACCTAAACGCACTGTAGTTAGGTAAATAGCGTAGGCGGCTCCAGCCCGGACGGCAATCAGGATCAGACCGAAGAAAGACTGGCGCGCAGTCAGCTCCAAGCTCGGGAACGGAGGTCCCAGGCGGAACTATCAGTAGAATCCGCCCTGGGAGCTGCAGGCACGCGTCAGCTCGACGGCTCTCACGAAGACTGTTACCGATTAACGGTTGTGGACTGGTAGACTCCAGTAGACTTTGAAGTTATATTATTATGATGCTAGTTAGAATCCAAATCTCGACTGACTGATGATCTGTCAGCGCGCCTTATATAGTCCGCTCCTTCCGAATTTTCATATTTCTTAATATGATTTTTCTTCTGGAATTTCTTTATCGTCATATAATCATTACATCAGACTGATAAGTAAAACCAGCCAGGCTTAAATGTAGCCTGCCAGTTATATCAGACCTTCATAAAATCACGAGTGCGTAAAGAATTTTTATAAATATAGTTTAATTTAGTTTTTATAATAATGTTTATAATAAAAGTCGTAATTTCATACAATATACAATTAAATATTAATAAAAATAATTTAAGTTATATAATCCAAAAGCCAAGAACCCGAAGCTAAGAAAAATAACTAGCAGTTGACAATATTGACAACTGACATTAGAAGTCATAATAATAAATATTGAATTTCAGCTAGTTCTTTGAAAACGATAAATATTTTATAAAAGAAGTCTTAAGTTACAAGAAATTAATAAATATTGAATTTCAGCTAATTCTATGAAAAACGAGAAATGTATCTATATATATAAAAGCGGAAGGTCATTCACTCACTCATCACGAAATATCGAAAACCACTTGACACTTGAAGATTTTAGTTATTAGTTTTTTTTTTTTTTTTAGATTCATAAAGTTATACCTAGCTCAAATATTTCTTTGTATTTTCCCCTGGGTACTATTGTGACGCTTTTTTGTGGTTAAATGTATCTCATAGTACGTAGAACCTGGTATTCACATATCACCATATTAATTACCAAATTCCAGACAATATTTTAAACATCTTTGTTTATCCCACATTGACCATCGTTTTTTGTAAAACAAAAGATTTAATTTTAGAAAGCTCACATTTAAAATCTATACTATCCATTCCCTCTACAAAAATACAACAGTTTCGAGTAGACTTAAGAGTCAGAAAAGTTTTCTCCACAGCACACAGGCCATCCAGGACCGACCACGTACGGTCAGACGAAAGTTGTGGGAACATCACCCACCGCCACTGAACTGCTTTCAATCCACATACACAGTCGAACACTTGGCACTCGGAACTGATTTGCAGTGGCCTAAATGAAAAGCGCTCAATAGAGTGTGCTCCCAAGAAGGCCGCTGCAAACACAACCTAACAAAATGGGGGATTATAGACCCCACTGATACCCAGTGTGAGTGCGGTGCTCCATCCTCCACACAACCATCGATTCGAAACGAAGGAGACCACTATATCATAATCACAAATGCCATCTCTTTAAATATATAATAAATTGAAATAAACTGCAGCCTGAAAATAAAACCATAAATGTGGTGTTTAAGTAGGTTGTACGTTTTTCGAAAATAACAACATCGATTTTTTTACAAATTGGTGCCTTAAAATAGGCGTTTTCTGTTAACTGAAATATTAAAATAGTTTGCGTTCAACATCATTAAACTTTATATCTTCATAACCACGCGGACGAAGTCGCGGGCAACAGCTAGTTAAGTATAATTGTAAGAAAAATACAAGGAAAGTAACATGATCATGGATGATATGTAAGTAGTATATTATATACTATAATGTATATCAGCTGTCTGACAACCATAGTACAGGGTCTCCCTAGTTTGGGGTGAGATGGACATGTGTGAAATGTCCCCACATATTATTATATTATTATTAATGAAAAAAAAAAAATAACGTTACAAAAAATTTCGGAACGTCCCAGTTAAAAGAATCACTACAAAACAAAACGTTTTTAAAAGGATCACAAAAAATCCTACGTACGTTCTATGTAGGAAGGATAAATTTAAACCGTACAAAATAACTTTTGACTGATTTTTGCTGTCAAAAATAGTTTTGGCCGGTTACGAATTTTGTCGGTGGTATCACTAGCGACCCACCGCGATGAAATCGCAGGCAATAGCTAGTAATTTATATAATCATGGTGGTGCTTGAAAATGAGTAGAAACGTGTGAAATACAAGAGTTCTCACCGACTCCTATTGAAAATTTTTGAGATCTTAACGATTGCTTGACCCAAATAATATTTATCTTTCATTCCACGTTCAAATAACGCCCAACATTCCGATACACACAAATCCATCCAATACTGGTCCAAACTAAAAACCGAAACAAAACCGTTAAAGTAAACAAGCGATGTATCGAAAACAACTCCAAATTGTAGTGCAAAGGCGCTAAAACAAACGAGATATGTGCAGATGCATTCAAATTATCAAATACTCGTATACCGTGTATCTTTGTGGCGTCGAAGTCCCCAAACAGATCGTGTCATTCCAGGACTACCAATATAGGCTTCAAACAAGACCGTGTTTCAATTTGTATATTGCTGTTTATGCTCGTAGAGTTGGCTAATGTGGGACACTGTGTCTGGTCAGGAAGTTCTCTGCATAGGCAAATTGAGGTACCGCTAGAATGAATAATAGTAACAAAATACTAAGTTAAAATAGCTTCTAACATTTACAAAAAATATTTGAAAAATCATACTGAAATAATATGTTTAGTAGTTTATTTATAACTAGCTTCTGCCCGCGACTTCGTACGCGGATCCTGTTGCTTATGCCAGCGACAACGGGGTCGGCAAAATCGAAGATCTGAAACGTCTGATGTCGAATTCTAAGAGCCCGGGGACGGGAAAACAACGGGATGCGCGACATGATTCGAGACGTTCGAACAGTACAATTTTGAATCATACCTCCGATGGCGAAATATGTGGCGTAGTCAATCTTAGGAGTATACGTAAATGAACTCCGTTCCTTATCAACCGAAGGAAGGTCGCCATGACCTATGGCTATATCTTGAGACACATCCGATTCTTCAGATGATATTGACATTCTGTTCAGAGAATGTCGAAGTCGATCAGAATTCAAACGTTCGTTGCGCTCTTCTTCTGTCTCTTCATGCGTACTCCAGCAATACTTTTTCTCTCACTTTCTAACTGATTTTAAATATTTTGTTGTGTGCGTGTCCGGGACAATCCATAGGTACTATAATATTATAAAGCTGAAGTTTGTTTGTTTGTTTGGTTGAACGCGCTAATCTCAGGATCTACTGGTTCGAATTAAAGAATATTTTTGTGTTGGATAGTCCATTTACCGAGGAAGGCTATAGGCCAATGCGAAGCTGGGTCGGGTCGCTAGTGTATGATAATCTCGATTAGCAGTTAGTCGTGCATCACGTTCATCATTCGGTTCAAAAGACCTGTTAGTAGATGTGCGAATACGCTGAGAACTCATGCGTGATTCTGTATCGGTAAACGTTTCCGATTCGCGAGACAATGCATGTCGCTCACAATCAGCGGACAGTCGCGCATCACGTACCGCAGCAGATGCGTAGATACGCTGAGAACTCAAGCGCAATTCTCTATCCGTGAACGTCTCCGACTCGCGAGACAATGTATGACGTTCACGATCAGCGGTCAGTCGCGCATCATACTCTTCACTGGTCTCTAGAGACCTGGATGTAGATGCGTAAATACGCTGAGAACGCAGGCGTGCTTCGCGATCTGAAGAGGTTTCCACGGAGCGAGTTGCAGCCTGATGTTCTCGAACAGCATCAAGTCTCTCCTGACGCTCTTCGGTAGATTCTTGGGATCTTATGATCCTCAATCTTTTAGCTCCTTTGGAACATTGGGAAAGATTTGACCTCTTTCTAGGCATGGTTATAGTTTTATTGTAAAGATACCTGATCAATTAAAATCTAAGTGACTGCTCCCCTGCGTTACCGGTTAGGCTACCGTGTCACGAAGATAAATGGAAAAGGAAATTAAACACCCAAATAACATAAGCCAGAAGGCATATTTATTCGATACAATAAAAAATAAATAAATGGGAATTTTGGCCAGTAGAGTCAAATTTTCAATGATATACCATCGTCATCAAAAATCAGTCCTAAACTGTTACCGCCTTCACCGCGTGGAGGTACTCCCAGCTTATGTTATTTCATAAGATACAGTGAAATTAGTGATAGCTTTGATTTTCACATCAGATGTTTCTGATCTTCGATGTTTATAAGTCAACAGGAAAAGCCCATCAGACCGAACAACTTTTGCTAAGACGTCATTCCTGTATGTGTCATGGTGTAGCTGGGCTCTTGGACTTCCACATCAAGTGTTCCAGATCTTCAAATTTATTCTCTCAGCAGAAAATGCTCATCACGTGGAACAATTTTTACTATGGTACCATTTTTGTATCTCTTATAGTTTAGCTGGTCCATTGCGGTTCTGCATCAGGTGTTCAAATTTCCAAGATAAATTATAGCCTATATGTTGCCCAGACTTAATACCTATACAACAAAAGAAAAATCATTCAAATCCGCCCAGTAGTTCCGAAGATTAGCGTGTACAAACAAACAGACAAACAGACAAACAGACAGAATTTTTTTTTAGGATTCGTGCTCTATTACTGTTCCTAAACCCCCCTCAATTATTATTTTTTAATATATTCAATGTACAGACACAGTTTTGTTACTGTTTTATTATATGTATAGATGTAATAAATGTTCGTTTTTTCTATAACTGGTTTATAGATACGTAAGAAGTAATACGTTACTTTAAGTACGCCAATATTTTTTGATAAAATTATTTAAAAAATAAAGTTATTTCTTCCTTTATAAAAAAATGTTCTTAATCACTAATACCAAATTACGCTAAGGAGACGCACTACTGAGTCTACGCACACGGTTGCGACATCCGCTACTGCTCGGCCTACGCCGTAGTTGGGCACTACGGCGTAGGCCGCGCTACGTAATCGTGCTACGACGTAGATCCCTTTGACATCCAACATTATTAAAGAATAATTTAATCCCCATTCTACTGAACGAAAGTATCTTTGATTTCGTTGTAATCTTTTAAGTAAATAGTCGTAAAGATTCATGTTAGTTCTTTATCGATTTTTTAAAGTATTCTACGAAAATAGGTTCGTAATTTTTTACCTATAATGCATAATTATAAATAATCCAGACAACTTTCTACATTTAACAACAACATTTATTATCTACTTCTCTACTAACACTTTCATCCTATAAAGTCAAGAAACATGGTTCACACACGTCATCGAATTCTCCTTTGCAAACTGCTAACGACAAAGGACACTGGCCAGCAAATCGCCGCAGCCATTAACTTCAACCGCAGTCGACGAACTTGGTCGCCAACTTCTAAAGGAGTCTCGGTTAACGGCTAGTAGACGGTTTATTTTAAGGTGACGTGACTTTGTTAACCGCAGATAATAATATGACTTTAAATCTTACTCCAACTATGTGTACTTAATATTATAAATGCAAAAGTAACTGTGCCTGTCTGTCACGCTTTCAAGGATAAACCATTGATCCAAGTATGATGAAAATTTATAGGGAGTTAGTTGGAACCCGAGAAAATAAATTGAATCCAAGGCCAAACTAGCTGCCAAAAAGCTGAGAGTCCTCGCAAAGGTGCGAAAGTACTTCACGTCGGAACAGCTGCTCAATTTATACCAAGCACAAGTTCGATCGTGCATGGAGTACTGTTCGCACCTTTGGGATGGATCAGCAAAATACCAACTGGAGGCATTGGAAGTCATCGATAGACGTGCCAAGAGGCTCATTAATAACGACTCCCTGGTTAGGGCTAAGCTCCAGAGCCTTGAACATCGCCGCACCGTTGCTAGCCTTGCGGTATTTTATCGGGTACATTTCGGAGAGTGTGCTTTGGAATTGCACAATTTAATTCCCCCATCCCCGTTCCATCATCGGACGAGCAGAGATACGTCGAAGCGTCACCGCTATATGGTTGAAGTTCCACGGTCTCAAACCAAGCGCTTTGACTCCACATTTATTGTGCGAACTGCCAGACTGTGGAATTCCCTGCCCGCCTTTCTGTTCCCTGATAAGTATAATCTGGGTATCTTCAAGGCACGAGTGAACCGGTTCATCTTAGGCAAGCGTGTTCCTACTTAGGCCGCATTATCACTTACGATCAGGTGAATTGCGGTCAAACGCAAGCCTACTCAATAGTAAAAAAAAAATATTTAAAAAAAATATCCTCCTTTAATAGACTAAGGAAACTTTTTACAAAAAAGACAACCGCCTTAAACACCTAAAAAGTGATTTAAGTGAGCAGCTTTTGTTCTGTTTGTTGTTTTGTATTGCCACCGACTTCCAAAACGAAAGTCATATGTGTTCTGTGTAACTAAACTTATTTATCACTTTTTAGTTTTAGAAGGCTGTGTGATTTTTAGTTTTCGCTTTTTAGTACCCACTTGTTATCAACCAAATCCATTAAGAAACGGTAATACAAAAAAAAATTGTCATTCGCTAATTTTTCACCCTTAAACGAGGAATATTTATATTTTCTGTAAAAACATTTTGATCCATCGTGTGCATTTTGAAAAGGACCGCTTGTGTCATCGAGTTTCAAAAAGTGTATCTCTTAAGTTATAATTCAATTAGAAGGGACCAGACTCAAGAGCGCCCCCTTAAGGCCGTACCCATTAAAATCTGTTTATCTGGTACATTATTCAGCCAAGGTAAGAACTTGGAACTAATTAAATTGAATTCATTAGACGAAAAGCCTTTGACTTGAATTATATGCCTGCAGTAAGCATTAACATAAAGAAGATTTCACTTGCACTGGTTTTCTTAGAAATAGATTCGTTGAAAGTAACAAGTTTCTGGAATAACGCCCGCGGTCTAGTGCTAATCTTTACTTCTATACAAATAAATAAAATTGAAATGGCTGTTGATAATCTATAGATACAAATAAATATAGTTATGGTGTCTGTTTGTAATGCCAGAATAACAGCATTTTACTATATGTATATAAATGTTTACACAGTACTTACTAATACGAAAAACCATGTTTTTGTCTGTTTGTTCCGCATAATCTACGAAACAGCTGTACTGATTTTGATGGCACTTTTTTGCTAATGTTATCATGAATATAATAATATAGGCTAATTAAAAGTATCCTATGTAACTCTTTTTCATATCGATAATATTTTTAGAAAAAAAAATGTTACTTGTAAATAATTAAAACCCCACAGATAACCGAAATTCACGCGAACGAAATCGCGGGCATCAGCTGATTAAAATGTAATAAAGTATTTTGTTTAAGGTTGCCTTTACAAATTTGCAGTTCATGGCTGTGCATTTAAAAAACCTAGAAATGCCCATTTCAAAATTTAGAACATTTTAATTAATCTAAACAATACAATTTCAATTAAATGGAATTGCATTAATGTAATTACAGGCAAATAAGACATTTCAATATTATTTTTAGGATGGCGACACTCTCTATCTGCAAACTTTTTTGTATTGTAAATTTCTATAGGAAGGTGACCACTTAAAATCATTGCCCACCTGAACTTAAGTGGTTAGGTTGTTTGCCATCAAATTACATGAAAAACAAATATAAAAAGCATTTCTTTTTTCGCCGACTCCGCATTAAATCCTTCAAAAATCGTCATTTTGCGTGCCGCACAATGTTGTAAACATTTTGTTTTAATTTAGTTAACATACTTATATTTTATTAGACAGCAAACTTTTGAAGCACTCACGAGCACTCATATAGATTTCCTGAGGGACACCTGACTAGATCACAAATATTTATGGCCATAAACACGCCTACTGGGACTTAATAAAATTACGCAATTTTTCATTCAGTTCTCTCTGTCAATTTTAGCGGTGTCGTTTTACAAAATTAACTTTATTTCGTTTTCTAATAATTTATCATCTTTTATTTTTATATTCTTTATTCAAATTACATTTACTGGCCCCATCTTGTTTTCGTACAAAAAAAACAGACGTGGTTTTTGTTAAATGTCTTTAAAATTGAATGCACTGTATAAAAATAACACAAAAGTAATAAATAAATGCTTTTTATACCGTACTAGCGACCCGTCCCGGTTTCGCACGTGTGCAAGTCGTATTACTATACGTTTAAACTTTCCTTTTAAATCATTATATCTATTGGTGAAAATCGCACTAAAATCTGTTGCGCAGTTTAAAAGATCTAAGAGTATGGACAGCAGGAGCAACTTTGTTTTATACTATGGAAAATAACCTTTAAATTCTATTTTACAATTTACACACGACCTTCAAACTCGATACACACTCGTACGAGAAATTAACAATACACATGTATCAAACATAATTTCTCATTGAAGTACGGCTTCATCTAATACGTTGGATATAATAAAACTATAAGTAAGTTGAAGTACCCGCATTGTATAAGTTAGCGCTTTGTGCAAGTTTGTCCCCCGGTGCCGCGATAACTACCTACTTGTGCAAGAGAACCAGACTCTTGTACACTTTAGTATGTGAAACAGCATAGTTCATGTTACTTGTGCGGGATTATTAATGGGAAGATCGTGTTTTGTTTAATGGATTAAAGCTGGGGTTATGATCTTGTTCTTTGAAAGTAGGACCAAGTTTGCGTCCCACGTTGGGCGCCAAATGTTCCGTACAGTACGTTACGTTATGCCTATCCCATAAAACACTATGTATCGTTTTACGTTGATGAAACATGTTTATGGAAACGATAGATATCGATTCAGGACTTTAACAATCTTTGTTTCCATTTTTAAAATGGTATTCATATATATTACAGCTCCACCTACCTCCTACATCTCAATAGCCTTGCTAAAATTCCGCAACTATACTAAGAAACAATCATTAAATTTTAAAATATCCATTGCAGTTAAATACTTATAGACAACCAGTAAAAAATACCATTTACATACTTAGGACGGGTTTTTTCAAACAGTCGTTTAACGTTACATACGGATGGTTAAAAAGTTACAATGACGTGCGATGTTTAACGTACCTACGTTAAATGTAACGGGTTGTTTCATGACATAAAAATCCGTCAGTTAAAGTTTTTCAAAAAGAGATTCCATAATATTTTGATGTTTGAAGTAGCTGTTTGATAACACAAAATGACGATGACTGGTCGGTTATGATAATAGTAACTTTTTGACGTATGATTTTGTGAAACAACCCATTTTTTTGATTTGACGATAGTTAGCGCCATTTTTGACTATTACCGGTCAGTAATGGTTAGTTGAAGCAACCCGCCCTAGGTATAGTCATTATTTAAACAATCATCAAATTTTGAAGTAATAAATATCTATTGCAGTTGAATACTTATGACAACCAGTAAAAAATACCATTTACATACTTAGTTTCTAAATTGACTACTATAGTGTTTACAAATAATAATTAGCTACTTCATATGAATACAAAAGCCTAACCCTAACCTACCCTAACCTCCTATACTAATTCAAGCATAATAATGTCATCTCACCCCGCACACCTAATTAATACACACACACATTCATGTGTGCGTTGACTCAACTTAGAACAGCACAACGTTTAATTAAAATCCGAGCTAAAATAAAGTAAGCGAGCTTATGACGTCAGGAGACGTGAACCTTGTAATAATTGCCCTATTTAATTGCCTGTGTAGGAGAACAGTGGCTGGCTCAAGTCGAACTTAAGCTAAGTAGGTAAAGATTTGGAAAAAGTCACATACACATTTATTACATATTTTATTTGGAAAACTGCTCCGAAAACTAGGTTAGTTTTGATTTTTTTCCCCCTTTCGACTAAAAACTATACTCAATATATTTTTTTCAGACATCATCACAATAACATTATTTTATGATCTATCAGAAAAGTATAATAATCGTCAAGAGCTTTTTTTTTAAATTAACTGAAAAGCAACCCATATTTGACCCTAAGTTTATGAAGCTAAAGTTGCAAATTACCCAAGTTATTAAACCAAGGGATTCGTCGAGGCCTATTTCCTTTGACATTCTGGCGAAATACTCTTGAAAATAATTTTAACATATATGTTTTTATAATTTTAAAGTATTTCAAGGTTGCGGGTAACCGGTGGCGTTCTATGGGGGAGGCCTATGTTCAACAGTGGACGTCTTTCGGCTGATGATAGTGGTGATGATGGAAAATATTTCTGTGTAGAACAAAGCGATGTCGATTAGATTCATAACGAAATTATGACCCGTCTACAAAATTCCTTACCGCCTGGTCTATATCTGTCACTGTCAAATCAACTTTATATTAAATAAACCGGTTACAAAACATTAATTGTAAATGTCAGCGTTATATAGTATTAATACTAGGCTTGCTTCATCAGCGTTTAATTAAACAATGGGTTTATCGTTCGCGCTTCACGCCTTGTTCATTTTCCTTCTAAGCCCGTTATTTACTTTGACGTGCCTATGTATTTATAACTGTATATAATATCGTTACTTGATAGGTACTTAGTTCCTTATAATTACGTTTATTAAAGTTGAGACATAGTTAATTGAAAGGAAAATGTAAATAATTTATAAACGAACTCGATTATTTGAACTTAGTAATATTTTGCTTACTGACATCGTGAGGAAACCTGAACCTATCCACACTTTCATACTTTTAATATTATAAATGCGAAAGTAACTCTGTCTATTACGCTTTCACGATGAAACGGCTGAACTAATTTTAATGAAATTCGGTAAGAAATAGCTTGAACCTTGGGGAAGGACATAGGCTCCTTTTTAATCCGCGACATTGTCTCGCATTCAACCGACAGTCAGGCGGCCGAAGTCGCGGGCAAAAGCTTGTAATAAATAAAAGTCCGAAATCACCTTCTGAATTGAGCAAGCTGCCTGCGTAGTGATCAACGCTCGTACCTTCTCTGTATGAGACCTTTGCCCTGCAGTGGGACAGTTATATGCTGATATTAGTAATAGTTGTTTATCTTTTTTCAAAAAGTTTCGGGATTTTGACTGACTGAGGAAACTTTATTTATTATTCCCAGTATGTGCCAGTCTGTTTAAAAAGGATAAAATTAAAAAACTGAAAATGTTTGATTAAAAAATGTTAGCGATTTTTAAAAACATAACATTCGAAATCGTTGTTCTTTATAAAATGACAACTATTTTGGCACAATTCTAAAAACAATTATCCCAACTTTACTTCAAATGCAATAACATAATAACAGTTTTCACCTCTTGTGAATAAACAACAACATATTCTAACAAAGAAAGATATAGGTTATGTGAAAGGCAACAATGTCTTATTACCACAATGATAACTGTTTCTATTTTATCGCTAAAGACACCGACAATGGCTGAAACTTCTTCGTCTAAGTACGTAACAAACAACATTAAAGGGAATTTCTAGACATTTCCACAATTTAACATCTTTGTTATCTGGGCAATGACTGTGGCTGTCTTCACTCCAAATCTCTTGTCTCGAAATAATTGTACAAACAGTAAACAGAATAGAACAAACAATTCATTAGATAGGATATATTTTTCTTTTGTTATGGAACTTACAAGAAATAAAATCTATACATATAATAGTAAAAAAACTGTGTCTGTACATTAAATATATTAAAAAAATAATAATTGAGGGGGGTGTAGAAACAGTAATAGAGCACAAATCCAAAAAAAAAATTCTGTCTGTTTGTCTGTTTGTTTGTACACGCTAATCTTCGGAACTACTGGGCGGATTTGAATGATTTTTCTTTTGTTGTATAGGTATTAAGTCTGGGCAACATATAGGCTATAATTTATCTTGGAAACTTGAACACCTGATGCAGAACCGCAACAGACCAGCTAAACTATAAGAGATACATAAATGGTACCGTTGCAAAAATTATTCCACGTGATGAGCATTTTCTGCTGAGAGAATAAGTTTGAAGATCTGGAACACCTGATGGGGAACTTCAAGAGCCCAGCTACACCATAACACATATATTAATGACGTCTTGGCATAAGTTGTTCGGTCTGATGGGCATTTCCTGTTGACTTATAAAAAATTAAGATCAGAAACATCTGATGTGGAAATCAAAGTTGTAATTTTTAAAATTTCACTGTAAAGTTATCACAAATTTCACTGTATATTATAATAAGCTGGGAGTATCTCCACGCGATGAAGGCGGTAACAGTTTAGGACTGATTTTTGACGACGATGGTATATCATTGAAAATTTGACCCTACTGGCCAAAATTCCCATTTATTTTTTTATTTTATCAAATAAATATGCCTTTGGGCTTATGTTATTTGAGTGTTTAATTTCCTTTTCCATTTATCTTCGTGACACGGTAGTCTACCCGGTAACGCAGGGGAGCAGTCACTTAGATTTTAATTGATCAGGTATCTTCACAATAAAACTATAACCATGCCTAAAAAGAGGTCAAATCTTTCCCAATGTTCCAAAGGAGCTAAAAGATTGAGGATCATAAATTCCCAAGAATCTACCGAAGAGCGTCAGGAGAGACTTGATGCTGTTCGAGAATATCAGGCTGTAACTCGCTCCGTGGAATCCTCTTCAAATCGCGAAGCAAGCCTGCGTTCTCAGCGTATTTACGCATCTACATCCAGGTCTCCAGAGACCAGTGAAGAATATGATGCGTGACTGACCGCTGATCGTGAACGTCATGCATTGTCTTGCGAGTCGGAGACTTTCACGGATAAAGAATTGCTCTTGAGTTCCAAGCGTATCTACGCATCGACTTCTAGGTGTCTAGAGATAAGTTAGAAACGTGATGCGCGATTGACCGCTGATCGTGAACGTCACGCATTGTCTCGCGAATCGGAAACGTTTACCGATACAGAATCACGCTTGAGTTCTCAGCGTATTCGCACATCTACTAACAGGTCTTTTGAAACGAGTGATGAACGTGATGCGCGACTAACTGCTGATCAGATTATCATTGTCCCGAACACGCACACAACAAAATATTCATAATCAGTTCGAAAGTGAGAGAGAAAGAATTGCTGGAGTTCAGCATGAAGAGACAGAAGAAGAGCGCAACGAACGTTTGAATTCTGATCGACTTCGACATTCTCTGAACAGAATGTCGATGTCATCTGAAGAATCGGATGTATCTCAAGATATAGCCGTAGGGCATGGCGACCTTCCTTGGGTTGATAAGGAACGGAGTGCATTTACGTATACGCCACATATTCCGCCATCGGAATTATGATTCAAAATTGTACTTTTTGAACGTCTCGAATCGTCTCGCGCATCCCGTTGTTTCCCCGTCCCCGGGCTCTTAAAATTCGACATCAGACGTTTCAGATCTTCGATTTTGCCGACCCCATTGTCGCTGGCATAAGCAACAGGATCCGCGTACGAAGTCGCGGGCAGAAGCTAGCATGTCAAATAAGTTTTAATTCGAATACTTAATAACTTAATTATTTATCAACCCCCTTACTACTTAAAAGATAGTAATGTCGGCATAGTTATACACTGTTGACGTTAAGGTTTTCATTTATTAATTAATAATGAGCTAAACATCATCACAAATATAGTTAAAAAATTTAAGGCAAGATGTGATTCCGCGCAGCATTTATTACTCAATTTTCAGCTCTATTTCTTTTGCATTTTTGCTCATTATTGCAATGGAAACTGCTCGAGTATAATGCTACTCTACAAGCACTGATCGTAAGCGTGTCTTAACTTTAAGCAACGTTTTGAGCTGCTCGAAAATGAAATAAAATCCAAAATATACACACACATACACACAATACATAACCAAAAAATATCGGCTCTCAAAAATTTTCATATCGGTAATGAAGGTCCGAATAACGCATAAAAACCCGAATGTACACCAAAAGGTTTTAATAAAAACCGAATCCGTAACTTGTTCCAATTTATTGTTCAGATAATAGGAGAGGGGGAAGGAGGGGTGAGGTTTTTTAGTTAAAAAGAGCCAACACGTTCTAACGAAAAAGGGGCTGCTTTCTTTTGACAATAGCCCCTTATTCATCTGGTACTGATCGTAAATGTCATAGTGCAAACTTATGATAGACCCTTATGATCAGTGCCAGAAAAATTGAGGACTTCATTCTTATATTATCATTTTTTTTATCGGTTCCGTAACAGGAAAGCGAATAAATTTCCCGCTCAGAGAACCGATTTTGCGAAATCTTGTTGGAAATTAAGAAAGTTCATAAACTCAGCTTTTTGTAAACTGAAAACCGGGAAAGATTCCATTTAATATGATTGATAAGAGAATATTCGTTACACGTCGTATATTAAATGAATTGTTATTATTTTTCTATTATATTTTATTTCTAGATCGTCTTGTCAGCTCACCAGGGCCTCAAGTCTGCTATTACAATAGTGTCGAGAATGGTCTTTCATTGATTTTCATAATGACGCCATTATATTAGTAGATAACCAAACTTGTCAAAATCAACAGTTATGAAAATCAATGATAGACCACTCTGACACTATTGTAATAGCAGACTTGAGGCCCAGGTGGACTGTCCAACTCAAACTTAAACCATTTATTTCAAATAAACCATTTACAGGCATTTTTAAATTGTCAAGATGTCAGTCTGTCAGAATGCTGAAGCTAGTTCCTCTTTTAAACAGTAGGTTTCTATGGGGAAGTACGAGCAAGAAACTCCATGAACACTCTTTAATCTACGGGCACGTAAACGTTAAAAGAGGCAATCATAAACAATTTAAATTAAATTTAAAATAGACAATTTCTTCTAAATATGAACAAAGTTTATCTCATATTAAAACTAAGCAATCAAATAAGATTGGATAGGCTAAACCTGCCAGAATCTCTACAGTTCCTCTGTACGGATATTTCAGAATATTAGTTTGCATATACATACTGTCATTTTAAAGGCTCAGTCTCTGTTATGTAAAACCTCTTTGCAATTTATAAAGTACGTACCAAACCAACTTTACCGACCGGGCCCCTTGTAGCGTATAGAAATAAGCCGTTATAACAAGCTCCTCAAATTGCTTGCAGTGTACACAATATCTGTGTATTTCCTTGCTTCACGGAACGTTCGGCCGTTGTAAGACGTGAACAAAATATAACATGAAGAGATTTGTTTTGAATCTCACTGGATTTTATTTGACAGGTCGGTATTGCATGTGCTCGATGTACTGTGAGCATAGAGTTATGAGATTTTTAAATTTAGAATACAAAGGGGATGTTACGTGAATTTTTATACGTGTTTTGGACTTGTTCGTTTTAAATTGATTTGACGATACATATTTGTGAAGCGAACAGTTTCTTAAAGTGGTCTGAGTTTATTCAAATTAGAAAAGCATATATGTATGTTACCAAAGAGGTAAGAGGTAACATAACAGTACGAAATTACACATTAATTTTTAAAATTTTAACGGGCAAGTTATGTCATCCTTATAAATATTTCGGTGCTCTTGTGTCACTCAAACATGGTCATTACACTTTAAAACAGCACGTTTAGCCACATTATAAAATAACCAGTCTGTTACACGTCTAGACCTTTCCATAAATTATGCATCACTTACTCTGAAACGTAGTGGCTCATTATAGTTGATTGACTGACCTTCATGGAACCTTTGACTTTGTTTTGATCTATTTTAAAGCAGTATTGTGAAATTTTATTTTATTTGATGTAAAATGGGTCTTGCCTGAATTAAATGATTTTTTATTTAAGTTGGAAAACGAACTTCACACCAACTTTATGAGTAACATATTTTTTTACATGAAATTTAATTTTAAATTTTTCAGGGACTTTCTGACAGGTTTTTAATGAAGTAAATACGAGAAAAGATATAAACCTTAACCTGTAAATCACGTTTACGACATGAAGTACGAATTTAATTTTACATTTGTAAAAGATGTGTAAACAAGGGAATCGCTTTACAGCGGGAACGCTGTCTATAGAAAGAAAGCGTGTTATTTTAAAATAATTTCTAAAAACGTTGTGTCAGTGTAATTTAATTGAATGGCCCTCGAGCTCAAAACTGACTTGACCAATTTTTGCAATGCCCACGAATAAAACTATACTATTGATTTCTGAACATTTGAACCAGAGATAAGAATTTAAGTAAAATGAAAATAAAGATAAAAAGTAAATCCAACCAACAGCTCGTAAATGACAAAAAGAATCTAAGTCCCGTATAAAAAGAAAACAGAAAACGGTTACAACAAACGAACCTTTTTTCCATTCGAGCTATCGAGGCTTAATTACTTTAGAAAACATTCCTTAATGGATGCAGAACAATGGTCAACTGTTTACCAAATTGTTTTAGCATTTAACAATTCGAATTCGTTACGTAAAAAACCTTGTATTACTAAATGAAAATAACTTTAAATAACACTTGAAATATTTTAATCTTCATCTGCCTAGCCTTATAATAATAATAATAATAATAATAAAGAGCGAGGTATATTTCAGGGCGATAGTCTGAGTCCACTGTGGTTTTGTTTAGCCTTGAACCCTCTAAGCGCGTTGCTGGAGGGTTCAGGTCTGGGCTATCGGCTGAGAAGAGGAGGTCAGGTTATATCTCACCTCCTTTACATGGATGATCTGAAACTCTTTGCCCCCAACAATTTGCGACTGATGGAGCTACTGAAAGTAACAGAAACGTTCAGTAGCGCCATCAGGATGGAATTTGGTGTGGACAAATGTGCAGTCATGCATGTGAAACGAGGGGAGATTGTGGAATCCGTGGGCACACAACTCTCGGATTCCATGCACCTTAGATCCCTCTCTTCAGCCGAAACCTACAAATACTTGGGTATGTCGGAAGCGTTAGGCATCAATGCTACCGACATGAAACAATCGCTGAAGGAGCGCTTCTTTGGCCGCCTGAATAAAGTGTTGAATAGTCTTTTATCAGGCGGAAACAAGGTGCGCGCCTTCAACGGATGGGTCATGCCGGTTTTGATGTACTCTTTCGGCATACTCAAGTGGACTCAGACGGAACTTGACGCCCTGGATAGGAGGGTCCGTACATTGCTGACCGCAAATCGGATGCATCACCCACGGTCATCGGTAATGAGACTGTATATCCCACGGAAGTGCGGAGGACGAGGCTTTCTTAATGCTAAGTCCCTGCACAACCGTGAGGTATGCAGTCTCAGGGAGTACTTCTTTAAAGCCGACGTGGGGATGCATCGAGATGTGGTCTCAGTGGACAAGGGCCTCACCCCGCTCTCCTTAGCGAACGAGAACTGGCGCAAACCTGTAGTACTAGATACTAATGACCGTAAGAAGGTATGGCAGAGCAAGGAGCTTCACGGGCGCTTCTACCGGGCTCTATATGGGCCTGATGTAGACTTCTTGGCGTCCGTATCCTGGCTGCGATTCGGTGACCTCTTTTGGGGAAACCGAAGGTTTTGTCTGTGCGATTATGGACGAAGTTATGATGACGAACAACTACCGGAAGTATATTGTGAAGGACGGCACGGTTGACATTTGTCGGGCATGCCACCGACCGGGAGAATCAATCCGACACATTATCTCTGGGTACTCTCGTCTAGCTAACGGAGACTACTTGCATAGACACAACCTTGTAGCTAGGATTATCCACCAGCAACTTGCTCTAAAATACAGGCTTGTGGAATCGGAAGTACCGTACTACAGGTATGTGCCCGACCCAGTTCTCGAAAATGGCAACATCACATTGTATTGGGATCGATCTTCATCACTGACAGGACTATTGTTGCCAATAAGCCTGACATAGTGGTGATAGATCGATTAGAGCGTCGCGCAATGATTGTTGATATAGCGGTTCCGCATGACGAGAACCTCGTGAAAACCGAGAAAGATAAACAAATTAAGTATCTTGACTTGGCTCGCGAGGTTGTCGACATGTGGGATGTGAATACAGCAGTCATTGTGCCGATAGTCGTTACGGCCAATGGACTCATTTCCAAGAGCCTCGACCAACACCTAAGGAGGCTCTCGTTGGGCAGCTGGATCAAGGGCTTGATACAGAAAGCGGTACTCCTGGACACGGCGCGTATTGTTAGGAGATTCCTCTCTCAGGAGCCCTGACCACCGGTAGCTTGGACGCTATTCCCGATACCGGTGGGCTACTATTTTTTATATTTTTAAATGTTTTTATGTTTTTTTTTTACTAATATTTAAAAATATAATACAATATGTAAATAAAATAAATAAATGAGAATAATAATAATATGTAGGGACATTTTCACACACGGTCATCTGACCCCAAACTAGGGAGACCCTGTACTATGGGTGTCAGACAGCTGATATACATACACAAATACATTTTTTTTTTGTAAATACATACATATATATCCCAAGTATGTTCAGCTTCCAGTCTAACCGAATGCAGCTGAATACCAGTGTTTTACATGGAACGACTGCCTGTCTAATATTCACAGCCCGGTTACTGGGTAACACGATACCCCTTGGTTAAACTGGTTGTCAGACTTTCTGGCTTATCGACTGTCAAAGATCCACGAATGACAGCCGGGACCAACAGCTTTATGTGCTTACCGAATCACGGAGGGGTCTCGGTATGAAATGGATGGTCACCCATCCACGGACTGACTGCGGCAAGCGTAGCTTAACCATAATCGATCGATCCTTTCGTATTTAACTTAGCTACGAGTTCCTCGAAACATTTCAATAAAATATCTTTCAATTAGAATCGCCTTAAGGCTGCCCGCCTACGTCAGACTGTTGTTGTAGGACCGATTATCGGATCGGTTGATTATTTCATAGTTTCATGAGACCGACTTTTTGTGGGACATCTGCGTTGGTATTTTGGAGTTCATATGTTCCATTTCTCTCCGACAAAACATCGGTCACCGATTGTCTGATGTGGGCGAAGACCCTAACGCCGTAATGCTGCTTGCATTTAGGGCACTTGTCCCAGTTTTTTGATACGCTCCACCTTTCTTTTATAAGCTCTGCTGTGTTTTATTATTTAGGTTTGTATATATTTAAATGCATTCAGATTTAAATTGTAATAAATAATAATGCCAGCCTATAATTGTCCCACTGCAGGACAAGGATCTTCTCTTCTCATGGCACGAGCATTGATCACCTCGCTTAGATTGTCTTGAGGAGTGGATTGGCGATTTCTGACTTATATATAAGCCTGAAACATATAAGTTTCCCTCACCGATGTCAGTAATGTCCAAGATAAACTTAGAAAGTACATATATGAAAATGTGAAATTGTAAATAAGTTATTTAAATTTCGTTTTTATTGATTTTTACGAGTGTGGCATTCATCTAAACGCCTCCAAGAGGTAATTATATTATTACTAGCTGACACAGCAATCGTTGTTTTGCCATATAAATAAAAAAAATCCCTACGACCTATTCTTGGAGGTCCAAGAAGAAAAAAAAGACAACCACCTTCAAAATCTAAAAAGTGATAAATAAGTTTAGCACATAACACACATGACTTTAATTTCGGAAGTCGGTGGCTTTGTTCTGTTTGATGTTTTGTATTGCCACCGATTTCCGAAACTAAATTCATGTGTGTTATCGGCTAAAGTTATTTATCACTTTTTAGATTTTGAAAGCGGTTGTCTTTTTTGTAAAATAAGCTTTTTATTTTTCGCTTTTCACGTACACGTACTTCCTTATCATCCAAATCCATTAAGAAACGGCAGCACAGTCAAAACTGAGGTTAAAAGTACAAGGTTGGAGGAGAACATTACAACATCGTGCATGTATTTTTTTTTTGCACTTCAAAAAGTGCTGAATCAATTTCGATAAAAATTATGTGGGACCACCCTTGTGGCATACCCTATCCATAAAAAAATAATTTTCAAAATCACTTTATATTTGCCGGAGAAATCACGTAACAAATATACAAAAAAAAACCACATACAGACGAATTGAGAACCTCCTTCTTTTTAAAGTCGGTTGAAAAGGGTTTAGAGGAGTTCGATAACAAACACGAGATTTTCATATATTAGATGACGCCGATCGTATCGATACCGGAGTAGAACATCAACTTTTAAAAGAGCATAAAATTAAATCGTTCAGAAGATTTAATTTGACTACTAACTAAAATGTATAGCCCAATCAGATTTCCTCATTATCTTTATTAATCCGATTATCCAGCGGGCCTTCCGTTCAATCGATTTAATTAATTTCTATAAACATTTAACGTATCTGGACTTAATTTGTTCTTTGTTCAAGGTTCTGTTGTTCTGCTGAAACTGTATTTTAATTAAAACGGAACGTAATCAAATATGTTTAATTGAATATTGTTCCAATTATGACGTAACAAATTAAATTTCCATTTTCTTCTTATAAATAAATCAAAATCACATATATGCATTCTCCCCATAGATATCCCCATAGATTCTCCCATGGCGCTCAAAGCTGATCTTTGACTGTTTAGCAGAAGTGCAGCCTCTCCCACCTGAGGACCGCGTTAAGATCACAGCGCTGCGCTCCAACACCCAATCGCCGACGTCACCCAAAACGAAGCGCAGCTGAAGTGTCACTGGGCCGGACACGTCTACCGCATGTCGATCATAGGCTAAAACAACCACAATAAGGGAAATTTAGATGGCATATCTATTTGAAAGTCTCAATAAAGTAATTGGCACTCGTGTGAATAAAAATTGATGAATACATAAATTACATAAAAATTTCACCAAGAAAGGTGACCAAAGTCGTTTAATCCACCATCAAGTAGATATTAAATGATCAATCTTCAATGTAAATCCTTCATTTTCCCGTCTAATAACTATCAAGGAGGCTTATAAAAAGTACCACCGTACGATAATCGTGAGTGATCGCACGAAGACGGATGGAGGAAGTTACCCTCGTCACTGATGACGTCACCGACTCGAGTCTCCCGCGGTTCTGGACTATTTAATTTAATTTGGGCACAGATCAATTTGTTACTGCCAAGTGTGCGTGTTATAGTAAATTGGAGTTTTTACTTAGGATTAGTTAAGTTTTTTGGGCGTGTGAGGAAGTAGAACGTCATGGTTGGGATGTTTTGGTGATTTGATAAATAAATTATGTACTAAATGACTACATAATTTAGTATTATACTACTAAATTATGTAGTCATTTAGACTACTTTTTCCGAGGCATCTGCAACGGAATTCTGAAGACTGTTGCAGATAATATCTCTTCTCTACTATGGAGATCCTTTATTAAACGCGTAATTTAGTATTGCCTATGTATTTGTATTTTAATTTTAAAATGTAGCCTGTGTGGATTTTATTATCAGAGTTAAATGAATTCAGCAATCAAAGTAAATCTAAAACTTTTACTTTATATGGATAATAAATAAATTAGATAAAAATATCCAAAATCATTTATTTCATTTATTAGGTTATTTTTGTACAATATTTACAAGAAAAATAAAAAAGGAAAAGCTACAACTACTCAACTAAAAAAAAATTAGGCCTCAAACAACCATAAATTAAATTACTTCAAAAATTGAAGTAACATTGACGTGGGTTGGTTTGTTTTTGCAAAACTAAACCCAATTGTCACTAGCTACAGAGTGGAAATTATAAAAGGGTCGCATAATAATAGATCAGAATTCAAAAATAACAAGAAATGGTCGAATATAAATACAAAGTAAGTTCATTTATATTCCAAAGCTAAAATGATTTCAAGGATAGGAATTTCAAACTGAGGTAAAACAAAAAACAATTACAATTATAATCTCGGGACAGTAAGTTCTATTATTGCTTGAATAAATCCTAATTCTATTGTTTAAAGTATCCTCATTCTCTGGTTTCTTGAAGACTCGGTTCATTAGCGTTCATTGATTGTTGAGAATCTTTAGAAGTTTGCCCTAATTAGATACTCTAAGTGTTGAGTGCCAAACTTTAGGTGTGTTGCAGATAGTCTTGACTAATGAAAAAACCTCTTGCTTTTTAGTGAAAACTGTATTTTTACACAAGATGACCATCATGTGCGCACACTAAAGGTATCTGCGATTGAGCGGCTCCCGCTATCCGACTAAGTCAATCGCGGTTGGGCGTACGAAGCTGCGGTGGCCCGATATGACGCCAGGAACACACAGGCTGGCACAAGACATTGTACCTGTGGGGGGTTGCGGGAGAATTGTATGGTCCCGCGACCCCCGGCGTAGGTGCTATCACAAAGTATGTAAGACTGCGTCGCGCCCGAGCAGAGAGACCGCTCAGAACAAACCGCCATTTTTACCACGTACACATTGACATTACGTTTATAGGCATTCTCAAGCAGTTTCAAGCAGACTTCAGACTCGACTGTCACGTGTTGTCTAAATTAATAAATAAGAGACTTTGACATTTCACGGCGATCGAGAAAATTTTGTTATAAAAAATTGCAAAGAGTTCCAACCAGTGTCAATAAAATTTCATATTGTCACTAATAAAACCTACAGTTACACTACAGTAGCAGCCCTAGCGAGTCTGGCAAGTTTAGGTAATTATTTTTTAAGATGGCGGGAACGGTCCTTCGTTACCCTCTATATTTTGTGGTGCTAGAAGGAACACCGTGTTGGTTTTAGCCGGTAAGAGACCGGAACAGAAGAGAGTAGTAGAGTCCTAGTCTGAAAAGAATGTTAAACTATACTTCGTCGTAATATAATAGTCGGCTGATCTGTCACAAATATTTGCCTTTCTTAATATGTATAATTCCTAGTTTTAATTTTTATTTCGTTGTTCTTTTTACTGTTTTTATTTTTTCTTTTTTCACTATGATTTTTTAAATCGTGGTTTATGCGCAAAATGTAGTGCATGCAGTGCTCTTCTTTAAGTGATTGCACTATACCATGTACCATTGTACATGGTATATTGTACTCATTGTTGAAGAGCCAAAAAAAAAAAATAAATAAACACCTCCCGTTTTGCCCAGACGGGGGATAATCCATATATATCCATATGGATTACTCCCCACGATAAAAAACATCGCCATTGTACCTACTTACTATAATTATAACAATACCAAAGCGTGGTCTGTGTATAAGAAAGTGGCTTTCTTAACAGCATTCTGAAAAATATTTATGTCAACCGGGCTGCCCCATCTAGAGGCACTGGGTATAAATAAAATTAAATAAAGTACTGACAACACTAACATAGAATATAAGCACAATCTGTCACTAACCATCATCAGGACATGGCTGGAGGTGGACCACTGTGTTGCCCAATTTCTAACAGGACATGGCAACTATAAAAGTAAATTATTTTCTTTCAAGCTTGTTGCTTCGCCTTTGTGTCAATGTTCTACATCTGACTGTGAATACGAACAATCTGCACATCATATCTTATGGGAGTGTACTCTTTGGCAGAAAGAACGCAATATTATGTTGGATAGTGTACAGGCTACATCCGGTGCAGTTTATTATGCGGACCTTGTGGAAACTAGAACTAATTTCCGTGCGTTCAAGCGTTTTTGCCGTACCTATTATTGGAATCAAATTTAATGTAACAGCTCACTTTTTAGGGCCCATTAATTATGTCAATTATAACCCGTGGTGCTTAGCAACTGGGTTTCTCCCAGTTGTAAACGTCCCTTTGTGCCTATTGGCCTAGTTCTGTTCTGTCTCCTGCTTGATTTGGAGGGAAGTGGAAAATATGTTTTTCTTACTCCTCCGCTGTTCTTTTCTGATTAATTTCGTTGCGCGATCCAAGACAGTTGAATCGTTTCTCTGGGACTCGTCGAGCTTCATTGCTCTGGCGCTTTTCTGGTGGTCGCCACTGTTGATTCTGGCTTACAGGAGTTACAGTGGTTAGGGAATAGTGTGGCGGGCTTGTCCCATTGGAAAAATAAATAAATAACCGTCATCATCTGGGTAGCCAACCCAAGTAAAATGGGGTCGGTATCCAGTCTAACCAGATGCAGCTTAATAGAAATGTTTTACATGGACCGACTGCCTCTCAAACCTCTATAACCGAGTTACTGGGTAACACCTTTGGTAAGACTGGTTGTCAGACTTTTTGGCTTCTGACTACCCATAATGACAGCCAAAGATCTACGAATGACAGCCGGGACTAATAGCTTTACGTTCCTTTCGAAGCGCGGAGGATTATCGGTATGAAACTGTTTGTCACCCATCCACGGACGGACCGCAGTCAGCATAGCTTAACTATGGTCAATTGGCTTTTACTTGTATACAATCTAACAATAACTACTAATCAATCTGACATTCACGCCGATTCTCTTGTTCAGAAACTAAATTAGAATAGAGTATTACACCCATTTTTGAAAAGTGTCTCAATGAAATTCTGTAGTGTTAATATGCCACCAAAAAAATCACAAAATTTTTATTCAATCGATAAGTGCCATAAAAATGCATCAAAATTTTAAATTTTCAAATATCGCGCGTAGTTTGACGAAAACGCCTCTTACTGGACGCCATATTGCTCAGCGTAAATGACGTCAGTTCGTTTTGTATCAAATGAGCTCATATTAAATATGATAATCGTATATCATTTAAAAATAATTAAAAGCATATTTTGTAATATGTGTAATAATGAAAAAATTACGTTGGTTACGAAAATAATAAAATTACAAAGCCTATATTACGCCAATCGGTTGACTGACAGTTGTAATTTTTTTGTTTACACAGCCGTACGGCGTAATAACATGGCCGCTACTATTTCACGGTGTTTTATAACAGATTAAAAATACTGAAAACTTTGAATTGAATTTAAAAATTTGTTTTGTTATTTTATGAACTAAAACTTACATTTTCCGACTGCTTTATGCCTAAACTGTCTCAATAACATATTTATAGATTTTTTCTCGTATAGAGTAAAATACCCTATTAGACATTTGGTATCTCTTACTGCCAGGCAGCTGAAGATAAGGGCGGCGACAGATAAGAACTAAGTTAGAGATGTCAAATTAGTTTTTTTCTTAAACTTCGCCGTGTTTTTTTAATCAATACATTCTGAAAACACAAATATAATTGTTTGAACATTTTAGATCTTAAACTTAATTATCTTAGACTTAAATTGACAGCTCTTATTAATATCTATCTCTTTTTTGTTTCATTGGAGAGAAAGAGATTTACATAGCTTAAAATTAGTTAAGCTCGAGCACAATAGAATTAGCACCATTAACAACTTAAGAACTAAATTAAGTGTAAATAAATTAAAGACATTTTCTTTATTTAATTATTTACTAAATTTTCGCCTATTCGTTAATTTAGAATTCGGCAATAAATTCGGGTTGCTTGTCATAATATAATTCAATTACCTATTATTCGAAAGACATGACGCCATCTATTATCATAAGAACGTTATAATTGTTTTCCTCGGGAACAGTACTTTTTTCGGGACGAAAGGTACCCTATGTCCGTTTCCAAACTTACTATTTATTTATTTGGTTTATGTTCCATGTCACGGTTAAGGGTCGCTATATACATAAGCGAGTCGGCACATTAGATTCGGGAATTCTCAATATAACGTTATCAAACGTTGTATTGAGAATTCCACTCTTGCAACACATTGAAACAATTTTTAGTTTCGTGAATTTTAAAAACATGCGACTAAAGGAAATCTTAATTGAAACTAGAAAACATTGCTGAGTCAGTTTACTAAGTATTTTCCGTGGGCCCCACACTAGCTGGTATCCCTGTAACGTTTTTGCTAATACGTAGGTATTTGTCGACATTTTGTTTTTGTTTTGCACTCCTGTGCCGAGACTATGCCCTAGTAGCAGGATAGGACTTATTAACACACCGAAAGTGTTATAACCACTGATGTCAAGGTACACAAGGCCTGTTTACTGGAATTCTGCGTGCTGTGTTTTCTGGAATACATACCTACGAGCTTTCATTTACATAAGAGGTCAATTTCTTTTGTTTTCTATGAAAGTAGTTCCATTCCTTGTGTAATGAATTCTGGAAGTATTTGAATATCGCTCATGATCAAAAATAGCGCTTCGCAGAATTGATTATTCCGAAAGCCGCAAGCACACGACAGAAATAAATAGCGGGATCAAGTAATTTTGATTGTATAATAAAAACATTGAGCTAAATTGAAAATTAATTCTAAATCCAAAAAAAAATCGCATAAAAATTCTACAGAGTCAAATTATTCACAAGCGGAGTGCGCGACCACCCATTTTCCCCCGTGTCACATGATGTTAATCCTATTAGCTAAATGGAGATATTCACCTCACGTCCCACACATTTTGGTTATACGTGAGGCCCAAACGAGACCTATATACAATGCTGGTAGGATTGTAATTGATATTGGCGTTTCGATCAGAGTTGCAGAACAAATAAGCTGTATCCATATAATTGGGCTTACGTGCGTATGCGTGGGGCGTTAAATCTAGTACTGTATTGTAGTACTGGTGGTTTTAATGACCAATTTTGAATACAGCTATCACGAATTGATATTGTTTTAATGATTGTAAGGTCAGGGTGTAAATTTTGGTGCGATCTACACGCGTGCGGTCACCGCACGTCTTTATTCGTAACATTGTTGGATAGGGAAGGTTACACTCTGAAAAAAGAACAGTAGCTCAATGCGGTATGTACCGATGCATATAAAGCTATAAATATAGAGAACATCGTAAACAGATACTTACTGTTATGAATCAGTAGAAATTATTGGGCCGTTATGTATCTGAGTTAACACAGACGTAAGCGAGCGAGTTGTTATTTAAAATTCAAATACAATATATATTTAATTACGTAACAAATGACTTATGACTTATGTTATTTTCGTTGCTTGATTCATACTGTACTTAATCAAAGTTTCAAGATTAATCAACCGTCATACATTAAATCATATAATAATAAACCGCCTCAAAAATTTAGGAGGTGTTATACCATATACCTACCATCGATGCTTTTCTGTTATTACCTTTAAGCAACATGTGAGAGCCTGAACAATTGCAAAACTTATATTGATTTCGAAAGCCATACCTTCCACTCTGAAATCCGAACAAACAAACGAAACTTTAACCAATAACAATAACATTACATTTCACCCGCCTCACAAAACGTAACGATCAAGAGCATCCGTCGCGCTATAAACCCGGGCTCAGCGGTAAACAAACATCGCTCATTTTTCTCTCACTTGCTGAAATGCGTACGTGTCTTGATGAGGCGTGGGTAATTCTCAGCCGACCTCTAATCCCTCCGACTTTCGAGGAAGCTGCGTAATGAATCGACTTTTGGTATGGTTTTGGCAAAGATATGTACTTACCTACGTAGTACATATCTTACTAACTCAACAGTTATGTTGTAAGGAAGTATCAAGATATTTCGAGAATAAAAGTAAGACTGCTGTATGGCTATTCTGTTACAATCTCTCTCGGTGAACACCTAGGTGAAGTGAGCTGTCATCCGTCCGGATGCTAGGGATTTACAAAGCACTACAATCGGATGACGGCTCACTTCACCTAGGTGTTCACCGAGGGAGATTGTCACAGAATAGCACTGCAGTAGGTAGATATTTAAAATTCATAATCACTGTTCGAACGGTAGAATCGTATCAGGAACGTATTTTTAGGGCCTCAAAGTCTGCTATTACAATAGTGTCAGAATGGTCTATCATTGATTTTCATAATGACGCCATTATATTAGTAGATTAAAAGTAGAGTCAAAATCAACAATTATGAAATCAATTATAGACCATTCTGACACTATTGTAATAGCAAACTTGAGGCCCAGCTAACATGCCTTTACCTTGGGGCTAAGGCAATTATAATAATTGAAACATCCAAAGAAAACTTAACTACTGACATTTGGTAAAAATAGGTATAATTTGTACCTACTGATTAACCCTCATTGATACCAGCTCATTGCTCTCTATATACATAATGTAGTTGGAGTTTGATAAATACCTTGTTTCAATTGCAATGTTAAAAATGTCGTTCATAATCCGAAAATCAAAATAAACAATGCCTAAAAAAATTCCTCATCCTATCTTTAACGCGACGAAATCTTTTTACTTACTATTATGCAATATTTAAACGAAGCACTCCGGGTTTCATTAAATTTTTGAAATATTGTAAATTTTTATTATTAAAATAGTAAAATGGATGTCTTATTGTTTTAAAATTGGTGATAAACTTACTTCTTCGTATAAAATCTTAGCAGCTCATTCAGATCCCGGACCTTCAAAAGGAGGACCTCCTTCTGAAGATCAAAGCTGGTAAGATTTTATTTTGATAACGATAATTTAATTTTTAACTACAAGATTTCCATTGTCAGTGATTTTTTCATTAATCTGAAATTTATTATGCAACACGCAAAACCACACAACAGCCATCACTTTAAAAAAATATGAAGTTGAAAGATGGATACATCAATAAACAAAACACTACAACACAATATTCTTACATATTATGTATTCTATACATCTGCAGTCCTAGTAGCTTCCCAAGCTTGGGTGCTTTCAACTCAATATAATTTCATAACCAAGCGTCACACATCAGTAAATAGAACGCCAGCATTTCTGACGCAAGTGAATTCAATCAACATGCGGAATGTTCTAATGTACAGTACTTGTGCTGAATCCTGCAATCTAGGAGGTTTTCCGTTCATGCATGTATGCAAACGTTCCGGGTGTTATGCAAGCGTGCGTCCAATTTGCTTGCATCCGTTGAACCGTGGTCTTAGGATTTTGTGTAATACAGGGATTATCAAAGTTACTTGCAGTTGTGTTTACTAATTGAATGTGTGGAACTTGAAACTTCTTAGTTAAGCTGAATAAAGTTTTTTTATACAAGCCTATGATCTACCCCATGTATCATCATCATCAACTGGAAGACGTTGAACTAAGGCGTCCTCCATAGAACGCCACAACGAGCGGCAACTTGACTCTTGCATCCACCGGTTGCCCGCCACCTTGACGATGTCGTCGGTCCATCTGGTGGGAACGTACCAACGCTGCGCCTTCCGCTTCGTGGTCGCCACTCGAATCCTTTCTACCCCATCGGTTATCGATTCTTCGAGCGATGTAGCCTGCCCATTGCCACTTCAACTTGCATATTCCGAGAGCTATGTCGGTGACTTTTGTTAACGATGTTCTTTGGCGGACCCACGCGATACGTATTAGATTAACATCTTTTTTTTAATATGGTCTTGACAGTATACCGAGTGGTCTGACAGGACGTGTAAGTAATCCAACTAGTATTATAAATGCGAAAGTTTTTGAGGATGGACGAATGTCTGTAACTGTTTCACGCTTAAACAGCTGAACAGAATTAGTAGAATTTTGGCACAAACGTATTATTTAGATATTGATCTAACTTGACACAAAGGACTTTTTATCCCATTTTTGTGATCCCATGGTTTAATTTATGACTTTTGCTTAATTCTGAAATCTATGCAGGCGAAACCGTGGGCAGGTACTAGTATATAATTCATTCAATATGCAAAG
Organism: Charanyca ferruginea; assembly: GCA_947361185.1. NCBI lineage: Eukaryota > Metazoa > Arthropoda > Insecta > Lepidoptera > Noctuidae > Charanyca > Charanyca ferruginea. Next base: position 7,152,366 of record OX376068.1, on the reverse strand, counting down.
TAATAACGTAAATTGTATATCAATCACCACAGATTGAACCTCCCGGTATATTATGTACACCACAACATCTACATATTTCACTTGCACCGTTTTGTAATACTTTGTAAGCCTTTAATCCCGTAATACGAATATTTATGATTTTCCTCGTAACCTCTAACATATTATTATGTAGACTGTTGTAGACATTGTAACTGAAAGCTACCTGCCTCAGTTTTGCTAGTTTGTCTATTTGTTCATTCAACACGAATCTGCACTCAACATTTCATGCCACTGCCTTTATCGTAGCCGTACTATAAGATCTCATTTTAAGCGAGAATTTGTCAAAGTAAAAGCATTTATTTCAATTAAACCATTTAGGGCCAAAGCACACACGCTACTTTTGGCATCGGCGATCAGCGATTTTGAGACTGTATCGATGCTGCATCGCGTTTTGGCGACTCTCTGCGTTTGGACGCGGTATCGGAATCGCGCGTTTTAGCGACTAAGTGGCTGCATTTAGTTTCTAAAATGCGGTTAAATCGTCGATCGCGAATGCTAAAAGTAGCTAGTCTGTAGTAGTGTGGCCTTTACAGGCACTTCTGAACTGACTCTTTAGTTGGTCAGAAAATTGAAGCTAAATCGCTCGTTCCAAAACGTAGTGGGTCTCTATGGAGAATAACGAGCAAGAAACTCCACGGACACTCTTTTTAATCAAGTTTTTACAAAATCCTGGTTACATTATTCTTGTTGCTTCTTTATTTATTTATTTTATTTTACTGTGAAAACAATGTAGGTGAAGAACAATCCAAAATATTTACTAATAAAATAAAATAGCTTTTGCCTGCAATTCCAACTCTCCGAATTCAGCCAGTATCGTAAAATCCGTTATAAGCAGACACCTCCTTCCTATAAACTACCTACCTTTCCGCTTCATAGGTAAAATAGATTTCGATGTTTCGTGTTTAATCAGTGAGTGAATGAGTGACTATTACTTTTATATATATTAGACTTCACGGCTTCCATTACTTGAAATTCTAAAATGTAACCAGATGGTTACATTTTAAAATTTCATAATCAGATGGCTTTATAATCAGATGATTATAAAGCCTTTTTACGTCGTCAACGCTCCAGATTAATGTGAGGTTTTAAAATACAAAAAAAATGGTATTTATTTTAATCTATGCTTAATGTTTTAGTATTGTGGAGAAAAATCTTGCTAATCCATTTAAAACTGGCAACACACACTAACTCACACAACTACACATCACAAACACGATTCACCATCACACTTAAGTCAACATCTTCTTGGCATTTGCTTTCTCCCTTTTATTTTTTATTTGTTTCATTTTGTTTTCATCTCTGTAATATTTGGAACTTTTAAATACTTTTACTTTTAGTAATATTGCAATACCTTAGAATAAGCGAATCAAGGGTTGGGACTTGTGCCCTTAATACAAGTTATCCTGATAACTTAGCAAGGGTGCTAGTCACGACAACTTCTAGTGTGCTTTATAAGTCTAAGTCTTAAGTATGTAATGTTAAGTAGTCTTGTTGATGCGAATAAATACTTATTATTATTGTAGACACCTCCAAATGATATCTCTTTGATGGCGAAGATACTCAAAATGTAGAACCACCATTTCCAATCGAGAATGCCAAGTAGGACCTGCGGTACATCTCCGCAGCGCAAGCTGACTTTGCTTCAATATTCATTAGCATTCAACATTCGAGCTCTTTCTGTGACGTAAGATAATGGGGCGTGCTATCTGCAACGCCTATCACATGTTCGTGGAATGTATAGAACGGGGAAGGCTAACTCGATCTAAATTCTTAGCTGCCAGTATTCTTAGAAAATTTCACTAAAGGGTTACGAGAACTCGAGGACTAATTACAGGCCGGCTGTCTTAGTAGTACCAACACGTTGGTTGGAGAGGGTTAAAGAAATTCCAGTAAACAGAAAAACAAAGCTTTATTCGAGCACTGGCCTTATTAAAGTGTGCGTTACTCCAGCAAAATAATGTCGAAAATAGTCATTTTAATGTTATAGATAATTAGTTGCCCAGTTTCTGTTGTTGCGCACTTTGTTGTACTTATATTTTAGTTATGAAAGAACAAAAAACATTTCCTACTGGGGTAACGTTACCACAGCCAGACATTTTCTTTTTTAAGGGAATATTGAAATAAATATTAGCTATATAATTAATTGTCTAGGCGAGGTAAATATTGTAACTTATTATGAATTTGTTTTTTCTTCGGCTACCAAGTTATTCGAGATCCTGCTGGAGTAACGTTTGTGGTATTTCTGGATCTCTGAAACGGTTAAGCAGATTGTTATCATCTTTTGTACATTACTTCTTCAGAGTTAATCTTAATTAAGTAGTTGTGGAATAAAAAAACAAAAATACCGTTCAAAGGTTATTAATTTAAATATAAATTAATAGCATTTTAATAGTCCTTTGAATAACTCTAATGACTCGTACTTTTAATGTTATGTAGTGTGTATGTAATATTTTTGACATTATTGTTCTGGGGTAACGCCAAGAAGTGAAGGCAACACTCTAAACACCTATACCCTGTTCACAATAAGATTAGACATTTACAAAAACTTTTTTTACAGTCCGTTCAACCGATTTTGACTTATATTGCGTTGGTAGCATGACAAATGGCAACTGCAGTAAACAGTTGTTATTGTAACCACTTTTTTGCCTCTAATGTCATCCTTAAGGGGCTATTTAACGACTTTTACAGATTTTAAACTGACAATCACGTCAAAATGTGCAGTGTAAATGATTTAAAAAATATATGTTAAACTTGAACATTCTCTTAATCATATAGAAAGTGAATATTTTTGATTAAGTTCATATTAAATAGTTGTTCATATTAACATTGAAAATCACACAAAATCTACCAGGTATAATTAAACGAAACTTACACCATCTTACAGACAATTTGACAAAACGGAATAGAAGTCAAAATCGGTTGAAGGTACTGTAAAAAAGGTTTGTGTTTATGTCTAATCTTATTGTGAACAGGGTGAAGTGAAGACAACTGTGGGCAGATGCTCTCTTTCTGAATGCATACATAAGATAAAGAAAACACAGATCACTGTCTCGTTCTTATGTATGCATTCAGAAAGAGAGAGTCTGCCCACACTGGTTCTGGCTTCACTTAGGTATTTAGAGTGTTGCCTCGACTTTCATCTATAAGCTTCTTGGCTAGTGCACACCTTATTAAACAGGTTAAGGGGCAGACAAGAGCCAATTAGCGCCACCCATCATTTTATTTCTATATCTCATAGAATAAAAGAATCGATACTTACCTCCAAAAGTGACCACTTTTAGCGTTAAGCAACGATTCTTTTAATTTATGAAATGCAAAATAAATGGAAGGTCACTCCAGAAAAACTTCAGGTAATTTACTAGTTAAGTACAGTTTTAGATTTTTTAATTTTGATCTGATTTGGAGCGCTAGTTGGCTCTTGTATGCCCCTTAAAATTAAAAATAAATCCGAACAAAAGAAAAGAAAAAAAAGCCACACGAGAAAAAAGGTTCCATGAATTCTTAATTTAGTAGATACGTTATAAAGCCATAAACATGAGCAGAAAGGGACAGAAAATAATACTTTAATATTACCTAAATATACACGTTGTATGAAAAAGGGTCGGATGCAACTAATTAACTCTTGGCAAATGAAAGCAGTAAGCTTCTTAATAGGACTTTGCGACTCGAATCCCCTTTGCTGAAATATTCACACATTTACGTAAAAAAATGGGTGATATACTTTTAATTTTCAAAGGATTTTGTATTACGTAGTAAGATACCTGCCATATTGGTTGAAAGCACTTATATTCCTAACAATATAAGAAGTCAGATTTGACAGATTATATTTGAATAATTATTTATCAACGATTAATTCGTGTTTTTTAGTGCATTTTTTATATAAAGTTAAATTGAATGCTTACGAATGATACTCGTTGTTATAGTGTATGGGTAACATAGTAATTAATTAGGATTATGAATTTGATCTTTCAATTTCTTAGGGTGTTACCAGACCAATCGATCGATCGTCCATCGACGGCATCGATCGATGGTAGAATGGATTAGTCGACGTTGATCGATAGTTTCTACCAGAACAATCGATCGATCGTCGATCGACGACATCGATCGATGGTAGAATTAGTTAGCCGACGTCGATCGACCTGCTTGATTATTATTACTGATGGATTATAGCTGGGGTTAATCGATCAACGTCGACCGATGCCATCGACCGGCAATCGATCGATTAGTTAGTGGAACGGTATCCGTCGAACAGCCAAAGCTACCGCACCAATCGATCAACGTCGATGATGTCGATTCATTTCATCGATCGACGATCGATCGATTGGTGTAGTAACACCCTTACGCAGGTTGCCGCTCATTGTGGCGTTCTATGCGGGAGGCCTATGTTCAACAGTGGACGTCTTTCGGCTGATGATAATCATGACGTAGACGTTCATACAACGTTCGGAAAAGGAAATGTCGAATCGAACTTCTTAAAGTGTCAGGAGATTAAGTTATCTTTATTCTAAGATAAATTAGAATAATAATGCCTTAATCAAATCGCAAGAAACGACTAAATAACTATTTCTTTTTATTTATGTAGCGAGATCTATTGTTCTCTACGTTCTAGTTGAGTTGTCACTAAACTTTTCCATGTAATTTTAATGTAAATTGCGAAAAAGTCTCATCCTGTAAATTATGTAAATGTTTTCCAGTTCGCTCTGTATTAACTAATGGAATCCTGATTACGCGAAAATGGCGTACCCTAATTTAAGCTTTGAATAAATTGACAATAAGATTACCTCTGGGGTAAAATAAATACACAATTTTGTGGTCTTAATTAATTGATTAACAACCTCAGCCTAAATAAAATTGTAGGACAAAAAATTATTGTGATTACCTTCTAGTGTCATTATTTTGTAGGAGTTTACCAGAAATTAGATTATGAAGGGAATTTAAAAAAGCTGTTAATTACGAGAGAGCCTAAAACCAGCATGCGATCTGCAGTACTATTCTATAAATTTCTCGGTAAAATGAGTTTGATGTGAACTGTCAATCCTTGGCGTCAAGTGGGGTGACGGTTCACCTCGATCTCACGTCACCTAAATTCACCGAGTGAGATTTTTTTACAGAATACACCAGCTGTTTCTCTTTTCTAATCTTGTACAAAATGTATCAGTGGCTGCCGACAAATGGAAATGAATTACATCCATTAGGGGTTTTGATTTAGCCGGCGCCTGGTAGCCGGCCAACGTATTAAACTAGTAAAGGGTAAATAAATTAGTAGACCAACGGTCACAGCGTTTGTTAACCAGTAGGTCTAATACGAGCGCGCTAGTGTAAAAGTTTTTAGTTCGAGTCGATTTTTCAATAAAAAAGCGGCCAAGTGCGAGTCGGACTCGCCCATGAAGGGTTCCGTAGCAGCAAGTAACAGAATATAAAAGTTTTTTTATTTTTATATTTGAGTTGATTGAATGAAAGGTAAATTGCGGTTTACGATTTATGACGTATTAAAAAAAACTACTTACTAGATCTCGTTCAAACCAATTTTCGGTGGAAATTAAACACGGTAATGTACACCATATATTTTTTTTAGTTTTATCATTCTCTTATTTTAGAAGTCACAGGGGGGGGGACACATTTTATCACTTTGGAAGTGTTTCTCGCGCAAACACTGAAATATATTATATTAGAAACCTCAATATCATTTTTGAAGACCTATCCATAGATACCCCACACGTACGGGCTTGATTAAAAAAAAAAATGAGTTTCAGTTCGAAGTATGGGGAATCCCCAAAATTTATTGTATTTTTTTCATTTTTGTGTGAAAATCTTAATGCGGTTCACAGAATACATCTATTTACCAAGTTTCAACAGTATAGTTCTTATAGTTTCGGAAAAAAGTGGCTGTGACATACGGACGGACAGACAGACAGACATGACTAATCCATAAGGGTTCCGTTTTTTGCCATTTGGCTACGGAACCCTAATAAATACTACAAGAAAAGCAAAATCGGCCTTAAAAAATACGTTTTGCAAATGAATCGTTACGTTTATTCTGCGCAGTCGTGCTGGACCCTCCAACACAATTTTGCTAAGTCTGTATTGTAAAGTGATACATCATACGCAAGACGAATTAATTAAAACGAACACTTTATCTACATCTGACGTCATCATTGTGCTTATAATGTTTAAATTTTACCATTTTATTCGTAGTTTTTTTCAAAGGTTAAGCTACGCTAGCCGTGGTCGGTCTGTGGATGGGTGACCGTCCCTTTCATACCGAGTTCACTCCGTGCCTCGGAAAGCACGTAAAGCCGTTGGTCCCGGCTGTCATTTGTAGATCTTTGGCAGTCGTTATGGGTAGTCAGAAGCCAGAAAGTATGACAACCAGTCTTACCAAGGAGTATCGTGTTACCCAGTAACTGGGTTGTGGAGGTCCGATAGGCAGTCGCTCCATGTAAAACACTGGTATTCAGCTGCATCCGGTGAGACTGGAAGCCGACCCCAATGCAGTTGGGAAAAGGCTAGGCAGATGATGATTCGTAGCTTTTCCTGTTGATTTTCTAACAGATCAATTATCATTTGCATCAGTATTTATCATCAGACCTATTCTGAATTAAATATCAATAGCCATGGAGACTGCTTCCCAATCAATGTAACGTGCAATGTTAGGCGGTGTATCATGCTGGTCTGCGTGCTGAGACACGTCGTTCGTCTTGAATTAATTATTCAGAGAACTGACTACAAATTGGAGACACTCAATCTATTCCTGCTGATGTCATGAGAAATGATTAACACTGTCAACTACTCTTGTGTAACTGTCGACGAGGCTGTAAACTATATTTTTCACTAGAGTCGGCCTGCGATTTTGTTTGAGTGCAACTCATATAAAACTGTTACGGCACTCGACAATAGTAAGTAAGAAATATTAGTAGGTCATCCAGAAATTACCAAAACAAACAAAGAAACTGTTTTACTTCTCAATCATATTTATTTTTTGAGTATAATGTTTTTAGGCTTTCTGTAAACGATTCCCGTATACTTTGTATCTCTCTTGTAGACCACTTATTAATATCGGTTCATGAATTTTTTGAGTACCAACTCTGAGATGTGTAGGTTACTTCAATAGATGTTACTGACTGAATTATTGGATGATATGGTATATATCTATATATGTATGTATTTACAAAAAAAAAATGTATTTGTGTATGTATATCAGCGACGCGATGCGACAGCGATGGTACAGGGTCTCCCTAGTTTGGGGTCAGATGGCCGTGTGTGAAAATGTCCCCACATATTATTATTAATATATCGCAGGATTTGTACAAAAAAAATGAAGATGTTTAGACAAGTTGAAATTCTAATTCTTATATTATTGGGTACCTAAAGAGTATCTTCAGGCATTTACAATATTTTAAAATCCCCGCAAAAAGAAATTATATTTTAACGAAAAGCTTTATGGGAAATAGTCTCACAAATAATGATTATTTTTTTGCCACACACTTGTTACATCACTTGTCTGCCAATTTAAAAGATCCGTTAACGTCGCTTGTCTTTCTTTTTTTTTTGTTGTTATTTTCATTTCGTAATATTTTAATTATGCGGGGGTTTAAAAATATGGTAAGTATATCAATCTAATCCTGGTAATGTATTCTTCACATCGGAAAATATTTTAAAACCTCAAAATTTTTTCTTATCATACAAATGAATGTATGCCATGATTCTTTATTCAGTTCCCCCAATACACGTTACTAGCCACTTTATTATCACCTGCCTAGCCTTTTCCTAAGTATGTTGGGGTCGGCTTCCAGCAAGAGCGTCGCCAGAACTCGCCAGCTGATGGCCTAGGGGGGGTAAGTTCATACATGGTGGATAGAAAACGTATACATTTTAATTACCCTTAAAGACACATGAAGCTTTTGGAATCTCTAGGGGGGGCACCTGCCCCTACCTGCCCCCCCCCCCCCCCCCCCTGGCGACGCCCTTGGCTTCCAGTCTATCTGAGTGCAACTGAATACCAGTGTTTTACATGAAGCGACTGCCTGTCTACGTCCACAACCCAGTTACTAGGTAACACGATACCCTTTGGACTAGTTTTCAGACTATATGGCTTCTAGCGTCTGTCAAAGATCTACAAATGACAACCGAGACACAAAGTACCTAAGGTTGCGGCGCGCCCCAGCCGAGAAACCGCTTAAAACAAACCGTCATTTTTGGCACGCACACATTGACATTACGTTTATAAGCATTCTCAAGCAGTTTCAAGCAGACTTCAGTCTCGAGTGTCTCGACATGCGACACGTATTGTCAAAATGAATAAGCGGTATTATTACGGTTGCAGTGTATTTGGTTGTTATTATTATTTGTTAATTATACCGGAACAAAATTTTGTGCAATTTGTTGAAGCAATGGAAGATAAATTCGGTTAATTTTTTGGAAAAAATATACAAACTGTAGAGTATTGAATAATCTTTTGAAGGTACTTTATATTTTGTGACCGAGACCAACAGCTTTACGTGATTTAGGAGGCACTGAGCTCATCGACCGCGGCAACCGTAACTATAGCAACTTTATACATCTATTAAATTCTTTCAACCAAAAGTTATTAGAGGAAACCAAAAAAGTTACCACAAATAAAACAAGAACTAAGCAGCTAGGGTAATGACACACTTGTTGCAAGCACTGTTATCGCTCTATATTATTGCTGATTTACATTTTACTGTACGCTATTAAGCCGGGGGATTTGCATAATGGTCGCTTTACGCATATTAACGGGTGATTGCGGATTATTGAATATAATTGACGTATTCACTGCGAGATTATTATTGTTCTGAATGCGACCTCTAATTATTGTTATGTGTTTTCTAAACGCGTTTTGTAGGAGACATCAATTTGGATTATAAAACCTCTGAATTGTGTAATTCCTGTCCGTAATCTAAATTGTTTATTTCTCATTTTTCCTGTCCTTGTTTTCCTTTTGGTTTGTCAAATTACACAATCAGCATCTTTATAAAATATCATAATTATGAGCTAAAAAATATGTCATTTTCTTTTTACGATTCCGTACCTCGTAAGGACAAATGGAACCCTATAGGATCACTTCGTTGTCTGTCTGTCTGTCTCTCCATCTCTTAAGACCCATTCTTCTCATGAATGGATCGATCTATCAAGCTGAAATGATATCGAATACTAAGGTCTGCAATCATTTGGAGCGGTGAAAAATTAAATTTCTAAGTCATCGCTGTTGCATATTATGACACTCGCCATTAGGATTTCATTGAATCAAAACCTATAGGATACTTTCCGTAGACCTGGAATCATAAAATTTGGCAAGAAGCCATGTCAAGTAGCGAAAGTACAAAAAAAAAATCGAAAATCGAAAATTTTTGTTATATCTTCCGTGTTGAACGAAGTATTTACATAACTACAAGTTTGTGCGGAACCCTCGGTGCGCAAATCCGACTCGCACTTGACAGGCATTTAATCCATGTGGTGACATCTATCACACCACTTGAGAACTACAATTGACATTTCTTACATCGCAGTATCAAAGTTCTCCGCGGCATTGGCATACAAGATCCCGACAGCAACCGTCGAGCAGTAGTCCACCAGATACAACTCTCGTCTGGTCGGAAGATCCTCCCTTTTCTACGAAGGATGAGGAACTTTCCACCCTGTGTCTTATACCTCTAAATCTATCAAAACACGACGCCGACTATTGATAGCTAGTGACTGTCTTACTGACTGACTACTGTCTCTTCGACTTCGAACTACGAAGATTGGCAGTCAGGTCTGCATACATTTTCTTTTCTTCCGCGAGGTGGAATAGTTTCCTTAGGCACCTGAGGAGGCACGCTGAAGCAGGCCGGTCCGGGATCGCGGAAATATCTCCAGTTCCCGCGACCGCCGACATAGGTGTGAGATAGAACACCGGGGAGGTTTTTAGTCAGTAAAAGTCTCACAAACCCCTCCGCCCGTCCCAGGGCAGAGGACATCCGTGAGGATTTACCACCCCACAGCACAAAAAATTTAAAATATATGGTTCCTTAGGCAAGCCTTCCTCTGACCGACACCTCGTTTTCCAGGTACTTTGTCCATCCTGATAAGTTTTAGAAAGGCTTAGCTTACGTGTCTTATCACGTGCCCTAAATACTGATAGTGACTGCAGTAGACAACGACTCAATCATCAACAGAACTTCAACTTTTTTGCCAAAACAAATACTCGTACATTCAGATCATGAAGCTGTGAGCCACGTCATTGTTCACAAAGGTCTAAGTTCAAAAAACGTCGCTAACTTCCGCACTGCCCGCCAACTTAAGAGCTATTCACTCTACAGTTTGTGTACAAACCCTGTATTAAGGAAACCTGTAGCAATCTATTTTGATTGTGCCCTGTAGATTATACTCTTTGCAGTTCTTTAAAATATGTACATTCTATTTTATATATATTAGGTCTTTACATATGAAATTGCCGCTCGGTATCAAAAAATTAAAAATAACATTTTTAAAAGAAATTATATATTTAGTCAATCGAAGTATGTACCATTGTTATCGATACACTTTCGCCATTTTATCGGGAGCTCATTGATCCCTTTGGTAAAAAAATCCTGGGAGCGAGAATCGATGAACTGCTTGAAGGCTGTTTAAACTGCCTCATCAGAATTGATTTTTTTTCCTTGTAAAAAGTTGTCCAAATTTCGGAATAAATGGTAATCGTTTGGGGCAAGATCTGGAGAGTATGGTGGGTGACGCAGAGTTTCCAGTCGCAGCTCCTCTAACTTGGCGACCGTCTGATGTGCAGTATGTGGTCGAGCGTTATCCTGAAGGAGCAATGGGCTAGAGCAATTGACCAATCTCGGTTGTTTAATGGTGAGCTTTTCCATCATTGTTTGCAACTGTGGACAATACATGTCTGCAGTAATCGTTTGGCCTGATCTCATGAAGCTGTAGTGGATGACACCAGCACAGGACCACCAAACACTAACTAGAATCTTCTTTTTGGTCAGTTTTCGCTTGGGGCAAGGTTTTGCCGGTTTTCCAGGGTTAAGCCATTGTGATGATCGCTTGCGATTATCGTACACGATCCACTTCTCATCACAAGTGACAATACGATTTAAAATTCCCTGATTATTGTGACGATTGAGCAAGGAAGCGCAGCAACCGACGCGTGTTTGTTGGTGTGTTTCAGTCAATTCGTACGGTACCCACTTTTCGAGCTTTTTTACTTTTCCAATTTGACGCAAATGGATAGTGATTGTTTTGTCACTTACTCCAAAGGCTGCTGCTAATTCAGAAGTGGTTTGAGATGGATCCGCTTCAACTATCGCCTTTAATTCTTCATTATTCACTTGAGTATCCGGTCGTCCACGAGGCTCATTTTGTAAATCAAAATTTCCAGAACGGAAACGTTGAAACCAAAAACGCACCGTTCGTTCGTTAGCGGTGCTTGGCCCGTACACGTCGTTAATCCTTCGAGCCGTTTCTGCTGCACTGGTGCCACGGTAGAACTCATATTCGTAAATATCGCGAATTTTTAATTTCTCCATTGTTGTTGCAATAGCAATTTTCAAGCCCAAACAAATGACGATAAAACAAATGAAACACGAATTTTAAAACAATATTCTTTAGTCTTTATTTTGAAATAATTTTGAATTTGGAATTCCTAATCAAACACAAAATATTTGATTTCAAAGTTGCCAGTATTAAGTATCGGCAATTTCATATGTAAGGACCTAATATATTCTGCCCTACTAAGCGCAAAAGCAGTATCTCTAAAGAATTGTAAACTAGAAGATCCGAAGGCATTAAAATCAACTATACGTTTTTTTTTTAGATAAGTACCGCTTTTACGCTTTGTAGGATAGTATTACTAGTTTCTGCCCGCGACTTTGTGTGGAAGTCAATCTTATATATAAAAATCTTCTATGCGTTTGTATGAAAGTGAACTCCTCCTAAACGGCTAAACCGTTTTTATGACATTTTTAGTGTGTGTTCCAGTGGATTCGAGAATGGTTTAGATTCACAATTGGACCCGGTAGGTGGCGCTGTTGTCGGGTTCCATTTTTAGGGCAAGACAACGTCTGCCGGGCCCGCTAGTATACCAATAAAATTTCAATATATCCTATATTACATTCGACAATAGTATATCTTTATATCAGTGAAATATTTTTTGTCATCGGGCCAGTACCTCCAGATATTACAAACAAAGACACTTCAACGCTTCATAATCGTTATATATAAAAATGAATCCCTATTTCCTTTGGTCACGGCATCACGCGTGAACGGCTAGACCAATTTCGCTAATTATTTTTTTGTTGTGTTTGTAAGGAGAAGAAGAATATGAAAGAAAAACTAAGAAAGTTGCGCGGGACATTAAAAAAATCAACATAATCCAAAAAAAAATACATACGGGTATATCACGTATTAGTTTCTTAAATGTTTGTAGTATTGGCGGTTTGTAGATTTTTTTTAGGGTAGGTAGGGACAGGAGAACATCTGTCGGGTCAGCTAGTATTTGTAGCATAGATATCCGATTTGTATAGATATTAGTGTAGGTGAATGCAGCTTTTGTTTTTATAGCTAGCTCGTGGCTAAGTCATAGCCGTACGGATCGACCAGTCATGAACTACGCATACCGCGGTCAGTCGTGGATGTGACCATTCATTTCATACCGACACCCCACCGTGCCTCGTAAAGCACGTAAAGCCATTGGTCCCGGTTGTCACTCGTACATCTTTGACAGTTGTTATAGGTAGTCAGAAGCTAGAAAATCTGACAACCAGTCTTACCAAGGGGTATCGTGGTACCCAGCAACGGGGTTGTGGAGGTGAGATAGGCAGTTGATCCATGTGTGACACTGGTATTCAGCTGTATCCAGTTAGATTGGAGTTAGAGAGTAAAAGGCTAGGTAGATTCCAGTCTAGGTTTTTAAATATTTTTAAAATATGCTCAAAATTAGACTACAAACTGCCTATACATTCTCACATTCAAACCTCGAATAATGCATGTATCAGCAATACCAACATAAACAAAATCCACGCAGTGTGACAAACATAACCGCGTGAGAATTAAAAAAATAAATAAAAAAGCAAACACAATAACTTAGTCGAGAACGCGTATCACGAGAATGTAAATCTGGTGCGCGTGGCCATGAATATTTTCATTATTTTCACCGAAACACCGAGAGGGAGGCATAATTTTTTAGAAGGCACTATAGCACGGTCGATCCGTTGATACATTTTGTCTATGGGCTTTAATATAAGGCGTAGAATACTCGATGAGCTGATAAGTGGATTTTTCAATTGGGCTTAGTTTTGCTTAACATTTTGACAGCAACGTTGACAAGAATGTCTGGACGTTGTCTTGCTTTGCTTAGCCTTAACAAAGGTTCAGGCTAAACTCCTAAGCCTTGAACACCGCCGCGCCGTTGCCAGCCTATCGGTCTTTTATCGAGTACATTTCGGAAAGTGTGCTTTAGAATTACACAACTTAATTCCCCCATCCCCATTCAATCACCGGACGAGCAGGGATACGGCCGAAGCGTCACCGCTATACGGTTGAAGTTCCTCGCTCTCGAACCAAGCGCTTTGCTTCCACATTTATTGTGCGAACTGCCAGACTGTGGAATTCACTGCCCGCCTCTCTATTCCCCGATACATATAATCTGGGTATCTTCAAGGCACGAGTGAACCGGTTTATTCTAGGCAAGCGTGCTACGCCTTAGGCCGCATCATCACTTAAGATCAGGTGAGTTGCGGCCAAACGCAAGCCTATAACAATATAAAAAAAAAACGTGCCCTCGGCGCCAAGCTACGAATGAATCTCTATGGAATCATGTTTCATGTAATCTGTCATGTAGTCGTGACCGTGGTGTGTCTGGCACATTATGGATTGTCATCTATACATGACTATGGCGGTCAACAGATTAAGCTAACCAAACTACGTTAATACTCCTCTAATTTTTTTAAATAATTGTAATGATGTTGGATGTAACGCTAATAAATTTTAAATATATTCTAAACATAAGTTTTGAATATACATTGACCTGTTTTTGCTAGATAGTAATATTTTTGACGTATCGATTTATTATTTTGAGAGTTTTTAGAACGACTCGTTTTTACATTTAGCTCAATTTGAGGTGTGAAAGTGTGTTACAACATTTTTGTTTTAACTTTTGACAGTTCACTAAAGGCCAAGCTTAGCTTACCTACTTTTAAAATTACAGATACGTAAGTACTCCCGTTGTTCGTAATACTCTTTTTTATTCAGGGCCATATAATAAACATTGCTATCAATTTTTTTTAGTTCGTCTGTGACTACAAACGTCATATTTATAAATACAAATTTTTTTTAATTAAATTCTCTGGAGACGAAATAAATTTCTCAATAAAGACAAACTTATCTGTTTCATTTCCGACATCGCAAAGCTCTTATGATTATAACAGGGAAAAAACTCGATTTGTTTATCCTCATCCCGTTAGGAAAAACAGTGATGATGTATTTTGATAAGTTTATTATTTTTTACCTACTCAAAATGTTATAAAAAGGCTCAGAGCTATAAAACCCTGATAGGATTTCCTAGAAGACGATGTTAGTTGAGTGCCTGTGTACCTATATATTTTTAGATGGAAACTGTATTACCAAGGTCACTTTCAGGCTACCTTGGTACTGCAATCTCCATTATGTAGATCAAATGCTTACTCTTTGCTACTCTCCTTTGTTAAAAATTGTGACGTCACACTATGCCGGTTTCAGAGGCTTAGACGTACGACCCGAAAGGCGAAAATATTTTATAAATTCTTTCGAAATTTCTTCAATCGACTTTAATATCAACGATCATCGACAGAAATCTGTAATTTTAATATCGACAGATATTAAAATTACAGATTTCTGTTTTATTAATATTCAAACTTAGTGATGTATTTACACCACGTTTTGAGAATGAACGATCTTCAGCCAGGGATTACCCATTCGCATTGGAAAAGGCAACTGAAAGTGATATCTCATCCCCATTTTCAATTATTTTCTACATTCCCTACACTAAACCTACCGGTGGGTATTCAGCACGTCATGGCGTAGAAAATGGATAATACACTATGTCGGTCACGTATCCGTCGGTCAAACAGGGTCAAATCGTAAAATTGTTTACGGTTTTTTCTCACTTCCCTCCAGGGCTGGATCGAGCAGTTCGAGCCTATAAAGTAAATGTCAATAGCCCCCGAAAGCCAGGTTTGAATGTGACTTTCAACACGATATATGAATATGGCAACGTTTTTATTTATTTGCACAGTTTTGGTGAAATTTAACAGTTAGGATTGCTTTCGGTATATTAATCTGCTCAGTTGCAAAACAAAAACAGAAACAGTTCTTTTTTATTGTTATAAGCTTAGATTAGAAAACGAATGGCAGATAGACCGCGCGGAACGCTGAGAGTGAAGCCAAAAAAGCAAATACAAATCAAAAGCGAATACATACAATGTCGTGATTGTATTCGCTTTGGAATTTGTATTTGTTTTTTTGGCTTCACTCTCAGCGTTCCGCGCGGTCTATCTGCCTTTGCCTTGATACTTATAAAAGTATATTCGTTTCCACTCAAATTGATTTTGATGACTGACATTGTAGCAAAGCCATCCGCGGAAAAAAATGATTCTCTTTAATGGTTTACTCGACTTAACATCAGCTTGGTAACAAGCATAGTCAATTATCTTTTTAACACTTACAAAATTAATCAATTACCTTCACCAAATCTTGCCTCCACATTTTCTAATAGCTAATTTACACGAGTGTCTCGTCGGTTAAAATCAAGCCTCCACATTGGGATGGTTTAATCAAAGGTTTTAATTTCCCAGTCGGTTGTCGTCACGGTGACGGCAGGGACAGGTGGCGACAGGTTGACATCTCTCTCTGGCAGGGTTGCGAAATGGGACATCGGGATGTTAGGAATGAATGCTTTGGAATTCGAAAGCAGCTTTTTAGGTTAGGTAGTATTGCGTATACTTTTGCCTTGAAGTATGATTGAGTAAGCTCTAAATAATGAGCGCTTCGTATAGCCGTTCTAGAACCAGTCGTGGTTAAAGAAATATTGAAATATACTAGACTAGTATTATAAAAAGGTAATATTTGTTTGTTTGTATGTAGGGGTTGTTAGAGTAAATACTCTTCCTAATCAATTTGACACCTTGTACCTAAAGAAGAAAAGTTTAGTGTGTGTCATGTTGATGTTCCTTTTGACTTGTAAAGAAAAATCCGAAGCTATTTAATCAAATATTGTTTGTGTTACCAAGATTAAACTTGTACGGTTAAATATCAGTTTTGTATTTTTGTTTCAATTGGGGTAATCTCCGAAACTGCTCATCCGATTTCATAAATTCATTAACCAATAGAAAGCTACGTTATCCCTAATTTTATGATGATATTTTATTATAGTAAATTAGGGATCCCTAAGAAAATTATCACAGACGAAGTCGCGGGTACAAGCTAGTAACTAATGAAACCTAATAAAGTTTTTTTTCTTATTAATTTCGAAAAATCCTTTCTCCAGGGCTCGTCGAATTTCATTGCGGCACTCTTACGGTGGTCGCCATTGTTGATTTTGTACCTTGCGCGATTGTTGGCTTACAGAAGTTACAGAAAGTTTGACATAGTGTGTGTGTGTGTATTGTCCCAATAAAAAGTTAAAAACCTTGGTAACTAGGGTTGCCAGCCGTACTCTAAAATAGAGTATTGTACTATTTGATTTTTGTACCTTATAATCTAATCCTAATCCTATCCTATAAAAATACACTTCTTACTCAATTTTACTATACTAATAGGTACCTACCAGTCGTGCATACACATAAATGTCATAATCCAAAACGTCAACGTCAAACGTCAAATTGTAATGTCAATATAACAAGTTGCTTTGAGGTACTGTCAGCAACAAAAGTCGATTAACACACATTTACATATTATCTTCTAAATAACACAAAATAATACGACGCAATACTTTTCAATATTTCAGGTCATAGTCAAAAGTTTATTTTATATTAAGTTTCCATCATTTCCGTATTTCATTTCATATTCTGATCAACAATTATGATTTAGGAAATTCTAAATGTTAATCAACTTTTGTTGCTGACCGTACCTCCTATTAATAATAATAATAATAATAATATGTGGGGACATTTTCACACACGGCCATCTAACCCCAAACTAGGGAGACCCTGTACTATGGGTGTCAGACAGCTGATATACATACACAAATACATTTTTTTTTTGTAAATACATACATATATAGATAAACAACACCCAGACACAAGGCAAACACAAGTGCTCATCACACCAATGTTTACCCTGGGCGGGAATCGAACCCGCAACACGCTGCGCAGCAGTCGATCGCTCAGCCACTGCGCCAACCGTGTCGTCAAAGTTATTAGTTATTATTTAAAAAATGATTATACTTTTTTAATATGTTACTTAACAACACTAGTTGGCAACCCTATGTGTGACCCCTACTTACCCAGTGTACGGTATTGTACCGTGCAGCTTTTTATTTATTTATTTATTTATTATTAAATGCACCATGTACACAACCAGAGCTTACACGCTAGGCTTAAAACTAGTGAGTACATGACCCTGTTAGGGCGCAGCAAGATAGGTAACTTAAAACTAATAATATGGCAGATTAATATCACATTGACGGACTTTCACAGTTCAAATATTATATTAATTAATTAAACTTAAATCTAGCTTTAATCATAAAAATAATAAATATAATAATATCAAAACAAACAGCTATACAATAATATTAAAACAAACAGCTATATACTTATATTTGTACTCTATTTTAATGTTTTATCTTCCATAAAATCCTGAATACTATAATAGCATTTTTTTATGAGCAATACCTTTAGCCGAGCTTTAAATACACATAGTGTTTTTGTGGACCGTATGTTTTCAGGTAATTGATTGTATATTAGTATGCTTCGGTATTCTGGGCTATTTTTATACATTTGTAGTCTAGGTGCTGGTAGACTTAACTTAGTTTTGCGCCGCTCGTTCTTATCAAAATTAAATAGTTTTAGGTTTTTCTTAACAAAAGTAGCTATTTCTAATATATAAATGGAGGACAAAGTTAAAATTTTTTCTTTTATAAAGTGGGGTTTGCAGCTACCTCTAGGTTTTATTTGAAATAATATTCGCATACATTTCTTTTGCGCAATAAATAAGTCAATCGCATCTACACTGTGCCCCCACATGATGATACCGTAGCGTAGCCACGCGTAGGCATATGCGTAGTATGCCGAAAGGGCACAGTGAGTGTTTGTGTTTGATTTTAGCACACTAAGTCCATATGAAAATTGTGACAGCTTTATTTTCGTTTTTTCGACATGTTTTTTCCAATTTAAATGAGAATCTAATGTAATGCCTAATAATTTGAATTCATCAGCTTCTTCAATTTGGATGGTGTCTGTTATTTTTTTTAGGTTAATTTTTTGTTTTTGGTAGGGTTTAAACTGTATGATTTTAGTTTTTTTATTGTTTACTTCAAGATTGTGATTCTGAAGCCAACATTTTAGGAGATTAAAAGTTTCAATAATTTGGGAGTTATATTGTAGGTTGTTAGGGGGGCTTTTAAAGAGTACGGAGATGTCATCAGCAAACAACACACATAGATGGTCACATATTTTTGGCAGGTCATTAATGTAGATTAGAAAAAGTATACATCCTATTACACTGCCTTGTGGAATAGACCAGTTTGTGGTTAGTATATTCGAGCGCACGCTTTGTACCTCACATTTATCGTAATCTAGGTGTTCTATCTGTACATACTGTTTCCTATCCGCGAGATACGATTTTAACCAGTCAAGTGCGTCTCCCCTGATGCCTACTCCATTTAATTTCGTTAATAGGATTGAGTGTGATACTTTGTCATAGGCTTTCGTCATATCTAGTAGGAGACCTATTGCATAGTTTTTGTCCTTGATATAAGTAAGTATTTCTTGTGTGTATTTGTAAACTGCCAGGGTTGTCGATCGATTTGTCCGGAATCCAAATTGGTTGTTGTCGAGTATATCGTATTTTTCTAAGAATTTACACATACGTTTGGTAACTACTTTTTCAAATATTTTTGAGAACGCTGGAAGAAGTGCTATTGGTCTATATTGACTAGGATCGTTACAATTTCCACCTTTTTTTGGTATAGGTTTAATTATTGCTATTTTTAGTCGCGACGGGAACGTTTTTTCCGTGAAAGATTGATTTACAAGGTACGTTAGCGGAGGGGTGAGTTCTAGGATACATGTTTTTATTAATGTTGTGGGTATCTCGTCGATGCCACAACTGTGTTTGTTTGGAAGGTTCTGAATAACGTCAAATATTTCTTTTTCTGTAACCGGTTCTAGGAACATAGAATTTATAGCGGGCGTAATTACTGCATGATCTTTGGTTGTTTGCGAGCTGTTGTTTTGCGCGTTTGGGGAGCCTACGGAAGCAAAGTATTGGTTAAACCTGTTTGCAATAGTGTAGGGACAGTTTGTTATGTGGTTATTTATGTTTAGTTTTATGTTTTTGCTGTGAATATTTTTAGATTTTTGTGTTATGCGTTTTATTATATGCCACATGGTCTTTGTTTTATTTTTTGATTTTTCCATCTCTTCAGAATAGTTTTGTTTTTTAGAAACTTTTACACATTTTTTCAGAATTTTTGAAAATATTTTGTAATGGTGTTTTAGTACTTTATTTTTAGTTTGGTTTACTAATGTTTTTAAGAGTCTTTTATGTTTACACGATTTATTAATTCCTTTGGTTATATAGGCGTTATTTCTGGTGCTCGCAATTTTTATACGTTTTAGTGGAATTGTGGTATTTAGGATTTCTTTTAGTGTGTCTTCGAAGAGGTTGTAGTTTTCGTTTATTTTATTGTTAGGTATTAGAATGTTTTCCCAGGCTATGTCTCTTAATTTAAGTTTGAAAGGTAAGTAGTATTTTGGGTGATTTATTGGTCGATTTTTTTTGTAAATGGGTTTAATTTGTGTCCTAGAAAACAGTTCAAAGCTATAAGTTACACATTTATGGTCGGAGATTCCTTTATCCTCAACGGATAACAATATATTTTGATTATTTGTAAAGATTAGGTCTATTAAGGTTGATGACGTGGATGTTTCCCTAGTTGGCTTGTTAACAATTTGATGTAAATTATATTCAAGCATAGTTGCCATGAGTTTTTTATAGTGTTTAGAACTCGGAACTGCGTTAATATTAAAGTCGCCTCCAATTACTATATGTTTCTTGTAGTGGTGTGATTTTAGTTTTGTGAGTAACAGTTCGAGAAATTTAAAAAAATTATCTATTTTACGGTCCGTTCTATACAAAGTAATAAGGAGTATATTAGGTTTTATTTCTACCGCACAACATTCGATGACATATTCTATAGTTAAGTCGCTAAGGTCTGACCTCTCAGTATACGTGGTTCCGGTTGGCAACAGGATAGCCACGCCACCGCCGCGGTGCTGTCGGCGACAGTATGCTGCAGCGATCTCGTAGCCGTCGATTTGCACATAGGGGTGTTGTTTTTCGGTGATCCAAGTTTCTGTTAGGCATACAGCTTGGTACTGGTGTTCTTGAAGTAGGTTTTCTAGTAAATGGGTCTTATTTTTTATGCTTTGGACATTTTGAAGTATAATACTGTATTTAGTTTCGAAAGGAACGGTCTGCTGAGTTGTGAGTAGAGTTGTTCCTGGAAGAGTTGTTGAAGTCGTTGCTGTTAATTTCGTTGTTGTTAATTAAAACAGGGTTTTTTCCGGGAAGGGCTGTTGTTTGTGTATTTGGTGAGTTATTTTCAGTTTCCATCATATTTTGTATTAGGCCGTTAATTATTAGTTGATTATTTCTAATCACCGCATGGTGACCCTCTTTTCGTGCTTCGTATAAGATTTTCCTAAGTTTGTGTCGTTTTTGGAGTGCTTCATTTTCCAAGAATTCGCCAATAACAACTCCAGATCCCTTTAGAAATTGTCTATTTTGGAGGATGTACCTGGTCATTTGTTTGCTAATTAGCTCTATCACGATTGGTCTGCGATATCCTTGTTTTCCTAGTCTTGTCAGTTCATCAATATGTCCTTCTAAATTGACGTTCAAACTATCATAAAAAATGTGTAGGATTCGGTCATAGAGTTCGTCTTCTGTCTCCCAGTTGGATTCTTCGAGTCCATAAAGAACTAGTTTCTTGTTGTTGCTAGTATTGTAGGTAGGTTTGTAGCTGCATTGGTTTTGAATGTATTTTATTTCACTGTTTAGGCGGTCGCATTCTTTTTCTAAATTAATTATTTTCCCTGTTAAACTTTGTATATCACTGCTTAGTTTATTTTGTTCAGAGGTCACATTATTGAGTTTTCCTGTTATTTCAGTACTTAAATTCGCAATGAATTTTTTTATTTCTTCCTGTATGAGAGATTTAAGTTCTGTTTTAATTTGTGAGACAATTTTTTTCTCGTTACTCTCAAGTTTTTTATCTAATAGTTGGCTGAGTTGATCAAGTGAGAATGTGGGCGCGGATGCACGTTCTTGGGTTGATGGTACTGCCTGGTTGTTTATCGTGTCTCCTAAGAGGCTCTCATCAAAAGTGGATAGTTCGTATAATGATGAGTCATCATTATTTTTCTTCCGTTCGGCTAATGTTTGTCTGCCTGATGGGGTTGGTTTTCTTAGAGTGACATTAGGATCTTGGGAGAGAGCTTTTTTATTTTCAATGGAAGCAGCGCAAGCTGGAATATTCTCATTGTTCCTTCTTGGTGTTTTGGCTGTACAAGCAGGACACTTCCATACTTTCTTGAAATCTGAAAGTCGGGTTTCGGATATGTTAGCACATTCTAAGTCGTAGGTTTGACTACATTCGTGGCAGACTATATATTTTTTATTGAATATGTCCTGGTGACATCCTTCGCACATTAGTACATTATTTTTGTTTTCCATGTTTGGTTTCAAAGTAACTGGTGCTGCCCTCTGTTTCTCGTAAGCAGAAGAGTGTAGTAACAATTTTTGGCAATAGATGGCGTTGGGTAATCGATGGTGCACAGAGTTTAGTTCAGCGGATAGATAGATGGCATTACAAGTTCAATTTATACGCAAATTCGTGATTGATAACACAATTTTTAAATTTCAACTGTTATTTGGTTTTTGTTTATCGTTATTTTTAGCACTTACGGCATTTATCGTGATTATGGAGCACTAAGTATTCTTAAATAAGCTAGAAAAACACTGCTTGTTGGTTGGAGATGTTGGAATCACTTCGTAATGTTTATTTTCTTCTTCACTATTTGGTTTTGTGAACTTTCTTTGTTATTGTTTTACTCATTAATATTTTTGTTGGATAACGATATCACGGAACTATTAGACACTTAACTTTGTTTTTACACTGTTTTGAGGTGGATTGCGTTAGTTTACTTATTTTAAAGATATTTAAATTGTGGAGCTGATGTTTACTTTGCGCAGTGGCGCCCTCTTCCCTCTACTACTTACTGATAGAATACTATGATATTAAATGATACCTTTTAAGAATAAGTGATAAATGATACTGATATGATATTGATACGTGAGAGCACACGGTGCGTTCGATGACCGGTAGTGAACTAAACTGTAAGTAAGTGAAAATGAATAATTAATGTTGGCGGATATGCTGACGCGGTATGTACAATAGTTTCGCAATGTACCTACGGTTGCACCGTACACCCAGTATAAATGCAGTCATAGAACATGTGTTCTAAATTTCTAAATAGTAAAAAAAAAAAAAAAAAAAATACAACAAAAAATAAATAAATAATTATCCTAAGTTTTCCCCTTGCACATGCACTCACTCTCTCTCTCACACACACACACACACACACACACACACACACACTCACCACTTACACCACACACCACACACACTTAGTAGATACCGTTCTTGTTATCATTTTTTTCTTTGTTAATTTTAATTGTCTTTGCACCTAAATAGTTTCCAATTTTGTGCTTAGTATAACAAAATTGTAAAATTTCAACTTATTGTTACAAATTAGGAATAACATACACATCTGCTTAGTTCATAACTATTCCTGTAATTAGTATCTTTTATTATGGGCTATAATGATAATAGAGGGTGGGCGCTGATGCCTATAATTACAAGATATTAAGTTATCTTAGCTTAGGTATTGGCTGCAGCTCTAATTTATAACTTGATTAACCTTAAGGTCTTATTTTTATTGTAACACTACATTTACTTGCTTGAAGGTGCAAATAAACTGTTTTTGTTTTTTGTTTTTTTTATGTGTTCTAAATTAAGTTGATCAGATGAGGCGATTCCTCGTCATAATTTCAACAGTTATTCTTACTTTGCTCGTTCGTCCTATAGCTTGTCTTATTCATACTGTAAGCCTGTACAATAGGTACTCATACTCAGCTCTCACGGGTACCTATGTGTAGTTAGGTTTTCGGTGCTAATTGGGTCGGCGCTGAGTACCTGAACAGGTGTATCTACCTACGCTTTTTCTGTTCGACGAAATTTTGCTTTCGTAAATATATTGAAGGATATTGTGTTGGCGGCTTTTGTTTTAGAAGCGTGTTTTATAAGAAATCGTTTTTTTTTTTTTTTCTTAAGCTCAAGGCACACTTACGGAGTAGGTTATAGTAGGCGTAAATGCTATGTATGCGTCGCACCTAAGTCACGGTTTTGATTTCCACTGATTTAAACCTTTTTTCTTTTTTATTAGCCTGTGTTTGTGTCCCACTGCTGGGCAAAGCCCTTTCTCCTTCCAAACTTCCCGATCTTGTGCGATCTCTGCCCACGTTTGCCCCGCAAATATGGTCAGATCGTCACACCGTCACCACTTCGGTCGACATGTGGCGGCGATCGAATAGAATAGAATAGTCTATTTGTTTGTTAAACATAGGTGTACGTATATATAAAAAAGATCTTAAACATTTAAATAGTGCGCTATGCTTTGCCAATAATTAACTAACTAATTAACAACTAACAATACAACATACAATAATTAATTACCTATTATTATTTTCTTGCATTTAGATATACAATTATAATTAGCTGAGGTAGTACGAAGTGTTTTAATTATTACCATTAATTCCAAAACTATTGAATATTCTATTAATTATTACAATAAGGACAATATTACATGCATTTTGACATATAAGATTATTATTACATTTAGAAATACATGTGTGATAATGATTACATTTCAGATTAAGTAATTATTAATTCATAAATACAGTACATTGATTTATTATTTAAAATCAAAAGATTAGTTTCTAATGCAAAAAACAACAATATATTACAAAGATTTGTCATTAAGGAACTCATGTCGATGTCCTCCTTCAGGTGTCCAGTGAGTGACCATCTTTGCCCATCTCTCCGGATGCATTCGTGCAACGTGGCCAGCCGACTCCCACTTCAGCCTGGCTGTTATTTTGTAATTACACCTTTAAGTTTTTTTAAATAACAGAACTACGAGAACAAGCGCCTTAATAGTTACTGTAATGAAATGTTTTATGCACAATTGCTAGTCATTATAAAACTGCTATCAAGAAAAAGCATACACAACTAGTTTTGATGAGACTGCCACAAGCCAATAATTTTCTTCGCTTAACTTCTGCAATAAAAGCAAATGAAATACGTTACTTCATTGGCTTTAATAGTGAACCAACCGCCACCTTTTACGAGGCAATAATTTGCTCTACCGTGGTTTTATATTGCACCATAACCATACTGAGCTATCAAAGGAAAAGATATTTGTCATGCATAGTAGAGTTCTTCAAAAACCATTACCTACAACTTTCCTGACTAAAGCGTGTTTTGCAATTACACAAAAATAAATAACCTCCTCAACTTTAAAGAAGTCAGTTAAAATGTAAAGTAAACATTCTACGGTTCTTCTCACAGCGGTCTCTATTTTTGATTTACGAAAATGTTGCTTACAAAAATAGTTACTGCCGCACTCAGAGACGTCACATAATAATAATGAGTAATTAACTTTATTTGACCAACATAACTTGAACTCTCAATCTGTCATATTTTTGACTGACAGCGTTCCAATTTATGATGGTTAACTAAAGTTGATGATTCATTATTATTAAGTGATGTCTCTGAGTGCGGCAGTTAGTGTACTAGTGTATGTGTGTGTGTGTGTGTGTGTGTGTGTGTAGTAGTAGTATAACGCGCTTGTATTCGCAACTCCACGTCTCAGCGCGTATTTTGCGTACAGTAGTCGAATGGTACTAGGTGCGTCGCTGTATGACGCAGCTAGATTTGGTCAAATACTAATTTTAAATAATGCTGCTTGTCTTTCAACAAGAATAACTCATTTTGACTCTTTCCTTTGTCGACTTTCTTGCCTAACTGACCGACCGACTCCTTGACAATTTAAAAGTGCCTTTAAAAGTAAAAGGTTAAATTGAAATATGCTTCCACTTTGACTTTTTCTGGAAAACCGAATAAAATTTAAAAATCGAAACAATAGGTCAATCAAACGCTACTCTATTGATATGAGCCTGATGATTAAAAGTATTCCAACTTTATTAGGTACATTTTCACGCTTCAACAACGTACTTTTTATACTTCCAGCTTTAACTTTTATTTTTATCACAGGTACGCAAAATAAGTTAATTCCACATTTTCGACACGTGGACACGTGGGACTTTTTCCGGACATGTGAACCTAAATGCTCTACAGACGTTCGACCGGCCAGTTTAATACGGTTTTTATTGTCACCGTAATGGCTAACCTATTGACCTTTTTAGACTTTTTATTGATATTGCCATCGTTGAATAAATTTTTGTAATAAAAAGGCGAATCGAAATTAGTAAAAATACACCCATCTTGACTTTCACAGTAAATAATCATGGCGAGATCCATACATTGATTTGTATGAAAAATATAAATAATTTAGAGGGTTAAAAATATTTTCCAATGTGAAGAATACATTACCAGGAGTAGATTGATATATTTACCATATTTTTAAAACCCCGCATAATTAAAATATAGCGAAATGAAAATAACACTTTTTTCGTTTCATCTCGATGCCCATTTTGTGTTTATAAAAAAAAGAAAGTGACACAAATGATGTGACAAGTGTGTGGAAAAAGATAATCATTATTTGTGATATTATTTCCCATAAAACGATGCAATTTCAGAGTAAGCACTGTGAAACTGTTACTGTCAGTCGCCGTTTCGTTCTGAAATAATGAGCGTTTTTTTCGTTAAACTATTCACTTTAATGCGGGGTTTTAAAAATATTGGAAATGCCTGAAGATACTCTTTAGGTACCCAAGAATATAAGAATTAGAATTTCAACTTCTCTAAACATCTTTATTTTTTTGTACAAATCCTGCCATGATTCTTTGTTCCTTTTTCGAATGATTGAGTGAGTTTCTTTATAACACCTTTTTGGGTACAAATTGACACTCTAATTCTATTCAGCCAGTTTGCCTACTTACAACAAAGCTGAGGAAAATTCCTGAAAACAATTCCTTTGTTATCGTTCATGTTGACCAAAAGTAAACAACACTCCATTTATAATATTATATTGAAAACAGATCAAGTTGCGGATACACACACTAGATAGAAAAAAGTTTGAGGTGAAGTTTTAGAAAGTAAAACAGGGCGTTAGGAAAAGTGTAATCGGGCGAGGCGAACGGAAGTTAAGAGAGATATATAAATTAGTGAAGATAGAAAGAGAGAGAGTTACGTTTCGTATATTACTGTAAGGGCAAGAGAGAGAGGTGCGAGTACACATTTTCTTTCTCTCATAGCCAGTTGCAAACGGATACATACATACATGTAAATGGAGCTAAAAAAATATACTTCAGTCGTGTGGTCTAAAGCACACTTTCTTTTTAATAACAATAACATACAATAAAACATTTCCTAAAAAAAAATAGCAGTTTGACTACTTAGATAAAACAATAAGTGTTGTCAAAATAAAGTGAATGCTATCTGCGGTGACATCCCAAGTTTTATAGTTGTCATAAAATGACCTATTACGGCCGTTTACGACTGAACCGAAAACCAAATTAGTTCTATGAACGATAGGTACTCATGAAATAAAATTGACTGGAAAATTCAGGATATTAGATACCAAGACCACGCACACTTTTTTTTATTGTCACACTATACATTTTTCAACTACCTACTTGTTTTTGAAATGTTTGTTATGCCAGACCGAATAAATAACAAGATTCAACTCAAACATTTTAAGCTATATCATTCCAAAACTTATTTATAACAAACAAATCCTTTATAAAGTTAAGTAATGAACACGCAATACCAGTACTTGGTTACACCACTAGCATCAACTAGCATGTTTATTCCAATGAAACTAGTGAAATACTCGAAAAAAGTAACATTGCAAACTCTGTGTAATTTTGGCAACACAGTAAACTTTCTCTGTCGTCTTTCTCTTTCGTCTATGGTTGCTGGTTGTACGCTATAAATGACTATGCTTTTCTCTCTCTCACTTACGAGTCCTATGTTATTATTTTTATTTACTACATTTTTTGTGATATAGAGTAAGGCGGCCCGTAGACATACAATTACATTGTGCAATTGACATTGTGCCTTTCAATCTTATTGTACAATAAGATTGAAAGGCGCTTTGAATCCAAACGATCAATTATATTGCATAATAATAAGAATTGCGCAATGTTTTCGTGTTCAGTCGCCGTCTGGCTGGTTGGTCTGGATGGTTGTCTGTGGAAACATCTCTATAATGTACTTATTTAGAAAACAATGTTTTATAAGCGGCGTTTTTTTTTATCACGGCCATGATATTCTTTGCTCTTGACATTACACAGAGACGGCAATTCTCTGTATAATTGGATCCATTCGACAATAAACTCTCTTTCCTTAACTTTTGGATTCTCTTTTTTGCCATTTTTGCGCGAGCGCGCGCGCGTGTATTCCTCGTCAAGACGAAATACACATAAAAAAATATTGCGCAATACTGACCCTACACGATGCAATAGAAAAATATTAAGCAATAAAAATTAAACTCGCTCAAACTTTCGTTCAATCATTGCGCAATCTTCAATATTTTGAGCAATATTACGAATTTTTCAATATTATTGACCGTAGAGGGTTCAATAATATTGAAAAATTCGTAATATTCCTCAATATAATTGATCGTCTAGGCGCCGCCTAAAATAAAACTATGATAGTGTTTGGAAAATACAAAACGATAAAAGTCTCAAGGTATTCATTAGCCTCGAATTGAAAAAGAGAGCAGCCCCTTTTTAACCAAATTATAAAACCAAACAATTTAGGTTTTATCGTTCAATAGGTTTCAAGAATTGTTTAAGAACTTTGCCTAACTATCAGGCACGGTAAACTCAACCAGATAACATTCATTTAATTTTCCCAAATCTGCATTAACCATAGATATCCAAGCATTAAAAATAACATACTCAAAGTCTGCCAAACTGCATAACATTTTGTCGGCAGTTGTTCTCTTATAGGAATTATTTGTTTTTGTTTCTAAACGTATACCTAATGTGCTAATAAAATTTAAGTATTTTATTCGCCCAAACACGCGCCAGGGCGTGAGGTAGCGGACACAAGCCTGTAATACAATACAGCACATTGTAATTGGAGATGTCCACAAAATCCATTATTTACTAACACTTATTATGTGTCACTTGATCAAAGAGTACAATGTCAAGGCTGGAGACAGATTGTTTGATACTCGATATTAGATACATCCATCTTTCTAATTATAGATTGAAGTAACACTTAGACCTAGTATTATAATGAATTGGGTGACGTTTGCCATTGCTTAGTTTACAAACATTAGTAACATGGCTATTGGCTGGTGGATTCGATTAACTTTTTTAATAATCAATGATGAACTTTTGCGTGAAAGTGTCTCATGGAAGCTGTGTGCCGGAAATCAAAAGGTGAATAGACATGGGTATGCATGACCCGCTTGGAGGGCATTTGGAAGAACTGAAGCATATCATGGAAAACCAAGAACAACTTAGTTTTCCCAATTTTCTTATACTGCGTGCAGACATGGACCATTTTGCTTAGAGAGAGAAAAAGGATTGATGCATTCGAAATTTTGGAGGCGAATACTGCAGATACCGTGGACTGCAAAACGCAAAAAAAGTATCGATCCTAACGCAGCTGAAATTGAAAAACAAGATAGCCAGCAAGTAGCCAGCAGGCTATCCAGGATTTGCCACCGCCGTATACTATCATACTGTGGATATATAGCGAGACGTGGCGATGAAAGCCTAGAAAGTTTAAAGAAGCCTAATAGTATTAAAAATTGGTCATCGTTGGCAAAGCAGGTGCAAGAAGAGCGCGGGTTACTTCACAACAAGATGGACTAGCCAGCTCTAAAAGAAGAGGGAAGAGTGAAGTTGCACGATGGCCCCCAACAGGAGTTGCTGGAGACAAGCAGTCTACTCTATCATGAAGACATCCTCGCGATCATGATCTTCAGTCATTAAGCTCGTGAGAGAACCAAGAAAATGTAGGTTTTTTCAAAATCTAAAATATCGTACGTTGCTTGCTTGCAAGTATAAAATAAAACAATTATCAGTTCAATCAAACTCAAGTTCAACGTCAAAGGTCAAGCCAAACTGCTTGACACACAAATACCTATCCAATTCATTGACCTAGACATAAACTTAAAGAAAAACGTCCACAAAATCGGCATACTTGGCAACGTTAATCAGGGTATTATCGTTCTCGAGTACAATGTCAAGGGCCGAGCCAGAGTCGTCGACAGTCGACACGCGATCGCGTGGGCGCGACAACTTTATCGCGACGCGTCAACGCGACCGGCGCCTAAACCGACGCTTGTTACAGACGGCTGTTCAGACTTTGAATAAAGTTGTTTTTGTAACCACAGTGCTATTTTGAATAGGGTCTGTTGAAGGAAAGTGAAACGTTGAAGTTTGTAGATCGGATCTTTTTTTTGACGTACGATACCTATTCAAGCTGGTTATTAGAATTCTTTTGTTAGGGTGTTACTACACCAATCGATCGATCGACGTTGATTGATTGGTGTGGTAGCTTTGGCAGATCGACGGATACCGTTCGACTAACCAATCGATCGATTGCCGGTCGATGGCATCCGTCGACGTTGATCGATTAACCCCGGCCATAATCCATCAGTTTCTTTCGAAATGTATTTACAAGAGGACGCGCAGGCCAGGTAGATAGCGCCCGGGGCGCAGGCGGGCAGCAGGTGATAATGGGGAGCAGACTGCGCGCGGTACGGCTAATCAAGCAGCTCGATCGACGTCGACTACCGTCGATCGATTGGTCTGGTAACACCCGAGATATACAAACATGACTAGACTAGGTATCACTTGGTTCTGGGATCTGCTAACCTAGGAGACAATACTGCTTTGTCAATATTGATTTATTTATTACAAAATGAAAACTTGCAGCCAAAAAAGTAAACCATAGTCGACAGGAAGCCAATTACAAATGTATTGGTAAGATTTTCCTGCTGCTGCTTTGAACACGGAGTCTACGACCAATTCGACTAAATTTGGTTGAATGGCATTGATTTTCGATCAGTTTCACCTTGCAAACCTGCCGAGATACACCAATCTCACAGCATTTCATCACAAAGTAATGCATAATCCTTGGTGTGAATTAATGGTGTGGGTATATGTTTGTTAAATGTTAGTATATCTCTGTATTTTTCTGCATGTCTGTATTTTTCTGCATGTGTTTTGTCCCTAATAAATAAAATAACATTAACGAATGACACTATTCCAAGCTTACATTATCAAAAACACGTACTCTGTAATTTCACTATCACTACATATTATAAAACAAGTCTCTCGCCGCGTCTAACTGTCTGTTCGCGACAAACTCAAAAACAACTGATCGGCTTTTCATGCGATTTTCACTAATAGGCAGAGTGATTAATGAGAAAGGTTTAAGTGTATAATTTGCTAAGGTTTTATGTAAAATTGGTGAAATATGACGATAATACCCATGCGAAGCTGGGGCGGGTCACTAGTTAGTAATAAGTAAGGGAGCGTATAGCACTACCCGCTTATATCTGCGACACGCTACCTAGTTACTTTAGTGGGTAAACAGTTCCTCGGCTCTTTACCTACTTGACTCCAAGCCAACATTAGCTGGCTGGAATAATAATTTGAAAGTAGAACAGGGGTAGTTTCGAAATGAGCGGGGTAGTAAAGTGGTTGTCGAGTTAGTTGCTTACCAATCAGGGGTGTGATTCTGTAAGACCTCATTCTAAGCTTCGAACCTGAATCCGCTGTGAATTTCTTGATTGGCATTCTAAAAACTCGGTTGATCATTCCAATTTACACTAGCGCCAACCTTGCGAGCGTATCAGCGAGTAGAACTAAATTGACAGGGAGATTTTGACAGATAAAGTATGAGATGACGTAAGAAGTCGCATTCTATAAGGTAATTTCCCCGTCACTTCAATGCTCACTTCGCAGTCGAACCCGATTCAAAGTGTCAAATATATGAAGGTCATTTTGAACCTTATGCAAAGTGAGAGTGCAGGAAATTTTCTCTCGGTCACGGCTGCTCATCTCAATGGAGACTAGCCGGAGGAGGGAGATATTATACTGCACGAGTGTGTGAATAAAGACAGGTGCACCCCCTGTTTCTTCACTCCCATAGTCCTGTGGGATGGCAATCTGACACAACCGCAGAGAAATCAGGACTAACGACATTACGTGCTTTCCGAGACACGGAGATGTGTCTGCCTCTGCGAAATTTCTTATGGGAAATTCTAATAAAACGTCGCCTAACCTTGGAATCCAAACGAGGATCCTACGCTCAGCAGCCTCGCTTGGATGGACGAGACCAACGGAGGAGTATTACTATGTAGAAAATATAACTAAAGCATTTTGATGAGTGAGACCCAATTGACATGGACATATCGCGTGGATGTCTCCACTGTTCCCAGTAATTTCATAATCAAAATAAGTACTCAAAAGATATTACTATAAACAAGAAAGGGTGAAACGAATCAAGTTGTCAAATGAACTAAAAGTGTTAGCTATTGAGCGTCAGCTTATAAAATGACATTAAACTTAAAGCCGGATTAGGTCCCGGTGTTAAGCAAAGCCATTTGAAGCAGCGACTTTAATCTCTTATTTTAAAATGTCGATAGCAAATACATTTTGTCAACATCTTCGTATTTGCTCCTCCGCTGTTCTTTTCTGATTAATTTTGTTGCGGGATCCAAAACAGTTGAATCGTTTCTCTGGGACCCGTCGAGCTTCATTGCTTTGGCGCTTTTCTGGTGACCGCCACTGTTGATTTTGGCTTACAGAAGTTTTGGAATATTGAGGCGGGCTTGTCCCATTTTAAAAAAAACTCCGTATTTTACAGGACATAGAGTTGTTTGTAAATTAATTAGTCTAGGGGGATGATAGACAACATGTCTGGTTTTTGCAATCAGCATTGTTGTGCGTAGGCTGAAAGTTTACATGACCGGCGCAAAGCCTAAGAAGGTTTGTTTACCCCCCATCGCCCAGAACTGCGTAGGTGGAACGTTGTTTATGGATACCGTTAAACACGGTGAATAGGGATGCAGGGGTGAATCGGGACGAAATTTTAAAGGGAATTTTAACGTTGAAATAGTGTACCTAGTATTGTACCAAAAGAAAAGAAAAAGTTAAAAAAGTTTTTTTGTAAAATGAAGGTCTTCCAAAACTTAATATTTAAGGTACTAGTCTTATGGTCAATAAGTTATCTCAATGAAATATGGTAGATAGGATAAGAGCATTAATAATTTTGTAAGCTAGTGATTAGTAATAATAATAATAATAATAATATGTGGGGACATTTTCACACACGGCCATCTGACCCCAAACTAGGGGTAACTACAAATACATTTTTTTATTAGTAGGTAAGTTTCCAATCTTTCTAATATTGAGCAAATACCAAAATATGACTACACTACTTTTACTTTTCTACTACTTTGAAGTATACTAGCTACTCAAAACATAAAGGATGGAAGGATATCGTGACGAAAGCTTTTCTATGCATCCAACGACCACGTACCTACGGTAAGTTGTAGGAGGAACGTCACCCAATTTCGTTCAACCTCAGGAACACCTGCCACACGCAAGTCATTTGCAGTGGCCTATGGAAAGCACACTACACACCTAAGTAGGCCGACAATGGCACACTCACTGCATTGACCAAAGCGTCCCCACATCTGCCTTAGAAGACATTACAAACGCCTCTACAATGCTGTGATAAATGTGGTTACCTACAAGGCACAAGTAGTCTAACAAAAAAAAACTGCCAAGTGCGAGTCGGACTCGCCCATGAAGGATTCCGTAGCAGCAAGTAAACAAAATATAAAAGCTTTATTTTATTTTTATATTTAAGTTGATTGAATGAAAGGTAAATTGCGGTTTACGATTTATGACGTATTAAAAATAACTACTTACTAGATCTCGTTCAAACCAATTTTCGGTGGAAGTTTACATGGTATTGTACATTATATATTTTTTTTAGTTTTATCATTCTCTTATTTTATAAAGTTACAGGGGGGGAACACACATTTTACCACTTTGTAAGTGTCTCTCGCGCAAACTATTCAGTTTAGATAAAAAAAATTATTAGAAAACCTCAATATCATTTTTGAAGACCTATCCATAGATACCGCAAAAGTATGGGTTTGATGAAAAAAAAAATTTGAATTTCAGTTCTAAGTATGGGGAACCCCCAAAATTTATTGTTTTTTTTTCTATTTTTGTGTGAAATTCTTAATGCGGTTCACAGAATACATCTACTTACCAAGTTTCAACAGTATAGTTCTTATAGTTTCGGAAAAAAGTGGCTGTGACATACGGACGGACAGACAGACAGACACGACGAATCCATAAGGGTTCCGTTTTTTGCCATTTGATACGGAACTCTAAAAACCATTGATTTGAAAAGAAAAAGAAGAAGTCAAACAACGGAAAATGTCAACCCGGATTAGAATCATGAGCTGAATCCACCGTGTACAAGTGGTTATCCAAACACACTTCTTTTTTTATTAATAAATATCAGCGATAAAGCTCGCAAACTCAAAATACCACGAAGTATCAAATAAATAATTGGCCTAAGCACCGAAAACAAGTGCCGGGGGTAATCTAACGCGAATGGTTTAAGACATCCAAAAGTTATTGTGATGATTTTTCCATTATCTTTGCAGACATACATTTTCCTTATTAGAAGGGAAAGTGGAGGAAAGGAAAACTTGAAGGGAGGTGCTAATGTGGAATCAAAGTATAGTAGGTATACACAAATCGTGGTTGGTTACTTGTCATGTTGAAGTTACCCTGGATGCATCTTAAGATTGAATTTTGTATAAGTTAAGATAGAGTTTTCTGTGTTGCCCTGTTTTTTTTTGTGAAATTGTCAGTCATTCATGAAAAAAATGCCACCAAACTTGCTTTTCCTATAAATTTATCGTGACAAATCAACAAATCATTCACACAAACGTCGATCCCTTATAGTACCGTGAAAAGGTAACATAAATAATAAGCAAGAAAAACAAAACCTTCGCGCAAATAGAGGAAAATAAATAATGAGAGAATCGCTGTTTGGGGAATTACCTCTTTGCTGCAAATAAAGATAAATTGATTTCCGCGCACAATGCCTATACCTTTCAGTACATATTTTACCTTTTGCTAACGTAGTACATTGTAGGATAAGGCTGTGTTGCTCATAATTATTTATATAAATAAATGGAGTGAAATAAGAAAATTTTAATGAAACCTCAGCACGATACTTGATAATAGTTGCATTATTTATCGCTTTTCTTCTAAAGTTTGAAATAATGATGCCACGGTTCTCAGTTGAGTTCTATGTTTAAAACTATTTCAAAAATTACCTTTCTCACGGATCTTACGTTAAAATCTTTGAAAGTAATCAAAAATAAGTTTTAACGGTTTTTAACGTATTACACACATGTCTTCAAGACATTAATTTAAAGTGTCAACTTGCTTAAGATAAAATTAATTACAGTTGTTTACGACTTTACCCAAGTTTCTCATTTCCCATTTATTATCATTATTTCTACCTCAATGAGTTGAACCAATGAACTGTAAAAGATATTGAAAACTTGACAAAAGAGCTAAAAGGTTTTACAACAAACGCTGGCCACAAAGGAATTTAAATGCCTACTGTAATTATAGACAAAAAATAGTGACGTTCTGTTTTTAAAACGTTTAAGCCAACGTTCTGTAATCAACAACCGACGCTTCGAAAAGCAAAATACAAAATAAAAAGGCGAGCAACCTTTCACCTAGTTACTTATAAACTAAAAGTTTGTAACCACAATAACATTTGTCATGGACTAGAAGACAACGTGGAAATAGAGGTCATAATTCAAAAACTAAACGATTTAATTCACAGCTGCTTTCGTTGAGCCCTGGCTTTAGTCCAAAAAGTATTGTCGATTGAACTAATGCCCAAGAGGAAAGACAAAACGTATTTGGAAGATATTTTCTTCGGCGCTTTGGGCCGCATTAAGTAGTCTAATGCCAAATTCCCTCTGCAGGCCGTTATTGGTTAAATATTAGGGCGTTTAACGCTTGATTTCTTTCCCTAACTGTTTGAAAACGATGTTCACATCATCGTGTCTGTGCAGATATCAAAGCGTAATTTTCATAACTTACGCTTTAAGTGTTTACAACTGTAAGGCTTTCAGGGTGGTTTTAAAGCACTCCATTTCGACCCGTGGGTGTCGTAGAAGGCGACAGAGGGATATTGACCAGAGGATGGGCAGCAGCGTCCTTCTGAGTACTATAACACCTACTGCGATCGCCAACATGCATCAACCAAGCATGGCAATTACGGCTGAAACCCCCCATTGTGGGAGACCTATTCCCAGCAGTAGGCGTGTAAAGGTGGACATGATGATTTAAAGCACCAACTATAATCGAAAGGACTGCGATTGGTCAATCTGCCGATCCATATTTTTTAATATAGGAACCTTATACATTTTAATAATTTAGCTAAGTCGTTAGACGTAAGAGTGAGAGCTATTAACTAGTACCTACGAGCTATTTTGTATTTCAAGAAAAGGTAAACTGAAATTCGATCCACAAGATTAGACAGGATTGCAAAATAATAATGTATTAAACTCCATTTACAATAGCATTAGACAGAAGTTGAAAATAAAAATAACCTTTTTATTTATAATGCACACTTTTGTAACAAAAGTACAATAAACATTATGTAACAGTTACGATAGACGCCGAATATATTATAATTTAATTTTACAGCAGCTATCGTTGTGTCTATTAACCTTATAAAATTATGCGTCTTTCATTTAGTTTTATTATTTCATTCCAATTTAAATGCTAAAAACCTAAAAGCAGCAGCTGGGATCAACAATACCGGGAACGTTATTCGTTTCACTGTAATTCTACCTTTAAAATGTTACCTAATCTATAAGACTTTTATTTTGATTATATTATTATACGTTCTTATTTAGTATTATTATTACTATCTTAGATATATTTAGCAAAGTTATGCTAAAACAATTTATATTAAAATGGTTTTTACTTATCTTTGAAATAAAATGGTTTGCATTTCTGCTTCTACGATCCTCTTTTTTGTAATGCTATTATAAATGGAGTATAGTTTTATAGTCAATAGAATCGATAAAGTTGGTGGTTTAGTGGAATTGGTTGCTTTCAAAGGGACCGCGCCCTAACCTTGTTCAGTCTTATGAAGCATGTAGAACATAGGAGCCGCACACAAAACCGCCTGCTTAGCATTCAGTGTGACGTAATAGGTTAGATTATACCGAATAATTTCACCTATTACTTAAGCACAAAGCAACCACGTTCCTAACTTACTCTATCTAGTGTGACACTAAGCCGATTTTGACGAAGATTCCTCTTGTCAAGTTTCGGTTATATGCGTTGGCGCGAAGATTTTCCGAAAGCCGATAATGTAGCATTCACGTAATCCATACTAATATTATAAATGCCAAAGTTACTCTGCCTGTTACGCTTTCACGATGAAATGGCTGACCGATTTTTATTTATTTTTTTTATTTATTGATATAGTTTGAACCCTGGGGAAGGACATTTCAATTCACGTCTTCATCTGCATCCGCGATAACCGACATTCACCCGGACGAAATCGCGGGCAGAAGCTAGTACCTACTCTATGTTATTTTTATTTTTTTTAAATAAGACTACCTATGGACAAAATGACACCTGCCACTTACATCTATCAGTTACCCGCAGCCTTAACGATGTCTTCGGTCCATCTGGTGGGCCTACCGGTTCGTGGTCGCGCCTCGAGAACCTGAAGAACTTATTAGAATGTAATTGAATACTTATTTCTCCCACTACATCTAATCATAAAAGTCTCTGACTTTTCAATATAATAGGCTCATAAACCACACATTAACTTAAACCAATGAATATTATCCCAAAATATCATCCACCAATGTTCACTGATTGGTAAAGTCATGGAAGCGAGTTATTAACTACGATTACATTTCTGCGCTACGGATACGAATGATACAGAACCAAAGGGTTCGAAAATTAAATGGAAATAAAAGGAATAAAAGCAATTAACAAAAGGATTCTCGTTCTGTGAGAGTGAAACAATATTTGACTTTTAAACTTCTCTGTAGGAACAAGGAAACTACTGCACCAGTGCAATGTATACGATCAACATTCTACAAAAGTATAAATGCTCTTGAAAATTCTGAGCTTTCCTGGTATTTCCACCAAATGCTTGCACGAATATCTTTGAAATTTGGTTGCGTATTTTGCATTGCGGGGGTTAACTGTTAAATCTGCTGTTTTTAGTTGGTAGAAAAATAAAGTCCCTTTTTCTTTTATCCCTCACCTGTATTGTATTATTCTGCTGCTGGGTAAAGGTCTCCTCCACTTTTCCTTTTACGTTGCAATTGCTTTTTCTTAACTAAGTAGCAATAAAAATAACTTGTGCGGTCGGGGGACCCCCGTAAGGAAGTTCGAAGTTGTTTGTAGTAGGCTCGATACACGCACATATACGACCACACGCATTTCGTTACGTGATGAAAATTATGAAAATTGAAAATAGTCGTCGTTTCGTTATGAAAATTGTTGTAACGAAGTTCCTTAACGCAGCTTATGGATAGTGCGAATTAGTAGAAATACTAATTCGCACTACCCATACGCTGCGTATGGGTAGTGCGAATTAGTATCAATATTGCTACTTATGCACGCTACTAAGCGTGCATATCTTTATGTTTATTCCTTTTTGTTCATTAATTAAACCATAGTAGCTCGCTTTAGCGGATTGTTATGTTAGATAGATAGGAGGTCACTTAATCTAGCTTTCCGAAATGTCACCTACATGCGGTAATCGCCAGTGGTCAGCTCTGACGTTCAACAGATGGTGCAATAACTGACTCAAACGACTGACTCTGTAGTCATCACTCTTTGAGGAAAATTCGTATGCTTGACTATTAAAGAAGTTTGGACACATGAAATTATTCATTTATTTATTCTAGACTAGTTCAAAGCTAAATTATAACATAATAAACAAGTTAATTGATATGTAATAAAATAAGTGAAAAAAATGTCTCTATATGAAGTTATCCTTATCCTTCATTTTACATTGTTACAAATTGGTACAATCAGTGAGTGGTATTTCGCTTTTAGGTAAATGTATGGATTACAATAATCACATGGTTTTGAGTAAATTTTGTAAATACTATAAATCACTTCTCTACTTAACAATCCAACTAAAAAAACCTTTTAAAAAATCTTTAAATAGCTCAAAAATAAAGCACTTTGCATTATTAAAATTCTATTCAACGATGGGGGCAAAACCTTGTACATATTGCAGTGAAACGTGTGTACAAGCCGATTTCCTTGCAGCATGTGACCGGATATTGTTCGCAAGTCTTCACTAGACTACACTGAATAAAAGATTTACCATAATTAGAGCACACTGCACATGCTACTTTTTTTTGTTTTTGTTTTGCAGACGGATATTCCGGCTCCGTTGGTCGTGGTAGGTACTTGTTTTGTGACTAATGTGTCTTTGAGAATAAGTAATTTTTAAGTTGTTTATCATAATCTGTCAGGTGTTAGAGAAAATGTTGTGTGTGCTTTTTATGTTTTTTATATGCCGTAGAAAATTCGGTTAAAAAAGTAAACCCCGCATCTTCCTGAACTTGATTTTATAGCTCCTATAAAATTTAATGTAGGTATTATTTTATCAACACAACTTGACAACGAATTGTGCAACATGCAAAAGACTACAATAGGATAAACAAATATCATTTCATGGTATCCTTTGTTAAAGTAGTTTATT
This sequence comes from Charanyca ferruginea, assembly GCA_947361185.1. NCBI lineage: Eukaryota > Metazoa > Arthropoda > Insecta > Lepidoptera > Noctuidae > Charanyca > Charanyca ferruginea. The sequence continues at coordinate 7,113,041 of OX376068.1, read as the reverse complement.
AATGTCTACGCCGAACAATACCAACGCCACAAATTAATAAACCGATATTTTCATTAATCTTAAGAGCTTAAAAACGTTTTTTTTTTTCAAAATAGTTTCTACCCATTGTTTAGACTCAAGTATCTAGCGTCAGTATAATTAAAATCAGTTCATTAATGTCGAAGATTTTGGACTTCAAACTTTAAATGTACGCACTGAAGCACTAAACAGAAAGCACGGTTAAGCCACGCTTACCGCAGTCGGTCATGGATGGGTGACCATCCATTTCATACCGAGTTCCTTTCGTGCCTCGGAAAGCAAGTAAAGCCATTGGTTTCGTGTCATTTGTAGATCTTTGGCAGTCGTTAAGGGTAGTCAGATGCTTACCCAGTAACTAGGTTGAAGGAGTCAGACAAACAGTCGCTCCATGTAAAAAGCTTTTTTACAAAAAGACAACCGCCTTCAAAATCTAAAAAGTGATAAATAACTTTAGCACATAACACACATGACTTTAGTTTCGGAAGTCGGTGGCTTTGTTCTGTTTGATGTTTTGTATTGCCACCGACTTCCGAAACTAAAGTCATGTGTGTTATGTGCTAAAGTTATTTATCACTTTTTAGATTTTGAAGGTGGTTGTCTTTTTGTAAAAAAGCTTTTTATTTTTCGCTTTTTAGTACTTCCTTATCATCCAAATCGATTAAGAAACGGCAACACAGTCAAAACAGAGATTGAAAGTACAAGGTTGGAGAACATTACAACATCATCCATGTATATTTTTTTGCTTTCTGTCGATTTTTTAAAAAAGTGCTGAATCAATTTCGATTAAATTTATACGGGACCACCCTTGAGGCATACCCTATCCATCAAAAGAAGAATTTTCAAAATCGCTTCACATTTGCCGGAGAAATCGCGTAACAAACATACAAAAAAAATACATACAGACTTATTGAGAACCTCCTTCTTTTTGAAGTCGGTCGAAAAACTGTATGTCTATTCTGTTACAATCTCCCTCGGTGAACACCTAGGTGAAGTGAGCTGTCATCCGTCCCGATGCTAGGGATTGACAAAGCAGACGGACGAATAACAGCTCACTTCACCTAGGTGTTCGCCGACGGAGATTGTAACAGAATAGCACTGCAGGTATTCAGCTGCATATGGTTAGACTGGAAGCCGACCCCAACATAGTCAGGAAAAGTCTAGGTAGATGATGTCGTGATAAAGCACTAAAAGCACTATACAGAACAATCACTAGCTTCTTAGGTTGAGCTTTCCTTTCATTTGACCTTCACATAAGAAAGATCAACAACAAAAAAATTACGCTTCATAAAACTTCCTCGAAAATTTCATTCTACAAAATACGCGCACATTATTCCAGCCTTTGAAAAAACTCAGACAAAAGGTTCAAGATATTCCCGTTTCATTAAACAGGGCCGCTGTGAGACAGTATCCTAGCCTAAAGCTTATTTACTTCACCGCAAAACACACACAGTGTCCGTGACAGCCCTGTGTGTAATTAGTAATTAACACGTACTTCCTCGGCTTTTTCCTACCCTCATTTCTTGTGAGGTTGTGGTAGTAAATTAATAGGCATTATTTAACATTTTGACGCTAGTTTTTCTTAATAAAAGTTAGGTTGATTGTGTTTTACCATGGATATTCTAAAAATCTTAACCATTTATACAAAGATGGGTCAGCTAATTGCTATAACTGACTGCACCTAAATTGAGATGCATTACCCCCTTATCTGTGAACATGACTGCAGCAGTCCTGTTGCCTGTTGTCATTGTTTATCTATTGAGCTGCTAATTGGACAGTCGAGCTCACACGGTAGGCACATCAGCCAAGTAACAATACTTAAAGAATCATGGCTAGATTCATACATTCATTTGTTTGATATAAAGTCATTTAGAGGGTTTAAAATATTTTCCAATGTGAAGAATACATTACTAGGAGTAGATTGATATAGGTACTTAGCATATTTTTAAACCCCCGCATAATTAAAATATTACGAAATGAAAATAACACTTTTTCGTTTCATCTCGATGCCCATTTTGTGTTTATAAAAAAAAAGAAAGTGACAAGCGATGTTAACGTATCTATTAATTTGGCAGACAAGTGATGTGACAAGTGTGTAAAAAAAATAAGCATTGTTTGTGATATTATTTCCCATAAAACGATGCAATGTCAATGTAAGTACTGCGAAACGGCGTCTGTCAGTGTCACTGTTACCGTCAGGCGTCGTTTCGTTCTTTTCGTTAAACTATTAACGTTTTTTGCGGGATTTTAAAGATATTGTAAATGCCTGAAGATACTTTTCAGGTACCCAAGAATATAAGAATTAGAATTTCAACTTTTCTAAACATCTTAATTATTTTTGTACAAATCCTGTCATGATTCCTTCAGTAGAAAAAAATATGTTTTTTACCTTACCAGTCATAGGTACATGAATACAAAGAAGCAATTAGTTAGTTGCTGGTTTGCTTTGCATTGACTTATATTGTTACACTGTGGGGCTCCCAAACACAATTCCCAGAAATAACACGAATTGCCTTAAAATATTCGGTTTCGATGTAGAAGAAAGACTAGATTCGGACTAACAAAGTCTGTAACAAATACCCTAAACCACGAATTTAGTCCGAAGTAACTAACAAGTTACCTAATGCCTTTGAAGCGGATTCAGCAACAGTATACAATTATAAGTTTTAACCAAAGACATCTAGGCCACCAGTTTAGAGTTTCCAAATCCACCGCTGAAGCGCTGGAAGTGGGAAAGCGATGCAGCCGAACTTCCTAGACTGGATTGATCGTGAAAGACTGCGCCGAAATTGAATTTCGTCCAAATCCCGATATCGGATAATCGGCTCAGGCAAACGTGTGAGCGTGAATGCAATCTCGACGCCACTCCGCTTAGATTTGCTACTTCACACGTCTACCATCTATCTCTGCAATGGAAAAGGTAGGAATGAACACGGTGAATTGTAAATAAGATACTTTGTTTGCAACTTTGATGAATGATGACAACAGCTTAGCATTCCGTGTTAATTCGGTGAACACTTTTTACTTTCTTTTATTTTTATTTTGTAGAAGAAGATTTATATCAACTTCACAGGTGATGCTCCTGACTTCGTCCGCGTGATTGTCGGTTAACTGCGGCTGATAAAAGAATCTTAAGATACTCGTCACACACACCATACACCCACACACACACACACACACATCACACACACACCACACACATACATCACACACACACACCACACACATCACACACACAACATCTACACAGTCACATCGGGGATCGGTTACATCTGACTTGCAGCTATCTGCCAGTGAAAGTCCTGTCAAAAACGGTAATTTGTATATATGTATGATATGTATATAGATTAACTTAAACCAATTATTGAATAACTAACTTTTGTAGCATGTTAGGAGTATCTTGTCCATTCTTCTCCATACGCAACTACATACCTTTTGGAAAGGGCAACTATTTAGATTCAATACTTTTTTCTTGTATATGACGTTCAAAAATACCTTCAAATGGTCTAATTGAAATAAATAATCTTTCTAAGGGCTGAATTCACCGTTCGTACTAAGACCGTTCGTAAGACTTTGATTCTCTTTATCGAGTTCAACTTCACTTAAACGATCTTCACACTGCTTTACCTACAACTTTTTCAAATCAAATTCCAGATCCCCAGAACATGTGCAAACAACTCGCTAAAGAACCAACTTATGATACTGTCGCAAGGTTTATTAAGTACCACAGCATAATAGGCTCACTGCCAACTTGAATGATAAATGGAAATCCTCATAACGATGTATGAAAATCTTTCGACGTATTTCTCCAGTTCGTAACAATTGTGGCTGGCTCACGTCCACATGCGCCCACTGGGCAAAATTTCTGCTCCACGCCAAGCAAAAGCAATTTCCTTGGACTGTTTGTTCTCTATCTATCACGTTTCTTGCCGTGTGGTGACAAAGCCGGCTTTGTTTTCGATAGACTGTGTCGTATGCCAGTAAATTATCGAGACATGTTTTATGTGTACGCCTTTAAAGTCCAGCTAACGGAATCGTCTTCTATTCAATGACAAAAAGAGCCGCATAAATACGGTACAAAAATAGAAGTTATTAGTAATGTCATTAAGCTTTAGAACTTCTACCTAAAAAGTTCATGACATGAACTTTGCGATATCATTATACAATTTGTATCTCTGAGTACAATGTTGATAGCATTACTTATACTTTGCAAAGTTCAATCAACAAACAATGAACAAGAGAGACAATGTGGCTCAAAATATACGCAGTATAAATACTCCGAACTCAGAACTCACTACAGTCAGATACTCAACTCAGAACAGAATATGGATTTTTTTACAAAGAAAATCCGTTCATTCAGAAGTTTTTCTTTTTCATTGAGCTCGATGAAATAAATCACCCATAAATCTAGCCAAAAGACGACGTATTAACTCATTCATTCGATAAAAGCGCGGGAAATCTTAGAGAAACCCTTGAAAAATGGCCGCGAAAAGTTTGTACAATGCAGGCGACGGCGACACATCGATATCAAACCAAAGACATTTTTATACCCTGATTTAAAAAAATACCACAAATAATTAATCTTTAATGATTGTATTTAGTAGCGTCATAGATTATACAGATATTAATTCTGTCCTTTTTTCTTTCATGACGGATACGGTAGATTGGTAGATTAAAAATTAAACAGTTTTTACCAGTAATCAAGATGACCAACTAGACAAAAAATTGGGTAGATTTGTTTCGGTCAGAATTTCAAAATATAATCTTCTGTACTAATATTATAAAGAAGTACGAAGAAGAAGTTTTTGTTTGCGTTTTTATTAGTAAGAAGTAATTTTAGAAAGTACTGACCGATTACCAAAAAAACTTTCTCTGATAGAAAGCTATAGTATTAGTAGTATGTTTATGCTATATTTAACTTCTACGCGGACTTAGGTACACTCGCTCATCAAGATTTTAGTAAGTACAGAGACCCTGCACATCAAGCCATACCAAACTGTCAATTTTTTTTTAAATCAAAGAAAGAATCATGGCAGGATTTGTACAAAAAAAATAAAGATGTTTAGAGAAGTTGAAATTCTAATTCTTACATTCTTGGGTACCTAAAGAGTATCTTCAGGCATTTACAACATTTTTAAAACCCTGCAAAAAAAGAAAGTGAATAGTTTAACGAAAAACTCATAATTTTTAGAACGAAACGGCGACTGGCAGTAACAGTGACACTGACAGCCACCATTTCGTAGTTCTCTTTTAAAATTGCATCGTTTTATGGGAAATAGTATCACAAATAATGTTTTTTTTTTTTTCCACACACTTGTCACATCACTTCTCTGCCAATTTGATAGATCCGTTAACGTCGCTTGTCACTTTCTTTTTTTTTATAAACTTAAAATGGGCATCGAGATGAAACGAAAAAGTGTTATTTTCATTTCGTAATATTTTAATTATACGGGGGTTTAAAAATATGGTAAGTAATCTACTCCTGGTAATGTACCTATTCTTCACATTGGAAAATATTTTAAACTCTCTGAATTATTTTTGTTTTTTTCATACAAATGAAGGTATGGGTCTCGCCATGATTCTTTGACATATTGTTGTAGCTTGATGTGCCTCTGTACTTACTAAATCTAATATCAGCTTAGCATAATGGTACCTGAGTAGACATGAAGATAGATACCTACCTACTTGATACAAAGCAGATGCAAAATTCCAAAAACAAACATTTACAAATAGCTATTTTCAAAGAAAACAATCGGTCTTGCTAGTACAATCAAATAACCGCGCTATAATGTTAATACAATGCATTTAATTCCCGAAGGAACGTTCATTGTCTAAACTGACCCAATTCATTTCACTATTCCTTTACGATAGACTAAATTCGTAGGGTTGAGCCCGACAGATATTTATGGGATCTTCAATTGATCTATTTCGGGGCTGTTATCATTTAATCTAAGAAACTCGCCCTTCTACGCCTAAAATTAACATGATAAATTCTAAGTAATATTTCGTTCTGTTTGGTTCACTTTTGCCTCAAATTATTCAGTGGAAAATGTTTTCAATATAAGCAATGTAGGTAGATTTTATTTCAAAAGCTGTAAAAGTAATTGTAATCTCTAACGCAAATTCATTTTTCATAGTAGACTAATTAATTTTATTTATTTACTTAAAGGTTCGCCCACAGCACATATATACACTACACATTCACTAAATACATTCTAGGGTTACATTCTAATATATATGCCAATTACAGGCAAACACAACATTGACCAAAGCGACGCCAGATTTCCGCTTAGTTGCTTACTTAGTTTAGGATTACAATTAATTTAAAATACATAATAGAGAAAAACAAAATTTAAAATAAAATACTAGGCAGAGAAAACAGAATAAATAATTACATTTCATTATTATGCCATGATTCTTGACTTAAACTTCACCTTAGAGTTATATAACGATATTGTAATATAAACAACAACATCGAGAACCTGATAGCCTAAAATAATAAATGGAGTAGGCAGAATTCATAATTGTATTTAAATCGTTACCAGGAAAGATTCGAGAATGAATTGAGAGCAGGCAGGGGTGCCCAGAAACTTTCACAATCGTGCCTACTCGTAATATTTCACAGCACTTCGAAACACTGATAGGCTAAAACTTGGTACCGATAGCAAACACCTGACTTTTTCAACTCCATCGTTTGTAACCACAAACGGTTCTTTCCGAGAATTCAAATACCCTCCCTCAATAATGAGACGCAATGCGGTAGCTGTTGGACAACAGGGTGGACTTGTACGCTCAATATTCAAAAACCCGCTCTGATAAAACACAAAGCACCTATGGATACCAGGCTCGCAATCGATGGAAATTCCTGCCTCTATTGCGAAATGTTTTGTAGGAAAAAACGCATTTTTGGTCTAACTAACCGCGAAGTTGGGTGTTTCCTAACTTTTGATTAGGGTAGTTGATTCCGTGAGTGGCATTAAATAGAAGAATATAACCAACACACTACATTTTTAAGGTTCCGTACTTCAATAGGAAAAAACGGAACCCTATAGGATCACTATGTTGCCCGTCTGTCCATCTGTCTGTCCGTCTGTCTGTCAAGACCCTTTATCTCGGGAACGCGTGGAGTTATCGAGTTGAAATTAAAAGCATATACTCAAGTCTACGGTCTCTTGAAGCTGTAAAAAACAACCTTCTATGTTACGTGAAAAAAAGATACGGCCATTTATGCCGCGAAAAACCTATATATCGACACTATCAAGGGAATCAAAATTTATAGGGTACTTCCCGTTGACCCAGAACTATGAAATTTGGCTAGTAATATCGTTTTATACTATAAGTACAGGGAAAAGTCTGAAAACTTTACATTTGTAATTAAATCATAAAAAATATAGTCTTTATTTAGTCGGTTATCGCGGATGCAGACAAAGTCTTAAAAAGTAACCTATGTCCTTTCCTAGGCTTCAAGCTATATTCATGCCAAATTTCATTAAAATCGGTTCAGCCATTTCATCGTGAAAGCGTAACAGACAGAGTTTCTTTCGCATTTATAATATTAAGTATATATAGGAAGTATGGATGGTATGAAGTAGATTAAAGTATGGATAGTAGGTATGGATTAGTATAGAAGTACCATAGTGGATATGTACCTACAAATATGTACGGAGCCCTCGGTGCGCGAGTCCGACTCACACTTGTCCGGTTTTTTATCCTTGTATCTACGAGGCTGATCCATGTATCTGGTATCACGATACAGTTTGGTAGCAAAAGGGAGGAGTTGCGAAGTTTTGAATATTGTGACATGAGTATCGATTGTTTGACCTCAGTACCCTGTTGTGATGTTGTACCCAAAGTATACGTATTCAAGTCGATTTTTGAATTGGAAACACCATCTTTTACCATTTTGGTTTAATTTTATAGGACAAGCAGAATTGGGTAGATGAAACCAACAATACATTGACTTATACTTAATACTTTTTATGGGGTGTCAAAACGCGATTCTCCATCGATTTTATATGGCAATTTATACTTATGACGTCACTTGTAGGTAGTCCTTTGCCAACTCAATTCAAATCAAATTTTACACTATATTGAAAATGAATCGGGGTTACAACACCAAAATCAAGTTTTTAGAGAAGTTCAGTCCTATTTGTTAATAACTACCAAATTATGGTGATACAAATTGTGCTATACAATTCAAACAAATCGATATGAACAGAGCCTTCAAACTTAATAGATATTATTTACGAAATGGGTATTTCCCATTTAAAAATTGTCAGAATTTACGTTACGTTTACTTCGCTCGGTCATGGCTAGACCCTCAGTTCTTCTCAATCTGCGACATAATGTCTGTGTCCCAAAAATTCTGGGACTCATAGTTCCGGATTTCATACGTAGAAAACTTGTGAACAAGAAAACCCTTTTCACACTGACTTATAGGGCCCTCCATATTTTCGTTTTTCTTACGCACTGACGCATCTCGCTCGCTACATAAAATTTATAGTAACTTCATAATTTAGGAAGTGCGGTCGCTCGCTGCTGCCGTTGTACGCAAGTCATTTACGAGCATTTTCACGGCATCTGAAGTGTCAAACGTACGTAGTTGATATTCATGATGGCGTTTGGTACGACACACACGTACCCTCGACATAATCCGAAGTTCTCGCGACGCTAGGCCCGATAATATCGAGGCATATGAAACCACAGATTGCAGCCGTTCAATTTCGTCGTGTTCCTTACGCATATTTTTTACGATTCGTCGGAACTATTTCGTTGTATCATAGAGATATATGAGTCAGTTTGTGAGATTTATGCGGTAACTTCATAAAGCCGGATGGAGGTAGGGTTTCGATGCAAATATTTCAAGCTTGAAAAAAAAATAAAGAACGTATCTGCCTATCCCAAGTTTTATTGAAAGGTTGTTCGCCAGATTTTCAATGGCGGTTTTAGGCGTTGCCTGGGACTCATATATATGCGCAATTAGAAACGTGAACCGTGTTTCATTATACAAAGAGCTCATAAGTTGAGCTGCACCCACACACGTTATGTTAATGTTCACAACTTTACTTGCACTTCACTATATGAATGAGAAACTGTTACAAGGCCCCAGCAAGTTTAGACTTACAGGATTAAATTATGTTTGTAAATATCATGAATGAGCATATTCAATTAGAACGCCTTGTCAACGATACATCAGATTTTTAACGATATACCTAAGGCCAGGACTAGTTCTTTAAACACATACACTAAATATTTTTTGTGGAAGGCATTATAATACCAACCTATTACATCCTCTTCTCATACGGAGAAGGCGTGAGAACTGATTACCACGCTTACTCAAAGCAGATTGGTGATTTCAAATTTATATTAATTCAAAAAGTCCAGGTTTCCTCACGATGTTTTTCCTTTATCGATGTCAATGATATCCAAGAAAAACTTAAAAAGTATGTACAGAGGCCAGCACATCAAGCTACTACAATCTGTCAAATTTCTTTGATAGATTTTCAACTTTATTACAAAATTATAAGGTTCATATTTTAATTGGGAAAATTTGACATTTAAGTATGGCTTGATGTGCTGGCGTCTGTACATATCAATTGATAAGTCGCATTGGTACTAGCCCGGTATCGTACCATAACTTAATTTTAGTACGAGTAAATACGAAATTATCGAAGATTTGAAATTAAACCATCACACAGTTATACTTAACAACAATACTTTAAAGAAAACACGTTTCTTGTAGGGGACTGTTTAGGATTTTACTTTATTAAAGGAGTTGTTTTAAAATGTATGGAGGCTGGGCCCACTCCTTGTACATCATACTTAATATCTAATAGGGAAACACGTCTTAAATAGTTCTCAATTGTCCAATTACTTTAAAATGGCTTTGTGTTTGTGTGTGTTTGGCAGGTAAAATACAAGAAATTTCACTTGAAATTGCAACACACAGCAGAAATACATTTTGATTGATTAATGACGTTTGACATTTATAATTCTGATTTTCTGCGTCGATTTGTGGATAGCCAGGTAAACAGATAGGAAAGAAACAGTGTTAAATTCACAAAACGAAAGCAAGGTTATTAAAACGAACTCCAGAAACTATAAACAAAACGAAAGCACAGATTATACGGACGAAAGTGACTGAAGTGATACTATTGACAGCTGACATTTCTCTTTCTATGATCAACGGTCGATCTAAGGCTTAAAGAGTAGCTAAATCTGAGTGACGCCATGTTGAAAATCCATAATAATAATTGTTAAATATCAATTTACCACCACAACAGTATGCATTTAAATGAATTATCAGTATTTTTCCTAGATTCTACGGATTTTTCTCTGTTTTTTGAAGTGGTGTACATAGACTGGGCCCATTATGAAACATGTCCTTTGTATTATTTGTTGTTATTGCGGCCTGGCTACTATAATACACACTAAAAATGTTAAGTGTCAACTCATTACGGTTCATAATATTCAGACAGACAGCCCTGTGACAGACGGACGGACGGACAGACACAGTAAAGTCTTAGTATTATCGACCCGTTGAAACACGGAATCCTTATAAGAGGGTATATTCGGATATCTGTATATTCAAGGGCGTCGCCTAGGGGGCCATCCAACACAATGAAGAAAAAAAAAACAACTTAATAAAAAAAACAACTCTCTCGTTATATTTGAAAGAGAGAAAACAAAGAAAAAATCCTTTATTGGCATTACTATAAAAATTAAATACACCTTAAAACTATAAAATACAGAAAACAACGATGATGAATGCCAAAAGTATAGTAAATTTATAGTACAGTCAAGACTTTGGACTTTGTACCGTTCTTATTACAATCACCGTAGGGTTAAGACTCTCACAACCACTGTTAAGCTTACTTAGACCACAGATTAACTAATAGTTCCTTTGGAACAGATAGTTCACTCCATAGAAAAAGATAGATACCTAGCGCTATAACTGCCTACAAAAATATTACAGCCGCTCGTGCGCGCTAAAATGTACCTTACGCACACGCTCGAGAGTATCTACTACGTCGTCTGCCGTGGTGTCGGGCGATCCTTGCATCAAATTACACAACGCTAGGGCTGTCTATGATTATGAAATGATTACACAAAAGGTTTTAAGTATGTTTTGAAAAATAATAAGTAAAATGTCTGATCAAATCAATACCTACTTATAATTACGTACTATTATAAAACTTTCTTGTTATAAAAGAACCAAAGTAAAGTAGTAAATATAATCTACCTATTACGATCCCTATTATAAAAAAAATAGAGTCAACAGAGAACAAACAAATACAAAATATTTACCTTTCCTCCTCCTTAGGTAATTTAAAAAAGGATAGACTTTTGTTGGTTGTTTTATTTTGACAGCCCTCTACACTGTAATATGCACGATTAGCCATTATTAAAGCTGCGGTCGTAGTATCGTAAGGAACTATTAGTTAAACTGTATCGGAAAAAAGTTCTCTGGAGTATACGTACACTTGAGCGAGCGCGTGGCAACCCGACTGGATTTTGGACGTACGAACGAAAGCGAGCCGTAAGTACTTAAGCGCGTGACCTTAAACGAGTGACAATACTGTTAGATATCTTTACTGTGCTTAGACTGTATTCAAGATTCATAATTTTCCCATCCTCCATATATATCAACTTGTCCACCCCCGGGCCATCGGTTGACGAAGCCGTTGTGTTCCTTTGTAGCGATATCTATCGCACATGCTACTACTACGTACTACTGACGTATCCTAAATCGCGCAAGCAAAGTTTTCCGCGACATTAGCTTATATTCAACCGACTACAACCACAAAATATAGAGGGTACAGAAGGACCGCTCCAGCCATCTTCAAAAATAATTACCTAAACTTGCCAGACTCACTAGGGCTGCTACTGTTTTGACTCTGTAGGTTTTATTAGTGACAATATGAAATTTTATTGACACTGGTTGGAACTCTTTGCAATTTTTTATAACAAAATTTTCTTGTTTGTCGTGAAATGTCAATGTCTCTCATTTATGCATTTAGACAACACGTGACAGTCGAGTCGTAAGTCTGCTTGAAACTGCTTGAGAATGCCTATAAACGTAATGTCAGTGTGTGCGTGGTAAAAATGCCGGTTTGTTCTGAGTGGTCTCTCTGCTCGGGCGCGACGCAGCCTTACGTACTTTGTGCTACAACCGTCTCGGGTAGTAGCCCACCGGACACAACATACATCTCAACATCTGGTCAGAGGATTCTCCCTTTTCTATGAAGGATGAGGAACTTTTCACTCAATTCTCTATAAACCTCAAACAGGCCTCAGTACTTGCCAAGTATTTCCACAAAATACCTAATTTCTTAGGTCTACATAATATGTTTTAAACTAAGTTTAAATTAAATTTCATTTTCTAATTCGATAACTGAAGGTTCACGATGGTACGTTAATAGAAATGGGTGTGAAATTAAATTTCGTTAGCGGGACAGGATTCGTTGGTCCTCAGGAAAATTGCCTAATTTTAGATTCTGTCCGTCCTGTTTACTGAATTTAATATTCTAATCACAACAGTAATGTTGGCCGTGGTTGGTTCTGCTTGTTGATTTTGGACAGGAGATGAAGCAATTGTTTTTGTATTTTTTATAATTGTTGTTGCTCATGGGTCGTAGCCTGGTATCTTTTTTGATTTTAATGTGGGCCTTGATTATGTTGTAAAAGCACGACTTCGTATCTCCAAGGGATGGGAAAAATGGTCATGTTGTAGGAGGAAATATAAGAGACTATCTTAAAAAAAACCGGAGAAGTGCGAGTCGGACTCGCTCACCGAGGGTTCCGTACAGATTTGTAGGTACCTACATATCCATACTTAATATTATAAATGAGAAAGTAACTGTGTCTGTTACGCTTCCACGATGAAACAGCTCAACCGATTTTGATGAAATTTGGTATGAAAATAGCTTGAACCCTGGGAAAGCACATAGTATAGCACACGTACTTTTTAATCCGGGACTTCGGCTGCATCCGCGATAACCGACATTCACACGGACCAAATCGCGGACAAAGGCTCGTTATAAATCAGCATCATCTGCCTGGCCTTTTCCCAACTATATTGGGGTCGGCTTCCAGTCTAACCGGATGCAGCTGAATACCAATGTCTTACATGGAGCGACTTCCTATCGGACCTCCACAAACCAGACCGTTATATAGCTCGTTATACAGCTCGTATAAATAAAGAATATATTTTTTATGATTTAAATACAAATGTATAGTTTTCAGACTATTTCCTGATTTTTTTAGTACAAGACAATATTTCTTGCCAAATTTCATAGTTCTAGGTCAACGAAAAGTACCCTATAAATTTTGATTCCCTTAAGTGTTGAAATGTACGTTTTTTAGGACATAAACGGCTGTATCTTTTTTTCACGTTAACTTAGAAGTTTGTTTTTTTTTCACAGCTTCAAGCAACCGTGGACCTAAGTATATGGTTTTAATTTCAACTCAATACCTCTACGCGTTCCCGAAATAAAGGGTCTTGGAAGACAGACGGACTACTACTACTACAAAGTGATCCTATAAGGGTTCCGTTTTTACCTTTTGAGGTATGGAACCCTAAAAAGAAGCATATATTCTTAAATTATAAAGTACGTGTGTAAGTTTGGATGTAACCGGTAATTTCCGAAACTACTCATCCGATTTCAACTTACGCTACGTTATCCCTAAATGCTATATTTTATTATCCAGAAATTAAGGATCCAAAAGAAAATTCACGCAGACGTACAATACGGTCAACGTATCTTGGCGCGTCTGAAGTTAGCTGTTTGGCTGCGCAATGGAACTTTTAGGAACGAAATTGTCTACTGCGCAGCTAATCGGCTAACTTCAGACGCGCCAAGATACGTTGACCGTACTGTAGTCGCGGGTAAAAGTAGTAAAAGTAAAAAAAATTGTTTGTTTGTCTTTGTGTTTGATCGTGTTAACAACTGGTCCGATTCTAATAATTACCTACGAAGTTACGTTATCCCTGAACGCAATATTTTATCACGAAAAAAACTAGAGATGTTTAAGAAAATTCACGCAGGCGAAGTCGCGGTCAAAAGCTAGTTTTAAAATAATTAGACGAAGCCTTACATTAGATAGGCATGTACGGTTTACCCTACCGTAGTATAGCCAAACAGAGACCATTTTCCTGTTGTGTAACAAATTTTTGATAAAAAAAAGGTAGGTAATATTCTAACAATCTCAATTCTAACTGTCACACGCAGATATGTTGTTGAAGTCTTTCGTTATTTTATGTTAATAGAAAAAACCAAGTCCCTTTTTCTGAGAATGTTCTCTTATTTTTATCTCAAAAACAATACGAGATATTTAACGACCACTTGAAGATTCTTAGAATTAAGTGACGATGTTTTGAAGTAAGTAAATGTTGTTTGTTCTTTTTACTTGAAGAAAAAAAAAGACCAGAGTTAGTTAATTCGATTTTCGAAAACAGCTTTATAATTGGAACCACGACACGAACGTTTAAATTTTTCTCATTTTTCGAAGCAATTATAATGATTTTGAATGTTTAGCCCTCAGTTTTGCCGTACCTAATTAATTTTAAATCTAAGCATAAGTTCTAAATAGGCATTCGGAAACAATTGAAGTTTACTTAGAAACCGATGGATGTTTTCGAATGAAATTTAATTTAATTATTGTTTGTTGTTAACTGTTTATTCTCTATTAATTTTATTTCATTGGAAAACATCCCTCGGTTTCTAAATAAACTTAAACTATATCCGACGACTGGTTACGTATCTCTTTTCGTGGCTGTACAGACGCCAACAGCCCAACACATCTAACTGTCCCAAACTGCCAAAGTTTTCCAGTAGAACATGAACCTTATCCTTATGTAATAAAGTTGAAAAACTATCAAAGAAATTGGACAGTTTGAGGTAGCTTGATGTGATGGCCTCTGTACATCGAACTGTTATTGCTTGATGGTAATATAACACATTTGGCACATTCAATTACACGTTATTCATTTAATTATTGAGAAGTTCTGAGTAAGCTCGCTCCGGCAGGTCAAATACCTATAGGAACAAAGAGAAATCAGAAATCCGTACAATACGTTTTTAGCGTTGTTTTCAACATCAAAGTTAAAATTTTCTAAAATTTAAAGTCATCTTTAAATAGGTACACGGTTATTATATCTTCCTTTGGAGTTCAGAACATGTTCACATTAACATATTATGTATGAGCATGGCATAAGTACATGATTATTCATATATGTTGTAATGAGTGGCATAATAAAAAACTTGTCGTAATCTCGTAGTACGTACATAGTAATTACTTAATTAGAAAGACTTTATTTGAGTAAAATTATGTAAATATGTACATACTGATCCCATGTGTAATATTATAATTAAAGAAGGACTAAAGGAGCAGAGAAAAATATACCTTTGTTTAATTATGGTTTTTGCAATCTACTGACTACTTCAGCGTTGCCTATAAATAAAAAATAATAATATGTTGGGACATTTTCACACACGGCCATCTGACCCCAAACTAGGGAGACCCTGTACTATGGGTGTCAGACAGCTGATATACATACACAAATACATTTTTTTTTTTTGTAAATACATACATATATAGATAAACAACACCCAGACACAAGGCAAACACAAGTGCTCATCACACAAATGTTTACCCTGGGCGGGAATCGAACCCGCAACACGCTGCGCAGCAGTCGATCGCTCAGCCTATGTATTTTAACCCTATGTTTAAGCCTATGTATGTATTTTAACGTTCCTTCTACTTTACATGCGTGCACATAAAAAGTAAATAGTTGAACCCTTCACGATTTAATTTTATGTCACTTATCGTATCTCCATTAACTGGGTTGTGGAGGTCAGATAGGCAGTCGCAACATGACATTGCATCTAGGCTGGAAGCCAACCCCCACACAGTGGGGTAAAGGCTAGGCAGTCTTGTCATGTCTCCACACAAGGAACACGCACGCTGAATATATAAAGTTTTTTTTTTAATATTCTAATTGGCTTGCGTTTGACCGCTAGTCACCAGGTCCTCAAGTCCGCTATTACAATAGTGTCAGAATGGTCTATCATTGATTTCATAATTGTTGATTTTGACAAGTTTGGTAATCTACTAATATAATGGCGTCATTATGACTTTCCAATGGTCAACCACTGACACGCCTTTGAAAGAAATGATATAGAATGGTAATCTCGTACAAAATGAGAACTGACTGACTGACATAGGCGGTAATCTGCTAAATTTTTGTCAGTTCCTTTGATCAGTGACCTACCATTACAACGTCATTGAGCAGTCATTACTTTTAATTCGACCGACCAATAATCGACCATTATGAATTTAGCAGCTTACGAACTTTTAGCAAAATGGCAATGGGATCGTGTGGGAATGACGAAATTATAAAAAATAGCAGACATGGCCCCCTGATCTTAAATGATGATGCGACCTATGGTGCAGCACGCCTGCCTAGGATGAACCCGCTCCGGCGCGGCGTTGCCTTTAAACTAAATCTTGGTCTTTTCAAACTGTCTATGGAAACTAACTCATTGTTCAAATAAAGGAAAACCAAACGTTTATTTTCATAACCGATATCTCATTTCCTGCATAACATGGCTGAACGTGACGACACGTACCACGTTCCAATATCGCAAGAGACAGAACGAGAGGGGAACAACAATGCTTACATTGCAATTATTTCAATGTGTTTCAAAATAAATTCAATTTTATAAAGTTACCCCAGTGTTCCTCACCATGTTTGACACGAAGGTGTTTTATTAAAACTTTTAGGTACTTAACCGTCAATCTCAAGTTGAAACTAGATTTGAGTTGATTTTAATTGAAAATCTGTCAATTTTAAAACGAGTTTCACAACTTATCGTTGTTCGTCAAACAAGTTTCAGATTTTAATGGCGATAAGAAACGAATTTTTCAGCATTACTAAAAAAGACAAGTGTAACGTTGTGTTGCGCCCGCGTCGTCGCGTCAAAGTTAGTTCGTGCGGACCCGCACGTATAAGGTCACTTCGCTCGCTCTCGGTCGCCGCCGGCGGCGCTCGCTCGTGTGGCCAGTCGGCTCCCGCTACCCACCGCGCACGCTGCGATCGTGCGACGGACGCTGTACTTTTTGTGATTCCTGTCTGTTTGTGTATGATTATTGCATTGATTACAATATATACTGTTTTACCGATCCGTGCGTTAGTTAATTGTGACATTCCCTGTGAAAAATCCCTTATAAATTGCGCCCAACTCGTGGCACGTGCTCCGTACGGCAAATACCTAGTATACCTACGATACGGGAAAATAACCGTCGCGAGTGCGAAAAATCCACGCGAACCTGTGTACCTACTGGACCATATTGTCGTTATTACCGTTTGCGTTCATCACCGAGTGTTAGCGAGAGAAAATGCCGCCAAAAACACGCCGCGCGCACGCAAACGAGGAGGAAAACGATAGTTCCAGTAGCGAGGAGGAAAGTCACGCGGTAGCTAACCCCGTGAGCGTGAACACCACGGCAACAGCTACACCTATCCCGACAACGGCATGTGGTAACATGATTTCCATGTCCGAGGAGCAGCTCACACGATTATTATCCAACGTCATGAGAAGCGTCGTGACGTCGACGTCGACGTCAACGAGTGGCGACCCTATGGGACCGACTCAACACGCCGCTGCACACACTGGACCGACCGTGCATGGCATGCACGGCATGCACAGCAATTTTACCCGGTGCACGGCCCGCTTCGACGGAGCCGCCCGCAGTACCGAAGCCCTAGAAGCATTTGTCGAGAGCGTGCTCATCTACAAAGAGTGCGCAAATGTATCCGACGAACATGCCCTTCGAGGTCTACCTATGTTGCTGACCGGAGACGCCGCAGTGTGGTGGCAAGGAGTGAAATCTACCGTGGAAACCTGGGACGACGCGATACGCCGCCTTCGATTCATGTACGGCGCCCCACGCCCCGCCCACCGGATCTTTCGAGAAATATTTGCGCGCGAACAAAGTGGTAGTGATAGTGTCGATTCCTTTATTTCGCGAGTGCGGGCAGAAATGTCGCGTATACCATATAAGCTACCAGATGTTATGCAAGTAGATATAATTTACGGCCTTTTACATCGTAAGTTTCGTAAAAGAGTGTCACGCGATAGTGTAGGTAGTGTCGACTGTCTACTCGAGCGAGCAAGGTATGTTGAGGAGACGCTAGGCGAGGTAAGTAAATCACTTATTCCGTCTCATAACGCGAGTATCTCGTCTAACAATAGTAATAATACCCCGAGTATCTCGTCCAACAATAGTAATAATACCGCGAGTACTGCGAAATCTCGAAATGTAAACATTAACCCTCCGACGACGACGGGTAATCAAAGTAACCCTTCGCGCGCTATGTCCGACTCTAGTTCGAATATTTGCAACGATACGAATTCGAATACGAAACGTGTACGGCCGCGCTGCGCTTTCTGTAAACGGTTTGGTCATTCGACAGATGAGTGTAAAATTAAAATAAAATCGGGTGACACAGATAATAATGCACCGTTGTCTTGTTACGGCTGTGGTCGACAAGGGGTTATACGATCGAAGTGTCCGACGTGTAAAGGCACGTCCTCCGCCGATAAGGTGAGTTTCCAAAGTGCTATCACCCAGGAGCCTGACCTGTCACACCCTACGGTCAAGATAGAAGTTGCGTCTTTAGTAGGTGTTGCAGTGCTGGATACAGGTGCTACTGAAAGTCTCGCTAGTCGCGGGCTGTATAGCATATTATTAGGCAGTGGGACAACTTTCATGAAAACACGTCGTAACCTCGGCCTCGCCGATGGAACGCAGCAGGTACGTGAATTATTATCATGTGACACGAACGTAACCATTCAGGGACGCGTTATCCCCACCACTTTCCTAGTGATACCAGAAGCGTATAATAGGACGCTTCTAGGACAGGATTTTATCGCTCGAGCAGGTATATTAGTGGACCTCCAACATAATTGTTGGCATTTTAGTAATTTCCCTATGGAGAAGTTTACGTTTGTGCAGTCTTTTAGCCTTACATCTACCAGCGATGCAGAGCTGATGCAGGTTGATACCACCGGCTTGGCGCTGAGAGAGGATGAAGGGACGAAGCTGTCACCTCCTCAAAAGACGCAACTCAATCAACTCATTGCGAAGAGAGTTGAGCGCTTCGCCACCGAAGGACCTCCTACAACTTACGCCACTCATCACATTCGGGTTGACGAGAAGCAGGAACCGACCGCTTCACCACCCTATAGGATGTCGCAAGGTAAGAGAGAGTTGTTGGACGGTGAGCTTGAGAAGCTGCTGCGCGCAGATGTAATAGAGGAGTGCGAGTCGCCGTGGGCTGCCAACGTCGTATTAGTCGCAAAGAAGGATGGCGGTGTCCGCCTGTGTGTAGACTACCGCAAGCTCAATGCCGTGACTGAGCCGGATAGGTACCCGCTCCCACGCATGGAAGACGTGCTTCATGCAGCAAAGACGACCAGCTACATGACGACATTAGATCTCCACTCTGGTTACTTTCAGGTGTGTGTCGCAGAAGAGGACCGCGACAAAACTGCATTCGTTACACCCTCCGGCACCTATAGGTTTAAGAGGATGCCGATGGGTCTTCGCAACTCTGGCGCCACGTTTCAGAGATTGATAGATCGTTTCAAGTCAAACTTGTGCGTGCCTATTCGAGGGCACAAGGTAAGTGACTCTGATATCCCACCAGACACCCAAGGAAGTAGGCCTGTGACTATTCTTGGATATCTTGACGATCTCATCATCTTGTCACCGAGTTTCGAAGGCCATATTGAAGATCTTGAAGCAGTTTTCAATAGACTCGAGAAGTTCGACCTTCGAGTCAATCGAAAGAAAAGTTGCTTCGCTCGTGACTCTGTGAAATTCCTTGGTCACATAATTGTTCCTGGAGGTCTGCAAGTAGACCCAGGGAAAACCTCGGCTATTGCTGACATGCCTGCCCCGAAAAACGAGAGGCAGCTCAAAGGTTTTCTGGCCACATCAAGCTGGTTTCGACGGTTTGTACCGAACTACGCCGCAATCGCCAAGCCTTTGACTGACCTGCTCAAGAAGAACAGCAGTTGGAGATGGCATGATGAGCAGCAGGCCGCTTTCGAGCGCATCAAGGAGCTCCTGATCACCGCTCCCATTCTTCGCCAGGCTGACGAGTCCAAGCCTTTCTCCCTCCGGACAGATAGTAGTGGCTATTGTCTCGGTGCAGTTTTAATGCAGGGGGAGGGCCCCGACGAAAGACCTATTGAGTATGCCAGTCGCCTACTCTCGCCAGCTGAGCGCAACTACACTACTACCGAGCGCGAAGCCCTTGCCGTCGTCTGGGCGGTCACAAAGTTCAGGGGTTACGTGGAAGGCTCGGAAGTAGTGGTTAAGTCCGACCACCAGCCGCTACGTTGGCTGATGAGCCTTAAGTCTCCCAGTGGTCGTCTTGCCAGATGGGCATTGACCCTTCAGGCCTATAACCTGCAAATACAGTACACTCCTGGAAAGGTGAATGTGATTGCCGATGCACTAAGCCGCCCAGCTTGTTGCGAGGAAAACCCAGCTGGTTGCGAGGTATGCTTAGTGAGCGTAGATATGCCACATAGGACACCTGAGGATGTGCGCTCTAACCAACTCAACGACCCAGAGTTGAAGAGTATCGTCGAAGACCTAGAGAATACCGACGATCCCTTCAGGGGGAGAGGGTGGTCAGAGAGAGGATACCTGATGTCTGATGGTGTGTTGTACAGGTGCGCACCCGAATCCGAAGACGCCGATTCTGCTTGCCTCGTGGTCCCTAAACACGAGAGAGAAAATATCCTTGTAGAGTTCCACGACGCTCCCACAGCAGGCCACTTTGGTGCTGAACGTACCTTACAACGCATCAGAGTACGATACTTTTGGCCAGGTATGAGATCTTTTGTCACAGACTATATCAAACGCTGCGCAGCTTGCCAGCGATACAGGATAGACAACAGGAAGCCTGCAGGACTACTCCAGACTCCTGCACCCACCCGGCGATTTGAAGTGATATCGGTCGACTTGTTCGGGCCCTTACCAAAGACTTCAAAGGGTAACCGTTGGATTTTAATCCTAGAGGACACGTGCTCCCATTGGGTTGAGCTATTTGCGTTGGAGAAGGCCACCAGCGTGGAATGCGCTGAGATTTTAATATCCGAGGTCTTCCTGAGGTATGGGGTCCCGCGCAGGATGATCAGCGACAACGGAGTTCAGTTTGTTGCTGAGGTGATGCAACAGGCCTGTCATGTGATGGGTATCAAACAGTCTTTGACGCCATTGTATCACCCAGAAGCGAACCCCGTTGAGCGGAAAAATCGCGACCTTAAACCACAGCTAGCGATATTAGTAGGAAAGGATCACGCATTTTGGGATATTCACCTCGCGGCCATAAGGTTTGCGATGAACTCCGCTGTCACAGCGAGTACCGGATTTTCACCAGCTTTCCTTACCTTCGGGAGAGAGCTACGCGCGCCTTCGGACGTCTTGGCAGACATGAAGACCATTGTGGATAGCGATAATTTCGTCCACAATATCACTCCTTACCTTCGTAAGTTATCGACGGTGTTGCTTGACGCTCGAGATGTCCACGAACGGAAACAGTCTCTGCAGAAGAAGTACGCAGATGAAGGCAGACGCGCGCCTCCAGAATACAAGGTAGGTGATCTCGTTTTGTTGAAACCGCAAGGGATGAATGACGTCGGCCCCGGACAGTCTGCGAAATTTATACCTAGGAGGGATGGTCCCTATCGCATCCGCGAAGTAGTAAGTCCTACTACTTACATAGTGGAAGGAGTTACTAGAGGTGAGCACGTAGGACGTTACCACGTCTCTGATTTGACTCCATTCATTGGTGAGGTTGAGGCTCCGGTTAGAGAGAAGCGCAGACGCGGTCGGCCGCGTAGATTTGATTGCTAGCCCGAACGCGAGGGCGCTATATTCGAACTAGAGGGGGAGTGTGTAACGTTGTGTTGCGCCCGCGTCGTCGCGTCAAAGTTAGTTCGTGCGGACCCGCACGTATAAGGTCACTTCGCTCGCTCTCGGTCGCCGCCGGCGGCGCTCGCTCGTGTGGCCAGTCGGCTCCCGCTACCCACCGCGCACGCTGCGATCGTGCGACGGACGCTGTACTTTTTGTGATTCCTGTCTGTTTGTGTATGATTATTGCATTGATTACAATATATACTGTTTTACCGATCCGTGCGTTAGTTAATTGTGACATTCCCTGTGAAAAATCCCTTATACAAGGTTTTTGTTATTAAAACTGCTTCAATATAAAAGTCATTTTATTATCATCATCTTAGCTGATATCAGCCTATTGCTGTCCATTGCTGAACGGAGGCCTCCCCCAAAACTTATCCGACGCAAAATCTTTCTATAACTTCCACAAAAGTATGCTTCGTCATTCCGCGAAAAAAAATAACAGAATGCTTTCCTTACTCATATACATACTTATCTACATGATATGCACTTTTCATACGCATTAATGATGCCTGCGCATCATTAAAAAGGCTTAAATCATTCACAGTGCGGTCACACGTCATGACGTCACGAAACGGGACCGCGAGGATCGCAATAAATTGCTCGTTATGATTCCTAATTGCAAAGGAAATGGAATGCGAATTTCAGATGAATTAGAGGCCCAGCAATTAGTCTTAAGACAATTTCATTATAGGAAGGTAGTTACGTGGTTGAAAGTTAGACGCAGATGTTAGACAAGCGAATTAGTTATGAATCTTAAGTGAGTTTTAGTTAGTTTTTCATTGTTTGAAGTTTACATTGAAATAAATAAATAAAACAATTTACATGTTTAGTTGTATTTTGATCTTATGTTGCATATTTAGAACTAAAGCATAAACAGATCACCTGCTATCTTGTTCATTGTACTGTTTTTGTTTAACATTGTGATGTTTATAATGTAATATGTATGTGGGGACATTTCACACATGGCCATCTGACTTCAAACTAGGGAGCCCCTGTACTATGGGTGTCAGACAGCTGATATACTTACATACACAAATACATTTGAATACATACATATATAGAACAACAACACCAAGACACAAGGCAAACACAAGTGCTCATCACACAAATATCTACCCTGGGCGGGAATCGAACCCGCGACACACTGCGCAGCAGTCAATCGCTCAGCCACTGCGCCAACCGTGTCGTCAAAGTTTGAAGAATAGTCTTAGTTTAGGAATATCCACGTCACTTTTACATCGTAAGACGCAGGAAGGCGGGAATAGTCAAGTAATGCGCAGGGATGAACACCACATGATGAGACGAAAGATAGATATAGATGGAGGCAAGAGGGACAGAGGTCGCCCGCCAACTACCTAGACTAGAACCATCTCAAAGGGCATGACGATTCTAACTACTTAAGGCTGTTCAAGCTGGTCAATCTTCCATACAAACGGCGACAGGCGATTACTCCTCTATTTATGGTTGTATTTTAGAAAATCAGGATGATTTTAATTCGTTTTGTTATTACCTACGCCTGTACGAAGCCAGAATTCCATAAAAAAAGTTGGTTTGAAAGTTAGGACCCTCTAAACATTCGAGTATTTAAGCAAATTTTAGCGCAACTTTAAGCTTAAATAAAGTATTTAAATAATACGAATAATTCAAAACCGCTTTCGTAGAGGCCTAGTTAAGTTATTGAAAAATTCGAATAACATTACTTTTACAGTATTTATCTTAGCCTTATTAAATAATCACACTAGGCCCATAGCGATGTTCACGTAAATTTCCGCGCGCCAATTTTCCTGTGATGTTATCGCGTTCTCACTCACTCGTTTGTTTTCGAGCTTTGCGTTGGTTGAAACAAAAAAAAATCAATCACGCTCGCGTCGAAGTTCGCTCGATGGGGTTGGGCGCTCTTAATGCCTATCGCCAGAAATGACTCAAGATCGCAACAAGTGGCGATCAATTACCGACGTTGATAATTAATCCTTCCTTTTCCATACTTACTTACTTATCTATACTAATATTATAAAGCTGAAGAGTTTGTTTGTTTGTTTGTTTGGTTGAACGCGCTAATCTCAAGATCTACTGGTTCGAATTGAAAAATTATTTTTGTGTTGAATAGTCCATTTATCGAGGAAGGCTATAGGCCCATGCGAAGCTGGGTCGGGTCGCTAGTTATAAAATAATGTGAAAGTAACTCTGTCTGCTACGTTTTTATGATAAAACGGCTGAACCGATTTTAATATTTTCTTTGGCATGAAGATAGCTTGAACCCTGGGGAAGGACATAGGCTACTTTTGACGTGACAACGTCTTATAATTCGATAGAGCCGGCTGCACGCACGAAAAAACATGACTCATGCGGCGTTACGGCGTTACATGACGTCATGCGGCGTTACCTCGCTCTGCGGCGTTACCTTGCTCTGAGGCGTTCCATGTGAAAAGTGAATGTGGTGTCAAATTGTTTATAGCAACGATAATTACAGCGATAAAGGTAATGATTCTTTCGCGTTGTCACGTTCAACTATCGTCAGTAAACCGACTTTACAGACAACCAATTTTTTAATCCACGACGTACTCTGCGTCCGCGATAACCGACATTCACAAGGACGAAGTCAAAAGCTAGTGATTTTTATCTGCGCACTGCAGGAACGGTTCTCAAAATGTATAATTACCCGGACTTCATGCGTTGAAACTAATAAACGCAACTTTAGTAGGTACAGTTTGAGGTTTACGAAATGGGAAGTTTACCAAATGGGAAGTAGCCATCCAAACTTGTGTAACGCTCTAAACGAGGCACAGGAAGTCGCGAACCTTTTACTTAAGAACTAATTAGTACGAAACGAGAACTATATAGGGTGACTGGTAATTAGTGTACGATACTTAAACACGTGATTGTGTTCATGATAACAAACAACTTTCCCGAAGAAAAAATTTTTTTTGTACTGGTTCACTTTAGGTCACAGGCGTGCGCGCGCGTGAATTTCATACGGCTGTTGTGTTATTGTGATAAAAGTGAACCAGTACAAAAAACATTTTTTCTTCGGGAAAGTTGTTTGTTATCATGAACACAATCACGTATTTAAGTATCGTACACTAATTACCAGTCACCCTATATATAAGTTATGGTACAAGATCCCAGAGTCGCCATCGCCTACCCACGCCATTACAACATGGCAGAAAGATTATTATTTATTTATTTATTCTTAAGGGACATCAGCAACATAAACACAAACATTTACTTACAAATAACAGAGAACAAGGACATGGACTAGTGTTTACGCCAATTACAGACGTGCACAGCAACTAAATTATATTATTATTATTATAAAAAAAATATAAACTCTTATTCGTTATTAGCAGACACTTTACGTAGGTCTCAACTGATGTCTCAAATGTTGTTCAGGGTGATGATACGAAGTGAGGATTAAGTGATTTTGGGTATTTTTTCAATTACCCTGTATATAGAAAGCTGTCGTCACGCTTGAATGTAATCAAGTCATCATCATCTGTCTTGCCTATTCCCAACTATTTTGGGATCGACGTCCAGTTTAACCAAATGCAGCTGAATACCAATGTTTTACATGGAGCGACTACCGGTCTGACCGTCATAACACAGTTACTGGGTAACACGATACCCCATGATAAGATTGGTGGTCAGATTTTCTGGTTTCTGACGGTAGTCAGACAAATCTGACAACCAGTTACAGGTACCGTCTCGTTATAGGCCAGGACCAAAACCACGGTACATTCCGACGCGTAGGCGAACTCAAAAATTCTCACAGAAACGAACATTTAATAATACGAATGCAACGGTTCAGTTTGAATGTGAGTGAGTAAGCACTACTCATGCCTGAAAAATAGCCCAGCATTTAAAATAGTAAGTACGCATAACTTTCTTAATTACATATTCTTCTATTTACTTATAGAAAATTTTAAAAAAGTAAATGGAACTTGTCAACATTTTTATATTTCAACTCAGTGGCATCTTCTGTTTGAAAAATCTGAAAACACTCTCAAAGATAAAAGACATTAATTTTGATGGAAGTAATGATCGAGTGCGTTGCTTAGGCGGTTGGGCCCCCTCTTCTTAATAAGACGTGATTGGATTGCTTATTTTCATTGGATCCTTTTTCGGTTTTATTTTGTCTAATTTATGAAGCCTGTTTTCAAGAACCTTGTCCAAATTGTATCGAAATTTTACGACTGCCTGTAAATTTATGCCCTAAAAATATAATTTTATGAGTTCGCTCAATATTTTACGATGTACTTGACCTTTTCATTAATTTGAAATCAACAACAGACTTAGATGAAGTAGATAAAATTAGTTAATAAGCTTGTTAAGGCCTTGAAAAGGCCATTCTCTAATAACCATCAAATGACAGAAACTAAGCAGGAACATTTACAACATGTTAAGTTCATAACACATCAAAGAAAGGCTAACTCAACCATCAGAAGGGAACTAAACGCCACTTAAACACGGATCGTTCGTAGCTCTTTCACATCTATTATGGACACACCCCTCAAACAGGCACTTAAGTTATCAGCTACAGTGCGCCTAGTATATCTTGGCAGCACTTGATGGCACTGCTCACAGGCAAAAAACCGGCATTTCTGTCAAATCCAATACATTCCGGTTTAGTTCCCTATTTGGCCAACTGTTTTTAATATACTGGGCTCACTGTAGCTCTGCCATTGCCAACTTTTGCCCATGATTAATACATTATACTTGCATATTAGTTGGTAGTAGTTCAATTCCCACTGTTTGCTTCGAATTTCGAAAGGTCTACTATTATTAATTAACTTAGTTACTTACTGCTACATAAGTACGTAGGTGGGTATAGGTACTCACGGTAACTTGATTTCCGGTTTGGGGTTATAATATCAAAGGGCATATAATTTTGCAAAGTGTTACGGGTGCTTGCCTTTTCCTTATTCCAATGTAATAAAACGATAATAACTATTACGTTATAAGTTGAGCTCTTAAGCTAAATAGAAACTAAGAAAACTAGGCACCTGTCAAATGTAAATAAAGTTTATTAAATATAATTTTCGTAACATAATAAGTCCAAAGAAGATAGTTTTTCCATTTAACCATATTCTAATGAACCTCCAATTAACATTTGACACTACAGGTACCTACTTGTCTTGGTGGAGTAGTACCTTTATTTTTGATAAGAGATGCAAAAGTCAAGAACCTTTGAGAGTCTCTGTTTTTGGAGGGGTACTTAACTATGACATAAACACGTAAGCTTGCTCTTTAAATTCCTGCAGGATGTAATATTTACTGGAAATGATGACTAATAGGAATAAGGTTGCTTTTCCATCAGAAGTGTGCTATGATGCGTAGCGAACGATTTGTATGATACCTACCAACCAATAGGACCGTATGCCTAACTGTGGTGGAAAATAATTCAACAAAAGTAAGTTTTTTACATACACGTAAAGTATCTTCATACCACACAGCTCTGGTAGAAAATAGACACATGGTTTTGTCTGGTGAAAAGGTAACATTTTCCCATCCTACAGCTTTATTCTGTATAAACCTCCATCGGTAAATGGTGAATTTAGTATGAGGTGAGCTATCCATCCCTAACTTAGGATGACAAACTCACACTGACAAAGATTTTTAAAGAATAAACCTGCTTTTTAATCAGTTTCATCCCCTCATACTTACAACATTCACCACCTATTGTATAGTCTCCCACAGACTTAGTAACAAAAATTATTTATTTATTTAAACTTCAAGCATATAGGGACAAAGGCCGACTTAATACCATACGCATTCTCTACCAGTCAACCAAGAGTGGTTAAGAAATAACATATAGGTATGCTATGTTTTATTTTTATTTTATTTTATTCAATAGGCACAACAATCAGCAACAATATAAAAAATAGAAACAAGAAATAAACAAAACTTATAGAAAATATTGCAGCCCACAACGCTGTACACGGATTAATAAATACTTAGTCGTTAAGGTTACAATACAAATTATTATTATATACTCTCGATTATAAGATGTATAGTTTATGTTTTTAATACTCAAGAAATGGCACAACAAAGAAATAAAAATTAGAATTGCATTCAAGAAACGTCCTTAAGTATAAGACTGTTGAACCTATAGGAGAACATGCAAAAATGTCTATGTGTTCAAAACTCCATGTTGAACAAATGAACACCAAAAATACACACATTTTTACAAAAGCAAATTACTTACAAATTCAATATCTCAGCCTCCTTGCAACGACTTCTCTCCATCCGATAAGCGATAGATGATAACCGACAAACAAACGAGGCATCATTGTTCGACCATCATTGTAGTAAAGCTGGGTTTGTCGATAGGGCACGGAACTGATGGCAGAAACGCTCTCATCACTTTCATCTCTTAGAGGAGAATGGGCCGAGCTACAGGCCGTTAGATTTTAAGTGCAGCTGCCGAGATCGAAGATTCATTTGTTTAGTTTTTTTGTGTTGAACATAGTGCTTTGGTTTCGTTCAGACCGGTTTTGTTTTGGAAAAACAAGTTTTTTTCAAAAAAAAGAAAACCGCCTTCATAAACTAGAAAGTGATCAATAACTTTAGCACAGAACACACATTACTTTACTTTCGGAAGTCGGTGGCGGTGGCTTTGTGATTGTTGTTTTGTATTGCCACCGACTACTAAAAAACTTTTTATTTTTC
Organism: Charanyca ferruginea; assembly: GCA_947361185.1. Lineage (NCBI taxonomy): Eukaryota > Metazoa > Arthropoda > Insecta > Lepidoptera > Noctuidae > Charanyca > Charanyca ferruginea. The sequence continues at coordinate 7,084,361 of OX376068.1, read as the reverse complement.
GCTTTTTAGTATTGCGATAACATCCAATGCATTAAGAAACGGCGGCACACTTAAGCGTATTCGATTTAGCGCAACTCAAAATCTAAACGATTGCTACAGCGGCGTAGCAGCGTTGACACACACTAGTACAATACAATGGTCTGTTTGTGTGCATCAGAAAAAAAATACGCAAGAAATTATCACGAATCATTGAAATTGATCGGCAAACGACAGCGCGCGATGTTTTACAGTGCTTTTTAAAATAATTGTCTAAAATAAATGAGCTCGTATAACGGACTGAAAAATATTCTGTATATTAAGCATAACATTTACTTTCATAAAAGAAATATATTAGTTATGTTTTAATTCAAACTGGTGAAAAAAATTTACAGAGTGAACCGATTTTGTACTTTTTCAACATTGTTTTTTAATACATAATAGTAATATTTTCGTTATTTTGGCTCTGTAGTAGACTTTAAGACTGTATATCCTGTTGGAAAAATGTATAAAATATAACATTTTGGCATATTGTAATGGTTGTATTCGTCATGAAAGTTAACTCTGACGTCTATTTTCATAAAACGCTATGAAAGGATTGTCTTCGTCGCTTTAAAAAACCATAATTAAAAATTATACTTTTACTCTGTAGCTCCCTAAATCAAGACTTAATCTTTTCGAAAACTTTAATTGTCTTTAAATAATCTGCTCACATCATTACGATATTGCTCTGGGCAAAACGCGAAAACATGAAGTCTTCGTCACGAATCGAAAAACGCTTTTAAAAGAGATTGTAAGCCCTCCAAAGATTGAAGAAACTAAAACGTCATCAAGTAATGTTTTTGGGATTTTCTTGATTTTCTCAAAAAGAGCTCAATTTTGGTAAAATTTATATGGGACCATTTCGAAATAAACCCGTTTCGAACAAAAATAATTTAGCAAATCCGTCTATATATATGACAGAGTTATGACCGAACATACATAAAAAGAAATATATAAACATCCGAATTGATAACATTCTCCTTTTTGAAGTTGGTTAAAAATCATGACTACGCCTATAAGGCTGCGTTTCCACCAGTGATGTGCTTCGATGATGCGTAGCGAGGGATATGTGTGATAATGACCAATGATACCGCTTCATTATCGTAACTTGTACCTACTAAGCTAGCGCTGTAATTGGTTAGAATCACACGCATCCCTTGCTACACATCCTCGCATAAGTATTTCTGGTGGCCTAAAGATAGAAAACAAAGACGTTAAATCAAACAAAAAATCCACGTATCTAAAAGAAGGGGGGGGCGATCCTATAACCTGCTAATGAGACAAAGGAACACAAACCCAATCCAGGCTGCTACTAAGAAATACCTAACTAGGTACTAATAATATAATGGAATGCAAGACCTAAACAGATCTTTGACTTTTCTCAAAATTCAGAATCATTTAATAAGCTGACCAACAGCATTGTTTTGTAATTTATAACGTCCATAAAGTGCCCGCAAAATATGACCAGTTATTATAGTTTCTATATGTGCGGAACGTCTCAAAAACCATCAGAAAACGAATCAACCCGGACAATCACAATCTAACCGGCACATTTTCCATTACATTTCCAGATTCGGAACTCGAGGAGCTGGGTGAACAGTTGCCGCGGTACCGGCCGGACTCGATAGCGGCGCTGCGTCGGATGACGCGGTTCACGGAACCTGAGCTCAAGCGCCTGTACCGGGGCTTCAAGGCTGAATGCCCCACGGGAGTCGTGAAGGAAGAAACCTTCAAGCTTATTTACTCGCAGTTCTTTCCACAAGGAGGTAAGTGTGTATAAGGTGTACCTACTTAGATAAAAAAAGTTATCATTTTATAGACGTATGTCACCATTACACATACAAAATATTCATTAATATTCATTATTCCCAAACATTCCGATTCATTATCAATTAATTGTAAAATTAAATATTTAGTTGCTTTAAAACGAATAAATAACAAGTTGGTAAATAGTCGACGTCAAAGCAGCGTATTGCTTTACAAAATCTATGGGGGGTTGCCGTTCACAGCTCATAAAAAGTACGTCAATTGTTTGGTAGTGAGTAGTCACTACCAAACAATTGAAGTCCAAGACCAATACCAAGAAGAACAAGTTATTGAGACTATGAGTTGACTCATAGTGCACACTCGAAGACAATAAAAAAGAATAGGGTACCTAGTTAAGACAAATCTATAAAGCTACGATTGCGAATGAAGTCGTCTGGTATATAAACCAAAAGATTTGATTTCAAACACTTTGCTTCCCGTATCTCTAAAACCAAACTTTCAAACTCGTGTTTATTACACGAGTAAACTCACAAAGACAGTAAAAGTATTATGAACACTATTGGGCAATTCGAGTACCAACTCATTTCGCGAGAAGGCAAATAAGTAAAGCGAGTGTTCGAGAAACAACGTGACCAGTAAAGTTCGGTATCAAGAAATCTACAAAAGGGCTTCCAACGGAAAAGTCCCCCACGTTTGGAGCCCACTTTCAAGTTTCTTGTATTTGAAGTTGTTCACAAGGCAAAGTCTTAATACTTGGCAAATCGATAAGCACAATTATTAAGACGTAAGTAGGTACCTGCACGACAGTTACCAAGTAATTTAAATGGATACTTTATAGATGTGTTTAATGGAGGAGATTTCGATTTCAGTTTAACCCTCCCAAGACGAACCAACACACACTAATATTTCTCCATTTTTCGAAGTAATTGGATTCGGATTTCGGATTTCGGATACTTAACCAATCAGGGTCAAATATCATTTTAAAACTATTCTAAATATACGTTTGGGATGTTCATTAAACTGTATTTTCTGAATAGTATAGTCACACATTTGGCATAGGTATTGAATTAGTTTCACGTTATTAATTGAATTATTAAGAGAATATGCGGTTGGCTTATTTTGGCAAGATGAAGCTTATTTATAAAGTCGCAAAGGTCTAATACAACTTTCAAATTAATGACAAATCACCAATGATTAGTGCTCAGTCATGAATATGCTGTAAAATCTCATGTCAGTTTTTCTAGTTGGTTAAATAGCAATTGACATCAAAACACTTGAGATTTAATAGCAGTCGAAATAAAATATGCTTTCGGAAAAGTTTTATTAGACCTTAAGTCGACCTAACCCCAGTTTGTCTAAAAAACGTCAGTAAATACCAAAGTTTCCTGCTCAACTCCCGACCACCTTTCAAAATAAACCACGGTACCTAACATACATAACACCCCAATATAGATTTTTTCAATGAAACAGCAGAGGAAGAAAATCAAACATCATTATACCTTCGTATAGGTAGATAGGGGAAAAGGTAACCACGTTCAATAAACAATAGGAAAAGTGTTTCGTTTTATTTACCCCCATCCTCCTCCGTAGCTTGACGAGAGTGAACGAACGTGGAAGACATACCTACCTACCTATTGTATAGGTACCCCGGGATCCATCTGAAGCAGGTAAGTGTGTTTGTACACTAACGCTTTTATCTATGAAGGTTAATGTAATATTTGTTGAGATAGTAATGTGGTTATGCTTTAATAAAAATAAGGTGTATGCTGCTTAACCTTCATAAAAAAGCGAGTTGTGGACTTGTGGATCTTAATATGTAAGTTGAAATAGGATTAATAAGTACTTTACAAATCAAAGATAATTAAGGGTAAAATTTGTTTGATATTACAGCACCCTTTAGACTATTTCACTAGTTTTAGTTAACTTATCTACCAGTCCGGATATCTACCTACTATTAAAGCTCAAGTGAGCCAAAAGACTTTGTATAATTATTTCTACTGAGAACACTTACTCCTTAAAAGCCCGACATTCAACAGATCTCTCAAATATCATACTACATTCCAAGCATTTCGCATTTCACAACGTTTATCACACCAAAACTACTCTAACAAAATAACCGTCAAAGTTTACGGTGAAGAATGTTAATAAAATATACCAACCGTAGTAAAATAATAAAATAGGGACATGAAAAACGCATCACATAATCATATAATCCCATCATGTTGAGTGGTCTGGGTACTGCTTTACATCCGCGCAAATTGTCCGCGAGGCCGAAGTTCACGAACGTAGGACCTTTGGCAAATGAAAATATATTCTAGGCTGACAGACGTAACGTAGAATTTACAATGTTTCATAAAGCGTACACAAAAGAAATGTATAAGCAGAATAATGATTTTGAACGTGATTAAATTGGTGGAGGCTGTATTTGATTACTTTTGTGGAATTATTGATATGATTGGCGTAACGACTATACACGAGGTTTTCCGGCGACTGGGACTGCAATTAACTAGGACTACGGTCCCAGATGCCGGATTCATTTAATTTTAATATTTTTCTTCCGACGACTAGGACCACGCCTTAATGAATAAGAAATAGTAGATTGTTATACAAGGAGCTAAAATGACCCATTATATACGAGGTAGTTTTACTCCCGAGCTTTAGCGAGGGAGTAAACAGAAACCGGGTGTTAATGGGTTTTAGCGCCGTGTGTTACACTATACTTTTCACTACGATTGAAAGAAATTAATCACGGTCACTACCAATTCAATTTGCAATTAGAGAAAAATTATAAAGATTTCGCGCGAATGTCTTTTTTTTTGTTTCTTCTGTAGCCGCAACACATTGCCATTCTACCAGAGATCGCCGATTTTAGTTCCATTTTCAAAATTAAAATGAGGTTATTTTTTTATGAAACAGTAATGTCGAGTCTTTATTCATGATTATTCTACTTATGACTAAAGACTTTTACGGTTTTGTAGGCTCATTGTCATATTTGACACACAAAAATTAAAAAAAAAAACTTTTTCCCCTAGAGTATGAAATGCTATTTTATCCCCGCTCTGGTATGCTACAATGACGGCCTTTTTGAGCAAGAGAAGTGAAATAGTAGATTGTTATACAAGGAGCTAAAATTACCCATTATATAAGAGGTAGTTTTACTCCCGAGCTTTAGCGAGGGAGTAAATAGAAACCGAGTTTTAATGGGTTTTAGCGCCGTGTGTTACACTATACTTTTCACTACGATTGCGAGAAAATAAAACAATCCAATACAATATGAAATTAATTACGGTCACTACCAATTCAATTTGCAATTAGAGAAAAATTCTAAAGATTTCGCGCGAATGTCTTTTTTTTGTTTCTTCTGTAGCCGCAACACATTGCCATTCTACCAGAGATCGCCGATTTTAGTTCCATTTGCAAAATTAAAATGAGGTTCTTTTTTTATGAAACAGTAATAAGTCGAGTCTTTATTCATGATTATTCTACTTATGACTAAAGACTTTTTCGTTTCTGTAGGCTCATTGTCATATTTGACACACAAAAACTAAAAAACCCGACCGAGCAAGCGAAGGATTCTAAAATTGAATCACGAGCGCAGCGAGTGATTCAAAAAATTGAATCCTGAGCGTTAGCGAGGGAATCAAAAGAGCACGAGGTGAAAAATCTTTGCACTCGAGTGCAACACGTAACTTTTCATTCCACCTCAGCGAGGAAATGACTAAATGCAAAAAAAAAACGTTTACAAAGTCTGAGTTTTTAACAAATTAAAAAAAAGTTGTATGATATATTCGGCACCATAGAGGTAGCAGTAAATAGGTTTCATGTTTTTTTTTAATTCACAAACTTAGTGCACACGATGTTCTAAATTCAATTTACTTTATCCTCTAGAGAATAAAAACGGCTTTTCCACTCAGATATTGAAGATAAATTTACTTTATCCTCTAGAGAATAAAAACGGCTTTTCGACTCAGATATTGAAGATTAAAAATACTCTTTCCGAGATGGTGGGATGAAAAATCTATTGTTCATGCCAAAAACAGTACAGTCAAACGATAAAATATGTAAAAATAGAAAACAAAATAATTATTTAAAAAACACCCTTTGATTATCTTTATATGATTTTAAGTAATTTTTCGTTTGATTGTACTGTTTTGGATTTGAACAATAGTTTTTTGTTAGTTATTTATGCATGGTCCCAGTCGCCGGAAGAAAAATATTAAAATTACATGCCGACGCGTAGCATTATCGCCTATCTGGACGGGTGATGATACGCGATCATGATACGCAGGCTTGATACAGCGCGATACGGCTTGTTCCATTTCGAGTCTGTTTTTGTCCGATCATCAAAGAAGATACGGATACGGCACGTTTCGTCGGTACTTTTTCTTGAGGATACGGCAGGTACGATAAGGAGTAACATAAAGGCGTCCTAACTAGATACGGAGCTTGATACGGTACGGTGACACGGATACGATGATCGGATCGGGCAAATAGTCATATGTGAATCCGCCTTAAGGCGACGATATACGCCGGCGACCTTAAACGACCAGAGAATCGTATGCTCTGCGTCCAAAACTCTCAAAGTTAAGTCGAAAAAAATAAATAAAAGATAGTATTCTTTAACTTAAAAAAAAGGCGTAGGTATACTAAAAGATAGATAATAAAATTATCTGTAAGATGGTGTAAGTTTCGTTTAATTATACCTGGTAGATATTGTGTGATTGTCAATGTTTTGTCCGCGTCAGACACAACTTCACGAGTTAATTAAACTATTTAAATATTTAATAAATTTAATATGAATATAGTCAAAAATATTCACATACTAAATGATTAAGAGAATATTCTAGTTTCACATATATTTTTTTCAAATCATTTACACATGATTGTCAGTTTAAAATCTGTAAAAGTCGTTAATAGCCCCTTAAGCCGCTACCCCGACCAAAAGTGCGTTTTTCTTCGTTATTTAGGGGCTATTAACTCATTATTTAAGAGATACAAACTACATCTAAAAGCATATTATTAATGTTCAATATCCTCACATTATTACATTCCACATTCTTTTTTTTTATGTACCCTATACACACCTAAATCTCCCGTTAAAAAAGTGACTAAAATAATTGAAAACATGTATCTTTTGCTAAAGTTGACGTGCTTTTAATTTGAGTATTATACTAATAAGTAGATAGGTAACTTAAAAATCTTTATAATTCACGTTTTATTTTATTTCAAAAGATCGTTTCTCTTTTTACCCGACTACGGCAAAGCCAAAGGAGGGTTATGATTTTGACAGGCTATGTATGTATTTTTATAACAAAAAGAACCCAAAAATTTGGCAAATTTCGATTCTGCGGCAATGAGGGAATGTATGGTCAAGGACTCAAGGTTATTTGGTCAGGGAAGCGCCTTAATACGTATGCATTTTCTCACCTACAAAGTCGTTCATATCATCAATTCAATATCTATGTGATATCACGCTCCAATAAAAATAGGTACCTATAATAAATATCTTTTCACAACAATATTTCCAGCAATATTCTGTAATTGCACTCTCAACTGCACGAATGCTTCGCTATTGATAACAGGCTCGGAATAAATACCGATGCAGCCCCAATTTTAAATAATAACGCTACAGCAATATTATTGAAAACGAAACTTATACATCCGTAGAGTATTTTCAATATTGTACATGTAATACTGAATAAAAAATATTCCAATCAGCATAGAGCAGCAGTAAAGACTGCGAAATTTTCAATTATCGTTAAGGAATAGAAGGATCATTCAGTCTTGGCACTTGGCCCAAATAGGGCTGGAGATAAAATAGACAGACGCCCAACTAATCCATTCTCACAACCTTCGATAACAATGAGACATCTAACAGCCCGTTAAGAAACAATTCCATCCAAAGTTAACGGATCAAGACTTCTCCAACTGTCGAACAATCAAGTGCAAATTGTCTCTGAATAAAATCGAATAGTAATGAAGGCAATGAATGGGTTCAAAGATCAAAGGGAATTGTTCAAAAATTCAATCGATTTGCACGTAAGCGTTCATTGGCTTACAAGTTGAATAACTAATTGCATTGCAGGCTTTTGCATTTCTAGCACTCGAGAATTATGCGAGGAATTTAAATTTCGAGTTATAAAAATATTCATTTTTATTCATATTTCTATGTTACGGTTGTACTTTTTGGACGTTCACACCAATATTGGCAATAAGGGACATTTTAGAAGTACTTCGATTTCGGTAGGTTCGTTTCCTTGTATAACCTAAATTTAGATTCGGTGATTCTTTGATCATTTTCAAAGCTTCTAATACAAAATTTTGGGCCGTTAGATAGACACCTCTCCTGGTCCTTTTCCTCTACATTTTTACTGTCGGTAATATCTCAATGTGGCCCACATGGCTCGAAGAACCGATAACCGATGGCTAACAAAGGTTCTCGAGTGGCAGTGGCGTACCGTTGCGGGGGGGCAGGGGGGGACAGGCCCCGGGCGGCATACGAAAGGGGGCGGCGGCAAGCGCCACGACTTTTTTAATTGGAAATAAAATAAAAATTAACTCCCAAACGCGCCCGCAACGTTAGGCGCGGCGTCGTCACCGAGATTTCCCGTATGCGAACGGACCAACAAGCGACAGTGAGTACTGTGTTATTCAGTAAGACAAAACAACAAGGCGTCGCGCCCACTGTCGGTAGGCATCGGTAGGCATCGGTGCAGCTCGTGCGCCTTACGGCGGCTTCGGGGGCTTGAGGGCTGTTTCGGGCAGCTTCGGGCGCCTGAGGGCGGCTTCGGGCGCCTGAGAGCTGCTTCGGCAGTCGTAAGCATAGCTAAGGACGCCGAGGCCGGTATCGGGTAGCTTCGGCAAAACTAAGAATAGGTAGTTCGGGTGGCAAATACGTTGCAGAGCAGTCGTAACGCTACGTGAAATCAGTTGTGCGCGTGCATTTATAATGGTGGATAGGGATTTAGTTTTCATTGTTCATCTTGCTGAAGAAGAAGAGTTATTTGGTTCCATGCATTCTGTTTCATTTGTTGATCACTGTAGTATCGCGACGAAATGTCATTCAGACATTCGTGAGCTTGCACAAGAATAATCAACTTTTGTCATCGTCAAATAAAACGAACCTATACGTGTAATTAGTGAGGTTGTTGCTTTTTATTTTCCTCTTTGTATGTTGCCAAGCTAATGGACGCGCGCACGGTTAACGTTATGACACTGTTCTGCGATGTGTCTACCACGAAAATGCCACCCGAGCTACCCCAAGACAGTTTATGACTGCAGAGGCAGCCCAAAGCTGCCCGAATCAACTCCCAGGCGCCCGAAGCCGCCCGAAGCAGCTCCCAGGCGCCCAAAGCCGCCCGAAGCAGATCTCAAGCGCCCGAAGCCGTCCCAAAGCCGCCGTAAGGCGCTCGACCTGTACCGAGCCGCACTGATGCCCATCGATATTGGGCGCCGCGCTTAACATTTCTTATTTTCATTACGCGACTTATTTCAGAATGTCATTGAACTACGACAGTAAGATTGAACTAAGTACGACACGATAATTCGTAGTGAGACTAAAAGTTTCGAGTGTAGTGTAAAGTACTAATAGTAAATAATTTTGTTACTGTAAATACTGCGCTACGCTACTGTCGAGTGGCGTCCACAAACCGGAAGACGCAGTGTTGGTAGGCTTCCAGCCACATGGACCGACGACGACGACATCGTCAAGGTTCCGGGTAAACGGTGGATGCTAGCGGCAGGGTGCCGCTCGTTGTGGCGTTCTATGGGAGAGGTCTTTTGATGAAGATGATGAATGGCCCACTGCTGGACATAGACCTGCCCCAAATCATTCCAGGTAACCAGCCATAGCGTTGCGCGACTAAAGTCATCTCACCACCATAACAACAAATTTCCGTCACATTATCTCTTCCTAAAAAAGCAATAGAAAAATCAGAACTAACCCATTACATCTTAAAATTGCACATACTCCGCACCAAAAACACGTCAACAGCAAATGGATATAATTATGAATGTTCCAAGCGAAAGTTCCATGTATGCAGGCTCAAACACTCGCAGCGAGCAACTGAGTGCTTTTAGTGCAGTTAACATGTGCTCACTGCACCCCAATGGCGGGAAGTGCAAAACCACAATCACCTTTTGTATACGTGCTAGCAGAATGGAGAAACAATGAGCGTCATTCAACCTTTTTAATTTACCTTTTTAAGGACTTTATCATAGTATATCTATACAGCTTCGATACAAATAAATAAAATTGAAGTGTCTGTGAAATAACAGCTTTTTACTAAATGCATATGAAAGTATTACGGTACCTACCTACTTAGATCAAAAAATCAAAAGCCAATAAGAATATTAAAAAAAAATTGTGTGTCTGCCTGTTTGTTCCGGCTAATATCTGAAACGGCTGGACCGATTTTGACGGGACTTTCATTGGCCGATAGCTGATGTTACTTTTATTTTAGGAAAAGAATTAGGGTTCCGTGCAAATAAATAATAACCCCACAGATAACTGAAATTCACGCGGACGAAGTCACGGGCATCAGCTAGACATAAATACATACATAATAGGTACCTACGTATTCATATATATGTGTCAATGTAGTACCTATGTATACATATAGATTGTATAGATGTGTAGATAAGATTAAAGGAAGGTCTATACTAAACAAAAACAAGTAATACTAACTAAAATACATTTTTGTCCTTTATCAGTCTGTGCCTTATTATTCCAATTTAAGTAATTCAATTAACTCATTAACTATTCAAAAGTCAAAATAATCAAGATCTCAATCCGATCCCTATTTAATATCATGTCAAAAATGTAATCGAAATATGAAAAACGAGCAAACTTTAAACGAGAAAATTTAGTTTTAACCTTTCGAAATACTTTAATGATAGAGAGGGCAGATTTATCAGCTATAGGTATCTCGTTTTTTACCTTATAAATATTATACCTACATAGGTACATTTAGGTACTAGGGTACCTGATAGAGATAAGTGATTATTGAAATGATACAATCTTTTACGCCTAGATACAACGGCAAATGGGCCCGTTACATCATACCGTATGGGTCCGTTACGTCACTTGTCATTCGTCATCGTTCAAGAACAAAGTAGTAGGTAGTGTAGGTTGTACATAACTGAAGGTATTCGATTTCATTACAATATTTCAACTTCGTTCCCTGGAACATGCTACGGTCTGTAGGTGATAGATACCTAGGTATTTACGTAGCCCATTGGGCAAACTCTTGATAATATTGTTGTAAGGTTAATTTATTATATTGTTATTCTTACTACTGCGAAATTCATTCATAACAAACTATTCACAGCACCTATAACCTACACAAAGCTAATATTTGTCCATCTGTCTACGCCAAAAGCTAATATGTAGGTAGGTAGGTAGTTGATTTTTCGAAATGTGAATTTCGTACTAAGAAAACAATCATTTAAACCAGATGAAAATACCTCATCATCATCATCATTTCAGCCCAAAGACGTCCTCTGCTGGACATAGGCCTCCCCAAGGGGGCTTTTTCCCATAATCGCCACGCTTGGCAGGCGGATTGGCGATCGCAGTATGGTTGTTACAAAGGCACAGAGAACGCTGCTGCCCATTATAATAATAATAATAATAATATTTATTATTATTATTATATTTATTTCTATTAATATTTAAAAATGTAAATTATGTGTATATAAGATGAATAAATGAGAATAATAATAATAATAATATGTGGGGACATTTTCACACATCTGACCCCAAACTAGGGAGACCCTGTACTATGGGTGTCAGACAGCTGATATACATACACAAATACATTTTTTTTTTTTTGTAAATACATACATATATAGATAAACAACACCCAGACACAAGGCAAACACAAGTGCTCATCACACAAATGTTTACCCTGGGCGGGAATCGAACCCGCAACACGCTGCTGAAAATACCTACCTAGTTTAAAATATCCTAAAACCTTTGATTATATAATGTCTAGATGGAGCGTCAAGTGCACGCAAACGTGTCAAAAAGTGTCAGCCAACTATTGGCTCACAAGTGCGTAATAATAATAATAAATGATTAATATATGTACAATAATATTAATTTATGTATAATGATATACATAATTGCTTATATAATCATTATTTACGCACACAGAGACGTAGATGCACAGTGTAAAACGACGCCTGCACGCACACATAGGTACTTGAAATTGTTGACTCGTTTTCTTTGTTATGATTGTAGGGCGACGCTCCATCTAGACATTATATAATCAAAGCCTAAAACCTAATAAATACCTAGGTACCTAATCACGCTATACGTGCAATAAGAAAAGCTGTCTGGCAATAAAGCACAAATTAAGTAGGAACAAATTCCCTGCACCTCGGTCTGAGCCACACCCATTAATGTATAAGTACCACGTAGGCATTTTTGAATTATCAAGGCGTCTGTTGATTAGTCGTACTGTCGTAGATCGTAAAATGTAGATTGGTCTCTAAGGAGAAGAACCAGTAAAAACTACTAAATGCTGAATGAATTATACCCAATAATAGCCTACTTTCACACAACGATATAATTTTATTTGTTAATCCTCAACAAAATGTCACCAAGCGTTTACTCAAACATTTTTATTCAAATGAAGCCACGTAACAAATTGTACGGGCAAAAAGTGAGACTTGTCGGCAATTATTCCCAACTGGCGACTACGTTTTTACAGTACCTACGCCAACACCCACAAATCTGCGTTTTCATGACACATAGGTGACATAGGTACCTGCGATTCGGGAATAACAATCACTGTCCATAAAATACACATGCTGAAACAAAAACGGGACATCAGTTTATAACTGGCCGAAAGCTTGAAAAAAGGCGGTGAAAACACTGTAGGGAACAATTTAGAATGGGTCTTTGCCCCATGTCTTGGAACTGTGTGTTTTGGAGCTGGATGCAAATACCTTTAAGGATGAAAGTGGTGACGGAGAGTTTTTATTTTTGTTATTAAGAATTATTTAAGTGGGTAGTTAGTATATTAGTAGGTAGGTAGGTAGTTAGTATATTTAATAAAAATATAATTCAATGTATATAAAAATAATAAATGGAAGTAAGTATAATAAAACACAACTTCAGAAATAATTAAAGTTTCTATATAAAAACGTAATTTCTATAAGAGGTACATACGATATAAAAATGTATAGAAACCTTTTATCAGTATCCAATCAAACTTAAAAATTCCCTTCCTGTAAAATCTTACCTACATTTTGAGTTAGGTACGTCATTAGTATATGTAAAGTTTGAGTCGATAATTATGTAAACTTGAGCCAGTTTTTTTACAAAGTATTTCTAACACTATTTTTCTCCCAATTGTGTTGTTAACAAACAACAATCAGATCGTTAGAAGATCGCATACAAGACTCTTACCTTACTTAGTTTTTTCTGCTTTGCCAGGTTACGTTATAACGTCAGTCATCAAAAGCATGCATAATGATTACGTATAGTGTATAAGTATAACGTAACAGCAGAGCTCCAGTCGACTCTAAGTCATCGTGGTAAGAATTTAACCTTGAGCTAGCCTAGCGTAGTACGGAGATACTGACTGAGGTACATACAATCCGAGTCTATCAACTGCACATCAGTCTATCCGTCTGTCTGTCACAGCCACAGAACTGTCGTTTCTTAACGTAGTGGTAATTGGAGTTTTGAGAGATGACAGTATTACAGTGGGCTCTAAAATGGTTAACTATAATAGTTTCAGTGGTACAAACCCGTAGATTTGCAAGTCTGACTCACAATATTATACCAACAATAAAAAATGTTAGGTATTTATTTTTGTTGTGTCTAATAAAGCAAGAATCACTGGTATGACACGTTTGTGTGGCCCAAGCATAAGACTTAGCTGTTTTCTGCATTCATTCGCATAATAGAAAGCATGCACAAAATCTGTTTCATATCGAATTTAATTCTGTTAGGATGTCGTCCTAGAAAGATTTTTAATAAAAAAAAACATAATTATTACAAAAATAATTGCCTAATATATTCAGCAGTGAATTAAAAATAAAAATGATTTTTAAAACAACACTGTCATAGACGTGAAACGGAACGCAAAGTCGACCTCGCACATCACTAGAGGTTTCCGTTTGACGTCATCTATCGACTTTGTACAACACTAGTAGCGGAAATAACTCTGCGCAGTTGGCAATACTATCGCAGTCAATCGATTTTCTATTTATAATATTCTAGAATGTTCTAATCATTTTACAGGGAGAAAATATAAGCATTTTCATTGTATAATTACTACTAAATTCTAAATAAGTTTCTTGAGTAGACGGATAGTTTTTATGATCGTTATTTTAGAGCAACAAATGAAATATTTTAAATTAACTACAGATCATTTATTTATATCTTTTTTATTATTTTAGTTCGCAGTTTTACAGAGAATAAATTTTAATTTACTATTAAAAAAATTGGGCGTCAGTGCGCAGAAGCGCGCCATTTCGCCGTTACGACTGCGCATGTGTTGGCAAACCTGTGTGGCTTCCTCCAAGCCACGACCGGACGCCATTACCACGCCACCGGACTGAGAATCTGTCACTAGTGCGTTATTCGTTTGATAATCTTAGAATTTTCTGCGGAGTCGTTGTTCCTGTGTTGATAGTACCTTTAAATACACAAATACCAAAATGTCTGACGAGAAAAAGGTGTGTATCTTACTATATTATCAGTGTAGTTACAAAAAGTATAAAACAGTGTTTCACCGACATGGCGTTATTAGCAAAATGTGGTTACCTGATTGAAAGTGAGAAGTGATTTACCATTGTGTTTGTTGAGATGATAATAATATCGTTATAAATATTTGTTTTACAGGGAGAAAGCGAACACATCAACTTGAAAGTATTAGGTCAAGATAATGCTATTGTGCAGTTCAAAATCAAAAAACACACACCTCTGAGGAAGCTAATGAATGCCTATTGTGATCGAGCGGTAAGTTCATCTTATTTACTAAGCGGTTGAAGATCATTCCAGTGTAATGTAGTCAGCACAAAGGCAAAACAGTGAACATAAATGTGGTATCTACATTGTATGAACAATGAAGGTATGCAAGTAAACTAGGTGCTCGTGCACTGTCTGGCAGGCTGTTTGAAAAGGAAGCATCATTGACAGTTTTATTTCAATAATAACTAATGTATGTGATGCCCCGTTCCACCTTAGCAAGACTCATTTCTCGGCACTGATCAAATTCATGTTTTTACTTTTACATCAGATTGTCTGAAAGCAAAAGTCTTCTCTAAAATTTCAATTACTTGCTCAATATTCTTATGAAGTAGAATATTCATTGATAATTCTTTAAAATGCACAAAAGCAATTGTTGTGTAAACAATCTGAAAAGATCACTGACCTTTTAGTTAGGGTTAGTTCGCAGTAATGTTTCATGGTAATTTTTTTGTTCATCTAAGACTTAAAAGAAAGCATTTTGTTTGACATAACAAGATCATGGGTTTTCAAGGGATTCCTTACAAGTTAGAAGAGTGTGTAGCGGTGTGCGCTTTTTCCATGCACAAAAACAAACAAAGGTTGTTGCAACTACTGATTCTGCTGCATGAAACATTTTTTATGCATGAAATAATGTTTCTTATAACTTGAAATATTTTGTAGACCTTTGAAATGCAACTTAGATTAGCTTAGACATACACACATTGAACCCATGCATATACCTACTTTGAGCATTTTGCATTTGTGAGACACAAAACAATATGTTCAGAAGGTTTATTCTGAACAACACATCTTTGAGTTTCCCAGGATAACCTACACCTACTATGAGACTTTGACATTTTGCATAAAGTTTACCTTTGGAGTCATATACTATACAGTAAAATCAACATTTCATAATATTGTGCAATTTCCAATCTCTAACAAATTTCTGATTATCTTAAAGTACTGATATATTTTTCCAGGGTCTATCAATGCAAGTGGTGCGGTTCAGATTCGACGGGCAGCCTATTAATGAGAACGATACGCCAACATCACTGGAGATGGAAGAAGGTGACACAATAGAGGTTTACCAGCAACAGACGGGTGGCTCGCTTCTAGTGTAATCTTATCTTAAGGAACTGTCCGTTTCCCATGGGAAAAATGCTATGGTGAACCCATCTCAACTTAAACATTAAGTTAATTTTAAATGAAACGATGCAAGTATAAAACGTAAAATTTTGAGATACACAATTGCATAGCCGAGCTTTGTATACCTTAGCATTGTGTATCTTAAAACAGTAGTACTGTATACTCTATTTAATAAGGAGAAATTTGAGGTAAACCAAATGTTCTAGGTACCTTCAATAATTATTCCATTGTGATAATTTTTTTTAGTTGACACTTTTTCAGATCAGCTCCTAATTTTTTGAGTGTAGCCAAAAAAAAATGACTTGCAAGCTGTATGTGGTAATAATTTATTGGACATAGGTCCAACCCGATTGTCAAGTGTAACCACTATGTAATATCTGAAATAAAAATTAATTTAAAACAATCAAGCTGTTTTTTTCTGTGTTGTCATGTTTTTATTTACATGACCCAGGGACATTGTCTCTTATAAATACAACCTTCTATTCTCGAAGTCCAACAATGAAGTCAACATTTCGTAAGAAACTGCTGAGTCATGAACAATTTATTTCTATAACTACCTATAACCAATAAACGTTTTTTACTTTGACTTTGACTTACAAAATTCCATGAATCCTTTTCTACCTACTTCCAACTCAAAAATCATTATGAGTTATTAGAACATAGGAAGACTCTTAAATTAATATATTTGAGAAGGCTTAAACTGATAGCTTTCCTAAAATGCACACTATAAATTATTAATAAATCTTACTACCTACACCTAAAACGTAATTTTCTTAAAAATACCTATGCCTTTTAGATTTTCTAAGCCATTGGGCCTAAACACGTTGCAACGAATTTCCTTGCGGCATGACTTGAAGGAAATTCGAAATGAGGTACACGATACGACTTTCTAATTTACCAGCCAGGGCAAGTAGGTATCCTAGATCGTTGAGTTGAACATCTTATTGTCATCCATCGTGTCCTCATCTGCTCATCTTTATTGACTAGGTAAGGTAAGATTTCACCAACACACGACTACCTACGTGAGCTGTAAATCGATAAATAATTAAAACAGATAACACTTCGTTTTTGTCTAAATTAGTATCTTATCTACGAAGTCTAATAAAAAACCTGATATACTAGAAACTTTGGTATTTACCTATTGTGACCTTTTATTAAAAAATATATATTTATACGTACCGTATATTCCTTAGAACTCGCCGAACAATTTGTCTTTTATACCTGGGTGATTCCTACAATTTATTTGTAAAATCATTTCATTATCAATCTTAGATCACAGAGACACTTATTTTACCATCGTTTTTAATCTTCCAGCAAACACCGCTCAGTACGCGCACTTCGTTTTCAACACATTGGACCAAGACAGAAGTGGCCTGTTAAGTTTTGAGGTAAATGACATTTTTGTAATCCATAAAAAAATAAAGTTATTAGGTAAGTATGTAGTCTAGTGTCCTGGATGTTACACACTGCATCATTTTGACATAGGTCCCTAGGTATTGCTGAGTAGTAGGTACAGCAGTGATTCCCAAAGTTGACTCCAGTCCGTTCCAACGCGACCCATCTAACAGAAACTCCCAAATTCAGACCTTACCAGTCACCACTTGGAAGTCATGAAGAAAAAAAGAGGCAAAACTACCTATAACTAATAATAATGAACTAAATAATGGCTAAAGGCAGTTCTCTTTTTTTTAAGTTTTTTATTCCACTTTTTAGTGCCTCCTTATCACCCAAATCCATTAAGGAACGGCAACACAGTTAAAACAGACATTGAAAGTCCTCCAGAGATGGATACATGGACGAAACAAAAACGTCTCGGTTTTTGTTTTTTTTTTCAAAAAGTGCTGAATAAATTTCTGTTTGTTGTATACTAAAACCTTCTCCAGAATGAAACAAACACTTTTCTGAAAACCGCATCAAAATCAGTTCAGACAAACGGGAGATAATCGCGGACAAACATACATACAAACATACGGGTCGAACTGAAACCTCCTTTTTTTTTGAAGTCGGTTAAAAAAAACATTCAGTGACAGTCAATTACATAATTCACAGTGAAACAACAACACAAAGGACACACAACAACAACACAACAGCTGTGACCTATTGTCCTTACTACTTCAACTCAGGGGTACCTACTATGCATTTGATTATGCCAGCCAGCCAGCTCTTTGATCAGAATACATTGTTGAATCATCAGTGCTATTACAGCACTAATTCAATGCCATTTGCCATTTAATTGGTAGTAAGGACAATAGATATTGTTGCGTGATCAACAGCTGGATAAGGCCGCCAAGTTGTCCCACCATCCTAGGTGCACTTCATGTAGGTACCTACCTACCTACTACGAAATAACCTTATATTATCAATAAATTGTTATTGGTAGTACCTATTCGGTTCGTACGTCGTAATTGAAAGTGTCTTTTAATTAATAAATCTAAAATAAAATCTTGACTTCGTCAGTGCACTTCGGAATAATCTTGGGCCACAAGTTAAAAATTTATACCATTTTTTTTATTTCCAGGAGTTTGTAACCGGGTTATCAATATTATCGAGAGGGACCTTAGAAGAGAAGCTACGCTGGACGTTTTCACTGTATGATATCAACGGCGACGGCTGCATCACTAAGGAGGAAATGACAGAGATTGTCACCGCTGTATACGACCTCATGGGGAAGATAGCGGAGCCAACATTGGAAGATGATGTGATAAGAGAGAAGGTTGAAAGACTGTTTCAGGTTTGTATTTAAATGTATTTTCCTTTGATTATTCTAAAATAGGTAAGCGATAGTCCACTTAGTCCAGTGGTTATCGCAAAAATTGGCAAGCGAGGGGTCGTGAGTACGATTTCCACAGTAGGCCCAACACGAGCGCTTTTACGTAAAGGTTTTCTATTCGTAACGATTTTAGAATTTTGGAAACACAGTACCTAGGTATCCTATAGGATTTTGGTATAATTTTTATACGACAAACTCAATTAGGATCACTAATTAGTTAAGATTCATAAAAAATACGAAATTTTACGTTCAAACAAAACGAATTTTTCCATTTTTAAACTCTATAGAAATAACGTTTTGTTTATTCCGCGCACTCGTGGTAGGCTCGCAGGCTGCAACTATAATTATTAAACGTTTAAAAAGTGCTACGAAAAGTAGGGTCGGTATCTACATCATACGACAAAGGTTGTACCTACCTAATCATTTTAGCAGATTATAATAATCACAGATTAAGACCTCAACTGTCCAATTAGGCGATTCTCACACTACGCCGCGGAGGGCTTGGGCTGTGGTGACGCGACGTGGTGCCTGGCAACTGGGCTTCTCCCAGTTGTAAACGTCCATTTGTGCCTATTGGCCTAGTTCTGTTCTGTATCCTGCTTGATTTGGAGGGAAGTAGAAAATGTGTTTTACTTACTCCTCCACTGTTCTTTTCTGATTAATTTCGTAGCGGGATCCAAGACAGTTGAGTCGTTTCTCTGGGACTCGTCGAGCTTCATTGCTTTGGCGCTTTTCTGGTGGTTCGGGGGCGCCACTGTTGATTCTGGCTTACAGTACAGTAGTTGCAGTTGTTTGGGAATAGGTAGTGTGGCGGGCATGTATCATTTAAAAAAAAAAGCGAATGCGACGTGAGATCCGCCTTCACCGCCTGCCGCGTCGGTGCGAGGCGTCGTGTGATGATTGCCTTAGCAGAACGCAATAGTCAAGCGGTAAATCATCATTACGTTTTGGTTTCCGATAATTGAATAGATGCTGGCTAGATGATGCATCAAATAAATTATCTGGTGTAGATAATTTATTTGATGCATCATAATTATGCACAGAGATTCCACAAAAAAGAAAACAAAAAAAGTCGGTGGCGGTGGCTTTGAGTTTGTTGTTTTGTATTGCCTCCGACTTCCGATAGTAAAGTAATGTGTGTTCTGTGCTAAAGTTATTTATCATTTTCTAGTTCTTAAAGGCGGTTTTCTTTTTTTTGAAAAAACATTTATTTTTCGCTTATTAGTGTCGCCTTAACATCCAAATCCATTAAGAAAGGGCGACACACTTAAAAGAGATTGTAAATCCTCCAAAGATTGAAGAAACTAAAACGCCGTCTAAGTATTTTTTTTGGGAATTTGTTGATTTTCTCAAAAAGGGCTATATCAATTGTGGTAAAATTTATATGGGACCATTTCGAAATAAACCCCTTTCGAACAAAAAAAGAATTTTGTAAATCCGTCTATATATGACAGAGTTATGCCCGAACATACATAAAAAAAAAATACAAACATTCGAATTGATAACCTCCTCCTTTTTGAAGTCGGTTAAAAAAAAAAGAACCGCCTTCAAAAAGTATAAAATAACTTCCAATTCGCAAGTCGGCGGCTTTGGTTTTGCTTGTTGTTTTGTATTGCCACCGACTTGCGAATTGAAAGTTATTTTATACTTTTTGAAGGCGGTTGTCTTTTTTGATAATTTTTTTTTTTCGCTTTTTAGTGCTTTCTCATCATAGAAATTAATTACTACGAAACGGCGACACTTAAAAAAAAATCAGTCATCCCTTAATTTCCACCCCCTTCAGGGGTGGAATATTGTCTTGATTTTTTCATGGGGCCAAATTTGAGGTATACACTATCAATTAAAAAAAGAATCATCGAAACCGGACTACACTGAAAAAAGTTATGCATGGTCAAACATAAAAATATATAAAAAATGTTCATAAAATGAAAACTACTGGGCTAAATAATGTTAAATTTATATGGGCTAAATGGCAACAATTCCGCATCAAACTAAAGAAGAATCACCTAAATCGGATCATAAATCTCGGAGTAATCGATGTACATATATAAAAAAAAACCAACCGAATTGAGAACCTCCTCCTTTTTGAAGTCGGTTAATGACCTATTTTTCAGAAAATGGACTTGAACCGCGACGGCGTACTGACACTGGACGAGTTCCTCGACTGTTGCCTGCACGACGAGGACATCTCGAGGTCGATGGGCGTGTTCGACAGCAACTTCTGACGTCCTGCGGACGGCGCGCGCGCATCTACGTGCCGCGTTCCCTGACAGTACCCACATTCACCACCTACGTCATTTTGTACATAATAATGAGTCTGCAATTCTATACCACCCAATTGATACGTTAAGAGAATCGATAAGAAAAGTAGTTAGGAAAACGAATGTTGGTAGTGTGGTATTATAATATTATGCCACTTGGTGTCATAGATTCTGTGTTACCATCTATATTGTTATCTCTCTTAATGTTATTGCCAGACCAATTTAAAAATGACGTGGAAGGGTACAAAATGTACCCGTGATTGGTGAATTACTATATTAATGTATAAAGAAATGCCTTATTTATAAGAAGCTTTAGCGAAGAAAAGTGGATTCATAAAAATGAAGTTTTTATAAAAGGCACCAGTTGCATGTCATATGAAAGGAATGACTTGTGTTTTGTATGTAGGTGTGTCATCAACAAAGAATGATGTGAGGCTTATTTTGTACTAATTATTATATTAAGACCTTTACTAATTTAGCATAATTAAGTGTCCAGTTAAGAACTTGTTATAATTCCACATAATTATAGTTTTATCGCAAATTCTAGCGATATCCTTGTCTCCGATGGGCACTTTGTTAGACCGTCGCTAGTTTTAGTTAGCTGTAACTGGCTTTTTATCACAACATTCCTACAACCGGCCCAACCGGGCTCATTAAGCCGTCTGAACGCAACGTTTTTATTTATTAACTTTTGTATTCGCACTAAAGTAAATCTTTCTTCTTGAATAGTAAAGCGGTAAAAAATTAAACGAGTTGTTCTTATAAACTCTATTTTATTTTTCAATAGTTTTATTATCTACACATGGTAACATTAAGAGTTCTAGTTTGATACAATCTACCTTTTAGTCAAAATTCTTAGATAGCTATAAAAATATAGTCTTTTATCTAAAAATTTCTGTATTCAAATGGTAGTTTTATCTGAATATCACTGATAATAATTAATTCTAAAACCACATAATATTTTAAAAGCTGTTCATCTAGATTATAGAAAATTTCTTCTTTTAACTGGATGAATTGTAATAATAATTATAATTCGTGAAATACGACATGCCATCCAAAATAATTATATTTTCGAGCGGTCCTCATAAATCGGCTGCTAATTAAATACTTTTTGAAAATGTTATAATTATAAAATGCTTTCAAAGGGACAAAATAGTCAATGACTCGTCAGACACCCTGGTAACATTACATCTCTGTACTACAATATATCTCATACAATGACATGTGAAAACATCGTATATGTAGTTTATTTTCTTCTGAAACAATGCTAATGTTGGAGTGGGCACGCCCTCAACTTGACTTCCTTTATTTGACTTCTCAAAATGATCAAACACTTATTTTCCTTCATTTTGAATCGTTCCGGCCATTTTTCATAGTATTTAGAGTAAATATTTCCTTTAAGATATTTTATAGTATGCATACCAATTAAGTACCTACCTAATAAAAGTCTAACGTGGATTATAGTAATAAAATTTTACCAACTTTACTTCCCCATACAGTTTATTATGTCAAAAATGGGTAGGCTATCTCATTTTTTCAAAGATAGATGGCCTAAGTTAAGCCGTAGCTAGCTGTAACCAATTTAAATGAAAAATAAAATACTTAACATGAAGAAACTTGTAAAAACACTGCCGTTAAATATTTTTCTGATTATCTTACTACCCACATCAATAATTTAAGTCAATGTTATGTAACATTTCAGCACCTTTGACCAACTGTCGTTACTTGTTTACTTTTTGATAAATTGGCATTTAATTTTATCATTAAAATATTTATAAAATAAAAGGTTACCTACTTATTTACATGTCTGACATTTCTATTGTCTCTATCGCTGAAAAAAATTAAGATATTTTCTAAAAAGTTACCATTAATGTAAATATACCTTGTACATACCGATAATATAGATTTTAAATGTGTATATTTTCATAGTAAATGTTAAATGGAACCAAATAACTAGATTGCATTAATTAACATCGTATTTTAATATTGATAAAATAAAATGACACGCAATAATAACAGCACTATTATGTATTATATGAATATAAAATGATTATTGATTATTTCATATAATGTGATTATTAAAAAGTGATGAAATAATAAATCTAAATTGTATTAAGATGTTTTCCGTTTGATAAGGAATAATTAATGAGATATAGACGCCCACATTGTGCTTAGAACGTTTAGCTAAACGGCATCACGTGGAAAATATTTTCATGTACATTTTAAACATTATTTTATTGGTCGAGCTTACATAGATAAGGTTTATGTGTGTCTTCCCAAAATAATAATACCGTTACGTTCAAACTATCGTACGACCATGTTGATAAGCACCCACCCCATAAAACTTAAGATAGTCCCGTTGAAAAGATATTGATTACACACATAATATACATTCTTGACGACACGGTTGGCGCAGTGGCTGAGTGATCGACTGCTGCGCAGCGTGTTGCGGGTTCGATTCCCGCCCAGGGTAAACATTTGTATGATGAGCACTTGTGTTTGCCTTGTGTCTGGGTGTTGTTTATCTATATATGTATGTATTTACAAAAAAAAATGTATTTGTGTATGTATATCAGCTGTCTGACACCCATAGTACAGGGCCTCCCTAGTTTGGGGTCAGATGGCCGTGTGTGAAAAATGTCCCCACATATTAAATTATTATTCTTAACCATCGCGCCTGTTTATCCAAAGGGTAAGGCAGAGGTTGCTACTACTGTATATTTTACTTTAAAATAATACGAAGATATAAATATTTAATTATATAGGATTAAAACACAATCTTATGATGAAAATTAGACGTTACCTATTACTTAGATAAAAATAAATAAATCTATATACCTACGATCTTAGGTTCATTTTTTTAGAATGTTGTTTTGTTTATGTACTGAACCTACCTAATGTTTCATTAATGTGACGTATATTTATAACAGACATAATAATATAATATAATTATCTTAGTGCCAAAAATGACCCATAGGAGCGTGCAGCCTTTTGTTAGCAAGTCGTGTCCTATCGTTTGTTTTTATTCCTATGTGAGAGGTTGCACCGGTTAATTAATCAAACCGTTTTTAATAGGCCTATTAGAATGGTAAATTAATATCGATTTTGTCTTAAGGTCCATGTACTAGTCTAAAATCTACAGGTACTTGATGTTAGTTACTTTAGTATAGATGCTGTTTTGTCCCATAGGACTAATCTTACATTGCATGCGATGTCATATCCAAGAGGCTTTTGCAGTGATTCATTTACGAAAATTATCTTTCACTTCCTCTTGCGTATAGTTCTTCCAAAAATCCATAAAAAATGAAGTACATATCAGTCATTTGTAGTTTTCTGCTGTATGCATCGAAGAACCTACACATTGTTTTAATACTTATATTACATAATCAGTATGATTATTTATTTGATGTTGTAATTGTTGCATATGACCCAGCATCCGTGTAATAGTACCTATATTATAGCGTGGATGTCATGAATATGTTTAGGAACGAAATCTGTAAATTAGATATTTGAATATTGAATTGTTTATTTACAAATTGTATGTGTATTTTATAGAAAAATAAATAAATGCGTTTAAACAGTGTTTTATTCATATTTGTGATCAACAAGCGTCGTCAAATGATAATTTAATTTAATTTAATTTAGTAGTCACCCAAAATAACAAGACGTTTTTACACTTTGTACAAAATCTTTATTAAAATAATTGTTGACATCATAGTTAGGTAATAAAAAGTGGAGTCACATGAAAACACACCCAAACAAAAATAAGGTTATAATTAATTGAAAAACTATTTTCTAACGAAACAATAATCTCTTTCTAATATGGCAGAAGTTGCTGCATAGCAAGTTTACATCTAAAGTTAGTATTTGATCCGAAAAGGCGGAATAATGGATTAAGATAATTTTGAAACTTAGGTACTTAAATTAAATTGTGCTTAATTTTTGAGCAAATTGTCTTCAAAAGGAAATTCTCGACAAAGGTAGTCTTAGTCATATATTTTGGTCAATAAAACTAGACTCGATGAAATTTTGTTCCACCAATGGCGCCGATTCCTTTGTTTTCAAACTAAATTAAAATTAGACAATTGACATCTCTTACTGCTAGGCAGCTGAAGAAAAAGACTGCATCAGGTAAGAACTAAGTTAGAGATGTCAAATCAGTTTTTTCTTGAACTTGTATGAACATTTTAGATCAACGTAAATTGACAGCTCTTATTAATATCTGTCACTTTCTTGTTTTATTGGAGAGAAAGAGATAGAAATAGCTTATAATAAGTTTAGCTAGTGCACAACGGAATTTGCACCAATATCTAGGATTGTGATTATTCAGGGGGACAATTCTACCAACTTTTAGGAACGATCACATTCCTATCACACTTTAAATCTGTTAAAAACCTATATTTTTAACATGATAATTAATAACATTTATTGTGGCTGTGATGAGACTCCGAATAGATTTTGAACGTGTTTAATTAGTAATAAAAACTTTTTTGAAAAAAGAGAACCGCCTTTAAAAAAAAACTAAAAAGTGATAAATAACAGCACAGAACACACATGACTTTAGTTTCGGAAGTCGGTGGCAATACAATTCAACAAACAGAAGTGTTCTGTGCTTAAGTTATTTATCACTTTTTAGTTTTTTTTTGAAGGCGGATTTTACACTTTTTAGTGCCTCGTTAACACCCAAATCCAATAAGGAACGGCAACACAGTTAAAACAGAGACTGAACTCCTCCAAAGATGGAAAGATGGAAGAAACGAAAACGTCTTCTCGTTTTTGTTGTTTTTTTCAAAAACCGCTGAATACACTTTTATTTGTTGTATACTAAAACCTTCTCCAGAATATAACTAACCCTTTTCTGAAAACCGCATGAAAATCGGTTCAGCCAAACAGGAGATAATCGCGGCCAAACATACATACATACCTACATACAAACATACGGGTCGAACTGATAACGTCCTTTTTTTTGAAGTCGGTTAAAAATGCCTTCAGTTTTCTGTCTAAATAAGTTAATTTCAAAATGATACAAGGTAACTGAAAACATCGTATTTTCCATTACGAGTAAATGAAGAAATTATGTTACTTGACGAAAATCTGACTTACCACAACCCAAGATTAGTGCCTTTATCCTATCTACAATCTATATTTAGCTTAATAGAGTTTAATTATTTATTGACCAAAATATTAGTTACTCGAATATCTACGTTATGTATGGAGCGCGCTGTCGGTAGATTTCTCTTATATAAATGCCTAAATAGTTAATATTGTAATATAATTATTTAGAATTTAACCCTAAGTACCAATTTTTAATACTTATTGCAACATTATTTTAATATTGAGGCACTTGTATTAAAGTACGATAAAATTCCAATAGGCATGAGCGCTTGCAGATGCAAGGGAGTGCACTTGCATCTTCTCAAGAAAGAAAATACGCCAAAAAAAAAAATAGTTTCTCAAATTTTTTGGGTAAAACTACATTTAACCGCCTACGCCGGATTAATCCGTCAAATATTTTTGTGTCCATTACGCCAGCGTCTTATATTTCCGACCAACTACCACAGCTCGTGAAGTCTTTTTTTTTAATTTAATTACGCTGTAGGTGTTCTATCAAGATTTTTACATTAGGTAGGTTAATTAAGTAATCATTTACAATTTAAGTCTCATAATTAGAAGTCCTAATAACAAGGGCGTCGCTAGGACTCGCTAGCTGATGGCCTGGGGGCCAAGTCTGCTATTACAATAGTGTCAGAATGGTCTATCATTGATTTTCATAATGACGCCATTATATTAGTAGATTACCAAACTTGTCACAATCAACAATTATGAAATCAATTATAGACCATTCTGACACTATTGTAATAGCAGAATTGAAGCCCTGGGGGGGGGGGGGGGGCAAGTTGATAGGTATATGATGGATAGGAAAAGTTTGAATTTTAAATACAGTCAAAGGCACATGAACTTTTTGGAATCTCTAGCCCCTACCTACCCTCCCCCCCCCCCCCTTGGCGACGCCTTTGCTTAATAATAATGTCCGAAGTTAGATGAATTACTAATATTATTCACAGTGCCTGGCGCTGAGGGCTTGCCAACTGATATGAAGTTGGGCGGTTAAAATGAAAATCCTGCGATTGTGTATTGAAGAAAATGCAGATGCATCCTCCCTGAAAACTTCCCTGGCGGTGCCCATGCCAATTGGTACTTCTATTGAATACACACACAACCTAGTTGAAGCAGTGAGCCTATAAGAATATAAAGTATTGCCATATTCGAGAAACGTACATACGTTAAGCGATCCAGCATCTTTTATCGTTTGTAAAAAATGGATTTGTGCCCAGTTATAACTGGGCACAAATCCATTTTGCGAGCGAGCCTATAGGCTCGCCTCATATTACATGGACTTAAAGAAATGTGGACGTTTCACGTCTGATCAACCCTTCGGTGATTGCAGGATTAATGTCATGTTGTCACTGCAAATAATGCAACTATTATTTTACATCCAGAACGATGTATGTTCCCGAGTCCTGAGAGTACCTACATAATTCATTGAATGATTTTACAATTTTGAGCGATTTGTTCTAAGTATGTATTTAATATCTTAATCTGAGTTATAATACATTATTTGTCATGTATATTGGTTACAATAAATCTTAACCATAACATATATCATGCGACAACAATGTCAATAATTATATTTGTATAATAAAATGCACACATGCAAGGGAAAACTCGACAAACATAATCAACTTATTCTAAATCCTACCCATATTTTTTAGGATTCAGAGATAAGTGCTTACCAAAGTCTTACATTCTAAAAATATATCATGAAATCACACAAACTGAATAATTTCAACACTACCATTACCAAAATGGTATGCGTAAAGTCAATATTCAAAAAAATACCAAAAATTTGTTTAAAAATTAAAAATATAGAGAGCTAAATTAAGTATTAGAATTTTGTACGGTGGTTTCGTAAGGCAGTTATTAATACCAAATACTAACCTACTTACTAACAATCGTCAAGTAAAAATTGAATCTCAACACACAGAGATTCCGAAAATATAGTTTCAATTACATTAAAATGTGATGCATTATTGCTTGAAAAATTGATAGTAATTATTTACACAAATTAAATTCTTTACTTCATAGTAATCTAAAATACAAATTTTTTGTATAAAGTAAAATCTAAACTACATTACTCTGCAGTAATGTGTTCTTAATTTTTAAGATCTTATAAATTCCAGTCATTTTTCATGTTCTAAGAAGCATGAAATTTGTAGATTCGCCACCATCGACAACAAGAATTGCCTACCTCCCAAAAAGAGGTTTATGTGCAACAATTGATTACAAAGGCAATTCAACAGAATAGAAATTAAAGAAGTTTAGGCAATAGAACAGAAGGTACTCGCTTGCAGTATCTTTGCCAGGCCGCCCCATAGCGCCACTTGCATCTATCATGGTCCCGCCACGCGCGGTGCATTAGCACAAGAATAGTCAAGACCGCAGGTACAGCCGCGACATATTGCCCTGACATAATACCTGGCAAAGCTAGGGCGATGTGAATCAGTATGTCACCTGTATAGTTCGGATGACGGAGGATCCCCCATACATGGGAAACCAGGAGCTTCTTTCCATGAAATGTCGGCATGGAATCTAACCCTGAAAATAAACAACACAAACATTTAAAAAATGTATAGAACATACTTACCAGAAAATAAATGTAAAGGAATCTTCAAATAAGGTTTTAAAAATCTTTTTGACAAAATTCTGTACCTTAAGAGCGCCCATCCCGTCATATATCCCATACAAACGCATGTACCTGATTACGGCGTTATAACAAATTATTCTCCAAATGTTTTTGTTTTGTTTGTTTGTATGAAGCCAAAAATATTGTTTTTGAGACACAAATTCAGTAACCACGTCTGAAAATCAGCTTTTTTGCACAGTTTTATCTGAATTTTAGCCGTTCATAATGCACTCGTACATTGAGAAAGTAAAAAAAAAAACAGCTTCATAGAAACCTTGCTCATTTAATGGAGATTCAAAATTACAAACATTATTACCTACCAAAAACTTATAAGGCTTTTTCAAAAACACGTATTTCCTGGAACAAGTTTTGTGAAATCACCGCGGGCCAACTTTCCTGCTTTGTTATCGCGTTCTTACTCACTCGTTTGTTTTCGAGCTTTGCATTGGTTGAAACAAAAATAATTTCAATCACGCTCGCGTCGAAGTTCGCTTGATGGGGACGAGCGCTCTTAATGCTAAGTTTCAGAAAATTACTAGGCTTGAAATGATGATTTAAAAATATTATTAGTGCATACCCCAAAGTTTCTATGGTACAAATACATTAAAATACTATCTTACTGTTATATAATTTACATTATATTCAATCTGTTAAAAGCATTTACAAATAAAGCAGAATACACAATAAATAGCATACATGATACAGTTACTTACTTGCCAAGCCCGGTTGTAGAGGATTTTTCCTGAATTCATATTTAATATTGTTACTAACAAGCATTATGAAGAATCCCAGCACAAATAGTACACAAGCAGAGATTAAGGTGTTAGTAGACAGAACTAAGTCTGTGTCTGCCACATGTTTAGATACTGTTGTGAAGTAGAATGGGTACAGTGCACTTGAGACAGTCTGGAGGTACCCTACCCCTTCGGACTGCCAGTAAAATGTTGCCGTGATCTTGTGTTCCTTCATTATAAAATTCAGAATATACACTATTTGCAAAATAGAGAATATGATAATTGTTGGTTTTAACTGTACATTGTTCACCAACTGTTTTAAGCTTTCCATTGAGAAATCGTTTTGGTCTGACACTTTGATTTGAAGTCCTTGTGTGAAGATTAGCGAAAGAAGAATGAGCTGAAACAAATAGGAATATTTTATTATTGCAGTATAATAGAAATTGAAACAAATATAAACATACATGAATGGCATTGTTCCATTTGCTGTTTGGTATTGCCACCAACATCCAAAACTCATTATGTGTTCTGTGCTAAAGTTATGTTTTCACTTTAAAGTTATTGAAGGCGATTGTCTTTTTGGTACCTACCTACATAATTAATATCCTTAAATTCATTGCAACACGGTAACACTAAATGTGTTCCACCTTCCACACAATACCCCCTTCCTGTATTTGTACTGTTTATTGTCGAGGAGTTCCATGTGGTATCTTCAAAGTCTATGGTTAGTTCACCATGGAAAGGTAACTAACCAGAAATCATCTGTAGTATTCAGTATCACAAAAAGTGTACCTACTGTTCATTATAGAAGAGTTACATTGTACATCATTGAAGGTCTACCTAAGATCTTCTAGAAATTTATATGGTACCACCCCCGAGACCAACCCTATAAGTACATTAAAAGAAGAATTGTCGAAATCGATCCACAAAGGGCCAGAGATATAGACAGACATACAGACAATCAAAATAAATACAGGCAAATTGTGAACATCCTCCATTTTTAAAGTTGGTTAAAAAGATGATAAGTTCGGCCCACTACATGAATCCAACAAAACAGACTAAACAAATTATTACTTGGTTTTAGTATGTAATTGGCTTAATAAAACCGTGTTAACATAAAAAAAATATTAAACATTTGAAAAGTAAAAACTAAATTATACTTACAGTGCTAATATTAGATGTTCTTGATATCCACAGTTTGACATCCAGATTCTTGATAAATGGATGAATTTCCTTTCCCATGAAGAAGTCATACAATGTATATCCTGTGTTTCCATACTGATTCAACTCATCCTTCATTAAATCACAGCTTTTCACATACAGAACTATGCTTAGTACAATGGCAAAAATGAAGGATATTGTGGCAAGTCTCAAGTACTCATTCAATAAATTATCTTTATCAATTAATTGAAAGAAATCCAATAGGAAGATGGTGTTAACAGTTATAATGCTAGAGAAAAATGCATTGAAACAGTGTTCTGTGCCCGACTCATCCATACGGTCAGATCTAGTCCCTAATACAGGCACTACAGCAAAGATAGCTTGTATAACATATTGCACAAGAATAAAGCTTAACGCAGGTAAACTAAAGAAAATTTGTGAAGATTTATATGCTGACAGATCTAATAGTGATTTGGGAGAACAAAATTTTCTACATGAAATTAATATTGAGAATACTGTCATGGGTATCAGGAGTATTAATAACAGTGATCCAATTCTTCCACCAAACTCCCATTTGCTTGCTACTTGAGTCAAGCTATTGATACTGTTCCGAAGTGGGGTCGCCAACTTCCTAGTCACAGGCTTTGATTTCACCTGATGGTATTCTTCTTCAGAATTGTCCTCATCAGAGTATGCTCCTAGGGAATTACTGATAGATTTGCTTAATGATTTACTTTGACTTACAGATTTGCTGAGACTCCTTCTGATATCTGGGACATTGTCAACAAACTCTCGCAACCTACTAGACCTGCGAGGCGCGACCTCCTCGACAGATCTCCTGTTTCTCAGACCGTATATGTCGCTGGATTCCAAGCCATTCACTTGATTAAGAGAAAATTCACTCTCCGTAATACTAGATGTCAGATCTTTGAGGGAGTATTCTAAGCGTTTAGATCGAGTCCGGCGGTAAACTTCGAGCTTAGAAGACAAATCTTCAAGTTTGACCGCTACCGCTGCTTCAGATTCGATAGGATGCCGCTTTGCCGGAGACTTCGGAACATTAGGAACCTCTGGCTGTGTAATTGTTTCCTTAGTAGTTCTCGAAGGTGACTTGCGTGCGGGAAACTTGGATGCTGGTTTTCGGCTGGGCGATTTCCGTGCGGGAGATTTACGACCAGACGAGCGAGCTGGCGGCGGAGTTTTCCCGGACGGCGGCGGCGAACTTTTCCGCGTTCTGGCGGGAGAACGCGTCGGCGAAACACCTTTACGTGTTCTCGAAGGACTCACTTCTATAACGCTAGTTCTTATCCGACCGCTTCTAGTAGACATTCTGTAATTAAACACCACAACATTTATTGCTGGTTTATTTTTTGTTGAGTCTAAAATTATCACAAAAAACCACACGCGATGATAATTACTTGTCACAATATAGAAGTCATCGATTCACAACTTGTTTATTTCTGTAAAGGTTAATTCTTTTTAAAAAACACTGTTTATAGCCAACAATATTATTAAATAAACAATAATCAGAGCGTAACAAATAGTACGCAACATAAACACAATGAATGAACACCACAGAGTCTCAGAACATGTTGTGATGAACGCAAAACTACAGACAGAGGAGAGAGGAAGCCAAGCGCCAACAAACGGCGACGCTCGAATGAATTTAAAAACGCTGCCTGTGATTGGCTGAACATAGCTGGCAGGCGATAGACTGCTTTTTCAAATGGGAGAGACAGAGAAAAAACGTTATTTTTTTATTTACTATTTTGGCCAACCTAACCTCTTAAAATTTATAAAACCGTAATTTTCCGAATCATTATTAAGATACGAGTTTTCAGAATTAACAGAGTCATTTTGTCGTTCAAGTGTTGTTTTGTTTGTAACCCAAGTTATGCTAGTCGTCCATTTAAGACTAACAGGGCCCCGGCCCCCACATTCTCGTGAAAAATTCTTTTAATAATAATAAAATCTTTATTTCAAGCACTCCTCTTAAGGGATAGGTGACAATATTCTTATCCTTAGACCTAAATGAAGCATAAGTGTTAGTAAATAAAACTATGTGAGTACAGTTGTATTTTACACTTTTTACAGCAATGAAAATATGGACAGTCCACCCACATTGTCAGCTGTCATATCAGATCCCTGTTGGGGTTAGCCACATAAAGCATGTAAATGTAACCTCTAGAGGAAGTATAACTGGGTGAACCCCTCATTCACGTTATATAAAACTAGTTCATTCACTGACTGCCGCCATTGTGGGAATAGGTAGCAGCATGCAAACAAGCATAAGCATTGTAGAAGAACATATTGAGTTTTTATGATACTATTTTAATATTTAAAATGCTACCAAGTCACCGGCTATAATATTTTTGTGACCAAATAAATAATATTCCGTAAAATGTTGTTTCGGTGAAAATATGGCAAATTTGTAAATGGCATTTGGTAAATGAAAAAAGTTCAAAAGAGGCTTCGGCCAATAGCAAAAAGTTAATTTGTAAATCGGCGAAATATAGTGCGGTAAAATAATACCCATGATACATTTGATGTGAAATTTTGTTAAAAAAAATGAAAAGCTGACAAATATTGCCGTAAGGATATAAATTGATTAATTTTGTATTCAAAATGTTATAATTCAAGGCCTTCCTTTTATTTCTGACACTATGTTAATTAGCAAAAAATAATCCTTATGATGACATAAGGATTATTTTTTGCTAAATAACATAGTGTCAGAAATAATCCTTATGATGACATAAGGATTATTTTTTGCTAAATAACACCTTTCGATCAGTATGATAAAGCTGGGATCTGGATCACTTTTCCGAATTATTTTTGTCCGAATTTCATTTTACCGAAAACTATTGACCGACGTCTTTTTTGCTATATGCATTATTTGACATATTTTTAGATCATCGAAGTATCATGTGTTATACGTATTATTTTACCGAACTATGTTTCTCCGATTTACAAAATAACTTTTTCCTATTGGCCGAAGTCTCTTTTGAACTATTTTCATTTGCCAAATGATTTATTTGCCATATTTTCACCCCGTCAAAACAACATTTCGGAATATTATTTGATCTCAAATATAAAGCCGGTTACTTGGTAGCATTTTCAACATTAAATTAAAATAGTGTCATAAAAAGTCAATACGTTACAAAATTTAGTGACAGAAACGAATCGCTGCAAAACTGACTTCACGCAGTCTTGTCTGCCCTACACCTAGAGTGTTAATTAATAACGTGACAGAAACAATGCTTGTGCATGTTGCATGCCTGCTTGCATGTTGCATACCTGCTTGCATGCTGCATGCCTGCTTGCATGCTGCATGCTCGAAGCAAGAATCTTTGTTTGCAAGCTTCTTACTGGGATGACTGGGGTTTTATTAAGTGCCATTACGTTAAATAATTAATGAAACAAAATAGTAGGAAACTAATCTGAAATAAGCTCTCTATAACGCCACTGTAATAAATACATTAGTTTTTAAAGCTCTTTCAAATATTGAATTTCACTCAAATTGTCTTTATTTTCAAAAGTTTTTGATTTTTCGTTTCTTTAACGACGTATTTTTTTTTTCTGGCGGAGTACCGGTTATCATTGACTCAATATCAGACATATTTACTTCTAGGCGTTTGGTGAAATATGGTAATTAAAACAGTGGTATAACGAATGTTCGAACAAATGTTATTTCGGCTAAGTGTAACTTCGGTAAAAACTATTTCGACCAAATAAAACGTTGAAATTGATAATAGGTCAACTGATACAGTGGCAGACGTGACTTCGATGAAGTAAAAAAATACGAAACGAGAAAAGTTGAAAAGTTTTAGGTGAAATGTAATTCGGTCAAATATTTTTCGACCTTGTGATAGGTAACCGTCCCACGAATATACCACATGGAGGGATAGTACCTTGAATATGGTAGATGGAAGATTTTACTGAAAGAAGACTTTATTTGAATTTAAAAAACAATTTAAACTGCATTCATAGATATTTAAATAATTACATGGTTGAACCGGGAATCGAATCTCGTTACACGAGAAAAATAATCATCCTGTAGCTTTATCGGTTACGATTCCCGGTTCAACCATGTAATTATTTAAATATTTATGAATGCAGTTTAAATTGTTTTTTAAATTCAAATAAAGTCTTCTTTCAGTAAAATCTTCCATCTACAATATTCAAGGTACTATCCCTCTATGTGGCATTATCCTCTATGGGACGCCCTGTATAAAGGTAAGTATAATAGATGCATGTTTCCCATCGATATTATAATGTACTACGATGTTTCCATTCAAAATTATATTCCATTGATTACATTCATGTTTTATGCTACTCCATGGGTGCTTTTATAATTTGACGTATAATTATAGCACGGCACGGCACGTTTTTACCGGCATACGTAATATTTTGAGAAAGCAAAATGTAATGCATGTAGGCAGACGCTTTTAATTTACCGTTCACGGCAACGGTATGCCGAACGACAACGGTCTACCGTGCCGTCGCCGTCGCACACTGTGCCAGCCCCAAGAAGCTTATAGATAAAAGTGGAGGCAACACTCTAAATACCTAAGTGAAGCCAACTGTGGGCAGACGCTCTCTTTCTGAATGCGTACATAAGATAAAGAAAACACATATCACTGTCTCGTTCTTATGTATGCATTCAGAAAGAGAGCATCAGCCCACAGTTGGTTTCAAGTTTTTGTTCCAAGTGTTGGCTCCATTTATACCTATATCTTCATGGCCAGCCCATAGGTGAAATACCACTGTGGTCCCCGACTAGGGTTGCCATACTTGGCAAGCCTTGTGTCGGGACGCAAAAAGAAAAATATGTATATACAGGGTGATTGGTAGATCGCTGCAATGCCGTAAAGCGGAGCTAGTATAGACTATTTATAACCATTTGACCGAACGACCGAGCAAAAATTTAATGATTTTTGATGACAAGACCTAAAATATTGCAGTTAGTTGCAAATGATGGCCAGTTTGAAGGGTGCGTCTCATGTCTCTTATCATATAAAATTATTTGGTATATTTTCAGTTCAATAACGTTCATAAGATATAACAAACGTGAGATATCCCAACTGTTGGTATAATTTCTTTACATAATTATAACATTTATATACTTACTCTAAAACATATTACGTATAATGTTATTGGATATAACGTTTATTTAATCGAAAATCATTAGGTCGATCGTTTCAAATATATATTATGATTTGAAATTATGATTTACACCCCGATTCAGAGCAATCCGATTATCCGACTCGGATAGGTTAGGTAAAAACGGGATCCCTTCTTTTCGCACAATGTTCTTTTTTCTAATATACTTATAATACTTTGCCATATATTTTTTTGTCATAATTATCTTGAAAGCTAATTTATTTTGTCATATATTTAATTCGCATAATGTTACTAGGCATGTTATGCTAATCTACTGCGCCACGCTTAAGTATTGTCTTAAAAATTCAATATGTTGTGCTTCAAAAGTTAGTGAAAGAAACGAATCGCTGCAAAACCGACTCCACGTAGTCTTGTCTGCCCTACACCTAGAGTGTAATCTGAACCCGCATAGGCGCGGAGGGGCGAGGCGGCCCGCGAGCTGAGGAGCAGGTGGTTTTAACGCTCGCCGCCGTGGTTGAGGCACTCGAGATATACTTCAGGTAATTTACTAATTAAGTACAGTTTTAGTATTTTTAATTTTGATCTGATTTAGGAGTAATAGAAATAAAATGATGGGTGGCGCTAGTTGGCTCTTGTCTGGCCCTTAACCAATATTATAACAGATGTTGCATTTCTTGTAAGACGTATTTTTCTACATGCAACAAATAGAGAATAAGTAGTCTCTGTTGCTTCGTGCAATTAACGTCCGTACTTTGAGGACGCAAATCGTAAATGATTTGTAGGCGGATTATAAAAGCGTTCTACGGCATGGCATGCTGTCGACGGCCACTAGTTTCCTGAGTCATCCACGGTGATAATCGTGCGGTGGCACGGTGCTACGGCAAATAATAAAAGCGGAAAACTCCTGCCACAAAGCAACACTGAAATGAAACGTTAAAAAGATTGCTTCTTCTTCAATGTGTTTTTCTTTTTCTCTGGGTTGGCATCGGGTACAACAAGCTTACAATATTATTGTCGGAGCATATCTAATATCTCTGATGCTCTTTCTGAATTTAAAACACAACAGTCTTAGGGATTTAAAATTCACTTTATCTTTTTGAAATAAACTACTTAGCCTTTTTCCAACGCAAGCAATAAACTGGAATCATTCCATCGCGCGTTGCTCAAAACAATTTTAGTAATTTCTCTGCAATGAACTATGGTTTGTGGTTTATCATTTGAAAGGAAGGTACTAGCTTTCAAATGATATCGAAGAGATTTAAAATTAATTTCATTTTCTACCTTAATTTAGGGGTCGAAATAGACGTCTAAATGAATAGGAAATAAAATAAAAACCAAAAAAAATACTTAAGTATTTGCAATTTGGGCCAATTCGCGAAAAATTGCACCGTTACTAAGTGGAACAAAATGGACAATAAATAAATAAAAATATAAGGATTTTTGTATGATTCGATGTGGTATTTATCAGGGTTTAAGAAAACTATATAGTATACAACTAAATATATATAACTTTAAAAAAATCTGAGTTTCGAACATGAACCACGATGAAAAATGTCCATTTAGTAACCATCACTAACGTAATATTTTATCAGCAATGTGAGTTATCTATTACATATTTTTAACAATTGTTATTTAAAATAATTATAAACAATACTGAAATAAATTTCATTTACCCTATCTGCAATAAATCTCATTTACCCTATCTGCAATATATTTCTAGCTTTAAATCACCTATTAAAATATTTTCGTCACTTTTAGGTCAGATTGACTTATGTTTTTAACATATTAGTTAATTAGCACTTTTAAAAATTAATTCAAACTATTTTAAATGAAAATATGTATCACATTCTACTATATTTCATCCCAATTATATACCTTTACTGGTAATAAATTCCACTTTACAGACGATAACTTGGTGGAAACATAAGCGGTGTTCATGATAAACTTTTAATAAGTATACAAAAAATATTATATTTTCGAGAACAGTCTTGGACATTCCAATCGAACGCAACATCTTTTTTGTTCGTGTCTTTCTTTAGCCGTTCTATTTATGTAGTTTAAGCTTTTTTCGGTAACGTTTACCTCGTTCAACAAATGCGCAATCTTATGTTATACTGAAAGAATAATAAATATTTTTAAACTTCTAATCAATAACTATCATGAAGTCGATGGATACACGGCTATAACTTTAAAGCCGTTAATTTACGGCTTAACAAAAACGCATAACTCCATCTTAGTTGCAGTCGGTTAAAATGCACCACGTAAACTTAGCCTTATGTGTCCATTAAGTCACAAAAAATGTTCCCCTAATATGTCACGATACTAAACAGACGTGACGAATCTTGCTTTACTAACAATAATGACGACAACTTTCAGTATTCTTTGTTCTTTTAGAAGTAATCATTAATTCATTACATACACAGATACATGTAGTCTATTTCACAAATGAAAGAACTTACTGGTATCACGTTTTAGCTGTGACTATAGTGGACATCTTAATTGCGTCGTGCGTCGAATACGCCTTCCGTCACCGATTACCGCGTCAAAATGCCCGATGGGTAAAAACAAATGGTTGGTCTACCATAATAATGTTACCATGAAAATAAAATAACTTCTTTTAGTAGTTTTGTACTATAGAAAGCAAATAAAACAGTAGTGACTAAAGTGGAATGTCCACCTTGGTGCTAATTTGATTATCATTTATTTCAAGATTTTTCTTGTATTATAATAAGATTTGTTTAAAAAAAGGTGTTATAATTGAAAAGAAAACATTAATCTTTAAAAGCTCACAAAAACGCTTAAGTGTGTCATAATAAAACATGAATTTCGGTTAGTTAAAGTTTGCGACAGGAGGTGTGACACGCTAAAATAACCTTTTTTGTTCCTTAGTTTTATTTTTTAATCAGTTAGATTAGCTACAAATGACTACGTTTTGTATTTATTTTTAAAGCTATTGAACTATACTGTACATTAAAAAAAATGCACTCAATGGAGAATAAGATGGTCTTGTTAATTGTGTGTATATTCTTGTGACAGTACTTTTTCCGTATGTTCAATTTTTCGCGGAATGGCTCATTTATGTTATTTACCCCTTAAGATTTTGTGTTACCCTGACTCATATGACTGCCTGTAAACGGTCTTTCATTGTCCGAATGAGTTTCCTGATGGAATCCAGTGGGATTTCCTACCACTCTTCGACTAAAGCAGTTTTCAGGTATTCTATCGACGCAAGAGCTGAACATCTTTCTCGTACCCGCCTTTTCAGTTCGCACATATGTTTAATTGGATCCAAGTCAGGACTGAAGGCTAGCCAGTCTAGTGTGGGAATCCCGATTTCTTCCAGGTGATGTCTAGTCACTGCAGCGGTGTGGCAGTGGGCATAATCGTGTAATAACAGTAATCGACTATAAACACATGCACACACATGGCTTAGCAGAATGTCGTTGATGTATATTTCTGCGGTTAACCCTCCTCTCCAGCCTCCACTAGGTACGAATCCGTTCCATTTTTACTTCAATAGAAATCCCCGCCCATATTATACAGGATAACAGGACCTACCCCCGTAAGCCACTGTTTCCGCATAACAGCATTGTGCAAATCGCTCCCCAGGTCTCCTACTTATAGACTCTCCGTCGACCGTCGCTACCATGCAGGCACATCCTGGTTTTGTCCGAGAACAGGACTCTGCTCCATATCCCAATTTAAGTGATCGCGAGCAAACTGAAGCCGGGCTTGTCGGATAGGTTGGAGACAATTGGGGTCCCGTGGCTGGCCTTGTTGTGGTCAAGTCCGCTTCTTTTAGTCTTCGTCTCACTTTTCGCTTGCTGTCTTTTGTTTTTACGTTCCAAGACATAAGGTGCATTATGTTGGTTTTCAAATTGAAAGAGGTTGAAAGCTAACAAAATTACTTTTCAAATGAAAATTAAAGTTCATTGGCAAAGATTTTGTAAAAAAAATATTGAGCACGCAATGAAGTGATTCCAGTTTATTGCTCACGAGTGTATAATGTGTATAATGGAGTCAGCTTTTTGACATTTCAAATATCGGATAAAAAAAACAAGTTCATAATTTGATTGATTATATTTTTGTCAATAGACTGACTTTATAGCAGTTGCATCGTTCTTAAAAACGGGATTGTTTGTGCTTTCGTCGTTGGATCGCCTTTTGCCGACTG
This sequence comes from Charanyca ferruginea, assembly GCA_947361185.1. Lineage (NCBI taxonomy): Eukaryota > Metazoa > Arthropoda > Insecta > Lepidoptera > Noctuidae > Charanyca > Charanyca ferruginea. Next base: position 7,044,498 of record OX376068.1, on the reverse strand, counting down.
TTACCTTGCGTTCGCGGTAGCAAAACCATACGTCGTCGTCGCAAATTAGGGATCGTTGCCAATGCCCGATTTAAACTTGTGCCATTCAGAAATAAGGAAGAGTTAGACATTGTACTTAAATGTCTGTAATCCCGCCCCCGACCTCTTTGATATTTTCTCTTTAATACTGAAGCTAGTTGTCGTAACACTTCATCAGGATCCATGGCGAAATTAACAACAAAAGTACAAACAATTAGTACCTACTTACAGCTCAAAAAATATATATATGTATCTATTGTTTTTCCGAAAAGTGGTAATTAAAGTCTTTGATAAAGATGTGATGTAGCATTGTATGCGCACGGAGCTCCGTTTACCGTTCATCAATAAATTTGCTGATTAATTATCAATATATTTGCTGAGAAACTTTTTGAATGTTTCGGGATCCATTTCTGGTCCATGCCGCTCAGAAGGAATACCGTTTTTACCAACAATAAATTTTGTGTAGCTCCACTTTATCATAGCGCCTGTCTTAGAGCTAGGCAGACAGTGCTGAAACAAAATTAAAAATGTTAAAATTGTAATTGTTTTCTCATACCTAGATGAATGATAGTCAGGCTTGAGCATGGCTCTGAGAATATATAAAGGAAAGAAAGAAAAATGGGTTTAAAAACTGTTATTTTGTAAAAAGCAGAAACACATTAATGATAAGGTACAATTTCATGCCTTCAAATATTTCCACACGACACAAGCTTCTTCTCCATTAACATCTACTTTAGCAAATATATCGAATTTAACATTATTTCTTTCGACATGTGCAGCTATTTCTTCCGGGGAACCAGGTTCCTCTTGGGAAAATTGGTTGCATGGGAAAGCCAATATTCGTAATCCTTAAAAAATGAGGCCATTGTGAGTGTGAGTGTGGTCAAATTAGGTCAGTGTGAGTCATTGATTTAAACAATAGTTCATAATTAAAGAGTAGTATAATAATAGTACATAGATAGGTATACCAGCTTTTGCCCGCACCTCCGTTCTTGTTAATTTTAAGAATAATCCCTATTTTTTTAATTTTAGGTAAATAAAATATAGCACTAGGTACCACCTACTCAGGAATAAAGTAGCTTCCTATTAATTATATATTTTTTAGAATCAAACCAGTAGCTCGAAGATTAACGAGTTCAAACAAACAAAAAAAAAAAAACTGCAAGCTTTATTATATTACCTTATTAACCGAATACCTACCTACTCTTCAAATGCCTGTCTACCATTGCTAGTTTCCAACATCGCAGAACAACTGCCTACCATCCAGCGATTTAAGAGTTTCCACCGTCAGCTCAAGGCTGCAATCAGCTGCCACGCAAATGACATTTGGGGGAATCTCTTCCACTAGATTTATTAGGCGTTCGCAGCGCTTACAAAGAAGACGCTCAGGCTTCTGTCGCCGAATAAGTTTACGGCCAGCCAATGCGCCTCCAAGGCGAATTTTTCGACCCACGGGTTGACGAGGCCGTTGACATAACCGACTACCTTGTCCAGGCTTCGAAGTATTGTCCGGAATGTGCCACCTTATCCAACAGCCCGGTACAACAGAACCTTCAACCTGTATATTTGACGTCGCGTCGTCAAAACGATGCACTCAGGACGTCGCGTAAGGCGATGAACTCACAGGAAAGACGTAAGACGGTGACTGGGCGCGGACAGGGCGGAGACGGGGCGCCATCGCGACTTTTTAAAACATATAGAAAAGACGAGGCACGGACGTGACACTGGGCGCCACGAGAGATTACGCAGGTAGTTGTGTGTGACACAGAGACGCGCGAATCACAAGTCATCAACATCATTATCGCAACCCTTTTTCCGTCCTCTGCTGGGTAGGGTAGGTATAGGACTCTGCTTGTGTGTATTTTAGTATGCACAGTTTATTCAATGGTTGATTGAATAAGCTGTGCATAATGCCATTGCTTAGCTCCAGTCAACATATCACAGGGCTGTATCTATTGAACCGAAATAGGTAAACACTTGAATTTTTCATAGAATGTCTTTTAATTTTTAATATAAAGATTTCCACATCAACAAACTCTTTCATTTTATATGGTCACAAGGTGCATTTAATATGTATATTTTTAATTAGTTCCCAAATTTAGATCATACAATAGCCATAAAACGTTTAAACACGACTGTACGTTTTTTTTTTTTTTTTTTTTTTTTTTTTTTTTTTTTTTCTGAATGGCATCTCGCAGTTCAACCTGAGGGTTGGTTACTGCTTAACCGGACAATCCTGTGGTGCCTTAAAAGTGACTTTTAGGGCCTCCAGCCAGGGCAAAAACTTATAAACTAAGTGACTACGCTAAGGGCACCCCCTGTGGGGTACGAGCCTCGGCTTAGGTCGCCACTGAGAGAGGGCAGCAAAGGGACAGGCTGGATCGGGTCTCCATTAATTAGGGGCTATTTTAAAGCTAAGGGCACAGCGACGCGGGCTGGCGCTAGCAAGGGTCGGGGGGGGGGGCGTTACGGGGTCGTCGCGAGGGACCTCGGCGGCGAGGTCGGAATGACGGTAATTTGTGTCTGTGTTTGACTAATGTGCTAGTGGCCCTATTTCTTTCTTGAAGGAGGGTAATAGCGTCATCTGGATCGGACAGGGTATGACGTGGACGACGGGTCCTGCTAATACGGGAAGGGGTATATCGGGCGGCCGCTACGACGAGCGGGTTGCGGTGTTTCTCCGCTTGATCGAAGAAGCGCTTGCAAGCGCGCTTCATGAACTGACGGATGGTCGGGAGTTTGAGATCGAACGACTGTACGGACAACAGCTTAGGTTTAATACGTCCAATAAAGAAGGTCATTGATTTGTATGAATCCGTCGCTTTTTTGTAGTCATTCAGATTTGGAGCTGTTATTTTAATTTTTTTGTTTATATCTTACTTAATACGAAACATTCCATGCTGAAGATTTTCACTGTATATTTTTGAATAAACGCGTGTAGGCTTATTATTATTGAAACACTTTGTTGGATGTATTGACATTTATGATTATATAGGTACTATTGGTTAGACAATTGGTTGGACAGAGAACATGAACATAATATGGTATACGGTAATGGAAGATGTTAAGTAGGATTCTAGAATTTCACAAAATATCGTCTAGCGTGAAAGCGAGCGGGGCAGAGACTAGTGGTCGGTTGGTCGCCGCGAGCGCGTGGGGTTTCGCCGCTTGTAAGCGTCGGCGGTAAGCGCTGTGATTGGTCCCTTTGAGTAAGGACGTTTGGCGCGGTATTTAAAGGGACCTATTGGGTTGCGCGCGCTACATCCTCCTCCTCCAAGTCACGACATCGTCCCGAGAGTGATTTGGTACAAAAAACAAAACTAGGTGTGCGCCTTCGCCTTCCTTTTGGCCTTAGGTGGTCGACCTCGCAGACGACGCGGTTGGACCGGCTCAATTGTCTCAGTCTGATTACTAATAAGAGCTATCAGGTCTGTAACATGATAACGACCTAAATGTTGACCCTGGTTATCGACCAACTCGTAGGTTGTGGGGCTGACAACTCTTTGGATGGTATACGGTCCATCCCTCTGAGGCATAAATTTCCGAGTTAAACCCTTAGGTGCATTACTGAGGGATTGAGTGGTTAACAATACCTGGTCACCAACCTGGAAAACTGGAGATGGGCGTCGGGAAGTGTCAGCATGCTCTTTCCACTTGGTGGCGTGAAGGTGGTCCGCGATGACAGGCAAGGGGTAAGTGTCACCTGTAGTGACCGCATTAAGCGGGCGGCAGTTGACACAGGACCTGTACGTACCATCCTTCATAGGAAGGAGAGCGGGTGCGGCCCACGCTGACTCGCAATCCTTAATTACACCATCGGACAACATCTCGTTGATCTCTGCCTCCATTGTGGCCCTCTTAGCGGGCGTGAGGCGATATGGAGGCGCTGATTTAGGTACATGACCTCCCGAATCTATTTGATGCTCGGCGAAGCGAGTCGCTCCTCCTAGACGGAACACATCTTCATGGTGCTGAAGCAAATCAGTAAGCTGCTGGCACTGATCACCGGTAAGTAACAAGCCTTCGTCAGCCCTTAGCGAGATAGAAGACACAGGAATCGGATCGTGCTGTACCATCATTTCACCCTCATACTCAAGCGGGTAGGTCTGCGTGCAACCAGAGAAGTGCCAAGAACAAGCAGAAAAATCAAGAACCATACCTGCAGCGTTGAGGAAATCGATGCCCAGGAGAGTATCGTTGTTGTCAGCATCGGGGAAAATTATAAAATCCACTCGAACATTTTTCTCCACAGAGATGATGACGTCAACGGCTGCTACCAGGACCTCGCGAGGATGGACAACACCATCAGCCAGCTTCACATTAACCTGCTTAGCGCAAAAGGTAAGCCCCTTTTCTTTAAATATTTTATAAAGCTTATGTCCTGCTATAGAACACCTAGCTGCTGTATCAATCAAAGCCATGCCCCGTAAACCAAGAACCTGAATACTAAGCACAGGCCTCCGTTGCGGTGAGTGTACGGTCGTCGCCTGCAAAACGCGAGACGCAGAGAGAAAGACCGCAGGAGAAACACTACCCCAAGGAACAGTAGCTGTCGCCGTATTGTCGGCGCATAAATAAGAAACTACTAAGGGCGAGTTCAACTGATCGACGTTTGAGCAGCACAATCCACGAGTTGGGACGATAGTAGGTGAGTTTACCCTAACAGGCGAGGGACTAACAGTATGGGCGATAACAGGAACATCTACCCTATCAGGTGAGTTACTGTTACAATTTCCGATAATAGGTACATCTACCCTATCAGATAAGACACAATCACAACAAAAAATATTATCAAAACAATTACTACAATAACTATTAGAATAAGAACGCGCTTCGCGTGTTTGTTCACATAGATGAACACTATTATTATTACGTCTATCACTATTACGGGTAATAATATCATGACTTGGAGTGTTATTCGAGAACGTAGTAATCTGTTTGGATTTACTTACCAAATCCGGTGAATAATTTTCGATAGTTAAAGAAGAAAACGATAAGTTATTGCTACATTTAGAACATTGAGACCTTACTACCCCTTTCTCTCCACAACCATAACAATAAAGAGACTTATCACTATCACTGCACTTATTTAACTTATTACAATCATCGCGTACGTGTCCGTATTGTTTACAATAAACACATTTGGGTTTCGCGACATTATAGTTCGGGCGCGCGGAACTATCTTGAGCGTAAGCGACCGTTGATCGTTGCGACGACATCGCGTCGCCCGCAGGTGTACTCGACGATGATGGTGCGCTGGCCGAGCTCGGCGTTGCTGGCGCGGCGGAGCGGCGCGGTGGGACCGGCGCGGGCTGAGCCGCGCCTCCACTGCGACCGTCTGCGGTTGCTGGCCTTGCTGACCAGGCGCTGGACTGCGGACCGGACTGACACTGAATACGCGTATCGGATTCTTCAATTTCTATGGAACGGGCGATGCGCAGCATGCTTGAGAAGTCTTTAAATTCTTCCCTTCTCAAGTGTTTTCGAATTCGTACATCAAGTAGGCCGTAAACCATGTCGACTTGCGCTTTTTCAGTTATATCGCCGGCGGGGATTTTAGACAATAATGCGCGGCATTTAGCGACGAACACGTCCGTGTTTTGATCACGTTGTTGTTGTTCAAATAATTCTATATAAATACGGTGTGGAGGTCTCCTATCACCGTAGGTATTTATTAGTAAATGTATGGCCTCGTCCCATGTGTGGATTTCCTTCTTGACTCCCTGGTACCATACGGCGGCATTCTTCGTGAGCACCATAGAGAGGCCCCTGAGGGCATTTTCTTCAGACACATTGGCACAGTCTTTGTAGCTCTGAATGGCATCTATGAAGGCGTCCACGGACTCGTCGGCGTCACCGCCGAACCTGGCGGTGCAGTGCGTGAAGGTACCGCTGCCGGCAACTGGTAATGCAGATACGGAGGGAACTGGGGATGACGGCTGGCGACTTATTACTTTCTCCAGCAGGCGCTCGAACGCTTCGGTTTGAGACTGTTGCATAGCGGCCATCATGGCGGCAACCTGTCCTGATGAAAAACTGGCGGCGTTGTCGGTGACCTTGTCATCGTCGACATCCACGGCGATCTCGTCGTCCGAGGGTGTCGCGGGATCCCTGCGCGTACGTGGCATGATCACGGTAGGTACACACACGAAATACGTTTAAGTTTTTTTAGTTCGCACACTTCGCACGAGCACTTTTTAACTCGCAGCACGTTGGGCAGCCACTTGTAGGCTTATTATTATTGAAACACTTTGTTGGATGTATTGACATTTATGATTATATAGGTACTATTGGTTAGACAATTGGTTGGACAGAGAACATGAACATAATATGGTATACGGTAATGGAAGATGTTAAGTAGGATTCTAGAATTTCACAAAATATCGTCTAGCGTGAAAGCGAGCGGGGCAGAGACTAGTGGTCGGTTGGTCGCCGCGAGCGCGTGGGGTTTCGCCGCTTGTAAGCGTCGGCGGTAAGCGCTGTGATTGGTCCCTTTGAGTAAGGACGTTTGGCGCGGTATTTAAAGGGACCTATTGGGTTGCGCGCGCTACACGCGTTAATTATTTGTTTTACTTACACATCTTGAGTTGAGCCGGTTTCTTGTATTTTGCCATCAAAGTTACGATACCGTCATTTTGACTTTTAGCCAATAACGCATGCATGTACAGTTTTGAAACTTTTTATGATTTTTATAAGCGTCAAGGAAGGCGCTGCGATATTTTTTCCAGTTTCCAAAAAAAGCGTGATTACTTGAAAATTATAAATATTTTCTTAAATCTAATCCTGTCACAAATTCGCACAAATTAAGAGCTACTCGTATATGTTTATTCTACAGACGCACATGCAATGGTTTTACAGATTCTGCAAAACGTTACTCCAGCAGGAAATGCAATACCTCGAAAACCTGAAGACGCACTAATTATATTTTTGGCGCACATTAAAGCACACATATAAGCTATCTGCCCATGCACAATATTTGTCACTCCGATCATTCGTTTTAGAATTTTCCTGCTGGAACAACGTTACCCCAGCAGGAATCGCATTTTTCCGTTTTTTTCTTAAACGACACAGAGCACTAATTTTTCATTTCGCGCACATCTATAGCAGTATACACCCTTATTATTCGTTCCACTCATATCACTCTAGGAGACACTTTCTTGCTGGGGTAACGTACACATTTGGCACGACTTGTCTGTCGAAGGAGTCTATATCATCCCGCCATCTCCTCCTGGGCCTGCTGCGATGTCGCTTGCCATGCAAAGGGACCCATTGAGTCGTTCGTTTGGCCCAATGATCGTCACTCGTCAGACACGCGGCAGACTGATGTGTCCAGCCCCAGCCTGACAGATTTTTGAGTGACGTCAGCTATTTTAGTGATGGAACGGATGGTAATATTCTACCCAGTCTTGAAACCTTTGTACCTAAATAAAGTTTATCTTTTTCTTCATATTTATCTCCGACTTAAATTACTTAATTCACACACTTTTCCTACGTTCTACAAGACATTGGGGTACACAAAGGATTACTTTTATCCCGTTTTTGAATTCCCGTGGAATAATCGAGGACTTTAGGCAGACGAAGTCGGGGACAGAAGCTAGTACCTACTTATATAAGTAAAATGCAAATATGGATGAGATTACTTCAGCAACGACTGGGTTTTGTTTGAAAGAATTGGCTATTTTCTTCCGTACCTACCTTTATCTACAGATGTAGGCGCCTACAAAATAGGTAAGTACATTTTACTTACTGTCTCCAAAGTTATCCATTAATTCATTGAAAAGCTTGTAATTTTGTTCAGTCATAGGGGACTTTGTAGCAATGTTAACAAATATGCACACAAAACCCTTGTATTTGTCTAATTTTATAAGTTCACCATTTAAGTTCTCCACAGTGAATTCATGAATGTTTTTGACTCGACTATACTCAGGATTGTTTATTTTGGTCATGATGTGGTTTATTTAATTGAATTTGAGACAGTCACACCGAGTGACTGAGAGAATATTTTTATGACAAACGATTTGAATTTGAAATTGAAGCATGCTTGTTTACAGTCGTAGACAAAGAAGGCACTATAGACTGCTGATCATCTTCTATCTCGCTTACACAAGAAAAACAAAAAATACACATGAGATGCTTGTAAAGAAAAGAGACGGAGCTTAATATTTTTGTCCCTAATCGCGTGCCGCGTTTTTGGCTTATGTGCCCTGAACAAAGTCGTTACCTAATCCTGCAAAATGGTGAAAATACACTGCACCTTAAGTGTTCTTGGTTGTGCTTTTCTGTCCCTTTCAGCGACACGCTGAGCAGTAGTCTAGTGTTCTATGTCTAAGTTTACAGTGTTGCCAACAACACAGGGCCTTAGGTCACAGATTAACTAATAGTTCCATAGGTCGCCATTTTTCACAGCCCTATGTAGCCGATTACTTTTATCTTTAGCCTAAAGTAGTCCAGACGCCCAAAATATCGCTGTTTATAAAATAAAACGCAGTTTATTTCAACTTAATTATTGAAATCTATGTTCAGAAATATCTACTCTGAGTGTGAGTGGTTTTGTTTTTTGAATCTAAGTGTTTGAATCTTACATAAAACTATTACGAAAAATTAAGTAGTCCTTCGGCTGCCAGCAATAATACAACAAGAAGACTTTTTTTTTTTTTATTAGAAAAAAATGTAATCGCTTCGCCGCACCGCACCGTCACTTCAAATATCACTCTGGTGATTCCTATAGCTTGTCTCGAAACAACTTCGATCAATATGATCGAAGCTCTCAGTCGTCCGTCTTTCAGATTTTGAAGTTATACTTCTTTAGGCGCGTTATGAAAAAATGATGAGAGTGAAATTTTACGATGCGCGCGCACAGCGTCACACAAAATTCTCACGGGAGTAATTGTAAACAACGCCATCTCTGACGTACATGCTGAACTACTTACTGCCTTCGTTGCTATTTTGTGACTCGAAGAAGTATAACTTCTCACGCGCGTACATAAGTACACACTGAATTTTTTTTCATCGCTGTTTCTCGTCCTGAGTAGCCTAACATAGCAACAAATCGCCTGTACGTTGACAACACTGGCTGTCGACGGCACTAGAACGGTAACGACCCGATCACCCGACTAAAATGCACGCAAAATGTGGGATGAAAAGCACTTACATAATTAAACCGTCGCCAACCACGGCGACGTTTCGAGAAATACGACTCTATAATCCTCTTACATTAAATTAACTAAAATAAATTCTTTAAATAATTTAGTAAATTCTAAGATTTGCCAATAAACGGATTTTTACAGTAACTTGCACACAAATTATAGGGCAAATAAATGTGCAGTCGGGGCCTCAAAATGTTTACCACCTTAATAGGGTATTTTACTCTATACGAGAAAAAATCTATAAATATGTTATTGAGACAGTTTAGGCATAAAGCAGTCGGAAAATGTAAGTTTTAGTTCATAAAATAACAAAACAAATTTTTAAATTAAATTTAAAGTTTTCAGTATTTTTAATCTGTTACAAAACATCGTGAAATAGTAGCGGCCATGTAATTACGCCGTACGGCTGTGTAAACAAAAAAATGTCAACTGTCAGTCAACCCATTGGCGTAGTATAGGCTTTGTACTTTTATTATTTTCGTAACCAACGTAATTTTTTCATTATTACACCTATTACAAAATATGCTTTTAATTATTTTTAAATGTTAGACAATTATCATATTTAATATGAGCTCATTTGATACAAAACGAACTGACGTCATTTACGCTGAGCAATATGGCGCCCAGTAAGAGGCGTTCTCGTCGAAATACGCGCGAAATTTGAAAATTTAAAATTTTGATGCATTTTTACGGCACTTATCGATTGAATAAAAATTTTGTATTTTTTTTGGTTGCTTATTAGCACTATAGAATTTCATTGAGACACTTTTCAAAAATGGGTGTAATACCCTATTGCATGCACACCACATCTATGGCACAAGTTATAATAGCTAGGTACTTAGAAATTTTTTTCATTACATGTACCATGAAAATCTGTCGCTCTAGCTAGATAGTCATATTACAGTCGAACAACCTAATTGATTTACATGCCACACATACGGGTTATTGTCACTGTGTGTGTAAATGATCTAGTCGGTTGGTCGGTTATGAAGGTAAACTGTTTGTGTGCGTATGATATACCCACGTATACCAATTTTAATTGAATCAAGTCCAATATTTCAACCATATCATTAATCGATAGCCGGTCGGTGGAAGCACCTAGCATAGATAAACCTCGTGTCGTAAGATCAAACCCCTTTGTCCTATAAATCATTAATATTTTGTGTCAAATAAAATTACTTAAACAAAAAAATAAAAAGGTAATTAAATAAAACCAATAAAATAAATCAAAATGTTTTATTAAATAAACTAGGCGTTGGAATCATCGACCACTAATACAAGATGGAATGCGGAATCCTATTGTTCCTTATCGCTATTGGGTCATTAGTGAATGAGCCAGCTCGTTTTGACTATTATGTTTCTTACAAGAGTTGGCTTAGGGTTCAATTTGGCATGGGTTATAATATTAGCAAATAAAAAAATCTACGTGTAGCCAATACAATTATTTATATAACGCAAACTATTGTAAAAATATATTATTATTATATCGCTATTGATACCTAACTTTTTTATGATTAGAACACTATTGGCAACTTCTTTATGAGTTTATAAGACAAGACAAAGTTTTTTTTTTTATTGAATATGAATGGACGTAAAATAATTGTTTTTTCAATGTATACAAATTTAAACAAAGTGGAATTGAAAGTGAAGTAAATCAACATGTTAGATAGTAAGAAATTAATTTAACTTCTAACTGAATAACAATAACATCACTTACACTTCAAAATATATACTGCAAATAACTGTCAACTACGGACTGTACATAATAACTTAGGTGTTTATAAGAGAATCACGGCAACATGAAGTAGCTTTTAAACCTAAGTATATTAATAGTAATTCGGTTTCGTTTACCTACAGTATTTTAACGCCATCCATAAACGACTTTAAACATTTCTCATCACTAAAATAACCACATTATTCTCCCAATTAAAATGAATATAATAATATGACCTAGCGAATAGAACTTGTTTTTGCCGGTGAGCGTTGAACAGAAGAATCTTCCGTGGTGGCTTACTGCAACTTAAACCAGCTTCATGCAAGTGATATCGCACTGTTTGTAAGCACACATGTCATTATGTGCTGATGCAGTTATGCGGGTGGATAAAAACGGATTAGTCCCGTAAACGGCCTTGCCACGATGTCGTGGTAACGAGCCGAACAATTCGCCTTCGGTTTTGGCCCACGTCGATGATGGTCTATTTCTCCAGAATTCGCACTCCGATGGACACATAACTGCACGGTTCTCCTTAATGAATAAAAACAAAATAATATTTAAAATAATGCAGATAAACAATGGTGGATTGGATAAATCATAGATAAATTAACTGACTGTTTTATATTGCCTCCTAATGTAATAAAAGTTAATACCGTTATTTATTTATTAGATAAATAATAAACGTGTTTCATGACTATTTTATTTACATAATTTAAAAGGTTTTCTTTATTTCGACTAAAAGTTTTATGTTAGACAAAAACAGACAGGCATAAGTAAATTTTATCAGAATCAAATTCTGATTTATTTAAATATTATTTTACATTAATTTAGTCATAGGTCAACATTGAAAGGTGAGATAAGTTAAGAATTTGAGTTGGAATATTAATAACGTAATGAAAACATTGTCACGAGTAGCTTTGTTACTCACCGATATTAATAATCACCTTGCAATTTCACTAATGAAAACGTTTTGCTCATGCAAAACAATGAATTGCGTCTTGTTGCATGGTTGGAAGAAGTTGAAGCACAATTGGATCACAAACAAAGAACGCACAGAAATATGAGTGTTCATCTATATACTTAGGATTGCAATTTTTATTCGTAGACTGACAACTAAGAATGCTCATTTTTTATAAACTAAGATGAAAGTAAAAAAAAATAAACAAAAATTGTGGGTAGTTCTATCCTAAACGGTCAAAATAAATTGGCTGAGAGTTCCGTGCGCATGTCTCAAACGTTATTTTACTCATCTGTGAACGGAATTGAATTGTTAGCAATTCAACTAGGTATGAAAGTTATGATTACAAAACAAAAAGAATGTATTGCAACCGAGATTTGATCTTAAGTATTCTTAATAACTAACCAGATACGTTAGCCATTGCGCCAAACCTATTACAATGATTAGGTGCGAAATATTATAACTTAATCAATTACACAGATTAATGATGACGATACATACATTGATATTATAGTTACTGCTTAGTGACGCGACATACGCACACTAATAAAAAGCAGAACTCGTTCGTTTTATTTAACGTTTGTGTATGTAACTCTTCATACCGCGTGTGCGTGCAGTATGTAAACTAATTAGGTTGTTCGACTGTACAAATAGGAATGTTTTAGAAAGCCATTTTTGTATTTTTTTTTGTTTGTTTGTTTTGAATTATTAGGTATCACAATAACCTACCTCTCTCTTCGGCAAATGCTTCGTATATTTCATTTAATTCCTTGTAATTGGTCGCGGTAGGTAAGACCGAATTTAGAAGCCACATTCACAATAATGCAAACATGACCTTTAAATACTAGTCCTTTAGGCCCGGACTCCACCGAAGCGGAGAGGAGAGATGTCTCGTAAATAACCAATGGGACACTGTATTGTGTTGAAACTAAGCGGTAAGATGTGAAAATAACACAAGCCGATTGGTTGTTCGAGACATCTCCTCTCCTCTCCGCTCCGGTGGAATCCGGGCCTTATGTTCCTCACTGTGAATTGGTTGAACGATGTCGCAGATTAGTAATGAGGATTAATAAAAATTTACTTGGAAATCGTTCCTTACAGGCTCAGATTATGAAACAAAAGGCAGATAGACCGCGAGGAACACTGAGAGTGAAGCCAAAAGAGCAAATACAAGTTCAAAAGCGAATAAGTACCTACAATCTCGTGATTGTATTCGCTTTAAAATTTGTGTTTGTATTTTTATTTGTTTTTTTTTAACGCTGCGGCGTTTCGTATTTGCTTTTTTGGCTTCACTTGTGTAAAATGACCGAAGTTGTATGCCCTAAGAATAGCAGTACATACCTACATGCTATGACCATGGTACTATCGCGGACTTTCCCGCCTGCTCAGTTAAGAAAATTTTCCCTTGGCGCCTGCGAAGTCAACGGGGCGGGGTAGAGAGCGCTTCCATCTTTTGAGTGCAAGCAAAAATTAACTTAGTGGTGGTCAGGCGGGTGTGTCCACGACAGGACTTATGTACCACGGTTTAGTTTAGTTTACAAAAAAAACATCAAAATTTTTTTAAGTTGATATATTATATCACAAAAAATAACAATTCTTAGAAACTATGTAATATATCACTGCAATTTTTTTTTATTTAACGGGTTGATAATCTAGGAACATTTAGGTTGTACTTACAATACAATTAATCTTTCGACATGCCAAGTTCCCATAAAATAAAAATTTTATAAAGCAGTTTTGTGTCTCTATGCACTTATATATTTTTGCTTAACGAATAAATCATAGTAGAAGTGATGTGAATGATTAGATAGAAAATATGTAATCTTAAAAAGAATACAATTAAATGCTCAGTATATTATTTACTGCTAAACCATAGTTCTACAACCTGTCTAATATAAATAAAATGCGAAGCCGTTTTTCCATGACATTATTCACCAGTACTTTTCGAGAGATTTGACCAAGTCCAATGGGTCAACATTGGGTCCATGACGCTCAACAGGCACACCATTTTTGTCGACGATGAATTTGGTGAAGTTCCATTTGACGAAACTGCCCAGGGTGCCACCCTGCTTATTCTGTAAAAAAAAAAAATTGAAGATAATGTGTCATACTGTCACTATAGTAAGGGGAGCCGTAGTGGGGATTTTTGGATTTACTCGAGCGCGGCAGAATAACATATGGGGGGCAGCCTTGCGACTTGTGAAGTGCTCTCACCATACCTGAGCCTTTTATGTAGCGTCGAATGTAGACATTCGACGCTACATAAAAGGCTCAGCCGATCAGATTAGTAAAAAAAATCCGATCATTGGATTTACTCGAGCGTGATAGATTATTCCAATAATTTCAGTTTGAATATTACATCAACTCACGTCTGTTTCTATAATTGTACACAAATTAAAACATCCCTATGATAATTATAACCTTGTTTATATGTGATACACAACATTCAACAGTTTCTCATCAAAATCTTATCAATTCTATTACGAAATACTGTTATTTCTTTGTTGTTTTGTGTAATTTCATATTTAACTGTTATAATGTGACTTATTTACTAATTATGCCATTGTAAGACCAATTATGTGATTGGACGAATTAATTTTAACATATTTATTGTATTCTGATATAATTGAATCATAGTTTCATGATAAAATACCAATATTAACAAATCTGTAACGGAATCATACGATGTGACGTCACTTGTTTACCACCGGTTATAAAAGCCGACGCTCCGCCGTTACTGGACAGAGACTCTTCGCTCGACGCTCGCCGCGCACGGACGTGTCGCCGCTTCGCTCCACGCTCTGCCGCTACGCTCGTCACCTGCTCTCGCTGCGCCCGCCGCAACGATTCCTGTAGTCAGCCGACTGCAACCAACTGTTCAAAAGTTGCCTTTTTCAAGGCGACGGCTGAAATTCATATTCCTTTAAACAGAGTCAGTCGTGTAGCTTCACTTGGCCCCTTCAGGGCAAAACCACAGTTTCGTGGTACTCGGTGGATACCTTACGGTGCCAACGAAGCCGAGTGGGTGTTGCCCCAATCACACCCGCCAAACCCCTTCAGGGCGAGGCAGTCAATTGGAGTCGGGAGCTAGTGTTTCGGCCTTGGGGGGTCTCCTAGTCGAACCTAGTCTCTGGTTTCCTTCCACAGCTACACACCTAGTGTCGGTTGGGCGTGTCTACACCCTTCGCACTAGACTGGCTAGGGCCCCGTTCGCACAATAAGACTGGCGACGGGTTTACAAGCTTAGGGCTCACCAATAGGTACTCACCTCCCTGTCTACACCCGACAGGGAGGGTTACACATCCCCGGGCCACTCCACCCGGGGAGTTAGAGTTAGGTGTTAGGTATAATTTAGGCTTCCCGGAGAGTTAAATCTCCCAAAATTCCCTCCCCAACTTAACTCTCCCTCCGACCATGTCGGACGCTGATATATTAGCGTACGTCAAGGCACGCTTATGGCAAAGCGCCAAGTTCCATGCCGATCTGGACACATGGCTAGAGAACTCGTCCGCGTCCCGAAAAGCCGAAGCTAGCGTCGCTGACTTCAGTGACATATTAGATAGCCCGTTTTCCCCCGATAACGCCAACGAAGGCACACCTGTGGCGGCATCCTCTATGCCACCGCAAATCCCGTCCCTATTGTCAATTAAGACAACAAGCCCGTACGCGGAAACACCTATTGTTTCCGAACCCATTGTTTCCAAGCCCATTGTTCCCGCGACCATTGTTCCCACGCAGCTGCGCTCTGCGTCGCCATGTTTCTCAGAAACAATGGATACCTCTGTCCCTGTCTCTGAGCCATCTCACTCCGACTCTGAGGAAGCCCACTCTGCCTCCGCGTCCTCGGACGACGACTACCATCTTGTCGGTCCGGGAGGCAAGAGAAAGAAGGGTAAGAGTCCCTCTCAGGCCACCAAGGCCAAGAAAGCCGTAGCCGCGCCCACCCCCTCGGTTTCGGCCCCCTCAGTCTCAGCTACCTCTCGTCCAGAGGGCAGCCGTCCCGCTAGTCCCATGTCCACTGCTGCCCCCAATCCTTCGGTTTCAAATAAGAAACTCCCCGCCCCGCCTCCCTTGTTCATCCAGGACAAGGCGAAGTGGACCGACGTGTCCAAATTGTGTAACGATCGTAAGATCAAATACACAAACGCGCGCTCGACCCAACAGGGTATCAAAGTTCAAGTTCCCACGGTGAACGACCACAGGGAACTTACATCCCTGTTAAAAGTGAGGAACATTTCGTTCCACACTTATTCCCTGCCCGATGATAAACCCACCCGTGTGGTAATCCGACGCGTCCCCAAAGAAATCTCAACGGAAGAGATTCTCGCCGACCTTCAGTCGCAAAATGTCCCAGCATCCGCTGTGCATCGTCTGCACAAAGCTAGGGGTGCGATTGCATACGACTCGGTTCTTGTCGTGTGCGATCACACCGACGGCCACCATCCGATCTTTAAAGTAAAGTCGGTATGTCACTTGTCGGGCATCTCTATCGAGAGGCCTTATAAATCCGATACGGTTGGACAGTGTCACCGCTGCCAACTTTACGGTCACGCCCAACGCAATTGCTACGCGACCCCTAGATGCGTCAAGTGTCTGGGTGAGCACGCAACTGCTGACTGCCCCCGTCCGAAAGACCGCAATCTGTGCACAGAACCTCCCAGCTGTGTGCTACGCGGCCAATCAGGTCACCCCGCCAATTACCGCGGCTGCCCCAAAGCCCCAAAATCCTCTTCTCCCAAGTTGACCAAGCGTGCGAACGCTCGTCAACAAAGGGAAAGCCCCTCTGTTAAGATTCCCTCCTCAGAGATGCCCGAGCGTCTCAGCCCTCAGAGGCCCTCCCCATGGAACTCGCTGAATCATCAGAGAGCGTTCCCTGCATTGAGGCCCTCCCAATCTCTGCCCATGCCAGCGCTGATGGATTCGCCAGTCCCCGTGCCGAACCTAGCCTCCGCGACCACGCCCCCCCTACCTAAGGTCGCCCCCGCCGCTCCTAAAGCCGCCACCGCCGCTCCTAAGGCCGCCCTCGCCCCATCTAAGGTCGCCCCCGCCGTTTCAACCGCGCCCTCAGCCTCCCGCGTACCTGCATCTCTCCCTACCGAGAGGATAGGCGAAGTCATCAACCTCGCCTACCAAATTTACCGCTACCCCGCTGCTGAAGCTATGGCTAGGGATATACTCGCGTGTAAAGCAAATATTAGCGACATCCTTAAGGTGTTCAAAGCGTATCCGGAGATTACGCAAGCCCTAGATAAACTTTACCCTTGCTAATCCAATGGATAAGGAAAGGCCGTGTACTAATAAACCCCGATCCCTTAAGTTAGGATTCTTTAACGCCAATGGCATTACTAACCAACGTGATGAGATCGCCAATTTCCTCCGCGACCATCAACTTGATATCCTTCTCATACAGGAGACCTTTCTTAAGCCCCATCATCGTGACCCGAATATTGCCAACTACCGTATAGTTCGCAATGATAGGTCTCGTTGTCACAAGGGCGGTACCCTAATATACTATAGAAAGGCTCTGTACTGCATTCCTATGGACCCTCCTCCCCTCGCTCGCCTCGAGGTCTCTGTCTGTCGGCTCGACATGACCGGTCATCAGCCGTTAACTATTATATCAGCATACGTCCTTCCATCACCATCGGAGGATGATCCTATCCTCCTCAAGGATGACCTTTCTGCTCTTCTTGGCCTGGGTGACTCCGTCTTACTGGCGGGCGATCTCAATGCCAAACATCCCTCCTGGAATAGTAACAGGACCTCTTCCAGAGGTAGGATCGTGTTTAACCTCTGTTCTCAACTGAACTTCGACGTCATCGCCCCGATGACTCCCACTCATTTCCCCCACGATCCCAACCATCTTCCCGACATCCTCGATATAGCGCTGCTCAAGAATGTGAACCTCCGTTTGCAATCTATAGAGACGCTACACGAGCTTAATTCCGACCATCGTCCAGTGATATTAGAACTAGCTCCCCGTTCAGGTCCCTCTGACCCTAGCCAGCCCCCTCCGACCCAAATTATTACCGACTGGAGGAAAGTAAGCGAAAGCCTACAATCCACCACGTCGCCTCACTTGGACGCTATCCCCGACCACTTGGTGACAGTCGCGGACACGACGGGCGCGATCGACTCGTTCACAAATCATGTACAATCCGTCTTGAACGATTGTTCAAGGGAGGTTCCGGCGATGAGCGATCATCGCTGGAAACTGCCTGACGATGTGCGTGATCTGTTGACCGAGAAGAACGCGGCCGTCCGTGCGTACAGTGCCTTCCCCTGCGATGCGAACAAGGCTCACATGCGCTCTTTACAGCGTGCTGTAAAGAAACGCATCGAGGAGCTGCGCTCCAGCCGCTGGGACAAGACACTTAGCGAACTCGAGCCCACCCACCTAGCCTTCTGGGAACTCCAGAGGAAGCTCCGTTCTTCTAACGAGGCCTCCATGCCCCCTCTCATTCGTTCCGACAGTAGCGTCGCCTTCGACAACGATGAAAAGGCTGAATGTCTAGCCGACAGCCTAGAGTCTCAATGCACCCCCAGCTCTCAACCAGTAGACGAAGCTCACCTTTCTGAGGTCGACGCCGAAGTCGAACGTAGAGCCTCTCTCCCACCCGTTGAAGACCCTGATTATCCTCTGCCTCCTGTCACTCCCGACGAAGTGCACGATATTATCAAGAGGCTCAAACCCCGGAAAGCCCCCGGCTCTGACGGTATCACCAATAAGGTGTTCAAACTCCTCCCCGCCCATCTCATAATGCTAATGACCGCCATCTTCAATGGCGCTCTAAGCAACAACATTTTTCCTCAGGCATGGAAAGAGGCCACCGTTATCGGCATTCCGAAACCAGGCAAACCCAAGTCTGATCCCACCAGTTACCGTCCCATTAGTCTACTCAATGTTCTAGGCAAAATCTACGAGAGGCTTATTTATAAGCGACTCAAAGACTTTGCCGAAGCAAAGAGTCTCATTCCCGACGAGCAGTTTGGCTTTCGAACCGAACACAGCTGCGTCCAACAAGTCCACCGCATCGTCGAGCACATAAGCGCTGGTTTTCAGCGTGGCTTGATGACGGGTGCACTCTTCTTTGACATAGCGAAAGCATTCGACAAAGTCTGGCACAACGGCTTACTATACAAGCTTTACCAACTCGGAGTGCCAGATCGTCTCGTGCTCATCTTGCGTGACTTTTTGTCGAATCGCACCTTTCGCTATCGCATCGAGGGTGCGCTCTCTTCACCCCACCCGATACGCGCTGGCGTCCCTCAGGGCTCCGTAGTATCCCCCCTCATTTTCACGCTGTTCACCAGCGACATCCCCAAAGATAAAAAGGCTCAGTTGGCTCTATTCGCTGACGACACGGCCATCTATTACTCGGGTCGTAATCCAGACTACATAGCTCGTACCCTCCAATCCGCGGCAAAAGCCTTAGGCGCTTATTTCCGGAAATGGAGAATCGAGGTAAACCCCATCAAGAGTCAGGCAGTACTCTTTTCCAAACCGCGTTCGTCCCCCTCTCTGCCCAGTCCGATAACCATGTTCGGTAAGCCTATCCCTTGGGAGAAGCAAGCCAAATACCTAGGTGTGATTCTGGACCACCATCTTACTTTCGGAGAGCACATAAAGACGGTGCGTTCGCGCGCCGCTTTCGCTCTCGGTAGGCTCTACTTCATGTTGAATGCACGCAGCAAATTGTCACTCAAGTGCAAATTGCGCATTTACACGGCGTGCATTCGTCCCATCATGACGTACGCCTGTGCTGTATTCGCACACGCGAAACCATACCTTCTCCATAGGATGCAGACCCTCCAAAACCGTTTCTTGCGAAGAATCACAGGAGCCCCTTTTTACCTTCGCAACGAGAACCTCCATCTCGATCTAAAAATACCTACCATCCAGCAGTTCATGAAACGCTCCGCCAAGCGCTTCTTCGACACTGCTGAGAAGCACTCTAACCCGTTAATCGTATCGGCCGCCCGGTACACTCCCTCCCGTATTAGTAAGACTCGACGACCGAGACATACTCTGACCGACCCTGACGATGCTATTACTCTCCTCCAGGAGAGCAATAAGGCCACCAGTACAGTTAAGAAACACAGACACAGACCGCCGTCATTCCGTCCTCGCCGCCTTGGCCCGCCGCGACGACCCCGTACGTCCCCTCCCCGACCCTTGCTCGTATCAGCCCGCGCCGCTGAGCCTGTAGTTTTAAATTCGTCCCTAAATAAAGGAAATCCGATCCAGCCTGTCCCTTTGCTGTCCTCTCCCAGCGACGCCCTAAGCCGAGGCTCGTACCCCACAGGGGGTGCCCTTAGCGTGTAGTCGCTTAGTTTGTAAGCTTTTATGCCCTGGCTGGAGGCCCTAAAAATAATATTTTTTAAGGCACCACAGGAAAGTCCGGTTAAGCAGCCGACAACCTCCTAGGTTGACCTGCGAGATGCCAATCCGAAAAAAAAAAAAAAAAAAAAAAAAAAAAAAAGTTACTGGACACTTCGCTCGACGCTCGCCGCGCACGGACGTGTCGCCGCTTCGCTCCACGCTCTGCCGCTACGCTCGTCACCTGCTCTCGCTGCGCCCGCCGCAACGATTCCTGTAGTCAGCCGACTGCAACCAACTGTTCAAAAGTTGCCTTTTTCAAGGCGACGGCTGAAATTCATATTCCTTTAAACAGAGTCAGTCGTGTAGCTTCACTTGGCCCCTTCAGGGCAAAACCACAGTTTCGTGGTACTCGGTGGATACCTTACGGTGCCAACGAAGCCGAGTGGGTGTTGCCCCAATCACACCCGCCAAACCCCTTCAGGGCGAGGCAGTCAATTGGAGTCGGGAGCTAGTGTTTCGGCCTTGGGGGGTCTCCTAGTCGAACCTAGTCTCTGGTTTCCTTCCACAGCTACACACCTAGTGTCGGTTGGGCGTGTCTACACCCTTCGCACTAGACTGGCTAGGGCCCCGTTCGCACAATAAGACTGGCGACGGGTTTACAAGCTTAGGGCTCACCAATAGGTACTCACCTCCCTGTCTACACCCGACAGGGAGGGTTACACATCCCCGGGCCACTCCACCCGGGGAGTTAGGTATAATTTAGGCTTCCCGGAGAGTTAAATCTCCCAAAATTCCCTCCCCAACTTAACTCTCCCTCCGACCATGTCGGACGCTGATATATTAGCGTACGTCAAGGCCCGCTTATGGCAAAGCGCCAAGTTCCATGCCGATCTGGACACATGGCTAGAGAACTCGTCCGCGTCCCGAAAAGCAGCCGAAGCTAGCGTCGCTGACTTCAGTGACATATTAGATAGCCCCTTTTCCCCCGATAACGCCAACGAAGGCACACCTGTGGCGGCATCCTCTATGCCACCGCAAATCCCGTCCCTATTGTCAATTAAGACAACAAGCCCGTACGCGGAAACACCTATTGTTTCCGAACCCATTGTTTCCAAGCCCATTGTTCCCGCGACCATCGTTCCCGCGACCATTGTTCCCACGCAGCTGCGCTCTGCGTCGCCATGTTTCTCAGAAACAATGGATACCTCTGTCCCTGTCTCTGAGCCATCTCACTCCGACTCTGAGGAAGCCCACTCTGCCTCCGCGTCCTCGGACGACGACTACCAACTTGTCGGTCCGGGAGGCAAGAGAAAGAAGGGTAAGAGTCCCTCTCAGGCCACCAAGGCCAAGAAAGCCGTAGCCGCGCCCACCCCCTCCTCCACCCCCTCGGTTTCGGCCCCCTCCGTCTCAGCTACCTCTCGTCCAGAGGGCAGCCGCCCCGCTAGTCCCATGTCCACTGCTGCCCCCAATCCTTCGGTTTCAAAAAAGAAACTCCCCGCCCCGCCTCCCTTGTTCATCCAGGACAAGGCGAAGTGGACCGACGTGTCCAAATTGTGTAACGATCGTAAGATCAAATACACAAACGCGCGCTCGACCCAACAGGGTATCAAAGTTCAAGTTCCCACGGTGAACGACCACAGGGAACTTACATCCCTGTTAAAAGTGAGGAACATTTCGTTCCACACTTATTTCCTGCCCGATGATAAACCCACCCGTGTGGTAATCCGACGCGTCCCCAAAGAAATCTCAACGGAAGAGATTCTCGCCGACCTTCAGTCGCAAAATGTCCCAGTATCCGCTGTGCATCGTCTGCACAAAGCTAGGGGTGCGATTGCATACGACTCGGTTCTTGTCGTGTGCGATCACACCGACGGCCACCATCCGATCTTTAAAGTAAAGTCGGTATGTCACTTGTCGGGCATCTCTATCGAGAGGCCTTATAAATCCGATACGGTTGGACAGTGTCACCGCTGCCAACTTTACGGTCACGCCCAACGCAATTGCTACGCGACCCCTAGATGCGTCAAGTGTCTGGGTGAGCACGCAACTGCTGACTGCCCCCGTCCGAAAGACCGCAATCTGTGCACAGAACCTCCCAGCTGTGTGCTATGCGGCCAATCAGGTCACCCCGCTAATTACCGCGGCTGCCCCAAAGCCCCAAAGTTGACCAAGCGTGCGAACGCTCGTCAACAAAGGGAAAGCCCCTCTGTTAAGATTCCCTCCTCAGAGATGCCCGAGCGTCTCAGCCCTCAGAGGCCCTCCCCATGGAACTCGCTGAATCATCAGAGAGCGTTCCCTGCATTGAGGCCCTCCCAATCTCTGCCCATGCCAGCGCTGATGGATTCGCCAGTCCCTGCGCCGAACCTAGCCACCGCGACCACGCCCCCCCTACCTAAGGTCGCCCCCACCGCCTCTCCTAAGGCCGCCCTCGCCCCATCTAAGGCCGCCCCCGCCGTTTCAACCGCGCCCTCAGCCTCCCGCGTACCTGCATCTCTCCCTACCGAGAGGATAGGCGAAGTCATCAACCTCGCCTACCAAATTTACCGCAACCCCGCTGCTGAAGCTATGGCTAGGGATATACTCGCGTGTAAAGCAAATATTAGCGACATCCTTAAGGTGTTCAAAGCGTATCCGGAGATTACGCAAGCCCTAGATAAACTTTACCCTTGCTAATCCAATGGATAAGGAAAGGCCGTGTACTAATAAACCCCGATCCCTTAAGTTAGGATTCTTTAACGCCAATGGCATTACTAACCAACGTGATGAGATCGCCAATTTCCTCCGCGACCATCAACTTGATATCCTTCTCATACAGGAGACAATTCTTAAGCCCCATCATCGTGACCCGAATATTGCCAACTACCGTATAGCTCGCAATGATAGGTCTCGTTGTCACAAGGGCGGTACCCTAATATACTATAGAAAGGCTCTGTACTGCATTCCTATGGACCCTCCTCCCCTCGCTCGCCTCGAGGTCTCTGTCTGTCGGCTCGGCATGACCGGTCATCAGCCGTTAACTATTATATCAGCATACGTCCCTCCATCACCATCGGAGGATGATCCTATCCTCCTCAAGGATGACCTTTCTGCTCTTCTTGGCCTGGGTGACTCCGTCTTACTGGCGGGCGATCTCAATGCCAAACATCCCTCCTGGAATAGTAACAGGACCTCTTCCAGAGGTAGGATCGTGTTTAACCTCTGTTCTCAACTGAACTTCGACGTCATCGCCCCGATGACTCCCACTCATTTCCCCCACGATCCCAACCATCTTCCCGACATCCTCGATATAGCGCTGCTCAAGAATGTGAACCTCCGTTTGCAATCTATAGAGACGCTACACGAGCTTAATTCCGACCATCGTCCAGTGATATTAGAACTAGCTCCCCGTTCAGGTCCCTCTGACCCTAGCCAGCCCCCTCCGACCCAAATTATTACCGACTGGAGGAAAGTAAGCGAAAGCCTACAATCCACCACGTCGCCTCACTTGGACGCTATCCCCGACCACTTGGTGACAGTCGCGGACACGACGGGCGCGATCGACTCGTTCACAAATCATGTACAATCCGTCTTGAACGATTGTTCAAGGGAGGTTCCGGCGATGAGCGATCATCGCTGGAAACTGCCTGACGATGTGCGTGATCTGTTGACCGAGAAGAACGCGGCCGTCCGTGCGTACAGTGCCTTCCCCTGCGATGCGAACAAGGCTCACATGCGCTCTTTACAGCGTGCTGTAAAGAAACGCATCGAGGAGCTGCGCTCCAGCCGCTGGGACAAGACACTTAGCGAACTCGAGCCCACCCACCTAGCCTTCTGGGAACTCCAGAGGAAGCTCCGTTCTTCTAACGAGGCCTCCATGCCCCCTCTCATTCGTTCCGACAGTAGCGTCGCCTTCGACAACGATGAAAAGGCTGAATGTCTAGCCGACAGCCTAGAGTCTCAATGCACCCCCAGCTCTCAACCAGTAGACGAAGCTCACCTTTCTGAGGTCGACGCCGAAGTCGAACGTAGAGCCTCTCTCCCACCCGTTGAAGACCCTGATTATCCTCTGCCTCCTGTCACTCCCGACGAAGTGCACGATATTATCAAGAGGCTCAAACCCCGGAAAGCCCCCGGCTCTGACGGTATCACCAATAAGGTGTTCAAACTCCTCCCCGCCCATCTCATAATGCTAATGACCGCCATCTTCAATGGCGCTCTAAGCAACAACATTTTTCCTCAGGCATGGAAAGAGGCCACCGTTATCGGCATTCCGAAACCAGGCAAACCCAAGTCTGATCCCACCAGTTACCGTCCCATTAGTCTACTCAATGTTCTAGGCAAAATCTACGAGAGGCTTATTTATAAGCGACTCAAAGACTTTGCCGAAGCAAAGAGTCTCATTCCCGACGAGCAGTTTGGCTTTCGAACCGAACACAGCTGCGTCCAACAAGTCCACCGCATCGTCGAGCACATAAGCGCTGGTTTTCAGCGTGGCTTGATGACGGGTGCACTCTTCTTTGACATAGCGAAAGCATTCGACAAAGTCTGGCACAACGGCTTACTATACAAGCTTTACCAACTCGGAGTGCCAGATTGTCTCGTGCTCATCTTGCGTGACTTTTTGTCGAATCGCACCTTTCGCTATCGCATCGAGGGTGCGCTCTCTTCACCCCACCCGATACGCGCTGGCGTCCCTCAGGGCTCCGTAGTATCCCCCCTCATTTTCACGCTGTTCACCAGCGACATCCCCAAAGATAAAAAGGCTCAGTTGGCTCTATTCGCTGACGACACGGCCATCTATTACTCGGGTCGTAACCCAGACTGCATAGCTCGTACCCTCCAATCCGCGGCAAAAGCCTTAGGCGCTTATTTCCGGAAATGGAGAATCGAGGTAAACCCCATCAAGAGTCAGGCAGTACTCTTTTCCAAACCGCGTTCGTCCCCCTCTCTGCCCAGTCCGATAACCATGTTCGGTAAGCCTATCCCTTGGGAGAAGCAAGCCAAATACCTAGGTGTGATTCTGGACCACCATCTTACTTTCGGAGAGCACATAAAGACGGTGCGTTCGCGCGCCGCTTTCGCTCTCGGTAGGCAAATTGCGCATTTACACGGCGTGCATTCGTCCCATCATGACGTACGCCTGTGCTGTATTCGCACACGCGAAACCATACCGTCTCCATAGGATGCAGACCCTCCAAAACCGTTTCTTGCGAAGAATCACAGGAGCCCCTTTTTACCTTCGCAACGAGAACCTCCATCTCGATCTAAAAATACCTACCATCCAGCAGTTCATGAAACGCTCCGCCAAGCGCTTCTTCGACACTGCTGAGAAGCACTCTAACCCGTTAATCGTATCGGCCGCCCGGTACACTCCCTCCCGTATTAGTAAGACTCGACGACCGAGACATACTCTGACCGACCCTGACGATGCTATTACTCTCCTCCAGGAGAGCAATAAGGCCACCAGTACAGTTAAGAAACACAGACACAGACCGCCGTCATTCCGTCCTCGCCGCCGAGGCCCGCCGCGACGACCCCGTACGTCCCCTCCCCGACCCTTGCTCGTGGCAGCCCGCGTCGCTGAGCCTGTAGTTTTAAATTCGTCCCTAAATAATGGAAATCCGATCCAGCCTGTCCCTTTGCTGTCCTCTCCCAGCGACGCCCTAAGCCGAGGCTCGTACCCCACAGGGGGTGCCCTTAGCGTGTAGTCGCTTAGTTTGTAAGCTTTTATGCCCTGGCTGGAGGCCCTAAAAATAATATTTTTTAAGGCACCACAGGAAAGTCCGGTTAAGCAGCCGACAACCTCCTAGGTTGACATGCGAGATGCCTTTACAAAAAAAAAAAAAAAAAAAGTTACTGGACACATTCGCTCCGGAGCAGTCACACCGAACAGACCTAAGTTAAGTAACCTTATTTTGTGGTAAAGTTTTATTTTTGTATTTAATTTTATTAATGTAAAACATTTCATATAAATGTTCTCTATCTATCTAATATATTTTTGATGTATGATTTATGTGTATGTGTATACTTTAAGATGTTGATGTATAATGCAAGTGTATTATATTTCTATGTCTATAAAATAAATTATTAGACTAAACTGCTTACTAAAATTTGTACTTTCTTTACAAATAAATACCTATTCAATAGTTGATTCCAAATCTCTGTATTTTAAATAAATAAATACAAATATCTCACAAGCGCGTCAGATTAAGGCAAGGTAAGTTAAATTACATGCAGAAAAGTGGGCATTTTAATAATCTGACAATTTGAGCGTGACATAAAGAAATGGGAGAGTCACAAAGTTGCAAAAAAAAAACGTCACCTGGACATTCTCGAGCGCGGTTATTTTTTTTTTTATTTTGAAGGAAATTAGTTACGTATCACGGAAATAACATAATCTGCCGATTTGCACAAGCCGAAGTAGCTACAATCATCAATAAAGTGTGGTGATGTAAGCTTTTTTTTGCCCTGGCCGGAGGCCTTAAATTCATTTGGCACCACAGGAAAGTTCGGTTAAGCAGCGGACAACCTCCTAGGTTGACTTGCAAGATGCCATTTCTAAAAAAGAAAGTTGAAGATGAAGAAAAGATAAGATAACGACCAAGTCGAACCGCTTCCAATATGCAGATGATTCCACTGACGATGATGATTGAAAAATTTATTTCGTTTTTTTTTTCTCAGTACACTATTTTTTTTTTCTTTTTTCTAAATACAGGATAGAATTTTACGTTTCCCTATCCATTTGGATAAAATTTTAAGACCTAATATAACTTAATATACTGTTTCTTCTAATTATATTTTCATATAACATTAATTACGCATAACAGCTTACGCATAATTTTTTTAAGCATAGTTTCTTTATTTGAATGATTAAGCATAACATTCTACAGCATACATTTATTTACGCATTGCATGCAGCAAGCATGCAACAAACATACGCCATTTATGCAGCTGTAAGCATGTTAGCAAACATGCAGCAGGCATGCAATTGAATGTAAAAATCAATTATTACATTTAAAAATTAACAAAAGGATATGATTTTTTATTTTCTAACCGTCAGATTAAGGAAATTCCTCCACATGTCAGATTATGGGTCAGTACGACAAGGACATCAAGATGAAGCGTCTGTATAAAAATCTGACGCGCTCGAGTATTTCGAGGTGTCGATTTTCTTTTGCATTTTCAAAAATCGACCATGATCTTTGGGCGCGTCCAAATCGTCAGTCTTTTGAATAGAAGCTACATACATTTTTAACTGAATAGAATAGTAAGGGTGTAGTAATCTATATAATAAAAAAGCTTTTTACAAAAAAGACAACCGACTTCAAAAACTGAAAAGTGAAAAATAACTTTAGCACAGAACACACATTGACTTTAGTTTCGGAAGTGTTGTTTAGTATTGCCACCGACTTCCGAAACTAGCTTTTTATTTTCCGCTTTTTAGTACCTCTTTCTCATCATAATCTATTAAGAAACGGCAACACGGTTAAAACAGAGTGACTACTCCAAGGATTGAAGAAACTAAAACGTCGTCTTTGTACAATTTTTGGGTATTTGTTGATTTTTCAAAAAGTGCTGGGTCAATTTCGATAAAATTTATATAAGACCACCCCTGAGGTATACCCTATCCATAAAAAAAAAGAATTTTCAAAATCGGTTTATTTTTGCCGGAGAAATAAACGCGTAACAAATCGCGCACATACTTAATGCAAATTTAAGTCTTATATGGTTTTCTCATGGATGCCATTGTCAGAACTGGACCAAATTAAAATGGGACCTCACGGGAAGCACTAGCTTTCAAATAAAAAAAGAATCATCAAAATCGATTCACCCAGTCCAAAGTTCTCAGGTAACAAAAAAAAAAAAAAAAATACAGACTAATTCCGAAAACCGACTTCAAAAAAGGAGGAGGTTATCAATTTGATAACCTCCTCCTTTTTTGAAGTCGGTTGAAAATGAATCGTTGTAAGTCTCGCTAAAACTCGAGAATGGCTGAACCGATTTGGCTAATTTTGGTCTTGAGATATTTGTGGAAGTTCAGGGAAGGTTTAAACGGGAAAAAAAATCGATTGACAGGACAACGACTGTCAGGTCAGCTAGTGTCCCAATAAAAATGTGGAAGTTGCTTCACAAAAGACAAAAACTAAACAACATTTTATTTCAAGAATCCAATCGAATTAGCGTTTTTTTTAAACTTTGACCAGAGAGTAGAGATATTTGATTTAATGTTGTAGTAGTATCACGGGCTGGTGTCCGCAAGTCTACGTCTCAGCGCGTATTTTGCGTACTATTTAAATTTGATGTGTATATTCTGAATAATCTAAAGAACTCCCGTAAAATAAAATCCTATTCGCAGATTGATATCGTCAACACAAATATTCTTTCAAGTTTCAATCATTAGGGTATTTTACTCTATACGAGAAAAAAACTATAAATATGTTATTGAGACAGTTTAGGCATAAAGCAGTCGGAAAATGTAAGTTTTAGTTCATAAAATAAAAACATATTTTTTTAAATTCAATTCAAAGTTTTCAGTATTTTTTAAAACTGTTCTAAAATACCATGAAATAGTAGCGGCCATGTTATTACGCCGTACAGCTGTGTAAACAAAAAATTGACAACTGTCAGTCAACCGATTGGCGTAAGTAGGCTTTGTACTTTTATTATTTACGTAACCAACGTAATTTTTTAATTATTACACCTATTACAAAATATTCTTTTTGTGCGGGACAGTGAAAATACATAGTGTTTTAGTGTAATAGTGTTACATAGGCAATAGACACTGATAGGAATGTATATAAACATTAACAACGCTCAATTAATAGTTTAGAGTTTATAGTTCGATAGTTTTTTAACATTTTGTGTTGTGTACATAGGAGACTTAACGTTAGAGTATATAAGTTTATTATGTAATGTTTAGTGATAGTTTTATATTTTTCTTTTGTAAATCTCGGTACATAGAATAGGATTACATATAGTTTTACATATGTTTATATAGAAATAATTAGAGAAAAACGCAAATATTGTCACGCGGTCCTCGTTACGGTCAAGTTTCGCGATACTATAGATAATTTGTATTAATAATTCCCGCTAATTTGTTTTAATTTGATTGGATTTTAGTCTTTCCCGCGTTTTTTGAAATATTGTAATTAAATTTGATTGGTGAATTACCTGTAAAAAATATGTATAAATTCAGGAACATTTCGGTTCAATAGAACATTCGACAGCAAGCTATCTAGAGGGAAACTCTCCTCCTAATAAATCGAAGAAAGAAGCTCATCAGTGTTTTACTCCTCACCAACCCAGCAGTATAGTGTACATACCTGTACATTAATGGTCCTTCGACACGGATATAGTGGGGAATAGACTTGAAGACTTCGTACTACAGTAAGAAGAATCCTCCACCAGGAAGACGTCGAGCTACAGTTATTAGGGAATACTTCGTCCCACAGTTATTAGGGAAGATTTCTCCACCAGAAGACGTCGAGCTACAGTTAATAGGGAAGACTTCGTTCCACAGTTATTAGGGAAGATTTCTCTACGTGAAGACGTCGTGCTACAGTTAATAGGGAAGATTCATTAGGAAGAGTTTTCAAGATATTCATCAGCGGACAGCATGCCGGTTACACGTTCAGAAGGGAGGGGCCGCAAGCCGTCTGGGGAACAGAAACCGTCATCGACCGAGACCAGAAGCTCGCCGACCGGCAACAGCGCGGAAGCTAGCACGGAAGAATCTACAGAAACAGGGACGAGCGCCACGGAGACTTCAGAACGAACAGACACCTCCGCGGCAACTGACCCATCCACCGTGACTTCCGCCACCGATGCAACCACCTCGACTGCTGCGACCGCCGCCACATCAGCAACCACCTCCGCCGCCTCGCACCCCGCTACCGCCGTCGCCCCGTCCGTAACCCCCTCCGCTGCGACGACGCTAACTGCGGAAGCGAAGGCCAAACAGCTGATGAAGCCGCCCGCTACTACAGGACCTCCGCCCCCCTAGCAAGAAGGAAGGAAAGGGGGGGGGGGTCTACACACAGCAGAACGAAGCAACTCAAACTTGCGAAGGCGAAAGAAGATTTACTGCGCCTTCAAGTGGAACTAGCCGCAGCACGCTTAGCTGCCTTGGAGAAGGAAGACTCAGAAGAGGAAGAAGATGACGTCACTCTCTACTCAAAGTCAGAAGTTAACGAAAGAGTGGGCGACTGGTTGGAACAACAGCAAGTGACTCGTCCGGTGTTAACGATCGCCGACGAACCTCACAAACCCCCAGAAGAACCAATGGTCGTCCGCATAGAAAAACCAAGGCCAGCGAAGCATGAAGAAACACGTCAATCACCGGCGGGAGGTCAAACCGACATGGCCCTCCTAGCTGAAGCCATTACTCGGGCTATCAGCATCACGCAGCGACCCAAGTTCGTCGAGTTACCGTTCTTCAGTGGGTCTCATCACGAGTGGCTACCCTTTGGCGCCGCCTACTACGAGACAGAAGCGATGTTCACTTCAGTTGAAAATACGAATCGACTTAGAAGAAACCTGAAGGGAAAAGCAAGAGAAGCGGTCGAAGGTCTACTGATAACCAACGCCCATCCAGCTGAAGTAATGAAGACTTTGGAGTCAAGATTCGGAAGACCAGAGTCAATAGCCATGCTGGAGATGGAGACGCTTCGAAGCTTGCCGCGCCTTACTGAGTCGCCGAGGGACATCTGCATATTCGCCACTAAAGTATCCAACGCGGTGGCGACACTGAAAGCTTTGGGTTGTTTCAACTACATGTACAACCCTGAACTCACGAAGACAATAGTGGACAAGCTGACGCCGACTCTACGATACAGATACTACGACTTCTCAGCCACACAGCCACGTGAAGATCCTTGCCTCATCAAGATAGAAAAATTCTTCAAAAGGGAAGCGGAGTTGTGCGGACCTTACGCGCTGCCTGAACAGATGGCAGCACCTACTTCAGCCGCACCACAGAAAAAGACGCAAAGGGTCAACAACTTGACTGAGAAGACACAGAATTCGATGTGCATCGTATGTGAAAACACGGGGCACAGCAACGCAACAGAATGCGAACAATTCAAGAAGTTGGACGCCAATGCAAGATGGGATATGGCCAAGTCCAAACGCCTCTGCTTCAGATGTCTTCGCTATAGAACCAAGACACACCACTGCAAAACCTAATCCGTGCGGTGTCAACAGCTGCAAGTACTCTCATAACAAGATGCTGCACTACGAGAAGAAAGCAGAGAAGACAGAAGATAAAGAAGCAACAGAAGTCATTAATTCGACTTGGACAGTCAAGAAGCAATCCTATCTGAAGATCCTACCTGTCCAAGTAAAGGGACCAAAAGGGGCTGTCAACACCTTCGCGTTGATGGACGACGGGTCACGCTCGTCGACGACAGCGTGGTAGCAAGCATCGGAGCAACGGGACCCATAGATCCACTGAAGATAGAAACCATCAACGACATGAGGACATCAGAATCAGCATCCAGAAGAGTCACCATCAAATTAAAGGGGCTCAACGAACATGAAGAGCAAATACAAGCACGCACAGTGAAGAATCTGCAAGTTTCGTCTCAACGGGTTCCACAAGAAATGGTGGATGGATGTCAACACTTACGCGACATCAAAGGACACCTTACATATGCGAATGCGAAGCCACGACTTCTCATCGGTCAAGACAACTGGCATCTTCTGCTGACATCAGAAACCAGAAGAGGGGACAACAACCACCCAGTGGCATCTCTCACGCCGCTGGGTTGGGTACTCCACGGCAGTCAGACACGAACCTTCGGACAGAAGATAAACTTCGTGTCACACATCGCAGAAGATCCAGAAGAAAACATAGAAGACCTAGTGAAGCAATATTTCGAGATGGACGCACTCTGCTTAAACCCCAAGAGACCGAAGACTGATCCAGAAGAACAAGCCCTTCGTATTCTGGAGAAGACCACGACCAAGACAGAAGAAGGAAGATTCCAAACCGGTCTTCTCTGGCGCAAAGAAGATGCCAAGTTCCCGAACAACTACGAAAACTCACTGAAGAGGCTCCTCAACATAGAAAAGAAGATTGATCGTGACCCCGTACTAAAGAAAAAGTACGTCGAACAGATGGACGCTCTCATCGTAAAGGGATACGCTGAACCTGCCCCGAAACAGAAGACAGCTGACAAGACGTGGTACCTGCCACACTTCGCAGTAATCAACCCGATGAAGCCAGACAAACTTCGGGTAGTACACGACGCGGCGGCCAAGACCAAAGGGGTGGCACTCAATGACATGCTGCTTAAAGGTCCTGACCTACTACAGCCGCTGCCAGGCGTCGTCATGCGGTTCCGACAACACATGGTCGCAGTCACAGCTGACATCAAGGAGATGTTCATGCAAGTAAAACTGAAAACAGAAGACAGAGATGCACTGCGGTACCTATGGCGCGGAGATCGACGAGACGGCCAACCTCCAGAAGAATACAGAATGACGTCATTGATCTTTGGGGCATCAAGTTCGCCATCTACAGCTATCTACGTCAAGAACTTGAACGCCAAACAGCATGAAGAAACTCACCCCGAAGCTGCCGCCGCAATCATACAGAAGCATTACGTCGACGACTACTTAGACAGTTTCAGAAGCCTCGAAGACGCTGAACGCATTACGAAGAGTGTGCGAGAAGTGCACATGAAGGCCAGCTTCGAGTTGAAACAGTGGAAGTCAAACTCAGCGTTGCTCCTAGAAAAACTCGGAGAACACGGTCAGACAGAAGACATAGAACTCTACAAAACAGAAGAGAAGACTGAACGAGTCCTGGTCGTCATATGGAAGATTGACTCTGACGAGCTCACCTTCAACCTCAACTTAGCCAGAATACCTTCAACACTTATAGAAGGTAAACAGCCGACAAAGAGGGAAGCACTGAGAATAGTAATGTCGCTCTTCGACCCGATCGGGTTAGCCTCGCCTATCACAATTAGGGCGAAGCAACTACTTCAAGAAGTCTGGCGCAGAGGGACAGCATGGGACGACAAGATCGATGAAGACCTGGCGGAGCAGTGGGACACGTGGATGGCACACCTGAAGAACCTCCACAAAGTATCAATCCCGCGGCGATACCTACACTACAGTGACGCTGCCTCTCTAGAACTCCACGTCTTCAGCGACGCCAGCGAGTCTGCCTACTCTGCGGTCCTCTTCTGGAGAGCAGTAGCAGCAGATGGCGAGGTGGCCCTATCCCTCGTCATAGCCAAAGCAAAAGTGGCGCCATTGAAGCTGACGTCGATCCCCAGACTGGAGCTACAGGCAGCGGTTATGGGCACCAGACTCGCAGAGACAGTAGTCGAAGAACATGAAAGGAAGCCCGACCGCAAAGTGTTCTGGACAGACAGCAAGACTGTCCTAACATGGATAAGGACAGGGTCACGTTCCTACAAACCTTACGTGGCTCATCGTCTAGCAGCAATAGAAGAGAGTTCCAAAGTCAACGACTGGCGCTGGGTTCCGACGAAGCTAAACGTAGCGGATGACGCCACACGAGACGTACCAGTAGCCTTCAACAGAAATCATCGGTGGTTCAAAGGGCCTGACTTCTTATACCAGACAGAAGACTCATGGCCAACAGAAACCACAAGAACAATAGCAGAAGAATCTTCCGAGGAAGAGAAGATGCATCATGTGAGCGACAAGACAAGACCGAAGCTTGCAGAGGGTCTGCCTGACCCAACGAAGTTCTCCAACTGGGACAGACTCCGATACTCAGCAGCGCGTGTTCTGCAGTTTATCCAACTCTGCAGAGCTAACAAACAGAAAATCAACTACAGAAGAACAAAGAAAAATAAAGAAGTTGATCCAGCCTGGAAGAAGAACAAGACGACAGTAAAAAGGCAAACCCCTACGACGACAAAGAAGTCGTCACAAGAAGAGAAGAAGCTGCTACCGGTCACAGCAGAGCTGCTCAAAACAGCAGAAGAACTCCTGATGCGATCTTCTCAAGAAGAGTCATTTACAGAAGAAATAAACAGCCTGAACAATGGGAAGCCTATCAATAAAGAAAGCCGCCTTCGCCAGCTCAGCGTTGTATCTATAAACGGTACAATTAAATTACGAAGTCGCATTCAAGCAGTCAAAGACATAGAGGAAGAAGTCAAGAACCCGCTGGTAATCGATGGTGATCATCCAACAGTCAAGCTCTGGGTGCTGGGTATTCATCGGCAACTACATCACTCCGGCGTAGAAGCTACAGTCAACGAGTGCAGACAGCAGTATTGGGTATTAAGACTACGCCCTATCACACGCACTCTACTACGACAATGCCTGTTTTGCAGAATGAAAACACAAGTACCACCGCATCCGAGAACCGGGGACCTGCCAGCGTGTCGCTTAGCTCATCACAAGCGACCTTTCACCTTCACCGGGGTAGACTACTTCGGACCCCTCTCCGTGACCGTCGGACGAACTCGACAGAAAAGATACGTAGCCATCTTCACATGTCTCACGACGCGGGCGATACATCTGGAAGTCGCCGGCTCACTCAGCGCCGACTCCGCGGTGATGGCGGTCAGAAGGCTGATAGCGCGACGAGGCTGCCCGACTGAGATCTGGTCGGACAACGGCACCAACCTTAAAGCTGCTGACAAGGAAATAAGACAGGCGATCGATACAGCGACTGCAGACGAAGCGGCAAAGAAGACAATCTCCTGGCGCTACATTCCGCCTGGAGCTCCTTTTATGGGCGGAGCCTGGGAGCGAATGGTTCGCTCAGTAAAAACGGCACTCACCGCGACGTTACATGAACGTCACCCAACAGAAGAAGTCCTCACGACCCTACTTACAGAAGTAGAGTACACCGTCAACAGTCGTCCGCTGACTCACGTCTCAGTCAGTCCAGAAGATCCAGAAGCCCTCACTCCTAACCACTTCTTGTTGGGAGGGCCAGGACGAGTGCCGCAGCTAGGCACCTTCACCGAGCAAGACACCGTTTCACGATCCAGCTGGCGTGCCGCACAGAGACTAGCCGACGTCTTCTGGCTCCGCTGGGTTAAGGAGTATCTTCCCGAACTCCAACACCGGCGGGAGCCCTACGGACGAGGTCAAACAGTACGAGTAAATGACCTCGTACAGATCGTCGACCCGAACCTGCCCCGCAACGTGTGGATTCGAGGAAGAGTCGTCGCTACATATCCTGGTCCCGACAACATCGTGCGGACGGTGGACGTGCTGACCAAAGGAGGTATCCTGCGCCGGCCAGTGAGGAAGCTGGTGATCCTGCCCCTGCCTACGAACGTCGAGCCCGCACCGGCAGCTGATGCGACGCGGTCGCACGGCGGGAGTAATGTGCGGGACAGTGAAAATACATAGTGTTATAGTGAAATAGTGTTACATAGGCAATAGACACTGATAGGAATGTACATAAACAGTGCTGACTATGCGGGACAGTAAAAATACAGTTTATAGGTGAATTATTTAGTCTATAGTGTTATAGTGGTACATAGGTAATGATAGGAATGTATATAAAGATTAACAACGCTCAATTAATAGTTTAGAGTTTATAGTTTGATAGTTTGTTAACATTTTGTGTTGTGTACATAGGAGACTTAACGTTAGAGTATATAAGTTTATTATGTAATGTTTAGTGATAGTTTTATATTTTTCTTTTGTAAATTTCGGTACATAGAATAGGATTACATATAGTTTTACATATGTTTATATAGAAATAATTAGAGAAAAACGCAAATATTGTCACGCGGTCCTCGTTACGGTCAAGTTTCGCGATACTATAGATAATTTGTATTAATAATTCCCGCTAATTTGTTTTAATTTGATTGGATTTTAGTCTTTCCCGCGTTTTTTGAAATATTGTAATTAAATTTGATTGGTGAATTACCTGTAAAAAATATGTATAAATTCAAGAACATTTCGGTTCAATAGAACATTCGACAGCAAGCTATCTAGAGGGAAACTCTCCTCCTAATAAATCGAAGAAAGAAGCTCATCAGTGTTTTACTCCTCACCAACCCAGCAGTATAGTGTACATACCTGTACACTTTTAATTATTTTTAAATAATATACAATTATCATATTAAATATGAGCGCATTTGATACAAAACGAACTGACGTCATTTCCGCTTAGCAATATGGCGTCCAGTAAGAGGCGTTTTCATCAAACTACGCGCGAAAATTTAAATTTTAGAGGTATTTTTATGGCACTTAGCGATTGAATAAAAAATTTGTGTTTTTTTTTGGTGACATATTAGCACTACAGAATTTAATTGAGACACTTTTTAAAAATGGGTGTAATACCCTAAAATCGTAGTCAGTCTGCGCCTTTGGGATACGTATTAACGTATCCCAAAGGCGCAGTATTAATTATTGCACTGTTGTTGTATTTTCAATCGTCGGCATTGAGCAGTGTTGGAATTACATCAGCGCGCTGTTATTCAGTTCAGGCGTCGTAGTATTAGTGAAACGGGTCTTTCAATGTTTATGTCTGACACAATTACAGTGCAAGCGCTTTTTTGTTAAAGGTTGCGGGGTCGCACGATACAAATTAATTGCACCTACAATATATATTATGTAAAGAAAAATGTATATTTTAAAAATAATTCCAGATCATTAGACTAAGTGATAATGTTTTAATCTTTCTGATAGTGAATCATATCTTGTTGACTATAACAGCAGAGATAAAATTAAGTAGTTATAATATTATACCTACAATTCCACATTGAAAAATCTGTGAGAAATACTGGCTGCCTACATGTACCATTTCATAACACATACTATAATTACTAGCAATAACTCATACTAAGGCCATTTCCACAGAAATATGAATAATAGAACAGGCTTATTGATTTTCACCTTATCACAAATAGATTATTCAAGGTTGTCCTTCAATACATCTGTGGTTTGCCACATACATTATACACATGCTAATTGTGATAAAAACTCGTTACTGTTGAGCTACCATTACTCGGCATTTTTATATTGGTAATGAAATGCAAGATTTTTCAATGAACATGATTCATTTTTGAGCATATACACGTGCTGATTTGTTTGTGTTATCAACAAATTCAGCATTACTTATCTAGGTATTTAATTAGATAAATCATGTTTTATCATGATTCTGTAAAAACACCAGATTTTGATTAATGTTTTATAACAAAATGGAACAGTAGAATGCAAGTATGTTTTTATTTGAAGATTGCATATTAATTATTGTGGTCTCTCTGCCAAGGCCTTTCCCTAACTATGAGAGGGCCAACGATACTGGTAGCAGACTTTTAACCAAACGTAGCTGCGTGTTTTATTTTTTATAGCAACTACCTGTCGGACCTCCATAACTTAACTGAGTTACTTAACTTAAATTCCTAATTTATCTATTTGATTTTGTATAATTGTTTATTTTTGTTTTACTTTTGATTTAATGTAAATGTTTATTTTGATAAAATAATTTCCTTATTATTGTGATGTCTCTTTATTGTTAATTTCCGTCTATTTTATTTTGTATTCAGATTTTGTTTATGTATTTAATATGATTTACTTTTACTTTTTACAGACAGATAACTTGTTTGTGTGGTCTTTGACTGTTAATTCAAGTTGGTTAATAAATAAATAATAAATAACTGCCAGTCAGACCTTCATAACTCAGTTAAGTTGTGAGGGTTAGATACCAGTCACTGGGTAACATGATACCCCATTGCAAGCCTGGTTGTCAGGCTTTCTTTCTGACTTTATGTTAATGAATGGTAAACAACTCCACATAATGTATTCAAATAACATGCTAAAACAGACAAATTATTATGAATATTGTATGTTTATGACGTGTGTGAAGGACTTTACAATCACAATATTTCAATGTATTAAAATTACCAAAAATAAAATACGTAAAATATGCTCTGAGACGTGAAGTTGCATACACCAGCCCGTCATACTACTACTACCAGTTACAATAATGTAGACCCACACATATACATGTAATTTGTGAATATATCTCAACTCGAAAAGTAGGTAAATTAGGCAACAAACTAACAATGCATGCAACAGTTTCGAAGTAGGCCACATGTTTAGTATAGCACGCAAACACAGGTCAAAATTTCCCTCTGAAAAAAATTATACATACAAGAATGTTTACCTTCAGGAACTTCCACAATGGACTGGCATTATCTCCGTTCACATCAATCTTCTCAAAAAGATCAAACTTCACCTTCCTATCTGCGGCAAAGCAGACAATATCCTCAGGGTTACCTGGCTCTTGACCCGCAAATTGATTACAAGGGAACGCAAGAATACGTAAACCTAAAAAAATAGATACTATTGTTATGGCTATTGATTATGCATAATGATATAAAAACACAATTTTTGGTCAGTGGGTCGTCTTTACATTTGCTCTGACCTTGAGGCGTAGGTATCATGAATGTTACTAATCAGCGGCGAATTTGGGATGCGTGGGGGTGCGCGGACCTAGATAGCTCATACTGCAAAGCAATCAAAAGATTGGCGAGAATTTGTTGTTGTTTTCTTATCAGTATAACCTACCTTTCTCCTCTGCATATTTCTCGTACAGTTCATTTAATTGCTTGTAATTATTTGCGGTAAGACCACACTGTGACGCCACATTCACAATAATGCAGACATGACCTTTATACACATCGAGTTTCAAATCTTCACCCTTTATGTTCTTCACAGTGAATTCGTGGATCGATGTTGCGGTTTTGTAATCAGGATTAGTACTCATTTTTCTGGAAAACGCAACATTTATAAATAAAATAATAATGAGAACACAGAGCCGGTTCGCCCAAATAGTACAATATATTATGTTCCCCACAATATTTCGGTCAGTGGGTAGTCTTATTTGTCAATTTTCTAATCATGATTCAACAAATCTATCATTCAAATTAATCAATCAAAATCTTTGACTCTTGGCACAGTTGATAATTAGATAGATAGATTCGTATTAATAGTTGTTACATTACATAGTAGTGATGTACAATAAGGTACACAACAAACAAAAAAGCCGGTCATAGGATCCGCCTGATGCATCACCGATTGCATAACACAAATAACATTTTAGTGAAACAAATTAATTCAATATTATCAATGATTTTTTTAACTCACACTGCACTTATTTGAGCTCGAGATAAACAAATAACGTTCCCAACTATAGGGGTCACAAGCTTAGAAATCGCTCTAAAACCGATTGTCATGTTCGATACAAAAAAATCCTATTTAAATATGTCTCACGTTCGGAAACTAAATTTATTCCATGATGCAATCGTGCACATTTTAATACATTGCACAATTTTAAGTAAAAGTATAGACTTTGTTTGATTTAAACAATCTCAGCTTTAAAACACATTTATTGAATTGTTTTTATATTACTATTATTTGTTTTTCTTTTACCATTTTACAGTACGTTTCAGTAGATTGCGTTAAATACGAGCGATGTGTTACAGGTTTCGAACGCAGCTGTATAGACTATAGTTTACCCAAGAAGCGTAAGTAAAAGTGGAGGCAACACTCTAAACACCAAGTGAAACATTAATGAAACCAACTGTGGGCAGACGCTCTCTTTCTAATTGCATACATAAGATAGAGAAAGCACATATCACTATCTCGTTCTTTTGTATGTATTCAGAACGAGAGCATCTGCCCACAATTGGTTTCACTTAGGTATTTAGAGTGTGCCTCCACTATAAGCTTCTTGAGTTTACCCATGAAGCTAGCATTGTCCATTTGTCCACTCCTGTATAGGCATAAAGATATAGGTATAAATGGAGCCAACACTTCGAACAAAAGCTTGAAACCAACTGTGGGCTGATGCTCTCTTTCTGAATGCATACATAAGAACGAGACAGTGATATGTGTTTTCTTTATCTTATATATGCATTCAGAAAGAGAGCATCTGCCCACAGTTGGCTTCACTTAGGTATTTAGAGTGTTGCCTCCACTTTTATCTGTAAGCTTCTTGTGTATAGGTTTAATATAATACTCTGTAATTGTCGATCTGTCACTCACTGTCACCTCAGACCTCAGAGACGTCAAATTTAAAGAAGTTTTCCTTTCCTAAATATTTCTAGTCCTTTCACAAATCGCAAAAGAGTGTGTGTGGATCGATACGAACAATTTTTTTTAAATATCCCTCAAATATAACAATGGCGTTTTTGGCGACAAATATACGTAGATGCTTTTGCCTGAAAAGTTTCAGTAGCCCCAACATAATCCAGACCGCATCATATCATGCCAATGTAAGTACTTCTTCTAAGCAAGCAATGTCAAGGACGATCGATTTCGCCAGTGTGCGCCAAGTGAACTACGTAATTTCTCTACCCTTGTCTGATGATAAATAATTATGAGATACAATAATATTTTCAGTATTCATTAAAATATGAAATATTGAAGGTACCCTAAGGTATTACGGATAAGTAGCAAATTGTTAGTACGTAGTTTGTTTACATACAAATTAGTCTTGGTATGTGCACTAACAGTATTACTTTTATACCAAATTGCTCATGTAATCTTTTTGTTTTATTCCAAGTGAAGATTTATGGGTAATTTATTAAAATTTATTTAGCTAAACAATGTTAAAGCTTACATTAATTAAAACCAACTGTGTAAGTAGTTGGCATATTGCATAAGCTTA
This sequence comes from Charanyca ferruginea, assembly GCA_947361185.1. Lineage (NCBI taxonomy): Eukaryota > Metazoa > Arthropoda > Insecta > Lepidoptera > Noctuidae > Charanyca > Charanyca ferruginea. The sequence goes on along the minus strand of OX376068.1, from coordinate 7,003,728 downwards.
AAGTTGGTTATGAAAAAAAGAAATATGACAATCAGAGTGAAGTTGCATAATGTTGATAGTAGAGACGGAAAGAGGATGCGGCAACTACACACGACAATGATGATGACACTAGAACGCATCTGAATGCCAACCGTCCCGTGCGATGACACACAAACACAAACGCACCCAAATGTTTCCATTCTTGTTCACTGAAGTCAAATTTGTCCCAACATAATGCCTTGAAACTTGCCAAATATCCAGAATCCGGTCAGACTACAATGTGTTTTATCTCTAGTTACCTACTAGGTCATTATTTAGTTGTTTCAAAATAAACAAGTGACCCGTCCCTGCTTAACATGGGTAGCAAAGCATAGCCATCTAAATTTCAGCCAATTTACACAAAATCTCAGCAAAATATACACCTAAACCTTCCACATGCATCACTCTGCATCAGTTGCATGAAAATCCATTAGTAGTCTTTGAGTTTATAGTGAACAGGCACACAGACGTGGCGGTGGAAAGTGGTTTTAGGGCTGAAACATCTCATCTTCACTTATTGCATTCCACAATGTTTTAAGGCTTGGTAATAAAATTATAGCCTATCACCAGCTGAGACCTCAGCTGGTGATAGGCTATAATTTTATTAATCTACCTTTTAGAGGTTTCATTGCACTGTAGTTAACTATGGGAGCCAAGTTGATGCACAACAAGACAAGATCTTGGACTATGCTTGATCAATCACTGTAGGACATGTGCATGACAATCAAGTATAAATCCTTCATATTGTAACGAGTATTTTCTACTCGCTACATAGTGTCGACCTCTCTCGTCATTTTTTGGAAGTTTTCACGGTAATGCCTTGACACACTTTAGATATTTGATAGATTGGCAAGGATTTAGTAGAGTAATCGATAAAACCATAGACCATCAGTTTGACAGTTGGATTTTATTTCCCCGGCTGTCAGATTATTCTGACGTTTCCGGTTTGGGAGAACTAGATTTCACTTTCCGACCGAAGTCACTAAGATGAAGCACGAATAAAATTCTATTCCGTGCCAATCATTACATTGGAATATTTTAAGGGTCCACCCCTGCTTGGAACCACTTGGTAGTGATGTCAGCAGCCGTGCAACGGTAATATTTTGGGAAATCCACCTTTAACGCCATCGCTGTTTGATTGTGCCCATAGCACGAGTGATTGGCATGCTTCGTTTACAAAAAGAACGCCCCAAAGGCGTTCTTACTTATATTTTGGATTTTCATCCTTGAAACTTAAATTCATCATGGATGAGCTGACGCGTTTCCCCTCGAGTCTCCAATCAACCCTTCAGGTTTATTATAAATAGATTTATCGAAGATTGTGGTATGTCTCTTGGTTTTCTTTTAGTAGATTCAACTTAAAAAAACGTGCAATACTGACAACTTAAACATAAACTCTAGTTATAGCATTTAATAGTTATAAAACAACTTGCCCTTCAAAAGAAAGGGGCTTTCTAATATTGTGTTCGCCATACTGCCTGCGATAGAAATAAATGAGCTATTGTTAAAGAATTTGCAGCTTAATTTCAGTATCTCCGACCTAGATTAGAAGTCCTGTCCTTTACCTTTTAGCTATCCCGGATTCCCTTTGTTTTAAATTACCTAGTGAGCTCTGGCGCCCGAACCTTATTCCTTTTAGTTATTTTTGTTTAATTTTGAGCTCTCTAACTTCTCATCTTTAGAATCACACACATAGTTTGTTAGTTAGTTAAATAAATATAGACCCTTTTAATTTTTTTATTACAATATTCCAACTGTTATTTCAGGTAATTGATCACTATGAGAACCCCCGCAATGTTGGTTCTCTTGATAAGAAGGACAAAAATGTTGGCACAGGACTTGTTGGTGCCCCAGCTTGTGGTGATGTAATGAAGCTGCAGATCAGAGTTGACGATGATGGCAAGATCATTGATGCAAAGTTTAAGACTTTCGGATGTGGATCTGCAATTGCTTCCAGCTCATTGGCTACAGAGTGGGTCAAGGGAAAGACAGTAGATGAGGCTTTGAAGCTAAAGAACACAGATATTGCTAAGGAGTTGTCATTGCCGCCAGTCAAGCTGCATTGTTCCAGTAAGTTATTTGATAATAATTAAATTAATTTTGGTACTTGTGCACACATTCTAAAAGAGCTATTGTCATCTGCTGAAAATGTTTCATTGACTTCCTACCAGTGGATAATGTATTTTAAATGTTTGGCCACATTATGAATTTGTAGTGTGTAGTCAACTGTTCATAATTTCAAACATTGAGTATTCATTGATCTAACCAGACTACATCATAATGTGACCAGCGGTTGATGTTCTATTTCATGAAATACAAACAAATCATCAAAAGGTTAAACACTTCATGAAATTATCAATTCTAATATCTAGCTAGATGTATTTGATAAATTTTGACATTATTTTTGTATTTGGTTATTATCTTGACCTTGCAAGTTGCTGATAAGGTTTTGTAAACATAATATATTTGCAATTTTTTAATATACCTACACATTTCAAATGAAATAAAAGTTATCACTTACCTATGTGACAGCACGCAACCTATGATAATAAATATTATATTATATGTTTATTTGTTTCTAAAGAGGCCTCAGCTTATTCTGGCACTTCACATGGTGTGTTTGTTCAAATATTCGCCAACAATAACACAAAATAATGAATAATACAAAATTTACCTTATCACTATTGAAATAAAGTTGATTTTGTATTATCCAAATAAGGCGAATGTGAAGTGCCAGCATTAAATGTACATTTTCAGAATTTGTTTATTTTTAGTGCTTGCTGAAGATGCTATAAAAGCAGCTCTGTCAGACTACAGAATCAAACAACAATCGGACGAGAAGCAGTAAATGAACTCATAGGAAGGCGTCGGGAACAGATCTGTGATTTATTAGGAAACGTAAGGAGGCAGGACTAGTATCTATTACATTATAAGAAGTAATTGTAGGTACTGAGAAGTAAAAGGACCTATATTCGATTTTTCCATTGATTTGCACAGTAAATGTTTTAATAGAGAAATATTGCTTTAATTATAGGTTTCTAGATCTTTTATGCACATAAATATAACAGCTTGGTATGAAAATTAAATGTTTTAGACAATGTCCTGAATAGTTGTAGTAATGTTGTCAAAAATAGTTATTAAATAAATCTGATTATTGTGTTATTTCTGTTTTTATTTTTAATCCAATACAAATTTAAAAAACGACGTGCAACTATATAATAGGGATAAATAGTGTCGTACACAAAGTGTGCCAAACTGGGTCCTATTACTAAGACGCGGAGTTTTAGTAATAGGGCAGGGTGTCTGTCTGTCAGACAACAGAAAACCTAAAAGCCATACAAGAAACGCGTGTATTGTAATCAACTATGTGCAAGCCCAACTCGCACTTGCCGGTTTTGAAAACATCGTTTCGGTTGTTAGATTGAAAAGTCAAAGTAGAGTTTATTTTATTAGCCATATCAGTCAGTAACATCACTCGATACAAGTATACCTATCTTAAATATTGATGTTTGTTAACTATTTCACATGGCAATGCTAAGTGAAGCTATTGAACAATAGCTTAGACGACACGATTGGCGCAGTGGCTGCTGCGCAGCGTGTTGCGGGTTCGATTCCCGCCCAGGGTAAACATTTGTGTGATGAGCACTTGTGTTTGCCTTGTGTCTGGGTGTTGTTTATCTATATATGTATGTATTTACAAAAAAAAAATGTATTTGTGTATGTATATCAGCTGTCTGACACCCATAGTACAGGGTCTCCCTAGTTTGGGGTCAGATGGCCGTGTGTGAAAATGTCCCCACATATTATTATTATTAGTGTAAAAACATAGTGGGTCAACTCGGGTGTCTGGACCTTCAACACTAGGGTGCGGTGTGCGGTATGAAAGAGTGCGGCGTATCGTATCCCCCTGCTATTAACGGTACCGGAGGTGCACTATGGCGTGCCGGTACGCTTATCTATGGGTGCTCCAGATAAACTCAATCGCACTTATAAGTGCGACTGACTTTTTTGTTTGCTCACCAATAATACGATAAAAATCATGTCAATACTTTAAGTGGCTCTTTCTTACTGCACAGCTTTTTGATTTGACTCGTCACACTGGGTTGCAAGCGGCAGGTTACCACTCCTTGTGGCGTTCTATGGGGGAGGTCTATGTTCAACACTGGACTTCTTTCAGCTGGGCGGACTGGACGCTTTTCAGCCACCTTCAAGATGGCGGCTATGAAATTTTAGGGTATTGTGTCATGGGTGTATTTCTATGGTTGCCGGTGGCGTCAAAGGCTTTTATGGAATTACCTACACTATGAAATAGTGTGAATCATGCTTTGTTACGGTAGTAATAGCAGCAGTATTCAATTAGCCTAAGTTAATGTCTTATTTATTTATACTTACAAAGGTACAAAAACGGACATAATGCCTTAGGCATGCATTATCTACCAGTCAACCAAGGGCCCATAACAATTAATATAGCAGATAACGCCACTGCTCCATTTTAGAATTTAACTCGTGTTTGTCATTACATTATGTTTATTTCGTTAAATATAGCACATATTGTACTTGTCCAAAATTTGATTCTGAACTATCATAAACGATATCATTCTGATAATTAAAGGAGTAAAATAAAACAACATTCTACCTTAAACTTATGTATTATAGCCAACATTACAATTAGTGATGTACTAATCAAGTATAACAATCGAGTAGTATAAACAGTCGTATACAATTAGATCTACGGTTACGTCACTATGCCTAATTTCTGCAAGGCCAGTTGCGCTGCGTCGGCCTTCGCTTGTTTCTTGTTGGCACTGGCTACTGCTGGCTGGTATTCTGTTCCTGCTACTTTTACCTGCAGAATAAAATATAAAAATCATACCAGCACGCTTGTATTCTCATAAGTGATAGGTAGAAGAGTATTGTAAGTGCTGAAGAGTTTCTTTTTGATTATTCTCCAGAACTGCTAGTCCATTCTAAAGCCAGGCTTAAAACCGAATAGGAACCGAAGTCTACGTTATCCCAAGCGCCACGGGCTATAAATTATTTAATGCTGGCAAAATTTACCCTATGGTTATTGAAATAAAGTAGATTTTGTATTATCCAAATAAGGCGAATATTTGCAGAAATACGCCAAAAGAAGTGACTGCATGAAAAAAAAATGAGATTCGTAAGAACATTCGACAAACAAATATTATAAAGAGGAAAGTTTGTGCGTAAGAGGTATAATCTAGAAGTCTTGTTCCGATTTCAAGAACCTTTCACTGATAGAAAGCTGCACTATTTATAGGATATATTTGTCTTCCACACAGATCAAGGCGCGGACAAAACGTAGTCACTAGATATTATAAGTCCCCCGCCGCGTCTGTCTGTCCCTATGTTTGCTTAGATCTTTAAAACTACGCAACGGATCTTAATGCATGTTTTTTTTTAATAGATAGAATGATTCAAGAGGAAGGTTTTAGTATATAATTTGTCAAGCGGGCGAAGCCGCGGGCATCAGTTAGGATAATATAATCATGAACTCTGTATTAACACGTTGACTGCGGCAAAACACATACGTTTGTGTTTCAACAAAAATACGTGAGTGCGGCGCACACACAACCGTATGTGTTTTAGTATTTTGCTAAACGCCAGTGCGGCAAAACACATACGGTTGTGTGGCGGCCGAAGGTACGCTAGTGCGGCAAAACACATACGTTTGTGTTTCAACAAAAATACGTGAGTGCGGCGCACACACAACCGTATGTGTTAGACGATACTGAATAGGATTCTAGTGGGGAATAAGATTTATATTTTGAATAAAAGAAGAACCAGTCACAAGAAAAATAATAATCGAATTCTCAAACTATCAACTAGCCTATTGCAAAAGAGGTACTTTTGCAATAGGCTAGTTGATAGTTTCAAGTCAAGCATTAAGAAGTTCAGTATTATTAAGTCCCAATGTTGACGTGTTTGAAATATGTATAAATACTAGGTAACAAACCTAGATAAATTTATAATTTTGGTTTAGAACCCTTAGTTTTCATACTTGCCTACATAATCGGGGGGCAATACTATTTACATTTTTAAGTCTTGAGAGAAAAATAACTGATATAATGTATAAGTAATTATTTATTTATTTATATTTAATATAAATCGTGTGAATATTTCTAAAAAATATCCACACAGTCGACGCAAAATCGAAAAACAACCGTATGTGAGCGCCCGCACAGTCGACGCAAAATTATGAAACACAACCGTATGTGTTTATCCGCACACGCATAGTAAAACACGCCAAGCGCGTAAACCCGCACTGGCGTAAAGTACGGCCGCACACGCCAAGCGTGTGCGGCCGCACTCTCGTCTCGTTTACGAAAAAGCGTTTCGGCTGTGCGGCCAACACACCAGTTGTGTGGCCAGCCGCACTGGCGATCGGCGTAGCGAATGTTCGCCCGCAGTCAACGGGTTAAGTAAAAAAAATGTATACCCGGTTGGTTGCTTGAATTTGTTTTAACTGATACAATTATTGATTGTTACTATTCTGGTTTTACTGAGTCATGATGTGAACTTTGGACGCATGTAACGTTAAATGACTGATAACGTTGTAGACATAAAATACTAGTAAGATTACTTATTGCAAAGTCCAAAAAACACCTTTTTTATTTTGACTAGCACTTTGCCCGCGTGAATTTTCTTACAGATCCCTATGCCTATAGCACTCAGAGATACAGTAGCTTACAATAGGCAATGTTTTTTCAGAATCAGACCAGCAGTTCCGGAGATTAGCACGTTCAAACAAACAAACTCTTCAGCTTTATTATAAGTATACAGGGTGAAATTGAATTCATGAGCAAATTTTTAAAGAGTAACTCAAATCACAAACCTGAGCAAACATTATGGGGTCAATTCAAAGAGCGCGAAAAAAAAAAACAGCTGTTCCATACAGAAAAGTGCAATAGTTACTCGGCCAAAATGTATGGAACAGCTAATTTTTTTTCGCGCTGTTTGAGTTGGCTCCATAATGAAAATTGTTCAGGTTCGTGGTCTGATTACAAGATGGCTCATGAATTCAATTACACCCTGTATGAGTATAGACGTATGTGTCTAAGTAATATTGCACATCAGTCATATAGGGTCTGAGTTGAATATGAAATCTCGCTCACATTGTAATCACTCAGGATTTATACATTTCTAACATAATAAAACGTACGTATTTTATGAATAAGTAGTGAGTGATCATCATGTAACCTAAAAGAAGTTGTAAGGAACACTGGGGAAAATATCAATCAGTTGGCTGTTGCCCAATGTACTACTTTCTTGCTGCGCATCTCTCGCATGCACTAATGAATCTATAAATAGTCTAAAATAGTAGGTTTTTAAGTCTGTCTATTTGGCAGCATAGTTCTGTAAGAATGACCATCCCGTCATATTTCCCATACAAACGCTCGTACGTGATTACGGCGTTATAACAAATTATTCTCTAAATATTTTTAACACACAGGTATCTTGTGATTTAAATCTAGGTTTATAAGCAGCTAAAAATAAACTCTTTTGAGAAACAAATTTAGTAACTACGTCTGAAAATCAGCTTTTTTGCACATTTTTATCTGAACTTTGGCCGTTCAAAATGCGCTCATAAGTGAAAAATTTTAAAAAGCAGCGTAATGGAATCCTTGCTCATGTAATGGAGATTCTAAATTACAAACATTATTATCAAAAGCTTGTGAGGCTTTTTCAAAAACACGTATTTCCTGGAACAAGTTTTGTGAAATCTCTGCACGCCATTTTCCTGCGATGTTATCGCGTTCTCACTCACTCGTTTGTTTTCTAGCTTTGCGTTGGTTGAAATACAAAAAATTTCAATCACGCTCGCGTCGAGTTTCGGCCGATGGGGATGGGCGCTCTTAAAACTCGGATTTCACACAATGTATTTTTATGCTATGCATAGTGATTTAAAAAAAACATTCTGGAAGGTTTGGGTATAATACATTACTTTGCACAGCACAAAATCTAAATGTTCGACATGTGGTCTGAGGGCCTAGTGTGAGTTTTTATTTGAACTCGATCGCATTAACGTAAACTATCGCTTATGACAATTTGTATGGAATAATTGTGTTTGCTATTGTTGTCACTAGACTGCGCTGTTCCAGTATCAATACAAATTGGAGTTTACGTTAACGCGATCGAGTTCGAATAAAAACTCACACTAATCCCTTTACTTCATAAGGCCAATTCTACTAATTAAAAACGTTCAAAATCTGGTCGTATATCATCTTAGCGTTAAGCGACAACTAATGTAAAAAAATGTTACAAATGTAGTTTGCAATATAGACTAGACTGTGAGAAGTATGCGAACGTTCTTTATAGTTATTAGAATTGCCCCCTGATGACACCCGTGCCAAACACAAGCAGTTCGCTATCACTAATAAACTTACAAAATAAAAAAAATAATGAAAATATCAACGTACGCAGACCTTGAACAGGAAGTTCTTTTTGTGATCGGGGCCGCATTCAAAACACAAGTTATATTCAGGCGGTCCTAGTTTCTGTTTGGAACAGTATTCGCCTAGTAATGATACAGGGTGCTTGCCGCCTGCGACGAGCGGTGCGGGGCCCCGGATGCGACCTGGCCGCTGAGGTTTCATCTGTAAGCAAATAAGGGTTACAGGATTTTTGAAATGGGTAGGTATAATAGGAATGGGTAAGGTCCGAAGAAACAATTTTACACACAGTTGCCAAAAACTGGATGATAAGTAAAAAGTGGTTAAGTTTCTAATGGATTGTAAAACCAAAAAAAAAATACAAACAAAATAAATATGTTACTTACACCTCTATTGCGTCTACAGCTACTGACCTCTTCCTTGGCCTGTAGACCTCTGGTATCTAACTTGACTTCCAGGAGTAATGGCTGGAGTGTTCCAGTGCCTTCCTTACCCAACCCTTGGCCGGGTGTCCAGCCCATTTTCTGGAGTAAGTGCATGCCCATGCCTCCTTCAACGGGCGCGGCTCGCACGAGTTGGTCCTACACATTATGACAACGAATAAGACAATGTATTGTTAAGGGTGAGTATATAACTTGTTTAATTCGGTTATAAGAAAAGATCATTTCAAAGGGGATATAATTATTTACTTTTGCTATTTTGTTACTCTGAAAATAATCCAATTAGATTGAAAATAACAGGTAGTTTAAACACAGAATTAAAACTTGCTCATTTGAATCCATTATCTGAAATGGCAAGTAATTTTTTTCCCATTCTCCACTGCGATACAACAAAATAAAGACCATTTTTGTTTGCACCCCATCCCATATTATACTTACCTCTTTTTATATATTGTTAGGTTAGCACCTATCATCGTAGACATCGAAGTGCACGCATCTCCTTATCACTTAAAAGCTGCAACAAATATTCATGAATTCCCCATTTCGACCATTCTTTCTTTGAGCCATCAGACACAGACAATTTTAATGATAGCAATCCTATGCATATGCTAATGTCAAATAACACACAGTGTTGGAACAGTTGCGAATACATGGACAATAAATTCTCGTGGTCACTATGTAATACTGGTATGTTGTGCAAAACTTCGCACATAGCTTTGCACAAATGTCTGGAATCTTTAGCTGTTCAAATATAAGATAGCTCAAAGAATCGAAGGGAGTAAGTAACTATTTGTAGACTGACTAAAATCTATTTAATTTTTATCCTATTGATCTATGTTCCCTTAAAAAAAATGTCCACAACCCAAAATTTCTTATTTTGTTTACAGACAAGGACAACAGCTGAAAATGTGTGATTATTTACATTATAATTTTTTTATTAATCAGAAAATAAATACATTAAATCTATACTTTATAAGATAGTATGTTTGTTTTTTCTAAATTATACTGACCATTTAAAATCGATAAGTAATAAGTATTTATTTATTTGAGGTTACATAATTAAGTACTTAATAACAAAAGCTTAATTTGAAAATAAATAAGTCAGTCATAACTAAGGGGGAAATCTGAATATCTGTACGCAATCTTTGGTAATGATGATTGACATGCCAAAAGGGAGTGGCATGAGAATTACCATCACATTAGAAGAATAGTGCGGTGTAACCAGCGAACTGTGAAGTTCCCTCGTTACACGTACAAGGATTGTAACGAACATGATGGTTGCAGCAACAAATAATTTGAACAATACATAGTAAGGTTACACATTAAATAATATAATTTTAAGTGTTAATAACAATATTATATTTACTATTTGAAACTTGATAAATAAATGTGATGCAATATTCTAGAGATAAAGTAGGAATTCAATTTAAATTCTAAGTTGTGTTGTTCAGGCCATATATTAATAAAAATGCTTTCTAAGCAAATGAGTAAATTAGATTATAATCTCCAATTCGCAAGGTACTAATATCGTGACAAATATAAAGTAACAACAATAATAAAAAAGGACATATATTAATATAAAGTAAAAGATTTATAATGACTTGTTGCAGTTTCGAAAACCCTTCAGCGTATCCCAACATGATTTAAGAAGCATGCATAAACTATTTTGGTAGCAGTCTTATCAAAACTTTAATGTGCAAAAGACTGGGAAAGTTAAGCGTTTTCAAAGCTTTTGTTTAAAATATGAATAAATTACATATACGTAAAATCTGTGCTATAATATTGCTTCGTTTATAAGAGTGATATAAAGAAATAACAGTTAAAAATAAGTTGCTGCAACCATCACATGAATATTGAAAAAGGTCAGAAAGTATAATACAACATGTATTATAAATTCTGACCGCACGGTCGAACGCGCAGTGACCGTCGATCCCGACCGGCGAGGCAATCAGCTGAAAGAAAAGTTATTGCCACACTATTAAAGTATTGAACGAAACCATAAGCTCACTGACTGTCACTACTGGTAGGCTGCATAGAGTTCAATTTTGTTATTTAAATAATCCAATCGTTAGGAAGTGTTGTTCAATCAAAGAAGAGGTAACAACCGAAATTCTAAAACGTTTTTTGTTTTGGTGCGGCGAGATTGATACACGACAATGCCGTAGCTTACCACAATGGGACATTTTCTAGAAAATTTCACACAAATGTGTAATTTTAGAAAAGGAATAGTAATCATGATTGATGGTACTTCTGCTGTTGTGCTTGTTGGTCATCAAATTGTTCTCAGACCTACATTAATAAAGAAATGACATTATACCTATAATTCAATCTGTAGTCGTTTGTGTGTGTTCTGTTCTTGTAAGGAAATTAAGGTGGTAAAAATTGCTAATTCTGAAGGATTAGACATACTGATATTTGATGGGGGAAAAAAAAAACAAATACTACAAGAATAACTTTCTTTCTTTATAACACTTCTTGGCTGCCATGAAGAAAAAATAGACAGTATAGGAATGAAAGACTGTTCAAACAAAAATGTACAAATGAACAATACTTAATTAATAAATACAAGGAGTGCTATTTCAATGAGCAGGTGATATTATATTTGTTTCGATTTTTTTTGTAATTTTTTAGAGCCCATCCTATAATCGCTCGCGACCTACCAGTTGTTGGGTTGCGATCGCGTCCCATAGTTTGCGAAAGGATGCACTTGACCCAATATTGCTTAGTTTTGTTACAGGTTAAATTTGTACTTTCCTATCAGCTTATGATACACATTTTTTTTTTAGATTTAGATAGATCGTTTATTACGTACATTTCACTGATATGTCAGATCAAGTCCACTGAGAGTCGATTTAAAAAATTAAAGCTAATATTGTGGTCGCCATCAAAATAATCATACTTGATACACAAGATTGAACACAATACATAGTACACAATAGGACAGCTGAGCACTAATACTAGGTTTCGTTTGATACTTTAACGCATATTTTATGTTTTTTGGCTCTACTAGCGTATTGTTCTTTCATAATCACACGCCAATAAAGTCAAAGTCAAAAATTTATTTTATTATAAAACGCTGAAGGTGAAAGAGCTAGGGTGGCGGCACGCGAAATTCAATTATTCTTACGTTTTTTTCAATTTTCGCTCAGTATCTGGTAGTATAATAATAAAAACTTTCCATGTCAGAATAATCCGTATGTGTCTATCCTTTAGACCAGTCAAAAGATTAAACTACGCAAAGCTACCGTACGGCCGACGTATCTTGGCGGTCCTGAAGTTAGCTGTTTGACTGCACAATGCATCTTTTTGAAACGAAATTGACAACATTTCATAAATGACACGACCTTAAAACCAAAATACCATTTCTTTATTTTCGGATCCTGAGTCCAAATATACCATTTTTATATTTCTAAATTCCTGAGAAAAATAAGTAAAATCAAATACATGTGATGACGTCACATAGACGGTGGAAGGAGGTAGTTTAGTTTACCTTTGCAGCATTTCAATGGTTTATATGAAAACATTAACGTCAAAAAAGACACACGTCAATGTCACATTATGAATGATACTAGTTTTTTGACGGGTCACAGTAAAAAAAAAGGATAAAACGCTATTCCACCGTAAGTATGACGTCATTTGGCGCCTACGTCTTTTTAGAATACACTTAATTTCAAAGTTAAAATTATGAATGAAAAGTACATAATTTCGAAAAACTAAAAAATCCGGGTGCCTTTGATTTGTATTTACTTGTATATAACGTAATAATACAAGTAGGTTAAAAATATGAAATGTTGGCAATTGTCTAATGCGCAGCTTATCGGCTTACTTCGGGACTGCCAAGATACGTCGGTTGTACTGTACTACGGTTTTGGTTTGCCATAGATGATAAACCAAAATGTGCCTACACGCCACACTCACGACTACATGACATACGTAATTCCAAAGAGAAGTAATCCGTAGCTTGGCAACGAACGCACGCTTTTGCTTTTTTGAAGTGGCGGTGAAAAGGCTATTTAAGGGGCTATTAAACGACTTTAACAGATTTTAAACTGACAATCACGTCAAAATGTGCAGTGTAAATGATTTGAAAAAAATATATGTTAAACTAGAACTTTCTCTTAATCATTTAGTAAGTGAATATTTTTAATTATATTCATATTACAATACGGTCAACGTAACTTGGCGCGTCTGAAGTTAGCTGTTTGGCTGCGCAATGGAACTTTTAGGAACGAAATTGTCTACTGCGCAGCTAATCGGCTAACTTCAGACGCGCCAAGATACGTTGACCGTACTGTATATAGTTTAATTAACACGTGAAGTTGTGTCTGACGCGGACAAAACATTGACAATCACACAAAATCTACCAGGTATAATTAAACGAAACTTACACCATCTTACAGACAATTTAATTATCTATCTTTTAGTATACGCCTTTTTTTTAATTTTGAAAGAATACCACATTTTGAAAAAAATTAAATAAAAGTAGTACTTTTATTTAATTTTTTAAATAAAAGTAGTACTTTTATTTAATTTTTTCGACTAAACTTTGAGAGTTTTGGACGCAGAATTGATGCAGAACGGACGCAGTCTGCGTTCAAAACTCTCAAAAATTAGTCGAAAAAATTAAATAAAAGTAGTATTCTTTCAAAATTAAAAAAAAGGCGTATACTAAAAGATAGATAGTAAAATTGTCTGTAAGATGGTGTAAGTTTCGTTTAATTATACCTGGTAGATTTTGTGTGATTGTCAATGTTTTGTCCGCGTCAGACACAACTTCACGAGTTAATTAAACTATTTAATATGAACTTAATCAAAAATATTCACTTACTATATGATTAAAGAATGTTCTAGTTTAACATATATTTTTTTCAAATCATTTACACTGGACATTTTGACGTGATTGTCAGTTTAAAATCTGTAAAAGTCGTTTAATAGCCCCTTAATGAAAATATTATTCTAAATTCATATTCGTTAAACTGTCGCGTCTAACTTATACCATTTACTGAGCAGCAACAACCAGATACTGAGATGAAAATTGTAAAAAACACAAGAAAATTTGAATTTCGCAGGCCTCCCTAGCGCTTTCACCAGAACTTAAGTACGCTCCCAAAATCCACGATATCAGAACTGACGCAGTTTTTATTTTATATTCTCTCAGCTTTTGGCTTACATTGTAAAATTTGCAAGAGAGCAGTATTAAAATCAACAATTTCAACTTTTCTGCTGTGTCGCAAATTGTCCTGTAGCTATGTACCCTATAGGTACTAAAGCATATAGTAGCTACAGGAAAACGTTTTCAAGATACAGTTTATAATTAGAAAACATTAATTTTTACTGTAAAAAATGATATTTTTTTAAATATTTTTCTTTCGTCATATTTTCTAGTGATGTACAGTTTCTTAACAACGTTTTTCTGTAGCTCCAGTAGTCAGTATTTAGTACTGGCTTGTGTTAAATGACACCGATTCAATGGTGTTCTGCTGTAGGCCTCAACTTCGTGCAACTTACTAAAGATTGAGTCTACGTAATGCGGTTACGGAAACGCCAACTTAAAATGACAAATTATTGAATAGATTACAACTTTTTCACCCATTCTTATAAATACGCAATTCATAATTTCAACATATTATTCAAAGATTAATTAATTAGTGAAAATGAAAGAACAATTTCACTGAAGTCATATTAAGAGGTAGCAATATGATATTCAAATAGTTTGAGGAATAAATGAGTACCTTTTTGGCCCATGCTTGTGTACCGCTAGCAAGTTCCCTCGGAGTCAATATTTGTGCACCAGTTGAACCGGTGAACTGACCGAGAGATGACTCACTCATTGTCGCTCCTGACCAACCAAACTGTGAAAATATTTCCTTTATTACAAAAAATATGGTATTTTCATAAAATCATAATGTTACATTTATAAAAAAAAACATTAATATAACGAGAGGAAATAAATTGATTGGGATTGAAAGTCAAAGTCAAATATTTTATTTCGATTAGGCCATTAAAAGTCGCTTTTAGACATAGTGTTCAATAATTTTCATATCTGTATTCCACCATTTTCATAACGAAAATAAATATTCAGGTACTGCTTTGATCAATAGCTACATTATTAGGTCTATCCGAATACTTAAGAACTCGACAGATAATTCTTATTGTTGTGGAAATCAAACAAAATAGAAGTAAAATATGGATTTTACCATTTATTAACCACAACATTAAAATTATAGCGAGTCACAATAGAAACTCGAAGGAAAAAGTAATGGAGACTTTTATCATAGATTTAACATAGAAAAAACCATAGACAACTAGAGTTGTCATACCAAAATGCAGAATGCAACGCTGATATTCTCACATGATGTGTTGCATGATAATTTTAAGTTACATTTTTATGTTCTGTACTGAACATAAGTTGGGGCGGGCAAAGTGCACCACTCAATTTATATAGACTTGAATTTACTTAACAAAAAACTTATTTAAACTGAGCTATACTAACATTTTTAGTCTTAAACTATTGGTTATAAGCAACTAATGTTAAACTAAATCTAACATAGAACAGAATTATAATTCTAGTGTAATTTCAATACTTTCTTAATATTAAACAAGTGCTTAATTTTAACTTAATATTAATTAAAAGATAGGTTTAACTAATTTTAATTTTCGTTAAGAGGTAAAGGACACAACTTAGTGTAAGATCTAACATAGGTTTTATTTTTACTACCCATTTTTACTTCAGCCACTCTTACTCTACCGTCTGGTCCAGGGAAGGTTTTTACGATTCGCCCCATGGGCCAGTTAAAAGGAGAAATATCTTTTTGTTTTATTATTACTAACTGTCCTTCATTTAAATTATCCTTCTCATCTTTCCATTTTGGTCTATTCTGAAGTGAATTTAAATAATCTGAAGACCAGAGTTTCCAAAAATCTTGTTTTAATTTATTACATAAGTCCCAGAATCTAAGTCTGTGAACTGACGTTTCAGTGAAATTAATTTCTGGGTAACTTGTTAGTGAGGTACCAATTAGGAAGTGACCAGGCGTCAAATAATTTAAATCTGAAATATCACTACTCACCGGAAGGAGAGGTCTAGAATTGAGAATGGACTCTATCTGAATAATTACAGTATTAAATTCTTCAAATGTTAAAGATATATTACCAATAACTCTCTTAATATGGTGTTTAACACTCTTAACACCGGCCTCCCATAGGCCACCAAATTCGGGAGAATAACTTGGAATGTATTTAAATTTTATAAGATTTTTTGAACAAAAACTCTCTACATCATTTATGTGAGGTTTAGATGAATGTAAGTTATATAATTCTCTAAGCTTATTATCAGCACCTTTAAAAGTTTTAGCATTATCACAATGTATGTAGGATGGTAATCCTCGTCTACCTATAAAACGCTGAAGGCATGCCAAGAATGCTGGTGTTGTCATGTCACTCACAAGCTCTACATGGATAGCCTTAGTGGCAAAGCAGACAAAAAGTGCTATATAACCCTTTCTTATTAATGGCTTTCGAACCCGTGCAACTTTTATGTCAAATGGACCACAGAAGTCGACTCCAGTAATTTGAAATGGCCTAGACATTGATATTCTTTGTGATGGTAGTGAACCCATCAACTGCCTGGCAGCTACAGCTTTAAGACGAAAGCATTTAATACATTTGTGAACAATTTTCTTCACTTCTCTAATGCCATTTAATAACCAAAATTTTTGTGAAAGAGAGCTTAAAACTAATTTGGCTCCAGCATGTAAAAGCCTTAAATGTTCCGATTTTATGATCATATCAGTAATGTGATTTGATTTAGGCATGATCATCGGATGCTTTTTGTCATAGGACAATTTAGTAGAAGTCTGAAGGCGACCGCCTACTCTTAAGATTCTATTACCGTCTAAAAAGGGATGCAAACTATTGAAATTTGATTTTAATTGTAAACCCTTTTCTAGCAACTCTATTTCCTTCGGGAATGCCATATGCTGAACATATCTTATAATAATTAAATTAGAAGATTGTAGCTCTTGCGGCAATAATGACCCTGTCTTTCTATCATTGGGTTTTAAACTGTTGTGTTTAAATCGCAAGATAAGAGCAATCAGTCTTTGAAGTTTGTAATAACTAGAATATTTATAGAATATATTATTTAAATCATTATGAGGATTTTGATGTTGTACATTGCACACAATTTCCTTTGCCTCATCAGAGGGTTCTGAATGATTACTAAAAAAACTAGAACTATTATGTTGAAATTGTTTATCTGACAGATAAGATGGACCATACCACCATAGCTGGTTGTCCTGTAATTTATTTGGAGCTATACCTCTCGACAAAAGGTCTGCTGGATTTTCAACTCCTTTAACATGTAACCACCTAAACTCTTTGGTAAGAACCTTGATGTCCCTAACTCTATTTGAGACATATGCTCCTCTCGGATTATGTGAATTCAGCCAAGCTAATACTACCTGGGAGTCCGAGTATAAAATAACTTTTGTAGTTGGATATCTAATTAATAGAGTTTTATAGACTCTAGAAGAGAGTTCTGCAAGAAGGAGAGCACCATTAAGCTCTAGGTTGGGAATGGTAAGTTTTTTACTAAGAGGTGCAACACGGGACTTTGAACACAATAAACTGACATTTACTTCCCCATTATTGTATAAAACTCTTAGATAAAGACAACAACCTACAGCATTTCAACAAACAAGAAGAAAAGAAAGAACAAGAAGAAGAAAAGGCTGAATATCGCTGATATCGAACAATAACTTCACTCACGTAGTCGTCAATATGCAACACAAAAATAAAAGTATATTCAAAAGTAACTTACTCCATGTGTAGTATACAGTTCACTCTCCTCTTGCTCCTTACGAATTATAGACAGCTTTTGTGACACGAGGGACGCTACATCTTGCTGCAAGAGAATAGGGTATTTTACTCTATACGAGAAAAAATCTATAAGTATGTTATTGAGACAGTTTAGGCATAAAGCAGTCGGAAAATGTAAGTTTTAGTTCATAAAATAACAAAACAAATTTTTAAATTCAATTCAAAGTTTTCAGTATTTTTAATCTGTTATAAAACACCGTGAAATAGTAGCGGCCATGTTATTACGCCATAAGGCTGTGTAAACAAAAAATTGTCAACTGTCAGTCAACCGATTGGCGTATTATAGGCTTGGTACTTTTATTATTTTCGTAACCAACGTAATTTTTTCATTATTGCACCTGTTCCAAAATATGCTTTTAATTATTTTTAAATGATATACAATTATCATATTTAATATGAGCTCATTTGATACAAAACGAACTGACGTCATTTACGCTGAGCAATATGGCGTCCAGTAAGAGGCGTTTTCGTCAAACTACGCGCGAAATTTGAAAATTTAAAATTTAGATGCATTTTTATGGCACTTATCGATTGAATAAAAATTTTGTGTTTTTTTTGGTGGCATATTAGCACTACAGAATTTCATTGAGACACTTTTCAAAAATGGGTGTAATACCCTATTACAATTGAGTCTTATATCAAAGTATGACAATTAATACATCAAAGGTAAGGCTATAAATAAGTTTGCATTTAGTTTGTTATAAACAAAAACTTCTTGAAATAATTATAATTAAATCCTCCTGATCGGATTTTGGTTCCAGTGACCAATTTTAAATTCTCAACGGAGATTTGTCAAGTACACTGAAGATATTATAGTGTGTGTGCAGGAATAGCATGGCAATTTTAAGAAAAGAGAAAATATTATAGCCACTAAATAATTGTCCAACTACAGGGTAAAGTCCTCTGCTCATACATAGAAGGCATGAGCATTAATCACTACACTTGCTCAAGGTGGATTTGCGATTTTATACCTTATAAAACAGAGAAAATAATTATCATCATCATGTCAACCTTTAGACACCCATTGCTGGTCATAGGTCTCCCCCAAGGGAGGTTCAGCTGTAATTGCCATGCTTGGCGGTCGCAGTAGATGTTATGGTACTTAGAAGGACGCTGCTGTCCATCCTCTGGTCAATATCCCTCTACGACACCCGGCTAGAAATGGGGTGGTGCTATTCACGGCCGGCACCACACGGTTATAGAATGGCGAAAATATTACGAAGAGTGAATTATAGCGGTAAAAAGTAGTAACTGACAATTAACACCATCTTCTGTGCGTCAACCCCCGGGGGGTAAGCTTGCGGTCCCGGTGCTGGCAACGCAGGTATCACTGGCACGGAGTTTAACTCTGAAAACATAATATCTAGACTTTAATTCTCAGTTAAGCATAGTTGTGACTGGCGCAGTGGTCAAAGCGAGGTATTTTCAATACAATGTGTATGCGACGTTAGAGCGGCGTATGTATTAATCCTACGTATAAGATATGTCTACGCAAAAACAGGTCTCTGGAACAACTTACGACCCACAAATGTCCCTCAAGTTTAAGAGGAAAATCTACAAATCCGTGATAAGACCTGTAGTACTGCATGGATCGGAATGTTGGACCGTGAAGAAGACGGATGAAAAAAGATTGCATGTAGTCGAGATGGATGCGCGGTGTAACCAGAACAGATAAGGTCAAAAATGAGAAAAGTTGAAAGGGAATTGTTTGTGTCTTGGTATGGGCATGTAAAAAGGAGGGATGAAACGCATGTGACCAAAGAGTTATGAGTATAAATGTGGATGGGTGGAAAGGAAGAGGAAGGTCGAATAAAAGATGGATGGATTGTGTGAAGAATAGGGTATTTTACTCTATATGAGAAAAAAATCTATTAATACATTATTGAGATAGTTTGGGCAAAAAGCAGTCGGAAAATGTAAGTATTAGTTCATAAAATAACAAAATAAATTAATGTTCAAATTCAATTCAAACTTTTTAGTTTTTTAATCTGTTCTTTAACACCATGAAATAGTAGCCGCCATGTTATTACGCCGTACGACTAGGTAAACAAAAAAATAGTCAACTGTCAGTCAACCGATTGGCGTATAAAGGATTTTACACTCTTGGGTTTTTTTGTTGGCGCGACACACTACGCCAACTTTACGTGTGAAATAGGATATATTTAATTATAGTTGATAAGGTTTTAATATGTATTAGTTTGTTTTTGTTTAAGATTATTTTGTGTATTTTATCTATGGGCCGCAGTTGCCTGATAATAAAGTTATTATTATTATTTTCGTAACCAACGTAATTTTTTTATTATTACACCAATTACAAAATATTATTTTAATTATTTTTAAATTATATACAATTATCAAATATAATATCAGCGCATGTGTTACACAGCGAACTGGCGTCATTTCCGCAGACTATTATAGCGTCCACTACGAAGCGTTTTCGTCAAATACGCGCGAAATTTGAAAATTTAAATTGACAGGACGGGTGGAAGAAGAAAACGTGTTACGCCGATGGTCATGTTATTCGCATTTTAATAGTGTTGTATGGGATTCGGGGATTTTCATTAAAATAAATAAGTATATAATAAGTAGGTGACTGTGACACTTACGGGTTCCCGAAGTAAAACTTTTCATATAAGCAGGTGGACTTAAAGATCTTTCGGAGATTCTGAAACAATAGGTATATTGATTAGTACAACAATTCCTTTCAAATTAATTATAGTTATTAAGTATGTTATTTACATAGCTGTAAAGTATACTTACTTGGCAATTTCTGTACATGTGTTAGCTGTAGAAGTAGTAGTAGTAGCAGGGACTGCAGATGTGCTTGAAGCAGAGGTTGTTTTTGTTTTAGTGCTACTTGAGGTTACTTTTGCGACTTGCTGTAAAAAAAGTAAATTTTATTTTGATGAGTATATACCTACCCACTTCCTGCACGCGTAGCGTGCTGGAGAATATTTTTTTTTATGATATGGTAAGGCTAAGTAATGAAAAATATTTTTTTTACCACTTTGAGTATTGATATCATCATCATCTGCCTAGCCTTTTCCCCAACTATTTTGAGGTCGGTTTCCAGTCTAACCGGATGCAGCTGAATACCAGTGTTTTACATGGAGCGACTGCCTAACGGACCTCCACAACGCAGTTACTGGGTAACATAATACCCCTTGATAAGACTGGATGTCACTTTCTGGCTTAACGACTGCCAAAGATTTACGAATGACAGCCCGGACCAACGGCTTTACGTACTTTCCGAGGCACGAAGGGAACTTGGATTGAAATGGATGGTCACCCATCCTCAGACCGACCGCGGCAAGCGTAGTTTAATCTTTGACCGATCGATCTGTACGGCTTTTACTTAGCCACGGGCTCCTCAGTCATTATTTTATTATTTTTTGTAATTTTTTAGTACTTGGCCTGATAGCAAAAAAATATTGCACTGAAAGAAAGTTACACTATTGCAGTCTTATAGGATATGTATTATGGTATATTAGATTACCACGTGGACGAAGTCGCGGGCAGAAGCTATTAAAATAATAAAACACATATTTTACCATATCTTTCTTAGGCGGTGAGACAGGTACCCATTCCGAGGCCTTCTCCCTGTGTTGTGAACCCGAAGACACGGGGAACTGTAGTCTTAATTCTTCCTTATTAGCTACGGGCAGGGTAGAAGTCTTTATGGGCAGTGGGGCTCCTCCCTGAAAAAAGTAGCATGCTAAGGTTTCGTCGAATTGTCGGTTCAACTGCCTATTGTATTATAAGCCTCATTACTTTTTTTTATGAAAATTGGTGTGATGACTAGCTTGTTGATAAACACTTGACTGCATTAGAACCTGTCCAGATAGGGTGTTCTGCGCGCGAGTCCACGCGCGTTCCCAAAATACTGGAGCTACATATATCCCGTCCAGATGGCCGCCGCGCGTTTCCTCACTCGCGCGTAAAACATGTGCAATGAGCGGGACTCTCGACTCCCTCGTTTTAGAGTTGAGATACTCGGGTGCCATTGCTGCGTCCAGAACAACGCGTGAGTCCGTGGTGACAGACCGTATTTTAGTTGGAAATGGAGCGTGATAACTTGAATACGGAACTTTTTATTGCGAATTATACGAAGTTGAAACGAATTTCTCTTCGTTTACGATGTCTCCATCGACGATATGCAAGCCACAACACAACCGCTGTATCCGAGTCCATGTTTATAACTGGCAGGGAATCCCTTCTAGCGTAGAAACGCGCGTAAAACGCGATGTCTGGTCGCTACATAAATTGAAGCGCGCGAGTCAACGCCCTATCTGGACAGACTCTTAGTTACATTTAGGTGAGTCACTTCAACCTTTTGACCGCCACCAGTCATGTATAGGTGACAAACCCAAAACTGCACGCCACGGTCACGACTTCATGACAGATTTCTATACATAATTCGTAGCTTGGCGCCAAGAGCACGTTTTTGATTTTTTGACGCGGTGGTCAAAAGGTTAATGTCAATTACACTGTCGTCAATTACTTACCCCCCACGCATTAACATTTCTTCGGATAGGGGGTAAGCAGTTGATGACGCTGTCTGTACCTAACATGTATTATCTGAGTGACTTTGTATGGAGTTGTAGCAACTTAATACAATGAAATAATGCTTAACAGAAATTTGCTGGAATATGGCAAAAATGCAGGTCAATATTCAGTATGGAATTTATAAATACTCTAAGTATAGTTATCTCACTCGCTTAAGCAGCGTTTATTACAGTTAACAGCATGATTGGTATCGTAAGCTTGTAATTTAGCAAATAAATATTGTTTACATTTTTTACTACTATTACCCTTATGTTCATAACAATAGGTGCTTTTTCTTTGACGAGGAAGGGGTGGTGGAAAGCGAGTGTATCTTCGTTCTCGCTCATATCATCGTCGTTTGACGAGACAGATGACAGCTCACCGAGGGCCTCCTTCTTTGATAAATGTTTGCAAAAGTCTGTCAATTCGTCTACTGATTTACCTGTAAAAATTATTAAAATGTTTGTTTAAATAAGCCTAATTGGAAATACAGTTCTGGTTTAAGTGCAGACGGGTCTACAATTACCACTATTACAATGTTATTTGGCACAGACTACTATCACACTTAAGACGCTTCATATAAACGAACGAAATAATTGCCTACACTACTGCCAAAATAACAGACTGTACAAAAACGTGCGTGTGTATGTGTGCGTGTCTACGCTCCACTCGAACTAAAAGTTCCGAGAGCACGTTTCACGCGAGAGGAGGTGAGGAACAGCGTTTCGGAGGGGGCGGAGCGTGTCGCTACTGTAAGGTAGTACTAATACTTATACTGTGGTATTATAACATCTAATACTGGCACTTGGCGTATTTGTGCGAATATTCGTCTTCTTTGGATAATACAAAATATAATCTATTCGGATTGAAATGAAGTCGATTTTGTATTATCCAAATAAAGCGAATATTTGCACGATTACGCCAAGTGAAGTGCCAGCATAACACTACTAGATGTGGCACAACTGACCTCCAGACTGTATGGCAGCCATCACTTGGTTCCTAGTATGAGGCGGCAGCGCGGCCGCTCCAGCCGGCACGGCGCCGTTCTTGAGCATGTTGATAGCATTCCTTCTAGCCACTTCCAGTAATCGCTTTTTCTCACTGTCTGCTAGTTTTACACCGGTTGGTGACCTTAAAAAGATAAGATCACTGAAGTTTCCAGGTCATTATAGGCGTAAAGTAATTGCACACATAAATAAAATGTGTGCAAGCAATTTCTTTCTCGTCCCTGATATGTGGATAAGCTCTGCAGGGGCGTAGCTACTGCCGTATCAATGATACGGGCCCCCCGGGCTGCAGGGGCCCCAACGTGTGTAAGAAAAATTTCATAAAATGTTAGCCACAATCTCACCCGGTCTTTCGCTTCGAGCAAGTCATTGTAAGAAATTATTTCTATGCCTTTTTTTTGTGTAAACAGGAGCCAAGGGTTTATCCTTTAGGGCGGGACCTAAGCATAATGCTGACGCTTGAACCTTTTGCTTCCGGTATTATAGTTCTGTGTATGCTTGAAACAATAAACTTTATTCTATTGTAATCAAAATATGTACCGTAATTTATTTTATACAAAAAAATACCCCGCTTTTGGGCTTCGCCGTATCAGGCAGAAGGGCCCCCCGACAAATTTTGATACAAGGCCCTTCTAGTGCAAGCTACGCCACTGAAGCTAACACTCTCTGGTTTTTTATTTAACTAAAAAAATCATCCTACGCCTCCTGAATAATACGGTCGACACGGTGAATATTGATAACATTACAATATATATTTAATTTCAAGATTTTACGAATGAAATTGCGGAAAAAATTGTTGCAGACGAAAGTCATTAAGATATTATTGAAATAGGTAAAGGAAATAATCAAAAAGTTATGCAAAGATTTAAATTCAATAATGCGACGCAAAACAGCCACACACAATACAGCAGCTAGTCAAACGAGTAATCTTACAAAGCTGAAAAGTTTGTTTGTCTAAACATGCTAATCTTCAGAACGGCTGGGCCGATTCTGAAAATTAGTTCGCTAATAGGAAGCTACATTATCCCTGAAGGCTATATTTTATGGTAAAAAAATAAGGGGTCTGTAAGAAAATAGACTCAGATGAAGTCGCGGGCAGAAACTAGTCTACACTTAATCTATACTAATATTATAAAGAGAAAAGATTTGTATTTTTGTATGTAATGAATAAACTCAAAAACTACTGGTTCGGTTCCAAAACTTTTTTCACCAATCGAAAGCTACATTATCGCTGAGTAACATAGGCTATAGGGTAGGTAAATAGGCAGGTAAGTAGGTAGAGGGACAGGACAACGTCTGTCGGGTCAGCTGGTAATATTATAAAGAGGAAAGATTTGTATTTTTGTATGTAATGAATAAACTCAAAAACTACTGGTTCGGTTCCAAAACTTTTTTCACCAATCGAAAGCTACATTATCGCTGAGTAACATAGGCTATAGGGTAGGTAAATAGGCAGGTAAGTAGGTAGAGGGACAGGACAACGTCTGTCGGGTCAGCTGGTAATATTATAAAGAGGAAAGATTTGTATGTTTGTAACGAATACACTCAAAAACTACTGGTCCGGTTTTAACCCTAGAAGCCCAATCTAGGTCATTTTTACCTACACGTAAACGCATATTTGCGATATCTTTCACTCAGTTTCTTCGATCGCCGTGATTGATCAAACCAACTTAGTAGCCGCCGAGAGCTAACACGAGACGTTTGCGTCGCTTTGGTAAGTACCTTCATTTCCGAGTTATCGTATAGTCATAGGTCGATTTTACCTATGTTTGGGCTTTATGTAACTTTTGCATACGTCTAAGTTATGAGATTTAACGTTTTATTTTCTTTTATATTTAACGATATATATTATTTTTAGATTATAACATAAGATGGCGTCCTCTCAGCAACAGAATGAGGGAGACATATCATCTCTTTTAGAAAATATTGACGACTCGGACCTTTGTGATACAGACTCGGGAGAGGAAGACTGTGTGACTCGTGTGATCGTGAGATCTGTAAAGATAAACCAGAACCAAAGAAGCGACGCTACTGTGGATATTGTTCTTATAAATAAACAGCGAAAGACAAATACACAGTGCATGAAATGCAAAAAACCAATTTGTCATGAACACAATATTGACGTGTGCCAGAAGTGTGTATAAAATGAAAATACTGTCATAAAACTGATTTATTAATATAAAAAGTTTCCTAAATAATCGTAAAATAGGAGATTTATTCAGTTTTTTTATTTTACTTTATAAGAATAAAACAAAAGGATCTCATTTTATGCCAATTTTTTGTATGCCTACTTATAGTTTTTATTTTGAAATCAAATAAATAAACGTTACAAAAAAAATACTTTTATTTAATTCTCTGATAGTTACCTAATAAATATATATTAATAAAAAATAATATAATTATTAGGATACATCAAGTCATTGATAGTATTAATGTAGGTAAATTTGACCTATGATTGGGCTTTATAACCAATAAAATATGATTGGGCTTCTAGGGTTAAAAACTTTTTCCCCATTAGTATGCTACATTATCCCTGAGTAACATAAGCTATATTTATCAAATGAAAAAATTAGGGATCCATGAGAAAATCCACGCGGACGAAGTTGCAGGCAAAGTGCTAGTTAAATATAAAATTATATTTGTGTGTGACTAAATAATTCATCAGGTATACTGATTATAATATATTTTTAATCAATAATTATTCAAATCTTAGTAAAGTTTGTGAAAAGCCATTGGATGGAAAAATTATAAACTATACTAGTTTCCTGGGCCTCAAGTCTGCTATTACAATAGTGTCCGAATGGTCTATAATTGATTTTCATAATGACGCCATTATATTAGTAGATTACCAAACTTGTCAAAATTAACAATTATGAAATTAATTATAGACCATTCTGACACTATTGTAATAGCAGACTTAAGGCCCTGGAGGCTTTTATTCAACCTTCAATATTTTGCAGTTAATTATATTATGACGACCGGATGTTACTGTGTACTCGATCCACACAATACCTACATTTTTCTCTTTACTTAAAAATAAATGATTAATATTATTATATATACATGTATGTATTTAAAAATTTAAAATATATTTGTGTATGTATATCAGCTGTCTGACACCCATAATACAGGGTCTCCCTAGTTTGAAGTGTGAAAATGTCCCCACATATTATTATTATTTATAAACGCTAGCTAAAAGTAGAGGCTTTCATAAATTGTTTTAGAGCTCTGCCTCACCAAGACGCCATGGCGACGTCGCCATGGCATCCTAATGAGGCAGGGCTCTTATAGATAAAATGGAATTATTTCTGGACTAACCCACATTAAAAATTCTCAATTTTTCAAAGTAATTGTAATGATTGATTTAACTGTTGTAATGACAAATTTAAAATGTATATTGTATGTGTTGTACTGTTTTTGCTGGATGGTAATATAATATGTGGTAGTTTGAATTACTTTGATGTACTTGGGTTGGATCTCTGTAGCAAAACTAAGCTCAAATACAAACTAGATAAGTGTTACTCAAATTGTAAACAAACTAACAGGTAGTTCAATAGAGAAACCACGGCACTGATTCTCTTGTTCACAAGCTAAACTAAAATTAGACAATTGGCATCTCTTACTGCCATGCAGCAGAAGAAAAGAACGGCGACAAATAAGAACTAAGTTAGAGATGTCAAGATAGTTTAAACTTCGCCGTGTTTTTAATCAATACGTTCTGACATGACAACTTACACTGTTGCTTAATATCTGTCTCTTTCTTGTTTTATTGGGGGGAAAGAGATATAAATAGTTTAAAGTAAGTTTAGTTTGTGCGCAACAGAATTGCCTGCCACCATTGTTTTCAATTACATTTGCTAATAACAAATAATCAGAAAGGTACCTAGATCTTCTTCCTCTTCCCCCATGCCTAGGCGACAGACGCCGCACCCTATGCCGCGAACGTGACCTCGATGACCTCCGTCTCGAGCGTGACGTTGACCTTCTTCGAGATCTCGAAATCGACCGATGACGAGTACGGCTACTGTGTCGAGTCTTGGAACTTGAGCGATGGTGGTGTTTTTTCGATGCTGATGATGATCGTCTGGATTTACTTCCTGACCTATATATAACAAGAAAAGTATTATTTTCTTTTACCACAAGCTCAATCAAGGTGGACTGCTTATATATTTTTATCCCTTTTATTCGAAAAGTGTCGTTTTGTTCCTATAAAAGCGGGAGCAAAGGAGCTCTTTTCTCCACTAGACTTTTTAGTGGGCAGTATTGAGATTTGAATTTGGAACATGAATCGTTCATTGAAATCGAACGCAAATTGTACAAATTACTGACTGTAAGTGTTGGCTGTATGGTGCTTTTTCCCGAGCACTAGCCAAATACTGAGTTTACAAACACAAAATATAAATAAATCCACAACTATATCAATCCCAAATAAAACTATGACAATAAGTTTTCAAAATTGCGCCAGTGTATCAAATATAAATATTATTATAAAGTAATTGACCTTTTTACATTCATGTCATTTTTTTAAATTAAACTTATTCCTTAATTACTTAAAAGTGTGTCTTATTTATTTTCTCATAGGAGATGTAAAGTAGAGTATATGACTCGAGAGCAAAAATATTTTTCCCTCAGACAATGTACTTTGATTCCCTTGCTACGCTCAGGATTTTATTTTAGAATCTGTCGCTATGCTTGAGATTCTATTCTAAAATCCTTTGCTTCACGCTGGATTCAAAATAGCGCCCTTGCCGTAAAAATATTATTTTGCTCTCTTGTCATACAATCTACTATATATTAAGGGCAGTGGCATTGACTGCCTAATTGGCTACTAAATGCATTATGCAAGAAACAAAAAGAAATCTGATAAAATGTTACTTATCTGTTCAAATTTTTGTGAGGTACTTTAAAATATGTAGCAAGTGCCAAACCAATTATGAATACTTTTGAATGATAGGATTTTATACTCCTCCAATTGTATGGATATGTAACAATATTGAGATGATTATTAGAACCCAATTAGAACCATACTTGAACAGTGAAAACACCTGTCAGACTTCATGACAAAATGTCTAGTCCTGTCCATTCTATTTTCAACTGTGTTACTCTCACATTATGGTCTACAAACTTTTAACTACATGTTACAATAAGGTTGAACTTGGCTAAACATGTCAGAATCTCTATAGTAATACAGTAGGGCCTCGTTAATCCGGAGAGGAGAAAACAAGACCCTTTGCGGATTATCGAGGCGTCCGGATTATAGTATGCCATATTTAATGTTCGTTTCTATAATTGCAATTTGTATTTTAATGTTAATGTTTATGATGCGGCGCCTTGATGTTAGCGGGCGCGCTAAATTGACACTGTAGACGGCGATGAACAAAAGACTGATGACGGGTTGGCTCATGGCAGCCCGCACCTACACACACCTCCCCCCTGAATCCCATTGCCCGGCCAGATTACAGTAATCACCGAACAAGCAGGAGTCCGGATTAACGAGGCCCTACTGTCTTGCCAATACACAATTATGTTTGTAAATGCACCCCACACAACACAGGAGGATTCTTAATGTGGGGCAACATGTTTTAAAAAAATAAAAGAAGTAAGAAATAAATATAAAATACCTTTTGGGAGATTTGCTTTTTTCCTTCTTTGATGTTTTTGTTGAACTTTCAGACTTCTTGCTCTTCTTTGCAGCAGATTTAGCATCTTCCAATAAGTCACTATGAAAAACCAGAAAAAAAAGTGCCATTACTATTATTATTGTCACATTAATAAAGATTTACTGCTCCAAATAAATTCAGCTATAGGCAGAAAAGTGATGATAATGAAGCATCTCAAATGATTGTTTACTAAGATCATTAGGGGTCAATCTCTTCGGGGGAAGTATTCATCAAGCTCGTCTAAATTGGTGACCATTCAGAAGTACTTGCACAGTAATAACTCAGCAAAGTAAGACCACATTTGTGTACCCAAAACATTATGAATAACTTGTATGAAAAAAAAATAAAGAATGGCTTACATTTTCATTTCTTCTTCAGCTTGTTTCTTGAGTCCTCCAGGATCCGAGGTTTTAGGGAAATGTGAGTTACATACTATCTCTTTCTCAGTACTGCACGACGAGTCCGTATATTCACCTTCTTCATACTTCTCTGCTTTCCTTCTAGCCTCTTCTTCAGCCTTCTTAACGGTTTCCTCAAATACCGCACTGAATTTTAGATTCTTTATTTGAATTTTGTTACCCTTAGATTTATCATTGTCTACACTGTTATTTTCAGTTTTCTTACTATCTAGTTTATGCCTCAAGTCAATGGTCCTATTATTACAATCTGGTGGCAAGGGAATGGGATGTGGAGGTGATAACGAGTTATCCTCTATTTTTATAGTAATTATTTTTTTTATGTCTCTTTCAACCTTAACCTCTTTGGGTTTGACATCTTCCAACTTAATTTCTTTCTCGTTTTTTATTTCTACGTGGTCATTATCAGGTTTTACTCTAACAGGCGTCAACGGGTACGGGTATGAAGGAGACCGGCTCTCTCTAGGACGTTTTTTGGTTTTACTTTTTTTTCGTTTTTTCCGTTTGTGAGAGTATTCGCTACCCTCCGAGCTGGCACTGCTGGTGCTTCGACTACGTTTCTTCTTTTCTTTCTTATGCTTTTTCTTACTTTTTTTCGACTTCTTTGAAGAAACTTCTTCTATTTTAGGAGGATCAGCGTTAAAAGCGCCGAACAGTTCAGATAGAATCTCACTTGATGACTTTTTGGAATCGTCTTTTTTACGTTCGGGAGTAGTCTTCTCCCTTTTGATTAATTGTTCAATTTTATCTATTAAGCTCGTCATTGCAATAACAAATTAGATTTAACCTTCTACAGTCTTATTATCAAAATTCACAGGACAACGTTAAAAAACAGACAAACATTTGTCGCCATGATGCGAAATTTTATTCATTTTGACATTGCCAATTTCATTTGACATTTAGTAAGTAGGGTTACCATAATAAGAAAAATGTCAGAGACACATCATACGTACATCACCGCATATTCTCCAAGAAGCTTAAAGATAAAAGTGGAGGCATCACTCTATATACCTAAGTGAAACCAACTGTGGGCAGAGGCTCTCTTTCTGAATGTATACATAAGAATGAGACAGTGATATTTGTTTTCTTTATCTTATGTATGCATTCAGAAAGAGAGCGTCTGCCCACAGTTGGTTTCACTTAGGTGTTCTTAGTGTTGCCTCCACTTTTGCCTATAAGCTTCTTGTATTTCTCCAAGGAAACACTACAAAAAAGGCAAAGACAAAACGTGCTTCAACTAGAAACTTACTAATGCAGTTGTAGCGAAACCAAAAGGAAATGAAAAAATATAAAGATGATAACTCATCATCATCTCCTGCAACACTTCAGCACCAACATTCGGCGTTGATGATAAAAACATAGTAGCTTCGGCAAAACTACACAGAATCGATCCATTTGTATATAATATGAGACACACTGTAGGGAAGTAACTACATTATAAGCCTTTCTGGATCATAGGAACTGGAAAAATCATGAACCAAAAGAAGCTCGGAAAGACAAAGTAGGTACTCCAACCAGGTTGGCCGCGTGGGGTAACAGGCTAAAATTCCTTAGATTTGTCACCTAAATGTTTCCTAAGTGTTTTATGAACCTTGTATAAAGGCTACAGCGAATGTATATACAAGCATTAAATAGAATCTCAGATGAACGAATTGCTCAACTACAAAGATATCAACTTGCTTGCTTGTAGATATCAACTTACTTGGGTACAAAATAAAATGTTCTATGTGTGCCGTGCTGAAATCTCTAGATTATTTAAGCCGCAAACTGACGATTAGGAGGGATTTCTAACCGAATGGCAATGTAGGTGGGGTATTAGGGTATTACACCCATTTTTGAAAATTGTCTCAATGAAATTCTGTAGTGCTAATATGCCACCAAAAAAAAAAAACACAAATGTTTTATTCAATCGATAAGTGCCATTAAAATGCGTCTACATTTTACATTTTCAAATTTCGCACGTAGTTTGACGAATATGCCTTAATGGACGCCATATTGCTCAACGGAAGTGACGTCAGTTCGTTTTGTGTCAAATGCGCTCATATTTAATATGATAATTTTATATAATTTAAAAATAATTAAAAAAATATGTTGGTTACGAAAATAATAAAAGTACAAAGCCTCTATACGCCAATCGATTGACTGACAGTAATTACATGGCCGCTACTACCTATTTCATGGTGTTTTATAACAGATTAAAAATACTGAAAACTTTGAATTGAAAAATATATTTTGTTATTTTATGAACTAAGACTTACATTTTCCGACTGCTTTATGCCTAAACTGTCTCAATAACATATTTATAGTTTTTTTCTCGTATAGAGTAAAATACCCTGTTCTATCAAGGGCCGACACCTCCATCGGTTCCTTCCATCCGTTCGTGAGTGGTTGCCCAGGACTTGACTGGAGGTGGACCAGTGTGTTACCCAATTTCTCACATGTCATGACAACTTAAAGAATCAATTATTTACTTTCAAGCTTGTTGCCTCGCCTCTGTCTCAATGTTCTACATCTGACTGTGAATACGAACAATCTGCATCATATCTTATGGTGGAAGCGTATTATTTAGCAGAATGAACACCATATTGACTTGCCTTTAAGAATCAATATGTAATAGTTCACGGACTTTTTCCTCTTACCCACAACATTGTAAAAAATTTTGTGTCTACAGTACTAACAGTACTAACTTACTTATTTACGAGTACCGACCTTCTTTGTAAGTAATTCTTATATTGAGTTTTAAGATTACCTTGTATTTCTCATAATAAGTGATTTGTAATCTTTTTGAGAAATAAATGTCTGAAACCGTATATTATGTGAGATAGTGTACCTAACAGCCTACATTGGGAGCTGTTTACTATGCGAACCTTATAGAAAGTAGAGCTTATTTAAGTGTGTTCAAGCGTTTTTGCCATACCTATTATTGGAATAAAATGTAACAGCTCACATTTTAGGAGGATTAATAAGGCTCTCCTCTCTCTACATAATATTTAAAAATGTGCTGTGCCCGACAGGATCCATAATTGTTTCTATACTTTTCGTATTTACCACGAATTGATTTGGCCCATTAAATAATGTTTTGAAATCTGCGGTGCATGGCAACTGGGTCTCCCCCAGTTGTAAACGTCCCTTTGTGACTCGTCGAGCTTCGTTGCCTCGACGCTTTTTTTTTAGTAGTCGCCTTGATTCTAACTTTCAGAAGTTGCAGTTTGGGAATAGTGTGGCGGGATTGTTAACTGGTAGAGAAGTAAAGCACACATTTTGTGAATATTGTTATTTGAGAAACAAGATATCTAAAAAAGTAGTACAGTTTTTGGCATTTTAACACAAATGTAAACACTTTTTAGAAACTTGATATTGGGCTATCTTGGGAAGCTGGTCGCTGAAGATGGCCCGAAAAATATTAATGAAAGTATATGCATTATAAACTCTTAAACACTTTTAACATAAAACATCGAAATAAAAACACATACTTCCCATAACATTATTCATAAAAGGTAAAAAAATCAACCAAAAATTTAAATGTGGGCTATCTTAAATCTATCAAAATGAAAATCAACTATAAAATAAAAACAAACCACTAAATAAAATAATATTTAACTTCGAGATCAATATTGAAAGTAACTTATCAAAAATAAAAATAAATCAGATTTTTTTTCTAAAATTTATTTTTTTGATGTCATTCATTAAGGGAATTATACTATGGGCCATGATAGGAAATTACACCCGGGTTGAGTATAATCTCGTAAAAATACAAAAAAAGAAAATAAAATAGTAACACTCACCTGTAATTCGCTTATAAATAGATTAAATATGAATTTTCACATTTTAGAGCAAAGAGATTTGTTTTAAATTCGTTAATTTTCAAAAGGATTTAGATAATGCAGGTAATAAAAAGTGTATCGTCTTGACATGAACAAGCAAACTGCCATCAGTCTCCAAAATGGCGACGCGCCGGTAATGAAACACACTTGCACTATTGTCTATAGTACCAATAGCATACACCCACGAAATTTCAAATGTTTCGAATAATCATAACTGTATTTTTTTAAATGTGGGCTATCCTAGGAGCCGGGCCATCTTCGGCGACACTACCTTATTAACTTTTTTTTTGCGGGGTTTTAAAAATATTGTAAATGCCTGAAGATACTCAAGAATATAAGAATTAGAATTTCAACTTCTCCAAACATCTTAATTTTTTTTGTACAAATCCTGCCATGATTCTTTCACTTCCTCATAGAAATAGTAACAACTAAATTTATCACTAAGTAATAAAAGGTTATTATTTTTGTTTGAGATTTCAATGTTGGTCCCATAGAAGAAGTTGTTGTATTTGAGCACCAAAATCAGCCCCTACAATTTACGCACCGGTTAAAAATGTATCTTGTATAATAAGGTGGTGGAGTCTATAAGTAGGTACAGGTACCTTACCACATCTTCTAATCATGCGTGCATCTCAATCACCTCATATCATATCTAGGGATAGGTAGATAAGATACGCGACAGTAGATTATAAACGCTTTGTCATCTTCCTAGCCATCATCCAACTACATTGGGGTCGGCTTCTAGTCTTACGGGATACAACTGAATACCAGTGTTTCTACATGGAGCAACTGCCTGCCTCACGTCCAATACCATGCACCCAGGTACTAGGTAACATGACAATAAACCCCTTGTTGGTTGGCAGACTTTTAGGCTTCTAGTCAGAAACCTGGTAGCGTAGTAGTACGTGGGTAGTCATCCATAACTACTGTCAATTTTCTACGAATGACAGCCGAGACCAACGGCTCTATGTGCTTTCCGAGACACGGAGGCTCTCGGTATGAGGTGACCGCGTGCGTATGGTAGCTCCGTTCGGCTTTTACAGCCCATCTTCGATAGACACTATTATCGAATTATCGTAATTACAAGATAAGAGGTTGCTGTGTTAAAACATTCCATTTTCAATCTGGCCTGGTACGTAATTATAATACTACTACCCTATCTGTAATTGGTTGGCGGTTGCACCTATGATAAGGGAAAGTAGGAAAATAAAACATATGATTTTAGGTTTATTTTTATTGTTTTCTCAATACCTTTGCAAGGTTGGTAGGTAAGTGACAAACTGATAAACAATACGGAATGGATACTACATTCTTTATAATTTTCTGTACGATTGAAATACACTGCGATTTTCATGTCAACTGCAGCATAGGACGGAAAACTTGTCCTTTTAGTTTAGATATATTTTATTTAGGTACTTATAGGGAGGTAAGGGAGTGTTCAGAGAAAATGTCTTACAATTAATAATTTCAAGAAATCTCGATCTACTTATTCGACATGTACCTACGTGTAAGTAGGGAAGCTTTTAGCATGATTGCATGGTATGAGTGTTCATTTTCAGATAAACAGTTGAAGATTTAACAATTGACTGTTATACCATCTGTTTATAAGAAAAATAACGTAGATGACAAAATAATGCATAGTTGGTAATATCAAATTCTTTATCCTATCATCCAGTTTGAATAACTTTGACACAAACAAAGACAAGCACATTTTTTTAATAAATAAGTATTACAATAATATAATAAAATGCAAGAACAATACACAATCAATTAATTTGGCAATCAATTTCTTTAGTGAATTTTAATAATCGGAAGCTTCAATTATTGAGCAATACTTAATTTTACAATTTCAGGCTTTTGCCAATCATTTTCTTGAAAACAGTAGAGTCTACGAGGAATCAGTGCTTAGTACCTAGGTACATTCAAAAGAAATGGATAAAAGTGTATTTCATGTGCACCTGGGCACACAGTAAAATAAATAAGGATTAGGATTACCTATTAATTTAATTAATATTTATTCATAATAACGAGTCTTTTTTACACTACCCGCTTTTGTCATAAGAGTGATTCGTCATTCTTAATATAATGTCTCAGGAAGACAGAATAAATACTACAAGTTGGCCAAATTAATAAAAATATTCAAAAAGCAATAAATATTATCATATCACGCAATAATATCTTAATAAATCGATAATTAACTTAATAATTCTAATTAATATTCAGGTATACATAAGAATAGCAAACAGTTTTCATTAGATACGTCGATACAATCGTAAAATACATTCCCGTATTAAAATACCTACCTATCTACGTTTTCGTATCAAATTTTTAAATGATTCTTTCATGTACTTGCTTTATTAAAACTAATAATAACTAACTGAAAACTAGTCACATTTGCTTGTTATTTTACTCTACATTTATGAAAATATCTAGACAACATGTTTATTTATTGTTCATGATTATATTGCAATCACATTTTTTGAAACTTAAATTTAAAATTTAAATAATTGTCATTTCCTCCCATTTACAAAACCGCTAGTTCATTTATGTTATGAAATAAATTGTTCAAATTTTTTAACGTTTTTTTTATCATATTTTGAATATTCATCGCATTTTTCATTTAAGAGGTGCTTGATAATTTTTTTCGAATTGTGCAAACTGGGTGCAACGTCGGCAACCTTTCTTTCTCATGTACTTTTATACATTTTCAAGTACGTTAATGTTATACGCTAACATTTTTTTTATCACACAGATCATAACGGGTCCCAAAAATTTTATAAATCATGAGACAGAACAGTTTCCGCTCGATCAACGAGTGGTAATGAAGCGTTCGCCTAAATGAGTAGAGTTACCAGGTTCACAAGTATTGGATACCCAATATATTTTTAGGATACCGAGACCCACGTCACATGGTTTCTGTTTCGCTGATAGTCTGTATAAATTTAATAAATACTCTAATCATACAAGGAATATTGAGGTTCAAACTTTAGAACGTCCGGATGATCTAATCGACTCGCAACGCGCGACTCTCGTTAAGTAAAGTTATTAGAACGGTAGGTGGAGCATGACAGCGCTCAGATTCAATTTATTGGTTTTATTGTCATTACCAACCTACTCCAATAGTATCAGAAAAACAAATGCCGTTTGGTATGACGAGGTTTCTAGATCATTAAACGTCAGGGTTCCAAGTAATGGTGAACGCTAGTATTGTTGAGATCAGTAACTAGGCTAGCGCCAGAGTACGCAGCAAACGGCTATAGCTCTCGAATCTGACTGGAAGCGTGATGAGGCATCAGCTATATTCGTATCAAAATGTAGGCTGACTTGTATGTAACGCCCAACAAGAAAGCCATTCGTTGTCAAGATCAAGAAGTAGATACTAAGAGATTAAAAACGCTAACGGCTGAAAAATACCGCAGAGGCCCTATGTATAGAAGTCTAAGCGCGCTTGTACACAGAGCTGGATCTGCACCGGTCACCAGGAGCCCTCCAGTTTGGCTGTCTGCTCAGGGCAAGCGCGGCTGACCTCTGCTTGTACAAGCGCAACAACGGAGCTAACACCTGTCGTATCGACTCGGGTCGGACCGAGAGCACTAGCCGCCCCATCTTAAAGCTACTACTAAAATTCTCTAGGCGATCAAAGATCGCAAGCTAAATTGATTTTATTCAAAAGTCTTAAAA
The DNA here is from genome assembly GCA_947361185.1 of Charanyca ferruginea. Lineage (NCBI taxonomy): Eukaryota > Metazoa > Arthropoda > Insecta > Lepidoptera > Noctuidae > Charanyca > Charanyca ferruginea. Next base: position 6,966,843 of record OX376068.1, on the reverse strand, counting down.
AAATAAAATCTGCTAGTGATCAACTTTAACGCGTTAGCGGGGACGCAAAACGGCGCGCACCGTTCGGAAACGTTTCTCGAAGCCGAGCTTCGTGTACAGAGATCGGGACGCGTCGTTTTCCGGACGAATGACGACGAAGGGTTTGTAGCCGCGGGCGGCGACTTCTTTGGTGAGACGGCGGGCTAAGTAGATGCCGTAGCCTTTCCTGCGAAATTCGGGCCTAGTTTGCATGGAGAACATGGCTCCGTAGTAGGACTGCACCATCCAAGCGGCTAGCTTCCCTTCGACGAAGATGCCGTAAGCGGGCAGTTCTGCGACCAGTTTCTCGAACACTTCGCGGCATTCTATGTCGCTCGCTGGGTACAGGTCGTGAACTGCCTTCATGTGCTCTGGCTGCAAGCGAACTAACTCCACGTCCGATGGCAACCTGCAACCAATTTTTATCGGTATGTAGAAACTTTTAAAAAGAAGGCGGACTGTTATGCCTTAGAATAAAAATACTTTATTTTCAAAACCCTGTAGTGACGACCAAAACAACCACGTTTAGAGGGTATAGAATGGGGACATTCTGTGGTATAATTTTGTTGTGTAAATTTTGACCGCCTCACCCCTCAGTACTGTCGTCTTGTGGTGGGTTCTCACAGACGTAGACGTCGCCAGTAATCTTGTCGTGCGCCTCATAGTGCCTCTCGAAGCGGTTCACGATAGCCTCGTGAGTAAAGTTCAGGTACAACGGCTGGGTGAGATCTAGGAGGATCTCCTCTGACGTCAGAAGGTCCACCAACTCTGCGCGCTCCGGAGGACAAAACACTGTCACGCTTTCGTATGTTGTTTTGTTCGGCTGGAAGATTGGAAAGGTAATTAGGTCACTGTGACTGTGTTACAAAAATAAAACAAATGAACGGCATTAAGAGATTTTGCGACCCAGTCGCCATACATGTAGTATGATTCAAACTTTATGGCGGTTCTGAACAAGACACAAGAGTCGAGTGGCTGCGCAGTAACAATTTCACGTGTCAGCGAGACTGAGGGGCGGAGTATTGCGCAGTCAGTAGCGCACTTCACAGCAGCCATTAAGTTTGAATCGAACTGTACCACGAACAAACATTGAACCATGCTATTTCTGTTAAGGCGCTAACAAGCGACTTTTACAGATTGTAAACTGACAATCATGTCAAAATAGTGTAAATAATTTGAAAAAAAAATTGTTAAACTAGAACATTCTCTTAATTATTTAGTATGTGAATATTTTTGATTAAGTTCATATTAAATAGTTTAATTAACTCGTGAAGTTGTGTCTGATGAGGACAAAACATTGATAATCACAAAATCTACCAGGAATGTTTAAACGAAACTTTTACTATCTTACAGGCAATTTTATTATCTATCTTTTAGTATACGCCTTTTTTTAAGTTAAAGAATACTATCTTTTCTTTTATGTTTTCGACTAAACTTTGAGAGTTTTGGACGCAGCGCATACGATTCTCTGGTCGCTCAAGGTCGCCGGCGTATATCGTCGCCTTAAGAGATTTAGTGACCAAGTCGCCATACATGTACGATTCAAACTTTATGGCGGTTCTGAACAAGAGTCGAGTGGCCGCGCAGTAACAATTTCACGTGTCAGCGAGAGTGAGGGGCGGAGAATTGCAAAGTCAGTAGCGAACTTCACAGCAGCCATTAAGTTTGAATCGAACTGTACCATGAACAAACACTGAACTGTGCTATTTCTGTTAACTTCTAGAAACGTTCGCATTCTTGTCTCAGCCTCAATCAGTAAAAAATGCATCTAATTTAAATACATCGATTGATATTGATTTTCAACGTTTTGAATTAGTAGACTATTACACTCTGGGATTTAAATGTTGACCCATCTGGATCCTAAAGCCGCCATCCTTCCGAACTCAAATCAAATGAATATTCCCAAAATCTCATGCAGTTGAACACTACCCTCGCAGGCTCGCACTGACATAACATCATCTATCCTTTCTTCCTCCATAAAATACAAAACTAGTGTTTTTTTAAGTATTTCAACAGTTCAATTGAGCATGTGTTCATGTCCATGTTTGGTCTACAAAATCGTCATCCTCATAGAATTTTACATCGTTTAGGTTATCACGGTTATTATGTCGTATTGGATTACTGACAGCTCGTGTACCTATATAGTCGTTTCAATGTCTGCTCCTGACGTTCGTTTCAATAATATAATATCATTGGTGTCTACGCTATTCACAGATATTACGCTTCATCGTTTTAGTAGCTTATAATCACCAATGAACTATGTAGATTAAAAAAAATTGGGTAAATTTAAAAAACATAATCTGTTTAAAAGTAGCCTGAAGTAATAATTATAAGTACGAGTAATCAATACAAATACGGCGAATTTCAGATTACCTAACAAATCTGTAAGACAAGTACCTAGTGCCTGTGCACGTTTATCTGACGACTAGCGACCCGAACCGGCTTCGCATGGGCCTATAGCCTTCCTCGATAAATGGACTATCCAATACAAAAATAATTTTTCAGTTTCAGTAGATCCTGAGATTAGCGCGTTCAACCAAACAAACAAACAAACCAACTCTTTAGCTTTATAATATTATATAGTATAGATGTAAGTATTGTATCTTATTTTTTTTTGGTACAACTTACACTTATTTATAATGCATGCATAATAACAATAGTCAAAGTTATTTCAAGAATAAACCTAATAACTATAGCTATTTGGCTGCTTTTTGTGTGATGATATAAAAATAAAGTATAGTGCTTACGCAGTTGTCAGGTGGATTCGAAAAAGTTTACCGCACGAAAGAACCTTCACTTTACGACGTTCTTGTCTGGCCAGAGGCAATCAAAGGTGTATTCTCTCTAAAATTAGGCACCGTCTCAGAAAGGTCAGAATCTAGCTTGAATCCCGAAGATCTTCTTACCTATAGTCAGTTACCTAATTTCGTGTACATAAATGATACGTTTAGCAGACCAATTTTTCTTAAAGCTTAGATTACGTCCAAAACGCCCACAAAAACCTACGTGAAAATTAATGGGTTAGAAAGATAAGACATTTTTCACTTTTATATCCCTCGCTTTTCTTTAGACTTTCAGCAAGAATGCTAGAGCTTAGTAAAACTTGCTGACTGTTCGAAGACTATCACTGACAATGATAAAATTCAGAACATACGGTTTGCTGGAATCTAAAAGTATACACTGAAAAAAGAAAACAGTCAGTTTATTCAAAGAAAATGGAGTAATCACCTATACATTTATTATGCCAGGGGAGGCCAACTTGATTTAAGCCAAGATCTACTATTTACTGACTACGCTCTGGGCGATCAACCAATTATATTATAATCATTATTTCTTCATAAACTTAACATGAAATGTATTGAAATTTTAACTGAGTAAATGAAGAAATACACAAGTAGATAGTATTTTATTAAGAAGGGAACACAATATAATTGTAGAATATTTTTAGTATCAACTTATGTTCGTGTGAGCACTACATCTGCGATCGACTGGCTTAACAATCGCGATCGACCGGTTGGCCATCCCTGAAATATGCATGTAGGCTATATTTTGGGTATGTGTGCAAGTGTAAACATATAAACTCACGTACACCAACAAATAGACCCGAAATATCTACCACACAAATATTTGCCAGGGTCACGCAGCGTAGTAACCAATCGCTCAGTCACTACGCTAACCAAGTTGCCAATATAATGTGTTTAAACTTGATAACGTATCACATAATCTATGTAGCATAACAGTTATTTAATATATTATAATAGTTTCAACTCTCATGGGTCGTCATTAGTAGACAAGGCGTGACTACGGGTAAGTTTCAAATTACATTTTCTATGCAGAACTAGAGTGATATGAAAATACCTAAGTTCGTAACAAGTTCTCATTAATGCAGGTAGGGCCCATGTTATAGTGAAACATAAAAGAATAAAAAATATTAAACTATTTTATCATTAAACGAAACGTGAGTATTGTTACACATATAGACGACGGACGAACCGGCTACATTCACAGTTCTCAGTCTATAATGTAAAATTTAAACTGGTAAGGGATGATTTCAGACGGTCCACGAAGATGACTAGGTTTAGAATTCAGACTAGATTTGTATTCAGTCTAGATTCTTCGAGGATTATCGTCTGTTTAGCTACTTTATATAATTAAGAGGGGCACATAATCCTGGTTTGGCTCTCCGCCCTGATGTCTTTATGAAGTATACATTAGGTCTATTTAGTTGGGAAGAGTTGTGAAAGTTCAATTTTGTAAGAATAGTGTGAACCACGGAACAGATAAATAGAGTGTTTAATTCATCTGTTCCGTGGTGTGAACCACTGACTTGTAATAAAGACTATTATTTTATTTTACTGTTTGTATTATCGTTCTTACTCATTTCAATTCAAGCGATAACGCTCAAAAGATTTTCATAATCAGTCACCATGCTATATATGATCTGTCAGATTCTGTTTGTGTCTTTGCGCTAAAAATCTCTCTTAATTCTACAAAAGTTACCGAATTTACATTTAAATGTGATACGCTAATGACCATTACGATTAACCGAAAATAGTCCAAGATATTCAAGATTCAAATAAGATACCAATTTACAGAAAGTTTTCCATTATCATTTCAAAACTTTGTTATTATGAAAAAGACGAGCAACTTTTCATCTCTTATCAGCTCAAGTCTTCGGCATTCGCACGAGAAAGAACTTTATTTTGTCATAATCTCTTTAAATAGATAAAATATAAGAACATTTAAAATATAAGCGCGAAACCAACCCAAACGATTCTTAACATTGTGGTCCTTATACCTACCGTCTGACGGCACTTAAAAAGAATATTGAGTACCCCCCCTTTTCTTTGACTTTTGACTTTTAATTATAAGTAACAAAGGGTGTTTCCTTACACTCGTTAATCTTACATCATTAATAGATTTATAAATATATAAGCACTAGCTTCTGCCCGCGGCTTCGCCCGCGTGAAAAGAACGACTATCCCAAGGGAACACATTACCGGGATAAAAAGTATCCTATGTGTTAATCCAGAAAATGGTCTACCTATGTGCCAATTTTCATGCAAATCTGTTCAACGGTTTACGTGTGATTGAGTAACAAACATCCAAACATCTTTACAAACTTTCACATTTATAATATTAGTAGGATTAAAAAAAGGATAAAAAATCCAAAAATGTACAGAGTGTTGTCGTTTAAGTATTCGATTTTTTATGAAATTTTAATATAGATTTTTTATGATATTTTTTTGGATGTGAATATACTTTTTAGTTTCTAAGGACAATGTAGTATTACTGGTTAAAGGAAACGCCTTTTGATAAATAACATACTGTACACACACGACAAATTGGCTATTTTAATTACCGCTCAGGGACGATTGAACCAGATTAAGGTAACCGACAGTGTTATTCTGTTAATATCTCTTGCTGAATTTAGATGAAGTAGGCTTTACTCAAATGTGATTGGGTGTGTCACGCCAGTCGCATGCACAATGATCGCTGAGCAAAAGTCTCCAGGCAATGAGTGCCTGATGATGATGGACGTGGACGGCCCAAAAAGAGGTGGCGAGATGACAAGGCTGGGATGCGCGGGAAAAAAATTGCTGGCAGGACTTGGGAGAGGCCATTATCTAGTAGTGAGACAGCATAGGCTAGAGGAAGAAAAGGAAGAAAAAAGCTTGAGATGAGTTGACATCAAGCTGAATGACAGTTTACTTTAAACTCACTGCATCTAAATCATTGAGGAAGATTTTAACAGAATAGACCGCCTAATTAAAGTTAAGTTGTTCAAAACCAACATAAGTTTATCGGAGACTTTAAATTCATGTCATCCCTCACAATTTTTATCAAAATGAAAGTGACAGCATCAATTTAAAGTCTATGTTAAACTAATGTTAGCTTTGTGCAACTCACTGTAAGTGATTACAGTTTTCCATTTGGTTTTAACGATGCTTCGTGCATTAGTTAGAAAAACCGAGATTTGCTAGGCATAGAAGCACTTGTGGTGACGAGCTCTTGTGGCCGCTTACGTCACGAGATAAGTGATAGTGTAGGAAAAGTCGAAAACGATGCCAAGTTAAATGCCGTAGTCTGGGAGTTACATAATAACACTAAGATATTGGATTTTTTACCCCAATTCGCTATAATTGAGGAGAAATAAGTTGTTACGGCAACAAATTTGGGGATATTGTTGTTTAAATTAGTCAATTTGCTTCGAAGTAAGTAGAGGCAATTTATTTTACTTATTATTTGGTTAACGTCAGTATGGGTTTCAGCAATCTCAAAACACTATTAGTGATCACTTCATCTTCCAAAACAAATTCCCAACTTTTGGTTTCAGAAAAATAACCATCTCCCAATTATATTGGGTTCGGCTTCCAGTCTAACCGTATTCAGCTGAATACCAGTGCTTTACATGGAGCGACTGCCTGTCTGACCTCCAAAACCCAGTTGGGTAACACGATACCTCTTGGTAAGACTGGTCTTTGAGACTTTGTCAGACTGTCTGGCTTCTGAAGCCAGACAGTCCGAAGATATACGAGTGACATTCGGGACCAACAGCTTTACGCGCTTTCCGATACACGAAGGGAACTCTGGTATGAAATGGATGCTCACCCATCCACTGACCGACTGCGGCAAGCATAGCTCAACCATTTCCGATCGATCCTTAAGCCTCAAGCTTCTTGGTTACAGAAAAATATAAAGCCTTAAAACACGAACCTTCTAACGGGTTCTAAACAAAAGAAAACTAATTTTCCTTGCGCTTTAGTTCCTCTTCTCAATCCCTTACGACACGTCCATTTCTAGACACGGCATATTATTAAATAATGCATGTAGTACAGCCGAGCTGCAAACAGGTGAAATAGCTCGTTAGCTTCTCTGTGATGCCATTCCTTGAGGCACGAAGGCAGAAAATAGGTTTAGAATGCCCACTGCATACAAATCGACCAGTTTTCTGAGACGGCAAGCGGAGAAAAATTAGGTTAAACTTTGTTAAAAATTGTTTACAAAAGGAAAATAAAAGAAAGCCTGTGTAAGTACTTCACCATGCATAATTATACACAACTGTAAAGATGTAAGGTTAAATAAATAAAGCTCATATTATTATAGTAAAAGCTAGGAACATATTATAATCATAATACGAGAAGTCTACTCTATATCGGTTATAAAGTTTGTATGACACGAGTTTTGCCGACAGCTTTATTCTTCGACAAGTAATAAAGTAGGTAGTTAACGTTGGGCGTTGATTTGGAAATATCTAGCTCAGAAAAGACGTTAAGCAATGAGATGTTAACATCTCCAAGTGAGATAATGTATATCTTTGTTATAGGTTGGTTGGTAGACTAGTATTTAGGTCTGATGGCCCAGTGGGAAAGGATCATGCCAGGATTTGTACGAACAATAAAGATGTTTAGAAGTTGAAACTCTCATTCTAATTCTTATACTCTTGGGTACATAAAGAGTATCTTCAGGAATTTACAATATTTTTAAAACCCAGAATTAAAAATTAACTTTAAAAGTGAATAGTTTATCGAAAAGCTCATTATTTCAGAATGAAATGGCGACTGACAGTAACAGTGCCACTGACAGCCGACGTTTCGCAGTTCTTACACTGAAAATGCATCTTTTTATGGGAAATAATGTCACAAATAATGGATTGATAGTGTACTTTTTCAACTCCGCTGTTGTAAACAAAGATTCAAATCACTTGTCTGTCAATTTGATAGATCCGTTAATGTCACTTGTCACTTTCTTTTTTTTATAAACACAAAATAGGCAACGAGATGAAACGAACAACTGTTATTTTCATTTCGAAATATTTTAATTATGCAGGGGTTTAAAAATATGGTAAGTATATAAGTCTAGTACTGGTACTACTAAAATATTGTAAACCCTCAATTTTTTTTTTTTGCATACAAGTGGCTCTGTGGATCTCGCCACGATTCTTTTGGTGTAGGCGTTTAAATGTAAACGTAACGATCGTGTCTAGATGATGATCCATTACATTTAATATCTTTATCAAAACCAGCAGTTTGAACGACAAGCCTAGTCATAGCTAGTTGATTAAGTTATGGTGTGGTCATGGTCATTATTGCTTACTAGCATTAGCCCGTGAGTTCGTCTGTGAGAATTTTCTTACAGATTCCAAATTTTTTCGTTAATTAAAAATACAGATAACGAAGCTTCTTATTAGCGAAGGAATTTTCAGAATCGGACCAACAGTTTCGGAGAGTTGCGCGTTGAAACAAACTCTTCAGTTTTATAATATTAGAAGGAAAGATAGAAGAGTAGATCCAAGTTTACGATAATATTCGATTTGGCCTCACTACCACTTATTTTAATACTTCATAATACTAATACTTACAATATATTTTTATGGAAGATAAAATGCTAAAATAGAATGAAAATATAAACAGCTGTTTGCTAATCTTCTATTTACTTATAGTCTTACTAAAACTCGAGAACGGCTAGACCGAGTTGGCTAATTTTGGTCTTGAATATTTGTGGAAGTCTAGAAAATTTATAAATCAATTGACAGGCCAACGTCTGTCGGGTCAGCTAGTAATAATATATATTCTTTTTATGTATAAAACTACATTTCAGTTTAATTAGTTTATATAATATTTTAATTGTGAAAGTCCATCTGTGTGATATTAGTTATAACAGATACGATTAACCTGAAGTTACCTTGCTGTGCTCTATCAGGGTCATGTACTAACTTATAGTATACATAGTGCATGAAATAAATAAACATAAAATGCCAAAGTTTGTTTGTTTCTTAGAGATAAACTCCATAAGTAATAGCCCGATTAAAAAACTGATTTCACTCATAGAAAGCTTACACTGTTGGAGAGTGCCATTATTTATGGTACAAAGGCACATCAAGCTACAACAGTCTGTCAAATTGCTTTGATAGACTTTAAACTTTAATTCAAAAGGATAAGATTCATATTCAATTGAGAAAATTTGACAGTTTGTTATGGCGTGATGTGCTGGCGTTTGTATACATGACTATTATGAGGACGAAGTCACGGGTAGAAGCTAGTATATAATAGAATATTCTTAACAGTGAGCCTTTTATACTTTCTTGTGTTGTGTTAGTAAGCAAACTTGCAAACGTCACGTTCCAAACTCATTTCCTGAGCCGGTTTTATGGATTAAAATAGAAACAACCCTTAACCTTTACGTTAAGTAATGACATTTTCGTTTACACAGGCTTAATGTTTAGGTGGAATAATGTAGCACTCTGGTTTTATCAGTTTCTGGTTCCACAAGTTTCAGAATTTAATTCGGCTTAAGCAAATAATAATACTTAGTCATCAAAATTTTATGAATCTACTTGATTTTGGTGACCTGCGCAACTTCCTCAGAATGGTAACGGAAACATTCTATGAGCTATTAGAAATGTTTAGGCCAATCATAACTAAAAACTCGTGCATACGTGCGCACGCATCGGTCGCCGTTGCTCACTGCCCTTGCGTGGTTTACAACAAGCGTTTACACTGTGGAATACGTGTTTATAACGGCGACATCCACACGCGGTTTACAACCGCACATCCGTCCACAGAGGTTGTTGAAGGTCAAACGAATTTTTGTTGCAAACAAACGGTAGAGACCGATGTGGAGGGCTTGTTTACAACAGTCTGGCCGGGGTTTAACTTTTACTTTGGGACCAATCTCCTCCTCAACCTCGCAACAAAACAGTCGGCTGATGCTCGCGACGTCGTCAGCATTATTGTCGGGGTTATAATTTTTTTGCGCGGTTCACAATTCTTTTTTTTTTTTAATAAAAGTAGCCTAAGTTACTCCTTATAACATCACATATCAGCTAATAAAAGTCCCTTTAAAATCAGTCCAGGCGTTTCAGAGATTGACCGGAACAAACAGACAGACAGACAACATTTTTAAAAATTGTTTATCTTTGTGTTAGTACCGTATATACTTTTTTTTTAATCTTTATTTATTTAAGGGGGCTTTGTCACATAGTGATAATGTCAACACCCCCATAACAAAACATTGAATGAATGATTTTTATCATAAACAAGAATGAGGAAAGCTTCGGATTACGTAAATTGTTATTTCTCAAGTATAAGAGCTGAGAAAATAAGACGCTGTACCATTTCCAGTACCCACTTCAATTTTAATCTCGAAGTAAGTTGTTAAGGCACAAAAGGTTTTGAATAATTAAATGTAGGACCTTTGACGTAAAATGCACGACAGTAGATTCGTTTTCAAGTTTTTTTATGTAAAAAAAAACGAACCTTTTTATTAAGGTACTGATTAATAATAATAATAATATATTTATTTCAGGTAACAAAGACCTGTAAACACATACTTATAAACTAACATACATACCTACAATACAGTATGTGTTAGTATAGTAACTTATGCCTATGTTATCTAGCAACCTCACTCCAATGATGACTTAACGGTACTTACTACGACTGCACCTGATCTTACTAATTATGAGAGTTCATCATCTGCGTAGCCTTTATCCAAATATGTTTTCCAGCCAGTATTTTACTTGGAGCAACTGCCTATCTAACCTCCACAACCCAGTTAAAAACGAATACTGGTTGTTTGACTTTCTGGTTTCTGACTACCCATAACGACTCTCAAAGTTATACAACTGACAGCCGTGACCAAGGGCTTTACGTGCTTTTCGAGGCTCGACAGGAACTCGGAATGAAATGGATGGCCACCCATCCACAGACCGACCGCAACAAGCGTAGCCTGCCTGCGTACCTTGACCGGTCAATCCGTAAGTACAGCTTTTAGCCACGTTGATTAATTGATAATGAACTAAAATAAATTAATGTCGTGCTCACAATATTCAGTTATATTTGTGAGGTATTCTACTTTAATTTTATTAAATGAAAAGTTAGTAAACGTGTTCTCTTTCTTAACACACAGCAACACAGAACAGGGACAAAATTTACAAAAACAAAAATAATGTTTTACGTCTTAAAACAGGAAAGAACCACGTAGTAAGTATGTCAGTACTTTATGGAAAGACCACACAGTAAATTTTAACTTTTAAATTTCAAATGCCCTAAGGCTAAGAATAAATTCTGTTCTTAAATATCAACATAAGTTAAGGTTCTTTTATCAGAAAAATAATTTCAAGCATGTTCCAGTTTTATTTTTTTCCAGTTTATCTATTATTACATCAACCACCTTAGATTTGTTAAGTGAACGAACTGAAAGATTCTCAAAATAATCAAACTAGTTAAAAGTAGAAGCAATCGAATTTTTATCTGAGGAAAAATGAGTTAAAATAACCAATTGAAGAGTTTCGCTAAGATTCTTCGATTGTAATTTTGTGGATAATGGTGTGGATTACATGTTTGTTAATTTAGTTTGTGAACTTTTATTGTTACGTTTTAATATAATGACAGCTTTTTGAGGCTAATAAACGAATAATTACCTTACTTACCGTACTTGTACAGCCGGGGAAATGCACACAGATCGGATCTTCAGGCCAATTCTTCGCTACATAAAAATGGAAGTCCCACACCTTGTTGTTTAGATATGTTTGAATCGTTTGATGAAACTAGAAATGAAAAGAGAAATGCATCAACATTGAGACTATTATTTTATAACGTTTTTTCGATCGCAGAACGAGCAAAAACATGTAAACAGTTGGTCTCATTCTAAGCTGATTTTCTCCTAAACTATTGATTGAAATGTTATGAGTATCATAAATACCCAGTTCGTAAAACACGGTATTTTTGATACCTAACCACTATAAAATAGCTTTTATCTATAAGTTGAAATTTTTAGTTACTTATTTCACGAGAAAATTGCTTTTGAACGTGACTGTACATTTTGGAACCGTTTTGGGGTTGAAACGCTCGGCTCGTGCGGTCGAGTGCCCATGTCCTTTTTAAAGAAATATCCAAACGTTTAGTTGACACTTTTCGTGACCTTACAGCTAGTTACTATCTTGGAGGTTAAGCATTGCTATTGCATTGCAATGTCGCTAGTTCCTTAGGCAAATTACAAATTGACAGCAATGTGGAGGTATTTACCACCTTATTATAGTTTTTTGTTTAATTGTTCTGGGATATTGTTCTTTGTTTTTTTATTTTTTTTGCCTCTATATTATATAGATATTAAAAAAAATAAAAAAATAAAATCGATTCAGTTTGATTTAATTGTATAACTTTCAAGTCAAAATAAAACACGAATTTTAATAACGTTCTATTTTCGAACGATCGTTCCTTAAACCTCCATGTTACTTTTTCGTGTTCACATTCACCACAGAAAAAGAAAACAAATATAAGTATGTACCTTAATCCAATATCAAAATTAATGACTAACATTTCCGCCCCAATCTAAAAGCCGATTGAAGTAAAATCTCATTAAAAGTTACCTTTAAAGATTCAGGCATATACTGCACTAAGATATCGGCCACAGCTGGGAGCTCGTCTTCTGAAACCAATCGAAAGTTTTTCCCTTCGGGCACGATTTCCATCTCTGAAACAAACGTTGTAACAGTTTTCATTTCGCTCAGGTACTAGGTAAATGGCGGGAAAGTGGGAAAGCGCTTGTGTGTCAAATGTGGGTCGGCAGGCAAAGGCAGCTATGCAAACTGCCAAGCATTGTGTCTTTGGTTATGAAAGTTGTACATATAGAACCTGTTCGAACCAGTAAAGGTTATCATTTACCTACGAGTTAATTGCTACCACAGGCTCATTTAATGGCATTTTGTGATTTAACCTTGTGTTAGTAACTAACTCTGAGCAAGTTTTTGGGAAAACTAAGCTTAAAGGTTTTATTTATTTTGCTTTACTTGTTTATGGAACTCGTTTGAAAATGTTATTAACGATACAATTAATTCTGTCGTGAAGTAGAAAAGTCACTATGCGCAAAATTTAAAAATCGACATAGTTTCGGTCACAAAAGTTATTTCACCCAGTCTCATCATCTAGGACAAGCCCGTCACTTTATTCTCATACCACTGCAACTTTTGGAAGTCAGAATCAACAGTGGCGACCACCAGAAAAGCGTCGAGACAATGAAGATCGTTAAGTCCCGGAGAAACATTACAACTGTCTTGGATCCCGTAACGAAATTAATCACAATAGTGGAGGAGTAAGAAAAACATAATTATCATCAACACCTGCCTAGCCTTTTTCCAACTATGTCGGGTTCAGCTTCTAGTGTAACCAGATGCAGTTGAATACCAATGTTTTTTAAGGATCGACTGACCTTCACAACCCAGTTACTGGGTAACACGATACCTCTTGGTAATTTAGGTGAACTGCCACTGATGCTAAGGGTTGATGGGTCATTTCATCGATGGAGAATTTTCCAGAATTTACCGACTGAACAAACAGCGCTCCGGTTATGTCACTCTCACTGTCATGTATCAACAATCTAGATACTACGTCATATTCCTTACGTAATATTTACCTACATGTCTTCGTCCCATTCCTAAAGGTTCAACGTTAACACTCATAACGACTTGTATTGTAAGTTAATCAGCCGCCATTCCTACAGTTTCCAAGAAGTATATATTATTACCGAGCCTTCTATGGTATCGATATCAGGTTAGAAGGAAATAGTGTTGTACTGCAGCATGCGAAGTGACGTTGACCTAAGGATATATTCATGCTAGCACACTCAATACCTTATCAACAAGGATTTTTTTTTTAAACAGACCACACAGTATAGTACTTTGTACAAACGCAAAAGTTCAAACACCTCTATTATTTTATTTTTTAGTTACAAACATTTATTGTGTATTAGATTGCTACCCGAATGAGGTTGTTAACTTCGGGCTCGTGTTATCACAATGAAAATCTGGTATAAGCGAATAATATCTAAGAAAATAATACAGCTACGAAGGTTGTAACGCTTGTAAAAGAAATAACATGCTAGGGTTACAACTTTCATTTGTTTTTCTATATTTTGTGCTACTTACTGCAAATGACATGTGATAAAATAATCCAACCACATATTTCCCGTTTAGTAGCTATCACTCTGTGTAAGAAAAAGAAATTCGTAGCGATAAAGGAAATTACCGCGAGCTTGCTACGAGCGTTCTACGCGGCGTAGCTGCTACGAGCTACGAGATCCGGAAAACGGGTCTTCATAAGAAAAAAGTGCCCTCTATATTATATAGACATACGACCGCTTTTAGTCAAGTGGCATCAGAAAAGTCTTGACACGACCTCATAAAATTCTTATATAAAATATAGAAAACAGAAAAATTGCAACAGCGGAGATTTAAAAGATAAAATCTTGGAGGGAAAAATGCACTGTGAGTGAAATTCTTGCCAAGGTACCACGGAGTGTCGTTGAAAGTGGATTACTGAATGTCAGCCAGATTTAATCTTATTGAGCTGTTTGTTTTATTTATAGTAAAGTATTTTCTGATATTTTCTCCGATTTTGTAGTGCAAGCTTTTTGTCGAGATTTAAAACATTTTGCTCTAAGATTTTACTGCTGTTTGAGTGTAGTTATGCGTCATTACTGATTCAACATATGCAGTTACATGAATTAATCAAACTTCTTTTTCTAACTTAACCTACATCAATGTAGGCCAACAATCTTTCATAAAAAAGGTGTTATTTGCTACGTTGTAATTTTTAAACAAATTAAGTCATCTCTTAATTTTTCACCCGTAGAGGTGGAATATTTTCATGAAAGGACAATGCCAGAAACTCTACAGAACTTTGCCCCACTCAATAAAAGTCATGTGCAATATGTAGCACCTTACTGTTTATTTATTGCTGATAACTAAACATTAGTCTTGCGGTTTCCGTTTAAATCTAAAAACAATAAAGACTTTGATTATAGGCTAAATTGTATTTTAGGTAAAATGAGTTTGTATTTTGTGGCCTCCCCACAAAATACAAACTCATTTTACCTAAATTTTATTTTATTTCGTAATCCGCAAGTTCTAAAGAAAAACAATTTAGTATAGAAAGGTTCTATATTCATTACAATTATTTTCATTAATTTACTTTTCTGTACAGGGGTGAGGCAGGATCTGGCATTGTCATTTATATGGGACCTACTTTTAGATAGATCATAATTGGGTGCAAGATAATAAACTCGCCGGGTGAAATCTTGCACTTAAGTTTTCACTCTATCTGTAATATATTTAAGCTCATTATCAATTAACCAATAAACACTGCTCGTATACATTGCTGTTTGCGCTACCACTTCGCGAGGTCATATAAACTGACATAGAATCTTGCATGTTGCACGACACTAAAATCACGCTCAACAAATGTTCTCGTGTCGTTGGGTGGTTATTCTGAACGTTTTATATGCGGGCGGTTAAATGAAGTGTAATTTGCTTACGTTGAGTTTATACGGGAAATTCGCTGTGACCTTGTTATGCAGTTTGTATTCACTTTGGGTCTTTAAGTTGGTGTCTGAAACTAAGACTGTACATGTTTTCAAAACCTCAAACGTCGAAAGTATAGTCACCTTGATGATAACTTTATTTTCGAGCCTTTTGGGGTTGAAACTCTTGGGTCGTGGGTTCCGAGTGCTCATCTACTTTTCAAGGAATGGTTCAAAAGGTTAGTAGACATCCCTTTTTTTTATTTTTTTTTAAAACATTGCCCCACACTAGGAATTACTCCTGTGTCGTGGGTGCGTTTACAAACATATAAACTCACATACACAAACAGCCAGACCCGGAACAACTATCTGTAGGCCATACGAATATTTGTTCCGTGCGGGAATCGAACCCGCGACACGCAGCGCAGCAGTCGATCGCTCAACCACTGCGCCAACCGTGTCGTCAAATCCAAGAGCTGGTTTTTACCTTGGTCAGAGGTTAAGCATTGCCATCCAACGTGGCAATGCCGCCAGTCTCTTGGACACATTCCCAGATGGCGGCGATGTGGAGGAATTTATTAATGCCTTATTATATTCGTTTTTTAGAGTATTCAGAGTATTTATTTGTTAAACATAGGTATTTATATAAAGCTGTTAGGTTGATATAGGTATATGGGCGCTATGCTTTGCCGTAAAGGCGTACAAATATTAAATAATATGTATTAAAAAATAACTAAAATACTTAAACACTAAATAAAACAAAACACTATAACCAAACGAAAAAATTAACTAAAAAAAAAACATTAAAATTATCATTTGTAAAAAATTCTAACATTTTTCCAGTAACAGCGACGTGAGAAATTTCTAAAATTTTGATAGAGGCATATTTTTTATACTGTCAGGTATTTTATTATACATTTTCGAAGCCATTCCACAAGAACTGTTTTCCGTCATAGCGGTTCTGCATTTTATGTTGCACAATTGATTTACGTATTGAGAACGCCTCGAAGTCTTTTTTACATCGGATATTTTATTTTTAGTTGTAGGTTTTCCTTTTTTATTATTCGTGTAAATATTATACATAAATAACCTAGTTTGAAATAAATGCCCACTCGTAAAATAAATAATAATAATATGTGGGGACATTTTCACACACGGCCATCTGACCCCAAACTAGGGAGACCCTGTACTATGGGTGTCAGACAGCTGATATACATACACAAATACATTTTTTTTTGTAAATACAGACATATATAGATAAACAACACCCAGACACAAGGCAAACACAAGTGCTCATCACACAAATGATTACCCCGCAACCCCGCAACACGCTGCGCAGCAGTCGATCGCTCAGCCACTGCGCCAACCGTGTCGGCGAAATGGAAGTTTAAAATGTAATTATTCTTTACTAGATTTTGCCCGCGACTTCGTCTGCGTTGACGTCAACTGTTAGTGTTAGCGCTGTCCTCTCACAAATTAAAAAACAAAACATACTTTACCAATCTTATTATATAAAAATCTTCTGTGCGTGTATATGAAAGTGAACTCCTTCTAAACGGCTGGACCGATTTTGATGATTTTTTTTGTGTGTTCCAGTGGATTCGAGAATGGTTTAGATTCACAATTGGACTCGGTAGGTGGAGCTGTAGGCGGGTTTTTTTTCAGTTCAGGACAAAATCTGCCGTGCTCGCTAGTTTAATATAAATAATGTACCTAACTATCTAAAATAGCAACAATCAATACAGTAGCTACTCATCTAAAATTCGTGTACTTAAAATGGATTTTACTTAACAGGTAAAGAAGGACTGTGACAGATAAGAACAATGTATGTGTGTGAAATGTCCCCACATATTATTATTATTATTATTATTATGTACAAGATGTCATATTAGTTTCGCCTTGAATTTCGTCGTGTTTTTATTCAAACCATTCTAAATACCAGTCTATGATTGTCGCACTGCAGGGTAAACGCTCTTCTCATACAGAGTAGGTACCAGCATTGATTACCACGCTTGTTCAGACCCAATTGGCAATTTCAGACTTCAATTAATTATAAAACAAAGTTGATGTTTCCCTACATCTATGTCAGTGATGTCCAAGATAACGTTAGAAAGTAGGTACATTTGAATTGAAAAAGTCACATTGCCACTGGTACTTGCCCAATATGTTTTATGCCACATGCTATTTATGTGTGTGTGGAAGTTTTAGATTAACTACAATTGTTAGCTCTATTACTCGTCTCCCCCCCACCTCCGGCCCCTTCTTCTAATCTAATGCCCCACTTCAATATGTTCTTCACACACTAGGAATTTGCGGTCTTCTAATAATCTTCTCTTACTGTGCCCTTCCCACACTTCTGATTTTGTTCATTCTTCCTTTCATATCCAGTCCATTCTTCTTTGGAACGAGCTTCCTATGGATATCAGGACGGCCACTAGCCGTTATGCATTTAAGCAGAAATTGCTAACTTACTTTTCACATAAGTAAGCAGAGTCATCTTATCAACCTCATTTATTTTCTTCTATATATATATATTATACATATTTATATATTTATGTATAGTTCTTTAAGTTATATTAGTTATATATGTATTTGTATAAGTTTTTTTTTACTATACACCTGCCATGTTATTTCTTCACCACCACTGGTTGACTGGTAGAAAATGCCTAAGGCATTAAGTCCGCCTTTGTATCTTTATGCATGAAGTATAAATAAATAGAAATAGGTTTTAAAAAGTAAGAAATACAACAGAATCGTCACCTTTGTCCAAGCTTATCTCTGTCCATGTTTTTAACAGGACTTTCTTTTTGATAGGAACTGATTAACCTGATTAATGTTAAAAGCTTTTTCTCCATAACAGACAGTACCTACTGTCTGAAACCTGTAACTTTGATCATCCTGTTTTGTTTTGTACCTACAACACAGGATGTTCAAAGTTACCAATTTGATTGGTTGGTCTTCGGGTTGGACGGCGGTTGGACGTTGGGTTACCAATTTGATTGGTTGGACTTCGAAGGCTAGTAAAATTGACGTTAACTTAGTTTGGTTTCACGAATAATGTATTGTTTTTGGATAGTGGGCAACTTTTTTAGGGTTCCATACCTCAAAAAGAAAAAACGAAACCCTTATAGGATCACTTTGTTGTCCGTCTGTCTCTCTGTCTGTCTGTCAAGACCCTTTATCTCGGGAACTCGTGGAGGTATTAAGTTGAAAATACAAGCATATACTCAAGTCTACGGTCGCTTGATGCTGTAAAAAAATCAACCCTTTAAGTTACCGTGTAAAGAGCTATGGTCGTTTATGTCGCAAAAAACGCATTTATAATATTAATTAAAGTATGGATAGTAGTTATGGATAAGTATAGAAGTATGGATATGTACCTACAGACATGTACATAACCCTCGGTGGGCGAGTCTGACTCGCACTTGTCCGGTTTTTTTTTATAAAGGAAAAAGATACTTTCCAAGTCATTATCTTTATGCTATTACTTGTGTACTTCTTCAATTTCGTCCTGTCAACAATCATGTTATCGCCGCCTCCCTTATCGTTCATATCATTCTTCACAGAATCCATACATCCTTTCTTGGCCTTCCAAAATACTTTCCAAGAATTGAAAACAATGACGTTAGGGGACTAATTGTTGAAATAAAACCCAGCGTCGACAAAAACATTCGGAAGCCATTCAAAATCATAAAGAAGAAAAACGTGAAAATGTATACTTTTTTTATTAGTAAAATACTCCTTTTGAATTTGAAATCGAATTGTTAACCGTTCCAAAGTTTTCACAAAAAGTATTAATTAGGGAAAACGTGACCACAAAATATAGAGATCGCCGCAGCCTTACGTACTTTGTGACGTGACTCTGTAACCAACACCGTGATTGCGAAAAAGCCACGTGATAACGGGACTTTAAAAACCATAATTTAAAAACATTAACTGTTGGACGTAAGTGACTCTCGGCCTATCGATTCCAAGGATACTGAGGTCGTATCGTGCTGTTGTGACGTTTTATGGGTAATAACCGGCATTTTGCGTTTAATGGGCATATGCAGACGTTATGGAGTGCCTGGGTTTATGTGAAACTCACTGGTTGTTTGAAATCTAGGTCACACGCCCGAAATTTTACGGCCTTAAATCCTGTCTAATGTCTGGTCTGATGTATTGTAAACGTCTTCCTATGAAAATAGAGATTCCTTGTCCTATTATGTTTTTTATTATTATTTATATTAATCATTGGGAAACTATTGTATTTTTTTTAATAAGGCAGTAAGTTACATATATCTTAACTTTTGGACAAATGTAAACAAGAAATTGCTATCTTATTAATATGTTGTTGGAACTGATAGCAACTAAATTGTTAGATAAAAATAATCAAAAACATTGGTACATAATAAGGATATTGTTATGTTACTTACATAAAAACAGGTGTTGTGTCTATAGCTAAGCTAGTTTATTTACACAAAATAAGTTGTTATTAACCAAAAGTTCTGTTACTGAAGACAAATAATTTCTTTAGGTATTTAAATCAGTTGCGGTTATTTTTTTATTTGGGTAATATTACTCTTTAATCCATTACTCTTAATATTATTAATGCGAGTTATAGTATAAAAAGTGATTTAACTACTGAACCGATTTAAGATAAGATAAGATAAGATAATTTTATTTGTTCCAACATGAGTATACATACAGAAAAAAAATCAGCATGCAAGTTGTTAAAAATATTATAAACAGGTCGTCATGCTTGCCTTAGACATGGCATACAAATATTTAAGCAAGTAGGTAAGTATAACCAATTTTTTAAATAGTAATATAACCACAATTATACAAACCAAATTAATCAAAATGTCATAGTTCACATAAAAAAACACATGTATCTAGTATGTATGTGTCATGTATGTAGTAGTCAAAATAAATAAGTCTAAAATAATTATAGGTAGTCATTCAAAATATTTTTCACATAAAAAATCATTAATGGTGTAATAGGCTCTTTCTGCTAAAATTTTTTTTACTTTTAATTTAAACTGCATGTCACTTAAAACTTTCCAACTTTTTGGTAATTTATTATAAATTATTGGAGCCATGCAAAAGACACCGATGAAATGTGGTACAGCTTCAAACCCAAGAAAGGACATACGTTACTTTTTAATCCATGACTTCGTACGCATTCCCCAACATAGTTTGTGGTTCGGCCGATGATGACGACTTCGTCTGCATTCGCGATAATCGCAATTCACACGGACGAAGTCGTGGAAAAAAGCTAGCAAATAAATAAAGCGTATTCGTAGCTGCGTAGCTTACGGCTACGCAGGTCTACGCAGGCCTACGCGCGTTTCAAAAAAATTTCATGGGTCAGCTACGAAACTTCGGTATTTCATCTATTCACATTCAATGTTGAATGTCGGTCGTGGGTTTTGGCTACGAAACTATGTCGTAGGCTTTTAAACCAGTTTGCTGTAGCAATCTACTATGAGGTTACGCCGCGGGGGATACTACAGAATTTCTATGCAAGAAGTTGAGACAGAACTAATAATTTTACACGAGCGTAAAGCGGTTACGTAGCCTTAAGCAATCCTGTCTACTATTTGCGTAGCAATAATCCACATTACATCATGCTCCTAGTGACTTCATACGGATTGCTGCGTATTTTAAACCTAATCTTTATTTTATGTTGTTATTAGGTAGGTAATATGATTGACTGTTCTTGTTATTTATAAAATCTTAAGTCGAACCTAGCCGTCTTTATTCACAACAGCATCTTGAAAACAATAGCTGAAGGCGTACGGTGCACCTGTGTTGAGGCATTTCGTTCGTCTGGTGATCTTTTAGGGAGGTATCTCCCTATTGGCTATCTTGTCGGGGTGAGGTGTCACAGAACACACACACTGGCGTTGGCCGATAGTTGCAACATTAAATAATGCAAAATGTTATCATTATCACTTTTATTTATTTATTGTATTAATAACTTTATACATATAATTGATAGTTATGTCGGGTTTACATATTCTTTACAGAATGTTATCTTGCTTATTTTTGTTAGATATTTACTATTATATTTCTTTTTATTTATTTACCTTTTAGTCGAGACTGTGGCCGCCCGTGGCATCTCTGCAAGGCCCTGTCAGAATACCAGCGCTGCGACATTTCATGCCGTAGCATTGTGCTGAGACAGGAGCCTTTTTGGTCTCGTACTGGTTTTATAAGTCTTTTTTTATGTTGTATTATTTGTAGGTATAACCTTTATGTTTGTGTTTACCTGTACGAGGTTTCAAATAAACAATTTTTCTCTCTTTCTTTCTTTCACAGCACAGTGACATTTGTGTTTAGAATTAGAAAGAAAAAAGTATTTATTCGCCTCCCAGGACAAAAACACATAAAAACAACATTAAAAAAGAAAACGAAAGTTGGTCCTGTATGAGGCCAAAAGGCTCCAATCTCAGCATGCCATGCATGTGCATTAGTGTTGCCCTTTGAAAGTGTGTTTATGTATGTACTAACAATAGTTTCTAAGTGGATCTCGTTGCCCCAAAATAAATAAATTTGAATTTGTTAATTAAGTACTGGCTTCCACCCGCGACTTCGCTCGCGTGAATGTCTGTTATCGCGGATACAGACGAAATCGCGGATTAAAACTTAGCCTATGTCCTTCCCCAGGGTTCATGCTATGCCGTTTTATTGTGAAAGCGTAACAGATACAGTTGCTTTCGCATTTATAATATTAGTATGGAAGTATAGATTGTTTAGCAATACAGCAAATGCAGCGTTTAATAATATTTAAATTTGTTCATTTTGTGAAGAGTATTGCTCCAATATTTGCATGCCAATTTGTGGCGAAATGTGTCTCTGAACTAACAAGAAAGTATCTACCATCTTTCGTATTATAACCGCATTTAAGCAAATAAATTATTTAACAAGGGGAATGGGCAGAACTATGTTCGATCACAATATAAATAGCCATGTTAAAAACTTTGCAGTAGGTTGGTACCTAGCTACAGTAACACTCATGTGTCTTCTACTAATGAATACGCGTAATTAGGGCTTGTATTGCGATATTAATGATCATAAACATTGAAAAATGGAACAGCATTTGAATGGAATATGATCTGATTATGGCAATTAAGGGGCTATTAAACGACTTTTACAGATTTTAAACTGACAATCACGTCAAAATGTGCAGTGTAAATGATTTGAAAAAAAAAATATGTTAAACTAGAACATTCTCTTAATCATTTGGTATGTGAATATTTTTAATTATATTCATATTAAATAGTTTAATTAACTCGTGAATTTGTGTCTGACGCGGACAAAACATTGACAATCACACAAAATCTACTAGGTATAATTAAACGAAACTTACACCATCTTACAGACAATTTTATTATCTAACTTTAAGTATACGCCTTTTTTAATTTTGAAATAATACTACTTTTATTTAATTTTTTCGACTAAACTTTGCGAGTTTTGGACGCAGAACTGATGCAGAACGGACGCAGTCTGCGTCCAAAACTCTCAAAATTTAGTCGAAAAAATTGAATAAAAGTAGTATTCTTTAACTTAAAAATAAAAGGCGTATACTAAAAGATAGATAATAAAATTGTCTGTAAGATGGTGTAAGTTTCGTTTAATTATACCTGGTAGATTTTGTGTGCTTGTCAATGTTTTGTCCGCGTCAGACACAACTTCACGAGTTAATTAAACTATTTAAAATAAATAAAATTAAAAATATTCACATACTAAATGATTAAGAGAATGTTCTAGTTTAACATATATTTTTTTCAAATCATTTACACTGCACATTTTGACGTGATTGTCAGTTTAAAATCTGTAAAAGTCGTTAAATAGCCCCTTAATTTAATCGGAACTTATTGAATCGTTCGTGGTGAATTTAGTGAAATAGAAAACCATTATTCGTATTTTTATTTAGCTTTATCTTTCATACGTACTTACCGTTTGAGGATAAATATGATTTCTGTTGTATCCAATTTTTTTATTACCATTTTTGTACGGATGCCATTTTTTTTTAAATAATAAAATATATCTTCAGGATACGGACGGACTTACAGGCTTGGACCAGTAACTCCAGAGATTAACCTGAACAAATACGAGTACAAACTGAACTTTAAATCCATGCTGCCATACTTTACCCATAGGTACTTTATCTATATAATAGAAATGAATCGTTGCTCGTTACTCTAGCTAAAACTCGAGAACGGCTAGGTCGATTTGGTCAATTTTGGTCTTGAAATATTTGTGAAAGTTCAGGGAAGTTTATACGGTAAGAAAATTAAAAAATCGATTGACAGGACAACGTCTGTCAGGTCAGCTAGTCCCTACTATAAATATTATAAATGCGAAAGTAACTCTGTCTGTTACGCTTTCACGATGAAACGGCTGAACCGATTTTGATCAAATTTGGTATGAAGATAGCTTGAATCCTGGGGAAGGACATAGGCTACTTTTTAATCCGCGACTTCTTATACATCAGCGTTAACCGACATTCACGCGGACGATGTCACGGGCCAATACTAGTTTATTATAATGTAGTGATGATAGTGAAAATCATAATTTGAAAATTATTTAATTAATTATTATATGTTACTTCGCCACGTCTAAGTTCCCGGTGAACTCTCGGTATTGAAGTTAAATACATAATTAGGTGCAGGTTAGTAGGTCGCTTTAATATTAATTGCCATGTCCGGACGCTGCTTATCTCAACGCCACAGGGATTATTTTTAACGAATGTCGCTAATTAGTGAGACATTTTGTATTTTGGACACTTTTGGGGACAAGGTTAAGCCGTAGGGAGGCTTAAATTTGCTGTTACAGGATTATTGGTAAAGCGCCTTGTCCACCAGAGACTAATTTCACGTGGAGCAGTTCTCGTTAAGTGTACAATGACTGGTCAGTTTATTATGGAAATGGATAGCTTGTTTTTGGGATTCTGATTCTGGAAATGTATCTCATCATCATCATCATCAATAGCCGGAAAACGTCCACTGTTGAACAAAGTCCTAATACGTCATATTATGTTTTTAATTATTGTGTAATTTAAGATTTAGTCCACTCTAACCAATTTGACGTAAACTTTAATGATAGTTGTGTTGTGATTAATAAATAAATCAAAACATTATCTTAAATACCGTTGTTGGTCCCAAAATACTGCTCCAAAATAATTATTGTATAGACTATTATATTGTCCTGAAAGCCCCACGAATAAATGAATAATATAAAAGAAATAAATGAACTCTGTCCTAAAATAGAACTAGTAGGTCTGGACAGGCAGACATAAATACGGTTATCTGAGTTTAATTTCATTAAAACATTTTTGACTTTGACTTTGCACTATACTATACTTTAATTCACTTTTTACTGTTTATTGTATTACCATATATATTTTTTACGAGTTCACTATACAAGGTGTAACGTTAAACACGCAAAACCTCAGACACCCCAAATGATTTTTAATTCTATTAACCTAATTCTGAGAGAAAAAAAATCATTTTAAAAAATGTAAAGATTTTATTTGCTGTTTTAGTTTTACCAAGACTCGTATTTGCATTGAAATAAGAACTATTATTATCACGCGTATGAGAAAATTTAAATTGGACGACAACCATTTGTGTTTGTTTACCTATATTGGCAGGTTTGCGCACGTGATGGCTTGACTTATTAATAAATAGGTAGATAGGGCAAAATGTTTAATGAAGATTTTTTGAAAAATGTGACCTTTATTAAAAAGTGTTTCAATTGATTCTGCTCGTCATTCTAATCAAACTATTTTCAGGTTTTGCGTATTTGACGTTACACCTTGTATAGCAAGTTCGAATTCTGAATTTATTATGTAACCTATCTTGGAAGGCGCTGGTGTCTGTGATACAATGATTTTCATTAATTAGTACAGGCACCAACGACACACTTTTTTCTGTAATGTTCATTTTAGTTAGAAATTTGTTTCGTGTGCCTTAAGTATGTTTTTTCTGAAAGTAAA
This sequence comes from Charanyca ferruginea, assembly GCA_947361185.1. Taxonomy (NCBI): domain Eukaryota; kingdom Metazoa; phylum Arthropoda; class Insecta; order Lepidoptera; family Noctuidae; genus Charanyca; species Charanyca ferruginea. The sequence goes on along the minus strand of OX376068.1, from coordinate 6,941,540 downwards.
TTTATTATACTAAACATTGTAGAGATAAATAAGACTCCAAATTACTGATCTGTGTTTTTCCTCATGGATAGTGTGATAATAATCAACGTCTCTGCCGAAATTAATCTGCGGAGGTAGACTAGCAATACATAATCTTTTACAGGTCGGCAGGTCCCTTAGTGATGACGTCTTTGAGTTATTTTTATCTTATATAACGAAGGTGCCTACCTACACCCATTTCGGTGTACGTCATTAATTTTTCAAACCTGTTTCTTAAATATTTATCTAACTTAAACTCAAGAATTTTGCGAGTTACGCAATTAATAAATGATTCTTTCATGAATTTGCAAGTTTTAGCAGAACGTTGAAACCAAAGTGATTCAAACTTCAGCATAATCCGGAACATTATTTAAACGGTACCGTAGGTGAATAAACAAATACATATAACTTTCTACCATTAAAATGTTTAAAAACACATCCAACATTCATTTTAATAATACCGTAAATGCTGTTGTATGTAATGTAGCTGCCTAATTAGTATGTCACGCGTTGTATAGAAAAGCTGGTCGCTATTAAATTTGCAATTTAAAGCAGGTAAGTAATACACCCCTGCAGTTGGCAGGAAGGGGTGGGCGAATGCAGCGGGCATTTCAAGGACACGCGTGACGTCATATCCGCACGTTCCGTCCTGGCTGGGGCTGCCAAACGTGCCAATCTGTGTACGAGGTCAAATAAAAAATGGTTTCCCTATGCAGTATGCATGCGTGAGTAGGTACACTTATTTAAAATTGTTACGATGCGACGATTGTTTACAAAATAATATGTTTTTTACTGCCAGAAAAGATCAGAAAATTATGAGATAATTTTAGAATTCGTACGGTAAACGCGGGTAAAAAACTATAGAAAAAAAGAAAAGTTCATTTACAAGCCTAAGAGATTATTGAAAGCTTTTTTGATTATAAAATACCCAACGCAATCAAAATCTGGACCAAAAATGGACAGTTAGTTACGCTATTATATCAAATGAAAGACAAAGGAGATTGAGCAAAAGTGTTATATGAACTGTGTTTTATTTTTGTTTAAAGTTAATTTCCAACATAAATACTAAAAACTCCAAATTAAACGTTTCCCAGCGAACATTCAGATATAATATTATTATACTGTTTGTATTTGGTGCCTCTTTGCACAAGCGTATAGTTGAGGTATCCTCACAGAAATACCACTATTGTATCGTTATAGGAGACCAGTTCCCTGTTCCCTCGAACAGTCTCTTTTAGGATCTTATATAACATAGAGTTTAAATAATCATTCGAATCAGTTTTAAGGTGTTCCTTAGGGACACTATCTAAATTAGCTGAATACGGGAATACCCGTGAAGCGAGAGTTCGTTAAAGTAGAATGAACATTCACAATTATTATGATCAAATATGCTGAATATAATTGCGTAAGTTAGTTTGTATGTTATGCAATTAATTAATTTTGTAGCAATTATAAATGCTTTTGTTAATTTTATTTGTTACTTGGCTGGGTTGTTTAATTTGAAATTCTTAGCGTTCAAAGTTTTAATGATATTAAGCAAAAGAGAAGCAAGACCCAAAACAATATTCTTCGCCAATTCAACTAATTGGTAATTTCCGTAATTTAAATAAGTTTGATTGGATAATCAAAGGTTTTTTAAAACAAATGTGACACACAACTTAAAGTCAAAGTTTAGTTGTACATTTGTATAATAGGTTGTAAATGGTGGTTTGTGTGTGAGTTTTATGTTTCTAAACGCACCATAGAGACACAAGAAAAATTCTTAGTGATGGGCGATATTTTTTTAAACCAAAAAACCGTTCATAGACTAGAGACAATAGTAAGTTTTGGCTCCAGAGGCGCAAACATTACTTAAATAATTAAAAACCAATAGAATGAAAATAATTAAATTTTTATTTTAAATAGAGGCCTTTTTGAGAGATTGAAACTAAGACAGTTTGTAGAATTATCTCCCAGTTTAAATTAAATATATTAGCCTCCAATGCCCTAACTAAGTACATATGTCATAAAACAATTTGGCTCACATTACCTACATCATTAGGTATACCTACTACACAATAGCACGTGCAATATAAAGTGCATCAGGAAATTGCAGTTTATTTTAAACTGCATAAGAACAGTTTAAACTGCAATTTCCTGAATGTATGCATATTGTGCAGTCATGCGCAGCAATTCTAACTTATTCTTCAATAAACGATCACGCCGAGATTCGATACAATCATCACTACATATTATAAAACAAAATCCCCCGCCGCGTCTGTCTGTCCCTATGTATGCTTAGATCTTTAAAACTACGCAACGGGTTTTGATGCGGGTTTTTTAATAGATAGAGTGATTCAAGAGGAAGGTTTTAGTATATTTTGGCCGCGTACATCATCTAGTATATCATATTTTTCTTGTAGGTTTGTTTGTAATATATTATCATCATTTATTTGTTTATATTAGGATCTCCAATAAAAGATATACACAAAACATTACATAATAATAACATTACATCATATAACATCATCATCATCTTCCTGCACTTATCCCATGTTACTTGGGGTCGGCGCAACACGTTTTCTTCTTCCATCCCGTTCTGTCAACAGTCGATATCACTGACTTCTCTGTCATATCATTCTTCACACAATCCATCCATCATTTCTTCGGCCTTCCTCTTCTTCTCCACCCATCCACATTTATATTTATAACTCTGTTTTTTGTTTGTTTGTAATAGATAGTATAGATAGAGAAATTTAAAAAATACTTAACCGATTTTAAAGATTCTTTCACAAAAATAGAGATCCGTAAGAAATATCACGCAGACGAAGTCGCGGGCCAAGTACTAGTTTTAAAAAAAGACAATTTTGTCATTTTTTAGGGTTCCGTACCTCAAAAGGAAAAAACGGAATCTTTATAGGATCACTTTGTTGTCCGTCTGTTTGTCTGTTCGTCTGTCTGTCAAGACCCCCTTTATCTCGGGAACGCGTGGAGTTATCAAGTTGAAATTAAAACCACATACTCAAGTCTACGGTCCCTTTGAAACTGTGTGAAAAATGAACCTTCAATGTTAACGTGAAAAAAAGATACGGCCGTTTATGCCGCAAAAAACGTATATTTCGACACTATCAAGGGAATCACAATAGATAGGGTACTTGTCGTTGGCCAAGACCTATGAAATTTAGCAACTAATATCGTCTCATACTACAAGTACAGGGAAAAGTCTGAAAACTTTTCATTTGTAATTAAATTACAAAAAAATATTTATAACTAGCTTTTGCCCGCGATAACGTCCGCGTGAATGTCGGTTATCGCGGATGCAGACGAAATTATGGAGTAAAAAGTAGAGCTGTATTTTTCCCCAGGGTTTAAGTTATTTTCATACCAAATATCATCAAAATCGGTTCAGCCGTTTTATCGTAAAATCGTAACAGACAGAGCTAGTTTCACATTTATAATATTAAAGTATGAATATGTATGGATTAGTACGGAAATATGGATATGTACCTACTTTGTACGGAACCCTCGGTGGGTGAGTCCGACTCGCACTTGTGTGTGCACTTTTTGTTTACAATGAATAAACTCAAAAAATACTTAACCGATTAAAAAACAGAACCATTAATAGGAAGCTACGATATCCTTGAGTGCTATAAGCTGCTAAATTAGAGACCCGTAGAAAATATCACGCGGACGAAATCGCGGGCCAAATGCTAGTTTTTAAATAAAGACTAACTCGGCAAATTTTCTTTCCTATAACGCTTTTACAATTTGGACATTTCTATAGTAGAGATATGGGTCGTTCGGTATTTAACTGATGAAAACTAAAAGAGGATTAGGGAATCGTCGAACGAAGTTTTATGGGTAGACTTTCTTATCAAAGGGATTGGCTCTACTTTGATAAGACAGTTGGGGTTCTGTGAGAATAATGTACGTTTGGAAAGACAGTTATACGATTTGGAGAAGTGAAGCTTGCCACTGCAACAAAAGGGCAAGGCAATAGAGGTTGAAAAGAAATGGTATTTTATATTAATTTCTCTAAAATTCTAATGTCTTGGTATAGATGTGGACACAAACCACGGTTTCAAAGCCAAAGACTGCAATTTCAACCATAGATGAGCAAAGATGCGTAGCAAAGGATATGTGTAATGAAAAGATTTTTCAAAAAAAAAACGGCCGTCAGAAACTAAAAAGTTTTAAATAACTTTAGCACAGAACATACATTACTTTAGTTTCGGAAGTCGGTGGCGGTGGCTTTGTTGTTTTGTATTGCCTATTAATTAATAATAATAATAAAAAAACGTCATCCAAGTATTTATTTTAGGATTTGGTTGATTTTCTCAAAAAGGGCTGGATCAATTTTGGTAAAATTTATATGGGACCATTTCGGAATGAACCCTTTTCGAACTTGAAAGAGTTTTGCAAATCCGTTTATATGTGACAGAGTTATGCCCGAACACACATAAAAAAAATAATATAAACATCCGAATTGATAACCTCCACCTTTTTAAAGTCGGTTAAAAATGACCAATGGCATCGCTTCGTTTTCATAACATGAACAAAGCTAGCGCTCTAATTGGTTGGCTTCACATACATCCCTCGCTATGCGTCCTCGCACATCCCTGGTTCACGCAGCCTTAAGATGTAGGTATCAAGAGTTACAGTCTCTTTTGAATTCCGAATTGGACAGATAACGATTTTCCGAATGACGTATGAGCTGAAACGCGAGGAATAAGATGTATGACCGTTTTTATTCTTGGTGAAGATAGCACTGTCGAACCAGGTAATCGAATATTTATGACTGTACGAGAAAGCATTAATGTCACTTTACTGTTTTAGCAGTATTCTCTTTGCCATTCACATGTCATGTCGGACTCACTTGATTGTACAGTCAACCGTATTCGTGAATGTCGAAATTTTTTGCACACACGTCAAACGAAAAAAAAATACCAGGTTTTATTTCAGAGCTGAAAATTGCTCGGTGTTTTAAAAGCCTCGCCTGAGAGCTGGCCATTTTCCGTCCGTGAACATTTAAGTTGCTATATTCCGTCATTTGGGCAGGTATTCGTAATGAACGAATGGTCATAAACAGTCAGAAATCTACGCTACTAAGCTTGTATACGGTTACCAAATTTGGTTAATAGGAGTTTAACTATGGGTAGGTAAGTACCCAGGGATAAAGGGTGTAAAAAATACATAACATAGCAGTTAATAAGGTACTGCCCAGCAACCTAAGTAACATTTAGCAAAAGTATTATTGTGAAACAGCTTTAAATTATGGTGGAAGGAGCTCATGGTTCGGATCATGGATCGATCAGTCAAGGTTGAGCTACGCTTGCTGCGGTCGGCCTGTGGATGGGTCACCATGGGTGTGTGGGTATGTGTATCCATTCCATACCGAGTTTCCTTCGTGCTTCAGAAAGCGCATAAAGCCGTTGATCCCGGCTCTTTTGCAGTCGTTATATGTAGTCAAAAGTCAGAAAAGCTGCCAACCAGTCTTACATCAAAACATCCATCAGACACTTATTATTTTTATCCTTTAGTTTAGTAGCAAAAACCCTGCGAGTAAAGATTGGATTGACCTAGATCTTAATAAATAGGATTATAATGTTTGTTAGAAAAATTGTAGATTTATGTTCGTGTTATTTTCTTAGTTGGATTTATGCTGTAGGTGATTAATTCAAATTCAAAATCATTTATTTCAACCACTTCCAGGTCATAAATTACAATTTCAAATAAAAGTAAAACAATAAACGAAAAAAAGGAAAGAAAAATGTATATTCTGTATGAGAAAATCGCATGATAAACATGAAATATGGAACTAATGATTAAATAAATGAAAAATTGAAATTCTATTAGGATTAAATTTTATACATAATAGTCTTTTATCGCCGAAATAAAATTAATATGTCAATTTTTGTATGGAAAACCTGTCAAAAATTCTAAATTGATTTGCAGGTACACCAGGGGGGTAATTCTACAAAAATTAAGGAACGATTGCATTCTAATTTTAGACTCAATTTGTCAGAAATGCTCTAATTGACCTACATTTTTTGACATTAACTGTCGCTGAGATGAAATTGCGGCAAAATTTTGAACATTTAAATTAGTTAAATTGGCCTTCACTTATATTTGGTGAAATTGACCTTTAGACCGCTAACTTAGGAACATTTCTATAAGACTTCAGTAATGATTGACACAGTAAGTTATCAGAACGGAACTTGCAAACTGACATCTCTTCGACAGAAATGTCGGGAAACTTGGACAGAGGTACTGACGAATGACAAATCTGTCAAGACCTACAATAGATACAGATATTCTACACATGTCGCTCGCACACGCTACACATCTGTGAATAATCATAAAATATTCACGAATTTTTATTAGCTAAGTAGTTTTAGCCCGCGATTTCATATACGTTGATTTCAGAATTAAGTCCTAAATTAGTACACGGGAACAAAAAAAAAACGGGATAAATAATAATCCAATGTTTTTAGCTTTATCAATATTTACATGTGTGTAAATTTTGTTAAAGAGTAACCAAACATTAATCCCCAAAAAATTTACGTTTTAAAAATTAAAAAAAAACATTGTTTATTTAATAGAATGTCATATTAACAATAATGATTTTACAATTTAAAACAGAGTACGGTTGCATATTTGCCTGAACTAGGTTGAACCTGTGCCTGAGGCTACAAAGTGTGTGTGAGTGTGAATTTGCAAGGATAAATTTTATTAACACGAAATTACTGTAGAAACTTAAAGTAAAACTAGTAGTACCTACTAGTTTTACTTTAAGCAAACGCAAACGTTAACGAGTGTTAGTTAAGTTATTTGCATACTACAAGTAAGTCTTCTGCCTGTTCGTAAGAAACAGCTTTTTTACAGCTAGAGTAATTCATTTATAAAATACTTAGTTCTTTATTTAATCTTTAAATAGTTGTAGAAATAGGATAATGGTTCTTTATAAAGCCTACCTTGAATATTAATCTGCATCTGCTGTTATATACAAACTCCCCTTGTATACAGCAACAACGTTCACTTGCACGTATAAAAAATATAACTATAGTCACATTAATACACGACTAAACACTGCCACCCAAGATACAAGCATTCGCTTAATTTGGGAGACAGTATCAGTACCCAAAGCACAATACATTTACTTGTGTCTAATTATAAGTCACCTTCTGAACTGTACATTTTTTGCGACAATAAAGATTATTATTATTATATTATAATCTTAAGACCGTAGGAGCTCGTGGCTAAGTTAAAGCCGTACAGATCGATCGGTCAAAGGTTAAGCTACGCTAGCCGCGGTCTTTCATACCGGGTTCCCTCCGTGCCTCGGAAAGCACGTAAAGCCGTTGGTCCCGGCTGTCATTTGTAAATCTTTGGCCGTCGTTATGGGTAGTCAGAAGCCAGGAAGTCTGACAACCAGTCTTACCAAGGGGTATCGTGTTACCCAGTAACTGGGTTGTGGAGGTTCGATAGGCAGTCGCTCCATGTAAAACACTGGTATTCAGCTGCATCCGGTTAGACTGGAAGCCGATCCCAATATAGTTGGGAAAAGGCTAGGCAGATGATGATGAATCTTAAGACCACAAACAAGTAAAATTAAACTTTAATACGCTTTTCATAAAGTACAAAGGAAGCTTTAAGAAATAGGCGAATTTAAATTTGTTTCATCCAGGTTATTCGCTTCTTCTTTCAAGTTTCAACCTAGTTCTAGTTTCAATTAAAGAATTAAACTAGGTAGGGAGGCAGGTAGAAATGGGAGAATTTATATCCATCGGATTAATGTTCGTACCTCAATTGGTCTGGGAGATTTCAGTACGTCCTTGGCTTGGCTGAATTATTACTGTGCTCAGTGGTTTGGGAAAATGTATTGGGATGTCGCCTTTGTCTCTAGTGGCGACGTACCTAAACCGGGCACTAGAACTGAACTGAGAATACTTGTACAAAAGATCTTTTTGTGTAGATCTCATGAGGTACAGTTAACAACTGTCAGAGTACGAGTTTTATACTACCTACTCAATCGCGTTTGTCAATTTGTTTATGGAATATTGTTGTACTAATGCGCTACTTGAGTTTTACATTGCAGTATTCTTGTTATATAGGTATGACGAACCAATCGACACCATGTATCTCTACTATTCTGAAGGGAACCGAATGATCCCACTCATACGCATACAGGCAAATAGTCATTGCCTACCTTACAAAGTACTTACTACTATCGAAATAAAATACTACTACTATTTTATTTTGATAACAATTATTTTATGCACGAGTAATTACCATCATTATACCAAAAACGAAAAATAGAAAATCTTAAATCAGCCCCACCTATCGAGTAACGGTGGAATCATGAAGTCTCATTGAAACCTTCGCGCATTTCGACCATAATCGCTTCGCGCTGCACCGGCGCCGCACCCGCCAACGGAAAGGCACAAAGTCAAAGTCTCTGGATGATTTTATGTGTGCGTCGTGACAGATCCGTATTTACGTGCCTACAATGGTGTGATTTTTCTATAAATACTTGGCACACATTGAGACAAATAACGCACACAAACGTCAAAAGTAGACATTGCCTTTTATAACATTTACTTACACTTTCGACAATTGGGTGGTTGACCCCATTAACCAATAATTTCAAAATACATCATATCTTTTATTACACTTTATTTTAGCCCGGAAAACCCGATTAATTTTCAATTCACTGTAAAATTCGATTTTAAGTTGCTTTGAAATCAATGAATAGTTAGTCAATTGAATTGGTAAATAAGAGACGTCACAGGCCGCGTCATAAAAAATCTATGGAGGAATCTCGTTTCGATTGGTGGTTAATTGATTGGTGGTTTCAAATAGCCAATTGCGGGGTCTTAAAACCGAAGTTGGCTACACAAGGATCTGCGACTATTTTAAAAAGTAGCATCTTTTGGTTATATTAGCGCCAAATGAAGCACTATTAGTTTTTATAGTATATTTTTTTTATTTTTACGTGAGTTATGAGCGGCCATTGTTGATATGGGTTGTCTGACTGTTGTGTGGTTGTGTGGTTTTGTGATATAATTTTATTCTGGTATCTATATTTACGATTTTAACGTTGATAATAGGTGAAAGATGGGTGATATAGATGTGTGTGTACAGAAAATTTTAAATGATGCGTTTTCAAAACTCTTTTAGTGATAAAAATAGCGACGAACCAAAACAAACAAACAGTAGGTGTTTTTGTTTGATAAGTAAGCTTTTAAAAAATTCTGCCTACCCTGTCTCAAAACCCTGTGCACGCCCCTGGCTGGGTACCATCAGCGAGAGTTGAGCATTCGAGTGCGCAAGTTTATCCACCTATTACTAATATTATAAATCTTAAGAATTAAATTGGTTTGAATGCGCTGATTTCGGGAACTACTGCGGTAATTTTAAAATCAAACCTTAGAATAAGAAACAAAAGGCAGATAGACCGCGCGGAACACTGAAAGTGAAGCCACCAAAGCAAATACAAATTCAAAAGCGCATACCTACCATGCTGTACTGACACGAGTCAGTACAGAAGTACATTTCAAAGTCAAAGTCAAATCATTTATTTCAATTAGACCATTAAAAGACACTTTTGAACGTCATATTAGGAAAATTTAATCTAAAGAAAGAAAGAAAGAAAAATAGAAAGAAAGAAAAATAATACCCACTACTCTACTCTACTTGAAAGCGTTATCTTCAAATTATTATTTAAGGGTAGTCAACCCGTTATAGGTCCCATACAAACGCTCGTACGTTATTACAGCATTTTTGCAATAACTTTCTCCGAATATTTTTAACACCCAGGTATCTTGTGGTTAATATCTAGGTTTCTATTTAACGAAGAACACATTTTTTTGAGAAACCAATTCAGTAAACACGCCCAAAGCTTTTTTGTACAAATGTTATCTGAACTTTGGCCGTTCATAATGCACTCATATATTGAAAAAGTATAAAAACAGCTTTATAGAAACCTTGCACATGTAATGGGAAGGGTCGTCTTAATGGTGTCAATGGTGTACCCATTATCAATGGATGATACTAATAAATTATGCTTGTGGTATAAAATGAAACCAATATGCTATGCCCTAAACGTACCTACGCTGCTTCTGTCACGACCGGCAAATCTGTTGCGTCGCAACCTAAGCGACAAAGTAAAAAAGGGGAAAAACCGAAGAAGGGGGCTGCTCAACCCCTGCTGCGGTCCGTAGTTCCTTGCCAGGAGCGGGCCAAGTTCATGAAGAGGGTTTCACCAAAGTAGAGAAGAAGAGGAGGCCCAATTCTCGTAACCAGTGCGGTACCGCACCGTGTGGACCCAACGTACTGCTGCGTCCTGCTGTGCCTACGACGCAGCTGTATATTTCGCGGCTGCATTACACCACGACGATTGAGATAGAAGTGGAGTACTTGGGGGTGAAGACCGACTGGACTCTGAGGGTTGAAGAGTTGGAATCGCGACACAACGTCAACTTTAATTTGTTCGTGGTACGAGTTCCAACCCGACATCTACAGACCTTTTTGAAGGAAGACTTTTTGAAGGGGGACTTTTGAAGACTTTTGGAGGAGGAGGTGTCGTTTATCGACGTTTCCGAGGACGGTTACGCGACACCACGCAGCGAAACACGACGCCGACAACGTAAAGTGTTTAGTAAACGTTTAGTTGATAAGGTTTTTTTTTATATGTATTAGTTTATGGTTGTTTAAGGGCGCGTATTCGATTAAGCGCAACTCAAAATCTAAACGATTGCTAGAACGGCGTAGCAGCATTGACACACAGTAGTACAATACAAATGTCTGTTTGTGTGCATCAGAAAAAAAAAAAGCACGAAATAAGCACGAATCATTGAAATTGATCGGCAAACGACAGCGCGCGATGTTTTACTTTTTAAAATAATTGTCTAAAATAAATGAGCTCGTATAACGGACTGAAAAATATTCTGTATATTAAGCATAACATTTACTTTCATTAAATAAATATATCAGTTATGTTTTTAATCAAATACTGGTGAAAAAAAATTGTCAAAATGAACCGATTTTCTACTTTTTCAGCATTGTTTTTTAACACATAATAGTAATATTTTCGTAATTTTGGCTCTGTTACTGTCTTTATGACTGTATATACTGTTGGAAAAACGCATAAAACAAAATATTTTGGCATATTGTAATGGTTGTATTCGTCCTGAAAGTTAACTCTGACGTCTATTTTCGTAAAACGATATGAAAGAATTGTCTTCGCTTTAAAAAACCCATAATTACAAATTATACTTTTACTCTGTAGCTGTCTAAATCAAGACTTAATCTTTCTAAAACTGTAAATTGTCTTTAAATAATCTGCTCACATAATTACGATATTGCTCTGGGCAAAACGCAAAAACATGAAGGTTTCGTCATGAATCGAATACGCGCTCTTAAGATTATTTGTGTATTTTTTCTATGGGCCTCAGCTGCCTGACAATAAAATTCATTATTATTATTCTATGCTAGTAACTTTTCGATTCGAAAATCGAATTAAATACTTTTAGGTTTACGAAGGCCTCTAAAGGGATGGGGCACGGGCACAAAGTAAGTCTGTTATACTTACTTCGTGAGCACGGGTAAAACGGGTGGGCTAATACTCAGTACTTGAGAATCAGAGATACCTACGTATGCCAAACAAAGAAAATGGCTGGCTTAATTTGAAGCATGTCTTATTTATCTTAAACTGAGAAACGACTTCGTTGGAAATTGTTCTACGTTTACTGCTGTACATTTATTACGTGTTTATCTTAACAACCTACATTACTTGATGTTTACATGAATTGTTCTGAATAATAAGAGAAATATAATTTAAGTACTAGCTTCTTCCGCGTGAATCTCGGTTATCGCGGATGCAGACGAAGTCACGGAATAGAAAGAAGCCTATGTCCTTTCTTGGGATTCAAACTTAAGCTTAGGGGTCTATATCAAGCAATTCTATTAAAATCGGTTTAGTTGTTTAGCCGTGAAAGTGCAACTAACTCACCTTCTCATTTATACTTAATAAACACTAATAGTTGCACTAATATTTTAGTAGGTATGGATTTGAGCACATTGCATTGCCGGCTGTAAAGCACAGATATAGATAGACCTAGATGAGACGCAAGTATCACGATCTGTATGAAAACCAAGCGTGCCATTTTTTGCACGTCACAATATTATCCGAATGTTTTGTTTTTCCTTATTATTCCTTATTTCCTTATTACCAGGTATTACTGAGGGTATTAGATTAAAGATAATTGTTTTTTAAATTAATTACGCATAATATTAATCACAAAATGACTTACCGATGGAAGGAAACGTTTACTTTATTTTTTTTGCTTACGATTTTTTATCGTAAGTTAGGCACGAAAATAGGCACGTGAAGTAGTTGCTCTTGCGTTATCTAGGTCTATCTATATCTGTGAACTAGTGCCACACTACAAAAAAAAAGTAATGTCATGAAGGTTAAGCAAAATAGGTTTGTAGTCTAGTTATTAAAAATACGGGCTGTTTTTGACGGAAAGGTTTAAAAGAAAGCCATATTGTTTTTGGAAGAATGAAATTTATAAAAAAAACACTAATGGCGTTACAACTTTTTTTCTGCGTAAATTGCCAGTTTCCAGCATTTAGGCACAATACACTCCTAAAAAGGTTGTGTTAAATTATCTAAAAATGATTGAAAGCTATAAAAAATATAAATAAATAAAATATCACTCAGTCAGTGGTTTTGAGTTCATGTGTTTGAGATTACTACAACATTTTAATAAAAAAAAAACATCGAATATTGAACGGTTTTGGGTAAAGATAACCATGACTGTTAATAATTTCTAAACAAATACGTTTTGTAGCTTAAAGCTTTTATTTCACACCTCGTTCCAACCAAAAAGTTTACGATACATTTTTGAAATCTAGGTTATTAATTATTTCTTCTTTTAGTTCACTTTTAATTGAAACTACTCTAAACATATTATAATTATATAATATCTTAAAAAATGTAACAACAAGGCGTATATTAAAAAATCATGAAGTGACTGCTTCTTACAAAGGTCTGAAAAAGTCCAGAAGGTACGGTCGAGCAAGCTGTTTGGGTTACAGATTATTGGTTTACAGGCAAAAATATTCATCTTTCTTCTACACTCACAATATTTTATATGTCGGAGATGGTTTATAATCTCAATTAATATTGTGGGTAGTTAACTAAATTTGTTATGATTTGTTTCTCTTATTATCAATTTAAGTGATTTTAGTATCAATTATTGTCTATTAATTCGAAACATGATTTATTGAGTACTTACTGTATGTACACTGATTTGTGGTTACTTTATTTCGATAATTGTTATCGATGGTTTTATTCAAAACAATTGTTAACATGTTACTTTGAATGTAAAACGAATTACTTTATGAAATCACTATTGTTTATTCATGACAATTATTAGTGTGTTATTGATTGCTTTGTAATTAAATCTTATTAGATTTAGTACATTGTAGTGTTTTGTATCAAGTAAACGCGTGACGCACTTCCGTGCGGTATTGGATAGACTTGTATGGAGAGGTTGCAAGGTGGGGGGCATCGCCTTATAAAAGAGCGTGCACTCCGTAAGTATGGCAGTCGATCCTCGGATTCGACTCAGTAAAGAGTTCCTGCTCCCGACAATTCTGTCGGTTTACCTGGTACAGCGCTGCTGTATATTCACATAGCTGTATAGGCTTGCTGCTAGCGAGCGATACACTTTGTATTTGGGTGGCTTATGCTAGTATACGAACTATGAACCTTAAGGGTTTGTTCGTTTATCATTGGGTGGCTTAGGCTGCTGTACGAACTATAAACCTTAAGGGTTTGTTCGTTTATCATTGGGTGGCTTCGCCACTGTACGAACTGTGGGACCTTAATGGTCTGCTCGATTAACTGTATTGTTGCTGTACCTTGAACTTACTTTATTCTTGTTACTGATTACCATTTGCATTGTGTTTTCTTTACTAATAGTGTGTAATTGTTTTTACAGGTCTTGTTTATCGATAATGGGATAATGGGAACGCCCATACTCCTGACGATGTACTATACCACTCGGCGCTCCTCCTCGATCGCCCACTGACGATCCTACATCAGAAGTGGGATAGCCTATTAATGCTTCCGCATGGCTTCCCTAATTATCGTATGTCTTTTCCACTCTTGTTATGACAGCTTCCTCTCTTGGGATTACCTAGCGCAGAGCTAAGGCTGTTTTAATGGCATTCATAAATCACCTACCCACATTCATTTAGTTATTTGATTTTACATACTCCAACAGTTACCGCTACCCTTATTTACCTTCATAATTGTCAACCATGACAGGGATAATCTTTAACCGCTTATACCAGTCGACAGGTCACTTTCCTGACATCTAACTGGAGCGTGGCGGGACTAACCGAGTGAAGATACTGTGAGTCAGCCTTCGAGACTTCGAGACAACCATCCGTGATGGGTTAAGTCTGTGATGTACTTACCAATGATGTTCTACAACTATCTGGTGAGACGCTTCCATTTTGTTATGACTCTGGGTTTGAATGTAGCTACTTTCATTACTGATACATGTGTGGCAAACTTACTTGTATGGCCAATATATAGTGAAGTTTCATGTAATACCGAATGCTTATTCAAATCAAAGTATCATATTATGCCGTGAGATATTAAATTTAGATTTTGGGGTTATTATAACCGAAAGTATTGTTACCATTACGAAAGTTGAGATTGTAACAGCTATGCTCTATTCCTGAAACTCCGAATAAAATTGATACTGATATTCCATCTGAATATAAATCAGTGATAATACAACTATGTCAAATAGTTGTTTTTTAGCTAAACAAATAGGTAGCGTGATTCTGAGGTTTGAGGGATAGTTTATCTGAAAAGTAACTGTGTACCCCCTGATTGTTGACATGTGTTGTGAGGTAAGGTAATGACATGTGTTGTGAGGTAAGGTAATGACATGTGTTGTGAGGTAAGGTAATGACATGTGTTGTGAGGTAAGGTAATGACATGTGTTGTGAGGTAAGGTAATGACATGTGTTGTGAGGTAAGGTAATGACATGTATTGTGAGGTAAGGTAATGACATGTGTTGTGAGGTAAGGTAATGACATGTATTGTGAGGTAAGGTAATTACATGTGTGGTAAGGTAATTACATGTGTGGTAAGGTAATTACATGTGTGATAATAAGGTAATTACATGTGTGGTAATAAGGTAATTACATGTGTGGTAATAAGGTAATTACATGTGTGGTAATAAGGTAATTACATGTGTGGTAATAAGGTAATTACATGTGTGGTAATAAGGTAATTACATGTGTGGTAATAAGGTAATTTCATGTGTGGTAAGATACTAAACTTGTTTTGTGATATCAGGTCTGTAGTGTTTGATTTAAATTGATCAGAATGACCGAACGTTAAGCTGTTTACTTGAGCTCTTTTCTAATTGTTTACAGATGATGAGATAAACTATTCACCCAAGAACGTGTGAAGATGCAGGACTGCCGTAACACTGTTGATGTGGAGAAAGAAATTAAATTCTGTCCCGTAAAAGAGAACAAGCATTACTGGTTATTGGTAAAAGTGCCGAAAGTTTAAAATTGCATACTTTATTATGGGATACTTTATCATTGGATAGGATACTTTATCATTGGATACTTTATTATTGGATACTTTATCATTGGATACTTTATCATTGGATACTTTATCATTGGATACTGTTTTGGTTACTGTTATTGGATACTGAGTTATTGGATACTTTGTTGATGGATACTTTGGTTATAGATCCAAAATGATATTTGTTAAAATCTTTGAGTAACAATGTATGAAAATGCCTGAATGTCCATTCAATTTTAACGATGTCAATGTTGACACTGATAATGATTCATCTGCTGCTGACATACTATAGCTGAATTGACAAGATGTCTATGTTGACGCTTATGTGGGTTGTCTATGTTGACGCCTATGCGGGTTGTCTATGTTGACGCCTATGCGGGTTGTCTATGTTGACTCCTGGATTTTAATGTTGAACTTGACGCTTATGCGGGTTGTCTATGTTGACGCCTATGCGGGTTGTCTATTCAACTTCACGTTACTTGTCGAATCCCATGGTGTGATTTCGGCTGATTTGTTGAGCTATGTATTGTCTGTAACAGTATGGTTATTTTGACTGGTTATGATGCAAATTTTGCTAATGATATTACTTCAGGACTAATTCAGGATTTTTCTTTACAACATACCTTTTGCTAATTAAAGCTTTTTGTCAGAAAGGCCGATCGATATTTACCAAGAACTTTATAACTACACGAGGACGTGTAGAATGTCAGTTCTGGCCGTGTCGGAGATGGTTTATAATCTCAATTAATATTGTGGGTAGTTAACTAAATTTGTTATGATTTGTTTCTCTTATTATCAATTTAAGTGATTTTAGTATCAATTATTGTCTATTAATTCGAAACATGATTTATTGAGTACTTACTGTATGTACACTGATTTGTGGTTACTTTATTTCGATAATTGTTATCGATGGTTTTATTCAAAACAATTGTTAACATGTTACTTTGAATGTAAAACGAATTACTTTATGAAATCACTATTGTTTATTCATGACAATTATTAGTGTGTTATTGATTGCTTTGTAATTAAATCTTATTAGATTTAGTACATTGTAGTGTTTTGTATCAAGTAAACGCGTGACGCACTTCCGTGCGGCATTGGATAGACTTGTATGGAGAGGTTGCAAGGTGGGGGGCATCGCCTTATAAAAGAGCGTGCACTCCGTAAGTATGGCAGTCGATCCTCGGATTCGACTCAGTAAAGAGTTCCTGCTCCCGACAATACTGTCGGTTTACCTGGTACAGCGCTGCTGTATATTCACATAGCTGTATAGGCTTGCTGCTAGCGAGCGATACACTTTGTATTTGGGTGGCTTATGCTACTGTACGAACTATGAACCTTAAGGGTTTGTTCGTTTATCATTGGGTGGCTTATGCTACTGTACGAACTACGAACCTTAAGGGTTTGTTCGTTTATCATTGGGTGGCTTAGGCTGCTGTACGAACTGTAAACCTTAAGGGTTTGTTCGTTTATCATTGGGTGGCTTGGCCACTGTACGAACTGTGGGACCTTAATGGTCTGTTCGATTAACTGTATTGTTGCTGTACCTTGAACTTACTTTATTCTTGTTACTGATTACCATTTGCATTGTGTTTTCTTTACTAATAGTGTGTATTTGTTTTTACAGGTCTTGTTTATCGATAATGGGATAATGGGAACGCCCATACTCCTGACGATGTACTATACCACTCGGCGCTCCTCCTCGATCGCCCACTGACGATCCTACATATATTATTCATTTTTTTTTATCTCGAGCACGTAGGTAGCCCTGGTACCTACCTATATGCTCAAGATAAAAATTTAAACGAAAATTTTGTGAGTGTAGTAGAAAGATGAATATTTTTGCCTGTAAACCAAATACTTAGCTTGTTTGACCGTACAATGATTTCAACGCTGCTCTTGTTTATGTTCTCACGCTGAATTTTGAGTCTATCTTATGGGTGTTTACATCCGGCTCAGGATACAGCAGCGCAAGCACCTCGTTCGCTAAGAGCTACCATGCCGCTTCGGCGAAGTCACTCTTAACTTTGTAAAAAAGAGAGTGCGGCAATCGCGAATAAGGTGATTTCTTACACCTAAAGGTATTGCTCATTTCATTCAAAAGTTAAATCAAAATATACTTAGCATGCGACTAAGTAGCAGCCATATCAAGTTAGCAACGGCATCGCGTGTGAAAAGTGGCAGTAGGTACGTATTGCGCGCCGCCCTTGAATCTGTGGGAGTACTGCAG
Source organism: Charanyca ferruginea (assembly GCA_947361185.1). Classification (NCBI taxonomy): domain Eukaryota; kingdom Metazoa; phylum Arthropoda; class Insecta; order Lepidoptera; family Noctuidae; genus Charanyca; species Charanyca ferruginea. The sequence goes on along the minus strand of OX376068.1, from coordinate 6,923,684 downwards.
TGACCGACGCGGACGCGACAGCGATCGATGGATTATAATTACTTATTTAAATATCGAAATCCTATTTGTTTTACTTGTTATTGAAACAATTATTGAAGAGGTTATTTGACGATATTTTTGATGTGTAAACCTCTTAGTGCTCGGTACACGTTACTAGCCGACACTTCGAGGGTCAGATGCGTAAGCGTCAGATCACGTCACCGTAAGACTGTGTGTGACTTCATGATTGTTTGCGTGAGACTAGTACTGATACGAGCTCACATGTTTACAGAATTTATGAGGCCTCTCCTTTGAAATCATTTTTTTTTTATATTATTTATTATTTTCTACAATTATTTATTTTCAGGTAGGTAAGAAAGCCTCTTAACACGTTGAACGCCACGTAGGTCACCGGTGACCTACGCTAGTGGAGCCTTAACGTTTAACCTTAACGGTAACCTTCAACGTTTTTGGCCCGGCAGTTAAAGACTTAACCGAATTAAATTTTAAAAAAGCTTAAAAAGAAATAAAAAATATAATATGTACAATGGAGGGCTCGCAGGGCATCAACAAACTCGTCCACATCGCTCTCAATGGGACAAGTGCCCAAAATGCTAGCAGCATTACCACGTTGAATTGCAATGCTAATTCTTTGGTCCAAGAAATAACAAATAATGATTTATATTTTTTATGTTAAAAAAGGTAATTGATGTATTGTTTACATTGTACACAGTAGATATCATTCTCTATGAATAGAGATTGATATCCACTACAAAGAGGTTCTACTAATGTCATTATTTCACTGAAAATAAATAAACTTCTGCAGTGTTAACAAAAACGTTATTCGCACACATTATACTGTCCAGTTTATTAGAAAAGCTAGTTTTAAATAAGGCTTAAAATTGTATTCAAAGTGTGGTACCCAGTGTAACTTATGTGGATACAGTGGCGTGCCTAAGGGTCAAAGTTAGAGCAAGTCCGATAGATTCAAGAATAAAAATACTATAAGGTTTTTCAAAATTAATTGTTCCGCAAAAACACTCAATTATTATTATGCTTATTATCATGCTATCAGTAAGTATCACCTTACCTATAGCAAGCCGGGCTTTTCGGCTTTAATGGAAGGCACGCCACTGTGTGGATATACTACGTCCTATTTGCTATGCATCTACTAACAGGTGAAAATAAATAAATATGTATTTGTAATAGTACCTGTTAATAGAATTTGTTGTCGGGATCACCCAAATATTCCGAAATATTTTATTCCGAATTTCGATATTCCGATTTTCAAAAGTCCGAATTTCATAATACCTAAAAATTATAATCTCTATTATTTAAAATCAAAAGTTATTTTACCGAATGTCGTAAATCCGATTTGTTTGTTTTCCGATTTTCATATGTTCGAAGAATCAAATGCTCGATGAGTTCTCGGTCCGAAAAACGAAATTACGAATTTCAATATTTCGAATAAACTGTTAAAATTAGGATTCTGATTCAATTCAGCTACGCATTATATATTCAAAATGGTGTCCCCTTGTTTCGCAGACAGAAATTTCATAGAATTTCGTTTCCCAGAAAATGTTTCATATAATATTTGGTTCTTGTATTTTTATTTCGACTATTGTTTCAAAGACTATTTACTTGAATGAAACATATTTCACAGAAACACAATTCAAAGAATTTTTAATCAAATTTTTTTGTTTAACTAACTTATCAAACAGTAGAATTACTTTTTAACAAATATTGTTTATTCGGTGTATTTTTCTATGGAATTTATTTCAACAAAAATATATAGGTATAAAAAGAAAGACAATAACAAAAATAATCTTAAAAAGTCAATATGTTGTGCTACAAAAGTTAATGACAGAAACGAATTGCTGTGAAACCGACTCCACGTAGTCTTGTCTGCCCTACCCCTAGAGTGTAAATTAAATTCGCGTAGGCGCGGAGGGGCGAGGTGGTGAGCGTGAATACCATCTGCGACGATAAGCTCGCGTGGTACCGCCGGAGCCCCGCAACGCCGTAGCCGTGACAGAAACCATGCCTGCTGCATGTTACATGTTCGCTTGCATGCTCGCTTGCATGATGCATGCTTGCTTGCTTCCATGCTGCATGCTTGCTTGCATGCTGCATGCTTGCTTGCACGATAAACGATTGCACGATAACGATAAAGATAATCAGAATTTTAATAATCGGAATTCGTATTTTTGATGTTCGGAATTTTCATTATGTCGGACTTTTTGTTACTCGATCTTTTGAAACTCGGTATTTTGAGAATAGTAATTATAAACGTTCGGAATTTTGAAATTTTAGTAATATTAAAATAGGATGAATGATAAATCGGAGTTGCCATATTAGGAATTTTGAACTATTCGGAATTATGAAAATCGGTATTTTGAAATTCGTATTTCTGACTTTCGGAATAAAGTTTTTCGTATTTATGTAGTGTACCCTTTGTTGTCCGTGTGGTGTCGGACGTAAAGAATAACACCATCCCATATCTTCCCGTGGGTGTCGTAAGAGGCGACTAAGGGACTTACCAGAGAATGGGCAGCAGCGTTCTCTGTGCCTTTGTAACAACCATACTGCAATCGCCAATCCGCCTGCCAAGCGTGGCGATTATGGCAAAACCCCCACTTGGGGAGGCCTATGTCCAGCAGTGGACGTTTTTCGGCTGAAATGATGATGATGATGAATAGTACCTAACCTAACCTAACAAGTATTCGCAAATTAAAGCTCAACATTTCGTTTTTACGGTTGGTAATGATTTAATTAATCAACGCAGAATTTCAATTAATTCTCCATTGAAAGGAATTTATTGCGCTTGTACGTATGGTTTATTTTTGACGGCCGACCAATTTATGTACCGACCTGTAATCGTGCTTATGTACAATCACGACCAAAAACATGTTAACAGTTGGTCTCATTCTAAACTGATTTTCTCCTAAACTATTGATTGAAATGTTATGGGGTTACGAATAAGGTATTTTTGATCCTCAACTACTATAAAATATGTTTTATCTATAAGTTAAAATAATTATTTCACGAGAAAATTGCGTTTGAATTTTGCAATCTGTATACATATTTATGCTCTTGACTGTACAAACATACATACATGTATTTTCCCATCACAAATGTTGCAGGTAGGTACAGGAAGTGCTTAAACTAATATAAAATAAATATGAAATATTCGAGAGAGACTGAAGCCGAAGTAGGCATTGAATACCTGTTACGGGTCACAGGCCCCCCAATTCTAACAGTTAGACTTATTTAAATACATAACTCATAATATTTAATTACAAAGAGTCCTTTCCAATAGAATTTAAATTGAAATCTATTCAGATTATGAAACAAAAGGCAGATAGACCATGCGGAACACTGAGAGTGAAGCTACCAAAGCAAATACAAATTCAAAAATCTAATGCCACGGACTAGAAAAAAAAGAAGGACTCCGCGCCACGCATATCAAAAGTGAAGCACCCTAAGTAAGCCAGACCGTTTGTACAAATATGCCTCAAGTAGGTACACATTTACATCATAGTCACGGACTAGAAAAAAAAGACTACCGACCGTCGATCTATATCATGTGCGTCTCGGTCCGGCGTAGGTGCTTCACTTTTGATATGCGTGGCGTAGAGTCCTTCTTTTTTTTCTAGTCCGTGGCAAATGCCTACAATCTGGTGATTGTATTCGCTTTTGAATTTCTATCTGTTTTTGTATTTGTTATTTTTAACGATGACTCGTGTCAGTACACACGAAGCGCGATTGTAGGTATTCGCTTTTGAATTTGTATTTGCTTTGGTGGCTTCACTCTTAGTGTTCGGTGCGGTGTATCTGCCTTTTGTTTCATAATCTGAGGGAAATCTATAACAATAGTTTTAAAAGGGCTAAAATTTTGCGCGTGAATTTTCTTAGGTAAACTTCGAATCTGAATCCGCTGTGAGTTTCTTGATTGGCATTCTAAAAACTCGGTTGATAATTCAAATGTGCACTAGCGCCACCCTTGCGAGTTCAACTTAATCGACAGGGAGATTTTGACAGATAAAGCATGAGATGACGGAAGAAGTGGCATTCTGTAAGGTAATTTCCCCGTCACTTCAGCGCTCACTTCGCACTCAAACCCGATTCAATGTGTCAAATATTGGATCCCTTCTTTTCGCATTATGTTCTTTTTCCTAATATACTTTGACGTAACTGTTTTGCCATAAATTGTTTTGAAGTAATAATACTTCGCCATATTCTTTTTTTGGCATACAGTTTATGTTGGCATAATAATCTTTAAAGCTAATTTGTTATGGCATAAATTTATTTCGCATAATGTTACTGTGAAAATCTATTGTGCCACGCTAAAGTATTGTCTTAAAAATTCAATATGTTGTGCTACAAAAGTTGATGGCAGAAACGAATCGCTGCAAAACCGACTTCACGTAGTCTTTTCTGCCCTACACCTAGAGTGTAATCTAAGACCCGCAGCGCCGGAGCCCTGACAGAAACCATGCCTGCTGCATGCTGCATGCTCGCTGCATCCTTGCTGCATGCTTGTGTGTATGTAAAAATATATTTTAATATCATTTTATGCTTTAAAATGTTATGCTTAATTATTATAATTAACTATTATAATCATTAGATTTCTCTAATGATTATAATAACTAAGCATAACATTATGCTTAAAAAAAATATGCGTAAATAATATTATGCGAACATATAATTATGAGAAACAAAAGTATGCTAAGTTATATTAGGTCTTAAAATTTTATGCAAATGGATAGGGAACCGTCAAATATATCAAAATCATTTTGAACCTATGCGAAGTTAAAGCGAATAGGGATGAGAGTTGTTGTTTGAATTTTACAGAATCGACCTACAGTTCCCTAATTACGTTGTTAATAAAATATAGCCTATAGCACTACAGCTACTAGCTATTAATTAGATTTCTATTAGCGAAACAAATTGTCAGAATTGGTCTAGTAGTTCCGGAGACTAGCCCGAACAAATACAAACTCTTTAACGACACTGATGGCTACTGCGCCGCGTGTCGCGGGTTCGATTACGGCACGGAGCAAATATTTGTATGGCCTACAGATAGTTGATCCGGGTCTGCCTGTTTGTGTATGTGAGTTTATAAGTTTGTAAATGAACCCACGATACAGGCAAAATTCCTAGTGTGGCAAAAAAAGCGTGTTGGGGGACTTAATACTTATAGTATAATTATAAATATGTAGTGTTGAACTGATAGGTACGTAGGTAAGGGTTTTGTAAAATTTAGGCTTTATTTCTATGACGACTTGCCAGAGGGGTAGCAATATTATTATAATTAGAGAACGATAGCGTTTTAATCTCAGTCTCGATTTATCATATTTTTGACATTGATTGTTTCTAAGATGAGATGGCGACCAGATTTTGAACGTTCCTAATTACGAGAATAAAATTGCCCTTCAGATCTCGGCGTACCAATTATCAGCCAGGTAGATATTGTAACTAAGTACCTCCTTTATAAATAACCTCGTAAACAGTAGGTACCTAATGTCAAGAACCAAATTCGCAAACTAATTCCACTGGGAAAATCTATTATGAATTTCCACTAAGTACTTTGACTTCATGAATTTCATCTAGTTCGACTTACGCTTGAACTTTCACTAATATAAAATTTATGAAGTGGCCCTGTAATTAGTGCTACAGATTTAGAATAAATAAATCTGTTACAATCTTTCTCGGTGCACACCTAGGTGAAGTGAGCTGTCATCCGTCCGTCTGCTTTGTCAATCTAGCATCGGGACGAATGATCACTCACTTCACCTAGGTGTTCACCGAGGGAGATTGTAACAGAATAGCACTGATGTATATATAATCAGTTACAATGTTCCTCGGTGAACACCTAGGTGAAGTGAGCTGTCATCCGTCCATCTCCTTTGTCAATCCTCCTTTGTCATCGGGACGAATGACCACTCACTTCACATAAGTGTTCACCGAGGGAGATTGTAACAGAATAGCACTGCAGAGATAGCTGCAGTGTAACTGCTGAGATGATTAACATTCATTCACACTCATTCATCATCTTCATTCAACATTCATTCTACATATCGTGGCATTTTATTTATAACCAACTTCAAAAAAAGAAGATGCTCTTAATTCGACCAGCATGTTTTTTTTTTAAATTTAATTTGCTACCTCGTTATTTTTTCTCTAACCATAAACAAGAACCGATAAAGTAACTTGGAGAAACAACATAAACGCCGCGTTCTCAAATTTGAAACGGCAACATTTAAAACGGACTCGTATATTTTAATTCCGGCTTTCCGGTTTTGGCTTACAAGGGCTTTCCTGTGCCTCATTACTAGAACATCTTGGCATTATCGCCTCAAAACGTATCTAGGTTAACACCGCTTACGTATTCAAGTAGAAAATGTTTTCTTTTTTCTATCGCTACGTCCTTCTGTGCCCTTTAAATTGTAATGTTGGGGCTACATTAGCGGGCTACGGCGAATATTCGTGTTAACGCGATGAGTGTGGCCGGGTAGATCGTTGCAACGAAGATCTGGGCGAAGACTGCACTATCGGGGCACTGTCGTTAAACTGGCGCGCATCAAAGGGATTTGTCGCGACAATATTCGCTTGGGTGGCTACACCGACGTTACTTCCTCCATTTTGAATTACAGCCTACGTCTCAGCCGCACATGAGAGAACCACACAATCCGGTACGATGAATCTTCGCACGCCTAATGTAGACAAAAACATCACGAATGCCCATACATGATGTTTTAGCGCACCAACCACCGCGACACGAATGTTCGCCCGCTAATGTAGCCCCAGCATAAGAGATGATTTATTTCTATTCCACATGACGGTTTGTCAGTTCATGCTGCGTAATACTTTGAAGATAGATAAATATATATTATTACGCATACAAAATGATTCCGTGAATGAATCTGCCAACTGCGATAAGGAGACAAGTGGTAAATTAATGCAAAAATATTGCACACAGCGATCATTCAGTTTCACAATAAAAGGACAGGTAACATGTTTGATTTATTAACTCTTTTGACAACACTTGATACACACTGCGACATCTGTGTTGACAAATAAATACAGATTTTCATCGCGTGTCTTCAAGATACATTCATCTCACCGTCTCACGCCCACTTACAATGTTAATTATCTAATGTAATGTTCCATTTATAACGATTAATACAACAATGTTTGCGTGATCGTTCGTTTAGCGTGTAAACTTAGTTCGGCATAATTTACGGTGTTTCTTAGGCCTCAGGCTTTTATAACGATACTTAAATTGTGTGAAATAATGGGCGATGGAAATTAATATTTAGCGTGTCCTTGATTTAAGCAAATATGAAGTAAAGCTTGAATGAAAATGTCGCCGATAATACAGAAGCACCCTGGTATTGATTCGTTTTCGTACGAAGTTATGATTGAGTCGCCAAATCGAGGTTAAATAAATATGCATATAGGTTTTACTATGCTCTAAATGTGTTCCGACAAACAAAAAAGCGGAGTTGCGTAAAAGCTCTGCTCAATGTATGTTTTCATGAAAATAATGCTAATCACTGAACTGAAATGTTTGGCTCAATGAGTTGAATAACTTTTAGTTCAGAGTAAATATCAATATCAAGTATACATTTGAGTTACAAAAACTGTTTGTTACAGAAATTCAAATTAGCCTAAGTACTGATTATATCTACATAGATACAGTCACCAAAAGAGATAAGTATCCATGTCGCCGGGAATAATAGAAGTTTACTTAGAAACCAAGGGAGGCTTTAAAATGAAATTTAATTAAATAATTTAACTGTTTATTCTCTATTAATTGTACTTTATTTTATTCATAATCACCCATCGGTTTCTAAGTAAGCTTTAACTATTCCCGGCGACATGAATACTTCTCTCTTTTGGTGACCGTACATTTTCTAAGAAAAAACCTCCTACCGACATTTCATGCCTTCTAACTCTAACCAAAGAGAGATCGCCAGAAACAAAAAATACTCAGAAAGAATACACATCTCGAAATTTAAATCCTACCTTTCAGCGCACGAGTAGGGAGGTCGGAGATTGCTCATTAACATTACTTCAAAGGATTGTCTTGTTCAAAGACTTATAAATTATACCTACTACTGTTATGCGGGTGCTTCCGAATACGGGAATGACTTGTCTAGAGAAATTGTGGTAAGTACAGTCAGCAAAGGAGATAGGTATGCAGGGAACCTATACCTGACGAGGCATAGTTAAAGTTTACTTAGAAACCGATGGATGTTTTTTAATAAAATAAAATAAATTTAATAGAATACAAACATTTCAATGATTTAATTAAATTTCATTCGAAAACATCCATCACTTTCTAAGTAATTTTCAACCATTTCCGATGACCTGCATACCTATCTCTTTTGCTGAGCTTCCCTACAACGTAAGCATTATGTAGAACAAATCCCTGCGGAGAAATTAGAGTTGCCAATCGCTTTACTTTGAGATTATTTATCACTTTGAAATAGCTACGTTTTTATAAACTTTCTTTATTTTTTCATGTAGACATTCCATACTTCTTAAGCAGACATTTCTTCATTTGTAGATTAATATTTTTGTGATAGGTATCGTTGTTTTATTCTTGTTGTGAACATAAGGGAAACTCCTTATCTTTGTTTTTATTCTAATACTGATTTGATCAAAATGTTATTATTCGAATGAAAACTAAAAATTGATTGAATAAAGCAAATAGCTTGTTTTTTGTCTATAATAATAATAAAATTGGCACGGCCCGCATTGTAAGGAGGTTTCTCTTTCTAGAGCCCTGCGCCGCCGGGAGCTTGGACCTTGTTCCCGATACCGCCGATGGGCTACTATTTTTTATATTTTTAAACGTTATTATATTTTTTATTAATATTTAAAAATGTAATTTATGGGTATAAACGATTAATAAATGGTGATAATAATAATATGTGGGGACATTTCACACACAGCCACCTGACCCCAAACTAGGAAGACCCTGTACTATGGGTCTCAGACAGCTGATCGATATACATACATATATATAGATCTATGCATTACGTGTATTTGCACGAAGTCAAATACACGTAATGCATTCGGGAATTCATGAGCCTCTCTAATCAAATAATATTTCATGTAGAGCAGGTGGCCCAGGACCAACCTAAGCACAGCCCAGAAAGAGCTTGAGAAACTACAAAGACTAGCCTGCGTAGCGATCACCGGCAGTATGAGAACGTCACCTACTGCGACTCTACAGGCGATGCTGGGACTACCACCTCTAAACCTCGTCGTGAGAGAGGAGGCGACCCTAGCGGCTTTCAAGCTTGATATATCCGGCACCCTAAGCAAATATTCTAGAATCAAACACACACGGATAAAAGAGGATGCAATCAAACGACAGCCCATGATGGCATCACCCAACAACAGTACCTTGAAAATACACTGTTTCCAGAAACACTACAACATAGAGCTCACAGCGGAACCGTGTGACTACTCAGGCCCAAATGAGCTAAGGATCTACACCGATGGATCAAAAACCGACCTCGTTACTGGAGTCGGAGTCTTCTCTTAAGACCTAAACATCAAAATATCCAGACCCCTAGGAATGCTTAGCACTGTCTACCAAGCAGAATGCGTAGGCATCATCCAGGCAGCACACGCCATTGAGGCCAGGAAGGTCACGGATACGCACATCCGTATACTCTCCGATAGTGCCTCAGTCCTTCAATTCTTAGAGAAAAACCAGATCACGTCGAGACTAATACTAGAATGTCATAATGCACTAGAACGTATTACGGTACTAAACCGCAACACGGTGACACTACAATGGATTAAGGGGCTCAGTGGATCACTAGGTAACGATGCGGCTGACGAACTCGCCAGGAGGGGTTCCAACACAAAAGCCTTCGGACCCGAACCCATTGTGCCCATTCCGTTTAATCAGTTAAGAAGTTGGGTAAAAGACTACACACAAAAACAGGCGGAGAACTGGTGTACCTCGACACCAGGGTGCAGGCAATCCAATGCTATCCCTGGATACGAAGCTGACCAAGCGTCTTCTGCACCTGGACAGAGATAGCTTGCGACTGGTGGCGGGAACCATCACCGGACACTGCTCACTGAACAAACACTTTCACACCCTAGGCATCATTGATAGTCCTCTGTGCAGAGCCTTTGCAGAGTTTCTTCTGCCTCCATGCAGGCAGAAGAAACGGTGGCGCATGTACTCCTTGGGTGCAGCATCACCCAGATCCGCAGGGAAACCCTTGGAACACCAAACTCCCTTGCGGACGCCCTGAGAAGACTGGGAAGATTGATCTGCTTCTGATAGGAGGTGGGCTGGTTGGAGTAATTGGCCGCCATGGCTCACGTACAATGGTCCACATTTATGGACTAAGTGCGGAAACCAAACCCCCTAACATAGAACATAGAGCATACAAGTTACCTATATTTGCAATATTTTTCATTCCCTGAAGAAAAAACCTTTTTGTTCCACATAAAAGAAAATAGGAAAATCATGAAAATTTGTTTTTGAATCTTTGCGCATGGAAAGTGTATTTTTTCCCCTAATCGATTTGGAAACACTTTTCATTATCATACGAGTGAACAAAATTTATATTAATTTATTCTAAGGTATCTACTAGTCCTAAAGCCTTTTTTAGATTACGAGAAAATTACCATCATTTAACTTTTGCAAAAGTTATACATAATACATTTGAGTGTCAAAAAAATATTGGTTAAGCAGACATTAATTATTATCTTTTACATTAATTAAGCGTTGAAAAGAAAACATCGTGAGGAAACCTGGATTTGTGTAATTAACATACTTTGTCAATTCGTATTCAGTAATATTCTGGTACCGCATATTATCTCAATTGACAGTAAATTCTTTATTGTACAGGTATTCTTTTCTACGCATTACTACTTGAACCACAGTGCCTAAGTATGGCGGAATTGGATGGGTTAAAACTATTCTATTCACGAATTATAATAATGTTCCGCATCTAAAATCAAATTCAGAACTTCGATTGAAACGTTAAAGATGGCGTCTGATTTGACGTAATTTTAACGAAATGGGCCACTCAAAGATTCGGCCACAAAGTTTCGGGAACTTACAAACTGACGAAACTTGGTATTTCGGACTTGTTATAACAGTTATGAACTGGGATCCCGGAGTTGCCAAACCTACGTCATTTTGGCATGATTGAAATGACGGTACAGACGCCAGCACATCAAGCTTTACCAAACTGTCATATTTTCCCAATTGAATATGAACCTTATCCTTTTGTTATAAAGTTGAAAATCTATCAAAGAAAGACAGATGGTTGTAGGTTGACGGGCTGGCCTCTGTACGTAGCGGAATATGTAGATAAGAAGGTATGCATATACTTGCTATTTTCAATACTGTGCCCTTTACCAGGTATAAAAGGTACCTACGCCTTAATGATCGGGATTTTGAAGAACCCACGGAAAGTGCCTGGCAAATTGAAAATAAATAATGGTTTATTTACAATATAATTTACCCCAGCTGTCCTTCGTAGATCTTTGACAGTCGTATGGGTAGTCAGAGGTTAGAAAATCTGACAGCCAGTCCTTACCAAGGGATATCGTGTTACCCAGTAACTGGGTTGTGGAGGTCAGACAGTTGGTCCATGTAAAACACTAGTATTCAGCTGCACCCGTTTAGACTGGAAGGTGACCCTAACATACTTGGGAATAGGCTAGGCAGATGATGATCAATATAAAACATAATCGTTTAAAAGCCAGTCAACTCATTTGAATGTAAATGAGAAAGGTACGTATCACATATACCTGATACTTGAAAAAGGGCTCAGCATTAATACTAGCAAGTGTACATACCATCTTAACGATAATATTCCTAAAACTATTATCAAAATTTCAGCACTGCTAAAATGATATAGGTCTAGCGACTCTAGGATCTTAGACCACAAGAGCTTGCGCCGCCCCCGCCGGCACGGCAAGGGATTTTGTGATGAAACATATAATATACCTTAACGTCATAATCCATACTGACACGACATCGTGTAACATTTGATTTTGTAGCTACAACGATTACCATTAAAATTTTAACTATTATAACATGACTTTAAGATGCATTATGCTGCGTTACATAAAAATCCCTTGCCTTGCCGTGCCGTACCGCCAGTGTGCACAGGTCCTAACAGTGCGGTTCTAACTTATTTCTTAGGGCCCTCACTCCATTGGTAATAAAGAGACGTTTAATAGGTACAGGCGTACAATTAAGTGCTTCTAGGGTTTTATTGAGTACTATCTTATTCCCGGGATTTCGTCCGCGTAAATGTCGGTTATGTGCGAGGTTTTTTTTTGCGCGGAGTCCTAATTATTTTTCTCAAATAAGAGTACCCTATGTTACTCTTTATAACATCAGCTATCTGCCAGCGAAACTCCTATCAAAATTGGACCAGCCGTTTGGGAGATAAGCCGGAACAAATAGACTACATAATTTAAAAAACATGGGTGTGTGAACATTCATAGGCATTTAGTAAAGAGCTGCTGACATGACAAACAAATAATTCAATTTTATTTATTTTTCTAAAATATTGTATTTTTAGAGCTAATAAGTAATATATTCGATCCAGGTTTTAAGAGGGTGCCTTTTGTTCATAGAAGTGATACTAGAGTGAAGATCGATAGCCCACTGAATGGGGGCCGTCTCAATAGCTTAGTTTTTGTAGGAGCTTAGCAGAATTGACCGGTACAAGGACTCGGCGTTAAATTTCGACTTTATGTCTGCTTCTCTCGTTTCGTCTGAGGTCGTATGACGTAAGTAGGTTGTCTAGGTTGTTTAATGATCTTTTTGTTTGGTATAAATGTGATTTTGATGGCCTGTGGGCCAGGGGTTTTTAATGCGGCACGGAAGTTGGTCAAACACTTTTACAACAATGTGTGTGATTTCATTCAATCAATCAATTTACATAACTAATAAAATTAAAAGTATTGATTTGATTTTTTGTGTTTGTTTGTAATAAGTAATGTCTAAAAATACTTAACAGATTTAAAAAAATATTTCCCCTATAAAAAGCTACATGAGCAACGAGTAACATGGGCTATGTTCTGTGGTAGGTACATTTTTTTTCCATGCAGACGAATTCGTGTGCAGAAGCTAGTTAAAGGTACAATTATATTCAATAGTTACAATGTATAGTATCTAAAATAACATAGTATTTTAAAATAACAGAAATCATTTTTATTGGGATCTCCTAGGCTTTCAAAAATATGTATGAGAAGTTTGGTCGGTCGGTAGGTTTCATTACCCGCCTCTCTGTTCCCTGATTAATATAGGTAATCTGGGTATCTTCAAGACACGAGTGAACCGGTTCATCCTAGGCAAGCGTGTTCCAACTTAGGATCCGCATTGAGTTGCAGCCAAACACAAGCCTATTAGAATATAAAAAAAAAACTATTTCCTACAGTCTATTTAATTTTTAGTGCCGAATTTTCGAGGTCAAATCAAAAACTGTTATAAGTATCGTTAAAGGGGCTAGCTATCACATTTCCATGGTAGGCAAGACATTAGTTAAATACCGCCCGTAGTCGTAAGATAAATGCTATGGAAATGTAGGACCATTTCATTTACCATTACCGCCATTAAACTAGGCCAGTTTTAACGGACGAAGGTGTTTTTCTTTATGAAAGAATTATGGGTCTATTAAATTGTTTTTAGCACTGCAGGAAAATTCATGAAATAAAAATATTCAAATACGTCGTGTACTTTTTGATCCTCAAGTGGATTCCAATCTTAAAGAATCATAAGGTTTAGGATTTAATGACTGATAATTTTGCAAAAGTTCGTAATAGTAAAAAGGAAACTACATCAGCTGTGAAAAAAGTTTTTCATTCTTTTCTCTTATTTATTTTCTTAAGCGATTATTGTCACAAACTCATACACGACCTAATTCTGTGAAATTCGATATATAAGTAGCTTTCGGAATTTAATCATTAACATTCTATTTTGAACGAAACTGGCATAAAACTATGTAACTAGGTAAGTAACTCACTTTTTCAGAAAATATACTCTTTAAGTCGTACATAAATGTAAACTTTTAATTACCATTGGCATATTGTGTATTACCCCAAGTAAAACATAATTTTTAGGATTTAATGAGTGATAATTTACAAAACTTCGCAATATTAAAAAAAACGATATCTGTGAAAAAAGTTTGTTATTCTTTTCTCTTATTTATTTTCATAAGCGATTTTTGTCACAAACTCATACGCGACCTGATTCTTCCAGATTTGATAAATAAGTAGCTTTCGGAATTTAAACATACATTCTATTTTGAACGAAACTGGCATAATATAAAACTATGTAGGTAAGTAGGAGATACTCTTTGGGTCGTACATAAACGTAAACTTTTTATTACCGTTGGCATATTGTGTATTAGTAAAGCTAAAGTCACTACATCTTTTTAAATAAAATATCTTGTCGCGCCTGAGTTTGTGTTCATTCGGGCTTACCTTCAGAACTACTTGTCGTATTTTGATAATTATTTCGCTAATATGAAGCTACTTTATCTCTGAGTGTGTATAGACTATTTTATAAGCATAATAATTAGGGATCAGTAAAAAAATTCACACGGAGAAAATTGCGGACAAAATATAGTCTATCATAAAAATGACAAATACTCCGAAAGCCTGATTTGACCGATTGAATGGCAAAAATCCGAAACTATGCAGTATAGGTATTATTACAAATACAATTTTATTAGTTCTCTTTGTTCACGTCGTTCCCAATGCCTTTTCGCCTCTTACAGATATCATAAAGGGAGACCAAGGGACTGTGTCAATAGGACAGTCAGCATCGTCGGCCAATATCTAACGCCACATTGGAAATCACTACAAGGAAATCACGCAATTGCTGGCAATTTCTATACTTAATTACAATCTTGAAATTGCTGTAAATTGTTAGGTGTTCTCGAGACGTCATAGTTAATTAATAATGTCCGGCTTCCCTAATACTTTTAATAAGTAATGAACCTGGTTCGCGTTAAACGATGCTTTAAAATGCACCTCCACCGCACCAAAATGCACGTACCTTACCTAGTACCTTGCGGACTGGCTAATATTTTGACTAATAGTTTTTATTGATTTTAGGTTCCTCGAGAGAAAAAGAACTGGGGACCTACCACTATGTCACGAACTGTATAATTGTAATGTCCACTGTTGCATTTTCAACTCTCGGCACCAAAGAAGAACGTTAAAAATCTAACAGTGCGTAACACAAAGAAACATCAAAATAATACTGCTTTAAGAGATAGTGTTTAGACCCCTCTGATAGTTCTCTTATGAATGGGCCTGGTCCTGCTCTTGACCGAGTTGCAGGTGGTACACGATGATAGAGAGTTCCATGTATGTATAATAAGTGTAGAAGAACAGTTGGAATTTAATTAGTCGTAACAATGCGTGCGCGGTACTCAGCATCGATATAGTTGCGCATTTCAAGGACAGGCGCCTGCAGCGTCGCAAGGTCAATTAGCTAAGTCACGTGTAGCAATATACTGTAGTAATCTCCAACACGGCGGTCAATCTCAATGTAAATTAGCCAAGTACGCAGGAGATACGTAATAGGTACTAAAGAATGTGCGCAAACACCGATGTAACTTCCTCTCCTCTGACTCCCATAGACGCTTGTATCGATACCATACGAGTAGGTACTAGTTGCCTGTGACAGTGGTGTGGTTCTACTTTAATTTATATAGTAACACGATCTTATGGCTGACTGGTGGCCAGTGACATTTAGGAAGTCTCTAATGACTACTGAACCTCGTGTTTTTTTTGTTGTTACATTTCCAGAATGCATAAATCCCGTAAATAAGGATTACATCGCGTTATCGATTTCCACATTTTAGAAACGCATCATTGAATCCCCTGTCTGTATTAGCCCTTATTATTGCAGTCCGATCAAAAACCGCCTAAGTGCGAATCGTACTACCACCTAAATGGTTCCGCCCACGAAGTAAGTATAACAGTATATAAGTAAGTATATAACTGTTATATTTACTTCACGGTTCCGCCGTATCACCGAACAATATTTAACACTACATAGAAAAGAAAACGTAATGTATAGGGACCCTTTTAGTTTTTAACATTATTTTATTTTTATTATTTATTGATATACTTAGTGGCAATGTGACAGACGGACTGAATCTTAGTATTAGGGTACAGTTTGCTACCTTTTGTACGGAACCCTACCAAAAGTCAACCAAGTGCTTCTTGAACCACGCACTGTTGAGTTGAAATCGTATTAACGAATTATTGCATTTAATTCCAAGAATCTGTTTCTTGACATGCACTCTGAAACTAATGGTACACCGAGATCGTCATCTAAGGTCCAATATGACCTTTCACTAGGTAATTTATGGTAACCAGTAATTATAAGAATGCAACATAATTTACGGAGTTCCTCTATGGTAAAAACTTTATCGTGGCCATTGTTTTGGCATATTTATATTGTGCTTTGCGTTGCGATAAGTTGTACAATAATAAGTTTGTGTTCACCAAAAATATTCTTTGTATTTAAATACGCTTTGACAAAATCTTTTAAACACTTCGTTTGTTTTCTTTTATACAGGTAGGTTTATGCAAAGCTTCAGTAAGCATCTCGGAACACGTCATTTGGATGCACTTCGCTCAATGAAAGCTCCATTGAGGTAGGTTTGAGTGTCAGCACGTTCTTTTATATGAATGTGTGCAGGCATGTGTTAGCAATATGCTTGATGTACACGTACAAAATGCACCCGTTTGCGGTATTATAGGTAGACTTTATTCACGAATCCAATATTAAAAAAATGTTTAAAGGACAATAGGCACAAAGTAAATGGTATTTAACCAACCAATTATGTAGATAAAGTAGGTGCAAAGTTGAAGAAAGTAAAAGAAGGTAAATAACTGCTTTACCGTTAAACGTTTTGGGAACGCATTCATTGTGCGTACTGCTAAGGAGTGGAATTCCCTGCCCGAGTCTGTGTTTCCTGATAGCTACAACCTGGGAGTCTTTAAGTCAAGAGTGAATAGATTACTTCTAGGCAAGCGTGTTCCATCTTAGACCGCATCATCGCTTTCCATCAGGTGAGATAGTGGTCAAACGTATGCCTATCAAAAGATAAAAAAAAAGCATTTCCCTAAATATAATAATGTCAAACGAGTGCTAATAAAAGTGTTTGTAACAAAGACTATCAAAAACATAATGTTTCTTTTGCCGTTTCGTGAAATTGCGACGTCAACACGCTTAGCACGACAGCCGTATGGTTTGTTAAAATTTTTATTGCTGTGAGAAACCCGCACGAGATCCAAGTTGAGACGCTTTACTTTTCGCTTACTTTTCATTGATTAAGTGGAGTTTCGTAATCTTTATGCGGTCTAGACTAATTACAAAACTAGTTCAATATATTCAGACATAATGGACAAGACGAGTGTCAGCTACGACTAGCTACGACTGTCTCTTCTTAGCAAGTGTGAAGAAGAAACATTCATAAACTTTGATCACGAAGTATGTGAGTGACAGGCCTCGTCTTCGTGGACAACGGAGTTACGTACAAGTAAAACGTCATACGTACTATAAAAAATAGATGGTTTACTAAGTACACATAGTATATAATGCAGATTCTAGTGGAAGCCGTAATGAGGAAAGGTCAGACACAATGCCTTACTCGTCATTAGAGGATTAACGGCATAACCAACATACGGCAGCTGACAAAAGAGGTACGAGAATTTATATCGCGTTCGCACTCTTTTGTCATAATGCAGCAACCCCAGGTGTTCAGCTGGGAGCGGATCTTTTTTTGCCAGCCGTCAAACTATTAAATGTGGTATTGTACCGCAAATGAATAGCGGATCCAGGGCGGACATGTCAATGCAAGCACATAATGAAAGTATACCTTTTATCCGGCGAGCCCTGTGTGCGAACGCCGGCGTCCGTGGCGGTAAGCCCCCGGTGATGTAGTGTCGTAGAGTATAAGGGTGATGGAAGCGCCAAGGAGGGCTCCTGGCCGCGAGGGGCCGGCGTTGCTGCGCGTAGCGAGCGATGGGCGCGCGTGTGCCTTGAGGTCGGTGTGCCGGCGGAGTGGGCCGCGCTGTCACAGCCGGCGAGGGTGCGCGCGCCTGCACCACCGCGCATGCGCCCTAGTGCGCCGCAAGCGATTAAACTAAATACACCAACACGCAGCGCCACTACATGTGCTATACTGGCGCGCTGCCGCCTTACCTACATATCGAGGTGAGCATTATACGTATTTTTTTTTATAATCTTCGGTTTTGACCTATATTGTATTCTTACTTATTGTATTACAAACTTATTGTAAACGTTTTATAGAATGAATTGAAGCAAGGTCTCGTTAGAAGTTGTGCTCGTAGCGTTGAACTACATCAACAAAAGCTTTGACATTCATGACCAGTTTTTCTATATGAAAGAATTTTCAGTTTCGTGACATTTATTTTCTTTTGCTGTTTGATTGTAACATACCTATTACGGTATAATTTATTTAAATATGCAAACGGAGGGTGAAGTATTGCTATATGTGGTGTAGTTGTTTAGATCAGCTGTTTGTATCAGGTTATCGGTGGGTGGTATCGATTGGCGGCACTTTCACCGCTGGGCGCGAATAGTCACTAGTCTATGTTTTGGCGGGGCTCCAGCAATGGCGGACACCCACCCTGTTACTAAGCACACGCCATTTTCGCGTAACAATAAGGTCTTAACTTAACAAAACTTAAGGAAACTTAACATAAAAAAGTAACGTTCATAATCGGGAAGTTTAATAAATCGCGTATAAAGAGATCAAAATAGATGTTTGTGATCCTTCACGGTTCATATAATTCGTGATGTTCCTTTTGTCATGTTTACAGGAGCGGCACAACAAGTCTGTGTTTATATCATGTGATTATATATAGGTACATGTAACATTACCGACCCTGAATATTTGTGCAATCTATGGACACTTCATCTTAGAACCTGTACTTGTAAAATGTAATTGTATTGAAAAGTAGACAAAATCATAAACTTACAAAATAACTTTGACCTGTGTCCTTTATCAATTCCTACGTACTCAGCAATCTACAACCTTCTAAAATTATGTTAATGGATTTACACATAATTTTAGTAAATTCTGTATGCAAAATATACCTAGGTTATATTGGCAACATAAATCAGACTAAAAAGAACTATGTATCGTTTTCGTAACGTGTTTATGCGTACGGTACGCGGAGTATCTGCATTGCTACAAACCAGGACTAAGTGAAATCTTGAAACCAAGAATTTATTTTTTTCGTTTAGGTAGGAGTTCTCTAGAGTAGACCACCATATACACGTAGCATATTAGTTAAAACCTATAATGCAATAGAATAAAATGGGACGCGGAGGATTTTTTTTAAGTAGGTAATTTTGTTTTAGTTTCTTAGTTAAATTGTAACGTGTACTTCCCAATTTGTTTCCAAGTAAGTTCAGACGTTTAAATAAAAAGGGATGTGAATACAAATTTTAAAAAATACGTTAGTTAAGTAATAAATAATGTGTGGTCGTCAGTTGCATGTAATGTGGTTTCCTTTTCGTTTAGTGCTGCCTCATATTTATCACGCCTAATTTTTACTACTTGATCTACGATAAAATAACTGAAATCTATTTCTTGTTTAACTTAAATGGCAGATAATTGTACACAAATATTGCTCCATATTTTTATTTAACTGGTGCATGAATACTTGATAGGTACTTACTGGGCCCTAAGAATTGTAGTTCTTTAGATGGTTTTTTTTACCTATACAAGTACTTTTAGCCTTTCAAAAGGGGTAAGACCGGTGTGGCCGTATTGTAGGTGACCTTGCTTCAACTTTTAGGGTACAGAATGATTACCTACTGGGTACGCAGTAGGAAAGTTTTTTTTTGCTGCAGAACAGTATCTCTTCTGTATATGTAATGATAAAAGCTACATGAGTATAAATGACGTTGACATATTAGGTATTCTATTGCTTTGAGTTTGAGTGAATAGGGTATTACACCCATTTTTGAAAAGTGTCTCAATGTAATTCTGTAGTACTAATATGCCACCAAAAAAAACACAAAATTTTTATTCAATCGATAAGTGCCATAAAAATGCATCTAAATTTTAAATATTGAAATTTCGCGCGTAGTTTGACGAAAACGCCTCTTACTAGACGCCATGTTAAAGCTCAGAGCTCATATTAAATATGATAATTGTATATCATTTAAAAATAATTAAAAGTAAATTTTGTAATAGGTGTAATAATGAAAAAATTACGTTGGTTACGAAAATAATAAAAGTACAAAGCCTATATTACGCCAATCGGTTGACTAACAGTTGACAATTTTTGGTTTACACAGCCGTACGGCGTAATAACATGGCCGCTACTATTTCACGGTGTTTTATAACAGATTGAAAATACTGAAAACTTTGAATTGAATTTAAAAATTTGTTTTGTTATTTTATGAACTAAGTCTTACATTTTCCGACTGCTTTATGCCTAAACTGTCTCAATAACATATTTGTAGATTTTTCTCGTATAGAGTAAAATACCCTATTTGCTATGGTATAAACAGTTTAACGTTTATATGTCAAGTATGTTACAATATCGTGTAAGCATATCTGCTATGTTTAGAGCGAACAAATAAATTTAATGACGAAGTCGCTGGAATGTTACCTATCTGAATAAATGAAGTCCATATTTCAAATGCACTTTGGGCCCGTTTTTTTTTAGCCTAAATACATATCCATATCCATACTAATATTATAAATGCGAAAGTATACTCTCTCTGTTACGCTTTCACGATGAAAGGGCTGAACCAATGTTGATGAAATTTGGTTTGAAAATGTAGCTTAAATCGTGGAGAAAGATAATATAGGCTACTAGCTTTTGCCCGCGACTTCGTTCGCGTGAATGTCGGTTATAGCGGATGCGGACGAAGTTGCGGATTAAAAAGTAGCTCCATCCCCAAGGGTTCAAGCTATCTTCATAACAAATTTCATTAAAATCGGTTCATCCGTTTCATCGTGAAAGCGTAACAGACAGAGTTACTTTCACATTTATAATATTAGTATGGATGATATAGGTTTTTTAATACGCGACTTCGTCTGCATCCGCGTTAACCGACTATCACGCGAACGAAGTCGCGGGCAAATGCTAGTTACATTATAAATTAAAAATTTGAATATGTGTTCGTTCTCAAAAACTAGTGTACGGATTTTCATATGATTTTCACCAATAAAAAGAGGAATTATCTATCAGTGCTACTCGTGCGATGCGAAGCCGTTAGTACTAATATAAATCTGAAATCGTCAATCCGTCTCAATTACGTCACTATCACGGTTACACAGATTTGGCTGAATGTCGCATCGCGTTGAATGTAATGCTGGCACTTCACATGGCGTATTCGTGCAAATATTTGTCTTTTTTGATTAATACAAAATCGACTTTATTTCAATAAAAATAGGATCAATTTTGTATTATATCTAAATAAGGCGAATATTTGTACAAATACACCATGTGAAGTGCCAGCATATTATACGGTCAGCGACAAGAGACGGTAAACGCTTCAGATTTATAAATTCCAATTACAAGCGTCAAAAACAGTTCTTTCCGCATACTATGGGTACGTTAACTCTGTATTAAGATATGGTCTCATTACATCCCCATGTATCGTAATCGAGTATTCGCTTTTGAATTTGTATTTGCTTTTTTGGCTTCACTCTCAATATTCCGCGCGGTTTATCTGCCTTTTGTTTCATAATCTGAGGTATTAAATAAATTATAATAATACTAGCCTATTATTGTTACACTGCAGAGCAAAGGCCTCTTCTCGTACAGAGAAGGCACGAGCAATGATCACAGATCTATGAGTTCAAGGTAGATCGGCGTTTTGTTTTTTTTTTGTAAAAGGAAACTCGGACCTTTCATCACTTTTTCCTTGCGGAGAAAGGGATCACCTAATACGCGGTGAGATCATTCGTTTCTCAGCTTAGCATACCCCAACTATTATTAACGTGCCACTGTTTTCAATAACATTTTGGTAGCGAAAAGCATCCTTTGTTTATTAAGCTTTTAATGTATCGCATTACTTGTTTGAGCTCGACACTTAATATTTTCGTAAATCTTTGACAGTCGTTACGGGTAGTCAGAAGCCTGAAAGTCTGACAACCAGTCTTACTAAGGGGTATCGTGTTACCAAGTAATTGGGTTGGGGAGGTCAGATAGGCAGTCGCTCCATGGAAAACCCTAGTATTCAGCTGCGGTTAGACTAGAAGTAGTCCCTAACATAACTGGGAAAAGGCTAGGTAGACGACTAATTATTTTTGTGCTGTTTTTGAAATAATGGAAAAAGAGACAATTAAGAGCGCCCATCCCCATCGAACGAACTTCAACGTGACCGTGATTGAATTTTTTTTTTGTTTCAACCGACGCAAAGCTCGAAAACAAACGAGTGAGTGAGAACGCGATAACATCACAGGAAAATTGGCGCGCGAAAATTTCACAAAACTTGTTCCAGGACATACGTGTTTTTGAAAAAGCCTTACAAGTTTTTCGTAAAAGTGTTTGTAATTTAGAATCTACATTACATGTGCAAGGTTTCTATGAAGCTGTTTTTTTTTACTTTTTCAATGCATGCGTGCATGTGCATGCGTTTCTCAAAAAAGTTTATTTTTGGCTTCATACAAACCTAGATTTAAACCACAAGATACCTATGTGTTAAAAATATTTGGAAAATAATTTGTTATAACGCCGTAATCGCGTACGAGCGTTTGTATGGGAAATATGACGGGTTGGGCGCTCTTAAGGCTATGAATACACCTCAATCTTGGGCCAAAGAATTAGCATTGCCATTCAACGTGGTAATGCTGCTAGCCTTTTGGGCATCACTTGTCCCATTGAGAGCGATGTGGATGAGTTTATTGATGCCCTGTGAGCCCTCCATTGTAAAAAAACACACACACACACATACACCACCATACATATTATCTTTATATTTATTTTTAAGCTTTGCATATATTATATTTATTAATACATTTTTACGTGAAAAATGTAACATTTCAAGTTTTATGTAAAACATAAGTCACGCATCTCGTAGCCAACTTCTTGCAGAGTTTCAAAGACATAATAATAAAGAATTCGGTAATAATGATGGAATGGGAACCTCCGGTTTCCTGTCTGTGTTATATTCATGCTTGTCTGATTGTCAGAGCTAACCTACTATCTCAAATACGTGTACTTTAAAGGCATAGCTAACAAAGGGTTTTGAAATAGGGGACTCAATATTAAAAGATGTAACGAGGTCAAATGGGGTAGGTAGTCAAAGAATGGACCCCCGTTTAACTCAAACGATTGAATTATATTTAAATACTTACAAATTATTTCTAGAGTATTTCGTTGTTTTTATGTGTACATAAAATACCATAACTAATTCATTGTTTTCTTTGGTTATTGTTTGTTTTGGTTTGGTTATGTAGGAAAAACTAAGTTGCTTTTTCGCACTGGTAACAATTTTTTTTATGCAAATAGGTAACAATAAGTTACTTATACAATTTCAAAACGTTATCTTCAGGAAAATTCAGATAAGTCTGCCAAAACGAGCCGCAATAATTAAATTAAAAAGCAACGTTTCTTTTATTTTCATTTTTTTTTATGTCTGGTATTATTATTTATTTTATTTATTTTTATTTATTTATTTATTTATTTGCAGGCATACACCCATAGATTCTACAATACAAAATTAGGAACAAGTTATATAATTATAATTATTATTTTATATTGGCTAGCTGGAATATTGACAGCCATATACAAAGAAAAGATTAGCTTCATTTATGGCTCTCAATATTCCATTGTCAGATTCATGCACACGGCTCATGAAGGAGGCCCTCGCTTTTCTTAAAACTGCATAGAAATCGTCTACTCTGTTCTCCGCGAACATACCTGACGCACTACACCTCCATGGAAGACGGAGCATGCATCGAAATGCGTTGTTGTATTGTACACGCAACGCGTTGTAAGCGCGCTGCGTGTAGTTATACCAAAGTTGGCATGTGTATAGCGACCGGCAGTACGCGTTAAACAAAGTAGTTTTTACTTGATCGGTACATTTAGCAAATCTCCGTGCAAGCATATTGCTTTTCGCAGCTATCATTCTCCTTTGTCTTTCCAGATCCTCATTATCTTTCAACTTCTCTGTTAGGATATGACCCAAATATTTAAAGCTTTTAACAACCTTTAATTTGGTGTTACACAACAATAAATCAGGTATAGGTAATGGACTATTATCATATCTGAAAACCATGATTTCCGTTTTTATGACATTGTACTTGAGACCATGCTTTTCTGCGTACATTTCACAAATGTTCAATAATTTTTGCAGCGCCTTGACAGAGGGGCTAAGCAGCACCATATCGTCGGCGTAACTTAAGTTGTTGACAGTGACATTATCGATAGAACAGCCGACACCGGCCCTGCTTAGCTCCTCTATCAAGTCGTTAACATATAAATTGAATAGTGTAGGAGATGTTAGTCCACCTTGTCTTACTCCGGTAGTGAGAGTGTACTCATTAGACAAACTATTGCCCCACTTTACAACATTTTTTTGTCCCCCGTACCAATATTTAATAACATTAATTATTTCACTTGATATACCTGCGTTATTCATTTTATCCCATAATATTTTATAATTGACTGAATCAAATGCACGGCTCAAATCAAGAAAACAGGCATAAATATTAGTTTTTCTATTTAAATAGTAACGCACAGTCTGTTTCAACGCAAATATGGCGGTATCGGTGGAAAGATTGCTACGAAAGCCGAACTGTGCATCGTTAAGCTTTATACATCTTAAAAGTTGTGGCTGCAATAACCTTTCAAATATCTTAGATAGCACAGTTGCCAGGGATATCGGTCTATAATTAGTAATATCAGATATGTCGCCTTTTTTATTTTTAACCAGTGGTACTACTAAAGTTTTCATAAATGTATACGGTAAATATCCATGCTTTAAAAATAAGTTACACAGTACATTATCCAATCTTCACAGTAAAATGAATCAGCGTAAAATATCGAATATCAGTACAGTTCATCATCATCATGACAACTTTTAGATGCCCACTGCTGGGCATAGGTATCCACGCAAGGGTCAGCCGTAAGTAATCGCGATGCTTGGCCGATGCATGTTGTCAATCGCAGTAGGTGTTATGGTAGGTACTCAAAGGACGCTGCTGCCCATCCTCTGGTCAATATTCTTCTGCGACACCCACGGGTAGAAATGGGGTCGTGGCATTCGTGACCACTTACTTAATGAGAACTGGGAGAAATTTCGTCGTGGATTAATTCTTTTTGAAACAACTAAGCTGAATTTTCTTAAATTAATTTTCAAACATCATAGCACAGTGCCAAGCCTTAGCTAAAGATCTTCACCGAATTTAGAACGGAAACTTCCAATACATTAGCACCAAGTATTTTAGCGGCATTGGAGTCGTATGTGTTCGCTGCGGCTAGTGGCATCGGGTCAAGGACAATGCACAAATCCGCAGTCTCCTTCGTGACGCATACCAGTATACAGTATGAGAGGTTAAAATGAAGGACATAATTATGTATATGCCTGTCGTTGCTATCTATTGTTGTGTTAATAGGGTCCATAATAATTCTAATTATAAACCTAAGCATGTATTTATGGAAAATCATTAAAGATATTGAGTAATCAGTACTTTAGGGAAGTGTAGTAGGTTCTTACGATCCAGCATCTCCAGCATCTTCTTATGATCGGCACTAGTGGTCTGGCATATTGCAGCCCGGTCAAATTAGCTTAAAAAATAGGGGTAAGCTTACATTAATTCCTATAAAGCTGAAAATTGGTGCGAATGTTCGGAACACCATTACAAATAAATTGTCAAAAGTCCCCATCGATCCAAGATGTGCAAAAAAAAAATATTCAAGGTCAAATGAGTCAAAAATCGGTTAATTGCATTTTTTGGCTAAACGGTAAGTTTTATCATAAAAATAGGCGAGACAAAATTGTTTATCATGCAATTACCTACAATAATGAATCTTACACTTTTTTCCCTGAATCACCATTTCGGAGATATAACAACATGCAAAAAGTTGAAAAAGTTGTATTCTTCATAATATGCCATACGTTTCCGCCCACCCGTTAGGTAGTTTACTTCGAGCATTTTTTTTAAACGTGGCTTCGCCAGTATGCCTCTTCCACGATCTATTGTGGTCCTGTTGAGTTAAAAATATTGTATCAAATAAAAAACTAGTACTATTGGAAATTATGAAGGCGGTGTACCTATGTTATGAGTATTTGGGAAAATTATTCGTCTCTTGATAACATCTATTCTAATGGAACATCAAGCATACTGTCTTGTTCTGCTTCTTCTTCTTCCTGCTGGGTACCTACAAGTAAATTGTTCAAAGTGCGATCCACAGATATCTCCTATATCATAAGAATCCTCTTCTAAGTCCCAGTCTTTTGGGTTTGTCTATATGTATCAGTTGTCGAGGCCAATCGTGCTCCAATGTTGAATTGACATTAGAAGAGGTTTCTTACGATATCAGCGATGAGACATTTACGAATCGCTCTTTGAACAATTTAGTTGTACCCAGCAGGAAGAAGAAGAAGAAAACAGTATACTTGAAGTTCCATTAGATGATTATCAATCAGACGAATAATTTTCCCAAATTACTCATAACTTACACCACTTTCATCATTTCCATTGGTACTACTTTTTTATTTGATACAATATTTTTAACTCGACAGGATCACTATAGATAGTGGAGTAGGCTTACCGGGGAAGTCACTTTAAAAAAAATTGCGCGAAGTACACTACCTACCACGGGTGGGCCGAAACGTGTGCATATTATGAAGACCACAACGTTTTTAACTTTTTGCATCGCTAAATTTTCGAAATGGTGATTTAGGAAAAAAGTGTAAGAACAATTTTTGTAGGCAATTTTGTAGGCATGATAAACAATTTTGACTCACCTATTTTTATGATAAAACTTACCGTTTAGCTAAAAAATGCAAAAAACCGAGTTATTACTCTTTTGACCCAAAATATTTATTTTTGCACAATTTGAATCGATGGGGACTTTTGACAATTTATTTGTGTTCCGAACATTGGTACCAATTTTCAGCTTTATGAGAATTAATGTAACCTTGAATGCCAATTTGGCTGGGCTATTGGGGTGCTGGGCCTATTTGGTGCAGCTGTGGGGACAACAATGACTCATCATCATCTTCCTGCCTTTGTCCCATGTTACTTGGGGTCGGCGCATCGGCTTCTTTCTTTCACTATTATTACCCTTACTTTCTATCATTATTTCTGCCATTTGGTTAATGGGAAAGGTGCTGATCTAAATTACAGCGTACTGATGTGGGGCTTTCCATTGCAGACGTTCATAGGCGCTGGCCACCACTAACCATTTGGTATGCTCCTTGTAAAATGCGGGTAAATCTGGTACAAAAAAAAATACATCATCCTAATATCAACCCTCAGGTATTGCAGATGTCTACAGGCAGCGGTGATCACTTAACACTGCTCCCCCTGTCATAACGTTCGATTCGATTGGAGGTTTGTAATTTCGAGTGTCCGTTACGTTTTTGTTTTATGGTAATACTAAGTATTGGATCATGCCAATTGAGCACGTTTACATAATGCATGTTAGTTTTGTGGAAACTAGCACAATGCATGTTAGTTTGTGGTTTGCACAAAACGAACATACATTTTTTACGAAATAAATATTAAGAATGACAAAACATAATACTGATTGGGTTCCCTACGTGGTTTCGAAAGTTGATGATTCCATTTTTACCCGACTGCGCCAGAAGGAGGGTTATGTTTTTCGGGTGTATGTATGTATGTATGTATGTATGTATGTATGTATGTGAATTTCTTTGGCACGCTCTGTAGCTCAAACGGCTTAATGGATTTTGACTTGAGAGGTGTCGTTTCATTCGTCATAATTGTGTGAGTGACACTGGGTACATCAAAATTAGAAAAAATACACTGGCCGATTTCTGGCGACATATTAGTGTTTAAAATAAAAATATTTTTCCTCAAAACCTATCGAGTGGGGTATCAAAATAAAGGGTTTTATAAATAGCTTACAAATATATAAATAACTTATATGTTTAAATGTAATTTGGAATGAGAAAGGCTAAAAATCAACAAATAAATTAATCCTTTAAGTTGAGTTCCTTTACGTTGAGTCTGAGAGTTTTTAGCTTGAAAGGTGTCGTTTCAATCGTCTTAATTGTGTGAGTGACACTGGGTACATCAAAATTATTAAAATTAAACTGGCCGACTTTTGGCGACATATTAGTGTTTCCAAAAAAAAAATCTTTAAACCTATCGAGTAGGGTAGGTTTTATAAATACCTTACTAATATATATACAACTATTTGTTTAAATGTAATTTGGAATCAGAAATGCTAAAAAACAACAAATAATTAAGGTTGATTCCCTTTAAGTTGAGTTCCTTTACGTCGAGTCTGAGAGTCTATTGCTCTTGCAAAATATTGCTATTTTACGCTATCTAATTCCGTTACGTCGAGTTTATATAATAAGTACAGTCAGGATATAAATTAAAAACCAGTATCATTAAAATATTGTTTTATTATTTGTTTTTTAACGTTTCTCTACACTATAATTTACTTACTATGATCATATCAGTAGGAGAAAAAGAAGAAAGGTTTTCGAGAATATGGCAGTTTAGCGATTTCTTTCAGCTTTGAAGAGGTTCCGAGAGGTTCAGAAGTATTATCTTCACTAGAAGGAAGAGGTTGGTTTTTCATATTCTTTGATATCATGATATTATCTTTGGATGATATTATCCATATCAAAGGTGTTAAAACCCTACTTGGTGTTGTCTATTAATGTCCGCCCGCCATTGACTACTTTCGCAACTTTAAGAATCAGTAGGGTCAGTGTATGCACATTGCGTCTTCATGGGCGATTTCAACACAGACCTTGGGCAGCCAACCTGTCGTTCCCGAGAACTCTTACATATCATCGAGTCTGTTAGTCTCTTATGTTCTTCCTCTGCAACCTACTCGTTTTAATATCTTAGGGTATGACACGTGGCTCGACTTAATCCTAACGACCTGTCCCTCTCTTGTGTTGGAAATAGGTACCTACTCAGGGGAGGCACCTTAAAGTGAAGAAGAAGAGGCAATGTTTTTTAAAGGAAAATCTAATAATTAAATAGCAACACAACCTCCTTCTTTCCAATTCTATCGCGACGGATAAAAACGAAACCGGGAAGTGGGGTAGATGGTAGAAAGAAGATTGAGGTTTATACCAACTCTTACAAATCAGAACGGGCGTGAACGTTGGCATTAGAAAAGGTGTCTTACATTGTTATGGCAGACATTAAACAAATGGTATTTCTATTGACTGAAGCACCGACGCACAAAGTCACCAAGGATGTCGGTTATTGAACTAAAACTTGCATCAGCGGAAGAATTAAAGGAAGCATTGGAAGCAAAAATGCGACTAATGTATAATTAAACCTTTTGGTGCTACACCAATATCTGTGCACCACCCACCAACAACACTAGTAGGACAATACATAACAACATGGAGGAGAAAAAATATAAATAAATAATAAAAAGTTCAGTCGGTTTAAGGTTTAGGTTAGTTCAAGGTTTGGGGCCGAGGAGCCCGCTAAGCTTGGGGACCTGGTGCACTGCACCGCCTAGCCCTCCGATAGCTAGTGCACGGAAAAGCGGGTACAGAAACTCGACGTTAAGGGAGTAAAAACGGGACAGAAGTTGTAGACTCGACGTAGGGATAATAGAAGCGAGGCAAGCTTCTCGGCTCAACGTAAAGAGACTTGACGTAAAGTTTTCTAAATTCTAAATTGAATCACTGCGAAAACTAAAAATATTAAAATAAAAAAATTATTTAAAAAAACAAAAAACCCGACTGCGTGAAAAATTGTTAAACTCAAAAGATAGAAATAAGTGAAAACTTAAATATTTTTTTGGTTTTGAATCATCGTGGTTGACAGTGTTCACAAAGGCAGTCGGAGGCATCAAGTTAAAGTTTAGACACTTTCAACGGATTTGAAACATATTGTACATTTTTGATGCCTCCGACTGCCTTTGTGAACACTGTCAACCACGATGATTCAAAACCAAAAAAATATTTAAGTTTTCACTTATTTCTATCTTTTGAGTTTAACAATTTTTCACGCAGTCGGGTTTTTTGTTTTTTTAAATAATTTTTTTATTATTATATCGAATACGGCGTGTCGATTATTCAGTTGTACGATGTTTTATTCCGTCGATGCTTTATTGGTGCGATGTAACGTTTGTGCGAAAAACCCTACAGCGATGCTCATTTGTTCGGTAATTTATTAGTTCGATGCTATGTCGGTTCGAAACGCCTACTGTTGTCCGTGACATTTAATTAATAATTTTATTTTTGAATTATAGACGTTAAAGATTTACACATTCATTTTATTTTAAAAATGTGTACCTAATTCTTAGTAATATATTGAAATAGTTATATATATATATTTTTTTTTTGCTTACGGTTAATGTTTTGTTTATTTCTTGTTCTGTGCTGTTTATGTCCAAGTTTATATTGTTTTTGTTATTTTGTTGTATGATTTTTATTAAAATAAAATATTAAAATGAGTATTTTAGGTGTTGTCAATTTTTGTAATTTTTTGTATAATAATAAAAATAAAAGGACAATAATAATACAGGGAGGAGGGGAGGTTACAATAATAATAACGTTTAATTCAGACTATGTGTCCATAACTGGTTAGTAATACAAAAAGAAACTCACAAACATACATGAACCCTAAAAACATACCACTCCTTTTTGCAGGCTGTCGTGTAAAAATACCTTATAAACTAGTGTTAGTAAAACAAATACAAAAACAAAAAGTATACAGTGCACGGGAACACAAACCTACGCCAAGCCCAGGATGCGACCACCTGCAGTATGTAGCCGCATCCAGTGCCGCCACATCGGCGAGTCCCAGCGGTCTACAAACACGCTCAGGACACTATTCGAGCTGACGTGCATGCGCAACAGCAATGAGGCACAAAGCTTTCGCATGATGGCATGAAAGCCGTCCACGCTTTTTTTCGCAAACATTGCTGAAGCGCTGCAATGGTGCGGCAGCCCGAACAACACCCTAAACGAGTTGTTATATTGTACACGCAGGGCATTGTATGTACGCTGCGTATACTTCGTCCACAGACTGCAGATATACCCATATAATTATAATTAATTTCATTTACTTAGGTAAAGGTAAAGATTAGGATTATTTTAATCATCATTTCAGCCTAAAGACGTCCACTGCTGGACGTAGGTACGCTTGGCAGGCGGATTGGCGATCGCAGTATGGTTGTTACAAAGACACGGAGAACGCTGCTGCCCATTCTCTGGTAAGTCCCTTAGTCGCCTCACGACACCCACGGGAAGATATGGGATTATTTTAATGCAAGTATTTCATTATAATTCATTAATGTATCTTGATGTAAATAATAAACTAGCACTTTTTTTTAACAAAATGAATGTATAAATCTTTAACGTCTAAGTATAATGCAAAAATAAGATTATTATTTAAATGTCACGGACAGCAGTAGCGTTTTGAACCGACATAGTATCTAACTAATAAATTACCGAACTAATGAGCATCGCTGTAGGGTTTCTCGCACAAACGTTACATCGCACCAATAAAGCATTGATGGAATAAAACATCGTACAACTGAATGATCGATACACCGTGTTCGATATAATAAAAATCGATAGATCAAGTTTCGAAACCACGTAGGGAACCCTACTGATTGATACCTATACACGAGCGAACAGGAAATACTAAGTATTGTATTATGCTGATTGAGTATTTAAGTAAGCGATTTATGAAGTTCCCTGTGAATGAATAAGTCTGATTTCTACTTCTTTTTTTTATATAATTGAAAGGCAAACTAGTGGATGAGTGAGCATCCATTTCAAGGCAGTAGTTCCATGTAAAACACTGGTATTCAGCTGCATCGACGGCCACCTGATGTTAAGTGAACACCGCTGCCTATAGGCATCTGCAATACCTGAGGCCTTGAGAGATGTGTTGACATCACAGAATAAAAAAAAAGTCTGTTTAAAAGTAAGAAAACCGCCGTAAAACTTTTGCACCGTATCATAGTTATTCGAAAGAAAGAATTTGGAAAAAGCAATAGAGGCTGTCCAGTCTGGGAAACTTAAGTTAATAACTGATTCTGTCGATGCTAATCATAAGTGACGTTATCTAGATTTGTATAGTGGTTTACTCCTTGCCAAATATATTTTTTTTAATGTTTGTTGATTTATTATTTCATTTTATGTAGGTACCTAAGTACGCTACCTAGGTACCTTTTTAATGTTTTTATAAAGATTTCAATGTTTAACTTTATTTTTGGCTTCCTCTTAATTATTCCAAATATTGCCTTAATTGATATACAATTGTTGGAAGACCATTACTTTAGATTCCAATTAGCCCCTAAGTGGCGCATCGACTTTTCCATAATAAACGTTACGATACTAAATATTCGGCTTTTTATTTAAAATTAAACTAAATGCATAAGTTATAATCAAAGGCCGTTTAACCTTCTGTTGGTCCAAATATCGCAAGACCTGTTTAAATTGATAGAGCTCGAAAAACAGGTGAAAAACGAAGTTAAGATTATGCCGATTTCAAAAAGCCCCAAACTAGCGATATTTGGAATTGCATTTATGAAAAAAAATATCTCTGTATTTATGTTCAATACATACATTTTACCGCATTACTCTAAAAGGTATTGATGAGGTTAGTCATAAAAAAAATTGTCTAAGCTCATAACCTAAGTAGTATTTGTGTACAAGACTGCTTTTTATAAAAAATGTACCAAATAGCCCCACTTTACAGATCTATTTATCAAAATTATGCTAAAATAAGGTTAATTAAAATTGTTTTAACTTATCTTTGAAATAAAATGTTTTGTATTCCTGCTTCTATGAGCCTCTTTTTTCTAATGCTATTGTAAATGGAGTATAGTGCTACGAAAAAGCACGGTTTCTGTCTGGCTGCATAGAAGAGAAAGAGAAGCGTGATGACGCAATGCTTGTTTATTTAATTAATGCCAAATCATAATTATGAGAAGCAATCGATTATATTAAAAATAACTACTAGTTGAATGATCGAAAATAAAAAACCACCAAGTTTGTCATTTAAATATGATACGTTATTGTTGATAATTTTGACAACATATTATTGAACAGATTTTTATTCATTAATTATTAAGTTTATTAATTAAATATTAACTTATAATTTTACTGTAATTTTTTTAAATTTTATTATAAAATATTAATTAATTATTAACCACAGACATATAATATGGAAGTCTACTGTGTTACATGTCTGTGTCATTTTGCCAAGGGGCCTAAAAAGGCCCCACTGTTCTTGTTTCAAAAAATAATAATATGTTTCAAAAGCAACAGAGATTTCAGAAATATTGTTAAGCCTATTTGGAGTACTTATTTAGGTCTTGTATAAACTCCTTTTTTTAAGTAGGTACTCTATAAAAGATACTTTTATATAAAAGATACTCTTTAGAGTAAAACAGTTACGTGGAATCCATGACCGAAGAGACGTAGTCGTGTTTAAATAACATAGCGCATATTACATAACCAATATAATGAACACTGCAACGGCAAATAAATTGCTAGTTAGTTAGCTAGTTAACTAATTATAGCTACGAAGTTCCGAATTGATAACATCTGAATTGATAACCTCCTCCTTTTTGAAGTCGGTTAAAAATAGGTTACTTGATATTTTTTATGGGTTTAAAAAGTCATAATAAAAAGGAGTTTATACAAGACCTAAATACGTACTCCAAATAGGCTTAACAATATTTCCGAAATCTCTGTTGCTTTTGAGACATATTATTATTTTTTGAAACAAGAACAGTGTGGCCTTTTTAGACGTGGCAAAATGACACAGACATAACACAGTAGACTTCCATATTATATGTCTGTGGTTAATATTTAATTAATAAATTTAATAATTAATAATTAAAAATCTGTTCAATAATATGTTGTCAAAATTATCAACAATAACGTATCATATTTAAATGACAAACTTGGTGGTTTTTTATTTTCGATCATTCAACTAGTAGTTATTTTAATATAATCGATAATTGCTTCTCATAATTATGTTTTGGCATTAATTAAATAAACAAGCATTGCGTCATCACGCTTCTCTTTCTTTTCTATGCAGCCAGACAGAAACCGTGCTTTTTCGTAGCACTAGGTAAAAACAATTACTTCGTAGCATCACTACAGACAGCTGTCTACGACCGCTACGGCGTAGCTAACAGCTACAGCGATATCTTGCCTGAATTGCGTATTATATCACGATTCGTTAATTAATTGGTTTTTAGAGAAAATTGATGCTTAGATAACGTATCAAAGTGGGTGGTATTGTATGTGGGCTGGAAATTAGTTCTCCATTACTGGCTACTAGTGAAATTGGAGCGTGCTGAATACGAAATCGATGGTGGAAATCATAAGTCTTAGCTAAATTTGGAAGATTTTTTCCTAGAATATTGTATTTTGTAGGTGGTGTATTGTGCCAACATTGTACGGCATGAATAAAGAGGTCAGGCTTCGTAGTCGCTGTTCAGAAAACTACTTATACCGGTTACATTGTCCAAATACTTAGATTTCATAAATAATTCAAATATCCGCATCGTTTCTCGTCCTATTAAAATGAATTTAAGCACCAATAAAAACTAGTTGATCATACTTCCTGATGCGCGGATTGGCAGTTTAAAAAGTGGTAGAGAAATGATTATGCCATCATTATTTACTTTTTGGTATCCTGTATTGTTTAACTGCATGTCAAAGGCCTCCCTTTCTCTATTCCAACCTTATCTATCTAGACCTAGTATGGACAAATCTTGCCTGTGAGCATCAAGCCATGATACCTTGTATTTATAGGTCAGTAGATGTTACTTGCTTTGTTCTCCGTTGCGTTTGTATAGTATTTGAATAAAAACATAACTGGTATATTTATTTTATGAAAATAAAGGTTATGCTTAATATACGGAATATTTTTCAGTCCGTTATACGAACTCATTTATTTCAGACAATTATTTTAAAAAGCACTGTAAAACATCGCGCGCTTTCGTTTGCCGATCAATTTCAATGATACGTGCGTATGTCGTGCGTATTTTTTTTTTGATGCACACAAACAGACCATTGTATTCTACTAGTGTGTGTCAATGCTGCTACGCCGTTCTAGCAATCGTTTATATTTTGAGTTGCGCTAAATCGAATACGTGCCCTTTAAATTGTTAATTTGATTATGTTAAAAACAGTGTGTCTGTGGGAGGCAAATAAAGCTTATTATTATTAGTAATATGTGAGGTCATTTTTCTGCCAATTCAATTGACTGACTATTTATTGATTTTAAAGTTATTGAAAGTTTATCGGGTTTTCAACAACAATTGCCATACAAAGTCTATGAGGAAATCACATTTGACAGCTAAAAAAGGATAAAAAGAGCTCTAAGAGAAAACTTTTTAATAATAAGATAAAAAGTATGTCAATGAATTCGACGGCTACCCAATGAATTCAACGTAGTTACCTAATATATTGAATTATTTAGGTACTTAGTACTGCTACTAAGATCAATATTTATCTACAGATAAGTACTTATTCCCAGTCAATGTGTTTGCCAACTAAGGTACCTAATGTTTGTAGACTGCAGTCCCACCCACACTCAAACAAACAATACCTAACTATAAATTGAATCAATACGTACCACTCCTCCATTTCAGTTTCTTCTTACTTACCTACAATTTAGTTTCCTTGACGAGGGGAAAAACGTTTCCGGAATTTGAGCATTTAGAAAGTGTGAAAAAACAAAAGAAATTCATTAGGGACAGGTGGTAATGCTCGGTTCTTTGCTTGTCCGCTATGTACTTATTAGGTGGGTGTTTCTGGGTACAAAATTATTATTTACTTATTTTTATTTATTTTAATTATTTATTTATTATGTTAAATATTATAATAAGACCTTTCGCATTCATTCTCTTATGTTGTCAATTTAAAGAAATAGGCCAATCTTTTCAACGGTAAGCAAAAAATATTTGCGAACTTTCGCGTAAGCTGCCAAATTTTGAAAGTCAGTTGAGTTTCTAAACTGTAAACAATGTCTATTTTTTAGTTTTACGCTGTAAAGTTTTATCTACACTGTGAACATTCGTTTATAAACTAATTAGGAATTCGAACGGGCCGTGCTCTCCCGTGCTCATTAGATTGGGCTCACTAAGGAATTTTGCTTGCTAGTTAGCTATCGTCTGGCTATTGTGATGAATATCCACTGGAACCCACATGTGATCAGCAACTTACTCATCGTATTTGTCGACTCACCAGCAGTGAGCAATCGCAATGGGCCCACGAGTTTAAAGGACGGTCAAGACTGAATCGGTGGGACCACGAGCCAATAGCAAATTACTCGTATAGTGGGTAATCAAGTGATGTCTATTAATTATGAAAATTATTGTGTAATTAGCCATTTTAGCCGAAAACATATGATACATGGTGGGTCATTAATATTAATTAAAAATTCTATTAAGTGTAAAGAACGAAAAGACATCGTTGGATTATCAGTTGAACATACTGTTGAATTGTCCAGTGAAGAGCTGGAAAAGCATATTATAGTACAATACGGTCAACGTAACTTGGCGCGTCTGAAGTTAGCTGTTTGGCTGCGCAATTGAACTTTTAGGAACGAAATTGTCTACTGCGCAGCTAATCGGCTAACTTCAGACGCGCCAAGTTACGTTGACCGTATTGTATGTGTATACAGACCCCCCAGTTACCAGAATTTATCTACATTTGATTCTGTAATGGAAGATGTGTTGAAAAAAATTAACACTAGTAGTAAATCAATCATCATATGTGGTGACTTTAATATTAATTTGTTAGAAAACAACTCCAGTAGTATCAGATTATTGAGTTTTTTTAGGTCATTTAATTTGTCAAATGTTTTTATGGAACCAACCAGAGTGGCAGCTTCTTCTGCCACTTGTATTGATAATATATTTTGTAATTGTGATTATTTACATAAAGAAATTATAAATAAGCTGCCATCTGATCATAGTGGACAGACAATAACGTTTTGCGCCTACATTCCTTTACAAAAAATTCAAATAAGGTTTAGGCCAATTACATGTAAAAACTTAGATAAATTTAATAGTTCATTGGAAAGTAAACTAAGTGTTCAGTGCTTTAATAATATAGATGCCCTAAATGAGTTCTACGCTGAGTTTTTTTCACTAATAAACACGCAATTTAATGACACGTTTCCACTAAAGACTAAAACTATTTGCACAAAGTTCTTATTTAGCGATTGGGCGACTCCAGGTATTCGTAAAAGCAGGGAAAAACTATTTGAACTTTATGGTCTAAAGCAACATGTAATGAATACAAGCTTTCATCAGTATGTTGCGAAATATTCAAAACTTTTTAAAAGTGTCTGCAAAATAGAAGAATCCCTTTATATTAGAAATAAAATAAAATTAGCTGATGACAAAATAAAAACTACTTGGCAAATAATAAATAATGAAACAGGTAGGAAAAAACAGCGTAATACTGAATTTAATTTAGAGACTGCACATGGCCCCATAAATTCAGATATAGAAGTAGCTCAGGAATTTGAATTTTTTTTTGGAAATATTCCCATTAAAACTACTGAAGCTTTAAATTCCTCTCCCGCGCTCTCTGCTGCCTTACTTAGGAAGAATGTTAAGGCATGCCGTTCGGAGTTTAGGTTTGAACATACAAACCCCCAGGCTGTTCATCATCATCATCATCATATCAGCCCATTGCCATCCACTGCTGAACGTAGGCCTCCCCCAGAGATCGCCAACCAACCCCCAGGCTGTTATAAGAGCCTTTAAAGATCTTAAAATTAAACCAACAGAAGATCTCTGGGGAATGTCTGTAAAAGTCTGTAGATCTATTATCGAAACGATTGCGCCCTATTTAGCTCTTATATTTAACACCAGTGTAGACCAAGGAGTCTTTCCGGATCTGATGAAACACAGTAAAGTAGTACCGTTGTTCAAATCCGGTGATAGTAAAGACCCCAACAATTATAGGCCTGTGTCGATTCTGCCAGTTCTCAGCAAGGTGTTTGAAAAGTTAATGCTCAATCAAACGTAGCGTCACTTTAATAAAAATTCCATCTTTCATGAACAACAGTATGGTTTCACCAAAGGGCGTTGTACAACTGACGCCGGTGTCACCCTGATAAAGAACATTTTTAGCGCCTGGGAGGAATCACAAGATGCCATTGGAATCTTTTGCGACCTCTCAAAGGCGTTCGATTGCGTTGACCATGAGACACTTTTGCTGAAACTGGAGCACTACGGGGTTAGTAAAACATCTCTTGATTTACTAAGGTCATACCTGAGGGATAGACGGGTAAAAGTACAGGTTAACGGCGTGAACTCATTGGGGTCTGAAACGACTATGGGCGTTCCTCAAGGTTCAATATTGGGTCCATTTCTATTCTTAGTTTATATAAATGATTTACCCCAATTGTTTCAAAATCAACCAAAAATGGTGTTATTTGCCGATGACACATCATTGATTTTTAAAATAGACAGACGGTCACAAAATCTAGACGACGTAAATGACGCTATTCTTCAGGTTCAAAATTGGTTTACGGTAAACAATATGGTACTTAATGAAAAAAAAAAACAAATGTATTCGATTCATTTTACCAAATGTTAGGAATAGCAAATGTGACATCATACTTAATGGAGAGAAACTGGAATTTACTAGTCAAACGGTTTTCCTAGGAATCACGCTAGACGAGAAATTACAATGGGGACCTCATATAACATCTATTGCGGGGCGACTAAGCTCCGCGGCTTATGCTGTTAGAAAGATTAGACAGTTGACAGATGTAGAAACTGCGCGTTTGGTCTATTTTGGCTACTTTCACTGCATGATGTCGTATGGTATTTTACTGTGGGGTCGGGCTGCTGACATTGAATCCGTTTTTATTTTACAAAAAAGAGCTGTCAGAGCCATTTATAATCTACGTCGCCGCGAATCTCTTAGGGAACTATTTAAAAATATTAATATAATGACAGTGCCTTGCCAATTTATTTATGAAAATATTATGTATGTAAGAAAAAACTTACATATGTTTAATAAAGTAAGTGATAGACATGACTTTAATACTAGAAACAAGGACAAAATAGCTCAACCATATTATAGATTGTCTAAAGTCTATACATCTTTTATGGGGTACTGTGTTAAGTGTTACAACAAAATTCCTAGTGATATATTACAGCTAAGTGAAACAAAATTTAAATCATATATTAAAAGTACATTCTGTAAAAAAGCTTATTATAATTTAGAGGACTATATTCAAGATAAGAATGCTTGGAAACATGCTGGTCTAGCTCCATAGGACGATCGACAAATCGTCAGTCTAGACAAAATCGAACCAATTGCTAATTTAAAATACCTAATTTCGTACTTAGTATAAATATGTACATATATATATTTGACTCTTTTTTATACACTGCTCAGGCTCACATACTGATTCATTGTTTGTTAAAATATAAGGAGTGGTCATCTACTGTTTCAACATTTGTATTAATATGTGATCACTGTGTATCTATGTACATATAACTCAGTCTGTCATTCCTTAATCTGTGATACTTTGTACACACTTTCAAATACCTAGTGTTTTTATGCAAGGTACATCGTATTCACGTATAATTATATAATTCCTGTAAATGCAAATATTGTTAACATCGTTTTTAAAAGAGTAAGTATGGAGTTTCTTGCCCATTCTTCTCCATGCAAAACTACCTTTTGGAATGGGCACCTAGAATCAATTTTTTTTTTTCTCATTTGACTTTGACTTTGGTCAACACCCACTATACCAGTATAGTGGGTGATCGCGGTGAAATCAACTTTATGGGCACACCGTAAAGTCCAGTTCTTCGGTCACGCTTCAGTGTTTTATTAAGGAACATCCACATTAACACCCTATGCATTCCTATAGATACCTATCTTTAGGTGGGGTTTTCCAATGACTAAGCTTTTTTAACCCCCCAACAAAAACAGAGGGGTGTTCTAAAGTGCCATGTTAACGGTCAAATTGTTTGACTTTTACGTGTTTGTCAAATTATTTGATAGTATGCATATTATCATTTTGAAATCAAGTTATTTGACAGGAAACTGGCTAACTAAAAGCCTAGATATTAGTGCCCTTATCATATCTATCAGTCTCAGTCAGTTTTCATAAGTTGTTCTTTTTAACTATGCACCTGCCATGTTATCTCTTCACCACCCTTGGTTGACTGGTAGAGAATGCCTAAGGCATTAAGTCCGCCTTTGTACCTTTGTGCATGAAGCATAAATAAATAAATCTATGAAGTTTCTTACTTATTGACCAAGCACCAGCGCACAGTCGATAATATCCTTTCAATGGCTGGGTACTGTACATACCTACTATTGACCTCAGTGACTTTTACCTACTTATTATATAACGATAAATAATTTGTTCATTATTTTTTTTACAGATGGAGGATCTTTTGCTGTTATGATCGAGTACTAGAACAAATACGAAGCTTAATGGATTATTGGTCATTGCATAATAACCTATCACTTTATTGGTTAAGTGCGGTGAGAACTTTTAGATCAAGAGAAATCCAAATAAATGACGCTTTTTCTGCAACAAATTAAAGGTGACCACACGTTAAATATTACTTTTAGACCCACTGTCTTTGAACTCTAATGGGCTTCGGACACGACTCCGCTGAATAATACGTATTACTAACACGAAACAGTGGGTAGGTACCTATTGAACTGTCTTCAAATGTATTTGTACAAGAGAAGACCGAAAAGCGACGGGACTATGTGACTTAACCGTCAACTGAATTGATTTGCGAACTGGCCTCGTCTCCGGAGTCTTTTAGGCTAAAATACGCTGTTACGACAGAGAAAGCTGGGTCAATACTAGCCATTACGGACGGCGAAAGCCAACAAATAGACTAATCACGTCATTGTTCTCATAGAATCAATTTTCGAGTAAAGCTCAAGCGTATTTGTAACAATTTCAGTTCATAATTATTTCATGAGTTATATTATTTCTTTTATTGCTAGCTAAAATGCTAGAGGTCAAAGCATTCATAATTCCATTGACTGACATTGACAGATTCTTATTTGACAAGTGGTGGTGGTGGGTCATGCAATTTGTCAAAAATTGTTATGGTTGTTGGTAATAATATTGATATCGGTACATTT
This sequence comes from Charanyca ferruginea, assembly GCA_947361185.1. Classification (NCBI taxonomy): domain Eukaryota; kingdom Metazoa; phylum Arthropoda; class Insecta; order Lepidoptera; family Noctuidae; genus Charanyca; species Charanyca ferruginea. The sequence continues at coordinate 6,882,373 of OX376068.1, read as the reverse complement.
TTTGTAAAAATATCTTTGTTAATCATAATTATTTATAAACACATTGACTAAACGTAGTTTGTAGCCTATTTCAATAACAGCATTTTGGACGCTTTTTAGTGGTGTTATTGCGTATGTAACGAGAGTCATAACAAAATTTGAGTTATTTTCTTGGCGAACGCGTACTCGCGTAGTTAATACTCAGATGATTGTTGGCATTATGTTTAATTGGTTCTAATTTTTTTTTTGAGTTTTAACAATTACCTATTTCATGAACAGAACAACTGAAAAACTTGAAGATGTCAAGGTACCGTTTTGGGCGACAGCACGACGGGTATCGTCTAGTATCGAACGATGACAGCGGCTTTTCGGATGCACAGTTCGATGAACCACCGCCTAAAATTCCCTGGAAAGCAATATCTCTCGCAGCATTCTTATTTGTCGTGGGTACAGCACTACTTATTGTAGGCAGTTTAATCGTGACTGGTCATATAGACACTAAGTATTCCGACCGTTTGTGGCCTATGATAGTTTTAGGCTGTATAATGTTCTTGCCAGGGGCATATCACATTAGAATAGCATATTATGCCTATAAGGAATATCCTGGTTACAGTTTTACCGACATTCCAGAATTTGAATGAATAAAGAATATTGTTGTTCAATACTTCAATAGATGTTTGTTACTGTTTAGATGTCTCCTATGTATTATTGAAATACTTTTTTTTGTATTGTTTATTTGCATTGTATATTAATCTTTGAGTAGAACATAATAAATTGTCTGTAAAACCCATACATCAACTACTGCAAGTGGTATAGATTAGTGTTATTATTTTATCACTAACATAATATTTGTGACTTTTTATTTTTGACTGCCTCTTTGGTCTCGTGGTCGCAAGTGCGACGGCTGAGCGTGGGGTCCTGGGTTCGAGATTCCCAGGTCAGACAAAGTGTTATTGGGTTTTTCTATTAAGAATTTCTCAGTAACAGCCCGGAGATTGAAAGTTGGCGGTGTAACACCCCCGTGCCCCGGAAAGCACGTAAAGCCAGCCGTCGGTCCTGCGCCTGATAATTCTCCGGTCGTGTCGGATTGCCGTTCCACCGGAATATGAGATCGAGGGAAGAGGGAATGCACCTGTGCACACTTGTGCACTATAATATCTTCTGCATACTTGGCTGATCTCCATTGAAATTGGCCGCCGTGACCGAAATTCGGTCGGAAGATTACATTACAACATATTTTTTATTAAATGTAATTGCATTATGTACATAATAATTATTATTTAGTGTCAATGTGAATTCTAATACAATTATGCTGATGTACAACCATGTGTTTACCTTTATAAATAATACAACAACATTACATTATGTACAACAGATATTTTATTTGGAGTTACATACAATGAAACCAAAAATCCATTTAGGCATATCTTTTAATGACAGTGATCATAATTTTAATAAATAGATTGATTGATAAAGTCACTTTTACAACTTGTAGAGATTTTAAAGAAAATCAATTGATTCTCAATGATTAGTTAATACTTCCATCCTATCTAAATTGCACATGTTTACCTATTAGCTCTTTTACCTTTCCTAGTCTGTGGTGTGAAGCTGGTCTGCGGGAGAGGTACAGAATGCCCTGTCTTTTTTAAGTGTTCAAACAATTTATTCTTAGATGGGAAGTCTGTTTGACAGATTGCACACCTGAGGGTCAATGCTGTGCTTGAATCTTCAGTTTCACTTGTTTTATTCCTTGCTGGTTTTCTTTCTACCATTTTCTTTGGTTTTATGTTCCTCTGTGTCTTAGGTAATGCAGGTCTATCTTTTGGCAAAGCAGCTTCGCCTAATGCATCGTCAGTGGGTGTAGTACTGGATACCTCATACAGATTCTCTGTTGATGTCTGTGATTGTGATCCTTTCTTTAAGTTAGCTTCTTTCTTAGCTTGTATTTGACTCTTCAACATATTGAATTTCTTAGCCTTTCTGCTGCGTGAGGGTCCTTCTATTTCATTAAAACTCATCTCATCATGACTGTCATTGCCTTCACTTTCTGGCATTGGAATAAACTTCTTTTTGTTCTTCTTCTTTTTATGACTCTTGGGTAATGCCTGCAAAATAAAAATATAAAAAACATGTTGGATCAAGTTTAATTTTCTTTTCTAAATTGGTTAAAATGAGGATATATAACATTAAATATTAATTATCTATACTAATATTATAAAGCTGAAGAGTTTGTTTGGTTGAACGCGCTAATCTCAGGATCTACTGGTTCGAATTGAAAAATTATTTCTGTGTTGGATAGTCCATTTGTCGAGGAAGGCTATAGGCCCGTGCGAAGCCGGGTCGGGTCGCTAGTGCAACATAAAGCCCAATTTTACTTATGTTTTATAAAAAGACGTAGGTACTGCAATCACGGTTGCAATCAACCCTAACTAAACGTTAAAAGTACCAGGTATTCAGGCCTATTAGTTAACTTACCTGAACTTTATCAGAATCATCACTTAGAGTTTCCCTGAAATCATTATCTTCATTGTCTTCAATATCTGAAGTTGAGTTTTCAATTTGCTCTCCATCTTCCTTAGTCTCACCATTCACTTTATCATCTTCAGCCTTTCCCTCTATAACTATAACTTCGTGAACATCAGCATCCTCATGATCATTATCTGATATATCAATGTCATCATCTAATGTCATGTTTGCTACATTTTCTTTGTGTTTCTTACTGTTCTCATGATTTTCAAACGATTTGATATTTTTGAATAATTTGTTGCAAGCTGAGCAGTAAAGATTTCTCATTGCAGGTTTAGATTTTGTTGAAGATTTTGCTGTCGCCTTTGATGCTTCACTTGCCTGGAATTGTAATACATAAATTAACATTAATATTGCCATTATGAGTGTATTATTAGCAGGATTCTACAATCAAGGACATACAGACGCATTCATTACAAATGGCATGGTTAATCATTATCAAATCATAACATGTCATTGTGTAATCTATACTAATATTATAAAGAGGTAAAATTTGTTTGTAAGTTTGTATGTAGGAGTGATCTCCAAAACGACTCTTCCGATTTCAAAAAATCTTTCACCAATAGGAAGCTACGTTATTCCTTAATGCTATAGGCTATATTGCATTATCGAAAAATTAGGAATCCTTCAGAAAATTCACGCGGACGAAGTCGCGAGCGAAGTGCTAGTGATTTATAATCTGTATGTTAGAAAAAATAAATAAAGTAAATAAGGTTGCTCATTATTCCTACCTCTTCAGTCTTAGAACTTTCCTCATTACTGCTTTCCATTCCCCCTTCACTAATAGTGTCATCATCAGAAGACAGACCAAACTCTTCAGCTAGAAGAGACTCAATTTCACTCAACTTTTTCTGATAGTCTTCACTCTGTAAGAAGGAGCTTTCACCCTCTTTCTTCTTGGCCTCCTCTATTTCTTTCTGCCTCTGTATTATCCTTTCTCTTCTTAATTGTTCTGCCTGTAAAATTTGGCAATATTTATAAGGTCAAATCAAGTTCATTTGTTGATACCTATTTAAAAAATATTATAGATGACCGTTTCAAACTATTTTGTTTCCACAATATAAATAAATAGAGACCTGTTTATTATTCTTGTTATTCACGGACTAGAAAAAAAAGGACTCCGCGCCACGCATATCGAAAGTGAAGCACCTTAAGTACACCGATGCGACGCACACATAGATCAGTATGGTCGGTACTTTTGATATACCTGGCGCAGTAATTTTTTTTTCTAGTCTGTGGGTATGATGCAAATGTGTGTGTGAGGCATGTTTGTACAAACAGTCCGGCTTAATTAGGGTGCTTCACTTTCGATATGCATGGAGCGGAGTCCTTTTTTTCTAATCCGTGATTTAAACTAATACAATAGCTTAACATTTGGAAAAGTCTAGAATATGCTTTAACAATATAAATATATTAATCAAGATTGCATGTTGGGTACAACATACCTTTCTTTTATTTTCTTCAGCTTTCTCCTGCAACAGTTTAGTGTGCTCTATCACTCTCTTGTCCTTCCTGCGGACAAAGCTTACAAGTCTCCTGATCTCTTCATTCCTTTCTTTGCGAGCTTTTTGCCTAATTTTATTGTTTTCTTTTTCCATCAACTTAATAACTCTCCTATTATCACCCTGTGAGATTTCATACTGGTCTAGCCACACATAACCTGGAAAGATAAAGGAAGAATGAGTCTATGAAATTCATGAAGCTCTTCTAGGCATGTCATATTCCATGCAATTCTTAGTACAATTAAATAACCATTTTAGAAATAGTTATTTGAGAAACTACTTACTTTTGTTAGTTGAGAATGCCATCCAATAAGCATAGAACTCATTTACTTCTTCATAAGGAGTTTCAGAGTTACCAAATGTAGGAATTTTGGTAACTTCCTCTGGGTCATCAAGGAAATCAGTTTCCTCTGTTATTAGTTTGGAGAAAACCTGTAAAAATTTGAGTGATACTATAATAATTGTTGGCACATTTTTAATATTAATAATTGATAGATAATAAAATGATAATGACAAATATATAAACATATTCTAATTAAAGGTCAATGTTACCTCATTGTATATTCCATAAAATCCTTGTGGGTCATCACCAAAACCTTTGTAACAGGACGGACTAAAGTAAGGGTAAACATCAAGACTGTCATCGTTATAAGAACTGCCGGCTCCACGTAATAGCTGCTCCCTATGATTGTCATACCTGAACAATAAAATAGACAGAAGTCATCACATAGGAATCCAGAATAATCATTCTGATGCCAAATAATTGCTACTTTAGATTTTCATCAAAACTTACCAAGCTCTCTCTTGTGGGTCAGAGAGCACTTCATATGCATTCTGCACAAGCTGAAACTGTTCTTTTGCCTCGACCAAATTTTCTAAGTTTTTGTCGGGATGCCATTGCAGCGCAAGGCGCCGATAAGCCTTCTTTATTTCAGAGGCAGTCGCTTCTTTCGGTAAACATAAAACTTCGTAGTGACACTTCATTTTATGACCATTCTACGCTCACTTTCACAATATTATTTTGAAAGCCTCCAAAATAATTAACCTGAACAAAAATCCTTACGATGATGGAATGAAACTGAATATAACAATAATATTTTTACTTGTCTACTGAATTATAGAAAGAACATTGCACCCATATTCATATGGTTCTTGCAGAAAAATTATATCGATCTATTTTGAAGATTTCAGCGAAAAAGACACGACGTCCATGCTTCTTTTCTTCCGATTTGTTTTTTTTTTCTGATTATTAGTGTTGTCATACTGTTTGAATAAAAGCTTTGCTTGCCTCGTAATTTTTTGCGTTGTGTTATATTATGTAGCGTTAGAGAAAAAGGTATTAAGGCAGATTAATAAATTCCTAACTATCGTTCGAGTAGGCATCTACAACACAAAATATTTCTTTATATAATTTAATGCTCAACATAATCTTTACTGGCAGCATTGTCGTAGCTGTCTGTAATTGTCGAAATGATTGAAAGTACGTTTGGTTTTAGGAACGAAAACTAACGCTTCTTTTTAAGGACGGCACACACGTAACTGTAAAGAGGGCAAACTCACAAATGGATAGTATATTAGATAAAAATGAGGGACATGATTTATGTCTTTGGCCGCGGTACTGTTGTAATTAAATTATCAATAACGTGTTGTGTTTGTTATGGCAATAATTTGTAAGTACCTACGTTAACATCGGTAACTAAAAAAAGTCATTAATAGGATAATTCATAGCAAGTTGTAGACGTTGTAGTACGATATATTTTCTATAGCAATCTTTGAGTGACCACAGACGCAGCTATAATAAATATCTTTAGTACGTCACCAAAATATGTGGACAGATATAGCAAGGCATATTAATATACGATTCCGTATGGTGTCGGACGTAAAGAATAGCACCATCCCATATCTTCCCGTGGGTAAGAGGCGACTAACGGACTCACCAGAGAATGGGCAGCAGCGTTCTCTGTGCCTTTGTAACAACCATAGGTACTGCGATCGCCAACCCGCCTGCCAAGCATGGCGATTATGGCAAAACCCCCTCTTTGGGGGAGGCCTATGTCCGGCAGTGGACGTATTTCGGATGAAATGATATTAATATAGGTATATTTCAAAAATGTGAAACAAACAACGACCGCAGACGTTTTATGGGCGATAATATATTAAGTATTATATTATAGGTAACTACCGTGTGGTGGCTAGCTATAATATATATTATAGCTACGTATGTGACGGGCTTTATACGGTTTCATTATTATTTTTTGAAGTTGAACTGTCACGTAACTAAATAGAATTAAAAGTCAAAATATACCTAGGTGAAGTGAGCTGTCATCCGTCCGTCTGCTTTGTCAATCCCTTTACCTATAAGCTTCTTGCTAGCATAGAGCCGGATGACAGCTCAAAGTGCTCCCTGAGGCAACGGGGGGCTATATGGTCGTTGACCGAGTGTGGCGTAGCGTGGGGGGGGGGGGGCAGGGGGGCCGTGGCCCAGGGCGGCATACGAAAGGGGGCGGCGACAAGCGCCACGAAATTATAAATAAAATAAAAATTAACTCCAATACGCGCTCGCAACGTTAAGCGCGGCGGCCGCACCGAGATTTCCCGTACGCGAACGAACCAACAAGCGACAGCGATTACTCTGTTATTCAGTGAAACAAAACAATAAGGCGCGGCGCCCACTATCGGTCGGCATCGGTGCGGCTCGGTACAGCTCAGGCGCCTTACGGTGGCTTCGGGGGCCTGAGGGATGCTACGGTCGGCTTCGGGCGCCTGAGGGCTGCTTCGGTCGGCTTCGGGCGCCTGAAGGCTGCTTCGGGCGCCTGAGGGCTACTTTGGGCAGCTTCGGGCGCCTGAGAGCTGCTTCGGGTGGCTTTGGGCGCCTGAGGGCTGCTTTAGGCGGCTTCGGGCGCCTGAGAGCTGCTTCGGTAGTCGTAAACATAGCTAAGGACGCCGAGGCTGATTTCGGGTAGCTTCGGCAAAACTAAGAATAGGTAGTTCGGGTGGCAAATACGTCGCAGAGCAGCCGTAACGTTACTTGGAATCAGTTGCGCGCGTGTATTTAATGGTGGACTGGGATTAAGTTCTCATTGTTCATCTTGCTGAAGAATAGGGATAATGTATTTACAATGTTTGCCAGGTAAAAATATGATGTGCGTGTGGTGTGAGGGCCACTTTGTTAAAACTTTTTGAAAATTTGCTTAGGATTTAGTGGACATTTCCAAAGAATTGTGACAGTTAGAATCAGATTTTGTGAAAGTCAAATAAGCGAGTTATGGACCGTAAAGTTGGGCCCTCAGTTCTCACTACAAGGTCATAACTTTCAAACGACAAGAAGTGGTGACCTATTCTTGCATTCACAAATTTTCACAATTTATTTAGTAGCTTATAGGATTTCAAACAGTAGCTAATAGTTTCATTTTATTTGCGTAATAAACTTTTACGTGTATGAGAATTGAGGGCCCATTTTGACCGAAGATATACAAAGTAGGACAGTGTTTTGCGATAATATCTTGTTTTCACAAATTTTATTTGGTATTAAAGCTTCGATTTTGGCATACAGGCTTTTTCTGTACTGTTCATAGTTCATCCGTTACAGGTGGGCCCTCAATCCTCTATGTGAGAACTGAGGCCCCCACTTTACGGTCCATAACTCGCTTATTTGACTTTCACAAAATCTGATTCTAACTGTCACAATTCTTTGGGAATGTCCACAAAATCCTAAGCACATTTTCAAAGAGTTTTAACAAAGTGGCCCTCACACCACACGCACATCATATTTTTACCTGGCAAACATTGTAAATACATTATCCCTGGTAGTAATTATGTATATTTTCATAATCAAAATCAACTACTTTCATATAACTTTAACTGTATCTGTCCTTTTTACGTTATTTGCTCGACACAGCCGATTACGATATACGCCGGCGACCTTGAGCGACCAGAGAATCGTACGCGCTGCGTCAAAAACTCTCAAAGTTTGCCATATTTCATATTTTATGTGCGTGTGCACACCACACGCACATAAAATATGAAATATGGCATAGTTTGTATAATGGACTCGTATAAAGTTGAGCAAAATCTACAAAAACGGGTGCTGGGGTTCAGGAGAGTTTATGTATTCTCCCATTGAAATATTCTGTAGAAATATATTCAAGCAAATTTCTAATATGTAATCTTGAAATCTTGCGTCTCAGATTTTCATTGTATTGTTTAGAAGATTTTATATATTTTTATTCAAAATGCGCTGCTAATTTGCCTTACAAAATTACTATGAACACGCTGAGCCACCTAAATACATGCCCACGCGCTCCAACCAACAATAAGTGTAAGTCGCCCTCGAGGCTTCAGAGCGTCTTCACGTCACTTTAGAGATCGAGCGCATCGATCGACAATTACCGTGTAAACACACTCTGCTGCATAGAAAAACAAAGTATGTGACATTTTCGATATCTTTAATTTAATTCTACTTTTAATGAATTTTATCTTGTAGTCTCGCAATACCGTTTATCGAATGAATTAAAACTTTTTATATTTACATAAGTTAATTTTATAACATCAACTACTGTTTTAGCAAATATTTAACTATTGTATTAAGATACATGGGAAAACGAAAGGAGATTATACGAAGAAAAGGAACCAAAATGTTCTACTTCGACTGTTTACTACCGGAAATAATCCAGATTTTTGTTTAATTTTCTGTGTTCGTGCATTTGTCTACTCAAAATTGGTTAGACAAATGCACGAACACAGAAAACTAACAAAAAAACTGAAGATGAGAAATGTATTTATTCAACACAATTTTGACACGTAAAATTCATAAAGTTATTTGAAAAGAATTTTGAATTAAAACATAAAATAACAAAAACTTTGATATTCCTTTGTTTTAATTTATTCAACTTCTACTTCGTATCGCTGGCACGACAGTCTTTTAACCCTCTGCGACTGACGTGGCTAAATTTTTACAATTACCGACGTGGTAGTACACGAGACATCATTTCAAGATCGAATATTTTTAAGCAATTAAATTATGCAGCTATTTTATTTATATTTATTTGATTATTAACCTACTTTTAATGTAAAATATACTTTAAATAAAAAAAAAATCTGTATTTTCAAAATTAAACAGTATTTATTGACTTCACACAAATCACTCTATGAATTTCTACTTAAACATTAATGACCTAGAAAAAATTACAAAATCAAGATTTTTGAAATTTAATTTATGATATTTTAAAATTAACAATAACAATAATCAATCTTGGAAACATGAGATACATTTATTGGTTGATTTCAAAATTAGACAGTTTCAAAATCACAGCTTGATAATAATTATCACAAAGTGCCTTGGAGCACTGGAGGCAAATTGACTCATGTTCACTTTCTTCCTCCAGCCACTCTATTATTTGATCTTGTTGAGCCACAAAAGTTCCAGCCAACGTTCTCTTACGAGTAGAAGAAGTACCTGGCCTAGGGCCTAGGCCGAGAGGTGTGTCACCTACGTGGGACGTGATGGCGAATACCAGCGCCGCATGTCGTGCGGTGTTCCGCAGGGTTCCGTCTTAGGACCGCCCCTGTGGAACATCGGGTACGACTGGGTGCTGAGGGGCGAGCTCCAGCCGGGCGTGGACCTGACGTGTTACGCTGACGACACGCTGGTCACGGCCCGGGGGAGCTCGGACAGGGAGGCAGCGTTGCTGGCGACGGCTGCGGTCTCACAGGTGGTGAGCCGCATCCGGCGCCTCGGCCTGGAAGTGGCCCTAAACAAGTCGGAGGCCGTGATCTTTCACGGTCCCCGGCGGCCGCCGCCGCCGGGATCACACATCGTGGTCGGGGGGGCCCGAATAGCTGTCGAGTCCACCATGAAGTACCTGGGATTGGTGCTCGATAGCCGGTGGGATTTTGGCCCCCACTTCCAGCGGCTGGCGCCCAAGTTGTTGGGCGCGGCTGGGGCGCTATCAACGCTGCTTCCCAATCTGGCGGGCCCGAGCGCCGTCTGTAGGCGGCTTTACGTGGGGATCGTGCGATCGATGGCCCTGTATGGGGCCCCGATCTGGGCGGCAGACCTGACGGCCGGAAGCATCGCCGTGCTGCGAAAGCCGCAGCGAGCGATGGCCGTCAGAGTCATCAGGGGGTATCGCACGATCTCCTACGAGGCGGCTTGTGCATTGGCCGGATCCCCGCCCTGGGACCTGGAGGCGAAGGTACTCGCGTCACTGTTCCGATGGCGCGAGGAAGCGCGGGCGCGGGGCGAGCAACCGATGCAGCGACACAATGGAGCTGCGTCGGTCTCAGCTTCGCGAGGTCCTGGTGGCGGAATGGCGGGACAGGCTTTCACGCCCTACCGCCGGCCTCGCCATTATCGAGGCGGTCCGGCCAGTGCTCGAGCGCTGGCTCGGGAGAAGGCACGGCTTCCTGTCGTTTCGGGTGACGCAGGTGCTCTCGGGGCATGGTTGCTTCGGTAAGTACCTGTGTCGCATAAACAGGGAGCCGGACGCCCGGTGTCACCACTGCGTCGACTGCCGGAAGGACACGGCGCGGCATTCGCTGGCAGAGTGTGCCGCTTGGGAGGAGCCGCGCCGTGCCCTCGTCTCAGAAGTAGGCAGTGACCTGTCGCTGTCGGCCGTGGTCGAGTCGATGGTCGACAGCGCAGAGTCCTGGGACGCGGTGGTTTCCTTCTGCAAAAGTGTCATGTCGCAGAAGGAGGCTGCGGAAAGGGAGAGGGAGATCACAACCTCCCACCCTGCCCGCAGTAGGCGTACCGGGCGTCGGCGGAGGGCGGACAACGCCCTCTTCCGGCCCCCCTAAATGGGTCCAGGGGCAGCAGACTCGGGGACGTCTGTCGCTCCCGACATACATCAGGACCCGACGTGGCGGCGCGTAGTGACTCCCCCCCCTGACCCGTGATGTGGCCCGCCGTAGCGGGCCGGCACCAGCCGGGGGTTGTGGAAGTATCTCCAGTTCCCGCGACCCCCGACGTAGGTTTGAGATGGAACACCGGGGTGGTTTTTAGTCAGTAAGAGTCTGACAGACCCCTCCGCCCACCCCAGGGCGGAGGACATCCATGAGGATTTTCCACACCGTATCAAAAAAAAAAAAAAGGGCTGTTACTTGAGTCGGCCATCTAAAAAACAAGATTTTCTTGTAAATTGTGTACAATTAGGTTTCCGGCGCGACTTCACCCACGTGGACTATAGATACTATTTCGCACTATAGCCTATGTTACGCAGTGATAATATAGCATTCTATTAGTGAAAGAATTTTTGAAATTGGCCCTGTACGTTTTGAGTTTATTCATTACAAACAAAAAACAATCCAAAAATACAACTATAATATTAGTGTAGAAGTAAAGATATATATGAATTATGTAAATAAAATTATAAAATAATGCGAAATAATACAAAAAAAACCTTATTGTAACTAAACTTATTTACTGATGTGGTAGTTTAGGAGACACTATGTAAATATAACCATTTTACTGAGGTGGTAGACTAGTAGACACTTACCTTAACACTGACGTGGTAGTCTCGTGGACACCTTCCTCCCGCTACGCACACGTGTGCTCTCTACGGCCACCCTCCACACCCCAACCGACGCGCGAGCTCACTACAGTAAGGTACTAAGAGCGGCGGAGCTTTTTGAAAATTTACGGTAATAAACCGAATGTTATATTTCGTGGTGTCTGTTGGATTAGCCACTTCCACGACGTCGTCGGTGGCAGCGCATGATTCACCCCGATCGCATGTTTTGGGGCACAAAGGGCATGACATGAGGTGGGGCATGGTTTGCAACTCGGCGCCACATGCGCACCCTGCTGCTGCTCTGTCGAGGTAGCCCCATTTTTTCGAGATTGGCGTTACACCTTCCTACTTGGGTCCTTAAACGGTTCAGGGACTTCCTGATGGATGGACCACGGAAGGTTAGACCCTGCGGGTAGATGCTCGCTTGGTGATAGATATTGAGTGGGTGGGGGAAAAGTATCCTGCCACAGTTTGCAGCGGGCATCAGCCGGGTCTCCTGACAAGGGAACTAACGATTTTAGGAAGCTGTGTCTGCTTTTAAACGTTGCGTTGGTAGTTGCGCACCGAATAAAGGGTGCCTTGTGTCACGCTCCTGTTTCAGTTTCTCAACTGCACTCACAACTTCCCTTCGGACGTGTGGAGGTGCTATTCCGACTGTGGGGTATAGTACTCTGACCGGATTCAAATCCTTGATTCAAACGTAATGGCGGCTGTGAAGTGAGCGGTTGGGTGCGCAGTACCTCGCCCCTCACCCCCTTATAGTCCGTAATTTTATTACAGTGAACAAAACGGCGGCTGTACGTGGGCGCTCAGACGTTTAAAAAAAAAAAACAAATAAAATACTTGCTAAATCTTTACTAAAATAATAATAAGTACATTATTTGTCTTAAATAATATCTTAATAGTAATTAATTGAATAAAATTGTCTTAACGTACCTACCGGGTACCGGGTATGTCCTAAAAGACGTTAGGTAATTTATTTAACATTTGAACATTTAAACAATAAAAATGAAAGTTATAATAACAATAATAAATTAAAAGTTTTTTTGACAAAGTAACATAAATTAAAACGTATCTACCTACCAACAAAATAATAACTTTTAAGTGAAAAAGTGCGTGATGAAAATGAACCTTATTTCGTCGCTGATTGGAATTTTGGAGGTGGCCTGTGGGAAAATAAATGAATGTTAGTACCGTACTACCTATACTGATATAGGTACTTACATTTGCCTATATTCCTGTTAATGTAATGCCGGCACTTTCACATGGCGTATTTATGCAAATATTCGTCTTACTTAGATAATACAAAATTGACTTTATTTCAATAACTGTAGGGTGTATTTTGTATTATCCAAATAAGGCGAATATTTGCACAAATACGCTATGTGAAATGCCATAAGAAGTCCCATTTGACATTTATCTTAGTTGCATATTTTATTTCGTGTTTTTGAGTGCATTTTTTGGATCGTCTTAGGGGGTTTTTCATTATAAAGTTGAACTTGATGCTTACGAATGATACTCGTTGATAGTGTAAGTATGGATAACACATAGTACCTACCAATTAATTAGGATTATGAACTTTATTTTTCAATTTCTTACGTACTAGTTCAAAAGAAGAAACGTCAAATGGGATTTGGATTCTTACGTTTCAGGAGATTAGTAGGTAGGTATCACAAGGTAGCGCTGGAACCCAGTGAAACTGGATGGGTATTTGACCAATGAAAAACTCCTTTCAATTCAGCCAGCCATTCAGGGATTGTATTTAAATAGAGCAGCCGCTAATTGCTCAATTTCCGTTCCAGCGTTACTAGATTGCAGCGCTGGATCAATCACTACAGTAGGTACACGCGTGGGGTGAATATTCGCCCCAGACCAATGCTTTCATCCATATGATTTAAAGTATTTGATTAGTGAGTGTGATTTGAGTGTAATCCTAGTCAAGTAACCAAGGTCTAAGATGAGCATACTGCCGACACTCGACGTCGACGCAAGTGGCACGAAAAATTCGGAAAAGTGCTCGGAGACGGAATTTCACCCCACGCGAGTATCGGCGTTACAAATCTCTCGTCCGATTCTGAGGTATTTCATGTAAGTATTGCTTTTATTTAGCATCTATTTAGGATGTTAACAGTTTCTCAGTTTCTTCAGACTATTTCATATTTTACCATGATTTGTGCATTGTTTATTATTACAGGTTTGTTATCGTTAAAAGTGGTCGATGTGCTTATGTCCAAGATCACGTGATCGTTCTGCTTCAAAATTCTGTAATAGGTACATGCAATTAATGGATTTATCCGGATCATCTTGTCCTAGTTTGCTCATATTGTTATGAAAAACACTAAAACTTAAGTAACAATAAAAACCGAAAATATCTAGAGACTTAGTAAAAGCCATGACTATTTGCCTCATTAAAAAAAAAACTATATTTGGTGTTAATTCAATTAAAATGTAAAAGTGCTACAATGTTTATAGTAATAAATAAATACATAACAATATTTAAACGCATTTTATTACATATTTTATTATATTAACCTAAAAAAACACATACAACTCAACAACATAGTGTGTGTGTTGTGTTTGTTGTTTGTATTGTAGTTTGTTTGTTAAAATAGTCTTAATATTCACCCCACTTGACTAAAACATAAGAAAATTAGGGCGCGTGTACTGTAGTGTTAATGAACTAAATCAATGTACAGGGATCTGCTATCACTCTTTCACGCTTAAACGGCAGGCTGTAGGTAGGTATCTACGGAATTAGCTGAAATTTGGCACACGGCATATTATTGATCTAGCTTAACACATAGGATATATGTATGTAGAACTTTGGCTTAATTCTAAAATCTGCAGAACCTATAGGTACTTTATTTATAATAGCATTAGACAGAAGTCAAAAAAGGTTCTTTTTAATGCACATTTTGTAACAAAAGTACAATAAACATGTTAAAGTAATCAAAATAAAAAGTGAATCAGTAAATTTATTCTAATCTATTTTTACAGCAGCTGTTGCGCGTATTTGTAACCATTTTAATAATTTATCTTTTAAAATTATGTGACTTTCATTTATTTGTATATTTAATTCCAATTTAAAATTACAGTGTCAACTCTAAAAATCTAATAGCAGCAGGGATGAACCATACCCGGAACGTTATTCGTTTCACTGTACCTAATTCTACCAAATTTAAAATGTTACCTAATCTTTAAAATACTTTTATCCTTTTTATATTATTATACGTCCATATTTAGTACTATTTTAGATCTATTTATCAAAATTATGTCAAAATAAGTTTAATTAAAATTGTTTTAACTTATTTATTTATTTATGACAATACGTACAACATCTTTGAAATAAAATGATTTGCATTCCTGCTTCTATGAGGCTCTTTTTTCTAATGCTATTTTTTTTTTCTGCTATAAAACTAACGGTATAAATATAACGATCACCAAAAATCCTTTAGGATCTTAAGCTCCCTTACCAAAAAAATATACTAAATTATACCAAATGTACTAAATGTACCAAATCTTAGTGTGCAAAATAACCAAAATCTTTTTGACCCCCCTGGGGCGTATCCGACATGGTTAGGTTAGGTTAGAACTGTGACCCCCTACGCCAGAATCAAATCGCTTTTTACAGTCAAACTCATACATTTGTACAATACTTTGGGAAACACCATTTTGGTGACCATTTAATATTTTTGGTTTTATTTTATTTACTTATTATTGGTGATCATTTAGTAGATTGGAGGTTCGTTAAACATAAGTCTAAAGCTTATTTCTGGACTTATCAAAAACTTCCCATGCCGCAACTAAGCCGTCAAAAGTCACATAACATTAATAGATAAATTAGATGTTTTCAAACCTTTTAAAACCAGTTGTAGACTCGTAGAGAACTGCTTCATCTTCATTAAACTGCGAAATTTAACAAACATTATTGTTAAGTTGTACGTAAAAAAAAGACGGATTAGTGTCATCGCACATCATCAGGAAACACAGCAACAGCACGAAAGCGACAAAGCAAATAACTTGCCATCCAAGTTAATGCCAATTATGGGCGATAAAATATTTTTTATCATGATACGATGAAAAGATGTCAGCTCGCGGGTGGCGGGTGGCAGCTAATATTGACAGCGGCGGCGGCGGTCGGATGTATGGGCTAGGCCTATACTGTGTCAAAGATGTGCTTTAAAAGTGAGCGTTGACCATTAAATTTTTTTTTTTTTTTTGTATGGCATCTCGCTGTTCAACCTGAGGGTTGGTTACTGCTTAACCGGACAATCCTGTGGTGCCTTAAAAAGTGACTTTTAGGGCCTCCAGCCAGGGCAAAAACTTATAAACTAAGTGACTACGCTAAGGGCACCCCCTGTGGGGTACGAGCCTCGGCTTAGGTCGCCACTGAGAGAGGGCAGCAAAGGGACAGGCTGGATCGGGTCTCCATTAATTAGGGGCTATTTTAAAGCTAAGGGCTCAGCGACGCGGGCTGGCGATAGGAAGGGTCGGGGGGGGGGGGGGGGGGCGTTACGGGGTCGTCGCGAGGGACCTCGGCGGCGAGGTCGGAATGACGGTAATCTGTATCTGTGTTTAACTAATGTGCTAGTGGCCCTATTTCGTTCTTGAAGGAGGGTAATAGCGTCATCTGGATCGGACAGGGTATGACGTGGACGACGAGTCCTGCTAATCCGGGAAGGGGTATATCGGGCGGCCGCTATGACGAGCGGGTTGCGGTGTTTCTCCGCTTGATCGAAGAAGCGCTTGCAAGCGCGCTTCATGAACTGACGGATGGTCGGGAGTTTGAGATCGAGATGAAGGTTCTCGTTGCGAACATAGAACGGGGCGCCCGTTATTTTTCGCAACAAACGGTTTTGTAGGGTTTGCATTCTGTGAAGACGGTATGCCTTTACGTGTGCGAATACAGCACAGGCGTAGGTCATGATGGGACGAATGCACGCGGTGTAGGTACGCAATTTGCACTTGAGTGACAATTTGCTACGTGCATTCAACATACAGTGAAGTCTACCTTGAGCTAAAGCGGCGCGCGAACGCACCTGCTTTATGTGCTCAGCGAAGGTTAGGTGGCGGTCAAGAATCACTCCTAGATATTTGGCTTGCTTCTCCCAAGGGATAGGCTCGCCGAACATGGATATCGGACTAGGTTGACCATTGAACTTCAAATCAACGCCTTTATATACAATGTGAGAATAAGTAAAGACTTTTGGGATAGGTGCAGTGTTCACATCAATCCATAAGGTATCTAATAAAATTATTATGCTTACCGCGTCGCGTTCAAACATCACTGAGCTATAATTGGGCAGCAAGCCAACTCGAAGCTTGGAAACCGGTGGTGGAGGTGTTGGTTCTACGTTTGGATTTAACCAGGTCTCATACATGTCCTGACGAGGTCCTATTTTCCCTACTGGTTCCTGGCGACAGTTATCTGCTGTCCATTTCTGCTCTCGTTCTGAAGTGGCCCTGCAAAGGATTTCAAAATGGCAGAATTGCAAAATTGACAGAACAAGTACTTAGTTCGATTAAAGGCGAATGTTGATTGTTGCGTCTAAAGTCTTCATAAGTTTACTAGTAGTAGCAATAGGTACTACCAAGCACCGTTGCAGTCTTCCGGGTAATTCAGACACAGGAGAAATTTCAGCTTTGCCTCTCTATTTTGTTACTGATATTAGAGGCGGTAACCACATACCAACCATAAGCAAAATGTTGGCAAATTAATATACAATTTGGAGTATAGGTATGTCGGTTCATTGCTAAACTGTACGCATGTACTTACTTTGCGGCCTCCAATAAGTTGTCATACTTATAAACGGTTCCTGTCTCGTGATTGTAGAATCCGTATCCGTTGTCACAAAAGCCGGCAGGAATCTCTCTGGGAGGCTGTTCAGGTGTTATGTTCGACTTGCCGGCAGGTTTTAGTTCCTTGTTTAATTCCAGTGCATATCTGTACACATAGTTGAAAAGCCATTTAAGATTCGATTTTTCATTTGTTAAACCGCATTATTTATTCCTTAGTGCAGTTTGTCAGTTTTTGTCTATAAAGCCCGTCACAGACGTAGCTATAATAGCTAGCCTGGTGGCTAGCTATAATGGTGTGGTCACCACACACGGTAGCTATAATATAATAATATATTTTGGCCCTTATTTCGCCCGATCGTTGTTTGTATCACATTTTTGAAAATATATAGATATTAATATGCCTTGCTATATCCGTCCACATATTTTGGTGACGTAGTAAAAATATATATTACTAGCGGGCCTGGCAGACATTGTCCTGCAACTCGACTATAGCGCCATCTGCCGGGTCTAATTGTAAATCTAAACCATTCTCGAATCCACTGGAATACACACAAAAAAAATCATGTAAATCGATCCGGCCGTTTAGGAGGAGTTTACTTTCATACACACGCACAGAAGATTTTTATATATATTACTAGCTGACCCGACAGACGTTGTCCTGTCCCGATCGACCTAATGGGGGATGAAAAAGGGGTGAAAAAAGGGGATGAAAAATAGATGTTGGCCTATTCTCAGACCTACCCAATATGCACAAAAAATTTCATCAGAATCGGTCAAGCCGTTTCGGAGCAGTACGGGAACGAAAACTGTGACACGAGAATTTTATATATTAGATATACTTTTGCCCGCGACTTCGTCCGCGTGAATGTCGGTTATAGTGGATGCAGACGAAGTCACTGATTAAAAAGTAGCCTATGTCCTTCCCTGGGGTTCAAGCTATCTTCATACCTACCAAATTTCATCAAAATCGGTTCAGCCGTTTCATCGTGAAAGCGTAACGGACAGAGTTACTTTCGCATTTATAATATTAGTATGGATTATAGCTACGTCTGACGTATATATATTATAGCTACGTCTGTGACGGGCTTGAAGCATGTTCAATTGTCATATTATGTTTCTCTCCTAAATCATATTTTAGTCTAATTTGACGCGACAGACGTTGTCCTGTCAATCAATTTTTCAATTTTCTTACCGTAAAAACCTTCCCTGGACCTCGTTTTATTATATGTATAGATAAAATAAAAATAGCTGATGACAAAATAAAAACTACTTGGCAAATAAAGAATAATGAAACATTGAATACATTGATAGCTGAGGAATCTGACACTTTATTGGCAAACAAACGAACGTAATTTTGTGAGTCGTGAGTCGCAGAATTTCGGTCGCGTAATTTCTGCTGCATTCGGTTTCATACAAAAGTCCTGTTTCATTCACACGGCGACGCAAAATGAGTTGTCTGCCGACTCACACGCATTATTCGGACCGAATTGAGTAGAGAGACCGGACTGATGGCTAGACGTCTCATGTTTGTGTTTGATTTAGTAAAAAAGGTTTTAAGTGTTGTAATAATTCTTGAAAAACATGTAATGGCAAATGATAGTACTTTTCAAATATATTTAAAGAAAAGAAAAGAAAACAAAAAGCATTTATTGGCCCGCACAGGACGAAACATCGCGCACGCATTTGGATTTGCACATAAACGTTCATATAAAGTGTGGAACTGTAACTGAATAAAATGCGCTCGTCTGGCATCCCAACAGAATTTCTGCCAGGCAGAATTTCTGCGACCGAAATTCTCACGACTCACAAAATTACGCTCGTTTGACCTCACCCTAAAACTACTGAAGCTTTTAATATGCTTTTAATGTATTTCAACAAAAAAATCTCTAGGTTGTTATAAAATCTTTTAAAGATCGTCATAATCATCATCATCAGCCGAAAGACGTCTACTATTGATCAAAGGACCTATTGACCATTCTGCAAGCGTTCTCCGACAGTCGTTTCTCCATTGGACTGATCACCGACAGACCGTTTCGTTTTTGAGCGATTCGTCGAAAGTAAGTTTCACCTATGGATGTTTCGCCGACAGAATGGTTCGCATTTGTTTGTTTCGACGACAGGACTATTGAACTATGGAATATTCGCCTTCAGATCGTTTTATCTACCTACGATTGTTTCGACATGGCTTTTTCACTATTTAACTATAAGTACAAAACCACCAAAAACCTACTAGCTTGCTGCAAACACATGAACAAATTAAATGTTTTAATGCAAGACCGCCTTTACTTTTAATGAATGGTATTTATCTATTTACCTACCCATACGAGTATTCTTCTATTTTGTTCTTCACTTCAAATGTTCGTGTTTACCAGTTTATTCGAAAAACATTTTATTATTCACAAGGTAGCGTAGAATTATATCTCATTTCGTTGTTATGTACAAACATGGCGGCAATGAATTCCGCGAAAACCATTTCCCGCGTGTTTTCGCCTTAACTCACACTAATCGCCTATCATAACGATTTGTTTTACTTATACAGATATTTACCAAAACAAAAGCGTTTATTCGTATGAGGATAAATTAAGAAACAGCAATTTTGTAGAATTTACCTAATTCTGTACACGAACAGGGAGGCGTGAAAAAGAGCATAAGAACTAACTGCCACACTCAGAGACGTCACTTAATAATAATGAATCATTAACTTTAATTGACCAACATAACTTTGAACGCTAGCATCCACCGGAAACCCGCGACCTTGACGATGTCGTGGGTCGGGTGGGAGGCCTACCAACGCTGCATCTTCCGGTTTGTGATCTTCACTCGAATACCTTTATACCCAATCGGTTTTTTTGTTATTCATTTAATTTTCTTTATTTAATTTTTTCTACGCTACCTTGTGAATAATAAAATGTTTTTCGAATAAACTGGTAAACACGAACATTTGAAGTGAAGAACAAAATAGAAGAATACTCGTATGGGTCTCTGAGTGTGGCAGTTAGTTCTTATGCTCTTTTTCACGCATCCCTGTTCGTGTACAGAATTAGGAAAATTCTACAAAATTGCTGTTTCTTAATTTATCCTCATACGAACAAACGAAACTTTGCATATCGCTCGAAGAACCGATAACCATCAAATGGTTATCGGTTCTTCGAGCGATATGGCCTGCCCATTGCCACTTCAACTTGCATGTTCTGAGAGCTATGTCGATGACCTTGGTTCTTCGGCGAATTTCCTCGTTCTAGATTCTATCGCGCAAAGAATCTCCAAGCATAGCTCTCTCGCATGGTTCACTGCGGGACTCTGAGCTTCTCTAGAAGGCCAGCAGTTAACACGTTCACTGCGTCATGCGGTCATATTGACCCATGTAGAACTTTTATACCGTTCGTGGACAAAAATTTTGTTATTTCACTCGGTGCGGAAGGCATAAGTTCCTAAGTATTCAATGGAGACAAAAGAAAAATATAGTGTTATATTTCTTGTTTCAAACTGTACTCAAAACCGTAATAAAATGTCCATGAGTCAATATGACCTCACCCGCACTGAACGAATATGATTTCTATTTGGTGCGGCATGTGTCAATATGACCGCACGTTCTCTCCACCCCACGCGCCATGTGCTTGCACTGGACGATGCGCGGACGCCATTTCATACGTGAAGGAAGATGTATCGTGCTACTTTGCACGCGGGGAGTTTTTTACGACTGTAAATATCGCTGGCTTATAAAACTATTATAAGGCTATAAGGTATATTTGTATAAGGTCCGCCGTGCCGGGAATTTGATGCTGAGGACAGTGCTACAGATATAACTACAGTAATTCTAGCAAAAGATATAAAGACGAAAATTAAAAACATGAAGAGGGGTAAATCCCCTGGGCACGATGGGCTTATCGAAAATCCGCAGCTATTACAGATACATTCCCTTAATTTGGAATTTTTACCCTACAAAAACAATTTATGCTGTAGTGACTTGACGAATCACGCATGTTAGTTCATTGAGAAACGCAAAAAATTATATTAATGCGCGTGGCATACCGGAAAAGAGGCAAAATTCGTTTGTTCCTGTGACGACAACGAAGTCCTTGTTACTTACAGGTACATCAAATTTTTGCTTAAGACTTTTTACAGAAAAACACGAAACCTGCACTTGTTCTGTATTATCAAATGTATTCATTTAAGTATAAATTCTTCATTTCGTATAGTACTTCATAAAGTTTAAGTCATTTAATAGGATAAAACTTGAAATATAATTAATAGAGCGATAATAGCTTCAATGATTTTAGTATCAGTAGCTGTTGCCGATCCATGGGTTGGTGGCCCTGTACATTACGTTTTAGTTTTAACGCTTTACCGTCGATATGTCGCCGTCATCTGGTTGAATCTGCTATTTGATTGAATAACTAGCGCGTTCATTGAATGACACTTTTAATTGTGTCTGTAAGTACGGCATACGAAAGGTTAATGTTACATTACACTGATTAGCTTTACACAGAATATGCTTTTCTTTTTTAGGTAAATTATTATTGTTATTTGTTAAGTATGATTCAAGGGCTGGTTTTTACCTCTGACAAAGGTTAACCATTGCCATCCAACGTGGCAATGCCGTCAGTCTCTTGGGCACATTCCCAGTTGACGACGATGTGGGAAAATTTTTTGATGCCTTATTGTCTTGGTTTTTTTTTTAGTTCAATGGTTATAGGTTTTGCTTTTTGTTTTTTTCCTGTAAATATTGTACAATGTATCAAAATAAATAATCTCTGTTAGATATGATTCGAACTATGCCAAATTATATACGCTCTAGATCCTAGGACCATAATTATTTATCGACCATAATGTCTTCGTCAAACAGCATACACGCATGCAGCACGTTCTTATCAAAAAAAATACCAATCTATACATCCTCCTCGTTACCTTACACTCGGTAATTGCTTCATAAAAATCGTTAAGGGGGTACCGAGCAAAATCATTCAAAACAGTCGTCACTGTTAAAGTGATATAATCAATACTTTTACCATAATTGCCATAAAAAATATGTAATGAATACCACAGTGAATGTGTTAACCGATTATCGTTGGCAAAAAATAAGAATACTGTTTAATTAAATAAACAAAAATACGTAAAGTTGTACAAAAATCTTAAAAAAAATCTCGTATTTAGTTGAGTTTTGTTAGTAAACTGTATTTTTTTTTCACAAACTTGAATTCATATTAATCTTTAACATTCATACTACAATTTGTAGTTTTTACATTTTCGAAATGTCGCTTAGTTATTTTGTTATTAATTTTTCGCGCTGTTTTGAATCATACGCAACGTATGTATGTATGATTCAAAACAGCGCGTCAATTAAAACAAAAATTAATAATAAAATAACTAAGCGACATTTCGAAAATGTAAAAACTACAAATTGTAGTATGAATGTTAAAGATTAATATGAATTCAAGTTTGTGAAAAAAAAATACAGTTTACTAACAAAACTCAACTAAATACGAGATTTTTTTAAAGATTTTTGTACACCTTTACGTATTTTTGTTTATTAAATTAAACAGTATTCTTATTTTTTGCCAACGATAATCGGTTAACACATTCACTGTGGTATTCATTACATATTTTTTATGGCAATTATGGTAAAAGTATTGATTATATCACTTTAACAGTGACGACTGTTTTGAATGATTTTGCTCGGTACCCCCTTAACAGCTTCATAGCTTGTTCGGCACTCGACAACTGCCCGAAGACTATGGTTAGAATAATACAACTTCGATCCCTGCTAAGCGAGTACAAAACTTTATTTTGTTCTAAACCTTATAACATCTATGCGGAGAATCTTAACATTGCGATTTAGAAATTACCCCAAATGGTACAACGCCATCTATCGAGCACAGGGGAACACTTGCGATCAAACATAGCGGGGTCGGTAATACAAACAATCGACTTGTTCCATTAATTATATTTTTATTTTAAGTATATCTTCTGTTTTAGGGCATTTAAGTTAATAAACATAAACTAGACAAGGAAGAGTTTCTTATAAAATCAAAACACTGGGTGTGGAAGCAATATTATAATAATATAAAATAAAAATAATTATTAAGAGTGGTGGTCACTCAATAATTATTGTCGATTTTAATTTTTTTCTAACAGGGTCGGTAATAGCTGCGTTTATCTTACTAGATTATATTTAATTTCATTTTCATTTGGAAAATGTTTCTGCGGGTTGGTACAACTTTTGGGTTCATAATCTTCTAAATATCCTACCGCGCGGCACCGCTAACGACGGATACAAAAGTACTACTATTGGATTTTGTATTAACTGGTATCATTTATCAATAGCGTCTTCCCATCGTATACTAACGACTATATAAAATATAATCGTACCTTCTATCAGGCATCTTGCAGTAAAGCCAATCATCTTTTTTGTATTCCAGAACGCCGTCGATGAGCACTCGACCCTCCGTCATGATACCCTTCACCCATTTGCCGCGTACGACCGCGAAGTCCTCGGGGCCATGGGTGTATACAAGGTCACCATTGCCTTGACACATGCCAGATTTAAACTTGTATACAAGGTCACCGTCGCCATGACACATGCCAGATTCAAACTCCCCTCGATAACGTACTCCTAAACACGTACAAACTTATTTTGAGTGGCTACAATGTGTGAGTACCTACTGGTGACGGAACGACACGAAACCAGAAAAATATTGTATTGACAAATAACTAAGCTCTGCAGTTGCTCGAACAAGAACACTATCTGCTGATGCCAACTGAAACTGGAGCCATTGTCTTACCATTAGGAAACGTGTATTCTCCGTAGCCACGCATGTTCATATCCTCATATTCACCTTCATACGAGGATCCAGTCATAAATTTCTTTCTTATATGTTGACTATGAGTGTGCGGTGCAGCTGCTAGCTCTTCACTTCTGCGGGAAAACTGTGGTTACCAAAGAAACGAATAAACAGTGATACCTACACAAAAATACACCTTGACATTCTGTCCAGGTAGTTAGTAAAACCTGCTGTTCGATCGAATGTCAACAACATGTAATTTGCCAGAATCGCAAAGAAAAAACGACAGTGTGCCATTATGATTAGAAATATAAATTTGAACTAACTTGCATTTTTCCTTGTGTTTTTCGGAGAATTGCTTCATAAGGCCTTCCCATTGGGATTTCTGTTTCTCTTTTTGTTTGTGTTTCTCTTTTCTACGGCTAAAATTAACAACAATACATTTTGACAACCTAGAAACATTTGTTTTTATATGCAAACTTTTGGTCAACCCCTTTTAAACAATAATGGCGTGTTTGCATGTAAATTGAGACTCAATGTTAGGAATATCAAACACTATGGACATTTATCCTTAACCTTCAGAACTACATACCTAAAACTAGCATAAAAATGCAAATGGAAAGTAAATTGGAAGGAAAAGGATACATACGCAAAATAAAAAAGGACTTTGTGAACCGACCTGGTTCAAAACTCAGAATTAAGGACTTTGGATACAAGAAACACTTTATTAACTTTAAAACCAGCTTTATTACTGTGATTACAGCAGTACAGTATTATAGTTTAGTTTGGCGATATAGTACAAGTGACTAGCACCGATGTTGAAGCACGAATCGCCAGGTAATGCTGGGCATCTCCCTAAAAGCCCGCTGACTATTGTTGTTATTACCCGCCGTTTTACTTGCTTGTGATTGGTCGTCAGTAACTATCAGTCTCGACCAATCACATGAAGTTGATACAACTACTTTTGATCATACAATTCCTTCTAAATTATTGTAATTAGTTAACAAACATAAATAAATAAATGTTTCATTTAAATATTCGTAACAACTTCAAGACTCGAAATTTAGAAGTACTTTTTAAATAATAGTTCTATCTTCTGATAGGTTTAAAAAGGTGTTAAAACTCTGTTATTAGAAGTACCTAACCAGATAGAAAAAAGCATTTTGTTAGGTTAACAATATGACGAACGTCTCATATTTATGTATGGCTAGTATTTAACTGTAAAAAAAAAAAAAAACATCCTATTTTATAAAAAAAAAAACCAATTCTAATAAAAATACTGACTGCCCAGCAAAATATTTACCTAAAAATATTATTATTTTAGTAACAATTTCAGTTCTTTGAGTGGGTTCCTGTTTCTATATGCAGGGTTTAAAAGAACACATTTACAATCTGTGTATGCGCGATTCCCTAAGGGAACTGTTTAAGGAAATTAATATAATGACGATAACTTGTCAATACATCTCTGAAAAGAGAACCGCCTTCAAAAACACACATGACTTTAGTTTCAGAAGTCGGTGGCTTTGTTCTGTTTGTTGTTTTGTATTGCCACCGACTTCCGAAAATAAAGTCATGTGTGTTCTGTAAAGTTATTTATCACTTTTTAGTTTTTGAAGGCGGTTCTCTTTTTGATAAAAGAGGTAACAGACATAATAATAATACTAGACACGGGGACCAACTAGTTCAGCCAGGATTCGGACTGGCTAAAGTAGATTCGTCTTTCATGGGGTACTGTTTAAAGTGTTACAATAAAAATACCTCCCCGCATTGTTTAACTTAATGTGACAAAATTTAAATCTTATAATAAACGCACACTAGGCAGCCGCAAAACCCGTAATATTTTTCGTGCTACACTTTGGGTACATTTTAGACACTTTTTTTAATTTAATTAGTAATTATGTTTGTGCTGTCTAGTGACCCATTTGTGATTAAGTTCAGGTTAAGAGATATTTGAAACTTACGTAGCTTCAATACACGGACACAGATCTGACATCATCATGGAGACAACTGTAAAATTCCATAATGTTAATATGTAAACTACTACTACAAAATGTCTTTAGAAGTACGTCGGCAAACGCGTGTATGCTTTCGAAAAACGGAAAAAAATACAATGTGGAACATTCACTGCATCAGTTAGTAATTAGAAGCAAAAAGTTGAGGCAAGTCTTATTTTATTCCGCAAGTCAACCGTGTTGGATAAAGTATGTTTCCATTTTACTCATTCTCATTTGCCGCCAAGCAGCGTATCTATCAACCGGTTTAAAAGGGTATGTGTGCCGACATAGCATAAGAGACATTAATTTCAGCTTCGTCCTAAGAGGATTTTCACACACATGCGATGTCGCTAACGTTAAAAGGAGGCAGCGGAGACAACTTATTATTATCGCACCGTCTTATTTTATTACTATTGCTTATTCTATATTTCTATTGCTTTGTCTTCAACTTTTTTTTTGTTTCGGGGTGGAAATACCTCGTGATTGTCCTCCACCCTCGGGTGGGCGGAGGGGTCTGTCAAACTGTTACTGACTAAAAACCACCCCGGTGTTCAATCTCACACCTACGTCGGGGGCCACGGAAACTGGAGATACTCCGACTGGTGCCGCCCCGCTTCAGCGGGCCATCTCGGGTCAGGGGGGGAGTGCTGAGGTGTTAGACTCCCCCCAGGACGTCTAGGAGGGGCGCACGTGAAACACTGTGCGCCGCCACCTCAGGTCCTGATGTATGTGGGGGGCGACAGACGTCCCCGAATCTGCCACACCTGGACCTATTAAAGGGGCTGGAAGAGGACGTAATCTCCCTCTCGCTTTCCGCAGCTCTCCACAATCAGTGGTCTTCAACCTGAGTTAAGTAATTGTGCAAATCTATAACCCCACAATTTTGCTGTTCATGCACATCATCTCATCTGCGTAGCTTTGCACCCAAGTAGGTTGGAGTCGGCTTCCAGTTCAACAAAATGCACAGTGCAATTGGGTATAGACTGCCCATCTGATCCTTAGAACAGATGCAGATGGGCAGATGGGCAGTCGGATGGGACATAACCTAGTTACAGGGCAACATTACCATGTTGCTAGGGGTACCCCCCTAACGACTGTCGAAGATCTACAAATGACAGCCGAGACCAAATTACGTCGTAACGTGGAGTCAGAGATACGGAGGGGTTTCAGTATCTATTAAGTGATGGTCACTTATGTGACGGCTAATAATACTTTAATTTGAACATAAAAGAATCGGCAAAGTGTACCTCGTTACGTGACGTTAAAATAAAATTCTATCTTAGTTTTTCAACCACTGTTCTGCTATCTATTTTCTCTTAAATCTAAAACAAATGTTTCTCGTAATATTTAAATCAATCGTAAAACAAAGTTAATGACACGATGACACGTCTCCGCTGTTTGACAATTATAATGTTTATAAAATGTCAATGTGAAAATTACAAACGGCCGCAGTGAGAAGCCTGATGTAATATATATCGATGCCTCATGTAAACTTCATGGTGGCTTATAGCTCAAGGCAAGACATTGCATAGTAATAAATTAATATGTCAGCGGGGGTGAGGGGTGAGGACGTAGACCCAGAAATAGTATGTTCCTGAATCCATCATAATTTAAAAAAAAACAGGACAGCCACGGAATTGCACTATTCAGCAAACCATAGGCCAGAAGGGTTTTAATATCTATAACTGTTATTTCTTAAGCTTTTGTGATCAGGCAGACATGAATGAAGTGCTGAATATGCGTGAGAATAAGTTGGATGTGGTGTTGGTCTGGATAGCTTGGAGTAACCTGCGATCATGTCGAAGAAACTAATTCCAATCGATTGGTGTCACCCTTCGTTTGTGGTAATAATCGCTATATTAGACTCCTGCAACATTGATCGAAGCAGCGATTGGAACTTTGCCAAAGTAGACTACACTTTTCTAAGAGATCAAAGAATCATGGCGAGATTCATACATTCATTTATATGAAAAAAAAAAGTAATTTAGAGGGTTTAAAATATTTTCCAATGTGAAAAATACATTACCAGGAGTAGATTGATATAATTAGCATATTTTTAAATACCCGCATTATTAAAATATTACGAAATGAAAATAACACTTTTTCGTTTCATCTCGATGCCCATTTTGTGTTTATAAAAAAAAAGAAAGTGAAAAGCGATGTTAACGAACCTATAAAATTGGCAGACAAGTGATATGACAAGTGTGTGGAAAAAAAAACATTATTTTGTGATATTATTTTCCATAAAACGATGCAATTTCAATGTAAGAACTGCGAAACGGCGCCTGTCAGTGTCACTGTTACTGTCAGTCCAAGTTTTGTACTGAAATAATGAGCTTTTCGTTAAACTATTAACTTTTTTTTTTTTTGCGGGGTTTTAAAAATATTCTAAATGCCTGAAGGTACTCCTTAGGTACCCAAGAATATAAAAATTTGAATTTCAACTTCTCTAAACATTTTTTTTGTACAATTCTCGCCATGATTCTTTGCTCTGCTCCATGGCTAGAAGTTCTTAATTGCAGTGATGTACGCTCCGCTGCGGGTAAGTATTATAAAATACAGTATATTTGGGTCTTCTATTCTGAAAAAGAAATTTACACTGGCAAAAAGCTGTATCCAGGTCCTGGTTTACTACTGATATTTTAAAGACACCAAGCGTAAAAATGAACTCCATCATAAGTAGAAAATTCCACGATGAGATTTAATATATGCGGAGTTTAATGCTCTGCGACCGGACCTAAAAGCAAGAACCCAGGAAGCCTACTGGTTTTTCTGTAATAATACCGAAAAAAATGTACGTATGAATCCGCGACAGTTCTGGCCGCATGTTTCTAGCAACAACAATGGGGAGACTAGTTCTGGTGATAAAGCGGCCGAGGCATTCGCTCGCTACTGCTAGCGTGTTTCTGTCTGACACACCCAAGTTGGACCCATCGCACCTAAATGTGAGTAATGGGAGCGTGAATGTACTTCTTCTTGTCTTAACCTTTCAGGTTATAAATAAGGGCATAGTCAAACTGAAATCCTGTAGCTCGATCGGCCCTCATAATTAGTCTGCCTTTATACTTAGGGGCTGTTGTGATGATATCTTGGCAGATCCTCTCTGTCATATCTTTAACTTAGCGCTCCAGTTCGGTGCATACCCTATGCAGTAGAAAATCACCCAAGTCATCCATAAAACTAGTGACAAAAAAACTGTAAAAGGACACAGACTCGTCGCTATCCTGCCTTCTGTTGCCAAGACTTTTGAGCACATACTCCACGCACTTATCTACAAAAGGATGAATGTGCTACTATCGGATGCCCAACACGGTTTTCTCCCAGGTCGCTCCGTAAACACAAACCTACTGATCCATTCAGACTATCTATCTAGCGGTTTGGACGTCAGTAGGCAAATCGATACCCCCCTATTTTGTCTTTCAGAAAGCGTTCGACAAAGCCGATAACGATATGCTAGCCATGGGATTCTCGTTTAGTTATCTTAAGTTTTTCTCTAACTACCTACGGGATCGCATGGGGATTACAAACAATTCGTCAGACATGGCTGTGCGTAGTACATATATATCGATGCATGGCTGATTTGAGTCAAAGCCCTGTAACACTCGCTTTGGCGTGAGGCAGGGATCCATACTGGGGCCGCTTTTATTCCTCATCATGATCAATGACCTGGTCAGTAAGGTTAAGTTTGCAAAATGCGTGCTATATGCTGACAACCTAAAACAAGTTGCTCATATTATTATCTTTTTTTTTTGCCAGGATTGGGGAATCCTCATGGACACCCAGACTGCCTCACTAGTGAGCCAGTCTGGGTAGTGCCGGCCTCTTACCGGCTAAAACCACACTCCTGCCTTACAAAATATCCACAGGCAAGGAATGCCCGTGCTGTTGTTTATAGTGTTATAATTGTTTACATTTTTTATCTTATCGGTATAACAGTTAATCGTGTTCCTACTGGACTAATGTTAGTAGCTTATATAACTAACTTAAATCTAAGAGAGTCCATTGTTATTATTGTGTATTTTTTTTTTTTTTTTTTTTTTTTTTTTTTAATATTATATTATGTTAGTGTCGTGTAGTGGTGTTGGTGTTATATTCTACAGTTTTACATGCAATGTTTATTCCGTTTAACTACATGGCAGAGTGAGCCGACCAGCCCCCACCGACGGCATCCGTTCTCGGACGTGACGTACACATCCGCGCCGCTTAGCTCAACCATATTTTAGGGAACTTAACGGGCCGGATATGCACCGCCGCCATCGGAGGGACATTTAAGCCCAGGGATATTGACGCTATCTACAAGTGAAGCATTCTTAATAAACTGTTCTCTTACACAAATAAGTGCTACGTCATAACATTCGGTCGAGGATTACGACCAATGCATTTTGACCACACCTTAGGTGGTGAAAAAGTAACTCAAGTCAACAAATTAAGTAAGAACCTTCGATCGTTGTCTGACTTTCAGCGATCACATTTCCACTCTTGCGAAAGAACTGAAAGATTTTTTCCCAAGAGTGGAAATGTGATCTCTCAAATGTGAACGCTTAGAATTTGATTTGCAAAAAGCTGTACACCACTCTACTTCGCAGTAAGCTGGAGAATAGCAGTTGTGTCTGGCATCCCTATACTGCGGCTCAAACACTAATGCTCGAGATAATGCAGAAAACTTTTTAAATATATCTTTTTAAAATAACTTTCAATTTCTACCCTTAGGTACATGTCCATATATATCCTAGGGACTTTGGATTTCAATTCGTTGGAGTTAAGAAGAGGCCTTGATCAGTTCACGGTAGCCTGTAAGACCCTTGACGTATTGACTGCTCTGAGCTCCATGACCTTTTCTGTCGACTATTTGTACCCGATAAATACATCGGTCACCGCCAAAGTGGCCGACACAATCAATTCACGCAACTGCCTTGCAGAATGGTCGCCAGAGCTGATTCGCCTGTGTGTCGTATCTAAAGGATGCTCAATACCCTCCTGACAGCCAACCCTGAGTGTGATGTGTTTGCGGATGAATGGAGTAAAATATAACGCGTATGTCTGATGTTCTGTAAGAAACAGTATGTGAGGGTGTCCACAGTTAATTTTTTTCAATTGATATAGGCTTGCGTTTAGGAGCTTTGCGTTTGCGTGGCTAAGTTAAAGCCGTACAGATCGATCGGTCATAGGTTAAGCTACGCTAGCCGCGGTCGGTCTGTGGATGGGTGACCATCCCTTTCATACTGAGTTTCCTCCGTGCCTCGGAAAGCACGTAAAGCCCTTGGTCCCGGCTTTCATTTGTAGAACTTTGGCAGTCGTTATGGGTAGTCAGAAGCCAGAAAGTCTGACAACCAGTCTTACTAAGGGGTATCGTGTTACCTAGTGACTGGGTTGTGGAGGTCCGATAGGCTGTCGCTCCATGTAAAGCACTGGTATTCAGCTGCATCCGGTTAGACTGGAAGCCGACCCCAATGTAGTTGGGAAAAGGCAAGACAGATGATGATAGGCTTGCGTTTAACCGCAACTCATCTGTTCTTAGGTGATGATGCGGCCTAAGGTGGAGCACGCCTGCCTAGGATAAACCGGTTCACTCGTGTCTTGAAGATACCCAGATTATATGTATCGGGGAATAGAGAGGCGGGTAGTGAATTGCACAGTCTGGCAGTTCGCATAATAAATGTGGAAGCAAAGCCCTTGGTTCGAGACCGTGGAACTTCAACCGTATAGCGAAGACGCCTTGCCGTATCCCCGCTCGTCCGGTTATGGAATGGGGATGGGGGAATTAAGTTGTGCAATTCCAAAGCACACTCTCCGAAATGTTACATGTTACTAGACTCTGTCCACTGTGTTAATCGTTTTTTGCCAGCTGCAACTAGTGAACAATATTTATGTTTTCTGTAAAAACTGATACGCATACCTGTATTATAATGTCTGTAAGAGGTCATAAATAAGATAATCCAATAAGATTAGGCAGTTTATATATTTATTTTATAACACATTTTAAAGTTAACTTAAGGTAATCAGGAATAATTACATTATAAGGCAGCTGTCAACAAACCAATAACCCAATGGACAGGGTATAGGTAGCGAATAATTGTTTAATACATAATTGTCTGCATTGCTTAGTTTTATTGTAATGATATTTTGTTGAGTATTTCTATGTTAATTGATGTAATTGGTATTGTACCGTGTTAATTAACTATAAATAAATACAGTGGTGTGGTAAGATGTACCCAGACAGACAAACACCGTCTAGAAAAGTTTTGTCGCGAATAGTGAAAAATTTAGTGGAAGTTTCAAAAAACGTTTAGAAAGCCCACAGCAACAACATAAACTTTTCCGATTATGATTATTCCGATTATGATTATGAACATTTTGACATACCTACTTTGAGCGTTACGTGTTACCCGAAAGCTTCTAATAGGAAAGCTGCTTGAGAGATAGGACTCGTGTACTTTGTGTTTTGAAAAATTAGAACTACAAAATCTGTTTTTGTGATGGACTTAGAGTATATAATTTATATACTCTAAGGTGATGGACGATTGGTGCAGAAACTACATCCCGGACATCATCAGAGAAGATTAGAGTGCTGTCTGAATATTCGGGCAGAAATAGCCCCCGCCCAAACTATATTGACTACATTATATGAAACAAATTGCAGTAATAATGGAATGTCGTAATAATGTCAGTAATTATGAATTTCAGTAAATGATTGTTGAGCCTATAACTGTACGCGTTGAGACGGGGAGTTGCGGACACCAGCGCGTTATACCAAAAAGTGCTTTCATTATTTAAAAAAGTCTTCGAAGCTTTTTTAATGGTGAACGAAAACTATAATATAAAGGAGCTCCTAAATGAATTTGTGTATTTTTTTTTTGTCTTTTGCATGCCCTGGGATATAATGCCATAGAATATGGTTGAATTTGTTACAATTTTTATCATCCTCTACCATCATATTTCCAAAATAATCATAATCTGTCTACGCTGACCGTTCGTTTATTGCCACATTTTTTTTTGTATAGTTTGTAATTTTAGGACTAAACCAAAATGAACGTAAAATAAAACAAATAAAATACAAGCTAAATCTTTATTATTTAAATAAGTAATACATTTATGTTTTTAAATCCTTAAGAAAAATGTAGTGTCTTAATAATAATAATAACAAAATATATACTGTAGTAAATTAGTACCTAAATCCTTAAAGGAATTCTAAGTAGGCAATAATAACGAACAATACAAAACGACAAAATTGAATAATAATACAATTGTAGGAATATTTGTGTAAAGTAACTAAAGTTAAAACGTATCAATAAAGTAGTTATTTCAATATTTTAAAAAATTGTGTGTGTTGAATAATGTATCTTATATCCACGTTTGTATTTACGTGCTGGCCTGTGGGAAAATGAAAGAATGTTAGTATCGAGACTGATTTACATTAGGGTAAAAGCACTGGGTGGCCCGCGAAATTCAAATTTTCTTACGTTTTTTGCAATTTTAGAAGATACTGAGATACCGAGCTAAAACTTGCAAAATTCGTAATTTTTACTTTAATCCAGTAGGTATATGGTAACCCAGCACTGGAACACAGTGATTTAAGGATAGATATTTGACCAATGAAAACCACTTTTCGTGAACCGAAAAGTGGTTTTCATTGGTCCAGTATCCAGCTGGCTGCCAGCTGTATTAAAAATAGAGCAGTTGCTAATTACTCTACAGCCGATTTAGCGTCACCAGATTACTGTGCTGGATCAATTTGAGGAACTAATATAATGTATGTAATAAATATCTGCTATAAAATTATAGTAACCTCTGACCCCTCGTTCACTTTATAGGTGGGTTCAGATACTGTACTATTACAATAAAGTGATAAATTGCCAATAAAGTGATAAATTGTATGCTGCTGTGATTGGTTGTTGATCCTTCAGTCACAGCAGCTTACGCGTCAGTTTTTGTCACATTTATGTTTCGTTTCAGAAAGTGGAGATTAGTTTTTAATCGACTTTCAAAAAAGGAAGAGGTTCCAAATTCGACACGTGTATTTTTTTATGTTTCACTACGCATAACGTTTTACAGTGTAGACCGATTTCGATTATTCTTGTTTTAATGGATAGTGTTCACTTCAAAGTTGGTGTCATATAACTTCATGAAAATATACTATATAATTAATTGATGACTTTTTTTTTTGATATTACAGTTTCTTAATTAATTTGGATGATAAGAAGTAGGCACTAAAAAGCGAAAACTTAAAAAAAAAGGCAAGTGCGAACAGAAAGGGATATTATTGTGTTATAAAACTTTTTACAAAGAAGATAACCGCCTTTAAAAACTTAAAAGTAAAAGTCACATTAACTTTATGTCTATGGCAATACAAAACCACATCTTTTTTTTAAGTTTCACTTTCATGATTTTGGTTTGTAAAAAAGTTGTATAGCACAATAATATTCCTTTCTGTTCGCACTTAGTTTAGCTATGCGGAAGTGGATGTTAGTTTTATTATATAGTACAATAATATACTGTTTTTTGATTAACCTAAGCTATAATTTACAAGCAGATAATCAATAACTTCCTATGCCGCAACCTCAGACCAATAAAAAAGTAAAGGCGGAGCCGTCGTAAACAATCGCAACGAAACTCTGTGGACGATGTCGTAGATTTGCGCTTGTGTGCTAGAGAATAAAAAAATCTACGTCATGCGCTCTCAGTCACTCGCGGCAGACTACCGAGCAGCCGTCTTCATATCACCGAATCGTCTTCATATTACTTGCCACACTTTTATGAGCGCAATGTTCCGTCTATACTTTTTTATTGGTCTGAGGCTGCAACTTAGCTGACAAAGTCAAATATCATTAAGATTTCGTCGTTGATACTGCAATTTCGCGTAACTAATATTTTTAAATACCGCGAATGTACACTTTCAATAATTTGACTTAAGGTCGAAGTTTGCGGTATTTCACAATTTTAGTTACACGGAATTGCAGTACCAACGACGATTTGTCAAACCTTTCAGAATCACTTTTTGTAGTCATTGGGACATAGAATTCTGTTGTATCCGGTTCATCCAACTGCGAAATTACACAAAATTACTTTTACGTTGTAGGTCAAAAACACTTTCAAGCCAACCCTTTACTTGAACTGGTTAGGTATCTGCCTGCTGTCCGAGAGGCAGAAAAAATAAATGAAACACTGAAATCGTTCATCTCCTATATAAACGATTTCAGTGTTTGGGCTGGGCCACCCCCCCCCCCGACTCTTGCTAGCGCCAGCCCGCGTCGCTGAGCCCTTAGCTTTAAAATAGCCCCTAATTAATGGAGACCCGATCCAGCCTGTCCCTTTGCTGCCCTCTCTCAGTGGCGACCTAAGCCGAGGCTCGTACCCCACAGGGGGTGCCCTTAGCGTAGTCACTTAGTTTATAAGTTTTTGCCCTGGCTGGAGGCCCTAAAAGTCACTTTTAAGGCACCACAGGATTGTCCGGTTAAGCAGTAACCAACCCTCAGGTTGAACTGCGAGATGCCATACAGAAAAAAAAAAAAAAAAAAAAATGGGCTGGGCCGATCCTAAGTGGTGAAAAAATCTGGATGAAGAGAAAAAGGTGTTAGGATAGAGACCCAGTATCTAAATCGATACACAGTTCAAAATAGAAACCAAATGACGTAAAAACAAAAACACTTCATCATAAATCAATTTAAACAATACCTACTGCTGCGTCAATCAATACCTACGATGAAGCTGTACGTGTCCAGACTGCATCACTCCTCAAAGGTTGAGGAGGTCGTGAATTATATAAGTATGAAGACCAACGGGTCGTAGGGCTTTCGGGATCGGGACCACGGTCCCTGATTCCGCCTATAGATACAATAATTATTTTTAAGCAGTATTCGTGCCGTGTGGTGGCAGCCGCGGATAGCACCACCCCATTTCTACCAGTGGGTGTCGTAGAAGGCGACAGAGGGATATTGATAAGAGGATGGGTAGCAGCATCCTTCTGAGTACCATAACACCTACTGCGATCGCCAACATGCAACGGCCAAGCATGGCGATTACGGCTGAACCCCGTCTTGGGGGAGACTTATGCCCAGCAGTCTGTGGGCGTCTAAAGGTTGACATGGTGGAGTAGTATTTTGGGACCATAAGAAAAATAAGTAAAGTACAGTTAGCAAAAAAGCTGGTAATATAATATTTTGATCAACAATTTAATTGCATGAATAAAGCGGTACAAAATAAAGGGTAATATTATTTAGTTGCACTTTTACAAGAATAGTTGTAGCTATAATAATAGTAACAATGTATCAATCATGATATAGTAGATTGTGTGACAAGGGAGCAAAATAATATTTTTACGGCGAGGGTGTCTAGAATAGAATCCCGAGCATAGCGAGGGATTCTAAAATAGAATCCTGAGCGTAGCGAGGGATTCAAAGTACATCGCCTGAGGGAAAAATATTTTTGCTCTCGAGTCATATACTCTACTTTTCATCGCCTTCTATGAGAAAATATTTCTCCCGGGATTTCTTAGGTATTAAGTTTTGTATAACGTTTTTAGTTTCAGAAGTTAATGCACTATCACTTTCAGAACTCGACGTACAACTCATTTTTTTTTCAAAATACAAAAAAGTCCGTACCCATTACAAGAACAGGGAAGTAAAACGCGCGCTTTTGTTTTTTTTTTAGTTACCGCGCCTCCCCGCACCGTACAGCCAATAATTTATACAATTTGCGTTCGATTTCAATGAACGATTCATGTTCCAAATTCAAATCACATTACTGCCCGCTAAAAAGTCTAGTGGAGAAAAGAGCTACTTTGCTCCCGCTTAAAGAGGAACAAAACGACACTTTTCGAATAGAAGGGATGAAAATTTATATATGCCATGTGCTAATAAAGATATTTCAGTTTTTTATGTTTTGTTGTTGACGTTTCATAATTTTAAAGGAGTATAATTTTAAGGTGGAAAGGAACGGATGTAAGGAATAATAAGCAGAAATATTTTCAATTAAACTGTTGTATTTTAGTTTTTATATACTCAAGATTATATTAATTTATATTTCGTATTTATTTAGGGTTTAATTCTAATGGAAGGCTGCCATATTTGAAATATAAGAAATATTTTATCTACTATAAAAATAGTTTTACGTGTGTAACTTCAAAATACCGACTTTCGCATCACATAACTTTATTTTATTTGTGGTCCCAAAATACGACTACTCAAAAATAAATATTGTATTTATAGGTGGAATCTAAAGACCGCGGTTCCGTTCCCGAAAGCCCCACGACCCAAACAAACTAGACTTTGAAGTCTCACCATAACACAATCTTTTAGCCGGTCGTGGTGCGGGTTGTGACTCATCATATGGAGATGTTCCTTAAAGAAGAGTTTTAGCCGAAGGGTATCATGTTTTGACACTAAGGCTATACACCTCGTAACACTCTCACTCGCAACACGACTTTGAGAGCTGTAGTTTTTTTTTTAAGTTTACCTATATTTATTATAGTTCAGTTTATAGATAAGTACCTACGTATTGATAAGGTTTGTTGCCTGAACTAAATAAATAAAATAGTTTAAAAAATAATTATGCTCACGTTTCTAACGTTGTCGATTTGAATCAACGGCTTCTTAGAGAAGAAGCCAACTGAAGGCTTTGGAGGCGGCGGTGGTTGTACATCCGGCTCTAACCAGGTCTCGTAAAAGTCCTGACGAGGTCCTATTTTTCCTGCTGGTTCGAGGCGACAGTGGTCTGCTGTCCATCTCTGCTCTCGTTCTGAAGTGGCCCTGCGAACGATTCCAAGATGGTGGAATTGCAAAAATGAACGAGCAAGTACTTGGTTCGGTTAAAAGCGAATATTGGCAGTTGTGATCGAGTCTATTTAAGTTAAGTAGTGGTAGCAATAGGTACTGCCAAACACCGTTGCTATCTTCTGGTGTGAAGATTATGAATGCAGACACAGGAGACATTTCAGCTTTGCCTCTGGAATGGCAACGTAGGTACCTATTTTGTTTGTTACTGATATTAGTGGCGATGACCACTTACCTAACATTAGCAAACAAGTTTGAAAATAAAGGACATGACCTGTTCCTGCCTTCGAATTCGTGAACATGTGGGATTACAGTTTACACTAAGATTTAAAAATAAAGACTTTAATTTAATGGTTATAATTATTATTCTGTGGAATCCTCATCCCTTCACAAATGATATAAACCCTTTTTTTTTCAGCATCACTTTTCGTAAAGCCTATAAGTCAATAATTAACTTGTAGCTCGTAATTGGGTTAGCCCAACCGGGGAGGTACCATGCATACTCTTATAGACACACCATACCAGCGTGAAGTACCAACATTAAGACATTGCTACGCTTCGAATGATGAGTAAGAGAACCAAAAGCCCAGGGTTTAGGGCGGGAAAAGGGTAGCAACGCATCAAAATCATTTAGTAAAACCTATCTTTATTTTTCTGTTTCCTGAACTTTTACACTCGTGAAAGCTTTTTATCTGTAAACTATAGAATATACTTAACAATTGCAAAAACAAAAACAATATTTGCTGCAAATTGATAAAGACACCTAGGCAGGCGCCCAAAATCTCACTGGTCATGTCCTTGACAATGGGGAGTGTAATGGCCAAATATTTAAACGTTATTTAAGACGCCGTTAACTCTTGTATACGTACTTAAAATTGAATAGCGTTTGAGTATTTGGCCATAAATAAATGTGGCGATTAATTGCTAAACTGAACGCATGCACTTACTTTACGACCTCCAATATGTTGTCATACTTATAAACGGTTCCCGTCTCGTGATTGTAAAATCCGTATCCGTTGTCACGAAAGCCGAGAGGAATCTCTCTGGGAGGCTGTTCAGGTGTTATGTTCGACTTGCCGGCAGGTTTTAGTTCCTTATTGTATTCCAGTGTATATCTGTACATATGATTTTCAATCGTCAGATATTTCATATTGCGGACCCACCAAACCACTGTCCATACCCCCAGGGGTATGGTGGGTCTATAAATATACCATCCACTTAACCAGCCGGTTTACCAGCGGATTTACCAGCCGGAAGGACACGGCGCTGCATACGTTGGCAGAGTGTGCCGCTTGGGAGGACTCGCGCCGTGCCTACGTCTCAGAAGTAGGCAGTGACCTGTCGCTGTCGGCCGTGGTCGAGTCGATGGTCAACGTGCAGAGTTCTGGGACGCGGTGGTTTCCTTCTGCGAAACTGTCATGTCACAGAAGAAGGCTGCGGAAAGGAAGATTGAGATCTCTACCTTCCACCCAGCTCGCAGCAGGTGCACCGGGCGTCGGCGGAAGGCGGATAACACCCTCTTCCGGCCCCCCAAATGGGTCCAGGGGCGGCAGACTCGGGGATACCTGAGAAGTGGCCGGCCGGCACCAGTCTGGGGTTGCGGAAGTATCTCCAGTTCCCGCGACCCCTGACGTAGGTATGAGATGGAACACCGGGGTTGTTTTTAGTCAGTATGAGTCTGACAGACGCCTCCGCCCGCTCCAGGGCGGAGGACATCCATGAGGATTTTCCACCACGGATCAAAAAAAAAAGGTGGATTTACCAACAATAAAGAAGTAAAAAATATAGCGGTTACTGTAGCTTGCGCAACATACGCGAATAGGCGCTTGTGTTTTGTTTTTGTGTTTAGGATTCTTATCATGAATCCAGGTCGGCAGCGAGATGATACTATTATTACATTATACAAAACGTCTACTATTGGATTGTGTATTTACTGGTATCATTCGTCTTCCCATAGTTTTCTAACACGACTCCATAAAATATAATCGTACCTTCTATCAGGCATCTTGCAGTAGTGCCAATCGTCTTTATTGTATTCCAGAACGCCGTTGAAGAGCACTTGTCCCTCCGTCATGATACCCTTCACCCATTTGCCGTGTACGACCGTGAAGTTATCTGGGCTATGGGTGTATACAAGGTCACCATCGCCATGACACATGCCAGATTCAAACTCCCCTCGATAAAGTACTCCTAAACACATACAAACTTATGTTGAGTGGCTACTATGTGATGGATTGACATGTATGCTATTAACTGTGACTGTTCTTAAAATACCCTAGGCTAATAAAATTTTTGTTTCTTAGTTGTGTTGAAATTAGTGATTTAGGTAATATCGGCTTCTCGTATTAACGGAGAAGGGATAACGCCCCTCCTGTCTGCGTGATCATGTAGAGCTCGTCTCGGACTGGTCACTCTCCCACCGTTTGTGTGAAATGAATTCCCATGAAACTATAGTTCCGACAAGGGACAAAGAAAGGACACAAAGATGTTAGTATGGGAATTCACAGAGAAGACATTTAAATAAAGATATTATGCAATGAAGTTAAAATGACAAGAGGGTATACAAAAGCTTAATATCAAATATAAGGGGTGATAATAGGATCGCTACACTTGCGCTTAGGAAATTCATTATTCCACATTAGGTGTGTTAATTTATTTATTCACAAAGTATTGAAACCCCGCCCCAGTGACTTACAATCATATACAAATGGGCAGCCATTTGAATATGTTTGGGCTGTCGCACGTGTACGTCTACACCTGCACGCATAGGTCCTCTGTGGACACTGCTACGTATTTTAGCGGAACACGTTCCCTAGGCTCTATCGAAGTGCCTTACTCAATCCTAAGACAGCGAACTGCAAAGCCTAACTGTCATGTAGGAAGACAAGATTTCAGTATTTTTCTTATCCGCGTGCTGATGTGATTATTCCCTTACGACAGACTATCCCTTTTACTAAATTAACACAAAACTAGCACAAGTGCACAGTAGACTCAGCCTGTAGCAGAATAGGGTATTTTACTCTATAAGAGAAAAAATCAATAAATATGTTATTGAGACAGTTTAGGCATAAAGCAGTCGGAAAATGTAAGTTTTAGTTCATAAAATAACAAAACCAATTTTTAAATTCAATTCAAAGTTTACAGTATTTTTAATCTGTTATAAAACACCGTGAAATAGTAGCGGCCATGTTATTACGCCGTACGGCTGTGTAAACAAAAAATTGACAACTGTCAGTCAACCGATTGGCGTAATATAGGCTTTGTACTTTTATTATTTTCATAACCAACGTAATTATTTCATTATTACACCTATTACAAAATATGCTTTTAATTATTTTTAAATGATATTATTATACAATTATCATATTTAATATGAGCTCATTTGGTACAAAACGAACTGACGTCATTTACGCTGAGTAATATGGCGTCCAGTAAAAAAATTTACGCGAAATTTGAAACTTTAAAATTTAGAGGCATTTTTATGGCACTTATCGATTGTATAAAAATTTTGTGTTTTTTTTGGTGGCAAATTAGCACTACAGAATTTCATTGAGACACTTTTCAAAAATGTGTGTAATACCCTATTCATTGCGGTTGTTCTTGGTATACGCTGAAATGGTATGTCGTCACTTGACATTTCATTAATCGAATCCTGGTTAGAGGTTGCGTCGCAGCATATTGCAGCCGCTAAGCGTCCAAATCACATGTCTCGCTAAATAATGTCGATTCAGAAATAGGCTTTAGAACAATAGCCGGGTGTGATTTTAACGAGACACGGACCCTAGCGTTCTTAGAACGGCAACCAATTAAGTAGCAAATAGCACTGGTGCCTACCCAGCTCCCTTGAAATGTGTGTACAACAAGCCCAACGCAAAGTACTCTGAGCAAGACCTTCTATAGGAAGCGGTTATCATCAGAAACGTTTGGGCTAATTAGAATAGGTATAAATATACCGTCCGTGTGCTGTCGGACTTAAAGAATAGCACCATCCCATATCTTCCTTATAATCAAACGCCTATGATGATTCCCTGCCAAGGTATGGATTAGGACATGGACATATAAACCCTACTATGTCATAGAGTACCTAGTAGTTATGCCAAAGCTAGAATAAATTATTATTAATAAATCCACTGGGATACTACCTGACTACTATAATTTGAAATACAAATAATTTTGCACTAATATTATTACTTAAGAAACCGTAATTATTGAATTTAAATAGAGTTAACACTTACCAAATAGCGCCTCAAATGGGTTAAATCAGAATTCACATACAGAGTACTACAGCTTTAATTATTAGACTTGCTTCTCGCCTCGGCCGCTTTCCTTTCACGTCCTAACACTCACTCCCTACTCTCTACATGGATCTAGCCTATTCGATTTCACCCGACCCCTAATGTATAGCTAGCCCAGTCTATATCGACCGTCTCCTATTGTTGTTTAAAACCGACTGTCTGTCCTTCGCCTCCCATATCTTCCAAACCCACATGCCTCTGTCATGTTCCCACACTTTCGCGAAATCCATTAGTACCCAACCCTTTCTGCTTTTTGTATCGTTTCTCAATTGTTCTAAGAACCCTTTTAAAGTTCTACTTGGGCATCATTTATGATAACCAGATGGTGCACTAGCATTGAAAGTTGCATTTTAGAAATCAAATATTTTATTCGTTTCTTGTAGAGCAAGATCCCTGGGCCGCCGGGACCTTACTTATTTTCTGATGGACAGAATATATAGTTACAGAATATATATTTGAGCGACTGACGAGTCGCTCAAACGAGCACACTATCTGCTGTTTACTGCTGAAATTGGAGCCATTGTCTTACCATTTGAAAACGTGTATTCTCCGTAGCCACGCATGTTCATATCCTCGTATGCACCTTCATACGAGGATCCTGTCGTGAATTTCTTTCTTATTTGTTGACTGTGGGTGTGCGGTGCAGCTACTAGCTCTTCACTTCTGCGGGAAAACTGTGGTTACTAACGAAACGATAAACAGAGATACACAAAAATACATCTTGACATTCTGACCAGGTAGTTAGTAAAACCTGCTGTTGTTAATTCGCCAGAACCGCAAAGAAAAGACGACGGTGTGATGATTAGAAAACTCGATTTGACACTAACTTGCATTTTTCCTTGCGTTTTTCGCAGAACTGCTTCATAAGACCTTCCCATTGGGATTTCTGTTTCTCTTTCTTACCACGGCTAAAATTAACAACAATCTATTTTTGACAAACATTTGCTCTTATACGCACTTTTAACCAATAATGGCCTGTTTGGAACTCACTGTTAGGAATATCATACAGTATGGAAACTTATTTGACGACACGGTTGGCGCAGTGGCTGAACGATTGACTGCTGCGCAGTGTGTTTCGGGTTCGATTCCCGCCCAGGGTAAATATTTGTGTGATGAGCACTTGTGTTTGCGTTGTGTCTGGGTGTTGTTTATCGATATATGTATGTTTTAACTGTGTTGCCGTGTTTTAATAAATTTGGATAAGAAGGAAGTAAGTACTAAAAACCGAAAAATAAAAAGCTTTTTTACAAAAAGACAACCGCCTTCAAAAACTTAAAAGTGAAAAATAACTTTAGCACAGAACACACATGACTTTAGTTTCGGAAGTCGGTGGCTTTGTTCACTTTTAAGTTTTTGAAGGCGGTTGTCTTTTTTGTTAAAAAGTTTTTTTATGTTTAACGCTAAAGCTAAATACCATTTGTCATGTTTCTACTTTAAAAATAACGGCTTTCCCTTATAATCTTTTATTTTCTGTTTTTTAACGTCTTCTTCTTCTTTATATTTAACCAAAAAGCTATATATCTACCAAGTTTCATGTCTCTAACTACAGAAATGACGAAGTATCATACAAACTGTCTAGTGGTCCATGTGTGATAAAGTTCAGGTACAAAGATATTTCAAACTTACGTAGCTTCAATACACGGACACAGATCTGACATCAACATGGAGCCACCTGTAAAATTCCATAATGTTATGTAAACCACTACTAACCACATCAGAAAACGCGTGTTTGTTTTCGTAAAACG
The DNA here is from genome assembly GCA_947361185.1 of Charanyca ferruginea. NCBI lineage: Eukaryota > Metazoa > Arthropoda > Insecta > Lepidoptera > Noctuidae > Charanyca > Charanyca ferruginea. The sequence goes on along the minus strand of OX376068.1, from coordinate 6,838,472 downwards.
GAAGATCTTACAATGTGTAACATTCACTGCAGCAGTTAGTAATTAGAACCAAAAAGTTGATGCAAGCCATATTTTCATTGTGCAAGTCAAGCAGTCATTCGTATTTACCGCCAAGCAGAGTATCTATCAATTGATTTGAAGCGTATGTGTGCTGGCCGGTATATAGACAACGCTGAAATTAATGTCTCTTATGCTATATAGAATATGAGACATTCATTTCAGCGTTCGTGGGCGTCTCTAGGATTGTCACATACAATCAATGCCGCTGACGTTCAAGAGCGGCCAGCATGCATAGCATTATCCTCATGATGTCAACCTTTAGATGCCCACTGCTGAGCATAGATCTCCCACAAGGGTTCAGCCGTAATCGGCATGCTAGCATAGCATAAGAGACATTAATTTCTGCATTGTCTCTATTATTTTCACACACAACCGATGCCGCTGACGTTCAAGAGCGGCCAGCATGCACGTCATCATAATTATCATGTCAACCTTTAGACGCTCACTGCCGAGCATAGATCTCCCCCAAGGGGGAGTTCAGCCGTAATCGCCATGCAAGCATAGCATAAGAGACATTAATATCTGCTATATCACTATTATTTTCACACACATGCGATGTCGCTGACGTTCAAAGACGGCAGCGGAGACAACTTATCATTACCACACCGTTTTATCTATACTAATATACCAATATACAAACATATACCTATATATATTATATTATTTTTTTATTTTTATTTAATATAATATTAAATTATTATAATTATATTATAATTTATAATTTTATCTTTATAATTTATAATAAAATTATAAAGCTGAAGATTTTGTTTGTTTGGTTGAACGAGCTAATCTCAGGATCTACTAGTTTGAATTGAAAAAATCTTTCTGTGTTGGATAGTCCATTTATCGAGGAAGGCTACAGGCCCATGCGAAGCTGGGTCGGGTCGCTAGTTTTAATAATATTGCTTTATCTGTAGTTCTATTGCCAAAATTTTGATGTTCATGCAAATCATCTGCCTAGCTTTTCCCCAGGTTGGAGTCGGCTTCCAGTCCAGTGCAGTTGAATATCAACTACTCCTCTGATCTACATTAACCTAGTTATGCTAGAGGGCAACACACGATCTCAGATCAAGTAAAAAAAGGTAGATAACGCATTAAGAATAGACAACTGTCGCCAGTTTTTTATCTATGTGTGAGTCCCTGAAGTGTTGCCATTTTTTCAAAAAAAGTCTTGATAAATACGATAATACGTAATAATATAAATAGGTATTATGCGAATGCGAAATTAAACCTGTTTGTTTGTTTGGTTATTTCAATTACTGGAAACAATATTCTTCAGCGTCAACAATTCAAAGAGATGATGAACTTAGGAGCCGGTTTGGATTACTTTATTGATTTCGATTCGATTAAAAAACAAAATAACAGAAAAGTAGTAAATCCAGTAGTAGTAGTCCAGTTGGTGCGTGAGCAGAGACAAAAAATACAACAATGGTTATGTGGATATTCTGACAGCCGCATTCGAAGGTGGAAGTAATTTCTGTAATGTACACAAAATTAAATAAATAATGAAGTGACTGGTGACATTAGAGAAGCAATGGCCAAGGTGGCATGGCTGCGAAGGCTGGCTGCTGTGTTGGTTTTAACTGATTTCTCCAATGCCATGCTTTATGCCGGTGATCTTCAATTGCATTCAGCTACGCGGGTTGCTATGCTATGCTATCCCAGGCTAGGCTTGGATGACCAGTCTTTGCTATCAAAGCCCCAAATTTGACTGGTCTGAAAACCCCTAAAAATGTCAGGGCTCAATTGGAAGCTCGCTCGCTCGCTCGCGCTAGAGTGGCGGTTTGCTCGTGTTCCCTTCCACCGATTATTAAAAAAGCGTAAAAGATCTAGGTTTGAATTTTGACTCGACACTTGGTTGTTGCCAACCAAGCCTTTTTTTTTGATACGGGGTGGAAAATCCTCATGGATGTCCTCCGCCCTGGGGCGGGCGGAGGGGTCTGTCAGACTCTTACTGACTAAAAACCACCCCGGTGTTCTATCTCACACCTACGTCGGGGGTCGCGGGAACTGGAGATACTTCCGCAACCCCTGGCGGAGGACATCCATGAGGATTTTCCACCCAGTACCAAAAAAAAAAAAAAAAAAGGTTCGGTTGGCAAGCGCGGGCACGGCGCGGCCCCTCCCAAGCGGCACATTCCGCCAGCGTATGCCGCGCCGTGTCCTCCCGGCAGTCGACGCAGTGGTGACACCGGGCGTCCGGCTCCCTGTTTATGCGACACAGGCACTTCCCGAAGCAACCATGCCCCGAGAGCACCTGCGTCACCCGAAACGACAGGGAGCCGTGCCTCCTCCCGAGCCAGCGCTCGAGCACTGGCCGGACCGCCTCGATGATGGCGAGGCCGGCGGTAGGGCGCGAAAGCCTGTCCCGCCATTCCGCCACCAGGACCTCGCGAAGCTGAGACCGACGCAGCTCCATGTGTCGCTGCATCGGTCGCTCGCCCCGCGCCCGCGCTTCCTCGCGCCACCGGTACAGTGACGCGAGCACCTTCGCCTCCAGGTCCCAGGGCGGGGATCCGGCCAGTGCACAAGCCGCCTCGTAGGAGATCGTGCGATATCCCCTGATGACTCTGACGGCCATCGCTCGTTGCGGCTTTCGCAGCACGGCGATGCTTCCGGCCGTCAGGTCTGCCGCCCAGATCGGGGCCCCATAAAGGGCCATCGATCGCACGATCCCCACGTGGAGTCGCCTGCAGACGGCGCTCGGGCCCCCCAGATTGGGAAGCAGCGTTGACAATGCCCCAGCCGCGCCCAACAACTTGGGCGCCAGCCGCTGGAAATGAGGGCCAAAATCCCATCGGCTGTCGAGCACCAATCCAAGGTACTTCATGGTCGACTCAACAGCTATTCTGGCCCCCCCGACCACGATGTGTGATCCCGGCGGTGGCGCCCGCCGAGGACCGTGAAAGATCACGGCCTCCGACTTGTTGAGGGCCACCTCCAGGCGGAGGCGCCGGATGCGGCCCACCACCTGTGAGACCGCAGCCGTCGCCAGCAACGCTGCCTCCCTGTACGAGCTCCCCCGGGCCGTGACCAGCGTGTCGTCAGCGTAACACGTCAGGTCCACGCCCGGCTGGAGCTCGCCCCTCAGCACCCAGTCGTACCCGATGTTCCACAGGGGCGGTCCTAAGACGGAACCCTGAGGAACACCGCACGACATGCGGCGCTGGTGCTCGCCATCACGTCCCACGTAGGTGACACACCTCTCGGACAGATAAGCCCCAACTATGCGGCGGAGGTAGGAAGGCACACGATGATACCGGAGTGCCTCCCGTACACAACTCCAGGGCAGGGCGTTAAAGGCGTTGGAGATGTCCAAGGACACCGCCAACATCACCCCGCCCCGGGACACCGCTTCCTCCGCCAGGACTCTAACCCGCGATACAGCGTGTATGGTGGAGCGCCCATGCCGAAAGCCATACTGGCTCTCGTCCAGGTCCTGCCCCTCTTCGCGCAAGTGGCTGACGAGGCGGGCTGCGATTATGCGCTCAAACAGCTTTCCCACCTCGTCCAGCAGCACTATGGGCCGGTACGCGGACGGAGAGTCCGCAGGGCGCCCCGCCTTCCTGAGCAGGACCAGACGACCAGATTTCCACAATGTGGGAAACTGGCCCCGCTCAAGGCACGCTGTAAACAGTCCTCTAAGTTGGGGCTCTAGCTCCTTCAGAGCGAGGGCCAACGCTAGGCCGTGAATCCCGTCGGGCCCCGGAGCCACGTTCTTGGCCCAGAGCCGCAGCACGGCCGCCCCCATCTCTGCCGGACGCTGATGGCGTTCTCCTCTGTGGACTCTGCGTCTGTGGGCAAAGCCATCTTGCCAACCAAGCCTGCCCTGACTTTGCAGTCAGGTTTAGCCCTACCAAACTTAGCCCTGCCGAACTTAGCCCTGCCGAAATTAGCCCTGCCGAACTTAACCCTGCCGAACTTAACCCTGCCGAACTTAACCCTGCCGAACTTAGCCCTGCCGAACTTAGCCCTGCCGAACTTAGCCCTGCCGAACTTAGCCCTGCCGAACTTAGCCCTGCCGAACTTAGCCTTGCCGAACTTAACCCTGACGAACTTAGCCCTGCCGAGCTTAGCCCTGCCGATCTTAGCCCTCTGCCAAACTTGAGCGTTGCCGGATTTGTGCCCTGCCGAACCTGGCCCTGCCGAACCTGGCCCTGCCGAACTTAGCCCTGCCGAACTTAGCCCTGACGAACTTAGCCCTACCGAACTTGAGCCCTGCCGAACTTAGCCCTGCCGAACTTAGCCCTGCCGAACTTAGCCTTGCCGAACTTAGTGAGTAAGTATTGACATAATTATTTTTGTATTATTTTTTTTTGTTGCTTTTGATAAACCCACAGTTTGGGCTATTGGCAACACTTTCCCGGTACGTCACTTCGTGACAATGACATAACCTATTTTGAATAACCTTAAAATTGATTGACAAAAAAATATGTTGTTTTGTGTATACTTACGTAAGAAACGATATTCCTTCAGACTTTTTGTTTACTTAGGAAATGATTTTGCACAGGCGGCATTTTCTATCGAAAGTTACTCTACGACGCCCCGTGAGATACTAATGAAAATCAGCATAGTTGGATGCATGTGTGTGTGAGCGCGTGTGTTTACTTGAAGTAGCAGTTTTGTGGCTTCACAATAACAAAGGCCGTGCGTTATCCACCTTTTTTTTTAATCGACTGCCAAACATCTACGAATGACAGCCGAGCCCAACGGAGGGGATTCGATATCTAAAGGTGCGTACGGATTAGAGGCAGCCTCGCCTGAGGCACGCACGGCTCGCCCTGTTGCCTCAAGTGCGTACGCGCCTCAGCCCGAGGCGTGCCTTCACGAACCGTGCGTGGCGAGGCTGCGCACCCCGAGGCTGCCTCTAATCCGTACGCACCTTAATATTTGATACGCGCTGGCTTGGCAATTATCGACCCGACCCGGCTTCGCATGTGCCTATAGCCTTCCTCGATAAATGGACTATCCAACACAAAAATATTTTTTTAATTCGATCCAGTAGATCCTGAGATAAGCGCGTTCAACCAACCAAACAAACAAACTCTTTAGCTTTATAATAACTTAATTATTAATTATTAGGAACATTAAAGAATCGTAAAGGTGTACTTACTTCGTTACGTAAAGTAAAATAAAATTCTAACTCAGTTTTTCAACAGCTGTTCTGCCACCTATTTTTCTTAACTCTAAAACAACTGTTTCTCGTAATATTTATAAATGCATAAAATTATAAAACAAAGTTAATGACTCGTCTTAGCAATTTGATAATTGTAATGTCAAAGAAATGTCGATGTGAAAATTATAAACGGCCGCAGTGACTAGCTGACTCATGCCAACATGACGTTTGCATCAGGGTTTCTTATGAAGGAGCAACCATGAACATATAGGTATAAATGGAGCCAATACTTGGAACAAAAGCTTGAAACGAACTGTGGGCTGATGCTCTCTTTCTGAATGCATACATAAGAACGGGACAGTGATATATGTTTTCTTTATCTTATGTATGCATTCAGAAAGAGAGCGTCTGCCCACAGTTGGTTTCACTTAGGTATTTAGAGTGTTGTCCATTTTTATCTATTAGCTTCTTGGGAGCAACCATGAAGTTTGTATCATAGAGTACTTTGTAATTATACTGAAAGTTTGCATCAGGCTCGTCTTGTGCTATCACAAGGTGAGTCACTGCTTACTGACAAATTAATATTTCAGCCGGAGTGAGGAGCGGGCGTTCAATGAGAAACTCCTAAGTTCAACAGTGGACGTTTTTCGGCTGATGATGATGATAATGATGAGGAGCGGGCTACTGCGCAAGAATTTTTGCTTTAAGGACCACCCAACCAACCAAGAACCAACCAACTAACCAACCAACTTGCTTTTAGTAGTACCATACACAGCAAAAACATTTCTCAGCGGAAATAATTGCGCTTTTTGGAGTGTAGGCAATGTTGGGCGTGTAGGCAATGTTACAGCAGTTGACGTACAATTTTTGTCATTACACATAGGTACCGTAAACTACATAAACACACACTGTGCAGTAGCTAGGGAGTACATTCTAATCTGAAGCATACATTATTATGGTCGTCGCACATTACAACAGCACCGCTTCGACACGACAACGCAACGCAACGGCGCTGTTATAATAAGCGATGATCATTAGGGTCAACTTAAGCAGAATAACTTTATGATCAAGCATATTGTTGCTTTGACAAAAAATATAACAACAAATAAAAAAAAACTTGTACACACTGCACTCAGATTTCTCAGCAAAGAATCATGGTAGGATTTGTACAAAAAAATAATGATGTTTAAAGAAGTTGAAATTCTAACTGTTATACTCTTGGGTACCTAAATTTATTTATTTTATAGTTAATTAACACGGTACAGTACCACTTACATTAATTAACATAGAAACACTCCATTTAAAAAGACTATACAATGCAGACAAATTGTGTCTTAAACAGTTATTAGCTACCATGGAACAGTGGACACTCTGGCATACTGTTTCTCACAGAACATCAGACATACGCGTTTAACTTTACTCCAATTGTCCGCAAACACATCACATTCAGGGTTGGCCGTCAGGAGGACATTGAGCATCTTTAAGATACGACACACAGGCGATTAAACCCTGGCGACCGTTCTGAAATGCAGTTGTGCGAACAGATTGTGTCGGCGACTTTGGCGGTGACCGATGTATTTGTCGGGTACAAATAGTCGACAGAAAAGGTCATGAAGCTCAGGGCAGTCAATACGACCGTGAAGGATCCCACAGGCTACCGTGAGCTGATCAAGGCCTCTTCTTACCTCCAATGAGTTGAGACCTAAAGTCCCTAGGATATAGTTGGTGGGGTACATGTAAGGGTAGAAGTTGTAGGTTCTTTTAAAAAGATACCTTAAAAACGTTTTCTGCACTTTCTCGAGCATAAGTGTTTGAGCCGCAGTGTACGGATGCCAGACACAACTACTAGTCTCCAGCTTACTGCGAACTAGAGAGGTGTATAGTAACTTAATTACATGCGGGTTGTGAAAATCATGAGCATAACGCAAAAAAAAATCCTAAGCGCCTGAAAGATTTTTCGCCACCTAAGGTGTAGTCAAAATGGATTGGTCGTAATCTTCGACGTAGCACTTATTTGTGTTAAAAAACAGCTTATTTAGGATGCTCCACTCGTAGATAGCGTCGATATCCCTTTGCAGGAGTTTGCAATCCTCGTCAGTTCTGAATTGAGCAACTAGCTTTAGGTCGTCGGCGTATGAGGAATAAAAGCGGCCCCAACACGGATCCCTGACTCACGCCCGAGTGAGTGTTATAGGGTTTAGACTCGAAGATGCCATGTCTGACGAAATGTTTGCGATCCCATAGGTAGTCGGAGAAAAAGTTAAGATTACTGTACGAGAATCTCATGGCCCCTAACTTTGAAAGGAGTATATCGTTATCGACTTTGTCGAACGCTTTCTGAAAGTCAAAATATAGGGCATCGACTTGGCTACCGACGTCCAAACCGCAAGATACATAGTCAGTGTGTATCAGTAGGTTTGTGTGAACGACCTGCGCGAAAACCGTGCTGGGCATCCGAAAGTAGCACATTAATCTTCTCGTAGATAAGTGAGTGGAGTATGTGCTCAAAAGTCTTGGCTACGGTGGGCAGGATACCGATGGGTCTTGTGTTACTCTACAGCTTTTTTGTCACTGGTTTTAGGGATGGGGATAACACGTGAGATTTTCCGCTGATCAGGATATACACCGCTCTGGAGGGCCAAGTTAAAGATATGACAGAGAGGGCCCGCCAAGATATCACGACAGCCCTTAATTATAAAGGCAGGAATATTATCAGGGCCGATCGAGCTACAGGACTTCAGTCTGGCTATGCCCTTATGTACATCCTGAGGGGTTAGGATAGGAAGAGGTATATTCCTGCTCTCGTAACTCACATTTAGGTTCGATGGGTCCAACTCTGGTGTGTCGGACAGAAACATACTAGCAAAGTAGCGAACGAATGTTTCGGCCGCTCTAACACCAGAACTAGTCTCCCCATTGTGCGCAACGATGGGTTCGAAACCACCCTTTGATCTGAGGCTACAAACATGTTGCCAGAACTGACGCGGGTTCACCCGCAAATTTTTTTCGGCATGGTTGCAGAACAATCTGTAAGCTTCCTGGGTTCTTACTTTTAGATCCGATCGCAAAGCACTAAACTCCGCATATATATCAAATCACAATGCGAAATTTTCCACTTATGATGGAGCTTATTTTTCACTTGGTGTCTTTCATAAGATCAGTGGGAAACCAGATCGGATATCGCCTATTACCAGTGTATATTCTCTTCTTTTTTGGAATAGATGAGTCAAATAAATTATACAGTATTTTGTAAACTTACCCGCAGCGGAGCGTGCATCTTTGCAATGAAGAACTTCCAGCCAAGGAGCAGAGCAAATTAGGTCCCTTAGAAGTGTGTAGTCTCCTTTGGCAAAGTTCCAATCCCTGCTTCCATCAATGTTGCAGGGGTCTAATGTTTCATTAACCTTAAGCGCTACGGTTGTTACCACAATATATAACGGAGAGTGATACAAATCTATTGGAACCAGCTCCGTTCCTTCAAAATGCTCGCAGGTCACTCCGGTACCTACCCGGGCCAACACCACATCTAAGTTACTCCCACGCATATTCATCACTTCATTCACGTCTGCCAGATCACAAAAGCTTAAGAAATAACAATAATAATGATTAATATTTACAGATGCACTTTTTAAATTAAGGTCACCTAAAATCAATATAGTTCCATTCAAATTGGACACGATGCTCTCAACCTTGCAAAACCAAGTCATATAATCGCTGTCGGTCGCAGTTGGCTTCATGTAGACAACACAAACCGATATATTAAGCCCAGAAATCGTAACGGTAGCCCATAAGTCTTCACCACAGACCGTCTCAAGCTCAAGACGCCTCTACACGGCTGCACCAGGACGCCACTGCGTCACTGCGACACAGGACGCTAAAGACTAAGGGATTTAGAATATTAAAAAAAAAGTGAATAATTTAACGAAAAGCTCACTATTTCAGAACGAAACGGCGAGCGACAGTAACAGTGTCACTGACAGCCGCCGTTTCGCAGTTTTTAGACTGAAATTGCATGCAGTCATAAATAATGATTATTTTTTTATGGCGGGGTTATAAAAATATTGTAAATGCCTGAAGGTACTCTTTAGGTAGAGAACCTATATTTTTTTATATTAAAAAAGGAACAACAAACAGCTACAAAAAAACAGTAGGTATAGAAAAAAAAAATACACATAGCATTTAAACAATATTGAAGCCCACAATGCTGTTCACAGATTAACTGTGGAATAAAATATACAATCAAACGCTAATTAAAAATAAAATATTAAAGCTAAACTTAACTAACTATCATGTTTATCCATATTGTATACATAAAACAATCAAAATCAAGAGAGCTCCTTAATTATAAGACTCTTGAACCTACTGGGAGAACATGCAAAAATGTCAATATGTTCAAAAGTCCTATTGTAGGCGTCTGTCATTATGCGAATAGGTGAGCGCAAACCGGTGTTAGAATGGCATTTACGCGTGGAAAATAGTATGCTAGCGCGCACCTTTCGCTTGTACGCTGTTCTAGGGACGACATAGCATAACATGTTGGTCAACTCATTGCAGTCAAATTTATTACCGACAATATTATAAAGGTTCATGGCTTCCAAGTACTTCCGTCTATTTTCAAGTGTTGTGAGTTTGTACTTATTAAGTAAATCCCGATATGGCAAATAATATCCGAAGCATCTAAAATGAATAGCTCGTAGGAATTTCCGTTGAACACACTCAATCGCCTCAATGTATTTTTTATAATATGGACTCCAGACGGACACGGCATAATCCAATTTCGAGCGTACGAGAGATTTATATGGTTGTACGTTGTTTCATAACTAATAGTTTTATAGAATTTCGTTTCTCATATCTTTAATATCGTTTCATAGAATAATCAATACGCAGAATACTTACTTTCAAGATTTTTAAATCATTGATTTTTGTTTCACATAATGTTTATTGTTAGAATAATCATATCATAGAATAACAAATCAAATATTCTTTATCCTTATAATATATTTTTTATTAAATAATAAATAATTATGCTTCAAAGTCAAAGCTTATCATGGAATGCAATAAAAATAATTATATTTAAACGGAAATATAAAACTTATTTCCAAGAATGGGAGTCTTAGTTCTATCTAAACTTACTGCGTGTGCGTGCAAGCAACCATGCAGCATGCAAGCAAGCATGCAGCGTACAAGCAAGCATGCAGCGTGCAAGCAAGCATGCAGCATGTAAGCAAGCATGCAGCATGTAAGCAAGCATGCATCATGCAAGCAAGCATGCATCATGCAAGCAAGCATGCATCATGCAAGCGAGGCGAGCATGCAACATGCAGCAGGTATAGTTTCTGTCACGGCTCCGGCGTTGCGGGGCTCCGGCGGTCCCACGCGAGCTTATAGTCGCAGATGGTATTCACGCTCACCACCGCGGCTGAGGCTGTAAGCCGAAAACCACCTGCTCCTCAGCTCGCGGGCCGCCTCGCCCCTCCACGCCTACGCAGATTTAAATTACACTCTAGGGATAGGGCAGACAAGACTACGTGGAGTCGGTATCGCAGCGATTCGTTTCTGTCATTAACTTTGGTAGCACAACATATTATTGACTTTTTAAGACAACATTTTCGTTTTTGTCTATTTATATCTATACATTTTCGTTGAAATAAATTCCAATTTCAATTCAAATTCAATTCCAATACAACAAACAAACAATATTCATTAAAAAGAATTCTAGTTTTTGATAAGTTTGTTAAACAAAAGAAATTGATTAAAAATTCATTGAATTGTGTTTCTGTCAAATATTTTTCATTGCCGTACAGGTTGGAATGTGGGGTGAGGCAGGGGGGACTATCTTCACCCAAGCTTTTCAATCTCTACGTCAATGCACTGATAGAGGAGCTTAGCAGCACCCGTGTCGGCTGCCATATTGATGATGTATGTCTCAATAATATCAGTTACGCAGACGACATGGTGCTGTTGAGTGCTTCTGTATGTGGCCTTTCTAAACTATTGGGCATCTGTGAAAAGTACGCTTACAACCATGGCTTGTTGTATAATGTAAAGAAAAGCGAATGCATGGTCTTTCAGGCTAGAGGAAAATGTCCGACAACAATACCTGTCATTAAACTGTGTGGAACACCTCTTAAGAGGGTGGAACATTTTAAATACCTTGGACATATGATGACCTCGGATCTGAAAGACGATGCAGACATAGAGCGAGAACGCAGGGCGTTGTCTGTAAGGGCGAATATGATTGCCCGCAGGTTTGCTCGTTGTACAACCGAAGTAAAAACAACACTGTTCAAAGCATTTTGTACATCTTTCTACACGAGCAGCCTGTGGGTCTCGTACACGCGCGGGCAGTACAACGCCCTGCGCGTGCAGTATAATAATGCGTTCAGGGTGCTGATGGGGCTGCCCCGATTCTGCAGCGCGTCAGGGATGTTCGCCGAGTCGCAAGTAGACTGTTTCTATTCAACTATGCGAAAGCGCTGCACATCCCTGGTGCGCAGGGTTCGGGCTAGCTCCAATAGTATCCTGAGGGCATTCGCGCTGAGGTTCGATTGCCAGTACCTGAACCATTGCTGTATGGTTCACTTACTGAGCAATCGAAATCAGTAGAAATGTGTGTATTTTAATTATATGTTTGTTTTATTTAATTGTTTTGTGTTTCTGCTATTGTTATAAATGTGTGTGGCTATGATCCTTTGTGGTCGAATTAAACGTTTTATTATTATTATTATTATTATTGAAGTAAATAGTCTTTGAAAGAATAATAGTCGAAATAAAAATACGAGAACCAAATATTATGTGAAACATTTTCTGGGAAAAGAAATTCTATGAAATTTCTGTCTGCGAAACAAGGGGACACCGATTTATATAGACAAATATATGAAGAAGGCTTCTTAAAATCTAAAGTCGAGCGCATAACAAATCCATAAAGTTGGTACGCCTTATTAACTATTTTGCTGATATGCAAGTCTAAGCAAAGCTTGGAGTCAAGGATAATACCGAGATCACGGACAGAGTCCACTTTTGTTAGTGGAACATCGCACAGTTTGTATGTATGATTTACGATGTTTTTATTTTTGGTAAAGTTTAGCAAATTACATTTAGATAAACTAAGCTACAGCTTATTTCTATGACAGAAGTTCGACAGCCTATCCAAGTCTTGTTGCAACAGAAGACAGTCATTTACATCGTGTATTGTTCTGTACACCTTAAGATCATCGGCATATAAGAGGAATTTGGTATTAAGAAAACTCTGGCTAATGTCGTTAACATACAAAACAAATAGAAGGTGACCAAGAATAGAACCTTGCGGTACACCAGAAGTGACCTGCGCAATACAAGAAGAATGACCATTAATTACAACTCTCTGACTGCGGTTAGTGATGTAGGAAGTAAACCATCTCAGCAGGTTTCCACGAATTCCATTAAATGCTAATTTTTTGAGTAAGATTACATGATCTACCTTGTCGAATGCCTTGCAGAAGTCTGTGTACACTGCATCCACCTACACGCGGCCGTCAACATTATCAAATAAAAAGCAAGAGATTAGTGATTGTGGAAATATAAGAATTAGAATTTCAACTTCTCTAAACATTTTTATTTTTTTGTATGGTCTGATAAAACAAATTTCAGTAATAATGAAATAATGATTATTAGATCCGTCTAATTTGAAATCCTTTACGGTTTTCGTATTTTTCTCTTTACTTGCGCTACATGACATTGCTTCTTGCCAAAAATGATTCTAGATTAACGGGGAATACAATAGAGGTTTCGATTCTCTTGCAAGTGTCCAAATATGCGGCATATACGGGGCTTAAAAAGCCGTATCCTTTTGATTGTGTTGACTTAGAAGTATGATTTTTCACCGCTCCAAGTCAAAATCAAAGCATTTATTTCAATTAAACCATTTACAGACACTTTTGAATTGTTAAGGAGTCGGTCAGTTAGTCAGAGAGTTGAAGCTAGTTGCTCATTCCAAAACGTAGGTAGGTCTCGATGGAGAAGAACGAGCAAGAAACTCCACGGACACTCTTTTAAATCTATTTTTTTACAAAGTACTGGTTACATGATTCTTGTTGCTTCTTTATGTGAAAAATATGAAGGTAATCTAACAATACAAAACACAAAAAAGAAGCAAGATAAAGTCCATGGCAGACAAGAGCTGACCAATCTCTACTGACAGCGCCCGTTCATGAACATGATGCGTGAATCAGCACCATTTAGCTCAACCATTTTGAAGGGAGCCCAATGATCCAACACACGCGCCACCATCAGCGAGACATTTGAGCGAACATGACAATGCTCCCAACCGCCATGCTCATTTTTTGTCAAACATATATTAATTTACCTAGTAAATGGCTCCATGGTATTCACATTTACAAAGTTGAAATAATGCTGCTAAATTTTACAAAACTAAGGTTTCCAGTGTATATTATTTTGTCAGATGAAGTGTGATAAGTAAATAAATAAAATTATCTATGTAAAATAATAACGATACTCGTTACTCATGTCAATAGAAAAAGGGTAGGAAACATCATCTTCTTCCAATTTGGACATACCCTAAACTGGCTGTGGAGCAGGATCAGCATTCAGCCAAGCATTTTTATCATTGATGTAATCATCTTACTTATAATATGCTTGTCTACATAGTGTGCGTTTAATACATGTTTTAAATCGTCTTTCATTCAATTATAGAATATTAAGTGGTATTTTATTAAAGCATTTTACACAGTACCCCATAAAAGAAGATGTACTTTTGTCAATTTGAAACTTGGCTGGCCAAGGGATTGCAGACCTTAGTATCATTTTTTCAGCTTGATAGCCCCGTCCCTGAGAAAAGGGTCTTGACAGACGGACAACGAAGTGATCCTATGAGGGTTCCATTTTTTCCTTTTGAGGTACAGAACCTTAAAATATGGTACCATAATATGTAGTTTAAGTATCGGTCAATAATTACCAGTCACCCAGTATATCTGAAAAATTTACTTTATTTTATCTGTAAATATTAAATGTAGCTGTGTTTGTGAAGACAAACCCGAGTCGTTTTAGACGTCTAGCCAGCATAGTTCCCCATTATAGACGACATTGATATCCGAATAGGCGAGATAGCGCTGTGCTATGTCTACAGTTAGCCGTAGTTATGCGTAAAAGTATCTACTGCATGGCTCCAGTAATTTTTAACCGACTTCAAAAAGGAGGAGGTTATCAATTCGAATGTTCATAAATATATATATTTTCTTTCTGTATGTTCGGGCATAACTCTGTCACATATAAACGGATTTGCAAAATTCTTTTTTTTGTTCGAAAGGGGTGTATTCCGAAAAGGTCCCATATAAAATTTATCAAAATTGATACAGTCCTTTTTGAGAAAATCAACAAATTCCCAAATAAATTACTTAGACGACGTTTTAGTTTCTTCAATCTTTGGAGGACTTAGAATCCCTTTTAAGTGTGTCGCCATTTCTTAATGGATTTGGATGTTAGGGCAACACTAAAAAGCGAAAAATATTTTGTTTTTTCAAATAAAAGAAAACCGCCTTCAAAAACTAAAAAGTGATTAATAACTTTACCACAGAACAAACATTACTTTACTTTCGGGAATCGGTGGTAATACAAAACAACAAACACAAAGCCACCGCCACAGACTATTCATTTAGGAGCTCGTGCTCCTAAATGAATTGGTGTATTTTTTTTTGCCTTTTCATGCTCACATGGTAGAACATTGTTCAACTTGTTATATCTTTATCATCCTAAATTAAAATACTGGTAATACTAGTTTATAAGAATATTTTGGAACTATCAAATAAATCCTAAAATCGAAATTAAAAAAAAAAGTTCAGATATACTAAAGAGCATATAAATGTAGGATTGGAGACCGAAATAAAAATGCTCGTATGTCCACAGAACTTCTTTTTATTTTTCCACCATTCATGAAAAAAAAAAAAGAAGTTCTGTGGACATACGAGCATTTTTATTTCGGTCTCCAATCCTACATAAATGTAACCAAAGTAAAACACTATAAGAAATATTGGTTTTCTAACTTGTGAGAAGAGCGGCCACTTGTGGTGTCATAATTTAGTATTATTAATTGCTCAATAAAAACAATTGCATCAAATTACCAAATCCTACCATGATCACTTTTTGTGCTATTGCCATCCCCACCATGTATGCAACATAAAATTTAATTATCCTTTTTTAATCTTTATCTGTCTACGCTGACCTATTTTATTTTTCATTTAGTTTGTAATTTTAGGACAGTAAACAGAAATATGCTAGGCGGTTAGACGTTTAACAAAAAAAAAGCGAAATAACAGCTTAATCTTTATTATTTAAATAAGTAATACATTTATGTTTTTAAATTATTAAGAAAAATATAATGTCTAAATGTTTTTATAAATATGTAGTAAATGGGTAAATATCCTTAAAGACTTATAAGCAGGTAGTATGACCAATACAAAATGAAAATAATAATAATAATACAAATTGTAGGAATATAATTATGTAAAGTAATTAAAGTTAAAACGTATCAATAAAATAATTATTTTGCAATATTAAAAAGTAGTTTTATGAACAATACAGAATGAAAATAAAAATGATAATACAAATTGTAGGAATATAATATGTAAAGTAATTAAAGTTTAAACGTATCAATAAAATTATTATTTTGCAATATTAAAAAGTAGTTTTATGAACAATACAAAATGAAAATAAAAATAATAATACAAATTGTAGGAATACATGTAAAGTAATTAAAGTTAAAACGTATCAATAAAATAATTATTTTGCAATATTAAAAAAAGTGCGTGTTGAATTTGTTTCTTATTTCGGCGCAGGTTTGAATTTATAGGCTGGCCTGTGGAAAATTAATAAATTAGTTACAAGCCTGATTTTCATTAGGGTGAAAGCGCTGGAAAGCCCGCGAAAAAAAATTCTTACGTATTTTGCATATTCAGAAGATACTGTGATACTGAGCTAAAAATTGCAAAATCCGTAATTTTCACTTTATTCCAGTAGGTGTAAGACAACCTAGCGCAGCAATCCAGTGATAGATATTTGCAAATAAAAAAAAACACCTTTTCATTGAGGCCATCATCCAACTGGCTGCCAGCTGTTTTCCAAATCGACCAGTCGGTAATTGTTCAATAGCCGGTTCAGGGTTCATAAGGCAGCTGCGCTGGATCAATTTAAAAAACTGAATTAATGTATCTACACTCTGTCCACTGGTTTAACCGTTTTATGACAGCTCAAACTAGTGATTGTGTACGTATCATTTTGATCAAAATGTTACGTACACACATCAAAAAAAGTTTCTGATAAAGACTTTATCAAGAAACAATCTTTGTTGTGTATTTTCTTTAAATAGAAATACCCTGTTTGAAATTAAAAAATAAAACTGTTTTTTACTTTATAAAATAAAAATGAGTAATTAATCATAATGTTACTGTAACAGAAATTTGATAGAATCATCTTTGGGACGGATCTGCCAGATACCAGCTTGATGCCCTAGAGTCAATTGAGAAACGAGCCAAGAGGATCATTGGCAATGATAGGCTCGTCGAGTCAAAGCTCCAAAGTCTTGAGCACCGACGCCGAGTTGCTGGCCTGTCGGTTTTCTATCGGTTGCATTTTGGGGAGTGTGCGACAGAAATGCATAATTTAATTACGCCGAGCCCGTTCCATCATCGGACCACAAGACGTACGGCGATGCGCCACCGGTACATGGTGGACATCCCACCCACACGCACGAAACAATTTGGGAATACATTCATTGTGCGTACTGCTAAGGAGTGGAATTCCCTGCCTGAGTCTGTGTTTCCTGATAGCTACAACCTGGGAGTCTTTAAGTCAAGAGTGAATAGGTTACTTCTAGGCAAGCATGCTCCATCTTAGACCGCATCATCGCTTCCCATCCGGTTAGATAGTGGCCAAACGTATGCCTATCAATAGATAAAAGAAAAAAAAATACTGTTTAACCCACGAAGTAAGTATAACAGAGGTGATGGCGTAATCGAATTTTCCCATAGAAAGATGCGTGACACTTTTTCAAGGTAAACCTGCTCACATCTAGTCAAGCCCCGCCTTTTTTCCTAGCGGTGAATAGCAAAAGCTAAAAGCTGTAATTTTGTACGTGGTGTAGCTATAACATGCTAGATGTCTCCATGACAATATGTATTCGCAACACAGGGACGAACTTAGTACCTTTTTATATTTTGCAAGGAGTTTTCTTATAAACAAGGGTTGTGAAAATCAAAGGGATGGTGTGTCCCGAGTGTTACGCAATTAAGGTGCTGTATAATACACAGCGAATCTAGTTAATTGTTGCCACGTCATACTGGCTACATAAGTAAAATGAACTTACAGATAGAATAAAATACAAGTTTTTAATAGTAATACTTAATTATAGGTACTTTTTTATGTAATCAAACTATATTATATAGATGTATGTATATGTGCCACATTAATAATCGCCGCCTCCGTTATTAAATTGTAAGTACGACCCTGCCATTATTTTGCATGTCAATGCACCAATGATACCATTTTAGGGATTTTCCCATTTTTAGGGGAAAAATAACATAGCACAGACTAGACAAGATAATTATGGTTTACGACGATTTATATTTTTATTCGGGACTTTAAATTAAAGGGGATAGGTATTAACATCTCATTTTGAAATTACGATGGTATGTCTAGTTTTGTCCCGAAAAAAATATCTCGATAATATGAACAATGTAACATGGCGAACTAAATAAATTATAGGTAAGTAGTGCTATCGGCGGCGCTTCGGCGTTTAATTTTTATTTAATACTAGCTTTTACCCGCGTGATGGTCGGTTATAAAAATACGTTTCCAGGTCCTATGTCCTTCCCAGGGTTCAAGCTATTTTCATACCAAATTTCATTAAAATCGGTTCAGCCGTTTTGTCGTGAAAGCGTAACAGACAGAGTTACTTTCGCATTTATAATATTAGTATGGATTATAAGCTAGATATGCACCATGCTATCACGTTATATGAGCGTGCAACTGGCGAGCGCAGTATTCAGTGGGGGGACAATTAGTTTTCCTAAAATGAAATTGCGCCGGAAATCAAGGAACTTTTTGGTCTTCATTTTATTTTAATAATGGTCATTAAAAAAAATTGGGAAAATAAAATTATAAAGTTATAACCCTGTCTTTTTTGTTTCACTACCTCACACTAGATGGCATACGGAACTAGAAATGGAAAATTTTAATTTAAAACAGCAATACGATACTTTTAGTCGACTGAAAAGGAACAAGGTAATCTAAAATGTATTTACAGACATATACAGACATTACAGATACATAATAGTTTTAAACCTATTAATAATTATATTTTCACATAGTTTTTTGGCGAAAAGGTGGCGCCCTCTTGTTTCGAGTAGTAAAATATCTATAACAATGACGGTTTTTTCTAGAACTTTGCTGATGATTTACGCAAAAAAATGCCTACCGGTAAGATAAGAGGCCTTAAGTGGCATCAGAACGTTTATTGGTGTAGGTTTAGCAATTAAGCACATAACATTTCATGTTTTAACTTATATAAATAGAGTAATTATTAAAGGAGAAGGGAATTTCTGGGCCCAGCAGTTAACTAGTTGAAATGTGTATCAAAAAATTCGTTATGTTTTTCTAAAAGAAATCACAAAATTCAGTACTATGTTTCTATCTAGGAAGCGAGAAAAGATAAATTATGTAATAAAACTAAATAATCGATTAAATACATATCTGAATTTTTAGTTATCGATAATGAATAAATCGATAAAATCTCAGAATATATATGAAAATCATAGGTGTAGGTTATATCTATAATAATAATAATATAATAATAATAATTTATTTATTAAAGTAACGTTTACAAATGTGTACATTTAGTCAACAAAAAAAATCTATAGATGTTAGCAACAATAAACTTCGCCTAATGTTACTACAATTTATTTACTTAATTGAATCATGCAAAAAAAAAAAACAAGTAAACGAAGTGCTTATCAATCGTTTCGTGGATCGATTCATAACGAATCGAGTTCCATTCTTTTTTCATTGACAGATGATTTCGTTTTCGAGTACGCATTATTTTTCATGTTTTAATTAATTACACCGGCTTTGCATATTATAAAAGACTATTCGACGGATCTTGCTTGCTGCTTTGAACTATCTGGCTTTCTATTTTGGACAGCTGATTACGTGCATCGATCGGATATTGACGTCATAGATCACTGTGTGAATTGTGCAATTGCGACTGGTCGTAGTAACTCTATTGGCAGAAGAATCTTGGACGATGAGGCGATTTTATCATATATTCGTCAATGGCGTGCATCTCAGTCTGTAAGTACCTATTCAAATCGAGCTTTTAGCGTATCAAGCGATCAAAACCAAACTTATAATGTAACCTCACTTTTACAATATTTCACATAACTTGATTCCTGGAAAGCCAAATTTCACCAAATTTTCAGTGAGGCCTTGTCATTATATCTTCTTTCAAATATGGCTACTTTGATTTAGTTAACACCTGGGCCCAGAACACTATGGAGCCGTTCCCTTCTCCTTTAAAAAATGGTAAAAACTGGAATTTCCGGAATGTCTGGTGTACAAGACGCTTTAGATCGAATGGCCGATGCCACGCCCACTTTGATGACGTCATTGCACCAGTGCGTGTCACGCTGCACCGGTGCTAAGGTTCATCTCCTCTAATATACTTACTCCGTGCGTAGTACTATTAAGTATTCTGTGACCTCGTTCTAGGTTCAGACTACTATACTGTAATTCTATTACCCCCGGTTTCTTGAACGACAATCAACGCAACAACATGCTGCTGTGATTGTCAAGCGCGCATGCTACTGTGACTGTCAAGCGCGCGCACGTTGCTGTGATTGTCAAGCGCGCATGCTACTGTGATTGTCCAGCGCGCGCATGCTGCTGTGATTGTCAAGCGCGCATGCTACTGTGATTGTCAAGCGCGCGCATGCTGCTGTGATTATCAAGCGCGCGCATGCTGCCGTGATTGTCAAGCGCGCGCATGTTACTGTGATTGTCAAGCGTGCGCATGCTGCTGTGATTGTCAAGCGCGCGCATGCTACTGTGATTGTCAAGCGTGCGCATGCTGCTGTGATTGTCAAGCGTGCGCACGCTGCTGTGATTGTCAAGCGCGCGCATGCTGCTGTGATTGTCAAGCGCGCATGCTGCCGTGATTGTCAAGCGCGCGCATGCTACTGTGATTGTCAAGCGCGCGCATGCTACTGTGATTGTCAAGCGTGCGCATGCTGCTGTGATTGTCAAGCGTGCGCACGCTGCTGTGATTGTCAAGCGCGCGCACGCTGCTGTGATTATCAAGCGCGCGCATGCTACTGTGATTGTCAAGCGCGCGCATGCTACTGTGATTGTCAAGCGTGCGCATGCTGCTGTGATTGTCAAGCGTGCGCATGCTGCTGTGATTGTCAAGCGTGCGCATGCTGCTGTGATTGTCAAGCGCGCGCATGCTACTGTGATTGTCAAGCGTGCGCATGCTGCTGTGATTGTCAAGCGTGCGCACGCTGCTGTGATTGTCAAGCGCGCGCATGCTGCTGTGATTGTCAAGCGCGCATGCTGCCGTGATTGTCAAGCGCGCGCATGCTACTGTGATTGTCAAGCGCGCGCATGCTACTGTGATTGTCAAGCGTGCGCATGCTGCTGTGATTGTCAAGCGTGCGCACGCTGCTGTGATTGTCAAGCGCGCGCACGCTGCTGTGATTATCAAGCGCGCGCATGCTACTGTGATTGTCAAGCGCGCGCATGCTGCTGTGATTGTCAAGCGCGCGCATGCTACTGTGATTGTCTCATTTCTTCACTCCATTGACTTTCACTCCGGATAATCATTTAAACTAGTTTGTAAGACAATAGAAGGTAGTAATATAGCTATACCTACAAACAACAAGGTCCCTTCTTGCTCTCAAAAAGTTAAGATGCAAAAACAGCAGAATACCTTGAAATTATTTCATCAAAATATTCAAGGCATTTCTTCCAAATTATTAGAAATTGAATTGTTTTTAGAAAAAACCATGTTTGACATTGTTTGTTTTACTGAACATTGGTTGAAGGATTACCAAATGCTAATTAACTATGAAAGCTATACTGTGGGCAGTTTTTTTAATCGTAAAGCTAAGTCACGTGGAGGCTCATTAATCTTAATAAAAAATTGTTTAAAATATAAACAAAGGAATGACATTGTTGGCCTATCGGTTGAACATTGCATTGAACTATCCTGTGTCGAGCTGGATAAGCATATTATAGTGTGCGTGTACAGACCCCCAAGTTACCAAAACTATTCCTTATTTGAGTCGGTAATGGAAGATGGCCTAGCGAAACTCGCACCGTGTAGCAAATCCATAATTATTTGTGGTGATTTTAATATTAATATTTTAGAAAATAATTTGAATAGTAGTCAATTATTAAGCCTTTTTAAGTCATTCAATTTGTCAAATGTATTTATGGAACCTACTAGAGAAACTCCAACTACTGCGACCTGCATCGATAATATTTTTTGCGATTGTGACTATTTGGATAAAGCTGTTGTTAATTATCTGCCACCGGATCATAGCGGACAAACGGTAACTTTTATGTTTAAAATGTCTATGACAAAAGTGCAAATACAATTTAGACCATTCAAAACTGGTAAATTAAATAGATTCAATAGTTCCCTAAATGATAAGTTAAGTGCTCTGGACCATAATAATAACAATGCAAATAAATTATATGATGATTTCTTTTCTGTGGTGGAGACTGAATTTAATAATACTTTCGAAAAAAAGGTAAAACATATTAGCCCTAAGTTTATATTTAGTGACTGGGCAACTAGGGGGATTAGAAAAAGTAGGGAAAGGTTGTTTGAGCTGTATGACCTTAAGCCTTATATTAATACAGATACTTTCAACAAGTATGTTACTACTTATTCTAAAACTTTTAGAAATACTTGCAAGGTAGCTAAAGCCCTATACATTAGCAATAAGATTAAATCGGCAGACTTAAATAACGAGACTAACAAGAAAAAAGTTCGTAACACTGAATATACATTGGAGACATCACATGGTCCCATAAGCTCTAACCTAGAAGTAGCTCATGAAATTGGTAATTTCTTTACTAGCATACCAGCTAAAACCACGGAAGCTTTAAATTCCTCACCTGACGTCTCAATTGCGTTATTAAAAGCGAACGTTCCAGGCTGCCCGGTAGAATTTCAATTTAAACATATAAACCCCGTAACAGTCTTAAAAGCATTTCGGCAAATCAAAATAAAATTAACTGAAGATTTGTGGGGCATGTCTATTAAAGTTTGCACATCTATAATTGAAACAATAGCGCCTTATTTGGCTATAATATTTAATATGTGCGTAGACCAGGGAGTTCTCCCAGATCTAATGAAATTTAGTAAGGTCATACCACTTTTCAAATCCGGGGACAGTAAAGATACCAATAATTATAGACCCGTGTCCGTGTTGCCGGTTTTCAGCAAGGTATTTGAAAAGATAATGCTAAATCAGATGCTTGTTCATTTTAACACAAATGACATTTTACACGAGCATCAGTATGGTTTCACCAAAGGACGTTGTACGACTGACGCCGGCGTCACTTTATTAAAACATATATTTACCGCGTGGGAAGAGGCGCAAGATGCAATAGGAATTTTTTGTGACCTCTCCAAGGCATTTGATTGCGTAAATCACGACACATTACTTTTGAAACTTGAGCATTACGGACTGGGTAAACTTGCGCTTAGTTTAATAAAATCTTATCTGTATGACAGACAGCAGCAAGTTCAAATAAATGGGGTGAATTCATATGGTTTAAAAGTAGAAATGGGAGTCCCACAAGGGTCAATATTAGGTCCTTACCTCTTTTTAGTTTATATTAATGATCTTCCCCGTTTATTTAAAAACCAACCACAAATGGTGTTATTTGCCGATGACACTTCTTTAATTATTAAGATAAATAGACGGGCTAATAATCTCGACAATGTAAATAACGCCTTACTTCAGGTCGAAAATTGGTTCACAGCCAATAACTTAGTATGAAATGGGAAAAAAACGAAATGCATCAGATTTGCTTTACCTAATGTCAAAAGTAGTGATTGCGATATAGTATTGAATAAAGAGAAACTGGAATTCGTTGATGAAACTGTTTTCCTGGGAATCACGCTCGACTCAAGGCTACAATGGGGTCCTCATTTAACATCTCTCGCAGGACGACTAAGTTCGGCAGCATATGCTGTCAGAAAGATCCGGCAATTTACTGATGTGGATACCGCGAGACTGGTCTATTTTAGTTACTTTCATAGTATTATGTCTTACGGTATTTTACTTTGGGGGCGAGCTGCAGTCATCGAGTCTATCTTTATTCTGCAGAAAAGAGCAATCAGAGCCATTTACAATCTACGTATGCGCGATTCTCTAAGGGAACTGGAAATTAATATAATGACGGTACCTTGTCAATACATTTATGAAAACATTATGTACGCTAGAAAAAATCTGCATCTTTTTGGTAAAAGAAGTGACAGACATATCTATAGTACTAGAAACAGGGACCAACTAGTTCAACCAGGTTTCAGGCTGGCTAAAGTAGATTTGTCTTTCATGGGGTTCTGTCTAAAGTGTTACAATAAAATACGTCCCCACATTGTTCAATTTAATGAGACAAAATTTAAGTCCTATATTAAACGCACACTATGCAGCCGAGCATATTATAAATTGGATGATTACATCACTGATAAAAATGCTTGACTGGATGCTGGTCTAGCTCCACAGCCATAAGGGTTCATAGATTTATTGATTAGCATTGGTGACTATTTTTTCGGAGCTGCTGAAGATGTAGAACTACATTATCTTTGCATTGTATAAACTCAAACTATTAGTATTATATTAATATAATTTTGCATAGCACATACATGTGAGCACTATGTACTTTAAAGCCACCATTTACGAGATGTCTTTCGTTGACTTGAATATGCCCTGGCGGTTGAGTGTTTGTCATGCTCACTTGAATGTCTCGCTGATGGTGGCGCATGTGTTGGATCATTTGGTTCCCTTCAAAATGGTTGAACTAGATGGTGCCGATCCGTGCGTCATGTTCGTGAACGGGCGCCGTCAGTTGAGACTGGTCGTCTCTTAGCTGCCTCGGTTATTTTAAATTTATTTTGAATTGTCTAATTTCGTTGCCACTAGACCTCTTTTAACGTGCATAACTTGTTACATTGTTCTCACATTGTACCTCTAGATTCAACATGAATGATGTAACCTAAATTTGTAATATTCTATTGATTTTAAAAGAGTGTTCATGGAGTTTCTTGCTCGTTCTTCTCCATAGAAACCTACTGTTTGGAACGAGCAACTAGCTGCAACTTTTTGACTGACTGACTCCTTGACAATTCAAAAGTGGCTGTAAATGGTTTATTTGAAATAAATGATTTGAGTTTGAGTTTGTCAAGCGCGCGCATGCTGCTGTGATTGTCAAGCGCGCATGCTACTGTGATTGTCAAGCGCGTGCATGTTACTGTGATTGTCAAGCGTGCGCATGCTGCTGTGATTGTCAAACGTGCATGCTACTGTGATTGTCAAGCGCGCGCATGCTGCTGTGATTGTCAAATGTGCATGCTGCTATGATTGTTAAGCGCGCGCATGCTGCTGTGATTGTCAAGCGCGCATGCTACTGTGATTGTCAAGCACGCGCATGCTGCTGTGATTATCAAGCGCGCGCATGTTGCCGTGATTGTCAAGCGCGCGCATGTTACTGTGATTGTCAAGCGTGCGCATGCTGCTGTGATTGTCAAGCGCGCATGCTGCCGTGATTGTCAAGCGCGCGCATGCTGCTGTGATTGTCAAGCGCGCGCATGCTGCTGTGATTGTCAAGCGCGCGCATACTGCTGTGATTGTTAAGCGTGCATGTTACTGTGATTGTCAAGCGCGCGCACGCTGCTGTGATTGTCAAGCGCGCGCACGCTGCTGTGATTGTCAAGCGCGCGCACGCTGCTGTGATTGTCAAGCGTGCGCGAGCTGCTGTGATTGTCAAGCGTCCGCATGCTGCTGTGATTGTCAAGCGCGCGCATGCTATGCTATGCTATGCATAATATGACACGAGATTTTTATATAGGTATTAGATAATATACTACAGTAAGAATATTAACAGTGCTAAAAATATAAACTGTTTATGATAAATCTCAGCTTCGTGCTAATTTCATTATACAATGACTGGGCTTTCTTTAAGTTGATATCAGATACTGTTTGGGGAGCTAAACGTATTAAGAACCTATCTCTAAATGATTTACAAGCAGATAATAATCAATAAATTTCTATATGTGGAGTTGCACGAAATCAACATTAGTTTAATCGAGACTTTAAATTCATGCCATTCGTTGCACAGAACTAACATTTGTTTAACCGAAAATTTAAATTTTATTGATGTTGTCACTTTTTTTTTTATACAAAATGTAAGGGACGGCTTGAATTTAAAGACTCCGTGAAACTAATGGTTTCGTGCCATTCACCGTTAGCTGACAAAGTTACATATCATTAAAATTTTTCAAACCTTTCAGCATCATTATTTGGAAAGTCGTAAAATGTTGGGTTATCCGGTCCATCCAACTGAAAAGTTTAACAAAATTACTATTGGTACGTAGTTAGGTTAAAAACCCTACCAAAAAGAAAAGGGTTGGCTTCTTTTTTCTTGAACTGGACTATGTCTGTCTGCTGTCCGAGAGGCAGAAAAGGAAATCAATGAAACACTGAAATCGTTCATCTTCTATATAAACGATTTCACCGATTTCAACGATAGGACTGGACCGATTCCAAGTCTCCACTTGGGATCGGTCCAGTCCTATCATAAAGCGAGCATAAAGAATCATGGCAGGATTTGTACAAAAAAAATAAAGATGAAGATGAGAGGTTGAAATTCTAATTCTTCATTTACAATATTTTTAAAACCCCGCAAAAAAAGTGAATAGTTAATTCATTATTTCAGAACGAAACGGCGACTGACAGTAACAGTGACACTGGCAGCCGCCGTTTCGAGATCCGAGGATTAGAAATCCTGTCCGAAAGCAAAAGATTTTATCTCGGGAGATGAAGATAGCACCCAGAACCATGTCGCGTATTTTAAAAGATGACTTAAGACTTGCAGCCTATAAGAGACGCACTGGTCATTTTTTTACTGATAATTTAAAAAAGAATAGGGTGGTAAAATCAAAACAACTACTAAAGCGGTACGCAAAGGGAGGTCACACAAAAATTTTGTTTACGGATGAGAAAATCTTTACAATTGAGCAACATTTTAACAAACAAAATGACCGTATTTATGCTCAAAGCTCTAAGGAAGCTTCCCAATTAGTCGACAGAGTGCAACGTGGGCATTATCCGACTTCAGTGATGGTTTGGTGGGGTGTTAGCTATGAAGGAGTGACAGAGCCATATTTTTGTGAAAAAGGTATCAAAACATCGGCACAAGTGTATCAAGATACCATTCTTGAGAAGGTAGTTAAGCCCCTTAACAACACCATGTTCAATAACCAAGTATGGTCCTTCCAACAAGACTCGGCGCCAGGTCATAAAACTCGGTCCACGCAATCTTCGTTGGAAGTGAACGTTTCGGACTTCATCAGAGCTGAAGACTGGGCGTCGGCTAGTCCCGATCTTAATCCGCTGGATCATGATTTATAGTCAGTTTTAGAGAGTACGGCTTGCTCTAAACGCCATGATAATTTGGAGTCCCTAAAACAATCCATACGATTGGCAGTGAAGAATTTTCCCATGGAAAGAGTGCGTGATTCTATTGATAACTGACCTCAACGTTTAAAGGACTGTATTGCAGCCAATGGAGACCACTTCGTATAAGCTTTTTATATTATAAATTGTTTTATATTTATGTATTAAACTAACACACTGTAAAAGTAATAAATATTATTTGCAATAAAAAAAAATTTTTTTTCTTCGTGACAATATTTATGGCAAGACTAGGTATATGAGAAATAATATCACAAATAATGATTATTTTTACCACACACTTGTCACATCACTTGTCTGCCAATTTGATAGATCCGTTAACGTCGCTTGTTACTTTCTTTCTTTTTTATAAACAGAAAATGGGCATCGAGATGAAACGAAAAAGTGTTATTTTCATTTCGTAATATTTTAATTATGCGGGGGTTTAAAAACATGGTATGTAACACTTCGGTCAAAAATTCACGGGACTAACGAACAAAAAAAAATGTTTTTTTAAAAAATTTGCGGTTTATTCATTTGCATAATCTCCTAAGAGACATTCGTTCTAACGGTTGTCTAACATTTCGATACCTTTCTTGAAGAATGGTTTGAGATCTTCAAAATATGCTTCAGTTTTTGTAATGACTTCATCATAAGAGCCAAATTTCTTTACCTGGAGCATTCTTTAGAGATTTGCGAACAGATATTAATGGCTAGGAGCCAGATCTAATGACTATGGTGGGTGGCGAACCGATTAGAAGCCCAATTCATTCAATTTTGCCATCGTTACCAGCGACTTGTAACACGTTGTTTTGTTCACATGAGAGTAAACGCGGCACCCATTTAGATTTCAGCTTTCTCATGCCCAATGTTAATGCACAATGTTGTACACACCGCCTTTTAGAATCTTTAGGGTGTCAGCAATCTCTTGCAACTTAGCTTTACAGCTGCCCAAAATTATTTTGTAGACTTTTTCAATGTTTTCTGGTGTCTTTATGTCTTTTGCACGTCCCGAGAGTTCAGCATCATCGGTGGCGGTACGACTTCATCTGAACTCAGCAAGCCACCGACAAATTGTTGTTTTCGACGAAGCAGATTCCATAGAACACTATTCAAGGCATTTTTGAAACTGAACGGCTTTTAAATACTCTTTTGTGAACCCTATCAAAAAAGAGTATTTATTAACAAACGAAATAGGATTTTTTCGATTGGTTTCAAAATGGCTTTCATAGCGTCTATAAAAATACTTAGTGACAATAACGGGAAAGTCATGAAACTATGACAAGTATCTTTTAAAAGTTGGTACTACCTGCCAATAACATAAACTTTTCACTAGCGGCAACATCTGTTAGTCAGACCCGGCACTTTTTGACCGAGCTAGTATATCAATCTACTCCTGGTAATGTATTCTTCAAATTGGAAAATATTTTAAGCACTCAAATTTTTTTTTTGATACAAGTGAATGTATGGATCTCGCCATGATTCTTTGTATGAAGAGAAGAAGGTGTCAGGACGGAGACCTAGAGTACCTATATAGTTTCACAATTCAAAGTAGAAACTATATGAAGGGGATAAAATGAGGTGGAGTATATTAGTATGAAGACCAACTATACTTTGAGGGTCGTAAGTTTGAAGTTTCACCATAACACAATCTTTAAGTCGTTTGTGGTGCGGGTTATGACTCATCATTATGGAGACCTTCCTCAAAGGAGACTTTCAGCCGAAGGGTATCATGTATCGACAATACACCTCAACACAACACACACAACACAACACTGGCACAACACAACACTCTAATTTCGAGAACTGTAGTTTTAAGTTGTATTATAGTTCGGTTTATAAATAAGTACACGGTATTGTTTAAGCTTATTGCCTGAACGAAATAAATAAAATATTTTATAATTAATTATTATGCTTACATCGGTTTGAAAATGGTTCTTGGTCATGAAGCCAACTAAAGGCTCTGGAAGCGTTGGTGGTACTACATTCGGCTCTAACCAGGTCTCGTAAAAGTCCTGACGAGGTCCTACTTTCCCTATTGAGTCCAGGCGACAATTGTCTACTGTCCATCTCTGCTCTCTCTGCGAAGCCGCTCTGCGAAGGATTCCAAAATGGTGGAATTGCAAAGTTGACAGAAAAAGTACTTGGTCATGTTAAAGGCGAATATTGACTACTGTGAACGAGTCTATTTAAGTTTACTAGTAGTATCAATAGGTACTGCTAAACAACGTTGCTCCATTTCGGTGTAACGTTATGAATGCGAGTAATGCAGCCACAGGAGACCTTTCAGCTTCGCCTCTGGAATAGCAACATACCTGTTTTGATCTTGTTATTACGGCGGTGACCATTTACCTACCATTGGCAAAAGAAGTTTGCAAATAAAACAATTGGGAGTGTAAGTGTGGCGGTTCATTGCTAAACTGTACGCATGCACTTACTTTACGACCTCCAAAACGTCGTGATAGTTATAAACGGTTCCCGTCTTGTGATTGTAGAATCCGTATCCGTTGTCATGAAAGCCGGGAGGAATCTCTCTGGGAGGCTGTGAAGGTGTGATATTCGAAAGACCGGCAGGTTTTAGTTCCTCGTTGAATTCCAGTGCATATCTGTACATATGATTTTCAATCGTCAGACATTTCATAGCGGGTAATAAATAAAGCGGTTCGACTGCTTTTGTTCTAAAAATATGACAGTAAAATTTATAAGATTCTCATGAATTGTCGGCAGCGTGATGATACTAAGTATTATCTATCTATATATACTTAGTCTGGCCATAAATACTGTTACAATTAAAAATAAGAAAGATATTACATTTGAATTTGGAATCTGTCATTTTTATACGACTGTTCATTGAGTTTTCTAATTTTGGCGCCAATACATTGTACAATATTTTGCGATATTAAAATGGAGTGGGGTGAGAAAGAGAACCGATTCGCTGTGATTGCATTACACAAAGTTGGTATGGAGCCTAATGCAATTTTTAAAACTCTCCATACGCTTGGTATTAGTCAAATGTTTGTGTACCGGGCTATTATAGGCACAATGACACCTCCTCTGTTTGTGACAGAAAAAGATCTGGCCGTCCACGTAGTGTTTGTACGAAAAAGGTGGTCAAAGCAGTAAGGGAAAGAATTCGAAGAAATCCTGCCCGAAAGCAAAATGTTTTATCTCGGGAGATGAAGATAGCACCCAGAACCATGTCGCGTATTTTAAAAGATGACTTAGGACTTGCAGCCTATAAGAGACGCAAAGGGAGGTCACAGAAAAATTTTGTTTACGGATGAGAAAATCTTTACAATTGAGCAACCTTTTAACAAACAAAATGACTGTATTTATGCTCAAAGCTCTAAGGAAGTTTCCCAATTAGTCGACAGAGTGAAACGTGGGCATTATCCGACTTCAGTGATGGTTTGGTGAGGTGTTAGCTATGAAGGAGTGATTGAGCCATATTTTCGTGAAAAAGGTATCAAAACATCGGCACAAGTGTATCAAGATACCATTTCTGAGAAGGTGGTTAAGCCCCTTAACAACACCATGTACAATAACCAAGTATGGTCCTTCCAACAAGACTCGGCGCCGGGTCATAAAGCTCGGTCCACGCAGTCTTGGTTGGAAGTAAACGTTTCGGACTTCATCAGAGCTGAAGACTGGCCGTCGTCTAGTCCCGATCTCAATCCTCTGGATTATGATTTATGGTCAGTTTAAGAGAGTACGGCTTGCTCTAAACGCCGTTCCTAAAACAATCCATACGATTGGCAGTTAAGAATTTTCCCATGGAAAGAGTGTGTGGTTCTATTGATAACTGGCCTCAACGTTTAAAGGACTGTATTGCAGCCAATGGAGACCACTTTGAATAAGCTTTTTATATTTTAAATTGTTATGTATTAAACTAACACACTGTAAAAGTAATAAACATTATTTGCAAAAAAAAAATTATTTTTTCATCCTGACAATATTTATAAATAAATAAATAAATAAATAAACCTTTATTGCAGACTAATGTCCATAGTTGTGTTAGTATTTTGGTGTTAGTAACAATATTACTTATGTAAATAGGTTATTATTGCTAGTTTTCGTAATTATCTACTTATTTACAATTTCAAACCTAAGACAGTCCCCACCCAGTGGCTTTGGAAGGGGCAATCCGGTCTGGCAGCAATCATTTTTAAAATGCTGTTGTCACTACCATGCAGGCGCTGCAGTAAGGAGGCCGCTTTCTTTCGCATGATGTCGTGAAAATCATCTGTGCGAGCCTCCGCGAACATCCCCGACGCACTACACACTACGCACTACTAATTATGGCAAGACGGTACAAAAAAAAATTAAGTTGACAGGCAGGCAGTTGGGGTTGGCAGGTGACGACAGCTCAACTGATGATTTTGGCTCATCATACGAAGAAAATGATTGAATGAAGATTCAATCACTTTCGCTTTTTCTTGATTTTTTAGTAATTGAGTAGTAACTAAAAATATTAAATTAAAGACAAATTGACCTTTAGTACCATTGAATCATTTCAAAATACCTACAATATTAAAGTTTAAGTGAAATTTTCTAATCAGAACTTTAATCCAATGCACTTTACAATACATAATCAAATCGATCAAATACTCGTACAAACTTAAATCGATTTATCGTGAGAATCGAGTACCGAGTCGTATGGTTACTTCACTAGTTACGTCGCGATATCAAATGTCAAAACGGGCCTTCATTTTTACGACTTTAGTTTCACTACAACTTGAGAACGGCTGGACCGAAATCGCTAATTTTGGTCGTGAAATAATTGTATAAGTCCAGGAAAGGTTTATACTGTAAGAGAATTGAAAAAAATATTGACAGGGCAACGTCTGTCGGGTCAGCTAGTTATATTATACAAAATTCCTACTATTGGATTTTGTATTCACTGATATCATTTAGCAATATTCGTCTTCCAAGGCACAAGGCATGCCTTTTATGTTTTGTCGTTTACATAAATTATGGATTAGGAACTGTTTAATATTAGAATTTGTTTGAATTTAGAATGTTAAAACAATTGAAAGTATTAGGATTAATGCTATTGTTTAGTCACAGCGCCGTTTTGAATCTGTCAGGTCATGAACTAAAATGAACCTTGCTAAGGAAAATGTCTGTTCAATAATTTTCTACAACTTTCGAAAAGGCCTTACACAGTTTCAGTGTTTCGAAGAAAATCTATCTGTGTTCCATAATGAAACCCCGTGTCTGCGGACTAAAACGCT
This sequence comes from Charanyca ferruginea, assembly GCA_947361185.1. Classification (NCBI taxonomy): domain Eukaryota; kingdom Metazoa; phylum Arthropoda; class Insecta; order Lepidoptera; family Noctuidae; genus Charanyca; species Charanyca ferruginea. The sequence goes on along the minus strand of OX376068.1, from coordinate 6,806,331 downwards.
AATATTTATAATTCCAGCGTGGATATACCAGCCTCATAGACAAATCTCGTGAAGAACGTCTAAAATCCGCTTTCATTGAAGATAAAACCGTTGCTGTGAGACAGCTTTTTCTCTAAGATCATCATGTGACTTATCGAAAGATAGAGGCATTATGGGGCATCTCAGGGGCAATCATTCAGAAGATCTTCCTTGAGGCGCTTGGTGTGAGAAAGCTGGTGGACTGTTCGAGTCCGCATCTGCCTTTTGACAATCATAAGACGGCCCGCGTCAGATAGTGTAAGAAATCTCTTTATGGGTTGAACCGAGGAGAGTCAAATCACGTCTACGACATCATCAGCAGTGACGAATCTCGGATTTTTGCCTACGATCCTTATTTCAAAACAATAATCTACAATTATTTGGGTCTTTCAAGTTGGACCAAAACCAACTAGTCTTTCGTTCTCGAAGCACCTCAAAAAAGATGGCGGGACGTTCCTTGCGAAACCCGGTTATCTTGTGACGATTACATTTGAAGATCGTAGAACCGTTAATATAGAGTGGTACACCACAGATTATTTACCGCAAGTCATCTACGAAAATGTAATCCAAAGCGACGCATCATCCAATAGCAGGACAACGCAAGCTCACGTAGTGCTTGTTGAATGATTGGGTATTTGAAGCAGGAAAACGTAAAAATCCTTGACTATCATCCATACAGTGCAGACCGGAGCTCTATCGATTTCTTTACATTTCTTAAAATTAAGAATAGTCTTCGTGGTGAAAGGTTCCACTCCGGTGAAGAAACAGTCGACGCTTCAAGTCTGCCTATTAAACACCCCCACTTTGGAGTGGAAAAAATGTTTTAATATCTGGTTCGAGTGGATGGAAAAGGTATTAAACTACGTGGTGAATACTTTAAAAACCAATAAAAATTACTATAAGGTTCTAGGTGGTCTACGACAAAACTTAAAAGGCGTGCCTCGTATTAACGACTATATATAAAATACTAGCTTTTGCCCGCGACTTCGTCCGCGTGAATGTCGGTTATCGCGGATGCAGACGAAGTCGCGGATCAAAAAGTAGCCTATGTCCTTCCCCAGGGTTCAAGCTATTTTCATACCAAATTTCATCAAAATCGGTTTAGTCGTTTCATCGTGAAAGCGTAACAGACAGAGTTACTTTCGCATTTATAATATTAGTATGGATAATTATACCTTCTATCAGGCATCTTGCAGTATTCCCAATCCTCATTATTGTATTCCAGAGCGCCGCAGAAGAGCACTTGTCCATCTGTCATGGTACCATTCACCCACTTGCCACGTACGACTGTGAAGTCCCCGGGGCCATGGGTGTATACAAGGTCACCATCACCATGAAACATGCCAGATTCAAATTCCCCTCGATACAGCACTCCTAAACACAAACAAACTTGCTACAATGTGTGAGTAATAATGCACGTATGCTACTAACCATAAAGTGATGACCATGAGTCCATGACCATAGTTTACCAACAGCGTGACGTCGGAGAACCAGAAAAATATTGTATTGACAAACAAATAACTAAGCTCGCACTATGCTAAGTCAGTCGCTCGAACAAGCACACTATATAATAATAATAATAATAATAATTACTTTATTATCAGGCAACTGTGGCCCATACATAAAATACACAAAATAATAATAAACAATAACAAACTAATACATATTAAAAATATAATATTATAAATAATAATAATAATTATTATTTTATTTTATTATTAATATTTTTATTATATGCTGTTGCCTACTGAAACTGGAGCTATTGTCGTACCATTGGGAAACTTGTACTCTCCATAGCCACGCATGTTCATATCCTCGTATGCACCTACATACGATGATCCTGTCGGGAATTTCATTCTTTTATTTTGACTGGGTGCAGCTACTCGCTCTTCACTTCTGCGGGAAAACTGCGGTTACCAACGAAACGAATAAACAGTGATACACAAAAATACATCTTGATATTCTGGGCAGGTGGTTAGTAAAACTTGCTGTTCGATCGAATGTCAACAACATTATAATTTGCCAGAACCTCAAAGAAAAGACGACGGTGTGATAATTAGAAAAAACAATTTGACACTAACTTGCATTTTTCCTTGTATTTTTCGCAGAACTGCTTCATAAGGCCTTCCCATTGGGATTTCTGTTTCGCTCTATTACCACGGCTAAAAGTAACAACAATACATTTCTGTCAACAAGGAACATTTTTTAATAAAAATAATAATATCAATTATTTGCTAAAAACATGGCATAAAAGATGGTGATGTTGACAATGTGAACAAACATGTTTTGCCAACAGATATAGCGTGCAAATTTTACATGCACAAGGAAACAGCCAGTCATTATGCGATTCTAGGAGCGAATGCCATTCGAGCCGGAGCATGGACGATCAATCACAAATGTCGTAAAAAGATTGACGCCCTTGAGATGTGGTGCTGGAGACGTTTGCTGAGGACTAAATGGACTGCTCTCCGCTCTAACGGTTCCAGCTCCAGCTCCAGCTCTTCGGAGCGATTAGTGGTACAGCGCAAAGTAGAAGTCAACGTTCTCGCGGGCGATCTCCCATAAGATGGACAGAACTCATTAAATCGACGACGAAGCGTTCCCTGATTGTTCCGTGGAAAAAGACAGAGTTTCATAAGAGCAAATTTTACACCTTTAGCGGCAGGTTGCCGCAGGTTGCCGCTTGTTGTGCGTTTTATGGAGCCTATGTTCAACAGTGGACGTGTTTCAGCTGATGATGATGATGATGACACCCGTAGGGGTTGAATTTCCAAAAAATCTTTCTTAGTGCTCGGCTATATCATAAAAAGAACCCGTGTGTAAAATTTCCCGTTTCTAGCTCCAGCAGTTACGGCTGTGCGCTGGAACGTCAGTCAGTCAGTCAGACAGGTTCTCCTTTTATGTAGATCTATTTTCAACCGACTTCAAAAAAGGAAGAGGATTCTTAATTCGGCACGTATTTATTTTGTGTTTGACCACGCATAACATTTTTGAGTGTGGTCCGATTTCGATGTTTTTTTTTTATTTATACCTCAAAGTTGGTCCCATACAAATTTCATGAAAATATTCTATCCCTAAGGGTAGAAAATTAAAGGATGACTGAAATTTTATCGTGTCACTATTTCGTAATTAATTAGTATGATAAGAAATAGCACTAAAAAGCGAAAAAAAGCGAGTTATTTTTTACTTCTTTAAGGCGGTTGTGGTTGTCTTTTTTGTAATTTTTTTTTTTACACCTGCAAGTTCTGATTTCTGTGTTTTATTGCATGTCTCTGTGTGTTTTGATTTCATTATATAAAAAAAAAATACTTTAAATTGTATATTTTTTAAACTTCTATTTTGGCAGGTAAATATGTATTAAAACCTCTTTATATTTTAAAATGAAATGAATTGTAATACTTTTCATCCAGACTTGGCAAATGGAAAATGGGCAGCAGCGTTCTCTGTGCCTTTGTAACAACCATACTGCGATCGCCAATCCGCCTGCCAAGCGTGGCGATTATGGCGAAACCCCCCTTGGGGAGGCCTATGTCCAGCAGTGGACGTCTTTCGGCTGAAATGATGATGATGGTGATGATGACTTTTCATCCTGTACAAAGATTACTGTACAATTTGGGGCACATTTTGTCCGCTTTTTTATTTCAGTAGTAGTTGTGTTGTCTTGTGACCTATTTGTAATTAAGATAACTTACTTAGCTTCAGTACACGGACACTGATGTGACATCATTATGGAGACAACTGTAAAATAAAAAATGTCTATAGAACCTATCTGTTTTAGGGTGTTACCAGACTAATCGATTGACCATCGGTCGACGGTATCGATAGATGGTAGAATGAATGAGTCGACGTCGATCGATAGTTTCTACCAGACCAATCGATCGCTCGTCGATCGACGGCATCGATCGATGGTAGAATGGATTAGTCGACGTCGATCGAGCTGCTTGATTAGCCGCACCGCGCGCCGTTCGCTCCCCATTATCACCTGCTGCCCGCCTGCGCCCCGCGCGCTATCTACCTGGCCTGCGCGTTCTCTTGTAAATACATTTCGAAAGAAACTGATGGATAATAGCCGGGGTTAATCGATCAACGTCGACCGATGCCATCGACCGGCAATCGATCAATTGGTTAGTCGAACGGTATTCGGCGATCAGCCAAAGCTACCACACCAATCAATCAACGTCGATCGATGGCATCGATGGATGATCGATCGATTGGAGTAGTAACACCCTTACTCATTCTTATTTGCCGCCAAGCAGCGTATCTATCAACTGGTTTAAAGGGTATGTGTTTCGGCCAGTATATATAGCAAAAGAGACATTAATTTCAGCTTTGTCTCTAGGATTTTCACACACATAGGAAACCGCATTGTCTCCGCTAATGTTCAAAGGCGGTAGCGGAGACAAACAACCATTAGGTGGACCCTACTATTTTATTAATATTATTTTATATTTATATTGTTTCATTGAGCACAGTGGTCTTCAACCTGAGCTAGGTTATTTTGGGGTTAAAATCTAGTATCTGGAAACAGGAATTGGGAGTGGGGTGTGGTGGGACCTCCTGACCCCCTGGTACCACTCCCATGAAAGGAAAACATTTTTTTGTAACCTAACTTCAAAACAGTAGGTAAAGTTGCCTAAAAGGCGTCGACTGTCGGCAACGGGTACAAAAATTGACACAAAGACAGCCGCCATCAGGTCGACGGAGCCGCGCTGCGCGGGGCTCCTATTTCTGTCTGCAGGGTTTAGAGGAATGTAATTAACCGAACCTCGGGGTGCCCCTGATGTCGACCTATAACCTAAGTTTTTTCTTCTGTTCAAAAAGTTTGACAAGTGACACAAATATCATTTCTTTTTTTCAACCGACTTCAAAAAGGAGGAGGTTATCAATTCATTATATCAATTCGTCTGTAATTTTTTTTTTTTTTTTTTTTTTAAATGTGTGTTAATGTTTGTTACCTGATTTCTCGGGACTGGGTGAACCGATTTTGATGATTCTTTTTTTATTTGGAAGCTAGTGCTTCCCGTGTGGTCCCATTTTAATTTGGTCCAGTTCTGACCATGGCATCCATGAGAAAACCGTATAAGTCTTAAATTTGCATTAAGTATGTGCGCGATTTGTTACGCGATTTCTCCGGCAAACGTAAACCGATTTTGAAAATTCTTTTTTTTATGGATAGGGTATGCTTCAGGGGCTTAATCTCTGCTTAATTTTACATAGACGAGGTTTTAGTTTCATCAATCTTTGTAGTAGTTAACTTTCAATCTCTTCTTAATAGATTTGAATGAGAAGGAGTTACTAAAAAGCGGAAAATAAAAAGCTTTTTACAAAAAAGACAACCGCCTTCAAAAAGTGAAAAATAACTTTAGCACAGAACACACATTGACTTTAGTTTCGGAAGTCGGTGGCAATACAAAACAACAAACAGAACAAAGCCACTGAATTTCGAAACTAAAGTCAATGTGTGTTCTGTGCTAAAGTTATTTTTCACTTTTTGAAGGCGGTTGTCTTTTTTGTAAAAAGCTTTTTATTTTCCGCTTTTTAGTACCTCCTTACCTCCTTTCGGTTGTTTTATCAATTTTGCACCATTTTAACGTTCTGTTTTCGCTTTTTACGTAGTATGATGTGATTGAGGTTAGTAACTTATTGTATTAATTTCTCGAAAACTACTCAGTTTCCTTTAATGAGAGTGGTAGAGTTATAATCGGAGACCCAACCCCTACCAAATTCAACACTTTTTACCCCCCAACCCCTATTTCCAGATACTAGACCCAACCCAATCTATAACCCCACAATTTTGCTATTTATGCACATCATCTCATCATCCTAACTTTGCCCCCAAGTAGGTTTGAGTCGGCTTCCAGTTCCGCCAAGTGCAGTTGACTATCGACAGCCCATCTGATCTACATAACCTTGTTATGGCTAGATGATAGAACTACTGCCAAACATCTATTAACGACAGTCAGGACTGGACCAACGGCGTAAAATCAGTAAACGGAAATATAACACGTTCACTGCGTAAAATGGGTTCAGAGGTTTAACGTAGGGGTTTCGGTATCCAATATTTAATGCTCACATGTATTAAGTGATGGCTGTTATAACTTAATTAGTAGGAACATAAAAGGATCGTAAAAGTGTACCTCGTTACGTGAAGAACCTAGAAATAAAATTCTAATTCAGTTTTTCAACCACTGTTCTGCCACCTATTTTTTCTTGACTTTATAATAACTGTTTCTTGTAATACTTATACATTATTTATAAAACAAAGTTTATGACTCGTCCGTTATTTGACAAAATAATAGAATGTGTCTAAATGTCATAAATGTCAATGTGGAAAGTACAGATGGCCGCAGTGACAAGCCTGATGCAAACTTCATGGTGACTCATAGAAGCCACCATAAAGTTTGAAGCATCATGAGTGGCGGTTGAATGGCAAAACATCGACATTGTGCTATATCCAGGTTGAATACATTAATGGAGGAAAGTTCAAGAAAAGACGGGAAAATTACAACGACATTTCTGTGCGAAAAATTTTTTTCATTTCGCAGATATTTCGTTACGCAGTAGTTCCGCAGTGCCGCACTTGACTCGCTGCCGCATACGAACGCCGACCGACGCGTTCGCGTTCCTCCATGCCACCTCTTTTTGTTGTATGCATTTTTATAATCAGCGTGACCAACTGCATATAATTCGGGATAATTTCTAATTGTATTCAAAAATATTTCAATATTTTCGGCTTCCATGGTGCGAAATTCTGTCCACACCGACAGAATGCGGACGGACGCCTTGCGGTGCGAAACACCACTAGCGAAACGTCTGCCTCTGTGTAACGATTTCCGCAGTTCCATGCGAAACAATACCGACAAGGACGCAACTATTTCATGTAGCTAGTGCTAGAGTGAGACAGCGTATGCGAAATTCTGCCGGAAGTACTACTGACAGTTTTTTCGTAGTTTCGCTGCCGCATACGAACGCGTTGGTGTACTAAAGGCGTTAATCCTTAGATTATTGATAGAGCGCGTGGAGACCTATTAATAATTTAAGATTTACGTTATGTTAAGAAACAATTTTTGGCATTACACATACGAAACGTAAAGTACATAAACACACACTGTGAGGTAACCAGGCTGTAGCACTAGACTACAGCATACAGTATTATGGTCATCGCACATTACAACAGCACCGCTCCGATACGACAACGCGACGTCGCGGCCTAGAGCGGACATCACCTCGAATAACCCAACCGGTAGCTGCCAGCGCGCCGTCCGCGAGCTGTCATTTTTTCATTTTGTCATTTTAAAAATTAATAATAAAATAATAATAATAATAATATGTGGGGACATTTTCACACACGGCCATCTGACCCCAAACTAGCTCCCTAGTTTATTTTATTTATTATTATCACCGTGTACCATGGGTGTCAGACAGCTGATACACATACACAAATACATTTCTTTTTTGTAAATGCATACTTATATAGATAAAAATCACCCAGACACAAGGCAAACACAAGTGCTCATCACACAAATGTTTACCCTGGGCGGGAATCGAACCCGCAACACGCTGCGCAGCAGTCGATCGCTCAGCCACTGTGCCAACCGTGTCGAATTATTATATCGCAAACTATTTAAAGCGTGAATATCAAATTATTTGCTGTGTCAGAGTCATGCTGTTACAATGAGCGATGACTATTAAACCTAAAACGTTCCGGCAGGCAGCATTCCAATTTTTATATGAAACTACATGATATCAGTAGAGATTGGTCAGCTCTTATCTGCCATGGACTTTATCTTGCTTCTTTTTTGTGTTTTGTATTGTTAGATTGCTTTCATAGTTTTCACAAATAGAAGCAACAAGAATCATGTAACCAGACTTTGTAAAAAAACTTGATTTAAAAGAGTGTCCGTGGAGTTTCTTGCTCGTTCTTCTCCATAGAGACCTACCTACGTTTTGGAACGAGCAACTAGCTTCAACTCTCTGACTAACTGACCGACTCCTTGACAATTCAAAAGTGCCTGTAAATGGTTTAATTGAAATAAATGCTTTGACTTTGACTTTGACTTTATCAACGCGCTGACTTGCGGCCAGCCGGTCTCGGTCTCGGTCAGCAAGTCGCAAGTGCGTTGTAGGTCTTGGCAAAGAGTACAATATACAGGGTAATTGAAAAAATACCCAAAACCACTTAATCCTGACTTCGTATCATCACCCTGAATAACATTTGTTCTACGATTTTTCAAAATTCGAATCATTTTTTTTCCATACAAATAACATAAACACACTTAAAATTTTGCATATTATTTTTTCTGACTCGGCCGGTGGACTGCGCGGCTAGATCACACGGCGTTTGCTCTAGTAAAGGTACGAATTCCGCCCAGATGTTCAAGTTCGTTGACCCTAGGACCTCACGCTTGTGCCTATACATTAGCCTACCTATACTACCTACATCGTATTCGCTATCATATGGGTGCGCGCGCGCGCAGTATACGTAAATTTTACAGACTTCAAATAAACAAAAACAAATGGTTTTTGGCAACGTTATTTAGTTGAGGTCAAAGTCGTAGAACAAATGTTATTCAGGGTGATGATACAAAGTATAGGTTAAGAGGTTTTGGGTATTTTTTAAATTTCCCTGTATATTGTACTCTTTGCCAAGACCTACAACGCACTTGCGAGAGACAGAGAGGTCTTGGTCTGAAGCATTGTAAAGATAAAGATATTTTTTTTTAACATTACGATTGAGCCCTGCCCTGTCTACGCCGACCGTTCGTTATACCGTTCGTCCGTCATTTATTTTTGTTTAGTTTGTCATTTTAGGAAATGAATGAATAAATGAGAATGTACCTAAATCGGCGCGCCGATGGCGGTCAGACATTATGACCAAAATCAAAAACAAACAAAATAGGTAAATCTTTATTAATAAAATAAATGATGACTTTCCTTTCGGAAAAAAACATTTTTTAAATCAAATGTAAAGACATAATAGGTAAATCCTTAAAAATACATAAGTAGATAATATAAATAATGAAAAATAAACAAATTGTCAAAATATTTTATAAAGTAACTAAAAGTAAAACGTATCAATGAAATACGAAATAAAAAAATGAATATATGAATGAATATATTTTTTACATTGTAAAATAGTGCGTGATGAAAATGTACGTTATTTCGGCGCAGGTTGAAATTTGTGTGTTGGCCTGTGGGAAAATAAATTAATGTTAGTACCTTGACTGATTAACATTTATCTAGTGGGTGTGGAAATAACCAGCGCTGGTACCCAGTTATACTGGATGGATATTTGATTAATGAAAAACAGCAGCTGCTCAACACCATCAAGCATCGCTAGATGGTTTAGGCGCAAAAGGCTCAGTTCTTAAAATGGCAACAGAGTCACAAAAGGACTAATTCTAAAAATGACAAATTCTCAAAAAGCCTAATTCTCTGAATGGCCAATTCTCAAAAAGCCTAATTCTCGGAATGGTCAATTCTGTAAATGGCTAATTATCAAAATGGCACGTTTTCTACAATTGGAAGTATTCTTAATATAAATAAAAGATTTATATTTGTATAATGTTGAATCAGTGAGTTGAAATTGTTAGATTTTTAATGCATAACAATAAATACCTACTAATAATATTTCCCCTTTCTGTTCAAACTTAGTTTTTCTATGCGGAGGTAGGTATCTTCACTAGAGCAAGAATATTAACAGCGCTAAATAAAAAAGTTTTTTGAGGAACCTGCTTATTTCATTATCCAATGGTTGGGCTTTTGGTTGCCCGCAAGTCGATATAGGTAATATCAGATACTGCTTTTAACAAGCAGATAATAATCAATAACTTCCTATAGGTACGTGCAGTTGCACAAAATCAACATTAGTTTAATCGAAATTTTAAATTGATGCTGTCACTTTCTTTATGATACAAAATGCAAGGGATGGCGTGAAGGTTTTGTGCAATTCATCGTTAGCTGACAAATACATATCATTATGATTTTCCAAACCTTTGAGAATCATTTCTTGTAAGGTCGTAAAATTTTTGTTTATTCGGTCCATCCAACTGAAAAGTTTAACAAAATTACTATTATTATGTATTTAGGTTCAAAAACCCATCCAAAAAGAAAAAGGTTAACTTCCCTTTTCTTGAACTGACTATCTATCTGTCTGCTGGCTGAGAGGCAGAAAAGAAAATCAGTGTAACACTGAAATCTTCATCTCCTATATAAACGATTTCAGTGCATGGGTTGGGCCGATCCGAAGTGGAGAACAAAAATTTGTATGTAGAGAAGGTGTCAGGACAGAATCTAGAGTACCTAAATACATTCACAGTTCAAAGTAGAAACTAAATGAAGGGAAAGCTTAAAAACAAAAATACTTCATCATAAATTAATTTAATAAAATGCCGCTGCCTCCATCAATACCTACGACGCAGCTGTGTCCAGACTGCATCACTCCTCAAAAGGAGTGATGCAGTCTGGACACAAACTTTGGGTTGAGGAGGTCGTCGAGTATATAAGTATGAAGACCAACTAGACTTTGCGGGTCCTTAGTTTGAAGTCTCATCATAACACAATCTTTAAGTCGTTCGTGGTGCGGGTTGTGACTCATCATTATGGAGACCTTCCTCAAAGGAGAGTTTCAGCCGACGGGTATCATGTATCGACAATACACCCCAACACAATACACACAACACAACACTGGCACAACACTACACCCTAATTTTAGAGAGCTGTAGTTTTATAAGTTTATTATAGTTCAGTTTATAAATAAGTACGTATAGTTTAGGCTTATTGCCTGAACTACATAAATAAAATATTTAATAAATTATTATGCTTACATCGGTTTTAAACTGATTCTTGGGCATGAAGCCAACTAAAGGCTCTGGAATCGTTGGTGGTCTTAAATTTGGCTCTAACCAGGACTCGTAAAAGTCCTGACGAGGTCCTACTTTCCCTACTGAGTCCAGGCGACAGTGTTCTGCTGTCCATCTCTGCTCTCGATTTGAAGCAGCTCTGCGAAAGATTCCAAAATAGTAGAATTGCAAAATTGACAGGACAAGTATTTGATTCGATTCGATTTTCATTGTTTTGACTGATTCTGCTTAAGATTACTAATAGTAGCTATAGGTACTGCCAAGCACCGCTGTTGTCTTCCGGTTTGAAGGTTGTGAATACGGGTAATGCAACTACAGGAGACATTTTAGCATTGCTTCTGAAATGGCCACGTACCTGTTTTGTAACTGATATTAGTGACGGTGACCAATTAGATATCTACCATCAGCAAACAAGATTGCAAATTTTGCAATTGGGTACGTGACACCACCAATCAACTGACATACTTTTTATGAGCTGTCAAAACGAGACTCCTCCATAGATTTTGTATGACAATAGCGGCCTGTGACGTCACTCATTTACCAACTCAATTGACTAACTATTAATTTATTTTAAAGCAACTTAAAATCGATCGAATTTTACAGTTAATTGAAAATTAATCGGGTTTTCGGGGCTAAAATAAAATGTATTTTAAGATAAGTTGTATTTTGGAATTATTGGTTAATGGTGTCAACAACCCAATTGGGTGTGTAAGTGTAGCGGTTCATTGCTAAACTGTATGCATGCACTTACTTTACGACCTCCAATAAGTTGTGATAGTTATAAACGGTTCCCGTCTTGTGATTGTAGAATCCGTATCCGTTGTCATGAAAGCCGGGAGGAATCTCTCTGGGAGGCTGTGCAGGTGTTATGTTCGACTTGCCGGCAGGTTTTAGTTCCTTGTTGAACTCCACTTGATATCTGAATATAATTATGATTTTCAAAAGTCAGATACGTGTTAACGGAGCAATCAATATATCATTTTGACAGGTTTTGTTTTGAAAATACATGCATGTATGTCAAACTGTCATAATTATTCATCAGATAAGGTTAAATCAGTAAGATTCCCATCAGAAATACAGCTCGACATCTTGTTACTGATATTACATTATTTAAAACGAAAACTATTCAATCAATCAATCAATCAATCATTTATTTTGTTAAACATAGGTATAGTTACAGATAATATATATGTTGTCTAAAATATGTGCACTATTGGATTTTGTATTCATTGATATCATTTAACAATATTCGCTTACCGATAGTATACTAATGATTCCATAAAATATAATCATACCTTCTATCAGGCATTTTGCAGTATTGCCAATCGTCTTGATTGTATTTCAGAACGCCGTTAAAGATCACTTGACCCTCCGTCATGATACCATTAACCCATTTGCCGCGTACGACCGCGTAATCCTCGGGGCCAAGGGTGTATACAAGGTCACCATCACCGTGAAACATGCCAGATTCAAACTCCCCTCGATACAGTACTCCTAAACATAATCTTGTTTTGAGTGACTACGATGTGTCATTACTGGTGGGAGGCACATATGCTGCTAACTTTAAAGTGATAACTGATGAGTTCATGGCAATACCTAGTTCAACATCGAAGAACAAGGAAAATATTGTATTGACAAACAAATTACTAACCATGTCAGTGACTCGAACACTGACATGGTTAGTAGCGATGTTACCTGTTGAAACTGGGGCATTGTCTTACCATTAGGAAACGTGTATTCTCCATAGCCACGCATGTTCATATCCTCGTATGCACCTTTATACAAGGATCCTGTCGAGAACTTCTTTATTATATTTTTACTGCGTGCAGGTTTTGGCTCTTCACTTCTGCGAATAAACCGTGGTTTGGTAACCAAACAATTAAATACCTAGTGAATTAGTGATACACAAAAATGCAATCTGATATTCTGACTAGGTTAGTAAAACCTGCTTAGATCGAATGGTAGCAACAAAGAATTTGCCAGAACCGCAAAGAAAAGTCGACGGCTTGATGATAAGAAAATTGTTGACACTCACTTGCATGTTTCCTTGTGTTTTTCGCAGAACTTCTTCATTAGGACTTCCCAACGGGATTTCTTCATATCACGGCTAAAAGTAACATTTTGATGAAATTCATTTTAATCTATTATATAAAAAATCTCGTGTCAAAGTTGATTTCGAAACGGATTGACCGATTTTATGATTTTTTTTGGGTAGGATAGGTCTGAGAATAGGTTGTAGGCATTTTTTGTTTTTGTTTGGCATAGCAACGTTTGCCGGGTCAGCTAGTAATAAATAATGAGATAGACATGCATTCTGTTAGGTTATCATAACCAACGTTTTATCCATAGGTATTTACAGTCACTTTCTGCCCGCGAGTTCGTCCGCGTGGAAGTGTTGTACCATTAGTGAAAGAATTTTCTCTTAGAAACTATACAAAAATTGAGCTGTCTGTGCCTTCCCATTACGACTGTCAAAGATCTACAAATGCCTTCCGAGGCACGAAGGTGTCTCGGTATGGAATTGATGGTCACCCATGCACGGAACAACCGCGGTAAGCGTAGCCCATGACCGATCCATCCGTAGGTACGGCTATTACTTAGGCACGGACTCTCCAAATATGTAACCCTTTATAATTATTAATGTAAATAAATGTCTACTTAAATAAAATATGAACGCAAGTATGTGTCACGCAAGTTCACTGTGATAATATTTAAATAGATTGGCTCAGATTTTGAAACAAAAGGCAGATAGACCGCGCGGAACACTGAGAGTGAAGCCAAAAAAGCAAATACAAATTCAAAAGCGAATACCTACAACGCGAATCGTGCTGTACTGATACGAGTCATTATAGCACGAAAGGTCACATCGTTAAAAAAAAACAAATAAAAATACAAATTCGAGCGAATACAATCACGAGATTTTAGGTAGGTATTCGCTATTAAAATAATTATTTTTGTGCAAAATATAAACAATCTACTCAGTAGTTTTTACATCAATCTCGGACACACATGCATAAAAACAGGCAAAACTTCTATAATCTAGGTGTAAGTATATTTTCGGTATCAGTTCCCTTATGACATAGTAATAAGTTCTTAGAAATAATTCAATGCACAGTCTTGACTTCGTTAAACTTTGATTTTTCGTTCTTCATGCGAAAACCGCTTCGAAAAAATCATGATATTTGCAGATAATATTTCCATACTAACATTAAAATTGCGAAAGTAACTCTGTCTGTTACGCTTTCACGATGAAACGGCTGAACCGATTTTCGGCAGAACCATCCCTGGAGAAGGACATAGGCTACTTTTTAATCCGCGACTTTGTACGCATTCGCGATAACCGACATTCACGCGGACGAAGTCGCGGGCAAAAGCTAGTTTATGATAATTATGATTTTTTGGATCATGATCAGTTTCCGCCGAAGAACTAAAATCACCAACATAGCTCTCAGAATATGCAAGTTGAAGTGCCATTGCCACTTCAAGTTGCATATTCGCGAACCGATAACCGATGGGGAAGAAAGGTTCTCGAGTGGCGATCACGAACCGGAAGACGCAGCGTTGGGAGGCCTCCCACCAGATAATAATAATAATAAATTTTATTTGTCATCATATAGTTCCTACAAGAGTAATGTAAACACAGACATAGCTCTCATGAAAACAAAGGTCAAATAGACAGATAGACCGACGACATGGTCAAGGTCGCGGGTAACCGGTGGATGCAAGCGACAGGATGCCGCTCGTTGTGGCGTTCTATGGGGGAGACCTATGCTCAACAGTGGACGTCTTTCGGCTGCTGATGATGATGATGGTGATGATAAGGTTAAGAGAAATTACAAACTTACGAAGGTCCCGGACATGGACAGTAATTTGACATTATATCTCTGCAACTGTAAATATGTTAAAAAATAGTTTAACTTTTACAAATTAAAAATAAAATTTAGCTAAAAGTAAAATTTGCAAAAGCGTATTTTCTTCCGTGAAAGAGAAAAATAATTAAATATAGGAAGAACTTATAATATAGTACACTTACTGCACAGATAAGTTAGTAATAGAAGCCAAAAAGTTGATGCTGCGTATTCACGGTGCAAGGTAAGCAGTCGTGGATATCGGATGTTAGAGGTTAGGTGGCAAATATAAATAAATAAAATTAAATACTCATATCTATTATCTGCTAAGCAGCGAAACTTTGTACCAGTTTCAAGGGTAGCGAAACTATGTACTAGCTGGTGTGTGGCATAGGATTCACACCTCACACCATACCAGGATCGATCTTCATAGGTATACCTATGACAATATACGGTATAGTAAGTGAATTCGTGTTGTGGCGTTCTATGAGGGAGGCTTATCTTGAACAGTGGATGTCTTTCGGCTGATGACAATAGAACGAACGTCTTTATAACTATTGAACCATAGTCATATAGAAAACTGGTGACACATCCGACATGAACAACTATCGACCCATTTTGATAGATGGCCTAGGTGCTTAACGGTCTGCTTGCCTCTCAGAATTTGTTAAAATTCATGACGCCCAGTTCGGGTTTAAGTTGGGTGTGTCCACGGAGAGTGCCATCCTCAGCCGTCAAGTACTTACTACACCGCGAGGAGGACCGGTGCATGCGCGTTTCGATATCGTCTCCTATGATGTGCTACGGGACAAATTTAGGGACACGGGTCTACCGGTGGAGTATACAGCCTTTCTCAGATACGTTCACCAGACAAATCGGATGAGGTGTGTCGATACTCTAACGGATGCGTATCAAAAATGGAATATGGTGTAAGGCAGCGGACGAAGGCGGAAGCGGGGTTAATCTCGCCCCTGTTATTTAATTATGTCAATTGGCTAATCGAGTGGCTGAGCACCACAACCATGTCGGCTGTCATATAGACAGTGCATGTCTTTATAACATGAATAACGTGAACGATATAATTGTGTTGCTCAGTCCATCGATGTTCGGGCTGAGGAGCACACGATCTGTGAGACCATTGCGGTGCATGGGCTTAAAAACAACTCGGAAAAAAGTGTTAGGTCTTAGAATTCCAGGCGCCTGAACCACTCCGTAACTCCGATATCTATCCGGGGTAGTACTTAATGTAGTGGATAATTATAAATACCTAGATCATGTTGTCACCAGTGACTTACATGATCATGTTGACATAAAGTGCGAGCGCAAGGCGTTGGCGGTGAATAATATCCTTGCCCGTAGGTTTGCTCGCTGCATAGCAGACGTCAAAGCGACCTGCGAGTGTCATATGTGAGCAGCGCCTACAACGTCCTGCATGGACAATATCACAGCGCTTTCAGGATTTTGTTGAATTTGCCGCGTCGTTGCAATCATCTGGAATGCTTGCTGCAGCTCGGATGGATGGCTTTTGCACAATCATGCATAAGAAAATAGCTTCCTTACTGCAACACTTGCGTAACTCTCTTAACAGCATCCTGATAATGATTGCTGACAGACCGGACTGCGCTATCCAAGGCAGGCACTGGGTAAAAATAGCAATGGGTTTATGCTAAATTAAAACAAAATCTGTATTTGCGACGACCAACTATCAGGTGAGTCGTCTGTTTATTTCCTACTGTCCTCGAGTGTACATAGGGGTCCTCAACTTGGACCAGATAATTCTATAAATCTATAACCCCTACAATTTTGTGCTTTTCACGTAAATCATCTCCATTTGAATGGATTTTTCCCAATTATGTTGAGATCCGCCGCCAGTCCTACCAAATGCAGATAAATACCAGTATTTTACAAGGTGCAACTTCCTATTGTCCTTTATATCTCAGTTACAGGGTACGAAGATGACCATGGGGTCAAAGAGTACAATATATACAGAGATGATGATGAAGATGATGAAGATGAAGAAGATGATGAAGATGAAGAAGATGATGAAGATGAAGAAGATGATGAAGATGAAGAAGATGATGAAGATGCATGGGGTTAGCCTGGATGACGGAGACTTTCGAGGTTCTGACTAGCTACTGTCAAAGATCTATGGATGACAGCCGAGACCAGCGGTGTAACGAAAGAGTACAATATATATTGGGTGTAACGTGCTTCCAGGGGCAGACACACAGAGTAATATAATATACCTATACAGGAGGGCAGACGGTTGATCCGTGCCTCTGTTATTTCTTAGCCACAAGTCCTCCGTGCTTTTTATACGGAACCATAGAAATATAGTGCGTAGTACATATATATCGATGTACGGAACCGTATCAAATATGAACACAAGAAGTGTAACGGTGTGCACTTACCTTGTTGCGTTCAGTATATAAAATTGTATCTCGGCTTTATTTTCTCAGTAAAATATAGCAGATTTTAAAATACTTAAAAAAAACTGTATTATAAAATATTTGTAAATAAAAATGTAATACAAAGTTTATCTCGTCTCAGATATTTGACAAGAATAGTGTAAAATTACCACAGGCAAACCAGTAGATATCATAGAGGTAGATATATATAGATACGCCTATGGAGATGCCTATGTATCTAGTAAATACCTGTCAGAATGTGGCCTGTAAAACATAATGATATTGTGTATTTATTGTCTGATTAACATGATAAAATAAAATAATATATCCGTTCATAATGTTGTTACTCGTATTATAGTGATGAGTTAGTAACACATTTTGTTTGTTTCCTATATTGGTGTTATATAGTATGTACCTACTTAATTTTCGGAACAATGAAGCTGTTTATTTTTGGCCTGTAGCTATCTCCATCCAGTGTCTGTGGATTGAACAGTTCGATCTGTCAATAATCATTTAAGGATGCCGATACGACTACGAGTGCTATACATGCATTAGTAGTGCATAGTGCCATTCTTACGCATGATGGCGTGAAAGGTTTGTTTCTTACATATAATTAATAGGACTGTAGCGACAGTACAGCGACAGCAATTGCAATGTGCTTACATTCTCATAGAACTGTCAATGTTTCATCAGTGACTTTTCCTCGTGCCAGGTCTTTCATTTTCCGCAGCAGCTGCGATAGCTTTTGATCTCCCAGTTCCATTTCTCCTATCAGTTTCTGCACTTGTCGGGCTTCAGACTGCGCGTAAATGTTGCATAATCGCGTTTTTATCTATACCTAAGTAAGTATATGTATGTATTTACAAAAAATAAACATAGTACAGGGTCTCCCTAGTTTGGGGTCAGATGGCCGTGTGTGAAAATGTCCTCACATATTATTTATTATTATTATTATTATTTAGCGCCTCATACTTTCCTGATGCAGGTGGGTCAGCACGAGGCAGGAGGTCGCTAGAAGATTGTGATGGATGACTTCGATTTCAGCTGTATCTAAGTCAAATCAGGAATCCCACAAGGTTATTTATTTATGACATTAGATATTGTTTCTAAAATTCAAAATTTCTCTTGTACACGAACGATTTAAGAGTTTCTCTGTCCAGAGCTAGTGTGAACCAATCCCATCTGTAGGCGTCAAGCTCATCCCGTCATCTTCGCCTAGGTCTACTTCGATGTCGCTGGAAGTTTTCCGGGACTATCTGACATAGAGCGAAAAGTTGAAAAATTGACCAGATTTATACAGCATGGTAAACCCGCCAAATTTTTTATTTATTTATATTTATTATTACATACATTTGTTTTTACAGGTTCTTACCTGTAAAAACAAATGTATGTAAACGCAGCGAGATATAATTAATAATTTGTACCTTCCCCGCCAATCACTAGTGCCAACTTTAATAAGTTTGTAGGTTTGCCAGAACTTTAAAAAGCCCCTCCCTCGGTCCTAACCGTAGCGTCCTGTCTAGAACAAGCAATCTCAACGACTCCAATATTTGTGGATTTTTTAGCATACCACGAAAAACCATAAACATATATTTTAACAGAGCGAGGTTGCGCCTTACTTTCAACTTATAGTACCCAACCATCCCTATAACGAAGAGACTTGTATACATAAGTGGGTAGAAAGGATAGACACCAAACTGCTTCATGTACAGGTATCGGGTAAATTTGTTGTACATCTTTTCCAGCATCTGAGAATACTTCACTTCATATGGATTCCAGATGATAGCACTAGTTTCCATGCTTCGCACCAACGCATTATAAAGAGATTTCACTGCTGCCATATTAGTGAAGTTACGGGTTTCACGCATGACAAAACCATGATTTTGAAACGCTTTTTTGCACACCTGCACTATATGAGTACGAAACGAAAGATCACTAGAAAATGTAAGCCCGAGATCTCGCACTGACCCCACCCCTGGTATGACGTGACCGTCAATGCAATAAAATGGCGCTAGCGTAGGCTCAGGGTAGGGCGTAGGTTCATGTTGCCATAGATCCGTGAATGTAGCAGTTATTGACCGATCGAGTTAGAAAATTTTTACCCCGTCGCGATTGTATCGCCCTTCGTATGTGGCACATTTTAATGGACACTTTCATACACAGAGATTGTGCTCCTTACCTTTACCCCATAAAGCACCGCGGAACACCGGCCGCACGCATCCGGCGCGTGCGGCTAGAGTTCCGCGTTGCTCTATGCTCTACCCTCCATACTATAAACGTAGCTAGTTCTTAACATGCCATATTTTGTACATACTTTATCATAGTGGGTTTTATGTTAGGGAAATCGTATTCACGTAAAATTATTTAGTCACTAGTTGTAATTAAACCAAATATTGTTAACAATTTAAAAAAAGGAAGTTTGGAGTTTCTTTCTCATTCTTCTCCATACGAAACTACCCTCTGCAAGGGGCGACTAGATTAAACTTTTCTTTTATGACGTTCAAAAGTTCTATAGGTAATTGAAAATAAAATATTTCACTGATTGACTATTTATTTGAATGATTCACCATACAGTTTGAAGTTTAATTATGGAAATAGAATGTACCTACTTTATTGAGCTTAGCATTAGAATTTATCTTTAGATCAATCACGGAGTACGCAAAAGAAAACCTGAAAGCTAAAAAGTTTTGAATAATAAAATCTTTTTCTTCTGCCTTCTGATAACTGAGATTTAATTTCGATTTTTTTCCAATTATGAAGACTTTTATTACTCGGTGATAAAGGTCACCAGTTAGAGGGCTCAGCAGCCACTTATTGTACCAACATTTTAGTTAATGTTAGACATCATTGAGGTGACATGGAAGAAAACATTTTGAAGAAATATATTTCAAAACCTAGATGTAGGAATAGTTAAGAAGTATAAGTTGACATAGTTTTCTTGTTTTATAATAAGTATCACACATGTGCTTTAGTATGTATTTACTGATATGGTGACATGTCAAAACACCATCCAGTACAGAATTGCCACCCGATGTTTGTAACTTGGGATAGGTTAATTACTAATGTAATGTAAATACATGTGTAGGTACATATAAAACTTCCGGAACAAATTTTGTAGAAGATGGTGAAAGTCGCATATGAGTAGTTTTAATAGAATTAAATAGCTATACAAACAGACACGAAAAGAGAATAAAGAAAAATAAATAACCGTTACGTTTTTCCTTTTCAGGTACGGGACCCTAAAATGGATAGACAGATACGAAAATAAAGTCAGTTTGCGGCGAAAACCTATTTATTTCTCATTATTATAATTTTTACATTTTGTGACGTCGCAAACCTTGGTTGTTTATTTAAAAAAAAACAGAATTCATTAAAAATACTGCTGACAAGATGATCGTAGAAAATGTTTTAAACTTTACTAGTTTTGAAACTTATGGAATATATATATTTAAAAAAAATTGCGTTGCTTCGAAGCTTGTAAAAAAACTACTAAAAGCTAGATCTTTTGAAAAATTTGTAGCTAATGTAGAGTCACAAGACAGTATTATTG
The DNA here is from genome assembly GCA_947361185.1 of Charanyca ferruginea. Classification (NCBI taxonomy): domain Eukaryota; kingdom Metazoa; phylum Arthropoda; class Insecta; order Lepidoptera; family Noctuidae; genus Charanyca; species Charanyca ferruginea. Next base: position 6,785,645 of record OX376068.1, on the reverse strand, counting down.
CTTCTAATTGGTCAATAGTTCTACGTTCTGCAACCACTGATTATATATAAGTAAGTTTAGCAGCAATTCATCCACTAGATTTGGCTGGTTAACAGCATCACTTTATTTTTCAAACCTTTTTTTGTTTGACGGCAACCCTTGTGGAGTGAACAGGAACGTGGATGGTTCTATATTCTGTGAATTTAAACTTTTTTTATTATTTGAAAATACAGAGAAAAAGAAAAAAGAGGTCAAACTATCAATAAACTAACAGAGCCCCGTATCCGTAATTAGACAATAATATTTTTATATTCCACCAATCATCAAATTGACACTGTACTTTGGATGACTACAAAGACACAATAGTATTTAATCTGACTAAACGAATCATTCATCATCATCATTATTTCAGCCGAAAGACCATGCTTGGCAGGCGGGTTGGCGATCGCAATATAGTTGTTACAAAGGCACAGAGAGCGCTGCTACCCATTCTCTGGTAAGTAAGTCCCTTAGTTGCCTGTTACGACACCCACTTGGATATGCTATTTATATGCAATATGATATGCTGGGGATGGTGCTATTCTTTACGTCCGAGACCACACGGACAAAACAAAACAGACTAAACAAAAGCTGTTTGAAAATGAAAGACTATTTTATAGTTATATACGTTAAGTTTTAATAGTACATTTCTATGAACTTAGCAGTAGTGAAAATTATGACTATAAAATAAAAATGACTTATAAACGAAATGAAAAGTCTCTACACATAAAGTACTCTTGACATAATAATAACATAATATATTATAATTAATTAACAGCTGTCGCTAAAGCTGCTCGAAGTATCCGACTCTGAATCGCCAAAATCAAAGAAATTGAATCCTTTGGTCTGAAGAGACAAGAATAAAAAGTAAATCATTATCATAATGTTCTTGGAATTTCAAAATATACTCATTTTAATAGGCAAAGGAATGAAGCTAGTGCCTTCTCTTGAACTGCACAACAAAAAATTTTAATTTGGTTTTCTTCCGCAGTGGTCTCTAGTTTAGGAGGGTTTAGGGTAGCCTAAATATCTAGATGATGGTTATAACCCTAGTCTATTAAAAGAAGACATTAGGGCACATCATGCCTCTATAGGCATGATGATATCTTGTGTGTTTTATTTAAACTTTACGGAGTATAGACTCCGTAGAGGTAGACAGAGGAATCTCCACATTTGGGCAGTTCTGTTTAGCGTACGTAGTAGGTACCGAACCTATTACTATCAACCGGACATACATCAAAGAAGTGATTATTGGGAAACCCAATAACAATACCCGACTGGGCGCAAGACTGACTGAATACAAGTAACACTGAAGACTGGTACGCAAGCGCTAGCAACAACAAGGCAGATATCTAATTAATGAAATGTAAACTTACAGAATCCAAGCCCTCATACATAGACTGTGTTCTGAATGATGCCATGGCGTACTTGACGCCAGCAGACGGTGGCGGCGTCGGTTGTGGTTCTATTACCGGCTCTGAGTACTCCTCGTACAAGTTTGGACAAGGCCCTATAGGTTTTACGGGGTTGGCACGACAGTTTTTTACTATCCATTGCTGCTCTAAAATCGTTGGGGATCTGCGAATGATTGAAATGTTCAGGTTAGCTACTTTAAAAAATCATGTTATACAATAATTGTAATAATAATATGTGGGGACATTTCACACACGGCCATCTGACCCCAAACTAGGGAGACCCTGTACTATGGGTGTCAGACAGCTGATATACATACACAAACACTTTTTTTTAAACATATAAGTACTTATATGTAGATAAACAACAACCAGATAAAGCAAACAACAGTGCTAATCACACCAATGTTTACCCTGGGCGGGATTCGAACCCGCAACACGCTGCGCAGCAGTCAATCGCTCAACCACTGCGCCAACCGTGTCGTCAGGAATTCCAGAGCAGAAAGAACTTCTCTAAAAAAACCCGATTAATTTACAATGAAATGTTAAATTCGATTTTTCAGATGCTTTCAAATCAATAAATAGTTATAAGTTGAAAAATGATAAAGTGAAATGTTAAAGTGATAAATGTATGAGGGAATCGCGTTTTGACAGCTTATAAAAAGAATGTCAATTGATTGATGGTGTTATGTATTATGTCAACACAAAAGTCATTATTTTGCGTTTCCCATAAAATTGATGTTCCAAATTAGACAGGCGCTGTGTTTAAAAACATTTGGACAAAAACAACTAATAAATTAAATTAATACTCTTTTGACCATGATTATTTACCAGTGTTAATGGTAACATGGTTACTATAAGCATGGTATGCATAGCATGGTTATGGTTATACGCGAGTCGGCGCATTCAACGTTATCAAAGGTTGCACGATCCAAATAGGCGACCAGTAGGTACGTAAGAAGAGAAGCAAACACAGCTTCCACAAATTCCAGATCTCCATGAAAACGAAATTCTTCATCAAGCAAGCACAGATCACATTTCTATAGGTATGTAGTTTGCAACATTTTCATAATTTTGTGAAGTGTTTTAGACAACCAGACGAACTAATTACTAATTATTATCTATTTAGTGTCCGCATAACAACGAAGGTAGCGTGTAATGTGTCCCATGCCGAAATAAACGTCGCAAACGACATGGCCGCTAGATTACTCTCGTGCCTTTTTTTACGAAAAAATTGGTCCCAGGGCAATACCCTGTGGAACGTAAAAGCTTAAGTACTTGCAAATGTCTTTCCTAAATAGGTTCAATGTAATAAAAAAAATTAAGTACGTAAGTATGCCCAAATAGTTATCAATGATAAAATAAGCTTTAAAAGAAACTTGCAAGAATATTTCCGTTTCTCAAAGTTATTTATTCGAAGAATTACATCTGAAGAGCGGCTAAACAAAGGAAGAGCTATAACGGTATAAACTGCATAAATATTTCCACGTCTAAGCAAAGCGGTACGTTTTTATGAATTTTGTTTTCTTCTGCCATTTGTTGCTAGCGACGTGGGAATAAAAGCAACGTTTACTTTAACGCCTTTTCTTTGCTAGCTTTTAGAGTAATTGATCGAAATCGAGCAATCTAAAGTAAAAGTAAGGTTTTGGGACGAGTAGATGTTATTGTCACGACACTTTCGTATCTTAAAAGAAAAATATGAAATGTAGTGTTAATAAATGTGGAACACTCAGACATACAGGTAACTGAATAGAATGTGGGTATTACGATGTATACTCGTCGACTCCCTAAATCAAGCTTTATTGTGATGCTCACAATAGAATTGCCTCGGCAGGTTGCCAATTTAGATTTTTATTACTTTACCTATACTTGGTGGTTGATAAAGATACTGTGTTCAGTTGAGTTACACAAATATAATATAAAAACTTATTGATGATTCGGGTTCGATAGTGTAGGTACCAATATGTCTTTTCCAATTCATATATACTTCCTAATTTTATCTTGGACATCGCTAAACGAAAATATCGTAATGGAACATGAACTTATAATTAACTAGCGACCCAGCCCAGCTTCGCATGGGCCTATAGCCTTCCTCGATAAATGGACTATCCAACACAAAAATATTTTTTCAATTCGAACCAGTAGATCCTGAGATTTGCGCGTTCAACCAAACAAACAAACTCTTCAGCTTTATAATATTAAGTATAGTTAGTATGGAAGTATAGATGTAAGTCTGAAATCATCAATCTGTTTTGGGCAAGCGTGGTGATCAATGCTCTGCCTTTTCCATATGAGAAGAGACCTTTAGGGCAGAGGTCTCTCAGTGGGACAATAATAGCATAATAGGCGGGTAATTTTTAAGCTTAGTAATTCATCATATGTACTAAAATATTATTACATCATAACCAAGCGATATGATCGAGTGCTTATTTTTTTATTTGCAAAAGCATTAAGCGTGAATTATTCAAAAGAGTTGAAGGCGGAGGACCACCAATCAGTGAGTCAATTAACACACCAATTAAGGTGCGTTTCGATGGATCACCAATTACAGCCGTAGAAATACTGTCGAGCCCGTGCGATATTTGCTTTTATGAAAATAATGTTCAATTTGAATATTATTTACTGGTGATACTGGTGTCTTATTAGGGGCAATCGATAAATTTGCCATATTAATCTTATTATTTGCCAATTGTAAATGTTTCAGTCGTTAGCAATCTTTAAGATTATATTTAAAATTAGGAGGAACTATGTATTGTATTAACTATATTAATTCTATGTTTTTCCGAAATTCGAAGTTTCTCACCGTCACAATTTTTTTAAATTTCTATGTATAATTAATTGTCATTTTCTACCAAGAATCGCGACTCATTAAGTCGCGATTCTTGGTAGAAAATGACAATTAATTATATTGAACTAATACAATGGCTGGATTAAGTGATGGTCAAGCAACAACACAATGACCGATTTCTTTTAGGTGATTCATGTACTATGGCACTAACGTTGAATTACAAGTAGAAACTTCTACTGACTCATTTCAATTGTTTTGCTTGATATGATAATTTCATTCAAGACTTTTAAATTGCATTTCTTCAAGATAAGTATTTGTAAGTATTTTTTTTACAATGTCAAGCCGTTCAGTATTCTGGTGAGTTCGTAAACTTGCAGACAGTCGTCCCAGACAGGCTCATCCTTTTGTATTTCCTGTTGACTAGCTTCTAAAAGGATTTTGTTTACATGGAAACCAATACGATCTGTTTTACAATTCAAATGTACGAAGATCTTATCAAAGAAATAGGTGTGTGCATGATTTTGGGTGGCTAGGAAATACAGGTACCCACCTGTATTTTCTAGCCACCCAAAATTATTATTATTTAAGAGGTTTTTTTGATAACATTTCTTTGCTGTTGATCTTCTGTATCAGTTATTAAATGCTTCATACAAAAATTTTCATACAAAAATGGATGGGTTTCATAAGTTTTTGCCTGAATTAGGAGCTTTTTCAGAATGAAAAACAGCTGTTTCGTCCAAATTAGAGCCAATGGTTCCTTTGATGTGTTTATGAAAGTTTTTGTGTTCACCTCGAAGTCCCCACCACAAAAAAAACACCCTGTACAAGATCGGGTCAAGATAACTTGTTACAATCGCCATTCCGGGATTGTAAAAAATAGTCACGATTGTCTATGACGTCATCACAGTCTAGCTAGATAGTCGTGCCTCGTTTATGGAGTACGATATGAATAATTGCGAATTGATTGTTTTGCAATTTGCTCAGACGTCAATATGATTAGTGGTTACGACAAGCAATAACCTGGTCGTTGCTCTCAGGTTTAAGACTGTTCTCCAATATTCTTGCGATGTGCAAACTTACTTTGCTTTGAAAACTTTTTTTTTGTATTGTAGCCTAAAAGTTCTCTTGAGTTGGTCTGACATGGAGCCACAATGGCCGGCCATTGTGGCAATTTTTGGGAAGTTCTATATCTTTAGATGTTTTTCTGCTCAGGTGGTGAAACTCAATCTATAGGTAGTTGTATACTAATATTGCAAAGACTAAAGATGTAAAGTTTTGCTTTTTGTTTGTTTGTAAGAGGTAAGGTGGCTGGCAGCGAATGGATGCGGGCTGGCCAACATCGGGGTTGGTAGCGATCTCTGAGGGAGGCCTACGTTTAGCAGCAATAAGCTGATACTTTGTAATTATTGGTCCGATTACATAAATTATTTTACTGATAGAAAGCTATACTAATGCCGATTACCATAGGCTGTTTTATGGTATACTTGATTTCCACGTAAATGAAGTTGCAGGAACTAGTAGAGGATAATAAGAGGCTGATGACACTTTCAATTTCCTTCATTCGTTTGAAAAACTTTTATAATAATAATAATAATTCATTTATGTCAGGCTGCATATGCGAAAGTAATTCGGCCTGTTACGCTTTCACGATGAAACGGCTGAACCCATTTTGATGAAATTTGATATGAAAATGGTTTGAATCCTAGGGAAGGACATAGGCTACTTTTTAATCAGCGACTTCGTCTGCATCCACTATAACCGTCATTCACGCGGACGAAGTTGCGGGCAATAGCTAGTATTTTATAATTTGTAACTTGTGTTAAATAGAAAAGACTTAAAACTATGTTAGTAGCACTTCGCTTTGAACTAAATTGTCTTTGCGTTTATGCGAAAAACACTTACTTATTTGATGCGAATTGTAAGAAGACATAAGATCATATCTTGGCTAAGTCTCATTATTTAAAATCTTTTATTGGGAAAACTTACGGCTTCTAACAAAGTATACATTCAAAGTTTTAATAGATTATGACCAACAACAAGTTTCCACTTATAATAAAATTATGATGAAGAAAGTTAGTAGTACCTAAGTTCAGTACTAATTAAGAAGTTATGATAAGGCATCGTTTGTTTTAACTTTCTGTTATCACAAATAGACCTTTTTAATTGGTGGACCCCGGTATTGAAAAGATCGATGTCAACTTCTCGGTAGGTCATTACTATTATTAATTCTTACCTCACAATTCCGGCCATGTCATCATATTTATGGATAAACTTCGTCTTAGGGTTGTAGAAGCCGTCCCCAGTGTCATAGTATCCGGGGGGTATCGCTCTGGTAGGCTGTTCAGCTGTAAGATATGACTGACCCGCAGGTTTCAGACCCAACTCATATTCAATCTCAAACCTGTGAGCAATATATTTTATTTATTAACAAAAACGTTATGGGAGTCGGGTCTTTGGCATCTGGCACTTCCGTCGTCGACCGTAGGTACTATGTTCGATGACACTTCTTTTCGCCTCGCTGCTTTTCTACGTTTAGGAGCTTCCTGCTGTGCTTCTCATCGCTGTCGCTGTGGAGAAGCTGTCAACAGCCTCTGACACCATGTCCTGTCGTGCAGTCGGAGTGCGGGTCGCATAGCGCGGCACGCGAATATTAATGACATTATTCGACGTGCTCTCGTCGCCGTCGGCGTTCCGGCTGTGTTAGAACCCAATGGCTTGGCACGCAACAATGGCAAGAGACCGGGCGGCATGTCTCTATTTCCTTGGAAGTTGGGTAGGCCTTTAGCTGGTGGGAAGCTACGTGTGTCGATACTCTTGCGCCATCCTATCTTCCTAGTTCAGCATCCCGTGCTGGTGCTGCTGCTGCGGCTGCAGAACACCTCAAACGGCGAAAGTATAGAAACCTTGGTTTGAACGCTATTTTCGAGCCGTTTGGGGTTGGAACCCTCGGGTGGTGGGGTCCGAGTGCTCATCTTCTTTTAAAGGAAATGTCCAAAAGGTTGGTTGACACTTCCCGTGATCCAAGAGCTGGTTTTTATCTTGGTCAGACAATAAGCATTGCCATCCAACGTGGCAATGCTGCCAGTCTCTTGGGTACATATTCAGTTGACGGCGATGCGGATGAATTCTATGATGCTTTATTGTGTTAGGTTTTTTTAACTTAATACTTTAGGTTTCCTTTAAAATGTCATATTTTCTGCCTGCTCTTACTTATCCTTTTGAGCGCAAGGTCAGATATAGCCGAGAAATGAAATCGTGCCCAACACGCCAGTCATATAAAGTTGACAAGAAAGCGTTACACGGCATGTTTTTAAGTGCAAAACCAATGACATTATGTCATTGTGCAAAACAAATAAATTTAAGTTTTCTGTTCCTTTTCCTGTTATTTAAAAAATATATTTGTAGGTATTTATGATGATTTGTGGCTTAGTGTGAAACACACGCGCGTGTGTTTAGCATACGAGCTAACCCAGAATCTCTCAATAGTAAAACTGGGTGAAATTTTGGGAGTAAAATTCATAGATTTCAAAGTATGGTGTAACAATAACTAGTCAAACTTATTACACCGATTTAGGCCAGAGCTTTTGAAATTACATGTTTTCAGGATAAAAATCGAATTTTATTTAACCTAAAATCTTCTGAATTTGCTCCGATAAAAGTTGGGACTCGAATGAAAATTTAATTTCAATCTTCTATACCTACACACCTTTTGCACATATTACATTTACGTCTTCATAACGGTTAATTAGTGAGGGGTCTGTGTAGTAAAATTAAATATAAGTGACAGACATTTTAAGTAATTTTGCTGGAAATCACAGACAAAGTGGCAAAAACTGACGTAGAGGTCCCAATTGTGTAGCTAGTAATCTTTGTAATTCATAAAATACAACATGTTACTTCAGTTGATCTAGATATTTATGTCAGCATAATTTCACAAAATCTAAGGCAAAGCCATACGGATCGACCGATCATGGTTAAGCTACCTTTGCTGCGGTTGGTTCCTGGATGGGTGACCTATTTCATACCGAGACCCCCCCATGTCTCGGAAAGCACCTAAATGCCATTGGTGCCGACTGTCATTCCTAGATCATTGACAGCTGTTATGGGAAGTCAAAAACTAGAAAGTTTGATAATCGGCATACCTTGGGGTATAATACATGTTACCCAGTCCCTGGGGTTTGGAGATTACATAGGCAGTTAGCTCCGTGTAAAACGCTGGTATTGAGATGATCCTGCTAGACTGGAAGTACACCCCAACATAGATGGGAAAAGGCTAGGCAGATTGTTTTAACATGACAAAAGGACCAGTTGATTTCTTTTTCGTCATTTCAGTGTTGATCTCAAGATAAAAAAATATCACAATGGTACACTGATCAGTTGTTTTTAACCCAATGCCATTGATAAGTGCAATAATACTTCTACTCCTAAAACAGACAACATCATCATACCTTCTATCAGGCATCACGGTATATTTCCAATCGTTCTCAATGTACTCCAGGTTATCACTAACAAGCATCACCCGCTCGGTCATGACACCATTCACGAACTTACCGCGGAGGACAACACCGCTTTTGTATCGGAACTGACCGTTGCCGTGAAACTTTCCGTCTTCGAAGCCACCCTCATATATGACTCCTGCAAACGAAGTTTATAGACACACTAGCTTAATTACTAGCCCAAGACTGTGTCAGCGTAGAAGTCAAATCTTAACGAATATTATACATGCGAAAGTAAGTTTGTTACCTTTCTCGCCTAAATCACTGAACCGATCATCCTAAAATATCGTGTCGGATTGCCGTGCCATAGGACTATGAGAGTGGGGGAAGAAGTAGTGACCCTGTGTTTTGCAAATACTGGTGCACTTTAGTATCTTCTGCGTACTTGAATAGTCTTCGTTGAAGTTGGCCACTGTGACCGAAAGGTCGGGAGATTTTTTTTTATAGATGGCCAGTAATGTTTTCTCTACTAACTCAGACCTCATCTCTGTGAGTGGGAGAGTGAGGCTAGTAATACTTGGTGGACTTCACAGATTTTAAAATTTTTGATTCTATGAAATGACAGTTTCCTCACGAATTTCCTTCATCGTTTTCAAAGGTAAATTATGAAATAAATAACATAAAGTATAAAAGGCAGGTCTCTGAACCCATTACTCGAGACTTGGAATTATCATTGCTATAAGTTTACGATGTAAGAGAATATCTTTCCATATTCAACAGTTAAACTGAGACCGCTCAATATCCATTTTTCACTATACCAAAAACGTCATACCATTAGGGAATGTGTATACTCCATAGCCGCTCATTCCCAGCACATTCCACGAGCCTTCATACTTGGACCCAGTTGGGAAGTACTTAGCGGAACGTTCAGCTCGTGGTATTTCCAGTGGGAGTACCCTGTGGGAAAAGTCTGTTTACCATTCGTCTATTTTTAATGAAAGCATAATCATTATCATAACTACGTTGGGGTCGGCTTCCAGTCTAATCGGATGCAGCCGAATACGCTTTACATGGAGCGACTGCCTATCTGACTACCCATAGCAACTGCCAAAGATCTATGAATGACAGCCGGGACCGACGGAGATACCCAGATTACACTTATCGGGAAACAGAGAGGCGGGCTGTGAATTTCACTACCTGGCAGTTCGTACAATAAATGTGGAAGCAAAGCGCTTGGTTCGAGACCGTGGAACTTCAACCATATAGCGGACGGATTTGCCTTCTCGTCCGATGATGGAATGGGGATGGGGGAATTAAGTTGTGTAATTCCAAAGTTATATTCTCATAATATTTCATACAGCTCCAATGTTACTTAGTTTGTTGGACAGTACTTGTGCTTAGCTAAGCTACGTGATATGTCCTATTACCCTGTATATACTAAGTGTACGTACTTGCATTGATCCTTGTGTGCGTCTGAGAATTTTCTCATGAGTTCTTCCCATTGTGATATCCGCTTATCGGTAACATAGCTGAAAGTATACTATCATCAGTGTTTCCACAACTCAAAATATTAACCTCCGGTTCCTCAAACGAAAATTAACGGTAAATTAATGTGACAAATGGTCAAGCGCGTGTTAGCTAATGTGATTGGTAGTTTATAATTTAGTCAACCAATCAGAGCAGCTTGCGGGCGTTTGAGGGTTTGTCATATTATTTTTTTTGTTTCGTATACTGGGGTAACTATGAAAATCGCAGTGCAAATTTCAGCCAACATTAAAAAATATTACGATACATCACTATCATGTCAACCTCTCGAAGCCCACTGGTCTCTCCCAAGGGTCGATCCCAAGCCGATGAACGATGTATGTAGGCGATTGCACTAGATTTTATGGTGCTCAAAAGGATGCAGCTTCCCATCTTCTGGTCAATATCCCTCTGTCGCCTTCTACGACATCCACGGGTAGAAATGGGGTGATGCTATTCGCGGACTGCACCACACGGCATACACACATAAAAAAACGTGTGAGCAATGAGACCACACATTATGAAGAAAGTGTGTACCTAATTAACAGCAAAATATGCCAGTGTACATAGTAACGGTTACAGTTAATGCAAGCAATGCAATTGGGGCAAAACAAATAGATACAAGTGTGTCCTGTTTTAGCGCAGACGCTCAAAGTTTGAGTAAGCCAGTCTTACGGCACTGAAACTTTGAGGAATAGTTTATTTACAATCTATATTTGATATTCGTGTTGTAGTCGCTGGGTGGTATATTTTACTTATTTGTGTGTTTACTGTCATTAGTTATTGCAGTTTGAATTGTTTGTATAGTTTGAAAGTTCCTCATCCTCCATAGAAAAAGGAGCCAGACGGGTATTGTGTCTGTGGGTTACTGCCCGACGATTACAGTCAGTAGTTTAGAAATGCTGATCTAGGTTAGGTCAGTAGTACGCTTCACGTGCGATAGATGTCGCTACAAAGGTTTTATAAATACTTAAAACTCCATTTCCAATTTCTACAATAGCATTAGACAGAAGTCGAAAAAGGTTATTTATGATGCACAATTTTGTTACAGTAACTATAGACTCCGAATTGATTACTTGACAATCCTTTTTAGAGGTCCGTAGCCAAATGGCAAAAAACGGAACCGTTATGGATTCGTCATGTCTGTCTGTCTGTCTGTCCGTCCGTATGTCACAGACACAGAAACTTGGTAAGTAGATGTATTCTGTGAACCGCATTTAGATTTTCACACAAAAATAGAAAAAAAAAACAATGAATTTTGCGGGTTCCCCATACTTAGTACTGAAACTCAACATTTTTTTTCATCCAACCCATACGTGTGGGGTATCTATGGATAGGTCTTCAAAAATGATATTGAGGTTACTAATATCATTTTTTTCTTAACTGAATAGTTTGCGCGAGAGACACTTTCAAAGTGGTAAAATGTGTCCCCCCCCCCCCCCCCCCTCCTGTAACTTCTAAAATGAGAGAATGATAAAACTAAAAAAAAAATATGATGTATATTACCATGTAAACTTCCGCCGAAAAATAGTTTGAACGAGATCTAGTAAGTAGTTTTTTTTAATACGTCATAAATCGTAAACCGCAATTTACCTTTCATTCAATCAACACAAATTAAAAAAAAAGGCTTTTATATAATGTTACTTGCTGCTACGGAACCCTTCATGGGCGAGTCCGACTTGCACTTTCGCACTTAATTGTAGCCATTTTAATGATTTACTTTATGAAATTCGTTTACTTGTCTAATTTTTCATTCTAATTCGCGATTTCGCGAACATATCCTTAAGATATGCAAGAAGGCGTACAGAAACCTAGGTTTCGTACTGAGGCAGTCACAGGGCTTTACGAACATAACCACGCTCAAGGTGTTGTATGACGCACTAGTTAGGAGCCGTCTTGAACATAGTGCGGTCATTTGGGCACCACATGAAGCCAAATACAGTCTCATGTTGGAGCGGGTACAGAACAAGTTTACAAGGCACTTGTACTTTAAACTGTATGGGGTGTATCCGTACTACCCGTTGATGTACCCCACACTCTTTGTACTGGGAATGGTTGGGTATAACGAGCTCAGGGTTCGTCGGGACTTTAGTCTCGCACTGTATATAGTTAAGCTACTGCGCGGTGTAGCACATAATCCGGGAGTGCTGCGTCACCTACATCTTAGCGTGCCGGACCGATATGTGTGGAGGCGACGACGCCCGCAACTGTTAGACGTACCTGTGTCCAGAACCAATCTACTGGCGAAAGCACCCCTCACCCGAACAATCCGTGTGGTGAACGAAGTCCATGAGAGACTGGACATTTTTTCGTGCACTATGAGTGAATTCGCAAGAGTTCTATTAAATGTAGTTACTTATGGTTTGTAATTAGAGCATAACGTTATTTATTTTGTTGTTAGGTATATAAGGTTAAGTTATATTAAAGGAGTAATTTCTATGGTAGTAATTAGTATTTAGATTATTTTATTAATTAAAATTAAGTACATATTAGTTTATAGCTACACTGTCGCATTAGGTTAACGCCTGTAAAGATAGATGTAAGAAGAAAAATAAATAAATAAATAAATAAATAAATAATTTAAAATAACAGTGTCTAGGCTAAAAACCTAAAAGAAGCAGGGTTAAACAATATCGGGAACGTCATTCGTTTCTTTATAATTCTGCTAAAATGTTAACTAATCTTTAAAATAGTTTTATTTTGTTTATATTATTAGATGTCCATATTTAGATCTATCAAAGCTATGTTAAAACAATTTTAATTAAAATAACAACAAACAAGCAAAAACGGGAACAAGACAACAAGTCAACAAGTTTTTTTTTTTTTTTTAATTTTTATTTTTGCATTTTATTTAAAAAATAAGTTATTAACAATTTTAAATAAAATGTGTTGCATTCCTGCTTCTTCGAGCCTCTTTTTAAATGGCGTATAGTTTTGTTAAAGTACCTTAACTTGATGCATGTGAGACTGTAATGTGTGTGTGTGTGTGTGTTAATGATCACAGCGTATATACTCCAAAACTTTTTTTTTATTATCAAATAGGCTTGCGTTTGACCGCAATTCACCTGATCTTAAGTGATGATGCGGCCTAAGTAAAAACGACTATTCAACCATTTCGCTGTTATCTTGACGAATTATTTAGAACTAGCTTCGTTTCGACTTCGTTCGCGTGGAAGTCAACTATAACATAAATAAAATAGAATATGACATTCAACAATTAATAGAGTAGCTTTGTGGCTTTCTATCAGTGAAATAATTAAATAATAATTTTTGTATTCGGGCTAGTTCTTCCAGACATAATTTATCTTAAAAAGTTTACTCTCTTTATAATGAATGATATAGGCATTAGAGTGTAGGGTAACAATTTTTTAAGACATTTGCTTTCTACTAGGACAAACATGGGAATCCAGTGGTTTAGGGGATATTGAACAAACATAATTCGCTCAGCTGATAGGTTCCGTGCGTTTGAAAATCATTGCGTTTTTGTAAAATCAAAGTGTAATTCGATAAAAATGAGGAAATTTGGAAGTTTGTTTAGAAGAAGTTTAGTAATGATTCTAGGAACGATCGGATACGTTTTTGAACGTACGTACTAAAAAAAAACCGGACAGGTGCGAGACGGACTTGCCCACCGAGGGCTCCGCACAAATTTGTAGGTGCATCTCCATCCATATTTCTATACTAATCCAGACCTACTATTTTAGAGGTATGAGACAGTAGAAGAGTGTAAAGTTCCTCATGGTCCGTAGAAAAGGGAGGATCCTCCGACCAGACGGGTGTTGTCTGGTGGGCTACTGCCCGACGGATGTAACGAGTTTTGTGTATATGAGAACTCTGCTTGCGCGATCTAGGAAGCGTCAGTAGTACATAGTTGTAGTTCGTCTATTGTGCGATAGATGTCGCTACACTATCCATAATTTAATCTACTTAATAAATGCGAAAGTAACTCTGCCTGATAAGTTTTCACGACGAAACGGCTGAACCGATTTTGATGAAATTTGGTATGAACATAGCTTGAACCCTGAGCAAGGACGTAGGCTACTTTTTTGATCCACGACTTCGTCTGTATCCGCGATAACTGACATTCACGCGTACGTTATCGCGGGCAAAAGCTATTTATAAATAAAGACTACTGTTCACGATCAAACCCACTCGTTATGTCAAACAAAACCAATTAATTTGTTAAAGTTGCCAAAGACGTAACTAGATGGCGTTGGCGTCGAAATAGATCGCGATATGGTTTCGTCGCAGTGATTTGGTTAGGGTCCTGTGAATTTTACGTAAATATCACTTGCATATAGAACAGTATATTATAATGGTTGTTTCATTTAAAACCTGCTAGTATACACATAGTACAATTAAATTAAGTACTACTTACTAGAGACCATCGTCGGTGTTTTGGTACTTAACAACTACACTGTATTTTATTGTATGTAGCGATGGGTCGTTGAAGGTTTTTCCGTCAACGAAACGTTAACGTTGAATTGCGTTTGTCAACTAGTTGATCAACTAGTTAATTTCGTCAACGAGTTAACGTATTACGAACGTCAACTTTCATGAACGATAAACTAGGCGTTTATCGTTCATGCAAGTTGACGCTTTTATTAACGTACCTATGCTGTTGTAATGTTAATTCACGAACAATTTGATGCAGTTTACCTAATGAAATTGGATAACATTTTATGATGACTTTACCTACTACCTACCTAGGGTTCTAGATGATCTTCCCTTCATACTTTTTTCAGGCTTAGGACTGACTGATTAATTTGCTATAAGACACAAACTATCATTCGTATTTGTAAACAAACAAACCAGAATAAACCTGTTTATCACGGGCAGGGCGCGCGAGTCGAACATGGCGTCCGGCCAATCAGCCGCTTGGCTTCAACCAGTCACAGGCCCGCCGGCGCCGAAACGTTTCATTCCGCGCACGAATATGATCATTTTAAGAATTAATGATGTCATCGTTTACTTTCTTTAAAAAATAATGACATTGATCAAATTACTAAACAAATATAAAATCTTATATTCGTTATTTAGAGTTCAAATTCTTGTCATGACTAATTGACTATCGCGTCGTAGCGGGAATTTTATTCTTAAAGAAATACAATTTACTTACGTTGAAAATAACAAAACGTTGACCGTGTACAAAATTAAATCAACTCGTTGACAGTCGTTGAGTCGTTGAATTCGTCAAACGATGAAACGAGTTGAATTCATAAACGTCGTTGTCAACTCAACTCGTTGACGAATTCAACGAGTTGATTTGTACACGGTCAACGTTAATTCCGTTGAAGAGACATCAACGTTGATTCAACTAGTTCGTTGATTCAACGCTCATCGCTAATTGTATGATTTAATTACAAATGTAAAGTTTTTAGACTTTTTCCTGTACTTGTATTATAAGATAATTAATATTTTAAGCCAAATTTCATAGTTCTTGGCCAACGGAAAGTACCCTATAAATTTTGATTCCCTTGATAGTGTCGAAATATACGTTTTTTGCGGCATAAGCGGGCGTATCTTTTTTCACGTTAACATAGAAGGATGAATTTTTTACCGCTTTAAGGGACTGTAGATTTAAGAATAAGGTTTTAATTTCAACTCGATACCTCCACGCGTTCTCGAGATAAAGGGTCTTGACAAACAGACAGACAGACGGACAACAAAGTGATCCTGTAAGTGTTCCGTTTTCTCCTTTTGAGGTACAGTCAACAGCAAAAGTAGATGATCAAAATCAGAAGTTCAATACTAATAAACGGAGTTGGCGTCAGAACTGTGTGGCGTCGAAGTGATTCAAAAGTATGTGTGTGACAATCACATACTTTTAATAAATAAATTAGTAATCATCATCTGCCTAGCCTTTTCCCAACTTTATTGGGAAATAAACTAGTAATAAGTTATATAAATTAATGTTAGTAAATTAGTATTGAATTTCTGATTTTGATCATCTACTTTTGCTGTTGACTGTACGGAATCCTAAAAAAATACTCTAGCAATTGGTATAATGGTGCCAATTCTGTTGTGCACATACTAAACTTATTTTAAGCTATTTATATTTCTTTCTCTCCAATAAACAAGAAAGAGACAGATATTGATGAGAGCTGTCAATTTAAGTTGATCTAAAATATTCAAACAATCCACACCAACCATCCAACAAATCAAATTAACAAAAATAGTTGTTATTTTAGAACCTATCGAGTAAAAACACGGCGAAGTTCAAGAAAAAAGCTAATTTGACATCTCTAACTTAGTTCTTATCTGTCGCTGTCCTTCTTTTCCGCTGCCTGGTAGTAAGAGATGCCAATGGTCTAATTTTAGTTTAGTTTGCGAACAAGAGAATCGGCACCAATATGTGGTTATTTTTACTAATTACCTAAAATTAATTTACACTAAATAAGTATAGAATAAGACTTCCCAAAACTTACGTAGATGCCATGCTAGGATTTCTCAAGGACGAGGCCATCATGAGATGTAGAAAACTGTGAACAAATAGCAGGTAGGTATGTAAGTACCAAACCATAGGCCAAATCATAAAATTGAAAACCTATTTCACAATTTTCAATACAAAAATGGCTACCAAATTGTACAACAGACCTTCGATATATAATAACAATAGGCACTCAGACATTGGGATGATAATTTCCGTGAATAGGCGGGCTTTGTTCGGTAAAGTAGTTCGGTCGTAGGTAGAATATGCTTGTTCAATTACTTTTATTGCTGTAAATACTACATTCATATACCTATTAGACAAATGTTGTCGTCAATGTTATCATGTAAATAAAAAAACTTCAATATTTTACCATTACCACACCACCACACCAAGTACTAAGCAATGTATACATGTTTTATATTCTTAATAGGCTTGGCTGTCATTTGTAGATCGAAGCCAGAAAGTTGACAACCAGTCTTACCAAGGGGGTATCGTGTTACCCAGCAATTGGGTTGTGCAGCCGCTCTGTGTGAAACACTGATATTCAATTGCATCCGGTTAGACTGGAAGCCAACCCGAAAAGCCTAGGCAGAAGATGATATTCGAATAGGCTTGCGTTTGGTGCGACTCACCTGATCTTAAGTGATGATGCGGTCTGAGGTGGAGCATGCTTGCCTAGGAAGTACCGGTATAATTTGCTATTTAAATTAAAAAATGACACTAAAATGCTGTTATTTTATCAAAATAACCTAATTACTATTATTTGGTTGCTTTTTGTTTAATGCTAAACCAAATAAAGTATACACACCCAGATATATACACCCATAATCTCAAAAAAGATAACCAAGATGAGGAAGAAATATTTCGATCATACAAAATTTATTTATTTACTAGCGGGCCTGGCAGACGTTGTCCTGCAACTCGACTATAGCGCCACCTGCCGGGTCAAATTGTGAATCTAAACCATTCTCATAAACTACTAGCACTTTCCCACGACTTCGTTCGCGTGATTATTGTTACGGATTCCTAAATTTTTGACAGTATAATATACCTAGTCTATAGCACTCAATGATAACGTAGCATGCAATTAATGAAAGAATTTTTGAAGTGAAAACTTCTTTAGCGGCGTTGAGCACTTTTTCTGTAATGGGTATAAAATCTTAAACTCGCGTCAGGACACGTGACCTGATCGAAAAAGCGTAAGACGGATGGAGAGTAGACAGCTATCCCCTCTCTACGGCGCGGCGAAAATGTATGCCTGGGCTACTAGTTAAAAGTGTTAAATTTTTAATGTAATATAAATTGTCATGTTTGTGTACGATAGCGCAATAAATGAATATTGTATTCTACCACATAAATGATAGTACTTTTATACTGATAAAGCAATTTGTGCAAAATTATTCCCTAACCATTCCAAAATATCTAACATGCTCAACGTTAATAATCAAGTTTTCACTTCTGCCGGCACTCCCGGAGTGCAACCCGTCGTTTTTTATATCGGACCATGGCCTGTAGACAAAATCCCTTTCTGTTAGCGTTAACGCCAACGGAAAAGTCAAATTGTATGGATAGTAGAGTCGTTGAAGATCGACCTTCACCCATCAGATAACTTGATCAGACATATTTTTTATCAAATATAATTTATTAACAAACACATGATAAGCCTACCTAGACATATTCTGTGTGTTAAAAACTATCAGTTGAGATGAAATTCATTTGGATATGAAAAGAGTGAAGGTGATGAAAGAAAATTTATTAAATAATTCAATTTAAAATAGCTATGAACACTTTTCGATAGGCAAGTTATCATAGGCATGTTTGTTAATAAATTATATTTGACTAGCGACCCGACCCAGCTTCGCATGGGCCTATAGCCTTCCTCGGTAAATGGACTATCCAACACAAAAATATTTTTTCAATTCGAACCAGTAGATCCTGAGATTAGCGCGTTCAACCAAACAAACAAACAAACTCTTCAGCTTTATAATATTAAATAATATATTAGTATAGATAAACAATATGTCTCATCAAGTTTTCTGATGGGTGAAGGTCGATCTTCCACGTCTCCTCTACTAGGAGTTGACGTTTGCTTACCAGATGTCCCGTGATGCAAATATGTCAACTGCAACAATTTGATTTTTCCGTTGGCGTTAAAACAGAAAAGGGATTTCGTCTACAGACCCAGTAGTTTCAGCAATTAGCACGTTCAAAAAACAAACAAACACTTCGATAAGTTCTTAGGTACTAAACACAAAAGGTTCTATTTACAACTACATAAAAGAAATAAGACAGACCGGTAGTGAAATTTTAAGGTAATTTATAACAACCACGAGGAATTGAAGTGGCCAATGTAGATGTGGTGTCGCGTTATATTGAGATGGTTTTTAACACGGGGGTACTCCATGCCATAGACCGGAGACCCAAATCACAGCTCCGTTCAGTAGAAAGAGTGACTCGGGTTGGCGTTCCGATGTGTAAGTGATTTCGTTTTTTCACCCATAATATTTTTTTTATCTTCGCTGCTTCATGTAAGTCAGTGAAAAACGGTTTAAATTCGAAAAAAAGATTGCGTAGTCGTATCAGTCGAAATAAAAAAAAGGACAAGTGTTTCATTTCGTACCTGTAAAACGTAATTGAGTACTAATTAGGGCTTTCAAATACCGGATTGTTTCAATACCGGTATCAGTACCGGTATTAGTGTGATCAATACCGTGATCAGGGTATTGAACACAAGTTCAATTAGGACATTTATTTTCTAATCGGTATACAATAAGGTTACTTTTGAAAATAATAATACAAAACTCTCTTATTAGTATAACAATTTGGTATTGATTGATCACATTTCTCAACAAATTTCAAACTTTATTTTATCTGAGGTGCTAGTAAGTGATTATTATACCTTGCTATTGACCTAATAGAAATACGTGAATGAGGTTTTTCCATCACATCTCATTTTCAAAATAAAGGTGATTAGTCAAAAGCACGATTTTCTTAAAAAAACATTATTTTCTGTTTACTTTTATTGATATTTTGATTGAAACGGCGAAGTTTTTATGGTACATCTGGCTTTTCTCTTGTAGTGAGATTCTGGAGTGTGTCTAACAAGTCTCCAACAGTAAAATTTCTGAGAGAAAAGCAGGCTCCCATCTTGCTTGAAAATGTTTTTCGATTGCAACTACATCTCGATGAAAGCGTTTCCCATGTTCATCGCTAACTGATCCCATATGTTCGGGGAAAAAGTCCAAAAATGAAATACGGAAATGACGTTTCATTGACATAATTATTGCATCCCACTTTACGGTAGCATTCCAACATCAGTATTATTCTTTGGCGGTCACCGGATTTGTTACCGGAGCAAATACTTTTTGTCACGTGAATAAAAGCGTTCCATACTTGTTTTTCAGTATGATTAAGGTGTGTTTGCTGAGATTATTTTATTTATAAGTAACAAATATACAATATTTACACGTTCCAACAATAAAAAAAAAGAAAAACCTATAACTATTAAACCTCAAACGGCTAAAGTATAGTCACCTTGGTGATAAC
The DNA here is from genome assembly GCA_947361185.1 of Charanyca ferruginea. NCBI lineage: Eukaryota > Metazoa > Arthropoda > Insecta > Lepidoptera > Noctuidae > Charanyca > Charanyca ferruginea. The sequence continues at coordinate 6,765,488 of OX376068.1, read as the reverse complement.
TTTATTTTCGAGCCGTTTGGGGTTGAATCCCTCGGGTCGTGGGGTCCGAGTGCTCATCTCCTTTTTAAGGAAATTTCCAAAAGGTTAGTTGACACTTCACGTGATCCAAGAGCTGGTTTTTACTTTGGGCAGAGGTTAAGCATTGCCATCCAACGTGGCAATGCAGTCAGTCTCTTGGGCACATTCCCAGATGACGGCGATGTGGAGGAGTTTTTTGATGCCTTATTATATTAGTTTATTTTTGGTTTAATAGTTATAGGATTTTCTTTTTTTTTATTGTACGTGTAAATATGATTAAGGTTAGATGTAAAAGACGAATCTTTAATCACGTTTTTATGTCCGGATCTACGAATACCTTTTCTTGATCTACGAGTATCTCAGTGAGCTTGGGAAACATTTGCTTGAGAAAGAAGAGAAATAGGAGCAGTCTTTGTGCTCGGAATTGCCTTGATTAGTGTTCCCTGTTTTCGTTGTGAGTCTCAAATGTCTCAATGTCGGGATTTAACGGAGGAACAGGAAAAAATGCCACTCTTGAAAGAAGTAATTCCATTGAGTGAGAACTTTGAAAATTGTCTTCTTTCGTACTGGTTCATCTTGTACTGCTACTACTGTTACGACAAACCGCTATACATTTATAATACTGTTTGCAATACCGTAATCACGGTATTGAGCCGTCAATACCGTAATTAAAAAAATACCAACATAAATCCGTGATTACGGTATTACGGGATCCCAGAATATCGGTATTGAAAGCCCTTACGTGCTAGCACCTCATGCCACTAAATATATCGTTTTATTTAAGTCAATCATTGAAAAGTGACAGAGACAGAATGATGATAAATACGAAGGTTGCCTTTCCACGAGAGATGTGTTTTTTATGTATGTTCGAGCATAACTCTGTCATATATAGACGAATTTGCAAAATTCTTTTTTTGTTCGAAAGGGGTTTATTCCGAAATGGGCCCATATAAATTTTACCAAAATTGATCTAGCCCTTTTTGAGAAAATCAACTAATTCCCAAAAAAATTACTTAGACGACGTATTAGTTTCTTCAATCTTTGGAGGATTTACAATCTCTTTTAAGTGTGTCGCCGTTTCTTAATTGATTTGGATGTTAAGGCAACACTAAAAAGCGAAAAAGAAAAAGTTTTTTCAAAGAAAAGAAAACCGCCTTCGAAAACTAAAAAGTGATAAATAACTTTAGCACAGAACACACATTACTTTCGAAAGTCGGTGGCGGTGGCTTTGAGTTTGTTGTTTTGTATTACCACCGACTTCCGAAAGTAAATAATGTGTGTTCTGTGCTAAAGTTATTTATTACTTTTTAGTTTTTGAAGGCGGTTTTCTTTTCTTTGAAAAAACTTTTTCTTTTTCGCTTTTTTCATAACTTTTTCATAACTGTAATTGGTAAGTTCCAAGCACTTTTTAGTGTTAACAGAACCAATATAATTAAGCTACTTTTGCACCAGACCCAAAAAGTGACAAGCTGTCATTTTAATTAATTTCTTCTCACCTGCTCAAATCACTACTTCCCAGCCGGTTATCAAGGTTAAGATTCGAAACATAAGTTCACGGGAAATCCGTTGGAGAAATGAACACCATTGTGTTTAAGCTTTAGTATTCAGAAGGCGATTGTACGGTCATGGTCACACGCACTGTTACATACATTATTTATAATGAAAGAGTGAAACTTGTGTATTGAACAATAAGTTTATTGCGATCAAAGGGATATTGACTAAGATGATGTCCGGGTAAAGTTTCAAATATATTTTAGAGTATTATGAAGACAGGCTGATTTCTAATTCACTAGCGATATTTCACGGGGGCGAGTACGTACCTATGAATAAAAAAAACTTTTGTTATGGGACCAAACGGACTCCAAAATTTGAAGGTAATTTCACAACCTGAATCAAAATGTATCAAAAAGCTCAGGTTTTTTTTTTCATATATAATATCTGAGTTGGTTCCACTGTATAGATAGGTAGTTAATTAAAAAGCATTCGAAGGTTAATATTTATTTACATCCGTATATATGCCGCGCGTATGGGACGCGCCATTGGCACTAACTGAACACAAACTCAAACTGTGTACGGTTATTGAGAAATTGCTAATTTAAAAACTGAATACTGTTTTTCCTATCCGACGCGTCCACTATCATCAAACGGAGGTTAAGATTTATGTTCGCCGTTTTAACAGCAGATGGTTCAAAAGGGACCTAAAGACAAAGGAATAGATGAAACTATTGTTTTGATGCGGATGTCTGAGTGATGGAAGAAGGCTAGAAGGGCAGAGTGTCAGAGTGTCAAAGGTTCGTCATCTCGACGTAAATATTCAAGAGAGGGAACGGGGTCACTCATTGTAGTTGCTGCAGGCGCTCAGTTTGCACACTCGACGATAGCTTGTACTACGTTATATTCTTGGGTATTATAAATCTTTTAGGAAATTCAGGTTGTATAAAAAAATACTTTTATTTATTGGAATAGGTACTCGTCACTGAATATTTTTTTTTTATGCTTGGATGCTACGCATATCAATGATTTTCTATAAGGTTTATGCAGCAAAAAGGTACAATGGCCTACCAGTCAACGCACGGACGGACGGATAGTGTAGTTATCTAGTCATAAGCGCACTAACGAATATAGATGCAATTTGTAATATCCCAGCTTCGGTACGACAAGGGTATAACTGCACTTTTAGTGGCAATACCCTTCATACTCCATTTAGATATGATGGTGTTTCTAAAGAACATTGGCATTTTTAATTAATTTTTATGATTTTTTGATAAATATATTGTCTAACCGAAGGAACGATATGCAGAGAAGACAATACAATTATCGTCACAGACATAGATATCCGATGGCCACAGAATTTGCTTTCAAAATACCCGTAACGTAATATTGAAACATGCTGAACAAATACTACAAAATGCATACCATTATTACTAGGCATAGACGATACTTCAAATTGAATGCGAAATTCAAAACGGGCGTTTCGTAAACGTGGAACGCGGTATCAGAATAGCTCAAACGATTTCCCGCGAATATGTTTTCCGAGCCACCAGACGAGCGAGATATTTGAATAAACTCATGCTATTAGAATTTTATATATTTTCAAATGAATATGCATTTTGTATCTAAATCATTGTAATACCAATATTTTTGGTAGGTATTGTCATAATATTTAATCGGAACATTAAAGTAATTATCAGCTTTATATCTTTTTGGAATCTGTCATTTATATATATTATACAGATACTTTTAGGGAAGCAAAGCCTTAGCATAATAAGAGTATGTGCGATTATTCACTACTAAAGTTATCATCATAATTGTGAGTACATACCTACATTTCAGAGAAATGTTTATTTTCTATCACGAATTGCTCAACGGTCACATAGATTAAATAAAAAAGCGCTTTGATTTTATCTTTTTAAAGTATGTATGTATACACTTAATTAAAATCTTAAAAGTTATAGGTAGGAAATACTTACCTTATAGTACGCCTATCTCAGAAAAATTAGATAACCGAAGGTTTTCTCCGATTTTTTCTATAAAACATTAAAGCACATTTAATAACACTTGAATACAATTGTTACACATGATATTTATACGAAAGGGGTATACAATTATAAAGTGTATAGATTCAACAGACTCATACCACTCGGCAATCAATATGATAGTGACAAAAATAAAAACATGGCTATCTCGATTAGTGTTTGAATTTCAAAGTGATTGCAATAAAGGAATTTTCAGCCAGATACCGATTTAAAATTTCTTTGTTTTGAATTCATATTCGGTTTTGTTGAACAGGAAGTAGGTATGATTTTGATTCGGAAGTCGTATAAATAGAAGACTTTCGATCAAAGCACTAGCAATATTATCTTTTAAAACTTTCTTTTAGCGATCGTGTTCAGAATTTATTACGAAATATTATGTTTAGAGTATTTTATTAGTTGCGACAAAGAAGACGACACTTGGCAACAGACATATTGTCTCCATTTGCGTTGTCACCGACACATTAATAATTAGTTACGTTGACTGTACGCGATTCGTTACAGAGAAAGTCACTAACACTTAGGTAGAGAGACAACAAAGACGTGAATGTTGAATTTAATGTGTTGAATTTTTCACAACATTCAATTTCGATTTTGCGGAACGTTTTTCTATAGTGCTAGCAAAAACAAGTTTGTTAAAAAAGATTTTAAAAGAATTACATTTAGGATGCATCCTGTCGTGAGATGGTTTTTAAAACCGGATAAGTGCTAGTCGGACTCGCCCACCGAGGGTTCCGTACATATTTGTAGGTACATATCCATACTTCTATACTAATCCATACTTTAATCTAATAGTATAAATGCGTTTTTTGCGACATAAACGGCCGTATCTTTTTTAAAGCATCAAGGGACCGTAAACGTGAGTATATGGTTTTAATTTCAACTCGATACCTCCACGCGTTCCCGAAATAAAGGGTCTTGACAGACAGACAGACGGACAACAAAGTGATCCTATAAGGGTTCCGTTTTTTCCTTTTGAGGTACGGAACCCTAAAAAGAACCAGACGAAGAATTAAGAAGAATGGATTGCTTGAAACGTAAATGCATAGGAACGAAGGCACTTACTCCCCTGTTTCTGGAACGAAATTTAACCTAAAATGAATGTGGCAACCGAATGAATGTGAATTTGTCATGCGCGCGTTCGCTGTTGTAAATTGGTTATTGATAATTCAGTCAACTAATTACAGTAGCTAGTCCGCTTGACATTTTCTCACATAAATGCGTTTGAGAAGATGTCAGCTGATAAATTGCTTATAATAAAAATACGCACAGCACCGATCCTTCATTGAAATTCGATCCAGACTATCCCCTTGCAGCCCTCGTCTAGCTACGCCCTAAGCTGAGGTCCATACCCCGCAGGGGCTGCCGAGGCCCGCCACCCACGGGTGCACTTAACGTGTTGTCGCCTAGCTTATAAGTTTTTTGCCCTGGCTGGAGGTTTTAAATTTATGGCACCATAGGAAAGTCCGGTTAAGAAGCCAATCCTAAAAAAAAGATCGCAAATAATTTGGGATAAGTAGGATGATCACAATGTTTGTTTCTAATCGTGTTTATTCCAGGTAGATAGAGTTTAAAATTGAATATCGAAGTTTGAAATAGTTAAATTTAAATTCACTAGGGTCCATGTGCAATGGAACTGCTTCTTTTGTTCCTTTTGTTTGGAAATGAATTCAGTGAAACAATGTGTATAAGTTTTATTTGAATGAATGGGAATGATGCATCTGCTGGTTCGTTATAGTTTTATCAACTCTGTCTCGCGTGTGCCGTCTGTTTTCATTGCCTCTTTGTCAAATAAGTATGTTATAAATATATGTTTCGAAGTAGTTTTTGTTGAAATGGAATATATTACTCTTCGTGTGCACTGTTGCGTATACTTTCTGGGGAAATTTTGTTATGTTTATTTACATTTCAGTGAATATGTTGATGTTCTATAACGTTGTCGGTTCGAAAGAGTTAAAGTATTTTTAAAATATATCTATTCAGTGTTAATAATAACATTCTTTATTCTTAAGTTTGATTATTTTTGATTATTTTTGAATGATATAAAGTTGAAAGAAGACATGAATAAGCAACAAATAATCTATTTTTTTTAATGTTCTAATAGGCTTACGTTTGGCCGCAACTCACCTGGGCCTCAAGTCTGTTATTACAATAGTGTCAGAATGGTCTATCATTGATTTCATAATTGTTGATTTTGACAAGTTTGGTAATCTACTAATATAATGGCGTCATTATGACTTTCGAATGGTCAACCACTGACACACCATTGAAAGAAATGATATGGAATGGTAATCTCGTACAAAATGACAACTGAATGACTGACTTAAGCGGTAATCTGCTAAAATTTTGAAAGTTCCTTTGGTCAGTGACCTACCATTAGAACGTCATTGTGCAGTCATTGTTTTTAATTCGACCGACCAATGATCGACCATCATGAACTTAGCAGATTACGAACTTTTAGCAAAATGTCAATGGGATCGTGTTGGAATGACGAAATTATGAAAATGGCTGATTTGGCCCCCTGATCTTGAATTATGCTAAGGCCTGAGGTGGAGCACGCTTGCCTAGGATGAACCGGTTCACTCGTGCCTTGAACAGAAGAGCTCCTTTTTGTGGGAACAATTCTGAAATGAGAAAAAGACATTTTTTCCATACATTTTAATCGTATTGTTTGTAGCGCATTTTTGAAGGAAGTAGCTGTCTTTCTTTTGTCAAAATGAGGGGGTTGATCTTATCATAAAAAATATTGCTTGCATGAATACTTTTAAAGTTTTAACCCCACAAAGAAGAGTGATTTAAAGTTAGCCTACCTGTAGCTTTCAAGATTAGTAGGTAGGCAAGACCCAGACCAAAGCAATCAGCCAACACGAGAACATCGCTCATCTATTTCTCAACAAATCCTATTATCTCCAAGTAACACCTAGTTACCTACCTACTTATTGCAGCATTTATCATTCTGTTTATCAAACAAACATAACTAGCAATGCAATATCCAGAGATCCATTGTTATATCATATTACTTAAGCCGTTACCAATTAAATTCGTGTGCGAATTACGATCACATCTAGTCACGTTATCTTGTGGGCGGCAACCATGTTGCGAAGTGTATTAAAACTTGCGCTCGCGCATCATTTCTCACGATATGACGGATTACGACGGCTATGGAGAGCACGCGATCTACCAAATCATAGACTAATTAATTGTATAGTATTTATGTTGAATACCTTTTACATTTATTGTGAACGTAAAAATATGTGTGTACCACAGATGTGCTGAGAAAATAAAATGTATAAATTATTCTTGTAAACTACCTAATTGAAATGCCGACAGTATAGCGCAAATAAATGGATTCTGCTTTAGTGATCTTCTATACGTATATGTAGGATCGTCAGGAGGAGCGATCGAGGAGGAGTGCCGAGCACGTCGTCAGGGTCATCGTCATCGTCATCGTCAGGACTATAGGAGTTCCCATTATCCCATTAGGGATAAACAAGACCTGTAAAAAAAATTACACACTGTTAGTTAAGAAAACACAATACAAATGGTAATCAGTAACAAAAATATAGTAAGTTAAAGGTACAGCAACAATACAGTTAATCGAACAGACCATTAAGGTCCCACAGTTCGTACAGTGGCCAAGCCACCCAATGATAAACGAACAAACCCTTAAGGTTTACAGTTCGTACAGCATCCTAAGCCACCCAATGATAAACGAACAAAACCCGTAAGGTTTATAGTTCGTACAGCAGCCTAAGCCACCCAATGATAAACGAACAAACCCTTAAGGTTTACAGTTCGTACAGCAGCCTAAGCCACCCAATGACAAACGAACAAACCCTTAAGGTTTATAGTTCATACAGTAGCATAAGCCACCCAAATACAAAGTGTATCGTGTGACGGCGGTCTGTGTCTGTGTTTCTTAACTGTACTGGTGGCCTTATTGCTCTCCTGGAGGAGAGTAATAGCATCGTCAGGGTCGGTCAGAGTATGTCTCGGTCATCGAGTCTTACTAATACGGGAGGGAGTGTACCGGGCGGCCGATACGATTAACGGGTTAGAGTGCTTCTCAGCAGTGTCGAAGAAGCGCTTGGCGGAGCGTTTCATGAACTGCTGGATGGTAGGTATTTTTAGATCGAGATGGAGGTTCTCGTTGCGAAGGTAAAAAGGGGCTCCTGTGCTTCTTCGCAAGAAACGGTTTTGGAGGGTCTGCATCCTATGGAGACGGTATGGTTTCGCGTGTGCGAATACAGCACAGGCGTACGTCATGATGGGACGAATGCACGCCGTGTAAATGCGCAATTTGCACTTAAGTGACAATTTGCTGCGTGCATTCAACATGAAGTAGAGCCTACCGAGAGTGAAAGCGGCGCGCGAACGCACCGTCTTTATGTGCTCTCCGAAAGTAAGATGGTGGTCCAGAATCACACCTAGGTATTTGGCTTGCTTCTCCCAAGGGATAGGCTTACCGAACATGGTTATCGGACTGGGCAGGTAATCTGCTAAAATTTTGAAAGTTCCTTTGGTCAGTGACCTACCATTAGAACGTCATTGTGCAGTCATTGTTTTTAATTCGACCGACCAATGATCGACCATCATGAACTTAGCAGATTACGAACTTTTAGCAAAATGACAATGGGATCGTGTTGGAATGACGAAATTATGAAAATGGCTGATTTGGCCCCCTGATCTTGAATTATGCTAAGGCCTGAGGTGGAGCACGCTTGCCTAGGATGAACCGGTTCACTCGTGCCTTGAACAGAAGAGCTCCTTTTTGTGGGAACAATTCTGAAATGAGAAAAAGACATTTTTTCCATACATTTTAATCGTATTGTTTGTAGCGCATTTTTGAAGGAAGTAGCAGTCTTTCTTTTGTCAAAATGAGGGGGTTGATCTTATCATAAAAAATATTGCTTGCATGAATACTTTTAAAGTTTTAACCCCACAAAGAAGAGTGATTTAAAGTTAGCCTACCTGTAGCTTTCAAGATTAGTAGGTAGGCAAGACCCAGACCAAAGCAATCAGCCAACACGAGAACATCGCTCATCTATTTCTCAACAAATCCTATTATCTCCAAGTAACACCTAGTTACCTACCTACTTATTGCAGCATTTATCATTCTGTTTATCAAACAAACATAACTAGCAATGCAATATCCAGAGATCCATTGTTATATCATATTACTTAAGCCGTTACCAATTAAATTCGTGTGCGAATTACGATCACATCTAGTCACGTTATCTTGTGGGCGGCAACCATGTTGCGAAGTGTATTAAAACTTGCGCTCGCGCATCATTTCTCACGATATGACGGATTACGACGGCTATGGAGAGCACGCGATCTACCAAATCATAGACTAATTAATTGTATAGTATTTATGTTGAATACCTTTTACATTTATTGTGAACGTAAAAATATGTGTGTACCACAGATGTGCTGAGAAAATAAAATGTATAAATTATTCTTGTAAACTACCTAATTGAAATGCCGACAGTATAGCGCAAATAAATGGATTCTGCTTTAGTGATCTTCTATACGTATATGTAGGATCGTCAGGAGGAGCGATCGAGGAGGAGTGCCGAGCACGTCGTCAGGGTCATCGTCATCGTCATCGTCAGGACTATAGGAGTTCCCATTATCCCATTAGGGATAAACAAGACCTGTAAAAAAAATTACACACTGTTAGTTAAGAAAACACAATACAAATGGTAATCAGTAACAAAAATATAGTAAGTTAAAGGTACAGCAACAATACAGTTAATCGAACAGACCATTAAGGTCCCACAGTTCGTACAGTGGCCAAGCCACCCAATGATAAACGAACAAACCCTTAAGGTTTACAGTTCGTACAGCATCCTAAGCCACCCAATGATAAACGAACAAAACCCGTAAGGTTTATAGTTCGTACAGCAGCCTAAGCCACCCAATGATAAACGAACAAACCCTTAAGGTTTACAGTTCGTACAGCAGCCTAAGCCACCCAATGACAAACGAACAAACCCTTAAGGTTTATAGTTCATACAGTAGCATAAGCCACCCAAATACAAAGTGTATCCCTCGCTAGCAGCAAGCCTATACAGCTATGTGAATATACAGCAGCGCTGTACCAGGTAAACCGACAGTACTGTCGGGAGCAGGAACTATTTACTGAGTCGAATCCGAGGATCGACTGCCATACTTACGTTTTTTTTTTTCGGATTGGCATCTCGCAGGTCAACCTTGAACCAAGGAGGTTGTCGGCTGCTTAACCGGACTTTCCTGTGGTGCCTTAAAAATTATTATTTTTAGGGCCTCCAGCCAGGGCAAAAAGCTTACAAACTAAGCGACTACACGCTAAGGGCACCCCCTGTGGGGTACGAGCCTCGGCTTAGGGCGTCGCTGGGAGAGGACAGCAAAGGGACAGGCTGGATCGGATTTCAATTATTTAGGGACGAATTTAAAACTACGGGCTCAGCGGCGCGGGCTGGCACGAGCAAGGGTCGGGTAGGGGACGTACGGGGTCGTCGCGGCGGGCCTCGGCGGCGAGGACGGAATGACGGCGGTCTGTGTCTGTGTTTCTTAACTGTACTGGTGGCCTTATTGCTCTCCTGGAGGAGAGTAATAGCATCGTCAGGGTCGGTCAGAGTATGTCTCGGTCATCGAGTCTTACTAATACGGGAGGGAGTGTACCGGGCGGCCGATACGATTAACGGGTTAGAGTGCTTCTCAGCAGTGTCGAAGAAGCGCTTGGCGGAGCGTTTCATGAACTGCTGGATGGTAGGTATTTTTAGATCGAGATGGAGATTCTCGTTGCGAAGGTAAAAAGGGGCTCCTGTGCTTCTTCGCAAGAAACGGTTTTGGAGGGTCTGCATCCTATGGAGACGGTATGGTTTCGCGTGTGCGAATACAGCACAGGCGTACGTCATGATGGGACGAATGCACGCCGTGTAAATGCGCAATTTGCACTTAAGTGACAATTTGCTGCGTGCATTCAACATGAAGTAGAGCCTACCGAGAGTGAAAGCGGCGCGCGAACGCACCGTCTTTATGTGCTCTCCGAAAGTAAGATGGTGGTCCAGAATCACACCTAGGTATTTGGCTTGCTTCTCCCAAGGGATAGGCTTACCGAACATGGTTATCGGACTGGGCAGAGAGGGAGACGAACGCGGTTTGGAAAAGAGTACTGCCTGACTCTTGATGGGGTTTACCTCGATTCTCCATTTCCGGAAATAAGCGCCTAAGGCTTTTGCCGCGGATTGGAGGGTACGAGCTATGCAGTCTGGGTTACGACCCGAGTAATAGATGGCCGTGTCGTCAGCGAATAGAGCCAACTGGGCCTTTTTATCTTTGGGGATGTCGCTGGTGAACAGCGTGAAAATGAGGGGGGATACTACGGAGCCCTGAGGGACGCCAGCGCGTATCGGGTGGGGTGAAGAGAGCGCACCCTCGATGCGATAGCGAAAGGTGCGATTCGACAAAAAGTCACGCAAGATGAGCACGAGACGATCTGGCACTCCGAGTTGGTAAAGCTTGTATAGTAAGCCGTTGTGTCAGACTTTGTCGAATGCTTTCGCTATGTCAAAGAAGAGCGCACCCGTCATCAAGCCACGCTGAAAACCAGCGCTTATGTGCTCGACGATGCGGTGGACTTGTTGGACGCAGCTGTGTTCGGTTCGAAAGCCAAACTGCTCGTCGGGAATGAGACTCTTTGCTTCAGCAAAGTCTTTGAGTCGCTTATAAATAAGCCTCTCGTAGATTTTGCCTAGAACATTGAGTAGACTAATGGGACGGTAACTGGTGGGATCAGACTTGGGTTTGCCTGGTTTCGGAATGCCGATAACGGTGGCCTCTTTCCATGCCTGAGGAAAAATGTTGTTGCTTAGAGCGCCATTGAAGATGGCGGTCATTAGCATTATGAGATGGGCGGGGAGGAGTTTGAACACCTTATTGGTGATACCGTCAGAGCCAGGGGCTTTCCGGGGTTTGAGCCTCTTGATGATATCGTGCACTTCGTCGGGAGTGACAGGAGGCAGAGGATAATCAGGGTCTTCAACGGGTGGGAGAGAGGCTCTACGTTCGACTTCGGCGTCGACCTCAGAAAGGTGAGCTTCGTCTACTGGTTGAGCGCTGGGGGTGCATTGAGACTCTAGGCTGTCGGCTAGACATTCAGCCTTTTCATCGTTGTCGAAGGCGACGCTACTGTCGGAACGAATGAGAGGGGGCATGGAGGCCTCGTTAGAAGAACGGAGCTTCCTCTGGAGTTCCCATAAGGCTAGGTGGGTGGGCTCGAGTTCGCTTAGTGTCTTGTCCCAGCGGCTGGAGCGCAGCTCCTCGATGCGTTTCTTTACAGCACGCTGTAAAGAGCGCATGTGAGCCTTGTTCGCATCGCAGGGGAAGGCACTGTACGCACGGACGGCCGCGTTCTTCTCGGTCAACAGATCACGCACATCGTCAGGCAGTTTCCAGCGATGATCGCTCATCGCCGGAACCTCCCTTGAACAATCGTTCAAGACGGATTGTACATGATTTGTGAACGAGTCGATCGCGCCCGTCGTGTCTGCGACTGTCACCAAGTGGTCGGGGATAGCGTCCAAGTGAGGCGACGTGGTGGATTGTAGGCTTTCGCTTACTTTCCTCCAGTCGGTAATAATTTGGGTCGGAGGGGGCTGGCTAGGGTCAGAGGGACCTGAACGGGGAGCTAGTTCTAATATCACTGGACGATGGTCGGAATTAAGCTCGTGTAGCGTCTCTATAGATTGCAAACGGAGGTTCACATTCTTGAGCAGCGCTATATCGAGGATGTCGGGAAGATGGTTGGGATCGTGGGGGAAATGAGTGGGAGTCATCGGGGCGATGACGTCGAAGTTCAGTTGAGAACAGAGGTTAAACACGATCCTACCTCTGGAAGAGGTCCTGTTACTATTCCAGGAGGGATGTTTGGCATTGAGATCGCCCGCCAGTAAGACGGAGTCACCCAGGCCAAGAAGAGCAGAAAGGTCATCCTTGAGGAGGATAGGATCATCCTCCGATGGTTATGGAGGGACGTATGCTGATATAATATAATAGTTAACGGCTGATGACCGGTCATGCCGAGCCGACAGACAGAGACCTCGAGGCGAGCGAGGGGAGGAGGGTCCATAGGAATGCAGTACAGAGCATTTCTATAGTATATTAGGGTACCGCCCTTGTGACAACGAGACCTATCATTGCGAACTATACGGTAGTTGGCAATATTCGGGTCACGATGATGGGGCTTAAGAAAGGTTTCCTGTATGAGGAGGATATCAAGTTGATGGTCGCGGAGGAAATTGGCGATCTCATCACGTTGGTTAGTAATGCCATTGGCGTTAAAGAATCCTAACTTAAGGGATCGGGGTTTATTAGTACACGGCCTTTCCTTATCCATTGGATTAGCAAGGGTAAAGTTTATCTAGGGCTTGCGTAATCTCCGGATACGCTTTGAACACCTTAAGGATGTCGCTAATATTTGCTTTACACGCGAGTATATCCCTAGCCATAGCTTCAGCAGCGGGGTTGCGGTAAATTTGGTAGGCGAGGTTGATGACTTCGCCTATCCTCTCGGTAGGGAGAGATGCAGGTACGCGGGAGGCTGAGGGCGCGGTTGAAACGGCGGGGGCGGCCTTAGATGGGGCGAGGGCGGCCTTAGGAGCGGCGGTGGCGGCTTTAGGAGCGGCGGGGGCGACCTTAGGTAGGGGGGGCGTGGTCGCGGAGGCTAGGTTCGGCGCGGGGACTGGCGAATCCATCAGCGCTGGCATGGGCAGAGATTGGGAGGGCCTCAATGCAGGGAACGCTCTCTGATGATTCAGCGAGTTCCATGGGGAGGGCCTCTGAGGGCTGAGACGCTCGGGCATCTCTGAGGAGGGAATCTTAACAGAGGGGCTTTCCTTTTGTTGACGAGCGTTCGCACGCTTGGTCAACTTGGGAGAAGAGGATTTTGGGGCTTTGGGGCAGCCGCGGTAATTGGCGGGGTGACCTGATTGGCCGCATAGCACACAGCTGGGAGGTTCTGTGCACAGATTGCGGTCTTTCGGACGGGGACAGTCAGCAGTTGCGTGCTCACCCAGACACTTGACGCATCTAGGGGTCGCGTAGCAATTGCGTTGGGCGTGACCGTAAAGTTGGCAGCGGTGACACTGTCCAACCGTATCGGATTTATAAGGCCTCTCGATAGAGATGCCCGACAAGTGACATGCCGACTTTACTTTAAAGATCGGATGGTGGCCGTCGGTGTGATCGCACACGACAAGAACCGAGTCGTATGCAATCGCACCCCTAGCTTTGTGCAGACGATGCACAGCGGATACTGGGACATTTTGCGACTGAAGGTCGGCGAGAATCTCTTCCGTTGAGATTTCTTTGGGGACGCGTCGGATTACCACACGGGTGGGTTTATCATCGGGCAGGGAATAAGTGTGGAACGAAATGTTCCTCACTTTTAACAGGGATGTAAGTTCCCTGTGGTCGTTCACCGTGGGAACTTGAACTTTGATACCCTGTTGGGTCGAGCGCGCGTTTGTGTATTTGATCTTACGATCGTTACACAATTTGGACACGTCGGTCCACTTCGCCTTGTCCTGGATGAACAAGGGAGGCGGGGCGGGTAGTTTCTTTTTTGAAACCGAAGGATTGGGGGCAGCAGTGGACATGGGACTAGCGGGACGGCTGCCCTCTGGACGAGAGGTAGCTGGGACGGGGGGGGCCGAAACCGAGGGGGTGGAGGAGGGGGTGGGCGCGGCTACGGCTTTCTTGGCCTTGGTGGCCTGAGAGGGACTCTTACCCTTCTTTCTCTTGCCTCCCGGACCGACAACTTGGTAGTCGTCGTCCGAGGACGCGGAGGCAGAGTGGGCTTCCTCAGAGTCGGAGTGAGATGGCTCAGAGACAGGGACAGAGGTATCCATTGTTTCTGAGAAACATGGCGACGCAGAGCGCAGCTGCGTGGGAACAATGGTCGCGGGAACAATGGGCTTGGAAACAATGGGTTCGGAAACAATAGGTGTTTCCGCGTACGGGCTTGTTGTCTTAATTGACAATAGGGACGGGATTTGCGGTGGCATAGAGGATGCCGCCACAGGTGTGCCTTCGTTGGCGTTATCGGGGGAAAAGGGGCTATCTAATATGTCACTGAAGTCAGCGACGCTAGCTTCGGCTGCTTTTCGGGACGCGGATGAGTTCTCTAGCCATGTGTCTAGATCGGCATGGAACTTGGCGCTTTGCCATAAGCGGGCCTTGACGTACGCTAATATATCAGCGTCCGACATGGTCGGAGGGAGAGTTAAGTTGGGGAGGGAATTTTGGGAGATTTAACTCTCAGGGAAGCCTAAATTAAACCTAACACCTAACTCTAACTCCCCGGGTGGAGTGGCCCGGGGATGTGTAACCCTCCCTGTCGGGTGTAGACAGGGAGGTGAGTACCTATGGGTGAGCCCTAAGCTTGTAAACCCGTCGCCAGTCTTATTGTGCGAACGGGGCCCTAGCCAGTCTAGTGCGAAGGGTGTAGACACGCCCAACCGACACTAGGTGTGTAGCTGTGGAAAACTATCCATACTTACGGAGTGCACGCTCTTTTATAAGGCGATGCCCCCCACCTTGCAACCTCTCCTTAACAAGTCTGCCCAATGACGCACGGAAGTGCATCACGCGTTTATTTGATACAAAACAATAAAATGTGCTAAATCAAATATGATTTTATCATAAAGTAATCAAATAACACAATAATAATTGTAATGAATAAACAATAGTGATTTCATAAAGTAATTCGTTTTACATTCAAAGTAACGTGTAAACAATTGTTTTGTATAAAACAATCGATAACAATTATCGAAATAAAGTAACCACAAATAAAGTGTGCACACACAATAAATCATGTTTCGAATTAATAGACAATAATTGATAATAAAATCACATAAATTAACAATAAGAAACACAAATCATAACAAATTTAGTTAACACCCACAATATTGTGATTAATAAACTGCAGTCTCCGACATATAAATAAAATTGAAGTGTCTGGTTGTAATATCAAAATAACAGGTTTTTACTAAATGCATACATATGAAAGTATATAGTAGTATATAGGGTACTTATGTAAAAAAAACAATTTAAAAAAAATTTGTCTGTCTACCTGTCTGTCTGTCTGTTTGTTGGTTCCGACTAACTCTGAAACGTCTGGACCGATTTTGACTGGACTTTCACTGGCAGATAGCTGGTGTTTTAAGGAGTAACTTCATCATTATCATCATCATCAGCCTGAAGACATCCACTGTTGAACAAAGGCCTCCCCCATAAGGGGGGCGGGGGGGTTACCATAATCCCCACGCTTGGCAGGCGTCTCGGAAGCCGCTGCTGTCCGACTTCCGGATTTTCCCTTACTCGCCTTCGACGACACCCTCGGAATAAAATGGGGGAGTAGGTACTATTCTAGCACGGACGCCCCACGGGGAAGGAGTAACTTGTAATGCTTTTATTAAAAAAAAGAGCATTCCGCGATAAAAAAAAGAACCCCGTTGATGACTGACGATCACGCGAACGAAGTCGGGGTTATCAGCTAGTTTTAAATAAATAATTGAATTTATTAACAATCATTCTACTTTCTATCCACATTTTGATCACGATGACATAATGTACCTAAGGTTGCGGCGCGCCCTTATATTTTGTGACGAAGAACTGAAATTACAATTAAATAACGCCGAATCTTTACAATGAACTGACCACTAGTTAATCACCACGACTTCATCCGCGTGAATGTCGGTTATGGCAGAAAAAGACAAACTCGCGCATTAAAAAGAACCTTATGTCCTTATGTTCTTAGAGTTCAAACTTAGTCCGTACCAAATTTCATCAAAATCGGTTCAGGAGTTTAGCCATGAAGGCGTAACAGACAAACCCACTTTCGCATTAGTAATATTAGTATGCATGGATTGATAACGAGTTTTTTTTAACCGGATTCAAAAAGGAGGAGGTTATCAATTCGGATGTTTATATATATTATTTTTATGTATGTTCGGGCATAACTCTGTCATATATAGACGGATTTGCAAAATTATTTTCATTCGAAAGAGGTTTCTTCCGAAATGATCCCATATAAATTTTACCAAAATTGAACCAGCCCTTTTTGAGAAAATCAACAAAATCCCAAATAGAATACTTAGATGACGTTTTAGTTTCTTCAATATTTGGAGAACTTACAACCTCTTTTAAGTGTGTCGCCGTTTCTTAATGGATTTGGATGTTAAGGCAATACTAAAAAGCGAAAAATAAAAAGTAAAAAAAAAAACCGCCTTCAAAAACTAAAAAGTGATAAATAACTTAGCACAGAACACACTTACTTTACTTTCGGATGTCGGTGGCAATACAAAACAACAAACAAAAAGCCACCGCCACCGACTTCCGGAAGTCAAGTAAGTGTGTTTTGTGCTAAGTTATTTATCACTTTTTAGTTTTTGAAGGCGGTTTTCTTTTTTTTTTTGAAAAAAACTATTATTGATTACACTCGATTGAATATTATCAATATCAATCTAGTGTAAGGCTGCGTTTCCACCAGATATGTCCGGGAATGCGTAGCGAGGGATGTGTGTAATAATGACCAATGATACCGCTTCCACACCTACGACACTCCATACAAACAAAACGATTTAATTACCTACACTACTATCAAAATAACAGACTGTACAAATCAGTGCGTGTGTGTGCGTGAATTAAAAGCAGTTTCGAGAGCACGTTCGACTCGGGAAGAGGTGAGGAACAGTGCCATGTTTCGGAGGGAAGCGGGGCGTGTCGCTACTATACAGTAGTATTAATACTTATACTGTGCAGCTACATTGTCATAACTTGTACTAAGCTAGCGTTGTCATTGGCTAGTTTAACACACATTCCTCGCTGCATATTTTTGTCGGAAACGCAGCCTTGTTATTATAACTATACAACAGTAAAATTACGTCCAGAAGGTAGATACTAGCATTGCAAAAAGTACGGTTAGAAAGCTCCACTTCAAATAAGATCAAAAATTCAAACATGATTGTGCAAACATGTGCAACAAAAATATTTGCATATAAACGTGAAGAATTTGGTGAAAAAATGTGTTTCCGTAAAAAATAATCTGTAATTATATGTAACAGCGTGTAATCCGCCATTACCGCAGATTTTATTGTTTGGAACATGTATCTTTTGTAACACTATGTACACAGATGTATGTCATTGGTCCAGTTAGATGTCAAGCGTTGTTTTTAGATAGAATTTTTAATGATACATGTATTGAGGATCAAAAAATAATGCTTCACAAAAAATTGTTGGTGATTGGAGCTACCTACCCAAATAATGCTTGTAGTAGGGGACTCCGCTCTTCCATACTTAAGAGCGCGTATTCGATTCGTGACGAAAACTTCATGCTTTTGAGTTTTGCCCAGAGCAGTATCGTAATTATGTGAGCAGATTATTTAAAGACAATTTACAGTTTTAGAAAGATTAAGTCTTGATTTAGACAGCTACAGAGTAAAAGTATAATTTTTAATTATGGTTTTTTAAAGCGAAGACAATTCTTTCACATCGTTTTACGAAAATAGACGTCAGAGTTAACTTTCAAGATCAATACAACCATTACAATATGCAAAAATATTTGGTTTTATGCGTTTTTCCAATAGTATATACAGTCATAAAGACAGCTACAGAGCGAAAATTACGAAAATATTACTATTATGTATTATAAAACAATGTTGAAAAAGTAGAAAATCGGTTCACTTTGTAAATTTTTTTTCACCAGTATTTGAATAAAAACATAACTGATATATTTATTTTATGAAAGTAAAAGTTATGCTTAATATACAGAATATTTTTCAGTCCGTTATATGAGCTCATTTATTTTAGACAATTATTTTAAAAAGCACTGTAAAACATCGCCCGCTTTGGTTTGCCGATCAATTTCAATGATTCGTGCTTATTTCGTGCATATTTTTTTTTCTGATGCACACAAACAGACCATTGTATTGGACTAGTGTGTGTCAATGCTGCTACGCCGTTCTAGCAATCGTTTTGATTTTGAGTTGCACTAAATCGAATACGCGCCCTTAAAGACATTATTATTTTATATTATCTTGTCTTTGTCTGGGTATTTGTGTGTGTGTGTGTGTGTGTGTGTTTTGAAGGTTGATTAATATGTTTAGCAGCTAGGAATTATCATTTCGACATCAGTTGACATCAGGTATCCTGGCTTGGAGACCTGGATTACAATTAGGAGAAGTTTCTGTGCATCAACGGGATGTTAAAATGATATATGGATTGCAATTACTTATTGCTATTATTCAATGCCCGTGAGGTGTACGAGCAAGAATAGCGTGAATAGCGCCTACCCATTTTATTTTATCTCGAAGGTGTCGTAGACTACTAAGGCTACTAAGGGAAAACCCGGAAACATCTTCACTGCGATCCGCAGTCGCCTGCCAAGTGTGGGGATTATGGCAAACCCAATGATTATACAAAATGCCCCGATGGTCTCATCGTTGCAAGCGCGACTTCCGAGTCTGGTTCTGGGCTTATTCCCAGGTCGTGCCAAGTTTTATTGGAATTTTCCATTACGAATTTCTGAGTAGCAGTCGGGAGTTTGAAAGTAGATGATATGACACTCCTGTGCCTAGGAAAGCCGTTGGTCCTGCACTAGATCTGGCGGATTGCCGTCCTATCGAACTATAAGATTACGGGAAGAGAGAGTGCACCTGTATTTGCGCACACGCTTGTGCACTATTACTATATTTCCCCACTATCAATCGGTTGCGAGAATAATAATATTAATTATTAAAAAAATATACTCAATACATAGTCTAAAAGATAGATTAGAACCTAACAATGTGTTCTAATAGTCGTCATTCATTAAGTACCAAACAAAGCCATTATATTCAATACAAAATAACCTTGACATCATCAACAAAAGTAGTGCCTAAGAAAAATGTTTAATAACATTCTCCGGTGTATATCATTTGATTGAGCCACGGCTTCATCATGAGAGTGTTGAAAATTTTAATGAGAGCGGCAATGTGCTCTGTGAATCTTAATGCCCCATTGTTGAGTATGACCGACGTAAATTAGTGCTATTTTTTTTACGAAATAAATATTTGTCTTTAAACGAGGTGTTACAATAGATTAAATAATCGTACATAATTTTGTAATTTATGACTGTGTCACTTTGTAGTATTTTTTTCTCACATTGGCAAAAAAGAGCACAGTGCAAAATAATTTTAGAAGATTGTATACAAAGTTGAATCTGCAGTATCGCCATGTTCATGAACGGGTGCTTTCAGTTGAGATTGATCATCTCATAACTGCCTTAGCATACCTACATTGTTTTCACATACATACTATACAAGAACATTGTAACCAGGATTTTATATAAACTTGGTTAAAAAGAGTGTCAGTGAAGTTTTTTTGCTCGTTCTTCACCATAGAGACATAAAGTACGTAATGCTACAGCGCGTAACCTAAAAAACCTGAAGCTAAAAATCTAGGTCTCTATCACAAAATAAAAATTGTGATAGAGACCTAAGTACCTAGATTTTTTTAGCTTCAACTATTTGTCTAACTAACCGACGCCTTGACAATTCAAAAGTGCCTGTAACCTGTTTAATTGAAATAAATGTGCCTTTGACCAAACATAGGCCAATCTTTGACCAGTCCGATTTTCTGGAACAATAAAATGCCATGTTTTCTATTTTTTCATAAGAGCAAGAACTTGCTAGAAGTTGATTAGTTCAGAGTAAATAGCAAATAAATGTATAATGTCATTCATGCTGAATTAAACTTGCATATTATGTTTGTCTTATATTACTATTACTACCTCGGTTATTTTAAATTTATTTTGAATTGTCTAATTTCATTGTCACTAGACCTCTTTTAACGTGCACAACTTGTTACATTGTTCTCACATTGTACCCCTAGATTCAACATGAATGATGTAACCTAAATTTGTAACATTCTATTGATTTTAAAAGAGTGTTCATGGAGTTTCTTGCTCGTTCTTCCCCAAAGAAACCTACTATTTGGAACGAGCAACTAGCTGCAACTTTTTGACTGACTGACTCCTTGACAATTCAAAAGTGCCTGTAAATGGTTTATTTGAAATAAATGATTTGAGTTTGAGTTTGAGTTCCGTCGCGACGAGGTAGGTACTGAAAAGGTTCTATCAACCTAGCCAAAAATAAGTCTGGCCGAAATGGTTTTCTAAGTTTTATACAAATGCGAATTCCAGAAGGGATTTAAATCTATATTATAGAATTCGAATTTAAATGAATTCCTTTTTTATATGGGCACTTTGCTTGTTGGGCTCCCGTGGTGAGCACGTCAATTGAATATAATAGATAAATCTGATGTTTCAAGTGTATATTTATTTAGCCCCCAAATCTGGTACCGTGATCACTCGGTGCAGTGATCACAGATACATAATATTAGCTCAACTCTGCACTTAGCAGACACAATAGTTAAACAATTGGCCGACAGTTTTTCGGCCGACGGACGGTTATACGATAGGTACCCACCATAAATATCTACCATATTAAAGTCAAAAGTAATTTCCAGAAGAATTTTGACCAAATAGCAGCTTTTATTCCCCAGCCAGATATCATAAGTTAAAAAATGTCCGGGCATACATTTTCCGTTTACCTTCACGAGGTAAAGCATAATGTAACATTAAGTTCAAAATGGAATTACTGTTTAAATAACGCGAGCTTCCAGACTTTCGGTTGCGTTCGAGTAATGAGCAAGTTGTAAGTAGGTTGCATTAGGGAACTGGGGACACAATGTTTGGCCATTTTCCAGAACTGTAATACTCCTATTATTACTGCTTGGTTGATAATATTATGTGCTTTAGTGTGGTAAACTTGTGATCACGTCGTGTTCTTAGTTGAGAAGTTTATTTTGCAATGCTACGTATGGTTTTTGCCCTTGTATAATTGTAGTGCCTAATTACAAGATCCCTTGTCTTCTTAAGCTGAGTTCAGACCGCGTTCAGCTCAAATGAACACAGAACTAGGGCTAGAGGAAGACAATTATTTCTGGCTACTCTTCACAGTTTTGTATGAATAGAAGTAGGAGTGAATGCTTCATCTCTGTTTAAAAACATAAATTAGTAGAAAAAAATCTATTCGGTTGTCAACTATTTGAACATTTCACAACATTTTTCAACATTTGATAGTTATAGGTAGCCAAAAGCCATCAAATCCGACAACCACACATATCCGTTCCATTTAAAACACTGATAATCAGGCTGCCCCCCATGGGGTGCCCGGGCTAGAATAGCACCTCCCCATTTCATCCCGAGGGTTTCGTCGAGGGCGACTAAGGGAAGATCCGGAAGTCGGGCAGC
The DNA here is from genome assembly GCA_947361185.1 of Charanyca ferruginea. NCBI lineage: Eukaryota > Metazoa > Arthropoda > Insecta > Lepidoptera > Noctuidae > Charanyca > Charanyca ferruginea. The sequence continues at coordinate 6,743,597 of OX376068.1, read as the reverse complement.
AGCGGCTTCCGTGTACTTAACAACTTCGCTGTGTTTCCCAAGACGTCTGCCAAGCGTGGGGATTATGGCACCCCCCCCCCCCTTATAATAATAATAATCCATTTATTTCGGGTATCAAAGACCCATAACATAAATACCTTACAGACTATCATACATACTTATAAAAAAACTACAAAAATTATAATTAAACTACGGGTTATGGGGGAGGCCTTTGTTCAACAGTGGACGTCTTCAGGCTGATGATGATGATGAATCAGGCTGCATACGGTTAGACTGGAAGCCAACCCCAACATAGTTGGGAAAAGGCTGGGCAGATGATAATATTTTAGAAAAAATTATGTAACATATCTGCGCTTGTTTGTATACCTACTCATGTTTGAACAAAATAAATAATCTGGTATCTTTTATTGATCGCTTTCAGTTTCACTGTAAAAGCGTGACCAATTCCATATTCTTTGTCCACAAACGGAACATCCATATACCTCTTAATCTTTTCCAATTAATCTCAATCTTTACAGTAAGTGCTGCTCGCATTAATAGTTTCACATAAAACTAATAGAACCGCTTTAGGTTCAATTCTCGGTTTGAAAGGAAGAATTTGCGAGGCAATTTGCTGGGATTGCCGTGAATTTCTACGTTATGTGGGAAACGTAGTACATTAGGTTCGTAATGTACTGGGTTATTGTTATGTCGTATCCTTTTGGGGATGAGTTATGTAGACGTTTGTCGTGTACTAAATAGTTTGTAAACTACTGCTATCTGGGTCTACTGCCGCCCGCCAAGACGAGCGAAGTGAAAGGGCTCTACCTACCTTTTCTCGAAGTGGTTCGTTGTTTTTTTTAACCCTTATAACCTGGGTTTGGATTATACCAGATAAACAAAATTCTCGGGAAATGATGTCAGTAGTGGACTTAAAAAGAAACATATAAAGTTGCAATTGCATAGCTACCGTCGTCACATGACCGTAAGGTGAAAAATTTATTTACCGTTAATAGGTAATTACTTTTCAACCGACTTCAAAAACCTTCTTTTTGAGGGTCTTAATTTGACAGCATGTTTTTTTTTTATTTTTGTATATTTCATACGCGATTTCTCAGGCAAATGTAAAGCGATTTTGAAAATTCTTTTTAATGGATAGGATGTGCCCTCAGGGGTGGACCAATATAATTTTATCGAAAATGATTCAGCACTTTTTGATAAAATCGACAGAAAGCTAAAAATTATACATAGATGATGTTTTAAGTTTCTCCAACCTGGTACTTTCAATCTCTGTTTTGACTCGGATATCTATGGTTTTGACTGTGTTGCCGTTTCTTAATGGATTTGGATGATAAGGAGGTACTAAAAAGCGAAAAATAAAAAGCTTTTTTACAAAAAAGACAACTGCCTTCAAAATCTAAAAAGTGATAAATAACTGTAACGATACGGTCAAGCCACATATTTTGACTAAGGTGTAGAGTATGTGAAGTTAGGGCTTGTAGAGTTAGGGCGTGTAAAGTTAGAAGCTAGACTCTACATGAGATCTGACAACTTTTTGACAGTCCGAGCCATATTATGGTTTCGTCTTGGCAACATTTTACATGAAAATGTTTTTAGTGGGATAAATGTATTATTAATAGCTTATGCCCGCGATTTAGTCTGAGTAGATTTTAAAATTAAGTCATTGTCCTAAATTATCACACGGGAACTCAAAAGCGAGATACAAATTATTCTATGTGTTAAGCCAAATCAATATGTGTGCCAAATTTCAGCTAATTCCGTACAGCATGAAAGAGTATAAACATACCTACATCCATCCTCACAATTTCATCATCATCATCATAATCATCATAATCATTTATTTGTCAGAATATGTGTATACATTCATAATGTGGTCAAAATAAGTAAAAGGTCTCAACATATTCTACCATAAGCGGCGTGCAAATTTACAGAATATAGGAACACATTTTAAGTACAATATGAAACTTTAACTAATTACATTACTAAATAATCTATAAATTAAATGATAATGTCAGGTCTAAATAATAACGTCATAATATTGTATAAAAAATAAATAAAAATAAATATACATTAAAATTTAACTATCGGTACATGTCAACAACACAAATCATTTAGGTAGTCATTTAAATTATAATAGCATTTATTACTCAGCCAGTCTTTCAGCTTCTTTTTAAACCCATTTAAATTAGATTCCTTAATTCGTTTCGGAATTTTATTATATATTTGCGGGGCTATACAAAAAATGCTTTTCCACTTGAGAGCTGTCTTAGCTCTGGGCACACGTAACATTTCATTCCGCCTTTCGCGTTTATTATATCAGTAGGATGACTGAAAACTTCTTCTTTTCGAATCGACGGTTATAGCGTAAATCCTTTTCTTAGATGCGTACCTGAATGGGAAAAATAGAACCATTATAAGGCCACTTTTTGTCCGTCTGTCATAAATGAGTATTTTTTTAAATTAAGTAGGTAATTGAACCCAGTAAGTTGTCATGTTAATCTGAGCTGAAATGGTTGAGCTAAATATGATCTGGAAGTGATAAAGACTTATCTTTTCGGTTGGCTGAGAAATGGAAGGCAGTTTATAACAATAATATCACATGGTACTGGTGACTTTTAATTTTATTCTTAATTTTTGCATGTGTAATGTGTAGGTCTTAGATTATTGATAGGTTTTCGCACGCGGAGCGTCGTAGGTATTAAATATAATTAAATTTTCATACAAGTTAGCTATGTATTATGACATGTATCTACTATTTTATGTATTTTTATCTGAAATTCAATGATTTAATTTGAATTTTAACTTTGTTAGTGACCTATGTCATCCTAAAACAATATCGCTTTCCTACAACTCAGTTCTTGCGTATCAAATTATCCTAACATCCGACCACACATTTCCCCGCTTCACAGCTGCTCTGTTTTAATATTCAGTTGGAAGATCATACAAATGAGACACGCTATGTGTGTGGTACTTATTATTATCGTGGGCTATAATTATCGCAATTCTCAGAACATTGCGCGCGGTCGAAATTATTAATGAGCTCCACTTTTGCGAGGTTTTCCTCCTTGCTTAAATTATGGACTTAATGTTCCATATACACCACCACACATACACACTATCACACCCACACACACACAGCAGCGCGCTTATGTCATTCTCTCACATACTGCATTCTACTTTTTTTTTCTTTTTCTTTCCATATTTTATTTCCTGTAAGCTTGTAAGCATACTCAGATAGTTAAGCCAAATAACTAGTTACTTATATAACTTGGGAAAGGTAGGGCATCCTACTTGCTTATTTGAAAGATACTCCTTATTGTACTGCGTACGTTATTTGATTTGTTGAAATAAACATTTTTATTTTTATTATTTTATATTTTTATAATGCTGTGTATTCAAGGTTTTAATCTTTTTCGTTATCCTCCTGACCTTATTCTAATTTGTTTAAGGCAATATGCTTTAAGCTTGAACAACATTAGGGATGACGTGAACCATGGTTTTTTTTCATATCATTGTATGGCAAAACAGCCGATGGCCCATTATGTTATGTGATATCCACTTAACATCATGGGCAATCGGCTTTATTGTAGACTGCCTATACATATATTTTTTTCTCAGCCTGTATTTTCCCACTGCAGGGCAAAGGCCTCTCTACTCTCCTTCCACTACTCTCTGTCAAGGGCTATTTTGAATCAGTCTTTGTCAAAAGAGTCTAGATCATCCCGTTATCTCCATTTGGGCCTGCCGCGATTTCGCTTGTCATGTTTCAAGAACCCATTGGGCCGAGCGTTTGGTCCAATGATCGTCCGACATGCGGCAGATTAGACCAGCCCAATTCCACTTCAGCGTGACTGCTTTCTTAATGTCATTTATGTTTTTTTATTGTTATGTACTTAACGATGTTATCGCAATTGGTGACACGGTTGGCGCAGTGGCTGAGCAATTTTCTTCTGCGCAGGGTGTCTCGGGTTCGATTCCCGCACGGACCAAATATTTGTATGACCTACAGATAGTTGTTCTGCGTCTGGCTGTTATTGCACCCACGATACAGAAGAAATTCCTAGCGATCGGCAGGTGTTTAAAAAAAAACAAAAAAAAAAAAAATGGAAATTTACAGGTGTCTCTACTAGTCTAAGTTACATCAGATGTCATCACTGCAAATTGATGCAGCATCCAAATATAGGAAAGTGAAAGCTGTACAAAATACTGTCATAAAATGATTTCAAAATAATAACAGTATCTAGCGCATAGTTACAATATGCAAAAAGCTTTGTAGATAGATAGATAGATAGAAACATAATTGTTCTGTGATGGAGGAGCACATTTCATTAACACAACATGCAAAATGATATTGCCTAACATAATTTGGATGCAATAGCACATTACTTTCACGTTGCATACTTACCTGTCTTTTTTGGTTGGTACTGTTGTTTGGTTTATTATAGCATTCTGTAACATCATAACAAAGTACTCCATGTACTGTGTTAACTTTTTTTTTGGGACAAGCCCGTCATGCCATTCCCAAACCTCGATTTGGCGATCACTAGAAAAACGTCGAGGCAATGAAGCTCGACGAGTCCCGGAGAAATTAAATTGTCACAGAAAAGAACAGCGGAGGAATGAGAAAATCATATTTTCCACTTCCCCCTAAATCAAGCAGGACAGAACAGCACTAGGTCATAGGCACAAAGGGACGTTTACATGTGGGGGATGCCCAGTAGCAAAGCACCACAATTAACATTATTTAATGGGTTCTAAAATGTGTTAACTTCTTAATAAATTTCCATGTACCTTCTTTTACCATTATTTAGAAAATTACTTCCCAGCCATGTTTAAATGATACAGAGCAAATTCGGAGCAAGTAGCTAGTATTGAATTATTAAACACAAACATACCACTGGAATCATAGGAAGCCCACCATTTACCAGAAATTCGCGACAGCAACAATCACGTCATCAATAGATTCCGTCAATTGATGCGTTGTTCTGACTAATTGGCACCTCTGTTGAGACTAATGGTTATGTGCTATGTAGACTTCAGATTGGGGTATGAATAAAGGATAAGACGGGATTATGGATTGACAGGTAAATTGTCAACCTTCGTTACAGAGAAGAGAAAGGTTTGTATGCCAATATACCTACAACTTGAAAAAGAAAATATTTCTGTTTGTTTGCGACTACCAATACAAGGCTTACGAGGCAGTCTCAGTTTAGCTTCAACTTCTTGTTGTGTCTTCTTTTTTAAGGAAACTGGTGTTAGCAATTCATTAAAGGAGGTACTATATGATACTACAATGCAAGCTTGCATGGTATTCAATTTAAGTATCATCACTTTTGACGAAGAAAAAAAAATTATGTTCGTTATTGTGAAATCTCGTGGGACGATCGGGAAAAGAATTTGATGGGACCAATAGGACTAAAAAAATAATTAATAAATTACTCCCGTTCGTCCCATCAGCAAAATTAGTGGGACGATTGGGAAAAAAATAACGAATTCCCGTTCGTCCCACGAGTGGGACGAAGTCGATGGGACAAACGGGAATACACGAATTGAGAGAGTAAGCTGTTCTTTTCTGAACACAAATTCGGAGAACAAGTTCCTACCTACTATTTACATACCTATTTAAACCTTGTCAGGAAAAATAAGGTTTTTTTTTATTTAGATCACAACATGTTTCCTATAAATTTTAAAGCAAAAATCACGAATACGTTTTTCACGTTCAGCTCTCGAAAATTCTGATGGCTTGCAAAATACGGCTCACTTGGCACCTCGAAGGGACATTAATTATTCATCGCATCAATTCGGTATACACAGGAGAAGTAGATAATGTACAAACATCATTATAAATGTTAATGTGACGTGGGTAATCACGATAGCGCAATAGTCCAAGTGTGATGTATGTCTGAGTATGCAATTAGATTATTGCAATAAATTGTATGTTTGAGAGATTTATTAGATGTTGCATACATTTGATGCGTTTTATGACTTTTGGACTTTGTGGTGTTTGTAAAGTGGATTGAAGTGTTTTTTTCTCAAGGATCTTTATAGGGACCTACTTTCATTTTTAACTTTACTTTAAATTAAAGTGAGTTCCTATTATTGTTATGCTTTTCGGTTGGTTTATTTATTCTCAACTGTTTTCTTGGTTTCAGCTGCGTTTTCGGGCTGGAGCCAAGTAAATGCAGCGTGTGGTGTGTATGTTGAGGGTGTGTTGTGTATGGGCCTAATACGTGTTCATCAATCTGCATGAACTTTCTCACGATTCGGCATGTATTTAATATTGTCGCTTTCTGTAGAGTGATATAGAATTTGATGTGCTGGCGTCTGTACCTGAAGAGGAGTCTCGTAATAAAAAGCGTTCATAATCTAGTCACAATCTCATCACAGCGAAAATCAATATCAAAAACGTAGGCACAATAAAAGCATTTTTGACAAATGTAGACTAACAATAAAAAACGAACGTTCCGAAAAGTTTCTAGCATTGCCCCCCTAATATCTACCCGAAAAATGGCCCAGCATTAAAATGAGCAAATACCTTCAAACATTCTTAAAATCTCAATCATACTGAAATGACGAACGTTTGGACTTTGGCGACTATCTTATCTAAATCCATAATCTCTACTTGTCATCATAAGGTCAGGTTTTTTTATTCAACAGAACTCATTCAATTACAAACATTTACTGATTTAATCAACTCCCAATATTCGGTAAATCAATCCTCATCAAACTTCAAAAAACTGCCAAGCGCGACACACTTCTGCAACAAAAAGTTGCACCACAAATCGGACACCAGACTACAAGACTTTTATTTTCACCACTTTATAAATACAAGCCGTGAGTTCATTGACCTAATTTACCACGGTCGAACAGGTTGAAGAGAAAGACTAATCGTATTGTTTCTTTGGGTTCCTCTTTTTACCTTTACAGACCCTTAAACGATTGAGGCGTGAAGTTATCGAGCGTGCCGTTATGGTGGATCAGTTTGTGAGACCGCTAGTTTTTGATGTTCCATTCCAACGCCACTGGTAAAAACTAAGTGACCAATAGTTTGAGGAGCTTTGCGGGTAGCGGAAACCTCAACACTAAAATTATATCAATGATAAAGTATCATCTGCACCTCGGATATCTATGTCTACACCCAATATTAATCTTTGGAATTACTAGCACCAGTAAACTCTCTCTTTGGATGTTTGGAGGCGAAAGAAGCTCATAAGATAGTTCTTCGACGGTCCTAAGACGTGGTTGATGCAGTACTCGCAGTGCGCGAGCGTTTGCTTCTTTATCTAGTGATAAAGAAGCAAATAAATAAAGCATCTCGGCATAAATAAAGCATCACTAGATAAAGAAGCTAATAAATAAAGCATCCCGCACTTCGAGTAGTGCATCAACTACATTTTAGGACAGTGCCACTATGACACTTAAATGCATGTCTCATAAAACTGTAGGTAGAACTGTCATAGTCAGATATATAGCATCATTTTATTAAAAAACCCGCTGTTTTCACAGCCTCACCGTACCAGGCAAGTCCCGTAACTCATCGTTCACACTGTGGTTTTAGTTTACGCAGTTATCGTGTTCTAGGAAAAGAAGTAAAACGACTGTGGTATGCAAACCAGTGGTTTAGCGGAAGTTAAATTATTCTAGAGCTGGATAAAGCTGATTTAGTTGGTGTGAGTTAGTCAGCCTAGCGCTTTACTAACTATATGTTTGGGTTGGTTTGTCCGTTAGTCATATGTGGTGGAAACGACTGAAAAATATCAGTCGGTGTTTTTGTTTGGTAATGAGCGTATTTTGATTGAGGTTTATGTTAATGAATTTTCTTTATTATTATATTCACTTCAGCTTACTAGTCAACCTAGTAATGATAGAGATCAGCGCTTTCATAATTTGTTTATACTTTGCAGTTTCGTTCATTTATAATCTTGCTGAATATATTGTGCTTTGTAAGGGTGTTACACACCAATCCATCGATCGTCGATCGACGGCATCGATCGATGGTAGAATTGATTAGTCGACGTTGATCGATAGTTTCTACCAGACCAATCGTTTGATTGTCGATCGACGATCGATCGATGGTAGAATGGATTAGTCGGCGTCGATCGAGCTGCTTGATTATTATTAGTGATTGATTATAGCCGGAGTTAATCGATCAACGTCGACCGATGCCATCGACCGGCAATCGATCGATTCGTTAGTCAAACGGTAACCGTCGATCAGCCAAAGCTACCACACCAATCGATCAACGTCGATCGATGTCCACCGATGGCACGATCGATGATCGATCGATTGGTGTAGTAAAACCCTAAGAAACGGTACCTCGTGTTCACTAACAATTTTCAAGACAAAAACAATAGAATAGAATAAAACATGTCATAATCATTTATTTCCGAGCTGGCACAATTAATAGTAAACAGCTTCGCATATTACCTACTGTTGCAGCTGGAGTGTTGCAGGCTGAACTGATGATGGGATTAATTGCTTAACATACAATTAATGTCAATCAATTATGTAAAAATATTCGTTGTGTTATTTATTTACTTTACCGAGTAGACGATTTTCTTAACTTTTTAAAGTAATACATTATCTTTTTAACCAATGACCCCACGTAGATACATAACATATAAGAATAGTTTATCAATCAGCGCGGTTGACTGGGCTAACTAACCAGCGTGAACCGAGTGCTAAAAAGAGGAATAACAGACCCAGATAAAACAAGATATATTATGACAAATTTATTCTCAAAATCACAGTCAAATCCCACGTTATTTTTTATTAAATTTATCACATATTTCCCGAATAAGTTACCGATTTCGTGGGTGGCCCGAGGGAAATTTCAATGCTTGACAGTTGGGAATCACATAAGCGGACATGGTAGTGAATCTGAATGCGTTATCTTGAATTGAATCTTGTATATGTTGATCCTTCCTGGTACACATAAATGTCATAATACCGATCTTCCGGTCCGGTTTTTGGACCAAATTCACCAATTCCCAGAATCACTAGACCTATGTAAAGTAGTTATGGGTGAAATTTAGAGGATAAAATAAAAGATGATGATGATGATGCCTTAAGTAAGTGTACATACTTACTAGTTTCAATGCTGGGCCCTCTTTTCAAGTAACTGATAAAAAGTCAAAGTTTCCGTGGACCTTAACTTCAGCCAGTCGTTTTGAAGTTACGACCTTTAAAACATCTGGCTGCGAAAATAGTTTGGCAATAATTTATATTGTACTCTCTAACACGCAGAAATCCGAGACGGACACTACAGACTTTGTCCTGTCCCTATCTACATATCCTACTTATCTACACTGCCTACCGACCCTACCTACTTACGCTATCTACCTACTAATTTTTAATAGTTATTCTGCTATTCGGGGCGGAGACAAATACAACAAATCAAAAATCATGAACCGCTGGACCGACATGCAGCGGTTCTTGAGTTCTAATCGAGTAACTAACACGACTTTGTTTTACACAAATACAGATAGATAATGTAATGTCCTGTAACTGTAACATTAACCTGTAACTGTAACATAATTATTATTTCTGAAAAAACCCTGGCATTGAAACTAGAAAGTTTACTTTTTTTTTTTTTTTTGTATGGCTTCTCGCAGTTCTACCTGAGGGTTGGTTACTGCTTAACCGGACAATCCACTGGTGCCTTAAAAAGTGACTTTTAGGGCCTCCAGCCAGGGCAAAAACTTATAAACTAAGTGACTACGCTAAGGGCACCCCCTGTGGGGTACGAGCCTCGGCTTAGGTCGCCACTGAGAGAGGGCAGCAAAGGGACAGGCTGGATCGGGTCTCCATTAACTTAGGGGCTATTTTAGAGCTAAGGGCTCAGCGACGCGGGCTGGCGCTAGCAAGGGGTGGGGGGGGGGTCGTTACGGGGTCGTCGCGAGGGACCTCGTCGGCGAGGTCGGAATGACGGTAATACCCAACGACATATTTCTCTACCTATACTCATTACAGCCACGCTTAACCTATCGAGTGTTGATGAAACGATACGACGTAGGTCTGCCCAATCTGGAATCTAAGTCCATAATTAAGTTCGGTATTTTATTCTGCCATCGTTTTTGTTTGGGATCCCAAGGCTCGTAGGTCAGGCATAGGGCAAAGTCATAAATGCAACATAATCTTACTTTATATTGCATTTATGACTAGTAGTATCTGAATCTTATCAGTATCAAAGTAGAAAATATTGAAAGTTGATAAGGTAAAGGTTTCCTTTTCAAAAGTAATACGGTAAAATAGGAAGGTATTGTTATCCATACAACATGACTTACTTTGATTTTGTGGTTTTGTGGTACTTTTTTGTTTTTGTGGTGTGGGTTTTTTGTGGTTCGGGTCGGAAAACTAGAAGTGTCAAAGATGCTCTTTATAGGGTTACTCAAAGGGTTAAAACGGGTCCCTATTACTAAGACTTCGCTGTCTGTCCGTCCGTTCGTCTGTCTGTCACCAGGCCGTATCTCAAGAACCGCGATAGCTAGATAGTTGAAATTTTCACAAAAGATGTATTTCTGTTGCCGCTATAACAAAAAATACTAAAAACAGAATACAATAAATATTTAAACGGGGCTCCCATACAACAAACGTGATTTTTGGCCGTTTTTTTTGCTCGATGTCTAATGTTGTATAAATAATGGTACGGAACCCTTTGTGCGCGAATCCGAGTCGCACTTGACCCGTTTTTTTACTTTATTGTTTAAGTTAAAGAGTGTCCAACTAGCTGAGAGAGTGAGCGACTAGCTTCAACTTTCTGACAGTTAGTCAGAAAGTTAAAGCTCGTCGACAATTCAAAAGTGCCTGTAGATGGTTTCATTGAAATAAATGCTTTGAGTTTGACTATACGAAATAAAGAGTAGGTACAGTTGAACAAGCTAATTGGTTTACAGGTTGGTGGGTGTGGTTGGATGGTTTACATACTACACTCACAATATTTAATTTTATTCCATTTTCTCATCTCGAGCACGTAGGTATCCCTGGTATCTATATATTAAATATAAAATAAATAAATAAAATGTTAGTGTAGTAAAAAGATGAATATTTTTGCCTGTAAACCAATTAGCTTGTTCGACTGTACATTTTTTATATCAATGATCTTGGTGATTGAGATCATTGTCATTGGTTCACTCAAATTTGTCGTCTCACTGATGATGGTGCGTGTGTTGGAACCTTTAAAATGGTTCAGCATAAATGGTGCTGAAACGTAACACGTGCGTTACGTTTGTAAACGAACGCTTGCAATCGCGACAAGCTTCTACGTTCTGAATAAGTGACCAACTCCTTGACAGTTCAAAAGTGTCTCTCATTATTATCTGCCTATTCCCAACTATGTTGGGGTTGGCTTTCAGTCTAACTGGATGCAGGTGATTACCAGTGTCTCACATTAAGCGACTGCCTATCTGACCTCCACAACCCAGTTACACACAACAAGGGGTAACACAATAACCCTTGCTAAAACTGGTTGTAAGACTTTCGGGCTTCTGACGACCCATATCGACTGCTAATGATCTACGAACGAGAAGTGACTCTAAATGGTTTAAATATACTTAACAAATGTTTTTATTTTTTCAAATAGAGAAATAATATTGAAAATAAAAACATTCATTTTATTTCAATCACTTACACAGGTCATTTATTCAGAACGTAGCAACTTGTCGTGAGTGCAAGCGCCCGTTTACAAACGTAACGCACGCGTTACGTTTCATTTTCATAAGATACATTTTCTTTCTCTCTTTGATCATGGAAATCCACACAGTAACTTTTACGTAACAACCGAATAAGTTGATCCCTAAACTCGTAACTAAGTTAGGTGAATCCTACCCCGTGGATCATAAATTGTCGTTCCTTAAGAACTTTATATGACGTTTCTTTGCCAACTTTCTGTGCTACGATCCGGAATTTTTAAATGATTGAATAAGAAGTGAAACTAGCTTAGAGTTATTTTGCAGCTCACTGAATTTCAGTTTATGTTAGGTTTTAGTTAGCTTTGTTGCGGAATATTTCCCTAGAGCCATGAGTTATGAAACTGATTACTATTAGACTTAATTAAAGATAATATTATTTCAATACACAATACATTTACTGCTTCACACAATGTGAACTTAGGTGTTAATTAAACTGTAATGACCATTATGTGGTGTTGGGAACAGCAATTACTTAAATATTAAACTGATATATTTCAGAGGAAGCTTTGTCTTAAAATATGTTTTTTTTAAATGTATTTATTTGTTTGGTAGACAATAAAGAGAATGACAAATATAGAAATATTATTGAGTCTGGAGGAATGTTTCTCAAAAATTAAGAAAACTGGTTTATTCTGCACGAACAAAACGCCTACAAACAAATAAAACCAATATAAATTGTTTGATGTCTGGAACAAGTTATCAAATTAAATAATTACTGTTCGGATGATAACACAGATGTTTTGGAATAAAGACTTATTGGGTAAATTAAACATTTCTGGGAACCTGTCCGTCAATATGTATTTCTATTTTATACAATGCCGCCTAACTAAATGTTAAATGTACCTACATTTCAAATTATGAAATATACTGCACTGTAACGTAGGTACCTACTGTAATAATAATAGACGTTTAAAGTAATGTACATTTACAGTTAATTATACATTTGAGTAAATGTGAATAAAATATCATCCATCGATTTTCATCAGAACGAGGTCAAGAACAGAAGAAAGAGAAGAGGGTTTTTTTTAAGAGGCAACTAGATTAATTTTTTTTTGTTGTGAATGACGTTCAAAAATGCTTTATAACGGTCTAATTGTATTAAATGTTGAGTTTGGTAGAGGGAAATTTTGTATTAACAAAACTAATTATTATATATATTTTATCATAACGTGAAATGGATATCAACAAAATATATACCTACATGTTCTGTAAAATGTGCCAGAATTTCGCAACTTAGTATTATCTAATATTTACTGCCGATCCCATCGACTTTTGCATCTTCGAATTTTGAACCCCATAGATTATTCAGTACGTGACTAGGGCGGTATCGGACTGTTATTGGCGTACCATAGAGCTATGTTCAACAACGCTACGTCAAAACATTTACTTGTTTCTATGCAACAAATGGAACACCGTTTTATTTCCTGTGACATAACGTAAAAAACTAACTGTTGTTTAAGTATATGTCTAAATAAATATTCTTTTTTTAATATCCGTACTTTTTCATAGCCTAATCCTTCTATTTTAATTAAAAGCCATGTAAAGACAACGGGCATCCTATCTAGTTAATACCTAGGGTATTAACTAGATAGGAGGATACCCGTTGTCTTTACAAGAGGTGCCTATGTCAAGAAAATGGATGTTAGAGTGGGTGGGTACTTACAGGGTTTCACCTCTGTCGGGTAGGCACTTGCAGTACTACCTACTTCAAGCCCGTCACAGACGTAGCTATAATATGTATTATAGCTAGCCACCACACCACACACGGTAGCTATAATATAATAATATATTTTCGCCCTTATTACGTCTGCGATCGTTGTTTGTTTCACATTTTTGAAATATATATTAATATGCCTTGCTATATCTGTCCACATATTTTGGTGACGTAGTAAAAATATATATTATAGCTACGTCTGACGTATATTAATATATATATATATAGCTACGTTTGTGACGAGCTTCATTCGTTTGTTTATTTATTCTGCACACACAGCAGAAATATAAAAACTAAGTACAAAAAATCTGCTTAACCTTCACTGGCTGTCACAAACATGTATAGATGACGGGAACACCCAAATATTCCGAAATATTTTATTCCGAATTTCGATATTCCGATTTTCAAAAGTCCGAATTTCATAATACCTAAAAATTATAATCTCTATTACCAAAATATAACTAATAAACCAAATTGTGCCCAGCATGCCACGGTCACGACTACATGACAGACTTCTATACGTAATTCCATAGAGTATGTAACTTAGCTTGACGCTGAGGGCACATGTTTGCTTTTGACGTGACGGTTAATAAATAGACTAAAAAAATTAATTAATTTAATCCCAATAATTTAAAATTCCCCGATCGTTTTAATATTGCCAAATTGTAAAAAAATCATTTTCCAACTGAAAACGGTTGGTGAATATTTCAACATTTCTTTCCGCGTCATCTTCAAGCCTCTACACTTAATTATTATTTCTTTTCTGAGACAACAATGGCGTGTGTACTTGTATTAAGTGTAAGCCGAGTATAATCTGAGAGTCAACAAACGAAACAACGTGATCCAATAAACAGCCGCATGGAGCTTGTAATTTTATGCGAATTTGTCTCAAGTTTGGCAAAGACAAGTGAGAAATTATGTGGTTTGTATTTTGAAGAACTTTAACTTTCTGATTTTCTTCTTATATTTATTACAATGCTCAAAGAGGATTGACTGTGTTAGCTAAAAAAAAATACGAACTGTGTATTTATTCTTTTGTTTTAGTGCCTTCTTTCCACATTCGAACAGGTTCAGTTTAAATTTTTTGACAGATCATTTTATACAAATTCTGTTCCATTTTTTAATATCTGTATCAGCAGTGCTATTCTGTTACAATCTCCCTCGGTGAACACCCAGGTGAAGTGAGCTGCCATCCGTCCCGAAGCTAGGGATGGACAAAGCAGACGGACGGATGACAGCTCACTTCACCTAGGTGTTCACCGAGGGAGATTGTAACAGAATAGACATACTGGTGAATAATATATTGAGAGGAAGTGAAACAGGGCTTTTATTAGTTAAAACATTTTTGTTTTAAAATATAGGTGCCTTCAAATGTAAAGAGGTTTTGCTAGCCAGGATGCAGACTAAAATAATTAAACTGCAAAGCTGCAGTGAGACAACAAAAAAAAATTTACAGACTGTTTAGAGACGCAATTAGTCCTAGCTGAATAATCCTATAAAGCAAGCATCATACAAACCAACATATCCCTGAACAATAAAAGAAGGTAACCACTATAACAAGCTTCATCTCTTAATATGATATAGGATGATGTAAGAAATGACACGCGGGTAAGCCGACCCGAAACTCAAAGCCGACCGTAACCCTCTTGAGCCGATTTACAGGCAACGAATATGTGTGAACAAGAATTAAACCTGTATAATCCGACCTCCGGCAGACTAAACATAGCTTCAGGCTTGAATGTAGATGTATGGAGGAACATTTGAAAATCATCAAAGGGTTGTTAATAATGAGCAGCAGTACTGTAGGGGATCGAGGCTAACTACGATAGTTGAAACGTATAATAACTTGATAGAACTCTATACTGGGAAAATCTATACTCTAAATTAATATTAATCTGACCGGCCCTGACTGTGGGCGGTCTGACAGTCCATCTGTCATAGCATAAAACTATATTCTAAATTATTCAAACTTATTATAATAATAATAATCGTTTATTTAATACATCGTCACATTTACAATACGAGTATAATATATCTTACAAATATAAAATAGATCACAATTGCATATTTGCCTGAACTAGGTTGAACCTGTGCTTCAGGCTAGAAAGTGCTTACTATTTGTTAGAATAAATTAACGCTAAAATACAATAAAACTTAAATTATAGTTACCGTGAAAACTTAAATGATAGAGACAAAAAGAATTACTGCCTGTTAGCAATTTTATTTACATATTACGAGTAAATCTTCTGTCTGTTCATAAGAGGTAGATTTTAAATATTGAAATATTATTTTATTACAGCGAAAGTTATTCAAATTATAAATACTAAGTTCTCTATTTAATCTATTGTACAAAAATGGTCCTAAGAAAGAGAAAAACCTTTCTACAGTACATGTTTTGAGGATTGGGAAGGAATGACATTGATCTTTCTGGAAGAATCCAGTGTTCTATCGAAACCCTAAACTTCAACGTGCATAAAACCTCTACAGTACCTACTTGAATGTAAAATAATAGACTCCGTTTAATGGTAAAATATTCTGGATGTATACATGGTGGAATGGATAGCATGACGCAGACATTGGTTTGTGTTCATGATGCTGTACGCCTAAGAGATAATAAAAAAATTCTGATAAAAAAAAATCTTCTATTCCCCACAAGGAGTAAGAATCAGTGTAAATCACAGTTGCGAAGTTCATTACCGCTATGTACAGAGACCAGCACATCAAACTACAACAATCTGTCAAATATCTTTGATAGATTTTCAACTTTATTAACACAGCGTAAGGTTTATATTCAATTTAGAAAAATTTACAGTTTGGTATAGGTTGATGTGCTAGCGACTGTACGTTACCACGAAAGTTTACGATCGCGACTTTCGTTGTTGCGAAAGCTCTTTACTGCGATGTACTATCGGCAAAACTTAAGCAAGCTCACTTAAGAAAATTTTTCTGCGGAAGCGCAGTTAGTGACAGACCACGCCCTTTCCTTGCTCTACCCAATTAGAGACAATAAGTATTTGTGTGAGTGCTTACTTACTGCGTGCGTGCGACAAAAAATATTAACAACCATTAACCAGTGCCAATTTGCATCTCGCTAATTGTTCACGCTTCCTGTTCTCGTTTCGCAATTTTATTTTACTACGACCTGTTTATTTCTATCGGACTGATTGCCTGCCCAACTGTGACCTCTGCTTTGTATACCGGACTGTGATCGTGGAACTCTTTTTGACCTTTGCTCGTGTCCTGGACTGTGTATTGTGACTACTGTGGGCTGTGTTTTGCTGATAACCATGACAACCCGAAACCTCAATCAAGACGAAAGGAATGAGATCATTGTCTTGCATAGACAAGGATTAAATATATCCCAAATTGCGCTGGAGTTGAATTTACAAGTAAGTTATATTTTTTTTAAATCCAGAGAGAGTTAATAGAAATAAATTAAGGGCAAGTATAGGTTTCGTTCACTGTGCTATATTTTCATTGTTTGCATTATTATATATGTAGATCTCAATTTTTTCTTCAGTTACCGTAATTACAGAGGCAATTAAAAGTTATTATTTCTAAAGCCGACATCGGCCCGACGACAATGCTTGACAGATTAAATTGTAGTTTACAAACAAAATGTTTAATAATTCATATTATTTTGGTTCAGAAAAAAATACAATGCTAAACCTAAAACTTGTGACAAAACATTGCTAACATCGCTTGTAATTCAATTCATAAATATTATATTTGAATGTTTTACGGATTTTGATATGGTTTTCACTCATCAAATACTTATATCATTTATCACATGCATATTATTTTAGAGCAAAGGCAAGAATTTTAAAGATGTGTAACACCTGTGCGAAGTCGGTGTGGATCGCTAGTTAATGATAAATATAAATAAAACATAACATGTTATTACAATTTTGAAATAATTAAATAAGAAATTACGTTTAGATATTCCAAATATTTTACTTTCAATATAATAAGTGATGCAGTCAAGAAGTTTGTTTTTGTCCTGTCTTTTTTTTATATCGGCACATTCAAAGACATTGTTCGGGCCTTTTATGACCCGATAACAAATCTTTCAACACCTAAACAATGGCTCTTCATTTCAAGTCATCACTGCATTTTCAAATTGGGTTACCGCACTTATGGTGTTAAAAATAAAGCTTAAATTTGCTTGGGAGAGTTTCACACAACATTGGAATTTACTATAATGCCGTAGATAAATATTTGTTTGTGGTTTACTACCCATACAAAATACAGATAAGAATGTGTGAAGAAGAACAATAGATATTTAAAAAGTTAGGGTTTATTTGTTATGAACTAGTAATCCTTTTGTGTGTGCAAAAGGATTAAGTTAAGACTGCCATAATATTTTATGTGACAATATTATGTGACAATTTGATGCTAATTATTATTATTTTTTTACAGAGAACCACGGTGCGCCGTTGGGTGCGAAGATATGAAGAAGGAGAAGATATGACCCAGCGCGTTCGTGCACCTCGACCTCGGGCTATAAGCGAAGGTCAGTTAGGAAATATGCTAGCTACATTTCAAGAAAGCCCTTTCACACCTACTCGCAATTTCGCACAAGAGTATGACGTATCAATGCAAACTATCCGGAACGAGTTACATCGAGCTGGAGTCCACCACAGACGGCCCGCAAAAAAAATTATTTTGACACAGGAGCAAAAAGCTGCTCGTGTACGATTCGCTCGGGACTACAGAAACTTCGATTTTTCTTACGCCATATTTTGCGATGAAAAGAGCTTTAGGTCTAGCCAACAAGGTCGTCAGAATTTATGGCGTATAGATAACACAAGATACGAACCTCGAAATGTAACCCCAAATGCTGAATCGGGAAGAGTTGTTGTAAATATGTGGGGCTGGATGAGTGCTGCTGGACCAGGCGAGCTTGCTTTTATACCGGGGAGGGCAAACGGCCACACATATAAAGAAGTCCTTCAAAATATTATGTTGCCAACTGTGCGCACGGTGTATCCAGAAATGGAGGTGCCAGAATTTTATTTTTTTCAAGATAATTGCCCGATACACCGTGCGCTAGTTGTCCGAGAGTGGTTGCGAGAGCAACCACAAATTAAAACAGTGCCATGGCCCCCCCGATCGCCAGACTTAAACCCCATTGAAAATTTATGGGGTTTAATGGTCCAGAAATGGGATAATAGGGCAGAAAGAACCAAAGAAGCACTCGTCACCCATTGCGAACAAGCTTGGGAGACATTAAGGGGTTCCAATTTGTGCGAAGTCCTGGTTAGGTCGATGCGTAACCGGTGCGATGCTGTAATAGACGCGGGAGGAGCAGCGACGAAATATTAGTTTTCGTAATAATTTAATTTTAACATACAGATGGTCCAAATAGTGACCTTAAAAAAATTGTCTCTTCATGCACAGAGGTATTCGAAAATACCTCATGTATGATTTGCGATTCTTGATAGTTTTCGAGTTAAGGGGTCCACTTCAAAAAACTCTTTTTATGCGATTATTTTACATTTTTTTTTCAATTATTATTGTTACGACACATTATTTCAGATATAAAATAATCATCTTCGAATTTACGTTCGAGTGATACACAGTCGAAACTTTTACTTCAAACATTTTTTTTTTAATATTAGCTTTTATTAAATATATATTATATTCAAAGTATAAATTTTCAAAGCAACATGAATGTAAAAAGGCGTGTAAAAAAGACATTTTTTTTTAAAGCTATACCCATAAATGTTTTCAAAAGATTAAAAAAAAATATATAACTCGTAACAATCAAGAATCGGGAAACATCCGTGGAATATTTTTGAATAAGCCTGGGCACGAGAAATCTAATATATTAATCTATGACGTCACTATTGAGACCACCTGTATAATATATTATACATTCTGAAATGTTAATGGTTGTTTCCCCGCGGCAGAATGATTTGCTCTCAGTTAAGTACTATCAAAACATACAGCAAACTTTAAACATTAAAAATGTTTTTGTTTCCAAAAAATAATAAAAAAATACACCTATTATCATTATAATAATAAATGGTTCAAGAGATCACTTTGAATTTTTTTTTAATCACAATTTTATTTTTTATTTTAATAAAAAAATGATTTTTTCTAACAAGATAATATCATTTCGCTGCAGGAAAAACACATTAAAATTTCACAGTGGTGTAAAGGGTGTAAAGAGATATTTAATGAAACCGAAAGATACCTACTTGTTCTACCAATATTATTGTGATAATTTTTTAGCCTTGGTCCATAACTGGAAACCTTCTGGTTCCGGAGATATTATAGGTCAAAGTTACAACATTTTTGTAAGTTTTTTTTTACTAAAACAAAAACTACAACGTTTTGAATGATTATAGCAATGCTCTTGTGCTACCACAAACTGATTTTCCGGATCAAAAAATAAAAGTCAGTAATGCTAATGTTACTAAGTTTGATGCGCATGCGTAGTTAACGGCTATGTGATGTGTTTTTTTACACCCCGTATTTTAGTGTATATCATTCTAATTTGTATTATTCTAATTCCATAATAATGATTGTCATCATGTTATTTTGTCAAATGATTGTGCCAATTATTTTTAAGTCACCTATATAATTAATATAAATGAATGTGTATACTAATAATATTGTAAAGCTAAAGATTTTTTTGTTTGTTTGTTAATCGCGTTAATATCTGGAACTATCAGTGCTATTGTGATAATATAATATAGTCATTATTTTTGTATAATATATGATAGCTAGATTTATGAGGAATATTATAAACTATACAACGTGTTCCATAAATGGGTGCTCATACTTAACACATACACAATACGTCTATACACATATATATCAAAATAAACTGTCCTAAGTTTTCGATAACTTTCCGAATATATCGATTTATTGGATGAGGCAAAGTAACACCAAAACTCAGTATAGTTTGATATGTGTATAGGCTCTCTATCAGATACTGCAGATCATCACCTTTAAATGTGGCTACGCATTTCTGGAACAGGTTGTAAATATCATGCTCATCACGGAGCAGTAACCAAAGACACGGGTGAACCGCGGGAGACAGCTAGTATTTGATAAATAATGTAATAAAGTAAGAGTAATGTATAATATGTGTATGTGTGCTAAAATAAAATAATTTATTAATAAAAGATATGTATGATTTAAAAAATATATTTTAATATTTTTATGTTAATAATTAGATATTATTATAGTTGTGTTATTTGTTACCTCATATGAACAATCTGTTAGGCTGATTGCGTGGCAAGACAAGTATGTTAAATAATATGTAAATTTTTATTTAATGCTAATTTTTAATATATCTGTAGTTATAAAATAAATTATAGTTTGAATTTGAATTGTTTTTTTTTAAAGGCACATCCTAAGTGAATTTTAAACAACCCACAAGCAACCAGTGCATATATCACACTAAGACTAAAACCGGTAGCCTATCATACAAACATTTCTTACTATACAGATGAAATATTTAAATACATAACTATATAAAATAAATAATCCCTGAAGGATTAGGCAGAGGTGTACCCATTAGTGTATGTATAAAAAAAAAATTCAAACCTAAAAAGACACTCTTTAGTTTACATATCTTAGTACAAAATATTTTTTTGTGGAATGTTGATACTTTCTAATTAAAATAAAGTTATACCAATAATACATTTTCTACGCCAAACATATTATATTACTATGAGTACGAAATTACTTCTTGTCAACAATCATAATAATATTATAAAGAGAAAAGATTTGTATTTTTGTTTGTTTGTAACGAATTAACTCAAAAAGTACTAAACCAATTTCTTTCACCATTCATTAGAATGCTACATTATCCCTGAGTAACATAAGCTATATTTATTCGTTGAAAAAATTAGAGATCCCAACTAAAACTTCAATAAGGTATCCTAGGGCCGAGTCACACCGGAATGGCAGCACAGCGGAAGGCAGTTTCGCTGTTAAACCATTTTCAACTTTATCTGTAAATGTCAAGACATAGTATCGCTTAAAGATTTGCATACGTCGACTGGCAACTCGTGACGCCGCGCGGCTCTGCGAGCCGATGACCTCCGAAGCGATACTATGCCTTGACGTTTAGAGATAAAGTTGAAAATGGTTTGCAGGCAAGCTGCCGGCCGCTACGCTGACATTCCAGTGTGACTTGACCCTAAGGTGTAAAAAAAATTGCCCTAAAATGTTTTCCAACGCATGCGCTGCGGAAACTACTGATGATAGAACAAAACAATGTTCTACAATATTAAAGAACATACAAACATTTTACAAAATAAAATAATCTACAAAATACTTCGCGAAAATGTCCAAATATTATAGTTATGCCACTATAACTACTTTTTTACATGTTAAAAGTTGATAGAAATCACCGACCAAAATCAAACCATGTTATCCATACCTTTTGTATTAATACTTATTCAAATAAAATATCTCGTATTGAAGACTGTTTAAATACCTGTAGATTAGTTTTTGAAACATTGAAATCGGACATTCCATTCAAAAGATATTACGGATTTAAAAATGTCAAGCTAAACAAAATACTAATAGAAAAAAAACGCCGTGAAAAATATAATGGTAATTAAAAAAAAATAAAACTACTTATTTCCTGCATAAAGACATTTACTCTACGTTTATCCCAAAATGTATAAAAATAAAAAAATAAAGTTGCGAAAGCGGCAAGAGCCGCTAGTAATTTATAAAGAGTTCACGCTGGCCGTATCATAGTTTGAAACCGATACGACAATTAGAATTTGTGTCCATTGAAAAAACATCCCACAAACTAGGGAACGCAGCTCACTAATGTGCGCCTCTACACACTAGTGTGAGTGTCAACTTCTACACATCATTGTATTCCGATCAACACAACTAAAACACGCTTCCTTTTTATTGGTCAAAACGCATGCATACGGCGATCGAGTCCAGAGCCGTGCCAGGCGATTATCGCCTTAAAGGTGAGCTTGCGGAAGTTTGCTCGATAGTACGTTACTGCGAAGCGGCGCTAGTAGTCACCAAAACTAATATGGCGTCAACAGAATAATGTCGGATCCGCCCAAGAAGGATTTCCTAAAAAAACTTTCTCAGTACCGTACATCGCGGTAAAAAATCTTTCGCAATAACGAATTTCGCGATGGTAAACATTCGCGTTAAAGCGAATGTTTACCGCATCGCGGTTATGAACTTTGCAACTATGATCTACACTGTCAATATAAATGGAACAGCAGTTTCTTAGGGTTCCTCTGGGTTCCTTTGGGTCTGTCCGTCCGTCTGTCACAGACAATTTACTCCGAATCTACTGGACCAAATCAGGCGAAAGGTAAGATGGTGTAATCCTATGACCCAAACACAGATGTGCAAAGTATTTTTTTTTAAATATGGGTAATTTTCGGGGGACAAATAAATTAGGAAATTAAAAAAAAGCTTTGCAAAGTTTACTGTGTTATATAATATATCAAATGAAAGGGCTTGTTATGAGGATCTCAAATATATTTTTGTAAAATAAATAGTTTTCATTTTATTCATGAAAGAAGACGAAAATTTACCATTCCCCGATCTCCGAAACTACTGGGCATAAAATTAAAAAAAAATACAAAATATAGTTCATTGCTTATAGATTACAGGAAAACCTGTAAGAATTCTGTCAATTTGCATTGTACGGAACCCTCTCCACGAGAGTTCAACTCGCACTTGGCCGGTTTATTTTATAATAGGAGCAGGACAGGCGTAAGTAAAAAAAAGCACCTTTTAATTAACACCATTGGCAAATTAGGAGTAACTACAGTACCTACATACGAACATCAATTATTTACGGCACGGTTGGTGCAGCGGCTGAGCGATCGACTGCTGCGCTGCGTGTTGCGGGTTTGATTCCCGCCCGGGGTAAATATTTGTGTGATGAGCTCTTGTGTTTGCCTTGTGTCTGGGTGTTGTTTATCTATATGTATTTGTGTATGTATATCAGCTGTCTGACATCCATAGTACAGGGTCTCCCTAGTTTGGGGTTAAATGGCCGTGTGTGAAATGTACCATATATTATTATTATTATTTATTTATTAATCCATACTTCCATATTATCTTATATATAAAAATGAATCGCTAAATGTGTTGGTAAGCGCATAACTTGCGAACCGCTTGACCAAATTGGATATTTTTTTTTTTATAATGTCCCTTGAAGTATGAAGATGGTTCTTACGGAGAGAAAAAAAAAAAAAAAAAAAAAAAACTTGTAGGCGTAGGGTAGGCGTAGGGTAGGCGTAGGGTAGGTGTAGGGTAGGCGTAGGGTAGGCGTAGGGTAGGTGTACGGTAGGTGTAGGGTAGGTAAATAGGCAGGTAAGTAGGTAGATAAGGACAGGACAACGTCTGTCGGGTCAGCTAGTAATATTATAAATGCGAAAGTAACTCTGTCTGTTACGCTTTCACGATGAAATGGTTGTACCGATATTGATGAAATTTTGTATGAAAATAGCTTGAACACTGGGGAAGAACATAGGCTACTTTTTGATCCGCGACTTCGTCTGCATCCGCGATAACCGACTTTCACGCGGACGAAGTCGCGGGTAGAAGCTAGTTACTTATAAAATAGTAGATTGTTATACAAGGAGCTAAAATAACCCATTATATACGAGGTAGTTTTACTCCTGAGCTTTAGCGAGGGAGTAAGTAGAAACCGAGTTTTAATGGGTTTTAGCGACGTGTGTTACACTATACTTTTCACTACGATTGCGAGAAAATAAAACAATCCAATACAATATGAAATATGTACTTTATTTTATTAAAAATTAAATGTACTATTTGTACAATTCTGGATATTTTACGAGATGTTTTTTTCCCGGTAACTTAACTTCAGTCCTCTGTGAAGATGACATTTTCACTATTGTAAAATTAATTACGGTCACTACCAATTCAATTTGCAATTAGAGAAAAATTATAAAGATTTCGCGCCAATCTTTTTTTTATTTCTTCTGTAGCCGCAACACATTGCATGCATTCTACCAGAGATCGCCGATTTTAGTTCCATTTTCAAAATTAAAATGAGGTTCTTTTTTATGAAACAGTAATAAGTCGAGTCTTTATTCATGATTATTCTATTTATGACTAAAGACTTTTTCGTTTTTGAAGGCTCATTGTCATAATTGACACACAAAAATTAAAAAAAAAACTTTTTCCCCTAGAGGATGAAATGCTATTTTATCCCCGCTCTGGTATGCTACAATGACAGCCTTTTTGAGCAAGAGAAGTGAAAAATATATTTTTAATGGTGACATGATATTTCATGTACTAGAAGACTACGTTACGAAAGTCTTAGTGACGATTGAAATTTGAATAGAGCTTACTTACATAGATTTCGATATGTTTGTACTGCAGAAATTGGACTAGACTAGATTTGAACTTGGTAAAATAAACATTTGAATACATCATTAAGAGAATACTGCAGACCCTAACATAATCTCTTCAGGGTCGCGGTCAGATACTGCAGACATATTTTGCGCGCGTTGGTGTGAACCCGTCGTTCTTACAAATACTACTGCAGTAACTGGCCGTACCTGATAGTTGTCCACTCCGGTATGGCTGAGCCTTAAGTAGGTTTTTTTTTAATCCTAAGAAACTGGCTAGTGGACAGGAAACTAACCCGATCACAGAACGGTGCGGAGGTATCATTATCTGCCTAGCCTTTTCCCAACCAGCAGCAAAAAACCAGTGTTAGGACATGGAGCGAATGCCTATCTTACTTCCACAATTCAATTACTGGTTAACACAATACCTCTTCTCTCTTCGTCTCTTAGTAAGACTGGTTGTCAGATATTCTGGCTTCTGACTTCCCATAACCGGGACCAACGCCTTTACGTGCTTTCCGAGACACGGAGGGATCTCGGTATTGGATGGTCACCCATCTACGGATCGACCGCGGCAAGTGTAGCTTAATCATGACCGATCAATCCGTATATCTTTTACTTAGCCATGAGCCCCAGTGAGGACAACTAATCGAGAGAAAGACGAAAAAAATAAATATTTTCTTAGTAAACAGTAGTAACCAGTACACACGATAGATTGGTCTTTCAGCTATCATTTAACACCAGTTTAATTGTAACAGGTATTACAGATTTTGAGAAAAATGACAAAATATACGAAGTGAAATTTGTTACAACTATCCCCACACCTAGGGTTGGTTGTAACAGCGTAAAGGGATCATTGTAACATTGTAATTGAAAACACAGTTACTGTCATAATCAACATATTCATATCAAAATCAGGTTTTACATTAGTGTCACAATTATGAAAAAAATTACACACAAAAACAAACCACACATTACATTGTAAACTTTTGCTATGCATAAAAAGCAAGAGGCGCATAATACAACGACTACATAGATTATTCAAGCTGTAATAATACACAGATAAAAGGCGAAGTAACTCAAAATAAAAAGAAAATTTTCTTCTACAACTTTACCGTATTCCTGCTTCATTGTCTGTTTTTAGAGATCCGTCAAGCTGTCGGGAGAAAACATCTTTGAGATCATATTCATGTCTGTCTGTCTTCTGTCATAGAGAGTTTGACGTTTTTAGTGGTTTGAAATAAGTAGTTGGGTAGTGGTAACGCAATTACAGAGCTGAAATTAGTATGGTTGAATTTTCGTTTTCAGAAACAATGTTTGCTGATGGAAAAATAAAAAATAAAATTAGGTAGGAATTCAAATAAGCGAGAGAAAACTGTCAATCATAAAATAAGATTACATTTGGATACCGTTATTAATGGTAATTGGCACGTATTGTATTGATCTCATTTTTGAAACGATTCAAAAGTAACAATACTAAGACAAAAATTCAAGAAAGGTACCTACGGAACCGCAACTAGAGGTTCATCTCTAACTTACCAGTTTTTTGGTTTAATGAGTAGTTCGCATAGAAAGACGCTTATTTACTTGCCGTAGCTATTGTGAAAGAGACAGAAATAACGAATAATTTAAGTTCTACAACTTAAGCTGCAGGTTTTATAGTTTTGCTTTGTCTGTGCTTTCAAGTGATAAGCAGTATAATCGGATAGCTAATGCAGAGCAACATAGCAAGACAGTGAACTCTTGAGATGGATTTAAACTTGGAACATTTTGTTATCATTTTGTACTATCACTATCAAATCATTTATTTCAGATGAAAATCCATAGGGAAATAAATCATAATTGTAAACTTTAAATTTGAAAAATATAAAATTGCACATAAAATCATCCAGTATAATAAATCCCTCCTCATCTTTCCTGGTGAAGGCCTACTCAAAAGGTTTCCAACGGTTCCTAATTTGGGCTTTCTGACCCAGAGGGCCGGTTCACACCGTCACCCTTTGCATCCAATATTTATTTCAAAACAGAGAAAATAGAAATTCATAAAAAAAATCCGTCAAAAAAAAAAAACTTAATAATCAATTTGAAAAATCATTGTACCAAAGTTGCTTTTGAAAGCATTTCAATGAATAATGAGCATTAATATTTGTCCTAAGATCACGTTTGAATATTGTTCGTATCAATAATTGCAGCAAATAGATTTGATGATTTTTTTTAGACCAATGAATAGTCATCCACATACAGACCGCGGCAAGCATAGCTTAACATTGATCTATCTTACTTAGCCACGAGCCCCCTCTACCTATGTTCACA
The DNA here is from genome assembly GCA_947361185.1 of Charanyca ferruginea. Classification (NCBI taxonomy): domain Eukaryota; kingdom Metazoa; phylum Arthropoda; class Insecta; order Lepidoptera; family Noctuidae; genus Charanyca; species Charanyca ferruginea. Next base: position 6,716,547 of record OX376068.1, on the reverse strand, counting down.
AATAAAGCATTTTGATTCTGTTTCTGACATTTCCTCCTTCACTTTTTGCATCCAGTCTGCCTCAACCAAATTCAAACAAATGAAGTTTATGAGCGGCCCCAATGTAATGAGTCCTTTTACTACTGTTTATTAAGGAAGTATTTTCTGCTAAACACTAGTTTCTATAGTCGTTTTGTCTTTCCTTTCAATCAGTCAATAAAGCATTTTGATTCTGATTTTGACATTTCGTCCTTCACTTTTTGCATCAAGTCTGCCCCAACCGAATTCAAACAAATGAAGTTTATGAGCGGTCCCATAAAAGAGCGTGGGCAAAAAATAACTTATTGCCACGATCACTCTTCAGGGATTGTTAGTGTTCACATTATTCAAAGATAATAGGATGACATGTAATTACGTGCAGAAAATAAAGGACGTCAGAGGTTTTATTTCTTATGATGAAGCTCATTGCGGTGCCAAGCGCGTTAGATTTCCCTAGAGTGAGGAACTGGGCGGTGTGGCCTGGTTTCCACACTTCTTATACTTCGATAATCTGTAGTTCTTTGGAAGAGTTAGGATCCTTTTGTTCATAAGGTAAATAAGCTTCAGGGAACACAAAAACGGATGATAAGGACGATGTGTAAAGCTAGATCTATATGTGTGCTTTTTTATCTAATTCCGTTCAGCCGTTTTTATTAAGCGTGGAAGAACAAACATTCATCCATCCATCAATCCAGCCATTTATAGCCACAAACTTTCGCGTTCGCAAATAGCAGTTGAAGTCGAATATAGTCGGAAGTCGGATAGTCGGATTCGCCTACATAATTGTATTTATAATATTCATTTTACCATATTCCAGAGTAGGTTCTTGGTGTATTTTAGTATGGGTATAGCCTGTTTTATCCGTCTGCGTTCGCCATAAACTGACATTTTTGTAGAGCGGTTGTTTTTTTTTTAAATTTACATACTTACTGTGAAACATTTCGCCGAAATACTTATGATTGTTTAAAATTATCATCATTCTAGATTCCAGAATAACATTGTAATAACTTTGCAATAAAATGCACCCTTTATAATATCGAAGTCAAAAAGGCATCTTCGCGGATCATTCTATTACTAGATACTACGTTCAAGATTATTTCTAGTAACTTGAAGTAAATTAAATGTGAACGCAAAAAGACCAACGTTAGCTTAGCAAAACTAGTTGAAGTCGCAACAAAAACAAATTGAAAGTAATGTACCCTTTGGTACTCCACCAAAGGAATGAAGACTCAATTTGAATGTCGCAAATTCAAGTAAAATGTTTATTACAAAATTGGCCAAGCTCATTAGGACTGTAAAGGGCAAAGTTTAATCACTTTGAAATTAGTTAGACAGAGAACCGAGGGAACGAAGTCTTGTGACCCTGTAGGCATTGTTCTTTTACAAATCGGGGCCTAATCAAGTCACGGTAGTTGCTAATAGATCAGTGAATTACTGGGGAACAAACTGGGTCGAGTTCTCTAATTTCCATATATTTCAACAAGACGTGCCGTGCATAACTAAGTCTTTAGCCAAGGTTTTCCAAGGAGCATCGAAGGAGGCTTTCGACAAAGTTTTGTGGCCATTGATCGTAAATTAGTGTAATTTCGAATGACTTTAATCGTGATTTGTTTGGTTTACTGAAGTCCAATACGGTAATTTGGATGTTGTTTATCATCGTACCAGTAATGCAGTTAACGGTAAGTCAGTGCTGGTTAAATAAAACTTTATCTCGTGCGTATATTTACGTACGTATATTCGTATTCATAACTTGAACATATGGACGCTATATCACGAACAACAGCGTCAGTATCTCTGGGATTCAGAACAAGTTTGCAAAGTGTTTAAAACAAAACATCGCGCAAAAATATACTGAAACATGGAACTCATGTCAGAAAAATATAATTACATATTCAAATTTTTACCACTATTGTGTAAAGAACTGGTATCCCTGAACAATTGAGGCAAGTTCCAACATTTCATATGTTCTGCAAAGACTTGGTTCACCAGCAATTAACTCGGCAGTGGTAGCTGTTTTAAATTTTAGATGAAGGACACAATTCTGTGGTTTTTACTTGTACTTACTTTTTAAAATTCTCGTGGGAAGCCTTCGTTGACATAATTACTAAGGCCAGGAGCGCTTTGTGTTGGTTTAGCAAACATTACGCAGGTCATAACTCAAATCCTTCGGCAAATATAACTTTGTTTGTGTTTGCGTCTGCCTTTCGACAATGAAATAGATTGCTATTTTTGAAATAGCTACAGTTTTACCTATGGGATTGTTTTAAACTGATGAGTGATGAAATGATAAACGGTACCTAAATATTCCGAGCCGTATGGCGGAAATGCACCACCCCATTTCTACCCGTGGGTGTTGTAGAAGGCGACAGAGGGATATTGATCAGAGGATGGGCAGCAGCGTCCTTCCGAATACCATAACACAACACATCAGCCAAGCATGGTGATTACGGCTGAACCCCCTCTTGGGGGAGACCTATGCCTAGCACTTAGCATTTAGGCACCTAGCACCTATGCCTAACACTTAACACACACAGCAAACACCTAACACACAGTACACTAACACTAGCAGTGAGTGACTAAAGGTTGACATGATGACCTAAGTACGGTTTTTAATCCTTTACGGACAGAATATAGTAGTTATTCAGTAAGTTAAATAACAGAGGGCTTTTCCTTATACCCGGTTATCTACACCATTAATAGATTTAAAATAAAATCAGCATACAAAAATAAGTATTACACAAATCCAAAAATGTACCTACAGAGTGTTTCTTTTGCGTATTCGATTTATATTTTTGAGGATTTTGGTATCTACGAGTTGGACGATGTAGTATTACAGATTAAAGGGTCTTTAAGGGTAAACAATGTACTGTATAAATCTATTTTGTCCAAGAGTAATATAAAAGGCAATGGTCCATGATTAGATTATACTGTACATGTATATATCTATATAAATATATATAAAAAAAAAACAATTGCCGCGAGTATAAAAGATCATCACTTGAGAACGCCTTCCGCGATTTTCCTGTTCTTTTTTGTTTTCGTAATTGTCAGGACAAAGTTTGAATAAAGAATTTTTTAATAACATCTACCGGAAATTTCGATAGTATTTTTGTATAAAAGTACACCCAAATACGAAGTCGGGGCGGGTCACTAGTTATTCAGAAAAATAATTTTGTCCTTCCTACAGAATTTAATGTTATAGTGAGTGTGATCATTGATCAATTTCAAGGACTGAAATAGAAAAGACATTCGCAGTACACAGAAGGTTCTGTGATTCTAATTCCAATAACAAACTGGCTGCGATGTTTTATGTAAACTGGGTAACTTTCCCTTTGTAGCTTATTCAATCATCCTCAAACTGACCCTTTGAGACCTCGGACTTGGTTACGTCAAAATAAGGATGGAAATATGAGCTTCCTGATTTAAAGGTTACGAAAAAGTATTATACAGGCTGTGCTTTTGATATGGAGCCAAAGTGAGAATACCGAAATTGTGATATTGGTAGGTACATTACGCGCCGCAGCCTCAGGTACTTTGTGACGAGGGGCAATCAAAAAGTTTCCGGTATTCGATATTATTTGAAATTGTTATTTGACGTTCATTTATTTTTTATTTAATTTGGACTGCCTTTGGTAGTTGTCACTGTAAAGTGTAACATTGCAATTGCTTTCTGTGCTTCACAATATTTTTTTTAAATTTGTGAATCGTCGATCTAAGCCAAAGATTTAAAAATCTGAAATAAGCGTGATAAAATATGTCGTACTGAAAAAAAAGTCCACCAAAGATGTTTTTAATGAAGTTTCAAGTACTTTAGAAGAAAATGCTCTATCATATTCCAGGGTTCAATTTTGGTGTTCCGAATTTTAACCTGGAAGAACCAGCTGCAAAGATGAAGATTGTTCTGAACAAAACCATCCACGAAATGAATAGGTAGAATAGGTGTGTCGTAATTGTTTGAGACTTTTTGAAGCGACGTACAAAAGAGGATTTTTTTGTTAGTTTTAGTATTTTTTTATAGTACCTACCTATTTTATTTATTTTTATATTGTAACTGAATTGGTTTCTTTTTTGTTTTTATATTGTTAATATGTAAGCTATACTGCCTTTGTTTGTTTGGGCTTTAGAATTAAGCAAGTCGTAAACTATCTAACCAGAACATAAAAACGGAGATTTGTCAGAGCTAGATCAATATCTATGTGTGTGTTAAATTTCAGCTAACTTTGCGTTTAAGACTGAAAGAGTAACAAACATCAATTTATCACAAACTTTCACGTTATAATATTAGTATGATTTATTCTATCTACTGTTGCAATTACATGGTCTTTATATCTGTTATGTTGTACAGAGGCCAGCACATCAAGTTACAACAATCTGTCAAATTTCTTTGATAGATTTTCAACTTAATTATAAAAGAATAAGGTTCATATTCAATTATAGAAATTTGACAGTTTGGTATGGTTTGATGTGCTGGCGTCTGTATATACATGTATCTTGTAATACATATAGAAAAAAATCAAAGAAGTTACAAGTTAAAGTGACGTTAGGTCTGACGACACGGTTGGCGCAGTGGCTGAGCGATCGACTGCTGCGCAGCGTGTTGCGGGTTCGATTCTCGCCCAGGGTAAACATTTGTGTGATGAGCACTTGTGTTTGCCTTGTGTCTGGGTGTTGTTTATCCATATATGTATGTATTAACAAAAAAAAAAAAAGTATTTGTGAATGTATATCAGCTGTCTGACACCCATAGTACAGGGTCTCCCTAGTTTGGGGTCAGATGGCCGTGTGTGAAAATGTCCCCACATATTATTATTATTATTATTATTAAACTTAGGTAAAGTGTATTTTAAATCAGTTTTTAGGAACACCGTTTATTAGCCTTATTAAAATAATTTAACATTTTGACCGCCACGTCAAAAAAGCAAAAACGTGCCCTCGGCGCCAACCTATGTATAGAAGTCTGCCCTGTCACTGTGACGTTTTTAGGGTTCCGTACCTCAAATAGAAAAAACGGAACCCTTATAGGATCACTTTGTTGTCCGTCTGTCTGTCGGTCAGACAGACAGACAGACAGTCTGTCTGTCTGTCTGTCAAGACCCTTTATCTCGGGAATGCGTGGCGGTATCGAGTTAAAATTAAAACCGCATACTCAAGTCTATGGTCCCTTGATGCTGTAAAAAAAAACAACAACCCTCTATGTTAACGTCAAAAAAAGATACGGCCGTTTATGTCGCAAAAAACGCATTTATAATATTAAGATGATTAAAGTATGGATACTAGGTATGGATTAGATATGTGATATGATAGAAGTATGGATATGTACCTACAAATATGTACAGAACCATTGGCGGGCGAGTCCGACTCGCACTTGTCCGGTTTTTTAAAAATGGTTGTCTGTAAAGTCGGTTTACGGATGATAGTTTTACGTGATAACGTCATAAATAAATATAATGGCTAACATATTATAACATAAGCAAATAATGGTTTCCGTCGTGGTGGGCAGAGCGTATTGTTTGGGCTGATCGTGCCTCTCTATCGATTGTTCCGCGCTCTCGCTTGCACGCTCAGGCTCAGGCGGAACGTGACACTTTTTCGTACGTGCAGCCGGTGTTCATCGATTTATAAGACGTTATCCGCACGAATGATGTCGCAGGCAAAGTGCTAGTTGTTCAATAAAATTAAATAATCAAACTACACAATGTTAATCAAACAAACCAGTACATTCAAAGCCGTCCATTCATAAAACAGGATATCATATTCTAAGCAGCTTCGGCCTCCTATAATTAATTAATAATAATCACTTTACAAATTGATATGTCTTCTTACGTACTTATACACTCTACAAGTGCAATGTGCATGTCACACGTCCTTTCCATACTAATGTGGACACTTACGATATGTATTCAGGTTGCCCCATTAGGAGAAATTTACTTTCGTCCGTCAGCGACTGTACATAACAATAGCACTTGCAGCCAAAGAAATTGGGTCAGCGGTGAATCTGTACCGTCATGTTGGTCATTATTAATGCTGAGATAAATATATTAGTAGCGTGATCGGCTCTTTCCTTAATTAATTATTGTGTGTAGTTATAATTGATGATGATACTGCTCATGCGTTTATCTTGTGGTCGGTTTGTATGATTATTTTGTACACAAAATTGTAGACTCTGATCGTAATTTATGGAACAGGCTGTTAACAGCGTGACCTACAAAAATGTAAGCAGACATAAGTTAGAATTATTTAAGTAATCCGGATTTCGATCTCAAGTATTCCAAAGCCTAATTGAAACGATAAATTACGGATTTTAAGCTAAAGCACAAAAACTTAATGCTATGTTGTAGAATAGATTGTTTACTACTAATGAGCGTTTTACATGTTTGGACCGTTGTAACTGGACCAGTGTGAGAGGTCAACGGCCTGTCACGCAAGAAACAGTTAAGAATCTGATAAAATTAATGATTTCGCTAAGCCGCGTCCCGATTGCAAGTAAATCGCCTTTTTCGGCAAACGAACAATTTTCGTCTGACTCCAAACTCATTAGCTGTGACATTATGCGGTCAGTGTCGTTTCTTTGAAGCAAGGAGTACACTTCGCGGTACGTAAGGTGGTCTGTATAAGAAAGATTGCACGGCAAACCTCGAGTTGAGTCTGGATTGTCTGGGAGCTAACACAGATACGCCACCGTGATAAATCGGTCTCTGTCTCGGGGGAGGCGAGAGAATAACCGAAAGTAGAGTGATAGCCGGAGGGGGCACTGGCGCAGGCTGACGCCGCTCTCGCAGTGTGTTGCCGCCTTTACTCGCCGAAGCCCGCGCGCGCAATCCACGCTCGCTCAACTCGAAGAACGAAACGCATGATATTCGACGTTTGAATATTAAAAAAATAATAATATTGGACAATAAAAAAAAATATTAGGCGGGAATTATCGTGATTTTTGTTCCAAAGTTAAAATGCTTTAATGAACGCGTAGCATTGAAGTTTTACCGCAAGTGATCGAGTTATTATCGGTAAGTTCATGTTAATAAATTAAATCTTTTTAGTTGTGTAACTAAAACTTTTGTCTTTATTAAAGTATGCCCTATTTACTTAGTACCATTAATTTTTTAATAAACTAAAAGAGAACTTCGTTAACGTTCTTAAAAATGTGCTTACAGATAACTTACCAACTTATCGTTCTTATACTTTTAATACATATAAAATATACGTAGATTTTTCCAACTCTTCGACTTGAGAAATAATCCGAAGAATAATTGCATGTTCACATAATATCGCGCTACTATTTAATTTGTCAGAGCTTTTCAAAAAGTTGTCATAGATGCGTTCAGTAAAAAACGTATTTATGTACGGTCACCAAAGGGGATAAGTATCCATGTCGCCGGAAACAGTTGAAGTTTACTTAGAAACCGATAGGTTTTTATGAATAAAATAAAATACAATTTATAGAGAATAAACAGTTCAATGATTTAATAAAATTTCATTTGAAAGCCCCCATTGGTTTCTAAGAAATCTTCAACTATTCCCGACGACATGGATACTTATCTCTTTTGCGTACTGTACATTAAAATTTACCTACACTTCATGCTAAGGGAGGGAACTACATTAAAAGAAAAACTGAATAAATTAAGTCATTGCAACATAGCAACAACTTTTTTGTTCATTAAAAAAGTTTATTATACGGAGGATGAATAACGATTGGTGCACATGATCGGGAGCATAGAAATATAGGAAAGAGCTTCGCTCTAATTACAAGTTTAATTAAAAGACTTAACTTGCAGATATAGGTATACTTCTTTCCCAATGATGTAAGTACATATATATAGTTTTATTTAATTATATTTAAACCTAAATCAAAAATAAACCTTGGTATATTTTATTTTCATATTGGCACAATACAGTACAAAATAAGTAGTTACCGAGTTTGGTACCTTGCTACGTACTAAATATTAATTCTCTAGCGGAATCCCAACAATTTTTTGTTAAATGTTTTATATAAAAACTTTCAAAAGCAAACACTGTTTTATGTGCGATAACTGTAAAAAACTTTTCAATTACATTAGGGACTGTTTCAACTCTAGTACAAAAATCAACTGTATAAAAAAGAACGCAACACAGGTTTCTGAACACTATATACCTAGGAACTTAACTAAATGCATGTCGCTCGTATGTTTCAAAGCGAGACTGAACTTGCAAAGTGTCGCTTGCATTTCTCAGTTACAATGTCACGAACTGTAACGCTAAACCACAGGTCGTGTGTACTAAGCCTTACTCCTAGAACTTTCATCTCATACTTCGTTGAAGACTTTTATTTACCTAGGGACTTTGAAGTTTTCTTAGTAAGTCTATTTTCAGTTCCCACGAGGACTAAGTACGTGAGACCCTAGTGTTTTTTGTAGTCCGTCTCGAAAGTTATGACATTTCTACCATTGTAAATTTATGGAGGTCTACGTTCATTCTTTTTAGAGAAATTTATTGATTTGGAGCACGGAGTAATATTATTGGAGTAATTTTTCAAAAAAAATATAAGTAGTATCGGGATTATTTCGATAAGTTGGAAAACTTTTGCGATTAATACCTATTACTGGTATTTTTATTTTTACGACAGCTAGTTACGATACAACATTACGGAGATAATGATATAGGAATATTGTTTTTCCTCTTTTTTAATAATTTTAGCACCTATCAAACTAATACACATTTCACGTTAAAACTAATCGAATATCCCGCAATTTTCTTCACCACACAACTCAATTTAATTATTTCCGTCTCAAATTAGGCCGTGTGTTCTTCGTCATTAGAGCTATAACAGTACAACACAAGGGCCGTCGGGTGCTTGTCAATTTCTCGCAAAGACCCATTACAAAGTCACGAAGTGTGGAAAGTCGTGACGGACGAAGTTTTAAAACTCCATTTTTTAGTTCATTACTAACACACTTTTGTAGGCGACCTGTTTTTTGTGTACTTTTGATTAAATCTGAACTAGAATTACTGTGAATATTTTTGACAGTCTTGTTCTTTGTTTAAAGATAAGTATAAGTTTACAGTGTATTAACGTAGCAACAGAAACAGAAATGTTATAGGCAACTACTAAGTAATTTCATTTAACAATCTTATTTTTTTCCCTTTTTCATTTTGTATTTAATACGCTGTTTAATATTCTAACTGTTCACCTAATATACGTACTAAGCATATGTTTTAGATGTAAGTATTTATTATGATAGCCTATTGAATTAAGTTAGGTGCCTCTGACTGATTTAAATATATAAAAAGCTTAAAAATAAATAAAAAATATATTAACAATGGAGTCACAGGGTGGTTCACAGGGCATCAAAAAACTCGTCCGCATCGCTCTCAATGGGACAAGTGCCCAAAAGGCTAGCAGCTTTACCACGTATGGCAATGCTAGATGCTATTTAGATGTTGGTAAATTAAATTGTTTTCGAATGAATCGTAATATTTGGTGTCATTTACTATGACGCCATTAATTGAATGATTGACGTTTGGTTCATTTTGACGGAACAAAGCTTAATTTCAAACTCATTTTTAAAGTTGGTGCTGCTGATCAATTTCCTAAACTTTTGCTATGTTACCTATTCATCAACAATCTCTTTGTTTTCAATCCAAACTCCGTGGATAAGTTAATAATGTTATTACAACTCTGTTTCCTTTATAATACCAGGATCAGTTCGATGATATTGTATGAAACTTCAGCAAGAAGTTTATTTCGTTGTCGTATCCAAGTTAAGGAGCATCTTTGTTAAGCCTTGGATTAGAAGTTCGTCCGACCTTTGTTTGTAAGTTTATTGCGGCGCGGATCGGATCGTATTTATTTCTCTTCGGATGAGAATGAAAAGGATTCCATGTATTGTATGAAACGAAAAGATTTGTTCTGGAATTGCGTTAGTTTTTTCTATAAGAATCGATTTTAAGACCCTATACCCTTATACCCTATATTGCTGTGTTAGATTCTACCAGCGATTTCATCCGCAAAAAATTTCTTACAGATCTTTAATATTTTCATTAGTAACATATGGCCAGTAGTTCTGAAGATTAGTGCCTGCAATAAAAAAGAACACAACTTTCAGATTTTTTAATATTAGTATAGATTATTTAAAGTGAAGTTTATTATCGTTTTGACCGAAGTAAATCAATCATACCCAATAAGCATAATATTCATTACACATTCAGATTGGATGGTGATCTCATTTTTTTAGAAAGAGGCTAGACTTATGATATATCAGGGTACATAAAAGATTTAAGATTTAAAATTAGGTCAAAAACTACGAAAGATAGACTATGTCATAGCACGTCACGGCTACATTTTTATTATTATCGATATGTAGCCACACTATACAGAAACCTGATCACAGTGATCACTAGTGAAACTAAATAGACTCATAGTAATAGGAACAATGGGTTTGATATGCTATTGTAAAAAACCCTAAATCAAAATAAATAAAAAATTAAAAAAATCCCGTGTACATGAGATCGCGAGTATTTTAGAATCACGTATTTTGTCGTTTGTGAGTCCTAAGCTTTACAATCCCAGTATAAGTTGGTCCTGCGTTGGTTCTCAACAAAATCTCACAGTTTAAACGTGTCTTTTCAAGCTCATGTTTAAAGACTCGGTTCTTATGGAACGTCTTTTGTTTGTTTCACACTTTGTCGTGAAATAGAACTGAGTTTTCAATGTAATAGGTCTTGTTGTTTGGTTTTAGTTCCTTTAGTACAAAAGACTATCGAAAGTTCCAGTCTTTTTATTGTTTATTGTATCGTTCTAATCTAATAGATACATACTCAGTCCCTATTCTAATACAGACGTTCTATTCAAGGTAGATTGTCTTTACGCGTAGTTATTAAAATAAGCAATTTTGGAGTTTTTCTCCAATTCTTCTTCATACGAAATTACCGTTTAGAAGAAGTAACTAAATAACATTTTTTGCTGTTGTAAATGACGTTCAAAGTATCTTTTTAATAATCTAAATGAAACAAATAATAGCAGAGAAATAAATAAAAGATACGACAGCAAATAGGTTAAGGGCGCGTATTCGATTTAGCGCAACTCAAAATTTAAACGATTGCTAGAACGGCGTAGCAGCATTGACACACACTAATACAACACAATGGTCTGTTTGTGTGCATCAGAAAAAAAATACGCACGAAATAAGCACGAATCATTGAAATTGATCGGCAAACGAAAGCGCGAGGTTTTACACTGCTTTTTAAAATAATTGTCTAAAATAAATGAGTTCGTATAACAGACTGAAAAATATTACGTATATTTAAGATATTTCTTTTATGAAATTAAAGGTTATGCCTTTAATTTCATAAAAGAAATATATCAGTTATGTTTTTATTCAAATACTGGTGAAAAAAAATAGACAAAGTGAACCGATTTTGTACTTTTTCAACATTATTTTTGAATACATAATAAATAAACAAATAAAATAAATAATATTTTTGTAATTTTGGCTCTGTAGTAGACTTTAAGACTGTATGTCCTGTTGGAAAAACGCATAAAACATACTATTTTGGCATACTGTAATGGTTGTATTCGTCCCGAAAGTTAACTCTGACGTCTATTTTCGTAAAACGCTATGAAAGGAATGTCTTCGCTTTAAAAAAACATAATTAAAAATTATACTTTTACTCCGTAGCTCCCTAAATCAAGACTTAATCTTTCTAAAACTGTAATTGTCTTTAAATAATCAGCTCACATCATTTCGATATTGCTCTGGGCAAAACGCGAAAACATGAAGTTTTCGTCACGAATCGAATACACGCTCTTAAGGTATTGTGCTTCACATAACAAGATCCTTCGGATATATCGTCTACCTCAGCCTTAGCCAATTATTCTTCAATTTATCCGCAAGGTCTTCCAATAATAAGCTACCACTCACTGTTTGGTACAAACCAACCCATCAGACAATCGCGTCATAAAAAAGCCCGACAATCATATTTGTATCACACATAAAGTGCGATTTGTTCCGATTTGATGTGTCGTATAGCCTTCAAGTTCCTGAACAATAGTATGTAGGTAAGTACCTGGACCAGGCTATAAACCAACCTCGTAAAAACCACTACTTTACCTGTACATGTACCATTTACGAAGGCGGAAAGTGAAATGATGCACTTGCTTTTACCACGAGAGTGCAAAGTGTTCAAAAATGAAAGGATACCTGCGGTTTATGGGTCAGTAAACAGAATTGATAGGAATAGCTTTTGAAGTGGAAGTAAAACTGCTTGTAAGTTTTATTTTATTAGAATTGTTTAAGACGGGTGCAATTTTAATTTCAAATCTAGATTTTATAAAACAGCTTTCGGCACATCCTGGCCAGTGCCGCTAGCTCTATGCTGATTGGCTCTTTCCTGACATGAGTTATTTTCATACATTCGTGCTGTTCCTACTATTACCTTCTATAAGTTAGGAACTCTTTCAAAAGGCTGAACGAATAATCCAAATACTACTTTTACATATCAAAAGCCAGTACACAATACCTACTAAACTTTCATATTTAAACAAACTTTAAAACAAAATTATTATTCTAACCACGATTTAAGTTCGTAAAAATAACCAACATGCATTACGTGGTCTAGTCTGAACAATAGACATCAATGAACACGACCAGGTTGGACCATGTTTATAACAAGTTTGTATGCAAGCGTTGGCACTACAACCTTAGCACTGAAATTACCGCAGCATTGAGGTAGGTTATGTTGCTCGAGACGTTTAAACGGAATCGAGACATGTTAATTAGGCGATAAAGTTTATAGTGTAAAAGTGTGTGCCGATGCCTTAAGGAAGCGTGGTCATGCGAACGTGCCTCTATATGAGAAGATGCCTGCAGTGGGACAATAATTTATGTTATTGTGTTCTCTATTTAAATTAATTTTTATTTTTATTACATAACTGTGTGGTTTTGCCAATTAAATTAAAATGTCCCTGTATATTTAATAGCTTTTAAATCAAATACTTTTTAGTCCGCCCTTAAACAGAAACAATAAAAGTTACAAATAAAAACAAAAGAACAAAGGTAAACTGAGAACTTTACTTTTCAAATCAACGTTCCAAGATTTTCTCCCTTAAAAATTGTGATGTAAGGTAAGTTATAGCTGCATTGCAGGTTATAGAAAAATTAGGTCACAACTCGGCACGTGGACTTCCCTAGATTTGACAGGTTCCCAATATCATAAATTTCATCGTAGGATATGAGGCACAAATTGCTGTAGGTACATAGGTAGGTACCTATACTTACCAAGTCCATGGTTCATTCTCAAAGTATTTATTTCTGTCTGAGGGTATACGATTTATCCTTCACGTTATTTTTTATGGCTTTTATATATCATTTTTATGTTTCCAAATCATTTCTAAGCTTTTTTATTTTCTTATCGGGAGGTTGCCGAGTCGTATGATTGTGTTCCAGATATGAACATTATTGTATGAATGTTTACATTTCATTTGGACCCTTAGGGTTCCGGGAATTTGAGTAATTTAAAGGTTTTCAAATTTTAGTAATTTAAAGGTTTTCTCGTTTCAAAATGTTGTAACACGATAGAATAACGTCGTTACTAGTTTGAATTTCTAATCAACCCATTAATTTGTTAGTGTAGTATTGAATTTCTGTTAATGGAGTAATGAGATATTACTAAGGCATACCTACTGACTATTGTAATTGCTTTGAGTACTTATTTCATTACTTTGAAGAACTTTCTGAAATGTAAGGGCTGTCAAAATATGATAATAATCATTAGTGAGAGAGATATCTATACTTATTTTTACTCGAATGTAGTTAAAATGCTAAGCATTCTAATTAAAATTTCATTAAGTTTGAGTGTTATAATATTTAGGATAAGGTATGATGGGAGACGAGCTTGCGGCTAAGTAAAAACCGTACGGAATGACCGGTGATGATGGTTAAACTACGCGTGCCGCGGTCGGTTTGTGGATGGGTGACCATCCATTTCATAATAATAATAATAGTTTATTTGTACACAAAAAATAAACAACAACACAGTACATAGTTTATGAAATCAGGGTTGTACAACCAAGTCTAAAACTAATGTCAGCTCTCCGGGCTTCTAAACTAGGTGCGCAGACCTGTATTTTAGGAGTTAGAGATTTTTCGACTTCTATTTAAATATAATACAACCGTGACATTGTATTATATTTAAATAGAAGTCGAAAAATTTCATACCGAGACCCCTCTTTGCCTTGGAAAACACGTAAAGCTGTTGGTACCGGCTGTCATTCGTTGATCATTGATGGTCGTTAAGGGTAATCAGAAGTTAGGAAATCTGACAACCAGTCACCAAGAGGTAGGTATCGTGTTACCCAGCAACTGGGTTGTGGAAGTTAGATAGGTAGTTGCTCCATGTGAAACACTGGTATTCAGCTTCATACGGTTAGACTGGAAGCCGACCTGAACATAGTTGGGAAAAGACTAGGCAGATCATCAGGATACGATGTGATTGTCATCGTCATTTTCGTCATGTTGAGATAGGGGCCTTTTGGCATCGTACAGGACCAATTTTGTTTCTTTTTATTTTACAATAATTATTCAGCCTTGTTATTTTTGGTGTGTTTTGTCCTCTTTCTTTATTTTATGTCATCATCATCATCATCACTTCAGCCGAAAGACGTCCACTGCTGGACATAGGCCGACTCGCATCCAGCGGATCCCCGCAACCTTTACCAGGTCTTCGGTCCACCTAGTGGGAGGCCTTCCAACGCAACATCTTTTATGTAAATTCAAAAATCCCTTGACAAAAAACAAAAACGAATAAAAAAACTAGTTTTTCTGACTCTACCTCAAAGTTGCAACAAGCAAATATATGACAAATGATAGGGAGACAATACGTTATGTCGACCATCAGTAGTAGGATACCTCATCAGTTCGACGAAAGTGCGACACAACTTATGCTCGACGAACGTTAGTGCAACACCACTTTTGATCGACAAAAGATTTCTCAATGTTAACCTTCTGAAAAAATAGTTACATTTGAGCAACACTAAACAAAGTTGTAACAAATATAACATTCCAGAACTGACACACATTGATGCTAAAATGTGATTATTATTATTGTTGTTTGTTCGCCCGCGTTGAGTTTAACGCTTCAAGTTAAATTGCAAACAGTAAAACAGCGATAAAAGTGGCCCGGCTGGTTCCTGACGATGGAAAGAGAAAAATAGATCCTTTTTGTGTCCCTCTACACTCCGATACACATTACAGTCTTTGCTATGTGGCCTAGGGCTGGCGGTAAGACATATGTTTACATTTATACATACACATACTACAAATAAATAAAATTGATGTGTCTGTTTGTAATGTCAATTTAACAGCTTTTAAATAAATGCATATGAAAGTATTACTTATATAAAAAAATTAATTATTTAAATTTTTGTCTGTCTGCCTGTTTGTTTGTTCTGGCTAATCTCTGAAACGCCTAGACCGATTTTGACGGGACTTTCACTGATAGATAGCTGATGTTCTAAGGAGTAAAGTATTTTAGAAAAATATTAGGGTTCCGTGCAAAAAGAATTAAAACCCCGGTGATAACCGACAATCACGCGGACGAAGTTGCGGGCATCAGCTAGTCTATTATAATATACTACAGAACCCACGTTAAATATTAAATACTTCAAATAACGGAAACGAATAAACGTCTATGATTTCAAAAGCCAAAGGTTATTGTAATGCTACGTAAATATTTGACTACGGAACGTTTGGAATAACTCGGTTGAAAATTATATTTTCTCCCAACCCTAGGCGGTTTAAAATTATATAGACATCGAAGTATGCATTTGTGAGTAAAAAAAGTAGCCGCACATAAAAGTCGACTCAATAATCGTTGTAATCGAATCACGAATGTACTTTTTTAAGTTTTACACTTATCATTGGAACGAGATAGAAATAGTCGTGAGTTCTTTCACACCAAAGTTAAATAACCGACAAGTTGTGTTTTGTTTTGTTTTTTTTTTCGGCTCGGCCAACGTTGGCTTTTGACGGAGTACGAGGCTTTTTGTCAATCACCGATCCTGTTGGTGCTATATTTTGTTGCAGGTTATATTACGTTCCCTTCATGTTTAATTTTATTGAAACATGGGATGGTATGGCTCTCATGTTTGTGAAACAAAAGTTTAAGCTTTGAGCATCGGGTTTCGTGTCCGTAAAACAGATTCATTTACGGATATTTTAATTTATTCCCCTTTATGAAAGTTTTGTTACTAAAACGTTCGTTAATAAAATTCATCTGTTTTCATGAATTGTTACGGAAAGAACGGCTAACTTTTAAAAGTTAAATACACTTAGATAGAGAAAGCATTAATTTGGTGCACACAAAAGACATAAATATAAAATACAAATAAAATATATTTTATCTTTTATCTTTATCTTTATCACAGCACAAAAAAATAAAATTAAATAATGTATTAGACAAAGTGCGGTGTGCGTCTTAAGTTTGCACCAAATGGGAGTCCAGCTCAGCATGTGTCAGGTAAATATACCTGACGTTAATATTCTACTGAATCCCTGCAGTATACCCGCAATAAGAATTATATTATTTTCTACAATAAAGTTTAGCAGTATAATATGTGTATGTTGACGCACATTATTAGTTTGCCTTACGATTGCATTGGCTAATATTTCAGTCACGTCCAAATCTAGTTCAAATTATCAGTGATTAAAAAACTGAGCATTGCGCACGTCTGAAATACATAATGCTGGCTCTATCAGTATGCTAAGCGCGTACTTAAACACTGCTTAGTTATTACAAAGCTTCCAAGCTTGGTCTTAACTATGAAAGCATTAAACACTATTTTGTAATTCATATTATCCACTGCTTCCTCAGTAACTTGCAAATTCTAGAAGCGGTACTTAAGAGGCAGTGGTATATATAATAACTACGTGGGTGGATATTATCGTATCAATATCGCGATATCCCAACGGACATGTACCTAAGACGAATTTGTTATCGCCAGGACGTATGCCAATAATTTATGGACGGAATACCTGATATCGCGCCCGGGCCAATATTGGAATTGCAATATCGTATGACGTAATCCTATACTGTATCCTTACTAATAAATTTGCATAATAGGGACTAAGAATACATTTGTACATACTCTGTTTAGGAGTATCATCGTTCTTAGATTCTAGCCTTTTGTTATGCAAATGGTAAAGATGTTAGATTGGATATCAAAGGTTGTATTACCCAAGACATTCTCGCGAGCACTATCGTTATATGTTACCATTTGTCCCACTTTCTCGGAATAAAACTACGTGATTTATATGCTATCATCCACTTATTGTACCGACGTAATGCCTAAAGCGCAATCCTGAACATTATTCCGTTATGTTCAGCATAATTCGGCCGTCTAAAAACATCTGAAGCAAAAATATTCATAATATTGTAGTTATGAAATAACAAAAAGTCTTGTTTCGGAGTTCCTCTTTGACTGTTTTTGGGATATACAAGCTGAAAATATTCCGTCCACATTTGAATGATCAAAGAAAACGTTGAGAAATCCTGATAGAAGTCCTTTGAGTAGGTGGATATAAAGGTTACAGATTTAATCACTGTGTCATGTTAATGGATCCAGATAGTTCTTTGAGAGTTGTCAGTTAATTAAATAGGAGTTTGATTAGAGATGTCCCCTTGCCTAGGGTGAGTGTAAAAAATATACAGCGCAGCGGAATTTAAACTTTATTCATATTGAGAAATCCAGTTGGCCATTGTTGCTTGTTGTAGGTAAATACCATATAATAGTGATATAGTGCGATTATAATAGTGATTCATTTGATTCACAACGTTCTCAACTTATTTTGGCTCAGCAATTTGTTCTCCTTTATTTATTTTCTTGGGTACCTAGTGCTTAAAGCTGCGTATAGTAAATATTGGGCCATTTATATTGTCGGTCCTTTGTCTTTCGTGGTCTGTTAATTTTTAATGTCCCCAATAAATAAACTAGAACCAAAAAAAAAACAGTGCGCAAACTCGCAAATATCAAGGGGTCAAACCTACAAACTTTTAAGAAATTTCGCATTCAAATACCTATGTCTGTCTAAATCTTAAAATAATTAACATTTTTTTTTTACATTGACTGTCGCTGAGATGAAATTGCAACTAAACTTTGAACATTTTAAAATAAGTAGAGTTGGCCTTCTGAGAACAATTCACAGTCAATAACACAACTATTAGTTACAAACGGCTTATAGCGCATCGGGGGTTATAATGAAAACACGTACCAGCCTGTAATGACTTTCTGGAGTGAGCAAAAAGTCCAGGCGAGGCGTGTTTATGGCGCGAACCCTGGGGCACTGCTTTGCGGTCGGTATAAGGGCCCGACATACTCCCGCGATATATCGTGCAATCTAAACGCTCCAGTTTCGAATTCTGTTTAAATCGTTCCATTTTCAAAGGGAAATGCTGAACGGTGAGTGGTCGGAATTGATTAGCGAAATTTCGTGTTCCGTGTTCTGTAATGATGCACGGCGTGGCTCGCAATAAATCAGTAGAATTTACTTCACTTCGAAAATTATTTTATGCTGAATCGAATTGTTGTGCAACAACCATTTTCGTTTTAAATTTTAATAGCGTCTATGTATCTGAGCTTTAACTTTCAATAGCGCTGAAGACGACGTTATTAATACTAGATGATATTTTTTTATCATGGTACTTAGTTGGAAACTAACAACACGCATTTATTATCTATGCTCTCTGTAATGTATGTACTTTTGTAACAAAAAGTTTCCTAGGTCCTTTTTGTGTGGAATTTATTTAAATAAATATATTATGATGGTATGTAGGTACGAAGTTCAGTAACATTTGGATTTGTTTTTACTTCGAGATCTCGGCCCCGATTCATTAAAATAATTAATTATAGTGTAACATAATACACACCTTTATTTAATTTATAGGTAGCAAAATACTCCGTGGATTTTTTATTATGTTATTTTGATGAAATAATAAAAACCAGTAGGAAAAACGTCTGTGTTTTATGCGAATGTCGATGTAAGAAAAAATACCAAAATACGTGAAATATTCATAAATTGATCAAAACAATTTATGAATACTTCTCGTATTTTTATATTTTTTTTAAGGAAGGTAATCTCTATGCTCATGCGGCATACCATCGTAAACCGCGACGTGGA
This sequence comes from Charanyca ferruginea, assembly GCA_947361185.1. Classification (NCBI taxonomy): domain Eukaryota; kingdom Metazoa; phylum Arthropoda; class Insecta; order Lepidoptera; family Noctuidae; genus Charanyca; species Charanyca ferruginea. Next base: position 6,697,384 of record OX376068.1, on the reverse strand, counting down.
GGTAAACATTCCCAGTCATAATCTATGGTATATGAGCGGAGCTTTAAGTAAATAATCCTTCGAAGAAGAAGATTTTCTTCTAAGCAAGAAATTACAAAAAGAAATTTCCTACAGGTGTATGGTGAAATACGGAAGGACTTTGTCTTGTTTTGTTTAGTTGTCATGGTACTAAAAGTAGCCACATCTCTGCAATAATATTACAAGAACCTTTGATGTTGAATCCGCTTTATATTGACATGACTCTTGGAGTCATACTTTCATTGTTTAACTATTGTGTCGTTAGAAGACAATTGGGCTTGTATAAAACATCTAAAAGAAAAATATTTACAATGTGTACAAAAGCTATAATTTTAATCTTACTTAGATTTATTTTGAAATAAATTAATGGTAAAATATACATTATATTAAATATAATATATAGGTACAAAGCTTAAAAATAAATATAAACATATAATATGTATGGCGCTCTCAATGGGACAAGTGCCAAGCCAAAAGGCTAGCAGCATTACCACGTTGAATGGCAATGCAAATTCTTTGGTCCAAGAAAAGGACAGCTCTCTGGTAATATATTTTACTTATTATATTTAGCCTGTACTGTCCCACCGCAAAGCAAACAGACTCCATTCCTTCCATCGGTCTCGACTTTTCGCCATGTCTTGCTAATCCTTAAGAAAGCCATCCAAGTCGTTCCGCCATCTCTTTCGTGGTCTACCGCAAAATATAAATACTACAATTTTAAAAAGATCGAAGCCGTAGTTTCTTTTTTGAAACAATTGGTGGTCGGTTTACACGTGTGCAGTATGCAACTGAACCTATAGTTGTAGTGGTGTAAATTGCCAAACTGGGACTATTCAGCGAACACAACGTTAATTACATTACACGAGCGGTCGTCGGTAAACATTTAGTATGTTGCATGCTGCGCTGGAGTGGAAACATCCTTAGGCTAAGTTCAAGAGCTTAGTTTAAATATTTCCCATTATATGCCAATAGGTTTTAAAACCATTTTTTTATAATTTACCAGCTTTTTTCCCAACACTTCGTTCTGGTAATTTTCTTAGGGATTTTTTGGATAACGTAGCTTCATAAAAGAATTTTTGGAAATGGACCATTAGTTCTGGAAATTAGCGATGTAAAACCAAAAAAAATTGACAAACACTTCAGCTTTGTAATATTACTATAGAAGTATAGACTTATTTTCTCTGCATTTTGCACCGAAGTTCCACAAGTTTACGTTCTATTTTACGAGTACCATTAACTTTTGTCCGAACAGTCTAGCTGTTGTCACTTGTCAAACGAACGGCACACTCCGTCACTGAAAACACTCACAGCTACAGAGAAAAAATCACTCGTTTTCTTTCCCAGACAATGAGTGAGAGAAAAATAAAATAAAAAAAGTATTTGTGCGTAGTCATCGGAGCATATCGAGCATTTTCGGATGCACGCTATCTAAATTGCGGACTCGGCGTGGGAACGACTCCGCCCGGTCATTACCTTACTGCCACACAGTTATCCGTTGAGAAACAATAACTGTTAATTATTAATTAACCAGCACAGTCACACCCTCATCTACATTCAATAGCTAACGAGACATTACGACTTTTTTCTTAGTATTTAGCATATAATTATGTTTGTAAACAATCGCTGGCACAACCGTTAGGTCGCTTCCATTTTCCGAATCGATTTTTCATATCGATATCGTGTTGTTGCCAATTACTGTATCGATATCGGTGTTAGGCTATTGTGTGTATCGAGCAATCGAGTGGGGATCAGGTTTTGTGTGTCGAGTGAACTCGAGTGTCATTGTATCCACAGTTTCATTACAGAAGATATCTTTCAAGTTACGGAGATAATATAGGACTCCAATATAACAAGATGGGGGAAAAGATTGATAGGGTTCGTGTTGAATAACAAGATGTATTTTTTCTTTTCTATAATATGATTATAGTTGCTATGATATTATTAGAGGGACATTTTGTGTGTTTTATTTGAACGTAGAACGTTTTATTATTATTGGTAGAAAACTTTTGTGAACAGACTAAGGGCCGGTTGCTTCAACTAACTATTACTGACCGGTAATAGTCAAAAATGGCGGCGACTATCGTCAAATCAAAAAAATGGGTTGTTTCACAAAATCGTACGTCAAATAGTTACTATTACCATAACCGACCAGTCATCGTTGAACAAACAGCTACTTCAAACATCAAAATATTATGGAATCTCTTTTTGAATAACTTTAACTGATGGATTTTTATGTCATGAAACAACCTGTTACACTTAACGTACGATAAACATCCTACGTCATAGTACCCCGCCCTTAGTGCTTACTGACAGTCGTGTTTTTTCTTACGAAAAGTAATCGTTTTAGATAGGTGTGCTAGAAAGTCTAGAGAAATAGCAAAAACATTTAAGATTTAATACGGAAAAATATAACAGAAACCTCTAGAAATGCGAAGTCAAAAATAAATGAGTGTTCATTCAATTCTGCCATTGAAGTGTTGATAAATTGAGTTATTTGTTTCGAACTGTTTGTTTGTGTACTGTATAACCATTTTAACTTTATCAAATGAATATATTTTGTTTCAATTTATTTTAAATACCTTCGAACTTCTGTGAAATACGTGCATAATATACAAACCAAAAAAACTAACTAATAAAATTGAAATGTCTGTTTGTAATGGCAAAATGATAGCTTTATACTAAATGTAATTTAAGGAAATTAACATAATGACGGTACCTTGTCAATACATTTATGAAAACATTATGTACGCTAGAAAAAAATCTGCATCTTTTTGGTAAAAGAAGTGACAGACATAACTATAGGACTAGAAACAGGGACCAACTAGTTCAACCAGGTTTCAGGCTGGCTAAAGTAGATTCTTCTTTCATGGGGTTCTGTCTAAAGTGTTACAATAAAATACCTCCCCACATTGTTCAACTTAATGAGACAAAATTTAAGTCCTATATTAAACGCACACTATGCAGCCGAGCATATTATAAATTGGATGATTACATCACTGATAAAAATGCTTGGCTGGATGCTGGTCTAGCTCCACAGCCATAAGGGTTCATAGATTTATTGATTAGCATTGGTGACAATTTTTTTGGAGCTGCTGAAGATGTAGAACTACATTATCTTTGCATTGTATAAACTCAAACTATTAGTATTATATAATTTTGCATAGCACATACATGTGAGCACTATGTTGTACTTTAAAGCCACCATTTACGAGATGTCTTTCGTTGACTTGAATATGCCCTGGCGGTTGAGTGTTTGTCATGCTCACTTGAATGTCTCGCTGATGGTGGCGCATGTGTTGGATCATTTGGTTCCCTTCAAAATGGTTGAACTAAATGGTGCCGATCCGTGCGTCATGTTCGTGAACGGGCGCCGTCAGTTGAGACTGGTCATCTCTTAGCTGCCTCGGTTATTTTAAATTTATTTTTAATTGTCTAATTTCATTGCCACTAGGACCTCTTTTAACGTGCACAATTTGTTACATCGTTCTCACATTGTACCTCTAGATTCAACATGAATGATGTAACCTAAATTTGTAATATTCTATTGATTTTAAAAGAGTGTTCATGGAGTTTCTTGCTCGTTCTTCTCCATAGAAACCTACTGTTTGGAACGAGCAACTAGCTGCAACTTTTTGACTGACTGACTCCTTGACAATTCAAAAGTGCCTGTAAATGGTTTATTTGAAATAAATGATTTGAGTTTGAGTTTGAGTTTGCATATTTAAACGATACTTATATTAAAAAAACGTTGTTGATGTTTTTGTTGTAAATTGTAGTTGTTTTTGTAGTGTAAAACTTATACTGTATTATAATGCTCACAGATTTAGTAAATGGATTGGCAATGAAAGCTATTTTAAAACAAAATAATTTTTTGTGTTTAATTTCGTTTACAATTCTGAGTTATCATTATCGTTTTTTAAACCGTTGCTTGTCTAGGGTCACCCCGGGGTCAACTTACGTTTCTAGTTAAAAAGTTAATGATGCTACCGCCACTTGCCCTTCCTATATCCCTAATTACCTATTGGTATAATTATGATCTGCTAAATAACAAAAAAAAAATCTTTTGTTTCCTCAAAATATTTGTTTATTTGTTAAAAACTACTTTATACACATTCAAGTTTATTTATGTCATGTAATGAAAGAACCAAGGATATTTCAAATGTTCATTTGATATTAAAATATTATGTTAGATAATTAAATTTTGTTTTTGTCAGAAATATTTCGGATTCGTTCTCTCGTTGGGTTTTTTAATATACTATAGTTACTGCCCGCAGTTTTGCTCTTGGTTTTTTATCATCTATTTTTCGAGCCAGAATCCTTTTGAGCCAGGACATCCCACCAAAGTTTCATCACAATCGAGTCAATGATTTAGTAACGCATAGAGGACAAACATATTATAAACATTCATAATCATAATATCATTACATGGTATACAAGATGGTAATGATAACAATGTGAACAAACATGTTTCATGTTGTTTGTTTGTGGACATTCATTTTATTTGTATAGAAAGTAGTCATGTACTTTAAAAAACCTATATAGAATTTAATACATACATTTAAAAAACATGTTCGTACTTTAAAATAAGAAACATCTTTATCCACATTCAGTATCTAATTTAATTTGTCGTCATTACCGTTTTCTAGTCCGTTGCATTTGCACAGTCGTTGATTCAGTTATCAAGTCTCCAACGTTGCCACCAGGGTCTTTTTTTTTTACCCTTTCATTTCCTCCAGCCAGGGGTAAAGACTTAGTGACGTCACAACATGAACGACGAGGATTTTTCTTGCTACTATCCGACTTGAGTACGACTAGTATGTTGGTAAATGAGGCCTTAAGGATTAAGAAAATGTTTGTTTAATTTTGTGGGTTTCGCAAAAAATATTCTCTCTCTCGTATTGAGACAAACAAATGAATATGGTTTGTACTTGTAATTTGAGACAGTGACGAAAATAGTAACTGGACTGCCAACTTCAGAGATGTGCAAGAATTCTCCTTCTACATAACCTTTTACCTACTATATTGGGGTTAGGTTCAAGTTGTCTCTAGACCTTTTTTAACGTCCACAACTAGTTAAATTTTTCTCACATTTGTGTCCCGTGGATTTAAAATCAATGATGTAACCAAAATTTGTAATAATGATTTTAAAAGAGTTCATGGAGTTTCTTGCTCGTTCTTCTCCATAGAAACCTACTATTTGGAACGAGCAACTAGCCTCAACTTTCTGACTGACTGACTAATTGACAATTCCAAAATGACTGTAAATGGTTTATTTGAAATAAATGGTTTGAGTTCGATCGGATGCAGCTAAATACCAATGTTTTACATGAAGCTACTATCTGTGTGACCTTAACTACCTAGTTTCTGGGTGGTCAGTTACTGGGTTACTGCATGCGCAAGAGTATCGCTTTAAAAACTCACACCTTTGAAAGCCATCAGATATATACGAACAATGACAACGCTCTGGATTCCTGAAAAGATATAAATCGACTCTACTTTCGAATGAAGTTTGTAAATTAGATAAAATTCAACTGTTACTGTAACCGTAGTAGTTCGCTAAATCCCATTTCAGCTCCAAACTTTTCGACCGTGTAGTCTATATTAGTGGTCGTAGTTTTCACAGAAGGATACCTACCGAACAAAGTCAACATATATTTTAAGCGTAGAATTTTGGGTTCGATTCTGTCGGGTAAAGTGGCTCGTGTTAACTGGTTCGTTTGTTAGAATTTTTTGAGTAGCAGATCGGATTTTGGAAGAAGATGGTGTGACAATATGTAAATGTTGCCGTTGATCCTACATCTTATCTTTTGGCGGTCGTGTGGGAATGCTGTCTCATCGGACTATAACAGGAAAGAAGTCTATACTGCTCTCCATTGTGATTGGTGCCCATGATTAAAATTCGGTTGAGAGAATAACTTATAAATGTCGAATCGTCAGGATTTATTCCGTTAGATTCAGTCATCACGTGAAAATAAACTCAGACTCAAATTAAAATAGACATAGTAACACTTATAAACAACGAATCGAGTACAGTTTCGGGACGTCTTATTAGACTTTCTGATCAGACACTGACTGATTAGACATTGGATTATGAATGTCCTGCTCGCTGTGGGCTGAAACATCACGAGTTCACGACTCTGTAGAATCGCTCCAAAATGGAGGTAGATCACGTGTTGTCGCCAATGGCGGGTTTGCGATTCGTTTCATGTATGTACTATTGACCGGATACGACATAAACATATTAGTATCGCCCAGGATTCACCACATAGCACTGTATTTTGAGAGGTAAGAGGGAATTTTTTTTTGCGTGATTTTCGGCATAAATCATTTGTTATGTGTTTAGCCCGAGTTCTTAAGTTATCTAAACTCAGTTATATAGTGCTAAGACATCGTCTTGTTTTAATAAACTTTTAGCTCAGAATAAAGAGAGAAGAACGTCGTGCTAATGACACCAAAGGGAAGACAGCCAAGCTCAAGTAAGAACTTTAATGAACTCTTAAACCATCTTGAAGTTTCGTCATTTCAAAACAAAGTCTTTTGGTCCATATTTCGTAAATTTCTGTGTAAAGATATTATTTAAGATTAACAGAGAAAGCTTAGTTCTAGAAATTAGATTAGGACTTCGTGACTAAACGAAATGAGATAGCGTTTAGTACTATTATTATATTATTGTTTTGTAACCTAACCTAGATCATGTTAAACGAGTTTCCATTGAGTTTATCGTGATGGTATTAACTATTATAATATCATAATTCGGTTTTGTGTTGAGTTTTCTATTTGATGCATTTTTGACTGATTTTTTGTTCATTCCAGGTTATTTAATAAACTTCCTAGCTTCTGTCGGCGACTTCCTTTGCGTAGATTCAAGAATTAAGCCAAAGTCAAAGCCAAATACAAAGTCAAAGTCAAAACACATGAATAAAAATATCCTATGAGTTAAGCTAGATCAATATCTAACTACGTCACATGTGTGCCAAATTTCAGCTTATATCATTCAGTCGTTTACGTGTGAAAAGGTAACAAACATAATTATATCCATCCATCCTCATAAACTTTCGCGTTTATAATAAATAGTAAATACTAGGTAGGATTGAAATTGCAGAACTTACGTATGTACGGTCTAATGACCTATTTGGTACGAAGGCAAATACGTATAGAGTAGTTAAATGACTTATTTGGTACACAGGCAAAAATATTCATATTTCGACCATACTGCCAATATTGACTAAATAAGCTATATTTGAGAGAGATACATAAAGGACAAACCCACTCAGCATACTTACAACATTGTCTAAAAGTTGCAAGTAAGCCGAATACCAGCTTGTTCGCCTGGACATACTTCTGAAGTTTGTACCCACCTTTCCTAATTACTATCAAAATATAACACTCCTAGAAACGGTGAGCAAGGAAGACAATTAAGAAGTCAGTAAGTTGCAGTAAGTTCACATAATGTAATATGAGTAGTCATTAGTGGTGCGGTAGTTAAAATGCAGGGCTGACACACATTCGTAGTAATAGTATGAATGAAAATGTTTTTACTATTTCTATGAAATATTAAAGCGAAGTACTCTGAGCAACTAGGTTGGTTCCTACTAGATGTCAAGAGCAGAATTTCTTAGCATTTATTTTCATTCAAGGCATATTTTCCGGTGACATATTTTTTCTCATAATATAGTAGGTTGTTTGGGTAGTATGAAAAACAATTTTAGAAAATGTCTGTGAGTGTGTCATGGAGCTATGTGTATAGTGATTTATTCAAAAAGTCAAACTTTTGTCGAGCTTTTGTGACAGTTACTGAGATACAACTTATTATTAAATTCAAATAAATTATTCATCACGTTATTCATTCCGTCTGCTCGTGTATTCATTTTGACTAGATACACATATATGATGTCCCCGAGAATAATCTTAATACCTCAATTTGGTAGAAAAGTTTGCAGATTCGTAACGTTTTTACAGTCCAGGCGTAAAGGTCAACATGCAGAAAAGCGCCGAAATGCGTGAGTTGACCATTTTTCCTAACCTAGCCAAAATACGTGGCGTGTTGCACGCGGTGGTTCATGGTGTACACCATTCAAATCACGAAACAGATAATTAGAGTTGGAATGGTAATGTGGGCGTGGCAAGCGCGCCACAGTTATGAATTGACAATCATAACTCGACCGATTCATTTGTACACCGCGTTTAGTGTGCTTCGGTCCACTTCGGAGAAGAAATCTCTGCATTAAAATACCGTATTGTGCCATAATAACTTGCAAAACAAAAAGTCAGACCTCAAGTATAGAGGGAGCAGGTATATCTTTCCATCGGTATGTCGAAAATAACATTTAATTAAAATATTATTCATAAAAAGCTTAAAATTTAATGATCATTATGAAATTTCAAATATAGATTTATGTGCGTATGATTTGGTAGTGTGCGAAATATTAATATACATAGTATTGCGTATGTATCAGAAATTAAATTAGTGGGAGTAAACGGCGACACTGGTTTTAAAACAAAATTGAAGCGAGGGCCTTTTCAACTCTATTTATCTGTTCCGTGATTCAAATAGTCGAAAAACAGTCAATGCTACAACGGTATTATGACGTGTTTGTTTCATCAATATTCGGTGGAATAACAACATTAATGACTAGCAGAAAATTTAAAATGTATGTCGTTGTATAATTTTCCAGCGTCAAATTTCTTCTTGAAATTTATTACTACATATTTAATGTAAAAATTTTCATCAAGAATTTTATTAAATACAATATTATTTGCATAGTAACTGTCCCAGGAGAGTCGAGCAAAAAGTGAGGCACTTAGCTTCCTTTCAAAGTTATATAGAAATGTTATTATTATAGGTATTTAGCACTAGAATTGTTTAATAATTAATCTTTTAGGAGGATCAAAAATACATTAGGTACTTAATTCGCTGAATCATTTCATTAAAATTATAAGTTGAAATTCTGTTCTGAGAATCTGGAATACTATGTAGTCGTACTTATGTATATTTCTCGCATTATTAATTCATCGCATTAGTCATAAACAAATCTTAAGAATCAAATTAATAGTATTATGTAAAATTTCAAGAAAAAGGCAGGGAGCTCAAAGGGCATCAAGAAACTCGTCCACATCGCTGTCAGCGAGACACGTGCCCAACAGACTAGCAGCAGTGCCACGTTGTATGGCAATGCTAATTCTTTGACCAGACCACATGAAGAGTCAATCAGCCGCTTGGCGATGTCCCGAAAAACAATTATTCCCATTTTCCATTCCCAGTCATTTTCCCATTTTTTTTTTTTTTTTTTTTTTTTTTTTCTAATTTTTCCCATTTTTTTCTCACCAGCTTTTGCTCTCGATTTAGTCCTTAAAATGTCGGTTAATGGTTAATGTGGGTCATGTCGGAAAATGTCCGTTATTACGGATGCAGATGAAGTTCCATATTAAAAGTAGCCTGTATCCTTTCTTAGGGTTCCAGCTTAGTCTGTATCTTTCATCAAAATCGGTTAACTAGGTTATCACAAGCACTTTACTATATTCTCAACTTCATTTCAGCCAAAATACGTCCACTGCTGGAAATAGGCCTCCTCCAAAAGGGGGGGTTTTGCCATAATTGCCACGCTTGGCAGGCGGGTTGGCGATCGCAGTATGGTTGTTACAAAGACACAGAGAACGCTGCTGCCCATTCTCTGGTAAGTCCCTTAGTCGCCTTTTACGACACCCACGGGAAGATATGGGATGGTGCTATTCTTTACGTCTGACACCATACGGACTATACTATATTCTCAACTTACTGACTACATTTTTATTGTAGTCCAAAAGTCTAGACGAAATTCTTCCTTATTTTTTCATTCTTATCTTTTAGTAAAATACCATATTTATGGATCCATTATTCCTTTATCTTTATTGTAAGTGGTTTTTAATAGATGCTATTTACTAAATACACCTGTCACCTGTCTCTAATCTCTTCTAGAATCCCAGTCGTCAGAGGTAGGTACACCATTTTACCGCATCTGTTTTTTTTAGAATAGATAGAGGAATATGCAGTGGTATTCTGTAAGGACTCACTTCAGTGCTCATTTCTGATTCCGCGGTGAAAACTGTATTAGGTATTCTGTAACTAGATGAAAACTACGCTGGCAATTCTGTGAGAAATCACCCGCGAATTCGAATCCTATATAATTTCCGATTTCATTTCACTTTTACTTGACACTAAGTGTGATTATAGGTGAAGCGAACTATTTTTACGTAAAACTATTTTAGCGAAATGTAATCGGAAATGATATAGGATTCGAATTCGCGGGTGATTTCTCACAGAATTGCACTGCTGCAGATAAGAAGGTACGCAAACTTACTTGATTTAATATAATGTATATGTTATAGTGAAAACTATTAACCAGTCAAAACTACTTTTGACTGACTTCAGTCAAAACCCTCATTAAGATAAAATGCGTTTGCGTTACAAAAACCAAAATATGGAACGCCCTTGTTATAAGATTCACTACAAAACAAAAGTTTTAAAAAGGTCACAAAAAAAACCTACTAACCTAATGGGTTTCTTAGTATTAAGGATAAATTGAAACCGTTCAAAAGTAGTTTTGTCTGATTTCTGTAGTCAAAAGTAGTTTTGATTGGTTAAGAGTTTTGACTGAGACATATATTCATCATCATAAATGACGTGGACGTGTATGTATTTATGTATGTGTTGTGTTTGTTCTTGACAAATTCCTTGTTCGGTCCTGTATTTGCTACGGAAACGCCATCCGCTGACGCAGTCATTAGGGTTCACATGAGCAGACCCCATGGCATGCGGCGCAAGATAGTATGTTATTAAAAATGGACCATTTCAAGCGTGTCTCATAATTCCTGTCTATTGTCATGTATACATTCACCATTACTTTCTGATCTCACATCTTCAATAAAGCTTATTATTTCAACATAGCTTGTGACACCACTATACGCTATAAGATGGTACTATCAACTTAATTGGCACCGTTCACGCTCAGCTAATTGTCTTCAAGCACCGTTATGACTGCGGTAAGCCACATCGTGTACTACTAAGGCTGTGTTTAGATGAAACACTTATTGTTTGGTTGGATGACGGTGGTTGATGTGACCTTGTGGTTATTATTGTCTGTATTATATCTAAAAAACATAGTCAAGACTTTATATATGATAGCTTTTGTCTGCGATTTCGTGCGCGTAACTTTCATATGGGTTCCTATTTTTTATCAAATAAAATAAAGCTTATTCATAAAATATGGAAATCGCTACCGTTGTTTGCTTTAGTGTCACTCTTTACCTTTTTAAATCATTTTTCTCGACTCAAATTTTCTCTATTATAACGGACAAGTATTGTATTCTCGCTATTCTACCGTAAGAAACGATTGTCAGACTGTATTTGGTAAAGCTATATCCCTTATTGGAATATAATACCGAACTGTTTCGATAATTGCACGTAAATGGACAATAATATACGATAGATTGTTAAATTACTTGTTCTATGAATTTAATCGGTGACAGTTCCTGCTTAATTGAACGAGGACCGTTACGAGTGCGTTAAGCCTACATCTCTGTTGGCGTAAAGTTGGATATGGATGAGCCACTTTCAAGTTATTGTTTAATTGGTATGGATTGGGGTACCGTCTAATATTGACTGTTTTATGGATTCTGTGTTGATAATGCGCTTACAACGTAGCTTAGTCTCCTCATCATCATCATCATCATCATCATCATCAGCCTGAAGACGTCCACTGTTGAACAAACGCCTCCCCCATAAAGGGCGTTGAAATAATCCCCATGGTTGACAGGCGTCTTGGGGATCGCAGTGAAGTGGTGTCGCCTTCGACGACACACTCGGGATAAAATGGGGGGGGGGGGGGTGCTATTCTAGCCCGGACATCCCACGGGAAGCTTGTCTATCCCAATATTATAAAACTGAAGGGTTTGTAAGTTTTTATGTTAATCGTGCTAATCTTCGAAACTACTGGTCTGTTTCTGAATTTTTTTTGACTAATAAGAAGAAACATTATTCTCGAGCGCTGTAGCTTATATTTTATTTAAAAAGAAATTGGGATTCATAAGAAAAAACCGTACAAGTGCGAGTCGGACTCGCCCACCGAGGGCTCCGTACATATTTGTAGGTACATATACATACTTCTATACCTACTATCCATACTTTAATCTACTTAATATTAATAAATGCGTTTTTTGCGACATAAACGGCCGTATCTTTTTTTTGCGTTAACATAGAGGGTTGTTTTTTTACAGCATCAAAGGACTGTAGACTTGAGTATATGGTTTTAATTTCAACTCGATACCTCCACGCGTTCCCGAGATAAAGGGTCTTGACAGACAGACAGACAGACAAACGGACAACAAAGTAATCCTATAAGGGTTCCGTTTTTTTCCTTTTGAGTTACGGAACCCTAAAAATCACGTGGACGTAGACGCGGACAAAAGCTAGTGTTGATGTAATTAGTTGTTGTTGTTATTATTATTATTATTGAAGTATGGCCGTATGGGTCAACCAGTGAAAGGTTTTTTTTAACTTCTGAAAATGTACATAATATAGTACTGAAATAACCAGTATTCGTTCTCCGAACTGAATAATATGAAAGGTAGGCACATTCATAATTTACTTCATAAATTTTAGATACAGTTACAACTTTGCCAACAAAAAATACATTTCCGAAATTATAAACCTGACTGAACTTTTTTGTTTTTTTTTGTAATTCTCTCTTCCGATTTTTTACTATTGTGTTCATTATACCGGAACGGCCATTGGAACGGTAAATAAGATTATTACGATATTCTTGCGGTAGTGATAAAATTGTTAGATTATGTCACACCTATAAGATACATGTGGACATGTATCATAGTATTATCTTTACTATGGTACTAGCGGGCCCGGCAGACGTTGTCCTGCCCTGAAAATCGTTACAAAAATCTAGGTCTAGTCACCCTACCCCTACATACGTACCCCTACCTACATACCTACCATACCTAGGTAGGTACCTACCCTATCAACCTACCAATTAATTAAAATACCTCTTTACTGCGGAGAGCCACCTTGCCGTTCTCGAGTTAGCGCATAAGTTATGCGCTCCTTGTACCAGGGTGACAGTTATGCGCTCCTAGTACCGGGGTGACATACATTTAAGAAGTTCTATAACTCGACTGCAGTGCCACCAACCGGGTCTAATTGTGAATCTAAACCATTCTCGAATTCACTGGAATACACACGAAAAAATTCATCCAAATCGGTCCAGCCGTTTAGGAGGAGTTCACTTTCATACACACGCACAGAAGATTTTTATATATAAGATGTCAGATAATAACACAAAATATTAAGGTCAGAAGGACCGCTCCCGCCATCTTTAGAAATAATTACCTAAACTTGCCAGACTCACTAGTACTGCTACTGTATTGACTCTGTAGGTTTTATTTGTGACAATATGATATTGACACTGGTTGGAACTCTTTGCAATTTTTTTAGAACAAAATTTTCCTGTTCGTCATGAAATGTCAATGTCTCTCATTTATTCATTTATTCATTTAGACAGCACGTGATAGTCGAGACTAAAGTCTGCTTGAAACTGCATGAGGATGCCTATAAACGTAATGTCAATGTGTGCGTGCGGAAAATGGCGGTTTGTTCTGAGTGGCCTCTCTGCTCGGGCGCGCAAGTACGTCAGGCTTACGTACTTTGTGATAATAGAATACATTATATCATCAAATATAACTTAATAGTAACAATGAGCCAGGCTTGATAGTTGATAAAAATAATAATAATATATCATATATTTTAGGTCACAAAGACCCATATCACATAATGAGGACACGGTTGGCGCAGTGGTTGAGCGATTGGCCGCTGCGTTGCTGGTTTGATTCGGTACAAATATTTGTATGACCTACAGGTATTTGTTCCTGGTCTGACTGTTTGTGTATGTGAGTTTATATGTTTGTAAGCGAACCCATGATACAGGAGAAATTCCTAGTGTCCCAACACTTTATAAATAATAAAAAGCTTTTTACAAAAAAGACAACCGCCTTCAAACACTAAAAAGTGAAAAATAACTTTAGCACAGAACACACATTGACTTTAGTTTCGAAATTCAGTGGCTTTGATCTGTTTGTTGTTTTGTATTGCCACCGACTTCCGAAACTAAAGTCAATGTGTGTTCTGTGCTAAAGTTATTTTTCACTTTTTAGTGTTTGAAGGCGGTTGTCTTTTTTGTAAAAAGCTTTTTATTTTCCACTTTTTTGTACCTCCTTCTCATTCAAATCTATTAAGAAGAGATTGAAAGTTAACTACTACAAAGATTGATGAAACTAAAACGTAGTCTATGTAAAATTTTTGGGTATTTGTTGATTTTTCAAAAAGTGCTGAATCAATTTCGATAAAATTTATATGGGACCACCCCTAAAGCGTACCCTATCTATAAAAAAAAGAATTTTCAAAATCGGTTTACGTTTGCCTGAGAAATCGCGTAACAAATCGCGCACATACTTAATGCAAATTTAAGACTTATACGGTTTTCTCATGGATGCCATGGTCAAAACTGGACCAAATTAAAATGGGACCACACGGGAAGCACTAGCTTTCAAATAAAAAAAGAATCATCAAAATCGGATCTCCCAGTCCCGAGAAATCAGGTAACAAACATAAAAAAAAAAAAAAAAATACAGACGAATTGATAACCTCCTCCTTTTTTAAGTCGGTTGAAAAAATGGTACCTACCTTATAGACTAACATGCATACATAACTACTTTATTACAGTAGATATGTGTTAGTATAGTAACTTATGCTTATGTAAGTAACTTCACTTCAATAACTTAGTGTCATTGTGTGATCGTGTTGCACTTTTCTGCGGAAGCGATGGAACACTACGCTCTGCGGCCAAAAGTCTTCCACCATTACGAGCTGCAGATAACACGCTGCCAACCGAAAGCCCTGAAGTTGAAGTTGCGATGCGATTACAACCGATTGCGATTCGAAAGGCTTTTATTAAGTCACGAGTAATATCGCTACCAAATAAAGAACATATAAATATAAATGAATTATAAAAGTAGAAAATATTCATGTTACAGACCATCCAGATTCTAAAGAATGCCTAAGGCTCCTTGTTAACGAGACTGTTTTCCGCCGGGTCTAGGCACGGTTTTAAACCGTGTCTATGTCCGGTCGTCAGTTTGGTATGGAACGCTATGGAGCACAGATATAGATAGACCTAGATAACGCAAGTATCACGATCTGTTTGAAAACCAAGCGTGCCATTTTTTGGACGTCACAATGTAATACGAATGTTTTGTTTTTCCTAAATTTGGTATTCCCAGGTATTGCGGGTATTAGATTTAAAATAACTGTTTTTTAAATTAATTACGCATAATATTAATCACAAAATTACTTACCGATGGAAGGAAACGTTTTCTTTATTTTTTTACTTACGATTTTTTATCGTGAGTTAGGCACGAAGGCACGCGAAGTAGTTGCTCTTGCGTTATGTAGGTCTATCTATATCTGTGCTATGGAGGTTTGTTAACGACACCGGCGCTTGCGTGCTCGTGAACAAGCTTAGCCAGCACCGGCCCGACGTCAGAACGGGTAGAAACCGTCTCGTTAACAAGGGCACTAAATATATACTTATTACTCACACTCAACGAATTCTCAGATTCTAAAGACAGCCTAAATATATATAACTCACACTCAACTAAAGACTGACATTTAACCTATCTTCTATCTACATAATAAAAATGAATCGTTGTTCGTTAGTCTCGCTAAAACTCGAGAACGCCTGGACTGATTTAGCAAATTTTGGTTTTCATATATTTGTGGAAGTCCAGGGAAGGTTTAAACGGTGAGACATTTGAAAAATCTATTGACAGGACAACGTTTGTCAGGTCAGGTAGTAATGTAATAAAATTATAGAATAATTAACCCAGCCCTAAGAACCACACTTAATAAAAAAGGCCGCTCCAATCTCAATCTCCTCAAGGAAATGAAGACACAACTTCGGACCGTCTTATAAACTTATTAAACGACTTAAAAGCCGAACAAATTATACCTGTTAGCTATAATTAAGTTCAAAGCGACGCTCAGTGTAAGCCGACTTCAATCTTTGCTTATTCCCTGGATTATTTCTAAAGAAGGCTTTTAGTTTTGAAGCTAACTTGGTACCTAGGAGACTGTGTACTGTAGACAACTTGGTGAACACAAGTATTACAACCTTGTTTGAATTGGTTATGTATAAGGTGAACACTCTTCTAAAATAAACGAACTTGACGTCCGACGTGTGGACTGACAAGTCGAGCGTAAGAGAAAGAATAATGATAATAATAATAAAAATAATAATACAAAATCTCGCACTAGCGATATACATAAAGCCATAGTCACAAACGATCTCAACTACACACCACTTAACCTACACGAGCAGACAGATACACCAAACAACACCAATGACGACCGACAGAATCAAAAAATTGAAGATTGGAAGAAGAAAGTACTTCACGGACGACATCCTCATGACCTAGAGCAACCCCACATAAACACAGTAGCATCAAATAAGTGGCTCAAAATAGGTATTTTATTCCCCGAAACTGAAGGATTTATTATAGCCATCCAAGACCAGATCATTAACACAAGGAACTACAGAAAATATATAATCAAAGATCCTACAGTAACCAATGATAAATGCCGGAAATGTCACATTCAACCGGAAACGATACAACACATTACAGGCGCATGCACTACACTTACACAGACAGACTACACTCACAGACACAACCAGGTAGCCAACATCGTTCATCAAAAACTGGCACTCAAACACGCACTCATACAAAACACCAACACACCTTACTACAATTATACTCCACAAACAATCTTAGAAAATACCACACATAAACTCTACTTCGACCGCGCTATACTAACCGACAGAACCATCCATTATAATAGACCGGATATAACCCTACAGGATAAAATAAATAAAGTTACTTACCTGATAGACATTGCAGTCCCCAACACACACAACATACAGAAAACAATCACTGAAAAAATAAGTAAATACACAGAGCTGAAGGAGGAAGTTACTAGAATCTGGCGGCAAGAAAAAGTATACGTAGTCCCAATAGTCCTTTCCACCACAGGCGTTATTCCAAATCACCTTCTCCATAGCCTGAAATTATTAGATCTTAAAGAAACCCTCTATGTAACCCTACAAAAAGCTGCAATATTAAACACTTGCAGAATAGTCAGAAAGTTCATGCAGATAGAAGAACACGAAATAAATCCTCATCACAATACACCATCATGAACACACAATCTACACACCACACGCTACATTTTCTTGGCTTTGGCCCGTAAATGTAGCTAATACCAGCCTCGAGCTAAGAAGAACAAACAACACACCTAAATAATAATAATAATAAGAGTTGGCTTCGGCTCCTCGTACGCCTTACAAAGGCCCGGGACCTCTGGGTCCCGAGATACATCAAGCATATAAAATATAATAATAATAATAATATGTGGGGACATTTTCACACACGGCCATCTGACCCCAAACTAGGGAGACCCTGTACTATGGGTGTCAGACAGCTGATATACATACACAAATACATTTTTTTTTTTTTGTAAATACGTACATATATAGATAAACAACACCCAGACACAAGGCAAATACAAGTGCTCATCACACAAATATTTACCCTGGGCGGGAATCGAACCCGCAACACGCTGCGCAGCAGTCGATCGCTCAGCCACTGCGCCAACCGCGTCGTCGATAAATAAATGATTTATTATTATTATAAAATAATTGAGAAGAAGAAGAGAAAGAAGAAAAGAAGTTATGGATAGATATTAGTGTGTCATTTCTAATATACCTCTCCCGGTCCACACATTACTTGAGTAACGGCACTTAGTGGAATGTGCAGGTTACTGTGTACTAATATTGGAGTTTTACTCAAGAATTATATGAAAGAAAAGGGAGACAGTGATAGCATAGCATGACGGTGGAGAGAACGGAATGCAAGAAGAAAACGTGTTGCGCCGACCTTAAGTAACATTCCCATGTTACTTAATAAAGATTCCTAACTGCCACACTCAGAGACGTCACTTAATAATAATGAATCATTAACTTTAATTGACCAACATAACTTGGATTCTCAATCTGTCATATTTTTGGCTGACAGCGTCCCAATTTATGTTGGTCGATTAAAGTTAATGATTCAATATTATTAGGTGACGTCTCTGAGTGTGGCAGTAAGATATTAATTATTGTTAATCATAATTTCCACGGTTTACCTACCCACTTACTTAAAGTAGGTACCCTATGTATTAAAAGCAGACGGCCATATCAACACGAGGTGTGTTTTTCTTTCCAGTTGAGAAGGCAAAGTTCTTTTAAACATAAAAGTTAGCTCATTGTTTAATTTGCTCACTGTACAATTTTATTAAAATGCAACATTTAATAAAATTGTACAGTACAAATGTATATTAGTTTGACATATAGATACAGCATTTATTTCTTACACCGTTAAACAAAAAGGAGCCAAATAACGATAGTTTTAGGATATACTTAATCCCACCAATAACATTTTCATGTAAAATGTTGCCAAGACAAGAGCAAATGGCTCGCACTGACAAAAAGTTATGAGATCTCTAAGTATAATCTCTAATTTACTAGCCTTACTTCACAAACTCTACACCTTAGTCAAAATATGTATGCGGCTAGGCCGTTTCGCTACAGTTACATGGGCGCTAGGAGAAAAATGTATTCACTGTTCATTACTTTTCTGTTAAACAATAGTTCTTGTAGTAACTAAACAGCCAAGCCTCATACATATTTTGACTTAGGTGTAGATCTTTGACAGTCGTTATGGGAAGGTAAGGTTGTGAATCGAACCACTTCCTTTTTTAAATAATTTTTCCTAACAATCTCTTTTCAAATGCGTCCTATAATTTCCTAGATAAACTTATAAATATACGAACAAACTATACGCACAAACTCTAAGAGTATACAAATTTAATTAAAATACTGCACCATGTATTTAGCGTTTTAAACAGCACCTTATTTTATTAATTCAAGCTTCGAGTGCCGATCCCATTTTAGTATTTGCTCTAGCATGCGACACGGCAAACACTATGTGTGGCACCAACATAACCAACATGACCAACGCGACTTACATAGCCAACATTATGTTGGTCACACTCATATGCCGTATTCGCACAGGGCACTTAGCAAAGTGTTGTACGTTTATGCACAGACAGCTGCGGTAGCGGTATTCCGTGAATTTTCTCTATCGAGTTTACTTCGTTGGCGGAATACAGTTTTCGACACTGTCATTTGACACTGTAGAAATAGAAATAGGGTTGATATGTGAGTTATTTATTAGCTATAGGTCTAGTACGAACAATTTCTATACTTATTAGAGAATGGTAAGAATAGAGGTGCTCGCGTCTTTTGTTTTTAATTTCCTGGGACATTAAAATTAATGGACATTTTATAAATTATTTATTTTGGGTCTTAGTTGATAGTAAACAGTCCATCTTGAGTTATTAGTAACTATAAATAAAAAAATCACTTGATATGTTCAACTCGATAACTTAAAGGACAGTAATTCAGTAGGTCCTACACTCTTACGTTATTATTCTTTTTATATACTCATACTCATGAAAGTTATCGTATATGATTAAGAATCCTTAGTTATAAGACGATAATTACTGATACATTCTATTCGAATGGAGTAAGTATAGTTAATCAAGTAGGTATCCTTTCTCTTACGATCCCTCATTATATGAGGCCCATACGGTTCATTCAACAATATCTGTGTCAAAATATCATTGTGCAAAATTAATTTGATTCCATTATGTCCTGTCAGCAAGTGTGTCATAACTACAAGGTCGGTATTGTCTGGCGTATCAGACAATGATTATAATTAAGACCTAAAATGATATGTGAATGTCTTCATCATTGCACAAGTGAACTGAATCAAATGTCTATTAAGTTGTTTCGTAATTTCATTTGATAATCCTTGGATAATTGCATACTTGTTACGTTATACTTTTCTGACAATGAGATTGCGACCACAATGTGGCGTTTGATTGACTTGGTGAACTTTGCTTAATTATTTTTAACCGACTTCTTTCTTGTTTTATTGAAGAGAAAGATATATTAATAGCTTAAAGCCAAATTACGTACCATATCATATATATATTACTAACCATTTTTTTCAGATGTAATTTCTCTGTAAATGCCGACGAAAAGTTGCTTCATCTGCATGCTTCTTTCAAGCTTTTTTCGAGAGAGCAGATGTAAAAAATCCATATCCTCATGCATGAGAGGTACCCTTAATCTTGTAACCATACAATCTGTCTCGTGTATAAATAATATACCGTAAAACATACCCTATGACACTCACAATACTGTAGCTTTCTATCAGTGGAAGAATTACTGAAATTGGACCAGTACTTTCAGAGATTACCCCCTACATTCAAACTTACAAACGTCTTTATGTTATTGATATTCCAGATCAGTCTCTTATGGCCACTTTAGATTGAGATGTGAAGTAAATGCCAACATTTACTCGTAAAATAAGGATCGCTTGAGATTTTCTCGTCGTAGGAAATGGTAATAAAACAGTGTTATCGACGCTTCTGAAATCGAAACAGCTCGAGGTGGCACACTTACTAACAATGTACAGAGAGAATGGTGTTCGAGGGAAATATTGGAAGCACGTTAGGAGAGGTACATATCTGTAAATGTTCGTTATATAGATACATAGTAGTTTCAGAGCTCCTTGTGGAAGAAAGAAAGACAAAATGTTTATTGACACAAAACACACAAAAATAATAGCAACAAAAAGGTTATTTAACAAAAAAAGACAAACAAATAAAACAAATATAATTAACAGGCTCAGTTCAGCATAAATACTGACTAATTTTATGATATTATTTTAATTTGGTTTATCCTAATTTTAAATATTAATAAGTATATCATTTTGAATTTTGGTAAATACATTTACGAAAATTCAAATGATTTTGTAATTAGATTAATTGTATGATCCAAAGTTGATTGAAATAAATAAATAATAATAATAAATGCGGTTGTATTACGGATGTGAACTAGCTTTAATATGAAACATGGGTAGATAAATAAATAAAAGAAAAAGTGTTGTAAATTGTAGTAAAGAGAGCTGTGAATTGGAGAGTTTCGTCTGGAGAAATAACTCCACCATACCTATCTCTGGTTTGAAAGGTATTGGTGCCGGTGGTGTAATTACTGACATTACAACTTTGTTTCGGGGATGGCAATGATTCTCATCAGGTGGACCATCAGCTTCTTTGCCATCTAATCCCGTCTCAACTACACCACCGACGCGGAAGAAATCGTGACGTACGTGCGCCAAAGGCTCGCGCCGCGCGAGAGTGCAGCTGCTGGAGTCTCATCGCAACGTCAACTTTAAGGCGTTTGCGGTGCACATACCAACATGCTACCTGCATCAGGTGTTGGAAGAAAGCTTTTGGCCTCAGGATGTGGTATTTCGTCGCTTTCGCCACCAAGTGCCACCGGAACGCACAAAGACTTAGTACAACGAAGTGATATTAACATAGTTTTAAATTTTATTTACTAACACAATTGTTGTTTTGTTTTATGTATACTTAGGTTAAGGTATTTATCTATGGGCCTATGTAACCTGAAAATAAATGGTTTTGTTATTTATTTATTAATTTATAAATAAATCCTGTTTTCTCTAATCTGTTCTTTCGGTTGCAAATTGCGGCTCTATTGGAATCTTTATTGATTTTTCGTGCTTCTGCTAGTTATATTAATAAAATAATAGTGGTGATAGTAAGGTAGGTAGGTTTTAGAGAACGATAGTGTATCTTTACTTTGATAATAGAATTAAATTGCTACTTTAATTTTGATAGGCCGAAACCTTTAAGATTAAAAGCCTGTCAAATATGTAGCTTTATTTTCTACTGAGTATATAAGAACAAGTGGTCCATGCCAACATATTATTTTGCTAGTTCATTTCGGTATCTGAAACTGTGTCTGTTAGCAAAAAATATTTTCAAAAAATTTTAAAATTCTAAGAATGAAACATATTCCGATAAAAACAAAATTGCATTTCAACACTGACCGCAGACAGGTCCAAATTGCCATTTAAAAATATATTTCTATTATCCATTCCATTTTCAAATCAACCTTACTAACGTGCAATGAAATATAAAGTTGCAATTTCTTTGAGCGACCGCATCGGGTCAGTCTAAGCTTGGCTCTGACAATCCCTGCGGTGAATGTTCATGCAAACGCAGTACTGCAATATCGTTTATTATTCAGACCACTGTGAACAAACAACGCCCAAGAGATTGCACCAACACCGAAACAACATTCTGGAAGACGTTGGAGCCTCCAAAGTCTCTCAAAGCTCTTTCAAAGATTTTGTTTCGTCGGACTTTGTTTATTTACGTTTTAAAGTTCAGGCTGAATTGTTCTGTTTTGACTTCAATTTGTTTGCAAGTTTAGAATTTGAGTAAGGTAGGTAGTGCCAGTATTGTTTGACAACTCCGAAGGTTGTGTTAATTTTTTATACCACTTAATTGGAATAATTGATTTTAACTTTGGCTTAAACAATCTTCCTACCAAGATATTTTTAATTAAAGTTACCAGTTTCATAAACGGGTGGTTGTATTAATATGTGGTAGTGTCGATGATTTATCGCTTATTTTTTGCGATTCCTCTTGATTAGGAAAAGATTCGGCCTAGAAAGGTTCCGTCACCGTATATAGGTACTTAAAGATCGAGCAAAAAAACTCGGTTCGTTTTTAACTTTATTTGCTTTATTTCCGTTGAAAGACAGACGAACCCTTTGGGCACAACACAACACAACACACAACACAACAACAACAACACACACACACGTACAGACACACTCACACAAATTTTCTCAACACACGCGGTTCGACGCATTCGGTTCGGTATTTTCAATATTTATTTATTTATTATTTATGCATGAGTAGGTACCGTGCGGTACGGCCGTGAATATCACTACCCCTGTCTACCCGTGGGTGTCGTAGAAAATGACACAGGGATATTGACTAGAGGATAGGCAGCATTGTCCTTCTGACTACCATAATACCTACGGCGATTGCCACCATGCATCGGCCAGCAGTGGGCGTCTAAAGGTTGACATGATGATGATGATTATTCATGCACAAAGTTACAAAGGCGGACTTAATGCCTTAGGCATTCTCTATCAGGACCAATACAACGTTATCAGTGTTCAAAATGCCGAATCAAATTTTCCGATCCACTAATGTGTACAGCAACCCTAACCAATACAAGAAAATCGTGAAGCAAAAAGCCCGTACCTAAGAGACAATACATTACGAACGAATACTTGGCACCAACCCATTACAAATCCTCGCAATTCTTCGCGCAAAGCACTGTGTTTATCGTATGAATCAATGAGGGTATTACGTGAGCGAACTGACCAAAATTGGTTTGCGGTTTCCGTGATCCAATTTACTGGTCTCCGGAGTACTGTGCGAGTCGTTCCGCATAGCAAACGATGGAGTTGTTCGGAGCCTATAAAATTGTCAGCTTCATTGAGTTCCTGTGGTGCGAACGAGAGGTATGTCGCAGGGTTTGTCGTATTCATGAGAGTTCAGGTTTAGCTTATTGTGTCTGTGATCACCGTTTACATAGACGCAGTGGTGGTCAGATATCTAATTGCATTCTTATCCATACTATATACATTATAAAAGCGACAGTAACTCTATTTGTTGTATATTTGACGACACGGTTGGCGCAGTGGCTGAGCGATCGACTGCTGCGCAGCGTGTTGCGGGTTCGATTCCCGCCCAGGGTAAATATTTCTGTGATGAGCACTTGTGTTTGCCTTGTGTCTGGGTGTTGTTTATCTATATATGTATGTATTTAAAATATATTTGTGTATGTATATCAGCTGTCTGACACCCATAGTACAGGGTCTCCCTAGTTTGGGGTCAGATGGCCGTGTGTGAAATGTCCCCACATATTATTATTATTCTCATTTATTCATCTTATATACACATAATTTACATTTTTAAATATTAATAGAAAAAAAAACATTTAAAAATATAAAAATAGTAGCCCACCGGTATCGGGAACAGGGTCCAAGCTACCGGCGGTCAGGGCTCCAGAGAGAGGAACCTCCTGACAATGCGGGCCGTGTCCAGAAGTACTGCCTTCTGAATCAAGCCCTTGATCCAACCGCCTAACGAGAGCCTCCTTAGATGTTGGTCGAGGCTCTTGGCAATTAAGCCATTGGCTGTGACAACTATCGGCACAATGATCGCTGAGTTCACATCCCACATTATTATTATTATTATTATTATTTGTTAGGTTTTCACGACGAAATAGTTGAACCAATTTTGATGAAAATTTGTATGACATTTTAATCCGCAACTTTATCTGCATCCGCAATAACCGTCGTTTACGCGGACGAAGTTTTGGGTAAAAGCTATAGCAACTTAGTAAAATGGTAGTTTGTTTGAACGCGCTCATCTCCAGAACTTCTAGTCCAATTCTGAAAAATCTTTTGTCAGTTTAAAGCTACGTAATCATAGGCCAAAGAATCATGGCAGGATTTGTACAAAAAAAAAATAAAGATGTTTAGAGAAGTTGAAATTCTAATTCTTATATTCTTGAGTAGGTACCTAAAGAATATCTTCAGGCATTTACAATATTTTTAAAACCCCGCAAAAAAGTGAATAGTTTAACGAAAACTCTTTATTTCAGAACGATACGGCCACTGACAGCAACAGTGACACTGACAGTCGCAGTTTTTAAACTTTAATTGCGTTGTTTTATGGGAAATAATGTCACAAATAATTATTATTTTTTTCCACACGCTTGTCACATCACTTGTCTCCCAATTTGATAGATCCGTTAACGTCGCTTGTAACTTTTTTTTTATAAACACAAAATTTTGTTGTGTTTTCTCCATTGTTTGTCTTTTTATTTTTGTATATCCGTGTAAATATCTATTTACAGTAGTAGTCTGATGTTATATTCATATAGTATTTATATATATATTTATAGTACTTTTTTATATCCTTGTAGTTTAGATTAGTCTTAATTTAATTATTTTTTCTGTTACACCTACCACTGCTTGTCTCTGCATCACCCAAAGGTTGACTGGTAGAAAATGCCTATGGCATTAAGTCCGCCTCTGTACATTGTGCTTGAAGTGTCAATAAATAAAAAAATAAAAAATGGGCATCAAGATGCAACGAAAAAGTGTTATTTTCATTTTGTAATATTTTAATTATCCGGGGGTTTCAAAATATGGTAAGTATATCAATCTACTCCTGGTAATGTATTCTTCACATTGGAAAATATTTGAAACCCTCTAAACTATTATTTATTTCATACAAATGAATGTATGGATCTCGCCATGATTCTTTCTGATCGGGAAGAAGATTCACGCAGACAAAGTCGCGGGCAAATGCTAGTCTGACATACATGTCAGATATTACAATTATGTCAAACTGGCAATTCACCGCCGTTACTTATTTGTGTGATAGAGCACTATTCGTATGAGTTTATGACTTTTGGAATTTTGCAAGATAATTTGTTAACAATGTGGAAAATCGACCGAATTTTAAAGCAAAACCAGTAAGGACCGTAAGATTATTTGCCATGCGTTCGGGATAATTTTGAAAAAAAAAATACATGGATGATGTTTCCATTTTTTTTTATATCTAAGTATGGCATGGTATTAAGAAAAACAGTTGTTTAAAATAATACATCCATGAAATATTACGTACTTTACAAACGTTTTTAAAGGTAAATTCGTCGAGTAAAATTATTCTAAATAAAAATATTTAAAATTTAGAGGTTTTTAAAATCTCATGAATATAATTAAGAAAAGTTTGGACAATCTAAATTAAAAGCAAGCCAACTTAGGTTGTTTATAAAATATAAGTTTTAAATTGTTTGTAAGTGGTTAATAAAATGTAGTTTATAACTGGTATTCTTAGAAAATAACGTAGCGTAGGTAACTTTTAAAATAATCTAAGAGGTAACTACTAGGTATTTCATTCATTAGAGAAGTTTTCAACAACACTGCTTCTGTACCTACTAATATTATAAAGAGGTACAATTTGATTGTTTTTTTTTGTAAGAGGTAAGTAAACTTTGGACGTTCTGGTCAGAGAACAACAAGTTTTTCACTGATATTAAGCTACAGTGTCATAGGGTATGCCATATATACATGCTGAAATTTTAGTGGTTATTTTCCCGAAGCGAAATAATTTTGTCTTGGTAGTGCAATCGATTAATAAAATACTTAAGACTAATTATTAAAAAACTTAAAAACGGCAGATTTAGAATTGTGGAAAACTAGCGACTCCGAACCAATAGTGATACAGCGCGAACGGCTGACTGCGCGAGGTCCTGTGTTAACGAAACACAATACAATGCTTAAAAGCTATTCTAATATTTCCTTCACACTTTTACGGGTTTAGGATCGTTATAAGAGGATGCATATTTTTTAATTTTTTTGAAAAATAAAAAACATTTTTATTTTGTAGTATAACTCTATGAATCGATAGTACTACTGAGGGCAAATCGTTCTGCCTCGGGAAATGGACCATTTAGATTTCAGCTTGTATACTCACGGTTACACACACAGGTTGCTGCGCTGCTTATCGCGGGTTCGATTCCTGCACGGAATAAATAATATTTGTAATTCCAATAGATAGTTGTTTCGGGTCCGGATCTGTTTGTGTATGTGAGTCATAGAATATTTATTATATCTATGATGTGAGTTTATATTATGTTTGTAAAGGCACCCACGATACAAGAAAAAATCCTAGTATCTTAATATCTATTTGTGGTACGTATTTGACTTCAACGCTAATGAATTTGTGTGCAGATGCTAGTATAAAATATTGAAGCGTTTGAACCTTTAAGACAAAGGAGCTGAATAAGAAATTAATGTGTGAACTTACCCATTTAATGTAAGACCATGTAGGATAACAGCTAATTTAATAAAGATATCTTAAAGTTGAAGCTCATATCCACTACATTATTACACCAAACATGATTTATTTAATCTTTTCCTAGTAAATTTATGAATTTCATAGATCTTTGTAAGTTGTAAAACTTTTAATTTCTTAACTGGGCAAATAAAGCAAGTAAATTTTTATTCCATAAATCTAGAGTAGGTAATATTTCCACTTCGAATTAGGCATTTATTTCACCTACAGAGAGTTATTACAGGTTGAAACATATTATATAACGTGTCCTAAAATTTAACAATTAAAATCCTTCTAAAATGGACACCCTTAATATACATATTTTTAGACCACAATGTTTCAAATATTTTAGATGTTTTTTTGTATCGGCAAAAGTTAAGTAGCATGCTGTCCACCACAATCCTTAAAAATCCCAAAACGCCTGTAGTTTTTACACAAAAATCAATCAACATTATTTTTCCCCCCAATTTTATAAAGAGACTTTATCTATTCTCAGTCTACTTTATTCATTGCGGTGTAAAAAAAGTAATAACAAAACTATAACAAGTTTCTTTAAATTGACGCAATCAACCAAAATTCCAAAATAACCAAATGCGTACTACTTTTAAACAAGAACCAAAGGATCATGGCAGGATTTGTACAAAAAAAAAAATTTAGAGAAGTTGTATTTACAATATTTTAAAAACCCCGCAATAAAAATGGATGTAAAAATTGAATCGTTTAACGAAAAGCTCATTATTTCAGAACGAAACGGTGGGTGACAGTAACAGTGATACTGACAGCCGCCGTTTTGCAGTTTTTACAATGTAACTGCATCGTTTTATGGGAAATACTAATTAATAAATGTACAGACGCCAGCACATCAAGCCATACCTAACTGTCAAATTTTCCCAATTAAATATGAACCTTAAGCTTTTGTAATAAAGTTGAAAATCTATCAAAGAAATTTGGCAGATTGTAGTAGCTTGATGTGCTGGCGTTTGTACTTTTCCAACTCCGCCATTGTAAACAACGATTCACATCACTTGTCTGCAGTCTAGATTTCATAGATGCGTTAATATCACTTGTCACTTTCTTTTTTTATAAACACAAAGTTGGCAACGAACTGAAACGAAAAAGTGTTATTTTCATTTCGAAATATTTAAATTATGCGGGGTTTAAAAATACGGTAAGCATATCAATCGACTCCTGTTAATGTATTCTCCACATTGGAAAGAATTTTAAACCCTCTAAATGTTTTTTTTTTAATACTGATAAAGGTATTGATCTCGCCATGATTCTTTCATAATTTGTTGTTGTTGATAGTAATTACTTTTACTGTGTGCCCAGTATAGGTTTTTTTTTTATTTTGAAAAACGTTAAATGAATAAAAACAAATGGTGTAAACAATTTTACATAATATAATGTAGTAATTTATTGCATTGTCGCGTTTTATTCGTCGTGCATATCGTCTACCATTGATACGAGTATGATCCGCAGCGTGATTGATTTTTCGTGAATTCATATAATATCGTAATATAAAGCAGATTGTATTGAAGTTCGTCCAATGTTGCAATAGGTTTTGAGAAGACCCCAATAGAAAATGTCTAGGGGGTTCAAATCGGGTCAACGGGATGGCCATAAGATAGGATCAAGTAGCCCTATCCAACGCCCTGGATACTCTTAGTTTTAGTACACCCCCTGAACTTAGGGGTTATCATGACAAGTAACCCCCGCCGTTACTTCGATTCGAATTAACGTATTACACATTAATTTGAGTGAATGAAATCCTAAGCTTCGTATAATGTTAGGTAGTACAAAAAAAAGTACAATACACAAACTAAACATAATTAATTACCTGTCACAGAACTTGCTCGAAGTTTACATCACATTAAATACCACACAGAGGTTTTATATAGTTACAGCATGCACGTAATATCGGCACAATGATCTTGAATTACATAACCGCGAACAATGAGGGTTACAAGAGTAGGTATGCCATTAAACGAGCTTCGACGTGCTTACGCTTCGTTACTGCATGTTTCAGTCGGTATTACTAAATTGAGAGCAGAGAATCCACTTTGTGCAATGATGGGTGAAATTAGCGTGTAGCGTATTGACGAAATTGTTGCTATTTCGGGTCGATTTTTGACAGAGATATTCCTGTAACTTTTTGGTATGTTGCTAATTGCATTACTTGGTTAATACAAAAATTACCCTTAACTTATTGAAATGAATTCGATTTTGTATTATCTAAATAACTCCAATATTTGCACAAATTAACATTATTGACAAGATTTTGTGAAATGTGATTGCGACTAGATTTTGAACGATTTTAGGCGCAAGCGCATTCAAACAGATTTATTGTCCAGCAGTGGGTGATGTGGAGCTGTGGATGATGGTGAATATCAAAAATCTTTTTTGAAAAAAGTAAAATTCCGAAACTAAAGTCATGTGTGTTCTGTGCTAAAGTTATTTATCACTTTTTAGTTTCTTTTGAAGGCGTTTCACTTTTTTCAAAAAAGTTTTTAGTTTCTACTTTTTAGTGCCTCCTTATCACCCAAATCCATTAAGGAACGGCAACACAGTTAAAACAGAGATTGAAAGTCCTCCAAAGATGGAAAGACGGAAGAAACGAAAACGTCTTCTCGGTTTTTGTAGTTTTTTCAAAAAGCGCTGAATAAATTTCTGTTTGTGGTATACTAAAACCTTCTCCAGAATGTAACAAACACTTTTCTGAAAACCGCATCAAAATCGGTTCTGCCAAACGGGAGATAATCGCGGACTAACATATAAATATACATACATACATTGTAGATTATTTAATCTATCTTAATAGACCACTGGGATACTGCAAAAAATAGTAAGCATCAGTAACTTCTTAATCTCTTTATAATCATACATTTTTCATAACTTTACACCTAGTTTATAAAAAAAGTTGGAAATAAGATTAATAACGCTAAATTCAAAAAGTGTAAGTAAAGCAATAAATCGCGTCAGCGGCTGCAAAAATTACGTGGGTATTTTATCACGATTCTAAGTAGATATTCTGAACGCTATTTTGCTAGTGATGTTGCGGTACATTATCGTGCACACGGAATTCCCGGCGTGTCAAGACTGCGTTGGCGATAGAAGACCGATAATTAGATATAGATTGATGTAGTAAAGCATGGTTTAGCGCCATTATAATGTGTGTAATACCGACGCGTCCCTTGTATTGTTGTATACACATAAACATAGTATTAGTATCTCGTTATAGTATTTTTCACATCACATTAAAAATAAAAGTACTTAGTTTAATGAGAAGTATGCATTATTAACGGCTATGTGAATCTTTTTACACCCCGTTCATTGGTACATGCTTTAATTAATTACTCTAAGTAAGCAGGCAATGATCCAGAAGAAATTCTTAATGTGAGGCAAGGATTTATAAAAAAAATAGACATTTAATTTAACGGTGATGTTTTATACGAAGATAGTTTCAGTAATCGTTTATAATTAATTGGATCGATTAACATTGCAATTTTCAACTTCACAAACAAAACAAGACAGGGCCCCTTCAACAACAGTCATTCAAATAGATTGAATGACTGTTGTTGAAGGGGCTCTGTTCTCAACCCTAACACCTCAGAGCTTACTGCCCAGACTAGGAAGTCTCGTGCAACGTTTATCTCATAGAGAGGTGACGTGCGTAACAGCTATTTAATAACCGTTATTTATTAGCAGCCAGCATGCATACGTGCATCCGATCGTTTTAAGTGTTATCACAATTTGATACACTGGATTAAATGGTTCGCAAGTTTTTAATGATGTAAGATGTTTTTGTTTCGTGTGGAGTGTACGTGTATATCTGTACCGTGTGGTGCCGGGTGCGAATACCCATTTCTACCCGTGAGTGTCGTAGAAGGCGACAGAGGAATATTGACCAGAGGATGGGTAGCAGCGTCCTTCTGAGTACTGTAACACCTACTGCGACCGCCAACATGCATCGGCCAAGCATGGCGGTTACGGCTGAACCCCCCTTGAGGGCGACCTATGCCCAGCAGTGGGCGTCTAATGATTGACATGATGATGATGATGTGTATCTGTGTAAAGATGTGCGTGTCTCTCTGTGGCATTATAGTTCCTAAACGGTCGAACCGATTTAGATTTGTTTTTTTTTTATTTGAAAGCTGTCTTGATCGAGAGTGTGATCTATGATTTAAAAAAATCTGTTTAGCCGTTTGAATATTATTATCAGCTCTTTAATTAATAATTCGTGTAAGCATCTTCCACATTATGATCGAGATTAAAATTTGTTTGTGTCGATGGTTATTTCAATTTTATTTTTATTTTTCTGTTTATAACTATTCTATTGAAGGAGAAAGGTAAGAAAGGAGGGTGGGGAGGGGACATAAACATGGTACTAATTGTATTTTATTTATTTCCAGATCGATATCCAGATAAGAACAGCAACATACTGTGAGTATCAATTCATTATTTAAAATGAATGCTCTTCTTACATAATATGTAGAGTTCATTTTCCCAATTACTTTTTGTTCAAATAATATTTACTTTCGATAGGTTTCTTGTATAAGTTTAGTTTTTGTTTGAACCAATAAAGGAGTCATTGTTATCGTTATGAACAACTTTTACTCAGGGGCCATACCTGAAATAGTGAAAAAAAAAACATTTTTTCGAGTTATTCAAACATAAGTTTTCAAAGATCACCTGATTTTCTTTTCAATACATAAATTAAGATTGTATATCTAGACAGCTTGTTTCCAAACAGTCGTATATCGAGCAAAAAGAAAAAGCGACCAAGTGCGAGTCGGACTCGCTCATGAAGGGTTCCGTAGCAGCAAGTAACATAATAAAAAAGTTCTTGTAGTTCGTTGTAACTTTGATTGATGTTTAAATAGTAAATTGCGGTTTATGATTTATGACGTATTATAAAAAGACCTACTTAAGTACTAGATCTCGTTCAAACCAATTTTCGGTGGAAGTTTACATGGTAATCTACATCATATATTTTTTGTAGTTTTATCATTCCCTTATTTTAGAAGTTACAGGGGGGGGGGGACACATTTTACCAATTTTGAAGTGTCTATCGCGCAAACTGTTCAGTTTAGAAAAAAAAAATATTAGAAACCTCAATATCATTTTTGAAGACCTATCCATAGATACGCCACACGTATGGGTTTGATGAAAAAAAAAATTCGAGTTTCAGTTCCAAGTATGGGGAACCCCCAAAATTTATTGTTTTTTTTTCTATTTTTGTGCGAAAATCTTAATGCGGTTCACAAAATACATCTACTTACCAAGTTTCAACAGTATAGTTCTTATAGTTTCGGAAAAATGTGGCTGTGACATACGGACGGACAGACAGACAGACATGACGAATCTATAAGGGTTCCGTTTTTTGCCATTTGGCTACAGAACCCAGTTCAATTATAAAAACGGACTATTCCAACCTTTTATTTGTTTGGAATCCCAATCGTTAGCGAACAAAGTACATAGCAAGGATGATTGCGTTTCTGTAATGACAACATAGACAGTACAATTCGTTTTATTATAATCAGACGTCCCTTAGAGGGTGCTTTCGTTTTATTGTAACAGAGTAACATTACACAGATTGTATTGTAACTTGGTAGTTTTAATGTTAGGCGAAATTTTAGGAATAATCTTTGAAAAGTTCTAGAATAGTTTGTATAATAACGGTAAGTTAGAATTTTGAGGAAATTGTTTATTTTTATAAATTTAATTTTTTATAAAAACTAGCTTACTTACGCCCGCGTGTTTTTTTTTTTACCAAATAATTCTTAAGTTATTGATAGTAAAATATTCCCTATAGTTGAATTCCAGGATAATGTAGCTCGCTATTAGTGTCAAATTTTATAGAATACTAGCCTAGCAGACGTTGTCCTGCAACCCGAGTATGGCGCCACCTGCCGGGTCCAATTGTGAATCTAAACCATTCTCGAATCCTCTTGAACATACACAAACAAATTCATCAAAATCGGTTCAGCCGTTTAGGAGGAGTTCACTTTCATACACACGCACAGAAGATTTTTATATATAAGATGATCAGTGGTTCATGAGATTAGCCCAAACGGACACAAACTCAACTTTAATTTATAATGGCTTATGTTTAACGAACCTCCAGATATAGTAAATGACCTCCGAAAATAGTAAATGATCACCAACATTTAACCAGAGTATTGTAGAAATGTGTGAGTTTGACTGTAAAAAGCAATTTGGTTCTGGCAGGGGGTCACAGTTCTAACCTAACCTAACCATGTCGGATCCGCCCCAGGGGGACTTAAGGGTCCTAAAATTTGGTGATCATTTACAAATTTTGGTGGTAATTTGGTGACTAAGATTTGGTGATCACTTACTATTTTTGGTGGTCATTATATTTGTTCCCATTTATAACGTGTAGTGAAGACAACCAACTTCATTTATGCGAACAAACTTTAATCTAAACTAGTATCATACAGAGGGAAGATTTTGTGTTTGTTTGTTACAATTTAAGTCAAAAACTACTGGTCCAATTTCAAAAATTCTTTCACCAATCGAAAGCTACATTATCCCTGAATAACATAGAGTATATTGCATTAATACCAAAATAGGGGTTCTTGAGAAGATTCACGCGGACGAAGTCGCGGGCAAAGAGCTAGTTACGAATACTTATTCTGAGTTTGAATTTGTAGTCATGTAATCAGTGATCATATTTCGAGGGCTAATACAAGATCTAGGGGTTATTAATAATCAGCTGTTCTTTTTATCACCATTCCTTTTATAAAAGGTACTTTTGTAACACTGAATAATAACGTTATTAACTGGTTTGTTGGTTTGTAGCTGTTTCTAAGAACCTAATACCTACTAAATCAAAAGTTGCCATAAAATAAAATAAAAAGGTAATAAGTATACTTCTACATAGTAATAAAATACCTAACTAGCTAGGTACGTTTTTGTTTTGCTTTTGAGGGGTAACCTCCAAAAGGCGCCCGGTCTTTGGAGATTAAGCCGGGGAATGTAGGACCTAAGTAAAACTACTTCGGTGGTCACTATTAGTACATAGACAGGGTTCCTTTTACTTTTTAAACCTACCTATGTAGGTTGATTGTATAGGCAGGTACTTTATTATTAAAAAAACCGGACAAGTGCGAGTCGGACTCGCCCACCGAGGGTTCCGTACATGTTTGTAGGTACATATCCATACTTCTATACTAATCCATACCTACTATCCATACTTTAATCTACTTAATATTATAAATGCGTTTTTTGCGACTTATACGGCCATATTATTTTTTCACGTTAATATAAAGGGTAGTACCTAGTAGACTTGAGTATATGGTTTTAATTCCAACTCGATACCTCCACGCGTTCCCGAGATAAAGGGTCTTGACAAACAGACAGACAGACGGACAACAAAGTGATCCTATAAGGGTTCCGTTTTTCCTTTTGAGGTACGGGACCCTAAAAAACACCAGCATAGTCATCTACCTAGTCTTTTCCCAACTATATTGGGGTCGGCTTCCATTTACATCGGATGCAGCTGAATACCAGTGCTTTACTAACTACTATTGACTGGATGTCAGATGGGCATTAGCTCCTTAGCTAATGCCCATTTGACCTCCACAATCCAGTTATCCAGTTACACGAAACCCCTTGGTAAGACTGGTCAGACTTTCTTGCTTCTGACTACCCATATTGACTGCCAAAGATTTACGAATAACAGCCGGTTTTACAATCAACAAACTAAAATGGCTAAGTTACAATACGAACAGCCACGGCAGCTCTCAGTGTTTGTGTGAGAGCCGAGAGAGGTAAATTGGTCGTCATCGTCATCTGAGCTGCCTTTGTGCTGAATGTGGGTCACTCGGTCCCGTCAGTTTACTTAGTCACAATGTACTAAGAAAGTTTCAGCTGAAATACTGGTTTGGGGATAGAAATAATGCTGGAAATAAATATTTGGGACTATAAGCTTGAATAGCACAGTATACGGGTGATAGGTTTTAGGGTTCCGTACCTCAAAAAGAAAACACGGAACCCTTATAGGATCACTTTGTTGTCCGTCTGTCTGTCTGTCTGGCTACGAGTTTCTGTCTGTCTGTCAAGACGCTTTATGTCGGAAACGCGTGGAGGTATCGAGTTGAAATTAAAACCATATACTCAAAACTACGGTCCCTTAATGCTGTAAAAAAATCAACCCTCTATGTTAACGTGAAAAAAAGATACGGCCGTTTATGTCGCAAAAAAACGCATTTATAATATAATATTAAGTAGATTAAAGTATGGATACTAGGTATGGATTAGTATAGAAGTATGGATATGTACTATGTAATATGTACGGAACCCTCGGTGGGCGAGTCCGACTCCCACTTGTCCGGTTTTTTTTAATTTCCGAAGTTGTTGGAATAACTTTTAAGTGTTTAATTATTATGGCATTCGTTTGAATTCAAGCATGTTTCTATGCTAAAATGTACGTTCATTCTCTAGTATATTTTGAGACTGAAATTTTAAGGGATATTCTATTAACTTTCAGTTGGTCAAAAATACCTCCATTTACATTGACAAGTTTTTGAAATTCATTGTCGCTGAAATGACATTGCAACTAGATTTGAAATAATCTTAATTACATCAATTGGCGTACGTCTCAAGAAAATATCTAATTCGAATTCAATAGTAGCTCATTTTATTGACATAAATATTGTTTATTCAGGTCGATCATAGAACTTTCAAACATTACTTATTCATACTTTGTACCTGTTTGTGAAAATTATATGTCATAACGTGTAGATACCCTTATTTGTTTGCGTCAAATTTTATTACACTGACTTTCTATTTGAATTTATATATAAGCTACCATACACCGAAGTACCTACCTTTCCAAGCATAATTGAGATATACAGACTAAATATGTAAATTCGTGTCCACAACTTTCCATTACCATCCAGGTATGAAATAGATATTACGTATTTAGATAAATTTCCATCAGTTCAGAATTGTTGAGTCTACTGAAAACTGGAAATTATTGGTGAAACTTTTGCCTAGCTGTGGTAACGATATGGGCAGACTTTGTCAGTACCTACATAAATGTACTACATGAACAGATAATGTATATAAAGATACCTACACCACCCTTTACGAAATTAGTTTATGTTTAAAATCGATCTTCAAGTTTCAAAAGCTCCAGGTATCTTATTCAACTTGAAACTCCATATTGATTTCTGTTACACGTGGACTAAATCACTGAAAAAAATATTCAATGAAATTAATACATTTAACTCGGTACCTCTACGCGTTCCTGAGATAAATTGTCTTGACAGACAGATAGACAGACGGACAACAAAGTGATCCTATAAGGGTTCCGTCTTTTCCTTTCGAGGTACGGAACCCTAAAAATCACACGAACGAAGTCGCGGGGAAAGTGTTAGAGTAATAGTTTTCTTGTATAATGAGTCTTGTAATACCAGCCTGTATTGTTTATATAGAAAAGGCACGAGCTTTGATCACCAAGTTTGTTCAAGGTGGAATGAGAATTTCAGAATAAAATCATAAGTTTTTTTCTTTTGTGACGTTTTTATCCACCGATGTCAGTGATGACCAAGACATACTTAGAAAATACATAATATTTGAATTGAAGAACTCACAAATTCCAAAATAAAATGTGTGTTATATTTTTTATCTGTCATAGTGTAGAAAACAAGTAAGCAGTCCGCCTGTGTCCAAGTGTTCAGGGCCTCAAGTCTGCTATTAAAATAGTGCCATAATGGTCTATCATTGATTTCATAATTGTTGATTTTGACAAGTTTGGTAATCTACTAACATAATGGCGTCATTATGACTTGCCAATAGTCAACCACTGACACGCCATTGAAAGAAATAATATAGAATGGTAACAAAATGATAACTGAATGAATGATTTAGGTGATAATCTGCCATAATTTTGACAGTTCCTTCGATCAGTGACCTACGATTAGAACGTCATTGTGCAGTCATTGCTTTTAATTCGACCGACCAATGATCGATCATTATGAATTTAGCAGATTACGAACTTTTAGCAAAATGACAATGGGATCGTGTTGAATTGACGAAATTATGACAATAGCAGACTTGACCCCCAGTTTAACCGCCACTTAAGAACATCTATCATTCTATATGATCATCAATACCAAACCTCCTGTGAAGAGATTCTTCCATTTGCTCTTAAAGTTGTCCGTGTTGTAGCTCCGCGGAGTGACCTCTAGAGGAAGCTCTTTCCACATCTAACAAGCTCTTTATTTCATACAAGTTTACTCTCAGTCTGTTTGACTATTAGAGTACCTGTAAACCGAGGGAAAAATCGATTCACTTCTATAATTAAGTTATCTGGTAATGCTTAAGAAAATTGTTTCATAATAAAGGGAAGAAATGATAAAATGCAAGAAGGATAAACCCAAAAACTCATCCATATATATTACATGGGTGCCCCATATAATGTATGTATGGACGAACCTATACATTGTGTACCTGCAATGTAATGTATACTTTTATACTAATATTATAAAGAGGAAATTTGTTTGTAAGTTTGTATGTAGGGGGTAATCTCCGAAACTACGCATCCAATTTAAAAAACTATGTCACCAATAGGAAGCTACGTTATATGAATGCTATAGGCTATATTACATTTTCAAAAAATTTGGGATCCTTGAGAAAATTCACGCGGACGGTCGCGGGTAAAGTACTAGTTGTATATATATGTATATGTTCTTAATCAGTGCGCAGGTGTAAGGTGGATCTACCCTGTCAATGCCATAGATATATTTGTTTAGTTACCCCTAACGACCCCCAAAGGAACAGATGGGATTAGGAAGATTTCTTATTTGTAGAACGACTGGTTAGATATTGTATGGCCAGTATTGGAAGTACAGGAAATGCCTCTGATATGATATTCTGTAAAAAAGACTCTCTCGGGTAAATTTAGGTGAAGTGAACATGAGGCGAGGTGGCAGGTCATTTCACGTAAAGTCATTGAGGAAGTTTTTTTTAGAGAATAGACCGGTTGATTTGATGAAAAAAATAGAGGTGCATGAGTAGAACAGTGTATGGCCCTCTAACCCTTTTGCAGGGCATTGACTGTGCCTACGAGTGATGGCTGGATAAAAAATATTTAAGAAAAATGTTTTTTTTTTTTTTTTTTTTTTTTTTTCGGATTGGCATCTCGTAGGTCAACCTGGGAGGTGGTCGGCTGCTTAACCGGACTTTCCTGTGGTGCCTTAAAAATTATTATTTTTAGGGCCTCCAGCCAGGACAAAAAGCTTACAAACTAAGCGACTACACGCTAAGGGCACCCCCTGTGGGGTACGAGCCTCGGCTTAGGGCGTCGCTGGGAGAGGACAGCAAAGGGACAGGCTGGATCGGATTTCCATTATTTAGGGACGAATTTAAAACTACAGGCTCAGCGGCGCGGGCTGGCACGAGCAAGGGTCGGGGAGGAAGAAAAATGTTAAGTTGGGTTTTCTTAAATACGACTGAAACACAACTTCTCATAAGTTCTCTCATACCTACATGTATCAAAATAGTGTGCAATTTAAAAACAAAATAGCAGCCATTAAAATATTACTATTCCCGATGTTGGTAGCACTGCTCTGCAAGAAATCCCTCTATCAATCTACACTGTCTAATAATTAAGAGAGAAATAAAATGGTTATCCATTGATATTAATTTTCAGTCATCGTTTCTAAGCTAAATAAATAAGTAATACCCAAATCAAACGAAAGTCAATTGTTCAATATTAGACCTCGCTAGGAGTCTCAATATTATCCTAATAAACTGTTTAGAAATTAAACTGTAACTAGCTGAAGGTTTTCACAAAGTAAACATGAAACACGGTTTGAATTGACTAGATACCTACTTTTATTTATATACCTACTGTTTTTATTTTATGATTGAAATATTTTACAACCAGTGTTATTTTAATCCAATTTTTAATTTTTATATTGATTATTATTTTCGACACAAGCCGGCCAGTAAGCCGAAGCTGCGGTGGTGAGCGTGAATACCATCTTTTATTACTATTGTTTTTTTTTATTGTTTGTTTTAAATGTGCATTATATTTGTTTCTAATTAATTTAATTACATCATGAAAATTATAATATGCAAATGATTGGTTAATGCTCGAATGTAATGTGTGTAACCCCATATGCTGTGCCCTAACAGGGTCCATAATTGTACTTAATATAAGCTTTTATGTAACATCTCAGAAACATTATGGAATGCAATAAACAAATAAATGAAAAAATAAAAAAATCAAAAGATAAAAACAGAAAAGCATGAAAGTTTTATATTTCTTATCACATGTTTTATTAAAAAAAAAAAAAGTTTTTGCTCTATCTTTTTCTTTGATTGTCTGGTACATCTGCTACATTATTAGCGTAATGTACTAAGGTACAGGCGCCAATGAAGGCCCGCTTAATTTCAAAACCTCGTAAAATCTTGCAGATAAGTAAAGTAAAGAATAAAGATAATGGAAGTTGTAATATATTTATTTGAGAAACAAGATATCTAAAAATGTAGTACAGGTTTTGACATTTTAACACAAATGTAAACACTTTTTAGAAACTTGATATTGGGCTATCTTGGGAAGCTGGTCGCTGAAGATGGCCCGAAAAATAATAATGAAAGTATATGCATTATAAACTCTTAAACACTTTTAACATAAAACATCGAAATAAAAACACATACTTCCCGTAACATTATTCATAAAAGGTAAAAAATCAACCAAAAATTTAAATGTGGGCTATCTTAAATCTATCAAAATGAAAATCAACTATAAAATAAAAACAAACCACTAAATAAAATAAAATTTAACTTCGAGATCAATATTGAAAGTAACATATCAAAAAAAAAAAACTGTTTTTTTTTCTAAAATTTATTTTTTTGATGTCATTCATTAAGGGAATTATATTATGGGCCATGATAGGAAATTACACCCGGGTTGAGTATAATCTCGTAAAAATACAAAAAAAGGAAATAAAATAATAACACTCACCTGTAATTCGCTTATAAATAGATTAAATATGAATTTCCACATTTTAGAGCAAAGAGATTTGTTTTAAATTCGTTAATTTTCAAAAGGATTTAGATAATGCAGGTAACAAAACGTGTATCGTCTTGACATGAACAAGCAAACTGCCATCTGTCTTCAAAATGGCGACGCGCCGGTAATAAAACACACTTGCACTATGGTTTATAGTACCAATAGCATAAACCCACGAAATTTCAAATGTTTCGATTAATCATAACTGTATTTTTTTAAAAGTGGGCTATCCTAGGAGCCGGGCCATCTTCGGCGACACTACCTTACTATTTTTATTGCCCCTTTGAAAGACAAAAGTCGCTTCTCGTACAGAGAAGACACGAGCATTAAGCTTGCTTGCTTACCACGCTTACTCAAATCGGATTGTCGATTTTAGACATATATCAATTTATAGGTAGCCTTAGGGCGGGTTGTTTCAAACAGTCTGTTAACGTTACATACGGACGGTTAAAAAGTTACTATGACTAATGATGTTTAACGTACGTTAAATGTAACGGGTTGTTCATAACATAAAAATCAGTCAGATAAAGTAATTCAAACAGAGATTCCATAATATTTTGATGTTTGAAGTAGCTGTTCGACAACATAAAATTACGTTGACTGGTCGGTTATGGTAATAATAACTTTTTGACGTATGATTTTGTGAAACAACCCATTTTTTTGATTTGACGATAGTTAGCGCCATTTTTGACTATTACCGGTCAGTAATGTATAAATTTACTCAAATGTCAGTAGTAGTAGCAGTAGTATGACGGGCTGGTGTCCGCAACTCCACGTCTCAGCGCGTATTTTGCGTACACCCAAATGTTAATATAATTATTTGTGTTTATATTGTTGTTTCAAATAAATAAATAAGTAGGTCCAGGTTTCCATCCATTGTTTTCCTTCACCGATAACAGTGATGTCCAAGATAAAATTAGAAAACACAATCATATGAATTAAAAAGAGTTACATTGGTATTTCGCTCGTTATCAAAAGCTTATTAACCACTGGTTCATCAACAGGGTAATAATTTTTTTTTCTCGCTAGTTTTTTGTTTTTTTTTTATTAACTAATAACTAGGCTTGCGTTTGACCACAATTCACCTGATCTTAAGTGATGATGCGGCCTAAGTTGGAACACGCTTGCCTAGGATGAACCGGTTCACTCGTCGT
Source organism: Charanyca ferruginea (assembly GCA_947361185.1). NCBI lineage: Eukaryota > Metazoa > Arthropoda > Insecta > Lepidoptera > Noctuidae > Charanyca > Charanyca ferruginea. Next base: position 6,656,163 of record OX376068.1, on the reverse strand, counting down.
GCCTTGAAGATACCCAGTAATTTGTCTTTTTTTCGCCAGTTTTTTAATACGTCTACCAGCATAGACAGCAGTACCATCAGCCGATACTACCTGTACGAATATTATAAAGAGGTAAAATTGGTTTATAGGATGTACATGGTAATCTCCGGAACTACTAAATTGATTTCAAAAATTCTTTTACCATAGGAAACTACGTTGTTCCTGAGGGGTATAGACTATATCTTATCATCAAAAACATTCGTGCTCTGTAAGAAAATTCATGCGGATGAAACCGCGGGCAAAGTGCTAGCTAGCTAAAGCCAGCTATTTAATAATATCTTGCATTTTTTACGCAAAACGTAAAAATATGTACAGTCAACAGCAAAAGTAGATGATCAAAATCAGAAATTCAATACTAAATAACGGAGTTCGCGTCAGAACTGTGTGGCGTCGAAGTGATTCAAAAATATGTGTGTGACAATCATATACTTATAATAAATAAACTAGTAATAAATTATATAAATTAGTGTTAGTAAATTAGTATTGAATTTCTGATTTTGATCATCTACTTTTGCTGTTGACTGTACAGATTTTTGAAAAAATCAAACAAACATTGAAATGTTTGCTTCATAATATCTGTAATACCGTTAACATACTGCAGGCATAACAGCACAATCAATGAATTAAAATTAACTTCAGTTACTAACGAACTCGTGCAGTTTTCATAAATATGAAGTGCGTTGTTGGGAAATGTCATTTATAAATGAGCGTTCGTGAATATATTGTAAATTATGGCAGATATTATGAATAAATAATCATTAAATTTTGGCTACTTTATTTAACCCAAACTGCAACTATATTGGCAACAGAGACAAATTAACGTTACTTTGCACGAATTTAGGTTTATATTATTTCCGTCTCTTTCTTGTACTTGTAGTAGGAACTTGTATGATAGTGACAGGAATAATGCTAAGGCAAAGCACGTGCTAAGTATTGGTAGTGTCAAGATTGACATAGGAATGTTAATGCTCATCATCATAATATAGTTTAACTATTATACAAAGTTCAATTCGTAAGAACCATAGGTAAGAACAGACAGAACATTTTTGTTGTGTCGGTATATTATATTACCGGTTTATCCTAGGCAAGCGTGCTCCACCTTAGACCTCATCATCACTTAAGATCAGTTGAGTTGCGGCCAAACGCGAGCCTACTCGTATAAGACCAAAAAAATAATTGCCAATTCTATGGCCAGAGTCAAAATCAAAGCATTTACAGGCTGTTTTGAATAGTTAAGAAGTCGACGATTAGTTCGTCAAAAATTTGAAACTATTTACCCGTTCTAAAACGTTAACCGCTCTGTGAAGAAGAACAAGTAAGAACCTCCAAGGACACTCTTTTCGATCAAGTTTTTACAAAATACTGGTTATCTTATTCTTGTTGCTTCTTTATGTGATAAAAATTAAGATAAAGAGCAACACAAAACAATTAAACAATAAAGATAATAAATAAAATAAGCCAATTTTGTAGAATTATCTCCTATGTACGAACAACACAAGTTAATTTACTTCTAACTGGTGTAACATGGAGATTCATTTGACGTTCATAGTTTCAGTAGGTATGACTAGAGTAAATGTTTCATTAACGTTTAAACAACAAATAAACAAATGTCGTGCGATATTACGTTGTTTCAACATGTTTCATTTGTTTACTAGTGCTTAATTTACTAACAATGTTGTTTGCATTGTGTATATTTATCAAACTCGTCTTCTTCGTTCATTCAGATATGTACATACTTCTTGGTTTTAAAAGGCTTAATTTATTTTGATGTTGTCATACTTCATTCCAATCACTACATATTATAAAACAAATTCCCCCCTCCGCGTGTGTCTGTCCCTATCAATGCTTAGATCTTTAAAACTACGCAACGAATTTTGATGCGGGTTTTTTAATAGATAGAGTGATTCAAGAGGAAGGTTTGAATATCGAATTTGTCAAGCGAGCGAAGCCGCGGGCATCAGCCAGTAATACTATAATTAGAGGTAAACGTATTTTTTGTTTTGTTCAATTACGACAAAAAAAAAATCACTGAAAGAGTAAGTTATATTATTGCATCTTATACTTGACTACTACGTGGCCGAAGGCGAAGGCAGAAATCCATACTTCCATACTTTATATGCTTTATTATTTTATAATTACTTTATACTTTATATCCATACTGTCCATACTAATATTATAAATGCGAAAGTAACTGTCTGTTACGTTTTCGCAATGACACGGCTGAATCGATTTTGATGAAATTTGGTATGAAAATGGCTTGAACCCTGGGGAAGGACATAGGCTACTTTTTAATCAGCGATCGTCTGCATCCACTTTAACCGACTATCACGCGGACCAAGTCGCGGGCAAAAGCTAGTTATAAAATAATGACAAATTTTTTTTGTTCTGCTTATTTATTTCTTTATATTACACCTACTACCTATTGATCAAAATTCATTCAGATCCCTGTAGGGTATAAAAACCCATAAACAACTGCTGTCTTTCTGCCCGCCAGTCGGATAAAAAAGAGTGGCATATCACTGTATAACTGGCTCAAAATAAATCTCGTTTATGAATGACGTTTACATGAAAAAAGTTTCTGGAATAATGAACATTGATTACTATTCAGTATTCACATTATTATTCGTGATAATATGTAGGTATACATTTTATTCACTCACTTTCGACTTTTCATAACGTTCTCGTGGTGGAGAGATTGATTAGTGAATAAAATTGTTCATTTGTTTTTCCATTTTCTTTGTCGTGTCGTGAAATAGGTAAGTAATAGATTATTGTAATGGCACTGACACAGCAAATTAATTGTAATTCAAGTTTGAGCTTTAAACAATGTGTTTTAAAATATTTTTTACTATGGTACGATATTTTTTTCCAAATCTTTTAAACTCAATATTTCCATGTGGTAGGTATTTCGTGTTATGTCCGTCTTACATTTCTCCACTGCATTAAAGCATAACCCCTAAAGACGCCTATAAAAGCGCCATTTTAAGTAATGTTTATGTTTATGTGTGCTTAAAAGTGTATCTTTTTATGTGTGCTATTATACGTACACACATGACTACTTAGGCTTTTTCGTAGTAAGTTTTAGAGCTATCTTGTGTAAAGTAAGGGGCCCAGCCACTAATTTCTCCCTCAGGTATAATTAGGTAGCACGTGTAGAAACATCCTAGCGAATAGTGTTGCCAGGAATAAATGACACTTAAATGGTTTAAACTTTTCGGAATTCAGTTTTTGAAAAAAAAATATAGTCCCCGGTGGTATTATTACGAGCTTTTACTTTCACGATTTTCTGCAAATATGTTATCATTATTAGGTAGGTATATTTATTAATTCGTTGTGGTTGTAAAAAAGAAAATATAATAAAAATAAGAAGAAGAAATAAGAAAAAAAAATAACGCATTCCAATCGGAATTAGCACATTAATGTAATGCATCTTTAACTTTTACCATAAAAATGTTTTTTCCTTATTGATAGTATTTCTGTATTATTTTCGTCTCTTTTTTAGTCACATTTTATTTTTGCTATTTGTGTTTACCGCATAATATTGTACACTTTGTGTAAAAATTGTAGGTAAGCCAATAAATAAATGAAATAAATTATTATAATAAAATTTTGTTCCGAGAAAAATGACATGTCTGTATTTATGCTAACTCCGCATTAAACTTCATGAAATATTTACCTCCTTATCACATCTTATTAAGGATAGCGCTGCATCAAGAGACAGCACTATTTCACTGTCTTTCGGAAGCCAGTGTTGACAGTGTTGAATAATACATACACTACTTCATTTTATGGGATAACTAGCTCAGACCGCGGCTGCACCCTTTTCGGAATTTTAAATTGTGTATGACAACGGTGTTTTACATATTCTTTTTTTTATTTTGTTATCTTGTATTACTTTTATATTTGTTATTTATATTATTAGTTTTTTGTTTTTATTCAATTTGTTTAAATTCAAACACAATGTCAATTGATACTAAAATAAATTGAAGTATTTTCATAACTGGATAAAAGTAAATCATGATAAAGTCGTTGGTTTTTAGAATACACTTTTCTTCTTTTAAAATCAGTTTGTAGCAATAACAGCTATGAAAACGTAAACAGATGAAAATTATGATAGCTACAAAGTAACGTCATAAAAGTCCAATAAATCTCGTGGTTTTCCATTCGTCTTTATTAACTATAGAATATCCGCCGTTTAATCATAAACATACCTTACGCCTTGATCCATACTTAATCCACTTTACTACTAAAGCAGCGTCGATCTAAAAATAAATAAAGCCCGGGTTCTATTTAATTACCGGTTAATCTGTGCTAAAACGAAGTTAACTAGCTACGGTGAACGGATATGACCAATAAAAATTCTATATATCTTCGATAAGATCGCGTCGAGGCAATTTTCCGACGTTTCCATTACCCCATTAGGTAGGGCGCACGCTAGCGACGCGTAGATGTGGATTACCGCAAAGTGTCGTCATTAGCGTGATGGGTTGTCCTGTCGCGATTTAGGGTCACTTCGAATGGTAATGTTGTGGTTTATGTGGCCGTAATTATGGGGTTTTAAAATTTTTGTGGTGAGAATTTGCTTGTAAGTGGTATAATGTCAAGTGCCCAGATGTCTTTTTAAGGTTGGTCAATTTGAAAACCAAATTAAAAATGTTTGTTAGTTGTTAAGGAATTTTGAGTTGTTCCTGAAAAAAAACATAGGAAAGTTAATAGTACAATTTTTTTTCCTGGTTTTGTTTAGAAATTATTTGTAACATTATTACAAATACTTGCAAAACAAAACCAGAAAAAAAAAGTTATTCTACGGGTAAAAACCCAAACAAACATGTAATAAAAAACAATTTGAAATGTTATTCTTTTGGTTTTAACCAGAAAATATTTATTTTACTTTTTAATAACACTACCTTTTTGGTGTTGAGAACATTGGTTAACTCAAATATTACATCCTAAAACAGCAACAACAATTACAAAATCCAAAAATGTCTTAGAGCGTGGGTCGCAAGTGTGTTCATACACTTATAATTTTGACACCGAGTAGTCGACGACCCGACGACAGAGTGTGACGCGCCTGAGAAGCAATTTTCCGTTACTTTACGCCAAGTTATGACTGTGACCGTGCGTGAAATGAGACATCACAGGGGACTGTATGAGTAGCTAGATTGCTTCGCCTTAATGTGGGTAAACGTGGCCTTTAGTGGGAACTGGGTTAAAATAAACAGTGGCCCATGAATGTCGGTATTGGAGTATTTATAGATACCACGCTCTTAGGGTGCAGTCCCATTGAGAGCTACAGTAACAGTTATAGCATAAGTAGTTGCTTGGAGCTATAGTGTAGTTCGAGAAGAGTAAACTGCAATTTGATCTACAAGGTTAGACAGAAATAGAAATATAATAGTGTACTGTTTTTTTTTTTGTGAATGGCTGTCAATGGAACCACACGCTTGAGAGTTTTGAAGCAGCTGCTTTTTTTGTGTTCCTGCACTCGTTTCAACACTGTTTGAAAATATAGTTAACTATAAGAAATCATTGCTATCCTTAACTTTTAATTAATTATTTAATATGTTTTTGACTGCCCCGTTTTTCACGTGTTCACCACAAATGCTGTGGCGAACATATGTTCGCGACGAGCGTGGGGTTTTGGGTTTGATTCCAGGGTCGGGCAGGGTTATTGGGTTTTTGCGAAAGAAATTTCTTAGTAGCAATCCGGGCTTTTGAAGTCAATGGTATTACACCTCAGTGCCTTGTAGAGCACGTAAAAGCCCTTTGTCCTGCGCCTGATATCGTTCCAGTCGTGTCAGATGTGTCGGTCCATCGGACTATTAGAGAGTGGGAAGAGGGACTGTATAGATCTGTGTTTCCCTCTGTGAATAATAAAAAAAAAAAAATCTTTATTGATACAAAAACCTTTACATTGCTTAAGACTATGACACATAACTTGGTTAGCTAAAGGCCACACAGATAAGGTAAACCCTGACTCCTAAACTAGGTGATCCTGTGACTTAGGAGTCAGAAAAAAGTAAAGTAAAGTCAGAAAAAAGTATCTCATGTGAACTTGGATATTCTTTATCGAGATTACCGCGGAGACCGAAATACAGTCGAGAATATGTTTTAAAGCTTACACTTCCAGTACCTAATTGATTAAAAAATTGTGCTGATTTTGTTTTTCGTTTTTGTATTACAAGCATGCTTGCTTGTGAGTGCAGTGTGGGTTGACGAAACTGAAAAATAAGCAAAAATTGTCCGTCAAAGTTCACAACAGTCACACCTACCTCATTAATGGAGTCCCCACTACATAAGGGCTAAGAAATGTTCAAATAAACTCTTCACATTCACAAACAATTACGATAGAATAAGAGCAGAACTTTCTAGATATTTTCAGCATCTTAACCTGAACAGCAACAGTGCAAAAACTATCTGTCCTCCGAAGCAATTATTCGGAAAGTGTACTTATTCAACTTGCTCTCGGTACATTTTGCTAGAACAGTACAATCACTTAAATGGAACTTAAATCGAATTATTCGGCACTAAGTTAGTGTTATATGTTTGGAGCACTACACTTGAGTTTTTAAGACAGTTGAAATGTTCTAATGTTTGGGAAGTATACGTCTTTTTCCTAATTTCGTGTGCGGATTTTTTTTTCTTTTTAGTTGTAAGGTTTACAAAAAGGTCGTGGCTAAGTAAAAGCCTTAAGCTACGCTTACTGCGGTCAATTCCTGGATGGGTGAATACCGAGGCTTCTACGTGCCTCTGAAAGCACGTAATGCGGTTGGTCCCGGTTGTCATTCGTATATCTTCGACAGTCGTTATTTTGTATTCAGAAGCCACCTAGTCCAGTCCAGTCCACCGGGACCAGTCTTACCAAGGGGTATCGTGTTTCCCAGTAACTTGATTGTGGAGGTCTGATAAGCTCCATGTAAAACACTGGTATACATCTACATCCGCTTAAACTGGAAACCGACCCCAAAATTATTGGGAAAAGACTGGGTAGATGATGAATCAAAGAATGTATGCGCACAAAAATACTTTTTTTTATTTTATATTAAAATCCATTATAATTATACGTTTTGGGACTGATGTATAGGTATTAATTGTATTTTGTTGCTTTGCTAGCTAGTTTTTAATTACTTTTAATTGTAATCTTTGGAGAACGTAGTGGGTAGCATGATTGTTAAAACGTAATATTTAGATATTAAGACTATTTCTTATTGTGCTGCTGTTTGCTTTTCCTTAAAAAAATAAAATAAAAAAATAAAAGAATCTTCATTACACATGAGGTCAGAGTGCCTATTTTCGAATTAGAAATACGGTTATCCATTCAATTTTATACGACAATCACAATTTAGTATCACTTGCGCAGTTTAGACGACAGGCTGTAATATTATAAAGTCTTTTTTTCGACAAAATTCAACAGCATCTCTTTACCATAATATTACACTTTCACAGTTGTAAATAAAGGAATCATCGAGCAGTGATAATAAACATGTTCGCGTCAGTATTACATATCATCCCGTATGGTGACACCCGTATCATGTCACAATAATTGCGTGCATTTTATATTGATGCGATAAAATACCTTCATTTTAAAAGAAATTTGTTTACAAGCGAATGAAAATGCTACTGTGGCATTTAAAGGGTTAACAAACCCGTGACTAAGTAAAAACCTTACAAATGTAGTAGTGTAAGATTCTTTTACTTTAAGTAAGAATGAGTAAATAGACAATACACTTGATAACTTTTAATTCACAATCAATTAATTAATAAGAACAAGTATTAGGCAATAATTAACAATGTAGGTGTTGTTTCTACGATGAAGCGCGAGTGACAAAAGAGAGCTCAGCCCACTGAGCTCGGGGTTTTTAAAGACTTGGTAATCTGCCGCCGAAGTGACGTACGCCGATGCAAACAGCCAATCACTCGCTAGCAACGTTCTAACGTCCGGTCCGGCAGATGGCAGCACTGGATCCCACAGTACGTCGCTTGACTCTTGATACTGGCGCTATGTTTGGTCACCGGAAACAGTGGCGCCAACAGTAGTAGTACAACCGGTGAAGTGTAGCCGCCATATAGTTAAATTTCCACTGTCTTGAACCAAACGCTTTGCTTCCACAAACAGGCTGATTGTTCGCACAATAAATTTTATTGTGCGAATAATCAGCCTGTGGAATTCGCTGCCCAGCTCTCTGTTCCCCGATAAGTATAATCTGGGTATCTTCAAGTCACTCGTGCCTGTACCTGAACCGGTTCATCCTATGCAAACGTGCTCGACCTTAGGCCGCATCATTGAGGCAAAACGCAAGGCTATTAGAATATTAAAAGGAAAAACGCTGGGAAGGTGAGCTTAAAAGAGTTGCTGGTCCAGAATGGATTAGGATATAGAAAGATAGAAACAAAAAACAAAAAAGTAAAATAAAATAATAAATAATACACATACGGATATCTTTAGAGGAGACCGACCAAGCTGATTTTGGATTACACAGCGATCGTCAATAATAATCTAAATATATACTACTTCATTTGTAAACACGTGAATAGCAATAATAGAGCGGTTAAAATGTGATTGATTTCTGAAAAATATTCGATATTTTGGGAAGAGATTGAAAATTCAAATTACCTATGAACAAAATTGAAACACAGTTTTTCAAATGAAAGTGGATACTTGAGTGTTTATTTCACCACTCACAGTTTCAATAAAATATAATATTTGTTACAGAAACACCTATAATAATTTTTATTAGACACATTAGAAGGCTTCGAACGCTTTCGATTTCAAACCTAAAATATCGAAATGATAAAGTATTAGGTTCTCGAAATTGTGTAGGTCACAGGCGACTGACATTGGCGAAAGATTCTGCTTACACATTCAATCTTAATTAATCATCCTCTAATTTCCTTTCTTCGCTTTCTTTGAGTTGTCAATACTTTGTGTTTGAGCAGTAAATACTGCCTACGCCATGGCCTTGATTTCTTATATTACCTTTGTACCGCGTTTTATAGACTTGATGTTTACTTATTTGCGGAGAATTGACACAGTTTTCTGTTATTTCCCAAAAATATAAACCGTATTTCTAAAAAACATGTACTTTCTTATTCTGCTATGTGTGTCAGTTTGTTTCTTGCGGGGGCTAATAATATACGTACTGTAAGAGTTCAGACCGTGATGCTGAGCTCTTGCTGCTACTGCTTGTTCTTAAAGGTAAGGTTCTTTTTAACCGACTTCAAAAAAAAAGAAAGTTCTCAGTTCGACCCGTATGTTTGTATATATGTATGTATGTATGTTTGTCCGCGATTATCTCCCTTTTGGCTGAACCGATTTTGATGCCGTTTTCAGAAAAGTGTTTGTTACATTCTGGAGAAGGTTCTAGTATACAACAAACAGAAATGTATTCAGCGCTTTCTGAAAAGTTTAAGTTAAAGAGGGGTTAACGAGAGAAAAACTATAATGAAATAATAACACGTCGGATATAAAATAAAGCTAACGTTTCTAAATTCGAAATACTTTGTAGAACAAATCCAGAGTGTTTATATGAAACAATTATTCAACTACTTTCGACTCGGCGTCACAAAAATCGCACCTTTTCGAAAATAAGTTTAAAACATGTCCCGCCAGTAACGAATACATTAAACCCAATTAATATTGGTATCAATTAAAAGTATGTTTAACGACCTTTAAATTAACAACAGTTAGAATTCCTAAACACAACAGATCTCATTAGCACGTAACGTTAAAAAAAATGTTGTCAAAATACGCATTACAACGGCCACTAATTGCACCTCCCTACAAGGGTATAAAACGGGCGACCCGGGTTAAATGTGGGTCATTCGCTATTCAACCTTTGAAGTGAACACACGTGAACAGCTACAGCAAGAAAAATACCCCAGAAGATGGATACCACTGCAGATGAAGCCGCTCAAGTCATTGCACTACTGCAATCAGGGATGCGGCAATGTGATGTTGCTCGGCAACTGAACTTGAGTCGTTTTGCCGTTCGACGAGTGTTCCAACGTTTCCAAGAGACTGGTGGCTATATCCGAAGACGTGGATCTGGAAGACAACGGTGCACATCCGAAAGAGACGATCGCTTCATTGTTTCGACGTCTTTACGTAATCGGTTCTCCAATGCTGTTGAGCTGCAACAACAACTGCGATCGGCTCGCAGAACTTCTGTAAGCGTCTCCACGATTAGAAGAAGAATGCGGGAGAAGAAAATTGCAGCTCATAGGGCTGCTACAGGGCCCAAATTGACTGCACAGCATAGGAGAGACCGGTTGCAATTTGCCCGTGACCATGTGGATTGGACAATAGACCAATGGAGGGCTGTGCTCTTCTCGGATGAGACGAGGGTGTGTCTTTTCTGCAACGACAGGCGTCGAAGAGTGTATAGGAGGCAAGGGGAACGATTCGCACAAGGCTGTATCCAAGAGACAGTGGAATACGGGGGTGGCTCGTGCATGTTCTGGAGCGGCATGTCAATCGACGGTAAAACGAACCTTGTGTGTGTTTCTCGGACTGGAACTGCTCGCGGGCAAGGGTCGCTGACTGCTGCTCGGTACATAACAGAGATCTTAGAGGAGCAGATTGTCCCTTATGCGGGTTTTGTTGGCAGTGGGTTCACGTTAATGCACGATAACACCCGTTGTCACACCGCTTTAATTGTAAGAGACTACCTGCAAGAAGTTGGCATCCCTGTTATGCGCTGGCCGGCGCGAAGTCCAGACCTGAACCCTATTGAGCACCTTTGGGATGAACTGAAACGGCGAGTACGGGCACGAAATCCTGCCCCTACCACTCTCCAAGACCTTCAACATGCCGTCGTTGCAGAATGGGACAACATTCCACAAGAGACTGTTGTCACATTAATAAGGTCCATGAGAGAACGCATGGAAGCAGTCATCAGGGCTAGGGGGGGTAACACTAGGTTTTAAGTTAGTTTTAAGGACTTTGTTGTAATTTTTGCTGATAAAATAAAATTTAACTTTTTAATCATTTGCATTAGCTTGCTTTTTTTTATTCCCTGGTAAACAAAAAACCAAATCCATTGATTTATTCTGAAATTTAAATAAATTGCCTTTCCAATTATACCTTATAGTCATATGTATACCATTGATTAATAGGGTTAAAATGACTTTGAAGGGAATTCTTAAAGAGGTGCGATTTTTGTGACGCCGAGTGTATATGCATGCAACCTTTACAATCCCTACATACATACAACCTTACCTTCACTATGAAAAAGTGTGCTAAATTGCTATGAGAATTAACCCTGATATTCCTGAATTCGCAAAAACTCGGAAAAAAATATGGACAAGAAGATTTAAATTTAAAAAAAAAAAAAAAAATTAAAAAAAATTGATTTCAATTTATTTCAGTTTTCTGGAAAACAAAAATAAGCTTAGAAATAACGTCTAAATGAATAGAGTTGAATCTTCTTCATGCAAAAATTGACCTCTATTTTGGCTAGGTACTTGGTACCTTTTCGTGTAATTGTGTCGTTTGAGGTCAATGAGAAAAAGGTGATGACGAATGATCTATTTCGTCAGTTTCATATACATAAGTTATTTGTAAGTCCTTACATACATATAGCAGCTACAAATACATACAGTTTCTGCAATACATCCACATTCTAAGAGAAAACCGGAGAACCACATACCTACCTACATCCATTAATGATAATTTAAACATTCTAGCCAAGTCCTACAGAATTAACATAGAGACACTATTGTGTTATCACAATACTAAATGTATTCATTATTAATGAAATGTAGGCCGATTCTCAGTGGTAGCTCCCTTTGAATCAGATGAAAAGGAAGAGAAATCGGGTTAGACGTGCCACGGACCACAATGACTTGTTCGTCGATAGTGGTGACCGAGTGACGAAGTGGAAACTGTAGAATTATTTACTACGAACTACCCTACTTCTATGGAAAGAATGAAAGAACATAGTTACGTTTATTTACAAGAGGTTTATGAACGCAAATCGGGCTAAAACAATAATATAATAATATGTGGGCGCATTTCACACACGGCCATCTGACCCCAAACTAGGGAGACCCTGTACTATGGATATCAGACAGCTGATATACATACACAAATACATTTTTAAATACATACATATATAGATAAACAACACCCAGACACAAGGCAAGCGCAAGTGCTCAACACACAAATATTTACCCTGGGCGGGAATCGAACCCGCAACACGCTGCGCAGCAGTCGATCGCTCAGCCACTGCGTCAACCGTATCAAAAAAAAAACAATTAACATTTTTTGATGTAATTATATTTGATGCTAATTTTAAATCAAGTCCAAGCACGAAGTTTCCAAGAGCTTGTTTTTACCTTGGTCAGAAGCTAAGCATTGCCATTCAACGTGGCAATGCCGCCAGTCTCTTGTGCAAATTCTCAGTTGACGGCGATATAGAGGTTATTTTTATTGTATTTAAAAAAAGCATAAGTTATGGAAGTGTTTTTAAAAACTTATTTGGTTTACTTGATTTTATTCTGACGTTAAAAACAATATTATTGATAGATTGTAGATTGCTTCATTTTGCTAATACTAAGTTCAAATACAGGTTCAAATTTTATTCGAAATTGACGAGCTTTAGAAAAACGAACTTGCAAAGGTCATCAACCGCCACTTTCTGTATTTGTGCACTTATATCTCTTACCTATGTAAGAGATTCAATGACTATTCATTGGATTTTAATTTACTAGTTTTGGTACAGTAAATTAGACCGCTAATAATTATTTTATAATTAGAAAGAACGTGTGTAGACAGATAGACTGGAAATAAATTATTATTTACCAAATTAAAATAATTACGATACGCAGGATAGAAGGAAAAATACAGATTTTTAGTCAGTCAGGGCAGTTACATACCCTTGTTATATAACTGACCTGATTACACTTACGCCTCACATATCTATGTTTTCATATATATGTACCTCTAAGTACTTGGCATCTACAGAAAAATGTGTCGCCTATTCATTAAAAAAAAAATTCTAGAACTCACAGCGGTCTCGGAACCTCGTTAGTAAGCTAGCATGCAGCGGTGCAACCTCGAGAATTCATAAAGCTTTACAAGACAAGTAAGCCATCTATAAATGTGAACACAGCCTTATATAGTGAAAAGAGCAATAAACGGTGTAACACTAGCCTTCTTATTCATGAAAACCTGTCAGTCATTTTCTCGAACAGTTATGAATAAAGATTTGAATTTATGCATTACTCATCTGAACCACTTGTGTCTTTAGTGCCGACCTTCATAAGACTGTCTGGGGAAATGGTGTTTATCGTGTCAAGATATGTCTAAATTACAATAATAATTATTCATTTATTTCAGGCTGCATAGGTCCATAGATAAAAACCTTAACCTAAACATACATCCATACTTTATCTAATATATAAAATTCTCGTGTCACAGTTTTCGTTCCCGTACTCCTCCGAAACGGCTTGACCGATTCTGATGAAATTTTTTGTGCATATTGGGTAGGTCTGAGAATCGGCCAACATCTATTTTTCATCCCCCTTTTTCCCCCCGTTTTCATCCCCCATAGATCGGGACAGGACAACGTCTGTCGGGTCAGCTAGTCTAATATATAAAATTCTCGTGTCACAGTTTTCGTTCCCGTACTCCTCCGAAACGGCTTGACCGATTCTGATGAAATTTTGTGTACATATTGGGTAGGTCTGAGAATCGGCCAACATCTATTTTTCATCCAATTTTCATCCCCCTTCCAAATATTCGGTAGATCGGGACAGGACAACGTCTGTCGGGTCAGCTAGTTATTTATAATATTATAAATGTGAAAGTAACTCTGTCTGTTACGCTTTCACGATGAAACGTCTGAACCAATTTTGATGATGAATTTGGCATGAAAATAGCTTGAACTCTGGGGAAGGACATAGGCTACTTTTCTTCTGCATCGATAACCGACATTCACGCGGATGAAGTCGCGGGCAAAAGCTAGTATTTTATAATTTATGACTTGACTATGTTAGTAACACTTCACATTGCACTTAATTGTCATTGTGCTGTCCTGTGGAACTTGTATTTGGAATCGACGGAACACCACGTCCTGCGGCCAAATGCCTTCTTCCATGACGAGGGGCAGAAAACAATTCGGTACTCGCACCACGAACGCTTTGAAGTTAACGTTTTGGATTATGGGATCGGGTGTTGGTAATCGAACTCAGTTTTCTCCAAAATTGTGTTATATTTGTTAAATCACTACATAATTATTACAAAACGAAGTCCCCCGCCGCGTTTGTCTGTCTGTCTGTTCAGGATAAACTCATCAATTACTGAACTGATTTTCATGCGGCTTTCACCAGTAGACAGTTTTGGTGTATAATTTGTTAAGGTTTTGTGTAAGCTGGTTGAAATATGACGATAATATCCGTGCGAAGCCGTGGCGGGTTGCTAGTAGAAATATATACCAGCCCTTATTTTGACTGCCTTTTTTAACATAATGCGAAACAAAAGCCAATGTTTACGACATTTTATCATGAAAGCTAATTCCTGAAATTAAAAACACTCAAAATCAATAAATTTCAAAAACTTGTCAAAAATGTAGTAGATTGAGAATGATATTACGAACGAACTTAAAAATACGAGAATTGGCCCTCAGACATTGATGGGTGTTAATTAATGTTTTGTCAATTTACGTCCTTGTAGCAATGATCATGATGTATGGCAGTTTATAGAATTGTCATCCATATGACAAGTTATGATCGTTTATTGGCCCAAATCCTAGAGCTATACCGTAAGTCTATATACTCAATTAATTGCTTCCTAGCTATGATTAGATTAATCTCAGTTTATGTGTAGATACGTACGTAGGTAGGTACAAAATAATCCTCTATTCTCCTAGAATATAAACCCTATAACAGGTTTATTGTCTCTTTATATAAATAGACTAACAGACAGACAAGTTTAGAAACTATATAACAAGGGAAAAAAAAAGACCATCGACCATTCGAATATATTCCAATATTTATTAACAGCAAATTTATTTTATTGTAAATAACAGAGATTTTAATTACTTTTCATTCATTTTGTATTCAACATGCGGTTGCAAGGCTGTCAGTACGCTCATTGGGTGTAACGTGAATGAAAACATGTTTCATTGACATGTTTAATAAAAAGCATATACAGGCAAAGGCAAAGAGAATTTATTAACGTGTAATATGTCAGTTTATGGCTATGTAAAAGAACGCCTCTAGATTACTTTGCATACAAATATTATAATGAAACATTGACTGTGAGATTAGATGTTAATTCAAAAGTCTATATAATTCAAAAGTGTATGTGTATGTATATATATATCTTAAAAAAGGTTTAATGTGTTTTTTGTGTGTCTGTTAGTCGCAGACATAACAGTGAGAACAATTAATCTTAGTCCTACCAAACTAATTATTCAGCAAAAACATTCAATGTATATTCAAAACTTATGCTCAGAATAGTTATTCAAATAAAATTAAAATCAACAACAAATATTCAAAATCAACAACAGTTTTCTTCGAAGAATGGAATAAATGGCGTAGGTTCATTCATTTTGACAGAACTAAAAACAATTGGCTATTTAACACCGTCTTCTTTTATTTTCATACGAGTGGTAAAATTTCCAGCCAATCGGTAGTCTGTTTCAGCATCTTCAAGTGATAAATACTAGCCTATTGCTTATTTTCCTACTACAGTATGTCTATTTTGTTACGATCTCCCTCGGTGAACACCTAGGTGCCGTGCCGTGTAGGTCTAGGTGGGTCCGTCTGTTTTGTCAATCTCTAGTATCGGGACGGATGACAGCTCATTTCATCTAGGTATTCACCGAGGGAGATTGTAACAGAATAGCACTGCAGGGCAAATGCATTTTCTGAAGTAGAGAAGATGTTAACATTGATACTACTTCACTGCTCAAGGCGGTTTAGCAATTACAGACTTACATTTATTGTAAGTCTAGGTTTCCTCACGATGTTTTTCTTCATCAATGTCAGAGTGTTATTATATTAATGTTATCTACTAATAAGTTCCGATTGAATAGATTGATAGAACATTTCACAGAAATTCTGTTCCATTTTTAAATACATCATCATCATTATCATTTCAGCCAAAAGACGTCCACTGCTGGATTTAGGCCTCCTCCAAGAAATGGGGGGTTTCGCCATAATCGCCACGCTTGGCAGGCGGATTGGCGATCGCAGTATGGTTGTTACAAAGGCACAGAGAACGCTGCTGCCCATTCTCTGGGTGAGTCCCTTAGTCGCCTCTTACGACACCCACGGGAAGATATGGGATGGTGCTATTCTTTACGTCCGACACCATACTGACTTTTTAAATACATTATATATTATATCTGGTGAAAAGTGTCTGTTTATAGGTCACAGGCCTTCGATACATAAATAATTATCTGTTTCTATCTATAGTCGTCAACTTGGAGCCGTCTGTCAGGTTTCATTAAGACTTATCATTAATTGGTAGATACAAAGTAAATACTCAATCGGGTTTACACAAATCGATACAGAAAGAGAAGTTAGTCGAAAGGTAATGTACGCACATTTTGATTCAAGCCTTTCTAATAATAACATTTTGGGACTAAAATAAACTACATTTAACTAGTTTTACTTCTGGGACTAAAATAAACTACATTTAACTAGTTTTACTTCTGGGACTAAAATACACTTGAGTTAGTGTAAATTAACGAGCATTATGAAGGGTCCATGGGAGCGGCTATTCCCAGCATTTAAGGGACTTCCCCGAACAGTGTGCTTTATACAAAAGTAGACCAGTCATATTTTGCCCAGTAAGTAATTAACTCAAAGAAATTTTGTAGATTTGATAAAGGCAGTAAAATTTAAAACTTCCTTTTAGATTTCGTACGAGTTTTAAATATAATTATCATTTTGAAGCCCTGCTAAGAACCTGAAAGTTCTTTAAATTTTGCAACGATTTGAACCTGGAACTACCACTGCTACTGGAACGCATTTAAACCTTTTTTTATTCTAATTATAGGTTTGTGTTTGGTCTGCCTAAGGTGGAGCAGCACGCTTGACAATGGACTAAAATATTATAATAACCATATTTTGTTGTAAAAAGTAACGTAAATGTAGGACACTAGGCCACAAATTCATCAACATCCCATTTTTACATAACAATCTCGCCTAATAGATAAATAATAAAACGAATTAGTGCCTCAATTACTTTTGGTGGTCACTAATTTCATTGCAGTTACATTCATCGTCTGTTTTGTTATATGATGATTAATGACCGACAGTTTTGTGTCGGCAATATATTAGTTGTCAGACGAACTTCTCACAACAATTTACTATAATTTGGGAAGATATTATTCCGTACTATACCTACCTATCGCACGCTTCTAAGGGGCCGTCTCCACGAGCGAGAGAAACGCGGCGATATTATCGTCGTGCCACGTATTTCTATACACTCTCTTAGAACAAGTCTCTTGTATTGACTTGTAATTTTCTTACCAATAAATGTGTTTATCTGTATATCTGTGAACGTGTCTACACTAAGATTAGGTTATGTTGGGACTGGCATGAACTGTGTTCAAAAGTTCCTTAAAATAATAAAGATTAAAAAAAAAACGTGCCTACACACGGCGATGTTATTGCGGCGATCTGACGAGTAGCTGAGTGCGAGCGAAATGTCATCGTATCGCCGTCTATTATAAGATAATAATATTAATATAAATATATATATAATTATATTTTTTATAAGACCGAGATTACCCAACGATAGAAGCGCGGAATCGTCGCGATTCTCTCGCTCGTGGAGACGGCCCCTAAGTACTTACGTATCGTGATCAATTATTAAAAGGGTGTTCTAGTGTGAAATATGTTCGGATATATTCTGTGAAAGGAGTTCTCATGTATAATAAAAAGGGGTTATTTTGGCAGTTTAACGATTAGATATTGATGAAGCTTCATATTTTTACACACGCATTGTATTGTGAACTTATTTGGACCAAATTTCGTAACACATGCTTATACGTCGAATTCTTCATTACATCTAAGTCTATAATAATATAATAATATATATATACAGAAGATATGCTCATGCATCAAATTCAATGGGACCTTGTCCAAAAGACTAACCATGTATGTATGACAATCAATGCTCCTCTGGTTTCGCAAATAGTCGACCGGCTGCTTAGCAATGTCCCTAAAAACAAGGTCAGCACTCGGACCCCATGGCCCTAGAGTTTCAACCCCAAATGGCACAAACATATAACTTCCAAGAAGGTTATCGCATACTTAGTTTTTGCTTAGACCCACTCGCACCAAAACCTGAACATACATAAAGCCACGTGGAACATCGGCCGCACGCGGGGCGCGTGCGGCCAGAGTTCCGCGTTGCTCTATGTGAACATAGAGTCAGGGTTTAAATTACAAGTTATGTACGACATTTTGAAATTAGAATGCTGTGTTGACAACTAAATTACTCTAAATTAAGAATTTCATGAAAGAAGGCCTGAGGTATCTATAAAAACAAAACATTGGAAACAATACACAGATTCACGAGACAAATAATCTAATTCCAATGCTAATAAATGTGTGCGAACTACCAAATAGATAGATAGCTACGATAACATGGACTAATCCTATTTATTAGCTAAAGTGCCTATTTCGTGGGACGCTACCAAATATCCCAGACTTGGTTAAATCTAGCCGAAATCTGATTACGTTGGGTCGGCGCGCAAACAGGGTATACATACATATGTGACAGACGAGACAGTCTTTCAATAAAATGTATATTGGTGTAAATAGTAACACGTAAGGTACGATATCGCAACGCTAAAATCGGCGACACCGCTGGACGCAACGCAAAAATTTACGAGGTGCCAGACGCTGCGCTGGGGCTATGACGTCAGCAGGAACGTTCATGAACTTAGAAATTAATAAACGCTTCAGGGTACGGTAGTAGGCTGTTTCGCGTCGCAACGCAACGTTCAACGGCGTCACAGTAAAATATTAGTATTACCGGCAGCGGAGGCGTCCTGCGTAGCGTTACTGAACCGCACCGTTTTTATATAGGTCGTCCTTATTGAAATAGTTACTTCAATAAGTATAAAATAGTAGTTGTTTTATACGTCTGAACACTTGTAAATTTTAATTGAATCTATCTGTTGCAGATGTATTCAGGTTGTGTTTTATTGACAAGTTTAAGAATAACTTTTCATTTTACAAAGTAGAAAATCGACTATATTCTATGTTTTAGCCAAAATCGGCAAAGCTTTTGTTCTATAAAAGAAAAAATGCCATCAGTTTTTTGTATTCATATTGTTTATAACAACAACCAAGGGGGTATCCCCCCTTTGGGGAGGCCTATGTCCAGCAGTGGACATCTTTCGGCTGGAATGATGATGATGATGATTCATAGTAATTTCAAACATCTTCACGTTGTATATAGTGTAACCAGAATAAAGCCCAGCTTTTCCCAAGCCAACATTTTATCAATACAGTATACGTCGCAAGGCACCGGAGATTGCTTCGTCGCGTCGTCGTCGCACGTTCGTTAGCGAATAACTGCCATAGTGGTGCAGGACGTAGTTTAGACACTATGTACAAGATGTATCTGTCTGGATTGATCGAGGAAATAATTCATGCTGCACAGCGATTTGAGATATTTGTGAATGTAAATTACTATACTCCATTTACAATAAGATTAGACTTTAATACAAACCTTTTTTACAGTCCCTTCAACCGATTTTGACTTCTATTCCGTAGTAAAAAGTGGTTACAATAACAATTGTTTACTGCAGCTGCCATTTGTCATGCCACCAACGCAATATAAGTCAAAATCGGTTAAGCGGACTGTAAAAAAGGTTTATTGTAAATGGAGTATAGATAAATAGATAAAATGTACCTACCTAGAATAAATATACATTATATAATATAGATTTTTGACACTTGGGTATCTCTAATTTATTTGTAACTTCTTTTTAGAAGCTACTTTTCGTTAAAAAGGAAGGTACTGTAGGAGTACTATATTCTACAGAAATTCAAAACTGATATCAATAAAGGATAATTAGAAACATGCAATCAAATTATACCGCCTGTAGTCATTAGGACTGACTGTCTAGTCCCACCGGTCTACTCTTTTAAAACTGTATTATTTCTTACAGGAACTTCTAAAATAAGGTTGGACATAGCTAAACAAAGAGGTAACAAAAAAAAAAAGAAAAGGAAGAGAATTCAGTCAGAGTATCTCACCGTGTGTTCTTCTTCTCCTGAAATGAGATATGATGGTTAATGTCAGTCAACTCCACTACTTCTTAGTCTAACTAAGATTTTTTAAATCTATCCTCGAAAACGTCTTGTCGAGGGTAACAATGCTAGAGCTTTAACAAAAAACCTTATCTAATTTTTACCACCCGGTATAAAATTTAAAAGAATTTAAATATTTTAAAATTCTACTGCAGTATCCAAGTATCCCGGAGTAATACAGATTGGCAGCCGTTGCAGAATTTCCGGATTTAAGAGTATTTCAGAAAATATCTAAACAAAGCTTTCAGTGCTCGATTTTAACTTCACCTGTTCAATCAGCCGCGATAAAATGTAGCCAGTCGATTCCGACCCACTTACCTCTGCCCGATTGAGTTGATTTTTTTTTATGAATGAAAGAAAAGAATTGGCAGGAAATGAGAAATGTTTCAGCGAGATTATACGGCTGAATGAATCTGTTATCTGTCATTAAATAAGATTTACCTAACTGTATACCTCTTTTAAGTCGATTCTAGATTTGAGTATTTTTGTTTTATTTGTCTTGCTTATAGATAAGTACTTAGTTTTTGATTTTCACAATATTCGCAGCCAACGAGATTTAAATCGTTCTATGGTTGAATAGCCCATGGGAAGATGCTGTTGTGCCATTTATTATTTGCCGGTAAACAAATAATTTCATTATTACGACATAGCCGATATACCTAATGACTTTTAAGCTAATGACTATTATGATCACATTATGAAAAAAGTTGAACATCATCATGGTTTTTAAACTTATCACCAGGAACAGATCGTAAATAATTATTATCAGCAGTGCTATTCTGTTACAATCTCCTTCGGTGAACACCGAAGTGAAGTGAGCTGTCAACCGAATGTAGTCCTTTGTAAATCTCTAGTATTGGGACAACTTCACCTAGGTGTTTACCGAAGGAGATTGTAACAGAATAGAAATGCTGGACACATTGTACAGAGGTGAAGTTTGTTTTTAAGAGTTCATAATTACCTGGAAGTAAAGTAGAAAAAATATTTAGGTATTTGATAGAAAACCACACTATTGAGGAGCTCGTGGCCATACAAATCGATCGATCAAAGGTTAAACAACGATTACCGCGGTCGGTCTGTCGATGGGTGGCTATCCATTTCATAACGAGTTCCCTCTGAGCTTCAGAAAGCACGTAAAGCCGTTGGTCTCAGTTTTCATTCGTAGATCTTTGGCGAAGAGTCTGACAACCAGTCTTACCAAGGGGTATCGTGTTATCCAGTTACTGGGTTGTGGAGGTCCGATAGGCAGTCGCTCCATGTAAAACACTGGTATTTAGCTGCATCCGGTTAGACTGAAAGCCGACTCCAACGCAGTTGTGAAAAGGCTAAGCAGCAGAAATCCGCACTATGTTTTTTCTTCTTTTTCAAGGGCCATTATTTATGTGTTATGGTATGGACTTTCAAGAATTCCATGGGAATACGTCACATTTAAGATACACATACGGCGACCTTGAGCGACCAGAGAATCGTATTCGCTGCGTCCAAAACACTCAAAGTTTTGTCAAAAAAATTAAATTAAAGATAGTATTCCTTAACTTAAAAAAGGCGTCATACTAAAAGATAGATAGTAAAATTGTCTGTAAGATAGTAAAAAATTCGTTTAAATATTCTTGGTAGATTTTGTGTGATTAAATGTTTTGTCCGCGTCAGACACCACTTCACGATTTAATTAAACTATTTTATATGAACTTAATCAAAAATATTCACATACTAAATGATTTAGAGAATAATAATAATAACTGGCAACTCTGAATGTCACCATACGTCGTCTCCCTAATTTTATTGATTTATTTTAACAATTTTTACACTTATTGGACATTTCGTATAAATTTTGCTACACAATATAAAATTCCATCCAGTTAATAGAATTATTAAACCATATTGCAACCTCTTCCAAAACAATTTATATTTTTAATGCAGTGAAATACAATTGACATATATGTCATTGCAAAACCGAAAATAACGTCGATTAAGTACCTACATAATACATGATAAAATGAAGAATAATTATAATAATAATATAATATATGAATAAAATGAAGAAAAATGAAGAATGATTATAAACACGATACACAAAAAATGGACAAAAAAACGATGACGAGATGATATTGAGATCAGCACGCCGAGCACGCCCAACTTCTCCGGACCTGTCGCTCAGCTCCGCCTCGCCGCCGCCGGAACCCAGCCCCAACGTAAGTGCTGTGACACCGGCCTCGGCAGTTGCGTCGAGCTCGAGCGACGAGTACTTCTCTCCGCCGACGACGCCACCACCTGTGCGTCGGCGGGGACGACGCCGGCCGCCGGACAGCTTGAGGCCTCGAGACCCACCGGTCTCTGATAGGGTCCCCGCTCTCGGTGTAAGTGTGCAGCGCATGAGATGGACGCAGTCTATTAATGAAAGTGTAATGCGCTCATACTTTGGGGCTACAGAGGGGGGAAGTAACTTGACTGCGTACCGTGGTCGGATGCTCTCTCTGTTTCAGGTGCTTGAGCCAGCTGTCAACGTGTCGGCGCAGCGATTGTCGGATCAGGTGCGGGCCATCCAGCGTAATCATATGCTGGACGACGCAGTACTTGATCGACTACGCCTTGAATCACGGAGTAGCCACGTCACGTCTGCTTTGCCACTGGTTGCGGTCGCGGTACAATCGCAAGATTTACCCAGTGCTTCACCGCGACCTGACGACGGTGGTGAAGAGGATAATGGTGAGGCTATATCCGTGAGTTCCCAGTGCAATATTCAATTGAGGAGTGCTTTGGAGGATGCGTTCCGAGAGTATCGCTCTACACCGCCTGAATTAAGACCACGATTACCCCGTTTGCCCATGCACAAGAAAAACCAGGCGCTGGTGTGTGCTTTAGATTCGCAGCTGTCAAACTGTTTTGACAACAGCGAAGACCTCGCCGATACCCACTCGATCTTGTACTGCGCGGCTGTAGCGGCATGTCGTGTAGCTCATGTCAAATTTCCCAACTGTGACAGAGTTGCACGACCAAAGCCAGCTATACCAGCATGGCAGTGCAGGATTGAGCGTCGTATTGGTGAGGCTAGAGCACTCATCGGCAAACTAATCTGCTTCAGGGAGGGCAATACTCGCCCTAGAGTGATACGCTTTGTGAGGCGGGCACTCTCGGGGACTGATATTAGTCCTCGAGATTATTTATCCTGCATCACAGAGCGTATCGACTTCCTGAAGCAGAAGATCTGTGCATGGGCAAACCGTATTCGACGGTACAAGCGGCGGGTGGAGCGGTACACTCAGAATCGCATATTCCAGAGTGATGAGAGGTGGGTGTACAGGACTTGGGAACGACCGGACCAAGGTGTGACTGATGCGCGCCTGCCGGATGATGATGCCATGTGTTCATTTTGGCG
This sequence comes from Charanyca ferruginea, assembly GCA_947361185.1. NCBI lineage: Eukaryota > Metazoa > Arthropoda > Insecta > Lepidoptera > Noctuidae > Charanyca > Charanyca ferruginea. The sequence goes on along the minus strand of OX376068.1, from coordinate 6,632,465 downwards.
CAGCATCTGGTCAGTGCCTGTCAGTCACACTGAGGGCGATTGGACTCGCGAAGTTGAGCGATGTGATCCAATACAAGAAATGGGGGCAATTACCATCAGCCCCCAAGATGTAGCTCGTGCAGTCCGCCCGTTACCTAACTGGAAATCTCCAGGGCCGGACGGGCTGCACAACTTTTGGATAAAATGGTTTAAAAGATCGCACACTCGCTTGGCGTCTCAGTTCCAGTCAGCCTTAGAGTCAGGATCGTTGCCCCAATTCTTAACAACTGGAATAACCCACCTGCTCCATAAATCCGGTGGTACTACGGAACCCAAAAATTATAGACCGATTACTTGTCTACCAACGGTCTATAAAGTTCTTACATCCATTTTGAGAGCGAAAATTAACGAACATATTGACAAAAATTCTATCATGTCTGCCTCTCAAAATGAATGTAGGAACGGGTCTCGTGGTACTAAGGAGCTCCTCCTCATTGATATGGCCATTAACCAGCAGGTTCGTCGTTCCCGAAGGGATCTGTCGACATGCTGGATAGACTATAAGAAGGCCTATGATTCTGTGCCACATACATGGCTCATGAGGATGTTAGAGTTGTATAAAATTGATACAACTCTGCGCACCTTCCTGATCTCATGTATGGGGCAATGGAAGACGGTCCTTCGCTATCCAGGATGTCGGCAGATCCGGGAGAATAGCGAACCGATAAGGATCGAGCGAGGTATATTTCAGGGCGATAGTCTGAGTCCACTGTGGTTTTGTTTAGCCTTGAACCCTCTAAGCGCGTTGCTGGAGGGTTCAGGTCTGGGCTATCGGCTGAGAAGAGGAGGTCAGGTTATATCTCACCTCCTTTACATGGATGATCTGAAACTCTTTGCCCCCAACAATTTGGGACTGATGGAGTTACTGAAAGTAACAGAAACGTTCAGTAGCGCCATCAGGATGGAATTTGGTGTGGACAAATGTGCAGTCATGCATGTGAAACGAGGGGAGATTGTGGATTCCGTGGGCACACAACTCTCGGATTCCATACACCTTAGATCCCTCTCTTCAGCCGAAACCTACAAATACTTGGGTATGTCGGAAGCGTTAGGTATCAATGCTACCGACATGAAACAATCGCTGAAGGAGCGCTTCTTTGGCCGCCTGAATAAAGTGTTGAATAGTCTTTTATCAGGCGGAAACAAGGTGCGCGCCTTCAACGGATGGGTCATGCCGGTTTTGATGTACTCTTTCGGCATACTCAAGTGGACTCAGACGGAACTTGACGCCCTGGATAGGAGGGTCCGTACATTGCTGACCGCAAATCGGATGCATCACCCACGGTCATCGGTAATGTGACTGTATATCCCACGGAAATGCGGAGGTCGAGGCTTTCTTAATGCTAAGTCCCTGCACAACCGTGAGGTATGCAGTCTCAGGGAGTACTTCTTTAAAGCCGACGTGGGGATGCATCGAGATGTGGTCTCAGTGGACAAGGGCCTCACCCCGCTCTCCTTAGCGAACGAGAACTGGCGCAAACCTGTAGTACTAGATACTAATGACCGTAAGAAGGTATGGCAGAGCAAGGAGCTTCACGGGCGCTTCTACCGGGCTCTATATGGGCCTGATGTAGACTTCTTGGCGTCCGTATCCTGGCTGCGATTCGGTGACCTCTTTGGGGAAACCGAAGGTTTTGTCTGTGCGATTATGGACGAAGTTATGATGACGAACAACTACCGGAGGTATATTGTGAAGGACGGCACGGTTGACATTTGTCGGGCATGCCACCGACCGGGAGAATCAATCCGACACATTATCTCTGGGTGCTCTCGTCTGGCTAACGGAGACTACTTGCATAGACACAACCTTGTAGCTAGGATTATCCACCAGCAACTTGCTCTAAAATACAGGCTTGTGGAATCGGAAGTACCGTACTACAGGTATGTGCCCGACCCAGTTCTCGAAAATGGCAACATCACATTGTATTGGGATCGATCTATCATCACTGACAGGACTATTGTTGCCAATAAGCCTGACATAGTGGTGATAGATCGATTAGAGCGTCGCGCAATGATTGTTGATATAGCGGTTCCGCATGACGAGAACCTCGTGAAAACCGAGAAAGATAAACAAATTAAGTATCTTGACTTGGCTCGCGAGGTTGTCGACATGTGGGATGTGAATACAGCAGTCATTGTGCCGATAGTCGTTACGGCCAATGGACTCATTTCCAAGAGCCTCGACCAACACCTAAGGAGGCTCTCGTTGGGCAGCTGGATCAAGGGCTTGATACAGAAAGCGGTACTCCTGGACACGGCGCGTATAGTCAGGAGATTCCTCTCTCAGGAGCCCTGACCACCGGTAGCTTGGACCCTATTCCCGATACCGGTGGGCTACTATTTTTTATATTTTTAAATGTTTTTATGTTTTTTTTACTAATATTTAAAAATATAATACAATATGTAAATAAAATAAATAAATGAGAATAATAATAAAGTTTATTCACAAATACTGTTCTACAAAAAGTTTACATCGTTAAATGGGCTAGATATTTTAAGACAGATTAGTAGAGGACAGTTGAATGTTCTAGTTTAACATATATTTTTTTCAAATCATTTACACTACACATTTTGACGTGATTGTCAGTTTAAAATCTGCAAAAGTCGCTTGTTAGCGCCTTAAAACGAGACTATTTGCTAAGCATTACCTATACGACATGGCCCCTAAAGACGTACCTCTTTCCGTTATGTAAATCCAATATAGGAATAAACACTTCCTGTGCCAATAACCCCTGAAGACTCAGTTAAACGCATAACCACACGTTAACTAACGTCAACTGGTTTTATAACTGGACGTCAGACGATAGATAGTTATCTGTAACCGTCAGGATCGAGGAACGCACGACGTTTATGATTCTAAATACAGATTTCACGGTGATTTTAAAGGAGATACTTAGTTTGTATCGCGTTTCCTTGTTTTGAACATTGCTTGTATAATGGAAGAGTTGAAGGATAAGTAAGATAAACGGACGTTTGGATTGATAAACGATCGTGAAACTTGATGACGTGTAATTAATTTTGAGCTTTATTATCTAATAGCCCGATTTACTTCCCGTTGCTGCTATGATTGATATTTGATAATTTTGTTTCTTTTTTAAACGTTGCCCCACACTAGGAATTTCGCCTGTATCATAGTTGCGTTTACACACATAATAAACTCACATACACAAACAGCCAGACCCGGAACAACTATCTGTAGGCCATACAAATAATTATTCCATGCGTGGATTGAACCCGCTACATGCCGACCGGCAGCCGATCACTCAGTCACTGCGCCAACCGTGCCGTCAATTGTGTCTAATTTAATTAATTTCATTCTTATGACATTATTAATTTGCGTGTACTAAATATTACTATTAATGTGAGTGATGACTGATTCTAGCATTCAAACGTTTTGGTTCCAGCTTGTAATTACCTGTTAAATAAAATAAATACAAGTAACTAAATAAACATTATCAAATCAGCCATAATATTAAAAATAACAAACCATTTTATAGACATTCGGTTTCAAGAATTTATCTCTCTAAAAGAATTTACAATATTCACTTACAAGAGAAACAAAACAAAATATCTTAATAGTTATAAAAGGTACTACATCGGGAAGAATGCATACTTAATTAAATTAGTTTTATCCAATATCACTTACAAAAATATTACATAAGGTTCCAGTTCCAGTATCGGAGTGCTATTCTTTAACAGTCTCCCTCGGTGAACACCTAGGTGAAGTGAACTGTCATACGTCCCGATACTAGGGATTGACAAAGCAGACGGACGGATGACAGCTCACTTCACCTAGGTGTTCACCGAGGGAGATTGTAACAGTGTAGCACTGCTGGACTTACAAGCTTTACAGAACTGTTCCTGTTAAATATTTTTCAGTTTAACTCCAAAGACGTTTAAAGATTTTGACATTTTAATATCGGTTGGTTTATAAAGACATTACAAACCAAAACCCAACTCTATTCACAAGAACACGTTACTCCCTCCCTCCTCCATTTATTTACTATTGACTAGGAGTTCCGTACCTAATGAACCTTGAGCATAATTAACTCTGATTATATCTTATAGCCAGCATTATCCCCGAGGACTAATCGACACACCGATAGCCCCTAATGTACGTACTTACAAACCATAGTTATAAACTTAACTACCGTGTGCTTGGTGATTTTGCTTAGGAACTAATACCATGTACAGTCAACAGCAAAAGTAGATGATCAAAATCAGAATCATTCAAAAGTATGTGTGTGACAATCACATACTTTTGAATCACTTCGACGCCACACAGTTCTGACGCGAACTCCGTTCATTAGTATTGAAATTTTGATCATCTACTTTTGCTGTTGACTGTACAGTCACCAAAAGAGATAGAAAGTAACCAGGGCTGTCAGATACAGTTGAAGATTATTAACAAACCGACGGATGTTTTTGAATAAAATAAAGTAAAATTAATAGATAAAAAACAGTTAAATAATTAAATTTAATTAAATTCGAGTACGTCCATTGGTTTCTAAGTAAACTTCAACTATTTTCGACGACCTAGTTATTTATATTTTGGTGACTGTACACAACAATGTGCGTGCGTGTGCGTGTGCGTGTGTGTGTGGTGTGTTGTGGTGTGTGGTTTGTGTGGTGTGTTGTCGTGTATTGCAGCTTCCTAAAACGTATAGAATTCTAATGTTTATGTTACATTTTGGACTTAAGTTTATCAGATTGTAAAAAATTAACAAAAAAGCGGAAACTTATGATTGATACGAGTATGTCTGAAATCGCCAATCCTCCTTGAACAAGCGTGGTGATCAATGCTCGTGTCTTCTCTGTATGAGAAGAGGCCTTTGCCTTGCTGTGGGACAATAACAGGCTGGTATTAGAATTATTGTATTTTTATAATAAAAATAAATCCTAGACTAGCAACGCACAAGTCTTTGGATTCAGATGCATGCAATTTTTGCTAAAGAATCCATACTAACATTGAAAATGCGGAAATGAGTTTTTTCATTTGTTATGTTTTCACGACTAAATTAGACCGATTATGAAAAAAAATCGGTCCAGTAGTCTGTACGGTTTTTTTTTCAAAATCGGTCCTTTTTTGTGGTCTAAGCTTACTAGCTTAGACCACAAGAAAGGAATACTTTTTAATCCACGACATCGTCTGCATCCACGATATTTATGTGAACGAAATCGTGCGCAAAAGGTAGATAGTTATTTTATATTATAAAGGTAAGGTAAATATTGTGAGCAATAAAGGATGTTTTTTAAAATTCACTCCCTAAGGGAAATCAATACGGAATTATTATTATTATTATCCTTTATTTCATAGGTGTTATACAATGCATTATTGTTAAATTATTACATTCCAATAATTGAAATTAAATTAAATCATTAAAATTAGATTAAAATTAAATTGCATTACATAAATAAAATAAAATTACACTAAAATTAAGAGTATCAACAATAATTACATCACTTCAGCATATTAGCGTTATAGCAGGTACACACAGCGAAATACAATATCAGAAACTAATTAATTGCTTAGTACATGCTCATTATCTGTTATAATAATTAAGCAAAATGTATTTCTTATGCCAAGTCATTTTTGAACAAAATTAATATTATTATATTATTATAATCAAACTCAAACTCAAACTCAAAATCATTTATTTCAAATAAACCATTTATAGGTACTTTTGAATTGTCAGAGTCAGTCAGTCAGAAAGTTGAAGCTAGTTGCTCGTTCCAAACAGTAGGTTTCTATGGAGAAGAACGAGCAAGAAACTCCATGAACAACACTCTTTTAAAATCAATAATATGTTATAAATTTCGGTTACATCATTCATATTGAATCTAGGGTACAATGTGAGAACAATGTAACAAGTCGTGTACGTTAAAAGAGGTTTAGATAAAAATATAATCATAATAAACAATTCAAAATAAAATTAGAATAACCGAGGCAGCAAAGAGATGACCAGTCCCAACTAACGGCGCCCGTTCACGAACATGACGCACGGATCGGCATCATTTGACTCAACCATTTTGAAGGGAACCGAATGATCCAACACGCGCGCCACCGTCAGCGAGACATTCCAGTGAGCATGACATACTCCCAACCGCCAGGGCACATTCAAGTCAATGAAAGACATACCTCGTAAATGGTAGCTTTAAACAACATAGTGCTCACATGTATGTGCTATGAAAAATTATATAATACTAACACATTGAGTTTATACAATGCAAAGATAATGTAGATCTATATCTTCAGCAGCTCCAAAAATAATTAAAAATGCTAATCTATGAATCTATGAACCCATGGCTGTGGAGCAAGACCAGCATCCGACCAGCAATCGAGTCAGGACAGATGCCTTGAGTCTCTTCAAGAACCAGTAAAAATCAGTAATTTTAAAATAGTGAAGAAGAAGAAGATAGAAGTTTGTAAATTGTGCCGAAACAAAATCACGCGGTTTATGTGATAGGTAAAATTTTGAAGGGACGCAAATAAAGGGAAATAAGGGGAAAAGGGAACTTTAATGATGGTGACCTTTCGCTGATACAGGGAGAGGAGATATTTATTAAGATAACTATGAGATAGGTATCATAATAGGCAGGTACTTCATCTTGTTTTCACTTGGGCGTTAAAAGGTATTTTCAAAAAGCAATTTACGTATGTAGACAAACACTGGTTACCTGCAGGCGAAGAGTCGTTTTAGAATATTTTTTTTAGTTTTTTCGATTTTTGCAAACAATAACTAGGAGCTGCGTTGAAAACCCGTCGTTCTAAAAGTTTATTCAAATAGTTTTTTTAAAAGCTATCAAAGTTTTTTGAATACAAAGTGCCTTTTTAAGAGAAAAACTCGGGGAAGGGTTAATACAAGCTACGTCGATTGTACGTTACGTTTTTGCTTTTGTGTTTTGTAAAACACCAAAGTGACTTTTTCTATTTCATATTCCCTTTCTAGGTTTATCTTTCACATCACTTACATTGGTGAAGGAGAACGTAGTGGGAAAATCTGAACTTATAACAAATCTATACTAATACTAATATACTAATCTATACTATATAATATTATAAAGCTGAAGAGTTTGTTTGTTTGGTTGAACGCGCTAATCTCAGGATCTCCTGGTTCGAATTGAAAAATTATTTTTGTGTTGGATAGTCCATTTATTGAGGAAGGCTATAGGCTCATGCGAAGCTGGGTCGGGTTGCTAGTAATATTATAAAGAGGTATTTGTTTGTAAGTTTGTATCTACGGGGTAATATCCGAAACTACTCATCCGATTTCAAAAATTATTTCACCAATAGAAAGCTACATTATCCCCGAATGCTTTATGCTATATTGTATTATCAAAAAATTAGGGATCCTTGAGAAAATTCACGCGGATGAAGTCACGGGCATAGTGCTAGTAATATATAAGTCTGAAATCGCCAATCCGCTTTCTGCAAGCGTGGTGATTAATGCCTTATCTGTAATAGGAGAGCTTTCTTTGGTTTGGATCGAAGACAGTTAAATCATTTCTCCGGGACTCGTCGAGCTTCATTGCTCTGACGCTTTTCTGGTGGTCGCCACTGTTGATTCTGGCTTACAGAAGTTGCAGTGGTTTGGGATTAGTGTGGCAGGTTTGCCCCATAAAAAAAAAATGAGAGCCTTGCCTTTGCAGTGGCATAATAACAGCCGAATAGTAGTAGTAATCTTCTTCTTCTTTTCGAATCCATGGTTTCCTTTTTTTAGTAATAATAAAAAAATATAATAATAAAAAGTTTTATTGACATAAAATAATAAATATTACATTTAAGTTTGAAGCCCTGACTCTTGAGCTAGGTGGTACCTGTGTTACAGGAGTCAGTGTCTTCATCCGGCTTTATAACATTGACAATTTATGCAATCATTTTAAATAAAATAACGTAAAAATTAATGGAAGTGCATACATGCTCTTGATTGGTTTGTAGTCGTGTGTTTTTCTGTGTGTGTGTGTGTGTGTGTGCATGTGTGTGAAAAAGAGAGAGGAAGAGATTGTGCTTGGTGACTGGGTTTTGGGTAATATTGAGTCATCTGATACAATAATAATGGGTTGTTACGCCTTGTCAGCCATTCAAAATAGTTAAACATAATTAATTGATTGAATAACCGCACTGTAATTCTCTAAATAATATTACAATCTGTAACAAATCCACGCATTTGTACGAAGAAATTCGAAATCATCCATCGTCCTGGAAACATTGAATAGAGAAGGAAAATGAAAGCTTTTGATATCGGAAAATATATTGCATTGAACACTGGAATCACTGGTGTAGGTACCAGCATGTTGTTGCAATCAATTGTAAATATATAACCATTTGCATAAAAGTATTTGTTTAATTTATTATTTATATTACTGTAACTATTACTAAGTTAAAGTCAAATAATTTAGGTATTTCTGTGAGACCATTACAAGATCATGGCTAAGCAAAAGCCAGATTGATCCGTCAAAGGTTAAGCTACGCTTACCGCGGTCGGTCTGTGGATGGGTGACCATCCATTTCGTACCGAGTTCCCTCCGTGACTCGGAAAGCTCGTAAAGCCATTGATTTCAGCTGTCATTTGTAGATCTTTGGCAGTCGTTAAGGGTAGTCAGAAGGCAGAAAGTTTGACAACAAGTCTTAGTACCAAGGGGTATTGTGTTACTCAGTAACAGGGTCGTGGAGGTCCGATAGGCAGTGGCTTCATGTAAAACACTGGTGTTGGAATACTGGATGCATCTGGCATCCGGTTAGACTGGAAGCCGACCCCAACATAGTTGGGAAATGCTAGGCAAATGATGAATAAGACCATTTATTACAAGAAAAAATAAACAATGTAATCGAATTGTCCCTTCCAAAAGGTAAGTTATGGAGAAGAAAGGGCAAGCAACTCCATCCAAAAATGAAATATTAAGATCTAAGTATGATGTTATCATCTATGGTTTCTTAAGTGTGGGTCCTAAGTTTGAGTTTTTGGTCGGATACGTAACAAAGAAGCTTTTTCAGTAATAAATCTTTCTCTAGCTTTAGAATAATTATCAATATTGCCCTTAACCCAGTAGTTAATTGAGCCACTACTTAGCAGCTCTAGGTACTAGTCTATACATTTAATAAAACAGTAACAATACTGTGTCTGTACATTGAATATTCTATACATATAATAAAACAGTAACCAAACTGTGTCTGTACATTGAATATATTAAAAAAAAAATTGAGGGGGGTTTAGGAACAGTTATAGAGCACGAATCCAAAAAAAAAATTCTGTCTGTTTATCTGTTTGTCTGTTTGTCTGTTTATCTGTTTGTCTGTCTGTTTGTCTGTTTGTTTGTACACGCTAATCTTCGGAACTACTGGGCGGATTTGAATGATTTTTCTTTTGTTGTATAGGTATTAAGTCTGGGCAACAAATAAGCTATAATTTATCTTGGAAACTTGAACACCAGATGCAGAACCGCAACAGACCAGCTGAACTGTAAGAGATACAAAAATGGTACCATAGCAAAAATTGTTCCACGTGATGAGCATTTTCTGCTGAGAGAATAAATTTGAAGATCTGGAAGACCTGATGTGGAACTCCAAGAGCCCAGCTACACCATGACACATATAGGAATGACGTCTTAGCAAAAGGTGTTCGGTCTGATGGGCATTTCCTGTTGACTTATAAAAATCGAAGATCAGAAACATCTGATGTCAAAATCAAAGCTATCACTAATTTCACTGTATCTTATAAAATAACATAAGCTGGGAGTACCTCCACGCGGTGAGGGCGGTAACAGTTTCAGATCTTCGATTTTGCCGACCCCGTTGTCGCTGGCAAAAGCAACAGGATCCGCGTACGAAGTTGTGGGCAGAAGCTAGTACTGCATAAATAAGAGGTTGGAAATTTAGCTCCATCTATCCAAGTTTCTTAACAATGAAAGAAAGAAGAAATAAAAAATGTTTTTTGACAGACCATGTGCACACAAAAACCATAATAAAAAGGTTAAAAAAAAAACAGAAACAAATAAAAAAACATTATTGTGTGTCCCACGGTTGCGCCAAACAGGACAGGCGCCCAGTTCAGCATAAAATGCCTGACCACTTGTGCCTGACGCTAGTTTTCAACTGGACCTTTGTGTGCGACGTATTACGGATGAAAACCAGTTTTAATATAAAACATAAATGTAGATAAAAAACTTGAGAGGTGTCAAGGGACACCCGGATGGAACGAAGTTCCTTTCGATTAATTAGTGAAGGAATTTTATTACAATTTTATTACAATTCCTTCACTAATTAATGTGATGCGTTAAAGTGAATTTAAGTGGCTTTAAGCCAGGGCAAAAAAAAAGCGAGGAATGAAATCGTTATTATGGCTGCTTACATTGTAAGTAAGTAATTTTAAAGATTAACATTTTCTAACATGTTAGTACAATGCGTAGTTATTTAGATAGAAAGACCAATAAATTATTTCTGCGCCATCTATTGGCCGTTCGTAATTCGATCTCGAAGAGCACAGTTGCGCCAATAACGTTAATAGATGGCTCTTAAATCAAATGAATGACGAAATGTCAAATGTTGTGACAACTTTTCGAAAGAATTTTTTCCGTCTAGCCCCCTTTCACAACGCGCGATAAGGAACTTCGTTCCAATAAATACAATGCCACAGAACATAGCCCAGTTACGTCTAAAAACGTCGAACACTGAACAAAAGTTTCATTTCCCGATGGCAGTGCGGACGCCTCTGAAAGTCTTGACAACTGTGCCCTAGAAACTTCAACTGAGGACTAAATTGACACGTAAAATGATGACTTCAAAATGGTTGAAGTCTATTTCCACTTGTAATCCGATAATCAGGATTTATGTTGTCGTTTCTAATATTCGTTTCCAACTGAAATGGTTTCGGCAATATTGGTTTTACTTTAGGTAATATCATAACTGTGCAAAAAATTAACTTCGATATGCTTTCATTGAAAAAAAATGTACCTAACTTAGTTTTACTTCAATACAATATTTAAAAAAAGCTTTTTACAAAAAAGACAACCGCCTTCAAAAACTAAAAAGTGAAAAATAACTTTAGCATAGAACACACATTGACTTTAGTTTCGAAATTCAGTGGCTTTGTTCTGTTTATTGTTTTGTATTGCCACCGACTTCCGAAACTAAAGTCAATGTGTGTTGTGTGCTAAAGATATTTTTACTTTTTAGTTTTTGAAGGCGGTTGTCTTTTTTGTAAAAAGCTTTTTATTTTCCGCTTTTTAGTACCTCCTTCTCATCCAAATCTATTAAGAAGAATATGAAAGTTAACTACTACAAAGATTGATGAAGCTAAAACGTCAACTTTGTAAAATTTTTGGGTATTTGTTGATTTTTCAAAAAGTGCTAAATCAATTTCGATAAAATTTATATGGGACCACCCCTGTAGCATACCCTATCCGTAAAAAGAAGAATTTTCAAAATCGGTTTTCGTTTGCTGGAGTAATCGCGTAACAAATGACGCACATACTTAATGTAAATTTAAGACTTATACGGTTTTCTCATGGATGCCATTGTCAGAACCGGACCAAACGAAAAAAATGGGACCACACGGGAAGCACTAGCTTTCAAACAAAAAAAGAATCATCAAAATCGGTTCACCCAGTCCAAAGAAATCAGGTAACAAACATAAAAAAAATACAGACGAATTGATAACCTCCTCCTTTTTTGAAGTCGGTTGAAAAAAGAAAGGCACTGTCAAATTATTCCGCCATTTTTATTTAAAAACTAGGTGACCCTGACAGACTCTGTCCTGTCAATTGTTTTTTAAATTTTCTCACCGAATAAACTTTCTGGACTTCCACAAATATTTCAAGACCAAAATTAGCCACATCGGTCCTGCCATTCTCAAGTTTTAGCGAGACTAACGACCAACGGTTCATTTTTATTACATAGAAGAAGATAAATAATGTAAATGAATGATAAAATCGTACCAAACTGTCAAAGATGTCATGGCATGATAAACTGCTATCGTCAAATCGCTTACCAAGCGTGGTTAGGACCACGCTGGGTAATATTGCCTCATTATGACAAAGATGATTCCTTCAATGGGACTACATTCATTTCTTGTATTTTTTGCAAATTGCAGCATTATTTAGGCACATTAGTGCATGAAGATTAAATTAATTAATTAAATTTTACGATGCGTATTGATCAAAAGTCACTAGCGGCAATGTAGGATGATATATCCATATATTAAAATTTTATGATTTAGATCATCTCTCGAAATTATATTTGATGGAAATAAGACGACGAAGAAAATTTATCGTCATCCAATAACTACTAAGTACCATAATTTCAAGTGCTATTAATTGCCGCATCTGAATTTTGGCAGATTCCCCTTAATCTATTAGATAAGTCTGAAGCATATAAATAGAGCTAGAGCAAGAGAAGGTACTGTAACACAATGAAACAAGTTAACCAAAAGTCAAAATAGCTGCATTAATTTTAACAAAACATTTCAAAGCCAGAATGACAGAACTAGACCTCTCTGCGGAAAATACTAATATTTCAATCCTTGCAGTGTTGGATTTCCGCCAAAACATGATGTAATAATGGCGGGACTTGTGGACTGAGATCCCAAACCCACCAGACTTACGTCAGGTTCTCATGGCTATAGTTTTGAGGATAGCTACAGGAATATGTCGTTAAGACGAAGGTATGCATATCCATCATTTTCATCTAGCCTTTTTAATTGACTTCAAAAACATCAATTTTTCATCCCCTTTTTTCCTCCCTTTTTCATCCCCCATAGGTAGATCGGGACAGGACAACGTCTGTCGGGTCAGCTAGTTTACTTATATAAAATTATTAATGCGAAAGTAACTCTGTCTGTTACGCTTTCACGATGAAACGACTGAACCGATTTTAATGATATTTGGCATGAAGATAGCTTGAACCCTGGGGAAGGACATAAGCTTTTTTTATATCCGCGACTATGTCTGCATCCGCGATAACCGACATTTACGCGGACGAAGTCGCGTTCAAAAGCTAGTATAAAACATGTAAATAATAAAAACACGCCTTCTCACTTGAAGGTAAAGAAGTAAAGTACCTTTATAACTGATATCAGAAAAGAAGGCCAGTAGTGAACCAGAATGTATGCATTAAACACGTCTCTATTTTCCCGCCTTCTCAAAATTTCAATCATGCAAATTGACGTAAGTATGGAGACATTGGGATCTTTGACCATTGAACTGTACCTCTACCATGAGTTTACACAGCCAAAACTCGCTAGCGTCTCCGTAAATTATTTGTATGAAATATTGAACAGCGCCCCTAGCGGTCACAGAAAGAACTAAAATTCGTACCATGAGCACTATAGATTACGATAGGTTAAAAACCTAACGTAATCTATTCGATAGTCGCTAACGATTTTCAGCTGTCACCATACAAAACGGTACCATGAGTCACTAATTTCACTGAAGCTATCGAACAATACGCTTACGACAGTAGTTACGTAGCTCACTAGCATTTTGACGGGTGAAACATATGTTTACATTAAAATTATATACGTTTTTGAGTCTAATACAGTCAGAATAATGTCTGCAAGAGCTTATTTAGCATGGAATATTTTAGTGGCCGCTGAATTTGAAGTTCAACGACGTGAACAAAGTAAATTTCAAGCCAAAATGAGAATTCATTTTGGATACCAATTAGAAAATATAAGTGAAAAAAGTTTATTAAACTTTTATTTCTATTTTAAATAATAGCAAGCTGTGCCTTCAAATTAAATTTGGACATATCATATTCATAGCCATATTTTTTTGTTTATTTGTTGCATTCCTCACATCTTTATATTAGACACTTGAACTTAGCTAATAAGCTGACATAGGTATACATAGGTATACATAGGTATACCTATGTATATATAGGTATACATAGGTATATATAGGTATATATACACTTTTAAAGTTTCAAGTGGCTTGGTTTATCTACCTGCGTTGAGGAATTTTGTAACTTTACGTTTTAAATAATAAAATAGAAAGTAAAGTATAGTAAGTAAGTAAGTCATCTATTTTTGCGTCAAAGAATAACAAAAATCCATCCTCACAAACTTTCACATTAATTTATAATAGTAAGTAATATTTGAAACGTAAATTATTGATTTATTTATTTTATAAATATAACAATCCATACAATACCTATATTGAATAGAAAGTTGAAACACACCTTTCCATGAACTCCACCAACAGTTGAAACTGTGAGACACTGGTCCTCATTGTATTAAATAATCTGTTTTAATCTAATTGTAAACTTTTAAACCATACAACGCAGCTCTGTGACACAACGTAAACAAACAAAATTACAAATTGAATAGACGAGACGACGAAACCGACATATTATAAGGAATAAAAATTCAAGAATCACTAAATACCTTAAGTAGTCCACTAACCGTCAACTTTTCTATTTAGTCGGTTTATTTGTGATATTGACTGTCTTAATATATTTAGCATAGCGATAGCAGTACATTTTAAGCTTAAGAGCCGGTCTCTCTTCTTATTAGTGGGAAAGAAAGAAACAAAACATAAGTAGTGAAGCATAGACGAAAGTATTCTAATGAGTAGAGTGAAGTTAGCTAGACGACACGATCTATCGAGCCTACCTTAGCGCCTGCGTAAGACACCGTAAATCTCATGGTGCAAGCATTATCGAAATCTATTCAATCCACGTTAGCACGCTAGCGAGTTCAACGCTAGCGAGTAAGTTTTCGATGATAACTCATGGTAGAGGTACTGGTATCTATCAAGTATCGTCGCGTTACCAAAGTAGCTTTCAGTGTGGTGCTCCGTAGGCCTTTATGTCCCACAGTTTGTCTCTACGTATCGTGTTGAAGTTGAGAGGTACTGAAGCGTATCTTGAAGAAGTGTGACAATATTGAGAATAAAAGTATCATTAGTAGGCTAATACGAGTTTGCTAACGTAAGAGGATTCGAGTTAAATATACGCCTATTCTAGACGATTTTGGTATTATATGTTTTACACTCACTTTTGTCTGCGCCTTTTTTACGAGCTCTTAATTTTTTGATAGTAAAATATTGCCTACAGCACTCAGGGATAAAGTAGATTCACATAAGGGAAATTTTATAATAGTGATAGTTAATAATAATAGTTAATAATAATGATAGTTAATAATAAATAATAGTTATAGTAGTGAACCGAAAGTGAGTAGTTGTCCGTATGGTGTCGGACGTAAAGAATAGCACCATCCCATATCTTCCCGTGGGTGTCGTAAGAGGCGACTCAGAGACGTACAAGAGAATGGGCAGCAGCGTTCTCTGTGCATTTGTAACAACCATACTGCGATCGCCATCCCACCTGCCAAGCGTGGCGATTATGACAAAACCCCCCCTTGGGGGAGGCCTATGTCCAGCAGTGGACGTCTTTCGGCTGAAATGATGATGATGATGGATAGTAGTGATGACAATCATTGACATGAATAAAGCCACAAAAATAAAAATGAAACGTGTACTACTTCCTATTTAAAACAACATTTAGTTGTTTTTACACACTCGTGCTAAGTCCTCAGATGTAAAAAAGGATTGTTTTTAAGGAAGGTTATATATATATTATTAAAATAACAACAACTTCTCCAGAATTTAATACTATTGAGTATCAAGTATTTATTACCGTTATGATACTATCCGCCTTCTTCGTGTTCCGTGTCGATTCCCGAATAGGGACAGATATTTGTGTCATTTCTAGAGATATTCGATTCTGATTGTGGATATTAGTATCTGTGAGTTGGCGTCCACCGCACGAAAGTCTTTGTCACTGTATGTCTATTCTATTACAATCTCCCTCGGTGAACACCTAGGTGAAGTGAGCTATCATCCGTCCGTCTCCTTTGTCATTGGGACGGATGACACCTCACTTCACCTAGGTGTACACCGAGGGAGATTGTAACAGAATAGCACTGCTAATAAGAGGGTTTAGATAGACTAAGCTTTCTAAGAAACGCTGCAGGTATATTGTCTGCCACCCATAGTACAGGGTCTCCCTAGTTTGGGGTCAGATGGCCGTGTGTGAAAATGTCCCCACATATTATTATTATTATATTTAGTGTCTAATAGAAAGGAGGACAAATACAATTTAAAACTTCAATTGTTTACGCCAACACGAATGCTTTTTAGAGGTAGTACTTCTCCTTCAAAGTTTGTATTATGAACATAAAAAAGAATATTTTGGTTTAGCCATTTTCATAAAGGCTCTTTTTTATGAATATATACCTATATTTATTAATGTGTGTTCTGTGCTAAAGTTATTTATCACTTTTCAGTTTTTAAAAGCGGTTGAAAAAACTTTTTATTTTTCGCTTTTTAGCATTGACTTAACATCCAAATCCATTAAGAAACGGCGACACCCTTAAAAGAGATTGTAAGTCCTTTAAAGATTGAAGAAACTAAAACGGATTTCGTTGATTTTCTCAAAAAGTGCTGGATCAATTTTGGTGAAATTTATATGGGACCATTTCTTTCGAATAAAAAAGTTTAGCAAATCCGTATCCTATATATGACAGAGTTATGTCCGAACATACATAAAAAAAATATTTACATTCAAATTGATAACCTTCTCCTTTTTGAAGTCGGTTAAAAAACATAAAAATCGGTCAAACCGTTTCGTTAATTCATAAAAATTCATGATAATAGTTTGCGCGTCAATATTGTTTTCTTCCGCCATGTGTATGTTGGTATGATCTATTTAGGTTACATTTAAATAATATCAGTAATTAATTAAGTTTCAGTGTTACACTTACAGTGGATAAAACGGTTCCTTATTAAACTTTTAAAAGCAATTCCAAATAAATGTGCAGGAGCGAAATGTTCGACAATTTTAGGAGTTTTATGAGACAGCAGTTTGTGGCAACCCGCCCTTTCCCTGTAACTCTTACTAAGTTATATTGGATTCTTTGAGGTACCTATCTACCCTACACATAAAGTATCTACCTAGTGATTCAAGGAAATTGGAATGAAAACCGATTAAATTTTTACCAGGGAACTTTTTACCTGAATTCGATAGTCATAATCTTATAACTCTGATAGTGAAGATAACTATCTTCAAGTTAGATAGCTTACTTCTGCCTAAACGAGCTCAGTCAATCATCATCATCATCATCATGTCAATCTTTAGAAGACCACTGCTGGACATAGGACTCCTCTAAGGCGTTCAGCCGTAATCATCATACATGGCCGATGCATGTTGGCGATCGCAGTAGGTGTTTAAGGTACTCAAAAGAACACTGCTGCCCATCTTCTGGTCAATATCCCTCTGTCGCCTTGTACGACACCCACGGGTAGAAATGGGGTGATGCTATTCGCCACCGGCACCACACAGTTTAAGTCTCTCAATAATTCAACTAATTACGTAAAATTAATTCAATACGGCTAATGTGTTACATTACTACACAACAATAACAGTTTAAATGTCCAAAACGAATGCCTAGAATAGATCTAAAATTAGCAATGTTAAATATCCAAAATAACAATAACTTAGAAAAATGAGACAATTTTGCCAAAACTGAACCCGTTTATAATAACAACAGAGCATTTTGAACCAACTAATGTTTTCGTGGGCTTATAACTATAAGTTTCGAGTTACGCAGACCCTCTAAAATTCGATGCAAATTATTTCGAGCACGTATCCAATAAAATGTTCGATACTTTTCGATTCGATTAGGTCCAAACATTGAACTCGAAAAGTAAAAGGCTATCACATTACCTCTGGTCAATAAACCCATTGTCACACACAGTTCTAAAGAGTAAATGGACTTTCTTGCATCGGAAATGCCCGAATGAGTCATCAGTGAAATCGCCGATGTATTGTCGAGAATGGCCCAAAACAGATGGTCGTATAAGGCCGTGATATCACAGCAAGGTAGTTACTTGGTACACCGACCTATTCCCCTCCTTACATTATAACCGGAATCAGATGTCATTGCCAAGTAAAAGAAGACTCAGTGTACCTCCGGGTTAATAACTGATCAATTAAAATGAGTGAATGAAGGTGCGATGTCACATTGCATGAAGATAAATCCTTTCACATATTAATGAATGAACAGGTTAATTGCAAGCTCAAGCAAATTTGTAACGAACAACAAAGATAGATATTTATGACGGTTGTAAACATAAAATGTTAGCAGTCCCTCTGTTTTATAAGTTATAAATTACGAACAACTAATTCATATTTATACGTTACGTACTCATTAATGTCAAAAGCTGTAAATAAGTTTACTGTAAAGTAACGGCAAAGAAGATATTGTTATCTATAAATATTATGCCTACTTGTAATTTTTTATTGATTTTCATGCACACAAATTATGTAAAAATAACAATTAAGAGGATATCACTCTGTTAGTTAGTTAGTTATTTTGGTCAAAAAGTTGTGAAACTCAATGAAAATTTGCAAAATGATACGAATTCATAATCAAAGATACATATATTTCAATTACTGTTTATCATTTCGAAATCAGGTTATTACACAACAAAAGGAGACTAGAGCCCTTAATAACCAAAATTTCACTACATTTTGTATAGATCGTGCTGTCGGTAAAGTTTTCTTAGCACAGAGGTACAATATCTTACAGAAGACCTGCGACATACCAACCTGCAGTAGAGTTGCATAAATGTAAACAATCATATTAATAGTGTTTATGCTAAGTAAAATCGTTACAGATTCGGTGATTTAATATTATTAGGGCTTCTATGTTAGGGGGTTTGGTTTCCGCACTTAGTCCCTAAATATGGACTATTGTACGTGAGCCATGGCGGCCGATTACTCCAACCAGCCCACCTCCCTCCAGAAGCAGATCAATCTTCCCAGTCTTCTCAGGGCATCCGCAAGGGAGATTGGTGTTCCAAGGGTTTCCCTGCGGATCTGGATGACGCCAGTGCACTCAAGGAGTACATGTGCCACCGTTTCATCCGCTTCCATGCAGGCTTAGCACAGAGGACTATCAGTGATGCCTAAGGTGTGAAAGTGTTTGTTCAGTGAGCAGTGTCCGGTGATGGTATTAGAGCTTTAGAATCATGTATAATGCGACGTGGTAAATCTTGGATGGAAACATTTAAAATTCATATTTTCTGACCCGGTATTCGGCACTATGGACTAGGCCGGAGGTTTTTTCTTTGTGCACTGTAGAACACAATATATAATATTTCTTCCCGATTTTATTTTGTAATTAATTAAATGAGGTAACTACCTCACAGCATTTTAGGTACGAAACTTCGTACTTCGTGCTGTAACATTGCCGTCATGCTCAACATTGCCTACATTCTAAAAAAATAAATTATTGCCGAATAAAAAATTTATTAAATAGTTTTTTTGCCATATAGGTAGGCGACTTGCTTTTAATAATAGCATAGACAGCAAAAACATTTCTCAGCGGCAATAATTTAACTTTTTAGAATGTAGGCAATGTTGAGCATGGCGGTAATGTTACAACATTTTACCGTACACCTTTCATAATCTTTTTTAACAGAACTCTGTTTATAAAATAACAAATTAAACAACCATTGTTCAAGTTTCGGATGCAAATAGGAACAATTTCTACGACGGTACTGCAGACGCAAATTTAAATAATTATCAAAGTAAGTTGGAAGTCCTTGAGTTTTAGGGTTGAACTGTTAAATAATACAATAAGCTTGCCTTACTTAGTTACACCGTCGAAACTTTAGGGTGCGTAATATTTGTGGAGCAAGTAGTATTACAGTACTGGTAGTAGAGTACTGAAAATACTATTTGTAGGCAAATGCAAATACTCTCCGGGCTGTTAGCAGTAAGCAAGCAAAAAGTTATACTGGTATTTAAACAAGAGTTTCACAATTGATATTAATTTTAATCCCTGCTAGCACTCTGTTAGCTACTTTCTCAATGTAAACGCGCCCTCACTGACGCAAACTTAATTAAAGTTAGCGCTAATGTAATTTACTTATCGACGTTCCTGGGCCATAAAAATAAATTATTTATATCGTTACTGCAGCTTCAGTAAGTATTTTATTTATTTGGGTCAGATAAACTTCGACCCAATGAAGTTTGTGCGGTACGATATATTGTCTACTCTTGAATTATTCGGTCGTATTGTACTATTGTTTTGTGATCATGGTGTTTAAATGGGCTTGATATAATGCCAATTAAGATATACGCTTGATTAGCGGAATAACTTGAAATAAAGCACTACTGTTACTGAAGAAACTATTCTATACCATGACATTTTTAATACTAGATTTTCTATTGTCACCAAGTTTTTGGGAATTAATAATACTACCCTATAATTGTCCCACTGCAGGGCAAAGGCCTCTTCTCATACAGAGAAGACACGAGCATTGATCACCACGCTCGCTCAAAGCGGATTGGCCATTTCAAACTTATAATAATTACTAGCTTTTGCCCGCGACTTCATCCGCGTGAATGTCGGTTATAGTGGATGCAGCCAAAATCGTAGATTAAAAAGTAGCCTATGTCCTTCCCCGGAGTTCAAGCTATCTTCTTACCAAATTTCATCAAAATGGGTTCAGCCGTTTTATCGTGAAAGCGTAACAGACAGAGTTACTTTTGCATTTATAATATTAATAAGTAAATAAGTAAAATAAGTAAATAAGTAAAATAAGTAAATAAGTAATAAGTAAATAAGTAATAAGTAATAAGTAATAAGTAATAAGTAATAAGTATAAGTATAATAAGAATATAAGTATGGAAGTATGGACTATAAGTCCAGTTTTCCTGCCGATGTTTTGCTTCACCGATGTCAGTGATGTTCAAGTTACAATTAAAAGATAGATTGAAAAAGACATATTGGTACTTGCACGGTATCAAATCCGTAAGCTCATGCCATGTATAAAAAGTTAGCAACCTGGCCCGGTTTCGCATGGGCCTATAGCCTTCCTCGATAAATGGACTATCCAATACAAAAGGATTTTTTTAATTCGAACCAGTAGATCCGGAGATTAGCGCGTTGAACCAAACAAACAAACTCTTCAGCTTTAAAATATTAAGTATAGAAAGCCTTAACTACTAATTCGTCGCGACATCTTGACAGTTTTTGGCATATACTCGTAGTTATCTATGTAGTAGTATCTATCGTGGCTTAGCACATAAGTAAGGAAAATAATGTAGAACATGTTTAAGGCTTTTACGTAAGTACCATATTTTATGCAAATAAAGATATATTTAAATTCACAAACAGAATACGAGAAAGCTTGTTACAAACGAAAAAATGAGCAAATACCTTAATTAAAAATGTAGGCAAAAAGATGAGCACTTAAGCTTTTTTTAACAACATAATGACACATAGAAGCTCGTACTTATTTCCTAAAAAAATATATGACTTAACTTTTAGATGCCCCAATTCGCTTCGACCAAAATTACCAAAGCTATCTTATAATCTTCCGTAACGGAACGGTCGAGTAATTCGCCAATCGTGACTAAAGTCATGCTCAAACCGAGGCTTATAAAGTTTAGAACGATTCGTAATTATGAGTTTTTTCCGCAAACAAATACCAGGTTCTTGGGTGCACTAGTTCGTTGACCCTTGGCAAGTATTTTACCGTTATATCTGAGTTTACTTTCAGCTAGACTGGTCGTCTAGTTCTATTTAATAGTGTCAACTGTTCTGTGTTCATCTGATAACAACACAAACCTGCACTTTTACACCTGTTTCTTTGACTTTCTGTTGTAAAAAATAGTCGATTAATTTATCGTCTTACTAGTTTCTGCTCGTGATTTTGTCTGCGAATCAAGCCAAAGTTCCAAAATCCCACTGTATCGGTATCTATAGGTGTCATTGTTTAATTTGCTTGATTGTTATTACTTATCTGAGCTCATTTCTCGATAAAGATGATCTCCTATTTATTAATTATAGTTGTAACAATATAATTTAAGTTTATTCGGGCTGAATGGTGTCATTTACTTGAATATTTATCCGATAAGTATCTGCCTTTAACAGAAACTTTACACTTGATCACTAGGCTTTCTATTTGATCAATAGATTTAGATGTAGGTCTTTTGAAAAGAACATCTTTTGTTAGTTTGTTCTCAATATATAGTTAGTTTTTAGTTATTTCGATTTCTGGGAACCTGATACGATTACTCTTTGTTGTATGTCGATTAATGGAAATGAAATCTATAGTCTTATCGGGTACGAAGTCTTCTTCTGATCTTCTGAAGATCTTGAACAACCACTTTTAGTTTCCATGTCGATTTCAATATATTATTATACTCAGACCAACTTTGTGTTTGCTACCGTTAAGATTTCGCAGACTCTTCTACAGTACTTGGCAAGGTCTTACAGGTTTTAAAGAAAAGAATTGTCTATCTTATGGCATGCCTTGAATTTATAACCAGAACAGCAAAACGTCGCCAAAAACACGATAAACGGGACTTTATCGGCGGGTGATCAGTCTATTTTGAATACTGTAAAAAACGATCGTTTTAAAATGTCTTACGACATGATTTGGTAGGTTTCAGCAAATTGGTTTCTATCTTTAAAAAATTGTATTTCCAATGATCCATCATCGCCACAGTATTTGAATCAAACTCTCACTGTTATGTGGCTCCAAAATCCCACGTGTATTACAGATTGCTAGTATAATTTAAGTCAGCATCGAACACGCGACATTTATGCACGAATGCGCCAAGTGTTTCCATGCGATTCATCACAATGTTACGAGATCGTGTGCAATTCTGCATAATACCTGCTCTTACCCACTCACTTTCACACTGTATTAACTTTGTTATTATTGGAATTGTCTTCGGTCGCTGAGGTGTAGGTTTATTGATTAGTTGTGAAACTGGATTTACGGTCTGTGGTTGGTAATGGAGTAGTTGGTTTACATCTGTTTGTACCGTCACGTCGGTGTTTCCTTATAGGGATTGCTACAGTGTTTTGTTTTCTTCCTTCATTATGTTTAGTCGAGCTTTTGATTAGATTCTGTGTTGGTCCATCAGTTTTGTAACCCGTAAATTCTACTTAGATGGGGAAAATATTGAAATAAAGATTATGGTGTACCTACTGTTTTATACTTTTGTGTGTTATTACCTAAACATTTTTGTAATTAATCTTTCAGTTGCCCTTTTATGTTACGTATTCAGCTAAGTCACACCCACGGTAATGCCGGATGAGAAGGGATGAGGTCTAATCCCTCTCAACAACATACATCTTTTGTACTTTTAATATCCTCATTATTATATATTCTTTTGATCCGCCTCTACAATCGACGAGAAATGTTTTATCATCCAAATCTTTGTCACCATTTTCGTTGTGTTTAGCCGCATTCTGGGACATTCGCAAAGTATTCAAGCGACTGTTATTATTAATAATTCATGCTTTGTACGAATTAGCTAGACAAATGCTTGCTCACATACATTTTGCTTTTATGAGTTCCAAACGAGGTCTCATCTGTGTCCCGCTGTAACGGTTCCTAAAACGTTGTAAACCACTTGGATTTGTTTGACGTTTGTTTATGTAATTTACAAAGAGGAAGTTGTGAGTATTGAGACAACATGCCAGTTGGTGTAACTGTATTTGGAAGGTGATATTTATGTGAAATGCATGCAGTGTGTGGAGGTTCAGTTACATTGTTGAACTTGCTTGTTGAACTTCGGCAAGGTATTGTATTGTGTACTTGATGTTTCCAGTGTTAGAATCATCTGAACATGAGGCGAAGCATCAAGTATTGAATTTTTATCACCTATTGTAATGAAGCACATAACCTAAAACTATGATTTTCGGAAGTCTTCTTCTTTTTCTACGTATCGCTGACACGACAGCCCTTTATATATTGGTTTGGCCCTAAACTTAGCCACTTTCACGGCGTCGTCGGTGGCAGCGCATAATTTACCCCGATCGTATGATTTGGGGCACAGAAGACATGACATGAGGTGGGGCATGGTTTACAACTCGGCGCCATATATGCATACCCTGCTGATGCTTTGACGTGGTAGCCCCATTTTTGGCAGTGAGTGTTAGCGAAGTACACGTTCTAATAATTTCTTTTGTTTCATATTACTAGCAAAAATCCTTTGTAATAATATTGTTGTTGATAAACAAGTACCTACGCTATTTTTATAAGGTCTGAATAAAATAAGAAATAACGCCTACCAATACAACTGCCCATTACGGACCCCTGCAACATCCATAACCGGAAAAAAGGAAAGAAACACACGCTGCGCAAAAATATATCTGACACAATACAGCCTTCATTTATATCTTTAATAGTGTCATTACTCACCGATGTAACTTGAAGGGAACTTAGGCGTTCATTGAGGTATATGAGGAAGTTTGAGACTGTTCTGTCTTGTTCAGTGGCGGACTTCATACTTGTTCATAGTTTAGTCCATGCTGTCCTAGTGTGTTTATGGTAAAACGACCTTTAGTACACGATTTTTTCGTCAGAATCAGTAGGTATTTTCAGAAATTCCTCTTATAAACAAACAAACATATAAGCTTAGGTTTTTCTACTCGTCTACTTTTTAGTTGGTTTAAGCTATATGATAATAATTTCATGATTTGGTGTAAATATTAGTCTGTTATTTATTGATGTATAAGCAGTTTACCTATTTGTGTTATAAATTTTTTGGGTTCCGTACCTCAAAGCAAAAAAAGGTTGGCGATCGTAGTATGGTTGTTACAAATGCACAGAGAACGCTGCTGCCCATTCTCTGGGACGTCCCTTAGTCGCCTCTTACGACACCCACGGGAAGAAATGGGATGTTGCTATTCTTTACGTCCGACACCATACGGACTTCTAAGTTAACGTGAAAAAAAGATACGGCCATTTATGTCGCAAAAAACATACGACTCGTACTTGTCCGGTTTATTTTTACTTTGCACCTTCCATGTTATCTCGTCACTACTCTTATTGACTGGTAGAGAATGTCAAACCAAAGGCATTAAGTCCGCCTTAGTACCTTTGTTTATGTAGTAAGTATAAATAAATAAATAATTATTTATACAATAATTACCATAAGTTGTTGCTATTTTAGAATGATTTACTTTTTTTTTGGTTATTCCAGTTTCGAATCAAGACGGTAATAAAAACTGGCAGTGATAATTTAATTTCATCATTAATTTAATTTTCATGTATAACTTGGATTGAAAGTCTAAAGATCTATCTTGAACGTTTTCATTAGACGACAGATACGATCATTTAATTATATGATGTTAATTAAAGTAATTAAGTACATCCACCGACGAAGGTAACTTGTTTTATAGCCAATCAAAGTATAAAGTGTCTACTCATAACTTCGTAGGTACTTCAAGACTTCTCTAACACTTAATCATGTTCGTTTTGTGAAGTTCAGCAAAAGTTACTTAGAACTTCAGTTCAGGATATCATAACTTTTGTTCTACTAGATTAAACTTCATTGCTCTGCGATCTGGCAAACTTTACGATCAAGTAGGAAATCTAATTTATTTTTGTTGGTGATCAAGATTTTAGGACTACTCCAAGAAATGAATTTGCGGTCGATTGATTCAATTTTATGTCAAGATATTGCAAAATTGGTGCCAAGAAATATCTTGCAATACTATGTGTATTGCAAGATATTTCTTGGCACCAATTTACAGTTCAGTTCAGTTATACTAAGACTAAGAAGACAAGATAGAGAGAGATAGATAGTGCAAGATATTTCTTACAGTTTTACAATATCTTAGTATCCTTTCTTGCACCAACTTCTACCAATGGGTTCAAGATGGCGCAAGACAGCGTATCTGACAAAACTTACTCAGATATTTAGGTATATAGAGGAGCGGTGTACGATACTTATTCTATTAATAATTCAAAATGTTTTTTTCGGGGTCCCCGAACCCTGATAGCTTGGTCTTTTTTGTTAGAATTGTTTAGACTCATATGCATCTAGAAGTATTTATGAATGCCAAGTTTTTAGCAAAACTCTTTCGATTTCCATTCGAGGATAACAATAATTTTAAATCAGAAACCATTTTGACCAAAGTACTAGGTCAAAGTGTGAAAGACAAACACGTGTGTACGATAATAGTCTTGAACTTTTTAATAGAAAAGAAATCAAATCAAATCAAATAATTTATTTGCTGGAATATGGGTACATAAGGTGTTACAAACAACAGAAGTTCTTAATTCCATATTATACCTAAACAGGTGTGCAAATATCTAGTACATGCAAATGTCAAATATTATTCACCATTAATCATTAATTATCCATTACAAAATGTTATATTAATAGTTAGTACATCTATACATAACATTTTATCATTTAAATAATCATTAACATTATAATAGGCTTTATTAATTAGATACGTCTTTAATTTATTTTTAAACGATATGATATTCTCAGCATCCTATAAATTACTAGGTAATTTATTATAAATTCTAAGACCCATACAAAATGTCACTCTTGTCAAACATAACCGTTCTATGGCGTATTGCACGAGGTGTAGGTACCGGCCAGCCTGGTGCTTTTTAACGTATCATATTTATTAATATTACTTCTAATGTCTAATGCTAGTTCATAAATATACAGTGATGGGAATGCCAATATTTTTAGATTTATAAAATGTGGTTTACATGTATCTGTAGGTTTTAAAGCGCATATTGCCACACGTATACATATAATACACGTACACATAAACATTGCGTAATTCACCGTAATCACATTCTTTGCTGCTTCATATCGCATGTAAACGACGTGCATAGTCCAATTATAGGTACTTATTAAGTGTTACCACGCGAACATTAAACTTGGAATTTAAAATTACTGATTGTAATGAAGTTAGGTATATACCTATTATTTTCTATTAGATTTTTCTTTGCCCGCGATTTTGTCTGCGTAGATACCACTACGAAGTTGCAAGCGGAAGCTAGACCTCTACAAAGACTGTATTTAAAGATAGCCTAGGAATACTAAAGTGTCGTTTAAGGTACATTCTAACCGGTTGACTGACCTTATCCCCCAGCATGGTCTACTACAGCAATTCCTCACCCATTAGGTTTAACAAGAGTGATTTTGTAAAGTAGTTCAAAAGCAACAAATCATAGTTTATGGTTAGGTCTTAAGATTTACTATGACTGAACTGCTCCCCACACTTCAGATCTATGGGCGAGCTATAGCCCGCGGTAACAGCTAAACTACGAGCTATTGGAAGTTCTCTAGTTTAATATTCTCTAGTTTAGGTACCTATGTGTCTTATATGTGTGGATATATGTTCCTTAAAATTGTTTTTCAACCGACTTCAAAAAGAAGTATGTTGTTTTATTTTTGTATATTTTTTATGCGATTTTTCCGGCAAATGTAAAGTGATTTTGAACATTTTTTTTGAATGGATAGGGTATGCCTCAAGGGTAGCCCCATATAATTTTCTTAGAAATTGATTCAGCACTTTTTGAAAAAATCGACAGAAAGCAAAAAAATATACTTTAACTCAACGACTGTCGGGCGAAAGTGTTGAAGGTCAAACCTCCGCTGCTTATGTCGGTCTGTGTAACATAAGACATTCGAAAGGTTAAATGATAAGGAAGTACTAAAAAGCGAAAAATAAAAGCTTGAGTGCTATACATACCTAAATAATTATAAAAAATAAAGGGATCCGTAAGAAAATCTTACAGAACCAAGTCGCTGGCAAACTCTAGTATAATAGAAAGAAAAAAGCTTTTTTACAAAAAAGACAACCGCCTATAAAATCTGAAAAGTGATAATAACTTTATTTAGCACATAACACACATGACTTTAGTTTCGGAAGTCGGTGGGTTTGTTCTGTTTGATGTTATGTATTGCCACCAACTTCCAAAACTAAAGTCATGTGTGTTATGTGCTAAAGTTATTTATCACATTTTAGATTTTAAAGCTTTTTTCTTTCTATTATACTAGAGTTTGCCAGCGACTTCGTCCTCTAAGATTTTCTTACGGATCCCTTTATTTTTTTAAATTATTTATGTATACTTATAGCACTCAAGCCTAATAATATTAGCCAAAGAATTTTCTGAATCGCTTAATAATCTCAGTATAAATAAATGGACAGACGGTTTGAAGAAGGTGGCTAGCTGCGAATGAATGCGAGCTACCTAAGACCGGGTTTATTGGCGACCCCTGGGCTCCCCCAGAGATCGCCAACCTGGTCTACGTTCAGCAGTGGACAGCAATAGGCTGATAATTATGATGATGATGAAATAAAAGTCCTGATTTTTCCTACGTGTGTGTGCTATACACATTTACTATTTATTTACAACAAAGCTTTTGCCCTCAGTTTCACTCGTATCTTAGAAAAAAATACTTAAATTACACATAAATACACATCCTTCATCATCCTTTTTATTTATTATATACTTTAATCCAGATCATATGGTCTACCTGTGTGTCCAAGAAAATCCGCATGAATGTATATTTTTGCGGATGCCGATATAGTTACAATGAAAAATAGCCTACATCATTGTCTAGGTCCCAAGCTACCTCTTTATCAAATCAATTGGTTCAGTGGGTTTACCATGATTAACAAACAGACAGACATACCCACTTTTACATTAATTTTCTCGCTTAAATAGGTACTTCTCACTTTACTCAAACCACAAAATACGTAAGGCTGCGTCGCGCCCGAGCAGAGAGACCACTCAGAACAAACGGCTATTTTTAGCACGCACAAGTTTATAGGCATTTTCAAGCAGTTTCAAGCAAACTTCAGTCTCGACTGTCACGTATTGTCAACATGAATAATAATGTAATTGACATTTCAAGACGAACAAGAAAATTTTGTTATAAAAAAATTGCAAAGAGTTCCGACCAGTGCCAATAAAATTTCACATTGTCACAAATAAAACCTACTGAGTCAACTACAGCCCTAGTGAGTCTGGCAAGTTTAGGTAATTATTTTTGAAGATGGCCGGAGCGGCCCTTCTGTAACTCTATATTTTGTGCTCAAACTCAAAACCATATATTTAAACTAAACCATTTACAGGTACTTATGGAATTGTCAAAGAGTCAGTCAATCAGACAGTTGAAGCTAGTTGCTAGTTCCAAACAGTAGGTTTCTGTCAGTAGAGATTCATCATCATCATGTCAACCTTAAGACGCCCACTGTTGGGCATAGGTCTCCCCCAAAGGGGGGTTCAGCCGTAATCGCCATGCTTGGCCGATGCATGTTGGCGATCGCAGTAGGTGTTACGGTACTCAGAAGGACGCTTCTGCCCATCCTCTGTTCAATATCCCTCTGTCGCCTTCTACGACACCCACGGGTAGAAATGGGGTGGTGCTATTCGCGGCTGGCACCACACGGCAAACGGCAGTAGAGATTGGTCAACTCTTAACTGCCATGACTTTTATGATCTTCATTTTTTTCTTATGTTTTGTATTGCTCTTTACCTGGATTGTTTTCACATATAGAAGAGCTCGTTCTTCTCCATAGAGACCTACCCACCTTTTGGAACGAGCAACTAGGTTCAACTTTCTGACTAACTGACCGACTCCTTGACAATTCAAAAGTGCCTGTAAATGGTTTAATTGAAATAAATGCTTTGACTTTTGACATTTTTGACTTTTCTATGGAGAAGATAGAGAAAAACTCCATTAACACTCTTTTAAAATCAATAATATATTACAAGTTTAGGTTACATCATTCTTGTTGAATCTAGGTCTACAATGTGAGAACATGCATGTAAAAAAAAGTCTAGACAAAAATATAATCATCAAATATACTCTAACTTAAATATAACTCTATCAAGCCTTCTATCTTTCAGCCACAATATCACTAGCAAATTAGTTTAGGAATACGACTGACCTGAAACTCATCTCAAATAACTAACACTGAAACTTGCTCATAGGTAGGTATACATACAAACTAGTTGTATTATGTTTACGTGGAAACATGTTTTGGAAACATGTACGTAAATTGTAATTACATGTTAGTAAACCATATGCCATTAACTAAATATTTTGGTAATCTTAGTCGGAATTTAGTAAATTAGTAAATAGATAGAGTATTTACTAACACATTGATTCCAAATATCCCACACTACTGATATATAGCTGGTTACAAAATTAGGGCAATTTTGATTAATTATTTTAGCAGGATGGGTAGCCTTTCCCCTTGGGTTTTCAAATTACGAAACAGAAACAATGGACGGTCGATATTCAAAGCTATAGTTTTTACGTTTTGGCATGGAAATACCAGTTGTTGATTCTTCTACATGTTCTAGCATTCTTTATTTAAATAAAAACATAAATACATTCCGTAACGTCCTGAATCGATGTCAATCGTAATCGTCAATATCCTCCAATAATGAATAACTATCAGATTATTTTTCCGATGTATACGACTACATATTACGGAAAGGGCAATGACACCTGTTTATTTTCATGCTAAAACACAACAACTATATAATTTGTTTAAATAAAGGCATTATTTAACATTGCTTTACGAAATATTTAAACTTATGTGCGTCTTGCTGATTATTGTATTACCCGTTATGGTGATTCCATTTTGATCTTCCACTGTCTTGCAAGGCCACAATGGTGACCCCTAACTTAAGAACCGAAGACACATAACCCTAGTTAAGCTCTTAGGTACATTTCAAGAGAAGACTTAAAATGAACGGAAACTGGACCCAAACCGGAGGCGTATAGTACCGGCCTAAATAAGCTCATTATTCCGAGTCGGTATTATAAGGACTATGTAATTCAGAGAAATTAATTCATATTAAAGCAGTAACTTAAGGACCGGCCTACTATGACTTATGTAAAATTTACATAACGAGATGGTCAAGTTTAACATTTGAGGATTAAAAAAAAAAACATGAACTTGGTACACCACTGGATTCGTAAAAAAATTGTAAAATTGAATGCATTTTGGTTGTTTGAAGCCCTAGTATATATTATTATGAGCAGGGTGCTCATAATAACATAAAAGTACATATTCGATACTAATCGATTTTTAAAGCATTTTAATTTTATTATGTGAATAAACAGTAACTTTAATCAACTAAATCACATAATATATTCAAAAAATAAAAACAATAAAATTAGGTACAACTATAAAAAGAAGGGTAGCTTGGCTGGCAGCATTGTCACGTTATATGGCAATGCTGATTCTTTAGCCGAAGTTGGGTCACATGACCAGCAGCTTGGATCATCCATTGATATTGACTAAAGTCATAGATCTAAATTTAAAAAAAAATCGAATCCGTGCATTTCTGGCCTCTGATTCTATTATCTCAATTTTAAATTTCGGCTCAAACCATTGGATTGCATACCAATTCAAACTAAATTACAGTTTTCATTACAAAAAATAATTCTAGAATACGAGTCTCGTTCAGAAACATGGGTGCTTTTACCCTCAAAAGCATTTCAGTGTAAACAATTCACAAAAAGCTCTAAAACGAGAAAACTGAAACGATATTCATGTACTAAGTAACTCTGGAATTCACTGGATGTTAAGTTCAAAACAGTGTGCCAACAAGTCCAAACTTTTTATTCATATCTTTTGGAATTATGCCCAGTCGCCAATGCAATCTTCGACCACGTTAAATACTGCAGTGTCAGACTACGCCATCTATTAGGTAGATGTGAATAGGTAGTGTTGGGCATATGTACCCATATACTCATACTCATACTCATATTATTTATTGCATTCCACAATGTTTTGAGTTGTTTACATTATTGCTTAGAGCTAGGCACAATCGTGGATCCTGTAGGGCACAGCAACATTCACATTAAATTAGTACACAAAATAAATAAAAACAAAACAATAACGATAATCAATTCATAAAATAATAATTAATTCCTAAAAAATTATAATCAAATCATAAAAAAATAAACAATTCATAAAATGGTAATCAATTCATCCAATAATAATCTATTCATAAAATAATAATCTATTCAATTAGTGTTGTTGTTGTCCGTTTGTATGTCAATGTTTTTATCATTTATATAGGAACTATACACACCAACAATGCTGAAAATACTTCTTTTGCGGTCCCCTGACGCGTCATAATATATTTTATATACTTAATTATCAAACATTTTGTAATCCGTGAGAAAATACACGAGGGCGAAGCCGGAGGGCGAAGCCGGAGGGCGAAGCCGGAGGGCGAAGCCGGAGGGCGAAGCCGGAGGGCGAAGTCGCGGAAAAAAGCAGAATGTGGAATAAAATTTTTGTTTAACAGGTTTTGTTTGCTGAAAACTCCATATTTATTCTTAGGTTAATTAATATACCTAAGCTAAGACTAGGATTTTATTTTTATTTTTAAAAATACTTTTATTTTCACACCACACATAAAACAGTTACTTAGCTCAAACATACTCAAAAGTACGCCTAAAATTCAAAACTCGAAACACAAAACTCGGTAGTTGATCTTCCAAAAAGGTTACATCACAAATCTCATTCAGCTTGAAAACTGTAGGGCTGATCCGTTGCATATTTTAGTACCATAGCCTTGATAGGCTCCGCCGCCGTCTGCCATTTGTCCGGATACGATCTACAGATGTGGTTATACATTATTATCAATTTCACAGCAGCCTTCCCTCTTAAATATTCATCGCGGCGGGTTTCAACTTCAGTCGCTTAACTGCCAGATAAGTTTCTGCGATTGATATTAAATGGAATGAGTCTGGTGTTAAATTTTATCTTTATGGTGTCGCGATAGGGGGTGGAGTAGAATCGTATCGTTTTATGCATATAGTTACAGCTGAAATGGAAGGGATGTTTGCAGTTGTACTAATAGGAATAGATATATGCTATCTATATACAGCCGCTAAACGTGTAGACCAAATGAGAGATCCGATCCAGCTTGTCCCGTTCCTTCCCTCTCCCAGGGATACCCTTAGCCAAGGCCCATGCCCCAAAGGGGGTGCTCTTAGCTTGTAGTCGTTTAGTTTATACGTTTTTTGCCCTGGCTGGAGGCTTTAAATTAACTTTTAAGACACCAGACCTAATGAGTTTAGTACTGCCAAATAATAATTAAATTAATCTGGTCAAACTAATTGAACACTATGTCAAATGTGTTACATTACTATCCAACTATAACAGTTTAACCTATGACTCCTATGAGCCAACACCAAGTAAAAAAGCAAAAACGTGCCCTCGGCGTCAAGCTACGAATTTCTACTTATTATGGAATTACGTATAGAAGTCTGTCATGTAGTCGTGACCCTTATGTGCTGGGCACATTTTGGTTTGTCATCTATACATGACTGTGGCGGTCAAAAGATTAATATTGATTACTAAACGTCCCAACAATTATGATTAAAATCGAATTCAGTGAAATATCTGACTTGTCATTGTAACAATCTTCAGTAAAATGTTTATCAAACCTACGAAATAAAACTTTTTAACAAAAAAGACAACCGTCTTCAGAAAGTAAAAAATAACTTTCAATTCGCAGTCGGCTTGTTGTTTTGTATTGCCACCGACTTGCGAATTGAAAGTTATTTTAGTTAGTTTACTTTTTGAAAGCGGTTGTCTTTTTTGTTAAAAAAATATTTTTTCGCTTTTTAGTGCCTACTTCTTAGCATCCAAATTAATTACGAAAAGGTGACACCAAAAAAAATCAGTCATCCCTTAATTGTCTACTCTTAGGGGTGGAATATTTTCTTGAAATTGTATTAAATATTAATTCATTATCTATGGGACCAAATTTGAGGTACACACTATCAATTAAAAAAGAATCATCGAAATCGGACTACACTGAAAAAAGTTATGCGTGGTCAAAATAAAAAAATGTTCATAAAATGAAAACTACTGTGCCCAAACTATGTTAAATTTTGATGGGACCAAATGGCAACTATTCCGCATCAAACTAAAGAAGAATCACGTAAATCAGATCATAAACCTTAGCGTAAACGGTGTCCATACATGAAAAAAAAAAAACCAATCGAATTGAGAAACTCCTCCTTTTTGAAGTCGGGAAAAAAATTAACATCTTGATCTACGAAATAAAACCATATCTCATCTTACAATAACTACGCCTGCACAACGTACCTAATTACCTGCTATAAAGTTACGTCACAATTACGTAGTATGATATCGTATCGATTGATCGATAAACTGATCCGCTGTTATTAATTAACTGTGCATTGTTCTGTAATGAGTACGACCCACTTCAGGTTACATCATGTCGTGTCAATGTCAGTCGAGTTCTCATGTGACATGGCGCAAGTAATAGGCGGAGCGGGAAAGGTCATGGAGAATAGAAAAAAATGGAGATAATGATTACTGACCCACTGCTTGTATGGAATTTCTTGCCCATTCTTCTCTATACGAAACAACCATGTGGAATGGGCAACTAGTTTTTTTTAATATGACATTCAAAGTGCCTTTTAATGGTCTAATTGAAATAATTGATTTGACTTTGACTTTGCAGGGCGAAAACCGCTTCTCGAAAAGTATGGGTCATCACGCTTGATAATTATAATATTCACTGATTATTATTTTTCTTTACTGGAAAATAAAACAGTTAAATATCATAATGTGTGACAGTGTTTATTTTAAGGCTAGGCAGGATTGATTATAAGCCGATGTCAGTGATGTCTAAGATGAAGTTAGCAAGAACGAAAATATGAATTGACTAAGTCACAGTGCTACTTGCCTGGGCATTAACCTTAATTACACCTCAATTAGGACGGGTTGCTTCAACTATACATTACTGACCGGTAATAGTCAAAAATGGCGCTAACTATCGTCATATTAAAAAAATGGGTTGTTTCACAAAATGGGTCAAAAAGTTACTATTACCATAACCAACCAGTCAACGTAATTTTGTGTTGTCAAACAGCTACTTCAAACATTAAAATATTAATGGAATCTCTTTTTGCATACCCAACTTTAACTGACGGATTTTTATGTCATGAAACAACCCGTTACATTTATCGTACTAAACATCTCACGTCATAGTAACTTTTTAACCGTCCGTATGTCACGTTAACCGACTGTTTGAAACAACCCGCCCTTACAGGGTAATTAGTATAGTATTAGTTAGTATAACTTTTTTAATGTCATAGGTTCAACTACATTCGCCTGGACATTATTCCTATGGCTCCATATCACCAATAAAAAAGAAAAGCAATAAGCCACAACCGATCATTCTTAAAATCTTCAAATAAAAACATCGCAAAGGTTCCGCTCTGTAAAAAACAACAAATAATATAAAACGGCGTTTCGATTACATTTAATGACCTTATCTTTTCCGCTCCAAATACGCTGTCATCTACAACTTAATCCATACAAAATATAACTGTCTCACGAGTCGCATCGGCGGCTGGTAACGGCTCGTCGCGATTGTTGGTGACCAGCGAACCGTGGAACATTGCCGTAACGTCATGTCTGATGCATCATCTACTTGCTCGTCAAAATTGAGTGAAGTAACCGATGATGATGTAGTTGGGATAATTATGTCGGAATTTGCGAGTTTAATAATGCACACATACATAGGTATATTACATCAGTATTCTTAAAGCCCGCGCGATACCCAACCAGAGTGATCATCATTCTTTTACATATATATAATAATGTAAAATACAATATAGATCTGCCTTTTACTGTCCAACCCGTGTGGCAGCGAATAGCACCACCCCATTTCTACCCGTGGGTGTGGCGACAGAAGGATATTGACCAGAGGATGGGCAGCAGCGTCCTTCTGAGTACCTTAACACCTACTGTGATCGCCAACATGCATCGGCCAAGCATGGTGATTACGGCTGGACGCCCCCTTGAGGGAGACCTATGCCCAGCAGTGGGCGTCTAAAGGTTGACATGATGATGATGACTGTCCCACAATAGGGCAAAGCCCTCTTCTCATACAGAGAAGGCACGAACATTGATCACCATGCCTACTTAAGCCGGCGATTTCAAAGGTACCTATGTATATATTTAAATTTAGTCCAGGTTTCCTAACGAATTTTCGTTCACCGATGTTAGTGATGCCCAAGATAACATACATATAAAATTGAAAAAGTCACATTATTACTTGCTAATGCCCGGTTACAAACCCACAACCTCGTGCATAAAATATTATTGGAAAATAAAATATTATTAAAATATTTAATATAAAAAGTTAACTAACTGCGAGTTGGACCGCGGTACACCACGAAAAAGATGACGAGACGACTGGGATGGTTTTCATAAGATTGGCAAGACGTAGCGTAAAGTCGAGACCGATGGAAAGAATGGAGAGAGGCCTTTGCCCTTCAGTGGTACTGACCCACTGAAGGGCAAAGGCCTCTCTCCATTATGGTACTCAGAAGGACGCTGCTGCCCATCCTCTGGTCAATATCCCTCTGTCGCCACACTCACGGGTAGAAATGGGGTGGTGCTATTCG
Source organism: Charanyca ferruginea (assembly GCA_947361185.1). Lineage (NCBI taxonomy): Eukaryota > Metazoa > Arthropoda > Insecta > Lepidoptera > Noctuidae > Charanyca > Charanyca ferruginea. Next base: position 6,596,155 of record OX376068.1, on the reverse strand, counting down.
CTGCCGGCACCACACGGGTTGGACAGTAATAGGCAGATCTATATTGTATTTTACATTATTTATATGATATGTAAAACTTTCCCGTAGGGCTAAATAATAATGACGATATTTAAGTCAAATTGCGTATCAATTAGTATCAGACCTGTCCCGGCCGTTATAATACCTGGGTAAGCAGATATTTCGCACGTTATATTAAAATTTTAAGCTTCTTTTTTAACCTATTGGTAGTGAATCTACAGCAAACAATTCAAATTCAACCAATCAATATAAAAAGTTAGATAATACCAGCCCATTATTGTCCCAATACAAAGTAAAGATTGACTATTGATCACCAAGCCTTTTGCGTATGTATTTTTTTCATTTCATCATTCAGTAATTACATCTTTGAGTTTGCGTACGGTTATTGTTACGATTAAGAAAATGTAATGTTGTAATTGATATTGTAATATTCTATGAGAATGGGTTACCTTGACCGTTGCTCTCTATTTTATTGTTATAATGTCTGAATACGAAATCCTGTGTTTTCTAAGTTTTAAGTAATTAAAGCGTTTTATGAGTAGCTTCTACTTCTTCTGAATTAGGCCAAAGTCCTAAATTATGTGACGGAAACGCTAAAATGGGTACGTCAATATCTTTATGTGTGTCATTTTTCAGGGAATTTGGCGTGAAAGATTTAGAAACATCCATTTATCCTCACAAAGATTTGACTTTATAAAAGTAGTAGGAAGAATAGGACAAAGTAGTAGGATTAATTTATGGATAAATAAAGTACATTTCTGTTTCTCTAATAAAATCTCTTTGCATCTGTGTACTTTTTGCATTTTGCGTCTTAGATCTATTTTAGTTCTAAGAGAACTTTTATAGAAAAACTAGTTTCTAGAAATCTTGTTACAGACTATTATGTATATCTAAGAAGTATCAAGTAAAAAATGTTTCAACAAACCTATCTACTCAAAAGTAAAAGTGCTTTAACCTTCCAGCAATTCTGAAGTTCAAAGGTCCACTTTTAAGAGAATTTAAATCGCCATTCCATTAACTTACATAACAAATATGTCACCATTAAAGTTGAGTGACCTCTCATTCGTGAGCCAGGTGCCCCACATAATTATAGTCGGCAAACAACTTGTCAAAATGCAACGGAACTACCATCAACGAAATGACGTTTACATAGTCGAACATTCAACTTAAGACAATATACATCACTGAGTTTACAAGGCAGCGTTTAGAACCATCTTTGACAAAGCAAGCAATGGGAATTATGAGTTAAGTAAGTCATCGAAGTAAGCTAGTAGTTCTACTCGAAGTGACAATGACCGTAACTTTACTTGTTTAACAGGTTTATTCACAATTTTACAGTTCGTTTTGTTAACAGTTTATGTTTATGAGAGTTATAAAATATTTTTATGTTAGTGTTTATTGGTTTTTGTTGTATTATTAATAGATAAAATGAATTTGCCATGTCTTTTAATGAAGTTTATTTTACGGAGATGCTTAAATTAGGTTACATAGATAACGAATGCTGATTATTTATAGGTATTTAGCCAACACCAAAAAATTGAATTCTAACTACTTTTATTTATGTAAACGAACTTGTGAACAATAAAACAATTTGTCCTAGTTGGTTTTTTTTTTCAAATACTACGTGGCGAAAGAATCGGATGTTCTTCTTCATTGTTTTATCAATAACCAAAAACAAAATGCTTTAAAAATACCGACTTCAAACAACAGCATGCGGCAGTCCATATGTTGCAGCTGCCGCCTAAAGCAAATATTTGTGCCAATGCGGGAAATTCAACGAAAGTTCAATGCACCAGATATTTTGATTTTGGCTGAATACAACCATTTTACTACATTTTCATTTCATACATTTTATAGCAGAAAAGGAGCTAAGTAAACTTAGTTATTCATGTTTAAGCAAGACTAACTGTCCATGTCAACAACATAATTTTTTTCTCAAACTGTCATATTAATTTTGACTGACAGCGTTCCAAGTTATGTTGGTCAATTAAAGTTAATGAATCATTATTATTAAGTGACGTCTCTGAGTGTTGCAGTAAGTATTTAAGAACAGAACGTGCATAAACATATGATAAAGGCTGGCTCGTTTAGAAAAACTGAACCATTGATTTTATTATTCAGGTGTTAAATTATGATAATGATTTTTTACTGCAGAAGAAAAGTAATTCAAACTGGTAGATGTTCTCACTAGAACTTAGAAGGAACTAAATATGTTTTCACAAAAGACGATTCTGTAACACGGTTTCAGTATACAGTTGGTCAAACTTTTGTGTCATTTTGGCAAAAACCTAAACAATACTTACAAGTTTATTGTGGTTAGCTACAAGACAAGGGATTGCGTTGACATTTTTAATCGACTCGAAAAAAGAGGTTATCAGTTCGATACGTGTGTGTGTAATATTATTGAAATATATCCACATATTATGATAATCTATTTGGGCTTCCAAACTAATGTATAAAATTTAATGGGTGTATGTATGTTGCATGAATATTTACCCACGCATTTCTCCGCTTATGTTTCTTATTAGTTTACTTCAACTTAAGAAACAATGCACGTTTCATCAAAATTTTTGTAGTCTCTAAGACAGACTAAAAGGCTTAGCTTATTGATACGAGCTATAGTGTGATGTCAAAGAGACACATTATCTCAAAACCTTGGTCAAATTCTAGGGTATGACTTAGAGGTGGATCCATTTAAATTTCGTGAAGATCTGGTTTTCACAATAGGAAGTTAGATAGGCCCAAACCGCTGGAGGTATGCTTACGGTACATGTTTTGTTTTTTTTCATCAGTATCTTGGTACTATGGTCTAATCAGGGAAATGAGTGATATAGGATAATAGCACGGGGATCCAAGTTTGTAGTAACTGTTTATATATAGGAATTATGAATACCTACTAATGTTTAGGCTGGATTATCGTTTTTCCAAATCACAATCTGCGAAAACTTATGTCAACAATATTGTTAAAATGTTTTAAAATAACCGGTACCTGTATGAAATGACTTTGTGAATTTTGAAATAATTGCAACATTATATTAGTCATGTGCTGGTGAATAATATAATTTGTTCTCAGTTTCAGGTGCATGCTGAGTTCAAGATGCGAGCTGTGATCTTATTACTGCTCGCCGCCAACTGTGCGTTGGCAGATAAAAATGATAACAGGTAAACTATTGAAATCATAAACCAATTCCTTTACTTTTTAATAAACTACATCCAAATAACAATGAAAAGAAAGGGCGTATAAAAAAAAGGAAATTATTATTTCTGATTTAATTTATGTATTTTTGTTACTATTCCAGGCGCAACAAACTGCCATTCGTTGCCGATGCCGTCGGAAACACGCTGCCTCCACCATCCAACGTACCAGCTACTGTTGGCAGTCCTGTGAATCTTCTTACACCAGATCGTTACGAGTTTTACACTTTCGACGAATCAGGAGAACTTGTAAAGAGGCTTATGACATTGGAAGAAATCCAAGCTATTGTTGCGGCCGGTGAAGAAGCTGAAGGCTTAATAACTCTTGCCGACGATAATCAACCGACTGTATCCTTCAACGTCAATCAGCCACCCTATTCAAAAGTTCATAGCGTTGTAACAAACGTACAGAATGTTCTCAAAGCGCAAATGGAAGCTCACAAAAATAAACCCCAACTCCAACCCACATTAGATACTCCTGATGTTTCTGATTCCTGGAGTTTGATCTTGCCCTCTATTTTTGGAAATACGGGCGTTGATATAGTTCTAGATAAAGCTTCCGCCTCAGTTTCAACACCAGAGACGGAAACATTAGAAGAACATGTTGAAGATGAAGAGAATTCGTTAAGCAAAGAAGGAAATAATGAAGTAATTAGCAGTTCTACAACATTAGGAGAGGAAAAAATTGTTGTTGCAGATAAATTACCCACGACCGCAGAGGCTAAAGAAGTACCCTCAACGACAAGTACTACAACTACGACTACGACCACCACAACAACTAGTACCACCACACCTAAACCTACAACAACAACAACAACAACACGTAAACCAACGACGACTACTCGTAAACCTACAACGACAACGCGGAAACCTACAACTACGACGCGGAAACCTGCAAGTACAACCCGTAAGCTAACAAGTACAACTGCAAAGCCTACAACTACAACCGAAAAACCAACAACTACAACTGAAAAACCAACAACCACTACAACAATTGCTCCAACTACCACCACAACCACTACTAAAAAACCAGTGACAACTACAACTACAACCAAAAAACCGACCACTGTAACTTCTTCAACTAGACAAAGTTCGACCACAGGAGAACCGTCAACTAAAGTCAGTACGAGCCCACGCCCAACCACAACAACTATTAAGCCAATAACATCTAAACCAGTCATTAGAACCACTGTAAAGGTAACAACAAAAGAGCCTGACGTCACAACGAAAAAGCACAGCGTAAGCATTCTACCAGAGCAAGAATTTCAGAATATCAAAGTCCAAATCCAACCTAATGCTAATGCGATTTCGTCTACTGAGAAAAACGAAATAGAATTCGAAAAAATAAGTACCTTTATTCCAGTGTCAACACTCAACTATATTAGTGACCGCACAACGCGTAAACCTGTAGTAACTTCTAAGTCTCCTATCATTGCAAGCACTACAAAACGGTCGGTTACTACAACGACTTTTGCACCAACTACTGAGGAGGCACTTAAAGTCCAAACTTTTGCAACCACAAGTAAACCTGCTATTAGTACATCTAATTACCTTTCAAGCACACTGAAGGAACAAGACATCGATAAAATTAATGTAACTACTATAACAACACAATCTGTATCACCATCGACAACTATATCATCAACAGAAATAGTGTCTGCTGACAATCCAAATGCTATGGAAGGTAAACCAACTGGAAATGATAACGATGAAAAAGATGATGAACCTTTACTTCCCTTGTTTGATGTAGCACAAAGCATAAGTCAAATAGCCTCTGATCTTAGTGGAAGTTATCAACCAATTCCAACAACAAGCAATTTATTAGAAACCACGAAATTTGGTGGATTGGATTTAGAAAGCAAAGAAATATTAGATATGGATATACCATCTGGTGCTGGAAATGAAACCGACGTAAGTACACCTGAAACTACAGACAAAAATACTGATAATTTTGTTAAAATATCAACAATAGATCCGCATGGCCAAAATAAAATCAACGCAAGTAGTGAAAAAGAAAACAACAATATATTAATAGAAAAAGAATCGAAGAAAAATGAGACAAAGGTAACTGAAGTTCACAAAACTGATATAAAAGAAACCGAAATAACTCAGATTTCAACTAATGGTAGCAAAAAACCCAATATTATTATTAATAATATTCAAAAAGTAGAATTGTTTACTACGACTGTTGCTGCTGAAGCAACAACTATAGACCCAATTTTATCTGAGTCTATGGGTGACTTGATTTCGCAAGTAGTGAACGAAGCGCCACAGTCTATTGTTGATTCGGAAGAAAATTCAAAGACAGCCGTAAAAGTTACAACTACTGAAAAAAGTGTTGAGTTTGTGACGGTAGAAAGCGTCCAAACATCCGAAACAACCTCCGAAATATCCAATAAAGTTAAAAAAGAAACCAGTTCAACTACAGAAACATCAGCAAATCCACTAAAAGAAATAGTACAAACAATAGACGATGATGTAAGCAGTAAAATCAATTTGTTCTCCGAAAACAACAAGACTAAAATAACGGAAAATGAAAAAAAACAAATTGAATCACAAGCAAAACCAATTAATAGTACTAAAATCGAAAATCAAAAAGCAGAAATACCCGAAAACTACAGTCAAAATTTTGTGCAGATCTCAGTTTCAACTAACAATAAAAAAGTAGAACCTATGTCTACAGAAAATAATACTAGCTTTGATAAATCTACTGAAAATAAAAATGATATTGACAAATCTGTTGAAAAAAATACAGAGGTCAAAGAAGAGAGTATTGAAATAAAATCCGAAAAGGAAACGACAAAAAACGGCAATAAAACTATCGAGACGGATACTGATAACGTATCTAGTGTAGAAATTACTACAGTGTCACCAGATCTAGGTTCCACCTCAACTACTATCACACCACAAAAGATAAGTCACTCAAAATTCAATAAAATCAATTTGTCTGAAAAGACCGATATCAGTAACAAAAAAGATAAACTTCCTGAACCATTGCCTAAGGTTGACGACTTCAAGAAAAAAATACAAAAGGTAAACATCGATGAAGAGGAATTAGCTAGTGAAAGAAATAATTCATGGAAGCTCATACCGACTCTATCTCCACCAAAAGCAAATGAAATTCCAAAGGATAAGATCAAGTCTGAAAACCATTATGTTCCAGATAGCGATAACAAAGATATTGTTTTAGAGTTTTCAAAAGAAAACCAAGGATTGGAAGTGACGACCAGGGATTTGGGTGAAGATCTTGCGCGCTTTTCTGAACTTTCCAATGAACTAGCTTTTAGATTCTGGAACGTGATGATTGACGATATCGACAAAAAAAGAAGTTTTGTTTTGTCGCCCTATTCCATATTTTCGATGTTAGCCATGATATTTATGGGTGCCAGAGGTGCCACCTCCGGAGAAATGAATGAGATCCTAAAATTAGACGATATGGTTACATTTAATCCCCACTTTACTTTAAAGAATATTTCGGACTCAATTGAAACAACTCCAGAGTCCGGAGTAGCTGTTTCCGCATTTATCAGAGAACTTTACAGTGACAGAAATAAGGGAAAAATCCTAACATTCTACAAGGAAAGGGCTCAACACTTTTACAATGGGCATGTTGAAGAGATTAACTTTAAATTAATTAGTGATATCATAAGAAGAAGGACTAATTTACTTGTCAAGAGGTATACTTGGGGGAAGATTCCAGAATACATGAAAACCAATAACATTGTTATGCAATCACCATTAGCCGCATTTACGGCAAATATTTTTGAGGTGAGATTTATTTCGTCATCACTTTTCATATATAGTAATAATTAAAAACAAACCAAAACACTATTTTGTGCTTATCATAAATATTTTACTTATACACCCATTTTAAATGCCGAAATATATTCTGATATGCTTACATTATGTCAGTTTTACAATTTTCACAATCGCTCTAAAATTCTTTTTTATCTTTCAGACTGACTGCTCAGGAACGTCAGTAGAAGGCAGGGATGGTGAGATGTACTTCGTGGTATCTCCGAACGTACGTCAACGACGACTCGTGCCTGTGCCAGCCGTTGTTTACAAGAGCGGATTCTTGGCTGGTTACGATCCTGTTCTAGACGCCACTGCAGCTGCCTTAGGAAATACTAACACTATAGTTAGCACACTGTTCCTAATGCCTGGTCAGCAAGGAAATGTTGTACATGCTGATGATTTAGAAAAACTTGAACAAAGGCTACTAGACGCTTTACCAACGACTCCTACATGGAACCGTGTCTTACGCACTCTACTTCCTCGGACCGGCTTGGAACTTCAAATTCCAAGGTTCTCCCAGAAATCAACTTTCAACGTCTCATTGAGCTTGAGGAAAATGGGACTGAAAGACCTATTCGATGGCGACCATGCTGATTTAGGTGGCTTAAATGGACCGTCAAAGGATCTTTACTTATCGGACATGGTTCAATTGAACACATTTGCCACTTGCGGCGAAGATGGAATTGGAGAACAGCATCACATTGAAGAGTATCCTGAGACTTTAAGTGTTTCACAAAGACGACGCGCCAGATGGTTAAATGGTTGGGATGAGCCGAGGGACTATCAGAGAGCGTTCCACGATCCTCATGACGTTGGTGACGCCATGCATCTGCCGCTGCATCTCAGGCCGAGACAGGCTCGTCTGCCAGCTAGGAGTGCGCTGCCGGCACGACTAAAGTTCGACCGACCCTTCTTGTACTTTGTGAGGCATAATCCATCTGGTATAATATTGTACTTCGGGCGGTACAACCCTCGGCTTCTCCCTTGAAGGCGTTACAAAGACTGTTAGCTTAGTTTAAATAACATTCCTAAAAGGAAAGTGATAAGGGAATACTGGTGAGTGTGATAACGAAAGTTGTTCTATGAGCATTTACGTGACAGTATTAATAAGTGTATCAGTATGGAGTAGGCTCGTTAAACGGTACAATAAGAATTGTACGGCTGGACGTACTTTTACTCTGTCTCATATCATGTATGTATAAAAGAATGATAATGAATTATTGTTGAATGTATGCATAAATTGTAATGTAATAGTTAATAATATTAAGTAGTGTAAGTAAGTACGTTTGACGTGGAATATTGTCATTTCACTATCTTATTAGTTTCAATATTAGAATAAATGCGATGTTTTGAGTAAGTCTCCATTTCATTTACCTTATTACTCTTAAAGAAAAACTTAAAAGAATATTTAGAAACTAAAACAATTGTAAATTAAATTATTGTTATATTCTAATTAGCCCATGCTGCCACTGCTAGGCGTAGCCCTACCTCCATTCCTTCCATTGTTATCGATTTTGAGTCATATCTTGCTAGTTTTCAAGAAAGTCATCCAAATCATCCCACCATTCTCCTCGTCCTTGCAGAAAACTTTAACTTCGTCAATAACGTGAACAAATATCGGATTTTGTATATAAGCTCCAGTCAAGAGGTTCTATTTGGAGAGTACATAGAGCCAAAGGGTACGCTGTAAAATAACAATGTTTCACTGTTTTCTCAAAGTACTAGCTAACACGTAATTTTAGTAGATGGAGTTATTTACTATTCTTACAATTCAAACTTAATTACGTCGTTGGGAAGGCAACGGGTGTCGATGAAGCGATTCTCGAACTTATCTACTTATGTTACAACCTATACCCAAACAAAAAGGCAATTTAACTGTAGGCATATTAAAGTAGACGTTAATTTACTTGGATTGATCTGGCCTTCTACCAGATATGGCTGTTGTACATCAAATACGATGACCACTCAATTGATCACAGTTTATAGTGTATTGTTATTAGCAGCCCTTGTATGTTACCTATTTGGTGCTAATTTTTATAAAAAAATCTTTGAGAAAATATTTCGAAAGTAAAACAATTGTGTATTCGATTACAATTAATTATTTCTTATTAAAATACAGTCGACATCACGAGTATTCACGAGTCTACATTCTCTGAACAATTTCTTTTTTAACCCCGGACGTAAAAAAGACGGGGTGTTATCTCAACACATTCTTTGGTTTGTATGTAAATTGAACATTCCTGTAAAAAGTAAACATGGTTATATCTCTGGTATCATGGTTATAACTTCTACTGTAACTGAATCTACTGGATTAAGGGCGGGTTGCTTCAACTATTCATTACTGACCGGTAATAGTCAAAAATGGCGCTAACTATCGTCAAATAAAAAAAAATGGGTTGTTTCATAAAATCGTACGTCAAAAAGTTACTATTACCATAACCAGTCAACGTAATTTTATGTTGTCAAACAGCTACTTCAAACATCAAAATATTATGGAATCTCTTTTTGAATAACTTTAACTGACGTATTTTTATGTCATGAAACAACCCGTTACATTTAACGTACCTACGTCAAACATCTCACGTCATAGTAACTTTTTAACCGTCCCTATGTAACGATAACCGACTGTTTGAAATAACCCGTCCTAACCAATGATAAGTTTTGATTTCAGCAGTAGATTTTATAATAGTTTTTTTTTGTGAGTTGGTCCAAAACAAATATGTTAGTAGGTAAGTTTGAACCAAAATAATATACTTAACGACAGTAATTATTCAATTTCAACTCATTAATGGCCTTATGTTGGAGAAACACCACAGTTTTACCTATACCGCATAGATACTATGATAGATTACCTAAAAATCGAATGCTGGAGATTTTACATTTACCACGCTTATACAATATCTGATACATGAATGAAAACTGAAGACTTCGCAAGTGTGAAAAGGGAAAGAGCATCGGAATTCTTCCTTGCAGAAAACTTTAGCGTCAACCATGGCTTTGGCAAACATCGAGTTAAGTGATACCCATAGATTGAAATGAGCAAAGTATTTATCGAAATCTAAGTAAGCTCTTGAAGTAAATAGGCTGTGTTCGATGAGGACAGAACACTGAAATTTATATATTTATTTTTACTATAATTACCACGGTTTACACCATTTACAATAATTAAAGACAGAAAATATTAGTTATAGAAGAGAAAAGAAAAACACAAAGACAGATACAAAAACAATAAAAATAAACATCTTAATTAAGATTTGGTTCCACATACACATTCATCCATTCCTCTCACAGTACTTCTGACACACCAATAAAATCATCGTCCACTCATCCGCAAACAGATCGTTAGTTGGATTAGAATCCAAGAGATCATTAAGTGCAGCCAGAGTGCGAGGTACTGGGGATTTAGCACGCGCAACAGTGCGGCAAGGAAGACAGCGTGCTCCACCTTAGGCCGCATCATCACTTAAGCTCGGGTGAGTTGCGGTCAAACGCAAGCCTATAACAATATAAAAGAAAAAAAAAAAGCAAGTAGCCTGTGCTTTCTGCCGCGGCAGTAATTGCTTGGGGCAAAGAAGCTAGCCAGCGCAATATGCAGATCAGGCGCGTCAATATTGCCACAAAACGCGTCAATAATAACACGAAATCTTGTTGGATATAGGAATGGATAATAGCCATGTATGCGCTCATAAAAAAACCTAAGGAAAGCTTTTTGCACCTTTTCGTGTAAAAGCGCGTAGGTACCTTCGTGAGGATTCCACACGCAGGAGCTGGATTCCAACTTGCTACGCACGAGTGCAATATACACTATTTTTATGGAATTTTCATGCGTAATTTTACGCATGACATATCCCAACCTTTGGTAGGACTCTTTAGCCACCGTAATGATGTGGCCGTGGAAGGTGAGCTTTTGATCGAATGTGACTCCCAGATCTTTTTTGGCTGTTGTTTTCGCGATGATATTAACATTTAGGCTGTATTCAAAATTAACTGGGTGCCGCACTCGACCGAATGTCATAGCGAAGCACTTAGACGAATTGAATTCCATCTTATTTTTTAAGCTCCACTTGCATATTGCATCAATATCTTGCTGTAGCGCCAAACAGTCACGTTCTGAATTTATCTCAAGATATAATTTTAGGTCATCGGCATATGGTAAACATCTTGCATGACGTAGAACTTGGGGAAAATCGTTTAACATTATAATAAATGGTCCCAAAATTGTGCCTTGACTGATCCCGAAACGCGTGTGGTAACGTAGGTTTCGGAAACGTACATACCGAGCCTAACAAACTGCTGACGATCGTGCAGGTAGTCTGCGAATTAGAGTATATTCATCTATGGTCTGCGAAGAAACATAATGTCTGAAAAATTATGTTTTGTCAAATAACTAGCTAACACGGTATTGTAGAGGAGTTACCTATAATATTACTCTCATAACTTAATAATAATGATAGGTAGACGACGGGCATCTATGTTGAACTTACATTGGTGACTACCAATATTAATAGACGTTCGTTTATTTCGATTGGTCTGGTCAATTCTGCTCTTTGGATTGAATACAATAAATTTTAAATGGTAGTTATTCATTCTTAGACGTCCACTACCAGGTGTGGATGTCCTATAACGAGACAATTGATCACTGTATTGTTTCTGTTTCATTTAACTTTTGATATTAGCAGAATCTACAGTATGTTGTTATTATATGAATTATACTGGCTCTATCATCTTTGTCAAATCACTAAATTATCAATTCGCCTCACTACAAGGGGGTGTCTGATTTTTTTAGAATCCCGCGTTCTAAAGCCGGTTTAATTATTCCTTTCGACAAAATATCTCTACTAAAGGTTCTCCACATTCTTTAGCATCCTCTTGAGTGAAAAACGAAGGGAACACAACAAACTTGAAACTAAAAATTTAAACTCATTTGTTGTTGTTTGTTGTGGGATGTTTACAGCTTTTTTTATCGACAATGTAAAGAAATGAAAATAGTCTATTCTGTTCGAATGCAACGTGTAATTTGAAAACTAAATCTAGTTTAATATTCAATTCATCAAATGGAAACCAGCGCCTTCACTAAAATGCCGAGCAGCCAGTCTCTAGTAACCGTGATAGTTCTGTTTGATTAAGCTAGATGGCGGTGAATTAAAGAATAAGTTTTGCTGCCAATAAACAGAAAAAGAAGTAACGAAACCAAATTATGTTTTATCTTGAAAGAATGTGTTGCATTCATTTTAAAAGTTACATATTATTTTCTAAATTTAGTATTAGTTTATAACTGGGTTTTTACGTCCTTACTAATAAATGTTGATCAAAGTCAAAAATCTATATGGAAGTGATGAATATTGGTCTACCGACTATTCGTTAAGGGTAAGTTTTGTTACTTTCTAATCGATTACAACTATTGAGAAGCCTCCAAATCGCGTATAGTGGAAATGAAAATGACAAGAACAGCATAAGTAAGTTAGTGGAGTTTGAGTATTCAGACGGAATAAATTGAAGTTTACTCATAGTTATTTTATTGACTTTGTTGAATTCACAATGCTTATTAAGTAGGTACTTTACCTAATGAGTTACAAGATTCACTTGCTTTATTAGTCCGAAGCCAAAAACAGAATGAATGCTTATAGGATTTTAAGGTCACGTCATAGTTAAAATAGAATAACAGCGGAATTGCTATATTCTTTAACAGTCAAAAATAAGGTTCGTACCTACATAGGGGCGCTAACATTTCTCAGGTTTTCTTTAATCCTTATTTTGTGAACTAGTCTGGCCAAAAAAAGAGAGATTATGTTTGACTTACGTTTTTGTGGGGACAAGCCCGCCACACCATTCCCAAACCCTTTCAACTCCTGAAAGCCAGAAATAACAGTGGCGACCACAGAAAAAGCGCCAAGGTATAAAGCTCGGCAAGGCCCAGAGAAACGTTTTAACTGTCTTGGATCTCGCGACAAAATTAATAAAAAAAAAATCAGTGGAAGCGTAAAAACAATAACATATTTTTCTACTACCTTGATATCAAGCAGGATAGGAATCCTGCTTGATATCAAGGCTAATCACAAAGGGATGTTTACAACTGGGAGAAACCATTGCCAAGTACCACAGATTATTAACATTAATTAATAAAAATGTGAGCTGTTAAATTTGATTTCAATAATTAATAGGTATAGCAAAAACGCTTGAAGGCACGGAAATCTGTTCTAGTTTCTACAAGGTCCGCATATTAAGAAGCTCCGGATGTAACCTAACCACACAGGCAACAGTGGTCCACCTCCAGCCAAGTCCTGGCCAGCCGCTTCCGAACGGATATAAGGAACAGATGGAAGTGTCGGCCCTTGATGGAAATATCCCACTTACTTTTTCATTCGGGTAAAATTTCCTAAGACCCAAGACCTCACCATCTGCGGTTTAAATAATACAGAAATTTTTCACGGTCATATTTGTTTAAAAAGTTTGCGACTATGGTCTCTCAAGCGGAATAGTGTATTGCAGTGCTTCACCAAATCGAGATAGGCTGGAAGTAGGTACGCCTTGGAGTACTGGAAGAGCTTCAGTACTTTTGGTTCTATAAGCTTTTTTAAATATCAAAGCAATAACAGCTGCAGCAGTAGCAGTTGACTAAAGCAATTCACGTCGTAGTTAAATAGTTAGATTAATAAGATGCATAATACCATGATGTGTGAACACCTTTTGAAATAAGTTGATAGGTTTTTTACGGAACAACGTTTAGAAAGTTATGATCACCCGACTGAGATATTAAACGAAAGCGTGTGACAGCCAAATTCTCAAGTCCAGCCCAAGTACTTGACTGAATGAGCAGAAGGCCACCGTCCGCACACTGGTTAATGAACACCGCATGGAAGCGGGATCGCGAGAAAATAAGTGAGGTGGTAATGTTTAATAAAAATTAATAAGTGTGTTATTTTCTTGTAACTTACCAGAAGTTCTGCATTTACTGTACACCTGTGTACACCTGTGTACAAGAAGTGTTTCTTGTTGACATTCCCGTGACATCTATTATTAGAGAAAAATATATTGGAAAGCTATGAGGTTTCGTTCTTTTCAGCTTAAAATAATCTTATATATATAGGTAATCTACGATAATTATAATGACATCATAAAAATTGTTTGAAAGCGCTAATCCCCGGAACTATTGATCCATTTCTGAAAATACTATCATTGATAAGAAGAATAGCATATTATATTTAAAAAATAGCCATCCGTGAAGAAATTCACGGGAACGGAGATGTATAACAAACACTGTAATAGCCACTGTTTTCATTTTTTCTCTAATACTTTGAATACTATCAAAAAGATTCTTAAGTTGTGGAAATTGTAACAAAACGTATTATTGTTGAGTAAACGTTCTCTTTCGCTTGTAGGGAGGAAGGAGGAAGCCCAAAGCAGTGAAAAAATGGATCAACTATAACTAAATGATACATCTTTTAATACGTTGGTTTGTTTAGTTTCTTCAGAGTTTAAATAAATGTTATTTTGAAATTATTACTATAAATAGGTATTGTTGCATTATAAATCATAATATTTTTAAATTCCTTGGTCTTACCTGTTATTCTTCCGTATCGTGTGCATTTTCACACGGGCATTTTCCTAGTGTCCGGGTGTCCGGGCTCCGTTAGGCATTGTATGTTATGGCATTAGGCATTGAATATTTGGCGTATTTTGCAAATATTCGCCTAATTTGTAAAAATATACCCTATGTTTATTGAAATAAAGTCGATTTACTATTATCCAATAAAGTTATTATTTGAACAAATATGCCAAGTGAAGTGCCACCTTTATGTGGCTGCACAATCGTATAGCGAACCATCGTTAAAATTATAGCCTTATTTTCTATGAAATACTTATATTCAAAAAACAATAATGATTTCTTCTCATAATGCCCACCCCATAATGACTTACGGGGCCGAAATGTGGACATTCACCATGAGTCGCAATTAAGTCATTCGCCAGAGAACTGAAGTACGATAGTACTAATACTTATACTGTGACTGAAGTCACCGACATTGCGCGTCGAATTAGCACTCTGTAGTGGAAGTGGGCAAGCCACGTCAGCAGACGGACAGACGGTAGATGAAGCAGATACACTCTAGAGTGGAGACTGCGTTTGGGTAAGCGTAGTGTGGGACGCCCGCACGATGGACCGACGATTTGAAGAAGGTGGCTGGTAGCAGATGGATGCGGGCTGCCCAAGACCGGGTTGATTGGCGATCTCTGGAGGAGGTCTACGTTCAACAATGGACGGCAATAGGCTGATAGGATGATGATGAATAAATTATGCCAAATGTGTTTTATTTCTATCCATCAATAACAGTTCAACAGTTGTACTTACATCCAACCAAATCCTCTAGATACAAAGTCAATACGTTTGTGTGTCATTTCACTGTCTTATTAGTTTCAATATTAGAATAAATGCGATCTTTCGAGTAAATCTCCATTAGTTTACCTAATGTGTACAATTGTTGCTTGTTTTTCATACAAACTTTAAAAAAAATGTCAAAATTAAAACAACAGTGTAGGTATTCATCCGATTACAATTTATTGTTTTTTATGAAAATACTGTTGACATTCTCTGAACAATTCATTTTTATTAACACATTCTTGAGTATGTAGGTAAATCGGGCATTCCTGTAAAAAGTTAAAATAGTTACGTCTTTGATACCTACTGAACTTAATGAAAAAATGTTAAGTTTTGATTTCGGTACTAGGTGTTATTTGGTTATCTTTGACTGCAAGCATTTAAATATAATATTTTGAAAACATTTTGTTTTTCACTAGACACCTTACCCAGAGTGGTTGGTTTAAAAAAATAAAATGTAACGCAAAAATCTTACGCAACGCTATTTTCTGCAAAATTACACAAGCTGCGTTAAGGAACTTCTTTCTAAAAAAATGTGTTTACGAGTTGAATCATAACCAATACGTAAGTTTGAAAAAAACAACTGCAATAAAATGAATCATTATTTTGAAAAAAAAAATTGACTTCGGTATAAATAACTCAAGCTCAGTTCAATAGTGGTTTATGTTGGAAAAAGACCACAATTTTGCCACGCACACACATTTACTATGATTGATTAATTATGAAATGCTAAAGCTTTTTCAGTGACAGTCAATTTAAACACTTACCACGCTTATATAATATCTGATACAGGATTGGAAATTGAAGACTGTGCAAGTGTGCAAAGGGAGCGAGAGTTGAAAATCTTGTTTGCAAAAGACTTTAGCCTCAACCATGGCCTTGGCAAATATCGGGTTCAGTGATACCCATTGATCAAGATGGACATAGTATTTATCGAGATCTAAGTTCGCTCTTGGAGTTAAGAGGCTGTACTTTTTGAGGACACAACGCCAATGAGAACACTGAAAAGTAATGCTTCATTAATCACTATTTTATCCTCAGATTTTGAAACAAAAGGCAGATAGACAGCGCGGAACACTGAGACTGAAGCCACCTGCGAAAAGCGAATACCTGTCATCTCGTGATTTTATTCGCCTTTGAATTTCTATTTGTATTTTTTATTTTTAACGATGCGGCGCTTCGTGCTGTTCTAAGTCGTGTCGGTACAGGTATTCACTCTTGAATTTGTATTTGCTTTAGTGGTTTCACTCTCAGTGTTCCGCGCGGTCTATCTACCTTTTGTTTCATAATCTGAGCTTTTGTCAAATAACTAACATTATTGTAGAGAAGTAATTGGAGTTATAAATTTAAACTTTATAATAATGATGGGAAGACGTCGGACCTATGTTGCGATACCTGAACTTACTCACGTTAAGTGATAACGTTCTAATAGACAATAGTATAGTTGAATTATTCTAGTCATTTCTGTTCTCAGGATCGAATATAATAACTGTTAAACATCTTAGATGACCACTACCAGGCGTGATACAACGACCAGACAATATTGATCACAGCATTGTTTTCCATTTTACTTACGTAGAATTCTATAGTTTCTATCATTTTCGTTGGTATAATTCGTCTCATACTATAAAAAAATATTCAATAACACTTACATTAGAATCCCGTCTAAAGTCAGTTTCATTATTCGCGTCTACAAAGAAATCCACATTTACAGCTGCCCCACATTCTTTAGCATCCTCTTGAGTGAAGAACGGAGGGAACACACAGCAAACACGATACTAAAAATGGAAAGAAACATTAAAGAAAACCACTTATTTTATGGGATTTTTTAAATTAAATTAGTTACCATGTAGCTTTTTTACCTCGACAATGCAAAGAAACAAAAATAGTCTATTCTATTTAAATTAGGTGTGTAATTAAAGAACTAAAATAAGCGAAATCTAGTTTAATTCAATTGAACAGAAAAATAGCGAGCGCCTTCACTAAAACACCGAGCAGCCAGTCTCTACTAACCGTCGCGATAGTTCCGTTTGGTTAAGCTAGATGGCAGTGAATTAAAGAAAAAGTTTTGCTATCAATAAACGGCAAGATAAGTAAATAAACCTATGTTGTATCATCTTGTTGTAGTACAAAAAAGTGTGACATGCACGAAGTAATACTTAATTCATGGTTGTATGTCTTTAAAAAATTAGAGTTTCTTATTTTTTTGAGTTAGCATTAGATTATCACTTGGTTTTCACGTTCTCACAAAATGCTGTTTAAAATTAGATATAGATAGAATAGTAATATTTAAAATTAGATAATAGAATACTTAACTTACGTTCGTATATAAACAAATAATGAATAAGTATCTGATTTTTTTAACTTACCATGGTTTGTGCATTGTCAATACATTTGTGTTCAAGGAGTTTTTCTGGTTGACATTCCCGTAATACCTATTATAAGAGAAAAAAATATTGGGGAGTTAAGGAGGTTTCGGTCTTTAACAACAAACTTTTCATCTTAAAATAATCTTATACTATAAAAAAAAAATTAAAACAGAATTCTCTCAATCGAATTTCGCTCACAGCGGTCAACCTCAGTGGGGACTAGAAAAGTAAGCAGGAGATAAGAAACGGCAGTCCAACAAGGGCCTGTAGACAAAATCCCTTTTCTGTTAGCGTTAACGCCAACGGAAAAATCAAATTGTATGCAGTTGACATATTTGCAACACGTGACATCGCGTGAGCAAACGTCAACTCCATACAATTATATTTTCCGTTGGCGTTAACGCTAACAGAAAAAGGATTTTCTCTACAGGCCAAGACTGGAAAGACATTAACCGCAGGACCATCGGCTTGACGTGCTTTTCGAGGCACGGGTATTATCACACCACCGACTTTCTAAATCTTCTTATCATCATCTGCCTGGCCTTTCCTCAACCTATACTGGGGTCGACTTCCAGTCTAACCGGATGCTGCTGAATACCAGTGTTTTACATGGAGCGACTGCCTATCGGACCTCCACAACCCCGTAACTGGGTACCACGATACCCTTTGGTAAGACTGGTTGTCAGAGTTTCTGGCTTCTGACTACCCATAACGACTGCCAAAGATTTACAAATGACAGCTGGGACCTACGGCGTGCTTTCCGAGGCACGGAGGGAACTCGGTATGAAAGGGATGGTCACCCATCCACAGACCGACTGCGGCTAACGTAGCTTAACCTTTGCCCGATCGATCTGTACGGCTTTAACTTAGCCACGAGCTCTAAATCCGGACTGCTACTGAGAATTTTTTAATAGAAAATCCCAATACCCCATGAACCCATGGACCAACGCGGCAGTCAATATTTCGTTATAATAATAAACCTAACTAATATTATAAATGCGAAAGTAAGCTTGTTTGTAACCTTTTTACACCTAAACCACTGAACCGATCATCCTAAAATTTGCTTATACATTGTCAGGTTCATTCCAAAAAAAAGTACTGTAGGTTCCCGAGGAAAACAATAGTAGAAGGCGACACTTGTCTTTAAAATTCATGATTGAATTATATTATTACAAGCAGAGTACAAACCCAATTATTGTCAAATTCTAAACAAACGCGAGCGAAACCACGGGCAAAAGTTAGTAACATCATAATGCTGCAAAGTTTTAGGTTTGAACGCGCTAATATTCGAAATTGTTGGTCATCTGGTAAGCTATGTATCTCTTTGAGTGTTATCCATATTAATATTATAAATACTAAAGTAACTCTGTCTTTTACGTTTTCACGACAAAACGGCTGAACCGATTTTGATGGAATTTGGCATGAAGATAGCAACTCTGGGGAAGAACAACTTTTTAATCAACGGTTATCCGCAATATCCGACATTCACGCGGACGAAGTCGCGGGCAAAAGCTAGTACCTAGTCTATATTTTAGTAACAAAACAATAGGAATCCATGAGAAACTTCACTACGTTTTTAAAATCTGGTACTTACATAAATGACAAACACTGTTATAGCCACTGCCTTCATTTTTTCCTCTAGTAAATACTTTAAATACTATTAAAAAGTTGAGGAGAGTGTTGAAAACTATTGCAAATAGTAACTATTTTTTTAAGTAAACGTTCAGCTTCGCGTAGCTAATAAGGAGGAAACAGTTAAATATATGATTGAGACATTACATGATACTCCTTTTTATACGTTGGTTTGTTTAGTTTTTTCAGTGTTTAAGTAATAGAAGAAGGTTGTTTTAAAATTACTACAATAGAAATAGTTAAGCGTTGCATTTACATAAATCATAATATTTAAAAAAGTCCTTGGTTTTACCTATAATCCTTCCATCTTAACATTACACTAGGAAAACGCCTCTACGCGCTGGCATCGCTTGTGATGTGGCTGCATAATCACATAGGGACCTATCGTTAAAAGTAAAACCATATTTTCTATGAAAATATTAAAAAAAAAACAATTATACTTCTTCTTGAGTTCCATCAAAACGAGCCATCCCTCAATCTCTCAATAATTAAATTGATTAGATTAAACTAAATTAATATTCCAAATGAGCTATATTACTCTCCAACAATGACAGAACACAAACATACAAAAAAATCCAAAACTAATTACGTCTGTGTGTGTTTTGAAGGTTTATAACCAGCATGTGTTGCCAGTGATGACATGTGGCGCAGAAACGTTATCCTTAAATGCTGGCCTTCTAGAGAACCTCAGAGTCACGCAGCGAGCCATGGCATGAAGAGAGCTATACTCGAAGTTTCTTTGCGCGAAAAAATCCGGGTTGAGGAAATTCGCGAAGAACTACGGTCACCGACATAGCTCTCTGAATATGCAAGTTGAAGTGGCAACGGGCAGGCTACATAGCTCGAAGAATCGATAACCGATGGGGAAGAAAGGTTCTCGAGTGGCGACCACGAATCGGAAGGCATCGCGGGTTGTCTTCCTACCAGATGGATGACGACATCGTCAAGGTCGCGGGTAAACGGTGGATGTAAGCGGCAGGTTGCCACTCGTTGTGGCGTTCTATGGGGGAGGCCTTTGTTCAACAGTGGACATCTTCCGGTTGGTGATGATGATGATGATGGCGTTTCACTGTCTTATTAGTTCCAAGATTAGATTCAGTGGCATGTTTTGAGTAGGTGTTCATTTAATTTACCTTTTACGTCACCCACTTTTCAGGAATATTTAGAAAATAAAACAATTGTGTATTTGATTAAAATTTATTATTTTTTATGATAATACTGTTTACATTCTCTGAGGAATTCCTTTTTCTCATTACATTCTGGGGTTTGTATGGAAATTGGACATTCCTGTAAAAAATAAAAATAGTTACATATAGTAATATATAGTACCATTTAACGCCTACTGGAACTGTAGCTATAACTAATTTTTGGTTTGTTTTTATTTTTGTCAACAATCATGTACCTTTATACGATTTTGTCAATAATAATTTGAAACTTAAATTCCATCGTATACCTAACCCAGAAATTAAAGTTTATTTTAGTCCGCTTTAGTTTCATAACTCACTGTTAATTTGAAAGTTAGTTTATGACAAATAATTATACCTACGTGATGACAGTAAGCACTCAACTCAAACTCAAAATTATTCATTTTAAATAAAGCATTTACAGGTACTTTTGAATTGCCAAAGTCAGTCAGACAGAAAGTTGAAGCTAGTTGCTCGTTCCAAACAGTAGGTTTCTATGGAGAAGAACGAGCAAGAAACTCTATGAACACTCTTTTAAAAATAATAATGTGTTAAAAATTTTGGTTACATCATTAATATTGAATCTAGGGTACAATGTGAGAACAATGTGACAATTAAGTCGTGTACGTTCCAAGAGGCAACTTTAACATTTACTCTTCATTAATGGCTTGCTTAGTACCTGGGCGACCGAGCTCGGCTCGGTATTTCTTTTTTGTAAATCGTGTTTTTTAATAGTGAAACCTAGCTAGATCGATTTGTCGCCCCCAAAACCCCTTGCATACTATAACTTTAATGAAAATCGTTGGAGCACTTTCCGAGATTCAGATTATATATATATACAAAAATTGCTCGTTTAAAGGTATTAGGAAGATGTAAGAGAAACGCCACAGTTTCACCAGCACCACGTAGGTACTGGAGACTTTTCGGCAACAGTCAAAAACACTTACCACAACAACATAATTTCTGATGCATGATTGGAAATTATAGACTTCACAAGTATGCAATGGGAAAGAAGATCGGAATTCGTCCTTGCAGAAAACTTTAGCCTCAACAATGGCGTCAGCAAACCTCGGATTTAGTGATACCCATAGATCAAGATGTGCAAAGTATTTATCGAGATCTAAGTAGGTGTTTTCATCTAAGAGGCCGTATTTAGAGAGGACACAGAGCCAATGGGAACACTGAAAAAGAAATGTTCTGTTAATCACTGTTTTTTTTTTCAAAGTACTCTAACACGTCATTTTTTTGATGGAGTTATTATTTTAATAATTTTAACTTAATAATTTCGATAAGAAGGCAACGGGTATTGATGTTGCGATTATCGAACGGTCCTATACCTATACTATTAATAATAAATAAAGTCTATGGAAACTTTCGCCAAGCGACTGGATCAAAGGTTTGATTCAGAAAGCGGTACTCCTGGACATATCGCGCCGCCAAAGCCTTGCACTCCCTCTGCCCTCGTCAACCTTCCTGTCACTAGTTACTATCCAAAGTTACTAATGTTATTAGACGTTAGTTTAGTTGGATAGGTCTGGTCATCTTTGCTCTCAGGATTGTTTATGACAATTCTTAAATGTCATAGACGTCCACTACAATCCAGCCAAGGTTTGCAGTGGACGTTTATGACATTTCCTTTGTGTATTCAATTCAATGACCAGTTGATTGATCATAGTTTTGGTATTATTACATTTCACTTTTGACTTCGGCAGAATTGTTGACGTCAGCATTATGTATAAAATGTAGGTAGAATAGAATAGATCAAAGTTCACAGGGTGCTGTTGCTAACAACATACAATTCTGTTGACAAAACCATAGTTTTTTAGGTATAATCTGTCTCGAACAACAGCGCTGGGAGTGTCGTCTTAACAAAATATTCTAAAACACTTACATCTCTAGTCGTCCTTCTATAGCCGGACACATTATTCTTATCATCATAGAAATTCAAACTTATAGCTGCTCCACAATCTTTAGCAACCTCTCGAGTGAAGAACGGAGGGAACACACAGCAAATTCGATACTAAAAATGTAAAATATGGTGTCAAGTAACTTTTTTTCCTCGACAATGTGAAGAATAAAAAGTAGTTAGTAGGTAATATGTTTAAATAGGTACAGTGTGTAGGAAACTAAAATAAGCAAAACCTAGTTTATTTGTAATTCATCAAATTAAAACCAGCGCCTGCACTAAAACCACAAAGTACGTAAGGCTGCGGTAATCTCCATATTCTGTGCCAAAACGCTGCAAGTTTGTAGTAAGTTGATAGTTCTGATTGATTTCGCTAGATGGCAGTGAATCGAAAGCTATCAATAAATTGTATTGATAGCAAAATTGTTTTTGCTTCACTGCCGTCTCGCGAAGCCAATATCCAAGTGAACAACAAAAACAAAACTAATTATTTTTAAAAGATATGCAATACATTATAGTTGCATACATGTACATAAACAATAGAAGCTGGAGAAAACAGAAAAATGGAAGTAAGGAAAAAATTTGTTTGTAACAAAATGTATTGCATATCTTTTAAAAATTTGATAATTTTTAGTTAGCATGAGACTATCACTTGGTTTTCACCTCCTTACTGAAATAAGTGTTGTTTAAAGTAATACACGTCTAAAACAGTATGCACATGTAAATTCATGTAAATCATGTAACGTTAAAAAGTAAGGGAATTAACCCGGCGAGGAGGTGGAGGGTCATTTAGACCCTGTCAATTTTTAATAGTTTTTTTTCTTCCGATCGTAGAGTTTTGAGCGTCTCAGTAGCTGTCGCTAAGAGACCCGCGCGCGCCCCATGCACCAATACTCAGTCGACAGCATAGAGTATAGTAATATAGATTGGGAATAGAGAACCCCCTTCGGTTTTTTTCTGCAACCTTCGAACGATATTTGAAGCGCCATCTGCTATCGTCTGCGTAAACCTATCGTCTGCATGTGTAGGTATATACCTACCTCACTCACACTTATACACCAGTATACTGCATAGATATTCTATTTAAACATTATTGGTATTCGAACATGCCTACAAAGTACTTTACAAAATGTTGTTCATCTGTAGCAAATAATTATTTATTAAAATATGGAAATACAACACAGATTTCTACAACGGAACAGAACATTATTTATAATATTATGTACATTTGGAAAGTACTTAGTACGCAACCTGAAATGAAATAAAAATCTTATTTATTTATGTTTTATTGAAATATATTTTTCAACACAATAACAGCGTTTATTTCGCAAATATCACAAAACTAAAGCGCCTTTATCGCAAATAATACTAAATAATAGCGTCTTTTCGCAAGTTAGGTTAACTCATGAAACAAAGGAGCAAAGCTCAACTCACTCACTAATTCACCGAAAACACCTCACAGGGGATGAGTAAAAACACATAAACTGGACGAAAACAACTACAAAACGCAAATTTAAGGCCATTGTAAAAATTCAAATAATCAAATTCAAAAAATTCATTGAGTGTTGTCATCATTATTGCCAGACCAAAAAAAATATTATATAACAAATTAAAAACCTTTGATGGTTAAATTATATTATTTTTATTTATTAAAATGTTGATAGTTGATACTCATCACTAATATATTAAAATAATTTATAGATTTCCATTATTCTAATGATATTTGTTTGAAATTGATTTTTTGATGAAAGAACCATCTAATGTCCAATAAATGTACTAAATATTTTGGCCGACGATAGCAGATGGCGCTTTTCTAAAAGTTTTTACTGAAATCTGGTGCATGCGAAATACGTGCACAAAGCCCAGAAGGGTAAATATGACCATACCATAACCGCGTCGTAACATTTTTTTGCAATCTTTCAAAAATATCTTTACCCTGTATGATTATATTTTCAGGTATTTTCGTTCAAAATGAATGTTTGCAGCAAATGTTTGTGACGCGTTCGTCACAAACATTAGCATTTACTCTACATAATACTTATTAATCTTGGTTCTGAAATAAAAAAATAACCATTATTTCAGGGTCGAGGGGGTCAAAAAGGGGTCTTTTTGACCCCCTCGACAACCACCACGTAACTCTTTTCGCCACATCCTCGCCAGGTATAATATAATATAATATGTATTTTGTTTTTTTCTTGACTTACCAGCATGTCTGCATTGGCCGTACACTTATGTATTGTAAATTCAAATCCTTGTTGTTGACATTCCCGTAACACCTACCAGTGGGGGAAAATAAATAGAGAGGTAGAGGGTCTTAGTTATTAAATATAAGACGAATATTTTTATTTAACGCTATCGTTATTTCAATGTTAGTATGTACGAAGCTTTGTTATTTCATATAAATACAAAACAATGTAATTTTCTTGCCATTTTCATTAAAAAATATCACTAAAATGCAGTTATTTTAACAATATAACCTAATAAATATGGATAATTGGCCGCTTTTTGTCTAATGCTAAATTCATACTAATATTATAAAGAATTAAGATTTGTTTGTGTAGGTAGGGGTAAACTCTAAAACTAGGTACTAATACGATTTCAAAAATTATTTCACCAATAGGAAGATACCCTATCCCTGAGTACTATAAGGCATTTGGCATTATAAAAAGATTAGAGATCCTTAGGAAAATTGAAGCAGGTAAAGTACTACTGGAGTATAAATTTTCAGATAAAAATAATACTTACATAAATGACAAAAGCTGTTAAAACCACCGCTTTCATTGGTACCACTTATACTTTTAATACCACAATCAAAAATCTTTTCTATAACTTTAAGACTTATAAAAAATATTGCAAATAAGCAGTATATTAATTTTTAAGAAAACTTTATGCCTTCTCGTGGTGTTCCGGGAGGAAGCAGTCAGGTATACTGTTGGTACTAACTGCTTTCATTAAAAAGCATCCACGTAAACTTAACGTTGGATGTTTACGTAGTGTTTAAGTAATAGCAGATTGTTTTGAAATTACTACAACAGACATAGTTTCATGTTGCATTGTTAATCATAATATTTGGAAATTTCTCCTATAATCCTATAATCAAATTTTTTTTTTCTCTGTGTGTACTTTCAATCAGTCGTAGACTATAAACAAAGGAGATGGTGTTATAATTAACACAAATACCTAAAGAGGAGACGCTATGCTATCTAAGGAGCTATGGGCTGTCAAAGTATGCAAAGTATTCATTTAGTTAAATTCATTAAAGTAGGTAGTTTATTTCTATTATTATTTCGTTAAGTGTATATCGGTATTTATTCTTAGTTGAATAACGTTAACAGCTTCTATAGCGTCGTTGGTAAATAATACAATCGACAGCATGACTATTTTGGCAAAGCTGCGAAAATCCCAAGCCTTTTTTGACAACATACAAACTCATGGATTAGGATATTGCAACTTGGGAACGTTTAAAAAGATAGTTCTAGGGAATTCTTGTGCACACGTATCGATTACGTTAAGATTTTGTGTTTTTGGTCCGTATATTTTGGACCATGTCCTTTTGAAGCATTTGTGACGCGATACTAGCGTCTTTATTCCTAGTTAAAATGGCGGTATCATCAGCGTAGGTGGGATATCAGTTAATTCGACTAAAACTGTATTAGTTGTGTTTACTTACCCAAAAACGTGTACTACCCTACCGAATACCTAAAATGTTTAACACCAAGCTCCAGCTGGCCAACGAAGTAAAATATTTTGGGGTCATCTTAAACAGTTAGTTAAACTGTAGCAACTACCTAGACAACAAAATAAACAGGGCCTGCATCACCTTTTGGCAATGCAGGAAAATGGTAGGTAAGAAGTGGGGCCTGTGTCCTGAAAAAATACTATGCCTGTACAGCGCGGTAATCCGCCCCATGATTGCTTATGGGTCGGTGGTATAGTGGCTGAGAACCAACCAAGCCAATCACAGTTTTAAATGCACTTCAGCGTATGCATATGGACCACTCCGACGGCATCACTGGAAGCCATGCCTTAGCTACCGCCGCTTCACCTTTTCACACAACAGGTAGCGGCGATGGCAGCATAACGCGGTGTATTGAGTGCTATTCTTGCTCAATACACCGCGCACTCAATACACCGCGTTACTCAGTCATTACTCTGTAACGCGGTGTGTTGAGTGCTACTCTCTAGCTAGCTAGCTAGCTTCTGATAACTACGGCTATTAAAGATAGAATACAAAAGCAATTTAATTTTGTAAAATAAATACATATTCCTGTAGGAAATGTGGACTGTAATTTGTTTAATTCTGATGGTAGATAGGGTGGTAGGCGTGGTAGGCGTGGTGGCGATATCGGCAAATATGAAATACACGTTTTTATCACTTCACAACTTTAATTAACTTTTAACACACGGAAACACATCTGACTTGCAGTTTATAAATTTCGAAAGAGAGAGAGAGAGAGAGAGCTATACATTATATGAAATAGTGAAGGGAACAATGTAATGTTACCAATTTATAAATAAAATAGCTACCTTTATTTTGGTTTAAATATATTATGTTTTTGTTGGTGTTTCCAACAATTCCAACTGAACGAAGATCAGCGTTGTAAGGTTCTTCGCCACACAGAGCTGCGGAGCTTCACGGATGGATCCAAAACAGGTACCGGCACGGGGGCCGGGGTCACAGGTGTACATTCAGCATCACCTCTGGATGCCTACAAAACAGCGTTCCAGGCCAAATGCATGAGCAGTTGCCCGTGCATACGGATATCCCTGACATCCTCAGCTATACTAAACAGGCAGGTAGTAGAATAATCAATTCAAACACTGTCAGACAGCATGGTTATACCGCAAGCTCTGAACAGCTACACGGTCAACTTCGGGCTGATACACGAATGTTACCAGAATTGAACAAGGTGGGTATTCTCAATGTTATTACCATTCAATGGATCAAAGGAACCAGCGAGTTGCGTGGTAACGAAGCGGATGAGCTCGCTAGATGGGGTCGTGCACAGGCGCGGTAGTTTCAGAAAATATAGTGCCACTCCTTTCCGGATATCTACGCACTATGATAAGAAAACGTACCTACCAAGGATCTACACTAAATACTTTGGAACGAACTAGGTGAATGCAGTGAGGTCAAGAAGGCACTTTCTGCGATTGATGGCCGCTTGACGAGGCAGGCCCTCTGACTGTCCAAACAACAGCTACCATAATTGACCATGGGTCCTTCAATAAACACCTCTTTGTCATAGGAGTTATAGACAGCCCACGGTGCAGAGCCTGCATAGGGACAGACGAAACAGCAGCTCATGAGCTTCTGAACTGCCATAAGGTCGTTTCATACAGGGCAAAGTACTTCGGTAACTCGGATTACCTACGGGAGATCACCAGCAATGTCCAGGCCCTGCTGACCTTTCTTGATGAGCTGTGGTGGAAAAATTGATTTACTCCCCATCTGTTACGCAAAATATGCGCTGAGACTTAGAGTTGCGGACACCAGCCCGTTATATCATACCGTACCATATTAGCAGCAGCAAAAATGTTAAGCTTAGAACAGATGTTAAATTAATCAGTGACAAATTCCAAAATTATTACAATTAATAATTACTTTGGAAAATGGAAGACATTTTGACGTGGGTTGGACGTGGAACGTGGTGCAAAACTACCTCATTTAGTAGAAGTAAAGTAAAAAAAGTTTTTCCAAAAAAAAGAAAACCGCCTTCAAAAACTAAAAAGTGATAAATAACTTTAGCACAGAACACACATTACTTTACTTTCGGAAGTCGGTGGCGGTGGCTTTGTGTTTGTTGTTTCGTATTTTATTTTTTTTCTTTTTAGTGTTGCCTTAACATCCAAATCCATTAAGAAACGGCAACACACTTAAAAGAGATAGTGAGTCCTCTAGTGATTGAAGAAACTAAAACGTCGTATAAGTTTTTTTGGGAATTTGTTGATTTTCTCAAAAAGGGCAGTACCAATTTTGATAAAATTTATATGGGACCTTTTCGAACAAAAAAAGAATTTTGCAAATCCGTCTATATATGACAAAGTTATGCCCGAACATACATAAAAAAATAAAAAATAATATAAACATTCGAATTGATAACCTCCTCCTTTTTGAAGTCGGTTAAAAAAAATACAAAGTTTTGTATGAAATGCAGTTATTGGGTATTAGATTGGAAATTGTAACATAGGGATATTTTATAAGTATTCGAGGCGATGCTATCGCAACAATTAGTTCGTTTACGAAAGAAAACAGCTGGTACCTTATGACAATAAGATTTTATTCAAATGCAGTAATAGAACTACAATATGTAGTGACAAGCTATTATCGCCAAATTGTTTTATAATAAATACCATAATATTATACAAATAAAAAGCAAAATTTTATTACTACCCATGTGATTTGGTTTGTTACTATTTTATTTTGATTTTGTAAATATTTTTAAATAGTTCAAGTGGCAAGTTAATATTTAAATTGATTGATAGATTAACAAAAATAATTGAGTTTCAAGATTATTAATAAAGTCATTGTTAATGTGCTTATAATTTAATATTTTAATTAATAAATATGACGATTTGTAGTTATACTAAGTGCAAGGACTTCATATTTTAATATCAATACTTAATACAATGCTATAATACAAAATTAGATTCCAGTTTTTTATTGCCATTTACTCTGGTTTATTATAATATGGTCTGCACCTATCCATGTGGAATTGTAGATCTTCGCATTCTTTGAAAGGTTGCGGGTTACAGTTCTGAAAAAAAAAATTAAGTCACCTACTGACCACAATTTTATCCAGATTATAGGCTATAAGCAGGTAAGGGGTGTGATTCTGTAAGACCTCATTCTAAACTTTGAATCTTAATCCGCTGTGAGTTTCTTGATTGGCATTCAAAAAAATCGGTTGATAATTCGAATTTACACTAGCGTCACCCTTGCGAGCGTGTCAGCGAGTTGAACTAAATTGACAGGGAGATTTTGACAGATAAAGTATGAGATGACGTAAGAAGTGGCATTCTGTAAGATAACTTCCCCGTCACTTCGACGCTCACTTCGCACTCGAACCCGATTCAAAGTGTCAAATATATCAAGGTCATTTTGAACCTTTTGCGAAGTGAGAGTGAATAGCGATGTGAGATGCGAGTTGTTGTTTGAATTTTACTGAATTGACCTAAAGATCATTCATGTTTCCCGCACATTTTATCGTATTATCAACAGCAATGGATAAAGAGAAAAACGAATTGGAAATTCACATTTAGGGGTACTTAGCACTTACTAAAGCTCTTAATAATACCAACCTATTATTGACCCACTGCAGGGCAAAGGCTTCATCTCGTACTGATAGCTCGAGCATTGATCACCACGGTTGCCCATTGCGGGTTGGCGATTTTAGACTTATATTCAATATATATCAAGGCATAAAGGTCAAGACTTATATTAATATCATGTGAACACTATGTATCTGTGTACATATAACTTAGTCTATCATTCCTTAATCTGTGATACTTTGTACACACTTTAAAATACCTAGTGTTTTTATGCAAGGTTTATCGTATTCACGTATAATTATATAATTCCTGTAAATGCAAATATTGTTAACATCGTTTTTAAAAGAGTAAGTATGGAGTTTCTTGCCCATTCTTCTCCATACAAAACTACCTTTTGGAATGGGCACCTAGAATAATTTTTATTTCTCATTCGACGTTCAAAAGTGCCTTATAATGGTCTATTTGAAATAAATGATATGACTTTGACTTTGAATATAAGACATTAAGTCCGCCTTTGTACCTTTGTGCATGAAGTGTAAATAAATAAATATCCAGGTTTCCTTCACAAATATTCAGGATTAATTTAGAAAGTAAGGTACAGACGCCAGCACATCAAACTATACCAAACTGTCAAATGTTCCCAATTGAATATGAACCTTATAATTTTGTAATAAAGTTGAAAATCTATCAAAGAAATTTGACAGATTGTAGTAGCTTGATGTGCTGGCCTCTGTACATATGAATTCACATTGGTACTTGAGCGGTATCAAACGCGTAACCTCATGCACAAGAACGGTCGCCTTAACCAGTGGGCCATCACGACCTTATTACCCCTCTAAGACTTCAGTGCCGAAAGTACTTAGGTGAGAATAAAAAGAAGGTAGGTACCAATTGAAATATCTCCAATAAAATTTAAAAAAACATGCGGTTTGTGGACTGTAATAGTGTGTAATAAATTGTCTATGAAAACGAATGTCTTTTTTTTCTGTTAAAATCTTGATAATATTATAAATCTTACCCACAATAGGCGAGTGTTCAAGCAAACGTATATTCTATCTTGAACACATACTTTTGACGATAAGCCAATACCCATAGCCTTATCTTCCTCATCTGCACACATCTCTTTTGCTTCCAAAATAGTGTCATAAAAATCTGGGTTGGCGACTGCCCATTGGTCTATGTAATTCCGCAATGTTTCGTAATCAACGCTATAGTTTGCCCTTAATAAGTCGGCATTTGCCATCAGACATAAACCGTCCCGGCAAAACGGCAAAATCTATAAAAAAAAACTCTTTTTACCGTGGAATCATTTTATGTAATGGTTTAAGACTAAACAAAACCATAATGGACTCAGACAATTGCCCTGAGGTATACCACGTTCGATCCTTAGTGATTCGTTATTCTCCCGAATCTGCTGACATCCAGGGTAGCGCAGAGTCGTTCACCATTACCCCATAAACGACATCAAGAAGGTGCGCAGAGTTCTATCTACTTTATACAATTCTGACACCCTCATGAGGCATGTATCACAGAATCATAGGCTTTCTTATAATCTATAAGATGGATCTAAAAGTAAATAGCATGGTTTGAATCACTGCGAATTTGAAGCAAGCTAAAATTCTCTATCTATTTGGGCTCGTATCTCTTCTTGTTCGTAGAATGAAATAGAATAGACTTTCATTTTGCAAATATGGGTAATATACAATAGTTATGTTACATAAAAGTTCTGCCATATTTTACCATTCGTCATAATTCTTATTACATATAATATATTCTTATTACAATTACTTAAAACAATCAACAAAAATAAAAAAAAATATATAATAATAGATATCAATTAATAAATTATCATTACAATTTTATTATCATTCAATATGTCAATAAATTATAAATAAATTATCATTATCACCACAATTAAATTATCGTTTAATAAATTTCTATCAGAAAATCAGTTAGTTTGTAGTACGTTTTATCTGTCCAAAATTACGTAGTCTACTCATAAACTGCACTGTACTGAAATCTTTTGAACCACTTGGTAATTTATTGTAAATAATTGGGGCCATGCAATAAACACTGTTGCGCATCAAAGCGGTTTGCCATGATACTTGACATAGTTTGTTATTATCACGCCTATTTCTTGAGAATATGTCAGCTAGACTATACCCTCTTCACAATAAGATTAGACATTTACACAAACTTTTTTTTGCAGTCCGTTCAACCGATTTTGACTTATATTGCGTTGGTAGCATGACAAATGGCAACTGCAGTAAACAGTTGTTATTGTAACCACTTTTTTGCCTCTAATGTCATCCTTATGCCTACGGAATAGAAGTCAAAATCGGTTGAAGGGACTGTAAAAAAAGGTTTGTGTTTATGTCTAATCTTATTGTGAACGGGGTATAGGTGTCAGTAGCTTGTTGGCTAGGTAGCTGGGCTAGTTTATAATACTTAGCAATAAAACGGTCGCAACGAACATCTTCTATTGGTAGTAATACTTACGGTTTTAGGACCTTTGGGTCTAACTGGATCTCCGGAGCTATTTTCTGGCGGTTTCTCAAACCCACAGCTTTCCATAACTTCGTCGGAATATAGATTTGGTATTGGACAACATTTATCCAAGTCTAACTGTAATAAACGTAGTGTGAATATTTTAGTTTATTTATCAAGACACTTTTTGGGTTTTAATTGTTGTAAATTTTTACCTGTCGTTGAGAGACTCACAAACAATGAAATCAGTTTCATTGTAGGATGTTGCGACTCTTTTTACACATACCGAATTGGACTTTTCCTACGATTCCTTATACTGCCATTAAATAGCTTAACTACTCTAGCCATAGCAGTTTTTTCTAGACCACTAATGAACAAAAAGCTCTCCTAAAAGTGAGCTTAAAAATAATGTAAGGGGCACATCAAGTGACAACTGTCACTTCTTGCACTTTCCATTTAACATATTTGAATATAGAAAAAAGTAAACTACATGACGTGGTAGGTTCCAACAGGATCGCGGAATGTTCTTGAGATATGAATAATACGGTTTTCGATGCACTTTTCCAAATTGACGTCCAAATATCACCTGTAAAACGTTACTTTGTTTAGTAAACCATGTTTTTACAGTAGATTTGAATGGCTTCAATTTAATAACTTTTTTAGGATCAGGTCTTAACACAAAACAAAGATTTCACAATCTATGACTCAAAACTCTGTAAGGCACACATCAGGGTAGATTAAAAACTATAAATTCAGGATATCTTTTTTTTGTGTTCGTCCTACCTGGATAACAGCAGCCAACACGAAACAACTGCGGAATCTTATCATCGTGCTGCTTTGAAGTGCTGTGAAGACATGACGGACACACTAGCTGTTATATATCAAGTGATTACGGCTTTGTTTACACTAAATTTATACTGTGTTATTGTGTAACATAGACTGAAAATCACCGTGAACATAATTCTTCGTTTGATTAAACGTTAGGTTATGATTCGGCTACATCCGTTACGTTCTGTTATTGTATATTCGCAAACAGAAGTGGACACCCATGTCAGGTGAAACAAAGTGACATCAAAAATATAATTTATAGAATAAACTGGTGAGTGAAGTAGTAAAACTGAACAGTGTATTTATTACTACAAGTTTTATTTTAATTACTACTCCAGTTGTATTTTTTTTTTGGGCCGAAGGTCATTCCTGTGCTTTTGATACTAATTTCAACCGACTTCAAAAACGGAGGAGGTTATCAATTCGTCTGTATTTTTTTTTTATGTTTGTTACCTGATTTCTTTGGACTGGGTGAACCGATTTTGATGATTCTTTTTTTATTTGAAAGCAAGTGCTTACCGTGTGGTCCCTACATTTACATTAAGTATGTGCGCGATTTGTTACGCGATTTCTCCGGCAAACGTAAACCGATTTTGAAAATTCTTCTTCTTACGGATAGGGTATGCTTCAGGGGTGGATAAATTTTATCGA
The DNA here is from genome assembly GCA_947361185.1 of Charanyca ferruginea. Lineage (NCBI taxonomy): Eukaryota > Metazoa > Arthropoda > Insecta > Lepidoptera > Noctuidae > Charanyca > Charanyca ferruginea. Next base: position 6,562,441 of record OX376068.1, on the reverse strand, counting down.
AATTGATTTAGCACTTTTTGAAAAATCAACAAATACCCAAAAATTTTAGTTTCATCAATCTTTGTAGTAGTTAATTTTCATACTCTTCTTAATAGATTTGGATGAGGAGGTACTAAAAAGCGGACAATAAAAAGCTTTTTACAAAAAAGACAACCGCCTTCAAAAACTAAAAAGTGAAAAATAACTTTAGCACAGAACACACATTGACTTTAGTTTCGGAAGTCGGTGGCAATACAAAACAACAAACAGAACAAAGCCACTGAATTTCGAAACTAAAGTCAATGTGTGTTCTGTGCTAAAGTTATTTTTCACTTTTTAGTTTTTGAAGGCGGTTGTCTTTTTTGTAAAAAGATTTTTTTAGGTTATATGTTAGTTGTAAAAATGTATAGATCTATTTTGTTTTAATCTTATATATCTCATACCACCAACTTTGAAAGTTCAGGCTGTTACCGAGAAATACCTAATGCTACAGCTAGTAACTCCAACCTAGGAATTGGACCTCATACTACTGAGCACAAGCGTTTGCGACCAACAGGTAAAAATACTTTTCTTAATACATTTTTCATACACGTCTGTAATCTGCTGTTGTGACCCAGTCTTTTCGGAGTCAGGTACATCCCTCCATCTACGTCTAGGTATATCAAGATGTTGCCTTGCATAAAGTAGGACTCAATTATTGTTTCTTTGGCCACAGCTCATCTGATATGCGGCAGACATGACTGGTCCAATCCCAGTTTTGTAGGTACTATTTGTAATTTTTGTTATTTGTTTTAGTTTCTTGGTCGTATTCGAATAATGACTAAGGGTTTTTAATTACCCAAATTTCGGGCACGTCAGCTTACCTGTCACATTCCCATAGATTTTTTTATTTATCTGCGTGGTGAAGTACCTACGCGGCGTGACGCATGACATTCGCCCTGCCATGGTCAGGGCGAATGTTATGCGTCACGCCGTAATATGAACCAACCATAATTTTGACCACATTACAATCATTCCAATTGATGGGTAATTGGAATAAATTTAGCACAGTGTAGTAGTTTTTTGCTGTGGTCTTCGAGATTCAAGTACTAATGACTATCTCAAACTCGAGTAATGAGTTCTTAATTCTCTGGTTTTGGTGAAGGATGGATCAGCGATAGGGTTAAATTAATGAATAATGATGATGAGGGACGGCGATCAAATTATTTGAAATTCAAGTCGCTGCTCTTGCATCAAGGTTATTAGTTAGTTTACTAAAGTAAAACAGCTAGCATGTCAGAATAAGATTTTATTGGACCCCTTTAATAAAACTGCATTTTGTAGTGTAAAGCTACTGTGGTTAAATTGTTTTATAATAAATACTCTAAAATCATTAAAAGAAAACGAAATATTTCAATAATTGTAGGGTATTTTTAAATCTGTGGACTACCGCTTTTTCTACATTTTTGCAATGCGATTATTAGTATTAATTTTTATTTGGTTTTTCCATTATTTTCCTTTGGATCCCGGTAATATGGTCTGCACATATCCATATGTTCTCTTAGACGCTGGCATTCCTCGAATGGTTGTACTTTACAGTTCTGAAAAAACAAGACTTTTAAGCAATTTACTTAAAAACATATCTAGATTTAACTACTAGATTTAACTAACAGAAATATCAGAATCTAATGAAACAAACTTTTAACGCATCTACTATATAATAATACTGCGTTTTATAGTGTAAGGAAATTTTAATACACACACCGAAGTGAACGGGAAGAAAAACTCAACTGCTCCATATATTTTTTCGAGTTATACGAATACTAGCTTGTGCTCTCGTCTTTGTCCGTGTGAATGTCGGTTGTGGCGGATGCAGACAAAGTCGCGGATTAAAAGAACTTTTGTTTTTCTTTTTTTTTGTCCCGGAAACCTAACCTACGTAGCTGAATTCAATCACGATTCCAAAGTCACGTGACGCCCTCTATTGTCATAAGAACGTTATTGTTGTTTCGCTCGGGAATAGTATTTTTTTCGGGATGAAAGGTACCCTATATCCGTTTCTGTATACTTAATAACGTGTATGCAAATTTTCAGGATGACCAGTTCAGTGGTTTAAAAAAAAAATTAACAAACAAGCTTTCGTATTTATGATATTAGGAAGGATAATTGTATTGGTCAGTGGTAAGTGGTCAATACAATTATGCTTTAATAATACAATCAATTATTTATAAATGTATTAGTCTTGTCTGAAGTGTGTGCTATATTCCTTTAAAGTACGTCACTCTTGTAAACTAACACCAAGTAGAAATCTTACCCATAATATTTGAGCTTGCAGGCAAACAAATATTCTGTCTGGATCACACAGTTTTGGCGCGTGGCTCATATTCCACGATTCGTCTCTTTCCTTTGCACATAATGGTTTTGCGATCAATATAGCATCAGTAAATTCTGGGTTGGCGGCTGCCCATTTGTAAATGTAAATCCCCAATTTTTCGTAGTCAATGCTTGAATTTGCCATTAGTAAGTTGGAGTTTTTCATCAGACATAAACCGTGCTGGCAAGGGGCCTAAAGAAAGAAGAAAATTAAAATCATGTTTGCATGTCAATTTCTGAGGGTTGTGTTTTTGGGTGTCTCGTATTTCTTTGTACTTATGCTGATGAAAGGTTCTTATCTAAGCCTATGTTTGTTCTGTCTTCAGCTTGATGTGGAGGAGAGTGAAAATGATGTTTTCTTATTGCTCCGCTGTTCTTTTTTCGTTTGACATCCAAGACGTCCCGACGATCACGTGGTCGAGCATTATTGCCTCGGCGTACTTCTGGTGGTCGCACTGTTGATTCTGGCTTTCCGGTGTTGCAGTGATTGGGAATAAATAGTAGCCTAACTGCCCAGTACTAATCAACAATGATTTAAATATTTGCTAAGCAATAGAATATTCCATTGGCAGTTATAGGTACTTACTGGTTTGGGACCTTTGGGCCTAGCTGGAACTTGGGATCCTTTTTCTGCCGGTTTCTCAATCTTACAAAGATCCATAACTTCGTCAGAATATAGATTTGGTCTTGGGCAACATTTGTGTATGTCTATCTGTAATTAGTATAGTGTGAATAATTATTTTCCTTTCAAGTGATTGCCCTTTTGTGTTTTAATTGTTGTAGATTTTTACTTTCTGTTGTTATAAGATTTACATTGCTCCAGTTCAACAACACTGATAAGTATCAGTTTTACTGTAGGATGTTCTTTTGAAACATACTTGACCGATCCATCCTTTATCTTAAACTGCCTTACCAGACATATCCTACCTTATGCTGACATACTCATCACTTTCTCATTACATATCTTCCTCTAGCCATTGCACTGTATTGTAGTCTACTGCTGAACATAAAAACCCTGTATTTAAGAGGCAGATAGTGTGATAACTATCTTTTTACATACACAACCTACACCTCTCACACATCCTTGCATGTCTCATAAATAAAAGTCACATTTGTAATATTCTTATTTAAAGTTTAAAGAATTAGAATTAGAACAAATGAAATAAAAATGAATTAATTAACACTATTAAGATATTTAACAAAACGTCTCCAGTAAAATACTTAAAATATATCAATTGTTAAGGGGGTCTTTTTTTTTGGTTGGTTTTGAAGAAAACTTAGTTTAGGCACCAGTCTTCCTCAAAACTTATATATAAAAATCTTCTGTGCGTGTGTATGAAAGTGAACTCCTCCTTAACGGCTACACCGATTTTGATGATTTTTTTTGTGTGTGTTCCAGTGGATTCGAGAATGGTTTAGATACACAATTGGACCCCGTAGGTGGCGCTGCAGTTGAGTTGTAGGACTTTTTTAATTTAAGGGCAGGAAACCGCCTGCCAGGCCCGCAAGTTAAGTATAAAATTGTATCAGTAGATTAAGTAAACTTTAAGCTGTAATTGGTGGTAAGAAAATAAATCTATTCTATTCTATTTTATATTCCATTCTTGCAGGTACCACTTAACACTTATTAATATTAAAAAAATATAAGTTACTTACACCACGTGGCGGACGCCAACAGTACCTCGGCATCATCTCCTGATACGGATGATACAAACCTAAGTCTTTTGGTTCTCGTGGGATATCATTTGAATTTTGTCCAAATACCGCCTGTGAAAGGTTACTTTATTTAAATACAAGCTTTTGCACGCGACGTTATCTGCGTGGAAGTCAAAAATAGTCTATAATACTCGGCAACAGTGTATCAGGAATTTTTGTTTTGTAATCGTTTAGGCGAAGATGGAGTGATGATCTAGACTCCTTTGACAAAGACTGGTCTTAAATAGGCCTGAATAGAGAGAGATGGAATGAGAATAGAGAGGCCTTTGCCCTGCAGTAGAAAAATTCAGGCTGAAAATAATTATCGGACCAATCGTTCCTGTTTAGGTACCCTCGAATAAGGTTATCTATGCCTTTTCGTTCTTAAAGGTTTAGTTACGCGAGGTCGAGTGGCTACAGCGATAAGTTTTCCAAGAAAGAATGGATTCGTTGTTACGTGATTAATTTAGGTGAATTAGAAGATTTTCGTGGACCGTGCATTCGTGTTCAAAAGATTTGCAATAGCAAACAAATGGGTTCGTGATTTTCGATTTTTCGAAGTCATGTAGCGCACGCGTATATTATAACAATGGTTTCTACAGAAGAATGTAATGGCAATGAAAAAATGATTTGCTGAGTAAAAATAATTTAAAATCCGTACAAAAAAGACAATTATTCAAAATTCATATATTAACACCTCAAAAACTCAACTCAAACTCAAAATCATTTATTTCAATTAAACCATTTACAGATACTTTTGAATTGTCAGAGTCAGTCAGTCAGAAAGTTGAAGTTAGTCGCTCGTTCCAAACAGTAGGTTTCTATGGAGAAGAACGAGCAAGAAACTCCATGAACACACTTTTAAATTAATAATATTTTACAAATTTTGGTTACATCATTCATGTTGAATCTAGGGGTACAATGTGAGAACACTGTAACAAGTCTTGCATGTTAAAAGAGGTCTAGAGAAAAATATAGTTATAATAACAATTCAAACCAAAATTTAAAATAACCGAGGCAGCTAAGAGATGTCCAGTCCCAACTGACGGTGTCCGTTCACAAACATGAGGCATGGATCGGCACCATTTAGGTCAACCGTTTTGAAGGAAACCGAATCCAACACATGCGCCACCGTCAGCGAGACATTTAAGTGAGCATGAATTTCCCAAACGCCAGGGCATATTCAAGTATTCACCGTTTAGGATTAGCTTACAAAACAAAAAGATGCCCTCTTCTCATTTAAAAACCACCCTTCAGTTTACAAGAAAATATATCGATTTTCAGGTTTAATTTTATTCGTTCTTACCTGAATAGCAGCAACGAACACGAAAGAGCGACGGTATCCGATCATCATGCTGCTTTGTGGTGAAATGAAGGTATGACGGAGATTTTTGCTGTTATATAGCCAGTAGTTACGACTTGTGATGCTTGTCAACAACAACACAGAGTTACGATCATCGCAAACAAAATTCCTCGTGTCATTGAAAATGTAAGTAAATCGTCATGTTTCTTATTTTCCTCAATTAAGCTTTTGATGATTACAATCATTACTGTTGCTGGAAACATAGAAAAAAGTGAAGAAAACACGTCAAAGACTCTAGTGAAACCGTTTTTGGCGACCTTGAAATAGTTTGACTCCTTCACGGTAGGTTATGTTATCTCTTTCTGGACACGCTATCAGAAAGAGACAGAAATCCCTTTCGCAATATAGTAAATACAGGGTAGATTTTTGAGACAGGATAGGGTAAAACGAAATTGTTCATGTTTTCGAATAAAGATTTTATTCAAAGGCATATTGTTTTACTAATTATGAATGCCTGTAAAATAATACCAATAATTTCACATAGTCCCTACGTACGACATTTTCTATTATAATTTACATGCTAATACAACATAAGTTGGGAAAATGCAATTACATTCATGTTTGAAAATGTTGTTCCTCAAGCTCCTTCCTTTTCAAAAAATGAGGTCTGCATTCATCCATATGCGCCTTTAGAATGGAACAGCCGCTCGCGCCGTCTAAATCTCGAAGTTTACAGTTCTGGAAAATAAAAACAAGGTATGTCAAAATTATTTAAACTAACATGCATTACTTCTTTATACATCCAATCGGTCAAGCCGGTTCGGAGGAGTTCGATAACAACAACTATGACAAGATTTTTATATATTAGATTGTTAAAGAAAGAAAGAAAGAAAAAGCATTTATTGGCCCGCACGGGACAAAACACACAAACAATAAGAAGGTTGAATTGTTATTGTAAAATAAAAAAATAAAAAAAAATCGAAATTGGTCCTGTACGCTGCCAAAAGCCCCATATCTCAGCATGGTGCTGTAACATTTAAAAAACGTCAGCGTCGGATTGCTAACGGTGAACAAAAACCGGTAGGGTGAATATTTTATTATTATAGTACATAATCAATTAATTCGACTTTAAAGACAAACACCTATATTTACCTATTAAGTTTCATTTTAGTAGGAATGTGGGTGTTTATAAGAGTGGAGGAAGGCAAAAGAAACAATGGGTGTTTTATGTGAAAGATGTTATGCTTAGAAAGGTAAACTGAAACAGACGCCTGATGTAAGGAGATATGTAAAAAAGTGCACAAAAAAATGCTACTATTATTCGTTTTTCTAAATCCAACTGGTATCAGTAAGTTTTTATAAAATAAGACTCACCCATAGTTATGTTTTTAAAACAAACAGACTTGAATGAGCAGGAATGAGATCAAACATAGGAAATACATTTTGTTTTACGGCGAGTGTAGGCCTATCCAATATTACAAATAATAATACCAGCCCACTATTATCCCACTGCAGGGCAAAGGTGTCTTCACAAACGTGGAAAGCTAGTTTCGTATCTGCCAAGTCACCACGCTTGCTCAAGGCACTTTGGTGATTAAAGACTGATAATTGTTCCGACCAAATTTCGCGATGGCCAATTTTAATGAAGACTAGTCAAGTACGCAGGAATATTATAGTGCACAAGTATGTGCGCAAACACAGGAGCACTCCCTCTTCCTTTACTCTCTTAATCAGATGGGAGAACAATCCGATACGACTGCAGAGAGATCGAGTGCATGACTAACGGCTAAACATGCTTTCCCAGGCACGGAGTGTTACACCCCCAACTTCTAAACTCTGGGCTACTACTGACAAATTCCTAGTGGAAAAACCCAACACTTTGATCGACTTTGGAATTGAACCCAAGACCTGTTCAGCAGTCACGCTTGCGACCAACGACCACGTGACCAACTAGGCAGTTCCAGACTCAGGGTGTCTAGATCAGAAAAACATTCACCGATTTCATCCCGAGGGTGCCGTAGAAGACGACTGAGGGAAAATCCAGAAGTCGGCAGCGGCTTCCGTGTACTCAACAAGTTCCAAGACGCCTGCCAAGGCGTGAGGTTTATGATAAACCCCCCCTTTATAACAGAGGCCGTTTTCCGGCTGATGATAATGATGATAACCCCACAATATTTTTATCACCATAGTCAGTGATGTTCAAGATACGCTTAGAAAGTACACATGAATTTAACCCACATTCACACAGATGAGAGGCGGGCGTCATAGGGGACTGCTACTGGATCATCAGGACAGATGAGTTAAACAAAATAATTGTAAATCTTACCCATAGTACGTTGGAGGTTAGGCAATAGAAGATTTTATCTTGCTCACAAACCGGTGGGCCTAAAGGTCCACCATCTCTTGCACATATCTTCTTGGCTTCCAATATAGCTTCAGTAAACTCTGGATTAATTTCTGCCCAGTTGTCAATGAAAGCCCTTAATTTTTCATAGTCAACGCTTTGATTTGCCATGAGCAGATCAGCGTTTTGCATTAGACATATGCCTTCCTTGCAGGGAACCTGATAGTGGAAAACAAGTAAAGTTATGTTTCAGAAAATTCTGTAGAGGGATGGTGTCCATTAAATTGTCCATCAACCATGTTTTAGAATTTAACACCTTATTGATCATTTTTATTAAATTGAATCTTTTTTATTAATTGAAAATTGAATATGGCGCACAGCACTCAGACCTAACGTAGCGCCTTATTAGCGAAAGAGTTTATGGAATTGGACCAGTTGTTCCGGATGTTGGCACGAACGAACACATACTCAACTTTAATTATAGGTAATAATGTAGTGGTGATGGTGTTCATGATTAACAAGTCACTGTACGAATAAAAGTTTGACTTTGAAGTTTATCTGTAAGACATCTAACAAGAAGACGAAAAAACTGAAATTTTCAACTTAAAATTAGAAATCTAAACAGGTGACTTCATGGTGAGATGAGATTTTTAATTTCAAGTTGGGTACTACTACGCTAGTAATATAGTTCAAAAATGTGTTTGTTTTGTAAATTTTTCACTTTAGACCAAGTTATACACAACTTTCATGACAGTAACGAAGCTGGTTATTTTATACGAAGATTCAGTTGCAAAAAAATCTCGACAAAGTTTCTACTTTTTTTTAGAATAGTTTTTAGATTGGTCAGGTCGAAAATTCTCAAAAATTCAGAAAAAAATTCATGGGTTGAAAACTATGAAAAGTCGCGGAACGTACATTGGGGTGATTCGGATATCCCACGATACAAGGGACCTAAATTTTATTTTTGGAAGTCAATGTTCCTGCCGCCCTGTATTACATGTCCCATTATTGTATGATTCCACCGCAATATAATTTTATTGGATTTTTTAGAAAGTCGGTTAAATATTCAGATGGTTGGTATTGTTGTAGTTGGTATTATTTTATCTGTGGTAATACTTACTTTGGAAGGTTCATTCGGCCTAGGGGGTCTGGGATCACCTGGATTCGCTCTCTCAACTCCACAACTCTCCATAATATCGTCGGGATATAGTCTGGGTATAGGGCAACATTTGTGAAGGTCTATCTGTAATCAAAAGAAATATTATGTTGATTTATTTTACATTATGTATTATCGGTCGGTGTCGCAATACATTCGGTTCAGTATGTATAACGTTTCATAATTATTATTAACTTTGTGTTAAAAATGGCAAACCGAATTCGCCAAACCGAATTTGACGAACCGAATTCACTAAACCGAATTCACCGACCCACTTAGGACCCCTTATTATATAGGTACCCTAACTAGTACAAATTTTCTCTTCTGTAAATTCCCAAATATTATTAGAGTATTATTATTGTTGTCTACTGTATTTTCATGGACTACACTATAATAATCTTAAAGACTTCTTGTTAGAAAAACAAAACTATTTACCCCAGGAGGTGGGGCCAGACAGTGTCTTGGTATTCTCTCTTGATATTGAGGGAAAGGAGGGACGGGCTCTTCAGCCTGACCAAATATCACCTGTAAAAAAAAAGATTAATAATTTATTAGTTTGCTAAAAAAAGGATTCATCATTGTATTGGTCACAAATATAAAAAATACAAATCCTTTTAGGCAAGATATACCAGTAGTAGGACAATACCCTCTTCCATAACATTATATTTATTAAATCACGGGAAATAAATATGATCATTGTGAAAATGGACGAAAATAAACGTAGGTTGGTATAATCAAGATATTTTAGGAATATATGTCCAAAAACCTACCCATTTAAAAAGAACCATTTCCATAATCATGAAGCATTACCCCCGATTTTTCGAACGAACAATTAAGTTTCTAACGGTGAGTTGCACGACACCAACATTAACGGAGACTATAAATTGATGCTGTCACTTTCTGTTTGATACAAATTGTAAGGGATAGCATGAATTTTAAGTCTCTGTTAAACTAATGTTGGTTTCGTTCAACTCAACGTAAGTCAAGCTTGCGTAAACAATCTGATGTGGTTGGTTGATTGAATAATCAACAAAATAATAACGGGCGTTTGACTTTGACTTAGATTTTGACAATTTTTCACATTAATTTTATGTTGGTTTCTTTTCGAGAAATCGGTGGTAAACCACGTACCGTGCTTTATAGTTTAAGTCACAAAAAAAAAAACAAGATAATATTATACACTGACAAAATTACTTTAAAATCGTTCCCTGTGACACATCCTTGGACCATTTTCTCTTCCCTTACCTGAATTAATCCAGCTAACACTAAACCGCTACAGGATCTGATCATGGTGCTGCGTTAGGGTTAAGTAATGACATGACGTAGACACTAGCAGTTATATACTGTGTCACTACCGGCCGTGACCATTCTAAGCACGGGAAACTATCAAGGTGTTGGCCATAGAGTATGAAATCATCAAGATAGGACACTGTCGCTTTGTGTGACTGTTGCTATCTATGTAGGTGTTGGAGTCAACGTGGAATTTTGTTTATTTGGAAGTTGTGTCGCTACTTTTAAATAATTACATATAATTAAGACGTACTCGCTTCTGTCCACGACTAAAAAAGACCAGACTAAAATTATTCCAGAGGATCTCTAAAATGGGATAAAAATTATCTTATGTGTTAAGTTAGAGCAATATCTATATATGTATGGGCCAAATTGCAGCTAATTCTGTTCAGCCATTTATACATAAGGCGTGAAAGAGTAACACACATCTATCCTGCATATGAAAACTTCGATAAGCGTTTGATTTGATTTGATTTTTAAATTGGAAACAATTAACCCATTGATAAAAATCTTCAAAGAATGAGTAAAATCTTCAAATTAAATAGCTAAATATTATTTCAAATTGAAAAACCGATCGAATTCTCAAAAAAAATACTCCGCTCGTGCCAGACTCCCATGTAAAACCAGCTGCAAAAACATTGCTATGGTAATCCATGTAAGACCAGCAAACTTAGTGATCATATATTATTGTTTCCATATGAGTTCGACTGTCCAATTAGCAGACACAATAGTTAAACAATGACAACATGACTGCAGCAGTGACGTTCACAGACGGAAGGATAATAGGAACATAATTATTTATTTTTGCTTAGCTATCGTCTTTGTCATGTGTATTAATATTGTTTACTCTACGGCAGTTAAGAAAATTATTGTGCATTGGGTAATGAAATTCATGTAGACAAAGACCTCTTCCCTGATGAAAGATTTATTGTTGGCTGTTTTTATTAATGTGTGTATTTAAATTCTTCATCAGAATCACTCTTCTTTATTTCATTTTCTTACTTACATAAAGGTACACCAGACATAACTATTGTATTAGCGCTACTAAATCTTGGTTATGTCAAAGTTTCACCTTCACTTTCATGAGAAAATTCTGAAGTAAAACACAAATAAATATTTTGAATTCACAGAAATATTGTAAACGATTATGATGTATCTACCTATTGTATTCACACTATAATATGTGAAGGCTTATATAATTATAGTAAATAATGTTTCTGTATACAATTGCTATTTCGTACTTTTTAACTAAACTGTCAGTTTTATAATGTTAGTATGGTATATCCATACTAATTTTATAAAACTGACAGTTTAGTATAGTAAACTATAGTTACTATAGTCAGTTTACTATAGTAAAATATAGTATGGATTAAAGTACGGATGGATACTATTATTGTCTACTGTATTGTCCCACGGCATAGCAAAGACCTCTCTTTCCAACCCAACATGAATATTTTGTAATTCAAAATAACGCCTGCATATTTTTTTATCACAATTTTAACATGTGAGTCAGGAAATTATGCAAACATAGGGATGAAAACATCGTCTATAAGCGAAACATGAAACGATGCAAGATGATCATCAAATTATAATGTGAAAATGGGCCCTATGGGGTGTAAATTAATTGCATCACCAAGCATAATATTAATTTATCAGCTTGCTTCTATATTCATATCTCATGTTGAACAGTACACCCTAATATTACAAATACTTATATCTAAACTTTGTCTACTGTTTCGCCATTCGTTTATTAAAATCATATAAACTGTTTTCAGTACTCACTTATATTCAACAAGATCAGATCCAGCCTGTCCCTTTGCTGTCCTGCCCCAGAGACGCCCTGAGCTGAGTTACCCAACAGGGGGTGCCCTTAGCATGTAATCGCTTAGTATATAAGTTTTTGCCCTGACTGAAAACCACAGGAAAGTCCGGATAAGCAGCCGACAACCTAGGATAACAAGCGAAATGTTTAAAAAAAAAAAAAGTACTATACTCGTGTTCAATAATTATACTAAAACCTAATATATACCTTCCTACCATTTTTCTTAAGTTAAAACCAGTAGTGTCAGTTAACAAACCACTAACTGCAATTTTATGACACTTTGAAATTGTCATCACTTACTTTGTAATCAACTTAGTTGCAGCAAACGGTCCATTAATACCCACTCATAGCATTCTCATTAGCTCCAATAATTACTCCCAGAAGAACGTGATCCACATTTTCTAGGGGTGAATCAAGCCTTTCGTATCTTTCTTAATTCCCTCGGGTTCTTAATCATGGGTCATTTGGCATCACAGACGCCTAATTCGTAACGTATTTACATTAGTAAGAGTAAGTTAATGTTTAGTAAACTGGATAATTTTTAACCTAAGTTAAGTCACATAGCCAAAGAAGATACAGAAGCAAGTATTAGAGCAACTCTATTTCAAAATCTCAATTGATTCTGAAGTTTATCAAACTCACTTATATTTGATAGAAGAAAAAATTGTTTCGTTTATTAATAAAACTAATAATTATTGGACCGCATCCCCGATACCGATGGGCTACACTTTTTAATTTTGTTAAATGTTTTTATTTTTAATCATACAATTTAAAAATCTAATTTACGAGAATATAGTTTTTTTTATATATATCCTGTTTTTATGTGTCCCACTGCTGGGCAAAGGTCTCCCTTTTCTCCTTTCAAACTTCCCGATCCTGTGCGATCTCTGACCACGTTTGCCCCGCAAATATGGTCGATAAAAATAAATAAACGATAATAATAATTAGTTAATAATATGGAGCTGTAAGTTGTATACCTATTACTACCACAAACCAGCGCACTGCTATGCCCAGTTTGGAGGGTATGGGTGCCGGTGAAATTACAGGCAAATTAAATATTTCAGTTGTATTGTATTGTTGTTGTGTTGTGTTGTTGTAGTTGTGTTGTTGTTGTGTTTGTTGTGTTGTATTTGTTGTTGTTTCAGTAAGTGTTTCAGTACTGAATGACAACGCATCTGCGCCTCTGGTATTCCAGATGCCTATAGGCAGCGGTAATCACTTAACAGCAGGAGGACCTTCGGCGTATTCGCCATCTAGCGACATTATAATAATATCACGGTCATGTCTTGAATAACACCACTTCTTGTTGCGCATGCTTCTATCATCAATCGCTGCATGTCTGAATTGTGCAAGCAGTAATGACATATCACTCGCGTGCATCTCTATGTAACTGCAAATTAGTTCATAACTTGAAACGGCGTTTCTATTTTAATAGCATTGTAGATCAAGAAAACATCCAGAAATAATATCTTTTTAAATTATTTCTACGATTCTATCATGCAAAAGTAGTTCGATTTTTCTATTATATGTTATGTAACATTCTATCTATAAAACATTAATTCAATTGTTTATTGTTTACACAGCCTACTCAAACATTATTGTGACAATGAAAGCCAATTATTCATACAAAATCGACAGTTAATTACTATTAAATCGGGCATAATAACAACAATAGTCGTGGAAGTGTGTCGGATGTCCTCAAGGAGGCCTACGATCACGCTGAGTGAATCAGTGTCAAGTGCTCTTAAGACCTTGAATGTTGTAGACGACGTATAATTACGCAGGTACAATGAACCAACGGATAATGCTGTGTTATGCACCTACATAGTACTTGTTGTTGAAGCAATAAAGATAACGCAATCGGTGTGCCACAAGGATCCTCTCTTGGTCCTGTACTCTGTGGCAGTTTACTAATCTGTGCGAGTTATGTGCAATATGAACCACGATGTTATAAATCATGCATCAGTTATTATTGCAACAGTATCGGCAGCATTGATAATTAGTTATAATAATTACATCAGACCTATGCATCTAGCATATATTATTATTTATTAACATTGGAATTGAATATGTGCTACGTGAATCCTCTCTGCAAAATCCATCAACACTTGCTAGTGCATCGTTATAACATAATATAATATGTACTTCCTATTTATTATAATATCTTATTGAATACATTGCGTCCGTATTTCATAAGTTTGGAACGTCACAAGGAAGAGCAAAATCAAATTAATTGTTATTGGCATTGTGACCATAACTGCTTGCATTGTGATAGATTTAATTAATGTATTAACAGCTTGTGTTTTAGGTATTGTCGTGAAGCGGCAGATAAATAAAAGAATAGATAAAGGAATAAAGGTACAAGTATAATTAATACAAAACATGATATAAAAATATAGAACTGTTGGATTATTGATGAAGAATGAAGGATGTCACGAAGGTGTAGGTAGGTGTAGGTAGTATAGTAATGGGTGTAGATGGATTGATGATAGAAGATTTAGGAAGACGACAGCAGATGCAAACAGGCCAATCAGGAAGGTGAAGGTAGGATGTGAAGACGTGGGCGTGGGTCGACCGCGTGCCGCAAAGCTCAGGCCACCGACTCCGGCTTCAATTCGGCGGACCTTGCGGGCTCCAAGGGTGCAGAAAGGTTGGCAATTGTAAGCTTCCACACCACATTTCTGTAGGTAGCATAGTTCAACCCTTTTCAATAAAGACGCGATCAGTTACAGTGTATGGTAAAATACCTTTTCCAGGCTCCAGGTCAGCTACATAAAAGTATAGTGCGTAGTACATAATTATAAATATTGATGGTCAGCTGCTTCTGATGCTCGTTTGTTAGTAGACATAATTTACGGCAATATAGATTAGTACTTTGAAAACTTCGTAGTGTATTATGTAAATAACTAAGTAAAATGAAATAAGTCTATGTAAAAATACTTTTTCACCATCAAAAGTCAGGGGAAAAGTCCAGTGCTTTTTTTCTGACACCAAGATGACAAGCTTTCATTTATTTTGAAAATGGCATTGAAAGTTTTACTCTATGAGTAAAGAGGCCAGAACTCATATCAGTGCCTTACGAAAAGGTCGTCAAGGGATTAAAACTTCATAGTGTTTAGAAATATGTTGAATGTAAGAAATATGTTTATAATGTAAACATCACAGTATCTACTTTATTATAATGATAAAGTGTAGTGTACTTTATCTTTATAATGGTAGTTAAGAGTAACTTTATTAAGGACAAAAAGATAATTACTTAGTACAATTATTTTGAGGAACATCATTTAAATGTATGTTTATATACACATGACGTATTTTCTGTCTTTACTTTAAAATTGTGTTAACACGTATTGCATGTTTATAAATAATGGAATCTTTCTTTTGTTCAGCAAAGATCAAGACATTTTGATTCCATTACAAGACTTATCAGAAAAATCGTAACAATGTCACTAATGCATAATATTGACAGCAGGTTTCTTCAGCTATTGTTGAACCATTTGGAATCAATTATGATATTTTTTTGTCAATATTGCTCCAAATAATAATTTTGCATGGAACACACATGTGAGAGAAAGTAAAGAATAGCACCATCCCATATCTTCCCGTGGGTGTCGTAAAAGGCGACTAAGGGACGTACCAGAGAATGGGCAGCAGCGTTCTCTGTGCCTTTTTAACAACCATACTGCGATCGCCAATCCGCCTGCCAAGCTTGGCGATTATGGCAAAACCTCCCCTTGGGGAGGCCTATGTCCAGCAATGGACGTCTTTCGGCTGAAGTGTGATGTGGTGACACATGTGAGCACTATAAAACTATACTTTACTAGGTCTGTCTTTCATTGATTTGAAGGAGCCCAGATGGTTGTGTCTATGTCATGATGGCTTGAATGTCGGCTTCCAGTTTAAACTGCATACCAGTGTTTCATATAGAGCAACTATCTGTCTGACCTCCATAATCCAGTTACGGGGTAACGCGATACCCGTTAGTAAGATTAGTTGTCAGAATTTCTGGGTTCTGACTACTCATAACGACTGTCAAAGATCTACTAATGACAGCCGGGATCCACGGCTTTACGTGCTATCTCGCTATGAAATAGATGGTCACCCATGTATCCACGGACCGCACGCGACAAGGGTAAACCCATCATCATCATGTCAACCTTTAGACGCCCACTGTTGGGCATAGGTCTCCCCCCAGGGGGAATTTAGCCGTGATCGTCATGCTTGGCCGATGCATGTTGGCGATCGCAGTAGGTGTTAGGGTACCCAGAAGGACGCTGCTGCCCATCCTCTAGTCAATATCCCTCTATCGCCTTCTACGACACCCACGGTTAGAAATGGGGTGGTGCTATTCGCGACCGGCACCACACGGCAAGGGTAAACTATGGCAGATCAATCCTTACGGTTTTAACTTATTCATGAGCCTAACTATTTAATAATAATAATAATAATATGTGGGGACATTTTCACACACGGCCATCTGACCCCAAACTAGGAAGACCCTGTACTATGGGTGTCAGACAGCTGATATACATACACAAATACTTTTTTTTTTAAATACATACATATACAAGGTGTAACGTCAAATACGCAAAACCTGAAAATAGTTTGATTAGAATAACGAGCAGAATCAACTGAAACACTTTTTAATATAGGTCACATTTTTCAAAAAATCTTCATTATACATATTGCCCTGTCTATTTATTAATAAGTCAAGCCATCACGTGCGCAAACCTGCCAAAATAGGTAAACAAACACAAATGGTTGTCGTCCAATTTAAATTTTCTCATACGCGTGATAATAATAGTTCTTATTTCAATGCAAATACGAGTCTTGGTGAAACTAAAACAGCACACAAACCTTTTCTTTTTCTTTTTTTTAATTTTTTTTCTTTTGGTATTAGGTTAATTGAATTAAAAATCATTTGGGGTGTCTGAGGTTTTGCGTGTTTAACGTTACACCTTGTATAGATAAACAACACCCAGACTCAAGGCAAACACAAGTGCTCATCACACAAATGTTTACCCTTTGTAAATAATGATAATATATTTTGGTTTTGCCATCGCAAGTACACAATAGTTCTTATTCTTTTCGAATCGATGATTTTCCATTTTTGTTAGACTACTTGGGCTCAGTAGGTAGCCAAAATCGCAGCATTAGTGGCGTTGGCACAATAGATAAACAAAATGGCTAACAATAGGTAAACCGCCAGTATTGCAGACCCACATTAAAAATACTTAAATACTTAAGTGAAAAACAAATTACGAGTTCAAAAATGTTTATCGTTACGATAATGTTTGACAAGCAAATAATTGGTTATAAGTTTTCTCTAACATCACTAGTACAACAACAACTTAACCACACGTGCTAACACTTCCACGCAGCCTCTGGACATTTCTGAAACAAAATATGTTTTTTTTATAGCATTTGCAACATTTTTAACATGAAACATTGTGGTCACACTCTGGACACACAGACACACAGACAAGTTTGACGTGTCTGTGTGTCTGTGTGTCTGTCTGTGGCACTGTAGCTCTTTAACGGGTGAACCGATTTGAATGCGGTTTTTTTTATTTGAAAGTAGATTCTCTAGCGATGGTTCTTAGACATGTTTCATCAAAATCGGTTCAGCAGTTTTAAAGTTATCAGCTCTTTTGTTTGCTGCGGTAGGGATCTTAGACGCATACCGGATGTTTACTTTGCTTTCAAACATATTATTATAGGTGACCACACTGACCACACAAAACCAAACTAAATTACATTTAAAAAATTTTAAATAAAAATTAAATTAAAAATTAAAAAAACCCCCAACGCAAAACATAAAAGCGATTATGTAAAAAGTAAAAAATAATACTTTTGTTGAGCCATCAAATGTTTGTTCGTTGAAATGGCGCTATAATGTCGCGGCGGGGTACCGCTAAGTTTAAAGCAATAACTAAATATCTAAAATAGCGAACTGATGGTAACTAGATTTGCAACAAGATTAACAACTAGATTAGCAACAAAAATTTGATAATATCGAAGCAAATTGGTCGGAAATGCTGGTAAATTAATAGACAGTGAATGAAATTGAGGGACTGACTTACTTAAGCGGTACCCCGCCGCGACATTATAGCGCCATTTCAACGAACAAACATTTGATGGCTCAACAAAAGTATTATTTTTTACTTTTTACATAATCGCTTTTATGTTTTGCGTTGGGGGTTTTTTTAAATTTTTAATTTAATTTTTGTATACTATTAATTATACGGAAAATTCCACTTTGCCTGCAACATGTTTTCCACAACACTGAACACATGTTGCACAAGTTTGTTTCTCAGTGAATATGCAGTTAGACCGGAAGACGCAGTGTTGGTAGGCCTCCCACCAGATGGACCGACGACATCGTCAAGGTTGCGGTTAATCGGTGGATACAAGCGGCAGGTTGCCGCTCGTTGTGACGTTCTATCGGGGAGGCATTTGTCCAACAGTGGACATCTTTCGGCTGGCGATGATGATAATGATGATACAGTTAGATCATGCTAAATGAGAAAAGTAAGACTACAATATTTACTGGTAAAAATATGATTCTTAATGTACCTTTAGCATAGCGATACCAGTGCAAGTAAAGACATCATACGCCTTGCAAGGAATGTCCAGGTACTGCCTCGGGTCTTTGTCAACGCAGTCTACGATGGCTTTGTCTACGGCAACAGTCCAGCCTTTTTGTTTCTCCTCCCACTGCCTGAGATGGGCCTTATAAGCATCCTTGTTCAAAGTATTTTTGTCAGTCATGAATCCTGATTCTTCAAATACGCATTGGATGTCATTGCACTGAAAGAACATTTTAAATGCTTGAGTTACCTACCAAAAAAAGTAATAAGGTTTTACGTGTTTATAAAGGATTGTGAGATAGCTCGCTAGCTATGTCTGAAAAATTAAAATGAAATTCTTCTTAATATTTTTTCATTTTACTTTTTCTTTAAACAGTGGCAGCGTTGTGTATGCATTATCATGCGTTGAAGGTACACTTTATTAAATTATTTCAATGTAATCTAAAACAATTATTTGTTGTTCACCCAATATTCCAATAGGTAGATATTGAGATTGACAGTGGTTCAACCTTTTACTATCAAACTGACTAAAGCAGATTTATTTTAATTAAAAACTCACCGGGCCTGGCAGTTTAGGGTCAGAACATTTCGCCAGATGTTTTGGGTCACCCAACTCTGGTATATCACAGCATATAGATAATGGTTTCTGAAAAACAAACACAAAGTTTTATTTCTTATAGTATTTTTTTAACTATACTTTTAAAAAGGCATTTTATTACAATCGCAACTAATTAATGTTATTAATTACCAGTGTAGCACCTTTACTTTCTTTTTGACTTAGAGGATCAGCGTGGCATGTCTGTAATAATTAAATATTAAATAAAAAATAATTTCAAAACAAAAACACAGTGAACAAGTAACAAAACAAAATGATGGAGACTGCAAAAGTTTTACTAAAACTGTTTAAATAAACGCTCTGATACAAAAGGTACAGACGCCAGCACATCAAACCTTACCAAACTGTCTGTGAAATTTTCCCAATTGAATATGAAACTTATTCCTTTGCAATAAAATTCAAAATCTATCAAAGAAATTTGAGAGATTCTTGTAGTACGATGTGCTGGCGTCTGTACATTTTTTTCCTATAATAGATCTCATTAGACTTCATGCGCATGATTTTTTTTACGGATCCCTAATATTTTTGCTAGCAAAATAGCAATTGGCACTGAGTGGTAACGTAGCTATCGTAACCATTTTAAATTTAACTTCTAATAAGTAGTGATAGTGAATGCGAATAAATCACATTAAGAAGTCCTCATTTTTAAATACCTAGTTTTTTATATTATTTTGCTTCATTTGTTTTATAGCAAAACAGTTGTCAAATAAACCGTAGTAAAAGAATTATATTTTCTATATTAGATTATCATTACTTTGTATAATAATCTACCTGAATCTTCTCTAGACAGTATGGTTAATCCGAAGTTTATACTCGTTGTCAGTTCACTCCGCGTAATATAATTCAGGAGTTGAGAGCTCACATTGTCCAAAAAATGGAGCGACTGCCGGTCTGCCCTCCACAACCCAGACACTAGGTAACTCGATATCTCTTAGTAATACTGGTTGTCAGACTTTCGGGCTTCTGACTACCCGTAACGACTGCCAAAGATTTACGAATGACAATCGGGACCAACGGTTTTATGTGCTTTCCAAGGCACGAAGACGTCTCGGTACGAAATGGATGATCACCCATCTACGGACCGACCGCGGCAAGTGTAGCTTAACCATAATCGTTCGATCCGTGCTGCTTTTACTAAGTCACGAGTACTCTAATAATGAATATTAAATCAAGTAAAAAATTAAAGGGTGCAAGATACTGGTTTTTCGGCGCTTTTTGCTCGATCTTAATAATATTATACGGAACTGCCTATTACTAGTGGGGACAATCCTTCATATGGATTGTTCCCACTAGTTCTACTAAACAATTCTACGGTAGAACTAGTAAGACTTTTTTTTCCCAGTAGTTCTACGATGTTAGGTGTTACAAAATAGTAGAACTAATGGGAATTTTTATTCCCACTATTTCTACTAGTTCTTTCACAGTTCTACGGTAGAACTAATAGGACTTTTTATTCCCACTTGTTCTACTAGTTCTTTCACAGTTCTACGGTAGAACTAATAGGACTTTTTATTCCCACTTGTTCTACTAGTTCTACTAGTTCTTTCACAGTTCTACGGTAGAAATAATAGGACTTTTTATTCCCACTTGTTCTACAAGTTCTACTAGTTCTTTCATAGTTCTACGGTAGAAATAATAGGACTTTTTATTCCCACTTGTTCTACAAGTTCTACTAGTTCTTTCACAATTCTACGGTAGAACTAATGTGACTTTTGGTTACCACTAATATTACTTTTTGATTTACTCCCAAATAGCAGAACTATAGTGAAACTTTTACTTCCAAGTAACTCTACTTTAAGAAACGTATTGCCAAACATAGTTTTGCCTCACATCAGGTTTCAGACAACACAGACTTAGTGCGTAGGCTAAAAAGAACTAAACCTTTTGAATTAGTGTAGTGTACAAAGTGAATGAATAATAGTAACAATGTTGTGCTATACATATAACACATGAACACAGTGTTTCTATAAATTATATCAGACTCTAAGAAAGTGCTACGGACTTGTAAAAAATTCCATATGGACACTATTTTTAGTTTTAGTTTATCACGTAACATATTAAATCAGAGGTAAATTGCTTATTAGTCTTTTAGGCTAGATCGTAATTAATTATTAAGAATTTAGTTCTTATTAATACAGTACAAAAAAAGCATCAGGTTTCAAGTTAACTTAAATATTATTGGACACCCTAATAGGTGCTGAAATCCTAGTTCAAATTCGAGAGGTGAGTGTCCGACTCCGTTATTTTGTACTAAATTAAAATGATAAAATATTCTATTACTTACGGCAACGAAAAAAACACAGTAAATGAAATACTTAAACATCTTGAGACGTATGTCTGAGACAGTAGCGTTATTATGACTGAATTATTGCAAAAAATGGCGTTTATTTATAAAATTGTATCAGTGTTTATAAATACTGTTGTTATCTAAGTGTCAAAGTGCAAATTACTCACACACTTAATGTTCTTGGAATACTCTTTTGTTCTTAATTACTGGACATTTGAGATACTTCTGTGATGTGCTATCGAGTTAGGGTGTGGTCACATGTTTTTTTTTTGGATGGAAATTATCAATTATTATGGACCGCAAGAATGAAATACTCGTGCTTTCTGTCTGAACTGATTGCTAATTAAAACTACTTAATTTATACTTAATAAATACATTATATTTATTTCTTGCTCTGGTACACACACTAGTTCATAGTTTGTTGAAAAGTAAGGAATGGTTGTCTACTTTTTCAATAATTGTAAATAATAATATGTGAACACTATGTATCTATGTATACAACTTAGCTGTCATTCTTTATCTTGTAATACTTAGTACATACTTCAATATAGTGTTTTTTATGCAAGGTCTACCGTATTCACGTATAGTTATAATTATAAGTATAAACTGCAAAAATATTGTACACATTTTTTTTTAAGAGTTAAGTTTGGAGGTTCTTGCCCATTTTTCTCCATACGAAACTGCCTTTCTGAAGGGGCAACTAAAATCAACTTTTTTTATGACGGTCAAAAGTGCCTTTTAATGGTCTATTTGAAATAAATGATTTGACTTTGATTTTGAGGTTGGCGACAGAAACTCCAACTTACCTACCTGGAAGTTCTCAAGTTGGATTAAAAGATATTCAGATTTTGCGTGCAATTGTGACGGCAGACTATGGAGAATATTACCAAAACATGTATTTATAACATCTATAATATAATTAATGATAAATTAACTGTTAATTTCATAATAATTAATTAATTATTGCTCATTTTTTCATTCATAATTTATTTCGCATCATGTATTGTACCCATATTTGCAAAATAAATTATCTTATCTTCTCTTAAAGCCCTTTGTTGGCAAATAAATAAATTACTTGATAAATCATGGTTCTACAATACAAGTTAATTATTCTGTTCCACTACAGGATAAGGGCTAATACAGAGAAAAAAAAAGCCGCCAAGTGCGAGTCGGACTCGCCCATGAAGGGTTCCGTAGCAGCAAGTAACATAACATAAAAGATTTTTTATTTTTATGTTTAAAAAAACTACTTACTAGATGTCGCTCAAACCAATTTTCGGTGGAAGTTTACATGGTAATGTGACGTAACATTACTGTCATTTTATGGGGAATACACTAACACCTGCAACACAGTTTTTACTAGCGCAGGTGCTAGGGAATCCATTAATCCTTATTGTACTTATTACGTCAATAAAGAATTATTATTATTATCAATGTACATAATATATTTTTTTTAGTTTTATTATCTTATTTCAGAAGGTATAGGGGGGACACGCATTTTACCACTTTGGAAGTGTCTCTCGCGGAAACTATTCAGTTTAGAAAAAATTGATGTTAGAAACCTCAATATCATTTTTGAAGACCTATACATAGACAAACCACATGTATGGATTTGATGAAAAAAAAAATTTGAGTTTCAGTTCTAAGTATGGGGAGCCCCCAAAATTTTTTGTTTCTTTTTTCTATTTTTGTATGAAAATCTTAACGCGGTTTACAGAATACATCTACGAACCAAGTTTCAACAGTATAGTTCTTATGGTTTCGGAAAAAAGTGGCTATGACATACGGACGGACGGACAGACAGACAGACAGACATGACGAATCCATAAGGGTTCCGTTTTTTGTACGGAACCCTAAAAAGCACATAAAGTCACCCCAATCTGTCAAATTGATTTAATAATTTTTCAACTTTATTACAATTTTTTTTTAACAAAGAAGACAACCGCCTTCAAAAAGTATAAAATAACTTTTAATTCGCAAGTCGGCGGCTTTGGTTTTGCGTGTTGTTTTGTATTGCCACCGACTTGCGAATTGAAAGTTATTTTTTACTTTTTGAAGGCGGTTGTCGTTTTTTTTAAAAAAACATTTTTTTTTTCGCTTTTTAGTGCCTACTTCTCATCATAGAAATTAATTACGAAACGGTGACACCGAAAAATAAACGGTTATCCCTTAATTTTCAACCCTTCATTTTAGGGGTGGAATATTTTCTTGACAATTATATGGGACCAAATTTGAGGTATGCACTATCAAATAAAAGAATCATCGAAATCGGACGACACTGAAAAATGTTATGCGTGGTCAAACATAAAAATAAATATTTAAAAAATAAAAAAATGCTCATAAAATTAAAACTATTGGGCCAAACAATGTTAAATTTTTATGGGACCAAGAATCACGTAAATCGGATCATAAATCTCAGAGTAATCGATGTACAAAAAAAAACAACCGAATTGAGAACCTCCTCCTTTTTGAAGTCGGTTAAAAAGAATAAGGATCATGTTCAATTGGGAATATTTTACTGTTTGGAATAGCTTGATGTGCTGGCGTTTGTACTCAAATTAATCACCAGGCTTGGTCAAGGCTGGTTGGCGATTTCAGACGAATATGTGAATATTATAAATCTAGGTTTCGACCGATGTCAACGATGTTCAAGATAAACTTAGAAAGTATTCATTGAAAAAGTCACACTGGTCGATATCGAACCTGTTACTTCATGCATGATAGCCAGGCTTTTTAACCACTGGGTCATCACGACATTATGAAAGCAATTAAAGCTATTGTTTCATTGTGATTGTTAGTTGCTAATAAAGTAATTTCAAATGTACATACGCATGAATACTCGCCTTTACTTTTACGAATTACAAAAATTCCTTGTAACTGGTGCAAATGCGATACCAAAATCTGTTTTTCCTTTTATTACTAGGAATAATATTATTTGTTACTAGTTTTTCCCATTTAAATTCGATGTCGATGTTCTTGTGTTTGTTAAATCAAAATTATAAGATTACAGAATCTGTGCATAATTATTTTGTTAACATAGGGTGATGTCAAGATACAATACTTTTCCCAATGTTTCAAAAGGAAGAATACGCCCATTAGAACATTTTATACAAACGTTCATAGAACAAGCAAAAGTAGCGACTTCTGTCAAAAATACTCGTTCTAGCCCGCGCGCGGCGCGCGAACCATTGTCAACTGAATCGCGTTGGCCCTAAACTGTCATTTTTAGGGCCAACGCGCTGGTGCCATTTGGTCGTACGGGTAGCCAAGTCCTTACGCAGTAATAGGTATATAATTATGTCAATGACTTTTTCACAGTTACAATAGTAAACTTGCCGGCTGCAGACAGAGACTGTAGTAGGTACTGTAACCGCTGTGATGTGATTATAATCCATACTTCCATACTAATATTATAAATGTGAAAGTAACTCTGTCTGTTACGCTTTCACGTTGAAACGGCTAAACCGATTTTGATGAAATTTGGTATGAAAATGGCTTGAGCCCTGGGGAAGGACATAGGCTACTTTTTAATCAGAGATTTCGTCTGCATCCACTATAACCGACATTCACGCGGACGAAGTCGCGGGAAAAAGCTAGTATTATTATAAAACCGATAATGGTACCGGAGATTCAATCTACTTAATTAAAACAGAATTTTCCTTATAACATCGTAGTATGTTGTAATTATCACATTGCCAACATTGCCGACCTGTCAGCCATTATAGCAGACTGTCGAAGCACGAATGTGAAAGATCTACGAATGATAAACGGGATCAACGGCTTTACGCGCTTTCTAAACCATGAAGGGGTTTCGGTATAAAATAGATGGCGATGCTGCATTCCGAAGTAAAAACCTCAATACAAAACAGCAACCACAACAGATTATTTTAAAGGAACACATTAAGAAACTCACCTCAGCAAAAAGTTACATGTTTTTTGCGTAAAATATAGTTAAGGCGACGATATACGACTTTTACAGATTTTAAACTGACAATCACGTCAAAATGTGCAGTGTAAATGATTTGAAAAAAATATATGTTAAACTAGAACATTCTCTTAATCATACAAAAAGTGAATATTTGTGATTAAGTTCATATTAAATAGTTTAATTAACTCGTGAAGTTGTGTCTGACGCGGACAAAATATTGACAATCACACAAAATCTACCAGGTATAAATACCCGAAACTTACACTATCTTACAGACAATTTTATTATCTATCTTTTAGTATACGCCTTTTTTTTAATTTTGAAAGAATACTACTTTTATTTAATTTTTTCGACTAAACTTTGAGAGTTTTGGACGCAAAACTGATGCAGAACGGACGCAGTCTGCGTCCAAAACTTTCAAAATTTTGTCGAAAAAATTAAATATAAGTAGTATTCTATCAAATTTAAAAAAAAGGCGTATACTAAAAGATAGATAATAAAATTGTCTGTAAGATAGTGTAAGTTTCGGATAATTATACCTGATAGATTTTGTGTGATTGTCAATGTTTTTTCCGCGTCAGACACAACTTCACGAGTTAATTAAACTATTTAATATGAACTTAATCAAAAATATTCACTTTCTATATGATTAAGAGAATGTTCTAGTTTAACATATATTTTTTTCAAATCATTTACACTGCACATTTTGACGTGATTGTCAGTTTAAAATCTGTAAAAGATTCGTCCAGAGAGCGGTTGCGAGCAGACGTGTTAATATTTTTACTTACTTATTCTTAAACTTATTAAATTACTGTCAACTGATTTTAAGTTCAAAGTCAACGAGTGAAATTACATTTTTCCTTAACTCAACGTCTGTGTGCTACGCCAACGAGCGCAGTGACTCAAGACGCCGGCGCAATCCAGAAGCGAGCTCACCCGCCCCCTATACCTGCGGTGTGAAAGAGACGGACTCCGATAATTCATCCAACTCTGCGTGGACACCGCATAACAGATAGCAGAGTTGACCAGCCGACTACGTCACCCAAGTACGTAGAAGTATAAGGGCGCCTACACACTGGTTGAATTTATACTTACTTTCACATAGAATTTTGCTGATCCACGATGAGTACTATGCGATCACCTACCGAACCACACACCCGTGGCGGATCGCAACCGGATCTTTCCAGGCTTACGACTGAAGAATCTGGAATGCCACAGATTACTTTACGGAAGAGGAAACAACCCGAACAGGAAGATCTAAAGGCTGATTTCGCCCATTTCCGGCAAGAAATAATGAACACTCTTAATGGTTTTGTTGAGACACAAAAGGCAATATTCAATAAAATTTCAGACGATGTGTCATCCATTAAGGACGAAATCAAAAGCCTCCAGTCTATCACGAGAGAACTTATGTCAGAACAAAACCAAATAAAATCAGATATAGTTGGCCTGAAACTTACCAGCGATGCAACTAAAATACAAGTCAATAACATTGAAACTGACTTGAGAAACCTAAAGACAGCTCCACCAGCGAAGCCAGAACTTGAGCACCTCAACTGTGAAGATATCGTTTCTGAGTTGCGTGAGAGAGAACTCAGAAGCAGAAATATAATTATAGTGGGTATGCCTGAAGCGAGAAACGGCAGCAAAGAGGAACGAGCTGCTTCTGATAGTGGAGAGGTCAACAAAATTATAAAAACTATTTTTCCTGAGTGCCCGGAGCCAGATAGAATTTATCGACTTGGCTATTTCAAACCAGAAAAGGCTCGTCATATTAAGGTCTATTTACCATCCCAAGAAAGTGTGAAAGTGATACTCCGTAATAAAACAATTTACAAGAACGAAACTATTAAAATATACTCGGATCAAACCCCATACCAACAAAAATTCATGAAAAAATTAACAGAAGAACTGCAACAACGAACACAAAATGGTGAGAAAGATCTCTTAATAAAATACGTTAATAATACACCTAAAATAATACACAAGCCATCAAAAAACTAATTGGAACCACACAACTACAACCAACTGCTGGACAAGACAAAATAACATATGAAATCGCTAGCAACTACAATAACCTAGGCACAAGTCGAACATCATTAAGATTTTTATATGCAAATATCCGTAGCTTGGTGAAACCTGGTAAAGTAGATGAACTTAACTGTATACTGGCAACAATTAAAAATACTCATATAGTCGTACTAGTAGAAACATGGATTAAAAACGAAACCGAAGCTAAAAGCATACGACTACCTAACTACAAGCATTACTATAACTTTAGAACACATTCAAGAGGAGGCGGAGTCTCAATATTTATTCACAAAAACATAAAACATGAGTTTATAAGTGACAAATGTGAAGATGACAACCATTTCATATGGGTGCACCTAGAAAAATTTTCTCTCGACATTGGCGCCATATATAAACCAGAAAGAACCAATTCGAAAAAGTTCCTTGAGACCTTTTCGGCTGAACTTCAGAAACGGAAACGAACAATCTTATTCGGAGATTTTAACTACAACCTACTTGCGCCGAATCGATCTACCTCTGATTATACAGATACACTCGTAGAACAGGGATACACCATATTGAATAAAATTGATGCTAAATACTGCACTAGGGAAACCTCCTCCACCAAGAGTATATTGGATCATGTATGCACCAGCCTCAAAGATCATAAAATACATCTAGTTATTATAGAATCTGCCATGTCTGATCATAAACAGATCTTCTTAGAAGTCGAGAGGTATAAGCCCGAGCTTATTAGAAAATCGAAATTCCAAGCTATATCATACGCAAACTTATATAAAACTGTAGAAGACCTGGACTATTATAGCATCGGCGAGGAATATACCAGGTTAGAGGAAGCAATCCAGTCAGCAATCACCAGAAATAAAACAGTTAAAACTAAAATATTAAACCCTCCGAGGACAGACTGGATAAATAAGGACATAATTAATCAACTAGACAAAAGAAATGAACTGTGGAAAAACCACAAAAATAATCCGAATAACCGAGAATCAGAAGAAGCATTTAAAAAAGAGAGAAACAGAGTTTTTGAGAACATTCAAGCGACAAAAAGTAAATATTACCATAAATCTTTTAAAGAATGCGAGGGTAAACCCCTTAAGATGTGGCAATTGATAAATAGCTTGTCTAATAATAAATTAAAGAAAAGTGTTGCTCCCTCTAAATTACAATCTTCTACAGGGCTGATTACTGATGAAACGGAAATATGTGAGTGTTTTAATAACTATTTCTCAGGTATAGGTTCACTTCTGGCAAATCAGATACCTGCCAAATATCACAATAACCAAACTAACACTATCACGCTAAACAAAACCGAAAATACAGTTGCACTTTCTCAGATAGCACCAGCAGCGGCAGATGAAATTGGGAAAATAATTGATAACCTAAATGCAAACACCAGCACAGGTATAGACGGCATCAGTGCCAAATCACTCAAGTGTATAAAAAACCTTATATTACCTAGTCTAACTCAATGCATCAACAAATGTTTGAGCGAAGGTCACTTCCCTGACTCATTAAAATACGCCAAAGTTACCCCTATTTTTAAAGCTGGCTCCAAACTGTGCCCAGGAAATTATAGACCTATCTCAGTCTTGCCTGTGCTGTCTAAAGTTTTTGAAAAGCTATTGCACAATCGGCTCAGTCTATACTTAAACTCATTTAACTACCTTTCTCAACGACAGTATGGCTTTAGACCAAAATCTAATACTCTTTCAGCAGCAACAGATCTAATCACAACTATCAAAACTAATATAGACAGGAAACACATTGCTTTAGGGATCTTCATCGACTTAAAAAAGGCGTTTGATACCGTTAGCCATAACTTGTTAATTAACAAACTTGCCTCGATCGGTGTAACTGGAAAAGCTTTAAAAATTTTTGAATCGTATCTTCAGGGACGCCTGCAGGTCGTTAAAATAGGCGATAATGTTAGCGCACCTAAGGTAATTAATTACGGCGTGCCTCAGGGCTCAATTTGTGGACCCCTTTTATTCCTAATATACATCAATGATATAGACAAGATAGGCCTGAAGGGGCATATTTCCCTATATGCTGACGACACTTGCCTCTTTTATTTTGGCCACTCAATTGACTCAATAATACAGGACGCACAAGAGGATCTCATTATCTTAGAAAAATGGTTTCTGAATAATCTGTTAACTATCAATACATCCAAAACCAATTATATAATATTTGCAGCTAAAAACAAAAAAATCTCTGATCACAAACCTCTTAGTATTAATGGAGTCAAACTAAATAAAGTTAATAAAGAGAAATATCTCGGACTTATTCTGGATAATCAACTCACATGGAAACCACACATCGAGAAAACCTGTTCTAAAATATTAAGCCTAACGGGGGCGTTACGTCGAATTGTGAGATGCTTTCCGCTTAAGGTCCGCCACACTATTTATAATTCTTTGGTGAAACCACACATTGAATATCTCATAGAAATGTGGGGTTCAGCAGCTAAAACCAACCTGGAAAAGCTACAAAGAGCGCAAAACAGAATTATAAAAGTCCTATTTCACTACCACTATCTGACCCCTACACACAAAATTTACAAAGAAACTAATCTATTTAACATTTCTGATATATATATATATAACACATGTATTTTAGTTCGTAAAATTCTTTCTAAAGACTTACACACACAAATCACATTCACAAAAAACATACAAGTACAAAAACGTATTCTGAGGCGCGCACAAGACTTACATATACCTAGTACTAGAACGAATTATGGAAAAAAAACTATAATGCATGAGGGAGCAAAACTTTATAATTCGCTACCAAAAGATATAAAAAATGCACAATCCATTTTACTATTTAAAAAGCTACTAAAATGCCATATTTTAAAAGGTCACAAAATAAAATAACAAATTTATGTAACATAATTTATTTGCCTCTAGTGTGAACGAATCCTTAGACTTCAATCATTAAAACAAAGATACGAGTCACCGTACGTCGATCGCGTCAACGCGCCGCACGGCGGTAGACAATTTATAAAACTGTAAACAATTACCCTCATACCATATTCGCAATGTTAACACTAAGTATAAGCTGTTGTTACTCCTGGACAACGAAATTGTTATAAATAAGTAATTTTTAGTGTTTATTTCTGTACAAGTGATTTGTAATCTTTAGAAATAAATGAATTCAAACCGTAACCGTAAAAGTCGTTTATCGTCGCCTTAAACATAGTATTTAGCCGTTACTATTTTTTTTTGTAAGTATGATATTATTGTCAATAGCTGTTTGTTTCTAAAGTACGTTATTATTTAAAGAAGCGTTGTGTACTTAAAGCTATATTTAGTTTAAAATATTATACAGAATGATCATGAATCATCATTATTACCATAAGTGATTCAGAACGGGATTAGTAAAATCATAGCTATGTCGCTACTGATCCAAAGTACTTACCTAGATCAATTCACATACTTAAGTCCATCTTCATCAATTTTAAGGCATCGTTCATACCAAACGTATTGTCCGCCGCTGACTGTGAGTATGTTCACTGTCAGCCCCAGTGTGCAACGCTACGTTATTACGAGAAGTTAAATATTTATGGGAAAGCGATAAAGTGCGTAACGCGCGCTCACAGTCAGCGGCCGACAATACGTTTGGTCTCAACAATGCCTGTGTTTTGACTAAATTACCTGGTATATAATTACATTTAAATTCTATTCTATTTTTGAACATTTCAGAAGGCCACAAGTAATTTAAAATGTTCAAAATCCAGTCGCAATTTCATCTCAGTGACCATTAATGTCAAGAACTTATTAAAAGTGTACGTCAATTAGACGTAGATACTTGTGGCAGATGAAGACTGAGATTAGAATGCGAGTGTTCCCTGATATTGCCCCCCAGTGTGTCTATTCTGTTACAATCTTCCTCAGTGAACACCTAGGTGAAGTGAGCTGTCATCCGTACGTCTGTTTTGTCAATCCTTAGCATCGGGACGGATGACAGCTGACTTCACCTAGGTGTTCACCGAGGGAGATTGTGATAGAATAACACTACTGGTCAATAATGACAATTAAGAATTATTGGAAAAGGCCTCTGGATTTGAACAAAACAATGAAAAGTTTCTTAATATACCTAAGTATGTATACGTTGTGTCTGTATTCTAAACATTGCTAAGAATTTAGACAAAAAAAAAATTAAATTTATGTCTGTTACATTTTTTTTTGCAAGCCATTGTTGTCCCACTTCTGATTTCTCCCGAAGTTGTGCCTCATCTTGCCTGTACCTGAGGAAGCCATCCAAGGCGTCTCACCGTGTTCTCCACTGTGTCAGGGCTCCAGTCTTGCAATATGCCCGACCAGACTGAGACATGACCCGCTCAGTCCCCTTTTAGATTTGCACCTTTTTGACCTACGTCGCTAATTTTTTTAAGTGTAATAATAAAACCGTGCTTACAAAACGGTTTAACTGTTGATTAGGTTGGCATCTCTGGACAGCTCATACTCGTAGTTAAATTAGATATCCAGGGATTGTATTGTACGTATCAGATGTCCCAGGAAAATCATTCCTAAGCAATTGGTTTCAATTCTATTTGTACAACACATATACAGAAATAAAGTACCTAATCAGTGCATTTAAATGCAAGAGACATGCTAAGCTTTGCAAAGTTTCACAGATAGGTAGATATAGCACTAACTGTATTTTCAATTTTCACTTACAGTACACGACTACAGCAGTTTTCTCACAATATCACGTTATGCTAGACAAAATATGAATAAGTCCTTATCTGAAATTAATCTTTTGAATCTGTAACCAGATAATATATATTATTATGATAATAGCAACACAAAACTTGCAATCTCCATTCGAAGGATTTTAAGGGAAAGTAGGAATCCATTGCTTTATTTGCTATTATTAATTATTAGGTATTTAAAAAGTTGGCCTGCTCGGCAAAGTAATTAACGTACTGAACATTTTGTCAGTAAAACTTTCAGTGAAACTTTGACAGTAAAATTGAATTTCCGTCATGGTAAACGTCATGTCGCTGTCTCATGCCGTCATGCCCCCTCAACGACGCCGCAAAAGGATTATTTTTAATTTATTATTATTACTAGTCACAGCGTTCTTACTGTGAAAGAAAATAAATATAATTCCATTTATTAGCGCTGTCAAGGGACACTGAAACAATTTATAATAAATAATTTTTCAGAAAAAATTAAAGTTCTTTGGAAGTTCCGGTCCCAAGTTAGTCGTAAGAATAATTTTATTTCAAAACAATAAAAATGTTTCGTTGTTTTTGTATATGAATAGTTATTAAAGATAATAAGATAAGATTATTATTTGTTTATGTGAGTTTATATTTGTATATGTAAACACACCCACGATACAACACAAACGAATAGTGTGGGGAAACCCTTTTTATATTTAAAACTATAAATATTGTAATTTATCAATCATAACGCGGATGAAAAAACTTAATATTATTATAATATGTAATTGTGTTTTGAAAATCAGTGTTAATTTTTTATAGATTGATTGTACGAATACATTCCAGAATATTTTCAATTTCAAACTGCCATCGAGCAACCCTCGTTTGTCTATGACTTCAAATGCGAAGCGACAAATATTGGTGTAATTTCAGTCTCTGAAATTCAAATCATGTTAGAAGACCTAGAAACAAAGTTTTTGAAAGTAATAGGGATCGAAATGTTGCTTTTCATTGCTTTTTTTATCAACGCAATCCATTTCAAATCAGGGTTCTTCAAGCCTGCAGCACCAATGACTTCATCGTAATTAAGTTAGTTTTAACCCCAACCAATCATACCCATATCAACCATAATATTGATATTATTTATTTAAACATTTTTAAGCGACGGTAGGGTTGGGCCTTACTGACCACATCTTTGAACAATCTGGATCCCTAACCACAGTTAGGGATCCAGATTGTTCAAAGATGTTAAAATAAAGAATACGGTTTAATACCTAATATTTAGATTTTAAAACAAAATGCCAGTTTCCTCAATTCCTATTCAAAAATTACTCAAAAAAAAATATACAAAAAGTAACTATTATAAAAAAAGTCGCGTTACCCAGCAATAAAACGGTTGGCGCAGTGGTTGAGCAATTGACAGCTGCGCTGCGAGTCGCGGGTTCGATTCCCGATCGGAACAAATATTTGTATGGCCTACAGATAGTTTGTGTATGTCAGTTTATATGTTTTTAAACGCACACCTACGACACAGGAGAATTTCCCAGTGAGGGGCAAAGTTTTTTAAAAGAAGAAGAATTATGAATGTCTGAAACTAGAAACACAGTTTCTATTTAACACTTTTCCTTAACTGGAAAAGCAACAGACACATTTGACGCTCGACATTCAGGCTGATTAAGATTCAGAAGCCACTCGGGCCTCCTATAAATCGTAATGTTTCGTGAATGAACCAAAATAATAGGGTTCATTAGCTATCCATTCAACCCTGACTTACCGCTGAAATATCACAGTAATTTGTAATGTTTAGGAGATAATAAAATTATAAATATATTGTTGTTGCGTCAGTTTTTATTGATGATTGATGATAGTTGGTTGGAGGGTTAAAATTGGGGAAGATCACGGAACCTGGGGGCCAAGTCTGCTATTTTTATAATTTCATCATTCCAACACGATCCTATTGTCATTTTGCTAAAAGTTCGTAATCTGCTAAATTCATAATGGTCGATCATTGACTGCACAATGGCGTTCTAATGGTAGGTCACTGATCAAAGGAACTGTCAAAATCTTAGCAGATTACCGCCTAAGTCAGTCATCCAGTTGTCATTTTGTACGAGATTACCATTCTATTCTATATCATTTCTTTCAATGGCGTGTCAGTGGTTGACCATTAGAAAGTCATAATGACGCCATACTATTAGATTACCAAACTGGTCAAAATCAACAATTATGAAATCACTGATAGACCATTCTGACACTATTGTAATAGCAGACTTGAGGCCCTGTTCCGTGGGGAAGATGGTGGTCGAATTTAGAAATATTATTTTTAGACTGTTTGTAAACACTGGCTTGTGTAAACCCTTGGTCTAGTGGTTAAGGCGCCTGCTTCTCATCACTGACATCGGTGATGGGAAACATCGTGAGAAAACCTGAACTTATCTACACTAATATTTTATATAGGAAAGATTTGTATTTTTGTATGTTTGTAACGAATAAACTCAAAGACTACTAGTACTATTTCTTAAATGTTTTTATCATTAGAATGCTCTATCATCCTTGAGTAACATAGGTTATATTTATCAATTGAAAAAATTAGGGATCCTTGACAAAATTCACACGGACTGCTAGTGATTAATATAAGTCTGAAATCGCCAATCCGCTAAGGACTCTTAAAGTTTGTGTTAGTGTAACGGCCTGCCTGGATAAGAAGTAGATACTAAAAAGCAGAAAATTACTTTTTTTTTAATACGATGTAAAAAACAAAGTGAATAAAAGTGCTAATATTATTATTACGTTTTAGTTTTCGAAGGCGGCTGCCTATTTTTTTTCTTTTTTAATAATTCCTTTCTAAGAGAGTTCTCAAAAAAGAAATAGGTTCAGGCAGCTGACAGGTCGACGGACACGACCTAAACCAATCATACCAATTAAACAATTGATTCGTGAGCTTTGTTTTGAACATTTGATGACGGGTTGCTGTGGGTCAGGCCGAAATCTAATTACTCAACAAAATTCACACCTTATTTTACTGTCGTTTCTTAATTAATTGAAGTATTTCGATACGACGACACCGTTTGGAGCAGTGGTTGAGTTATTGTCTGTTGCTCTGCGTATTGTGGGTTCGTTTCTTGCATGGATAAAATATTTGTATTGCCTACAG
The DNA here is from genome assembly GCA_947361185.1 of Charanyca ferruginea. Classification (NCBI taxonomy): domain Eukaryota; kingdom Metazoa; phylum Arthropoda; class Insecta; order Lepidoptera; family Noctuidae; genus Charanyca; species Charanyca ferruginea. The sequence continues at coordinate 6,527,219 of OX376068.1, read as the reverse complement.
GTAGTTTTTTGTAAATGACGTGAGGTTGTATGCTTACAAACGCACAGAAAAATGTGTAGTTGGCAGTTAAAAAAAAACAATTTTATTGATGATTTAAGTTTTAAAATACTTTTAAATCAGCGGAATCCTAACTAATATTATAAATGCGAAAGTAACTCTGTCTGTCTGTCTGTCTGTCTTTTCTTCACGCCTAAACTACTGAACCGATTTGTGTGAAATTTGGTACAGGGTAAGTGTGAACCCCAACAAAGGACATAGGCTACTTTTTATTCGACTTCCACTTCGACTTCGTCTGCGTCCGCGATAACCGACATATACGCGGACGAAGTCGCGGGCAAAAGCTAGTAATTAATAATAATGATTTGATTAATTTTCTTAACTCCATTTTTTTCGTATTGCCTTTTTTGTTTTTTAAGTATTTAGCCTAATTTATCGCAACATTACTGGCGTTTTTAATGTCGGTTGTGATGCCGGCCGCGAATAGCACTACCCCATTGCTACTCGTGGATGTCGTAGAAGGCGACAGAGGGATATTTACAAGCAAGGCAATTACGGCTAAACCTCCCCCCTTGCCCCCAAGTTCTCCCCAGACCTATCCCAGCATCAAGGACTGCAGCAAGGACGTCTAAAGGTTGACATGATGATGATGAAGGTGCAAGTGTGAGCAAACTTTGGGCACTGTTATAGTTATTGGGCTATCGTCTGACCAGGAGCACTGCACTCACACTGGATGTCGTTGGGATCTATAATCCCTATATTGCTAGGTTGTGTTTTAGCGGCTTACTTCATCATCATCATTTCAGCCGAAAGACGTCCACTGCTGGACATACGCCTCCCTTCAATATTACCTTATTTTTTTTTCTCTAAAGTTATTGTTTTTACACTTATTTACGTATTCTGATTTATGGGCCTTAGTTGTCTGAAATAAATAATAATAATATTGAGGTACATTAAGACAGTATCATTAGAATACATAATGAATCATATTTATTCTGTGAGACCCTAGTACCTAAACTAGACGCAATCCTTTATTTTAGGACACCCAGGTCTATTTAAATTTCACTATGATTCTGTGCCCTTACAGTTATTTTATAAATAATTACATTGCTAATACTGAGCGAATTACTTGTCACTATTAATGCACAAGATGGCCTTATATAGGTTCTATTTTGGAGTACACACGTCACATGGCAGCACTGTTGTAAGACGGGACCCACAATAGTTACACATTGAGTTGACATCTCCATTGTTTTCATGGCACCCTTCTTAATCGGAGGAATTTACGAGAAATCATATTGATTTATATAAGAAATGCAGGTCATGTACCTAAATAAAATAACATTCTCTCTACCTAAAGTCGGTTTGAAATTGACCAGGTACGCAAGAAATATTATAGAGAGAGAGAGAGAGAGAGTACACTTGTGTACACTTGTGTACACAAGTGTACTCTCTCTGCCCTCACTCTCATAATCCAATGGAAAATCTTGGCAAGGAACAGATCGGTCGTGCTTTCCGAGCCACGTAGGTGACCGCACTTCACCAAACTCCGGGCTGTTACTAAGGAATTCATGATCTGCCTAGCCTTTTCCCAACTATATTGAGGTCGGCTTCCAGTCTAACCGAATGCAGCTGATTACCAGTGTTTTACATGGAGCGACTACCTGTCCTCTACTACCTAGTTGCTACCCTTTGGTCAGTTTGATTGCCAGATTTTCTAGCTTCTGACTAATTTTAAAGACTGTCAAAGATCTACGAATGACAGCCGGGACCAACAGCTTTATGTGCTTTCCAAGGCATATGGCATAAAGGTCTTAGTTTAACATAACAAATAGACATTTAAATTGTATTTATTTGTATAAATAGATTCGGCGTTTCGTTACACTAAATCCGAATCCTAATCACAGTTTACCCAGCAGTTTACGTTGTAAGACGTAAGTAAGAGTGATCACTTATTGGCATGAGCTCATGCGGTTTATGGGTCATAAACTGAGACCTTTGTCAATCGGAATGGAGACGAGACGTTTATGTGGTGTGTGGTGACACATATCCTTTACAAATTAGTGACGTAGACACGGTAGAAGGGGGACAGCGTGACGCAAAACTTTATCCATGAACTAGCTGACCCGACAGACGTTGTCCTTTCAATTGTTTTTTTCTTAACCTTCCGTTTTTCCCTGGACTTTCACAAATATTTTCATAAATATTTCGGTAAAGCCGTTCTCGAGTTTTAGTGAGACGTGAGACTAACGAACAACGATTCATTTTTATTGTAGAGATTATTTTTCATCCGTTTTTTAACGACTTTTAATTTACTGTGAAATTGAATTTGAAATCAATAAATATGTAGTTTGTCTAAAGTTGGTAAACGACTACAACATCGGACGAATCGAAAGGTACAGAGGCGGGAATAAGTTAGTTTTTTGAATGGTGTAGGTATAGTGTCTATTTAGAAGTGGTAAAATAGGCCTTTATTCTATGAAATGACACTTCCCTATCAATAATTTTAGCGCGTTACTTCATTAATTGTGGCTTTCTGTCAATTCAAGTTCTAGTTTTCTATATTTCATTCTTAATCTTGCCATATGCAAAAACCAAACCGAAACCCTGAAGCCCCCCTGAGCCTGGAGCTAGAAAGCCAAGGGGTATCGTGTTGCCCAGCCTGGAGGTCAGATAGGCAGTCGCTCCACGTAAAACCACACTGTTATCCAGATGCATCCGGTTAGCTGGAAGTCGACCCCAGCATAGTTGGGTAAAGACTAGGCAGATGATGAATTTTTCTATCTCAATACATAAATTATATTTTGTAGCGTTAACACAATTTTCAGAAGCTCTATGGAGATACGAATTATCGACAGTGAGAGTAGCTCTCAATTAATTAGCCCTCGGGACGGCATTAAGTGCAGTTCGATCGATTTGATATGCCAATATGACCCTTAATAGAGTAGTGCCAATTGACCTGATTTTTCTGAAATATTGATGCGTAAAGGTTTCAATGATAATTATAATTTTTCTTTATTAGATTATTTGTAGAAGAGTAAACCATACTAATCATAGAAGTATAATATCTTACATATATATCGATGATAATAATATTATAGTTTATTATCGTTTGGGCATGTGAAGAGAAGAGATGAAAGGCATGTGACCAAAAGAGTAATAAATATTAATGTGGTTGGTTGGAGAGGGAGAGGAACGTCAAAGAAAAAATGGATGGGTTGTGTGAAGAATGATATGAATGAAAAGGGAGTTAGTGAAAGCATGACATTGGACAGGACGGAATGTAAGAAGAAAACATGTTGCGCCAACCCCAAGTAACATGAGATAAGGTTAGGAAGATGATGATGATTTTAAATGTCCTCCGTTTGTCGTTATTTTACGCTTTTACGGCTAAACCGGCTCGATTTTGATAAAATTAGCATACCTATATAACAAGGTTTATTACATGAAATTAAAATAAAAACTAGCATTAAAATCTATAACAAAAATGAATCGTTGTCTCACTAAAGCTCGAGAACGGCTAGACCGATTTGGCTAATTTTGGTCTTGAAATATTTGTGGAAGTCCAGGGATGGTTTAAGAAAATTGAATAATCAATTAACAGGAAAACATCTGTCGGGGCAGCTAGTTACAGATAGTTATGTATGTATGATAATTATAATGAATGGATTATAAGTACTGTGAACGCTATGGCGGACTGAAAAGTCTATATTAATTTAAGCAACGATTACCTCATAAATGCCCTAGATAGGAGAGTCCGTACATTGATGACAGCATAACGGATGCATCACCCACGATCATCCGTGATGAGACTGTATATCCCGCGGAAGTGTGGAGTAAAAGTAGAGACATAGTCTCCCAGTCGAATTCACACCATGGGAATCGTCAAGTAGCTTGAAGTCGAATAGACAACCAACATAGGCGTCAAGTTCAACAACCAAACCCAGGAGAGTAAAAATTAATACAAATAAGGTTGCATTAATCGAATCCAGTCAGTCTCTCGTTTCTAACCACGTTGATATCATCTGCCTAGCCTTTTCCCAGCTATATTGGACTTCTAGTCTATCCACTTACAGCTGAATACCAGTGTTTTAAATAGAGTTACTGCCTGTCTGAACTCCACAACCCAGTTGCTGTATAACACGCTACCTCTGGCGTCACCCAGATCCGCAGGGAAACCCTTGGAACACCAAACTCCCTTGCGGACGCCCTGAGAAGACTGGGAAGATTGATCTGCTTCTGGAGGGAGGTGGGCTGGTTGGAGTAATCGGCCGCCATGGCTCACGTACAATGGTCCATATTTAAGGACTAAGTGCGGAAACCAAACCCCCTAACATAGAACATAGAACGCTACCCCTTGGTAAGACTTGGTTGTCAGATTTTCAGTATGTCTATTCTGTTACAATCTCCCTTTGTGAACACCTATACTACGTTCAAAATAAGATTAGACATTTACACAAACCTTTTTTACAGTCCGTTCAACCGATTTTGACTTTTATTGCGTTGGTAGCATGACAAATGGCAACTGCAGTCAACAGTTGTTATTGTAACCACTTTTTTGCCTATAATGTCATCCTTAAGCCTACTAAGGGCGGGTTGTTTCAAACAGTCGGTTAACGATACATACGGACGGCTAAAAAGTTACTATGACTGATGATGTTTAACGTACGTTAAATGTAAAGGGTTGTTTCATGACATAAAAATCCGTCAGTTAAAGTTATTCAAAAAGAGATTCCATAATATTTTGACGTTTGAAGTAGCTGTTTGACAACACAAAATTACGTTGACTGGTCGGTCATGGTAATAGTAACTTTTTGACGTATGATTTTGTGAAACAATCCATTTTTTTAATTTGACGATAGTTAGCGCCATTTTTGTAGTTGAAGCAACCCGCCCTTAATAGAAGTCAAAATCGGTTGAAGGGACTGTAAAAAAGGTTTGTGTTTATGTCTAATCTTATTGTGAACAGAGTATAGGTGAAGTGAGCTGTCATCCGTCCGTCTGCTTTGTAAATCCCTAGCATCGGGACGAATGACAGCTCACTTCACTTAGGTGTTCACCGAGGGAGATTGTAACAAAATGCACTGCTGATTTCTGACTATCCATAACCACTGTCAAAGATCGACGAATGACAGCCGGATCCAACAGTTTTAAACGTGCTTTCCGAGGCAGGGAGAGGTCTTGTGCAATGGATAGTCACCCATCCACGGACTGACCGCGGAAATAAATAAATAATAACGTATTTATTTCTCAGTATATGGTACATTAAGATCTTACATTAAATATGGTTTCACATACACTACCATTACTGGTGCAGAAATATATTTCATATAAAATATTTAAAAAGCTAGAAAAAAAAAGTCATAAAAAACATGCAAATCAAAGGTGATACAATGTATTAAATTATAATTTTAATGGCCAATTAATTGAGACTGTTTATAATGCCAAATAGATTAATAGTAAAATCAAAAATATTACTCATAATGCCTAAAATAATCGTTTTTAATCACAATGTCAAAATATTAAATTATCATAATGTCAAAATATTAAATTATCATAATATCAAAATAAAAATGTCTATGAAAGCGTAGCTTAGCCATGATCGATCGAACCGTACGGCTTTTATTTAGCCACGGGCCCCATATTGACATGACAATCTAAAATCGCCCCCTCAACAATTTTCACTTGTGATCAAAGTGCCTTTGTATTGCATGTTTTCAATCGCGCAATTCTTTGGCATTGGCGTGTGATTCCTGAATTTCGTTTCTTTTGTATTGTGGAAGGGGAATCGTTAACTGAGTATGTACTTATTCGTGTTTATATTATTTGTATATATATGTTCAACTCGTGTGTTTGTTGGAAATTATACGCATCATTTCTATGGGTCTGTTTGGCGTGATGGATATATTTTCACCAGGCGTTCTGAAATGTGATGTGAAAGCAATGTTCGCAGCTTACAGAGTTGGACAATTATTTTCATTACAAACATGTTTACATGCTTTTATTTAGTTTCACCTATCTCGATATAAACCTGGGTTTAGTCACCTAAAATCATAAAAAAATAAAAAAATAAAATAGTCACACTTCGGCTAAGATAAGTTGGGTTCAAGTGGTTAAAAATAGTCTAAACTAGCTCCTCTTTACGGCTTAGCATTGATCTACCAAACATCCTGTATACTGAAGTAAAATTTAATATAGTTTTTAAGTAAAATTGGATCTGCTTCTTGATGTTCAATTGATCTGAAATTTTGCAGACATAATATGTAAATTTTTTGATGCCTTATTGTATTAGTTTATTTTTGGTTTAATAGTTATAGGTTTTTCTTTTTTTTAATTGTACGTGTAAATATTTTAAACCAGTATTTAAATAAAAACATATGTATATGTAAATTGGATAATAATCATGGTATAGAGTTAGTCTGATGATGGAGACAGAATGTGGCAATACGAATTATGTTTTAAATAATAATTAAACTAGTATTAAGAATTGTAAATTTAACAAGCCAATCTTTTAAACTTGACGAAGAGCGCATGCAGATGTGTTAAACAAATATTTCTATGAAGTTATTTTTATCTGTATATGAAAATGACATATATATTGTTGAAAATGAGCAAACCACAAGAATGTCACATAGAAATAAAAACAAAGCAACGCGCAACGGTTAAATTAAATTAATATAACTTTGAAATGGCTTTGTAGTGAAAAATATAAATTATTAACCAGAATTGCACAAGTCACCGTCAGGGACCAAAAGAAAGCAAATACGTAGACAAATTAGATAAAAATGTTCCAATAAAACTCTTTGCAGGATTTGTCAACCCTAAACCCATTATATTCCTTAGAGGATTGCATAAGAAGGATAGTCCAGAAATATTGTTTATTCTGATAATATTGATGTGGAACATCTATCGGTTATCAATTGCCGGCTGCCGGCGCCGCCTGCTTAATGTTCTTGTTCGTAGCTAGGTATACTCAACTTAGAAACGAACTAAATAATGGGTACTTACATATCGGATATCTATGGGTACATAGATGCCTATTAATAAGTGTAGTCTAGAAACGCCGTGTGGTGCCAGCCGCGAATAGCTCCACCCCATTTCTACCCGTGAGTGTCGCAGAAGGCAACAGAGGGATATTGACCAGAGGATGGGCAGCAGCGTCCTTTTAAGTACCATAATATCTACTGCGATCGTCAAAATGCATCGGCCAAGCATGGCGATTACGGCTAAACCCCTTGGGGGACCTATGCCCAGCAGTGGGCGTCTAAAGGGACATGATTGATAGATAAGAATTTCCTTTCTTTTTGTCTCAAATCTCCACAGATTAACAAATAATTTATACACGCAAATCCATAGGCCTTCAGTGTCTCAGGTCATAACGGATTTATGAGCAGTAAACGTGTCGGTCTGAAGTACTACACGCACATTGTCGCCGAGACAACCCTCGCATTGCCCATTACTGATTTTATTACAATTTATCACGACCATTCCGTTTACGACACATAACTTATCTGCATTTTCGATTGCATTACTTTAGTTTGTTGAGAATGTAATTGGTTCTTCAATGTTGTGTTGTATTTTTTTGGCTTATTATTTTCCAGGTGACTAAGAACTTAGAAGGCGACTAAGTGTTTCCAACTAATAAAATAACTTGAGGAGCTATAAATCATGACTTGGCGACTAAAACCAGAAGAAGACGGTCGAGCACTCCGAGGTTCGGTTTAGTTAGGTTGTTTTAAACTCTGCAGACAGAAATAGGACAGAGCCCCGCAGGCTCAGTCGAACTGACGGCAAAATGGATAAATGCTCACCAAATCTTTTTGACCCTGGGGCGGATCCAACATGGTTAAGTTAGGTTAGAACTGTGACCCCCTACGCACGAGGCGAGCGAGCGTAGCTAGCGTGCCGCTGCAACGGCCACCGGGTGCCAGAACCAAAACGTTTTTTAAAGCCAATTTAAATTTAAACAAAGCTACAAGTCAATATAAAGCTGCTACTTTATACTTAAAATGCTACTTCACTGTAGCTGTCAAACTATTATTTTTGCTACCCATTTTAATTATTTTTAAAACCCTAAATCAGATATTTTTTGACTTGATAATTAATAAGTACACCCATCAAACTAATAGATTTATCATTAGTCAGTTGACCATATTAAACATAATTATATGCCAAAATATTAATCAAATGAAATCATTTTTAACCGACTTCAAACCGGAGGAGGTTATCAATTCGGATGTTTATATTTTTTATTATGTATGTTCGGGCATAACTCTGTCATATATAGACGAATTTGCAAAACTCTTTTTATGTTTGAAAGGGGTTTATTCCGAAATGGTCCCATATAAATTTTATTAAAATTGATCCAGGCCTTTTTGAGAAAATCAACAAAATCCCAAAAAATATACTTAGACGATTTAGATTCTTTCATCTTTGGAGGACATACAATCTCTTTTAAGTGTATCGCCGTTTCTTATTGGATTTGGATTTTTTGGCGATACTAAAAATCGAAAAATATAAAGTTTTTTCAAAAAAATGAAAACCGCCTTCAGAAACTAAAAAGTGATAAATAACTTTAGCACAGAACACACTTAGGTACTTTACTTTCGGTAGTCCGTGGCGGTGGCTTTGCATTTGTTGTTTTGTATTGTATTAATATAAAGATATTTATCACTTTTTAGTTTATGAAGCCGGTTTTCTTTTTATTTGCTTGAATACGGTCGAGCAGACGAAGTTTTTGAACGTAGAAATCAATGAAATATTAATTTCCTTGAAAATCCTTCGGATTGCTATTGCAAGTGTATTAAGTAATTGGGATGCAGTATATGATTGATCACTGACATCGGTGCGGGGGTGATGTAGACGCAGTCTTTAACCGGACCCATTTTTAATTTATTGTAATAAAAATAATACATATTTGTAAAAAGTAACCAAACCAAATCATTTTCCTTTGTATTGCAAAGCAGTAGAATTTTTTTTTTTTACTCTTTTGTTAAGAAATTAAGGAGTAAAATGGTTTCATCTCAATGATTTGGAGATGATTTAACATTTTTTTTCCTTATTATGTGCCGGTAGAAAAATTATGACTAAACCAAATTACGTAGCATATCATGTAGATTACTAACAATTTTTTTAAGATGTAATTTCTCTGTAAATGCCGACGAAAAGTTGCTTCATCTGCATGCTTCTTTCAAGCTTTTTTCGAGAGAGCAGCCTTAAAATGATAGTCTAAAATCAGCAATCTACCTTGAGTAAGCATGGCGATAAATGTTCGTGCCTTCTCTGTATCAAAACAGGCATTTGCCTTGCAGTGGGACAATAATAGGCTGGTATTATTTACAAGATTATTTCATCATCATCATGTCAACCTTAAAACGCCCACTGTTGGGCATAGGTACCCCAGAGGGGGTTTAGCCTTAATCGTCATGCTTGGCCGATGCATGTTGGCGATCGCAGTAGGTGTTATGGTACTCAGAAGGATGCTGCTGCCCATCTCCTGGTCAATATCCCTCTGTCGTCTTTTACGACACCCACGGGTAGAAATGGGGTGGTGCTATTAGCGGCCAGCATCACACGGCAAAACATTCTACACTGTTGTCATGGGTGACTTCAACGCTAAAGTGGGAGTACAAGAGAGTGGTGAGTCCAGAGTAGGTTCATTCGGCTATGGGCGCAGAAATCACAGGGGGCAAATGCTGGTAAATTTCCTCGAGGCTCAGGGGCTTTTTCTGATGAACTCCTTCTTCCAGAAGAAGCCTCAAAGGAAATGGACCTGGCGAAGCCCCGATAACGTGACCAAGAACGAGATCGACTTCGTTATGTCTGGCAAGCGCCAGATATTCAGAGATGTCTCCGTGATAAACAGGGTCAATACCGGAAGCGATCACCGACTGTTAAGAGGCACTCTGAATATAAATGTTAAAATCGAACGAGCGCGGCTAACGAGGTCGACTCGAGGTCGACCAACACTGCCCCAGGTAGTGGCTGGCTGCGAAAGCTTCCAGCTGGAGCTACAGAACCGATTCGCCTCATTGGAAACCACAGAGGACATAAACGACGCCACCGATGGCCTGGTACGTGTTATCCGCGAAGTGGGTTATAAATACTTTCGACCGGTGAGAAACGGACGTAAGTCGATACTCGCCAGCGAGACTCTGGAATTAATGAGGAAACGACGAGAATTAACGCATGTCACACCGTCTGAGTATCAGGTACTTAACAAGGAGGTAAAAAAGCTGATAAGACGCGACCATCGGCGCGCGAATACCCAAGCCATCGAGGAGGCCATAGCCCGGAACAATGGCTCGAAGGTATTCGCCAAGCATGACGCCTCCAGTTGTCACCTGACAAAACTCAGAACGTCACAGGGCACCACCGTCACCTCGAAGCCGGAGATACTCGCTGAGGTTGAAAAGTTTTATGGAGACTTATACTCCCAGAAAAATTGTCCACCTCAGACCCACGGCGCGGATGATCCACGAGCCAGACTCACACGCCACCTCACAGACGAGCTTCCCGACATTGACATGGGTGAGATCAGAATAGCTCTCGGACAGCTTCATAACTACAAAGCTCCGGGGGATGACGGGATTACCACTGAGCTACTCAGAGCAGGAGGAACTCCGGTTTTGGCTGAGCTAGTAAAGTTATTTAATTCCGTCGTCCACACAGGCATTACACCGGAGGCATGGAGCAGGAGCGTGGTGGTACTGTTCTTCAAAAAAGGTGATAACACGCTCCTTAAAAACTACCGCCCCATTTCGCTTCTGAGTCATGTATACAAGCTGTTTTCGAGGGTTATCTCGAATCGTCTCGCTCTAAAATTCGATGAATTCCAACCGCCGGAGCAGGCCGGGTTTCGAAAAGGCTACAGCACCGTAGACCACATACATACCCTCAGGCAAATTATCCAAAAGACCGAGGAATACAATCAGCCTCTGTGCCTTGCGTATGTGGACTACGAGAAAGCCTTCGACACCGTCGAAGCCTGGGCTGTTCTGGATTCCATGCAGAGATGCCTTGTCGACTGCCGATACGTTGAAGTGCTGAGGTGTCTGTATAAGGCCGCAACAATGACCGTCCAAGTACAAGAACGTAGCACAAAGCCAATCCAACTGCGTCGAGGGGTAAGGCAGGGAGACGTCATCTCTCCGAAACTGTTTACAAACGCGTTGGAGGACGTTTTCAAGACGCTTAATTGGAAAGGACTGGGCATAAATATCAACGGTCAGTACATCTCGCACCTACGATTTGCAGATGACATTGTCATCATGGCGGAGTCTTTGCAGGAGCTGGAAGTGATGCTGAACGGCCTAAGCGATTCTTCGAGACGCGTGGGCCTCGGGATGAACCTAGATAAGACCAAAATCATGTACAATGGTCATGTCCTCCCGAGACCCGTAGTCTTAAATGGCGCTGTTCTCGAGGTTGTGCAAGAATACATATATCTTGGCCAAAATATACAACTGGGGTGGCACAACTTCGAGAAGGAGGCGAACAGAAGGATACGCTTGGGCTGGGCAGCATTCGGGAAGCTACGTGGTATCTTTAAATCGTCGATCCCACAATCCCTTAAGACCAGGGTCTTTAACCAGTGCGTTCTACCCGTGATGACTTACGGAGCCGAAACGTGGACACTCACCGTGGGCCTGGTCCACAAATTCAAGGTTGCTCGGCGTGCCATGGAGAGAGCGATGCTCGGAGTTTCTCTGGTGGATAGAATTCGCAATGAAGTCATTCGCCAGAGAACTAAAGTCACCGACGTTGCGCATCGAATTAGCACGCTGAAGTGGAAGTGGGCCGGCCATGTCTGCAGACGGACAGACGGTAGATGGAGCAGACACGTTCTAGAGTGGAGACCGCGTTTGGGCAAGCGTAGTGTGGGACGCCCTGCGGCACGATGGACCGACGATTTAAAAAAGGTGGCTGGCAGCGGATGGATGCGGGTTGCCCAAGACCGGGTTGGTTGGCGATCTCTGGGGGAGGCCTACGTTCAGCAGTGGATGGCAATAGGCTGATATATATATCACACGGCATTGATAGATTGATAGATTATTTCATGACGTTATCAATCCCATGTCTGATTCAAAACAACGACATTGAACCATCACCATTACAACGTCTGACATTTAGTTGAAGAGGCTGGCCAAACAAGCGACGCGATTGGCTAACTAATTAGAAATCAGTGCTTCCACGTATTTAGACAACAACTGGGCTAGATTATCGATGTGATAACGATTATTAAATGCTTAACTGTGTACACGCGTCATGTTTCTGTGATTTGTTGTTAAAAATTTGACATTATCAGTCTATAGTATTCCTGGGAACACGGAACTTCTAACACACCGCTTATTGTATCCTTTTATCAAAACGGTTTCGGGTAATGTTGCAAAGTCATCGAAGTGACGAACGGATTGATGAGTCATGTTTTCAGTAGATAGGGGAACGGAATTCCCGTTTCTTCCATGTTGGTTTTTTAAAATTCATTTTTAATATGTTCTGGATTTTAATCGACACTGTGACGTCAACCCAAAACTCAATACTCAATATATTTATTGTATCCACAGTTTAATTACTTAGATGGTAGGTTTACAGAGATGAAAATTGTGCACCCTGTTGGGCACAGCAGAAGTAAAAGTAGGAGAACGGAAATGGGCTTTTGTTTGACTATTTAGTTGATTATAGTTAACTGCTTATTTATTATGTAATTATGAACTTATTTTATTATTAATTATGCATTATTGATCAAATAATTATTTAATTATTAATTATTATGGTACCCAATTGTACCTTATCACACTAGTTTGCCATAACCTTGGTAGTTTAATTTCAAGAAGAGAGTATGCATGCAGTTCCTTCGTTTCATGTAGCTAACCTAGACCTAATATACACCTAAATTTCGACCTTGAAAAATAAATAGCATTCATGGATCAAAAAGAATCTACGTTTAAAATTTTTTGATTAACTGCCCGACTCCTAGACAAATCAAAAGTGTATAATACGTATCCAAAATTTGTATGCCTAGTAGGCTAAACATAGCAAACCTGCCATTAGAATTAGATCTTATTATCCTGTACCTATGTTTTACAAATGATTTGAATTTGATTTTTACTGTGATTGAATAGGTTCATCCTGATCCCTAAATATCCAAGATTAAAATGATACGTATAACTCACACGATGAAACCCAAAATCTTCTTAAGTATCATTCAAAGGGAGCGAGCTCATCAATAAAGACGTAGTCATCACCACGAAGTAAGTATAATATTAATTACTAGCTGACCCTACAGACGTTGTCCTGTCCCTATCTACATACCTACCCTACCAATCTACCTACCTACCTACCTACCTACCTACCCTACCTATACCTACCTACCTACCTACCTACCTACCTAGGTATTAATGGATATATTTGCATTACCTACCTACCTACCTACCTACCTAGGTAGGTAGGTAATGCAAATATATCCAAGGAACATAAAAAGTTTCATTCAAACTTTTATCCCCTATTTCACCCCCTTGGGGGTTGAATTTTGAAAAGTCCTTCCTTAGTGGATGCCTTCGTCATGTGAGGAATACGTGTACGAAATTTCAATTTTCTAGCCATAAGGGTTTGGCCTGTGCGTTGATACATCAGTCAGTCACCTTTGCCTTTTATATATATAGACTAGCTGACCCGACAGACGTTGTCCTGTCCCTATCTACCTACTTACCTGCCTATTTATCTATACCTACCCTACACCTACCCTACACCTACCCTACACCTACCCTACACCTACCCTACACCTACCCTACACCTACCCTACACCTACCCTACACCTACCCTACACCTACCCTACACCTACCCTACACCTACCCTACACCTACCCTACACCTACCCTACACCTACCCTACACCTACCCTACACCTACCCTACACCTACCCTACACCTACCCTACACCTACCCTACACCTACCCTACACCTACCCTACACCTACCCTACACCTACCCTACACCTACCCTACACCTACCCTACACCTACCCTACACCTACCCTACACCTACCCTACACCTACCCTACACCTACCCTACACCTACCCTACACCTACCCTACACCTACCCTACACCTACCCTACACCTACCCTACACCTACCCTACACCTACCCTACACCTACCCTACACCTACCCTACACCTACCCTACACCTACCCTACACCTACCCTACACCTACCCTACACCTACCCTACACCTACCCTACACCTACCCTACACCTACCCTACACCTACCCTACACCTACCCTACACCTACCCTACACCTACCCTACACCTACCCTACACCTACCCTACACCTACCCTACACCTACCCTACACCTACCCTACACCTACCCTACACCTACCCTACACCTACCCTACACCTACCCTACACCTACCCTACACCTACCCTACACCTACCCTACACCTACCCTACACCTACCCTACACCTACCCTACACCTACCCTACACCTACCCTACACCTACCCTACACCTACCCTACACCTACCCTACACCTACCCTACACCTACCCTACACCTACCCTACACCTACCCTACACCTACCCTACACCTACCCTACACCTACCCTACACCTACCCTACACCTACCCTACACCTACCCTACACCTACCCTACACCTACCCTACACCTACCCTACACCTACCCTACACCTACCCTACACCTACCCTACACCTACCCTACACCTACCCTACACCTACCCTACACCTACCCTACACCTACCCTACACCTACCCTACACCTACCCTACACCTACCCTACACCTACCCTACACCTACCCTACACCTACCCTACACCTACCCTACACCTACCCTACACCTACCCTACACCTACCCTACACCTACCCTACACCTACCCTACACCTACCCTACACCTACCCTACACCTACCCTACACCTACCCTACACCTACCCTACACCTACCCTACACCTACCCTACACCTACCCTACACCTACCCTACACCTACCCTACACCTACCCTACACCTACCCTACACCTACCCTACACCTACCCTACACCTACCCTACACCTACCCTACACCTACCCTACACCTACCCTACACCTACCCTACACCTACCCTACACCTACCCTACACCTACCCTACACCTACCCTACACCTACCCTACACCTACCCTACACCTACCCTACACCTACCCTACACCTACCCTACACCTACCCTTTTTTTTTTTTTTTTTTTTTTTTTTTTGTCCCTGTGAAAATGCTCATGCATACGCCCGGGCTCGGGGGAGCTCGGGACGTTATGTGAGACTCCTGGGAAGAGGACCCAGACCTACTCACTAAAAACACAGGGGAGACCCTCATCGCCGTGGAGGGAGCGTCCCAGGATCACTTTAGTATTCCACTGAGGCGCTCCGGCGGAATGGTGTTCGGCCAGTACAGGGTGCCCCGGGGTTCACGGGGTACTCTCAGGCAGGTGGGCCTATTTCGGATGCCCGGGTCCCCCGACCCGGACACCCAGGCCACTATGGCGGGGGTTGAAGATGCGCAAAGCGCCGCCTTCTTCTCCCCAGCCTCCGTCGGCGGAGCGCGTCTGCATGGACGTCTTCCTCTCTGACGCGCTCCGCGGCCTCCTTCAGCGATATGACGGATTCGCAGAAGGAGACCATTGCTTCCCAGCATGTGTCGCTGTCCAGCATGGCGTTAATGCTGCTGGGCAGCGTTAGGTCGCATCCTGTAATTGCGGCCAGGGTGTACCGTTGTGGCGCCCAGGCCGCGCACTCTTCTAAGGTGTGTCGCGCCGTATCGACAGGCGCGTCACACTCGTGACAGGCGGGTGTCGGTTCCCTTCCGGCTATCTGGTGCAGGTACTTACCGAAGCAGCCATGGCCGGTAAGCACCTGCACCAGACGAAACGTCAAGGCCCCATGTCGTCGGGAGAGCCATCGGTCCAGGTGAGGGCGAATTGCTGCCACAGTCATCTCGCCGGCCACAGGAGACTCGAGCTCATCAGCCCATTTGCGGACGAGAGCACTGTGGCTGGCCGCCCTGATTCGCTGCACCTCTTCTAAGCTAGGGCGCTCACCCCTGGCCCTCATCTCTGCACGGCGTCGATAGACATCCGCCAGAACTTCGGCTTGAAGCGACCATGGTGGGTCGCCGGCGAGTAGAGTGGCCGCCGTCCACGAAACCGTGCGGTAGCCCCGGATGGCTCTCACGTCGATGACCCTCTGCGGTCTTTGCAGCAGGGTTTTGTTGGCGGAATTTAGGGCGTCGACCCATATGGGGGCCCCGTACATGGCCATGCTCCTTATCACTCCGGAGTACAATTTCCTACAAGTGGAGTTGGGGCCACCAATGTTCGGCAGCAACCTCCCAAGTGCCGCTGCAGTATTTACCAGTTTCGGGGCGAGTTGGATGAAATGCGCCCCGAAGTTCCATTTCCCGTCTAACACGAGACCCAGATATTTCATCTGGGCCTTGATGTCGATCTGCACCCCCTGGACGCGAATGTTGATGTTTGCGCCTCTAGGGGGCCCTCTTCTAGGTCCATGGAAGAGGAGGGCCTCTGTTTTAGAGAGGGACACCGTCAAACCTAGTTGCTGGATGCGACTCACCACGAGATTTGTAGCGTCCGCACCAAGCCGCACCGCCTCCTCGTAGGACCCAGCCCTGACAATAACGAGGGTGTCATCCGCGTAGCAGATCACCCTAGCACTGGGTGGAAGAAGCCCACGCAAGAGCCAGTCGAACCCCACGTTCCACAGGTTAGGCCCAATCACTGAGCCCTGTGGAACTCCGCAACTCATGCGACGGCGGCAAAGTTCTCCATCACTGCCTGCCCACACAATCACCCTATCCTCGAGGTATGATTCCAACACCCTCCTGAGATAAGGAGGCACCCCGTGGTACCGGAGCGCCTCTCTTAGAGTCTCAAAAGGGAGGGTGTTGAAGGCGTTTTTTACGTCGAGGGACACCGCCAAGACGACCTCCCCTTGCGCGATCGCTGCCGAGGATAGGGTCTTTAGAGCGGCCAGCGCGTCGATAGTAGAGCGACCCGCTCTGAACCCATACTGCGCGTCACATAACCCAGGACCGACTTCGTCTAGATGCTTGACGAGACGGTCTGCAAGGATTTTTTCAAACATCTTGCCCACCTCGTCAAGCAGCACGATTGGCCTGTACGCAGAAGGATTCTCCGAGGGACGGCCTGTTTTCTGTAGCAGACACAACTTTCCTTCCTTCCCCCGATCGAACAGTTCTCGAAGCTGGCCTTCCAGGTGTTTCGAGGCAATTAGAAGAATTCGCCCTGGAACACCATCCGGCCCCGGTGCCGTTCTTTTACCCTGCAGCCGTAGCAACGCCACACCTATTTCTGCCTCCGTGATAAGAGGAGCGTCAGAGTTATCCTCGTTACCTGAAGAGGGAGCGGCCATAGCAGGAGGTGTATGTCCCGGATGGTCTGGGAACAGCTCCTCCACTATGCGTAGCAGAAATGTCGGCTGCAGTGTCTCCGTCAGTGGAGCACCCAGAGTGCCGGGCTTCTTCCTCGCCGCGCGGTACGGGCGCCCCCAAGGGTCCCGATTCACACTCTCGAGGATTTCTTTCCATGCGTCGCTCTTGGCCCGACTTATGGCCAACTGCAGCTCCTTTTTGGCGCGACGATAGGCTGTCCGCAGCTGGTCCTCGAGGTCTGGGTCGTGGCCGTTGCGTCTACGACTCCGAACATACGCCCGACGAGTCCTATTGCACGCTGCCCGCAGGTCCCTTATCTCAGGCGTCCACCAGTAGACTTGGCGACGGTTTGGCCTCCGCCTGGTTCTGGGCATGGCTGCATTGCACACCGCAGAAAGTGCAGTACGCATTTGGGAGGCCAGCTCGTCAACATCGTCGCTCGGTGGAGCACATCGGGACACCCAACGCCTTACAATTGCAGCCTCCTCGGCTAGTTCCCTATTTAAGTGGCTGAGGGACCACCGAGGGAAGTGACTTTGGGCCCCAGGGCGGTTCGCCGTCGTCGTCTCGTTGGAGGACACTTCGAAACATATGTAGAGGTGGTCCGATAGAGTCTCCGTGCCCTCCATGACCCGCCAGTTACGAACTCTGCGCGCTACAGCGGGAGAGGCAAATGATACATCTACGATAGAACTTCCCTGCTGACGCACGCAGGTGGCGGTGGTCCCCCTGTTTAAGAGCGATAGGCCCGTGAGGAGGGCCCACACCTGGACGGCTCTGCCGCGGACATCAGTGGCAGGGTTACCCCAGGCCCGAGATTTGGCGTTAAGGTCGCCAAGTAAAATGATTTGCCTTGACGCCAGTCGTCCAACCGCCGCCCTGATGGAGTCGAGATAAACCTCGAACTCCGCTAGGTTGCGGTTAGGTGAGAAATACGCACCGATGATAGCGTACTCCCCCCATCCTGCCACTACGTATCCCGAACCTCTTTCAAGCATCGAGAGGGGAGGACCCTCCGCAATCCGTGCCAAGACGGCAACGTCACCGTTCAGGTCCCCCACCCAGTTTGTATAGGAAGGGACAAAGTAGGGCTCACATGCGACAGCCACATCTATTTCCCACTCCACCATGGACTGTAGAAGGAGGTCCTGAGCCCCTGCACAGTGGTTAAGGTTCGACTGAAGAAAGCTAATTTGTCGGGATCGATTCATTCTGACATGACATTAGCTTCCCTCCCCGCGTTGGCAGACTCAGCTGCGGTAGTCGTTCCCCCTTTCCTCTGTGGGGGGTTGCACTTTCTGCCGCCCATGATGTGCCCTGCGGGCTTTCCGGCATCTGCGCATACTGCACAGTGCAGTGCTCGGGTGCAGTCAGCGGACTTGTGGCCCTCCTCTCCGCACCGGAAGCAGAGCGAGTCTCGGCTCACGTTCGACGGGCACTTAGGCCTTGTGTGCCCGACGCCCATGCACTTGTAACAGCGCAATACACGCCGCTCCAGCACATGGACGTTTGTCGAGCACCAACCAACCATCAATTTGCCCGAGTCGGACAAGGTTTTGGCCACCGCGATCGGACACTGAACGATCACAGTGCCCGTCCCACGGGGACCATGCTGCACCTCCAAAGACTTTATTTGGTCCACAGGGCAGCCTCCGGCATGGGCCACGGCAGCGGCCACTTTTTCTTTCGTGGCCGTGTCACTCAGCCCAGTGATGCGTATGTCCGCACATTTGTTGGGCCGAATGACACTTACTACCCCGTCAAGTGCCACGCGCAACTTTTCAGCCAGTTGGTCGGCTTTTTCAGGTCCGAGGGAACTCGGCAGCTCCATAATTCTGGCCCCGGTCACTGACTCTCGGAACCTTATGTTAGGTATGCCGAGCTCTGCTAGGTTCACGTGCTCCTCGGCTTGCTCCAGCACTTGTTTGTAGGTCACCCCCTTTTCGGCAGCTTCCGGCTGAAGTTTTACTATGACTGCTGCCGTACGAGGAGGTGACAGTCTTGGTTTGGTGGGTCGAGTACCCTTTCCCTTACCCTTGGAGGGCTGGGCCGTCTTTCCTGTGGCGGTAGCCCCCATGCTTTTCTGCCCAATGGGTTCAAGGGCAGCCGTCTCCGAGGGATTAGGGGGACCTTTCCCCTTCTTCTTCCTTTTCCTTCTGGTGACGTCTGCCCAGGTTTCCTGCACCACGGGGCCACCACCTGCAGATGAAGGGCCCGCCACCGTCGACGGTGGGCTCGTCGCGGCTGACTGTGATGGCGTTGCAGCAGTTGGCGCCGGTCTCGTCTGCGCTGTTGGGGCTGCCTCCTTCCTCTTATCAGCCGCTAGCAGTGGCCGATGGGTGACGGCAGGCAAGAGGCGTTCCTCAAGCCCCTCAATGCGCGCGTTCACCATATCTCCCACTGAGCATATGATGGACCGCTTTAATTCTTCCAAAGTGTTGCTGTCAAGCAGGGATGGGGGTCCTGAGCTTTCCCCCGTGTTAGCTTTCATAGAGGCCCTCATTTCGCTGAACTCGCGACGATGTGATTTGAGCTCAGCCCTGAGAACCTCAACCTCGCGTCTGAGGCGGTTATTGTCGGCCCTGACACGACGCACTTCATCTGCCTCGGTACGGTCAGCCAGAGCATCTACGACATCTTGTAGTGAGGCAGCCGCGACTTTAAGCTGCTTCACGAACGTTCCTTTAAGGTTGCCGGACTTCGTGGCGACCTCAAATATGTCCACCATGTTCCGTCCGGCAACGGCTCGCAGCTGTTCCGCGTCAAGGCTGGCCGAGTTAGCAGGAAGCTCCGACGGGTTGGAATCTGGGTCCGACACAGTGGCAGGGTCCCGTCCGCAACCAGCTTTGCTCCTTCTCTTCGCTTTAACTCTTCCCGGGGCCTTCCCCGCAATAGCATCGCTCACGCCCGAAGCGGAGCTGGGGCTGGATGTCCGATGATGACGACGCTTCCTCTCCTTCCCGTCGTCCTGCCAAAATTGGCCGCGAACGCGAGGTGCGTCCATAGCGGAGGCCGTCTTTGTTGCTGCTCTTTCCGCGGCAGCGGTCGCGTCGCGCAGGCGCTCTAAGCTCACGTGGAGCACCTTTTCTCGCTCATTTTTGCGTGTACGTGCTCTCGTCACGCGCGTCTCCATTTCGGAGTCGGTGGCATCTGTGTGCGAAGGTTGACGCAGGTCGGCGGTGGTTTGCCGGCCTGCAAGACTATGGTTGCCCCCCCCAGATACGACAGGGCAGCCCTCAGAAGAGGGGCGGGATTCCCCCCGAAGGGGACCCGCCTGGGGAATATTTCCAGTAGTCTGCTTTTTCATGGTTTTTATCCTTTTAAAGGGTGTGGTCCCTAACCCCTGATCCCCCCCAAGCGCTAGCGACCGGACACCCTCCGGCCATTCATCCCCTCGGCACGCTAGACCTTAAGATTAGGGTAATTTTTTAAAGAGGTTGTCTTCCTCGCCGTCCGGACCATCCCGTCCACTTTTCGTCCACTCGTCCTACCCTCTGTAAGCGGAGGGGGGGGAGTGGACGACCGTCGCTTGGTCGAAAGCGACCCTGGAGCATACTGCTCCCCCCCACGCAGAAATTCGCCACGGTCAATAGTCTCTCCAATTCGGAGAGGGTAATCAATACCCTCCCCGAATCGAAGAGACCATTGACCGTGCCCAGGGTGCACCGGCCCGATCACTGCTCTTTCCCCCGAACGTATTCGAAAGGAACCAGCAGCAATCAGGCACACGAGGAGGTTTTCTGCACGCACCCCACCCTACACCTACCCTACACCTACCCTACACCTACCCTACACCTACCCTACACCTACCCTACACCTACCCTACACCTACCCTACACCTACCCTACACCTACCCTACACCTACCCTACACCTACCCTACACCTACCCTACACCTACCCTACACCTACCCTACACCTACCCTACACCTACCCTACACCTACCCTACACCTACCCTACACCTACCCTACACCTACCCTACACCTACCCTACACCTACCCTACACCTACCCTACACCTACCCTACACCTACCCTACACCTACCCTACACCTACCCTACACCTACCCTACACCTACCCTACACCTACCCTACACCTACCCTACACCTACCCTATCTTTCAAGTTGGATCAAACTGCACACGATGTACAAATTTCATTAAAATCGCTTCAGTAGTTTAGGAGTCCATCGCGGACAAACATCGTGACAGGAGATTTATATATATTAGAAGATTACTTCGTTGTCATCACAAACTGATAAAAAAAAGCCAATCGCTCATTCTTGAATCTAAACGCCTATTAACATACTGGCCGCAATATTTTCGGCCAGTACTAGTTTTTGCCAGGTTGCATGTGCATACAACCTTTAGTGCCTACAGCATGACGCTGTGTTTACCCCTTTAAGAAAAAAAGCGTGAGTGTATATTACAGTCCGGGATCGTTAAACGTTTTGCGATCCACTCTTGGGCTTATTGACCTATCTCATTTGATAGCTTAGTGAATTACCAGTCGGCGTCGGTATTACATCAGTGTATTACTTAAAAACCTCATTCTGCAAGCTTGAGGCTGAATCGTTAATCGAACATTTTCGTATTTCGTGATTCGATTCGGTTGATGGGTATTTGGCTAAAGTTAGATAAGTGCTGATAATGATTTTGTCTAAAATTGGATACTACTTATTGTCTACCATCTTCAGTTTCGATGACAAATAATTAGCAGAATGAAATGCTTAATTTAATTATTACTACAGTATGTCTATTCTGTTACAATATCCCTGGGTGAACACTAAGGTGAAGTGAGCTGTCATCCGTCCGTTTGTCAATCCCTAGCTTCGCGACGGATGACAGCTTACTTCACCTGGGTGTTCACCGAGGGAGATTGTAACAGAATAGCACTGCTGAGGTCCTTAATCAGTAATTAAAGCAATTTAAAAGAAGTAGTAGTATTACGGGCTGGTGACCGCAAATCCACGTCTTAGCGCGTATTTTGCGTACAAGAAAGGTATTTTATTAATATATACAGTGTAAAAAAAATAATGTGAGCCGTCACGGGACGCCTGGCAGATGTGAAACATCGACATTATTTTGTAAAAGTAATATGCAGAAAAGAACAGATTGTGATAGGAATAAAGATGTCATAATGATAAAATAAAATATTACGAATTTTTTTCCGGATAACGATGACTATTTATTGAATAAACATTTATTTTCATTAAATACAAAAATTTACGAATTTATTTCAAATCGTGACTACTTAATTCGTTTAATCAGTGACTTCGGTAATCGCACAGTCCGATTGCGCATGGCGACGCGTCGCCACACCGTACACTACTGCATATAGACTGTACATATATACCATCATATAGCGTGGCGCCGCGTCGCCACGGCATGCATCGCCACGCCAGAAATCGGTTTAACGTGCGGCTATAGATGTTTCACATCAAAAAAATATTAGGCTGCGATGAGTAGTGGATTTGAATAATAATAATTGTTATGATTTTGTCCAGATGTAAGATCAAAAAGACTACAATGAAAAGAATATAATGCGGTATTCACTTACGTCAGCGACAAAAGTTGATTATCATTGTTACTTTTACGTATCTTATAAGTAGACACTAAATACTACAATGCACTGCTTCTCAACATTTCAGGTAATAGATAAGAGTATATTTTATATTGATTTTAAACCCATTCCGTATTTTCTATAATATTCTGCTCAATAGTTACGATTTCAAAACCTACAGCTACTTTCGGCATTGACCGTACCTACCACGTTTAATTTCTTGCTTTTTAAGATAATTGTCTCCCCCATCCATCATGGGTGTACTCGAAGAAATAAACTCACATGAATAAACACAATGTCCAGACAGAAGTGATTCATTCATGTATCAATACCAAGGTATATCAAAATACTAATAATAATATGTGGGGACATTTTCACACACGGCCATCTGACCCCAAACTAGGGAGACCCTGTACTATGGGTGTCAGACAGCTGATATACATACACAAAGACTTTTTTTTTGTAAATACATACATAAATATAGATAAACAACACCCAGACACAAGGCAAACACAAGTGCTCATCACACAAATGTTTACCCTGGGCGGGAATCGAACCCGCAACACGCTGCGCAGCAGTCGATCGCTCAACCACTGCGCCAACCGTGTCGTCAAACCATCAAGCTCAAGACTAAGTAACCATTATCATTCACCATCCTCCACACATACCAAATTCGTATTAAGTTCTTCACATATAAACGAGTATAATGTTCTATTTCCCACCTTTGATATGATAGGAAGTCGGCCGTGTCGCAGCTTTGTTATCCGACACCTCAGCAAGCTGACTTGGCACGTGGGCGTCTTATCGTCATCCCGCACCAATCATATTTCCTTTTGTTTACACACAGTCTCCTCATAGTCGGCCGACGCCATTGTCAGGAGAGAAAAAAATAGATATCCTCTACTATTGGTTAGCATAAGTGAGTTATGTGGATGAGATTTGGTTAGCTAATGTTGAAAGACCTGGAGACGGTTTTGTAAATTAGCATGTTGATTGGACCCCTACGCCGTTCATTGAACGCGGGTATACAATTTAATGCCTAGGCCGATAGTTAATTGAACCAGAATCATTTAACGTTTAACAACTTGGCGTATTGAAAGTCAGTCCTTTGAAGACCGACCAAGATGACTGACCAAGACTTAGCCTCCGTGGTATTTTTTGGACCGTTAAACCCCTCTGGGCCGAATTCGACATGGTTCTGTTGATGCCTTATTTATTTTGGTGAGTACTCACCATGTCGGATCCGCCGGCGTTTAATGAACGGCCTAGGCGTCCAATTGGCTGGTTAATTCAACCAGATGGTTTTGACATGTATACCTATCTAAGTAGCGTCGTACTGTATGAATCATAATGTTGAAGGCGGATGAAAAAAGATTGCATGCACCAGAGATGAGAATGTTGATATGAATTTCACACATTCATATCAAAATTGACATCTCTGGTGCATGCAACCTTTTTTTATAATCAAAATAGATACGGTCAGAAATTAGTATATTAGTGAAAGCTTGAAACTAGCACCAGTGACAGAAAATGTGCTACGAAGTCGCTCAACGTTTTCCGAGACGCACACTGTGGCTGTGAAGATAACGCTTTTTAAGGCCTTCTGCCAGTCGTTTTACACGTGCAGCCTGTGGACCAAGTATACCCAGCGGGCATACAGCGACCTGCGTGTACAGTATAATAACACATTCAGGGTGCTTTTGGGGTTGCCCTGGCGATTTAGCGCGTCAGGGATGTTTGCGGAATCGCGCGTCGACGGATTCGCCGCGATTATGCGGAAGCGATGCGCTGTTATAATGGCGCGTTTGCGCTCTTCCTCCAATGGCATCCTGAACGTGTTTTCGGACCGGTAGGACTCTCCCCTCTTACGAAGGTGGTTTAGGGTCCAGACACACTGATCGGGTTGTATAATATTGTTAATTTAATTTTAATACTAACAATAGGCTAAGTTATACTACTAACATTATATGGATTTTTTGAAATCTGAAATAAAATATTTGAATTTTGAATTTGAATTTAGCCCACTATCCGATCGACATGCGGCAGACAGGACCGGCCCAGTCCCACTTAATCTTTTCTGCTTTTTAAGTGCCGTCAGCGATTTGTTTCCTGGAGCGCAGTCGCTCTCTAGTAAACGTTAAACTTGAACCTCTGCTGAACAGTCAAATACCCAACGCTGTTTTGCGACAAAAATAGTAATACCAACAAATTTAGTCAAATCAAACATTTAGCTCCATTAAACGAACATCTAGACTGTTCTAGAGTTTGATTTAAATAAATCAGTGTCTCAATTTTTTTTCCTAAAAAGTCGTTTCAGAATCAATCATGAATTTTCGCTGTAGCAGCAACTGTAATTTTACGAATACCAAGTAATTCGCGCCTCATTGGATGCCGTCTATCATTTAAAATGTCTTTATAGGTACATACCTGTAGTAATCTCAGATGCTAGACACCTTTCACCCACGCAAAGTTAGATTAAATTGTTTTAAACTCCTTTGTGTAAATCTCCTTCAAAATGTATTCCGGACAAAAATGGTTTCCAAATTACAATTCTTAAATTATTGCGATCTAACTTTCTTGAATATTTACTTTTAAATGTAGGCCTTAACTTTT
The DNA here is from genome assembly GCA_947361185.1 of Charanyca ferruginea. Lineage (NCBI taxonomy): Eukaryota > Metazoa > Arthropoda > Insecta > Lepidoptera > Noctuidae > Charanyca > Charanyca ferruginea. The sequence continues at coordinate 6,501,620 of OX376068.1, read as the reverse complement.
ACGCTTAGTTTATTTTCTTTCTTCCAATTTAAAAAGTTGAAAACTTAATTTGTTCTTGAATGTTGAAAGTATTTGGTTTTACATTTGTTCCTCATTTGTATAAGTGTGGTTTTATTTGATTTCAAGAAACTAAACTGTAACTTAAACACAAGAATATATTTTAATGAAATAAGGAGCTAAGGGAATGACTAGCTTTAGGCTAAAGAATAAGTTCTGCCACACACTGAGCCGCTAGTGAGGGCTACTAATAATTGCAGCGATTGGATGCTCGATCCGATCAAACCGTAAAAAAATTATGAACAATTTTGCGCGACGGTACTAACGGTGTATTCACTTTACCCTCTCCCTCTCCCTCATCTGGGCATGCGTTGCCGTTGCAGTGGCCGATCTGGAAAAGTTTAAACCGACTCCGCACCCAAGTCGGCCGCAGCAAAGAGAATCTTCAAAGGGTTCTCAGATGATGCCAAACTTCAGTACCTGTGTGGTGTCTCCCCGCAGACCATGGTTCACCTTCTATCTTGCGCCGAATGCCCTGTCACCTGCTCATGTGTAGACCTAATGATTGCATCAGCGGATGGCGTTGCCGTAGTTGAATTCTGGGCCAAACATGGTATCAGACAATAACAAACAACACACACATACACACTCGCACATATACACATTCACATACTTATACATACACACACACGCACGCACATTGCCATCGGCACGCTAATAAGAAGAAGACTATAAATAATTCTCTAACAGGTTAGATAACACCCACCCTAATTTCTTTTAAATTGAACTTGAGAAAGACCTTTCCCCAGTAGTATGACAGTGTAGGCCAGAGAAAAAAAACCCATAGTAGGGGACATCTAATGAAATAAATAACTATACATATTTGTGAACTAACAATTAGTGAACCTCATTCATGGAGACACGTATGGTGAGAATGTCCCATATTGGAACCATTGGCTATGTCATCTTATGGTGTAGTAAAAGTTTGCTATATTAAATTATAAGCACATAAGATTTGTTGGCTGTTCATTATTTTTTATTGCTTATTAGCTATGCTTACATATTTGAGTACTGAACTTGAAAGGTGATTTAAGATCTTAAGGGGCAGTCATAACAGTTTTTGCAACCACATACCGAACGCATGTGAACAGATTAAGGATCATCGCTCGTTATATCAGCAGGGAGGAGCCCGTGGCTAAGTTAATCTACGCTTGCCGCGGTAGGTCAATGGATGGGTGGATGGGCTCGATGGTCCTTTTCATACCGAGATCTCCGTGCCTCAGAAAACACGTAAAGCCGTTGGTCCCGGGTGTTATTTAGATCTTTGGCAGTCGTTATGGGTAGTCAAAAGCTAGAAAGACTGACAACCAGTCTTACTAAGGGGTATCATGTTACTCAGTAACTGGGTTGTGGAGGTGAGATAGGCAGGCGCTCTATGTCATCATCATCATCATCTCAGCCGGAAGACGTCCACTGCTGGACATAGGCCTCCCCAAGGGGGGGGGTTTTGCCAGAATCGCCACGCTTGGCAGGCGGGTTGGCGATCGCAGTATGGTTGTTACAAAGGCACAGAGAACGCTGCTGCCCATTCTCTGGTAAGTCCCTTAGCGCTCTATGTAAGACATTGGTATTCAACTGAATCCGGTTAGACTGGAAGCCGAGCCCAACATAATTGGGAAAAGGCCAGACAGATGATGATTATAACAGCATGGTACCGACACAGAAAATAATTTGTCATTCGCGTTAAAAATATATTATGTATGTGTGTTGTTGTTGTGTGTGTGTGTTGTGTATATTGTGTTTGTGTTGTGTATTGTGTGTTGTTGTGTGTGTTGTGTGTATTGTGTGTGTTGTGTGCATTGTATTTGTGTATTGTGAATATATTGTGTTGTTTATATATTTTTATTATGACTACAACACAACAACTGATTAATAAAAAATATCAATAAGTTGCGGGCCCGCCGCTTCTATAGAATGCAAATATACTAAATGTAAAAAATTAAAGCACATTTCACGATGCGATTTACACCCGCGGTGTGCGCGTCACCGGCGGAAAACTAGTAGAATCGCGCGGGCCACAGTCACCCGCAGCCACGGCGGGTTGCGCCCACCTGCAGCATTCGTTAACTGCCTATCTTGCGATAATCAACCGCCAACTTTGCGGATGATAATGCGACACGGTTGGCGCAGTGGCTGCGCGATCGACTGCTGCGCAGCGTGTTGCGGGTTCGATTCCCGCCCATAACTCCGGTCTCGTGAGTTTGGACCTTTCCAACACCGCGACGCGCGCGGGTAAAACCGCTTCGTGAGTAAAAACTCCGCTTTAGAGCGACAACGCTCTTGCGGCTGACCGCAACGGCATGCGGTTATCGTGCGGTTGCATATAAAAATTGATATGCGGTCTATGCGGATATGCGTATTCCGACTAACCGTATCCTCTCGATTCTATTATTATATTATATTATATAGCCAGTAATATAATGGAAAAGAAATGCTTGTAATTCACGACGACATGCGGTGGTGTCGTCGTGAATTACAAGCATTTCTTTTCCATTATATTACTGGCTATATAATATAATATAATAATAATAATATGTGGGGACATTTTCACACACGGCCATCTGACCCCAAACTAGGGAGACCCTGTACTATGAGTGTCAGACAGCTGATATTGGAAATACACAAATACATTTTTTTTTTTTTAATACATACATATATAGGTAAACAACACCCAGACACAAGGCAAACACAAGTGCTAATCACACCAATGTTTACCCTGGGCGGGAATCGAACCCGCAACACGCTGTGCAGCAGTCGACCGCTCAGCCACTGCGCCAACCGTGTCGTCATATGCGACAGCATTTACAAATTCAAAACAATAGATGTGCGGCCTTCCACAGATCCAAGACAACCCGGAACGGTTGACAACTGGCCGCAAGTCAGTGTGTTAATGTCATGCGGTTTCATATAAAAAATTAAGCCAGCCGCAAGTGCATTGTAGGACTATAGACCTACAGCGTAGGTCTTAATCTAGTGCGGAAGATAAAAGTTGTTTTTTTTTTAAGTATTATTTTTCTTTTTGGGGCAAGCCCGTCAAACAACTACACTATATAACTTCCAACCTCCTGCAACTATTGAAAGCCAGAATGAACAGTGTCGACCACTAGACAAGTGTAAAGGTGCAGCTCGACTCACAATCACAGAGTAATATAATATACCTCTCACAACGCCAGCGGCATAGACAAACAATGTGGAAACACATAGGCCGATAGTTGTTACATTAATAAAAAATACTTTATATTATTCACTTTTATTTATTTATTGTATTTAATAACTTTATATAATTAATAGTTATGTCGGGTTTACATATTACATATTTTTTACATAATGTTAGCTTGCATATTTTTGTTCGATATTTATTATTTTACAACTTTTTTTTTATTTATTTACCTTAAGTCATGACTGTGGCCGCCCGTGGCATCTCTGCAAGGCCCTGTCAGAATACCAGCGCTGCGACATTTCATGTCGTAGCATTGTGCTGAGACAGGAGCCTTTTTGGTCTCGTACAGGTTTCATAAGGTTTTTTTTTATGTTTTATTGTTTTATATAACCCTTTTTATGTTGTGTTTACCTGTACAAGGTTACAAATAAACAATTTTTCTTTCTTTCTTTCGATGAATCCCGGCGAAAAGATTGAACTGTCTTGGATCCCGCCTCGAAATTAATCACAAAAGAACAGCGGAGGTGTAAGACCAAACATAATTTCCACTTCTAAAATCCAGAATAGAACAAGAAGAAATAAAGTAATGTAATTAAAACCTTTCGATTGACAAGAGTTTTCCCAATCAACGTAAGACTTTGGTACAGAAAAGTATATTCTTATATTACCCACTAGCTGATGCCCGCGGCTTCGCCCGCTTAACAACTTATATACTTAAACCTTCCTCTAATGTGAGACGTACGTTTATTAATAATAATTAAATATAATATATACAAAGCTTAAAAATAAATATAAACATAATGTACAATGCTCACAGGGCATCAAAAAACTCGTCCGCATCGCTCTCAATGGGACAAGTGCCCAAAAGGCTAGTAGCATTACCACGTTGAATGGCAATGCTAATTCTATGGCTCAAGAAAAGGCCAGCACTCTATCTATTAAAAAACCCGCATCAAAATCCGTTGCGTAATTTTAAAGCATACATAGGGACAGACAGACGCGGCGGGGGACTTTGTTTTGTAATATGTTGTGATGATGAATAAGTTGAAGTAGTTTGCCCTACAATGGGACAATACAGGCTGAAAATAAATAAATAAGTTACCTAATATGCCACTGCCCGCCTCTCTATTCCCCGATACATATAATCTGGGTATCTTCAAGGCACGAGTGAACCGGTTTATTCTAGGCAAGCGTGCTCCACCTTAGGCCGCATCATCACTTAAGATCAGGTGAGTTGCGGTCAAACGCAATCCTATAACAATATATAAAAAAAAAAAAAAAGCTCTGCCTGATATGAACATTGAATCTGCAAGCTAGTAGTAGTTACGTGTTGACCAGATAATCAGCAAGGCAATTGATGACCAGAATAAACAGAGTCATAGTTCAAAATCGATCTGAAAAAAATACTGATGAATTCGATTCAGAGCGCCTAGCTTAAACGTTGTAACTTTATCGACTCGACTTAATTTTTAAAAAACAGAAATACGATGTTTTGTACTAGGAGCACATTAAGTGATTTAAATGAATACAGCTTTCATGCTAAACAAGTATTATGTAAACAAGTACTAAGTGCTAAACCGCCGGTCCTGCGCTATCCTCAACCAATTGATTGCGATCTAATACATACCTATAGACATTTTATTAGAGCATATAAAATACCAGCTCGGTTATCAAGGGTGCAGACGAAGTCGCTTATTAAAAAGTAGCCCAAGTCCTTTTCCGGGGTTCAAGCTATATTCATACCAAACATGAAAATTGGTTCAGCCGTTTCATTGTGAAAGCGTAACAGATAGAGTTACTTTAGCATTTATAATATTAAAGTATGGAAGTATGGATGGAAAGTCGGGATTGAAAAAGGTCACGTGATCATATCGTGTCATTTCCATACACAGAATATTTTGCTGACGAGTCTATATTGGGAAATCCTAAATAGGTAGTTGATATTGTCTCAGACATTCAAGACGTTTGGAAAAATTCAGATGTCACAGAAATATAAATATTTCCATCAATGTGACATTTTTTATGTAATCATAACACAAATTGCTATTGCTAGCTCAGATTCAGAAACTAAAAAATCACGTTTTCTTATGTATTCCTCTAAAAAATATTAAAGGTTAAATTTGTTTTAGTATGATATAATGCCTATTTTTACTTGAAGTTTTGACAATTCCGAGATTTACGTATGAAAATTCTTACAAGCCCAAATACGACTAAGTTATTTGTTTCGTAATGAAGTTCTCGTGCCTATCTTTCGGGTCCATCGTCTGGCCTTACAAACGAATGATGATCAAATTGCATCTCAAGAAAATTCTTACTAGCTCCAACACAGCTAGGATACGTTGTACCTACCAGTTCCAGAAATCCAGCTCCATCATTAGACCTTAAAAATACGGCATGGCAATGACCATAAAGTGCATCTAAAAATAATTGTAACAAGCCCAAACAAGCCTAGGATGTTACGAATTTCCAGCGTCTTACTTTCGACTCCATCACTAGCCTAGGATACGATGATCTGTTACGAATTTTAAGTGGCTACCTGCCGACTCCATCATCAGGATGGTACCATATTATTGTATTGTCATGGGTTTTACATACATTTGCAAAATTTCAAATCGATAAAACTTAGAAGTTAGTTAAATTCGACTTCCAAGATTTTCTTACATAGTCAACCGACATCTTTTGATTTAAAAAAGGAGTAAAGATTAGGCACGCAGTAGTACCTACTAAAATACCTTAAGCTTATCCTATCTACACATTTTCATCAAGCGTGATTACCTATTTCCCAAAAAACGACTAGACTACAGTAACTATTGCATGAAGAGCGCTCCCGCCCTAACAAACTGTGTTTGATTTGGACACGTTATTTAAAACTTACTATCATGCGTGAAGTGGTTAATTTAGTTCTGTATGCAATTCAAGTGAGTACTCTCATTAAAAACGTTTTTGTTTTCGAAAAAGACGATCGCCTTCAAAAACAAAATAATTAAACACCATAGATATCCGACATATGACTAAGTTTCAGAAGAATTTAGTTTTCTCTTTTTGCTTTTTGAAACCTTCTTAACATCCAAATACATTATGGAATGGCAACGCCACTAAAACAGAGTTTGAAAGTCCTTATCAAAATTTTTGTAGAACGGGGCCACAAATCAAAACGTTTTTTTGCTTTTTGTTATTTTTTTCTAAAAGAACGGAACCAATTTTGATATTTATGTGGAACCACGGATATCACGGATCAGAAGCAAACCAATAAAAAAAAAAATTTCAAAATCGATTTACGATTGCCGTATAAATCGCGTTACAAACATACAAAAAAAAAACAGATGTGTAGATGAATTGAGAACTTCCTACTTTTTTAGAGTCGGTTAAAAATAATCGCGCTATCAAAGCATAGCAAACAGTTCGATTAGATATAAAAACGGTAGGTACGTAGGTATAAAAAGCAGCAACGCTGAAACCCGCAGGGATGGGTGAGGTTGATAACATTTTCCTACCGGACCACGGCCGAGTGCGTAAGGGTTTTCCAGCTGCCCGACAAACAAAGCGTGGAAGAATAAGCACTGTCAAGTTCAAGTCAGTAGGTCTCAGACATAACCCTTTATCTTCTAAGAAAGGAAACTACGATGGAGTTCCTGCAAAGAAAAAGTTGTACTTAAAAGGGACGACACGGTTGGTGCAGCGGCTGAGCGATTGGTTGCTAGTTGCTACGCGGATTCTTGCACGGAACAAATATTTTTACGGCCTACAGGTTACTGCAGTGCGATTCTGTAAGAATTCACCCGCGAATTCGAATCCTATCTCATTTCCGATTTCACTTAGCTGAAGTGAAAAGTATTTAGTATTCGATAAAATAGTAACGTAATAATAGTTCGCTTCACCTAAGTTGGTACTCAGTGGCGCTAGCGTAGTTTTTATCGAATTATAGTATACCTAAAACCGTTTTCACCGCGGAATCAGAAGTGAGAACTGGAGTGAGTTCTTACAGAATAACATAGCTGATCTTTGTGTATATGAGTTAATATGTTTGTCACGATACAGGAGAAATCCTAGATAAGGTAACGTTTTATTTTAAAAAAACTTCGTCTTTACCTTTACGAAAGTTTTTTGTATCAGTTTTACAACCTGCGTGTAGTGATAAGGATCTTCAAATCCCTGATCAATTTAATGTTGATTACATTGATTAATTAAATACAATACTGTTTACTATAAGTTCCTAAAGCCGCAAGCATCATTGCCACGTTGATCGGTACTTAGATTCTCGCATCCCGTGGATTCCTTTGAACTTCACCAGACGGGATATTGTGTAAAAATCTCCTTATGTGAATTTATATTAAAATTAAAAGTTCATTGATAATATCAAAGAACAAACCTTACACACAAATCCAAAAAAGTCCTGTGATTTGTGTCTACTAGTACAAAATATAAATGTATGTGTAATGTGTGTGTATGTCGTTATAAATACCTGTGTACAGACGCCAGCATATCCAGCTATCCCAAACTGCCAAATTTTCCCAATTAAACATGAACCTATCTCTATTGCTATAAAGTTGAAAAAGTATCAACGTTTGACAGATTGGGGTTGCTTGGTGTATGTAATGTAATTCACACTGACCTCCGTACTAGTGAAAACTATATCACGGCAGGTCAGTCTGCTTAAGAAGTTAAAGAGTTGCTGCTGTCGGCTAAAGTGTGCTTGAAGTGACTTGTCATACTTTAACATAAACGACAGTTACCTCAAGGTCACTTCAACTAAACTCACCAAGGGAAATCTTTACAAAGTAGTACCGCAGGTCATCAGTTGGGTTCGTAATTTCAAGGTTTCATTAAAAAATATAATAAACACAGTACTAATGCCTAAATACGACAACATGGTTGAGTTTGCAAGTTGCAATCAGGTGGAGTAGGTACTAAACCCATCATCATTTCAGCCGAAAGACGTCTCCTGCTGGACATAGGCCTCCCCCAAGTGTCGCCACATTGACCAGTCCCGTGCGACTCGCATCAAGTTTAGGCAACGAAAATTATATTCTTCTAAAATCCTTTAGATCATCATCTGCCTAGCCTGGTCCTAACTATGTTGAGGTCGGCTTCCAGTCTAAACGGATGCAGGCTAAATACCAGTGTTTTACTTACAGCCATGATACCCCTGGGTAAGACTGGTTGTCAAACTTTCTGCCTTCTGACTACCCATAACGACTGCTAAAGATCTACGAATGACCGCAGAGACCAAAGGCTAAATGTGCTTTCCGAGGCGCGGAAAAAACAATAGATATAAAACTTTACAACCTTATTTTTTGGTAAACATAAGTAAACGAAAAAAAACTGATGATCCTTACAAGTCAAGTCATGGGAACATAATTATATAGATCACCTGTTTTTTGAATTGTTTAGCCACTTTTTAATAAGTTTGGACAGTTGCGCTCATAATGTTATTAGCCCGCTATAAATGACTGACGAAAACCTTTTCACAATGTCCATTATATGATACACTAGCGACTCGGCCCGGCTTCGCATGGGCCTATAGCCTTCCTCGATAAATGGACTATCCAACACAAACATATTTTTGCAATTCGAACCAGTAGATCCTGAGATTAGCGCGTTCAACCAAACAAACAAACTGTTCAGATTTATAATATCATATAAAGTATAGATTAGAAATACTGGTATCTACATATTATACCTACCTACCGCCTGAAAGCGTCAATAGCTAAGTTTGAAACAATAATAAAAATAAAACGTTTCCGAAGGGAATTCTTTCAGGAAACATATCACATTTATTTACTTTTTACAGGATAACTTTACTCCGACTCCGAGGTACATATTTTACAGTTATGAGAGTCTATAAAAAGTGAAAAGTAAAACATGAAGCGTAAGTTAACGAAATAGTAATAGCGTATGTAATAATATCTTTATTACCAGTACATAGATTACAAAATAACTTATCTTCTTACCAAATTTGCATACAAAAAGCTCTGGTTATTTTATTTAAAAGCTCTAAAAGCTTATTCCCGTAAAAAGTTATGTCCAGCGATTAAAGTTACACCTAAACATTAAAAAGGTATTACCATCCCGTAATACACGAGCATACGCTTAAAAAAGCAAATATTTTGACAAAAAAAACCATTGGCATAATGTAAATTACCTAACATTTCGAATACACGCAAAAAGCTCTAAATGTGTAAAAAATAAGTATTAAATTTAATGTCATCATACAATTTTGTTGCCTAAAATTGAAATACAAACTATGTTAGTAGCATTCCGGCGATGATTAGGGCGGTGGGCGGGAAGGGCGGCCGCCTAGCGCACTATATAAGCCGGCGCCAGGGCGGGCGACTGCACAGCACCACTTGTTGCCGACGCTAGTGCCTGCCTGTTGCCAACGTTGCTGGAACAACACTTCATACGAACCAGGTAAGTGGAAAAAAATAGTGAACTGGAAAATTCATTTCAATTTTATGGAAAAACTTTTTTTTTGTTTTTGTGAGAAATTACTGAAAATGTAGTCGAAATAATGTAAACATAATGTGCTATAAACAGAAAAAATATACGTCTAAAAAAGGAAATTCGCAATTGCATTTTATTATTTGAAATATTCAGCTGTAAATAGTTCATTCACACACTTAATAAAGCAATACTCCAAGTTTTAAAAGTTTAAACAATAAGTACAAAAATATGAAAGAGAGGCTCAAAGTTTTATAGATAAGACGTCTCGAATTGCACAGAAAGTATAGTCGCTTACATACTTCCTTTAAAAGTTTTGCAGCCCCGTTGTCTAACTAAACGCTATTATTTTAAAACTCATAACTTTGTTTGGATACTTCGAATTTCTTGCTGACAAAATATACGTAATTTAATAAACAAACAAATTATAACAGGATTTGAAACGGTTTTAAACAACTTTTAACGTTAATTAAAACAACGTCAAACGATAATCGGCTGAACGACGGTAAAGATCTCCTTAGTTCTTCAACAAACGAGTATTACTCTTCCATTATTCCCTATTTCATTAATGAGTTCAACTTCACTTTTAACCGCTCAACTTCGAGTTGTGAACTAATAAACTCTTAAACAGTGAGTTGAGAAACTATAAAAAAGTTTCGTTAACCGTTACAAAAGCGATTGTCTAGAAAATATTAGAAAAGTTACGTTTAACTTTAGTTAAGTCGTTTGATGAAGTCATTTAATATCCTTATCAAAATAATTTTGTTTAATAATTTAGTTTGGAAGTAATGTGATTACAGAAAAGTCTTTGAATTAATAATTGGTTGGAAAAATTCCAGGCGGAATTTTTAAGCGGTTTAATTTTAATTATTGCAGTTTATATACATTTTTAAGGTAGGTACTGTAAGGACCGGGACTTTCTACTATAAATTAAAGACGTATTAAGATGATATAATAATATCTATTATTTCAGATAATCAAACAATATTACAACTGACTGTGTCAGTCGACTGTATGTCAGTCTATATGTCATAATATAAAACAATATTCTACATCATTCAAATGTATTAGCTTGACACTTATATTTCTAGAAGGATCCAAAGTGTTTTATCTATCGATACTCTATACAAAAAGGTGTCAGTATGCATCTCAAAGGCATAAAACCTTTACAGTACCTACTGATTTATTGTTTTTATTGTTCTATTAATGTGGCTACATTTACACACATAAAGATTTCTAAAACGTTTCATATTTCGCAAACTGACAACGACTTTATCAAAATCTTGACCAATCATGAAAACCTTTTTCTTACCAATATTTATCTTGCTCGATTGCTTCAATATTGTTTCAATATTCTCTTAGATATTATTCATTACTAAACAATAGAATGGACAAGAAAAAAAATGATTAATATCACAGCATTCAAACATTAATCGACACCAAAGGTTTTCATTTCTCGATATAATGTATCAGTAAAAAACACAGATTTTTTTATCTAAAAAATCTGCTCGTTTCTTTTAAAGACTTAGAAGATAACTTCAAAGTCTATGAAAGAAACGAGCATTCGATATTTACACCAAAATACAAAGGCAAAATATGAAACAATTTCTTTATATCGTAAAATGCTGAAACATTATTTTGTTCTGTACCTAGTGTAAAGATTAAGCAGTTGCTTAGATGGTCGAGAAAAAAAGCTCAACTTATTCAACGCTCTATGTAAAACTATAAGTTAACAAGCCTAACTAACCGCTAGTTTGAACGTTATATAAGTCCTGGATTATTTCTAGACTTATAACTTACTGCGTTTGAGAATTTTCTGCCCTCAATACAAGTGAGGTTTCCATTCAGCTTACCTTTTATGAACAATGTTAAGCAAAGTTGTCAGTGGTTTGAATTCAACCGAGTTTAATGCGTTTTACGTCTGCGGCTAAAACAAAAGCTTTTCATATGAAAAAATAGTATTTCAAACTGCATACGTTTTGAATTTAATTTTTATCTAATTAGTTTTAATTTAAAATCAGCCTCGGTTTTTTTAAATCATCTAGACCTAATTGCGTCTTTATCTGCGCCTCATTTCCATATACCTACTTAATATATGTGACCTGTATGTAAATTCATTGCAGCCTCTGAGATGAAAATCCGAAAAACCCTATCTTAGTGCCAAAGTACCCCCTCTAAAGAGCCTATTTTCAATCAATTCTATCATTAGCTACTTAGAAAGCAAGGGTGAGAATTGCATATTCACCAATCGGTCCACAAACTGCTTTAAATACAAAACCCAGGTCTTCTTCCATCAGATGTAAAAAAATATAGTTTCACGTACGTCACCGTTAACCCAAAGCGATGCTACAAAACAAACAAAAAAAAAACACTGGAATCTATTAGGTCCAATTAAAGTATAAAATATATAACAAAATCGAATAACAACATAATTTCTCTATAATTAATTGCACCACATTTTTGCTAATCAATATCTTTAATACTTTTCCGAAAGTACAAATATGCTTAGGTGGAAAGTGTTTAGTTATGATCATTAAGGACCATGTAGGGCTCAGCAATAAGAAAGGAAGCTCGGTTTTAGAAAAATATTGCTGTAAGTTTTCATGCAAAAAACGATAACGTGTCAACCGTGTATTCTTCTCTAGGTATAATTAAAATAAAAAGTTACATTTACCTACCAACCTTATCATATTTGCACTACATCGTACGATGAGTCACTTAAGAAGATACCTGCGCCTTACTAATGACTTCCTTAGTGGAACCCGGACTAAGGTATCGCCTTTAAAGTAATCATCTAGTTAATTTCAATAGTGTAAGGCAAAACTCGGTGTTCCTACCTTTATGTTTATTGGAACATTTCCCTTTACTATTATGAATGTTTACGTATGATTATGAAACCTCCATATTGTTTTATGATTTTGGTAATTAATTGTGTTCGTCTGCTTTTGTGATAAAAATGAATGTTTTGAGAGACATAGCTTCTTTGAATTAATGCTTTGAAAAAATTGTGCCCGACTACGATGCGCGTCAATGTCAGCTGATGCAACGCGCGACTTTGTCTGCAGATGCAGACAAAGTCGCCGATTAAAAAGTAGCCAATATCCTTAGGGGTCAAGCTCACAGTTTATAATAAATTTCACCAAAATCGGTACAGCCGTTTTGTCGTGAAATCGTAACAGACAGACAGACTCAAAACTCAAAACCATTTATTTAAAAAAAACCATTTACAGGACTTTTGAATTGTCAAAGTCAGTCAGTAAGATAGTTGAAGCTAGTTGCTCATTTAAAACAGTAGGTTTCTATGGAGAAGAACGAGCAAGAAACTCCATGAACACTCTTTTCAACCAGTCCCAATTAACGGCGCATCATTTAGCTCTACCATTTTGAAGGGAACGAAAGAGCCAACACATGCGGCACCATCAGCGAGACATACAAGTGAGCATGACATACTCCTAACCGCCAGGGCATTTCGACAATCAAGACAAGTCGAGGCTTTTATTGACATTAATGTCGAAATGTCTTTACATATACCTCGTAAATAGTAGCTTTGAAGAACTTAGTACTTGCAAAATAAACGTATTATGTGCTTTGAAAAATTATATAATTCCTACTAACACATTGAGTTCAGACAATGCATAATATATATAGGGTGACTGGTAATTAGTTTACGATACTTAAACACGTGATTGTGTTCATGACAACAAACCACTTTCCCGAAGAAAATTTTTATTTTGTACTGGTTCACTTTAGGTCACAGGCGTGCGCGCGCGTGAGTTTCATACGGCTGTTGTGTTATTGTGATAAAAGTGAACCAGTACAAAAAACATTTTTTCTCCGGGAAAGTTGTTTGTTATCATGAACACAATCACGTGTTTAAGTATCGTACACTAATTACCAGTCACCCTATATACTTATAATGTGGATCTACGTCTTCAGCAGTTCCAAAAATAGTTACAGTCACTTCTGCATTTATAATATAAGTATGTCCCTATGTATGTAACCAAACTTTTAACAAGAACTATCAACTCGAAACTTTAGCATTGTTTAGGACCGACTACAAGTTTTATAAACCCACATCATTTAGCGAAACTCTTCTTAAACTATTCGTTGTAAGAACTTAATTTATGTTCAGGCCTATGTTATGCAACATTTTATCAAAAGGTTAAATATTTCAACACTTCTATATATTTAAAATTGTACTGAGGAAAAAGCTTTTTCAAAAAAAAAGAAAACCGCCTTTAAAAACTAAAAATTGAAAAGTTATTTATCAACGAAACCGAAAGTAAAGTTATTTATCAATTTTTAGTTTTTAAAGGCGGGTTTCTTTTTTTTTGAAAAAGCTTTTTATTTTTCGCTTTTTAGTGTTGCCTTAACATCCAAATCCATTAAGAAACGGCGACACACTTAAAAGAGATTGTAAGTCCTACAAAGAATGAAGAAACTAAAACGTCGTCCAAGTAATTTTTTTGGGAATTTGTTGATTTTCTCAAAAAGGGCTGTATTCATTTTGATAAAATTTATATGGGACCATTTCGGTATATAATAAACCCCTTTCGAACAAATTAAAGAATTTTGCAAATCTATCTATATATGACAGAGTTATGCCCGAACAAACATTAAAAAAAAAATACAAACATTCGATTTGATAACCTCCTCCTTTTTGAAGTCGGTTAAAAATTGACAAACACGTTACATTTATTTGCGTAGGTAATCGGCTGATTGAATAATGTTATACACGGGCATACCAATATGGCAAAAACATAGATTGTTTCCATAACTACACCCTTCCAAAATTAAAGTACCTATTTACTACTTAAAATTGGGTTTCTCTACTAAAAATATAAGCTGTAATATTTTCAAAAGCGCAAAATTATCACAAGTTTAGGCCAATATTTTATTCTTCACGAATAATTTTATTATTAAGCATTTATTTCAGTTAAAAAAACCATAAATAGTTAGTAATGACTTCAATCTTAACAATCCATGTTAGTAAAACTTATCTCAAATTAAAAACTGTTGGCCTGCAACCCGTGTACACACTTTGCCAGTAACGCACATAAGGACCACCAACCCTTTCTATATTGGTGTATAAGATACTGCTGGCACTGACGCTGGCAAATAATTTTCTCAGTAGCCATTTTTACACGCTTTTTATTAGCTTCACCTGTATGTTTGTATGTTTGTAGGTTTGTATGTTTGTTTGTAACCGACTTCTTTGGGCGCGATTTTGACCCACTTTAAACGGCCAGATTTCGTTCAAACTTTGTAGATTTATCGAGGACCGATGACAATACACTAATTTGATAAAATTATTAAAAAAAAAAAAAAACAAAAAAAAAAAACATAAGTCGTTCAAAATTAGTTGCCGAAAATACAGCTATTATATACTAGGAAGGTACTGCACAAGCGCCCCTGGTAGAATAAATGTACATAATATTTATAGATATAGATATAACCAAACTAAAAAGTATAAAATAAATAATAGTTAAAAAAAACTAAAAACACGCTTTTTATAGAAAACCAAACTAAAAAATAGAAAATAAATTTTAATAAATTATTTGATTTAAAAAAAAGCGTGGTGTGCATGGTGTCAATAGTTATAAATATTTTATCGACTGATATGAGTAGAGTAATTATCATTTTGATAATATCTTAAAAAGCACCCCACGCTTTTTTTAAAATAAAAGAATTTATTAAAATTTATATTCTATTTTTTAGTTTGGTTTTCTATAAAAAGCGTGTTTTTAGTTTTTCTTAACTATTTTTTTTTTGACAAATATTTCTTCTTAACGAATAATTTTCTCTGTCGCCATTTTCAATGTCATTAGGCTCTAATCAGTGAATGTAACAGTATGAAATAATGTGTCACCTTGTCGTCTTTCATGCGGAAGAAGTAGGTCACTGTCGATACATGAAGGGTTCACAATGCGAAGTGACGTATGCACTATTGTTGACTCTAGCACCTACTTTATTAGTCCGTCTGAGTACCCTCTTGGGGTTAATTTATACCAGATGAAATATTAGTAAATAATAATGCCTGCTTATTGTATCACTGCAGGGCAAAAGTCTCTTCTTATACAGAGAAGGCACAATCATTGATCACCACGTGCGCTCAAGGCGGACAGAAGGATATTGACCAGGGGATGGGCAGCAGCGTCCTTCTGAGTAGCATAACACTTACTGCGATCGCCAACATGCATCGGCTAAGCATGGCGATTACGGCCGAACCCACCCTTGGGGGAGACCTATGCCCAGCAGTGAGTGTCAAAGGTTGACATAATGATGATGATGATTAATATAAGTCCAGGTTCCCTCTCGATATTTTCCAATTATTAAAAATCACAAAAAAGAATTCAGCCGCATTCGAAAATTAAAACTTAATAAAAACTTTAGCACAGAACACATAATGACTTACATTTCGGAAGTTTGCAGCTTTTATTCGGTAAGTTGCTTTCAATTGCATTATAAAGAATATTTTCTGCTTTTTAGTATCTACTTCTTATCCAGTGGTCACGCTATCTAGTTAAAAATTAAAAGATTCTATACTCTATACGATACTCGTAGGTTATTGTTTCACATGACGTAAATGTCAGAACAGGCGGTGACTTCCTTTTCCCTCCCGCCAAAAAGCGCGCCTGCCAAAAATTGATCGAAGCGTGAAACCATTTCGATTCTGGACACCCTGCCGGCTAGCACGCAATGCGCAGCTCGCACGCGTAGCCACGCTGGCGAACCGCGTCCGCTGAACCGCGATTTATCTGAACTCTGGGCGTCAACAGTCTGTTGGTGCATCAGAGAGACTCTCAAAATCGGTGTTCTTCGAATCCGCGCCGTCGCTGGCTCAATCTCCGCGATCAAAGCACGTGGCAGGGAAGACCACCAAAAGTGGGTGT
This sequence comes from Charanyca ferruginea, assembly GCA_947361185.1. Classification (NCBI taxonomy): domain Eukaryota; kingdom Metazoa; phylum Arthropoda; class Insecta; order Lepidoptera; family Noctuidae; genus Charanyca; species Charanyca ferruginea. Next base: position 6,485,069 of record OX376068.1, on the reverse strand, counting down.
GCTTACATTCCTAAGACCTCGCCAAATCAACCGTCCTGTTCACCATCAATCTAGATTCTCTCAAAACGATTACCAGTAGGTCGATTCTGTAAAATTCAAACAACAACTCGCATCTCACATCGCTATTCACTCTCACTTCGCATAAGGTTCAAAATGACCTTGATATATTTGACATTTTGAACCGAGTTCGAGTGCGAATTGAGCGTCGAAGTGACGGGGAAATTACCTTACAGAATGCCACTTCTTACGTCATCTCATACTTTATCTGTCAAAATCTCCCTGCCAATTTAGTTCAACTCGCTGACACGCTCGCAAGGGTGGCGCTAGTGTAAATTCGAATTATCAACCGAATTTTTAGAATGCCAATCAAGAAACTCACAGCGGATTCAGATTCGAAGTTTGAAATGAGGTCTTACAGAATCACACCCCAGTATCATATATTACAAGTCCACTCCAAAAATAAAATAATTTCCAATCGTCTTATAAATTGGTGAATTTCCACAACATCCAGGCAGGCCGTTATAAGAAATTTACAGTCCATAGCCGATTGGCGATTTCAGACTTATATTAATTATATAAATCCAGAATTCCTCACAATATTCTCCTACAAGATGTCAGCGATATCCAAGATAAACTTACAAAGTACATATAAATTAAAAAAACCACATTGGTACTTGCGTAGTATCGAACCCACACTTTCATGCATGAGAGGTGGGCGCCTTAACCACTGGGCCATCACGACATGTACATCAAATACTAAGAGACAAAAAATAAAATGGCAAGATACTAGCTTTTCAAGTTTGACAACCAGCCTTATGTTGTGGAGGTAAGATAGGCAATCGCTCCGTGTAAAGCAATAAATAGTGTTCAGTTGCATCCAATAAGACTGGAAACTGAACCCAAGAAAGTTGGGAAAAAGCTGGACAGATGATGGACAGGTTTTCACAGGGATTCCGAAATGCAACGATTAGAAAAAGAAAAATAAAAGCGTTATTAGTCTTTTGACTATTGAAAACTTGTTTATTCAGTTTGGATGGAAAACTCTTGATATATTTTTGCTGTAAAACCTTTGCTCTAATGGTATGATATTTAATAGTAAACGTAAGCGTAGAGGAAATACATAAATCGTTTTTCCCACATTTTATATTATAACGTGTAAAATCTACATGATTGAAGCAAATATCGAAAGGGAAAGTTATACATACATGTTCATAGTTCAATCAAATGGATTTTTATCATAATTCTGTATCCGAATATAAAAATTGATCCTACATTGAAACATTTTTTTATGCAAATACCATTTTACTAAAACTTAAGAGAATATTAATCAGTTATATTTTCAACGTTTAAAAATCATCTATTCTCGTATTAAATCAACAATTTCAATAAAAATAATACCATGTATTCAAAATTAAATATTTACGTAGTCTTTAACAATTACTTGAAGACGTGATTAAAATTAAATTAACGATATCTAAGAATATGTAAAACTAGACCATTAAAATACACTTTGAAATAAAAGTACATAGATTGAAATAAAATTAACAATAGTAACAACACTATGCACGATTGCACGTGTCTATTTTACATAGTAAGCATCAGTAATGCAAAATAAAAATATTGTTTATTATGTGTACCTACTATTATATTAGACACGCATAAGTTATGGAAATCCAACATGGAAAAGTTAAAAAAAAAAGAAAACCGCCTTCAAAAACTAAAAAGTGATAAATAACTTTAGCACAGAACACACTTACTTTACTTTCGGAAGTCGGTGGCGGTGGGTTTGTGTTTGTTGTTTTCTATTGCCACCGACTTCCGAAAGTAAAGTAAGTGTGTTCTGTGCTTAACTTATTTATCACTTTTTAGTTTTTGAAGGCGGTTTTCCTTTATTTTTACTTTTTCTTTTTCGCTTTTTAGTACTGCCTTGTCTTAACATCCAAATCCATTAAGAAACGGTGACACACTTAAAAGAGGTTGTAAGTCCTCCAAAGATTTAAGAAACTATAAAACGTCATCTAAGTATTATTTTTGGGATTTTGTTGATTTTCTAATAAAAGGCTAGATCAATTTTCGTAAAATTTATATGGGACCATTTCGGAAGAAACCCCTTTCGAACAAAGAAAGATTTTTGCAAATCCGTCTATATGTGACAGAGTTAAAAATATAAACATCCGAATTGATAACCCCCTCCTTTTTGAAGTTGGTTAAAAATAGCATAGCACAGACATTTTTTCTATTTAAAAATCAATCTCAAATTATTTATACGAATTAGAAAATTAAAAGGCATTATTACCCCGACTGCAAGGAAAGGGTTATGCTTTTTTAACATTATTTTAAAAGATAAAGCAAATTGAATTTCAAACGGAAATATCAACAATAAATCTGTAATGAAAGAAAAACAACTATCGTTAATGCTCAAACCAAAAATTTCTCAATTCAGTTAAAAGCTTAAAACACTTCCCGTAATAACACCAAATAAATTGAATTTAATAATATAGTGGCAGTTGCACATGCTGCTGGGGACGGACGCGTCAATTTCACACATCCGCACTTCTACACGCAGCTTTAATTATATTATCCATTTCACCCTCCGATATTTTCCATGAATCCGCTAATTTACGTACACAGTACCCTCATAGGCTTAACGTGCTTTAATAAGGTACGAATAACCATTTATGTGCCTTCAATTAAAAGTAATTGTGTCAAAATTACAGTAATTTCAGAATTTCGCATAAGTACGTCAGCCTTAATAATGGGTCTTATCAAGTAAGGAATTTCTCGGCAAATATGAGCTTTATAAGCTATGTGACATTTTGAACTTTAGCAATAGTCAGTTCCCTCGATTGTGCTGTTTCTGCCCTTTGTATAGTTTGATAGAGAACAATTTTGACTGAAGTGCTGGCTGGTTCTTTAAAATCTTTTGACTTCAAATACGTTCTTTCAATTATAGATTTTTTCTTTACGAACAACTCAAAAGCCAGCTGCGTCAAATTCCTCGTACCTTCAAACGAAATCATTGTATCATATACTCACCTAACATATGGAAATATACCAACCATTCCCACAGGGATTGACGATAAGAATCTTTCAATATTTTGGGAAACAAAGAGGAATGAAAATTTAAATGCCACACAAAATACTACACTTTTATAATGTTGCTTGACATAAATAAATGGAAATACTTTGATATCGCATTTTGCAGAAATCTACAAAGATAAATACATAAACAAAAAAAATATAGAAAACTAGCTTTTGCCCGCGACTTCGTCCGCGTGAATGTCGGTTATCGCGGATGCAGACGAAGTCGTGTATTAAAAAGTAGCCTATATCCTTCCCCAGGGTTCAAGCTACCTTCATGCTGAATTTCATTAAAATCTGTTCTGCCGTTTCATCGTGAAAGCGTAACAGACAGAGTTACTTTCGCATTTATAATATTAAATAATAATAAAAATATAATGAAATATGTAAATAAATGAATAAATGAGAATAATAATAATATGTGGGGACATTTTCACACACGGCCATCTGACCCCAAACTAGGGAGACCCTGTACTATGGGTGTCAGACAGCTGATATACATACACAAATACATTTTTTTTTTGTAAATACATACATATATAGATAAACAAAGTATGGATAGTATGGATATCAATAAACTCGGCCTATTTTAGTCTACTCCAATCAATGTCAGTCTGTTGGACCTCTTCCAGGTTTCATTTATCCTCTCTCGTATGCCTCTTCCAAGTATCGCCACAATACCGGGATGCAGCCTGATCCAGAACGAAAATGAAGAGAACCTAATTCCATTTTTATTAATATTAAAAATTGTAAAGTTTGTCTGTTCTTTTGTATGAACGCGTTAGTCTCCGGAATTACTGGTTCAATTATGAAAACTCTTATGGTAATGTGAATCTACGTTATCCCGGAAAGATAAACTTAGGTGATTTTAATTATCAAAAAAAATAGGGATCTTTAGCAAAATTCACGCGGTTGAAGTCATGAGTAAACGCTAGTGTAGGCATAAAATTGCAATTCCCATAGTTTTTCCGACACAGCAACATTAAAAAACAACGTTATCGTTAGCGTAATGTTATATGTATAATAATATGCGTTTGGTAACAGGCTTTACCCAAAGGGTTTTGCAAATTATTTTATGTACCTACATGTAAAGGAAAACCGGAATGAGTCGATATTACCGTTATCGAATTTTACCTTTTCGCATTCTAAACGTGAAATTGAAATGATTTCTTTGATTACATCGTGTTCTGTTGTTAACATTACAATTTTACAGAATTTCGGGAAAGGAAAATTTATTCCTGGAGTTAATTGAAAGGAATGTTTTTATGGGGCAATTTGAAAAAAATAATAATAGAGTATTTACGATTAGGTTTAATTGGTTTTCAATAATTTTATAGGTGGTTTTAAATGGTTAATGTATGAATTGATCGTAGTTGAATCTTATTTTACTAAAAGCATTAGGTACTATTTTTATATTATAAAATATTCTTGTAGGTGCTAAAAGCATTATTGTTAAGACGACATCTTTTGTTATGCATAGCACACTTCAAGTTTTTTTTTTGCACTATTATGTAGGTCTATTATGTGTGAGTAAAAGAATATTCTGAAAAAATACGTTACTATTCAATGTTAGTAAAAACTACAGAATTCAAAACGATGTCTCAAGACAAAAACTATAAGTAAAAGTGTTTTTTTTTTTGTTGGTTCATTGGTAACAACAGCGGAGGATGAAGCAAATATTAGTTTGGTCCCAATGGGCAGTAGTGGCAGATTAAACCAAGCTAACCGAACTCCAATATTCCAGAAAACACAATGGTCAAAAAATGTTCACAACACCTGAAGGCCAACTCTACTATAAATAATGTGTTCTTCAGGTGTTGTGAACATTTTTAATTAATTCATAGTAGGTAATTATAAACATTCAAAATCCAGTCGTAACCTCAGCTCAACGACAATCAATGTCATAATTAAACTTGTCATAAAATATAAATGAGTGAAGTATTTTTGACAGATTGATACTGAGATTAGAATGCAAATGTACCTAAAAATAAATAGGTGCCACCTAAAAATAGTTACTATATCGATGCCATCGACGGGCAATCGATCTATTGGTTAGTGGAATGGTATCCGTCGATCAGCCAAAGCTACCACACCAATCGATCAACGTCGGTCGATGTCGATTGATGGCATCGATCGCCGATCGATCGATTGATGTAGTAACACCCTAAAAGTTCGGCCAGTGCTAAAGTCATAAGATACCGGACCGTGATGTGTTCTTGTGTTCTGGTGAGTTATGGAGTACTAGGAATCGGAGGTTCTTTAAAATGAAAAGGGGGAAAACGAGTGAAAGTTCTATATTATATGAATAGGACCCGGCCAAACAATGCCTATTCATAAAAAATAAGGCTAACGCTTCTAAATTCAAAATAATTTTCAGAACAAATCCAGAGTGTTCAGACGAAACATTTTTAGTCAATTGGTTTCGACCAGCATGCCATAATCCTTTACAGTACCTATTAAATCAAGTTCTGACTCAATATTATCAAAGCTCAGTTTTAAGTAACATAACTATTTTACTGTTCAATTAATTTTTGAAATGATTTCACTTTCTTGAATGACGGCGACCATGATAGTATCTTTAATACACGGTGTCCTTATCATGCACTGACTTTAATAAGAGGATTATAATAAAGGATTTTCGATTTCACTTACATTCAATGAAAGAGAAATGAAATAAAAGAGTTATTACTTTCACGGGTTGTGGATGATAAATAAAGTTTGTGATAAGTTTTTGGATGTGATGATAATATTTTGTTTAACTTTTTGACATTAATATTCCAGTGAAAATTCATGACACATTTTCAAGCAGCAATAATATAAAATTCTTGCATGAACGATAATCATCAATTACGCATCGACAGAAAACAGTGTGAGTTTCACTAATTGGGTTTTCAATTAAAATGATAAAAGTCTTTAATTTATTTAATCAATCCGGAAGCACATCATGTCATTTGATTCGAAGTTTAATGTAGCTTTCAGGTGAAATGACATATTAACTGAATGTTTCAATCATTAATTTTTCACGTAAGTACATTTATTACGAATCTGATTTTACTAAATTGTAGATTTACGAATGTCAAACGTTATAATGAATGATTATTATATTATGTCCTTCAATATGTTTTGCTATGAAGGGGTGAACGAACGAATGAACGAACGAAGATGATTGATGAGACGAGGTGAATGATACACGAATCCTGTACGATTGCATAATTTGTGCCTACGTAGATTTATATTTTCGTATAATATTTGCTGATTTTGGGCAGTGTTTTTCATCGTTTCATGAAAGTAGGTCAGCTAATAGATTAAATATTTTTTGTCTTAAATTATTCATCAGTTGTTACAATTTTAGATTTGTCAATTCCAGTTGGATCTGTTGTAGCATGGTATTGTCTTACAAAACTAGGAAACAGAAGTTTATATAGTGAGCTGTATTTTATAATTTTATAAACTTAGTTATTTAATATTTCACAATTCAGAAAAAGAGTAAAATCAAAAGAGAATTTTCATGGGTAAACTCGATTTTTCACAGAATAGGACAAATAAATGAACGTCAATACAATACTTTGCTTAGCTGCATCTGTTGAAGAGGTCACTAAGACTCAATTTCCAATTTCCGTCACCTACATTTTATTGGGGACCGTACGAAATAGTGCTTGCATTTGATAAAATGGCAACCCTAGGGAGGTTGACGGCATCCATTTGTGGTTTAGTCGATTCGACGGCTCAATTCGTCGTCGCCTTTGCGGTAACATCGATTCTCCTAACTGTATTAGGGACCTCAGACGAATCAGGACGGTATGAGGTTGACAAAATTTGTTATAAAGATTGTTTTGTTAGAAATAGTACAAATAAGATACTTTAATATTTCGTATATTTAGAGTTCTAGTTTAGTATTGTTATAACGATGAAAGATTACATTTTAGAAACACGTTGTAACTAACGATTTACTATTAACAAAAATAATATTCCTTCATTTTATTTACGCTACAATTTTCAATTTCAGTTTTGGTTTATTACTAAAACTTACGAAATTAAATTGATTCAGAAAACAATTGAGCAAAATTCGCGCTTTGTTAACTTTATTCTGCCAAAACGACCTAATCCACATTTTTTCAATGGTTAAATTAATATCCTCAGAATAATTCAATATGACAAATCTAGCAATACCGATCCATGAAAATTCTTTTTCTTTTTTTGCTAAGAAGAAACAATTAATCGCGTTAAATATCTAAACTCTTTACAGTTACTTTAAAAATAAGAGCAATGATGTGGGCCGGTTTGTTCTGGCAGAAGTAACCCTAATTAAGGTATTTGAAGTACCTTATTTTAGAAACACATTTGGGTAATGTGTAGGTAGGTACTGAAAGAGTTCAGACTGTGCTGAGCTCTTACGGCAGGTACCTACCGGACCGCAATATGAAGGTGAGTTATGGTGTACTAGGAGTTGGAGGTTCTTTTAAATTAAAGAGGGGAAAGCGACAGAAGATACTGAATAAATAGTACGTTGGCTTCTAATGACGCCAGACTTAACAATGCCTTCATATAATAAAAATAAGCTTAACGCTTCTAAATTCAAAATCCTTTCCAGAATGCATCCAGAGTGTTCAGACGCAACATTTAGTCAAATGTTTTCAACCAGCATGCCATTATGCATGCAACCTTTACAGTAGGTATACATGCTATATCACCACCTGTAGACAAAAACCCTTTCTGTAAGCGTTATCGCCAATGGAAAAATCAGATTGTATGCAGTTGACATATTTGCATCACGTGACATCAGGTGGTCACGTCTGCTATTTTTATAATTTCGTCATTCCAACACGATCCCATTGTCATTTTGCTAAAAGTTCGTCATCTGCAAAATTCATAATGGTCGATCATTGGTCGGTCGAATTAAAAACAATGACTGCACAATGACGTTCTAATGGTAGGTCAGTGATCAAAGAAACTGTCAAAATTTTAGCAGATCAGTCAGTCATTCAGTTGACATTTTGTACGAGATTACCATTCTATATCATTTCTTTCAATGGCGTGTCAGTGGCTGACCATTGGAAAGTCATAATGATTCGACGCCATTATATTAGTAGATTACCAAAATTGTCAAAATCAACAACTATGAAATCAATGATAGACTATTCTGACACTATTGTAATAGCAGACTTGAGGCCCTGGTAAGCAAACGTCAACTCCATACAATTTTATTATTCACACACGGCTATCTGACCACAAACCAGAGAGGACCCTGTACTATGGGTGTCAGACAGCTGATATACATACACTAATACATTTTTTTCCTTGTAAATACATACATATTATAGATAAACAACACCCAGACACAAGGCAAACACAAGTGCTCATCACACAAATGTTTACCCTGGGCGGGAATCGAACCCACAACACGCTGCGCAGCAGTCGAACGCTTAGCCACTGCGCCAACCGTGTCGTCAAAACCGCCGTCCATTATCCGTTGGCGTTAACGCTAACAGCAAGGTATTTTATTGTTCGTAGATTTAATTAAAAGGTATAACCAAAATGATATTTATTTTATCATACCGCTGAAATAAAATAGATAGGTTTAACCTAAATGAAATATACTGAACATAATCCTTTTATTTAAAAAAAAAGTGTTATTTTCTCGACACAGATTAAAACCAAAAGGAGGGATATTATACCTGTATATTCTCCTCATTATCTGCCTAACCATCTTCCCAACTATATGGGTTCGGCTTCCAGTCTATCCGTATGCAGCTGAATACCAATGTTTTACATGGAGTGACTGCCTATCGGACATCCACAACCCAGTTATTGCAAGTAGCACGATACCCCTTGGTAAGACTGGTTGTCAGACTTTCTGGCTTCTAACTACCTTAAACGACTCTTAAAGATCTACGAATGACAGCCGGGACCAACGGCTTTACGTGCTTTCCGAGTCATGGAGGGAACTTGGTATAAAATGGGTGGTCACCCATCCATAGACCATCTGCGGCAAGCGTAGCTTGACCTTTGCCCAATCGATCTGTACGGCTTTTACTCAGCCATGAGCTCCTCTATTACTTCCTCTTACCTCTATTACTTAGTGTTACCAGCCTTTAGATTACATTTCCAAATCTATTCCAGTTTTGCCACTAAATTCCAGTCACTTTGACATTAGTCTCACATTGCTTGTTTCCTCAGAGGGCCAACTAGAGCTGTACCTAGATATATATATACATTTATATGGAATCCCAGTTATCTTACCCTGTGTGCACATAAAGGCAAAGATTTGTTGATATTCGAGTGAAATAGGTACCATATACGTTAGTGTTGTACAAAATGTATACGTTGTAAAAATATTCTTATAGTAAAGCCCGTTGTAGACGTAGCTATAATATATATTAATATAATTCATAGCAAGGCATATCACGATTTATTTCAGACGCAGCTAAAATATATATTTTTACTACATCACCAAAATATGTGGACAGATATAGCAAGGCATACTATTATATATTTCAAAAATGTGAAACAAATAACGATCGCAGACGTCATAAGGGCGAAAATATATTAGTATGTTATAGCTGCCGTATGTGGGGTGGTGGCTAGCTATAATATATATTATAGCTACGTATGTGACGGGCTTCAAGTTGGTGACCTAGATGATGTTTAATTCGAGGGTGAAAATATTCATGACCAATGTGTATTTTGGCTACGTTAGGGCTGACATACGCATTGCGATTATAATTAATGTCCCTAAATAAAAAACGGGACAAGTGCGATTCGGTCTCGCCCACCGAGGGTTCCGTTCAAATTCCGTGATTATTTCACTCATACAATTATAACTGCACATACCTCGATGATTGATTACTCGTACAGTCGAACAAGCTAATTGGTTTACAGGCAAAAATATTCATGTTTCTACTACACTCACAATATTTTATTTTATTCCATTTTCTTATCTCGAGCACGTAGGTATCCCTGGTACCTACATACCAACAATAAAAAAAATAAAAAAATAAAATAAAATATTAGTGTAGTAGAAATCTGAATATTTTTGCCTGTAAACCAATTAGCTTGTTCGACTGTACTTTAAATAAAGACTATATTTTTTATGATTTCATTACAAATGTATAGTTTTCACACTTTTCCCTGTACTTGTAGTATAAGACTTGTAGTAGAAGAGAAGAGTTCTAAATCAACGGGAAGTACCCTATAAATTTTGATTCCCTTGAGTGTCGAAATATATCTACGGTTTTTACGGCATAAAGGGCCGTATCTTTTTTTAACATTAACTTAGAAGTTTGATTTTTTCCCAGTTTTAAGGGATTGTAGATTTCAGTATATGGTTTTAATTTCAACTCAATACCCCCATGCGTCCCCGAGATAAAGCGGCTTGACAGACAGACAGACAGACGGACAACAAAGTGATCCTATAAGGGTTCCGTTTTTTTCTTTTGAGATTCGGAACCCTAAAAAAAGAAAAAAAATAAAGTCATATAATTATTATGTGGTAGGTACCTGTAGAAAATACTGTAAATTCGATTCTGCCCGCAATTTAGTCCAAGTTGGAGTGTAATACTCGTATAACATAAAACCAATCCTATGACGCTTGTCAATAATGTATAGATGCCAGCACATCAAGCTTCAAAAATCTGTCAAATTTCTTTGATAGATTTTCAACTCTAATTTGGATTTTGTAAATTCGATATCTTCGTTGACGAGGACTCCGAATCTATAAGTAGCTCAATTTTCCAATAATGCTTCCACTGCGTTTCTAAATAGCACGGCAGAATAATTATTGGCGGACCATAGGCGTGTTTTTCTGTGTTAATTTTTTTTTCAAATAGCTGCTTGTAAGTAACTATAACTCTTTAAAATTACAATTTAAAATTCGCTAGTACTTTAAAACAGTAGTGATACGGATGCTAGCATTCAGAATACCTTTGACAAAATACAACATAATAGAATAAATTAACATATCTATACCAACCTCAAAAAAAAAAGATATAAAGGGTCAAAGCTTAATTACACATACATAAACACTCTACTAATTTCAGTATTTGTCTGTAGACCCAGTATTAATGTTGAAGGTTTTATAATATAAATAGATATTCTAAAACACCGTCCTACCTCCATATAAACGTTGCTTTAAGTTACTATTAATGTCTGCTGAGACGTGTCTTAATTTCAAGCAACGTTTTTATATACATAGTTAAGGGTATTAAACAATTAGAATAACAATACAAATAAACTTACTGGTTTAGTAACGTAACGTAAAGTAAGTAGATGATGTATGTATATTTTATTATTACATTTATTACGATCACATTTTTCAAGGTTCCTTTTATAATTTGAACGGATGCCTAAAACTCAAATGCAGTTTAATAGAATTTCACAAAGATAAAAGCGGAAAAAAAACAATGTTGGTAATTTCCACGACGTAACTATAACAGGTAATTTCCTTTTTTATGAAAACCCAAATGAAATGGCCAGTCTGAATTCCTATTAAAAAACTTTTGTTCTCAGTACTTCCTTCAAGCATTTCCTTTCGAAATTCCTTGTACCTTGTGTAATTTGAGAAAAAGCCTAGTTCTTTTTACTGACTTTAAAGGTTTTACATCTATATAAATATCTCTACTATATCCGGAGAAAGCGACCCAGACTAATATTATTTCCTGTCGTGAGCTATCTGATGATTAGCAAAGCGAAATTCAAAGGTTTAATTCAAAGATTCTTTATTTCAAAATGACTAGATTTTTCCCCGCGTCTTTGCCCGCGTGAATGTTCGTTATTACGGACGCAGACAGAGGTTATATACCTCATCACGGCGAAACCTCTGTCTTACACAGACAGTCAGAGTTACTTTCGCATTTATAAAATTTGACAATAATAATAACAAGTTTATTGATCATAAGTTAAGGTTCACTCACTTCAGCCTAAAGACGTCCACTGCTGGACATAGGCCTCCCCCAAAGGAGGGGTTTTGGCATAATCGCCACGCTTGGCAGGCGGGTTGGCGATCGCAGTATGGTTGTTACATAGGCACTGAGAACGCTGCTGCCCATTATCTGAGAACGCTGCTGTCCATTCTCTGGTGAGTCCCTTTTAGTCGCCTCTTACGACACCCACGGGAAGATATGGGGTGGTGCCATTCTTTACGTCCGACACCATACGGACAAGTTAAGGTTACACCAGTAATACATATTTTACATAGTGGATAATAGTGTAGGGCACATTCACTTACGTTCCAAACCACACTAAGTTAGGACTTATATTTAACAAGTAGTAAGCACGTAGCAAGTAGCAATTTGTATAGATAGTGTGGAAATGTGAATGATAAAACCATAATTATGTACTCGTATTGGCTCTTTTTACGACCCTGTTAAAACAACAGTAGGTACTAAAAACTTTAGCAGCATTTTTGTAATTGCAATTAAATGTCGTTGAAACAGACGCTTTTGTTAGCTGAACTTATATTTTTAAACACAAAGAAAATTTGAGTTCTCTATCGGTTTAGTAACGCGTTTAGCCACTTCTTTACTTTCGATCGACGAATATATTGTAATCGTTTTACATTAACCTCATTTTGCAACCTTTTATCATTATGGTCGTATACAAGAAAACACAATTTTATGATATAAAAAATGAAAATGAATGGCACTTAGGACTAACATATAAAATTTTGCCATGACTGATTTGGGGTGTGGGGCAGGCCGCGAATAGCACCAACCCATTTTTACCCGTGGGTTTCGTAGAAGGCGACAGAGGGATATTGACAAGAAGATGGGCAGCAGCCTTCTTCTGAGTACCATAACACCTACTGCGATCGCCAACATGCATCGGCCAAGCATGGCGATTATGGCTAAACCATCCCTTTGCCACTGCTGTGCATAGATCTCCCACCTATGCACAGCAGTGGGCGTCTAAAAGTTGACATGATGATGATACTTTTGGGCAGTTCAATAAGAAAAAAATAAAGGATGTGTTGGTTACTACATAAAACCAGCATATGTCGTGATATAAACAGTAGCCAAGCAATATTTACGTATATTTACGTACTCGTGTGCGTTTTAATACCAGCTTTTAACTGTCCCACTGCACTGCAGGACAGAGACCTTCTTATCATATAGGAAAGGCACGAGTGTTAATCACCACGCTTGCTCAAAACGGATTGGCTATTACAGATTATATTAATTGTAACTCCAGATTTTCTCACGATGTTTTCCTTCAAAGATTTTAGTCTTGTCCAAAATAAACGTAGAAAAAACAAATTATGAATTGAAAATGTCACATTCGTATCTACTTGTCTACTGGGCTTTTACGACATGTTGGCTTTAAATGCACTAAAATCCGTATTAACACCTTCGCGGTAAAGAGACCCACTTGAAACTATAATTAATGTTTTATAAGGGTTCATCTAAATTTAGTGGCGCCAAAAGATAAAGGGTAACCTCATTTACCCGCAATTTACGTGAACATCTTAAACATAATGCGTCGGTGGCATAAAGTGAAATAGGCCGCTTTCTTAGGAACAGTGGAACTTATCATAAACATAACAATATAGGTACTGTTCACAGTGATATTAATTTATTTTTGTGATATCATTGAATTTTACGTAAGTAACCAGGATAGAACGTTTTGCTACAATACCAATATGAAACTGAAGAAGCATTTGTTTGATGCAAATATAAAGTTATTAAAGTCACTAGTATATAGTATTTCCTACGTTTATATTTATTTTTAGCATCATATTGCAGTTCTCTTTCAATTTGTTAAACTTCGAGAGGATTTATCGACGTTTGACAATTCAAAACTCGATTGAACTAGGTAAATGTGTAGTTCATAGAAGAATATTGTAGAACATATTCATGATAATAAATATACAGTTCGTCCAGGCGACAGGAAAAGTCTATAATTAAAAACAATAGATTCAAGGAAGTCATTTCATCATCTGCCTAGCCTTTTTCCAGCTATGTTCGGGTCGGCTTCCAGTCTAACTGGATGCAGCTGAATACCAGTGTTTTTATATGGAGCGACTGTCTCTCGGACCTCCAACAACCCAGTTACTGGGCTACACGGCATGACGGCACCTCTTGATAAGACTGGTTGTCAGACTTTCTTTTTTATTGGGACAAGCCCGCCACACTATTCCCTAACCACTGTAACTCCTGTAAGCCAGAATCAACAGTGGCGACCACCAGAAAAGCGCCAGAGCAATGAAGCTCGACGAGTCCCAGAGAAACGATTCAACTGTCTTGGATCCCGCAACGAAATTAATCAGAAAAGAACAGCGGAGGAGCAAGAAAAACATATTTTCCACTTCCCTCCAAATCAAGCAGGAGACAGAACAGAACTAGGCCAATAGGCACAAAGGGACTTTCTGGCTTCTGACTACCCAAAACGACTGCCAAAAATCTACGAATGACAATCGGGACCAACGTCTTGACGTCCTTTCCGAGGCATGGAGGGAACTCCGTATGAAATCGATGGTCACCCATCCACAGACCGTCTGCGGCAAGCGTTGCGCGCAGCGTGGCAAGGGATCTAGTCATTTAACAACCTTATTTTTGCTATGCTAAAATTGTAATAAAACGAATAAACTTCACTTTACAGAAAATAAAGCAAAATATAATAACATAAGAAGATATCATCTCCTTTCTATAATTAGAGCTATACCATTATACTTTTGTTCCCCTTTCTCAGCTACTACATATTTAGCCTTTTCTCAAGCTGTTTCCATCGTATATTTTTTAATTATTTTTCAAACTTTTACAGTGAGGTGCGATCTCGTTAGACGACGTAACGCCATTCCCCTTATTGGATCACCGTCTCTCGGATAGGCTCTTAGCTACCGGAAGGTGTTTATCAACCTAATTAACTTTGGTACATTTATCTTTTTCTAGCCTATAATTAATCATTACATATATTTTTAAATTTAGTTAGATTTAGGAATTAGTTGACTGTTTTGAAACTATAACACGATAATTATTTACCAAAAGAGGAAGTCAAATTTTTAATTTATCTAGATGACTTACTTTTGTTACACCGTCTTTACAGATAAACAAATCATTGATGAAATTGAAAATATCTTCGATTAATTCTTTCTTTTCCCGTTTAAATAAGGTTTTTACAAAAACATTTTGTTTCTTTGGGTAAAATAATGTCGAATTAAATTGTTTGCTGTATTTAAGACTAATCTTGTTTTCTGGACCATTGATTTTGAGCTCAAAACGATGGATGTCTTTAAATTATGATTTAAAATTAAATCTAGTTTTTTCTTAATTTTTCACACTGGAAAAGTGCAACTTTATAGTTATACCATTTTTGCTGGTCTTACGTTGAAGTACGACGTGCCCTCAATATCATGTAAAGGCGATTGAATACAAAGTCAAGTGAAAAACAACATGTGTGGTCTTAAGACTGAATTTTCTATTCATTTATACGAGGTGATTTTATTCAGTCTTACAAGATCTGAAATCTCTACGAAGCTATTTCTAGTTTTAACTATGTCATTATAAAAGAAAAATAGTGTAAATTTTTACAAAACACTACGGGGATACATTGTGTCTACTAAATCCATATGGACTGTGTTTAGTCGTTCTATGGAAGTTTCTATCTGTTTATTAGAATTGCTTTTGTGTAATTAGGCACATGCAATGCTATCTTTCTAAGTACCACTAAAAAATTACGAATCTAAACCAGTCTGTTCAGTTTAAACGCCAACATAAACCTTTTGAAAAAAATTACTGTTTGTTTAACATTTTATCAACAGTATAATTTTTATGTACAGATGTTAAAGGGTCTAAAATTTTTGTGGACAGTAGCAAACGATCCTGTAACTGTTTATCATGGCAATTAACTTTAGCTGCGATGCTCGCAGAATATATTTTGTGACCGCGTTAGGGTTGTCGCAAATCGATGGAAGTAACAACCTTGCTCTTCAACTCCCGTCTCTAGCTAGTTTTAAATTAAAAGTAGTTTTCAGGAGCATCTTGAGTGGTTTTTGATATATTTGGTAGTTTCGAGAAAGAAAATTAAATGTTTTTATTTCTAACACGTTATGATTCCCGTTACATCAGTTACAGATACTTTTTATCTGTCAAGAAATTGTTCTGTAGTTAGCAAGTTTGTGAAATTTCCATAAATTATTGAATAAGATGTCATTTATTAAAATTTTTATTTGTCAAGAAATTGTTCTGTAGTTAGCAAGTTTGTTAGATTTCCATAAATTATTGAAATAAGATGTCATTTATTTCAATTTACATTTGGAGTTAGCCAAATCGTCAATGGTCAAAGTCAATGTCAAGTTTCTCTAATTTTTTTAAGTAATTGCAATTATTTTAGATTTACAACTCAGATTCATTTTAAATCGATTGTAAGTTTAAGTTTGGACGTACATTGAACTGTTATTGCTGGATAATTATGTAACACATTTGGCATATTAATTTAATTTGATGTAATTAATCAAGTTATTGAGAGTGGCCCTTTAGCTCTTTTGGCAACTGTGAGCATACTTCTGAGGTGAATAAAAAAGTGCCAACATACATTTTTTAGTAGATAAAGTACAGTCCAGGGAATCACACAATTCGTGTTAGAAAATTTTTCATGTCAACAAAGACATGTTCAGGATTTTAATCGCTTTGTTGTCGTACTTGTTGTACGACGGTTATTTATGATGATTAAGAAGATATCAAATTTTGTTGAAATGGTTGCATCCTTTATAACGGATTACTTCTATTTCAAAACAAAGCTCGTATGTTTTGTTTTGTCTCATTGTGGCTTTATAAACTTTTTTTTATTTGGCTGCCATTTTGAATTCGTTTATTAAACAGCATGAATTATAAAACCGGGCTAAAAGATATTCTTACTTGTATATCGCAATCAGCGACTTCGTCGCGTAAATATCGCGTAATAAAAACAAAAATGAAACATCTTTATTTCACTCTTTACAAAGGTTCACGTATGTACACAACATAAGTACAAATAAATTAACCAAAATGCGTAAAGCATGTTCCTTTGTGAGAGACCGGAGTCCATACTAGGATACCCTGTGTGACGGATCACCACTCTCTTACCTCGAAATTGCGTTGGCTAATTACTGTCTCTGAACAAATTGTATACATCAAGATATTGATAACCGAAACCGGACCGAAAAAGTAGCGTTTCTTGAGGCTCAAGCTTGTTTAAAATTTCATAAAAATCGGTTCAGTAATAGCCTTAAGGTGACGATATACGCTGGCGACCTTGAGCGACCAGAGAATCGTATGCGCTGCGTCCAAAACTTTCAAAGTTTAGTCGAAAAAATGAAATAAAAGATAGTATTCTTTAACTTAAAAAAAGGCGTATACTAAAAGATAATAAAATTGTCTGTAAGATGGTGTAGTTTCGTTTAATTATACCTGGTAAATTTTGTGTGATTGTCAATATTTTGTCCGCGTCAGACATAAATTCACGAGTTAATTAAACTATTTAATACTCGTATAATCAAAAATATTCACATACTAAATAATTAAGAGAATGTTCTAGTTTAACATATATTTTTTTCAAATCATTTACACTACACATTTTGACATGATTGTCAGTTTAAAATCTGTAAAAGTCGTTAATAGCCCCCAAACAAACTCGATTTCGCATTTAGAATATTAACATAGATACTCTTTGTAACTTCAGACAACACATCAGCTTTTGTATACAATATAGAAAAACTTGACATAGTCTTGTTTTTATTCCATTCAACTACCCTTTAGACTATAGCAAACCGCTGTCTGTCGGTAACATAAGTAGGTGTCGATAAATTCGGTAATGGATCTGTACACGGTACGCCACTTCAGCGTACAAACAACAGTATTGATACCCTTTTTGAGATAAAATAATATGCAGATATATTCTTTGATGTTTAGATAGTTTGATTTAGATAACTCCTTCTGCTTTTCTTTGTAGATTTGGTCATTATTTAGGTTTGAAATATACAGGTTGGAAGATTAAGTACAAGATTCCAGACCATCGACGGTAGGATACTATTTTGCTCATTTAAAAAAAAACTGTTGTTCCATACATTTTGACCTTTGCACTTTTGTATGTATCAATAGGGTATTTTACTCTATACGAGAAAAAATCTATAAATATATTATTGAGACAGTTTAGGCATAAAGCCGTCGGAAAATGTAAGTTTTAGTTCATACAATAACAAAACAAATTTTTAAATTAAATTCAAAGTTTTTAGTATTTTTAATCTTTTATAGAACACCGTGAAATAGTAGCGACCATGTTATTACGCCATACGGCTGTGTAAACAAAAAAATTTCAACTGTCAGTCAACCGATTGGCGTAATATAGGCTTTGTACTTTTATTATTTTCGTAACCAACGTATTTTTTTTCATTATTATACCTATTACAAAATATGCTTTTAATTATTTTTAAATGATATACAATTATCATATTTAATATGAGCTCATTTGATACAAAACGAACTGACGTCATTTACGCTGAGCAATATGGCGTCCAGTAAGAGGCGTTTTCGCCAAACTAAGCGCGAAATTTGAAAATTTAAAATTTAGATGCATTTTTATGGCACTTATCGATTGAATAAAAATTTTGTGTTTTTTTTGGTGACATATTAGCACTACAGTATTTCATTGAGACACTTTTTAAAAATGGGTGTAATACCCTATTTTGTTTTTTGTTACACAACTGCCTGAAATAAGAAGTATTATGTTTTTAGAGTTTATATATTTTAAATAAGTGACACAACATTTCAACCCTTTGTGGGATCTAGGTTCAAGAACAGAATCAATGGTAAAAGCACGGACTAGAAAAAACTCCGCGCCACGCATATCGAAAGTGAAGCACCCTAAGTAAGCCAGACCGTTTGTACAAACACGCCCCACGCACACATTTACATCATAGTCACGGACTAAAAAAAAGGATTATGCGCTGAATGTACCGACTACCGACCGTACCGATCTATGTGTGCGTACTTTAGGTGTTTCACTTTTGATATGCGTGGCGTGGTGTCCTTCTTTTTTTTCTAGTCCGTGCTTAAAAGTTTGATATCCCTTACACGCCGTGTTCCGAATAGTTAATGTAGTGATGACAGTAGTGTATAATAATATTAACACCAGCCTATTATGGTCCCACTGCAGAGTAAATAGGCTTCTTCTCATATAGAGAAGGCACGAGCACTGATCACCACGTGCGCTCAAGGCGGATTGGCGATTTCAGACTAATGTTAATTTATAAGTCCAGGTTTAATCGCGATGTTTTCCTTCACCGATGTCAATGATGTCCAAATTTAATTATAATAATATAATTCATTTCACTAATAAAGTGATGTATGGTGATATAAATTTTATTTGTTGACAGAGTTCATAAAAGCCGACAAAATTAGCGGATTTTTATCATCACTTTAGAGTTGGTACAATGATGAGTTCAATGACCCCATTTCAGATTTTCAGTACACTTTGTAGATACAGAAATTGAAAACAACGCCATGATATAATAATTCTTTCGTAATAACTATAATTTCTCCATTTTTACACGGGTGTCGTAGAAGGCGACAGAGGAATATTGACCAGAGGATGGGAAGCAGCGTCCTTTTGAGTACCATAATATCTACTGCGATCGCCAACACGCATCGGTCAAGCGTAGCGATTACGGATAAACCCTTCTTTGCCCAGCAGTGGGCGTCTAAAGGTTGACATGATGAATATGATACTGACGAATACCTGACATTTAAAGTACATTTGGTTTTAATTCATTACCTATTTAATTTGTTTTTCTTTAGTCTCGACTTCAATAAAAAGAATTATTGTTTTCCACGTATTTACTTTGCAGGTTCAATTAATTAAGTTTACATTTTGTAAAGTCTATTTTCTCTTCGTTTTTCTACAACAATAATAAAAAACTTCTGTTTGATTATTGTGGCATTTTTGTTAAGACTAAATGTTTCCAATGATTTTTTATAGTAGGTATGTATAATGATAAGTACTTATGCTAATAAAGAAATGGAGAAAAAAATCTAACTAATTGGCTAAAGCAGGGGTTGTCAACCTTTAGATTGCGGCTGTTAGTCCAGAGGATCGCAAACACAAAGCTCACATTAGTATTAAAAGTTACTAAGAATAAAATAAAATTTGGTTGTGTTGCCCTTCTATAATAACATAAAAAATACTTCCCTACAGAGAGATCAACTTATCTGTGAAATAACAGTTTTTGAAACTTTTTAGTTGGTTGACGAACAGCGCCACTGCTCATTTCACAAATAACTTAGTTGCACTCTTCTAGTATAGAGCACCAAATCAAGCTACTCCAATCTGTCAGAATTATTTGATACTTAGTTTTTCAACTTTATTACAAAAGAATAAGGTTCATGTTCAATTGGGAAAAATTGTACAGTTTGGGATAGCTTGAAATCCTGGTATCTGTACACTATTTAATTTATTCAGTTAAAATATCATTTCAGTATTATTATGTGAAATACGATTCGATGTTAAAGAAGTTCTGATTACGTGATTGGTAGTTTGCAGAGTCTAATCAGTAAACAGTAGAACTTAGCTTTAATCAAGTTGGCCACCCCTGACAATTTAAGTAAGTGTAAGTGTGGTAGATACTCTTAGATGCCTACGTAGATAATTTCCTCACACTCTTCCTTGAGCGCACTATATTAATTCTTCATACTCTATCAGAAATACATTGCAATTTTGAAAAGGTTTTGCCCAAAGATTTCTGAAATTAAATTCCAACATGAATAAACAAAATTCGTTTGAAGTGTCATATGAATGATAATAATTTTAATCAATTGCGTCGCAAGCACTCATTAAATTTATTTTTTTTATCCATTTTGTATTGTTCTCACAATAAAACTTTGGAATAAAATATATGAGTAAATCTTTGGAATACGAACAGATCACAAAGGTAAGCTTTTAATGCAAAGTTTCTAGAAAATCTGAAAACAATAACAGAAATTCTTTGCGTTTCTTACAAGATTTCCTAAAGACCTCTAAGTTCCTACATATTTTGATATAAAAATATCTAAAATTGATATTCTTTTTGAAATTCTGTAACCTTACTATTTAAATATTTGCTAGTAAGTAATTGATATTATTTTCATTTCAACAAATCTCTACTTTAAATTATGATAAATTAAACTACTTGATTTCTATCAAAACTCTTCTATTAAGTTAATAAGTTGTAACGCATTCTAAACTTTATGTGTAGGTAAGTATTTTTACTTAATACTGATTTATTTATTTAGATGTTTGGTAATTACATTAAGACCCTAATTGAGGTAAGTCATTAATGCATCTGTAGTGTATCATCTGATCTAGACTTTGGTAACTTGACCTATTAATACAGCGCATTTTACAAATTTTGAAAAACATGTTTTAATCATCATTGATGTAGAATATTTCACATCTTTTCATCTTGTTCCTTTCCAATAAATTACTGAAGGTCGGACATCAGTTTTGAACAAGTCCCTGGCGAGGTGGAACAACGGTCCACTCCGGAATATTTCGTAGCCAAGACTTTTTTCGACAGCAAACTTCACGTTTTCCCGCAATGTTGCCCATTATAGTTAATTGTAATATATCGTATATGACCGAGGTAGGCAACTTTTCTTGTTTTGATTTCACATTTAGTGTTAACTAATAGGAATTCGATAAAACACGTTTCATTTATTACAATTAACATCGGTAGACAAGCAATGACGAATTACAAAACGATATTTAAAAAATGGAGTAACAAAAATTTTGTCAATGCTAAAAGGCGGCAGTTTGAAATTAACTTATTCTTTTTCCTCTTTAGTGATAACTTCTTAATTATTTATTTAGTCTGCTTCACCTATTTTTTTTTCTCAATACCTAAACTCTTTGCTATCCGTTAAACATGATGTAATTTCAATTTAGTATTTATAGGCCAATCTAAAGGGTTTAGGAAGATAATTATGTGTAGCTGGTACGTGACAAGACATGGTATGCTCAGCTGACAACTACTTGTCATATGACTTTATGACTGTCGTTATTAGCTTTTAGATCTATAATGCAGAGTTGGTGTCTCTCTATATAAAGCAATGTAGGTACCAACGAAATGCTAAAAGACGATTCAAACGATGGAGAAATGCTAGAGAGGAGAGAACCCAAATACTAGACCAAACATAAAAAATAATTATAACAGCAGCAGTAGATAATAATAGTGTTGCATAATAATTTAGAACTAACTATATTTTGCATGTGACTTAGTCCACGTGAACGATTTTTATCATCATCATCATTATCAGCCTGTTGTCGACCCCTCCCAAACGTAGGCCTCCCCCAGAGATCGCCACCCTACCCGGTCTTAGGCAGCACGCATCCATCCGCTGTCAGCCACCTTTATCAAATCGTCGGTCCATCAAGCCGCAGGGCGCACCCACATTACGCTTGCCCAAACACAGATCCACACCCACTGTGGTTGTTTTAGCCCACGGTCTGGGGTGTGATTCTGTAAGACCTCATTCTAAACTTCGAATCTGAATCAGCTATGAGTTTCTTGATTGACATTCTAAAAACTCGGTTGATAATTCGAATTTACACTAGCGTCACCCTTGCGAGCGTGTCAGCGAGTTGAACTAAATTCTCAGGGAGATTTTGACAGATAAAGTATGAGATGACGTAAGAAGTGGTTGTGGTGGCATTCTGTAAGAATTCGATGCTCACTTCGCACTCGAACCCGATTCAAAGTGTTAAATATATCAAGATCGTTTTGAACCTTTTGTGAAGTGAGAGTGAATAGCGATGTGAGATGCGAGTTGTTGTTTGAATTTTACAGAATCGACCTACTGATCGACAAGCAGACATGGCCGGGCCAGACCCACTTCCACTTCAGCGTACTGCTTCAACGAGCAATGTCGTTGACTTTAGTAGTCTGGCAAATGACTTCATTGCGAATTCTATACACCAGAGAAACGTCAAGCATCGCGCGTTTTTTAACGGATCCAACAGGGATCCGTTTTATGATAAAATATAGTGATAGAATTTATAAAATTGGATCAGTAGTTCTGGTGATTACTCGGAACAATACAAACTGAACTTAATTCACATTATGTAGAGCTTTACTACATATTGTAAATTAAGTAGAGTTGGTTTTTGTTCCGACTATTGTTATCTTTTTCTCTCAACCAACGTTGCATCTTCGCTTAAGTTTTTTTTTGTCAATCTTTATCTTTTAAAGTCCTTACCATTGGAACCACATTAGTGCTTAATGAAATTATGTTCAGTTGTAATTAAATTAGTGAACCTAAACCAATATTATAATGGTTTTGTTAACTTAACAGTTTAATTGATTGCAGGCATTGGAGTAGGTATGTGAATTGAGTATCGAATTAAATTCTTTAACTACCGTTTTGAGACCTAAATCTTTGTAATAAATACTAAGGGTTTCAGTAATAGGTACTAAGAATGATTTACTATCTAATACGTACAGACTAGTATTTTGATGGCTCATGGCTAAGTAAAAGCCATACAGACCGATTGGTCAAGATTAAGCTACGCTTGCCGCTGTCCGTCCGTGGATGGGTGACCATCTATTTCATATTGACACCCCTCCGTGTCTTACAAAGTACGTGAAGTCGTTGGTCCCGTCTGTCATTCGTAGAGATCTTTGACAGTCGTTATGGTTAATCAGAAGTCAAAGTCTGATAGTCTTAAACACGAACTAGGTCGTAGAGGTTAGATAAGCAGTCGCTCCATGTAAAATACTGGTATTCAGCTGCATCCTATTACACTGGCCAATAATGGACAAGCCGATCCCAACATAGGAAAAGGCTAGATCAATAATGACGACACTTTAGTATTTTGTTTAATATCGATGTATTTATCAGTTAAAGACCTATGTTTATATCAGTCAATATATCTATTAATTAGTGGGTGTGATTCCTCTGTCTCGTGATGATTTTGTGATGACATGGTTGGCGCAGTGACTGTGCTATTGGCCGCTGTGTGTCGCGGGTTCGATTATCGCACGGTACAAATGTTTCTCTGACCTACAGGGATCTGGTTCTTTGTTATATGTTTGTAAACCCAACGTTTGTACTGGAGAAAATCTTAGAGTGGAGCAAAAGCAATAGAAATATTAAAAGTTACAAAAGAAATCCAATTCTAGATAGTTTGATATAATACCAAAAACATTTACAATACATTATCCAGATAACCAACCAAATACACCCACTCTTACTTACACCACGACAAAAACATAGTTCATTAATAAAACAAAATGTTCCGTGTTGCCAAATTAATTTTGAAATTTAGTATTTCTCATTTCACCCGCCCTCATATATTATTCAATTTAAATTTTAATCAGGACAATCTGACAGACCTCGGTGTGAATGAATTAAAGGCTTGCAGAATTTATTAACGACTCGACAAGTGCGTGAAATACGTAGGTACACCCCCCAAATTCCTGTATGTTTATAATTGTCTGTGTATCTACCTCTGCTGTTTTTTGGGTTCCGTTCCCAAAGGGTAAAAACGGGACCCTATTAGTCAGACTTCACTGTCCGTCCGGATGTCTGTATGTCTGGCAGCCTGACACCAGGCGGTATCTCATGAACCGTGATAACTAGACAGTTGAAATTTTCACAGATATATTTCAGTTGCCCCTATAACAACAAATAGAAACAGAATAAATTAAATATTTAAGGGAGGCTTTCAACAACCGTGTTTTTTTGCCGTTTTTTTGCTCGATGTCTAATGTTGTATAGATTGTGGTAAGGAACCCTTCATTGCGCGAGTCCGACTCGCACTTGACCAGTTTTTTTTTTAATTACTTTAGATTGCTAGTCTAATCAATGTTCAAAATAAAATAAAAAAACTTCATTGTTAAATACGTAGTTAGCACAGCTTAGAAAACTAGTATTAATAATATAATAGTAATCTAGTATATATAGAGGTAAAAATGTCTGTTTGTTTGTAAACCGTAATCTCTGCAAGTACCTACTGGTTCAAACCCAAAAATTCTCTCATTAGCTACACTATTCTCAAATATCATGTACAGACGCCAGCACATCAAGCTACTACAATCTGTCACATTTCTTTAATCGATTTTTAACTTTATGGTTAAAGAATAAGGTTCAAGATTGATTGTGAAAATGTGACAGTTTCGGGTAGGTTGACCTGCTGGCGTCTGTACTTGACTTCCACTCAGACAAAGTCGCGGATAGAAACTAGCAAATTATTAAAACAAATACATACAGTCACGAGCAAAAACATGTAAACAGTTGGTCTCATTCTAAACTGATTTTCTCCTAAACTGTTAATTGAAATGTTATGGGGTTACGAATAGGGTATTTTTGGCACCAAACTAAAATAAAATAGGTTTTATCTATAAGTTGAAATAGTAATTTTACGAGAAAATTGCTTTTGAATTTTTCAATCTGTATACATATTTATGCTCGTGACTGTACATGCCTAAGTATATCCACAAAGTGGCAACATTTTCTTGAAGCTTTTTCTGCCTAGCCTAATGCATTATGTAATTCATCATTAGTAAGAATAACTTGTTCTACACGGAATACAAAAACCAACTGAACACAATCAATCATGTATTGATGGATTGACTGTTATAAACTCATTTCTAAATGGTATGTTGTTGTTGTTCAAAACTTAAGTAGACCGATTTTATCCCATACTAGCCACCCGACCCGGCTTCGCATGGGCCTATAGCCTTCCTCGATAAATGAACTATCCAACACAAAAATAATTTTACAATTCCAACCAGTAGATCCTGAGATTAGCGCTTTCAACCAAACAAACAAACTTGTCAGCTATATAATATTAGTATAGATTTCGAGTAGGTACTTTTTTGTATGAAAATCATTTGGCTTAACACTGGGCAAGTTAGGTATTGTTAATTTATTTTCTTTTTGAAATTAATGATTTGACTTTGACTTTGATAGTCATTATTTAGTTTAATTGTGGCCAAATACTCTTTTTGTTTTATTATCAAATAGGCTTGCGTTTGACCGCAATTCATCTGATCTTAAGTGATAATGCGGCCCAAGTTGGAACACGCTCGCCTAGGACACAGTAAAGATATTAGATATCTTTACTGTGCCTAGGATGAACCGGTTCACTCGTGCCTTGAAGATAACCAGATTATACTTATCAGGGAACAGAGAGGCGGGCAGGGAATTCCACAGTCTGGCAGTTCATAGCGCTTCTCAATTTTAAGATGCCGTTAATATAAGTCTCGTACTGTCAGTCACTTTGACGGTGATAGAGACAGAACGAGATTTAATGGCATCTTAAAATTGAGTAGCGTAAAGAATCATGGCGAGACTCATACATTCATTTGTACGGAAAAAAAATTTTGATGGTTTAAAATATTTTCCAATGTGAAGAATTCATTACCGGGAGTAGATTGATAGACTTTGCATATTTTTAAATCCCCGCATAATTTAAAGTATTACGAAATTAAAATAACGCTTTTTCGTTTCATCTCGTTGCCCATTTTCGGTTTATAGAAAAAAGAAAGTGACAAGCGACCTTAAAGGATATATCAAATAGGCAGGTGATGTGACAAGTGTGTGGAAAAAAAATATCATTATTTGTGATATTATTTCCCATAAAACGATGCAATTTCAATGTATGAACTGTGAAATGGCGGCGGTCAGTGTCTGTTAGTCGCCGTTTCGTTCTGAAATAATGAGTTTTTCGCTAAACTATTCACTATTTTTTGCGGGGCTTTAAAAATATTGTGAATGCCTGAAGATACTCTTTAGGTACCCAAGAATATAAAAAAATTCAACTTCTCTAAACATTTTCATTTTTTTTTGTACAATTCCTGCCATTAGACCATTAAAAGGCACTTTTGAACGTCATATATGAAAATTTTATTCTGGTTGCCCCATCCAAAAGGTAGTTTTGAAGTTAGAAGAACGAGTAGGAAATTCCATACTTAATCTTTAAAATAAAAATTGTTTACAATATTTTGCATTTGCAGCAATTCCATAATTATACGTAAATACGATGTTCTCGTACAAAAAACACTGTATTAGAGTTTGTAGAAAGAAACACAAGTTAAAAAATCACAGCTAAGTTATGTAGTTTAAAGATACATAGTGTTCAAAAAAAAAATGAAAAAAGGGCGCGTATTCGATTTAGCGCAACTCAAAATCTAAACTATTGCTAGAACGGCGTAGCAGCATTCACACACATTAGTACAAAACAATGGTCTATTTGTGTGCATCAGAAAAAAAATAGGCACGAAATAAGCACGAATCATTGAAATTGATCGGCAAACGACAGCGCGCGAGGTTTTACAGTGCTTTTTAAAATAATTGTCTAAAATAAATGAGTTCGTACAAGAAACTGAAAAAAATTGTGTATATCGAGCATAACCTTTATTTTCATAAAATAAATATATCAGTTATGTTTTATTCAAATACTGGTGAAAAAAAATTGTTGAAGTGAACCGATTTTGTACTTTTTTAATACTGTTTTTTAATATCTAATAGTAATATTTTCGTAATTTTGGCTCTGTTATGTATTTTGAGACTGTATATCCTGTTGGAAAAATGCTTAAAACATAATATTTTGGCATACTGTAATGGTTGTAGTCGTACTGAAAGTTAACTCTGACGTCTATTTTCGTAAAACGCTATGAAAGGATTGTCTTCGCTTTAAAAAACCGTAATTAAAAATTATACTTTTGCTCTGTAGTTCCCTAAGGCAAAACTTAATCTTTCTAAAACTGTAATTGTCTTTAAATAATCTGCTCACATCTTTACGATATTGCTCTGGGCAAAACGCGAAAACATGAAGTTTTCGTCACGGATCGAATACACGCTCTTAAATGTCCAACAAAATCGGATATATGAAAAATATACTCTGTACATTTTTGGATCTTTGTTTACTTATTTTTTTATGCTGATATATTTTATTAGATCTATTAATTATATAGATTAACGAGTTTAAGAAAACGCTCTCTCTGTTATTTAACTTACTGTATTTCTATGAATTACAGCAAACTGGTGATAATCTTTTTATTACTTAGAAAGCACTTTAGGTTTAGATAAAGTCTAGTCTTCATAAATAATTTTAGATATCTTAGAAACGTCTCCGGCGCGTTGGTGTTTAAATAATAAAATAAAAAAAAGGTTCTGAAGGTTTTCCAGAAACTTGATCAAAGAACTAAAATAAATTACTCAACACTTTGACTCATGTCTTAAATGTAGATCTCTAAATAAATAAAAATATCTGACGGTATTATTAAAATCAGATTAACCGTTAACTTTCAAAAGAACGTTTTTCAATCAAAATACAAAAAAAAATCCGTGTTCAAAAACTGACTTCAATAAAATACCTTCGCACGTATAACATTATTTGCTCAGACACTGTTGACAGATAAAATTCACAAGTTTACACACTTAGACAAGCTCTCACAGATGTTCAAAGAAAATACAATTTTTAAAAATACCTTCTGTTATTGTGGTCGCAGCAAAGACAATGTTTTCATTTCTTGTTACTATCGACTGAAGAGAGCTGCACTTTTGCACCTTTAGGTGAAACGAAAGTCACTTTTACGACGTCAAAGTGAAAATAAAATGGCGTTTTTATGATAGATGTAAATAACTGTGTGGTATATAAAAGTGTTAAAAGTAGAATGTGTGAGTTGGAGGTTTGTGTTAAGTACGTAAGTAAAAGTTTATGAACCTCGACGAATTAAGTTGAATTGAGGTTTAGGTACTGCAAAGACCCCGCATTCTGTTTTACCAGTTTTTACACTGTTGCTGAAAACAAACAAATCAGCATAGCTTTGACAAAGAAGACAGGTGCGAAACGTGTATTTGTAGAACTAATTGAAGTTATATCTAAAACTTTTTGAAAAAGCAGGCGTCAACAAAATATTCTCTAAAAGAATCTGGCTTCAACAAAAGCTTATAAGACTTATTTTTTTAATTATCACTGCAAAGCCTATTGGAACTTTTCGTTCCAATTTTAAAAATCAACATTTTGAAGATAAAACATTCGTACCTATTTTGTTTTTTTTTTTCCAACGAACTTGGCTAGTGTTTCTCTCATTAACAGCCAGTCTCGCCACCTCATTGTTACAGTCCCCGACTCCCGTCGAGGTGAGAAATGCGCACACTGCACACCATTTTAAAAACAAATTAGGATTTCTTTATAAAATAAAATCTTTATGTGAAGAATTGAGTTACTTGCTTTTGCTAACAAATTAACTTTGAGATTGTTAATATATATTTACGGCTGATTTTTCAATATTCAGATAACTTTTATCTGAAGAATAATATGACCGTTTATATTCTCTATATAAACCACGGAACAGATAAATCGTAACTGTTCCGTGGTATAAACTGTCAGAATGCCATATTTATTTCTATGAGTTATTTTACGATGGAAAATTCGGTCCCTAATCTTTAAAAAAAAGGATAAAAATCTATTTTAATTCGAATAGACAAGAATAAAAAATGCGTTGCTTTAGATTGATATTATTGTTTCCACAAACACCAGCATTGTGGTACAGTATCACATATTTCATGAAACTGTTCATCTACAACAAAGCCTGACAGTTGAATACATAATAATTCTAAAAGAAAAAAAAACGGGAACAAAGAATTCCACCAAAAAAAATCAGTATTCTGTTTCCTCTGCCATGATTGACTGTTATCACGCTCAACAAATCGTAGCTACCATATGGAAAGTTTCTTTTGAAAATAAAATCACAAGCAATTGTAAAATCACTGCTTTTTTTCTATTCTCATAACGAGGTAAAGAGAAAGCTTCAATAGCAGAATAATCGATTTCCTGAATTTGTTTTGAGTACAATGTTTGTGAAAAAAATTGTCTAAGAAAATACACTGTTCAATTCATGGCGATTGCTATGACACACAAATATAACTATAGCTTTTGCCCGCGACTTCGTTCGCGTAAATAAAAAGAAAACAAAAATTAAATCTTATATGTTTATAATATTCAAAGTCAAAGTCAAATCATTTATTTCAATTAGACCATTAAAAGGCACTTTTGAACGTCATATAAAAAAAGATATAAAGTTGATTCTAGTTGCCCCTTCCAAAAGGTAGTTTCGTATGGAGAAGAATGGGCAAGAAACTCCATACTTACTCTTTAAAAAATAAATGTGTACAATATTTTGCATTTACAGTTTACAGTTATATAACTATACGTGAATACGATGGACCTTGCATAAAACACTATATTGAAGTATGTAGAAAGTATTACAAGATAAAGAATGACAGCTAAGTTGTATACATAGATACAGATTGTTCATATATTATTATTTATATTTATTGTAAAAGTAGACAACCACTCCATACATTTCAACAAACTATTAACTAGTGTTTGAACCAAAGCAAGAATAAAATATAATGTATATACTAAGTGTAAATTAAGTAGTTTTAATTAGGAATCAATTTGACTTTGTCTAGAATTAAATTAATATTTGTTTAGATAAGTTATTATTAAATCATCAGATAATGAAAAGAGTATTTCTACTGCAAAACAGAATAAAATATTTCCTCTGCAAAATAGCATTGCTTTGTATGGGTTTCAAGAATGTACAGAAGTACAGAATATTACCTACTACGAACCTTCGATAGCCTAGCCATCGAGTGACTCCACGTTCAAAAAATCAAATTAATATCCTTTTATAATGTCGATAATCAATAACAAAAGCTTTTTTATGAATACCATAAAAAAGCTCTATAAAAATATTCCGTTTTCCGCGCAATTTATAAGCATAACTTTTACATGTCATACGCGTAAAATAAAACGCATCACACTGCAAAAAAACTGTGAAAAGGGTCATAAATAGTTTTAGGTGTGTTAACGTGAATGGAGTTATATCATTTTTCACTGTACATTCTGAAAACTTTTAGAACTAGGTGATTTTTTGTCAAATTTTTACTATTCCATTTTTAAGCTTTTTAACCCAAAGTGTGTTAATAAGACCCACTGTGATACCTAATCCTAAGGGATTATAAAAACGAAACATCCAACTTGTTTGTATGCCATGCCTTTCGTCGTTTAATACTAAATACATTGAAGTAGAAGAGAATAGTTTTGTGAAGACGATAATGTAGCTGAAATTTCTTCATGAGTCTGTTTTTCTTTAACTATAATAATAATAATCGTTAAAATACCCATATCCAAAAAATAAAAAAAGTCAAATACAAATTAAAAAAAACATACAGGTATGTAAAGGTACCCATAGTCTTATAACTAACATCAAAAGCCTTAAAGCCTTAGCCTAATGTCATTTTTTATTCTCATTCCGGTGAACAGAAATCCAGTATGTAAATAATTATATGATCAGGTAGCTTCTGTCATCTCTCGCTTAGCAGTAGCTTAGCTGTCTTTAAGTGAAAGTTACACACGCCACAACGAGGCGCCCTTGAAGGCAATTGCTAGAGAAAACTGACACGTAGGGGTGACATTTATAGAACAAGGGGGTGAAAGAGTGAAATGCATAAATGTTTTCATGTTATGTAAACTTATCGTTTTAATATATTTTCTGCAATTGACTTGGAGGCTTATTTGGATCTGCAGACATAGTTTCGAAACTGAAAACCCGAATTCGATATACATACTCGTATTTTATAGAAGTTTCGGCAATGTTTTCAATATTAAAATGTGAAGAATTCAATTTCCACATTTATTGTGCGAACTGCCAGACTGTGGAATTCACTGCCCGCCTCTCTGTTCCACGATTTTAATCCGGGTATATTCAAGGCACTAGTATACCAGTTTATCCTAGGCAAGCGTGCTCCACCTTAGGCCGCAACATCACGTAAGATCAGGGTGACTTGCGGCAAAACGCAAGCCTATTAGAACATAAAATAAACGAACGTCATCATTTAATTCATCATTTCAGCCCAAAGACGTCCACTGCTGGACATAGGCCTCCCCCAAGGGGGGATTTTTTAAACGAACGTATCGCATACAAAAGTAAAAAATACACTTCAGGTCTTTTTATGCCAAATACCACTTCATTTTTACAAACCAATAAGTTATCTTTAATTTATCACTATTAAATTGTGTTCTAAACACAAAACACTTTATACGAGGAACTCATGTCTTTGATGTTTATCAACAGGATAAGAAATCATAGCACAGGGGCACAGGGCTCACACCTCATTTATTTGATTGTCAAAACTTACAAATTCACTTTCATGTTAAAGTTTTTATCGTATGTACTTAAAATGTTTGTTACTTAAAACAAAAGAAAGTGTCATTAAAGATTAAAGCCCGTCACATACGTAGCTATAATATATATTAATATAATTCATAGCAAGGCATATTACGATATATTTTCTATAGTAATCTTTGAGTGACCACAGACGCAGCTATAATTATATATCTTTATTACGTCACCAAAATGAATGTTGCATGAATTGTTCTAGCTTTTTTAGTGCAAATGAAACTAATAATAATGCTACTATACTATTATTATCCCACTGCCGGGCAAAGGCCTGGTAGAGAAGGCACCAGCATTGATCACCATGCTTGCTCAAGGTGGACTGGTGATTCAATAAAAATAATTTATTTAATTTAACAATCATATTTCCAGTTAGTAAGAGATTACATTATTTTAGTTAACTAGGTAAAATTTAGCATTTTAATTGTTTTTAGGAAAGATTTACACTGTACACATGAGTGCAAAATTATGTAGGTAAAGACCTCGGTTAAGATTTTCCCTTATATTTGCATTTTCATTTAATAAATTAAAGCTGAAGGACTCAAATTGTGGCCGTCAGTCCCACTGTCCCTAGATAAGCATTGTTGTAAGCTAGATTGAAGGAAATTCTGGCCACGACTCTTGTCCTTTAGAATAAGGTATTTAATGCATAATAGATTTCTTCTATTCACGTAAATGAATTCCATTACTAACTGATTAATAAACCACGTACCTACTTCCTTTTTGAAAAAAAAGAACTTTGCGTTCTATAATACATCTATGAGCTTACTTCTAGGCCCTGTGGAGACATTTCTTAATTTAAAAATATTTTAAACATTATTTCTATTAAGTAAGTATAGCAGGATAGGGATATAGGTGGGGGGGGGGGGGTAGGGTAGGTGTAGTAGAATTAAAAGCATGAAATAAATTTCTAACAGTGTAACAAATTCCTAACAATTACTTTTGTATGTTGTAAAATCGGTTAAAAATATTTAAAGTAAAACCAAGGAAAATGGTTATGACAGTCCAGCTGCAAAAGAAAGTAGTGATAAAGCACACATTCATATACCTACTTACGTTACAAAACTTTTCATGCTCGCTTCAGTGCTAGAAAACACGTGCAAGCAATGATATTATGCAAGTTTTTCTGCACGAAACTGTAGGTTATGTATGTATGGTACTGTCAGTCGGGTAGGTATTATTTCAATGTTAAAATTAGTCTTTCTTCGTAAAACTGTTTGATATTATTTATTGATTATTATAGAATTCTCAGTTAATATTTAAGTAGGTATACCTAGTATCCTAATTTTAAGATTATATAAATATATATACTCAAAAGCGTTTTTTTCTCTAGTGGTCCAAGGAAAGTTGTGTAGCATTCCATACTGAGTAAAATTTGGTTCAGTCTCATCCCTAAGTAACCATAAAAAAGTTATCGCTGCCGTGCAACATTCTAGAGTTTTATCACTTTAGCGTGGCCTTATTTAAAAACGATTCCATTTTTATTAAAAACTTAATGTAAGTGATACTGCAACACCTTTGAAGATTAAAATAAAATTAAGATTAAATAAAACAGAATTATCGATGACAAAAAACGATAGCCCTCACTGTATAGGTATATACTTACTTACAGCAAAATTTCAACGTGAATTATTATCCGCAGTCGTAACATTTACGTGAAAGTATTTTATTTTTTTGCATTTCACATTCACACTCTACAGACTAAAATAAAAAAATACAGCATGAAAACAAAATATAAAACGAAAATCACCCATTCCATTACACCCAGAAATAGACCTAGTTTTCGAACCTTGCGTGCGATGGAATGATCATCTAAATATTATTAACTCATACATGTATATGACAGTTGCATGTGATATAACTAATTTAAACGCGTTATCGAATCGGTCAAAATAAACGGTAATTCATCTTGTTTTGACATTTCATTAGGGTTATGAATAAATAGCCGCTTGTTGATAGTTTTATTTTAAATTAAAATTCTCTTAGGTTCTATTTTAGCAACTGCAATCCTAATAAGCGATTTTGGTATTACAATATTTTATCATCGCTCGAAGAACTGAAAACCGATAGAGAGAAAAGGTCCCGGAAGACGCAGCGTTGGTACGCCTCCCACCAGATGGACCGACGACATTGTCAAGGTGGCGGGTAACCGGTGGTTGCAAGAGGCAGGTTGCCGCTCATTGCGGCGTTTTATTGGGGACGCCTATCACAAAATATAGAGGGTACAGAAGGACCGCTGCCGCCATCTTCAAGTATAATTACCTAAACTTGCCAAACTCACTAGGGCTGCTACTGTAGTGACTCTGTAGGTTTTATTTGTGACAATATGAAATTTTATTGACACTGGTTGGAACTCTTTGCAATTTTTTATAACAAATTTTTCTCGATCGTCGTGAATTGTCAAAGTCTCTTATTTATTCATTTACACAACACGTGACAGTCGAGTCTGAAGTCTGCTTGAAACTGCTTGAGAATGCCTATAAACGTGATGTCAATGTGTGCGTGGTAAAAATGGCGGTTTGTTCTGAGCGGTCTCTCTGCTCGGGCGTGACGGACGCAGCCTTACGTACTTTGTGCGCCTATGTTCAAAAGTATACGTCTTCCAGCTGATGATGATAATCCTTTACCTTGTCATTTGTATTTCTAGTGTGTCGACACTGTCCTATTAAATGATTCTAGTAAGTAGGTTCTATTTTAGCGACAGCAATTCTAAAAAGCGATTTTAGTATTATATAATATTTTACCTACTTATTCGTAGTCTAGAACTCAGACACTATCCTATTAAAATCGTTCTAGTAGGTTCATCTTCAAGACTAGATAACGTTTACAAAGGCTACGGTAACTTTCATCTAGATATCGGCATTGTTAGCGAATTCATAGGTTGACTGAATCAAGTTTGTCACTGATGACTTCGTCTGAGAACATTTAAATGCATTGTTCTGTATCAGACTGTATATTGATTGTAAGAGACGCAACGTATCGCTGATCATAATGAATGCAAATGTTTTTAACGTCATCCACAAGAAATGATGCATTTACATGATTATGTACTTTGCGTATAAAAAAACATGCAAATATCAGTATAATGATGTTTATTTGCCAAAACAGTGCTTTACATTTCTTTATAATAGTCTAGGATACAAAAAAAGGATACAAAAAAAGACGGAAAGGAAGCCTTTTGCTTATTTACTACACACTAAGTCGAGCCTGTCTCGTGAAGTCCATATGGGTGTGTATCATATAAATAAAAATCCGCATTACATTCAAAGTTCAATATAAACAAATGTAGGATGACAACTTCATCGTGCATTTGTTCCACGTCACCTCGTACTGCAGTTGTTTTAGTATATGAATTTCGAAATCCCATGATTGGTTCCTAATCCCTACACTTTCAATCCCTACTTTCAACCCCTTCAAGTATCATGTTCGGGACAAAGGACTGTGGTAAACCACAATACAATATTTAATACAATGTCTCCTACTTTTACATGGTTTTTAATTAAAACACTTTTTTAACAGTTCATAGTTCAAAATTGTAAAATCTTATTTCTGCTATTTCTATGGACATAGAGGAAAACAGAGCACTCACAGGTTGTTCTAATTTCAATTCCCTTATCAAACGGACAAAACAATTATTTTCAACGTAACGTGACACAATAAATGTTTACATTGAAGATAATTACAAACTACATTTAAATTACTTTACCCTTTTCAAGTTGTATGTAAAGTAGGTAAAGTTATCATAGAATCTGTCGCGTGTGATCTTTGCACTAACAGAACCTGTCAGTCCTAAAATGTAGTATTTAATGAAGATGTCATATTATACCTATTACTTATCAAATTCTCATGTATATTGATAGGCTGAAAATTATTCGAAGACTGCAATAAATAGTATATTAATTTTAATATTACATATTTACGATGTCACTGAATTTGCATAGACCAAACATTCTTTATTTGAATTTAAAAATAAATAAACTGTTATTTTTGTTTGATAATATCTGAAATAGTAAATAGTATCTACCTCCAACTATTAAAAAAGAAAGTTACGCAAAGTCAACCGAACATATAAATAAATCGATTAAATTGTATGCCGACTGTAAAAAAGTCGAGTTCAAAAATGCAGTACATACAAAAAAAGAAAACATGTAAATAAAAATGTCAACGTAGTTCAGATCAAAGGAAACTCAATAATAAAAGTGACTGAGTTACTAAAGTATATCGGTAAACGTTCAATATGTGAAGATTTTATTAACATCGTACAAGTGACGTTTTTTGTATGTAACTACTTAGCCAAATATGCTCAACTTAGTCCCAATTATAGCGTGCTTCAATAAACTCACTATTGGATTTTACAATATTGGGCTCGAATAACCGAAGTAGCTATAGTTATTTATTTATACTTCATGCACAAAGGTACAAAGGCGGACTTAATACCTTAGGCGTTGTCTAACAGTCAACCAAGGGTGGATAAGAGATTACATGGCAGGTGCAAAGTAAAAAAAATAACATCACCAATCTTCTCAATACAAAAAAAGAAGTACCTAATGTTTAACATATGTAAATTATTACTCAATAGAACAAAAGAGGGACCTCAAAGCAGAACAATATCCCATGTAACCAAACCCAAATAAAATAATGTATTATAAGATTCATACTTTATGTACCATCAATTAAAATAAAGTTCAACTTTCTTAAGTTTCGCAAACATATTTTTTGTTAAAGCTTTTTAACATTGAAACATGATACTGCTAAGCATAAAAGGTGTTCCTACTAACAATACCGCTTAAAGGTATGGCCACTTCCATCGGAGTGAACAAAATGCGGGCGCGGGATGCGAGCACAGTAATTTGTTATTAGTTGTGTAGACTGCTTATACAAATATTAAACCCGCGACCACGCCCGTAAGTTATCTGCTCCAATATGGTCAGGCCATTGTATATAGTCCACACCAACGCGGGCAAAATATTCCTAAAGTAACAAAAGACTAATAATCCTGGTAATTAAAAACGTTCAAAATCTAGTCAGAATCTCTTCTTAGCGACAATCAATGTTAAAAAATGTAGACAGATCAGAGATATTTTTAACTGATTGAGACTAAATTTTGAATGAGAACGTTCAGAAGAGTTACCAGATTTGCCCCTGATCG
This sequence comes from Charanyca ferruginea, assembly GCA_947361185.1. NCBI lineage: Eukaryota > Metazoa > Arthropoda > Insecta > Lepidoptera > Noctuidae > Charanyca > Charanyca ferruginea. Next base: position 6,447,648 of record OX376068.1, on the reverse strand, counting down.
TGCCCATTGTGCCCGTAAGTTGCCCGCTCTAGTGTGGCCGGGCCTTTTTAGAAATAAAACCAAAACCTTTTTGTTAAGCCCATCTTTTTACTTCATGGAGACAAATATAAAGCAATCATTTTAACACACCAAGTGCTTATAATTGTGAACAGTTTATCACAATCTGTCCTTTTTGTTTTGCTCCCTTGAGTAACGTTCAGAAATCTGTAACCATTAACAAGTGGCTACATTAGATAAAGGAATAAAATGTGTAGTTTATACGTTAATAGAGGCTTGTCTACAAAACGTTTCTGATTGAGGTTGGTCAGGGATAATCAGATGTACTTCATTTGCATTCAAACGTAAAATTATGATAAGTAATAAACATTATGTACATACTGTCAAATTTTCTTAAATATTAACCTTATCCTTTTGTAATATAGTTGAAAATCTATCAAAGAAATTTGTCAGACTGTTGTAGCTTTATGTGCTGGCCTCCGTACATAGCGTATTTTTTAAATCTATCAGATTTTTTATTATAGGTACTACTAAGGTGGTAAATAGACATACGAATTTTGGTCCCTAAATAAAATCCAAATGAAGGTTAAATTGGAGACAATAATAATTTGCTCTACATTTCCAAGTATACGCACCAAACTAGTGACCTAAACTTAAATACTTAAATACTTAATTACCAAAAGCAAGCACCTGAAACCATTTGTCAATAGAAATGTATGCAAAACAACACACCAAATCAAAGTAATACCTTTATGGCAGTAACTTTTTACTTAAAACTCTCCTCGTTTCATTCTTTAGGAAATTGTTTAAATTTGTTGCACCTGAACTTCTATTTCCTTCAGGATTAATGAGTTGCGAATGTAACAATTGTTCAAAAAGAGATTAGTCTCGGAAAAAGTTTTCAAGTATAATTTAATTTCGCACTTTTCTTGTCGGCGGGGTAAAAAGCTTTAATTTATATTCGATAGGAATTTGTTTAGGATTAGATGCGAAAAATAATTGAAAATTATTTCAAAATAATTGGGGAGTAGAACTGAAAGGTTTTCTTTACATAAATTATGGCTCTCTTTAACTTAGCGACCGTGGGGCGAAATATGTTCAAGGTCAAACTTCTACTGCTTATGTACCTATGCGGTAACATAGACATTTCGTTTCGGGAATCTGGTTTTCTGTACATGATGACCCAGTGGTACAGGCAGACGGCAGGGCCTCCAGTGCTTCCCATTTAAGAGGTTGCAAGTTAGATACCGGGCAAATACTTATGTGACTTTTTCAATTCAAATGTACTTTACAATTTTATCTTGGATATCTCTGACATTGGTGGAGGAAAACATCGTGAGGAAACCTTATCTTATAATAAACTAGCTGTTGCCCGCGACTTCGTCTGCCTGAAAATCGGTTTTAAATATTTTTTCTTGGCACCTTCACATTTAGTTTTGCCAATGCCAATTCGGCATGAGGTGCCTCCTCATGCCGAATTGACTCATGTAGAGAAGGCAGGCTCATTACTGTCCTACTTAGCAGTAGGATTTATGAATCAACATGATTAATGCGTTTATTCGATAATTTAAGCTTTACTTTTTTTAACAATTATTTTGTTTTAATTCGTGGCCACATTTTAATTTATTCAAATCTAATAACCGCCACCGCAAAATAATATACCACGCGACTCGGTTGAATATTAATCATTTTATTTTTATCGCATTAATGTACTTAGCGTGATTAAAATTTTAAGTCCTTTTCGCAATGATAAATGACTTTTCAGTACGAAAGGTTGATATAATTTATTTATTATAAGAGTTTTACTAACTTGAAGTACGTAGGTATACATTGGGCGCCCCAGTTTTTCTCCATAATATAGCAACTGCGCAGAGTATGCGAATAGCTCTTTGCGGGTTGACATCTCGCAGGTCAATTTAGGAGGTTTTCGGCGGCTTAACCGGACTTTCCTGTTGTACCTTTAAGAGAATGTAAGGCCTCCAGCAAGGGCACAAAAAAACTAAGCGACTACACGGTTAGGGTACCCTTTGGGGTGCAGACCTCGGCTTAGGGTGTCGCTGGGTGAGGACAGCAAAGAGTCTGGCTGAAGAATCGGATCTTGATTATTCGAGGCAAGCAAGAGACAGGCTCAGCAAGAGACAGGGAGGGGACGTACGGAGACGTCGCGGCTCAGGCCCCGGCGAAGAGAACGGAATGACGTCTTTCTATGCTTGTGTTTAGTAGCCCTATTACTCTGGAGGATGGTTCTAGCGTCATCAGGATCGTTCAGGTGCGAATGGTCTCAAGGTCAGAATGGTGCAATGGTGGTGAAATTGAGACGCGGTCAGCCACTGCTTCTAAAAGTACCGGCCACCTGGGCTCACCTCATGTACGATAGGTCTTAGATACATTCAGTTGTTGCCAAAAAAGCAATTTCGGGGAACAATAAATTGGATCAGATCATGTGTGAAATCCCTATAGGTTTGTCCGACGCCGATTGGTCTTAATATTGAATAGTGATATCAATTTTGATTGAAAGGGAACCGGGTTACTCAATTTTCTGGTGCGGGTTTTCCGTGGTGAATTGTGAGTTTATTCTTTTATTAAGTTTGGAACAAGGTATTATTAGCATGAGTTATCTTTTATTAAGTTTGGAACAAGTTATTATTAGCATGAGTTATCTTTTATTGGTGAGAATTTTGGTGTTTTCAAATAATTTTTTTTTTCGCCGCATTGTCAAAGAGGATGAATATATTTTTAAAAGTTTTAGTTAAAAGTATTAAGTAGTATTCTGTGACTTTTATGTCAACTATTTAGAATGAGAATACTTAGTTACATCATGACAACGTGTTTTATTTTTAAAATTAGAAAACCTCAAAAGCAGTAAAGACTAAACAACAAAATGCATGACCAGTTTTTATTGATTACTTAATTATTATATCAATTATTATTTCATTAATTAACGTGTTAGAAAAAACAGGAATAGGGTTGAAAATTCCATCAAAAAAGAAACAAATGCTGCGCAATTTCAATTCTGTTTTTTGTTCATATCAATGAATCAATTAACAGTCCTAGAGCATATTGTCACATAATCTCGCATATCTACATAGTTTGTTCTTTGTCTCATATTGTGCCGATATGGTATTTCTAATAATCGACTTTCACTATATCACCTTTAAATTCAAATTCATATGTTTACTAGAATGCAGATTTTGTATAACACCTTTACATTCTACGATTTTAACTTATCTTGCATAATGCTATTACAACAGATCAAGACAACGACAACAATAAGAGCATTAGGATTTTTAAGGAAAAAAGTAATTAAATGATGTCAAACTTCTTTGATGCAAAACTTTAGGTTTACCTAGAACTGCCATAGATGTAGGTTCTATGGTAGTTCTAGGTATAAAGTTTAATATTAGGTAGGTACTTACAATAATTTCAGCTTATCGTTACAAAATCTGCCCCAATTATTAGAATTAATCAAAACTGTTCACCAACATTAGTAAAATCAGCTTCAAGACAAAAACGAATCTGTCTGCTATCTAATAGATATCCAAATTAATTTGAAAGATATAACTTAGATAAATGGAGTACTTACAATTTGAATTCTGTTTTATTCAGCAATCAATCATGGCTTTGTTCAGATTTATTTACGATCAGTAGGTAGGTACTTAGCTATGAAATTCTTATTTATATTTTAAATCAACATTAATTTTATCCAAAACTAGCGACCCGCCTCGGCTTCGCTTGGTATAATTTCATTCAGAAATACCATCCAAATTGACTACTCCGGCGGTTTTCCAAAAAAAATCCTTCATACAAATGTCTCAAAATACAAATACCTAATAACAGTCCAAAAAATTACGAACGGTTCGCTAATGTTTTACCAAAACAACATTGACAAATTTTTAGGCTATTGCGTAATAATAAGTCAATATATTATTATGTAAAACGTTTTTATTCCAAACGATGTTGTATGAGATGAAAACAATTAACTGTTTGTCAAACAATACCTACGTTTTTAAAAAAAAGTTTATCGGATAATAATTTTCCTAAGCATTTTTTTAATGTTGTTGTATAATGATGAAATGACAAATCATGTCTAAATTGCCAAATGCTGCCTGTCACGTAAAAATTTTAACTTACATTTTTGGTAAACTGACAGGACACCATTACGAACACTACAAAAAAAATGGTTTTCAAATCACATTACCACTACGAATTGTTTTTCGTTCATATAAAATTACGTGATTTCATTTTAACGCAAACGTGCAAGTTTGGAGTTATGGGCGTTAAGTATGGAATGGCAACAACGACAGTTATTCCTTTGGACCTGATGCTATGCTTTTGTGTTGTGTTTATCTCATGAGATACTATGTATGTATGACAAGTTTATAAATAGATAAGGTTATAGATAAGGCATGCGCCTTGTGGCTTGCGCCTATTAAACTTAATACTTTAAAGTTCAATAGACAGAAAGTCTGCGGCAAGCACAACTGCAGAGCATAGGGTGCTGGTTTTGATTCCCAATTCAGTTTAACACAGCAACGAAATTTTATTAGGTTTTTCCAATAGGATATATTTTAGTAGAACCTCAGAGAGCCTGGAGAATCGTAGATCCCCATTTAGAAGCCAATCTCGCATTATATAGCGCGCGCTTATCTATTCAGGAAATGTATAGCTTTATGTGTACCCATGTGTACAACATTTACACGCCTCGGAAAGCATGTAAATCCTTTGATTCCTAGATCAATGACAGTCGTTATGGATAATTCAAAAGCCCAAAAGTCCGGCTAATAGTCTTACCAAGGGATATCGTGGTACCCAGTGTAGAGGTTAGATTCATGGCAGTCGCTCCATGTAAAACACTGGAATTCAGTTGCATCCGGTAAGACTTGAAGCGGAGCCCAACATTGTTTGGAAAAGGTTTAGGCAGATGATAAAGTGTAAGTTACAAGCGCCATTTTTTACTGCTTAAAACATTCCCTACCATGTAACACAAAAAAAAGCGGCCAAGTGCGAGTCGGACTCGCCCATGAAGGGTTCCGTAGCAGCAAGTAACATAATATAAAAGTTCTTGTAGTTCGTTGTAACTTTGGTCGATGTTTTAATAGTAAATTGCGGTTTACGATTTATGACGTATTAAAAATTAAAAAAAAACTACTTACTAGATCTCGTTCAAACCAAATTTCGGTGGAAGTTTACATAGTAATGTACATCATATATTTTTTTTAGTTTTATCATTCTCTTATTTTAGAAGTTACAGGGGGGGGGGACACGTTTAACCACTTTGGAAGTGTCTCTCGCGCAAACTATTCAATTTGCAAAAAAAATATATTAGAAACCTCAAAATCATTTTTCTTCTAAACACAGGCTACCCTGTAGCCTATCTAGGAGAGCAGTAATCCTCCCACTAACTAGATGTAAGGCAATCATTATCCTTTGTTTACCTCACCATGTATCTAGTCTTAGTGAAACAATAAACTTTATTATTTATTATTATTATTATTTTTAAAGACCTATTCATAGATACCCCACACGTATGATAAAAAAATTTTGAGTTTCAGTTCTTAGTATGGGGGAACCCCCAAAATTTATTGTTTTTTTTATGTGAAAATCTTAATGCGGTTCACAGAATACATCTACTTACCAAGTTTTAACAGTATAGTTTTTATAGTTTCGGAAAAAAGTGGCTGTGACATACGGACGGACAGACAAACAGACATGACGAATCTATAAGGGTTCCGTTTTTTGCCATTTGGCTACGGAACCCTAATAAAGATGTCTCCTCACACCGCTTGCATAAAATGCATTCATAATTTAAATACATTAACATCACAATTTTCATTGGATTTTAAGATTGCTTAATTTACATTGTTGAATATATTTGAACAATCTAATCGTATGATACTTGTGAGAATTTCGTATGCAAACCTTATAATTTTGACTCAAAGAACTCTCTCAGAGAAAATAGGTTTTTTTTACAGTGGGAGATTTTGTTAAAAAACATACCTACCTAAGTACTTAGATATACAAATATTATAAAGAGGTAAAATTTATTTGTATGTAGGGAGTAATATCCGGAACTACTCCATACTAACCATCACCACTTGATATACTAACCATAGATAAGCACCTCCTAGCTACTGGGTAGGTATATGTAGGTGAGTTATCAAGTATCCACAAATATATTAATGGTTTTGTTTGTGCTTAAATACCTACATTTCATGGAAAACTATAATTCGATTGCTCATTCTTATCCATAGAATAACTTTACTAGTAACTTGTTTTGCTCTTTTTCCTGCATTCGGACGTAAGTTAATTTCCTTCGGAACTGTTTCCGAACTGGCTTCGTTTCAGACACTGTAACTGAATTACGTGAAACCTTTTGAAGTTCGTGTTTCGAATAAACGGGGACCTTTGAGATTTCGTAGATTAGTACCTGAATGTATGGAAATGCACAACAAAGTCTTTGATGATAAGAATTTCTTGTTCATCCGTGAACATTTCTATTTGACGGCTATGTTGCCTAGGTGATAGTGTATCTGCCTCCGACGCACAGGGTCGCGGGTTCGAATCCCGTCCAGGGCAAGCATTTGTGTGCATGAGCACAGTTGGCACGGGTGTTTGCCTTAAGTCTGGTTGGTTTATCTATTTATATATTTGTAAATTTAAATCAGCTGTCTGACACCAAAAGACAGGGTCACATGTGTGACATGACCACATAAATATTTATTTATTTGACTTTGAAATCTATTGCCCATATAAGAAAGCATAATATGATATGGTAAGATATTATCATCTTATCACTGACATCTGTAACGGGAAACATCGTGGGGGAACTTGCACTTGTAATTGACAACATTTCAAAACTGGCACGACCTTAAAACAAAAATATCATTTCTTTATTTTCGTATCCTGAGTCCAAATATATTTTTTTATATTTTTTTTATTTCTTCATATCTTAGAAAAATAAGTAAAACCAAAAAGAATGTGATGACGTCACATATACGGTGGAATGAGGTGGTTTACCTTTGCATTAGCATTTCAGTGGTTTATATGAAAACATTAACGTCAATTAAGACACAGCTAAATATGTCACATAGGTATATGAAGTCTAATAATAATGATGATAGTTTTTTGACAGGTCACTGCAGTAAACAAAAGGATAAAACGCTAATCCACCGTAAGTATGACCTCATTTGGCGTTTACATCTTTTTAGAATACACCTAATTTCAAAGATAAAATTATGAATGAAATGTACATAATTTTGAAAAACGGAAAAATACGTGTGCCCTGGATTTGTATTTACTTTTTTATAACCACAGATGATATAATAGATGATATAATACAAGTAGGTTAAAAATATGAAATGTTGTCAATTGATATAGGTCTGTAATCGCCAATCCACCACAATCAGGCGTGTTGATCAATGCTCGTGTCTTCTCTGTATAAGAAGAGTCCTTTAACCTGTAGGTAGATTCTGTAAAATTCAAACAACACCTCGTATCTCACATCGCTATTCACCCTCACTTCGCATAAGGTTCAAAATGACCTTTATATATTTGACACTTTGAATCAAGTTCGAGTGCGAAGTGAGCGTCGAAGTGACTTTGAAATTACCTTACAGAATGCCACTTCTTACGTCATCTCATACTTTATCTGTCAAAATTTCCCTGTCAATTTAATTCAACTCGCTGACACGCTCGCAAGGGTGGCGCTAGTGTAAATTCGAATAATCATCCGAGTTTTTAGAATGCCACTCAAGAAACTCACAGCGGATTCAGATTCGAAGTTTAGAATGAGGTCTTACAGAACCATACCCCTGTAGTGGGACGACTGGTATTATAATTTAAATGGTATAAGCAAAAGTGACCACAATAAAAGTGTACTAAAGCTGTAACAGGAACACAGAATTCAATTGAAATAACGTCAAGAATGTTTTATTAGCAATTAAAACGTACGGTTACATAATAGAAAACTTGTAATACCTAAGTTATAACAATAAACCAATTAGTAAGTTAGTAAGTGCGACTAAATCGCGCAAGTAATATGGTTTATTAAGTAACGAGGGATCGTAGGCGCCTTCCAACTTGTCGGTTATATGGATAACTTGGCCAAATTTAATTTACTGCCAGTTTCGTATAAAGTTTAGGAAGGAGACCTATTTACGGCGTAGTTAATAATAGTCTCCAGATTATGTTTATTTTTCGTGTCGCTGTTAATCCTATGTGCAGGGATGTTGCTGTTGCCCCACAGAACCATGATGATAGTACGATTACCTACCATCGACGAAAATTTCAAAAACACCCCGAAACTGTGCTATTTCGTAACAAAAACATCGGAAAGTTCCAGTAAAAAGTCAAAATATTAATTTCCATATTCAAGCATTTACAGGCACTTTTGAAATGTCTAGAAATCGGTCAGTTAGTCAGTAAGTTGAAGCCAAGTAGTAGAAGTATGTCTATTTTATTACAATCTCCCTTGGTAGACACCTAGGTGATGTGAGCTGTCATCCGATTGTAGTACTTTGTAAATTCCTAACGTTGGGACGGATGACAGCTCACTTCACCTAGGTGTTTACCTAGGGAGATTGTAACAGAATAGCACTACAGTTGACCGTTTCCAAAATGCAGGAAACTCCACGGACACTCTTTTTGAATCAAGCTTTTACAAAATCCTGTTTACATTTTTCTTGCTTAGGTATTGATTATTATATTTAGGTATTAATTATACCGTAAAAACACTATGGTACTTATTTCTTTTTTTATTACAGTGCTACACCATTAATAAAAGAAGCCAGCAACTTTTATAAGTAATAAAAATAAGATAAATAGACATAGGTATCTATTAAATAACCAGACTAAAAAAAAAATTAGCAAAAAAGCGAGAATTTTAAATTGCAGACTAAAATCAAAACTCTAAATATGCTTTGGACTTTACGGCTTGTAAAGTCCAAAGCACCTTCACAAGAACAAGTAAATTTATATAACAATTAATATAGTACAAGTAATAACAGTTGTTAGAGACAGGTCAATCTAACTCCCTTTATGTCCCTCTGAGAACAATGCTGTGTAATAGAGGGAACAAATAAAACAGAGTACTTAAGAATTAAATTATAAATAGATGTTTATAGATTTGATTTTAAGATGACATTTCAAATTACCATTACTTTTTTATTTAGAAGTTTTTTTAGGATTTGAATTATTTTAAACACAAGATAATTTATTATCCTATTTCAAATAAAAAATAGTATTTAGGATTCGCATATTAAAGACTCATTACGAGTAGAGTTGCCATCTGTACTTTATAATAAAGTATTCTACGTTATTTCGGGTAAACGCACTCTATACTTTATGAGGGCAATAAGGTACTTAAACATACTTGTAACTATATCAACTTTTGAAGATTATATTTAGGTAACTAGCTTTTGCCCGCGATTTCGTCCGCGTGAATGTCGGTTATTGTAGTGTAGTTAAAAGATCTATAAGCGGTAAAAAAAACACATGGAAGTGACTTTGTTATACACTGTGTAGAGATTTGCTTTAAACCCTAATTACGATAGAAAGAACAATAAAAAATTAAATTAAAAATTTAAAAAAACCCCCAACGCAAAACATAAAAGCGATTATGTAAAAAGTAAAAAATAATACTTTTGTTGAGCCATCAAATGTTTGTTCGTTGAAATGGCGCTATAATGTCGCGGCGGGGTACCGCTTAAGTAAGTCAGTCCCTCAATTTCATTCACTGTCTATTAATTTACCAGCATTTCCGACCAATTTGCTTCGATATTATCAAATTTTTGTTGCTAATCTAGTTGTTAATCTTGTTGCAAATCTAGTTACCATCAGTTCGCTATTTTAGATATTTAGTTATTGCTTTAAACTTAGCGGTACCCCGCCGCGACATTATAGCGCCATTTCAACGAACAAACATTTGATGGCTCAACAAAAGTATTATTTTTTACTTTTTACATAATCGCTTTTATGTTTTGCGTTGGGGGTTTTTTTTAATTTTTAATTTAATTTTTATTTTAAATTTTTTAAATGTAATTTAGTTTGGTTTTGTGTGGTCAGTGTGGTCACCTATAATAATATGTTTGAAAGCAAAGTAAACATCCGGTATGCGTCTAAGATCCCTACCGCAGCAAACAAAAGAGCTGATAACTTTAAAACTGCTGAACCGATTTTGATGAAACATGTCTAAGAACCATCGCTAGAGAATCTACTTTCAAATAAAAAAAACCGCATTCAAATCGGTTCACCCGTTAAAGAGCTACAGTGCCACAGACAGACACACAGACACACAGACGCACAGACACACAGACACGTCAAACTTATAACACCCCTCTTTTTCGTCGGGGGTTAAAAATAAAAAAATTGATGATTTTTATATAACGTTTGATTGAATAATCCACAAAGCGGAATCCAAACCTAATTTAACATCTTAACAAAAAATACTTACGTACAAAAATGTTGTACACAAGTACTTATCTCAACTTTTCGTTCAATACCGTAAAGAAAGAAAAAGAAAATGTTTGCAAATAAAAAGGCGGTCAAATACTTTTCTTTAACGATTATAAGGAAACCAACAGAGCGATGAATTTTATAGCTACTTTAAATACACAAAATTGTAAAGAATTGTAAGGAGTAGGTACAATACAAACGAATTTCATCTATTTTTGCCTGGAAATACGATAATGTTACGTTTCGTTTTTATTTGACAATTTTATTTTGTTTCGGTGAACAAAATCCAACTAGTATTCTTTTATTACTTAGGTTTCAGCTCAACAATATAAATCTTAAAACTATAAAAAGTAATATCAAAGTCGTCGTCGTCTGCCTGAATTCAAAATTTTCTTAAGCTTAAATTATTCTGAACTTACCACAAAGTCTGTTAGTTTAAAAGCATTTCTACGATTATCATTTCAACCGAGTTAAAGTGTTTGAAAAATCCGCTTATTTATTTTTCTCTTTTTATTTCTATTGTCATTAAATGCTCGCAGATAATTAGCTGCGGCCGCTAAGTCTGTCTGTCAACAACGCAAGAACGTGCCTCGCATTTGTTTTCATTAATTGTCATCAAAAAATTAGCAATTCTAACAACAGAATACATGATAACGCACGAAAAAACTTGGCTCTTGATGGTAATGCTTTTGAAAGGCTTTTTTTACTGATCAAGTTAAAAGCGAGAATTTAATAAATAAAATAAAAATGGGGCCGTGGTAAATGTTTGTTTTATTAAGTAAAGAAAATAACCTCTATGAACATGCAGTTATGTCTTGATTTGTGATATAATTGTAAAGAGTGAGAATAAAATTGTAATTCTTATAACCCTACAATCGAAATAGCCCTTTAGCTTGACCTTTTCAAGACAATTATGAACTTAATATATTATTGCCGAAAGTACTCATCATCATGATGTCCACCTTTAGATGCCCACTACTGGGCATAGGTCTTCCCCAAGCGGGATCTGCCGTAATCGCCATTCTTGGCCGATGCATGTTGGTGCAGTAGGTGTTATGGTACTCAGAAGGACGCTGCTGCCCACCATCTGGTCAATATCCCTCTATCGCCTTCTACGACACCTACGGGTAGAAATTAGGTGCTACCGGAAGTACCTACTAACTGAATTCAAAAATCTGAAAAGACAATTATCACTTTGACGACACGGTTGGCGCAGTGGCTGAGCGATCGACTGCTGCGCAGCGTGTTGCGCGTTCGATTCCCGCCCAGGGAAAATATTTGTGTGATGAGCACTTGTGTTTGCCTGGTGTCTGGGTGTTGTTTATCTATATATGTATGTATTTAAAATGTATTTGTGTATGTATATCAGCTGTCCGACACCCATGGTACAGGATCTCCCTAGTTTGGGGTCAGATGGCCGTGTGTGAAATGTCCCCACATATTATTATTATTATTATTACTTTGACAACACATCAATCCATGAAATAATAGTAAAACCGTTCGCATTCAAGTCGTGTAATCAGTCACACATTACAAAATAGGACGGATCTCATCCATCATACGGCGACAGCTTGTTACCAGCCACTATTGCATACAAACCACTAAAACAAACAGGATATTTTTGGGTGAATTTTTGGGTTCTTTTTTTGTATATTTAGGTCTGTGTTTACAAATATTTAAAAATAAAGTAAAACTGGCTTATTGCTAGTGTTCCGAATTTTCTGACGGTCCCTATTGTATGATAATATAATATTTGACCTACAGCACTCAGGTAACGAAGCTTCCTATCGGTGAAATATTTTTTTTAAATCGGTCAAGTCTATTTTCAACCGACTGCAAAAAAGGAGGAGGTTATCAATTCGTCTGTATTTTTTTTTTTTTTTTTTTTTATGTTTGTTACCTGATTTCTTTGGGCTGGGTGAACCGATTTTGATGATTCTTTTTTTGTTTGAAAGCTAGTGCTTCCCGTGTAGTCCCATTTTAATTTGGTCCGGTTCTGACAATGGCATCCATGAGAAAACCGTATAAGTCTTAAATTTACATTAAGTATGTGCGCGATTTGTTACGCGATTACTCCGGCAAACGTAAACCGATTTTGAAAATTCTTCTTTTTACGGATAGGGTATGCTTCAGGGGTGGTCCCATATAAATTTTATAGAAATTGATTCAGCACTTTAGTTGACGTTTTAGCTTCATCAATCTTTGTAATAGTTAACTTTCATACTCTTCAACTAAAGTCAATGTGTGTTCTGTGCTAAAGTTACTTTTCACTTTTTAGTTTTTGAAGGCGGTTGTCTTTTTTGTAAAAAGCTTTTTTTGTTTATCCATTAAAAACAAATATAATAATTTTATGGTTTACGCTCCGTTCGCCCCTTGGACCTTGCCCCTTCCGATTAAAAGGTTCCACTCGCCCCGTTTTTTATTATTTTGGAGTAGTGATTAGCCCCTTGGGACATTTCCTTGGAAATTTTACATTTTTTTAGAAAAATGCATACATTATGAAAAACGCCATGTTTAATTTAAGTCTATGTTTAGAATAGTACTTTGACTGCTTTATAGATTATGGATAATCTACATTGTTGTGTTTTTGACATTTTATTCCACAATTTGTATAATTTTAATTTTGTTGATAACAAATCTTAGTAAACTACCAAGAAAGCAGAAATTAACTGGAACTATACCCTGTTCACAATATGATTAGACATAAACACAAACCTTTTTTACAGTCCCTTCAACCGATTTTGACTTCTATTCCGTAGGCTTAAGGATGATATTAGAGGCAAAAAAGTGGTTACAATACGAGTAACAACTGTTTACTGTAGTTGCCATTTGTCATGCTACCAACGCAATATAAGTCAAAATCGGTTGAACGGACTGTAAAAAAGGTTTGAGTAAATGTCTAATCTTATTGTGAACAGGGTATAGGTGAATGTATTTTTCTGTCTAACTATACCTTTTTTGGTAAAATTTCCAAGGAAATGTCCCAAGGGGCGAATCACTACTCCAAAATAATAAAAAACGGGGCGAGTGGAACCTTTTAATCGAAAGGGGCAAGATCCAAGGGGCGAACGGAGCGTAAACCAATTTTATTATGTATACAGTAAAGATTGACATAAACAAAAGTCGTAAATACCTACGTAACTTGCTGATTTGATAATGGTGATACAAACCTTATTGTACTTAAGATTCTGTTAGATTTGCGATCTTCAATTGTTCTATCATCGTTTTAATGTGTGATAATTTTATTCGGATTGGTACTAGCTTTTACCCGTGTGATTATTTTACGAATACCTAATACTTTAGAATTATAATACAGCCTCAGCATTCAGGGACAATCTAGCTTTTTATAAACGAAATCATTTGTGTGTGTGGTGTTGTTTATCTATATATGTATGTATTTACAAAAAAAAAATGTATTTGTGTATGTATATCAGCTGGCTGACACCCATAGTACAGGGTCTCCCTAGTTTGGGGTCAGATGGCCGTGTGTGAAAATGTCCCCACATATAAAAAAAAAAAAAATACAGAATTGTTTAATCAGATAAGAAATTCTAGTGAGTCACTCTACTTCTATTTGAGGTTCATTTGATATAGGTGCCTATATAAGGGAATGGAGCATGAGATTGTAATTTTTGTTTCAATGCCGACAAGGACGTGTAGAATTCACGTTATCAAGTCGGTTAAGAGGTGCCCTTTAAGGAACGGACGTTGGGCCATTGGATTTGAAACCCCCACGTACACTTTTGAAAGTTGTGTTCTTTTTAACCAAAAAGGTACCAAAATCCAATATAGTTTTCAATAGCCAATCTTCTATAGGCCGCGGTTGTGATAAAAGTTTCGATTTTCTATGCCAATACAAGACATTGCGTTTTTCTGGATTCGGAAAATTGGGAAACGTTTTTAGAATCGGTCAGACGTTCTTTATTACCTACTAGCAGCTACTTCGTTCCCGATGTTTTTTTTTTCTTTTATTTTGGCCAGGAACCTACCCGGTCCTACGCAGTAAAACCCAACAAAGTTTCAACACATTCCAATTAATAGAATAGGAACGCTAGATTACTGACGTAAATTACTGACCGTTTTTAATAATTGTTCTTATTTTTAACCTTCTTTTTCTTTTCATCATTCATTCATTTCATTCTTATTTTTACTTTAGTCTTCTTGTGTACTACTTGTTACATTTTTCTCATATTGTTTAAAATAATGACCATAGAGTTTCATGCTCGTTTATTAACCGACTTCAAAAAGGAGGAGGTTATCAATTCGAATGTTTACATTATTTTATTTTTTTTCTTTTTAGGTATGTTCGGGCATAACTCTGTCATATATAGACGGATTTGCAAAAATCTTTTTTTCTTCGAAAGGGGCTTATTTCTAAAAGTTCCCATATTAATTTTATCAAAATTGGTACAGCCCTTTTTGAGAAAATCAACAAATTCCCAAAAAAAATACTTAGACGATGTTTTAGTTTCTTCAATCACTGGAGGACTTACAATTTCTTTTAAGTGTGTTGCCGTTTCTTAATGGATTTGGATGTAAAGGCAACACTAAAAAGCGAAAAATAAAAAGCTTTTTCAAAAAAAGAAAACCGCCTTCAAAAACTAAAAAGTGATAAATAACGAGCGTGTATTCGATTCGTGACGAAAACTTCTTGTTTTCGCGTCGCCCAGAGCAATATCGTAATGATGTGAGCAGATTATTTAAAGACAATTACAGTTTTCGAAAAGATTAAGTCTTGATTTAGGCAGCTACAGAGTAAAAGTATAATTTTTAATTATGGTTTTTTGAAGCGAAGACAATTCTTTCATATGGTTTTACGAAAATAGACGTCAGAGTTAACTTTCAGGACGAATACAACCATTACAATATGCCAAAATATTTTGTTTTATGCGTTTATCCAACAGAATATACAGTTATAAAGACAGCTACAGAGCCAAAATTACGAAAATATTACTATTATGTATTAAAAAACAATGTTGAAAAAGTAGAAAATCGGTTCACTTAGTCAATTTTTTTTCACCAGTATTTGAATAAAAACATAACTGATATATTTATTTTATGAAAGTAAATGTTATGCTTAATATACAGAATATTTTTCAGTCCGTTATACGAACTTATTTATTTTAGACAATTATTTTAAATAGCACTGTAAAACATCGCGCTCTGTCGTTTGCCGATCAATTTCAATGATTCGTGCTTATTTCGTGCATATTTTATTTTCTGATGCACACAAACAGACCATTGTATTGTTTAAAAAAAATGAAAAATGAAAAAGGTTTATTAGAATCAACAAGACATCATACATCAGTGGTGATTGGAGCCTCCTTTTAAGCGTATGAAGCCTGTATTAGGAGACTCCGCTCTTCCATACATTAGCCTACATTATAGTAGTATTTATATATTTTTTTTTTATTATTCATAAAATACTTGTTGTAATTGTACTAGTGTGTGTCAATGCTGCTACGCCGTTCTAGCAATCATTTAGATTTTGAGTTGCGCTAAATCGAATACGCGCCCTTAAGCACAGAACACACATTACTTTACTTTCGGAAGTCAGTGGCAATGCAAAACAACAAACACAAAGCCACCGCCACCGACTTCCGAAAGTAAAGTAATGTGTGTTCTGTGCTTAAGTTATTTATCACTTTTTAGTTTTTGAAGGCGGTTTTCTTTTTTTTTTTTTTTACTTTTTTAAAAGAATGTCTCTATAAGAACTGTAGGTTGCTCTAGAGAAAAACAAACTGGTAAAGTTGACACCCTGACAATTCAAAAGTGCCTGTACTTACATGGTTTGTTTAAAATAAATGATTTGAGCTTACAATAACTTTTACTGACTTTGTTTTGGGGTAGCGCGGCTCGATGCGTTTTTCTTTGAAAGGCCGAATTCCAGCTTTCATTTTTCTTTTAGCTTAATGGTGCCTGATGTATCAAAGTTACATACCTTTTAAATCCTCAGTGTTACTCTCAGCAATAAGAGTTTCTTAACAAAACATACCTGTTTCATTCATCCGTTCCGTTATACATCGTTCCATTTGAAATGCCTACTTACGTTAATTTCCGATTCGCGAATTGAGAATTACAAAGAGAAACCAAATTAATTAGGTTATGGTGCTAATGTAATAAGAAATTTAACTTTGAGATTAGCCAGGCAGTAAAAGGGGATTTTCTAAGACATTTCTTTTGATTCAACAGATGGGATAGGCATTATTTTCTTTTTGTTCTAACGAAGAGCAGAATACTTATAATTAGGTTGATACCTAAATTAAATTTTAATAAAAATAATAGTAAATTCGCCTTGAGCATGTATGATAACCAATGCTTGTGACCTCGAAGAGGCCTTTTGATAATTTGTAGGCTGCTATTATTTAAAAGTGCTAGTCATAAAGTTTATGATGAAACCAAAAATCAACAAAACTACCAACATTACTACGTCAACTTGTTTTTTTATTTATTTATTTATTAAACGGAAGTCGCAAGTTAAGCGAAGTCGCAATGATATCTAATGTATCGTCAAAGAGTAATCTGTGGTTTATAAGGGTGAGGGCTACATACAGTGGACTGGTCTTATGACTGCGCCGAGCAAAATAATTAATCAATACTTTTACCATAATTACCATAAAAAATATGTAATGAATACCACAATGAATGTGTTAACCGATTATATGTAGTTGGCAAAAAATAAGAATACTGTTTAATTTAATAAACAAAATACGTAAAGTTGTACAAAAATCTTTAAAAAAATCTCGTATTTAGTTGAGTTTTGATAGTAAACTGTATTTTTTTTTCACAAACTTGTATTCATTTTAATTTTTAATATTCACACTACAATTTATAGTTTTTACATTTTCGAAATATCGCTTAGTTATTTTATTAATAATTTTTTGTTTTAATTGACGCGCTGTTTTGAATCATACATACCTACATACGGTGCGTACTGGTATTATTATTATTATTTATTATTTTAGTAAATCCGCGACAGCCTCCCATAAATGTACCAGTATTGTGTGGATCTTGTAATGTATTTAATTTCATAAAAGTTCAAATAATCTTATATTTTAAAGGTTATGAAATCTTAAATCTCCACATAATCACATAAAAAGTAAACCTCTGAGTATTAAAAAATAACTTGGCTTACAAGTTATTGAAAATGAAGCAAAAGATGTAGACATTGATAAAGACTGCCTCGGACTGAACAATGCTGTCCTGAGAACAATGTCTTCTGATGTAGATAGTGTTCATTGCATGGACACGGTACGTGTAGTTTGTGGTAAGAAAATTAATATCAAATAATGTAAAAAAAAATACTACAAGATGATCTTTTGGAATCTAAATCTGCTAAAGTTGTGCCAATTGAGAATCAAGGATTACCCAAATGAATCGGTCAAAAATTATAAGTTCCGTTTTGAATTAATTGACGCCTTAAGATAAGGCATCAATTAATCATTCTGCATTTTATCTATACTAATATTCCTACTTATAATGCTGAAGAGTTTGTTTCCAATTGTTGTCCAATTCTGATTCTTACGTTCATACGTTCAGAGGAAGCTACGTTATTATTAAGGCTACATTATTTTTTTTTAAATAAAATCGGTTTGGTATATAAATTAATGACGTTATAATGTTAATTCACAGGTATAACCTTGTGAACTTAACTTGAACATAAGTACAACTTATATACCACCATCCGTTGTAATAGCTCTCTTGCTTATCATTCCATAACCGATACCTGCCGTAGTAATTGTTTTTGCATTTTAAGTTTTATATTGAGACAAATCTTTAGCTTAATCTCAATCTCAAATATTTGAAAATATCCGACGACAAATAAAAAAATCTGAATCTAAGCATTTTCTAAGTTTGTCAATATATGCATCATCTTTTAAACCTTGTTCCACAATATTAAGTTCAGTAGTGGAGGTCCTACTGGACTTAATATTGTGGAACAAGGTAAGGCTAACAGTAACTTAATATAACAGTAATATAAGTTTTTCAATACAAACGACAACGGCCATTGAATCCCACAAAAGATTTAGTTACGGAGGCTCCCAATTTGTCGGAGAGATTCGTCTGAAAGATATCTGAACACAAATCATTGTGACACACCTCGCTACATACTTTGTAGAAATCAATATGTATATTTTTCGTAACCTTTAGTACTCACAGTGTTACAGTTGCTAAGCATATATCGGTCTGTGATTAGATTACAGAATTATCTAATTAATCTATTTTTGATGTCAGAATTAGTTCCTGATAAGCTATTGGTACACGACCTGAATGTTTTAATATAGTAGTGTCTTGTTGCATACAGGATATTGGTATCGATATGTTTGAAATTGAGATTGTTATGTGAGATTTTCGACTAACATTATACACCTACGCTCTTTCAAGGAATCTTACTAGGCAACGCAACAAATATTGTTCAGGTATACTTTTAGTAAAGATTGTTTTCGTCAAAATCAATTTATTCTCTTGTCATGAACACTTACGTTTATCATTCAAAACATGCTGTGAAAAACAATCGCGAATCATTATGTAACACAATCCTTACATAAAATATTATAAATTCGAAAGTAAGATTGCTTGTCTGATTGTTAGGTTTTCTCGGTTATACTACTAAACCAAAGACGTAAGCTTTTAAATATGCGACTTTGTCTGCATTTGCGATAGCCGACATTCACCGGACGAATCCGCTAGTTTTGATATCTATACTAATATTATAAAGCTGAAGAGTTTGTTTGGTTGAACGCGCTAATCTCAAGATCTATTGGTTCGAATTGAAAAAATGATTTTGTGTTGGATAGTCCATTTATCGAGGAAGGCTATAAGCCCATGCGAAGCCGGGCCGGGTCGCTAGTAACATATAAATTCACAAACACATGATCAACATCATGTCAACCTTAAGACGCCCACTGCTGGGCATACTAGGTCTCTATCAAGGAGGGGTTCAACCGTAATCTCAATGCTTGGCCGATGCATGTTGGCGATCGCAGTAGGTGTTATTGTACTCAGAAGGAGGCTACTGCCCATCCTCTGGTCAATATTCCTCTATCGCCTTCTTCGATACCCACAGGTAGAAATAGGGTGGTGCTATTCGCGGCCGGCACCACACGGCTCACACAATCCCACTCAAATTATAATTTCAAAACTCATGCAAAAAATAAAATTACAAAGTGCGCAAACTAATTTATTCACTCTACGTTGTAACGCGCACCATAAACAACAATATTAAAGGATTCATTAAGGACCCAAATCGTTCCCGGAATGGAATAAAACAGACATTCCAGAATTTATGGCTTAAGGTCGGGGTTATGGGCTATTTTATGAATAACCGTTTATGATTATTGCTCTGAAATCCAACTATTTTGTTATAATTTCTGCCGGTTGCCACTTATAGCGCAAATAATTTTATCTAGTCTATCATTATGATTACAATCGTTTAAAGTGTTAAAGCAATTAAAGCCTTATCGATTGATGTAGGTATTAAAATTCTAGGAACACCTAAGTAATACAAACATTGCTCTGTTATAGCTGATTTGTGGTTCACGTGGACACACATCTGACAAATACATGGCCTATTGCCATATATTTGTCAGATGTGTGTAAGACTGTACAGTAAGACTTCAGATCGTGCTGAGTCTCTTACGGTACCGGATCGTAGTATGTTCTCGTGTGTTATGGTGTACTGGGAGTCGAAGGTTCTTTTAAATTAAAGAGGGGGAAACTGAGAGAAACTTAATAGCAGTCGGCCTCTGATAGCGTCCGGCAAAACAATGCCTTGTTATAAAATAAGCCTCACGCTTCTAAATTCAAAATACTTTCTAAAACAAATTCAGAGTATTTAGACGAAACACTTAGTCAAATGCTTCCGACCAGCATGCCATGCAACCTTTACAGTACTATACCTGTGGACAAATGTCAGATCAGCAAAAAGTGCGTTGTAAACTGACAAATGACCACTATCGACTCTAATTGAAATAAATGCGTTGACTTGACATGTTTGATAAGATGTCAAGACCTCTGGTGTAGACGGCGGTGATCATTTAAGTTCCGGTCAGCTGACAGTCTGTTTGCCAAGAAAAAATAATCTACTCGTGGCATCCATTTAAATCATTTCGTTATGACTTTCTACTAGGTATCTAATCTATTTAAATTTCCAATCTCTTTCACACCGACTTACAAAATACTAACTCAAAAGTTAATCTCTAAAGGTTAATTTTCATTCAACTTCTCTTTTGCTATAAATTATGAAGTTTCGACTTGAAACTTTTACTACGGAACTCGAATACGATGTCGATTTGCTTTCTAATTTTAATTAACAAATTGTGCATTATAAAGTGAATAGTCTTAGAGTCTGTCTCATACAGAAAAGAAGACGCTATAAATCCAGAATTCCAATTGTTTAACTCATTAACAATCATAATTTTATTCTTCTTCGGTATTATTGCCTTGATTGGTGGCAGCTATTCATTATTCCTATGTGTCAGGGTATGCCACGATGTGAGATGAGATCGCATAATTTTATTAATTTTGAAGAAGTCATGATCTCATCATCATCATCATCATTTCAGCCGAAAGACGTCCACTGCTGGACATAGGCCTCCCCCAAGTGGCGCCACATTGACCGGTCCCGTGCGACTCGCATCCAGCGGATCCCCGCAACCTTTCCCAGGTCATCGGTCCACCTAGTGGGAGGCCTTCCAACGCAACGTCTTCCGGTTCGCGGTCGCCACTCTAGAACTTTTCGGCCCCATCGGCCATCTGTTCTGCGAGCAATTTGCCCTGCCCACTGCCACTTAAGTTTGGCAATTCTTCGGGCTACATCGGTAACCTTGGTTCTCTTGCGGATATCCTCATTTCATGATCTAATTCTTTATAACTGTTCCAAAAAATCTTCTTCTCGAAAACGTAAACAACGTACCTAATGTAACTTTAGTGTTGAATTATCAAAATTTAAGGGAGTGTGATTGTGAGTGCGATACGCAATTAGGCTCAGCATGGACTAGCGATATGTTGTAGCCGGTTTCGTTTATTAATTAATAATTAACTCTAAAATATGTACAAAAGAGTCGAAAATTGTGTGTTCAAGATATAATTCGATTAAAATTATATAATTATCTCGCGTGAAATGTTTAACTATATTTCTGTTTAATTCATGATCAATTAGTAAATGATTACTGCTACTGACTACAGACTATTTGAGCATATTAAATTACTGATATGTCTGTGACCGGAGCAAAGATTTTTAATAATATATGTTTGTAACGAATAAACTCAAAAACTACTGGTCCGATTTCAGGCTTTTGGTTTTTTTCTTCTTCATCACTCGTTAATTTAAAATTACTCCAACGATATTTCTAAGTATTAACTAGCTGTTGCTCGCGACTTCCCAAATTTCTTTGCTAGGACAATATACCTATCCAATAGCCCTCAGCAAGGGTAATATAGTTAGAGCAAGCTTGATAGACATTTTGTGATTAAGATTAGGAAGCTATGTTACACTGGCGGGACCTTCATACAAGCCGAAAAGCCAGGCTTGTATTAGTACAAGCCTGGCTTTTCGGCTTTTCGGCTATGATTAAGAAAAAATTTGCAAGTTTCTCAGTTATTATTTTGCTCATACATTAGCAAGTTTCTCAGTTATTATTTTGCTCATACTAATATGAGCAAAATAATAACTGAGAAACTTGCTAATTTTTTCTTAATCATAGCCGAAAAGCCGAAAAGCCAGGCTTGTACTAATACAAGCCTGGCTTTTCGGCTTGTATGAAGGTCCCGCCAGTGTAACATAGCTTCCTATGAGAATATTTTTTTTTAATATGTACTGATGATGATGATCATTATGGTTGTCAACTAGCACAAATACTTCAGTAAAGTAATAAATTCTGGTCTGAGACGTAGATGGAAATTATAGGTACTTTAATGTGCTTTACAAGAAGTTAATCATTTTAAGTAATTAAAATAATTCTAGTAAGTATATTACGCAGTTCTTATGAAGGAGGTTAAAATATCTACATTAATTAAGAAAATAACTCAAGCCACGTAAGACGCGAAATCTCTAGCATTGTTCAGAAGGAATCTAAATTGTTTAAAATAATGTCTTATTAACAAGGTATAAAGTATAGGATATTGAAAAACCTGCGATTATGAAAGTCTATCAGCTATCAAAATAACGTCATTCCAATGTTAAATTTAGTTTTCACACTCTGGATGACGGCGATGTGGAGGAGTTTTTTGATGCCTTATTATATTTGTTTATTTTTGGTTTAATAGTTACAGGTTTTTCTTTTTTATTGTACGTGTAAATATTGCATATTTAGAATAAAGAAATAAATTATGTCGGCAAGTCACGTTTAGACTCTAAATACATTTAACGCCAAACAAAATACAAAACATTATGTTGTCTCTGTCAAATTCAAATCATTGGCAGAAATAGAACGATAACATTTCAAATTATTTTAGTGCCAACAGATTTTAAATGGTAAATAAAATTAAAATAAATTTGATTCAAAGTAGATTCTTTCTTTTACGATTTTTCAAATACATAATATTAATTCAACAGAACTTCTAAAACTTCTAAATAGTGATAATATTATGTAAAATCTGAAGACCCCTTGTAGCACCAAACATTCCGTCAGACTGACAGTATTGTCATGTTGTATGGTAATGCTGATTCCTTCGCCCAAGAAAACACCAGCCCACTGGTCACCTGAATAGTCTAAAAAAAAAGACTATACTTTCCTGGAAAACAATTTCCATTTTAAATACTTTTATCATTAAACCGCTTTGGGCGCAAAATTTTCAAAGAATTTCAAACATACAGTGAAAACAGAAATAATTTCGAGGAAATTATTATAGCAGCGGTCCGGCGACCACAAAGAGACAGACTGGTACAAAGGTAACTTTGGAAAGTGACACTTATCTTGAACAGGATATCATCTACGTGAAAGAAATTTCACAGATTTAATACTTTCTATGTAGGTAGAACAGTGTAGTTTTAAAGGACGAAACTACGGGTGCGTCTCATTTCATAATAATATAAAGTTATTTAGTATATTTTCATTTCAGTAACGATCACTAGATATAATAAACGTCAGAAGTACCAACAGTTGATATAATTTAATTACATATTACAACATTTATATAGGTACTCTAAAACCGCGTGCCGCAGCAGCGGCCGCTGAGCGCCAGATCCCCTCTGTTGTTGGTGAATCATTTGCGTTAGGTTAGAAATGTGACCAGCGAAAGAATATATTGTTATCAAATGTATAGAATTAAAGTTTTAAATCGTTTTCGTATTTATGTAGTAGGTATACGTTTTAATCGAGGTTTTATGTATATTTAGTGGTATATCAAACGATTTTATATTCAATAAGACTTCGCCCGCGACGATTTTTTTAAAATATAGCGTATGTTACTCAGGGATATTGTAGCATTCTAATGGTGAAATCATTTTTAAACTCAGACCAGTAGTTTTTGAGTTAAATCGTAACAAACAAACAAATCTTTCTTATAATATAAATATATTTTAAAATTATATGAATTTGATAATATTAACACTTAATAATAACTTATATTAACTGTTCATATTATCAAATAAAATTATTGATTCAGTTGTTATACCTTGTAAATATTACAGATCTTAAAAAAATGTTATCCCACACTTGTAGGTTTCCGTATAGTTTGTGTGCGTTTATAACCATATAGTCTAATTTACTTATACAACTAGAACCAGATACAAATATTTGTTACTTGCGGTAATCGAATTTGCGACACTGCGAAGTCGCGGGCAGAAGCTAGTAAAAGAGAAGCTAATACCTAAAAACCGTAAACAATTCTACAAGGTGGGGACGACGATACAACAAAAAAAGCTTTTTACAAAAAAGACAACCGCCTTCGAAAACTAAAAGGTGAAAAATAACTTTAGCACAGAACACACACTAACTTTAGTTTCGAAATTCGGTGGCTTTGTTCTGTTTGTTGTTTTGTATTGCCACCGACTTCCGAAACTAAAGTCAATGTGTGTTCTGTGCTAAAGTTATTTTTCACTTTTTAGTTTTTGAAAGCGGTTGTCTTTTTTGTAAAAAGCTTTTTACTTTCCGCTTTTTAGTACCTCCTTCTCATCCAAATCTATTAAGAATAGATTGAAAGTTAACTACTCCAAAGATTGAAGAAACTAAAACGTAACATTTTTGGGTATTTGTTGATTTTATCAATAAGTGCTGAATCAATTTCGATAAAATTTATATGGGACCACCCCTGAAGCATACCCTATCCATAAAAAGAAGAATTTTCATAATCAGGTTACGTTTACCGAAGAAATCGCATAACAAATCGCGCACATACTTAATGCAAATTTAAGACATATACGGTTTTCTCATGAATTTCAGTGTCAGAACTGGACCAAATTAAAATGGGACCACACGGGAAGCACCAGCTTCCAAATAAAAAGAATCATCAAAATCGGTTCACCCAGTACAACACAAAAAAAAAATACAGACGAATTTATAACCTCCTCCTTTTTTGAAGTCGGTTGAAAATTAAAATACTAGTTCATAAGAATATTTTGAAACTATCAAGTAAATCCTAAAAATTAAATAAAAAAAAAATCTGATAAACTAAAGAGTATATAAATGTAACCAAAATAAAACACCATATAAAATATTGATGTTCTAACCTGTGAGAAGAGCGGCAACTTGTGGAGTCATAATTTAATATTATTAATGCTCAATGAAAACAATTACACAAAATTATCAAATCATACCATGATCCTTTTTTATGCTATTGCCATCCCCACACTGTATTTTTTAGAGTAAACTTTCATTCTATTTAGGAACATAATATAGCTTCTCTAGCATCATGTCCCACTGTACAAGTTTAAACTTTCTACGTATAAAGTGTCAGTTGCTTGCCTGAAGCAAAAACTCTACGCTCTCGTTAGTCAGTATGAGCCCTTCCTGTACTTTGTCCCGAGTAGGTTCGTTTGCACCTTTGTGTTCAAGTCCAGGGGGCAATTCTAAGTAACTTTTAGGAACATTCCCATTCTAATTTCAGTCTTAATCTCTCAAAAATACCTTTATTTTACCTACATTTTAGATTGTCGCTGAGATAAATTGTGACTAGATTTTAAAGGTTGTTAATTACTAAAATTGGCCAGAATTTACCAGAATAGCGATCTGGCATACTCGTAACGTTTATACGATGCAGTTTTTGTTTTAAATATCGTTCGACGATTGTACGTTTCCACTTATTACTTGTGTACATTATTAGTTAGGTAAGTAAGTAAGTACAATTACACTTAAATACTATCTTAAATATTAGTTAGGTACCAATCAAATTTTATTTTGTTTTTACTCGTCGGACAAACTATAAATTTTTTTTTTCTTGAAACTGCTTTGAGACAGAAAGAATATATCCAAATGATAAAAGTGGTTATTATAATTTTTTACTAGGCGACGGAGGGAAGTTCGCTCACTAGCATTTGTTCATATGATTATGATGATAACAAAAACCCGGAAATCAGATTAAACCTAGTCCAATATAACCTTTTAATCCTCTGAAGAGAAAGCCCTGTTTAAAATCTACTACGGCCACGTGGTTACGTTATCACAATGCGATTCCTTTTATCGCAATCATGTAATTGTTGAGTTTTACAAGATTATACACATCCATGGCGCAACACTCAGCCATGTGTACCATTATTGCGTCACCGGTTTTGACAAAGTCTTCAAAATTGGATTATTCTTTTTCATCAAAATCAACCGAAGCATTTTATCCGTTCAATCGTAGGTTTGCAAAGAAAATTACGCTCCAGTACCGAATATATTCGAATGGGTCCGTGATTCTGAATTACGTCTTAGATTTTTCAGGGTAAGGTAGCTTTTCCGCATGGATTAGTAACCAAAGAATTGTAAGTTTTTTGTAATGGGTATCAGGATAATAACTACCTGAAATGGTTAGCATTGAATTAATTACATCTTCTTTAGTCCACCTGTAGTCAACTGGTTTCCAGATTTTATTAATTTTCTTGCTCAGAACTATTATTATACGGATATTATTATTTTCTGACATGACATAGATATTTTTATATCTGCTATATTCTGTGTTGCTTAAAAAAACGCAACACAGAATATTTGCGATTTTTTAACAGTGAATACATAAACGTTACACCCGAAAAAATTACGCCGTACCTCGCAAAATTTAAGTTAATGTAAATGAGATTGTTGCGTGGGTAATTTGCCCAGGATTTCATCTCAAAATTCGGTGCGAATGTGGCAAATAATTGTCATGTTTTATCCTGCTATTGGTGTACATGATAAAGAAAAATATCATAGTCCAAATACATATTCTGTAGTCAGCCATCTAGTCTTGAAACGACAAGCTTCAAAGTTTAAAAGCAGGATATTTTGAAAACAAAGGTACTGAAATGCTAATACCAAAACGACTCCAACAACTTCAACTTAGCTTATCACGCCTTCGTGGTAAATATCGTCCATTAGACCATACCAGTCTCTCCCATGCCATTACACAATAGTGTATAATCTCGCGTCTGTTTTCTACAAAATCCTAGCGGCTGTTGTTTGTCCACAATAAAAGTAATGCTGAACTGTATTATACCTTATTCGTGTTCTTAATAACTAGGCCAGAATGGCAACTTGGAGAAAATGAACACTGAACAGGCTTGGAATGCACCCAAGTAATTTTGCTAAAATGTTTGAGCGTCTTCTTTGACAGCAGTTTGAGTCTGTTAGTATTTACATGGCACCTATTTTGTAGATTCATTATTTTTAACGACTTAAACTTATTCAATTAGATGAAACAAACGTGACAGTCGTTTACGTATATTAAAAGAGTCAATAAAAATTGATTTGCCCTTTGTGAAACCTAGTTCATAATGGTTTAAGTTCGTTTTTAATTAATTGACTTCTTACGCAATCCAACCGATATAAATCCAATTTCAGTCTACCTAAGAATATTCTAATACAATCTAGTCAAGTATGATTGGGAAAGCCAGCCCGCGTCTTCAATTTCCTCAGATGCTAAGTTACCAATAGGGTCACCGTTAACTCAAAGTATGAATGACAGCTATTGTGAATAGCCACGAAGAATTTCAATATTTAGATTATCTAGATGTCAAAAGTTTACTCTACCTTATCGAGTGGTCGAATATGTGAGATACGTCACACCTTGGTTTAATCGAATCATCCTCTAATTAGTACATGGAGAGCTTTGTCAACTTTACGCTTGATCGAGTTCACAATGATAATGGTGCAGGTAGATTAACGATACAATGCTTTATAAGTTCCGAATTAGTCGGTGCTACTGTATTTTAGATTTGTACAAGGTCGGGACTGTTCATGCGTGAGTCACAATTTTCATTCACGTTCATGTGTTTTTGTTTTAAAATGTCTACATATTTATCTACTTCTTTATTGTTTTCTATTTTTATTGTCATTCCAATTTTCATTGCAAATTTTATTTTTACTTTTATCCTTTGCCATTAATGTCACGACAACAATTTAACTAAACAACATTCCTCTTTCAACGTGGGTATGTCCACAAACACAATCCGCACCCAAGCCTTCTGTAATATGTAAATAATTTAAAACAGCCTCAACCTTCAAAGCCATCAAAACTTTTACTTCTCTAACTTCAATGAAATGAGCATTGTTCCTGCAATGTTTTTTGTTATTCCAACAGTGAAACGATACATATTTACAACACGAGATACATAATTTCATACTCTTGTTATTATAATATCGTACGTGTATGTGTGTCAATTTGCAATTCGGGTTCTACAAGGTTCCTAATGAATGTAAATGGAGTGTAGATTTAATTTTGGAATTATGGCTTTAGTTTTGGAGATAGTCATTCTGTCAAAGCTAATGAGATGTTCACCGACGTAAGTTCTGTTGAGTAGGATACAGGGTGGCCTAAATAAAAATATACAAAAGAAAATTTTGGAAACCTCCCTTGGACTTCCCAAAGCAAGATAACGGACTGAAAAACTGGTACGAATTTACTCGAGATTTTTTTTTCTCTTTCAACTAACTTTTAGCCAGTTTGGGTGATGATTAGACAGACGTTTGTTTTTATCGATTAAAACCATTCCCTCAGGAATTATAATTTAGAAAAAGTGTCTCAAAAATGTGACACAAAAGACAAACATCAACAAAATCTGATGGCAGGCAAGAATTTCCCAAAAAATATTAAAAAAACCAGAG
This sequence comes from Charanyca ferruginea, assembly GCA_947361185.1. Taxonomy (NCBI): domain Eukaryota; kingdom Metazoa; phylum Arthropoda; class Insecta; order Lepidoptera; family Noctuidae; genus Charanyca; species Charanyca ferruginea. The sequence goes on along the minus strand of OX376068.1, from coordinate 6,418,981 downwards.
CGTGTTGATCACATTTATTATGAGGGTACACACCGACAATACCGACACCGACATACAACGTTACCCTCGCATTTCCCTGCATGTCTAGTAAATTTTTCCAAATACCTATTTATTACAAACGTGACAGTAAATGGCGCGTTGTCGCAAGTAGTCGAGATAACTTTGCAAGCATTAATTGGCTTTGACGATTGCATAACCATCCTTAAAAATTTTGCCACGTGACGATATTAGAGACCAATTAATATAAAACTAGGTCAACTGTCTGCCTATGTAACTACGTATCGGATCCCTTAGTTCTTTCACAAGTGCTGAATTAATTAAAAGTTTCAGCGTATCGTACGAGAGACGTTTTGTATGTAAATCTTTACATGTGCGATTTTCTTCTATTGCAGTTTATAACAAGGAGAACAAGTTCTTTTTCCAATTCGTATTTAACAAAACGTATTGCTGGCACATGCAGTGTCCAAATGTACTATATTGTTCTTCACAATAGTTTGACGTTATTATTAAAAATCAGTAAGCAATTTATGCAATTTTGAATTATTTATCCAGTCTTTTCAATATATGGTACGTTCACTAATAATTTTGTTAATTTGATTTTCAATCCAGTTTTAAAATATTAATTACATTAATTCCTACAAAACGAACCAACCCACGACAAATTTGTTATATTTTTAAGGTATTTGAATTAATTTAATCATTGACAGATTGTAAGTTGTCTAATTGTGGCAAAAACAAGCTCCTTTATAGACCCTAAACGATTTGATTATTACATAATATACCATAGTCGTATTCATGTAAATTAAATGCTTCCAATTGTTTGAACACGAAAGCTAAACGAGCTTTAGTATCCTACAAACCCCTTGTGCAACTATTGTTATAATTTATAGCCGAAATGCGAGAATATTCCATTCAATGAACAGAGAAACTAGTACAATTACCTTCTTCATCCTTAAATGTACTTGGAAACCTTTGAAGTTTATTTCCGGCACATTACTCAAACTATCCCTCAGACAGTAGCAGCATTTTCTCTTGTAGCACAAATGCTGCAAATCTACTACTGATACATGTCCCTTGTCGGTAATTCGATACAACCCCATTAGCTCTCGATTCAGCTCAGCAGGCTTGTGATCAACACAAATTAACCCTACATAAGATGCGGTCAAACCTATTTGTATAATGTCCGACGTATTAGACCGATAAGCAAGCGAGACTATTCAGAAGCCGCCAATTATGCAGTAAGCTCATTGAAGATGCTAATACACTCCTCACTAAGTTGGGAAGCGAGTACAATAGAGTAACTTGTTAGACTGATCGAATAGGTAATTTTGAGTGATGATAATGTGAGTAATTTGTCAGACATGAATAAGAAACCTGACGACGAAGTGACGAGACAATTCTTTGACGGAACGATAAAAAATTGTTCAACGAGTGTCAGGATAGGTATTAGACTAACTTTTTATTCGAACTAAATGATCGATCTGTGAAAGATAATATTCTATCGAAAGCGTAGCGTATCTTGATTGATGGGTTTAGACAAGTTTGAACATGAATTCAATTTCTTTTATCCGGTCCAATAAAATTTAAAAGTACAAAAACATACTTATTTTGATACAATTCGTGTGTGTAGACGAAGACTTTAAAATCTACGAAACATCTGCGTAAATTTAAGAAATGGCAAGCATTTCATGCCACCCACATAGCTGCGTTACTTGCCCTATCGCGTATCTGAGCTAAATGGGGCCTCTTCCGGCTGATCGGCGGGACAAGCCAACTGCAATCCGATTGTAAGCCCCACTTGGAAATCTAGGTGGAACTTGAAGCCGTTAAGTGCAACGCAACAATCTTTTATACAGATTACTGTGGAAGCTAAAGTTTCTACAATAGAGTTCATAAAACCTTTTGATAAGGCATTGCGTGTCGCTGTTAAATGTAGAAGGTACGAAGTAGATAAGAAAATGGGATAAAAGTACCTCTGAATACTTTTAAGGCACATGCTTGTTAACATTGATTTTACTGTCGAGAGAGGTCAATTAAAGCATTTAATTGAACTGTGCCTCTAAAATATTAACACCATAGGTACCCTAATTTAGGGAACAAATTAACTTAATTTACAACCATCACGAAAATCCCATCTTAAATCATAATTAAGCTGAATAACACAGGTTTACTCGAAGCTTTATAGTAATTTATTTTAAGCTTTTATCATTATACAATTGTACATTTCATTTGTTGTAACCTTAGAAGTATGTATGTACCTATCTAGAGTCGAAATATGACTCTATTATTTATGATCTACTAAATAGATGTGATAATAATTTGGACATTCATTATCATACTGATGTTAAAACTTTAAGAGCATTGTAATATTATATTCCGCTTTTCCAACAAATGGTAACACGAATCCGACATTTTGTCTTACAAAATTCAACCATCTACACTTATCAAGAAAATTTTAACTCATTAAAATGTGACGAGTTTTGACACTTTACCACAAAATTGAAAGGTTCCGGATTAATTAAATTACGCAGATATTGACATTGATTTTGTTATAAGAATTCTGATTTTACTATATTTTTGGACATTACATTTTTTAAGAAGTTTGTTTAGTATACCATAAAATTATATTGTGTCAGTATATCTTCTTGTTTTTTTATTAGATACAGATTTATAACGTCTTTGTTCTTGTGTTTTCGTTTACGACTTTCAGGAGAGGATTTTGATTATTTTATTGTTGCTTACCTTTAATTTTTTTAAAAACTTTTTTGACTTGTAATATTAAAATGGTTCTTATTCTTTTGTCCCAGGATGGTGCGTGCGACCTGTCTCCTAGCGAGCTGCGTGCTCTTCGCCCTACTCCTCATCGTGCCTGCCTCTGCTTACCCCAGGTAGTGGTATAATGTTCAGTTCTCTCTCTGTCGCTTTCTCCTGGCTATTATCCCTATTTATTTGTGGTCAGTCCTCCAAGTATTTCTGCGCCACACGGCACGGTTGTGCATTATCTGTTGGGTTATGCCGCTCGCTAGCATGTCGTTTTTTATGGTTGAGCCAGGTTATTAGTGGTCGTCAACGGCCTCTTTTACAGTACGGTAAAACGGTTATACGGGTTTAATATACAGTTCAACATCTTATTTATAAAATCTTTGTAAAAATAGCTTCGTGTCACCTCAAGCAATTTAAGATAGGTACCTAGTTAGACTTATCAAATACAGACTAACTAGGCAAGCAGTCTTACGTGGCAGAATCAGTGAACAGAAAATTACATAATTTAACATACCTACATCACTTCACGTCTATTTTCCCTGAAGAGTTAGAGGTGTATTTAGAGTAGTATGAGGAATTAATTTCCAGGTCAAGTAGAGTGTGGTTAGGTTTTTACTCAGTAATTCCTAAGTAGCAGACCGGAGTCTGAATTTGTCTGGTTGATGGCAATAGGGTCCGTATTCGATTTAGCGCAACTCAAAATCTAAGCGCAGCATTGACACACACTAGTACAACACAATAGTCTGTTTGAGTGTATCAGATAAAGAAATACGCATGAAATAGGCACGAATTATTAAAATTGTTCGGCAAACGAAAGCGCGCGATGTTTTACAGTGCTTTTTAAAATGATTGTCTAAAATAAATGAGTTCGTATAACGGACTGAACAATATTCTGTATTTAACCATGACCTTTATTTTCATACAATAAATATATCAGTTATGTTTTTTTTCAAATACTGGTGAAAAAAAATTGTAAAAGTGAACCGATTTTGTACTTTTTCAACATTGTTTTTTAATACATAATAGTAACATTTTCGTAATTTTGTTTCTGTAGTAGACTTTAAGACTGTATATCCTGTTGGAAAAATGCATAAAACATAATATTTTGACACACTGTAATGGTTGTATTCGTCCTGAAAGTTAACTCTGACGTCTATTTTCGTAAAATGCTATGAAATGGTTGTCTTCGCTTTACAAAACCATAATTAAAAACTATACTTTAACTCTGTAGTTCCCTAAATCAAGACTTAATCTTTCTAAAACTGTCTATGTCTTTAAATAATCTGCTCACATCATTACGATATTGCTCTGGGCAAAACGCGAAAACATGAAGTTTTCGTCACGAATCGAATACACGCTCTTAAGCATAACTGACAAAATATGAATCTTCTATGATGTTGTTTATTAGACCAGACTAGACATATCAATGATATATCAATTATACAGAATTCCTAAATTATTAATGATCAACAAATAGATGGTAATGAAGAAATGAATGAATGAATCTTCAAGAACCTTTTAAGGTTTGCACTTCCGATAATGTAGAAAAAGAATAATTTACTCTTAGTAAACACAATATTAACATAAAGCATTGTAACATTTTCAGTCCAAGCAACTACTTCCGTGAAGAAGGCCAATACGAACCCGAAGAGATCATGGATATGCTGAACCGCCTCGGCAACCTTATCCAGATGGAACGCAAAATGGAAAAGTAAGTTGACAAATGCATTATTAATATGATTCACTATCATCATGTAAAATTAGTCTTCAAAATACATTTAAAAATGAAAGAGTTTTTTTCAAGACAAGTGTTAATGAATGCGGCCGGATACTCGATAAAGTTGAATACACAGATTGTCAATATACAGGATTCGCAAAAAAAAACCGAAGAGCCCCAAAACTACTAAAGATAATCGTCGATATTGTGCCTTCTAAACTGTAATTAGCTTTTTGGGAACTAAAGATTCTTCATTACACTACACTCATTGTTATGTTCTATGTGTATTCGATTCCAATGTTCTGCATGATTTTGAATTGATATGTGTTTCAAAATTTTAACATCCCCATCTACTGTGAATAAAATTCTTTACATTTCTGAATGTTACTCGAATCACTTATAAAAACAACTGAGCCACAAGGGTATTCCATTTTTTGGAATCCAGGTATTACTTTCATATTTTTAAATGAACCATTATTGTTTAATGAATTTAATTAAATGATTACGAGGTTCACTTGGAATGTCTTGTAAAGTCAACAAATCTGTTATTCTATTAAAGTATTTTGCTAATAATAATTAATACAGTTCTTTAATAAATAATTTATTAACTACAGTTAGTAGTTGTACTATCACCAACATATTTAATTTATCACCTTCTACTTGTGTAATATCTGTTTTTTATCTCTTTACAGCTATAAGGAAGACATTACTAGGTACGTCTGAATGTCGTACTTAGGTTACCAGAATTACTGTGCTTGTTTTATTTATACTTACTCTTTCAAATGAATGTGTTTCGTGCATGAAGTTTACTGCTTGGCTTGGATTATGAAAATTTCTAGTGTTTCAGTATTTAGTTAATCAACAAGTTAATCTTTTAGCTTTATTATGTTACTTACAGTACTATCTAGCGTCTTCATCGCTTGATTATACGTAGTATTAGGTTTATTACATCTAACATTATTGCGAGGAGCTCTGGTGTTGTACAGTTTTCTCTTATTAATAACAGAGTTCTTCTTGCCAGCGTACTCATAAACAATTATATATTATAAGCGTACCTTGTCTTCCACTGTGTTTAAATATAGTAATAATTTGTATGGTTTATTCTCTTAGCCCCTAATCATATCATAGAATCTCGGTGACTCCGAGTAGTACTTGATATCTAAGAAACCAGAATTGGTTTTTGCAAAATTACGAATATTGTTTTTACGTTATCAATTGTTACTTTAAAATTTGTATGCGCATTTTTCATCAAGCAGTCATAATAATACAATCCTAGTAATGATCCAAAAATAACTAAAAACACAATGTTCTATTATGTTCGATTGAAGAGCAACTAATACTGTGACTTTCAATAAACGTAAAAAGAATTGAAAAGGAATAAATAACCAGAAAGAGATTTAAGTTAACGTACTGAATGATAAAGAAGTTGAGGAATAATATTGAAAAAATGACCTGCAGTTTGCTTTAAGCATTTGTTTGGGTCTATATAAAAATGCTTCTGTAAAACTATTAACAAAATTTCAGGGTTGGCATTCACATTAGCGTCCTTGTCCATGTTTACATGGAAGTCAGCGTTTTTACATCCCTTGTCGAAACTGTTGTAAATACCTTAGCCGTAACTGTTTCCAAAAGTAAACTATTTTCGTCTTTTTTAGTTTTACCTCTAGAGTCTGACGTAGCATTTCTTATTTGCGTTTTAGTCACAGCTATTTCGGTCTAAAAAATAGTTAAAGAATTGTTGCTCGTGCCTACGACACCATTTATTTAGAAACTCGGATAATTAATGATTCTATGATGTTATAATCGTTTTGGTTAGATAGTAGTAGAATTTAATTGAATTCCCCATTGTAATGCAAAACATCAACTTCAATTTGAACGTAAATAGCGAATTAATAAAACAGTTTTTAGATTTGCTTCATTTCTTTTAACAAACTTATTACCGTCGGAAACCATTTACTTTCTATTTTCAGTGAGAAGCGTGCCCTGGACCTGGGTCTCAGCCGCGGATATTCTGGCGCCCTTCAAGCTAAGCATCTTATGGGACTTGCAGCAGCCAACTACGCCGGCGGTCCCGGAAGGAGGCGACGAGATGCCCACTAAATCCTTAGCATTACCACCCGAATACTGCACTGAGGTGGACTACAATACAACCGTATAACCTATAACCACTTCTCTACGCAGTAGACAACTTCATAAAGTTAGGTCAATCACCATTTGGCTGGTTCCATTAAATAAACATGTCATCCATATAGATTATAGTCAACTTTATTCAAATTAACGCTTAACGTGATATATTTCTAGTCAAAGATTTATAATAACATCCATGTTGTAATAATGATGTATTTTAAAATAGATTAAGCGGTCTATTATTCGCTTGAAACTATTTCAACTCAGTCATAGTAATTTGCTTATATACGATGAACAGTTCTGAAAACCTTTTTATGAAATATTGCTAGAGTCAGTAGTGGAGATTAATTAAAAAGATGACAGTTATTTCTTAAATATAAATTTTCACTCTATCTCATTATAATTTATGAACTTATTTTATGTTAAGTTCTTGTTTAACAAAATCTTGTCACCTCGTAGCCAAAGTTTTTTAGAAAAACAAAAAAATATATTTGACTGATTTTGATACATTTCTACGAGTCTAACGATGTACCTATTCTAGTCATCACTAGTCGTGACAATTCTTATTCCATTTCGGTGTCAGTATTCCTTCAGTATTAAAATATCATTAACTATCTTTCAAATTGTAAGATTTAGTCATGAATGCTGTCTTAAAAACGCTTAACACTTATTGTAAATTAGAACCTACAGTATTCCTTTACGAATTCCAGCTCTTATACTTATCTGTAATAGATTCAATGTTACCATTCCTATGTATGTACGTGGCAAATTAGTAAATAGATAAAAATTAAGTGATAAATACCTCCTGTCTAGAGTTTATTGTTAAAAAATAAAGAGATATTCATATTTATATAAATGTGTTTATATTAATACTTCTTGATATATCGTTGTCTATATTGTAAGTCTACCAATATCACATATTACTGCAATAACAAAAGCTTTGTAATGACATCCAGAGTACTTATAAGAAATACATATCAAAGAAACCTCATAAATAGTTCTATGTAGTATAAATAGATCTAAGATAGTACTTTTTTGAAAAACTTTCTCTAACAATACCTAACTTATTTACACGAATAACAAAAAAAAACCTACAACATATAAGCTATAAAACTAAAATAATAGGGCATCAAAAAATTCCTCCACATCGCTGCCATCAGAGAATGTGCCATGAGACTGGAAGCATTGCCACATTGAATGGCAATGCTTACCCTCTAGCCAAGGTAAAAACTAGCTCTTGGATCACAGAAACTGCCAACTAACCGTTTGCACAAGTCTTTAAAAAGCAGATGAGCACGCGGACCCCACGACCCGAGAGTTTCAACCCCATACGGCTCGAGTATAAACAAAAAAATTAACCTGTATGAAATAATTTATGAATGAGTTAGTAAGCAGCGCCATCTGTTCGTTATGTCGGTTTCCTTTTTGATACCGATTACTAGCGACATCTAGTATCTTTACTTCACACTTTTTGCACGTCATTCCTATGGTAATTTAAAATTGCGCTCACAGCGTGCGCGCTCAGTTACGACGAAGTTCTATTAAAGTTACCTAGATGTCGTTACTTACTTCTTTCGCAATAATATTTCTTAACTTTAGAGAATTGAAAAGCATTTTGCAAAATATAGGCCAAAATACGATACAAAATAACATTACTTACTTATAAAGTTATGAATATACAAAAAGTTATACATAATTATAATAAAGAAATAGAGGTGTTGGATATATTTACCTAATGATTGTACAAAAATCACTCTGCTAGGGTAGTCCTTACACTGAGTTTTGTAGGACAGAAAACATAATCGGCATAATATTGTTCAACCTTCAAAATATAAATTATCATAATGTAGAATTTAGACAATTATTTTCACAAGACATTCAGTATCCCGTATGGTCTAGTGGCTAGGATACCTGGCTTTCACCCAGGAGGCTCGGGTTCGATTCCCGGTACGGGAAATTCTTTTTGTTCCTTGTTTCTTAGTCTCATTTAAAAGGATAAGAATAGCTATATTTATTAGTTGTTTTAATATTAATATAAGAACTCATTTTGGTCTATATAAAAATAACCAGCATAATATTGATCCATCATAATAGTCTGCACTAGTGGAGAGCTAAAGAGCAGTGTCAACAAAGGTGGCATGAGCAAATAAAAGCAATAGCATCCACTATAACAAGAGCTATGACGCTAGCAACTTTCTTCCTGCCACACCCTATTTCCTTTAAAGTTTGGGGGCTGAGGGAGGTCTATGTAAATTGGACTGCATCACCTGGGGTGAATTGTGTATTCGGCTGGATGCCCATACGTTTTTCAACATGGCCGCTCTCCTCTGTGAATACATATTTAGTAATACAGTTGATGTGTATTTACAGCACACGTTTTCAACGTGTTAGACAAAATAGTAGGTAACAAATTATTTTTTATAAAGATGTATAAATATTTGTTTGGTTGTAAGAGATAATATTATCTGTATTGATTACAAAAAAACATTCAATGATAGATATAATAGATAGCTACTAGTGTACCGAGCAACAGTGTAGTCACTGTTGCTCGGTGTAAAAGGCTATTTTAATCCGACTTCAAAAAATAGAGGAGGTTCCCGATTAATTTTTTTATAAGTTTGACCACTCATAACTTTTTTCAGTGTAGTCCGATTTCAACGATTCTTTTTTTAATTGATCGTGTAGGTATAGATACTACAGAAATCGTCACAAAGTTGGTCCCTTAGGAAAATATTCCACCCCTAAAGGTAGAAAAAGGGATTGTCACTGTTTTGTAAATAATTTGTATGATAAGAAGTAAGCACTAAAAGGATTTTTATGGCACCTATACTAGATTTCGAGCAGAGCAAACGTGAATCTATAATATTATAAAGCTGAAGAGTTTGTTTGTTTGGTTGAACGCGCTAATCTCAGGATCTACTGGTTCGAATTGAAAAATTATTTTTGTGTTGGATAGTCCATTTACCGTGGAAGGCTATAGGCCCGTGCGAAGCTGGGTCGGGTCGCTAGTAAAGAATACAACTGTATTTCAAATAAACTATAGTTGATGCACTTGTCGGGTGCGCCTTTATAATTGTAATTTAAACGATGCTAATAACTCATGAGCATGAAAATAGTAGGTATGTAATTTTAAAGTCTCGTAGTAGTCTGTACTTAAATGTCATGACGCGTACCTGTGGTTCGCTTGAACTTTAGAGACCACAAAAAAATGTGATGCTTTATTTTCTTCTTTTTTAAATTCTGACATATATAAATTATGGTCTCGTCCACTACGCATATCAGAAAGGGTTAGATAGAGATGGTTGCTGCTGCTCATATTCCTGGAAAAATCCGTAGGTGTGTGGCTCTTTGTGTAACCTATACCCTGTTCACAATAAGATGAGACATTTACAAAAACCTTTTTTACAGTCCGTTCAACCGATTTTGACTCATATTGCGTTGGTAGCATGACAAATGGCAACTGCAGTAAACAGTTGTCATTGTAACCACTTTTTTGCCTCTAATGTCATCCTTAAGCCTACGGAATAGAAGTCAAAATCGGTTGAAGGGACTTTTTGTAAATTTCTAATCTTATTGTGAACAGGGTATAGAATCATTCATGTTTAATGGTTCATAATAATTATGGTCAAAGTCAAAGCCAAATCATTTATTTCAATTAGACCATTAAAAGGCACTTTTGAACGTCATAATAAAAAAAAATATAAAGTTGATTCTAGTTGCCCATTCCAGAAGGTAGTTTCGTATGGAGAAGAATGGGCAAGAAACTCCATACTTACTCTTTTAAAAATAAATGTGTACAATATTTTGCATTTACAGTTTACAGTTATATAACTATACGTGAATACGAAGGACCTGGCACAAAAACACTATATTGAAGTATGTACAAAGTATTACAAGATAAAGAATGACAGCTAAGTTGTATACATAGATACGTACTATAATGGATTCTTTACGGAATGTTCTGCTGTCATATTACGTGTTGAAGGGGTTCTTAGTTGGTTACGCCAGTTAAGGCATCTCTCATGCTTGGTACATGCCAAATACCAACTATTGTGTGACTATTTCAATTCATAAGTATTTATACTTTTTCAGTTTATCTTGGATATCACAGATATTTTAACATTGGCATGGTGATCCATGCTCATGCCTCTCGTTCTCTTTATTTGGGCGACCACTAGAAAAGCGTGAGCGCTAGCTCCGGAGAAACATTAGCAGAGAAGTAAGAAAACAAAACAAATTTTCCACATGCCTCCAAATCAAGCAGAAGACAGAACAGAACTAGGGCAATTGGCACAAAGGCACGTTTACAACCAGAACTAGGGCAATTGGCACAAAGCCACATTTACAACCAGAACTAGGGCAATTGGCACAAAGTCACATTTACAACCAGAACTAGGGCAATTGGCACAAAGCCACGTTTACAACCAGAACTAGGGCAATAGGCACAAAGGCACTTTTACAACCAGAACTAGGGCAACTGGCACGTTTGCAACTGGTGGCCAAGCACCACGTATTATAATTAACATTACTCAATGTGAATAAATAAATAAAAATAAATTAATTAATTAATGATTGTAATAATATCTAGGTATGGCCTTTGCCCTGCAGTGGAATAATAATACGCTGGTATTATATTAGGTATTACTAGCCCAACCGGCAAACGCTGTTTTACCTTATAAAAAAATAGCCTACGACCTATTCTCAGATCTACAAATTATTTATAATCTACCAATACATACAAAATTTCATAAAAATCAGTCAAGCCGCCTAGCCGTTTTGGAGTTCGATAACAAACACTATGACACGAGAATTTTATATCTTACTAGCTGACCCGACAGACGTTGTCCTGTCCCGATCTACCGAACATTTGGATGGGGGATGAAAAGGGGGGGAAAAGGGGGATGAAAAATAGATGTTGGCCGATTCTCAGACCTACCCAATATGTACACAAAATTTCATCAGAATCGGTCAAGCCGTTTCGGAGGAGTACGGGAACGAAAACTGTGACACGAGAATTTTATATATTAGATATAGATTTATTATAACTGAAAGGAATGCATCGATGAAACATTTGAATAACATTCTAAAAAAACCATATCTGCCATAAAAATCTTTCCTACTTGACTGATGTCTTACGTTCCCCGATCTTACAGGAGTGCCTTAGCGAGGTCAACAACCCGGATCGATATTGCACCTCCGTGAGCTGAATGTTGAAAGCAAACCACTAATTAAAATGCCTAGTGCCTCGCCTACTTAATAGCTTACCTGAGAGCAATAATAACTCATCTTTGAGCAATTTAGCTTAGGTTTCCGAGCTAAATCGTTAGGAACAGAGGGGTGGAAGTGTTTTATGAGGGACGACGCGGTATAAAAGAGAGCGGTAAAATTTATAGAGAACTAACTTGTGATGTTCATGTAGATAGGGGACACTTCTAGATAAAATGTTTTATTGCAGGTTTTAAGAGAGTATATATATATATACCGATGGTTTCTTATTCTCTATTAATTTTGTTTTATTCAAAAACATTCATCAACTTCTAAGTAAAACTTCAACTGTATCGAACGATCTTGGTAACATACCTGATTTGGTAACCATTTACGACACGCCTACATTTCTTATACAAACTTTGGAGACCAAAAAATTTTTTATAGAAGAAATTAAATCACTTTATTAAAACTACTTTTTTAAATCTTCTCAACGTAATTTTTAGATATACGTATGATCGTTTCGATTTTGGATTTGAAAGTTTGTAATATTATATATACCGTGCCGCGTAAAGTCATTAGTGACAACAGCTGTAGGCCATTTTATTCAGCATCAAGATTAGATTCAATTTTTAGTTGGTTCCACTCAGGATTACCTAACAAGTACCTTTTTAATCAGCTGCGCACTCCTGGGGTGTGATTGATTCTGTAAGACCTCATTCTAAACTTCGAATCTGAATCAGCTGTGAGTTTCTTGATTGGCATTCTAAAAACACAGTTGATAATCCGAGTTTACACTAGCGCCACCCTTGCGAGCGTGTCAGCGAGTTGAACTAAATTGACAGGGAGATTTTGACAGTTAAAATGACGACGATGACGACGACGAGTGATGACGTAAGAAGTGGCATTATGTAAGGTAATTTTCGCATCACTTCAACGCCCACTTCGCACTCGAGCCCGATTCAAAGTGTCAAATATATCAAGGTCATGAACCTTATGCGAAGTGAGAGTGAATAGCGATGTGAGAATCATAAATTCTGCGTCATCTGATGCGAGTTGTTGTTTGAATTTTACAGAATCGACCTACTGGGCAAAAGCCTCCCCGAGTCCCTCCAGGCAATCTTCTCTTGCGTCGCCTCGAACCAGAACTGGTCGTGCGCATCTGGGTCATCTTACCACCTCTTGCCTCTGCGATGCCAACCATCTTCAGACACTTATTGCGTGGAAACCTTTGCCAAGCGGTCACTGTGCATGCGGGTGACGGCTGACGTAACCCGCCCAATGAATAATATAATAATAATAATATGTGGGGACATTTTCACACACGGCCATCTGACCCCAAACTAGGGAGACCCTGTACTATGGGTGTCAGATAGCTGATATACATACACAAGCACATTTTTTTTTTTTTGTAAATACTTACATATATAGATAAACAACACTCAGACACAAGGCAAACACAAGTGCTCATCACACAAATGTCTATCCTGGGCGGGAATCGAACCCGCAACACGCTGCGCATCAGTCGATCGCTCAGCCACTGCGCCAACCGTGTCATCAAATTCCATTTATGTCTGGCAGCATTTTTTCCCACGTCTATGATTCCAGTTTTAGAACGCAGAGTGGTGTTTCGTATTATGTATGTTCTTTTTACACCCAGAATGTTAACTTGGCTTTGTTATTTTCATTTTGTGATTGTTTAACTAACAAAGTATAAATATCATACAAACTTTGAACTTTAAAGTTCACAGTAACTTATTTATAAAGAAGAATAATAAAACTTCACCCCGTATTAACTTTCTAAGCAGAAAATACGTCGTATGTTCATTTGTGCAATATAAAACAAGTGTTGTAGTTATTGTTGTAAAGTATTATTCTTTACTTACTTTGTTTCTTTTAATTTTGCAATTCTTCTGTTTATATTAAAGGCCTTTATGTTAAAGTTCAAAATTAAGGTTTGGTATAAAATACAATGGCGTAGATAGATTAATACTTCAGCTATATTCTTCAGGTCTTACTACATTGCTATAGCTTCACAGTAGAATTCACTGAATATTTGAATAAATACCACCCTATCGGGGGGTAGAAAACCCGCTTTTATTATCATGATAGTCAGTTATCCCTTTCTACAATGCAAGTCTGCCTAGTCTTTTGCATCCATGTTGGAGTCGGCTTCCAGTCTAACTGAATGCAGCTAAATACCAGTGTTTTACATGGAGTGATTGCGCCTGTCTAACGTTCACAACAAGAGAAAAAATCTATAACATATTTATAGATTTTTTCTCGTATAGAGTAAAATACCCTATTATTTTACTCTATACGAGAAAAAATCTATAAACATGTTATTGAGACAGTTTAGGCATAAAGCTGTCTGAAAATGTAAGTTTTAGTTCATAAAATAACAAAACAAATTTTTAATTTCAATTTAAAGTTTTCAGTATTTTTAATCTGTTATAAAACACCGTGAAATAGTAGCGGCCATGTTATTACGCCATACGGCTGTGTAAACAAAAAATTGACAACTGTCAGTCAACCGATTGGCGTATTATAGGCTTTGTACTTTCATTATTTTCGTAACAAACGTAATTTTTTCATTATTATACCTATTACAAAATATGCTTTTAATTATTTTTAAATTATATACAATTATCATATTAATTATGAGCTCATTCGATACAAAACGAACTGATGTCATTTACGCTGAGCAATATGGCGTCCAGTAAGAGACGTTTTCGTCAAATTACGCGCGAAATTTGAAAATTTAAAATTTAGATGCATTTTTATGGCACTTATCGATTTAATAAAAATGTTGTGTTTTTTTTGGTGGTATATTAGCACTACAGAAATTTATTGAGGCACTTTTCAAAAATGGGTGTAATAAATACCCTATTCAGTTATTGGGTAACACGATACTCCATGGTAAGACTGGTTGTCAAACTTTCAAGCTTCTGACTACTCATAACGACTGTCAAAGATCTACAAATGAGAATTGAGACCAATGGCTTTACGTGCTTTCCAAGACAAGGAGTGGTCTCGGTATGAAATGTATGGTCACCCATCCACAGACAGCCCGCGGCAATCGTAGCTTTGCCATGACCGTTCGATTCGTGCGGCTTTTACTTAGCCATGAGCCTCTCCTCCTTCATTCCACGTTTGTTGGTGGAAAATTGGGCAGTAGGCTACACAGAGACACAGAGACCACGGGAGCGAATTCTATGTTAAGCTGGTTTGGTTTTCGCACTTGGTCCTTAAATGTGGACCATTCTACGTGAGCCATGGCGGCGCAACTTTGTTGCATACTATGTAAAGATGGTCCTTTACATAGTATAAAACAAAGTTGCTCCTGTACGCTTAGATCTAAGGTAACGGATTTATGCAGTTTGCAGCAATAGATAGACTGATTCAAGAGGATGGTTTATACGTATAGTTTGCACATTGCTCCCGTGCGAAGCAGGAGCACCCGCTCCAAACGCGCTAGTTAACTAATAATTACAAGACACAACAACAAAAAGACACTTTATTTTAACCCTGGAAATGAGATGAATTTTCAATTAACTGCAAAATTAGATTTTTAGTTACTTTGAAGTTTGAAATAAGTGTCGTCATAGTTTTCTTTTGCCGTACAAAATCTTATGGGGAATCGCATTTTGACAGCAACAAATTGACATAAAAGGTATGTCAATTTGTTGCTGGTGTCTTCTAACTAATTGTATCATAAACATAACATAAGTCATAAGTCCCAACACAGCAAAAACACAAAGAACTGCGGCGCCGGCGCGCCCGAGCATTGAGACCACTCAGAACAAATCGCCATTTTTCGAACGCACACATTGACATTACGTTTACGGTTAAAGATATTTATTTTCTCAAAAGAATTACAAATTCACTTACAGAGAAAACATGAATAAAATGTTTGGATTATGTGCCATTAAGCGTGGCTTACATTTAAATACTATACTTATATAATTTAACAAGATATTTTACTAACAATTATGCGACTCAATAACAAAACAAAACATAATAAATAAATGTACCCTAGGTAGTTTTAAAATTGAACAGTGAAGTTTTAAGCAACACGGGTAGGCGCGTTACAATAGCGGCAGCGTGTTTACTAAGGCCTAGACCATAGTGTCAAACCTGATGCATTGCGAACAACATGTAACATGCACGTTTACAAGCATTCTCAGTCAGTTTCAAGCAGATTTCAGTCCCAATAAAATTCCATAATGTCTCAAATAAAACCTACAGAGTCAATAGGTACAGCAGCAGCCCTAGTGGGTCTGGCAAATATAGGTAATTAATTTCGAGGATGGCGGGAGCGGTCCTTCTGTAACCTTTTTATTTTGTGGCAAATGCAACAACAACGCAGAACGCAGAGCCAACTCAATTGTGTGGGCATTTTCGTCTGCAAACGGCAATTGTGGCACAAATTCGTTCATCGGCTCGTGTTCGACCAGTAATTAGTCGCTTCGAAACGCTACAGGTTGACTTGATGAAGTTTGTGAAACTAAGTATTGTTTGAACCGATAACTGTACAAATTATCGCTGGTTAGTAAACCAGCGATAGGGAACCAACCAACCTGAGGGATGTTGACCTGAGGGGGTCGAGGGGTCGAGAGTGGACTAAATGAGGATAGGCAGCAGCGTCCTTTTGAGTACCATAACTGACACATGCTGCGATCGTCAACATGCATCGGCCAAGCAAGGCGATTACGGCTGAAGGGGAGCCCCGTTGTCGCCGTGGTTGCCGTCGTGTACGTTGTTAGGAGCCCTTGGGGGAGACCTATACCCAGCAGTGCGCGTCTAAAGGTTGACATGATGGTAAACCAACTAATCTGTTAAAAATGCCTCTCAAAGTCAAAGTCAAAGTCAAATCATATATTACAGTAAGACCATTAAACGTATTTTAAATGTATTGTAAGAGCTCAAACCTGCTGAGCCCTTACGGTACCGAATCGATGTATGAATTTACTAAGTCAGATGTGGTTCTTGGAATTAAACATGGCTAAGCAATTTAGCACTTTATATTTTCAGAACAGCACGTCGGCTCCAGGTCTGACATTACCTTGTCTTATCATCATAATATAAAAATAAGACTGACGTTCTAAATACGAAAAATTTCTTTAACGAATTCATAGTGTTTAGACGAAACATTTAATCAATGGTTTTGACCAGGGGTGTGATTCTGTAAGACCTCATTCTAAACTTCGAATCTTCGTCCGCTGTGAGTTTCTTGATTGGCATTCTAAAAACTTGGTTGCTAATTCGAATTTACACAAGCGCCACCCTTGCGAGCGTGTCAGCGAGTTGAACTAAATTGACAGGGAGATTTTTACAGATAAAGTATGAGATGACGTAAGACGCATTCTGTAAGGAAATTTCCCCGACGCTCAGTTCTCACTCAAACCCGATTCAAAGTGTCAAATATATCAAGGTCAATTTGAACCTTATGCGAAGTGAGAGTGAATAGCGATGTGAGGTGCGAGTTGTTGTTTGAATTTTACAGAATCGACTTACAGCTACCATAATAATGTATGCAACCTTAACAGTATCTATACTTACCTGCTCACACAGATCACGAAATTCACCAAATAAATGCTACAACACGACCCTTTTCCATAACACGGAATTATATGACGTCACCACATGAATAAGACTCTTACACCAAACTGAATGTAGATACCCAAATCACGTATCCTTTATTTGTTAAATGTTATGTCGGCCTTAGAAATACTATGAAAGCTTTACGTAAAGTTACGTCATTTCATAATACATACCTATTTGATTTAGCAGAAAACGTGGTTAAACAAGTTTTTGTATAAAACTTCTATGAATAAATAATATTGAAGAAGTTCATCATCATCATCACTTCAGCTTACTTTTGGTCCACTGTTGGACATAAGCCTCCTCCATGGCGCGCCATTTTTCCCGGTCCTCTGGCTTCCGCATCCAGCCACCACCAGCTACCTTCTTCAGGTCATCGGTCCATCGGTCTGGAGGGCGTCCCACGCTGCGCCTACCGATTCGTAGACGTTGAAGAAGTTAAGTATGTATAATAATAAAATATGATGTCAGCGGTATGACACCATCGTTTTCACGCCAAACAAATCGCCAGGTACGGATTTTCCACAGCTTACGTTTTAATGGATTTTCAATGAAGTAACTGTGCTAAGATACTTGTGCACCGCATGGTGACTTCACTATCACTCATCATCATCAAGATCGAAGAGGGTTGTTCAGCCGTAATCGCCATGCTTGGCTGATGCATGTTGGCGATCGCAGTAGGTGTTATGGTACTCAGAAGGACGCTGCGGCCCATCCTCTAGTCCATATTCTTCTGTTCCACGACAATGTCAAATATAGTTAGATAATGTCCTTTGCTAGTATAAAAGGGCTAAAATAGATACGTACGTATTATAACAAGTTTTAAAAATAAAGTGACCAGCATACGTAGTTTTAAGGTTTTTACGTAGTTTATGACTAATACCACAAAATATAAAGGTAAAAGGTACAGAGGGACCGCTCCCGCCATCTTCAAAAATAATTACCTAAACTTGCCAGATTCACTAGGACTGCCACTGTATTGACTCTGTAGGTTTTATTTGTGACAATATAAAAATTTTAAAGACACTGTTTGGAACTCTGCAATTTTTTTATAACAAAATTTTCTTGTTCGTCATGAAATGTCAATTACATCGCTTATTCATTTTGACAACACGTGACAGTCGAGACTGCAGTCTGCTTGAAACTGCTTGATATGCCTATAAACGTAATGTCAATGTGTGCGTGCGAAAAATGGCGGTTTCTTCTGAGTGGTCTCTCTGCTCGAGCGCGACGCAGCCTTACGTACTTTGTGCTAATACTATCACGAAACATTTAGATTAGCCATATTGGACGGTGTCCTTTTTTTTTGTTCTCGTGTTTAAAATCCTCATGGATGTTCTCCGCCCTAGGGTTTGGGGAAAGAGGGAACGAAAGGGTCGCGGGAACGTACGATCCTTCCGCAAATCCTGAAATAGATATCCTGGCCCAACAGTTCTAACAAAGCTGCCAGTCTCGGTGGGTCTGAATTTGTAACCGGTTGCTAAGCTTACGCCTTTTATTCAACTAAGATGAATAATGTATGTAGCTCATTACAGTACAAAATCAGTGTGCGTCTCTCACTCTCGTCGTTTCCCCAAAGGTTTGAATAATTTGACGGGTAGCTACCTAAAAGCTAGGGCGAAATTATAATTTTATTATCATCTAAAGGTAGGACTGTCGTATAATAATAATGTCGAGGGTGGCACCGGTTGGCAGGTTTTTAATTTCAAGAACATTTTGTTAAAAGGAATCGTTTACTTTGTTTTTTGTTGTAATTTAGTAGATCTTTTGCCCGCGACTTCGTCCGCGTGAATGTCGGTTATCGCGGATGCAGACAAAGTCGCGGATTGAAAAGACGAGGTATTTTACCAAGGTAAAAACTATTTTCAACCGACTTCAAAAAGGAGGAGGTTATCAATTCGTCTGTATTTTTTTTTTTTTTTATGTTTGTTACCTGATTTCTCGGGACTGGGTGAACCGATTTTGATGATTCTTTTATTTGGAAGCTAGTGCTTCCCATGTGGTCCCATTTTAATTTGGTCCAGTTCTGACCATGGCATCCATGAGAAAACCGTATAAGTCTAAAATTTGCATTAAGTATGTGCGCGATTTGTTACGCGATTTCTCAGGCAAACGTAAACCGATTTTAAAAATTCTTTTTTTTATAGATAGAGTATGCTTCAGGGCTGGTCCCATATAAATTTTATCGAAATTGATTCAGCACTTTTTGAAAAATCAACAAATACCCAATATTTTTACATAGACTTCGTTTTAGTTTCATTAATCTTTGTAGTAGTTAACTTTCAATCTCTTCTTAATAGATTTGAATGAGAAGGAGGCACTAAAAAGCGGAAAATAAAAAGCTTTTTACAAAAAAGACAACCGCCTTCAAAAAGTGAAAAATAACTTTAGCACAGAACACACATTGACTTTAGTTTCGGAAGTCGGTGGCAATACAAAACAACAAACAGAACAAAGCCACTGAATTTCGAAACTAAAGTCAATGTGTGTTCTGTGCTAAAGTTATTTTTCACTTTTTGAAGGCGGTTGTCTTTTTTGTAAAAAGCTTTTTTCATACTAAAATTTTGTCAAGATCGGTTCAGCATTGCAAACGTTGGGCAGTTAGCCCCCTTTTTAACCTCCGACAAAAACAGAGGGGTGGTATGAGGTGATGTTGGTATAATCTGTGTACAGATCTGTATCTGTCTGTGGAATCGTAGTGCCCGAACGGCTTAATTGATTTTGATTAAGTCTCTTTTGTTTAAATGGTGACTTGATCGAGAATATCCTTCGCTATGATTCAAGAAAATCTTTTCTGCCGTTTGAAGATTATCAGCTCTTTTCTAATTGATGTGAGCATCTTCATCATCAGAAGGGGTTTTTTTCTAATTTTATATTTCTATATATACATAATATTATATTGTCAATATCATAATCAGAATGAAATTGAATTAAATATTATCACTATTTTTCACTAAGCGGCTGTCCTTGGAAAGACTCAACGTAGATGAAATTAAACTTCAGTCAAAAATACAATAACATTTTCAAATATACAGCTCCATAATGAAAAGATTCATCTGTGTAAATAGACTGAGTATACTTACTTACTTATAAAATAAATAATGACTCGGCATTATAGCAGACTGTAATGTCAATAATTCCTTGTTTATTTCAAGCATTTCATTTTGTACATTTTGACAAAAATAAGAATTATTTTACTTTCCTAAAATTGAGCACAATATATATTATGTTAAAATATGTCACTATAATTTGTGCCTACCCGGCACAAATTATTAATAACTTGTTTCTTTTGCGAGAACGATACCAATAAAATGGGTCGAAAGTAAAAGGTTGTCGACATGTGAAATAATAATAATCGTTGAAAACCAAATTAATTAATGTGGATATACAGTTATTGTGACTACCCCTGACCGATAGTCGTGACGGTCAATAGTTGAGCTAAAGGCTGCCGATCCACGCGTCATGTTCGTGAACGGGCGCTGTCAGTAGAGATTGGTCAACTCTTAACTGCCTTAGCTTTTATCTTGATTCTTTTTTGTATTGCTAGATTACCTTCATTGTTTTCACATGTAGAAGCAACAAAAACAATGTAACCAGTATTATGTAAAAACTTGATTTAAAAGAGTGTCCGTGGAGTTTCTTGCTCGTTCTTCTCCATAGAGATCTACCTACGTTTTGGAACGAGCAACTAGCTTCAACTTTCTGACTAACTGACCGATTCCTTGACAATTCAAAAGTGCCTCTAAATAGTTAAATTGAAATAAATGTATTGACTTTGACTTTGACTAATTTTCAAGAGCCTCATCCAACTTTTGAGGAGGCACTCGATGCGCAGCTGGATCAAGGGCTTGATCCAGAAAGTGGTACTCCTGGACACGACGGAGATTCTCCACTCTCAGGAGCCCTGACCACCGGTAACTTGGACCCTGTAACCTGTAACCTGACCCGATAATGGTGGGCAACCACTTTATAGATTGTTTAATGTTTTTATTTTTACAGTGATAAAAAAGAACTAATTGAAATGTTTATAAAATAAATAAAAGATCTTTGATATCTAATATCCTTTTGATAACAAACTTTTTACTTACAGTATCTAAGTAAAAATTTCTTAACATCAAGAGTGTTACTCTTTACTTTGAGATTTATAGGCACATTTTTTAGACATTTTTTTTTTAAAAATCACAAGAAGATACCAAGAGGTTTAATGACATGACTTAACTTTTTTGCTCTAGTTTTGTCACGAACTGAAAAACCTTAAGAATTGTAGGTCTCTCCCTCCATGCTATAATCTTAAACTGACCAATTTGAGCTTAGATGTGCCAAAATTGTTATAAACCATAATTCGTCATTGCTAGACACTTTTGCTTTAAAGTTTCCGTAACCTTTAAAGCGTCAAAAATCAAAGCTAGATTTTTCATAACGAATCAATACTACAAAATAAACTAATTCTTACATGCATGTTCCACCGCCAATGCTAAACTGTAGCTAAACAAAATCAATATGGCTCATCGATCTATACTAATATTATAAAGGACGACACGGTTGGCGTAGTGGCTGAGCGATTGACTGCTGCACAGCGTGTTGCGGGTTCGATTCCCGCCCAGGGTAAATATTTTTGTGATGAGCACTTGTGTTTGTCTTGTGTCTGGGTGTTGTTTATCTATATGATGATGATGCGATCCGACCAATTACGGTCAAGGCGATTGCTTTAGCTCCGCTGTAGCTGACGATCGTGAGCTCGCATGTGGCTTATGTAACCAATCTTCTTTGTGAAGACCCTCGCACATTGCGGGCATGTGAGCTCACCACCTATATAATGATAATTAATTGCCGGGGGTGATCGGGCTTTCAATCGGTCGCGTTTAGGATCAAGCTCAAGGCGCCGCTGAAATTTATAATCATGAACTTTGGCTTCAACCAAAGTTCTCCACTCAAGTCTTTGGGCGGCCTGCTCCTCCCACCGTGACGGGTCTAAGTCGCACTTGTTAAAGTGACGTTTTAACACATCTTTATACCCGAGGTGCTGTCCGCCATGCTTGCGCTTGCCCTCCTCAAGTTCACAGTAAAAGATGCGCTTCGCCAGTCGCTGCTCCGTCATCCGCACCACCGAAGTTGACGCCGAATGAGATAAGACTCAATGCCACCAACATTAGCCCTGCGCAGCACTTCAGTGTTCCGCATGCGATCAGACCATCGGACCTTAAGAATTCTCCTAAGACATCGAAGGTGGAACCGGTCCAGCAGGCGGATGTGCCCGAGCGGTACACGGTCCAGGTTTCAACTGAATTAAAATGTTAGGCAGCACGTCCACCATGTATACTGAGACCTCAGTAGCTAGTTTTAAGTCATGCGACCTGAAGACCTTTGCATCCAGCTTACAAATCTATTTATATATGTATTTACACGTATTTGTGTATGTATATCAGCTGTCTGACACCCATGGTACAGGGTCTTCCTAGTTTGGGGTCAGATGGCCATGTGAGAAATGTCCCCACATACTATTATTATATTATACTAGCTGACCCGACAGACGTTGTTCTGTCCCGATCTAACCTGGGGGATGAAAAAGAGGTGAAAAAAGGGGATGAAAAATAGATGTTGGCCGATTCTCAGACCTACCCAATATGCACAAAAAATTTCATCAGAATCGGTCAAGCCGTTTCGGAGGAGTACGGGAACGAAAACTGTGACACGAGAATTTTATATATTAGATAGATAATGAAGAACAGTTCGTTTGTTTATAAGAGAAAAATTCTCGTAGTCTCTAGAAAGCTATACCATTGCCGAGTGGCATAGGATATATTTTATATTATACTAGCGACCCATTCCAGCTTCACACGGGTGCAATGTAGATCAAACGTATAAACCTTCCTCTTGAATCACTCTATCTATTGATGAAAACGGTATTAAAATCCGTTAAGAAGTTTAAAAGATCTGAGCATACAGACAGCAGGAGTGACTTTGTTTAAAGGGCGTCACAAACGGTGAAGATACTATAATATTTTAATATCACTCACTATACATTTTGGCTTAAGATTAAATATTTGGCACAGTATAAATATTAGTACTACCGTACAGTAGCGACACGCTCCGCCTCCCTCTGAAACCGTTCCTCACCTCTCCCCGCGTCGAACGATAGCTCTGGGAACTGCGATTTTGTTCGAGCGGCGCGTAGACATGCACACACATGCACGTATCCGTGCGGATACGTGTCTGTTATTTTATTAGTAGTGTAGGCAATTATATTGTTTCGTTTCTCTGGAGTGTCGCGGGTGTGATTATAGGCACAAAAAATTTATTTATTTATTATTAATTACCACGGTTACACACCATTAACAGTAATTAATTAATTTCTTATGTTTAATATAAACTACAATTTCATCTGGTACAGCATTAATATACATTAATAAAAGATAAAAATAAAAGAGAATACATTTTGTTTGGTTGCAAATTATTAGGACATACAATAATAATTCATATAGAATGTCTCTCACAAAATCTCGAGCACAATATCAGGATTTGGTTGAATCTGACAATTTAACATGTCACAATCGGGTAGGTCAAAAATAAGGGCATTGATTTCGCTGCGCATGCGACACAGCGGGGAATGCGCACGGGACACCGTGTGGCTCTCTGCAGTCGCGAATAGTCTGTGCCGGCGGTTGGACCGGTGGCGTAGGTAATTATCAGGAACATAAAATGTGCATAATAAGTTGTGCAATTCTGAGGAGTAAAATTTTCAGTGCAGTGGTGATCTGCGTTCGAGACCGACGGACAGCTAGGGAGTTATATCCTAGAATACCTAGCAAAAAATCCGTAGGGTACATAAATGGATAGTACCCGTAATTTCTCTTATATAAGTAACGTAGGAAGGCCTTCTGATTTTTTTCAATTATTAGGGTGTATGTTGACTCGTACGGACTCCAAACGCAAGCTGCAAATTCCAACTTACTTCTGACTAGGGAATTGTATAGTATTTTAATTATGTTAGGATTACGGAAGTCACGTGCATTACGCAAGACGAAGCCCAGTCGTCTGTATGACTCGGCGGCCACTAAGGAGATGTGCTCGTGAAATGTCAGGCGACAATCGAATGTCACACCAAGATCACGGATGTTGAATATGCGCGTTACCTCTGCATCACCTAATATGTAAACAGCTTGACTAGGTCGTGATTTACGGCTGTACGTCATAACATAACACTTACTGGTGTTAAAATACAATTTATTAGTTCGGCTCCACTGTAAGACTCGGTCAATGTCGCTTTGAAGATCCTCACGAGTGCAATTCTCGGTAATTTCGAGTACTAACTTTAAATCGTCCGCATATAGCAGACATTTGGCATGTTGTACCACCCTGACGAGATCATTGATCATTAAAAGAAAGAGTAATGGGCCAAGAACTGATCCTTGACTCACCCCAGATCGCGTATGGTAAGATCCCGAAAGAAAGCACCCATGAGCAACAAACTGTTTCCGATTCAAGAGATAATTAGCGAAACATTTCAGAAGCTTTGGTGTGAATCCTATGGCTTGTAATTGGCTCAGCAAAATGTCGTTGTCCACTGCATCGAAAGCCTTTCTGAAATCAAAATAGAGAACATCCACTTCATGCCCCCCCTATCCAGACCCCTCGAGACGTAATCAACGAGTGACAATAAATTTGTTTCGACTGAGCGACCTGGTCGGAAGTCATGTTGTTCATCACATAAGTGGGATTTTAATTGGTGGTAAATTTCCTTATGTGCAATTGTTTCAAACACCTTGGCTGGACATGACAAAACGGCAATAGGACGATGTTCCTCAACCATATAATAATAATAATAATAATAATAATAATAATAAGCTGGCAACCCTTAGTGTCATCATACGTCGTCTCCTTATTTCCTTAATTTATTTTTACAAATTCAATAGTTGTTTGATATTTCCTATTAATTTCGCTACACAATTTAATATTACATCCATATAATCAACCTTTTTGAATAATAATTTATGATATATACAGTTTTTAACTGATTCAACCAAAAGTGACATAAGTCATTGAAAACCTCGAAAACTGAAAATAATTTCGATATATAATATAATCAGTGAACGGAAATATATGGATAAATATAATACCTAATGTACTACTTACGCACCGAGAAATTAATTTAAAATGAAGAAAAATACCTATATAATAATGGATCAGAAACGACGATGACAACATGATTTTAAGATCAGCAGCACGCCGAGCACGCCCACCATCCCCGGACCCGTCGCTCAGCTCCGCCTCGCCGCCGCCGGAACCCAGCCCCAACGTGAGTGCTGTGACACCGGCCTCGGCAGTTGCGTCGAGCTCGAGCGACGAGTATTTCTCTCCGCCGACGACGCCACCACCTGTGCGTCGGCGGGGACGACGCCGGCCGCCGGACAGCTTGGGACTTCGAGACCCATCGGTCTCTGATAGGGTCCCCGCTCCCGGTGGAAGTGTGCAGCGCATGAGATGGACGCAGTCTATTAATGAAAGTGTCATGCGCTCATACTATGGGGCTACAGAGGGGGGAAGTAACTTGACTGCGTACCGTGGTCGGATGCTCTCTCTGTTTCAGGTGCTTGAGCCAGCTGTCAACGTATCGGCACAGCGACTGTCGGATCAGGTGCGGGTCATCCAGCGTAACCATATGCTGGATGACGTTGTACTTGATCGACTACGCCTAGAATCACGGAGTAGCCGTGTCACGTCTGCTTTGCCACTGGTTGCGGTCGCGGTACAATCGCAAGATTTACCCAGTGCTTCACCGCGACCTGACGACGGTGGTGAAGAGGATGATGGCGAGGCTATATCCGTGAGTACCCAGTGCAATATTCAATTGAGGAGTGCTTTGGAGGATGCGTTCCGGGAGTATCGCTCCATACCGCCTGAATTAAAACCGCGACTACCTCGTTTGCCCATGCACAAGAAAAATAGGGCGCTGGTGTGTGCTTTAGATTCGCAGCTGTCAAATTATTTTGACAGCAGCAAAGACCTCGCTGATACCCACTCGATCTTGTACTGCGCGGCTGTAGCAGCATGTCGTGTAGCTCATGTCAAATTTCCCAACAGTGACGGAGCTGCACGACCAAAACCAGCTGTACCAGCATGGCAGTACAGGATTGAGCGTCGTATTAGTGAGGCTAGAGCACTCATCGGCAAGCTTATCTGCTTCAGGGAGGGCAACACGCGCCCTAGAGTGATGCGCTTTGTGAGGCGGGCATTCTCGGGGACTGATATCAATCCTCGAGATTATTTGTCCTGCATCACAGAGCGTATCGACTTCCTGAAGCAGAAGATCTGTGCATGGGCGAACCGTATTCGACGGTACAAGCGACGAGTGGAGCGGTACACTCAGAATCGTATATTCCAGAGTGATGAGAGGTGGGTGTATAGGACTTGGGAGCGACCGGACCAAGGCGTGGCTGATGCGCACCAGCCGGATGATGCTGCCATGTGTTCGTTTTGGCGCAGCATCTGGTCGGTGCCTGTTAGTCACACTGAGGGCGACTGGACTCGGGAGGTTGAGCGAAAGTGTGATCCAATACCAGAAATGGGGGCAATAACCATCAGCCCCCAAGACGTAGCCCGTGCAGTTCGTCCGTTACCTAATTGGAAATCTCCAGGACCGGACGGGCTGCACAATTTCTGGATAAAATGGTTCCAGAGATCGTACGTTCGCTTGGCGTCCCAGTTCCAGTCAGCCTTAGAGTCAGGATCGTTGCCCCAATTCCTAACAACTGGAATCACCCACCTGCTCCATAAATCAGGTAGCACTACGGAACCCAAAAATTATAGGCCGATCACTTGTTTACCAACGGTCTATAAAGTTCTTACATCCATTTTGAGAGCTAAAATTAACGAACATATTGACAAAAATTCTATCATGTCTGCCTCTCAAAATGGATGTAGGAACGGGTCTCGTGGTACAAAGGAGCTCCTCCTCATTGATATGGCCATTAACCAGCAGGTTCGTCGTTCCCGGAAGGATCTGTCGACATGTTGGATAGACTATAAGAAGGCCTATGATTCTGTGCCACATACATGGCTCATGAGGGTGTTAGAGTTGTATAAAGTTGATACAACTCTGCGCACCTTCCTGATGTCATGTATGGGGCAATGGAAGACGGTCCTTCGCTATCCAGGATATCGGCAGATCCGGGAGAATAGCGAACCGATAAGGATCGAGCGAGGTATATTTCAGGGCGATAGTCTGAGTCCACTGTGGTTTTGTTTAGCTTTGAACCCTCTAAGCACGTTACTGGAGGGTTCAGGTCTGGGCTATCGGTTGAGAAGAGGAGGTCAGGTTATATCTCACCTCCTTTACATGGATGATCTGAAACTCTTTGCCCCCAACAATTTGCGACTGATGGAGCTACTGAAAGTAACAGAAACGTTCAGTAGCGCCATCAGGATGGAATTTGGTGTGGACAAATGTGCAGTCATGCATGTGAAGCGAGGGGAGATTGTGGAATCCGTGGGAACCCAACTCTCGGATTCCATACACCTTAGATCCCTCTCCTCAGCCGAAACCTACAAATACTTGGGTATGTCGGAAGCGTTAGGCATCAATGCTACCGACATGAAACAATCGTTGAGGGAGCGCTTCTTTGGCCGCCTGAATAAAGTTTTGAATAGTCTTTTATCAGGCGGAAACAAGGTGCGCGCCTTCAACGGATGGGTCATGCCGGTTTTGATGTACTCTTTCGGCATACTCAAGTGGACTCAGACGGAACTTGACGCCCTGGATAGGAGGGTCCGTACATTGCTGACCGCAAATCGGATGCATCACCCACGGTCATCGGTAATGAGACTGTATATCCCACGGAAGTGCGGAGGACGAGGCTTTCTTAATGCTAAGTCCCTGCACAACCGTGAGGTATGCAGTCTCAGGGAGTACTTCCTTAAAGCCGACGTGGGTATGCACCGAGATGTGGTCTCAGTGGACAAGGGTCTCACCCCGCTCTCCTTAGCGAACGAGAACTGGCGCAAACCTGTAGTACTAGATACTAATGACCGCAAGAAGGTATGGCAGAGCAAGGAGCTTCACGGGCGCTTCTACCGGGCCCTACATGGACCTGATGTAGACTTCTTGGCGTCCGTATCCTGGCTGCGATTTGGTGACCTCTTTGGGGAAACCGAAGGTTTTGTCTGTGCGATTATGGACGAAGTTATGATGACGAACCACTACCGGAGGTATATTGTGAAGGACGGCACGGTTGACATTTGTCGGGCATGCCACCGACCATGAGAATCAATCCGACACATTATCTCTGGGTGCTCTCGTCTGGCTAACGGAGACTACTTGCATAGACACAACCTTGTAGCTAGGATTATCCACCAGCAACTTGCTCTAAAATACAGGCTTGTGGAATCGGAAGTACCGTACTACAGGTATGTGCCCGACCCAGTTCTCGAAAATGGCAACATCACATTGTATTGGGATCGATCTATCATCACTGACAGGACTATTGTTGCCAATAAGCCTGACATAGTGGTGATAGATCGATTAGAGCGTCGCGCAATGATTGTTGATATAGCGGTTCCGCATGACGAGAACCTCGTGAAAACCGAGAAAGATAAACAAATTAAGTATCTTGACTTGGCTCGCGAGGTTGTCGACATGTGGGATGTGAATACAGCAGTCATTGTGCCGATAGTCGTTACGGCCAATGGACTCATTTCCAAGAGCCTCGACCAACACCTAAGGAGGCTCTCGTTGGGCAGCTGGATCAAGGGCTTGATGCAGAAAGCGGTACTCCTGGACACGGCGCGTATTGTTAGGAGATTCCTCTCTCAGGAGCCCTGACCACCGGTAGCTTGGACCCTGTTCCCGATACCGGTGGGCTACTATTTTTTATATTTTTAAATGTTTTTATTAATTTTTTTACTAATATTTAAAAATGTAATTTAATATGTTAAGAAATTGAATAAATGAAAATAATAATAATAATAATAATATGTGGGGACATTTCACACACGGCCATCTGACCCCAAACTAGGGAGACCCTGTACTGTGGGTGTCAGACAGCTGATATACATACACAAATATATTTTAAATACATACATATATACATAAACAACACCCAGACACAAGGCAAACACAAGTGCTCATCACACAAATATTTACCCTGGGCGGGAATCGAACCCGCAACACGCTGCGCAGCAGTCGATCGCTCAGCTACTGCGCCAACCGTGTCGTCAAATATGGTGGAACTTTGTCTGGGCCGACTGAGCTACGCGGCTTTAGTTTACGTATTCCGTTCTTAACCAGAGATATGGTGAAATTTTCAATGTGTATGTAGCCCCCGTCAGTCGTAGCTGCGACTGGTAATATATTATCAGCATCCAACTTAGGGTACACTAGAAAAATACTCAGCAAAGGCATTCGCTGCGTCGCTGCCAGTAAAGGTTTTGTTTTTGTAGCTCATAGTGGGCTCAAAGCCACCGTTACACCGAAGGCTTTTCATGTACTGCCAGAATTGAAGTGGGTTACTTCTAATGCCATTTTCGATCGATGCAGTGTAAGTTTTGTATGCACAATCTATACGTTCTTTTAGCTCAGGTCGAATTTAACTAAAGGCAAATTACACATTAGGGTCAGCGCAACGTTTCCATTGTCTGTGAAGCTTAATTTTATGATTCAAATCTCTAATAATATCTGAGGAGAACCAAACCGGATAGCGTTTTCTATTAGATATTGCTCTCTTTTTTTTTTGGTACACAAATATCAAATATTCTATAAAGTATCCTGTAAAACTCACCAGTAGCCCGTGGCATTAGTGACACAGCTCCAGTCAGTCTGTGACATAATTATGTTCATAAAGCAATTGAAAGTCAGCTTCAGAAAAATTCCAGTCAGTTGCCGAGTCGAAATTACTAGGGCAGGTCTTCTCTTCGCTCAACGTCGTAAGAAGTCTAGTTTCAATGTCTAGGGGAGGATGATATGAGTCAACATTCACAATGCCACCAGCCTCAGCGACATGGGCTCGCACAGCGCAATCAGTATCCCTTGAAAGGACGTCATCCAACATGCTGCCAAAAACATTAAAAACATTATTATTCTCTCTCTCTCATTAAACAAAATGAAAGGAAATATGCAAAATAACTGTTAACAGATTTCGATGCACTGTTGAGGTTGATATCACCAATTATAAATATGTTGCCTTACAAATCATTTACAAAGGATTCCACTTTGCGGAACCATTCAAAATACACAGAATCCACTGCACTTGGAGGAATATAAACATCATATATCTCTTATTGTAATATAAAGAGTACAGAAGGACCGCTCCCACCATCTTCAAAAGTAATTACCTAAACTTGCCAGACTCACAAGGGCTGCTACTGTATTGACTCTGTAGGTTTTATTTGTGACAATATGTTTTATTGACACTGGTTGGAACTCTTTGCATTTTCTTGTAACAATATTTTTGTGTTCGTCATGAAATGTCAATGTCTCTCATTTATTCATTTAGACAAAACGTGACAGTCGAGACTGATGTCTGCTTGAAACTGCTTAAGATTTCCTATAAACGTAATGTCAATATGTGTGCGTGAGTGAAATGGTGGTTTTTTCCGAGTGGTCTCTCTGCTCGGGCGCGCCGCAGTTCATACAAACTGTATAGTAAGCGATATTTTATCGTAACATATATATCGGCGCAACTACAAAAGAGCATCTGTTTTATGGATCAGAATCGTTGAGTTTAATGATTTAATTAGTTAATTAATAACCAACTGATTACTTTGAGTAAATTACGATTTAAAATTAACGTTGAACAACATGTCACCATTTCTCTTATTGTAATTCTAATATTTCAATACTCAACCTAAAACTTGAGTACACGTGCACGAGCCTTATAAATATGGCCGCACGCCAGTGCTCAGGTTATGCACGCAGCAAATTGTCACTCAAGTGCAAATTGCGCATTTACACGGCGTGCATTCGTCCCATCATGACTTACGCCTGTGCTATATTCGCACACGCGAAACCATACCGTCTCCATAAGATGCAGACCCTCCAAAACCGTTTCTTGCGAAGAATCACAGGAGCCCGTTTTTACCTTTGCAACGAGAACCTCCATCTCGATTTAAAAATACCCACCATCCAGCAGTTCATGAAACGCTCCGCCAAGCGCTTCTTCGACACTGCTGAGAAACATTCTAACCCTTTGATCGTATCGGCCGCCCGGTACACTCCCTCTCAAATTAGTAAGACTCGACGACCGAGACATACTCTGACCAACCCTGACGATGCTATTACTCTCCTCCAGGAGAGAAATAAGGCCACCAGTACAGTAAACAAACACAGAAACAGACCGCCGTCATACCGTCCTCGCCGCCGAGGCCCGCCGCGACGACCCTGTATGTCCCCTCCCCGTCCTTTGCTTGTGCCAGCCCGCGCCGCTGAGCCCGTAGCTTTAAATTCGTCCCAAAATAATGGAAATCTCATCCAGCCTGTCCCTTTGCTGTCCTCTCCCAGCGACGCCCTAAGCCGAGGCTCATACCCCAGAGGCTTAGCGTGTAGTCGCTTAGTTAGTAAGCTATTTTGCCCTAGCTGGAGGCCCTAAAAATAATATTTTTCAAGGCATCACAGGGAAGTCCGGTTAAGCAGTCGACAACCTCCTAGGTTGACCTGCGAGATGCCAATCCGGAGAAAGAAAAAAAAAAAACAGTGCTCAGGGCATTCAAGTTTGAGCCGCCGGACAGTGCGGACCTCTTTAGACGTAGTTATACTGTCCGTTGAATAAACAAAGTTTGTAACAAGTCGTGCAGTTTTCATTTAATGACCCATAAATGAGTGATCATCATGACGACAACATTTGTGACGTCAGCTGTGGTGACGTCACTCTTGTAAAGAACGCTACAGAGGTACCTACTCCGTTATATATTATTATGGTATCTTCGCCGTTTGTGACGCTCTTTACAACAGGGATACGGATCCTTTTGGGTTCCCAAGAACCAGTAAAATGCGGATTCTTTAACTAAGATATAGTAACAAGATTTAATTCCCAATCAAAAACCACCATTTAGATACTTTCGATAAATGTTGTATAAACTTTTAATAAAATTTTGTTTCAAATCCAGTAAAATGCCTTCTTATACTATGTAAAGATTCCACGCATTCGAAGTCACGAGCAGAAAAACCAGTAAATTATAATATACTATTTTTCGTCCCGGAAAATTAAAAACTTTCCACACGAGTGGAGTCGCGGTCTCTCCTAGTTTTCTGTAAAGGGTAGTTCAGTTAACCACTAATAGCTTTTCTTGGTTCACTGGGTTACTGCTAGTAAAGACCGCTTTTAGAGGATTTTCCTAAAATATTTCCGCTCCGTAAAATATGTGTGACATACATAGTATAAGCGGCTTTACAATGCAAAAGCTTTTTTACAAAAAAGAAAACCGCCTTCAAAAACCAAAAAGCGAAAAATAACTTTAAAACAGAACACATGACTTTAGTTTCGGAAGTCGGTGGCTTGGCTGTTCTATTTGTTGTTTTGTATTGATTTTTCTTTTTTCTTTTTCGCTTTTTAGTACGTCCTTATCATCCAAATCCATTAAGAAATGGCAATACAGTCAAAACAGAGCTTGAAAGTACAAGGTGAGAACATTACAACATCATCCATGTATATTTTCTTTCTGTCGATTTTTTCAAAGTGCTGAATCAATTTCGATAAAATTTATATGGGACCACCCTTGAGGTAGATCCTATCCATCAAAAAAAGAATCTTCAAAATAGCTTTACATTTGCCGGAGAAATCGCGTAACAAATATACAAAAAAAAAAGTAAACATACAGACGAATTGAGAACCTCCTTCTTTTTGAAGTCGGTTGAAAATGAATATTGCTCTCTATCATATCTATAACAGAGGTATTCGCATAATTTTTTACGATAACCGGTCCCTAAAGCTTAAGCCCACAAGCACCAAAAGCTTGAATCAGAGGTATTTGCTAAAACGAGGTTAAATTGCAATTTTTACTCGGAGTTAAAATATAACACTGGTTGGAGTAAGTGGGCCTTAGTGGTTATATCTATAAACATCAGCTTTTTCATTATCATATACGAGATACATGTAATCTATTCTGATATAAAATATTCCCGTAGTGTATTCCCGTGGGTATTTGTCGACCTTCATGCTGGTAAAGCCGTTGATTAAAGTCATGATTCATACAATGAATTTTAAACATAACCAAGTTATTCAATTAAGCTGCATCGCAATTGTTCTGCTAATATTATAATAGTTTGTAAAAAAATAATAAAAAAAAACAAACATACACATTCACACACATACATACCTACACACACACACACCACAAACCCTGTTTAAAAACAACACGCACATAGTTTCCCATACAACTACAGTTACACAGAGAGCTGCTAATTAGTTTATAAGTAATTTATTGTTATATTTTCTTTATAAATTTAATCTTTACTCACCTTACGTAAACAATAGTCTCAATGTTTTGTTAATAATTAGGGAAAGAGCGAGACAGCCCCAACACAAGTATTATCAATAACTTACTGGGGGTGTCTCATTTAAAATTCATGTTGCTGTTTTGAGACAAAATAAACATTTTCATTTTCATTTTCAGTTTGTGAGAATGGATGGCAGCTTGTTACTCCTTTACGCTCAAACGGCTGCACAGAATTATCTAAAATTTAGCACACATCAATATTAATCTAGATTAACTTATAGGATATTTTTTATCACATTATCCTCTTTCTTTGAAATAATTTAGGACTTTGATTTAATTCTGAAGCCTACGCAGGCAGAGTCGTAGGCAGAAGCTAGTCCTGACAAGCACTCAAAAAATTTTCCATTCAAGCTGAAAACTGATAGAAAAACCATTCTTCCACTCCACACAGACTAGTCGAGTTCTAAGTATACACCCATAGAATAGACGGTCGAGCTAACTTCCAGTACAGTGGTCAGGTCGAGGGGCAGAGGGGGGAGAGGGGGGGACTGAAGAGGGATGCGGGGAGAGGGTTTTCCGAAACAACGGGCACGGAACGACCCTCCGCTTATAGACTCCTATTTACATAATCCGATGAGACGCAACACGTATATAACCAACTGTTACGGCGCCCTTTCCGTGTCCTTTTTGCTTATGCTAGCCTGGTATTTAGATTTGATTGAGAATTGTATTGTAGGGGTTTTAGGAAAATATGTAATTAATGAAAAAAAATACAGAAAACATTTTTTTGTAAGTAAGGTAGCTATTGGACAAACAATTCTAATGAACCAAACGATCTATGAATAAAACAATTCGATATTTTGCACACAAATTACTTACTTAGGTCATTTAGTTCTCATCGGTCAATTTGTAACCCATTCTGGCAATAATGTATATTGGTTTTTTACGATATAAAACATTATAAAAAAAAATAATTGAGTAAGGTTCCTTTTGTGCCTGATACCTGAAAAATAACTTCGTGGCAACTTCGGTGGTGCGGACATGTGTCACGGATGACGGAGCAGCGACTGGCGAAGCAAACCTTTTATTGTGAACTTGAGGAGGGCAAGCGCAAGCATGGCGGACAGCTCCTCAGGTATAAAGATGTGCTAAAACGTCACTTTAACAAGTGCGAGTTAGACCCGTCTCGGTGGGAGCAGCAACCCGCCCAAAGAATTGAGTGGAGAACTTTGGTTAAAGCCAAAGTCCATGATTATAAATTTCAACGGCGCCTTGAGCTTGATGCCAAGCGCGACCGATTGAAAGTCTGACCACCTGCGGCATTTAATTATCATTATATAGATGGTGAGTTCACATGCCCGCAGTGTGCGAGAGTTTTCGCAAAGAAGACTGGATACATAAGCCACATGCGAGCTCACGAACGTCAGCTACAGCGGAGCTGAAGCAATCGCCTTGACAGAAATCGGTCAGATCGCATCATCATCATCATCATTATCGATTCTCAAAATTTCTATTATGCTAAAACCTAGCATAACCTATAGACCTACGTAAGGTCTGGCCAGTCTGGGATCTCTATCAATATATGAGCTAAACAAATGAAAAAAAAAACATAAATTCAAACAATTCAAATGAATACATAAAGTAATCACACCAGAGAATGACAAATTCTTATACTTCACGTTTTCTGCCTTAGCAAGTTGAAACGAGACATTTTTATAGCGGGGATCAACTTTTTGCTGGTAAAATATTACTGTCTTCTCCGATATGCTTTAATCGCAAGTCTGCTATCAATTCTGGGTATATTGAAGAGAATAAAGGCCCTCGAATTTTGGACTGTTTTAAGATGAATTTATTCATCAATTTGAATGGCTTAAGAGCGCGTATTCGATTCGTGACGAAAACTTCATGTTTTTGCGTTTTGCCCAGAGCAATATCGTAATTATGTGAGCAGATTATTTAAAGACAATTCACAGTTTTAGAAACATTAAGTCTTGATTTAGACAGCTACAGAGTAAAAGTATAATTTTTAATTATGGTTTTTTAAAGCGAAGACAATTCTTTCATATCGTTTTACGAAAATAGACGTCAGTGTTAACTTTCAGGACGAATACAACCATTACAATATGCCAAAATATTTTGTTTCATGCGTTTTTCCAACAGTATATACAGTCATAAAGACAGTAACAGAGCCAAAGTTAAGAAAATATTACTATTATGTATTAAAAAACAATGTTGTAAAAGTATAAAATCGGTTCACTTTGACAATTTTTTTTACCAGTATTTGAATAAAAACATAACTGATATATTTATTTTATGAAAGTAAATGTTATGCTTAATATACAGTATATTTTTCAGTCCGTTATACGAGCTCATTTATTTTAGACAATTATTTTAAAAAGCACTGTAAAACATCGCGCGCTGTCGTTTGCCGATCAATTTCAATGATTCGTGCTTATTCCGTGCATATTTTTTTTCTGATGCACACAAACAGACCATTGTATTGTACTAGTGTGTGTCAATGCTGCTACGCCGTTCTAGCAATCGTTTAGATTTTGAGTTGCGCTAAATCGAATACGCGCCCTTAAGTTTACGGAAATTTACCATGACATTAAGGCGCCTTGCACATAGAGCAACTATTGCAGCAACTGGCAACTAGCTTTTAACATATTATCAAATGGTCTATTTGGTTGTAGCAATTAGCAATTTGTAAAGAAACCTTTCAAAAAGTTGATAGTTGCCTCAACTAATGTTGCTCCGTGTGCCAAGCCTCTAAATAGCTCC
Source organism: Charanyca ferruginea (assembly GCA_947361185.1). Taxonomy (NCBI): domain Eukaryota; kingdom Metazoa; phylum Arthropoda; class Insecta; order Lepidoptera; family Noctuidae; genus Charanyca; species Charanyca ferruginea. Next base: position 6,382,359 of record OX376068.1, on the reverse strand, counting down.
AAGTTGAAATCAGAGAAGACTGTCAAAACTATTCAAATTGTCTGTATAAGTACGTAAAAAGTTACAGAGATTTGGGGCAGTTTCCTTGTTTTCTTATGAATGTTATAAAATTGGGTTTCAACTGTCGAACTTTAGAGATGCATAACGATCGATTGGGCTCCCGTGTGGACAACAAAACCGTGTGAATAGGCGAAACGGGTATCTTAATTACTCTCAAACTCCTAACATTAACTGTTGGTACTCCACTTTTAATGCTGATCTTTTCTTCTTGCATGACAATAATCATTTGGTCTAAGTGACTCAATTCACAGAAAAAAATAGTTTTATCATTATCAGCAGGCAATATAACTCTGACCAAGATTTATTTAAAGATTCAACAAAGTGTCGTTTAAATAACAATTAAGAAAACGATTACAAAGAACAAAAACCTTATTCCCTTAAAACGACTAAGTACCCAAAATAATGGTCGTTACAAACATCTGAACTTGCTTTAAAGACGCAATATATCAGTTTTATTACTTTACTTGCTACTGTTGATAAATTGCTGTATTTTTTCAATAATTTCAGGTATAGGGCAAGTAAAAAGCAGGTCATCTCATTCAGTGGACAGTTTGTTTGATATACATCCATGGAACATAGGAAAAATGCATAGAAAAGACAACTGACTACATTTACTGGTGAAAAGGAATGAACGCTGAAAGCTGAAAAACTATGAGAAGATCCAGCAGCAGTAATAACGGAAAATAAGTGGTTTTCTATCGAACCCGTCAACTTCAACTGCTAGCTTGTCAGTACCAATACCTTAAAAGACCGGCTCCAAGATTAGGTTTAGATTAGGAGATAAGGTTTTAGGATTAAGGCTACGAACTCACGATGTGGTTTTAACCCGTTTCCGCCTGCGGTTGCAGACCCGTAGCTTCTGTACAATGCAGATATAAGTAGTTATATGTAAAAAACAAAGAACACAATTCACGACGCGGTTTACGCCCGCAGTGTGCGCGGTTGTTTGGGGCTCCCGCGGGCGCGGGCTCGGGCGAAATTCGCATCGTGAGTTCTTAGCCTAAGGCTGGTACTTAGCGTAGTATATACAGAGTGACTAGTTAGTTCGTTATTTTAGAAACTTAAGTTCTCAAGTTGAAATTTACATTACAATTCTCGTCTATAGATACTGCATCTAATTACACTGTTTCCATGTTGACATCCAGTCCACTCTCAACTCGACTTCATAATTAATACGTTGGGAGTGAATAAACAGAGCTCCACAGTTGAAGTTATCGCAAGAATTACCATAATCAACGATGGCAGCTCTCGGCATGGAAATAATGGCGGAAAAATATTTCTGTACCATGTCTGTTCTATGTTCTAATGAATTAGCATTTTTATTGATATTCAGGGATGAAGGAAATGTGTGAATGTTAATGTATTTATGCAGATACCTTTGTCACTTGAATTTATGATTTTTTAACCTTCTACTATTAAATAATTTATCCTTATTTTACAATTAAGCATAATATGTTCTCGTGCTGAAATGCTGATATTGAAAATAGTAAAAAAACTTTTTTACAAAAAAGACAACCAAATAACATGATGATTGGGTTGCTCTTAATTTTCCTGGGATCCATCATCAGACCCTGACTTATATCTTCCATCGTCAGCTCAGCAACATGATATGATGATTCATCATCATCATTTCAGCCGAAAGACGTCCACTGCTGGACATAGGGTTCCCCAAGAAATGAGGGGTTTTGCCATAATCGCCACGCTTGGCAGGCTGGTTGGCGATCGCAGTATGGTTGTTACAAAGGCACAGAGAACGCTGCTGCCCATTCTCTGGTGAGTCCCTTAGTCGCCTCTTACGACACCCACGGGAAGATATGGGATGGATGAGATGATGATTACCAGGCACAAATATCTAAATCTCAATAGAAAATTTAAGAAAAACATTGTACGTGCCTATAAAATTTAAGGGTTGCCCTCGATTTCCCTGGAATCCCATCTTCAGATTCTCACTTGTTGACAATGGGACCTCCTCAAGAATATAGAATCTAAAACAATGTCGCACCCGCTCTCTGTACGCTTCATATACATTCGATTAGATCTTTAAAACTATGTAACGGATTTTAATACAGTTTTTAGTAATTGATAGAGTGATTCAAGAGGTTTATACGTATAGTTTGATATATATTCAAGGATAGGGTCGCTAGTATCAAATAAAAAAGAATTTTGAAAATCGGTTTACAAATTGGCGGTGAAATTTGTGAACATACATTAAAAAAAAAACATAGAACCTTTTTTTTAGAACTCGGTTAACAATTATTAAATCGTTTTCACTCATGGTGACTTATTTTTAAATAACCAAATTATAATCATATTCTGGTTGAAAACATACATTTTACTATCAATTCATCAATTAATAATAGAAATTGATTTCCTAATGGACTTCGTAGTCGTCAATTACAAACATGAATGATTGTGTAATCAACTAAACTACTTGCATGTGTAAACACCGGTGATCATTATGTTTACATGTTCGTATATTAGGGTGTGTTCTATAACAAGCAAAGCTGTATAATAAGCAGGAAAACTACTTCTTAATTAATGAGCGATATAAAATTTCGACGCAGCGGAGTTTAAAATTATTTATTTATTAAAACTTTATGCACAAAATGTAATAAACACTGTACAAAGGCGGACTTAATGCCATGGGCATTAATTAATTATGTAGGTATTTGATCCACTGTAACACCAAATTGGTTTCAATGTTCTTTCTACCCTGTATGCTTAAGCCAAGTTGTCAGCAGAGAGTACCTCTAAGTCCTATACCTCAAAATAAGAGTATTGCTAGTCAAATGTTAAAGAAAATGAGTGATTTTTACTGCACACTTTTAATGCTTTTTTAACACAATATTATGTCGCATTTGTTACTTATCTATGTGTTTGTGTATCTATTTTTTGTATTTTTGATTATGCTATTTTCGTTTACATTGGCTATACACTGTGCGAGTTGATCTTGTCTCTCCTGGGGTACCACAGCTCTCAACGCTTTTAACACTTTTCTTACTCCTTGACCTAAACCAATGTCTACGAGAGTTAGCAAACGAAGTGCTTTCTTTTCTACGTCCGGAGGCACATCTACTAGCGACCCTGCCGCATTATTCACAATTCTTTGTCTATGAGCATCAGAATCGACGATTTCATTGTAAAATTCAGACAAAGGTTGTAAATCGATAGCATTTCTGTGCAAAATTAACAACCTATCCGTTGGGCGATTCTCATCTACGTAGGGTATCGGTCCATTGAAGGAATTTGGATAATAGTTTGGTGTATCCCTCATGTTATCTAGCACTGGCGGCATGCCATCTCGATTGTAATTTTTGTCGTACAAAGGAGCGTTCACTCTTATGTTGTCATGATTTACACCCAATCTATAATTCTGTGTATCTGGGTAGAAAATCTTCCTAGCTTTAAAAACTACATCAGCTGGACCCAGTATACCTGGAACTAGATTATCAGGATTGAATGCAGACTGTTCTATGTCCTTGAACTTATTATCTATTAGCTTATTGAATACCAGTTGTCCTATAGTTACAGTACGATACGTTCCTCTCTTCCAGAGTCTCGTTAGGTCAAATGGATCATAATCCAACTGATCTAATTCATCTTTTGTTAGAATATCCATGTCTAGTCTCCAAGATGGATAATTTTTTCCAGCAATTGCATTATACAAGTCTCTGTTGAAATAGTCAAGATCATCGATACCGATTGCTGCAGCTTGTGCATTTGTCAAATTGAACAAACCCATATTCGTTCTGAAGTTGAATTTAACATAAAATTGTTGACCTTTCTTATTGTATAACTCATAAACATGAATTGGGAAATTGTCCATCTTTCTGTATCCATCTGGGAGGCCGAAGTCAGAAAAAAGCCATAACATAGTGTGCAAAACTTCTGGTCTTAAAGTGATTAAATCCCATCGCATTGTATTATCAAATGTATCGGTACGGGGATTTCTTTTAAGCGCATGCATAATATGAAGGAAGTCTATTGGATCTCTGTACAAAAATATAGGAATATGTAAAGATAAGAAATCTAAGTTGCCATGTCTGGTATAAAATTTGGTAGATAAAGCTTTTGTCTCTCTGATTAAGTCAGATCCACCAAGACTTTCTAACACAGTTGAAAATCGTCCAACAACCGGCGTTTTCTTTCCAATTCCGTTGAATACGTCGGCTGTAGTGTACTGGGAAACATCGTGTGTCACTTCAAAATATCCAAAGGCACCATAGCCTTTAGCATGCACAATTCGCTCTGGTATTCTTTCTCTGCCAAGGTGAGAAATGGTACGAAAATGATGTTTATTGTTGAAAATGTCAGTGTTTAAGGTAATTGTATCTCTTATATCTATAGGATCTCCCGATGTCTTTGTCAATACTCCGATTGGCCTCTGAAAATAAAAGAAAAACATCAAAGTCTAGCTTGTGATCCTATCCTATCCTAAATCTTGAGAGGTTTATAACAAAGAATATGTGAGTTGTGAATGTGTGTCTAAACTTACTGGATTTCGTCGCCGAAATTCGGGCAACTGCTGTGACACAGCGTCTTCTACCGTCTCATTGTAGTATTGATAACCCGTCACCAACTTCACAGATACACAGACACAAATATACACGACGAGCTGCATCATCCTTTTCTTTAAAGCTAAATGCAATTTGAATAATCGTTGCACCGTTTTATATAAGCAATAGTAGAGAAACCAATGTTATTACTGCTTATAATTACGTTTTAAATTTAATGATGCATCACTTAACACACCTGTGGTTATCAGCAACATCAACCATTTATTATATTCAATTTCACGAAATAGAAACTGCTGAAGACTAGGATGTTGCCATTGTAATGCCAATACGTAGTGGATATTATTATCCAGTAATTGTTTGCTTCTTACATCGAGTTAACACCTTCTAAAGTGTTTGTTTTCATTATAGTAGTATTAGGTGTAGGTCGGGGGGGGGGGGATATTAACTGTCTTCTTTTAATATTGTCATTTTAGTTAGAATTCCTTTCCCAGAGAAGATTTCCCTTTTTTAAACGTTCCGTCACACTAGGAATGTCTTCTGTGTCATGAATGCATTTACAAACATAACATTAACACTACTACTATATTAACATAACAGTACATTATAATACAAGGTGTGGTAAGTTTATCATTACGGTTGAGACTGAAATTGTAGCCCGAGAGTGTAATAAAATGCTCACGCGTTTCATACTATTGAAGGCAACATTATAAGCTTCTGTATCTGTACTACGATTTGTGAAAAATTACGTGCAGATTTTTTCATTAGACCTTCGAACCCTGAAAGTTGGCCGTCTTCGTGGTTAACTGACGAAGCCGCTTGATACTATAAATAATATTTTTACATAGATAGAACACAAATTACTGTAATTTTTTTTGACAAAAATTAATAATCCATAGTCGTCTAATATTATAAATGTGAAAGTAAGTTCCGTTTTCACGACAAAACGGCTGAACCGATTTTGATGAAATTTGCCATGAAGATAGGACAAGGGAAGGAAGTACTTCACATCGGAACAGCTGCTCAACTTATACCAAGCACAAGTTCGATTGTGCATGGAGTACTGTTCGCACCTTTGGGATGGATCAGCAAAATACCAACTGGAGGCGTTGGAAGTCATTGGTAGACGTGCCAAGAGGCTCATTAACAACGACTCCCTGGTTAAGGCTAAGCTCCAGAGCCTTGAACATCGCCGCACCGTTGCTAGCCTATCGGTCTTTTATCGGGTACATTTCGGAGAGTGTGCTTTGGAATTGCACAATTTAATTCCCCCATCCCCATTCCATCATCGGACGAGCAGAGTTACGGCGAAGCGTCACCGCTATATAGTTGAAGTTCCACGGTCTCGAACCAAGCGCTTTGATTCAACATTTATTGTGCGAACTGCCAGACAGTGGAATTCGATGATAAGTATAATTTGGGTATCTTCAAGGCACGAGTGAACCGGTTCATCCTAGGCAAGTGTGTTCCAATTTAATATTAGTAAATTGCGGTCAAACGCAAACCTATTTGATAATAAAAAAAAATTGGCAACTTTTCATTTGCGATTTTGGCTGCATCCATGATAACCGACGTTCACGCGGACGAAGTCGGGGGCAAAAGCTAGTTTGAAAATAAAATAGTTTTCAACACACTTGCTTGTAAACTGGCTCTTATTGCACCGGGTCGTAGTGGTGGTGTATTCAGCTGCATCCGGTAACACGAGGAAGCTGACCTACACATAGTTAAGAAAAAACTAAGCAGAGTCGCATACCTACATATCCATTTCGTAATTTTGTATCGTACCTACCTATTATTTATTGATTCATTTCTAAAGCTGGGTAGGTACCTATATACAGTTCAGATTGTAGCAAAATAATGTAATTTATTTTATACTAATAGTGAAATGATTATATTTGCATGACGACACGGTTGGCGCAGTGGCTGGGCGATCGACTGCTGCGCAGCGTGTTGCGGGTTCGATTCCCGCCCAGGGTAAATATTTGTGAGATGAGCACTTGTGTTTGCCTTGTGTCTGGGTGTTGTTTATCTATATATGTATGTATTTAAAAATGTATTTGTGTATGTATATCAGCTGTCTGATATCCATAGTACAGGGTCTCCCTAGTTTGGGGTCAGATGGCCGTGTGTGAAATGTCCCCACATATTATTATTATTATTTCCTGACTACGGCAAAGAAGGAAGAATTATCATTTCAACAGTCTATGTATGTTTTAACGTGTGTTCCACCGTAGAACCTAAACTACGCAACTGATTTTGATGAATGACCTTAACCTTGCCCATTTCTGTAATTGATTACTGTCTGAAATATTTTTTTGTTTCGTACTTTTTAGATCATATTAATTTTTCTGTAATCGGGTTTTTTTTCTCTTTTATGAGCGGTACAAATGCTGTTTCTGAAGGATATATCTAGATATTTTCAGTTTGTGGTACTTGATAGAGATAATAATAAAAAAATGTGGTAGTTTATTTTATTTTAAGAAAACGAAATTAAAAAATTCGGGACGAAAAATATTATTCATAATTATGATTTTTTAAATAACTTTATTAGAATTTAGGTTGCGCAATGCAGACTATGGTTATATTATAACTGTACACCTCTGACTAAGATAGCTTGTAAAAGGAGAAGGTTTAACACTCGATATTGTTTGCCCTATTGCTGATATTAATTCACTCTTAAACATTGTGCTCTGCGGTCATACCTCTCCTTAAGAGGGGTCATAGCTGTAGCCTTTGCTGTCTCTAACGCAATCCTTACACGTTTTCCTAAATCTATATCTACTAGAGTAAGTAGTCGAAGGGCTTTCTTTTCAATATCACTAGGTACCCCTTCTAATGAAGCAGCAAAGTTACTGGCTATTCTCTGTCGGTGCGCGTCGTTCTCTACAACCTCATTGTAAAACTCAGATAATGGTTGTAAATCCACTGCAGTTCTCTCCATAACGAACAGTCGTTCTGTTGGTCGTGACTCGTCCACGTAAGGTACTGGGCCGTTGAAAGAGTTCGGGTAATAGTTAGGCGCATCATCCATGTTATCCCTCACAGGCGGATACCCATCACGATTGTAATTCATATCATAAAGAGGAGCATTTATTCTTGAATTTGCATGATTTGAACCTAAACGATAGTTTTGAGTATCAGGATAGAAAATCCTTCGAGCTTTGAATACCGAATCAGGTGGACCCACTATCCCTGGAACTAGGTTATCAGGATTAAAAGCAGTCTGCTCAACATCCCTAAAAACATTATCAACTCGGCGATTGAAAACTATGCGCCCAGCTGTTACAGTTCGGTAAGTTCCTCTCTTCCACTGTCTTGTGATATCAAATGGATCATAATCAATTCTCGTTAAATCATCTTTTGTCAAAATATCCATTTCTAATCTCCAGGATGGATAATTGCCTGCTGCGATTGCATTATATAGATCTCTATTGTAGTAATCAGGATCTTCAGCTCCTATTGCTTGCGCTTGAGCATTTGTCAGATTAAACAAACCTATTTCAGTTCTAAAATTAAATTTGACGTAAAATTTATCACCATGTTTATTGTATATCTCGTATGTGTGAATAGGGAAATTGTGCATCTTTCTATATCCATCAGGTATTCCAAGATCAGATTGCAACCAAAGTACTATACGTAGAAAATCAGGTTTGAGAGTTAGGAAATCCCATCTCATTGTGTTGTCGAATATTCCAGTGCGAGGATTTCTTCTGAATGCTCGAATGAAAGAAAGGAATTCGATAGGGTCTTTATATAATACTGGAATATTTAAGCATATAAGGTCAAGGTTTCCTTGTCTCGTGTAAAATTTTACAGCTACTCCTTTCATTTCTCTGCGGAGGTCGGTTCCACCGAGGTTTTGTGTTGCTGTAGAGAATCGTCCAACTATTGGTGTTCTTTTCCCTATTCCATTGAACACATCTGCTTTGATAAATTGCGATACATCGTGTGTTACCTCATAATATCCAAAAGCACCGATTCCTTTAGCATGTACCACGCGCTCGGGTATTCGTTCTCTGTCAAGCTGAGATCCCAGAAGAAAGTGATGTTTGTTATTGAAAACGTCCGTGTTCATCGTTATTGTATCTCTAATGTCGATTGGGTCACCGGTAAGTTTCGTCCACACGCCTATTGGCCTCTGAAAAAGAAAATATAATATTTTTAGTACTCTATATCGTGCTACAATGCATTTTGCCACATCACAATTTACGACAAGGAAAATGTTAGTAAGCCAATAAAAGAAAAAAAAGTCAAATAAATTATAAATGAAAATAATAATTTGAAAATACTACGTACAGGATTTCGACACCTAAAATCAGCTAGCTGTTGCGACACAGCATCAGCTGTTCTATTAAAACATTGATAACCCGACACATATTCCGTAAACATGCAGATACACCCACAGGCAATTAGCAGTCTCATCGTCACCGGCAGAGAGTAAACAGTGGTTTGATTGCAACTGATTTATATAACATAGCAAAATACTTATAGTTCATTAGAATAATGCCAGGAAATGCAACATGTTTTGGTGTTAATTGACTAAAAACTGTTCATTTCAATTTATAATAACTGAAGGTTTGGTTTTAAGTGTAGAATTACATTTTGGAGAGGTATTTCATAATGTAACGGATATCATTGATATACTGGAACTTATCGACTATTATTATGTACTTGAATTAAATTCTTAGTATAATTATGTTACCCTCACATTGCAATATTACGGATATCATCATAATCATTAGCCTATAACAGGGGTCAGCAACCTGCGGATTGCGAGCCGCATGCGGCTCTTTCGATGCGACGTTGCGGCTCTTCAGTTCCATTAGCAAAAATCGTGCAGTCGCTCATATGAAACTAATTTCAATTACTGCACCTGCTAGTTCTCTTCACATTGTCTGCTACGAATCATACTGTTTGAAATCACATTCGGATTTCATTTCGTTGCGCATAGCCTTCGCTTTCATAAATCAGATATAATATACATGTCATTGTATGATAGTAACCACCGTTAGTTTATGATATTAAATTAAATATTATAATATTGAATTTATTTAGTGGCTCTTTAAAAACTGGGAAAGAATCATGCCCACTTTCCATACATGGATTGACCTGTCACTTGATTCTTTTTACAGGTCGCGTCTACTCACAACTAGTGTTGTATAAAAACAATTATTGTTTATAATAACACAATATCTTATCATCTTTTTATTTAGAGGCCAGGGAAAAATGCTATTATGCAAGTTTTTGAGGTTAAACAGCTGTCAGATGACTGCTCTTAAAACCTCAGAACTATACGATACCAATTAAAATCAAATTATTTCTTAATCCCTGAGAGAGTTACAAGTTACAATCACTCAAAAATAAATCCTTCTTCAATGTAATAGCATCATCAATCGTAATATCCCGCCGATGCTATGTCATTTCACGTGTGATGTTATGCCATCTGTTTTCTACACTACACTTTGTGCAAATAAAGCAATTTACGTATAGTTCATTGAAGTATCGGTCAAAATCTGTCGTCAAAGTGAACCAGATTACAACAATCGGCGTGACAGACATTGCTTTTAGCCAACGAACTATAAGTCAGACAGACAAGGGAAAGAGTTAATAATTATACCAGCCTATTACTGTCACACTGCTGGGCAGACCTCTTCTCATAAGAGAAGACATGAGCATTAATCACAACGTTTGGTCAAGACGGTATACATTGGTACACATCGGTACTTGCCCGGATTGAACTCAGCCTCGTGCATGAGAGGTGAGGTGTTAATCTCTGGGCCATCACGACATAAACATAAATAGATAACGAAAAGAGCTGCCTACCTACATGTTTTTGGGGAAGACAATGAAATTAAATTAAAAATAGGATTAGATTTATTATTATTTATTCAATCTCGCACAATCACGTCAACTAAAAATACCGCTAGAGCCACAGTGCGACGGCCTACAGTGCATTTGCAGCAATACTCCATAATGCCTTCTCGTACATTAATACCATTTGCTATCAAAATGTGCACATAGTACTGACATCTTGAGATATTGTCTTGATGTTATTTTCGAATTTTCTAAGTGAATTTTCCCCACTGCCTAACCTAGGTATACAATTAGTGTCATTGTTTATAAAATGCACAAAACTTTTGGTCGGGTTTGAGATTGTTGAGAATGAAGCTTTGGAACTGAAACTGATTCTACAGATGATTCCTTTTCATGCCTCTAATCTGTGCTTGCAGGAAGTGGGGGAGGTTGTATTTCTGGAACATGGACTGGATCAACAGACTATTCCACTTTTTGTTATTGTTTCACCATAGAGAGTCTCATCACTGTCTAAGTCTCATCTCTTATCCTGTTGCTGTTGAAAGAGTTTCTTTTAAATGGCAACCAACAGGCATTGCATAGACAGTGAAATTGTGATATCTGTCAACAAAAAAACAACATATTTATAATAAATGCAGTGACATACCTAGTAAAGTAATGGATTAGAACGTGATATTTAAAGAAAAAAGTGCATGAAATGATTTTGATTATTTAAATACAAACCTGACGAGGTGCTAAATTAGTTTGAATAAGTTAATCATCCATAGCATGAGGCTCGATGAGTTTGCTCGGAGAATGTGGTGTGCTCTTTGACGATTGAGCAATGATCGTCCACAAACGGGGCATACTTGAACATGACTACCGTGAGATGAACCGGCAGATGGATCACACCCATTGTTTCCATGAATCTGAGTATTAATAGTCTGCATGGATATGTCAAAACATGCTTTACAAATGTAACCTTCTGCCTTTATCTGCAAAACAAATCAATTATGAGATTTTGATTTCTACAATAGAAATAAGTATATTTTTACATGTTTTGTCTTAAGCAACAGCTGTCTAAAAGAACACTTTAGCTAAACATGGGGAAAATCTACATGTACAACATCACATTCGGTCAGTGGGTCATCTTAGAGGCATCCCCTATTTCTAGTAGTACTAGGTTTACTTGTTCTATTTTTCATGTAATTTAAAAAAAAATATTTTACCGCTTCTGTATATAAATCCATTTTTATAAAACAATCATGTTGGATTACTAAATCGTTAGGTTACTTGATTGTTATTATACTTACTATTACTGGAGATATCCAAGTGCTAATTAGCGAGATGACTCTCCTATCAAGCTGAAGGGCCCGATAATGCCAAAGCGTATTATATTAACACACATATATATATATATGTTGCAGTTTATACCGTAGTACTATTGAGTATTCTGTGGTTTATACAAAACAATCTCGTAGACGACTCTATAGCGCTTTCCAAGAAGAGCGATAACGTCTTAGATCCCAATTAAAACGCACTAATCGGTATCCGTATGACACTGGCCAAAGTACCTAATCATCGGCAGTAGGTATCGTGAGTCCGTGGGAAATGCAAAAGTTTTAAGGGTATCAGAAAATTCAAACTAGCACAGCACAGTACAATAATTATTTATTAAGAACGAACAACGAACAACTGCAAAAACGCAAAACATCAAACAAATGACATGACAGCCGGTCACTCCAAAGAAGTTCATTTTACGCGTAACCTTTCAAATGTACACTTTCTTTTCTTCCCACATCTCATTATAAAACAATAAAGAAATCATAGGTACTGATAAATTAATTAGTAGAGTATAATAAATATATCTATCTGTTATTTTGAACATTCTTTAACCACATGACGAACGAACCAGTTTTTCGTATTCTGTGAAATGGAACGTCGGTAAAACACGTTCCGTTTGCAAGTCTATAAAACTAAACGGAACGTGTTTTACATACGTTCCGTTTCCAAAAATCTACTGAGAATGATAAACATAATAATATTGTTTTTTCCTGGATTTATTTGAAAATTCAACTAAGCAATACGAAATAAGCAAAAACAAAGCAGATAATTTACATCACTAGACGTGTTAGAAAATTTTCAGGTCAAAGCTGGACATGATTCTTTTGTTAATTGCAACTATTGGCTGTTACATTTCAAAAGGTTGCCGATCCCTGGCCATATTCATCAAGACATAAGCCTAATTTTACTCAGACCTAAATTCATTATTGTCAGTAATAGTCAAGTACAACGTAACTAAGTACATTACTTGTAAAGCTTAATGTAATCAAAATAAACGAGGATCTAATTCAAGCAAAAACAGCGACTGACATGGATTGTTTCAATCAGCTTAATTTTCAATCTCGTTCATTCTTGGTTAGGCATGTTTAGACAACAATGAATAGGCTTGTTTGTGATTAACAACTTTGTTACCTAAACTTTGTAATGCAAATAAATGAGCTTTTTGGATTGTCTTTTAGCATAATTGCATCACAAGTTATTATGTATTGGAAAAGTGAGGATGCAAATTATAAATAAACAAGATCCTTTAACACTTTTGGTGTAGATGAGAAAATTCGTGTGTATATTTAAATTGTAGATAATAATAATAATATAATAATATGTGGGGACATTTCACACACGGCCATCTGACCCCAAACTAGGGAGACCCTGTACTATGGGTGTCAGACAGCTGATATACATACACAAATATATTTTAAATACATACATATATAGATAAACAACACCCAGACACATGGCAAACACAAGTGCTCACCACACAAATATTTACCCTGGGCGGGAATCGAACCCGCAAAACGCTGCGCAGCAGTCGATCGCTCAGCCACTGCGCCAACCGTGTCGTTAAAAATATTGATAATGATCCTAATACACTAACACATTTAACGGCTGCACTAATGTTACAGTGCAATCAGTGATTCAAAGTAAAATACGGCACAAGTCAAAGGTTGTCATCTTTAAATAATCGGTTACATTACTATTTAGGTCTAAATAAGCTACATCCGCTTCTTTAACTATCAGTTTTGATAAATAAGACAGTCGAGTTTCTATCAAATATTTACTTGTAATTAAGCGAAAACTACAAAAAGATCATTGTTTTGTGATGAGCGGTAATCTACCGATTTACTTTACTCTAATCAGTTTTTTCCGTCTTGTGTACATACAGAATACTTACCGCCAATTTATACTGAGCGAACGTATCCGTTGCACGCTATGTTGATTACAATTCAAAGTTACATGAAATAAGGGTAAATAAAACGTATGATAATTTGGTATTTCACACTGATATAATAGCCAAACTCAAATGAAAACTGGAAACTATACTTTTCATTCGGTAATGAAAAGTATAGTTTCCAGTTTTCATTTGAGATTAGATATTAGGTATATCAAAAATAATATTCATATAATGTGAAAAGGTAAAAAGAAAATGTTAAGTAATCTGCCAAACAAAGTTAAAAAAAAAACTATTTGTATGGTTTTTACAAATAATATCTGTACGGGCATAACCTTTCTAATCCATACTAATATTATAAATGCGAAAGTAACTCTGTCTGTTACGCTTTCACGATGAAATGGCTGAATCGTTTGTGATGAAATTAGGCATGAAAATAACTTGAACCCCGGGGAAGGAAACTGGCTACTTTTTAATCCGCGACTTTGTCTGCATCCGCGATAACCGACATTCACACGGACGAAGTCGCGGGCAAAAGCTAGTCTGTTATAATCACTTTCAAATGCTTGCGTGTCATCTAACATAACTATAATTGTCGAGTTTCCAATATGTAATATCGACGTTTTCTCAGCGTTGCGCTATTATCCTCAATTTATCTTCAAGTTGCCACTTTTTTTCAGATTTTTAATGTCTATGTTTCGAACAGCTCTCTCAAAAGCTTTGATGTTTGACCGCTGCTCATTCATTATATCTTTTATTTTTTTATTTTTTATTTATTCATTCATGAACACATACATTTGTTATAACAGGTAAAACCCAAGCTAACAAAAGTAGTCACAAATTGCTAATTGTCCAGTCCAAGTAACTGGTCTGGGTAGAGCACAACTTACACAGTGGACAACATACTAAGTGTCACCCTCTGGAATTCCGCCAAAGAGCAAGAAAATATTTCCAAACGCAGAGAGACACTATTAAGTAATTCTACTGCCCAAATCACTGGTGCAAACTTTAATAAGTTTGTACGGGTTGCCGGAACTTTAAAAAGCCCCTCCCTCGGTCCTAGCCGTAGCCTCCTGTTTGGAACAAGCAATCCCAACGACTCCAATATTTCTGGATTATTCAGGATACCACGAAAAACCATAAAAACATATTTCACCAGAGCGATATTGCGCCTTCGCCTTCGCCGTTTCTGTCATTAACTTTGGTAGCACAACATATTGACGTTTTAAGATAACATTTTTGTTTTTGTCTATTTATACCTATACATTTTCGTTGAAATAAATTCCATCGAAAAATACAACAAACAAACAATATTCGTTAAAAAATAATTCTACTTTTTGATAAGTTTGTTAAACAAAAAATGTGATTAAAAATTCATTGAATTGTTTTTCTGTGAAATATTTTTCATTGAAGTAAATAGTCTGTGAAACAATAATAGTCGAAATAAAAATACGAGAACTAAATATTATGTTTAACATTTTCTATGAAATTTCTGTCTGCGAAACAAGGGGACACCGGTTAAAATAATCCATTTCAGTCAAAACTAATTTTGACTGAAATGGAATATTTTAACCTTATGTAGTGACTCAGATATCAGACCTAGAGGAATGACGGCATAATAAAACAAGTTTAGGTTTTCATATACTATCATAATATATGCATAATTTTCTTTGGCCGGCTACTTTACTTTTTGGTCCATTTTGTCAGATGTCCTTTGTTCTGCATCTTTTCCAGCATCTGAGAATACTTCACTTCAGAAGGATTCCAGATGATAACACTAGTTTCCAAGTTGCTTTGCACCAACGCATTATAAAGTGATTTCACTGCTGCCATATTAGTGAAGTCACGGGTTTCACGCATGACAAAATCAAGATTCTTAAACGCTTTCTTGCACACCTGAACTACCTATATGAGTACGAAACGAAAGATCACTAGTAAATGTAACCCCGAGATCTCGCACTGACTCCACCCGCGGTGTAATGTGACCGCCCATGCAATAATCATGGCGTCGGGGTACCACGGCCCGCGTGAAGGACATTACGTTACACTTCGTCACATTGAAGAGTAGTTTATTTTCTTCCCTCCACGCTACCACCCCATCGATGTCTCGCTGGAGCATTCCGCAGTGTGACTCGTCTGCGATCCGCAAGAATAGCTTGAGATAACAGACAGTTAGTATCTTTAATGACTTCTGGAAGATCATTAACCATAATAATAAACCCTAACGGTCCTAAATTTGTCCCCTGACTTACCCCGTAAGGGTGAAATACGTGTCCGAGGTGTAACCTGCATATTCTACCATTTGCATGCGGTTGCCCAAGTAGCTAGCAAAGAACTCTAGAAGGGCTGGGGTAAAACCGACCCTCGCAAATTTACTTAAATATAAAATATCATTAGCACGCTGGTCTGCGACGCTCATCTGACACGTATTTAGCATCATCTGCGATCTCATTGCCTTTGAGTTGCTTTGAAGGTTTCTCTTGAGTACCTGTCGGCCTACTTTCTCCCTGTTTTTGACCTTGGCCAAACGAATAAAATTTCTCGTTTTCGATTTCAGCAAATAATCTTTGTTTCGACATGTTTATCATACACTTCGCATAGTTGTTATTTTGTTCCAGGCGCTCGTAAAGACGATTCTCGTAGTAAGCTCCAGATTTCTCACCCTCAAACAAGGCTAATTGGATGTTGTTTCTTTTAAACTCACTTCATAAATGATATCATGATACTAAAGAGTATTTTCACGTGCAGGACTATCTTTCTAAAAATCTTCTTTTATTATGCTTTTAATAGCATCCACCTTTGCAGATTGATTGAGAGTTAAGTAAAGCATAAAAGAAGACATTCCTGTTGTTACTGGTGTTAAATGCATACAATAGCATCCAAAATTGCAGATAAGCCTTTAAAATGGAACGCGCTCAGCCGTTCCGCAGCCTTCACCTGATGTTTAGTGATGATGTTTGCCGCAATCTATGCACTTAACACTCAATTTTTTTACTGTTTTAATGTTCAACGGAAAGTCAATGTTCAAATGTTTCATGACAAGCAAGTGAAAACGTACCACGGCACTGATTCTACTTTTAAGTGCTTAAAGGACCTAAATGTACAGGCATAAGCCTATATTCAGTCGATTGATTTCATTTGAATAAAATAAATGTCCACGATAATGTTTATTTAATAAAAAATAACTAAAATAATATAAAAAGTTAGAATAAAAATGTCAAATGTTGCGCGACCTCTATATAAAACCGAAGACTGACGTACATGCGTACGTGACGGTGTAACATCTTCGTAATTAACAAAATTTGCAGTATTTCTAACTAGGCCAAAGTACAATGTGCGGTTGCTGACCGTAAACTATCATCATCTTCATCTATAACTAGCTCTTTTCCTTAGCCTTTTCCCAACTATGATGGTATCGGCTTATATTCTAAACGGAGACAGCTAGAAACCAGTGTTTCACAAGGATCGGCTGCCTGTCAGATCACCACAACCCAGTTATCGGTTAAAACAATACCTCTTGGTTGTCGGACTTTTTGGTTTCTGACTACCGATATCAATGAATATGTACACTTTGGATAAAGGATTCTTATATGGTCTTTCAGCAGTTGGCGCATCTCCAAATGGTAGACTCTGAGGAGTAACTTCAGCTGCTTGTTTGACTTGTGCTTGTGCGAGTGTCACTTAATAACCTGCGCTTCTTCTTTTTCTTTTTAAATTCATGGTTTTTCTTTTGTTAGATACTTGGGTCCAGTGGGTAGCCACATTTGTTGAAGCATTAGTGGTGTTTGTAATGTCCTCTAAGATGCAGAAGATAGGACACTTTGGGCACTGCAGTAAGTGGGCTACTCTGTATTTTCTACAAAAATCACAATTGATGATCCTTTATCCGGATCCGTACCTTGTATCACAGTCACGCAATTGTTGAGACACTTAACTCAGTTCTAATATTAAACCTTAAAACATAATGTCTCTCCCCGATCTCAAATTATAAATAGAGAAACCAACCATCTTCCTGTACCCATCAGGAATACCATAATCAGCTTTTGTTCTAAATCCTAACAGGCTGTGAAACCGAACAGGTTTTACTGTGAATTTCTCTTGAGTACATATATTGGTTCAGGAAGAACATGTAATCTCTGTACAGATACACAGGCATTTGCAAGCACAAAAGATAGATGCAGATAAGAAGAATTCTGTTTTAAGATTAGCGTCCCCTAGACTATGAACGTAGAGAACTTGGCAACAGGCACTCTTTTGCCAACTCCGTACACATCAGCATACACAATATTTGTATTTTTAGGTACGGCATTTATGACTTTAAAGTAACCACCACTACGGTACCTTGACGTCAACAACCTATGCCAAGTATGCCTGATCGTCAAATTTATAGGAATTTATCGTTTTAATGTGTATTTCATATTTCTGTTGGATCTTCTTTATTTTTGGTCATAAGCCGACTTATCGCTAACTGCAAAGATGAAATGAAATAAAAACACAGAAAGTAATTAAATGATTTAAAAGTACGTTAGTGCTAATGCAATGCCTGTAGATACTTAATTTCTTAACTGAAAAATTAACAAAACTACGATACCTACATAATTTCTATATCACTTCTTATTACCAAATCTGTGTTTATATTTGCAGCATTATATTTTTCTTACTTTATTCGTCTTTTGGTTTTTGTTTGTTAAAGAATTTATTGTTAATACTCAGTGGATGTTTCCGTTTTAAGTCCAGTAGCAGTTTTTCCACGAATTGGAGTAGATACTACACAACACTGACACGCAACGATCACCTTCATATTGCAAATCGACTGCGTGTTATTCTTGATTAGATTTCAATTAAAGATCAATTAGAAATAGGAATATCAGAATAAGTAGAACTATGTAACTAAAAGGGTTTTTAGTTTCATGGTTCTAAATTCCATGATTGATCACTCCTTTGTACCTGTTAGTTCTGTTCATTAAATATTTGCCTTGCGCATCTTCTATTGTTTTTGGCTAATGTTTTCTTCTTTCATATTTACAATTTTTGTCTGTGTATTTGGTTAAATATATAAGTTAGTTAATCAATATGATCATAGTATCTTTGTCCCTCTTCTTCTTTGTCTATTTTGTCTTTGATTTGTGTATTGTATTTTTTAAAGCTCATCGTAGATGCCACTAACACACAGGCAAGGGTAAAAAGATGACAATAGGGGATCACAAACATATTATATCGAGTTTCTTCTCATTCAGAGAAGGAACGATGATCTCTGTGGAAGAAGTGGTCTATGCTTCGTATTGGTTTATTTAGAAACCAAGATAATTACAGGTAATCTACCGAAGTTGGAATCAGAACGTTCTTTCTCTTCTATCACAATTTATTCGACCAATCTTCATTTTAATTCGAACAAGTATCTTCCAAAAATCACAACATCAAATAATAGGCCACCCTAGATCGCGGGTCCAGTTACTTACAGAATAAATTACGAAGCAATCATCAACGATTTGTTGATGATTTCATGTCTTAAAGCAATCTTACATAATTTTATCAATTAATATTTTCCTAAGTTTCCACGTACACAACCAAACCGACTATTGCCCAAGATGAAGCATTAATTGGCTTTGTAATTATGTTATTATAATAATAAACTTCTTGAAACACAAAACAATTCAGGGTAATCTAAATCTACACGCAAAATAACAATTATTATTAATTTTCATCTTGATTTAGTGGTGCAATTCTCTAAGTAACAGAGCCTAAAGCTCGACGCTGCTGCAGCGGCGAGTTACATTTTCGTATTCATTAACCATTGCTTACGTAGCCCTAGTGCCACGTGCGTCACTTTTGGTGGAACTGCTCAAAGTTGAATAATTTGATACTTTTGACAATTCATATTTTGAAAAACAATATTCTCAAGCAAAATAAGCCGTTACGCTCGACTTCGATTTCACGGCTGACACGATGTAAAGTCCGTCGTCGAGCACAGCCACGAATGGTAACGTTAGAGAATAGCTGGTCTTTGACTAAGTACTGTTGTGATTAGCCTTCTATATTTGTAGAACATAAGTGAAAATACATGAATTGCCTCTGATTAATTTTAACTGAGTAATTTTAGATAATTTTTTTAATTATTTTCTTCTCATGCACTAAGTACCTACTCTTACTGAATACGGTAATTTTAATGTTTCTACTCTTTTTGTATTGGTCTTTCTATAACGGTCTACGTGATGAAAAGTGATGTTGACTTATCAAACTGTAATGAAAATAAGGAAAGGGAAATGAAACGACTATAAAATTGATTAGAATACTTTATGCTCCATCTTTCCACATTTAATCACTGATCAAAACATCTAAGTACAACTCTCAATCAAAGCTACCAAAACCGATGTAAATTAATTTATATGGTTTCTATAAATATGTTTCATACTCTGATTACTGATTAGTGTTATACTCAATTTTTTATTTCCATTTCATTTTATTTGTGATCATCATCTATACGTTTTGCATAGCTTGGGGCTGCTTCTGCACTCGGGACGTTCCTAATAGGTAAGTTCGGTGGTGGAGAGGCCTGAGCCGCTGCTTGCTGGGCTCTCCTCTGTGCCAAAGCTACTTCTAACCCTAAACTTGCCCGTTTACCTAAATCGGGATCAATAAGGTACAACATCTTTATTACCCGTTGCACTACTGGCGGTGTGACTGGCTCAAGAGACAGAACTAGAGTATCAATAAACCTCTGTCTATGCGCCTCATTTTCAAGAACGTTATTGTAGAAATATCGCAAGGGCTCCAAGTCAACAGCATTACTTTCCAATACTTGTAACCTTTCCCTCGGTCTCTTCTCGTCTACATAAGGTATTGGGCCGTTGAATGAATTAGAATAATAACTTGGTGCACTTCCCATGTTAAGTCGAGTAGGAGGCGTCCCATCGCGTACGTATGTCTTTGAGTACAAGGGCATATTAACTAGAATATTGTTGTGATTTCTTCCCAAACGATAGTTTTGGGTATCCCTGTAAAACATTCTTCTACCTCTGAACAGGAAGTCTACTGGTCCAGGGATACCGGGCACTAAATGGGCAGGATTAAACGCTCCTTGTTCTATATCTCTGAATTGATTTTCAACATTTTTGTTTAAAACCAAACGCCCAATCTGCTCGGTCCTAAATGTACCATTCTTCCACATTCTGGTAACATCGAATGGATCGAAATCAACTTTTTGTATGTCATGTGGTGTCATTATGTCCATCTCTAATCTCCACGCAGGATAGTTTCTCAGTTCAATAGCGTTGTACAAATCTCGATTAAAATAATCTGGATCCGTACCTTGTAGAACAACAGCTTCAGCGTTAAATATTGGACTAAAACCTTGCTCAGTTCTGAAGTTAAACCTTACATAATGTCTCTCTCCATTTTTATTAGAAATTTCATAAGTATGTATGGGGAAGGCATCCATTCTTCTATAGCCATGTGGGCGTCCGTAATCAGATAAT
The DNA here is from genome assembly GCA_947361185.1 of Charanyca ferruginea. Taxonomy (NCBI): domain Eukaryota; kingdom Metazoa; phylum Arthropoda; class Insecta; order Lepidoptera; family Noctuidae; genus Charanyca; species Charanyca ferruginea. Next base: position 6,361,285 of record OX376068.1, on the reverse strand, counting down.
GTCCAAAAGAAGGTGTGCAAGACTACCGGTTTTTGCGTCACTATATCCCAACGTGCCGTAGCATCTATCAATATATTGGTCTGTGGGTTTCGTTTGAAAGCATGTACTATAGACAAAAATAATATAGGATCTCTGTATAGATATACGGGTGTCTGTAAGCCCAAAAGATCTAAATTACCTTCCTTAGTGTAAAATTTAACTGCCATGCCTCTTAATTCTTTATTGAGGTCTGTACCTCCTGCACTTTGGGCTGCGCTTGAGAATCTGACAACTAATGGTGTTTTCTTGCCAACTCCGTTGAAGACATCGGCATAAGTATACTTGGAGACGTCATTTGTGACCTCAAAGTAACCAAAGGCACCCGTACCCTTGGCGTGGACCACTCTCTCGGGGATTCTCTCTGCATCAAACGTCAGCATTGTATCGAGAAGCAACTGATTGTTAAATTGATCGGAGTTTATCGATAAGGTTTCCCGTATTTCAGTTGGGTCTCCATTAGTTTTAGTCCATAATCCTATTGGTAACTGAAAAAAAACAAAATAAGATTTTTTAAGTCAAAATCTTTGTTTTAATTAGAACATTAACCTAGTACTTTTGAACATCATTTACTAGAAAAATAATTGAATGCAGCTGTCCTTTCCAGAAGGTAGTTTTGTTTAGAGAAGAATAAGCAAGATGCATTTATCCTAAATCTTCACTATCAGTACATATAATAAATTTTGTCAGTTACTAGTTTGTATTCGTTCGAGCTAATCTCAAAAACTATTGTATGCATTTTCATGTCGTTTCCACCAATAGAGAGCTGAATTATCTAGGAAGGTTATAGGGTTTAATTAATTAGTGCTTCCCATGCAAACCGGGGTGATATACTAGTTTTATATAATTACACACGAAAAAGACGTAACCCGAATTAAACCATCATACTATAATATGTACATCAAATCAAGAAATGATAGGTATATTATATTCATATATTTACAAATTTTGAAACCGTAGATCTAACTATTCAACATAATTATAATGAAATAATGTGTGAGCCATGGTAACCTACAAGAATATAGAATTAATGTGGTTTTAAAATATGTTTTAATTGTATATTCAAGAGTATAATTAAGAAATTCAGACCCTGTTTGGTCAGCGGACATCGAGAAAGTAGCCAACCGCATTGTTTTCGACTTGATTTAAAAAATAAATAAATAGGCTTTACGTTATACCATAAAACATATCTTACGCTACTCATCAATAAGGTAGCTTTCTTTCAGTGAAATATTTTTTGTAACCGGATCAGTTTCAAAGATTACCCCTTAAAAACAAACTAGATTCCTCTTTATAACGTTAGTTTAGATAATAATCCAACTACAGAACTAACTGGTTCCATTAAATCATTGCTACTTACCGGATTATCCCGTTTAAAGTCCAAAAGCTGTCTCTCTGCGGGTTGATAAGTTACATTGTCATATATTACACTTTCCACATGTATTACAACAGAAAATAAACACGCAACGATCGCCCTCATGTTGGAAATCGACTGCGTGTCGATGGTTTTTCAGCGAAACTCGTTTATATAGCCTTTGATGAACTGTTTGTGAACAATTATATCTGTTCGCCTTCGTTATGATGTATTATGATATTTGTAAATTACAATTCTGTAGATAATAAGCTCCTTCCTTACATAAGTGTTGCATGGTCTACTTAATTTAGGGTTCTGTTCATGTTGGTCTTGTGGTTCAGGTAGGTCCGTGGTCCTCGTCGGAGACACTATTACTGAATATGGAGTTTTGCTGGTTTTTTTTAACAGCATCGAAAGTAATGTCACTGTAACAGCCTTGAGCTTGTAAATTGGAGGTATGACACCACGATGCCTTGGAAAGCACTTAAAGCTATTGGGTCTTGCGCGAGATCTGTCGGATTCCCGCCCTATCGGAATTTGAGAGTGAGGGAAGATGAACTATACCTAAATCGGCATACACTTGGGCACTATAATTTATACAGCGTACTTGGCTATTCCCCATTGCAGTTGGCCACCATGACCGAAATTCAGTTGGGAGAATATTTTATTACCTACATGTTGGTGGTTTTTGACATGTCTTTCGTTTCTACAGATTTGTACTTACAACTTCCGCCAATCCCGCCGACAAACTGCTACGCAGTTTGGTGGGTTTACAGTTTATGTAACATGTTTGGTTTTGAACAAACATTTTATTTATTATTTATTTACTTGAGTTACGTTGAGTTTACGTTTGTCTCTATTCAATCCTAACCAATTAAAAGTTTAGTAGTTTTTAATAACAATGAATGTTCTAATATCCCTCCGTCTGTCCAGCCATTTTTTTCAAAATGGCGGATTGAAACTGTTGCATTCGGTTATTAAAACATATGTGGGTTTTTAAGTACAAAGCCGAAGGCGAGGTTTATAATAGTATCCACGAGTATTTTATTATATCCGTATGCAACAGTTCTGTTATGTAAAATCATAATTATAATACTTTGTCCAAACCACTTACTTGTACTGAATCTCTTTACCCATTACGCCCATCGGTATATATATCTAAGTATACCTCTAAGGGTATATCAATGACTATGCGCTTGCTGTCAGGTTCATTGAAGCCTGCAAAGACAAGTGTGGTCCCAAAGGCAATGAAATCTATCCCTACATCATCCAGGAAATTAAGCCCACATTATTAGAACTTGGCATTGAAACACCAGAGGAGCTGGGCTATGACAAACCAGAACTAGCTTTAGAGAATGTTTATGACATGTAAGGTCACCATTAAATATCAAATTAAGCTGTAGAAAATTTGTATAATAGTTTTGTTGTCGAGTTTTTATTTTACTTTTAATTGTGGGAAACTGCGTCCTCAATTAGCAATATTCTTGGTCCATCACTCAAAAATCGACATGCTTATCTAATGTGTAAACATTAGAAGAATACTATATATCTCAACGGCTCATCAGCCATCAGCTGTTGCGATGACGCGTCGCCATTATCGCGCATGCGCACTGGCAAAATCAGCGCCTGACGCCACAGATAATGTAGAAGGCGAATCTAATTTTCACATTATGACCAATTTTTAACCTTACCAAAGTGCAAGAATTGTTTGTAAACTTTATTATCATATGCTTAAATTGTCATTATTCGGCTAAATCACCAAAGAAGGCAACTAAAACCTTTGTACTCTTGAGTCGAGTGGTAGGTACTAACAAAAAAAAAGGTTATTTTACAACAAACTTGCTCGTAAAGTTTTATAATTATAATTGTAATTTTATTATACCAGTAACTTATGAGGTGAAAACGGCCCCTTACAAGATAATATTTTGTCTGACTATCTGATTGGTCTAATCTATATGTTTATGATTTTTTTTACAATGTTAGATCTTGATAACTAGTCCACAAAGCACAAAGGTAGTCAAAGGCCACATATAAGTCAAAGATAATTTTTTGTTGTTGTTTTTATACAATAAAAAAAAAAAGTTTAAAAACTAAAACCCGACTACAACAAAAAGTGATCTAAAAAGTACGAAACAAGAAAATATTTCACACAGACATCAAGACATAGGTACAAAATGGTTAAGGTAAGCCGTGGTTGCATGCCTGTATCCCATAAGAGTGCGATGAACATGAATTATAATGGCATGCAACCACGGCTTACCTTGACCATTTTGTACCTATGTCTTGATGTCTGTGTGAAATATTTTCTTGTTTCGTACTTTTTAGATCACTTTTTGTTGTAGTCGGGTTTTAGTTTTTAAACTTATTTTTTTTATTTAAACCGTTTTGGAGTCACAGCTAAGTATTATACAAGCTTACATTTTGATCGTTTTAATCCCTTGGACGGGTGGTTTAACTAACAAAATAGTATTCAGCGAAAGCTTGCACTGCATTGTATCTCTTAAAATAAAAAAAATAGCAAGTGATAACGTAATATTCGCAAAATGCATGAAACCGATAGTAGTTCTGCGAGTTAGTTACCTACGCGTACGCCGCGTCGACGTCGGTGCCTACCTAACTACCTACACTCCGCCCGATCGACTTTAGGTTATTGACTCGCTCAGCTGATCATGTTCACGTAAACTTTAAGGATTCCAAATTTTCCTTTATACTTTTACGAGCTTAGGACCGTCATAATTGCTTTGTGCCTAGGTTTCGAGACATACCTAATAAAATTAAAAAAGTATGCTAAAGCGGTACATGTAAAATAAGTATTTACAGGCCTGCTAGTTATGGCGTATTTAACAATGTGGAATCATTTACAATGATTTTAAAAAGGAAAGAGTTCTAATTACACGATTTAAAAAAGTTCTGTTACATACCTAAATCACCTTTGATTTATTTAACTTTCAAGGACACTTCGCAATACATAATAATTGTTCATAAAAATGTGTAGGTAATCAAAATTAATTACAACGATTAAAAAAAGAGTTCTGTTACAAACTAATAATTCATAAATTCTGAATCATCACTAAAGGGTTACACTTCACGATAACGTAATAATATTGTTCGCTGTACAGACGACGAGCCGCTTGCGCATCAAACCCCGCGATCGCGTAGAGTTACACCATAGCAACTCCAGGTTGGAGTACGCGTAATTATTACGAGACGCCATTACGTTCGCGCAACAAGGATATTTTTTAACAACGGCACACCGATGACGTCTTAGAGAACCTGAATTGTTTACATGACGTGGTCCTGCGCTGCCCTTAGCGCGCGGGGTGCGCGGGGCGCGCGCTTTTTGCATTGCCAATCAAATGGGATTTGGGGGCGGGGTTTGGTCTAGGATTGGCTTATTTTTGTGAGTCCACGTTGACTGCACTTACGCGACATTGTTGTTAGTATCGAATGGTGCCTACTAATGGCCCGCATTATTTTTACACGCATGCGAGAATTAATTCGAGTTTACAAAAAAAAAGTATATTATTTTTTAATTTTATCTTTACAAATCAATAGTGTTTCATGCACCGGATCGACCCTCCACGGGATTAAAACGATCAAAAAGTAACCGTGTATATTTAAAAGGTACTAGTGAACCCCTTTCTAATGATATTATTAAACACGGTATGCGTATCTTCATTTATTTGGTAATCTTTCCTTTTTTTAAAATAATTTGTGACAAGTCACAACTAAATATTATATATTTGAATAGTACTAGTGAACCCCTTTCCAATGATATCAAACACGGTATGCTTGTCTTATTTTTTTTTTAATCTTGGTTTTTTTGTCCGCCAGAGGGCGCTACATTGGATTCGGTGACACGTCATATAGCCTATAACCAGCGGACAATCAAGACGCTTCTAACGATACCTCATGTGTTCAGTTCCGATAAGTGGTTTAGGAGCTATGAGCGAACAGATGAACGTACATACATACATACATACGTACATACATACATACATACATACATACGTACATACATAGCCTGTCAAAATCATAACCCTCCTTTGGCTTTGCCGTAATCGGGTAAAAATTGATTAATCAGACGAACTTACCTTAAGTGAAGTCCGATTACAATTTTATGAATGGTGATCTGAAATATAATTGATAACAGAGTAGTCTCTCATTCGCTAGTCTTTGGCATCGCGCTTTAGAGAAAATAAAAACTTTTCTCTATGGAATGGCAACCCTGATTTGACACTTTTTTAGAGATAGCGTTGTTGAAATGGCCCATTCGACAAGGGGCTGTTGATTCAAAACAGGATGGGCTGGGAGGGTAATTATATTTCAGATCACCATTCATAAAATTGTAATCGGACTTCACTTAAGGTAAGTTCGTCTGATTAATCAATTTTATTTCATGGTGATCTGAAATATAATTGATAACAGAGTAGCTGTTTAGAGTACTAAGTCGACATGGGCTATTATTTTTATTTAAAGTAGATAAGATAGCCATTTAAGAATCAACAATTGAAATTAAATTAGGCATATCTTTCAGCAGTTTCAGGAGTTTTAATATTATTAATGTTTTTACAATCAATCTTAATCAAATGATTGATATTCATGAATCAATGATACCGATCATAAACAAATAAGAACAAATTAGACAAGGAAATGTATTATACATTATTATGATTGCCCCATTTCTTTAGTCATACTAACTAACTATAACACTGTTACTTTTTTTATGAAATAATCAATAGGTAAAAAATCTTTGAAAATTAGGTAAACAAAAAAGAAAAAGTTAGAAGTAGAGATAGCATTAATAAAGCTGTCATGTGCGACATTAGCACCCTACATGACATCATAAAACCTTGCAAATGTAAAAGAGCTGTCTGACCAACAGTTATCTAATCACATCTAATGATACTCCTGCTTGTTGGGCAGAAGATGAAGCTGCATGCCGAGTGCTATGAGTAGTGAATAATTCAGTATTGATTGACCCCTCTTTCCTTCATGACTGATTTAATCCATCTGCTATTATTATTTGTTTGGATGCTCTCTTAAAAGATTGCCTACTAGTTAAAAGCAAATAATATATTTTTCATAATTCCTGATAGTTAATGTTTGTTCAATATATGTTTGTAAAGCTCTAGCTGGACAAATTACAGGGTTCTGGACGAAGAATAGTAGTTTAATCAATGTTTCAGTTTTGAACGAGATTGATGTTTTTAGAAGATCAGTATGTTATTGTAGATGAAGTTTTGTGACATGGATATAACTTTTATCTTTATTACTGATACAGTCTGCACCCTATGAGCGGTGGCAAGAGCCATGAAAATGACAAGCTTTTTCCAATTTAAATTCGCATTATCGGACCAATTAGTTAGTAGTCTTAGCACTATTGACGCATACTTGCGCCAAGCTGGTTTTATTCTATACAGGCCTTTAAGAAACGCCAACCGTTGTCGTCACTGCCAATTTTTTCATTTAACAGAAAAAAAGTGAAGATCTAGTAGTAGATATTTAACGAGCTATAGCCTACATCTCATTTAAGTATGTGAGGTAGTGTATTACATCCGGTATTGAAGCTGTGTAAATGTCTACCCCGAGGGTCTCGCAGAATGACCATCAGTTTTTATAGGTTGTATCGTATTGCTTGAGTGTACCAGTGTACCTGGTGAAATGGATGATACAAAATATTTGGTGAGCTTTCTGAGTATCAGAAGATGCTCGCTGCAGATCTGATTGCTCAATGGGTGTTCTGTGCTGAAAGGAGGTAGTAATAATTTGCTGTTAGGTTTAAATAATACTGGTTTTGTAACCATCAACATTTTTGCCAATGGGTAACACGGCTGACAAGTCCACAGTGGATACACTAAGATTTCCATAGCCTTGTCGTTTTTTATCTTTTGCAGATATTTTGTAATTAAAGCGAAAGGAAAAAATACTTGCTTTACTTTAGTGTGAAGGAATCTATTTGAAATGCATATGTCATGACACATACATATCTTTTACATTTCGCATTAATTCTGGTTGCAAATAAATCAAGCTTAGGCTTGCCTGACCTTTTTTTTTTTTTTTTTATTATTATTATTATTATTATTTTTTTTTTTTTCAGTTTGTTTGTTAATACCCACTCAGTATCAATGTTAATATTTCTTGATTCCTCATCTGCCAGATTATCTTTAATTTTTATATATAATACAATAAATTAATTATCTTTACATTAATAGATTTAACGTCGCATCAATCCCATATCTTCCTATTAACATCAATGAGATGTGGGAATTGAACAGTACCCATCTTTGTTAATACTTGCAATGGTGGTAGTGTTGTCAATCTAAACAAGAATATCACAAATTATTTTTCGATTTTGCAAAGCATTTCAGACTAAAACAAGCTGCCATCAATAAAAAATTGGTTTATGAGACATTTTTGTTCCGTTTGTGACCATAAGCCTCCAACACACCATTGCAATGAGCGCCTCAACCTGATAGAGAAGTATCAAGCATCTGTACATATAGATGTACATATACCTACACATGTAAATCAAATTTTCTTGGTCAAATGTGTTTCCTTTTATGCATTATGTTATCCCTTCACCATCGAAGGTCCAACCATACCGCCATAGGTGATGTCATAAAAGCATCATAATTGTCTTTTGATTTGATCAATGTATTTCACACATTCCATTTCTTTTGTATGTGCCAAACCATATGGCATAGTTGGATATGCTGTTATGTGCCCAGTAATTTTTTTAAAATCTCTTGCTTTTTATTTTTAAATTTTAGGATTTTTTAAGTAAATTACTAACACTTGATTTAAAGTTTTTAAATCATAATCTTAATTACATTTCATTTCATTACATTTCTCCAATGGTAGCTCAAGGTACACTGATGTGGGATTTATCATGAATCCAAGAAATTTGCAATATTTACTAGATACAGTGTTGATTTTTTCAACAATAACAACAAGTTAGTAAAAAAAAAACATCACTTAAAAGCAACACTTCAAGATATTGTTGTTTTCATGTTTTGTAAACAATCATTATATGTTCAGCCCATACATAAAATATCATCCATATATGTTGTGGATTGGAAGCCTAAATTTCTTAGATAACCACTGGTTTTAATAATTTGGTGAACACACTGGGTGCCGTACACACTCCATACAAATCAGAAAATAGAGGTACTTTCTATGTTCATATGCTATAGGCAGGTACTAATAGACATGATTCCATAAGGTCTATGGTGCAGATATAATAATCATTATCAATTAACCTTATTGCATTTATAGTATCCACCACATTGAAATGGCTAACCTTTATGGACTTGTGCAACCTTTATGAATTTAATATAAATCTTTGTTTACCATTGGGTTTAGGTACAAGGGAAACATTTTTGGAATGTGTTCCCCCTTTGTATGACAGCATGGTGGTACAGCCCCTAACTGTAGAACGCTTGGTTCATAAGTAGGATTTTTCTATTTGATAAATAGTTTTTAGGGACAGGTTTTTTGTAAGGATTTGACATGAAAGGAATATGATATCCTTTAACCCATTGCAATGTAATTGTCAATGACATCCAACAAGCAAAATAGTTTTATAAATGACCAGCATGTACCTTATTCATTTCCTGTTGTTTTTGTAGTGGGCAACCCGGGTTCTCTCGGAACGCTGTGGGTTGAAGGTTGTCTTGTAGTGCAATGGCTGTGTATCGGTAATGCACCTTGTGCCATCGCCTTGGTTGGTGGGAGCTGATACATTTGTTGGGGTGGACCACTCCTTAATTCTTTTTGATAGGTTCTCTCCATAGAGAAATTCATTTCTTGTTGTATTCTGGGTAATTTCTAGAAACTGTTTATATAACTGGGGAGCCACTAGTGTACCCCTTGTTTTAGTTTATTGATGATGCAGGTCACCCATTAATTATGAGGCTTCACTCAGTGATTTGAGCATAGATATTTTGTTTTTTGTGTTGTTCATTAGGTATATTAGACATGATTTTGTCTTTTATGGTAGGAGTAGTAGTTATTTTGTCTTTGCTGAGCAATGCACTTGTCTCTAGTTTTCCCAATTTCAGAGAACACTGCTTCTACTTCTTCATTCAAGTTTGGGGCATCCAGAAGTTGACAAATATCAGCCAAGATATAAAACTAAAATTTCTTCATTCTCCGTCTTGGCCTATCTAGCCATTAGTCAGAATATAATTCCAGCGTTTGCAAATTTCAGTGTTAATTTTTCATTAAATTTCTTATTATTTATTTATTTTAGGCTTTTCAACAATGAGTAATTAAACAATAATTATTTTAATACTCTTTACCCCAGGGCTTGTAATAGTTGTTCATTTTACTCTTCCGGTGAACCCAAATGTTCAACCTCTGAGACCTGGACATTTTGAGTCTCAGGCTGATTCTCAAGAGTTAAGTTTAAGGCATGATTTCACTCTGATCGATGATTACATCTGAAATGTGAGAATACCTTATGGTTTCTCAAGAACATTTTGATTGCAAAAAACCGTATCTCGTACCGTTTAATGCACATGTGATGTCCCATACATGCTGGTTTTTGAGCAAAATATGTATCTCGTACCTACAACAGAATTCTGTTGGTTTACCAAAGTTGGTATCTCGTACCAAAGTTGATCTTCGTGTTTAAAGTATCTCGTACTAACACGGTATATGCTCGTTAATCTTAGCCAGGCAGGAACGTTTCTTGATTTCGTTGCACCTAAAATCAAATGAGCTTACCTTCGTTTTTCGGAATATCGGTGCACAAGCTCCGTTCACTGTCGCTGCTGCGGCAATTACTTAGGCCTGCAGCAGCGCGGGAGTTCACTATCGCATCTCCGACGGCGATGCTTCAACTTTTTGTTGTATTTGCATATTTTTCTTAAAAGTTTCTCTTCCGAAACCATTTTTCATGCGATGCCGGTAAACGCGCGAAAAAGAAGTGTCAAATCAGGGTTGCCATTCCATAGAGAAAAGTTTTTATTTTCTCTAAAGCGCGATGCCAAAGACTAGCGAATGAGAGACTACTCTGTTATCAATTATATTTCAGATCACCATGAAATAAAATAAATATTTTTGCGGCATACTCCTAAATCATTACATTTATAAAAATCAATCAAGCACAGACACAGTAATGGAAGGAAACGCACGTTATTATCACTCCTACTTATGTATTATGCAATTATGAACAAGCGTTGAAGTGTATAAGTTATGTACGTTACGGTAAGTTACACGTTACGACAGAAAACGCGAAGAAAAACAAATGATCCATACATTTTGTCGAGCTCATCATCTACCTAGCATTTTCCCAATCATGTTGGGATTGGCTTCTAGTCTTACTGGATGCAGCTGAATACCAGTGTTTTACATAGAGCGACTGCCTATCTGACCTCCGCAACCCAGTTACTGGGTAACACGATACCTCTAGGTAAGATTGGATGTCAGACTTTCTGGCTTCTGACTACCTATAACAACTGTCAAAGATCTTCAAAAGACAGGGACCGACGACTTTACGTGCCTTCCGAGGCACGGAAGGGTCTCCATATGAAATTAATGATCACCCATCCATAAACCGAACGCGGCAAGCAAAGCTTAACCTTGATCTATCTTTACTTAGCCACAGGCCCGTCTTAACGTAACAGCATTGCAGTAATACAAATAAAAAAATATGAAAATCGATACAGCCGTTCTCGACATAAAAATGGTACCCATAACTAACACGACTTTGTTTTATAAATATTGATAATCAATATTCTAGCAAAGATGGCGGCACGATAAGGCAGACGAAGATATGAACCTGTCGCCAACAACGATCGGAAATAAACTACAAGATAACCTTGACAGAGAACTTTATTCGTTTCTTTACGATGCCGTAAATCAGGACTAAGGATGTCCAAGGCATTGAATCACGGGAAATCTTAAGCAAAATATTTTGTAAACATTCAGTCACGATGTAAAAAGCGTTTTTCGTCAGTAATAATAATAAAAACTTGAGAGGTGTCAAGGGACACCCGGATGAAACGAAGTTCCTTTCGATTAATTAGTGAAGGAATTGTAATAAAATTTTAATTTAATAAAAATTAAATTAAAATATAAACATTAATTAATTAATTAATCATTAATTAATTGATTGATTAATTAATGTTATTAATTAATTGTGCATTTTTAATTTATTATTTAATTATTATTAATTTAATTTTAACTGGCTTGCTTTCTATGAGAGAGAGAGAGAGAGACAGACAAAGAAACACGCGCACGCCGCACGGCATTCAACTATAGCAAAAAGTGTCGTTACAACTTTTGGTCTTAATTTTTTTCCGTCTAGCTCCCTTTCGCAACGCGCGATAATGAACTTCATTCCAGTAATAATAATAATATGTATGTCCCCAAACTTGGAAGACCCTGTACTATGGGTGTCAGTCAGCTGATATACTCATACAAATACATTTTAAATACAGACATATATAGATTAACAACACCCAGACACAAACGCTCATCACACAAATATTTACCCTGGGCGGGAACCGAACCGCGCTCGACTGCTGCGCAGCGTGTTGCGACGCTGCGCAGCAGTCGATCGCTCAGCCACTGCGCCAACCATGTCGTCAATAAAAAAATAATGGAGGGAGACTTTTACCCTGCAGTGGGACAGTACGGACTAAATCATCATCATCATCATGTCAACCTTTACACACCCACTGCTGGGCATAGATCTCCTCCAAGGGGGGGGGGGGGGGGGGTTCAGTCGTAATCGCCATGCTTGGCCGATGCATGCTGGCGATCGCAGTAGGTGTTATGGTACTCAGAAGGACGCTGCTGCCCACCTCTGGTCAACGGGCTGAATGTAATAATAATAATAAAGAACCAAAGAGCTGAGAAAAAAAAGACACATCGAAAATAATAATAAAAAAAATACAAGCTGCTCCATACAAAAGCGCAACACGAACACTGGAGGGTCTACAATCATTCTATCATGTTTGTATTAATAAAACTAAAATGCAACAGGAATAGAGTCAATTTCGTAATCGGGTAATTATGATTTTCTTGCTGCGGAAGGCAGATGGCCGGAAAAATTGGCGTGCCACGGAGAAAACTTATGTCCAACAGTGAACCTCGAGTAAGGTAAAGTGATGATGTACGTATTTGCAATTTTGTTGAATTATGTGTAATACACGCCCAAGAATTAATGCTGAGCGAAATTATATTATTCATAAAATTTTTAACTTTTGATCTATACTCTATAAAAACAAATGAAAACTGCGTTAGCATATTGCTGCTGTTTGTGCTGACCCTTAAAATGTTCCAGTTTGCACGTTTTATATTTGCAACAATAAAAACATATTTCTTACTAAAAATCCCGGAGAGCCAATTCGTCATCTCCCAACCCTAGCTGATTGATTGAACTAAACAAACAAATGGGACCTCCCTCCTTTCGCATTTTATTTATTTTTAGATCGTTACCTTTTATGTAGATCTTGTCATGTATCTGTTTATGTATGTATTCGTAGGCAGTTGAAATGTATGTAGACCCTTTTGAATTGTAATTTCATTTGTGGGTCACTGTAGATAGGATATCTTTCGCCTGCGGATATGTAAATATATTTTTGGTAGAATATTTGACGGATTTTCGTAAAATAAATTGTTTTTCCTAAAAGTATTTTGTAGGTATCAAAGAAATAAGATTAAGGAAATAAATAATTTAAGGTAAGTACAATTTATGTGCCTTCAATTTTATTATGTTTCCTTAATTTTATTTCTTCGTTGCAAAATACTTATTTATATAATAATAAAAATGAATCGTTGTTCCTTAATCTCGCTAAAAGTCGCGAACGGCTGGACCGATACCTATGGCTAATTTTGGTATTGGAAGTGTAGGGAAGGTTTATACGGTGAGAAAATTTTAAAACCGATTGACCGGACAACGTCTGTTGGGTCAACATAAATATTATTATGCCATAGGTACTTTTTCAGAAGGCACATATTGTACCGCCTATTTGACATAAATATACGATACGATGTTTCCCAAAACATACTAAACTAATCCGTATGGTGTCGGACGTAAAGAATAGCACCATCCCATATCTTCCCGTGGGTGTCGTAAGAGGCGACTAAGGGACTCACCAGAGAATGGGCAGCAGCGTTCTCTGTGCCTTTGTAAAAACCATACTGCGATCGCCAACCCGCCTGCCAAGCGTGGCGATTATGGCAAAACCCCCCCTTTTGGAGGAGGCTTATGTCCAGCATTGGACGTCTTTCGGCTGAAAAGATTATGATGATGATGACTAAACTAATACACTCTTCATAATTTTCCTAGCCTTTTCTCAACTTTGTTGGGGATGGCTTCCAGCCTAACCGATGCAGCTGAATACCATACTGATGCTTCTGCTGTTTTACATAGAGCGACGGTTTTTCTGACCTCCATAATCCAGTTAACTATGGCTAACACGATACGCCTTGGTAAGTACTGGTAATCAGACTGTCTGGATGCTGGCTGACTATTCATAACGACTGAATTAAACTTAAATATTATGAAAGCTTATGGTCCAAGATTGCAGTGTCACCAGAACTATACTATGGGGACGATGATACGACAAAAAATTAGATATTGGTAATACTAATTCATAAGAATGTTTTGAATCTATCAAATAAGTCCTAAAAACAAAATTCAAAAAAAAAAATCAGATATATTAGAGACCATATAAATGTAACCAAAATAAAACACCATATGAAATATTTGTTTTCTGACTTGTGAGAAGAGCGGCAATTTGTGGCTTCATAATTTAATATTATGAATGCTCAATAAAAACAATTACACCAAATTACCAAATCCTACCATGATCAGTTTCTGTGCTATTGCCAGCCCCACCCTGTATAAGTTTCCTATGTCTGAAATTTTCAAGAGAGATAATTGGATTTTGATAGATAGATGAATATGTCGTGAAGAAAGGAAAGGTATGCTAGTTTTAATGTAAACCTTTTTTCAATTATTAATTATAATAGGTACTCCTTTAATTTCATGTGAGACGGCTGGATTTTATTCATCTATCTTGCGCCGCATGCCCTGAGCCTCAAGTCTGCTATTACAATAGTGTCGGAATGGTCGATCATTGATTTCATAATTGTTGATTGCAAGTTTGGTAATCTACTAATATAATGGCGTCATTATGACTTTCCAATGGTCAACCACTGACACGCCATTGAAATAAATGATATAGAATGCTAATCTCATACAAAATGACAACCGAACTGACTTTCTGATCAATTTTGATAGTTTCTTAGATCAGTGACCTACAATTAGAACGTCATTGTGCAGTCGTTGCTTTTAATTGGACCGACCAATGATCGACCATTATGAATTAAGGGCGCGTATTCGATTTAGCGCAACTCAAAATCTAAACGATTGCTAGAACGCCGTAGCAGCATTGACACACACTAGTACAATACAATGGTCTGTTTGTGTGCATCAGAAAACAAAATATGCACGAAATAAGCACGAATCATTGAAATTGATCGGCAAACGACAGCACGCGATGTTTTACAGTGCTTTTTTAAATAATTGTCTAAAATAAATGAGCTCGTATAACGGACTGAAAAATATTCTGTATATTAAGCATAACATTTACTTTCATAAAATAAATATATCAGTTATGTTTTAATTCAAATACTGGTGAAAAAAAATTGTCAAAGTGAACCGATTTTCTACTTTTTCAACATTGTTTTTTAATACATAATAGTAATATTTTCGTAATTTTGGCTCTGTTACTGTCTTTATGACTGTATATACTGTTGGAAAAACGCATAAAACAAAATATTTTGGCATATTATAATGGTTGTATTCGTCCTGAAAGTTAACTCTGACGTCTATTTTCGTAAAACGATATGAAAGAATTATCTTCGCTTTAAAAAAACATAATTAAAAATTATACTTTTACTCTGTAGCTGTCTAAATCAAGACTTAATCTTTCTAAAACTGTAAATTGTCTTTAAATAATCTGCTCACATAATTACGATATTGCTCTGGGCATAACGCAAAAACATGAAGTTTTCGTCACGAATCGAATACGCGCTCTTAAGCAGATTACGAACTTTTAGCAAAATGACAATGGGATCATGTTGGAATGACGAAATTATAAAATAGCAGACTTGGCCCCCTGCTCATACGAGGACCTAATAACTGCATTTGCGGATGCCGTTGCCATAGCTGAGTACTGGTACAAACAAGAAATTTAACAAGAACATTGTACATAAATTCATTTCTGTGTTTACCATTGAAACGCTAACATGATGGATATTGTTAAGCATAATTCTTTATTGCCAAACACTTTCTCTGGGCCATAACTACATCTAGACGCAATGAAATTTCAACCCTTTAACCTGAAAACGGGCTAGCCTTGAGGCAAGCAAGTACCTAATTTTTTTGGACTATTTTAATTAATTGAATTCATAAGACATTAATTTTCGTAAGTACTAATTATTTCTAATAATTGTCAGTGATACCTTAGTCTAGCATTTAACCGCTTTGGTTTCTTGCTGTTAGCTTATTATGTACTATCGCGGACTTTTCCGCCTGCTCAGTTAATAAAAATTTCCCTTGGCGCCTGCGAAGTCAACGGGGCGGGGCTAGAGAGCGCTGCCATCTTTTGAGTGCAAGCTAAAATGAACTTAGTGGTGGTCAGGCGGGTGTGTCCACGATAGTACATACTTGGGACGCTTGTGTGGGACGCCCTGCGGCACGATGTTCCGACGATTTGAAGAAGGTGGCTAGTAGCGAATGGATGCGGACTGCCCAAGACCGGGTTATATGGCGATCTCTCTTAAATAAATAAATTGGCATGCCTTTTTAACGATTTTTGCCATCTCAAAATTTTGAGCTATGCTAAAACACCTCGATCGTCGATAATCTCAGTTCATGAGTAAGAACTGCGTAAACATCGTTCCAAATTTCAGTTTGATTTCTTTTACTTACATAATCACAAAATAAACAACTACCTACCTAATAGAAAGTTCCAAATACCCTGCGGCAATATTCATAGCAAAGTTCACAGATGACCGTTACGTTTGAACTAATTCATCACTCCGGACATTCTAATCGAATGTGATTGATTGGACCGACTGAATGCCTATATGATCAATTATTTTGTATTTATCTGTTGTTTACTTGCTTAATGGACAGTTTTGTGTGGTTTAGGTAGTAGACTTGGAAATATATTGTCGAGTATAAGGTCGTCAGTCGTAGTGATGGTCCAGTCGTAGATGGCCCATGGAATCGTTAAGGCTCGTATTTCATGTTTATATTAATATTATGGTTGCAGGTACGATACCAGGAATGGTCAAGTACTAATGTGACTTTCAATTCATATTTACCTACATTCTAAATTTATTTAGAACAACACTGACATTGGTTGAAGAACACATCGTGATTAAACCTGGACATCATTGTCATGTAAGTCTCAAATTGCCATCCGTCTTGAGCAATGCAATGCTCGAGCCTTCTCTTTAAGGGGCAATAATAGGCTGGTTTCATTATAATTATTTTGAAGAACTTATAATTATGTCCAAAGTAACCTAAATCTGTAGTCAGTCTTGCTTACTTCTTTCTACCCACTTGCGCCAGCTAGGGTTATCTTTTAACTCCAAGCAAGGGCGTCGCTAGGGGGGGGGCAGGTAGGGGCAGCTGCCCCCCCCTAGACACTCAAAAAAAGGTAAAATTGATCCAAAAGAACGATCTCGAATTCTTCAATATTAAAATCTTGCACCTAATTGCATATTTAATTGCTTCCAAATTCTTTTTATCCCCTTATCCTATATAGGGTGACTGGTAATTAGTGTACGATACTTAAACACGTGATAGTGTTCATGATAACAAACAACTTTCCCGAAGAAAAAATGTTTTTTGTACTGGTTCACTTTTATCACAATAACACAACAGCCGTACGAAATTCACGCGCGCGCACGCTTGTGACCTAAAGTGAACCAGTACAAAAAACATTTTTTCTTTGGGAAAGTTATTTGTTATCATGAACACAATCACGTGTTTAAGTATCGTACACTAATTACCAGTCACCCTATATTTTGTCGAAAATTATTTTTATGATAATAAATATAATAATTTTCTTTACAATTTTTATTTATTGTACTACGCCACTGCGTAGCTATCGGAAGGCTCGGAGGTGCGAAGCATCGGGCCCCCAAGCTCAGGGGGCCCCCAGCCCCTGGCCAGCAAACCCCTGACCTAGCAAGAAAATCTTCCATCTTCAGAATATAAATACGAATTATTTCTGTTGTGTTGTGTAGGTTTTTGTGTCTAGCCACTTCAACCAATCAGGTTTTATGCAACCGATTTATAAATTTGTCAAGTGTCAAGTCACTTCAGAGACCTTTTCTGATGTCTACGTTCACGCACACCGTTCTGATTTCTGAGAGTTGGGTCACCTCATGGGTGGGTTGGGTAACCTCATCTTCTCTCTACAACCTACCCTCTTCCCGGTTTTGTTCTTATCCGTAATGATACAACTGGAAAGGGAGGAGATGATGTTGCTATTTGTCTTCGTAGCGATTCTCTGGTCCTGATGTATGTGGGGGGTGAAAGACGTCCCGCCCCTGGACCCATTTAGGGGGGCTAGCGTTGTCCGCTCTCCGCCGACGCCCGGTGCCTCTGCTGCGGGCCGGGTGGGACGTTGTAGTCTGCCTCTCCCTTTCCGCAGCCTCCTTCTGCGACATGACGTTTTCGCAGAAGGAAACCACCGCGTCTCCACTCTGCGCTGCCGACCTTCGACTCGACCACGGCCGGCAGCGACAGGTCACTGCCTACTTCTGAATCGAGGGCACGACGCGGTTCCTCCCAAGCGGCACACTCTGACAGCGTATGTCGCGCCGTATCCTCCCGGCAGGCGACGCAGTGGTGACACCGGGCGTCCAGCTCTCTGTTCATTCGGCACAGGTACTTCCCGAAGCAACCATGCCCCGAGCCAGCGCTCAAGCACTGGCCGGACCACCTCGACGATGGCCGACGGTAGGGCGCGAAAGCCTGTCCCGCCATTCCGCCACCAGGACCTCGCGAAGCTGAGACCGACGCAGCTCCATGTGTCGCTGCATCGGTCACTCGCCCTGCGCCCGCGGTTCCTCGCGCCACCGAAATAGTGACTCGAGTACCTTCGTCAGGAAATATGATCATGTGTCAAGCTATAGGTCCGATCTAAAATAATTGCCCATTCGCCAAAATAGTTTGCGTGCGTTGACAACGCTTTCCTCCCTGCTCGACTGTCTCTCCCCTCCATCTTATCTAATATCCCACTTTCAATATCTATGTCCTTTGTGCCCCATAGCATGCGATCGGGGTGAAGTATGCGCTGCTACCGACAACGCCGTGGAAGTGGCTAAATTTTGGGCCAAACAAATATAAAAGACTGTCCTGCCAGCGATACGAAGAAGAAGAAGAATATCTATGTTCTTCACACTCTAGGAATCTATGGTCTTCTAACAATCGTATCTTGCTTTGCCCTTCTCATATTTCTGATTTTGTTCATTCTTCCTTTTATGTCCAGTCCATTCCTTTCTGGAATGTGCTTCCTCTCGATATCAGAACGACCTCCACTGACTGGAGGCCGTCCTATGCACTGAAGCGGAAGATGTGAATTTATTTTAGCACAAATAAACCAAGACATCTTATAAACCTCCTTTCTTTTCTTTTGTATTTACGTTTTTAATTGATATAAAATGAGACGTAACCGGTTTTGATAGGGTCCCAATTTTCTTTTCGCACCGGTGTCCTTTGTCACGGAGCTACGCCACTGAATTGTATAGTCAAGAGCAACAGACAAAGTCCAATGTGTAAAGCTCCACAAGACCTTTACACATTGGACTTTGTACCGTTCTTAGAGCCCCTTCACACTAGACCTGGACAACCGCTCCGCATACGTTCGATAAGTTCATCGAACGCCTACGCGTTGGATGAATGTATGCGCAGCGCACCGTAGAAACGCCGGCACGCGACGCACCGAGACCTCACAAAATTCCGTTGTCATTTCGGTGTCTTTCGGTGTGTTTGGTGTGCGGCGCCTGCGCCGCGCTAGCGCAGCGTTTAATTATCTGCAGAAAAAACGCCGATGCCGCGGCGTCTGCGCTGAGCATATGATCATCGAACGCCTACGCTGGACAAACGCTAGTGCGAAGGGGCCCTTAGTACAAACGCTTAGTTAAGGCTTCATGTTCTTTTGACTGTATTTTAAAATTCATGCTGAATAGCATGAATTTGGATTTTGATTTGGATTTGGAGGATGGGAATCCATCCTCCATATATATCAACTTGCCCCCCCCTGGGCCATCGGCTGGCGACGCCCTTGACTCCAAGTTAGTTGGTAACACGGGCCCATATTGTAATTAAACCTCACATTACTAACTTGCTCTGAGTTAAGTTTTTTGGCGCAAATGTGCCAAAGTATAGTGTTGGTAATATTTCTTTTTAACCCGCGACGAAAAAGAGGGGTGTTATAAGTTTGACGTGTCTGTGTGTCTGTGTGTCTGTCTGTGGCACTGTAGCTCTTTAACGGGTGAACCGATTTGAATGCGGTTTTTTTATTTGAAAGTAGATTCTCTAGCGATGGTTCTTAGACATGTTTCATCAAAATCGGTTCAGCAGTTTTAAAGTTATCAGCTCTTTTGTTTGCTGCGGTAGGGATCTTAGACGCATACCGGATGTTTACTTTGCTTTCAAACATATTATTATAGGTGACCACACTGACCACACAAAACCAAACTAAATTACATTTAAAAAAATTAAAATTAAAATTAAATTAAAAATTAAAAAAAACCCCCAACGCAGAACATAAAAGCGATTATGTAAAAAGTAAAAAATAATACTTTTGTAGAGCCATCAAATGTTTGTTCGTTGAAATGGCGCTATATTGTCGCGGCGGGGTACCGCTAAGTTTAAAGCAATAACTAAATATCTAAAATAGCGAACTGATGGTAACTAGATTTGCAACAAGATTAACAACTAGATTAGCTACAAAAATTTGATAATATCGAAGCAAATTGGTCGGAAATGCTGGTAAATTAATAGACAGTGAATGAAATTGAGGGACTGACTTACGTAAGCGGTACCCCGCCGCGACGTTATAGCGCAATTTCAACGAACAAACATTTGATGGCTCTACAAAAGTATTATTTTTTACTTTTTACATAATCGCTTTTATGTTCTGCGTTGGGGGTTTTTTAAAATTTTTAATTTAATTTTTTACCACGACTTAAGCTTTTCTGAAGAAGATGATGGATGGAAAGAAGGGAAGTATAAAATCGTTATTTAGGAATATTGATTGATTCGCAGTTCAACCAATACAATTATGTCATTAAAGTCGCACTTGACTTACTAATATAATTCTCCCGCCCGAATTTGGGTCACGGTGGCCTTTGTTTACGCAGGTGATATAGTAATGGTGCATTCCCTCTTCCCTCACTCTCATAGTTCGATAGAACGGTAATCCGACACTACCGGAGAAATATCAGGCACGGTAGGTCGATTCTGTAAAATTCAAAGAACTCGCATCTCACATCGCTGTTCACTCTCACTTCGCATAAGGTTCAAAATGTCCTTGATATATTTGACACTTTGAATCGGGTTCGAGTGCGAAGTGACGGGGAAATTACCTTACAGAATGCCACTTCTTACGTCATCTCATACTTTATCTGTCAAAATCTCCCTGTCAATTTAGTTCAACTCGCTGACACGCTCGCAAGGGTGGCGCTAGTGTAAATTCAAATTCTCAATTGAGTTTTTAGAATGCCAATCAAGAAACTCACAGCGGATTCAGATTCAAAGTTTAGAATGAGGTCTTACAGAATCACACCCCAGGATTGACAACTCAACGTGCTTTCCGAGTCACGTGGGAAACCGTCCAAACCAACGGGCCAACTGCTGCAGTAACTTACTATTACTTATTACTTGAAGGAATATGAAGGTTATTATGGCCTTATATAATGCATTGGTCAGGAGCCAGTTAGAATGTAACACTGTCATCTGGGCTTCACATGAGGCTAAATATAGTCTCATGCTGGAGAGGATGCAAAATAAATTTATTACATATCTATATTTGCGGTATTACGGTGTATATCCATTCTACCC
Source organism: Charanyca ferruginea (assembly GCA_947361185.1). Classification (NCBI taxonomy): domain Eukaryota; kingdom Metazoa; phylum Arthropoda; class Insecta; order Lepidoptera; family Noctuidae; genus Charanyca; species Charanyca ferruginea. The sequence goes on along the minus strand of OX376068.1, from coordinate 6,339,785 downwards.
TTTAATGTATCCTACTTTATTTATCATAGATATCCGATTATTTATGTTAGGTATGGTAGGATACTTAATGAGCTCAGGGTTAGGAGAGATCTTGCACTGACCTCGTATTTATTTAAAATATTGAGAGGGAAGGTTCCAAATACAATTATTCTAAGACAAGGTGAGTCTGTGTGTCCGAGACAGGTACGCGTGGCGAAGACGGCAGCCGCCACTACTGGAGGTGCCACGCGTCGCAGAGAGGCGCCTCTGTCGCGCGCACTTCATTTCTCGTTGCTAGTGAGACGGACCTATTCATTTGTACTCTGAGTGAATTCACTAGAAATAAATTGTTTATGATAAGTTACAGATGTTATTAACAAACAATTATTTTATACAGGTGCATTTATCACATTGGGTAAAATTCCTGTAATGGTAGATGAAAGTTAGAAAAAAAAAACTTCGAATAGACATAGAGAAAAAAAAATATATAATATATGGTGGAGGTGGAGAATTCTCTTGATTTCTAACTTAACCGATTATATGAATAGTCAAAACTTAGGTACAGTACTACTTACCACACTCATTATTATTTTCTTTTACAACCAATCACAGTTGCGCACCTGTTAATTTGTCTCATTAATATTTTGTTGAGAAAGTACATACTTTAACCGAAAGGTTACTTTTCGTCACTTAAAAACACAAATTAACTTCAAGCCACATACCTAAAAACATATGGGTAGGTTTCTCATATGGAATAATGCGAACATTACAAATGGATACTAAAATCGCTTTATCTCCAAAACCACTAATCTCTTCAATAATGCGACCGCCATTAATTTTATAACACCTGCCACCGGCATAAAACAATCGATGTCGAATGTCTCGCGATTCTATTTCGGGAACACACTCATCACCACAAGAAGTAACTTTAAAACGTGTGGCATAAAGTTGATATTGAAATAGAAACCCATATACATATTGACCTGAGTTAGATCGGGAGCAGAAATAGGTCAGGCGGGGTCGCTGTCTCACTCCAGTTCTTTTTAATTGGTATGTACCTAGGTAAGTGGGTAGGATGATTCACCTGTGGATTGTAGCTGTTTTTAAATGTCATTTGGATCGATGGGAAAAAGCCGACGGCTCACCTGCAGTGCAATTCTATTTGAAATCACCCGAAAATTCACGACGCCGTCACTTCGTGTACACTAGTTTGCTTCTATTTTTTGTGATTTTGTAAACAATATGTGTGATAGTCTGTAAGGTATAGAATATGTTGTACGTCTTTGATACCCGAAATAAATGATTTTTTATTATTATTTTGGATTTCACTTATCTGAAGTGAGAAGTATTTGGCACTTATTCGTTAAAATTGTTCGCTTAATCTATGTTCTCACTTGGTGGCGCTAGCGTGGTTTTCATCGAGTTACAGTATGTCTATTCTGATAAAATCTCCCTCGGTGAACACCCAGGTGAAGTGAGCTATCATCTGCTCGATACTAGGGATTCACAAACATCTACAATCGGATGACAGCTCGCTTTACCTAGGCGTTCACCGAGGGAGATTGTAACAGAATAGCACTGCTGAACCACTAATACAATTTTCACCGCGGAATCAGAAGTAAGCACTGAAGCTAGTTCTTACAGAATACCATTGCTGGAGGTATATTCTGGCGTTCTGTGAGAGAAAGTATGCGAGGGTGTCCACAGTTCCATGTTAGTCTATGCGCCGCGAGAACTAGCAGCAGTTTCGTGTGCTCGTTCGACGCGGGAAGAGGTAAGGAACAGTATTTCGGAGGGAGGCGGGACGTGTCGCTACTGTACGGTAGTACTAATATTTACACTGTGCCAGGGCCCTAAGTTCATCAGTCGCGCTTACGACTTCGAGACCAACGGAGTAGTTCAGACAAAACATACATTTTTATCACAAGATAAAGAAAATAATATTCTACGCCATAAAGTCGAGATGAATTCTGCATTTGGGTCGTTGATATTTCACCGAAATTATTCAGTTAAGGAAAAAGGATTTCAGATTCTGTAAGCCATTTGCATTTTAATGAAAGGAAAATAAATTTCAATTCACAATTTGAACTCGGTAACTTAAATAACTTTCCATTTCCGATGTGTTCTAGTTCAGAATAAACCAGGCATTTTCTTTTGGAAACAAATTGAAATTGGATTGTGTATGGATGAAGAATACCTAAGTTGGCTTCCAGGTTTTTCTTTTAGAACACTGATTTTTCTAGAAAGTTGAGTATAAAAATCTTCCTCAGTGAATTTAAGTAAAGTTGAAATCCAATCCAGCTAGTCCCTTTACTGTCCTCCCCCAGCGACGCCCTAAGCCGAGGCTCGTACCTCACAGGGTAGCTTAGTTTATTAGTTTTTTGTACTGGCTAGAGGCTTTAAATTCACTTTTTAGGCACCACAAAAAAGTCCGGTTAAGCAGCCGGCAACCTCCTAAACCTGCGAGATGCCTGAAAAAAAAATATTTAGGTGAAGTGTTTGATTGTCCAATATGTTTTTTGTTCAATAAATAAAATCTTGATCTTAATCTCTTAATCTTAAGCTTGTGCTCAGCGGGCAGTGGAACGAGCAATGCTCAGAGTTTCTCTGAGGGATACAAATTCCAATGAGAAAATCCGGAGGAGAACTTAAGTCAGCGACGTGGCTCGCAGAATTAGCAAACTGAAGTGGCAGTGGGCTGGTCACATCTGTCGCAGGGCCGACGGCCGATGGAGCAGACTTGTCCTGGAGTGGGGAACGTAAATCGGTAGGCATAGATTCACCGATGACCTGAGAAAGGTACACCGGGAAAACTGACGCGCAATGGAGGTGGCTTAAGTCCAACAGTGGACCTCTAATAAGCTGAAGCGATGATGATGACTGCAGATCAGCTAATTAAATAACCATATTATCCTCTTTGTTCTCCTTATTATTAGTAAAGCAACTACAGTTACTAAGAATTACCTAATTACAACGAAGATTCTAGTCTAACCACATTAAAGCTGCGTACTAAATTTAGAATAAGCACCTACGAATTTTCGAACAAAGAACTACGATTCGGAAACCCAATACGTAAACGCAAACGTTCCGTCTAAAATAAGACTGTTGCCGTCTAAAATTTCAAAAGCCCTGTCGTATCAGTAGGTATCCAATTCACAAAGACCTCCCTCCCTATCCCCTTGCAAAGCAAATGGAACGTAACAGGGGTAAGATAATAAGTTCGCACGGCTGAAGTTTTAATGGTTGAACGTCACGTTTGTGTAGTCAAGTCGTAAAGACAGACTGCGTTTACACCGTGACATTTTATTGCACTATATAGTAAGATTAAAATATAAAGTTGTATTGTTGGCTTAGAAGCTCAGTCGTTTTTGTAATGGGCGGTGAACAGCCGGAAATTCTACCACCTAAAATGAAATGACACTGTTTTAAGTGTAGAACGTTGTGTAGAGAGTATAACCTATTTGTTACAGTAGTACAGTTATAGTTAAGTCGACAAAATGGAGTGACACTTAGTATTTCACCTGTCAAAATTATTTCTAACTTTCATTGTTTTAGGATAACTATGACAATGGTTTTTGCTCGTGAGTAGTTCTATATTTTGTTTTAAGTTAAAATTTTATTTACAGTCCTAATTAAATATTTACAAGAATAAAAATAAAATAGAAGAACCTATAACTATTAAACTAAAAAAAAAATATTAAGGCAATAAAAAATTCCCCCACATCGCGCGTTGGGAATGTGCCCAAGAGACAGGCGGCATTGCCACGTTAGATGGCAATGGTTAAATAACCTCTGTCCGAGTTAAAAACCACGTGAATCACGGGAAGTGTCAACCAACCTTTTGGAAATTTCCTTAAAAAATAGATGAGCACTCGGACCCCACGACCCAAGGGTGTCAACTCCAAACGGCTCGAAAATAAAGTTATTGCTTAGGATACAATACTTTCGCCGTTTGAGGTTTTCAGGCAACCGCAACAGCAGCACCAGCACAGCACGCTGAACTAGGAAGATGGGATGGCGTAAGAGTATCGACACACGTGGCGTCCCACACTAAAGGCCTACCCAACTTCCACGGAAATATTGACATTCGGTCTCTTACCATCGTCGCGTGCCAACCCGATAGGTTCCAAAACAGCCGGAACGCCGACGGCGACGAGAGCACGACGAATAACGTCATTAATATTCGCGTACCGCGCTATGGGACGCGCACTCTGGCTGCACAACAGACCGTGGTGGCCAAGGCAGTTGACAGCTTCCCCACAGCAACAGCGATGAGAACAACAAGATACTCTGAAACGTAAGGAAGCAGCGAGGCGAAAAGTAGTGTCGTCAAACATAGTTCCTAGGTTTGACGACGGAAGTGCCAAAAGCCAAAGACGTCGGGTCTTTGGCTTTCCCATTTACAAAATTAGCAGAAGTGGTAAGTAAGTTATTCTGTACTAACCTGCAGAGCGGCTCATCCTACCGTCTCTGAGAAGACGGATTGTCAGTATGTGGGCAAGCAAGTTTCCAGGTATCTATGTCCTCGGTCATGCACGGCACATCAAAATCTATCTATCTATTTCTATTGGATTTGGTTCTGAATACAGTTTATTACGTTTTATTATTTATTACGTAATGGTGTAACTGGTAGTCATTTTAACGAGTACTTCACAGCTACAAATGTCTGGGCTTTCGCGATGACGATTTAAATGCCAATCACAATGCGCTTTTATCTTTCAATTGAACCCATTACTTGTTTATGTAAAGTATATTCTCTTCTAAATACAGGAGCTGTAAAATGTTTATAGTTTAAGTGAGAATTTCGTTGAAGAAAATTAAAGGACGAATAAGTATAAAGACACTTGTAATTTTACGTTTTAGTGAACTTTTTATTTGCATAAATAATCCGTCTTAAGCAAGCGTGGTGATAAATGGCAGTGCCTTCTCTGTATGAGAAGAGGCATTTGCCCTGCAGTGGGACAAAAATAGGCTGGTATTTTTTTTTTCAGTTCCATAAGCTATATAAAAGGTACCTGTATAATGTAGGAAAACAGCACTTCACCCACTCGATTGTCAGAATTGTAATACCAACTTTTTGTAAAACTGTTACATGTACTACAATCTGTGTTTTTTATATAAATAAATATTATTATTATTATTAATGTAGTATAAGAAAGGAACCAGAAGCTTATAGATAAAAGTGGAGGCAACACTCTAAATACCTAAGTGAAATCAACTGTGGGCAAATGCTCTCTTTCTGACTGCATACATAAAAACGAGACAGTGATATGTTTTTTCTTTATCTTATGTATGCATTCAGAAAGAGAGCGTCTCCCCATTGTTTTTTTCACTTAGGTGTTTATAGTGTTGTCTCCACTTTTATCTATAACTATAACTGCAACCTTGCTCTAACGTCCGGAAAATTCCCAAGCGATTGGAAACTAGCGGACGTCCTTCCTATTTACAAGAGCGGTAACGGAGCCTGTGTCAATAACTATAGACCAATCTGCATATTACCAACGTTATCAAAATTATTAGAGAGAATTATGTCATCATCTTCTTTCATCTAGTCACTTTGGTTTCAGGACGGGCCTGTCAACTAGTGACGCCATTCACAATTTGACAGACTTTGTCTCGGTTAATCTTGATAATAACAAAAAGGTTGTAGTAATCTTTATGGATTTGACTAAAGCTTTTGATGCGGTCTCCGTCCCGCTACTATTGGAAAAACTTGAGCGACTGGGTGTGAGGAAAACTCAGCTCGAACGTTTCTGACTACCTAAGAAACCGGTTTCAGAGGGTTAGGGTGGGAGAATGGGTTAGTTGTGAACACCACATTGTGCATGGAGTACCAGTATACTCGGTCCCACGTTGTTTTTAACATATTTAAATGACCTCTGTGATCTGAACATGCCCAATGGGAGGATTATTTAATTTACCGACGACACGACGCTCTTGTTCCAGGGCGACACGTGGCACGAGGCTTATAGTTATGCTCAGCGGGGCTTTGATATGGTCCAGGCATGGTTAGCTTACAACAAGTTAACACTTAATGTAGATAAAACTAAATATGTCTCTTTTTCTATCAAAACGACTACCATTCCCAATCATATTATTACGGCTCATTCCGGTAGCTGTTCTTCCGCACATTCTGCTGTTTGCTCGTGTCCCGCCCTGCAGAAGGCCGATACAATTAGGTACCTGGGAGTTATAATAGACAGCGCGCTTAGCTTCCATCCTCACATTCACTCTTCTTGTCTCAAGAACTCGTAAACTCATTTTTATATTTAAAAACCTCCGTCATGTCGCAAATTCTAAAACTATTAAAATGGTCTATCTCGCACTGTGTCAATGATTGATCTCCTATTGCATAACCGTATGGGGTGGCGCTAATAAAACGGCAATGTTGAAGCTTGAGCGTGCCCAGAGGGCAGTCTTGAAAGTGGGTCACTTCTTGCCATACTTACATCCAACCAAAAAACTGTATGAATTGACTGGTGTACTGACGGTACGTCAATTATTCATCATTAATGCAACCCTTCGTAAACATTCTCAGCTGCATTAGAATCCTGCAGTTTTTAAAAATAAACGACGTAAACACGCTGTATGTCCGACAATGCGATTCCATACAAATCTTGGAAAGGAACTGTATTTCTAAGTAAAGACCCCACGTGACTTGAGCTTTTGACTTGACAAACAAATGAGGTTGAGTTTCGCAACTTTTAATAAACAAACTTTCTGTGGTTTCTTATACCTACAAATAAAGGTCTCGCGTTTCGTGAGACCAGTAATTTTAACGGTTCCTTTATATTCCTTCTCTTCAATATACCGATTTAAAAGGGTTATCGTTATAAATTAATAACGGTTATAACCATCACATACAAAAAAATACAATATGATAAACTAAGGGCCTATTTCACCACTTCTGACTAGACTGTATTCACTGGATATATTCAAAATTGGAACCGGATTTGTGTGTGAAATGATCTTGCAAGTAATTTCATCGGAACTTATTTGACGATAATAATGTTTATACATAAGTCAAAAGTAGGTAAGTAATACATTACTGACATAACCGATGAGCAACAATCTAAGCACAGCTTGAATCTTGTGATTGTGACTCAGAAGGTTACATACATGGTCATTACTTTCTAGTTTAGAACTCAATATAAACCAGAGATACAAAAAAAATCATGTTTTAAATTCTGAACTTAAAAAAAACCAACCATACTAATATTATAAATGCGAAAGTAGTTCTCTGTCTGTAGGTCGATTCTGTAAAATTCAAACATCAACTCGCATCTCACATCGCTATTCACTCTGACTTCGCATAAGCACAGTATAAGTAATAGGCATAAGGTTCATAATGACCTTGATATATTTGACACTTTGAATCGGGTTCTAGTGCGAAGTGAGCGTCAAAGTGACGGGGAAATTACCTTACAGAATGCCACTTCTTACATCATCTCGTACTTTATCTGTCAAAATCTCCCTGTCAATTTAGTTCAACTCGCTGACACGCTCTCTAGGGTGGCGCTAGTGTAAATTCGAATTATCAACCGAGTTTTTAGAAAGCCAATCAAGAAAATCACAGCGGATTCAGATTCGAAGTTTAGAATGAGGTCTTACAGAATCACTACCCTGTTACGCTTTCACGATGAAATGGCAAAACGGATTTTGATGAATTTTTGTATAAAGATAGATAGAAGAGAGCTTAAAGCCTGGTTAAGGACATAAACTTTGTCTGCATCGTCGATAACCGATATCCACGCGGAGGAAGTCGCGGGCAAAAGCTGGTATGAAATAAATGTGTATTCATCACGTGTGTGTGCGTGAGGGAGAGAAAGTGAAAGAGAAGAGAAACAGAGAAAGAAAGTAAAAGTATGTGTAGTGAGTTAGGTGTATGTATTAAGTATATCAAGGCTTCGGTGTCGTCGTATGATAGTTTTAAAAGGGTTCAGGACAGGATTTTCTTTCAGTTAATGGCTGAACAGTCTCTTAGATCGCAAATTTTACTAACTTTATTGTAAACTAGCTTCTGCCCGCAACTTCGTACGCGGAGGATCCGCGTACTATTGCTTTTGCCATCGACAACGGGGTCGGCAAAATCGAAGATCTGAAACTGTTACCGCCCTCACCGCGTGGAGGTACTCCCAGCTTATGTTATTTTATAAGATACAGTGAAATTAGTGATAGCTTTGATTTTGACATCAGATGTTTCTGATCTTCGATTTTTAGAAGTCAACAGGAAATGCCCATCAGACCGAACACCTTTTGCTAAGACGTCATTCCTATATGTGTCATGGTGTAGCTGGGCTCTTGGAGTTCCACATCAGGTGTTCCAGATCTTCAAATTTATTCTCTCAGCAGAAAATGCTCATCACGTGGAACAATTTTTGCTACGGTACCATTTTTGTATCTCTTATAGTTTAGCTGGTCTGTTGCGGTTCTGCATCTGGTGTTCAAGTTTCCAAGATAAATTATAGCCTATATGTTGCCCAGACTTAATACCTATACAACAAAAGAAAAATCATTCAAATCCGCCTAGTAGTTCCGAAGATTAGCGTGTACAAACAAACAGACAAACAGACAGATTTTTTTTTTTGGATTCGTGCTCTATTACTGTTCCTAAACCCCCCTCAATTATTTATTGTTTAATATATTCAATGTACAGACACAGTTTTGTTACTGTTTTAATATATGTAATAGATGTTGCATAGGTTTTGTGCCTTTTAGGGCCGATAAAAGCAAGCAACTGTTTTGGTATTTTTAATTTGCTCCAGAAGTCAAACAGACAGTCGCTTCATGTAAAACACTGATATTTAACTGCATCCGGTTAGACTGGAAGCCATTACAGGGAGGGAGGAATATTGACCAAAGTTTGGACAGCAGCGTCCTTCTGAGGACCATAACACCTACTGCGATTGTCAACTTATATTGGCCAAACATGGCGATTACGGCTTAACCCCCCTTGGAGGAATCCTATGCCCAGCAGTGGGCGTCTAAAGGTTGACATGACGATGATGGTGACTGAATCTTATTTTAAATATGTCATAGGTACATAATTTGTAATTGAACCTCGAGTTGAGTTTAGTTTTTGACGCAATTTGTCCCTAAGTTATTAGTTTTTCCAAACTTTGCAACAATGCAACTATTTTATTTACTTCTGTACCTACTTTGTACACACTAATATACCAAACTATATTTTCAGAAGATTATAAGTAAGTGCAGTAAGTAAGACTACAGTAAAATAAAATTAATCTTCCTTTTAAAATTCTAATATACTCATGTGACGACATGTGTGTCATCATAAGTACTAACATAACATAAACACCAACATTGTACACTTAGTTCGCAATAAACGTTTTGACTCCTACTTTGACATTGACTTTGTTTCTGTACTCTAAATAAATTGCATATAGCATTACAAATTATAATTTCTGTAAATACAAATATTGTTAACATCGTTTTTATAAGAGTAAGTATGGAGTTTCTTGCCCATTCTTCTCCATACAAAACTACCTTTTGGAATGGGCAACTAGAATCAATTTTTTTCTCATTTTACGTTCAAAAGTGCCTTGAAATAAATGATGTTACTTTGACTTCAAAGCTTCCAAAATCGATTCTATAAATAATGGTGAAAACTCCATAAATATCCATTGCGTAGTATAAAACTAAGCAGGTAAACAGGTAGATACGAATTTTTTTTCTTTACACTATCCCTTGGATACTAACGTCATAAATTCTTGTTATTTCCATCTCGGGTTCCCTGATCAAAAGTTAGGTAACACTTATAATAAAAAATAGATACCAATCTTCCATGAACAGTGTGAAGCAAAATTCGTCAATTTATGGGATCCACCTTTTTATAGCCCCATAAAATCTCAAGTTACTGCGTATTCTTACTTAATGACGTTTTCGCTTTATTTTTATGACATAACACGGGATGTTAAACTAAGTTTAGCCTAATCAAATACAATGGAATGAGAATTGAAAACCTGAGCGAGCAGTGCAGTTTTCATCGCACTATTTTTTGTTGCCGAAATGTTACATCTGGTAATGCGCGCAAAAACGCTGGAAAATTGCAAAGAAAATTTACTAAAAAAACCATTTTAAACTCGTTCTGTAAAAAATCGCACACAGAGTGTGCGCTGTCTTAGATGCTATAAATGTCAGATATTTTCTAACTAAGGTCAGCCAGAAAAATATAGGCACAAATAGAGTAGATCCTAAACAATTTTTTCTAGATCTTCAGTATAAAAGTTCGAATTGACAACATTTCAAAACTGACCCGACCTTAAAACAAAAATACCATTTCTTTATTTTCGTATCCTGAGTCCAAATATATATTTTTTATATTTTTTTATTTCTTCATTTCTGAGAAAAGTAAGTAAAACCAAAAGCATGTGATGACGTCACATATACGGTGAAATGAGGTAGTTTACCGTTGCATAAGCATTTCAATGGTTTATATGAAAACATTAACGTCAAATAAGACAGGTCAATGTCAAGTATATGAAGTCTAAATTATTAGACTTCATATATTTGACATTGACCCGTTTTTTCACGGGTCACAGTAAAGCAAAGGATATAACGCTATTCCACCGTATGTATGACGTCATTTGGCGCTTACGTCTTATATTTATTTATTTATTTAGGAACACAAAACAGAATACAGACAATAAAATGCTTAAGTAACAGTAAATATTAAAGTTCAGGTCGAGACTGTACTCCTAAATATGTGTACACAGCATGACTATGATTTAACAAAGTAAGTAAATAAGAATTTAAGATAACTAAATGACTAAAATGAAGAAGTTACTTATGATACCCAATAAGTCTTTTTAGAATACACCTAATTTCAAAGTTAAAAATTATGAATGAAAAGTACATAATTTTGAAAAACGAAAAAAACCCGTATTTTTTCGTGCCCTAGATTTGTACCTATTTACTTTTATATACCGTAATAATACAAGTAGGTTAAAAATATGAAACGTTGTCAATTGCTTCAATCATTCAACGATTCATCGATGTACATACCGTAATATAGTCATTTATATACAAGGTACATCGTATTCACGTATAATTATATAATTCTTGTAAATGCAACTATTTGTAAACATTATTTTCAAGAGGATGTATGGAGATTCTTGCCTATTCTTCTCCATACGAAACTACCATTTGGAATGGGCAAGATTCATGATCGACGTTCAAAAGTGCCTTTTAATGGTCTAATTGAAACAAATGAATTGACTTTGACTTTCGATTTTCATTATAAACATCGATTAACGTAACGCTATAACTGCTGCTTCACATTAAATAATGTGAAGCAGAGAAATACAATTTCTTCGTGAAAAGATGAGATCAGTGATGCTCTGATATTGATCTATATGTAGGATCGTCAGGAGCGAGCGAGGAGGAGTGCCGAGCGGTATAGTACATCGTCAGGACTATAGGCGTTCCCATTATCCCATTAAGGATAAACAAGACCTGTAAAAACAATTACACACCATTACTAAAGAAAACACAATACAAATGGTAATCAGTAACAAGAATAAAGTAAGTTATAGGTACAGCAACAATACAGTTAATCGAACAGACTATTAAGGTCCCACAGTACGTACAGTGGCCAAGCCACCCAATGATAAACGAACAAACCCTTAAGGTTTATAGTTCGTACAGTAGCATAAGCCACCCAAATACATAGTGTATCGCTCGCTAGCAGCAAGCCTATACAGCTATGTGAATATACAGCAGCGCTGTACCAGGTAAACCGAAAGTATTGTCGGGCGCAGGAACTCTTTACTGAGTCGAATCCGAGGATCGACTGCCATACTTACGGAGTGCACGCTCTTTTATAAGGCGATGCCCCCCACCATGCAACCTCTCCATATAAGTCTATCCAATGGCGCACGGAAGTGCGTCACGCGTTTACTTGATACAAAACACTACAATGTACTAAATCTAATAAGATTTAATTATAAAGCAATCAAATAACACAATAATAATTGTCATGAATAAACAACAGTGATTTCACAAAGTAATTTGTTTTACATTCAAAGTAACGTGTCAACAATTGTTTTGAATAAAATTAAAAATTTAAAAATTCCCCCAACGCAAAACAGCGAATATTTAAAAAGTAAAAAATAATACCTTTTGTTGAGCCATCAAATGTTTGTTCGTTGAAATAGCGCTATAATGTCGCGGCGGGGTACCGCTTAAGTAAGTCATACCCTTCATTTCATTGAATATCTATTAATTTACCAGCATTTAAGACCAACTTGCTTCGATACGATAAAAAATTTGTTGCAAATCTAGTTAGCATGAGTTCGCTATTTTAGCTATTAGTAATTATTGCTTTAAACTTAGCGGTACCCCGCCGCGACATTATAGCGCCATTTCAACGAACAAACATTTGATGGCTCAACAAAAGGTATTATTTTTTACTTTTTAAATATTCGCGGTTTTGCGTTGGGGGAATTTTTAAATTTTTAATTTAATTATTATTTTAAATTTTTTAAACGTAAAATAGTTAAAAATAATTTTCAAGTTTTTAGTTTTTAATTCTATAGTTAATATTCCTCATTCCCTTTCAATATAGTATACATTATTTTACTAGTCCAGCGCTTTCATTTGATACCCATTATATTGAGGGAGTTGTGAAAAAAATGTAATTCGCCATTTTATGGTGGCGACCATCTTGGATTTGTAATTTATCATAGTGTATAGTATTCCACTAGTCAAGCCCTTTCATTTGATACCCATATTGAGCGAGTTGTGGAAAAATATGTGATTCACCATTTTGTGGCGGCGGCTATCTTGGACCGATTTTCATCAAACATAGCTAAGAACACTCCCGACTAATTCACCTTTCAAATAAAAAAAAACAAAATTAAAATCGGTTCATACGTTCGGGAGCTACGATGCCACAGACAGACACACACACACACACAGACACGTCAAACTTATAACACCCCGTCGTTTTTCGTCGGGGGTTAAAAACCATCGATAACAATTATCGAAATAAAGTAACCACAAATCAGTGTGCATACACTGAGTACTCAATAAATCATGTTTCAAATTAATAGGCAATAATAATTGATAGTAAAATCACTTAAATCGACAATGAGAAACACAAATCATAACAAATTTAGTTAACACCCACAATTGTGATTAATAAACCGTCTCCGACATATATATATAAAAGAAAGTTGTGTTAGTGTTACACTATTTATAACTGAAGTCCATCCAGAACGGCCGAACCGATTTGGATGAAAATTGGTGGGGAGGTAGCTTAGAAACAGGAAAAGGACATAGGGTACTTTTTTTTTACTTTTTTTTTGGCAGGTAAGTATAGGTAGATAGGGACAGGACAACGTCTGTCAAGTCAGCTAATATTATATAAAAATTGTTGTTGTTGTTGTTGTAAGTGTTCACATTATTTATAATGTTTCACGAAGAAAAGAAATCAGTGATGCTCTGATATTGATTACTAGGGCAAGTAAACTCCATTAACATCGAGAGGAAACCTTATTGTAAGAACAACTAGACTTATCTAGAAGCTTACGTCATCCTAGTTTGCATTTTAAACGTCTTGCAAAGTTATTCGATAAAATGAACGATGACTGACAGTGATTGAGTTCGATACGATGGCTTGAAAACGCTTTTGAGATTGGAAAAAGTTGTGGCATGAGAAATGAAAACTTCTTTGTATTATACGGATGGGTAGGTTAAAAAGAAGTTTGTCGATGTTCGTAATAAGGCCTATGATGATGAAAAATGGATAAGAGAGGCTTATGAACTAGAGTTTGTAAATATAGAGACTAGCTGATGGCCGCGACTTTGTACGTGTGAATTTCGGTTATCGTGTGGGTTTAGGTTTTAATTTTTTTGCGTAGAACTCTAAGGGCGCCTTTAGCGCGACAGTAGCGCGACGGCAGTGCTGCTTTGTAAATCCATACAAATCAAGTCGCGCGACGGCAGTGCTGCTTTGTAAATCCATACAAATCAAGTCGCGCGACGGCAGCGCGACTGATAGCGTTTCAGTCGCGCTGCCGTCGCGCGACTTGATTTGTATGGATTTACAAAGCAGCGCTGCCGTCGCTCTGCTGTCGCGCTGATGTCGCGCGACTTATTTGAAGGCGCCCTAAATCTTTTTCTTAAATAAAAGTAGCCTATCTTACTCCTGATAACATCGGCTATCTGTCAGTATAGCTATAAGTCACGTGTAAACAAATGCATTCAGTAAAATAACAGTTATTTTAACATTGCAAACAGACACTTTAATTTTATTTATTTCTATAGATGAAAATGTATCTCCGAACACTAAGAAATGAAAAATGGTTCAGCTCAAGTTCAGAATTAATACGTTAGATGATGAAGAAGACCGAAGATAAGATACATGGATTGTGTGAAGAATTATATGAAAGAGAAGGAAGTCAGTGATAACATGATGTCGACAGTGGTGCTATTGTCTAAGCAAGGGCCCTTTTCCTGTCATGCGTATTTTCGCCTGCACGCGAATCAGAGAGATAAATCAAGTAATTTTCGACGCGCCAATGAAGTTGTAGTGCAGTTGCAATTAAGTTCAAGTTTGAGTGATAAACGGTATTCTTGTAGTCTTTGAACTGCGCGTAAGCTGTACATGAACTGCACGTCAACTGTACGACAACCAAATTTAGTAGCCACATGAGAGAAAAAATATTACTCACTAAATAATCGAATAGAATTGATTATATTTCTATGACGTTATTATAATATTAAAATAATACCCTAGTACAGGTTTTAGTGCTTTATAGCTGTAAAGACGCGCAACAGCATTCTACGTTGTTGCGCTCGCGTGACGCGAACTTGACACGAGCGTGTCTGACAGCGGTAGAGAATACGAAAAGCGTTGTTTTGATCTAAACTTAACTGCAACTGCACTGCAACAGCACTTCTTTAGTTACGTGAATTGCATTCTATAATTTCACACATGTTTTTCCTATCATGCGGGCAGCACGCGCGCGGAACGCGGATTGGCTGCGGGCGAGCAGCCCGCGTGTGTGCTAAACGGATGTGGGCGGCGTTCTTCTGTCTTCAGTGTTGTTTTTACTGTGACGCGGGTCGCACGCATGGTCATAGTACGCACGAGTTTTGTCACTGGCGACACGCACGATACTGCGAGCGACAAACGAAATCTTTATCCTACATGTGGACAGGAAAAGGGCCCTTTTTTTTGTTCCGGGGTGGAAAATCCTCATGGATGTCCTCCGCCCTGGGGCGGGTGGAGGGGTCTGTCAGACTTTTACTGACTAAAAACCACCCCGGTGTTCCATCTCACATCTACGTTGGGGGTCGCGAGAACTGGAGATCCCCCACTGAGGAAAAGGGCCCTAACACAACCTAAAGCTCGACGCTGCGGCAGCGGCGAGTTACATTTTCGTATTCATTAGCCTTTGCTTACACAGCGCTAGCGCCACGTAAATAAACGGTTTTTGCTGAACTACTCAAGGCTGAATTATTTTACACTTTTAACAGATCTTAATTATCGCTGTTAATGTTCAGAAGCCAAATATTGTTCGTTTGTCATTGTTTAACCATTGTGTCTCTTAATTAGACAGTTGAGCTCTTAACAGTCGCTGAGCTCGATTCGGACGGCTGACAGGTTCGCCCTCGAGCACAGTCACGAATGGTAACGTTAGAGAATAGCATAGCTGGACGGAATGGATCAAGAAAACGTGTTACGCCGACCCCAAGTAACATGGGATAAGGGCAGAAAGACATCGATGATCCCTTTTCTATTAATGGTACCAATTTAACAATGTAGCTGCAGTCTTGTAGCTGGCAGTTCTGCTGAATCTGATGTGGTCTCTAAACCAGCAGCAAACATAACAACCAAAATGCTTTTTTTTGTTGTTTTATGTAAATGCTCAAAGGAATCATACGAACATTTGTGTTTAAAAACGTTTAAGAGTAAACCCTCCGTATTAGCACTCAAGATACAGGCTTGCCTAATTTCGAGCCGATGTTTAAAACTCGGTAACTTTTTATAGCAATACATTTTACGCTTTTATTATTACTATTAGTAAAACATTTATTCATTTTGTGAACAATAATTAAATATAATATATACAAAGCTTAAAAATAGATATAAACATATAATATGTACAATGATCACAGGGCGTCAAAAAACTCGTCCGCATCGCTCTCAATGGGACAAGTTCCAAAAAGCTAGCAGCATTACCACGTTGAAGGGCAATGCTAATTCTTTGGCCCAAGAAAAGGCCAGCCCTTTGGTCACGTGAAGAGTCGACCAGCCGCTTAGCAATGTCCCTAAAAACAAGGTGAGCACTCGGGCCCCATGGCCCTAATGTTTCGACCCCAAACGGCTCAAACATATAACTTTCAAGAAGGTTGTTATATTTACGCCGTTTGAGGTTTTCCGCACCTGCAGCAGCCGTCCCAGCACAACACGACGTGCTAGGAAGATGGAATGGCGCAAGGGTGTAGACACAAGTTGCATCCCACACCAAAGGCCTACCCAACTTCCACGGCATTATGGTCATTCCATCTGGTCTCTTTACATCGGCCCGTGCCAAGCCAATAGGATCTAACACAGCTGGCACGCCGGCGGAGGCAAGAGCACGACGGATGATGTCATTAATGCTGGCGTGCCGTGCTATCCGGCCTGCGCTCTTACAGCAGGAAAGGCCATGGTGACCGAGGCAGTCGACAACTGCACCGCATTGACAGCGATGCGGGGCCCCGCAAGGAGCGCCCAGACGTAGGCATGTAGCGAGCCGGAATGTAGAGTCACCAAGCATAGTACCTATGTTAGCTGACGGCAGTGCCTGAAGCCAGAGGCCCGACTCCCACTCACCCACAGCCAGCAAGCGGGCACGCTCAGCAGAATTGGTGGACGTATTAATGAGTTTATTCCGTACCAACCTGCAGAGCGGCTCATCCCACTGTCTCTGGGAAGATGGGTTCACGGGCCGAACCGTATTTGGGCAAGCCACTTTCCAGGCGTTCACCGCATCAGTCAAGCACGGCACTTCAAAGTCAACCAGTGACGAGGATAAGATTTTTGTGGTTAACTTTTCGGTGCTGTGGACGAACCCCGAGACCACCAAATTAGTAATTCACCATTTAGTCTTCATCAACAGTGCCATCCACACAATCTTCTATAAAAACATCCAACAAAATAGAAATGTTTCATCCCAAAAGGATCCCATCAATTTTATTCTGCCAAAAGATATAAATTATCATTTAAAACAGGAAGCTTGCCAAGAAAACTCTATTTGTTGGCACCTTAGTTACTACGGAATAACGAATTCAGCATTTGTCTTTGGCAAACTTGTGTTTAGCTTTGGTATTATCAAAAGTTAATCGAAAGCTGGTGTAGTTGCGACAACCATGGAACCCATTTATGTAACACATTAATTATAAAAAATATAACCATCCTTTTGGGCTCCGCCGCAGTTGAATACTAAGTTTAAAACATTATTCACAAATGCTCTAGCTAGAGTGCTAGTACTGAAACAAAACTTTCAATAGTAGGTAGGTACTCTAGCCAAGGCAACACACTTCCAAAAACAACAACATTTTTTCTTTCAATTGTTTTTCTTTCTTTCTTAGAGAGGCACTTATTTCTTGGAAATAACAACTGTTAGAAAACACCTTGAATACATAACCTCCTATTTTTAAAGTCGATTAAAAAGACAAATGTCTTTTGAAGCTGAAAGTTGCACATTCTTCCTATAATTTCGATACTTTTCTGCTTACGATGATATTTAAGGTAATAGTTCTAACTTTACTGTACAAAAACCAGTTTCAAATGTTATAATTAAACTTTAAATACACCAAGACCTCTGGGGTGTGATTCTATAAGACCTCATTCTAAACTTCGAATCTGAATTCGCTATGAGTTTCTTGCTGGCGTTCTAAAAACTCGGTTGATAATTCGAATTTACACTGGCGCCACCCTTGCGAGCGTGTCAGCGAGTTGAACTAAATTGACAGGGAGATTTTGACAGATTGAGATGACGTAAGAAGTAGCATTCTGCAAGGTAATTTTCCCGTAATTTCGACGCTCACTTCGCACTCGAACCCAATTCAAAGTGTCAAATATATCAAGGTAATTTTGAACCTTATGCAAAGTGAGAGTTAATAGCGATGTGAGATGCGAGTTGTTGTTTGAATTTTACAGAATCGACCTACTGGTCTGTCGCATGCACCTGTAAGCACAAAGTGCGTGTGTTGCATTGCACATAAGCATAAACAGTGATTTTTCACTGTTTATGCTTTTAATATTATAAATTTAATATTATATTAATATTATATTATCCATCCATTCCATACTAATATTATAAATGCAAAAGTAACTTTGTCTGCTACGCTTTCACGATGAAACGGAACCAATTTTGATGAAAGAATCATGGCGAGATCCATACAGTCCAGGACACGAGCAAAGGTCAAAAAGAGTTCCACGATCACAGTCCGGTATACAAAGCAGAGGTCACAGTTGGGCAGGCAATCAGTCCGATAGAAATAAACAGGTCGTAGTAAAATAAAATTGCGAAACGAGAACAGGAAGCGTGAACAATTAGCGAGATGCAAATTGGCACTGGTTAATGGTTGTTAATATTTTTTGTCGCACGCACGCAGTAAGTAAGCACTCACACAAATACTTATTGTCTCTAATTGGGTAGAGCAAGGAAAGGGCGTGGTCTGTCACTAACTGCGCTTCCGCAGAAAAATTTTCTTAAGTGAGCTTGCTTAAGTTTTGCCGATAGTACATGATGAGAACTTGCAAATAACGTAAATTAGACGTGTGATAGACACATCATCAAAGGCGTGTAGTACTGTTATTTATTACGTATTCTGTAACAAACGCCGCCCTACCCCAAAGTTTACGCTCCCACTCTGCCAACTTGCGCTCACTGTGACCACAACCTTACTTAAAGCTTGTGTTTAAACTCTGTTCCGTGGGCGTTGAGGGTGGAACACCCCACTGACGTCACTCCAAGATCAAGGCCAGACAACTACGCTATTCCATTTTTTTTTTTCTCTATTTACGTAATTGCACGGGTAATGGAAAGTTTAGAAGTTTCGTAATGACCCTTTTTAGAGACGAGCGCTCTGGGTTGTCTGTGGTTGCGATCTAATGTTAAGGCGAAAGGGTACATGATTATTTATAAGACAGGAAATTAACCCTTAATACGGTCTACACTCAACTTGAAATTTTCGACTTTAGCATCACCCAAGGTAAAAATATACTTTAGACAATTGCCGAACTTTCTTCTCTCGTGCTGTAACGCTAAAAATTTGACAAATTATTATTCAATTAATTGCATTCTATTATGTGTATAAAATATGCCACTTAATATGGCATAATGCTAAGGTCCAGTTAGTGAATACAATAATGAAAAATATTATACAAACAACTACCTACCCGCCCTGGCTTTGTACGGAATAACATTTTCGACTTTTCCGGTGGATTTACTAAAAATATGACACTTACGAACACTACAAAAAAATAATCATTCAAACTGGTCGAGCCGTTTATAAGTGATGATCTTTCATAATGCGGCAATTGATTTTTGAATAGATATATAGATATGTACAGGTTACTAGCACTTTTCCCATGACTTTATCCGCGTAGATTTCGTACCCTGTCCCCAACCCCTTTCAACTTTATTATTATTTGAATACAGCCCAACTTTGCGTAAGTATAACGTAGCTTTGTTACGTGAAAGAATTTTTAAATTAAGTATTTTTTGAGTTTATCCATTTACAAACAAATATACAAAACATCTATAAATGTCTCTTTATAATATTAGTTTAAGTAAATTAAGTATTACTCATACTCATTTCAGCCGAAAGACGTCCACTGCTGGACATAGGCCTCCCCAAGGGGGGGTTTTGCCATAATCGCCACGCTTGGCAGGCGGGTTGGCGATCGCAGTATGGTTGTTACAAAGGCACAGAGAACGCTGCTGCCCATTCTCTGGTAAGTCCCTTAGCCGCCTCTTACGACACCCACGGGAAGATATGGGATGGTGCTATTCTTTACGTCCGACACCACACGGACTAGAAAAATTAAGTATTAACACATTTTGACGACACGGTTGGCGCAGTGGCTGAGCGATCGACTGCTGCGCAGCGTGTTGCGGGTTCGATTCCCGCCCAGGGTAAACATTGGTGTGATGAGCACTTGTGTTTGCTTTGTGTCTGGGTGTTGTTTATCTATATATGTATGTATTTACAAAAAAAAATGTATTTGTGTATGTATATCAGCTGTCTGACACCCATAGTACAGGGTCTCCCTAGTTTGGGGTCAGATGGCCGTGTGTGAAAATGTCCCCACATATTATTATTATTATTATTATTATTTGTAATTATAATCTATACAAATAAATGAAATTAAGGTGTCTGTTTATGTCAAAATAACAGCTTTTTACTTAATACTTAAAGCAATTTTAATTGGCTGGTTATGTATCTATTTGTCCCGACTAATCACTGAAACGGCTTTACCGATTTTGACGGGAGTTTCACTGGCAGATAGCTGATGTTATAAGGAGTAACTTAGGCTTACTTCAAATATTTATTGCTCAACGTAAAATAAAGAAAGCCCCGCTAAAAACCGACGATCACTCGGGCAAAGTCGCGGGCATTAGCTAGTAATATCTATAAATGTTGTTACTGAGATTAGTTTTTGTCATGTCGATGTCGTGGTTGTAAAATTAACCGTTCAGTCAAGGTTGCTAGTGTTGGGGCTAGCCACTGAGCGGCACACGTCCATAAACATCCTCATTTGTGGTGCTTCTTTTATTGCACCCCGTTTGGCGATTGTTATTGTACTTAATAGGACAAAGACCTCGTTTTATTTAGGTTTAACGCAAAATGAATGACGCAATTTCCGACCGTGCGCATTTCTGGAAATGAGTTGGGCTTTTATTCGTAATATTGTTGTCTGTACACATCATCTGTATCCGTAATGTGTGTACACAATAAGTTATTTACTATAATATTTATTGTTGGCGATTCTTCCAAATGTTTTTATTTTCTGTTCCTTCTTGAGTGTTTTATCTTCATTGCCTTGGTCTACACATGACTTACCTACCTTAGTATTGGAGAAGAAAAAAAAATGTTTGGGACTATTACTAAATTACTAGTTGATCCGGCAAACGTTGTAATGCCATATAAACAAAATAGCCTACGACCTATTCCCAGACCTACCAAATATACACAAAAAAAAAAACAAAATAAAAATCGGTCAAGCCGTTTCGGAGTTCAATAACAAACACTATGACTATGACACGACATTTTTATATGTATATTAGAAGAAGAAAATGACAAGCAGAAGACAATAATCCATACTTCCATAGACTTTAATATTTTAAATGTGAAAGTAACTCTGTCTGTTACGTTTTCACGACGAAACGGCTGAACCGACTTTGATGAAATTTGGTATGAATATAGCTTGACCCCGGGGAAAGACATAGGCTACTTTTTAATCTGTGAGACGGGACTTCGTCTGCATCCGCGATAACCGACATCTACGCGGACGAAGTCGCGGGCAAAAGCTAGTACTTAATATTATTTTTAACACTATAAACCACACAAAACAAGAACATAAAGCTGTGAAACATAAAAAGAATTACCTTTTTTTATTCTTAACCCATTTACAGTCTAAATAAATTATTTATAATTTCCTTAACTGGATACTTCATAGTATTATTATCTAACCCATAATTTCTAGACACGACTTCTCAAAAAAATACTTTATATTAACCTTAAATTCCCAAATATTTTTCAGTTATTCATAATAATCGTTTTTTTGTTGCTTTGAAATAATTAATTAATAGTTATTTAATTGAGTTCGCATACAGTGACGTAACATTTTACTATTGTCATAGAAAATCTATGGATGACCGCGTTTTGACAGCTTATAAAAAGTATGACAATTAATCAGTAGTATCAAGGGCCTAATTAGTAATTTGCTAATCTGTAATTTTATAACCCGTCGAATTTACGACTACAAAGACCTGATTTGAAAACAGCCACTTCAATATGTAATTAAGACTCTCCACTAACGAAGTAACGAAGTCTTTATCTAAAGAATATTCAAACTTCTGTTCCTAACTAAAACACAGTATTCCAAGTAATTAAGTTAACGGAGTTAACTAAGAGAACCGGGACCTAATGGCGTCTGAAAGCGTTGATTCAGCGAACTGTTGGAGATGCAATGTTGCAAACTGTGGAGGAAATAAATTGTCTATTTACTCTGTTGGGAAAATTATTCTCCTAAAGCCAATCATTTTTGATCCAAGTAAAAATGAAGACGTATTGTGTTTTATATACCTATAGGTATCGATAATGATTTCAAATGTTGACGTCTGTTGATGTGGATTTGGCTGGAAGTGGGCCACTGTGTTGTCCTATTTATCATAAGTCATGGCAACTTTAAGAGTAGATATATTGTTTTCTTTTAAGTTTTCTGCCTTGTCTTTGCGTCAATGTTCTACATCTGACTGTGAATACGAACAATCTGCAGATCATATCTTTCTTTGGCAAAATGAACGCAATGTTATGTTAGGTAGTGTACTGACAGGTTACCTACATTCGGAATTGTTTACTAGGCGGACCTTGTAGAACTAATTTCCCTGCGTTTAAGCGTTTGTGCCATACCTATACAACCTTAATGATTAATTTCGTTGTAGTCAGGACTGATTTGAACTCGACGATCTGCATTGACTCGGCGCAGGTCGCCACTAAAGATTCCTGCTTCCAGGAGTTGCAGTGACTTGGGGAATGTGTGGCGGGCTTAGTTTCAAATGTTTTAAAGAAATTCATTAAAAAATATGGAAAGTATAGTATAAGGAAAGCCATTTGAAATTTCCACTTCGATATGTCTTTAGTGAATAGAAAAGTAATCTTAACGAACCATTCTTTACGATTACAGAATATAAAATGACATTAAGATGCTTACCTACTGTAACTGTCATCTGACAGTGAGATAAAATGAGACAAAAAATAGTGCCCATTATAATGTCAAAAAGTGACATAATATGTCACTTTTTGACATGTCACTTTTTGACATTAGAATGGGCACTATTATATACAAAGCAGAACTTTTATACGTCTGTGGGAAAACTAAATGGCGACTAGATCCATTAACGTCAAAAACGGTAATAGCCGAATTTGGCATGAGATTTATGCTACTATGTATATTATTACTGCATAGGTTTATTATTGATGCAATGATTTGAGTACGGTTGTTGTTTTTGTTACTAAAAGTTTTCCTATCAGCTAAAGGTTTTTTTAAATTAAAGAATTATGTTCTAAAAGTTAATGCATTAAAAAAAACAAACAAAACCTTTTCAAGTATACCTGTACGGTCAAACATTTTAAATCTGGTTTTAACTCAAACAGAATAAAATGTGGATTTTCAGGGGAAAAACATTTGCGTACTGAATTAACTTATTATACTTAAGGTCCTATTCCCAGGGAGGTAGGGGGGACGGGACAAAGGGATTTATAGGGACAAACTTTTAAATGGATTTCAGAAACGAACCTATTCATATTATTTTGTTCAATCATTTGTTTTTAATCTGTTTTTCGGTGTAATTTTCAGTACTAGCAGAATGTTTTTCATGAATAATAATAAACTTCATAAAATTGGACCAACAAAACATAATACAGTAATGAATTCAAATGAATAAAAATAATTGTGACAGTGAAGTCTCAATAAAGAGTATTTTTACTCAAATCAAGACAGAGGGCTGGTCTATTCTTGGGCCACAGAATTAGCAATGTAGCATACAAGGTGGCAATGTTGCCAGTGTTTTGGGCAATTATCTCATTAATAGCCATAAAAATGATTTTTACATGCCCTGTGGTCTTCCCTTTTATTGTTCAGAGAGTGTGCTAAAGAATTGCATAACTTAATTCCCCTATTATCTGAAGAGCAGAGATACGGCGAAGCGTCACCGCTATATGGTTGAAGTTCGACGGTCTCGAACATAAATATCCGAGTCTCGAACCAAGCGCTTCGCTTCCACATTTACTGTGAAAACTGCTGGATTGTGGAATTTACTGCCCGCCTCTCTGTTCCCCGTATAATCTGGGTATCTTCAACCGCTCAACCGTGCTCTACCTTAGGCCGCATCATCATTTATGATCAAGTAAATTGCGGCCAAAAGCAAACTTATTAGAATCAATATAATAAAAATGAATCGTTGTTCGTTAGTCTCACTTAAACTCGAGAACGGCTGGCCCGATTTGGCTAGTTCTGGTCTTGAAATATTTGTGGAAGTCCTAGGAAGGTTTATACGGTAAGAAAATTGAAGAATCAATTGACAGGACATAACTAGCACTGTGCCCGCGACTTCGTCCGCTTGAATGTGGGTTATCGCGGATGCAGGCGAAGTTGTGGTTTAAAATGTAACCTACACCCCAGGGTTCAAGCTATTTTATACCAAAAATGCGGAACGCTGAGAGTGAAGCCACAAAAGCAAATACAAATTCAAAGACGAATACCTACAATTCGCTTCGCGCTGTACTGACACGAGTCAGTAAAGCACGAAGCGAAGCATTGTTAAAAAGAACAAATGCTAATACAAATAAAAATTCAAAAGCGAATACAATCACGAGATTGTAGGTATTCATGATTGAATTTGTATTTGCTTTTGTGGCTTCACTCGCAGTGTTCCGTACGGTCTATCTGCCTTTTATTTGATAATCTAAGCCAAAAATCATCAACATCGGTTCAACTGTTTCATCTTAAAAGCGTAACAGACAGAGTTACTTTCGCATTTATAATAGGTATGGAAGTAGGTATAGATTAGTACATTTATTATGGACTTAAGTTTTATTTTAGTTGATTAAATAAAGAAATTATGTTTATTTCAAATTTAACTTAACGTCTTTACTCAACGATTTAGGACTACCTATTTTTATTTTATTCACCTGCCGAGAACACGTTTGCAGAAATACCTTGTAAATTGTTAGATCAAAGTATTCTCCTCAATAACCTTACATTTATACCCATGTCTATTCTAATTCCGATGTAAATACAACTTCATTATAAATAATCCCTTTGCCCACGGTTCTACTAATAGTTATAAATACAAGTTGTATCGTAGTTTTCCTAGTAGTTAGCTTGACATTACAATGAGTTTCGTGTATTCAATTTGGATGAAGCAACCAAATCGAATCAAGTAGACATAAAAGTGAATCATTCAATGGCAGCCATGCCTGTCATTTCAATCAAAGTGATTCAATTTAGTTGAAACATGTAACACCACTTTAACATACACACTATATAATTGTCTCTTTTTAACCCCCGACGAAAAAGAGGGGTGTTATAAGTTTGACGTGTCTGTGTGTCTGTGTGTCTGTGTGTCTGTCTGTGGCACTGTAGCTCTTTAACGGGTGAACCGATTTGAATGCGGTTTTTTTTATTTGAAAGTAGATTCTCTAGCGATGGTTCTTAGACATGTTTCATCAAAATCGGTTCAGCAGTTTTAAAGTTATCAGCTCTTTTGTTTGCTGCGGTAGGGATCTTAGACGCATACCGGATGTTTACTTTGCTTTCAAACATTATTATAGGTGACCACACTGACCACCCATTGAAACACCCATGTTTGCTATAAAACTATGCAAGATTATATACAAAACCAAACTAAATTACATTTAAAAAATTTAAAATAAAAATTAAATTAAAAATTTAAAAAAACCCCCAACGCAAAACATAAAAGCGATTATGTAAAAAGTAAAAAATAATACTTTTGTTGAGCCATCAAATGTTTGTTCGTTGAAATGGCGCTATAATGTCGCGGCGGGGTACCGCTAAGTTTAAAGCAATAACTAAATAGCTAAAATAGCGAACTGATGGTAACTAGATTTGCAACAAGATTAACAACTAGATTAGCAACAAAATTTGATAATATCGAAGCAAATTGGTCGGAAATGCTGGTAAATTAATAGACAGTGAATGAAATTACGGGACTGACTTACTTAAGCGGTACCCCGCCGCGACATTATAGCGCCATTTCAACGAACAAACATTTGATGGCTCAACAAAAGTATTATTTTTTACTTTTTACATAATCGCTTTTATGTTTTGCGTTGGGGGTTTTTTTTAATTTTTAATTTAATGTACAAAAACAGACAATGAATCTCCATTAATCTTTCCTCTTTTTTTTCAAAATAGATAGAAAAAACAAACTGTCTTTCACGCCTTACCAAGGTCACAGTAACAGCTTAAATGTATCCTACAGTATTTTTCTTGTAATCTTGACGAAAAAAAATATAAACTATCTGATGCCCGCGACTTCATCCGCGTTAATTTTGGTTATCTGTGGAGTTTTTTTTTAACGAAAGCCTAATATTGTTTCTAAAATAATATTAGCTTATGTCACTCCTGATAACATCAGCTATCTGCCAGTGGAAGTCCTGTCAAAATCGGACGAGCCTTTTCGGAAATTAGCCGGAACAAACAGACAGACAGATAAAAATGTTTAAAATAAATTTTTGGATATATAAAATACCCTGTTCACAATAAGATTAGACATTTACAAAAACCTTTTTTACAGTCCGTTCAACCGATTTTGACTCATATTGCGTTGGTAGCATGACAAATGGCAACTGCAGTAAACAGTTGTTATTGTAACCACTTTTTTGCCTCTAATGTCATCCTTAAGCCTACGGAATAAAGTCAAAATCGGTTGAAGGGACTGTAAAAAAGGTTTGTGTTTATGTCTAATCTTATTGTGAACAGGGTATAGTATCGTGTAAACATTCAAATGCATTCAATAAAAAGCTGTTAATTCAACATTACAAACAGACATTTTAATATGTTTTGTATGTATAGATCAAGAGCTTGGCAGGTAAAGATAAAGCAGTACGTTATTGTACGATGTTTGTAAGGCAATGATTCGTGAAGCCTGATGTCGCAGGAGTAGTTTAACAACAGAGACCTAACTTTATGCAATGGTACTGTAGTAAGAGCAGTGGGGCTCGTGGCTAAATAAAAAGCTATACGGATCGATCGGTCAAGTTACGCTTTTCGCGGTCGGTCTGTAGATGGGCGACCATCCATTACATATCGAGACCCTTTTTTGCATTGGAAAGCACATAAAGTCGTTGGTCTCGGCTGTCATTCGTAGATCTTCGGCAGTCGTTATGAGTAATCAGAAGCCAGAAAATCTGACAAACAGTCTTACCAAGGGGTATCATGTAACTGGTTTGTGGAGATCAGATAAGCAGTCGCTCCATGTCAGCCGCATCACCGACCCCAACATGTTGTGAAAAGGCTAGGCAGATGACAGTCGTATGAAAGTAACAAGCATAATGGTCATAGCTTATTATTACAGCAACGTTACGATATCAAAATCGCCACGAAAAAAATTTATCCGTAAGCCGCCAACTTCCCTATTTTGTTATTACAAAAAATATTTTAATGCAGACGATTTAAAACGTAAACTTGAATGGAAAATGATTTGCTGTGCGTGAGCCACGTTTTTATGATGCACGATAACCTTGAGGGAGTCATAAATGTAACATCGGGCCTGTTGGTCTAGTGGTCACTGACCCTGACTGCTAAGCCGGAGGTCGTGGGTTCGATTCCCACCCAGGACAAACTTTGTGTGATGAGCATGATTGTTTGTTCTGTGTCTGGGTGTTTATCTATAATATGTATGTATTTATAAATTATATAAGTATGTATATCAGTTGTCTGGTTACCATAACACAAGCTCTGCTTAGCTTGGGACCAGATGACCGTGTGTGAGTTGTCCCAAGATATTTATTTATTTATTTATTATTTATCTATTAAATCATCTCCTCGTTGAACTGCAGCGTTGTTCTGTTAAAATTTCCGTCAATGAATTTAGGTCAGGTGAGCTTGAGAGATGCTGTCAAGCCCTGATATGGTATGTTGATGGCAACAGAGAGATATTATTTTTAGTCTGTCTGTTGTATAAACGTCAAAATCTCGTTAGGAGCTTCCAAAAGCTATCAAGTGTGCGTTGTGTGTTTTAACTGTAATAACCTATCAATGAGTAAGAAAAAGAATAATAATCAGCAAGTTGTTTTAATCAAGCTACCAGCGAGAATACAAGCCACAGAAACAAATACAAGAAGTTAACATTGGTATGGTGTGATATGACATGGTAGAATTAATGCTTACCTCAAGCGAACTTCATTTAAAGAATCTTTTTACAGTACACACCGCCTGGACTCGTGACGTGTACTTAATCGAGTCGTATAGCAGTCACTGATGGCACTGTACCTGACACCAGCACATCAAACCATACCATATTGTTAAAAATTCCCAATTGAATAATAATATGAACTTCTGAAAACCTATCAAAGAAATTTGACAGATTGTTGAAGCTTGCTGTGCTGGGGTGTGATTCTGTAAGACCTCATTCTAAACTTCGAATCTGAATCCGCAGTGAGTTTCTTGATTGGCATTCTTAAAACTCGGTTGATACTTTGAATTTACACTAGCGCCACCCTTGCGAGCGTGTCAGCGAGTTGAACTAAATTGACAGGGAGATTTTAACAAATAAAGTATGAGATGACGTAAGAAGTGGCATTCTGTAAGGTAATTTCCCCGTCACTTCGACGACCACTTCGCACTCGAACCCGATTCAAAGTGTCAAATATATCAAGGTCATTTTGAACCTTATGCGAAGTGAGAGTAAATGTGAGTTGCTAGTTGTTGTTTTGAATTTTACAGAATCGACCTACTGGCCTCTATACAATGTTTGCTTTCTGATGATAATCTATTCCATGGCTTACATAGTCATTACTCTCGTATAAAAATGAGAGAATATATCAGTCAATAAAGGCATAAATCTCCATAGAAACTTAGGTAAAGATATTCAAACTATTCTAGGCTTAGAACTTATTGTAAGTCCCAAGTTTATTGATGCTCGTCGACAAAGATTTGTCTTTCATTCTCGTCTGATTGTTGGTATCTGAGTTGTAGATGTCTGTTTTGTTTTGTAATTCTATAACTTTGTGAATCAACTCGTCTCTTTGGTTGGTTAACTTCGTCAACACACAATAATAATGTTTTGGTAGGTACGTAATGATTTATTTTAGAAGAATTGGATTTCTTTCTTGTGTTCATAATTGGAATAATACTAAACTATACAATCTGTAACAATACATTTAGTTATGATTTGAGATAGCAACAGCGTTGAGACTCGTGTATATGATTGAAACATTTCATCGCCAAATGTGATAGAAAAAAAATTGACAAAAAACATTAACGATTGACTGCTGCGCAGCTTGTTGTGGGTTCGATTGCCGCCCAGGGTAAATATTTGTGTGATGAGCACTTGTGTTTGCCTTGTGTCTGAGTGTTGTTTATCTATACAGATAAAATTGAATTCATTAGCATTTTTTTAAGAAGTGACTCAGATCACAAACCTTAACAACTTTTATTATGGAGCCAACTCAACAGCGCGAAAAAAAAACAGCTGTTCCATACGTTTTGGCCGAGTACCTATTGCACTTCTGTATGGAAAAGCTGTTTTTCTTTTCGCGCTGTTTGAGTGGCTCCATAATGAAAGTTGTTCAGGTTCGTGGTCTGAGTCACTCCTTAAAATTTTGCTAATAAATACAATTTCGTCCTGTATATGTATGTATTTAAAATGTATTTGTGTATGTATATCAGCTATCTGACACCCATAGTGCAGGGTCTCCCTAGTATGGGGTCGGATGGCCATGTGTGAAATGTCCCCACATATTATTATTATTAACTACTTCATACAAAACTGTAATTAGAAGGTTCATCATTTCAGCCGACAGACGTCCACTGCTGGACATAGGCCTCCCCAAGGGGGGGTTTTGCCATAATTAGAAGGTTAAAATGTATGAAACAAGTGATTTCTATTTCCTCTACCTTCTGCCACTTACATCGTCCGCGTGAAAGCTAAGTGTACCGTAAAACAAAGAATAAGAGACTCTGTAATAACCTAGAGTTCCATCATTGAAAAAATTTTTGAAATCGAATGAGTATAATAATCGTCATTTTCATAATTTCAGCCTAAAGACGTCCACTGCTGGACATTGGGGAGGCCCAAGGAGGGGGTTTTGCCATAATCGCCACGCTTGGCAGGCGGATTGGCGATCGCAGTATGGTTGTTACAAAGGCACAGATAACGCTGCTGCCCATTCTCTGGCGAGTCCCTTAGTCACCTCTTACGACACCCACGGGAAGATATGGGATGGTGCTTTTACGTCCGACACCACACGGTATAATAATAATATAAGATTAATCTTTATTTCCAGTTTTACAATTTTTAAGTTAGCATTAGGTTTATAATGATAGTTATATTACATAAATTGTAAGTTGACACCGACTTATACACTTCTGACACCCAAGCTTAGATTGAACTTGTGTTATGGGTATCTGGGCTCTCAAGTTAACAACGGTTAGACAAAAAAAATATGTTCGGAGAATCTCGGTGTAGGTACCCTATACATAAATACAATACAGAAAATAAAGATTTGAAAAGAAAGAAAAATTGTTTATTTGCAACCACGTACAGGTAAACACAAACATAAAAGGGTTATATAAAACAATACAATATAAAAGTAAGTAAGTAAGTTTATATAAGTGGAAACTTGTAATTGGCTTTCTTCTATGTATTACTCTTACTACTAGAATATAGGTACTAGCTGTAAGTTTTCTTAAAATTAATAATATAAAATAAATAAATAAATCCGTGAGGTGTCAGACGTAAAGAATAGCACCATCCCATATCTTCCCGTGGGTGTCGTAAGAGGCGACTAAGAGACTTACCAGAGAATGGGCAGCAGCGTTCTCTGTGCCTTTGTAACAACCATACTGCGATCGCCAACCCGCCTGCCAAGCGTGGCGATTATGGCAAAACCCCCCCTTGGGGCCTATGCCTAGCAGTGGACGTCTTTCGGCTGAAATGATGATGATGAAAAAAAACAAAGAAACCCAATTAAAGTAATTAGTGAGAAATCCCATTGTATAGTGTGTGTATGTTTGTGTTGTGTGGTTTATAACCGACTTCAAAATGGAGGAGGTTATCAATTCGAATGTTTTTTTTTTTATGTATGTTCGGGCATAGCTCTGTCATCTCTGTCTCATTTTTTTGTTCGAAAAACACAAAAACTATAAAGTCATAAATAACTTTAGCACAGAACACACATTACTTTACTTTCGGAAGTCGGTGGCAATACAAAACAATAAACACAAAGCCACCGCCACCGACTTCCGAAAGTAAAGTAATGTGTGTTCTGTGCTAAGTTTATTTATCACTTTTTAGTTTTTGAAGGCGGTTTTCTTTTTTTGTGTAGTGTAATGTTGTATTGTGTTAAGTTGTGTAGTGTGTGTTGTGGTGAATGAAGAATTTATTAGAGGTGTGGTAGGTACTGTTTGGACGGAAGGGGGTGTGGGTAAGATCCATGTATTGATAATTTTTTCAACCTCGTCATAGCTAAGGCCCATAATCTTTACAGACCTCCTTACAGTAGGTAGTTTCGTAGTAGTACCTATATTCAAACTTTACCTCCTTTTAATATAGATAAACGAAGGGCACATGGCTAAGTAAAAGCCGTACTCGATCGGTCGTGGTAAAGCTACGCTTGCCGCGGTCGGTCAGTAGATGGGTGACCATCCATTTCATACCGAGACGCCTCCGTGCCTCGGAAAGCACAAACAGCCGTTGGTCCCGTCTGTCATTTGCAAATCTTTGGCAGTCGTTATGGGTAGTCAGAAGCCAGAAAATCTGACAACCAGTCATAGGCAGTCGGTCCATGTAAAACACTGGTATTCAGCTGCATCTGGTTAGACTGGAAACTGACCCCAACATAGTTGGGAAAAGGCTAGGCAGATGATGATGATGATGAGTATAGATTAACGACGAAAAATTTCATCGCCAGGGTTACAAAATATAAAGGTTACAGAAGGATTGCTCCCGCTACCTTCAAAATTAATTACCTAAACTTGCCAGACTCACTAGGGCTGCTACTGTATTGACTCTGTAGGTTTTATTTGTGACAATTTGAAATTTGATTGACACTGGTTGGATATCTTTGCATTTTTTTAATACAAAATTTTCCTGTTCGTCATGAAATAATAATAATTCATTTATTTATTTGACAACATAGGTCCACTTGTCAGTAAAAAAACAAATTTAAAAACTACGGGTTCGTAACTTAATCCAAAAACATGAAAACACAAATACATGAAATGAAATACAATACATGAAATGTCAATGTATCTAATTTTTTCATATAGACAACACTGTGTTCAGTGGGGTGTGTAACGTTTGAAATAATAACAAAATCTCTAAAGATCATATGATCTAATTTCATTTAACATACTTATTTTTAATATAACGATCAAATGATATAATGAATTATTGAAATAAATTCATTTTACCTAATTTTATATGGTATAATGAACATTCTCTATAATGCACATTTGAACTAATATTCATATAGTATAATAATCAGTTACTATAATATTTGAAATCTATAAGTAACGTTTAGCATAATTTAGTTATTGAATAATTTTGGTTAGGTTAGGTTAGAACAGTGACTATTAACCAGATTCTCTCTATTGTTGGTGAATCGTATGGGTTAGATGAGGTTATAACGGTGTCCCCTTGTCTCGCAGACAGAAATTTCATAGAATTTCGTTTCCCAGAAAATGTTTCATAATTATAATATTTGGTTCTTGTATTTTTGTTTTGGCTATTATTGTTTCAAAGACCATTTAGGTACTTGAATAAATATTTCACAGAAACACAATCCAATGAATTTTTAATCACATTTTTTTTGTTTAACAAACTTACTAAACAGTAGAATTATTTTTTAACGAATATTGTTTGATCAGTGTATTTTTCCATGGAATTTATTTTAACGAAAATGTATATAAATGGACAATAACAAAAATATTGTCTAAAAGTCAATATGTTGTGCTACAAAAGTTAATGATAGAAACGAATAGCTGCGAAACCGACTCCACGTAATCTTGTCTGCCCTACCCGCGAGCTGAGGAGCAGGTGGCTTTAACGCCCACCGCCGTGGTTGAGGCTGGCCGGCGAAGCCGGCCTGTAAGCCGAAGCTGCGGTGGTGAGCGTGAATACCATCTGCGACGATAAGATCGCGTGGGACCGCCGGAGCCCCGCAACGCCGGAGCCGTGACAGAAACCATGCCTGCTGCATGTTGCATGCTCGCTTGCTTGCATGACACATGCTTGCTTGCTTGCATGTTGTATGCTTGCTTTAACTATTCGCTATGAAACAACGTACATTTTTATATACGGTTATTTAGACTGAAATTTAGTTAATATCAAAATTAGGTCAAAGGCAAATTAGGTCAACTTAACTTTATATAAAAAGAGCATTATACAAAATGAAAATTATACGAAATGAACGTTATACTAAATGTTATTAGAGCAAAAGAAGATTATATGAAATATAACATTCGATCACATGAAATTAGTTTATTTGTTTTTATAACATATGAAAATTATATCATGTGAACGTTATTTCAAGTGATATTATATTATCTGTTATTATGCCATATATTACACACCCGTTCAGTGACAGTCGAGACTGAAGTCTGCTTGAAACTGCTTGAGATTGCCTATAAACGTAACGTCAATGTGTGCGTGCGTAAAAGGGCGGTTTGTTCTAAGTGGTGTCTGCTCGGGCGCGCCGCCTTACGTACTTTGTGCCAGGGCGTAGAATCACTAAATCCACGATAACGGGTTGAGCGTAGATTTTCCTTTCATCTTGTATAAGTCACTTCGAGTTTAATCCTAGCCGCTTCCCCCCATAAAAAAGATTCATCTAACATGGCCACCTTTATCCTACGTTATAACCTCAAAACATAAACAACCAACATAAAAAGCAACTTATTATGACCTTGGTGTTTTACAGACGCCATGAAAAAGTACTATAAATAAACAAAGGTATTAAAAATATTATGGGATGTAACTCGAATGTATTTCTTCCAAGCCACTCCCAGTACTAACTAATAAAAGTTTACATGAACGTGTCTATTCCTGAAAATACGAAACATTAAATCAAACTATCGTTTTGATGAACTGTAAAATAAATAAAGCTAATCTGCCTAGCTTTTTCACAACTAAATTGGGGTCGGCTTCCAGTCTGTTGCGGAAGTATCTCCAGTTCCCGCGACCCCCGACGTAGCTGTGAGATGGAACCCCTCCGCCCGCCCCAGGGCGGAGGATATCCATGAGCATTTTCCACCCCGGAACAAAAAAAAAGCTTCCAGTCTAACTGAATGCGGTTGAATACCAATGTTTTAAATAGAGCGATTACCTTTTTGAACTCCAGAACCCAGTTATTGCGTAACACGATACCCATTAGTAAGACTAGTTGTCGGACTGGCTTCTGACTACCCATAACGACTGTCAATGATCTACTATTGATAGCTAGGACCAAGGACTTTCCGAGGTACGAAGGGATCCCGGTATATATGGATGGTCGTCCATCCACAGAGCGACCGCGGCAAGCGTATCTTAAACATGGCCGATCGAATTTTACTTTGCCACGACTTAAAAAAAAATATAAGCATAAGCAAAGAAAAATCTGCATTTTTTTTTTTTTTTTTTTTTTTTTTTTTTTTTTTTTTTTTTTTTTTTTTTTGGGACATTTTCACACACGGCCATCTGACCCCAAACTAGGGAGACCCTGTACTATGGGTGTCAGACAGCTGATATACATACACAAATACATTTTTTTTTTGTAAATACATACATATATAGATAAATGCATTGCAGGAATATTACCAAAATGTAAGCAAAGAAAAATCTTCATTGGACGAGACGTATCTTAAATACTCCACCTAATATTGCAGGCATATTATTACTAAAAGCCAGAAAATCAAAGTTGAAATGCGTCATTTATACGGGTATCTTACGCTAATTAACATTTATCTAGATAAAGCCTCGTCCTGACCTAACTCACCCACATCTGGCAAAACCATTACGAAACAGTCTAGAAGATCTATCTTTAAGATTTAGACACAGCTAAACGGATAAGCTATTAAACGCAGACCCACTCAAGAGCTATTTTATTCAACAATACTTAGATACTAGAATTTATTTAGCTTTGCGTTAAGTTGAAACAAAATAGTGCAAATAAAATAATAAAAGTGTTATAAGTTTCAGTAAAACAGTACCCAGATCCTTTTTTCGTTCTTGCTTTAAAGAAGTTTTGTAAAATTAATAAAATAGATAAAATGACTTCTTTTGCAAGAAACCTGTTTTCTTTTTTCCATTTGCCATTCCATTTCGTTACAATACATCTACCTACATAGGTACAGTTTTCTGTATTTTATTTTAAGCTAAAATACTAAGGATTTTTTTCTATTAAAAGCGACAAACAAAATTAGTATCATCCGTGATAATAATATAAATATCTAAATTTAAAAAAAAAACCGGACAAGTGCGAGTCGGGCTCGTCCACCGAGAGTTCCGTGCAAAGTAGGTACATATCCATACTTCCATACTAATCCATACCTACTATCCATATCTACTTTAATATTATAAATGTGAAACTAACTCTGTTTGTTACGCTTTCACCATAAAACTGCTGAAAAATATAGCTCTACTTTTTAATGCGCGATTTCGTCTACAACCGCGATAACCGACATTCGCGCGGACATTATCGCAGGCAAAAGCTAGTTATAAAAAAAGACTATATTTTTTTATAATTTAATTACAAATGTAAAGTTTTCAGACATTTCCCTGTACTTGTAATATAAGACGATATTACTTGCCAAATTTCATAGGTCTAGGTCAACAGGAAGTATCCTATAAATTTTGATTCTCTTGATAGTGTCAATGTCAAATATACGTTTTTTGCGGCATAAACGGCCGTATCTTTTTATCACATTAACATAGAAGGTTGTTTATTTTACAGCTTCAAGGGACCATGGACTTGAGTATATAGTTTTAATTTCAACTCGATAACTCCACGCACGAGATAAAGGGTCTTGACAGACAGACAGACGGACAACAAAGTGATCCTATAAGGGTACTTTTCCTTTTGAGGTACGGAACACAAAAAATATTTTTGTTTGTCATTGTAAGGAAACAATAGGAAGCATCGTCATCCCTAAGTGCTATATTTTACTATAAAAAAAGAAGGAAACTTAAGAATATTCACAAGTTGCGGGTAAAGTCCTAGTGTAGTACAAAAATCATTTAATGTATGAAACAGCAATTTTTTTTTTCGCGCTGTTTGAGCTGGCTCCATAATTCAAAGTTGTTCAGGTTCGTGGTCAGAGTCACTCTTTAAAAATTTGCTCATGAATTACTTCATCTTTATTATGCGCAAATCAGACATTTCCAATTAAAAATCGATCTAATTTACGTTACATTTTCTCCGCGCGCTTTCTAGACCCACCTAAAAACCAGTTTCTTAAGGCTTGTATACATTTTTTTTTTATATTGTTATAGGCTTGTGTTTGACCGCAACTCACCTGATCTTAAGTGATGATGCGGCCTAAGGTGGAGCACGCTTGCCTAGAATAAACCGGTTCACTCGTGCCTTGAAGATACCCAGATTACATGCCAATAACCTTGAGCATTTGGCCTGTACTGAATTTGTGAATGAGTGCGGGGTGATGTAGACGCAGTCTTTAATCGAACGCATTTTTAATTTATTGTAATAAAAATAATACATATTTATAAAAAGTAACAAAACCAAATCATTTTCCTTTGTATTGCAAAGCAGTAGATATTTTTTTTGTACTCTTTTGATAAGAAATTAAGGAGTAAAATGAATTCATCTCACTGATTTGGAGGAGATTTGACTTTTTTTTATTTATTATGTGATACCGATAGCAAAATTGTGGCTAAACCCAATTACGTGTCATATCATGTAGATTACTAACAATTTTTTCAGATGTAATTTCTCTGTAAATGCCGACGAAAAGTTGCTTCATCAGCATGCTTCTTTCAAGCTTTTTTCGAGAGAGCAGCCTTAAGTATGATAAAATTCTTCTCCTATCTCTAATACCTATATTGTATATTTTCAAGCCAATTTCCTCTCCCCAGAACCCATCCTACGCGTCACATTGTATAGTAATGTGCAGGTAACAAAACGTCGAGTGTAAGCTATCGATCTCGCCCTTCACCTTGGTGCCGCTGGGAACAACAAAAGCGTGCCTACTACGCATCGTTCGTTGTACTGATAAATGTTACCTACCTGAGATTAAATGGAATGTATAGATAGACTGTATAGAGTCTGAATCTTATTTAAATACACGATTTTGTGTGGCTGTTATCTGAGATTGAAATAGATGCTGAAACTATATCACAGTAAAATGGTTTAAGCCGTCAGCCGTGATATTTATGTATTTATTTACAGGTACTTTATGCGCAAAGGTACAAAGGCGGAAATTAAATGCCTTCGGCATTCTCCACTAGTCAACCAAGGGTGGTGAAGAGATAACATGGTAGATGCATAGCACAAAATAACACAAGTAGGTAAACTACACTTTGTATATCACACACACACATACACACAGACAAAACTACTTTCGACTGCAGAAATCAGTCAATAGTACTTTTGGCCGGTTTAAATTTATCCTTAATACTTAGAAACCTATTAGGTTTGTAGGATTTTTTTTGGCCCTTTTAAAACTTTTGTTTTGTAGTGATTCTTTTATTTAGGGCGTTCCGTATTTTTGTTTTTTTGTAACGCAAACGCGTTTTATCTTAGTTAAGGGTTTTGACTGAAGCCAGTCAAAAGTATGGTTGAGAGTTTTAACTGTAACATATATATGTCGCAGCAAGCGATAATTTAGCGATAAAGAGGATTCAAATTGATTATTGTAGTAATGGCGCCATGTGGACAGAGTCGTGTTGGAGAGTGGGGACCGTGCCAAGCTCACTTTTGCTCGAGACACCAAGCAGGACACTCATCTAGTACGAAACTGTCGGTTTACCTATTTGAATTGTATTGTACGACCACATTTAATAAAGTAAGGTAGTTAGTACTGCATTGAATATTGTTATTCTACAATGAACCCGATACCACCGAACCCAAACGATGTCGGCGCTTCCCGCTCAGCCATACCTGACGCCGACATCAGAAGTGGGATCTGAAACCCTCTCGCACACAATGTTCGAGATTCTATGCTGCTAAGGAATATGATGCAAGTGATCGAAACATCAAAACTCAATCAACTGCGGGTAAACCGGCGCATAAGGCGGTGAACTATCTCAAAAATCACATAGCATCTAACGGAACGTCGCAGGAAAAATCTAAAGGTCAGAGTGTTGATTTATTATCAAGTAAAAATAACCGTTTGAAAATTTTATTCGAAAAGCAGCAACGCCAAGTAATGAAATTAATTCACACGATTAAAGATCCTAGTTCAGAATACAATAAGCTATCGTTACCTGAATTTAATCCCGAGTTTCGAGATAATGATACTAGAGTTTAATGCAATACCCTCAATTTGTGCATTCAAAAAAAAAACTAGCAGTTGGTTAATTATTACAATGAGTAAAACCCTTAAGGAATGCTGCTTCTTGGTTAGCTTAGAATACTTTTCCTGGAATAACCTGGCATGCACCTGCAGATGTCAAGAAA
The DNA here is from genome assembly GCA_947361185.1 of Charanyca ferruginea. Lineage (NCBI taxonomy): Eukaryota > Metazoa > Arthropoda > Insecta > Lepidoptera > Noctuidae > Charanyca > Charanyca ferruginea. The sequence continues at coordinate 6,301,202 of OX376068.1, read as the reverse complement.
CCAAAGTCAAGGTGTTGTTACAACTGTGGCAATCTGGGTCATATGACAAATGAATGTTCGAATAAAAGCTACCGTGATTCTTCTGCTAACTCTCAATCTCAGTTTTCAGGAAACAGTGAATCGCAACGGGTCAAAGACAGCATTTTTAAGAAAGCATGATGCCGACGATGACCTGTTTCTTCTGTGGTGAGCCAGGGCACATCGCAACACGATGTCCAAAGAAGGAGGCTGACTCCGTTAAAAGTAAAGTTGAAAAACGAGCGGATTGCTGTACCATTAAGCCAGCTACTGATCTATTATCTACCGAATCTGGTGAGTCGTATTATTTTTTTTTTGTTTCTGGTGCCGAATGCTCTCTTGTTATGCAATCTGTTAGCCGTAATTTCGTAGGTAAACATACCTACATTTGCTTGTTCAGGGTATAGGTTTGCTAGACTGTACCTACTGAACAAATTCTTTGTGACGTATTAATTGGTGGTAATCTTTTACGATTTTTATTTCATGTGTTACTCGGTTATTGTTTGAAATATAATGTGATCATTAGCGGACTTATTTTAAAACTTAGTTTTACAATTAACGTGTCTATTTCGTGTACTAAGGGCAAGCCCTATTTAGGTTTTTGATATGATGCGTAACTAGGCCATTAAACCTTTTGGCATTAATAAGATATGAGAGCAAGCGGCAACGAATATGAAAGTGAGTGTTTCAAATTTGATTTTGATTCTGATGCTGAATGTTCTTTAATGTAGGATAGTATTTCTTGCAAATTTAGAAGTCGAAGTAGAAGTTGAAGCAGAAGTTGAAATAGAAGTAGAAGTCGAAGTCGAAGTAGAAGTAGACGTTGAAGAAAAAGTCGAAGTCGAAGTCAAAGTCAAAGTCGAAGTCGAAGCCAAAGTCGAAGTTGAAGTAAAGTCAAAGTCAAAGCATTTATTTCAATTGGACCATTTGTAGGCACTTTTGAATTGTCAAAGAGTCAGTCAGTCGGTCAGAAGGTTGAAGTTTAGTTGCTTGTTCGTTTTGGAACGTCGTCGTCGTCGTCGTTTTGGTTTTGGAAATTTAAATTACGTAAAGTTTGAGGTCATAGTTTTACTTGGCGGTGATCGCTATAATTTAAAAGCACTGAACTGTAACAGAACATAAAAGTATGCTTATGACCGCATAAGGATGCCACAAGGTGATAACCCTAGCGAATTAGACGTGATTAGTGAAGGGTTAGATGTTGAAGATGCGGGTGAAGGCCCATCAACTCGTTCTAAATGTTAATGCACAATGTATGTCTTTTGTCTATACTTTTGACTTACCGAAGAGAAGGACCAGTAATGGCCATTCTGTTCTGGGCCTATCAGTGTGAAGGACTGATACTAGCCGTTTGATACTGGGCTTGCCAGAGAGAAGAACTGGTATTGTCCCATGTATGTAAGGCATGACAGCGAGAAGGGCTATTACTGATCCACTGTTTCATAACAGATTACCAGCGAGAATGACGTTGACTATTGTTAATACTGGGTGCATTAATATTGTGATTCAGTTCCTTTAATTTTTTACCTTTATGAAACCTGTAGTATTCCTTCTGATGCGAGTTTATTTATTGAGATAGACAATTAGTCAGGTAGGCCGAGCCTAATATTGTCAACAAATGGATTTTGTTTGGTTAATTATTGTTCTTCTTGATAAAACTTATGGCCAGGTTAGCCGAGATCGCTGTGATACCTCAAATTTGGTTGCATTGTTCACAGGTACACACGAGGACGTGTGATGAGTCAGTATGGCCGTGTCGCAGCAAGCGATAATTTAGCGATAAAGAGGATTCAAATTGATTATTGTAGTAATGGCGCCATGTGGACAGAGTCGTGTTGGAGAGTGGGGACCGTGCCAAGCTCACTTTTGCTCGAGACACCAAGCAGGACACTCATCTAGTACGAAACTGTCGGTTTACCTATTTGAATTGTATTGTACGACCACATTTAATAAAGTAAGGTAGTTAGTACTGCATTGAATATTGTTATTCTACAATGAACCCGATACCACCGAACCCAAACGATGTCGGCGCTTCCCGCTCAGCCATACCTGACGCCGACATATAAAAGAAAAGAAAAGAGGTTTATAGGGAAGAGGAAAGAGGTTTATAACTAGGGCTGCTATCCGTCCGGGTTTCCCTGGATTTGTCCTAATTTGGAAGTCGTCCGGGGAGCGTCCGGGCAGGAATATTTAATAGTGTCGGGTAAAACCCGGACTCTTTTTGTGTTGGGGGAAATTCGAATAATTGAATACTTTCCAATAAATTAAAGCATAATTATCATAGTAAAATAAGTAAAAAAATTTTGATTTAGTTAAGCAAATAACCCGACTGAAAAGAAAATAAACAAGACCTCAATGTACCATATTTAACAGAGACTTCTAAATAAGACACACATCAACAAAACCCGTTCAATACTGATTCTAACGAAACCCAAGTTCACGGCACGTACATTACGTTTTCGTGGAAAACGCGTATTTTGTAACTACGCTTCCACCTCACGTCTCGGTAGACACCACCCTCTCAATTACCAAGAATATACTACCTAATATTTTACAACTAAACTTCTGGAACTCGAATCTCGAAATCGTGGTAATAAATTACATGATAAAAAAATCTGAATATTTAGCTACGCAGATTGCTACACGGGCCTACGAGCTACGGAAGAGGTGCTACGAAGCTTGAAAAGAGCGACGATTTTTCATTCTTGTCCTTGGAAATTGGTGATCATATCTTATATCTTATATATAAAAATCTTCTGTGCGTGTGTATGAAAGTGAACTCCTCCTAAACGGCTGCATCGATTTTGATGAATTTGTTAGTCAAAGTCAAAGCATTTATTTCAATTAAACCATTTGCAGGCACTTTTGAATAGACAAAAAAAATTGAAGCTAATTGCTCGTTCCAAAACGTAGGGTAGGTCTCTATGGAGAAGAACGAGCAAGAAACTCCACGGACACTCTTTTCAATAAAGCTTTTACAAAATCCAGGCTACATTATTCTTGTTGCGTCTATATGTGAAAACAATGTAAGTGAAGAGAAATCCAAAACATTCTAATTAAAAATAAATTAACATAAAAGCCATGGCAGTTAAGAGATGACCAATCTCAACTGACAGCGCCCGTTCACGAACATGACGCGCAGATCAGCACCACTTAGCTCAACCATTTTGAAGGGAACCGAATGATTCAACCCGCACGCCACCATCAGTGAGACATTTGAGCGAGCATGACAATGTTCTCAACTGCCATGCTCATTTATGTCAAACACATTGAATAAATAAATGGCTCCATAGTTCTCACATTTACATAATAATTAAAATAGTGCTATTAATTTATATACATTAATTTATATATAGTGTGTGTCCCAGTGGATTCGAGAATAGTTTAGATTCACAATTGGACCCGGCAGGTGGCTCTATAGTCGGTTTGCAGGACAACGTCTGCCAGGCCCGCTAGTACTTATATAAAAATCTTCTGTGCGTGTGTATGAAAGTGAACTGGTCCTAAACATCTGGAACGATTTTGATGGAATGTTTTGTGTGTGTTCCAGTGGATGTGAGAATGGTTTAGATTCACAATTGGACCCGGTTTTTTTTATTTTCAGGGCAGGACAACGTCTGTCGGGGCCGCTAGTGTGATATAAATTGCTACGACGGTGCTACGTGCTACGACAATGCTACGATACTCGTAAAGCATAACATTTGGTGATTGCATTAAAAATCTACTGATTAGAATATTATTCTAATCAGTAGATTTTTTACATGTTATTACACACTAACGCAGTTTTCTGCGAGGCTACGGAAACCTTATGACCTACGGAAAGGCTACGAAATGGTTATTTTTAATTACCTTGGGGGCGATTCTACTAACATTTAGATCGCTTTCTAATTTTAACCTCAACCTACATTTATTAACATTCAAAGTCAAAGTCAAAGTCAAATCATTTATTTCAACGTCAAATGAGAATAAAAAAATTGATTCTAGGTGCCCATTCCAAAAGGTAGTTTTGTATGGAGAAGAATGGGCAAGAAACTCCATACTTACTCTTTTAAAAACGATGTTAACAATATTTGCATTTACAGGAATTATATAATTATAAATGTGAAAGTAACTTTATTTAAAGCTTAACCATAATTAAATATAATCAAAGCTCATCATCTTCCTGTCCTTATCCTATGTTTCTTGGGGTCGACGCAACACGTTTTCTGCTTCCATCCCGTCCTGTCAACCTTCATGATTTCACCGACTCTCTCTCTTTCACATCATTCTTCATTTATCCATCTTTTCTTCGTCCTATAAATAATTTGGTAAATATATACAAAACTAATACATAACAATAATAGTAATATGAACCATTTCAACAAAAGAGGGTAGCTCCATTCCTAGAGCATCAAAATACTACCCACATCGCTGATAACGGATCACGTGCCCAAAAGGCTGGCAGTATTGCTAAGTTGTATTACGCAATACTGATTCTTTGGCCCCTCCACCACCACCACCATGTCAACCTTTAAACGCCCACTGCTGAGCATAGGCCAAGGGAGGGTTCAGCCGTAATCGCATACTTGGCCGACGGATGTTGGCGGTCGCAGTAGGTGTTATGGTACTCAGAAGGACGCTACTGCCCATCCTCTGGACAATGTCCCACTGTCGCCTTTTACAACACCCACGGGTAGAAATGGGGTGGTGCTATTGGCGGCCCAAGGCCTAGAATTTCTACCCCAAATGGTTCAAACATACAGCTTCCAAGAATGCTATTGAATGTTGTCTCTGAGATGAGACCGTGACTAGATTTAGAAAGTTTTTAACTGCTACAGTTATCCAGCATATTACCTGTGAATTTGTGGGTATATCTAATTTCAGTCTAGTTTTGAAATCAGTTTACAACGAAAAGGCAAAGTGCCAATACCCCGACGCTAGAAGGTTTGAGAATTTATCTCCCGACCGTTGTATTGATCTGGACGAAGAGCATTAGCATATTAAACTCAGTTAGGTAGGTAGACCGCTACGTACAGGATAACGGCAAATTCTACCGAAATAACAAATTTTCTTACATAACTAGTTATTTCAATAACATTTCCCAAAAGCCAAAAATTACTGGAAAAGCAATTTCGTTTAAAATAACAGTGGGAAGCCAAAGAATATACTTGTTTTCGTCATATTTTAATTATAGAAGTGCTAGGCTGTTACGATAAGGTCGGGTTGAAGATACAACGTTTTGTTTTATAATTATTCGTGAAGTTCTAATGTTATTTCATGTTCTTAAGCTGAAATAGAATCTACATTGTACTGAAGCAAATTATGTAAAAGATTTGGTTCCCAAAAATAGACATATATTCTTTCTTTGCTCGTAATATATAATGTCGGTATTTTTTTCATGATTTTAAAAGCCTTGTTGGCCTCGAACAATTTATCAAAAAAATTGACGCCCTTGAGATGTGGTGCTGGAGATACTAACTGATGATAAAATGAACTGCTTACCACAATGATGTATTTTTTCTTGAAACAGCGTCTCGTCAAACAAGTTTCGTCAATTTTGTGCACGTGCAAATCCTCAAGACGATGATGTAACGAAAGCTCTTTGGAAGGATTAATTCTACAATGGAGAGTAGGAGGTCAACGGTCTCGCGGTGGATCATACAAGATCATCATCATCATCATCAGCCGGAACGTCCACAGTTGAGCTAAGGTGTCCCCCAAATGGGGGGGGGGCTATAATCCCCATGCTTGGCAGGCGTCTTAGGGATCGCAGTGAAGCTGTTAATTACACTTTGAATCCGCTGCAACCCGAATTCCAGATAGAATTGATTTGAAATTATTTAATAAAAAAGATTGACGTGGCCTTGGTAGAAGTAAACCCTAAGGTGTCTTTCGTCAAAGATATAAGAGGATTTCTTTTTGGTCTTATACATAGTTAAACAAATACAGCCAGACTTGTTTTGCGCAGGAATCGAACCAACAACTACGAGGCGATCCCTCAACCACAAATCACGTTAATCACTCAAAAAAATGAGTCTGTCAGTAAGTAAAATAGACAACCCAGTATAATATTATTGCATGCACAAAATAAATACTTAAAAAGGAAAACATTCGTCAAATAGCTTTTAAAAACTCGTGTATATTCCCCCACGCAAACGATGTAGGAAAACTCGGTGAAAATAAATTGCAGAGGTTTTCATATAAAAGTTATTTTTGTACGAACCCTGACACTGTTCGCGCTTATTCGGCATTGAAATCTAATTATCTTGTAAGGGAAAATGTGCCAACGATGCATGCCTATCCTACATGTTTCCTACATAATTTATTGAAGGCGTATTATTATTTCGAAATTTTGAAATTTTGGTATTCATGTTGTTGTAAATTATGTTTTATTGTCACAAGGAATGCAATTAAGCTTTCATTAGTTTATTATATTAGATCAACTTCTGCTGTAAACTTTGTCCTCGTGGAAGTCAAATGTAGGTACTATAAAACGGGCTAAGTCGCAAAACGTCTGTATCGCAAATTGTCTACTGGTCGTAAAATGTCTCTTTCTCATAATGTCACTTTCGCAGAATTACTCTTTCTCAAAACGCTCGCTCACAACGGTCGCTTTCTCATAATGTCTCTTTTGCAAAATGTCGCGTTAAAATAAAATTTAATTTATTTTTTTTTTTTTTTTTTAACTTTAGCTTAGAATAAAATTTGGCCAGGTTTAAAATAAAGTTCAATTTCTTTAGCGACTTTTTGAGAGTCATTCTGCGAAAGCAACATTAGAGAAAGAGACATTTTACGACAAAGTCGGATAAACATATTCTATGACACTCAGCTCAGTTTTCTAGCAGTGACAGTTTTTTTGATACCGGATCTCACAAACCTACTTTATCTACCATTACCCATACTAACATTATGAATGCGAAAGTAACTCTGTCTGTTACGCTTTCACGATGAAACGGCTGAACCGATTTTATCAAATTTGGTTTGACGATATCTTACACCCTGGGGAAGGACATATGCTTCTTTTTAATCCGCGACTTCGTCTGCATCCACGATACCCGACATTCCCGCGGACGAAGACGCGGGCAAAAGCTAGTAATACATAATATTAGAGATTACTTAGTCACATATTTACTTACATACACCAAATAAGAACTGAACATGGGTAATGAAAAAGTAATAATAGAAAATACAGAGTGTCCAGTAAATAGCACGACATACTGCAGGGGGTGATAGCTTGGGTCAATACCAGCCAAAACTTACTTTTAACTTTTTACAGTAATCGGAGCCGTGAACAAAGCTAGCAGTGAATAAACGACAGAATTAGAAAAAATTGGCATTAAAAAGAGATTCTTTTGAAGCTAAATTTTTGCAACGAGTAGGTGTATCAGCGTTTTGTCTGCGCCATTAGAGGCTCTCATAATGGACAATGTTTTTTTTATTCTATACTCTTATAGCAAGCCCATTATTATCATTTGTTTGGATATAATCTGTTCTGAATTGTTTTTCTCTCTGTATGGGCAACATTCCAGTTGGTGAAGGCTGAATGCGATACGGTTTATAGATATTCAGGTCATTGTAAGTTATTACTTGGCTAAAGCTTTGTTTAAATATTTCAGAACTAATGCTATCATTTATGATTTTGTAAATAATTTAAGTAGAGCGCAGATTTCTCTCATATTAGGCTACGATGAGCCTGGCATAATCTTATAAGATTAAATGGCTCTAAATAAAAATAAAGAGAAAAAAAAAATGTATATTTAAGAACAAGCCCATGCTCGCGACTTCCTCTTGAAGTCTTCAGAATTAAGCCGCAGTCCTAATAATCCCACGGGAATACGAAAACGTGGTCAAAATTATATGTGATAAGCTAGATCTACAGGCCTGAAACATTATACGCTATACCATACTAACACTTTGCCCGCGTCTACGTCCGCGTGAAATTTCTCAAGGATCCCTAATTTTTCAATTGGTAAATATAGCCTATGTTACTCAGGGATAATGTAGCATTCTAATGGTGAAAGAACTTTTGAAATCGGAACAGTATTTTTTGAGTTAAATTGCAACAAACAAACAAATCTTTCCTCTTTATATTATTAGTTTACATAGACATAATATCCTATGATATTCGGCAATAGTATACCTTTCTAAAAGTGAAAGAATTTCTGCACTTTCACTTTTCCTCTTTCAAACAAAAGAGCAATCAAAATTTACCTCTTTATGATTTTCCGTATTAAATAAATAGTTTGCCATGAAAACCATTTAGGTGCCTACCTAAAATTAATCACACAAGTAACGTTTAATAAACACTGCTATGTAATTTCGTGTAGGCGTTACCTCCATAATAATTGTTCCTAATATTGTTATAGAACCCTCTGAAACGAAAACATAGGAGGTTTATCATATATGAAGGAATATACTAGTTAATTTATTTATATGAAGGCTTGGTCCTTGTCGCCCACGCTCTCAGCAGGACCTTACTCGTGAAGGATAGGTACATGGTAGATATACATTATGTCATGTCGAATTGTAATAAACTAGATGTGACCACGACTCTCTCAGAAAGATATAAAAAGGCTCTGTTAGCACTCATAAGTGCACAGCGCTGCTGTAACGTATAGACATAGTGCACATAAGCGCAATAAGAGATAGGCAGAGCGCACATAAGCGCACTAAAGGATAGATAGAACGCATATAACTGCTATAACCGATAAACAGAGTGCACATAAGCGCAATAAGGGATAGACAGAGCGCACATAGGCGCACTAAGGAATAACCAGAGCACACTAACGGATATATACAGAATGTTTTGTATAATTTATTGAAAAGACGAAACTCCTCCTCTTTATTAAATTAATTACAATCGTGTGAATGTGCGCTTAAATGAATCGCAGAAATGCAATGCAAGAGTGTGATTGTCTAATATTATCTAATTTACCAAAAGTTTCCATCTTCATAGCCTATTTCCAACTATGTTGGGGTCGGCTTCTAGTCTAACCAGACGCTGCAGAAAACCAGTGTTTTACATGGAGACTGGTCGTCAGACTTTCTGGCCTCTGACTGCCCACAACGACTGTGAAATATATAAATTATTAGCTAACCCGACAGACGTTGTCCTGTCAATCGATTTTTTAATTTTCTTACCGTATAAACTTTTCCTGGACTTCCACAAATATTTCAAGACCAAAATGAGCCAAATCGGTCCAGCCGTTCTCGAGTTTTAGTGAGCCTAACGAACAACAAGTCATTTTTATTATATAAAAAATTGATGAAATAATTATTACGTGCTTACCGAAGGGCTCTCGGTATGAAATAGATCACCCATCCCCGAACAGACAGCTAAAGCGTTGCTTTGCCATGATCAATCAGTCCATACGGCTTTCATATAACCACGAGTCACTTTACAAAAGACTACAGTGATTTCTTTTCAAGTATACTTACATTTAATTATAGACAACACAGAACAATTTAGGTCTGTTTCTTAAATAAATCAATCGTACTCAAAGAAGGCCCAGAGAGGCCTCATTAACTGCCGCTCGTAACTCCAAATTACCGGGGCCATCGTAGAAACTGCGGAGTTAGGACTAAGTTCTCGACTAATTTGTGTATCCACGAGTTTTCTGTAGCTCTAACACAAATGATTGCACATTTTAAAAACGGTAGAAGGCGTCGATTGTTTTTTATTTTATTTCTATATTGATATAGGCTTGCGTTTGGCTGCAACTCACCTGATCTTAAGTGATAATGCGGCCTAAGGTGGAGCACGCTTCTCTTGGTATGGACATGTGAATAAAAGTGTTGAAACGCAGGTGACCAAAAGAGTTATGAATATAAGTGTGGATGAACGGAGAGCGAGAGGAAGGCCAAAGAAAAGATGGATGGATTGGGTGAAGAATGATATGAATGAAAAGGGAGTCAGTGAAAGCATGACAGTGGACAGAACGGAATGGATAAAGAAAACATGTTGCGCCGACCCCAAGTAACATGGTACAAGGGCAGGAAGATGATAACGGTAGAAATCTCGCATGAATGAATTCAATGATATAATTGACCTTAGTTAGAACTAAGCTCAAAACGAGCAAACAAACATTACAATTTACTTAATTACGTTTGTCGTCGTCGTTGTCGTCATTTGTCCGTGTGGTGTCGGACGTAAAGAATAGCACCATCCCATATCTGCCCGTGCGTGTCGTAAGAGGCGACTAAGGGACTCACCAGAGAATGGGCAGCAGCGTTCTCTGTGCCTGTAACAACCATACTGCGATCGCCAATCCGCCTGCCAAGCGTGGCGATTACAACCCCCCCCCCCCCCCCTTGGGGAGGCCTATGTCCAGCAGTGGACGTCTTTTGGCTAAAATGATGATGATGACGTTTGTTGTACGGAAGTTTGACAAAAGAAGTGGGACAAAAAAAACTAGGTTATTTAGAAAGAAAAGTAGTTAATTACGTCTTACTAATTCAAAATGCTTTACATTAATATCAAGGCAGAAACAGGTACCTACATCATCCTAAACATTTGCAAAGAATAGATTAAAGACGAATCAGCATAATATACACAAAATCTGAAAATAGGAGAAATTCTGACGCTGGTTGAATTGTTTTACTAAACTCAATTAATACTCTATAATTAATTCACTGTTTCCTGTGATGACAATGTTAAGACACTTTATTCATAAAGGTTAACGGTAAGGAAAAGGTTACCTAACTTCTAGACTTCTTAACTGCCAGACTGTGGAATTCACTGCCCGCCTCTCTATTCCCCGATACATATAATCTGGGTATCTTCAAGGCACGAGTGAACCGGTTTATCCTAGGCAATCGTGCTCCACCTTAGGCCGCATCATCACTTAAGATCAGGGCCTCAAGTCTGCTATTACAATAGTGTCAGAATGGTCTATTACTGATTTCATAATTGTTGATTTTGCCAATTTTGGTAATCTACTAATATAATGGCGTTAATTGCCGTCATTTTGACTTTCCAATAGTCAACCACTGACACGCCATCGTCTTCGTACTTAATGACAACTGAATGACTGACTTAAGCGGTAATCTGCTAAAGTTTTGACAGTTCCTTTGCTCAGTGACCAACCATTAGAACATCATTGTGCAGTCATTGCGTTTAATTCGACCGACTAATGATCGACTATTATGAATTTAGCAGTGTTGGAATGACGAAATTATAAAAATAGTAGACTTGGCCCTCAGGTGAGTTGCGGCCAAACGCAAGCCTACAACAATATAAAAAAAAACTTTTCAGTCAGTCAGCAATTAACAACATACAGTGAACAAGTAGTGCAGCAATTCAGATTTTTATTGTAACAAATTAATGCAATAATAAACATCCATGTAAAGCAATTAATTCAAAACGGATCAATCACGTCTTTACCAGAAAATAACTAGGAAAAACCTAATCTAATTCCGATTAAGTTAGGCATATTATGGTTCATGAAACAAGAGTTCGTGTTAGTTCTCAGAATCTTTTTGCTGTGAAGGATCTAACTCTCCCACCACGAATATTCAATAGATTGAGTAATGAACACAGTGGTTAAGCTATACTTTAGCTATTTACTTTAGCTATTTAATGCTCCTTGGAAAAGGCTTATACGACGATCGGTCATAATTATTTAGTCTCTTTTTTTGAGGCACAAGCCCGCCACGCTATTCGCAGTACTGCAACTCCTGTAACCCAGAATCAACAGAGGTGACTACCAGAAAAGCGTCGACGCAATGAAGCTTGAGGGGTCCCGGAGAAACGATACAACAGTCTTGGATCCCGCTACGAATTAATCAGAAAAGAACAGCAGAGGAGTAAGAAGAAAAATAAATATTTTCCACTTCCCTTAATATCAAGCTTGATATTAAGGGAAGATTGCTCAAAGGGACATTTGTCCCTTTTTGTCCTTTTCTTGCCTTTTTTACCTTTCGTTTGATATCTCGTCTTTACAGGGTTTTTACCATGGTATTTTAAGAGAGCTTCTAAAAGCTTAATATTTGATGATTCTGTATTAATTGTCGCGTCTATCAGTGGGTCATAAACGTGGTTATAAACGTCATACAAAATTTACTTCGCAGTCAGTATCACGTGTCTGCGAAAAAAAATGCGAAAAATTGATGTACTTTAGTTTTTACATACATTGTTTCTATAGTTTCAGCTACACACGAGTATTATTTATTTTAGTATAACTGCAGAATTTTGCTAGATAAAACGCTTTAAAAATCAAACGGCGCCACTCATCGCGCAGAAAAATTCGGGATTAAGTATAATTACCACCAAAAATAGTAAATGATCACCAAATCTTAGTAACAAAATAATATAACGACCACCAAAAATAGTAAATGATCACCAAATCTTAGGACCCTTAAGTCCCCCCTGGGGGGATCCAACATAGTTAGGTTAGAACTGTGACCCCCTACGAACCAAATCGCTTTTTACAGTCAAACTCAACCCCATACAATACTTTGGTTAAATGTTGGTGATCATTTACTATTTTTGGAGGTTCATTAAACATAAGCCTAAAAATTCTGCGCGAAGAGCGGCGCGATAGCAGCTGCACAATTTAGCGGATAGGCCAATTTAGTGGCTGATCAGCATTGCTTATTAACCTCTGAGTTTCGATGATACCGCATAGATGCATAAGCAGTGGAAGTTTGACCTTTAAGATTTATGCCCCGACGGTCGTTAAGTTCCATTTCTCAACAATCTTTAATTTCGAAACATTTGCGGGGGATTTCTGAGAGACCTGATACGGACTGCCAAAACTCGTGATGGTTGACAATCTCTGAGGAAGGTTAATGTTCAGCAATGGATGGCAATAAGCTGATATGATGATAACAGTTCCGTGTATTATAACATATTCCCTTGAGTACAGCAGTTATCGTAACCATAATTTAATATCACCCCCATTAACTCCAACATCTTGGGATCAAAAGGCTTATGAAATGTCTTGGTGCACAGGTGCGCAAAAACGTGTGAAAACGGGAGGTACGGACAAGAATTTCAGCGTAGAGAAATATAATGGCTTTCATGCAAATTCACGTGTAATCATTGCAGCATTGTTTATTTGAAAATATGAAAAAAGACAACCGCCTTCAAAAACTAAAAAGTGAAAAATAACTTTAGCACAGAACACACATTGACTTTTATATAAGTATGTATATCAGTTGTCTGGTTACCATAACACAAGCTCTGCTTAGCTTGGGACCAGATGACCATGTGTGAGTTGTCCTAAGATATTTATTTATTTATTTATTTATTTATTTTTTAGTTTTTGAAGGCGGTTGTCTTTTTTGTAAAAAGCTTTTTATTTTCCGCTTTTCAGTACCTCCTTCCTATGCAAATTTAAGACATACGGTTTTCTCATGGATGCCATTGTCAGAACTGGACCAAATTAATTAAAAAATGGGACCACACGGGAAGCACTAGCTTTCAAATAAAAAAAAATCATCAAAATCGGTTCACCTAATCCAAAGAAATCAGGTAACAAACATAAAAAAAAATACAGACGAATTGATAACCTCCTCCGTTTTTGAAGTCGGTTGAAAACAAAGAGAAAGTAAAAGATAAAAAAGAAAAAGAGTAAGTATGAAGTTTTTCCATGCAATACTACCTTATAAAAGGGACTACTAGATTCAATTCTTTTTCGTCATGTTAATGACGTTCATAAGTTATTCAATATTTATTCTTCGAAATATTGAAAAAAATCATTAAACTTGACAAAAAAAATCTTGTCAATGTCAAATTATTTATTTCAATAACAATAAATGGTACTTTTGAACATAATTTACAAGAAAAATAATCTATTTGCCTTTTTCCAAAGGTAGTTTTGTTTAGAGAAGATTTCTTTTTGTTGTTAGTTAAATCGTAATGGCACTAACATATCCTGGTTTGCACAAAAACCGCAAAAAAATAAATAAAGAGGAAACATTGGAAAAGAATGGCCAAGAAACTGAATATCTCCACATATCCCATCTCTATTACTGGGCCTCGAACTCAACAATTCGCACGTCCTCATCTGCCTTTTCTCATTACCGTAGGAAACTCTTCAGACGTGACTGCACTATCTAAATTAACAATACCCGATGTTTTGCCTTATTTTATTATATTACGGCGGTATTATTATCAAGATGGCCGCTCGCCGCGGATATTGTTTGTGAAGACCGGAGTTAGGGAGGATTAGAAAGGTTACAAGTATTGACGCTGAAGGTTTTGCGGGATTGTTTGGCTGTGAAAGTGTTTGCTCCTTTTGTTTACTTTTTGTGGTATAGGTAATTGGAGGAACAAGACCGGGTTGGTTGGCGATCTTTGGGGGCGGCCTACGTTTAGCAGTGGACGCAATAGGTTGACATGTATGTATATAGTATATGTACCTTAATATACTATTCGAATTACTATCCGGAAATAACAGTTCATATTATTGACCACATGCGACTATTCCTAAAATACCCTACGCTGGTAAACTTTTAGATTTTCTTGATTATGGTAAAATTTTGTTTTTCCTAATTATGGTAAAATTTGTGTCATAGGTCGGCTTCCCCCGAAGCGGATAAGGCCGTGCCTGAAAAACTTGTGCTTTCAAAATATTTAAAATTATTCAGCGTTGGTTATCCAAAATCCATACATTTGTTCTAGAAATGGGCGGAAATATGTAATGCATGTAACATACATGCGTATGTATATTATAATGTATAAGTACTAGAACATTAACAATTTTGTATTTTTTTTTCCAAGCGAATTAGTTCGTAATATTGGAATCTTTAGATTTAGTTAGAATCTAACTTTGTCATTCAAACAAGAAGTTTTATTCAAGTTAAAGAAAGGTTTTTTGGAAATACTTGCTGAATTCTGAGATATTTCGAAGATTTTTTTCTTAACTCCTTTGGAACTGTAGAATAAATGTAGCAACTGGCTAACTTCTTAATACTTAAAGGCTTTTAACTAAAGTGATTACGCCAAAGTTTGGCATTCAAGTAAGGAAATCAGCTCAGTGCCTAATGGTCAAGCTTAGAGCCAGTAGGTACTGGGGAGCCGGGCAGCCGGGCAGCCTGGCGTAAAGTTGAAGAAGTTCCCCGCCCTATCCCCACTCCTGTGTCGAATGACGTCACTACTGAACATGGATTTAGGAGATGAAACTAGAAGCGTCGCATAGCGCTGAAATACAAATACGAATGCCTTTATTTGTAAAAACATAGGTGGAATACAAAAGTCAGACATACATAAAAATTAAAATTATTAAACGCTATGTACAGCCCTTAATAGCTTACAAATATTTTAAGGATAGTACCTTAAATAAAAAGTAAAATATGAACAATAAAATAAAAATAATAAATTATTAATTTCAATATAATAGCCTTCTTGGAAGCTATTTGAGCCGTTTGGGGTGGAGACAGATCCCATGGCCCTACCATGGGATCCGAATGCCTATATTGTTTTTCGGGACATTGCCAAGCGGCTACTCATGTGACCCGAAGGCTGGTCTATTCTTAGGTCAAAGAATCAGCATTGCCAAACAACGTGGCAATGCTGCCAGCCTGTTGGATACATGTCCCGTTGACAGCGATGTGAACGAGTTTTTTGATGCCCTTTGAGCTCCCCTGCCTGCCTTTTTCTTGGAATTGTACATAATATTATTATTTTGATTTTTAAATATGAACGTGGGAATTTAGTTACTGTAATTTATCAGTCTAAGTATTCATCTATACTAATATTGTAAAGAGGTATAGTTGGAAGTTTAGATGTAGCAGAAATCTTCAAAACTACTTGACCGATTTCAAAAATTCTTTTCTTTGAGTGCTATAGACTATATTTTATTTTTAAATCTTATAGATCCGTAAAAAAGCCTGATATTACTAATTTGTGTACAATGCTAAATAAATACTGCGCTGCTATTGCAGAGTATTTGAAGAATAATTGAAGAAATATTTATATGTTGGGATACAGTTTACATTCTGTTAGTAAATTATACTACCACAGTTGCTACTGAGAGAAAGCCTTCGCTTTTCAACCGACTTCAAAAAAGGAGGAGGTTATCAATTCGTCTGTATTTTGTCTTTTTTTTTTATGTTTGTTACCTGATTTCTTGGGACTGGTTGAACTGATTTTGATGATTCTTTTTTTATTTGAAAGCTAGTGCTTCCCGTGTAGTCCCATTTTAATTTGGTCCAGTTCTGACAATGGCATCTATGATAAAACCGTATAAGTCTTAAATTTGCATTAAGTATGTGCGCGATTTGTTACGCGATTTCTCCGGCAAACATAAACCGATTTTGAAAATTCTTCTATTTATGGATAGGGTATGCTTCAGGGGTGGTCCCATATTTTATCGAAATTGATTCAGCACTTTTTGAAAAATCAATAAATACCCAAAAATTTTACACAGACGACGTTTTAGTTTCATCAATCTTTGTAGTAGTTAACTTCCAACCTCTTCTTGATAGATTTGGTAAAGTCAATGTGTGTTCTGTGCTAAAGTTATTTTTCACTTTTTGAAGGCGGTTGTCTTTTTTGTAAAAAGCTTTTTTAATGCCACTTCATATATCGATCAATGATCACTATGGTTGATTGCGCGTCGTAAGGCTGACCCCACATTTGGCGTGCGCGTCCCTCGCACGCCCAAGGAACGCGCACGACAAATGTGGGGGACGCCTAAGTATTGTATGGAACACAAAGGCCACAATCAGCATTACAATCAGCAGTAGGTTTCCATGGCAACGTGACATCTCTTAAAAATCAGCCTCACAATATTATTACACAGCTCCTGAATAAAATCTTGTTTCCTTAAAAAATCGTAGTTTTCTTTCTCTAGAAGAATTTCATAAAAACGTCACGTAACGTTTTCTTATTACGTAAAACTAAAACAAAAATCTTACTTGCAAAATTACAAAGTTTAAGTGCGAATTTATTATGGGAACAGTAAAATTGGACAAAGAATCTTATGTGTTACGAAATAAGGTTGTTGATTACGTGACAACAGTTACATTTTACAATATATTTAGACCATTTTAGTCATTAAATTGAAGGTTCAATACAAGTTTCCTGGTTGTAACGTAGGTTAATGGTTCCGTGAATAGTTGCATTAAAATAATAAGAGGCAAATTCCAAGGACTCGTGCTAAACTGAGATATAGCATATTAAAATGTGTGTGTTAAATTAAATGAATATTCATAATTATGAAACACGTAGGTATGTCAAACGCGCATTGAATAAAATCATTGTAACATTTTTGCTATACAAAATGATTGTATTACATATTTTCATTATTTCGAAACTTTTAGCTGTGACTTCGTCCGCAAAGACTTTTACGTATTCGATACTTAAATATAATTACAAAAAAAAGAAACACTTGACACGCTAAGTTTCTCTATACTAAATTCAATCATAATTCGAAAGACACATAGCGCCATCTACTACTATAAGAACGTATTTTTTTTCGGGATGAAAGGTACCCAATGTCCGTTCCTGTACACCTGACGACGTATATGCAAAATTTCAGGATAATCGGGCAGTGGTTTAGGCGTGAAAATGTAGGAAACAAATATGCTTACACATAATTATAATATTAGTTAGGATGACCGCGAAACTGAAAAAAAACATTTTGCCTATATATATTTAAGGAAATACGCCCACGAAAGACTAAATAATTTTATTTCAACAGATATTTTTATTGCGAATGTACGCAATGCCATCGATTAAAGATTTCATAAAACGGCGATAGTCTGCCTAAGTCTTGACTCAGTGTTAGTGTACAATTAATTAAAGTACTTTCGCTTAATCACAGACTGTGTCTAATAAGTTAATTAGTGCTATTATTAACAAACCATAAACTAATTTGGAGATATTACCACATTGTTGAGTCAGTTCGTTCACACCCGAAATCATAGTCAACAAGAGCGAGCATCGAGAGTGCCTTTCTGAGTTTTCGCAACTCCCCATGTTTGTACGGATTATTTGTTTTCCGTGAATACGATTTACATTTTCCTAATCTCGACATTTCGACGAAAAGGTATGTATGTTTACAAAATGTGAAAGAAACATCACCACGAAATTCTATTCGAAATTTGTAAGTATGTACTTCTTCTTCCTCAGAAATCACACAATTCTCAAAACATTACTTTTTAAGGTGATTTTATAAATTTAAAATTTACCGCTTTTGGAATTGTAAATTCTTCCATAGTCATGGTTTCAATAAGTTACGAAGGCATGTTTTCAACATCAATTGTATATTTGAAATTTGTTAAGGAAAATTGTTTAATTAGGTAACTGGTTGATTAGGTACATTATATACACGGGCCTTATTTGACAGGCCTGTCATTCGATTAACTCTGTACCCAGTCACTTATTTCTTCATGTCTTTGTTTATACATAATTATGTACCTATGCCTACCTCATCATGTTCCTGTCCTTGTTCCATGATATCGGCGCCCGGCACGTTTTCTGCTTCCTGTCAACCGTTATTTATTTATTTACAAGAAACATTTACAACAAGAGTCCAAATAATTGTACAGTACAAAAATTAAATAAAATTTACACATTTTACTATATGAAAACATAAGATAAATAAAAAAGTAACTGTTATATAGGAAACTGTTTAGACAGCAATCTTTATGCTAACTCTCGCCAGATGCCTTATTATAAAAATGTCATGTGAACTGTCTGTCACAATGTAATAAATGATTTTACCAAATAACAAGATGTGTTATTGGCGACGAGAAAAAGTCAAATAAACATTGTGTAAATAGATATATGAAATGGAAAAACTAAGAAACATTTAACACCTTCTAGGCCTTGTAACAGTTTGTCCATGAATTTCTGCCATAGGCTCGGAGCGACCTTAACTCCGAACATGAGCCTGTTTACTCTGTAAGTTCCTTTGTGTGTACTGAGTGTTTGTAGCATACTCTGTAAGTTCCTTTGTGTGTACTGAGTGTTTGTAGCATTGCGCTTTCTTCATCCATTACCATGTTTAGGTACGCCTGAGTTATGTCGAGTGTACAAAATAGTTTTCCTCCATTCATCTCTGTGAAGATATCTTCAATCATAGGTATTGGATATTGTTCATCTTGTATAAATTTGTTTAGGGTAACCTTATAATCAGCACATAATCGGATATTCCCATTTGGTTTGACAACTGGTACTACTGGAGTACCCCACTCAGAGTGGTCAACTTTCGTGATTACACCTTGTGTGCATAGTCGCT
Source organism: Charanyca ferruginea (assembly GCA_947361185.1). Taxonomy (NCBI): domain Eukaryota; kingdom Metazoa; phylum Arthropoda; class Insecta; order Lepidoptera; family Noctuidae; genus Charanyca; species Charanyca ferruginea. The sequence goes on along the minus strand of OX376068.1, from coordinate 6,282,015 downwards.
CTATTTCTTCATCCACTTTGGTTTTTAAAGCGTAAGGTATTCTACGTGGTCTAATAAAAATTGGCTTAGTATTCTCTTTCAGGTTCAGGTGTCCTCTGTAATTGGGTATTTCGCCAAGGTCGTTTCTGAAAACTGATGTCTTGTAGAGCTCCAGAAGTTGGTCTAATTGTATGTTTTTAATAGGTTGTACGGTTTTTATGTCTGCTAAGTTAAGTGTCTCGAGTTCTTTCATCCAGCTGCGGCCAAAAATGGGATCAACGTTTTTGTTGATAACGTACAGTTTTCCGTGGAATTCTTTTCCTTGGCATCTGCATTGAACGTATGCTACGCCTGTTGGTTCGATTACTTCTCCAGTATAAGTTCTGAGTTTTAGGTTTGTCTTAAAAATTCTTTTTCCAATGTTTAGTTTTTGATAGTCTCGTAATGACATTGAAGTTAGTGTAGCTCCAGTGTCAAATTCCATCTTTATTTTAACGTGTTCAATATGTGTCGTTATCATATATTTTTCAGATGATTCTCCAGATATGATATTAATATTATTCCAGTCATCATGGTCATTTGTCATTGAGTCTTCTAATAAGTTCGTATTCGATTTATTCATGTTAAGACTTGCATCAGAGTGGCGCTGAAGGCAAACACGGGCTAGGTGACCGACTTTATTGCATTTATGGCATGTAACGTTTATAGCCCCACATTTGTTGGATTCGTGATTCGCAGCACCACAGCGGAAGCATTTCCCTTTTAGATCTTTAGGTGTAATTTGTCTTGGACTTGGTCCTGCCGGTCTCTTGTAGGGGATGATTTTGTTGAAGTGGTCATTACTGGTACTTGGTTGTTCATTAGTAATCATTGATGCGTTTTCTGCTTTACCCATTTCAATAGATATCGCAATCTGTGTCAGTGATTTGAATGCATATACTGTTCGGTCTTGTAAGATTTTTGTACGTGCATCGCTATCTTTCAATCCCCTTATAAATTGTAGACATAAAAAGCTTTCTGATGTATTTTTCTGACAGTGTTGGCAATTGAATTCACAGTTAGTGGTAAGTTTCTTCAACTCTGCGGCGTACTGCGCTACAGTTTCATCGACTTTTTGCGTTCTTGTTATAAATTTATGTTGTAGTGCCCATTTGCTAGGTTTTGGGTCTAAGTAGTCGTCAAGTATTTCAGTAATATTAGCAAATGACATATTCATTGGTTCTTCCGGTAATGTTAAATCGCAAAGTTTCTCGTGGAGCTCTGGTGATAAAGTTGACAGTAAGATATTTGATTTCATGTGTGCTTCCGATATGTCGTTCAATCGAAAATATACTTCTAGTCTTTTTTTTGAAATTGTTGAAAGTTTCTGATTGTTGTAAGGGTTGAAATTGTATCTTCGGTGTATTCCTATGCCTGGATTCACTTTGTTCTATGTATTGTTGCTGTTGCTTGCCCTGTTGCTGACTTCCATTCTGTGACTGTTTTGTTAAAAGTTTAGTTGTTATCGTAGTATGAAGTTCTTCGAACTCGTACCTGTATTCTTGTTCTTGATCATAAGCGTCATCGTCCTTGTCGTCGATAGTCTTGTTTTCGATTTTCTCTTGTACCTCCCGTATAGCCAGGATCGTCTCCTTCAGGCCCCGGAAGCGAGCAATAATGTCTTCGTCAGACATCGTTGCCGTCTGATCGACATAGGTGTCGAGTCGCGTGAGCATCCCGCGTAGAGTGCCACGATATTTTCTTAGTTTTTCCATTTCATATATCTATTTACACAATGTTTATTTGACTTTTTCTCGTCGCCAATAACACATCTTGTTATTTGGTAAAATCATTTATTACATTGTGACTACATCAACAAAATCATCCCCTACAAGAGACCGGCAGGACCAAGTCCAAGACAAATTACACCTAAAGATCTAAAAGGGAAATGCTTCCGCTGTGGTGCTGCGAATCACGAATCCAACAAATGTGGGGCTATAAACGTTACATGCCATAAATGCAATAAAGTCGGTCACCTAGCCCGTGTTTGCCTTCAGCGCCACTTTGATGCAAGTCTTAACATGAATAAACCGAATACGAACTTATTAGAAGACTCAATCACAAATGACCATGATGACTGGAATAATATTAATATCATATCTGGAGAATCATCTGAAAAATATATGATAACGACACATATTGAACACGTTAAAATAAAGATGGAATTTGACACTGGAGCTACACTAACTTCAATGTCATTACGAGACTATCAAAAACTAAACATTGGAAAAAGAATTTTTAAGACAAACCTAAAACTCAGAACTTATACTGGAGAAGTAATCGAACCAACAGGCGTAGCATACGTTCAATGCAGATGCCAAGGAAAAGAATTCCACGGAAAACTGTACGTTATCAACAAAAACGTTGATCCCATTTTTGGCCGCAGCTGGATGAAAGAACTCGAGACACTTAACTTAGCAGACATAAAAACCGTACAACCTATTAAAAACATACAATTAGACCAACTTCTGGAGCTCTACAAGACATCAGTTTTCAGAAACGACCTTGGCGAAATACCCAATTACAGAGGACACCTGAACCTGAAAGAGAATACTAAGCCAATTTTTATTAGACCACGTAGAATACCTTACGCTTTAAAAACCAAAGTGGATGAAGAAATAGAGCGACTATGCACACAAGGTGTAATCACGAAAGTTGACCACTCTGAGTGGGGTACTCCAGTAGTACCAGTTGTCAAACCAAATGGGAATATCCGATTATGTGCTGATTATAAGGTTACCCTAAACAAATTTATACAAGATGAACAATATCCAATACCTATGATTGAAGATATCTTCACAGAGATGAATGGAGGAAAACTATTTTGTACACTCGACATAACTCAGGCGTACCTAAACATGGTAATGGATGAAGAAAGCGCAATGCTACAAACACTCAGTACACACAAAGGAACTTACAGAGTAAACAGGCTCATGTTCGGAGTTAAGGTCGCTCCGAGCCTATGGCAGAAATTCATGGACAAACTGTTACAAGGCCTAGAAGGTGTTAAATGTTTCTTCGACGATATAATTATACAAGGAGCTAACCAAGAACAACTACTACAGAGGCTCAAACTCGTACTCGATAAATTAAAAGGAAGTAATCTGCGAGTAAACAAAGACAAGTGCCATTTTTTCCAAACAAGTATAAATTACCTTGGACACACTATCGACAAAGAAGGCCTACACAAAAACAGGGACAAGATAAACGCAATAGTTAAAACAGAACACCCAACCAATATAGCAGAATTAAGAACATTTCTTGGTATAGCAAATTTTTACAACAAATTCATACCAAACCTAGCATCGATCACGAACCCACTAAACAACTTACTAAAGAAAGAATCAAGCTTCCTATGGTCTGCAGAGTGTGAACAAGCTTTTAGACAAATAAAGAAAGAAATTGTAAGTGAAAGAGTACTGATACACTTTGACTCTAAGAAGCCGTTAATACTTTCAACGGACGCATCGCCGCTGGGACTCGGGGCAGTACTGTCACATAGACTTCCAGATGGATCAGAGAGACCTATAGCATTCGCTTCGAGAACGCTATCTGGTAGCGAGAAGAATTACAGTCAAATCGACAAGGAAGCTACAGCGATACACTGGGGATTGAAAAAGTTTTTCTACTATTGTTATGGTCGGAAATTCATTCTCGTTACAGACCATAAACCACTGACAGTAATTTTCCACCCACATCAAACGCTACCAACAATGAGTACGATGAGGCTGTTTCACTACGCTCACTTCTTATCTGGATTTGACTATAACATTGAATACAGAACTTCGGCGAATAACTCAAATGCAGATTATTTATCGAGGTTTCCAGTAGAAAACACCAAGACCAACAGAATTGACCAGAATTACAGTTTTCAATTTCAGCAAATCCATACCATTGATATTAATCCAGATGTCATAGCGACAGAAACAAGAAATGACGCCGACTGTACATCTTTGCTACACGCATTGGAAACTGGCCAATCACTGAAAACACTCGGTTACAAGGACAATGAATTCACTTTGCATGATGGTTGTTTATTGAGAGGATCACGAGTCTTAATTCCAAAAACACTTCGCGAACAAGTGCTAGACGAACTACATCTCGGTCACCCAGGCATTGTAAAGATGAAGCTATTGGCTCGCAGTTTCGTATACTGGAAAGGAATTGACAACGAGATTGAGACCAAAGTCAAGTCATGTAGAACCTGTAGATTGCAACAAAATGAACCAGAGAAAGCACCACTGCACCATTGGGAACAGCCAAATGGCCCCTGGCAAAGACTTCATATTGATTTCGCTGGACCTGTGCACGGACACCAACTTTTAATTATTGTAGATGCATTCTCAAAATGGACTGAGATTATACCAACCAAGTCAACTACCAGCTCTTGGTGCATACAAAAATTGAAAGAACTATTTTGCACCTTTGGGACACCTCACGTCTTGGTTTCAGACAATGGTCGACAGTTCGTTTCGGAAGAGTTCGAAAAATACTTAAAAGATTGTATGATCATTCATAAGACCTCTGCACCATATCACCCTGCAACCAATGGGCAAGCTGAGCGTTTTGTGCAGACAGTTAAGAGAATCTTACGAAGCGTAGAGGGGGAAGGAGGTAACCTAGTAGAGAAGTTAGTGACAGTGAAAACTCGTCTCCGACGGACGCCAAATGCTAATGGTCAAACTCCGTACCAACTTATGTTTGGCAGAGAAATACGCACGGCACTACATGCTATGTTTTTAAGAAAAGAAAAGGAGACCGCACCAACGCTTCAGGAGGTCAATGTCAGAGAGTTCAACCCAGGCGATCGGGTACAGGCTCGTGACTACACGAGTGCTACGCAACGGTGGCAGTTTGGAAGCATCCTAAAACGTTTGGGCCGACTGCACTACGAAGTTCGCACCGACAACGGTGATGTCTGGCGCCGACACCTCGACCAGCTCTTGGGTGCACCTTTGATCCACAGCAGCTAGGAGAGGAGAGATGTTATATAGGAAACTGTTTAGACAGCAATCTTTATGCTAACTCTCGCCAGATGCCTTATTATAAAAATGTCATGTGAACTGTCTGTCACAATGTAATAAATGATTTTACCAAATAACAAGATGTGTTAGTAACAAATAAAAAGAAAACAAAAATGGGTATTATAAAATGAACAAATAAAAACTTATGCTATCACTGACTCATTCTCACATATTATTCTTCACATAATCCATCCTTTTCTTTGGTATTCTTCTCCCATTATATCCATCCACAAGTACAATACGATTTAAATAAAGAACCAAACAAAAGATATTCTTATCCAGTAAATCTAATTCCGTAACGGGACGTCCTTTCAAGGTCACCCCTGCCCCAAGGTGCGTTCCGAAACGTCACGACTTATCTAGTAATGCTCTGAAACATAGCGCTACTTATTTAGGAAGTATTAAATTAACAATTGGCCGTGTGGTGCCGGTCGCGAATAGCAGCACCCCATTTCTACAAAGGGTTATTGACCATTGGATGAGCAGCGGCGTCTTTCTGTGTAAGAAAGAAAAACCATTTATTCACGAGAAACCATAACACCGACTGCGATCGCCAACATGCATCGGCCAAGCATGGCGATTACGGCTGATCCCCCCTTGGGGGAGACCTCTCCCCAGCAGTGGGCGTCTAAAGGTTGACATGATGATGATGATGATGATATTAACAATAAATGGGTAGTAAGATTATTATAAATATAAATTTATAGATATTATTTTAGGAATATTTAGTTATCATCATTTATATCAATATGTTATTATGGGTATCGTGTTATGTCGTGACGGCTCAGTAGTTAATGACGACCGGGCACAAGCAAGTATCAATGTGACCTTTTCAATTCTGGAGTAGGAAAAGTTCGTGAGGAAACCTGAACTTATAATCGTAAGCGCACGTGGTGATCAATGCTCATTCCTTCTCTGTATGAGAAGAGGTCTTTGCCGCTGCAAAGTGGGACAATAATAGGTTGGTATTATTATTATAAATGTATTTATGAGTAGGGGATAGGTTTGCAGGTCATCGGAAATGGTTGAAGTGAAATTTAATTAAATCATTGAAATGTTTATTCTCGATTAAATTTATTTTATTTTATTCAATAACATCCATCGGTTTCTAAGTAAACTTTAACTATACCTGACGACCCTGCATACCTAGATAGGTAAAGCAGATCCTTTGCTGACTGTATCTTCATGCCTTGAAAGATACGTAGTATTAAAGTAAGTATAAAAGTAAAAATTAAAACATTTGTATAGCTAATAATTGACCACATGCTATTATTTTTGTTATTTGAGTAGTATTAATAGCAAAATAATGTAGAACATTAATGAGGATACTGATAATTTCAATTCACTCAATGGTTTTCCTATATACCTTTTAAATGTAAATAAGTTCAGTACCACAGGCTACCGATAGAGGGTTATTCCATAAATACAAGGCCGTTCAATGAACTGTAGGGTAACCTAATTTTATTGCGTTGTAAGTTACAAGATAGAGGGCTTCCACGGACTTTAATAACATGGTTACGACTTTACGAGAATGTTTTTTTACCTTCGAATGTATTGGACCTTTTCATACCAAATCTGTTTCATTTAAAATTTATAGTGTAATTTATAGTGACCATCTTTAACTTACTAAACTAAAACTTAAACTAAAATGTTGACCTTTGGATACGTCAGAAGTCTTTGTACTGTAAACCGGGTTCAATGTACTAGATTGATAACACTATATAAGTTAATAATTCGTATATAGAATGAATTGTTACATTCAATTCTATTTTATTCCTAACTCATCTTGTCTAGGTCACGTAGCGAACCGTCAAGTCTTTCTAATTACGAACAACGAGTTCTTCTCCTAGAAATAAACAAATAAGTTTGTCCTCCTATTCGTAACGAAATCTCCAGGAGATTCGAGTCAATTGTTTAACTATTGTGTCTGCTAATTGGACAGTTGAGCTCATATGGATATGGCTAAAGCAACCAGAATATCCACAGTATCTACATACAGCTCCTGCCAACCTGAAAGTCAACTTACAACGGAGCATGAGAAAAAGGGTTTTGTTTTGGAATGGCATCTTGCCTGACAAACTAGGGCATTGTCGGGTGCTTAACCGAACTCTCTTGTGGTGCCTTGAAGTAAATTTAAGCCAAGGCAAAAAACGTTTAAAGCAACTACAGGCTAAGGGCCTCGATTTAGGGCGTCAACGCTGGAGGGACAGCCTAGATCGGATCACGATTATTTAAGGACTAATTTAAAGCTACAGGTTAACCGGCGCGGACTGCACGGCACGAGCAAGGGTCGGGGTGAGAGAAGAGAGCTGTCTGTGATGTGTGAAATACACTTGTATGTAATCCATATTCTCCCTCCCCTTGTCAGTCATCTAAGGCAGGTTAAGTTCATCAAAGGAGGAGAGCAGTGAAAGCAGGCCTAACTTAGTTACATGTGGTTTGAACTAGGACTTATACAAGTAACTTTGGAATCATTTGTAAGTTCTGCTCCCGCGCCCTGAGAATAACAGTGTTAAGATGCCTTACGTGCCAATATTTTTAGAAGATTAACTTCTAAAAATACTGGCACGTAAGAGTAAATTCAATAGAAGTACCTACTAAATAAAAAAAAATAAGTTCACTATACCAATCAAAATGTTCATAATAATGATGTGTGCATTTTAAATACCTACAAAAGTAGCATTTGAGTTAAATAAACTTGCGGGGTTCTTAATTTTATTTCTTTTTTTACCAAACCTGTTGAAAATGTCAGGTGTTTTCCCACTCCTGGACAAAGGACCTCCATTTATTCTAATTTTCACGAGCCTGCATTTTTTATGAATAGGACTACATAAAAACTCTATTATTACACCTAAACTTACAAGTTCGAGACGATGGGAGTCGAAGTGCTCATCATCCATCCATCCATGTATGGATGATGAGCACTACCACTCGTTAATGGTTGAACGGAATTAGTTGAAATTTGGCCCACATATAGACATTAAGGTAAATTTTATCCTGTTTTTTTTTTGTTGGAAAGGCTATGCATATGATGAATACTAAGTGTAGAAAACTCATACCAAAGTCATTCTTAAGAAGGCTAGAGGTCATGAGACTTCTGTGTCTTGCAAACATACGACAGTACCTACCTAACCACTCAAGTAAATGAGTGCCCTACGGTTTGCGTCACAACACGAAACCGTCGCAGTTACAAGCCTCGTGCTAAATCACCGGCAGTGTTTCTAAACAACGGACATTATTTACCCACTCGATTTGTACAAGAATAAATTGCTAAAAATATAAGTAATCATTATCAATTGCGACTCGCATCCAGCGGATCCCCGCAATCTTTACCAGGTCATCGGTCCACCTAGTGGGAGGCCTTCCAACGCAACGTCTTCCGGTTGGCGGTCGCCACTCTAAAACTTTTCGACCCCATCGGCCATCTGTTCTGCGAGCAATGTGCCCTGCCCACTGCCACTTAAGTTGCGGGACCGGTCAATGTGGCGCCACTTGGGGGAGGCCTATGTCCAGCAGTGGACGTCTTTCGGCTGAAATGATGATGATGATGATGATTATCAATTGAGCGTATTAGGCAATACTGGCGCCGTGGAGGTTTGTGTTTGTGGACGACACGGTTGGCGCAGTGGTTGAGCGATCGACTGCTGCACTGCGTGTCGCAGGTTCGATTCCCCCACGGAACAAATATTTATATCGCCTAGTTGTTCCGGATTTAGCTGTTTGTGTATGTGAGTTTATATATTTGTGAACGCACCCACGACACAGGAGTAATTCCTTGTGTGGGGGCACAATTTTTTAAAAACAAAAAGAAAACATTGTGTAGGCATATTGTTACTTGGTAAGCATTGGTCTGTCTGTTTGATCTGTCATTTTAGTTTTTGTATGAAACTTGTATGAGTCCTACAATTATTATTATTATTATATTTATTCATCAAAGACAATTTCAGTCCACAATATTTGTTAGTAGTGCTTAAGATCTATGTTAGTACCCACATCAACTAATTAACATTTTAATAAAATACTCCCCACATTAAAGAAAAATAAAATAAAAATATTACTTCATTAAAATCAAAAACTTCTATAAATTATCAATGTCAACAAATCAAATAATAAACATCACAATAAATCAAAAATACCGCTCTTACAATTAATTTAAAATACTTACATTAAAAAAAAGCAATGTAATTGAATAAAACCCCAACTTATCTGCCCCACAGTTTACACACGGGTGCATGAAGGGCTCGCCAATGCCTCTGAAATAATATAATATAATATTATGTGGGGACATTTTCACACACGGCCATCTGACCCCAAACTAGGGAGACCCTGTACTATAGGTGTCAACCCATAGTACAGTCGTCGCTAACAGGTTGGACGGGCCATTTCTTGTGTCTGGGTGTTGTTTATCTATATATGTATGTATTTATAAAAAAAAAATGTATTTGTGTATGTATATCAGCTGACACGGCCATCTGACCGTGCCCTGTACTATAGGTGTCAACCCATAGTACAGGGTCTCCCTAGTTTGGGGTCAGAAGGCCGTGTCAGCTGATATACATACACAAATACATTTTTTTTTTGTATGTAATGTAGTAGCAGAACTTTGGGTGCGTAGTATCACATGATCAAGACAGTTCGAGAGTCTAGTTGGGAGAGTATAGGCTGGTAGCATTGCATGCGAAGCTGTCAGATTAAGGTATTCATCAGCATTTGGGTCGGTGCTCCCAGGAGTAATGTTTAGGTTAATGTCTCCAATAATGGCTAAAGTTTTAAATTCAGTTAAAGTATTAAGCAAACTGGCTAAGCTGTTAAGGAAATTAGTCAAATCTCTGTATGAAGGTGAACGATAAATTGCAATAAAAGCAGCTTTATTTGAGAATTTAACAAGAAGAACGTTTGCCTCATTAAATGTAGGTATTTCTACAGTGGCATCAAAACAATCTCTCACATAGACAACCACGCCTTCATTTTGTGTGTTATACGACGAAGTGTGTGAGATGTAGCCCGTTAGAAAAGGAATAGTTGGGCATTTGCTCAACCAGCACTCTGTCAGAATAATAATGTCAGGCAGGTACGTTAGTCTACTCATAAAAGCAAATATAAATTATTTTATTTTTTATGGATAAGGTTATGCCTCAGGGGTGGTCCCATATAATTTTTATAAAAATTGATACAACGCTTTATGAAAAAATCAACAAACATCAAAAGTTACTAAAAAGCGGAAATAAGCACTGAACACACATGACTTTATTTTCGGAAGTCGGTGGCAATACAAAACAACAAACAGAACAAAGCCACCGACTTCCGATACTAAAGTCATGTGTGTTCTGTATTGTTCATTCACTTTTCAGTTTTTGAAGGCGGTTGCCATTTGTAAAAAAGGTTTTTTACGTCACTATTCTAGCGAATACAAAAATACTTTCCAGTTCAGGTAATTGAAATCGGAAATGTGTCGTGTTTGTAGAATCCTGAGGAGCAATTCCTATATTTCTAAGAATGATCACATTTTGATCACCATCTAACTACCGACCAATTTCTCTACTCTCTTCGTTATCTAAAATACTTGAAAAAATTGTCAATAAAAGAGTAGTAGGATACCTCGAAAAAAAAGAAATGCTTAGTAAACATCAATACGGCTTTAGGGAAAAAAAATCGACGGAAGACGCAGTGCTGGCATTAACGACAAAAATCGTGTCGTATTTAGATAAGGGTGATAAATGTCTAGGAGTCTTTTTGGATCTCCAAAAAGCATTTGACACAGTCTCGATTCTAATACTTTTGACGCGCCTGGAGAACATTGGCATGAGAGGTGTAGTTCTAGACTGGTTTACAGACTATCTGTCGGGGAGATCACAATGTGTGAGAGTAGCTAATATTACGAGTAACGAGTCTATTTGTAAATTTGGAGTCCCTCAGGGCAGCACCCTTGGTCCTACACTATTTATTATTTACATTAATGAACTTTGTAAGGTTGCTGCCCTGTTCAATATAGATATTAGTATGTTTGCCGACGACACCGTCCTTACTTTCCACGGAACCAACTGGAGCACTGTATTTCGTAAAGCTGAGGATGGTCGCGCTAAGGTCTCAGCTTGGTTGGAAGATAGCCTGTTGTCCCTAAATACCTCAAAGACGAAATATGTATGTTTTAGTAAAACAGCTTCGGGTAAACCCTATTCGAACTCTAAACTTGTAATGCATACATATCCCTGTAACCGCAACAATGATGATTCTAACTGTGATTGTGTGGCTCTTACAAGAGTTGATTCCATAAAATACTTGGGCATGATAATAGATGATCGACTTACTTGGAACTTGCAGATTACAGCATTGACAGCTAGAATCAGAAAATTAATTTACATTTTAGGTATCCTACTAACGCAGTCTATGAACTAGTCGGTGTGCTATCTGTAAGAAAAACCTTCATTTACGAAATTCTTCGACGTTACCATAAAGAATGTGTACCACACCTAACCACGCAAAATAAAAAAAAAATGCGTTGCCCGGTGCCCCCTCAGAAAACAGTATTTGGACAAAGGCATTTCAGTTACCATGCCCCAAATATCTACAATAAAAGCAACAGACTATTCAATACAAGTAAACTAAATAATAACAGTTTTAAGAAAACAGTACTTACCTGGTTGAAATCATTGGGGTATGATGATACTGAAAAGCTGTTAAAGGTTGTTAAATGACAAGCATTGCAAATATATATCTAAACGCTGACATCCATTTACAAATCATTCATGTTCATCTCTCACAAATACACACACACACATACACACACACACACAAACACACACACTCACTCACGCATATACACGAATAAAGACTATAATAATTTTAATAATAATAATTTCCACGCAAATGTTTTTGTATTTGGTATTATTTTTATTTTTTATAATTGTGTCTATTGTTTTCTTTTATTAAATTAGTTTTGATAGGTACCTATACTTCTGAAACACAGTCTTTACTAGCGCAGGAGTTAGGGAAATCTTTTTTATCTGTAACAATGTTTGTGTCCAATAAATAAATTATTATATTTAATTATTTTAATGTTTGGTTCACTGTTGGACATAAGCCTCTTCCATGGCGCGCCATTTTCTCGGTCCTCTGCCGACCGCATCCAGCCACCACCGGCTACCATCTTCAGGTCATCGGTCCATCTGGCTGGAGGGCGTCCCATGCTGCGTCTACTGATTCACGGTCTCCACTCTAGGACAAGTCTGCTCCATCGGCCGTCGGTCCTGCGACAGACGTGACCAGCCCACTGCCACTTCAGCTTGCTGATTCTGCGAGCAATGTCGGTAACTGTAGTTCTTCTCCGGATTTACTCGTTGGGAATTCTATCCCTTAGAGAAACTCGAAGCATTGCTCGCTCCATTGCCCTCTGAGCAACTCTGAACTTGTGAACTAGCCCCGCAGTAAGTGTCCACGTCTCGGCAGCATAAGTATATAAAATATAAAATATCAGTCTCAATTTGTCAAAAATACTCCTGACTACCCTTCATTTTATACACCCTTGCCTTCTGACTCAACTGATCTTAATCATACCTACACACACATTAGGGTTCATTTCTAGTCCTTTTGAAAACCTTTTCTGTACCAATAAGATTCTTGGCAAGACTGATATTTTACAAGCCCGCCAAACTGTTTCTAAACCACTGCAACTCCTGTGTGGTGACCACCAGAAAAGCACCGAAGCAATGAACCTCGACGAGTCCCGGAGATGAACCTCGACGAGTCCCGGAGAAACGATTTAATTATCTTGGATCCTGCAATGTTTAAGACTTATATTACTTAGTAGATCATTTGTAAATGACTGCTGTTACTTATGAACTAACGTTGCTTTAGTCTGAAATTTCTTCAATTAATACAGTGAACATATCGATACACACGTCTATATGACAATAGTTTTTTTTTTTTACTTATAGTTAACTCTTAGCACCACCCGGTATTTATAACCGTACAATTGAAGACATGAGTGGATGAAGGTGTTATGTAACATATTATTATTTTTTTACTTTATATCATAAATGAAGGTGCTATGTCCTTACACGCATTTTGTTCTTTCAAACATTGTTAAAATATGTCTAAAAATGAAGATAACCGGTGTATGAAAGTGTTATGTGCAGGAAGTCGGTAGTCACAAAAATGTATGAAAGTGTTAAGGGCACTTAACCATAGACCCGTACTTATAACGAATAAATATTCATTTAATTACGCAATTAATGAAAGAGTCAAGTGCGCATAACTCTTTCTTTCGTGAAAGTGTAAGCGAGAGAGAGAATTAAAAAAAAAAGCTAATATAAAGGATCAACTTGCATTTAATAAGCCTGAATACCGCTATTATTATGAAACAATACTTGCGCAATGCGATTAAACCTATTTCATACCAATAAACAGGCACTTTGAAGGTTTTTATGTTACTTCCTACGCTCATTCATTTTCTATTTGTTATTTTTTTCGTAAACTCACCTATGGAAAAAGGTGTTTTGTTCCTATTTTTTTAAATAAATGTTATTATTTCTAACTTTGTATTATTTTTTACCGACTAGGTACATAAAAATACACAACATTATTTAGTATATAGTCCAGTATTGCTACCTAAAAGGTACTCATATAAACAAATATCCACAAAATAATAATGAGAACTTTAAAACTTGTTCCTGATAAATTATGAACCAGTGACATATCACCTTCATCAACTCATGTCTTCAATTATATCCGTGGGGGAACTAACTCCCCCACTTACGCAACGACTATGAAGAGCTTGATCAATGATTTTTGAAGTCTTACATATAGGGCGCGTATTCGATTTAGCGCAACTCAAAATCACGACTGCTTTAAATGATTGCTAGAACATCGAAGCAGCATTGACGCACACTATTACAATACAATGTTCTGTTTTTGTGCGTGATGAATTTCAATGATTCGTGCTTGTACTTCCGGTATGAGCACGAATCATTGAATTTGATCGACAAACGATTGCGCTCGAGGTTTTATAGTGTTTTTTTTTAATAATTGCTTAAAATAAATGAGTCCGTAAAACGGACTGAAATAATATATATAATATTCTGTGTATTAAGCATAACCTTTCTTTTCATAAAATAAATATATGAGATATGTTGTTATTCAAATACTGGTGAAAAAAAAATGTCAAAGTGAACCGATTTTGTACTTTTTTAACACTGTCTTTTAATACATAATAGTAATATTTTCGTAATTTTGGCTCTGTTATATATACTTTAAGACATCCTGTTAGAAAAACGCATAAAACATTATATTTTGGCTTACAGTAATGGTTGTATACGTCCTGAAAGTTAATTCTGACGTCTGTTTTCGTAAAACGCTGTGAAGGGATTGTCTTCGCTTTAAAAAACCATTGTTAAAAATTATCTTTTTACTCTGTAACAGTCTAAATCAAGACTAAATCTTTCTAAAACCGTAATGTTCTTCTAATAACCTGCTGACAACATTACGATATTGCTCTGGGAAAAACCGCGAAAACATGAAGTTTTCAAACGTCACGAATCGAATACACGCTCTTAAGTATTTCTCTGTAATTTGCTCACTGTAACTGTTTTTGTACGTAATAGATAAAATAATCTTCATTTAAATTAAGTAGGTAAGTACATGCAGTATACAAAACGGCCATAAAAAACTACAAAAGTTCTCAAAAGTAAAAAAAATAAACAAAGGAAAAACAAAAGGAAAATAATAAAAAATTGCGTTAGGCCACTTTACTCCGACGGCTTCAGTTGTAAGTTTGTTTAAGTAGCATTTAATTCTGTTTCGCAGTAATTTATTAAGACGGCTAACAGGGTTTAATTACATTTTCCCTTCGCATTAATAAATAAAGAAAATTCTTTGAACACAAAACAATTTCTTTCGGTTCAGGGGTTAAAAGTTATTTTCAGGCCAGTGGTGTTTTGTGATTCGTACTATTTTAACTGACTTCAAAAAAGGTTTTTTTTTGTTTCACCACTCTTAACTTTTTGCTGTGTAGTCCGATTTCGATGATTCTTTTTAACCGACATCAAAAACGAGAAGGTTCTCAATTTTAATGTATGTCCGATCACGCTGAGATTTATGATCTGATTTACGTGATTTTTCTTTAGTTTGATGCGGAATAGTTGCCATTTGATGTCATAGAGATTTAACATAGTTAGAACCCAGTAGTTTTTATTTCAAGAACATTTTTTTTTTTTTTTATGTTTGTCCACGCATAACTTTTTTCAGTGTAGTCCGATTACGATGATTCTTTTTTTAATTGATAGTGTATACTTCAAATTAAGAACAAATATAAATTATACCTAGGGGTAAAATTTAGGTAGAAAATTAAGGGATGACTGAATTTTTTGGTGTCACCGTTTTGTAATTAATTTGTATGATAAGAAGTATAGACTAAAAAACAAAAAAAAAACTCTTTTAATTGACCCTTTTATTCTAATTTATTTCTGAAGAAGAGATTCATTGGGTCTATTTCTAATCAGGTCTTCACTAAAACAACTAACAACATTTTGAGATTCGCTTGAATTCAAAGGTTAATTAATAAAAAACCGGCCAAGTGCGAGCCGAACCTACACACGAAGGTTTTCGTACCACCGTACATAATATTTAACACTAGCTAAAACCCGCGACTTCGTCAATTTGTTTGAGCAACAAATGAGCTTTAGTTCTAAAAATGAATTTGTTGTTACTACAAATTAAGACTTATTACAACTAACAAAGGTTGTTATTATTTTACATATATTACGCATAATTGTGACGCACGTGGGATAGCAGCTGCGTAGGCTTATCCACTTGTGTTTTTCTATTCCGTGATGTAGGATCACGCAAAAGAAAAAAACAAATGGATAAGCCTAACTATTTAGCGAACGACAAGACAGTATTGAAATAAAACAAAACAAAAACGCTTCTAAAAACAAAATGCAAACGAGAACAATTGAATATAAATAGAAGAAGGACAAGAACCAAGTAATCGACTTGAGTCAAACAAAAGGAGGCTTTATTCGTATTTAATCACCTGCCTCCATCAGTCTGCGAACAAACGAGATTAGTTCATTCAAATGATATAAATTCCTTTTCAAATGCGATTCACAGAATGTGATTCAGAACGTACTGATCGCTGAATAGACTTGTAATCAAGTTAGCTTCACGCTTCCTCTGCGTTATAAGATAAGCAGGATGGTAAGGCCTACGTAGAAGGTGCCTAGAGAGATGGTAAACACGCCTGCACATCAAGTCATACCGAACTGTAAAATTTTCCCAAATAAATATGAACCTTAAGCTTTTGCAGATAAAGTTGAAAATCTATCAAAGAAATTTGACAAATTGTTGTAACTTGATGTGCTGGCGTCTGTACTTTGCGTTTTTTTTTAACTATTAATAGGCATACGTTTGACCACTATCTCACCGGATGGGACCCGATGATGCGGTCTAAGATGGAGCACTCTTGCCTAGAATTAACCTATTCACTCTTGACTTAAAGACTCCCAGGTTGCAGCTATCAGGAAACACAGACTCAGGCTGGGAATTCCACTCCTTAGCATTACGCACAATTAAATGTGTTCCCAAAACGTTTTGTGCATATGGGTGGGATGTCCACCATTTTGGGGGAGGCCTTTCTTTAACAGTGAACGTCTTCCGTCTGATGATGAAAATAAAATGGCTTTTGTCACTGACCTTCACAATTATGAAAACAACAGCCTTATTGCAAAACCTTTTCCATATTACGCAATCTGCAAGGCCATTGGACCCATTTGACCAACACACACCACACACAGGCAACCGCCTTCAAAAAGTAAAAAGCCGCCGACTTGCGAATTGAAAGTTATTTTTTACTTTTCGAAGGCGGTCGTTTTTAATGTTAAAAAGTTTTTTTTTTCGCTTTTCATTGCCTACTAAGAAGTAAGCACTAAAAAGCGAAAAAAAAAATATCATTCATACTTCCATACTAATATTATAAATGCAAAAGTAACTCTGCCTGTTACGCTTTCACGATAAAACGGCTGAACCGATTGTAATTAAATTTGGCATGAAGATAAACCTTGAACCCTGAGGAAGGACATAGGCTACTTTTTAATCCAGGACTTCGTCTGCTTCCACGATAACCGATATTCACGCGAACGAAGTCGCAGGCAAAAGCTAGTACAAATTAATTACGAAACGGTGACACCAAAAAAAATCAGTTATCCCTTAATTTTCTAGTAGGGTAGAATATTTTCTTAAATTTTTTATGGGACCAAATTTGAGGTATACACTATCAATTAAAAAAAGAATCATCGAAATCGGACTAGCCTGAAGAAAGTTATGCGTGGTCAAACAATGTTAAACTTTTGTGGGACCAAATAGCAACTGTTTCGCATCAAACTAAAGAAGAATTACGTAAATCAGATCATAAATCTCAGCGTAATCGGTAAATACAAAAAACAACCAACCGAATTGAGAACCTCCTCCTTTTTGAAGTCGGTTAAAAACGTTTTCGACTTAAATGACATAACGTTACATTCACTGCTTATCAAAATTCAATTCGAAAGAATTCCAAAACTTTTAAATGAAAGATTCTTCAACTTGTCTTTTCATTAAGATTTTCTTTGAAGCACTGTAAGACGATGTTCCTTTATTTTCAACCGCAGTGTTCGGCCTCAGGCAAAAGGTCTAATAAAAGAAATTCTGTAACTTCCTCAGAATAAAAGGAACATGTAGTAGAAGGCTAATTAAAAATAACGGAGATCTGTGCTTTTGTCTCTGTGGAACATCGAGTTGTCGCCGCTGCTTCGCTTGCTTTTAACTTGTTTTATTTTTTCGTTTTTCTGACATCTGTGAAGGAAGACATCGTTAGGAAAACCAGACTTATAATTAATCATCATCTGCCTAGCCTTTTCACAACTATATTGGGGTCGGTTTTCAGTCTAACCGGATGCAGCTAGTGTTTAACATGAAGCGACTGCCAGTCGGACCTCCACAACCCAGTAACTGGGTAACACGATACCCCTTGGTAAGACTGATTGTTAGACTTTCTGGTTTTTTGACTACCCTTAATGACTGCCAAATCCTACTGTTTCACATGAAGCGATTGCCTATCGAACCTCCACAACCCAGTTACTGGGTAACACTGTACCCCTTGGTAAGACTGATTGTCAGACTTTCTGGCTTTCTGACTACCCTTAACGACTGCCAAATCCTACTGTTTCTAATGAAGGGATTGCCTATCGAACCTTCACGACCCAGTTACTGGGTAACACGATACCCCTTGGTAAGACTGATTGTCAGACTTTCTGGCTTTCTGAATACCCTTAACGACTGCCAAATTCTAGTGTTTCACATGAAACGACTGCCTATCGAACCTCCACAACCCAGTTACTGGGTAACACGATACCCCTTGGTAAGACTGATTGTCAGACTTTCTGGCTTTCTGACTACCCTTAACGACTGCCAAATCCTAGTGTTTCAAATGAAGCGATTGCCTATCGAACCTTCACAATCCAGTTACTGGGTAACACGATACCCCTTGGTAAGACTGATTGTCAGACTTTCTGGCTTTCTGAATACCCTTAACGACTGCCAAATCCTAGTGTTTCACATAAAACGACTGCCTATCGAACCTCCACAACCCAGTTACTGGGTAACACGATACCCCTTGGTAAGACTGGTTGTCAGACTTTCTAGCTTCCTGACTACCCTTAACGACTGCCAAAAATCTACAAATGACAGCCGGGACCAACGGCTTTACGAACTTTTTGAGGCACGGAGGGAACTTGGTGTGTAATGGATGGTCACCCATCCACAGACCGACCGCGGCAAGCGTAGCTTAACTTAACTCAGAACTAGTTGCTAACATGGGGTTTAGTTACAAAATGATGTAACACCCCCAACTTTTAAACTCCGGTTTGCTACAAGAAACTTCTTATAGTAAAACCCAAATGACACTTTGACAACATTTGTTTTGATTATGTATTGTATAGATAGCGGTGTAAACTAGCAACAATGTATTATTAAATTTCCTTTAAAAGTTTGTCAAGAAACGGATGCTCCTAAGCACCAACTTCCATTATTACAGTACCTACAAGCTACATTGTAATAAGCGTCGCGAAGGGTGGTCTTTTTAACGATGTTTAAAAAGGACTTCAGTCCATAAGAGAGATACACTAACGTTCCATTTTATCTGAGAAATAGTCAAGACTATAGTGTTCTCTGTCACACACCTCCATATTATTAACGTTGACCGTAATAAAACAGAGAGAAAATTATGTCAATTGATGACAAAAAAGGTCAATTTACGAGGAAGGGTGTATCATGTAACATTGCACGACAAGTTAAGCCTGTTACACACGTTCTAGAGGTCGTTGCGATTTTTTTATGCATCCTTATACCCTGCACTTTGAGTACCTATACCTACGTTCATGGAATCGTTCATTCACACTCTCATATAAAGAAAAATTAATAGTTTATAAAAACACTAGAAAAACACGCTTATAAAAATGCACGTAAAAACCAAAAATAAATAATGGATCGTTCAAGTTGTCTCTATTTCTGGGCTGAAGTGTAAACTATGTGCTTTTAATTATAATATTTGATTGTAAAAAAGCTTTTTAGTACCTCCTTCTCATCCAATGCTATTAAGAACAGATTGAAAGCTAACTACTACAAAGATTGATGAAACTAAAACGTCGTCTATGTAAAATTTTTGGGTATTTGTTGATTTTTCAAGAAGTGCTGAAATAATTTAGATAAAATGTAAATGGGACCACCCCTGAAGCATACCCTATCCATAAAAAAAAAAGAATTTTTAAAATCGGTTTACGTTTGCCGAAGAAATCGCGTAACAAATCGCGCAAATACTTAATGCAAATTTAAGACTTATACGGTTTTCTCATGGATGCCATTGTCAGAACTGGACCAAATTAAAATGGGACCACACGGGAAGCACTAGCTTTCAAATAAAAAAAGAATCATCAAAATCGGTTCACCCAATCCAAAGAAATCAGGTAACAAATAAAAAAAAACAAAAAAAATACAGACGAATTGATAACCTCCTCCTTTTTTGAAGTCGGTTGAAAACAATAACTATCTCAACACATCAAATACACTAAAGCAATGATAAAGCAATACAATAAAACTAAATAAACTTCAACCACAGTAAAGATTAGATATATTTACTGTGCTTCAACACTACAATAATGAAAACAGCAAACCCAATAAATATTCTACATTACCAATTGAATATTCACTAACACGGCTATTCTATTCAACTCCAAATATAACTGACAGTCTGCCATACGCATAGAAACTGGAGGGGTTTCGAAAACGTAGCGTTGAGTGCGAAAATGAAAGGCTTGAATGGGAGCTTGGAAATGCGAATGTATAAATAAACCGATTCAATTCGCTGCTTGAAAGGGGAAAGCAACGAATAAATTTACAAAATATTCTGTAAAGAATGAGAAAGGACTGGACACTGAATAAACATTACCTATCGTTACTTATGATTAGAACGTTAGTACGTTATACAAGAAAAGACTATTAACTAAGAAAAACATACTATTTCTGAAAGAAATAAGAAAATAATATTATACAGGGAAATTTAAAAAATACCCAAAACCTCTTTATCTGGACTTCGTATCATCACCCTGAATAACATTTGTTCTACGACTTTGACCTCAACTAAGTAACATAGCCAAAAACAATTTGTTTTCGTTTATTTGAAGTCAGTAAAATTTACGTATACTACGCGCGCGCGCACCTATATGATAGCGAATTTGATGTAGGTAGTAGGTAGGCTAATGTACAGCTGATTTGCTCAATTTTGTCGATTGTCCAGTGCAAGAGTTATAATGTAAATGACAATGCCAGATCCTGCCCCACCCATGTACAGCAAAAGTAAATTAATGAAGATAATTGTAATGAATATAGAACCTTTCTATACTAAATTGTTTTTCTTTAGAACTTGCGGATTATGAAATACCTACCCACAAAATACAAACTCATTTTACCTAAAATACGATGTAACCTATAATCAATGTCATTATTGTTTTTAGATTTAAACGGAAACCGCAAGTTCTACAGTCACTAAGACTAATGTTTAGTTATCAGCAATAAATAAGCAGTAAGATGCTACATATTGCATATGACTTTTATTGAGTGGGGCAATGTTCTACAGAGTTTCTTCAAAGTTTTATATTTTTTGTATGGAAAAAAAAAGTTTTGAATTTTGAAAAGTCGTAGAACAAAATGTTGTTCAGGGTGAAAATATGAAGTCAGGATTAAGTGGTTTTGGGTATTTTTTCAATTACCCTGTAAAAGGTCGTAAAACAATCGTTAATTAATTTACCATCGAAGATTATAAGAAGATTAGGTACCTTTTTTTGTGCACGAGTTCAACATATTTAAAGCTAATTATATCTCTTTCTCTCTAATAAGACAAGAAAGAGACAGATTTTAGTAAGACCTGTCTATCTGTCTTGGTCTAAAATGTTCATAAGTACCTAAGTACAATACAATCATAGTTGTCATTTTTGATGACTGACTTTAGTTTCTGAAGTCGGTGGTGGTGGCTTTGTTCTGTTTGTTGTTTTGTATTGTCACGGACTTCCGAAACTAAAGTAATGTGTGTTCTGTGCTAAAGTTATTTATCACTTTCGTTTTTTGTTTTTTTTTTTTTTTTTTTTTTTTTATCTATTGATAGGCATACGTTTGACCACTATCTCACCTGATGGGAAGCGATGATGCGGTCTAAGATGGAGCACGCTTGCCTAGAAGTAACCTATTCACTCTTGACTTAAAGACTCCCAGGTTGTAGCTATCAGGAAACACAGACTCAGGCAGGGAATTCCACTCCTTAGCAGTACGCACAATGAATGTATTCCCAAAACGTTGAAGGCGGTTGTCTTTTTTTGAAAAAAGTTTTTATTTTCAACTTTTTTAGTAGGTATCGCCTTAGCATTCAAATCATTGAAAGTCCTCCTAAGATTGAAGAAAGATAAACGTCATCCATGTAATTTTTCTGGGATTTGGTTGATTTATTTAATAAGCGCTGAATCAATTTCGATAATTTTTTATTAATTATATGGGACCATTTCGTAATAGGGCTTTCGAACAAATAAAGAATTTTCAAAATCCGTCTGTCTATATCGACGTAGTTATGCCCGAACATACATAAAAAAATATAAACGTCCGAATTGATAACCTCCTCCTTTTTGAAGTCGGTTAATAAGGTTACTTATGCTAGTTACGGGTATTTCCTCTATCTCTTTCTATTTCTACGTGCTAATAAGAGACAACAAATTCTCAATTGTTATTTCTCTCAAGATTTAGTATAAAGCTGACCAACTCTTTTACCCGCCACCGCGTTTGAAAACGACCTTTCACTCACACACGCACACACGCCACCTAAGAAAAACCCGGGAAAAGCATCTCTTGGGAAATTTTATTTCGTTTAAACTCTAGCGGTGGCACTGACATTCTTATATTGTTCCTTTGTTGGGTTCGCTACCGGAATTCGCAAAGAGTAGGGTAAATATTTGAGGCCAGAATTATAATATCGTTAGTTTTATGCTTTGTGTTCACTAAAGAGTTGAGTTCCACAAATTATTTAGACTTGCAGAATGGCAAACTTTAAGGCTGTAAAAAGGTAGGGAAAATGTGATTACATTGTCCCCTTGAAATTAATTTTGAAAAAAAATAAATATAGTCTATAAGCCTTCTGAGATAACGTTGGTTTTATAAGCGAAAGGATTTACAGTATAAGATCAGAAGTTCCGGAGATTTGTCCGTTCAAACAAAAGTACAAACAGAATCTGTTGCTTTATAGCTTTTGCTCGCGACTTCGTCCGTGTGAATGTCGGTTATCGCGGATGCAGACGATGTCGTGGATTAAAAAGTAGCCTATGTCCTTTTCCAATGTTTAAGCTACCTTCATGCTAAATTTCACCAAAATCGGTTAAGCCGTTTCATCGTGAAAGCGTAACAGACAGAGTTACTTTCGCATTTATGATATTAGTATGGAAGTATGTATTCTTAAATTGATTTAATATTTTTAATTTCAAATCCAAACACATGCACATACCGTACCTAGATACCGGGTATGGAGATTTATTATTGATACTCAGTTTACTTTGTTACTTTTCTGCAGTGAATTTTGATAAATAGGTTATTAAGTTAATAAATAATTAAATTAAGTTAGTAATTATTATAATTATTTTATATGTACAGTTAAACCAGACACGACGGACGTCAAATCCTTTTGATTCTAAAACAGCGTTTTCCTCATCGAAACAAATACAAATAAGATTGTATTCTACAAAACCAGCCAGTCTCTCTGTACCTACCATAATTTAGACATTAACGCGTATGCGGCAGCGAATCACTGCGGAACTACTGCGTAACGAAATATCTGCGGATTGTTAGTACACAGCAGTATTTTCGCAAAGAAATGTCATTGTAATTTTCCCGTCTTTTCTTGAACTTCCCTCCATGCCACCTCTTTTTTGTACGCATTTTTATAATCTGCGTGACCAACCGCATATAATTCGGGATAATTTCTAATTGTATTCAAAAATAATTCAATATTTTCGGTTTCCATGGTGCGAAATTCTGTTCTCACCGACTGAAACATGTGCGGACGCCTTGCGATGCGAAACACCACTAGGGAAACGTCTACGTCTGAGTAACGACGATTTCCGCAGTTCTTTGCGAAACAATACTGACAAGGACGCAACTATTTCATGTAGCTAGTGCTAGAGTGAGACATAGCGTATGCGAAATTCTGCCATACTACTGACAGTTTTTTCGTTGTTTACTAAAGGCGTAAAAGTAAAAAAACAAAAACAAAATGCTTGTCTTCCAGCAATGAACACTGGTTAGCTCCATAGATATCCGATCCATGGTTAGCTCCATGTAATAATAACAACAAACATCCACTCTTTAGTATCACCTCAAGCCCTCAATAACCTCCTTAGACCGCGAGAAAATAACAAGTTTCCTCGCACCCGCTAACTCTGTTTCTAGTTCAAAGAAAACACTTCATAATAAAAATCATTATGCAGTTCACACAAAAGGCGACTATTCATTTTCATAGACAGCCAAGAAAGGGGGGTGGCCTCCCCGTTTTCTCCCTCTTCCCGTTTTCAGTATGGCGGCGTTCCTCATTCCATTACTGGGTTTTTTTATGAGACTTATCCATCCACATAAGAAGTGGAGTGAATCTTTTCAACTAGCTCTTAGTCTGGAGAGAAAGTTTTATTAAAAACTCCAGAAAGATTATGTCTTGCAATCTAAGTGTTCTGATTAACTGGTATGTATATACATATTTGGATTGGGATACTAGACTATGGCCCAGACATTGTTTTAACTTAGGATAATAATTTGAGAATGGATTTCAAATGATTTACTTATTTTCAAACTAGCTTGACCCGGAAACGTTTCGTTGTGAATCTGGT
Source organism: Charanyca ferruginea (assembly GCA_947361185.1). Taxonomy (NCBI): domain Eukaryota; kingdom Metazoa; phylum Arthropoda; class Insecta; order Lepidoptera; family Noctuidae; genus Charanyca; species Charanyca ferruginea. The sequence goes on along the minus strand of OX376068.1, from coordinate 6,257,534 downwards.
CCCGTTTTCGTCGGGCCTTCGGAATAAACAAGAAATAAAAAGACTATTCTGTTAAAATGCTATATTGTGTAAAAAAATCTAGTCAATCCATCGACCAGTCTCCGAGTTTTGCGGATACAAACATATAGAAACTGGTTTTTTTTTTATGAATATGAATAAACTATTTACACGCACGTTTGTAATGTTAGAGAGTCGATCGGTCAGAAAATTGAAGCCAGTTGCTATCGTTCCAAACCATAGCTATGCTCCTATGGAGAAGATCTAGTAAGAAATACAATGTACACTCTTTTTAATTAAAAATAAATTATAAATTTAAATTATATCATTCATGTCGAATTTATGTCGAATTTATGGGTGGTGATGGGTGTAACAAATCGTGCACGTTAAAAAAAGTCTAGAGCAAAAAATATAATTTATTCATAATAATTCAAAATCAATTTAAAAACTACTTTCATCTTGGTATTTAAACAAAGCTAGACTTGTAATTCCCCAAACTTGCTAAAAAATATTAGGCCTAACTGGTAGTTATTTATTACAATATTATTATAATTTATAAAAGGCATACATCAAAAACACGAGCAATATCAATCAACTTTATAGGCACCGCTTACAGTTTTATTAACCTATTGGGAAAAATAATACGACAATAAAGTGTTATGGTCCCTCTACATTATGATTTTTTTTATTGAAAACCTTTTGAACAACCTAAATAACCTTTACCGTGTGCCGGTCACGAATAGCGCCATTTCTACCCGTAGATGTCGTAGAAGGCGACAGAGGGAGAGGATGGGCAGCAGCGTCCTTCTGAGTACCATAACACCTACTGCGTTCGCCAACATGCATCAGTCAAGCATGGCGATTACGGCTGAACGGGGTATTCAGCCGTAATCGCCATGCCCAGTAGTGGGCGTCTAAAGGTTGACATGATGATGATGAAATAACCTTTGGTAAAGTGTCATTCAGAATGTCTTTAGCAAATTCATCGGCAATACCCATGTTTTTGTAGTACTATAATAGTCTTTAGGATTAGGACAGCTTGCCCATTGCAACTCAATATTGTAATCTAGCTGCCAATCAAATGATGTCAAACCACGAAAAATACTTACTTCGTGTGTCAAACTTACACATGCTTTGACCCGATGACGTAAGAAGCAACTATTGAAAATTCTTACTACTGAAGCCGCAAAAGATTAAAAAACAAAGTAAACGTGTCAGAAAACGAAAATGTTAAATAACAAAATCCCTTCACCGTTTCAATAATTTATAGCTACCTAAGACTATTTCAATTTATTTAAGAGGTCTGTAACTAATTCAAACTCTACAGAGCACCACATTTTGTAGAGATAAATCTCATTCAAGTGACCGGCGCAGAGATTGCAGAAAATTCGAAAGCGAATCTATTCTATTTTCAATTGCAGATTTACGCCTAGTCCCTTTTTAAATTTCGAAATGATAATCCGAAAAGAACCCTCCAATACTCATTTCAACTAGAACCTAGACGATCGTCAGAGCGTCTACCTAAGGGCCCTACTATTTAAAAACGTTTAAAATCTCATCAATATTTTTAACACAAATTACAATTCTCATCTCAGTGACAATCAATACCAAAAAAAATGAATGTTTCTTAAGAAAGCGAGTCTTTTTTAAAAGTTAGTAGAAATACTTCACTGATCGTGGTCACCGACGCATATGGTTATTTATAACACCAGAGCTAGCGCTGATCCGTTGACATCCTAGAGTTAAAAGTCTTTACGATGATTTCCTACTAACGGTCGGATCCGATCGGATAGCATACGAACGGATGCGGCGACATCCGATCGCGTCCGGCAGGATATGGACACATACGGCCGGATCCGTAGATATGTCGCTTGCGTATCCGTTTTGTGCCTAGTCAAATACTTTCATTCCTACCGTTTTGACAGCCGAAAGGATCCGATCGCATACGACGACACTCCCTCCAACCTTCCCATGGCCCCTCCAACTTTCGTGGGGCGGCTGCGGACGTAGTACCCTTGGATATCTTAAGTAAAGTTCGCAGCTACTTCTTGATCTCATACGAATTATGCCATGTGTGCCCCTCGCTCATTCTCTCATACGACGACAGGCGAAAGGAGCTGTACGGCCTCGGTCAAGCTGCTGTGCGTGGTAATATAGACTTTAAACACGATGTACACGATTTAACATCGTTTAAATATTTTAAAACTCGTTCCGATCCGATGCGTTACGAGCTATTTGGTGGAATTCATCCTTAATGTTTTTACTCTTCACATTTAATATTTAGTGCTCTTTATGAAGGAGCTAATCCAGGCAAGTACTAACACTATATCTATTTCAGCCACTAAGCAGCGTTGTTCTGTTCCAGTTTGAAAGATTATAGGTGCCGTTGTATAATTATTTATTTATTTGAATTCTTTAAAACTATCCTTACAGGTCTTAATCTAAGGCGATAGTCAAGGCCCACACTCAAAATTAAAATTAAAACCCAAAATACATTGAAGATTCTAAAAAACATTGTTTGTAGCAACGTGTACACAATAGTCCTTTTGCGAGTTCATTCCAAAAGGCTGTATATCTTACTTAAACTTAGATGTATCCTACTTATCTTCGGATAGAACTAGGTTTAGCTTTCATCATAGCGGCTAGAACTAGAAGCAGCCGCACACCGACGTCAGGGGCACCCCGAGTTTCGGTTTGGTTAGGTTCCTTTAAACCCTGCAGATAGACATAGGAGCCTCACGCAGCGGGGCTCCGTCGACCTGTCGCTGACCGTCTTCTTCTGCTCAATGGTTTGGTGTCCCAAGTTCCGAGCTCCGAAATAATTCCACTGAATTTAAAATCGGTCGGTATAAAAATACAATGTAGATACTTTTATTACAGTGATCAGATTTTTACCATAATTATGAAATACCTGTCGTTACTCTCATGGCAACCAGTTGTCAATCCATCTTTTACTTAATTGTTAACCATTACAACTACAAAATAAAATATATTGTCGTCTGTAACTTATTTTGTTATAAATAAATTTATTATTATAATTTCTCTCAGTGAAAAAAAAATGAAGATAGGTATACTACTATCTTAAGTTAGACACGAAAAACATGTCCCACATTTCTATCACTTTTAGTACAACTGTCCACGAAATGGCATTTCCTGAATAGAAAGGTCAAAATATGTTGACCGAGTTCTAGCCAAACGTTACTAGCGAGTCTGGTAAGGAGGTCAAGTCCCTCAAATGTTTGTATCGACCAAACTAGGCACGCGAAATCCTAGTTGGCTCGATGTTAACTTTAGTTCAGTGAACGGAGGTTCTAGAATTTTGGAAAAATCAGAATTGGTCACCGAGGGAGGGTGTAATTTTTTGTTTAAGTACCTATATAGATTTTTTGTAATATATACTTTGTTCTAGATTGTATCTTTATCAATGTGTTGAACCTGTGTTTATGCATAATGTTATTTTTTCAGTCAAAAAACGAATACCAACTGAAATTAAAGCCGTGCCGTGTGGTGCTGGCCGCGAATATCACCACACTGTTTCTACCCGTGGGTATCGCAGAAAATTACAGAGGGATATTGACCAGAGGATGGGCAGCAGCGTCTTTCTGTGTACCACCACACCTTGGCCGATTGCAGTACGATCAGCCAAACATGGCGATTTCGGCTGAACCCCCCTTAGGGGTGACCTTTGCCCAGCAGTGGGCGTTTAAGGGTTGATAATGACTGAGCAAATAATATGTCAATCACAATTTCGAATTATTCCTCAAAAGAGTGGAGACTAAAAGCATCTCCTTAAAATAATAAATAATAATAATAATAACTTTATTATCAGGCAACTGTAGCCCATAGATAAAATACACAAAATAATCTTAAACAATAACAAACTAATACATATTACCCTGTTCTTATAATACCTAGTATTATATTAAATAACATGTAAGAAGATGCAAACCATATTTAATTCTCCTTGACACTGAATCCAGATTACATTGAGCTAGAAATAGGTAGACACACAAATAAATCTATTCCTAGATTTATGTGATAACTACACGAAATTATGTAAGCAGCCAACATATGGTTCATTTCTGATGTTAGTAACAATTGTTTGTATTTTGTACACCCGTTAGTTGTTAGTTCTAGTGACGGACGTTTTATTTCTCACATAAAAGTCTACCTACACGCCGCCGTGACAAGACGTATGTCACGGATTTTGTAGGATTTGTGAACACATCCATACAAAATGCCAGGCTGTTTATTCCAGTGCAAAATCTCTACAAAAAACGAACGATGATTGATCGTCTATTGTTTACATTTCAAACTATTAGTTAAAGGCTTACTCAGGATTTTTTTTCTCCACTGACAGCCAGTGACAATGAGTGCAGGATGACTACAGTCACATTAGTAAATGGACAATTTGGGACCCAATTATTGCTTGGAGACTCAGCAAGTTGAAATGACAGTTTCGCCGGTCACGTCTGTCGCAAGACCGATTGCCAAAAGCAGCAGACTTGTCCTGATGTGGAGATTGCGATTGGAAGGCGTAGCGTGGGACGCCCTCCAGTCCGATGAACCGATGACTGAAGAAGGTACCCGATGGTGGCTGGATACGGAATGCAGTGGACCGGAAAATATAGCGCACCATCGAAGAGAGATATGTCCAGCAGTGGACCCCTAGTAAGCTAAAGTGATAATATGATGCACACTCTTATAAAACCTTACCTCCTTAAACCAGCAAGTAGTTTAGATTACACACGATTGTAGATACGATACGACAAACATTCATGACAGCTATAGGTCTGTACGTATCTTGTCACGGTGCGTGTTCACCCTACATTATGAAGCACGTAGCTGCTATTTATGAAAAAGGAGCACGGATTACAAGAGAAAGGGCCAATGTAAATTTTGTAATAAGATAAATTTTGAGTACCACGTTGGGCACCAGAATTAGGGCACGTAAATATGGGTGATGCCACACGGGCGTTGCGGCTACGCTGCGTCATCGCAACGCAATGATTTCAACGCAGTCCATGCCACACGAGCACTGCGTCGGCGCTGCATTAACACCACAACTGTAACCTTCGATATGCTATTAAATACTGTCGTTTCAAAGCAGCTCCCTTCCCCCCGTATTCATGTGCGTTGTGCGTGCGTTGCGAACGACGCGAAATTTAACGTTGCGAAATGATAAACGGCGGTTCGTCATTTTAACGCATCGTGTGGCATGTCGTTCAGATTAATATGTAGAACGACGGAGCGTCACCGCTCAGTCGACGCAGCAAACGCAACGCACAGACAACGCCCGTGTGGCACCACTCTAAGACAGAAAAGGGTAGTGGTACCCGCTTCCTTTTGATACGTTTTAGAGATTTATCTTTTGTTGTTTAACTGATTTTATTAGGGATCAGTCTTTCGTTTTAATCAAGTTTGGAATTCTGAAGCTGTAAATAACAGCATTTCCAGTCGTTTTTATGTGTATTACGTGCCAGTATGACAAGACTTTACGTATTTTATTTTATTTAGTACCTATTGATCAACGATAATACGAAGACGATTACCAAGCAGTATCGTGTTACCCAGTAACTGGGTTGTGGAGTTTCGATAGCCAGTTGCTCCATGTAAAACACTGGTAAGTATTCAACTTCGTACTACCTTAGCTAATTATAATTGTAAAGATATGTAATATAATGCAAGAAAATAATAATAGTTGTATGTCATTATTGGCAAAACATAGCGCACTATTTATTTATTTATTATTTATTTTTTTATTTATTTATTTTTTTTTATTTTTTCTATTCTATTCTATTCTATTCTAACTCCCGTTAGACTGGAAGTCAACCCCAACATAGTCGGGAAAAGGCTAGGCAGATCAGATTTAGATCTACGATAAGACGATTTTATATATTTTTTTTTATATTGTTATAGGCTTGCGTTTGACCGCAACTCACCTGATCTTAAGTGATGATGCGGCCTAAGGTGGAGCACGCTTGCCTAGAATAAACCGGTTCACTCGTGCCTTGAAGATTCCCAGATTATATGTATCGGGGAATAGAGAGGCGGGCAGTGAATTCCACAGTCTAGCAGTTCGCACAATAAATGTGGAGTCAAAGCGCTTGGTTCGAAACTTCAACCGTATAGCGGTGACGCTTCGCCGTATCCCTGCTCGTCCGGTGATGGAATGGGGATGGGGGAATTAAGTTGTGCAATTCCAAAGCACACTCTCCGAAATGTACCCGATAAAAGACCGATAGGCTGGCAACGGCGCGGCGGTGTTCAAGGCTTTGGAGCTTAGCCTTAACCAGGAAGTCGTTGTCTATGAGCCTCTTGGCACGTCTTTCAATAACTTCCAACGCCTCCAGCTGGTACTTGGCAGATCCATCCCAGAGGTGCGAACAGTACTCCATGCACGATCGAACTTGTGCTTGGTATAGGTTCAGCATCTGTTCCGACGTGAAGTACTTTCGCACCTTTGCGAGGACTCCTAGCATTTTGGCAGCAAGTTGGGCCTTTGACTCGATGTATGACCCAAAATTGAGACTCGACGTCAAAGTAACGGTAAGAAGCTCAAGATGGTCGGTGATCGGAACGGATACATTTCGGAAAGCAGGGGCCAGATTGAAAGGCCTCTTCTTGGCAGAGAAAAGACACGCCTGGGTCTTGGCTGCATTAAACTCGACCAGATTGGCATCGCCCCAGCAACAGCCATCAATGACTACTCGTATTGAACGATCTCTCAGGAAATCCGATATCCATACACAGAAACCAGCGGGCAAGCCAAAAGATGGAAGCTTGCCAATTCGGCCATCATGCCATACCCTATCAAAGGCCTTCGAGATGTCCAGGGCAGGGCAGGACGGCAAGCGCTTCCCCATATTTCTCGATGGCCTCACTCCAGATGTGAGAGACGTACGCGAGAAGATCCCCAGTGGACCGATTTCGGCGAAAGCCATATTGACGATCACTGAGGAGGTCATTAAGGTACACCAGGAGCCTGTTATTAAGGACACGTTCCATTGTCTTGCAGATAATGGACGTGACCGAGATGGGCCTGTAGTTGGTAGGATCGGCATGACTACCTTTTTTGGGCACGGGCTGCACGTTGGCAAGCTTCCATGACTTCGGCACTAATCCAGACTCGAGAGAGAGCCGAAAGAGCCGTGTCAGCACAGGAGACAATTCAGGTGCACAGGTCCTCAGAACTATAGCAGGAATACCATCTGGTCCGCTGGCCTTATTCACATCAAGATTGCATAACGCTTTTCGAACCTCCTTTTGGCGAATGCGGAAATCAGACATCGATGTCGTGCTGCCAGGCAAAGTTGGAGGAGTCGCGTCTCCTGCATCAAGATGCGAAGATTCTGCAAAAAGAGAGGCAAATAGGTTTGCTTTCTCTTCTGCAGTGTGAGCTAGAGTACCATCAGGCTTCAGCAATGGAGGAAGTGAGGGGCGACAGAAGTTCGACTCGACCGATTTAGCTAGGGACCAAAACGCTTTGCAACCCGCAGGGTACGAGGCCAGTTTGTTTCCTATTCGACTAATGTGGTCATGTCGAGCCTTCTGTAAAACCTTTTTGCAAGACTTGGCAGCTCTATTAAGACAAAATTGATAATACTAGGTGATTTTTTATTCACGTTCCAAATTTCTCAGGGTGATAGTACCCATGAAATTGAATAACTTTCTCCAAAAAACATGGGTCGAAATATTAAAAAAAAAATCGGACTTCCCATACAAAATCGATCAGCTGACTATTGATTTTGTATGGGAAGTCCGATTTTTTTTTTAATATTTCGACCCATGTTTTTTGGAGAAAGTTATTCAATTTCATGGGTACTATCACCCTGAGAAATTTGGAACGTGAATAAAAAATCACCCAGTATAAAATCTTTACATTGCACAAAGATTTTATGAATTTGAATACGATGTTGTTCTTTCGCACACGTTGGGTGTGTCTTACACAGTAGCTTAGCGATCGGTTTTTGTTTTGCGTGCCGTGGGTTCGAATGTCGCGCGTAACAAATATTTGCACGGCGTCCAGATGTTGTTTGTGTATGTGACTTTATATCTTTGTTAGCGCACCCATGATACAGGAAAAATACTTAGTGTAAGGCAGTGTTAAAAAAAGAAAAGAATTTAAAAACAGAAACGCCATTCTTTTGTTTCTTTCAAATATTCTCAGAAAATCTTCCTCACGGCACCTCAGTGGTACATACATTTCATCAAACGAACAAATTCAACAATTGTTTTATCATTGTAACTTATAATAATGTGCATCTACAATGTCGTTTATATCACCAATACTTTCCTTAATAAAACCACTACACTCAATGAAAAATTTCCATTACTGCATTACGATTACGAGAACTATCGACTATTGTAGTCAATTGGCAATATCAGTATCGTGAACTGTAAAATACCTATTTATCATTTTGCTAATCATCTACGTTGTTGCCTAGTGTGTGCCTGAATTCCGACATTTAGCAGATAAACGGCAACAGGCTCACCACATCCTACAAAAGACTGTAATTGATGAAATAATCTTGGTTCAGCTAACAGTACGCGACTTCCTACCCCATATTTAAAATACATGTTTTTAATTTGATACTCCATCTTCAAAATGACTAGGTCAACCAGTCCGCTCAGTTCGCAATCCGAATTCAAAATGGAATGCGTCTTAATTTCAGAAACCAACGTCAGAGAATTTAAATTGGTCACATAGTTTAAATTCTGCCTGATACAGCAGAGTCGGCAAACCGAATTGTTGTGATTCTCCAAATAATTTACAGAACTAACGTTTAAACCACTGAAAGACTTCAGACATTAAGGCGTTCCAATAAATCAAGAACATAAAAGGGTTTTGTAGACACCTATAATAATTGATGAGAGGAAAATTTGGATATTCATGAGCTGGCTTAGGTAGGGCTAAAATTGAAAGCGGAACGTGAAAGTAATTAAAGGACAGCTTCATTTAAGTATTTCAAACACGTCTTGCCCCATTTTACTTCTCTGAAGAAAAGCCCTTTTGGAGACGAAACAGTATTACTACCAATTAATCATAGGTACCTATCAGGACCACAAATAATATATATGTCACAGTCAAAACTACTTTTGACTACAAAAATCAGTCAACGGTTTGAACGGTTAAATTTATCCTTAATATTTAGAAACCCATTAGGTTGGTAGGTTTTTTTTGTGACCCTTTTAAAACTTTGGTTTTGTTCTGATTCTTATAACTAAGGCATTCCGTATTTTTGATTTTGTAACGCAAACGCGTTTTATCTTAATAAGGGTTTTTACTGAACCCAGTCAAAAGTAGTTTTGACTTGTTAAAGTTTTGACTGTAACATATACATAAAATAAACTGCCTAGAAGCAGATATTTATCTGTTCCGTGTTGATCAGCACGCGTAGCATGACCACGATAAGTCTACGGAAGAATAGACATACTGACAGGAAGAATAGACAAACTGTACTGACTTGTCTATTCTTGCTGTCAGTATGTCTCTCTCTCAAACCTTTTTTACAGTCCGTTCAACCGATTTTGACTTCTATTGCGTTGGTAGCATGACAAATGGCAACTGCAGTAAACAGTTGTATTGTAACCACTTTTTTTGCCTCTAATGTCATCCTTAAGCCTACGGAATAGAAGTCAAAATCGGTTGAAGGGACTGTAAAAAAGGTTTGTGTTCATGTCTAATCTTATTGTGAACAGGGTATAGGTGAAGTAAGCGGTCATCCGTCCGTCTGCTTTGTCAATCTGTAGCATCGGGACGGATGACAGCACACTTCACCTAGGTGTTCACCGAGGGATACTGTAACAGAATAGACATACAGATGTACCTGAATACCAGTGTTTCACCTGCCTGCCTGCCTGTCTGACCGCGACAATCCAGTTACTAGGTAACAAGATATCCCTTGGAAAGACTGGTTGTCAGACTTTGACTTCTGACTAGCTATAACGACTGTCATGGTCTACGAATGACGGTACTAACAGCTTTACATGCTTTCCGGAGCACGGAAATGTCTCGGTATGAAATGACTGGTCTCCCATCCAAAGGCCGACCGCGGCAAGCATTGTTTTACCATGACCCATAGATCCGTATGGCTTTTACAACGAGTCCCTCTAAAAATAATATTATACACTTTATCATTAAACGATACGTGAGTATTGTTACACATTATAGATTGAGAAAAACGGATTAACTCACTGTGTTGCTGGGTTCGTCCGACTAGTTTCGATGGCATACAGCCACTTTTCTCAAAGAGTTCCACAGGATGACACACCGTCCATCGCGTTCCTGTGGACACGTGATTCCATTGTTGTCATTGTGTCATCCTGTGGAAGTCCTTGAGAAATGTAGCCGTATGCTATCGAAACTAGTCGGACGAACCCGGCAACACAGTGAGTTAATCCGTTTTTGTCAATCTATAATATTATACATACCTACCAAAAACAATTTAATAATATCTCCCTCTTCCAAGCCAGCTTCTTGTTGGGTTTGCCCCATATTTTGGATTAGAACGAATAGTCTGCACGCCATATTACAGTTACCTAGTAAAAACGATCTCATTGTAAATAAAAAGCCTACTAAAAAAACAAAAGAAAACGAGGAGGTACCCTCGTTCTCAACACACCCCCTCTGAACCCTCGTCTGACACACGGTTTATCGTCCCTGACTCTAGGGAAGCTACCAAATACCCGTCACAAAAAGATCCCGGGCAATTGAAACGTATTCATGCTTATTACACAAACACCAGTAGGTCGATTCTGTAAAATTCAAACAACAACTCGCATCTCACATCGCTATTCACTCTCACTTCGCATAAGGTTCAAAATTACCTTGATATGTTTGACACTTTGAATCGGGTTCGCGTGCGAAGTGAGCGTCGAAGCGACGGGGAAATTACCTTATAGAATGCCACTTCTTACGTCATCTCGTACTTTATCTGTCAAAATCTCCCTTTCAATTTAGTTCAACTCGCTGACACGCTCGCAAGGATGGCGGTAGTGTAAATTCGAATTATCAGCCGAGTTTTTAGAATGCCAATCAAGAAACTCACAGCGGATTCAGATTCGAAATTAAGAATGAGGTCTTACAGAATCACACCCCAGTAAATGCTACACAGTAAACTCTTTATATAAATGAAGACTGAAATAACAGGGTCTGTAAGAATGCGGGATGTGTAGGCTCATCACTTTTCGTTTGTATTTCGAACAATTTTGTCTGATACCGTGGGAGTAATCAAAAAGCATGTTTAGTTATAAAACGCTGTATATTGACATTTTCGCCGATTCCCTTGTTCACAAAGCATTTTTTAGAAAAGGACGACTACACGACCAAACTAATTTGACTAATTTGACCCTTCAAAATGGTTGAGCTAAATGGTGCCGATCCATGCGTCATGATCGTGAACGGACGCCGTCGGTTGGGACTGGTAATCTCTTAGCTGCCTCGGTTATTTTGAATTTTGGTTTGAATTGTTATTATAACTATATTTGTCTCTGGACCTAACATGCAAGACGTGTTACATTGTTCTCACATTGTACCCTTAGATTCAACATGAATGATGTAACCTAAATTTGTAAAATTTATCTGATTTTAAAAGAGTGTTCATGGAGTTTCTTGCTCGGTCTTCTCCATAGAAACCTACTGTTTGGAACGAGCAACTAGCTTCAACTTTCTGACTGACTGACTCTGACAATTCAAAAGTACCTGTAAATTGTTTAATTGAAATAAATGATTTTGAGTTTGAGTTTGACAACTCTATCTTAGTTTTTAACTGTAGTCGTCCTTTTCTTCAGCTGCCTGTCAGAAAAAAATGCCTTGTGAACAAGGGAATCGGCGAAAATGTCAATATACAGCGCTTTATAACTAAACATGATTTGTGATGACTCCCGTAGTTTTTACTTGTTAGGGTTCCGTACCCAAAGACCTATTACTAAGACTCCACTGTACGCCTGTCTGTCTAGCTGGCTGTCACCAGGCTGTATCTCATAACCTATGATAGCTAGACCGTTGAAATTTTCACAGATGATATATTTCTGTTGCCGCTATAACTACTAAAAACAGAATAAAATTAATATTTTAGGGGGCTCTCATACATCAAACGTGTTTGTCGTTTTTTTTTGCTTGATGTCTAATGTTGAATAGATAATGTTACGGAACCCTTCGTGCGCGAGTCCGACTCGCACTTGGCCAGTTTTTTTTTATCAATACGTTCTGACATGATTGCTCATGCACAACCGAATTGGCCCTAAAATCTGTTATTTTACAAAGAAAGGCTTTTCCTACAATATACCGCAGAGGATCTTCTATTTTGTCTTTTAAACGTCCAGCTCATCTTGATCAGCAACCAGCACTGAGTAACGTAGAGTCCAGCTAACCAATTCTTCCACCACCAGAGGACAACTGTGATATTTTGTTTAATTTTCATCATAAACGTAGGCTGCCGGGTTTAAATCGCTGGGCAAGAGTCTAAACGCAATAGGTGCCTGAAGATGGATTGCGTTCCCAAGGCCGGCCCATAAAGGGGTCGTGAGATGACCTGGACACGTACCACGAGAGCTGGTTTAAGATGATGTGGGAAAAGACTGCCTCGAAGGACTTGGTGCAGGCCTTTGCGAAGCAGCGAGATATGCTAGAGATTAGAGAAAAAAAAACGAAAGGGAGAACAGAGAGCGAAAAAAAGATTCTTTTGTATTTTTTTTTTAATCATTAAGGCTAAGGCTAGGTACATCAAAAATGTTTCCAAAAGTCGAACTCCTAACCCGTTTTATTTCATAATTCCTAAACATTTCAGAACGAACTCTTCGTTACAATGTTCCAGATTTATGTTCCGACATTTCGTGCCCCGGAGCACTCTAATACGGTCTCTATTATCTTCTGAGCAGAATCAAGTCTTATCGTAAACTGAAATACACAATTTATAACTTTTACAAGTATCGACATTTCGTATATACCGTAGGTCGTAGTTACATAATTATTTGTAGACTAACTGATACCCGCGACGTCGTCCGCGTGAATATCGGTTATCCGTACAGGTTTTAATTATTTTGGGCGAAACCCTAAACCTTTATCTAAAAAAAAGTATATCCCTATGTTACTCCGTTAAACTTTATATGCATTCAGTAAAAAGCTGTTATTTGAAATTACAAACAGACACTCCAATTTTATTTATTTGTATAGATATGTAAACGATATTACATGAGGAAGGACGATGTTTTAAGTAGCTAAAATGTCGTGTTAATTATTTTCGGCATGGTAAATTAGGAAGATAAGAACATCGGAGAAGTTGGTCTAACATGGAATTAATTTACATTGCATGACGCATGCAATTTTATTGAAACGACTACAGTGGAACATTTTCTGGCGCAGCCCGTTTTGCGTTTGACAACAGACATTTTAGGAAGCCAGAACAATATGGATCTTTAGGTGTAATTAAGAGAAACGTGGAAACGTGTCTCAACGAAAGATGCCGTCAATCAACACAGCGGTAAAAAGTAAAGTAGGCAAGGTTCATGGTCGCTGCTCGATTGACTGCTCAGTTGGGGTAAAATGTTAGGTATTGGGTTTTTGAATTAGGAATTTCTCAGTAGCATCCCGGAGCTGGGAAGTTGGTGGTTGAAACTACCGTGTCTCGGGAAGCACATGAAGCCGTTGATCCTGCAGCTGATCGTCTCTTACCGCTAGAATCAAATTGCCGTACCATCAGACTATGAGAGTGAGGGAAAAGGGAGTGGATAGCGTTCGTGTGGTGTCGGACGTAAAGAATAGCACCATCCCATATCTTCTCGTGGGTGTCGTAAGAGGCGACTAAGGGACTTACCAGAGAATGGGCAGCAGCGTTCTTTGTGTGTTTGCGCACACTTTTGTGAACTATAATAATTATATATCCTGCGTACTTGGTACTAGTCTCCATTGAAATTTGAAATTTATTCGGAAGAATGTTATTTTAACCTTTTGGCACAAAGTACGTAAGGCTGCGGCGCGCCCGAGCAGAGAGATCACTCAGAACAAACTGCCATTTTTCGCACGCACACATCGACATTACGTTTATAGGCATTCTCAAGTAGTTTCAAGCAGACTTCAGGCTCGACTGTCACGTGTTGTCTAAATGAATAAATGAGAGACAATGACATTTCTTGACGAAAAGGAAAAAAATTGTTATACAAAAATTTCAAATGTGTCAGTGTCAATACAGTAGCAGCCCTAGTGAGTCTGGCAAGTTTAGGTAATTATTTTTAAAGATGGCGGGAGCGGTCCTTCTGTAACCTTCATATTTTGTGATTTTGGTCTCTACGCCAAAAAAGCAAAAACATGTTCTCGGCGTCAATTTAAGTTACACACTCTATGGAATTACGTATAGAAGTCTGTCGTGTAGTAGTGACCGTAGCTGCTGAGTACATTTTGGTTTTATCATCTATATCTACATGACTATATATGTACATGACATGGCGGTCTTAAGGTTAATTAAACTGCATAGAAAGACTTGTAGAAAGACCACATACTATAAGAATCAAGGGCAAATATTGTATTGTTATAGCAGTAGGTTCTATACGCAAAATATTATTTTGCAAGCGCCTGTCAATCATGGCTGCGATGACTAGCACTATCTATCTCCAATCTTTGAGCAGCAAACACATTAGACTAGTACAACAAACGATGAATTACATAGGTATACACAGCTCGCTAAAAATAACATACAATATTTATCATACACGGTAGAAGGGAGCATCGTAACGAAAACTTCTACCATATATGTATTTAGTAAGTGATACTAGGGGGCTCATGTCTAAATAAAAGCCGATCATCATTTTCTGTCTCCTAAGATACAAGATTACCTAGTTTAGGGGACAGGATTACATGATCTCTGTGACCACCGTCATTTCGTCCTCGCCGCCGAGGCCCGACGCGACGACCCCGTACTTCCCCTCCCCGACCCTTGCTCGTGCCAGCCTGCGCCGCTGAGCCTGTAGCTTTAAATTTGTCTCTAAATAATGGTAATACGATCCAGCCTGTCTCTTTGCTGTCCTCCCCAAGCGACGCCCTAAGCCGAGGCTCGTACCCCACAAGGGGTGCCCTTAGCGTGTAGTCGCTTAGTTTGTAAGTTATTTTGCCCTGGCTGGAGGCCCTAAAAATAAAATTTAAGGCACCACAGAAAACTCCAGTTAAGCAGCTGACAACCTCCTAGGTTGACCTGCGAGATGCCATTTCGAAAATAAAAAAATATTTGTGTAGATTCGTAGAGTCCATATCATTTTGTACATTTGCTCTTATGTATCTTGCATCTTGTATCGTAATAAAAATTATTATTATTATTATTATCATGTCAACCGTTAGACGCCCTCAGCTGGGCTGGGCATAGGTCTCCCCCAAGGGGCCGTAAGCGCCATGTTTCGCCGATGCATGCTAGCTAGATCACGAGTCGATCGGTAATGGTTGATTTCAAATCGAGACCGCTCCGTCCCTCGGAAAACACGTAACAGCAGTTTGGCTCGGTTATCATTCCTACGAATGATAACCTTGATAACCACAGTAATTATGCGTCGTCAGAAGCCAGAAAGTCTGACAACTCGGCTTACGAAGGTGTTTGGTGTTGCCGAGTTAGAGATTGTAGAGGTCAGATAGACGACTGGGTATCTGACCTCTACAATCTCTAAGTAAGTACTAGGTTAGACTGGAAACCGACCTCAACGTGGTTAAGAAAAAGCTGGGCAGCATGTTATCAGTAAATAATTCTAGACCCTCCAGCGACATAATTTTTGTCAGTAACTAAAAAAATATATGGTTCCATACAATAGTACAACACAGTCAAAATGTTTGGGACAGCTCTAATGCATGCAAATATTTGCATGCCTTAACCTCTCGAATGTCGATTGTACCAAATAGATGCATAAGCAGCAGAGGTGCACATGATTATACATACTATAGTATATGAATATATTTAGGTATAGTAAAAGTTTTAGTCACATTGACTCTTCCACCGTGGCGTTATTTCATTATCATCTTCTCCTGCCTTTGTCCCATGTTACTTGGAGTTGACAAATTTTCTTCTACCATCCCGTCCTATCAACCGTCATGATATTCACTAACTCCATTCTCTTACATATCATTCTTCACACAATCTATCCATCTTTTCTCTGGCCTTTCTCTTCCTCTCCATCTATCCACATTTATGGTCATAACTCTTTTGGTCACATGCGTTGCATCCTTAATCTTCACATGGCCCTATCAACGATAAAACATTTCATATAAACTCGAAAATACAGTCGCTACATCTCTTGTCAATTCCATATTCCCAATTCGCGCCATCATTTCTTAAAATGACTTTTATGAAAATGTTGAAAATCCCCTCAATTGCTTGAGAAGCCGTTGGTTGTATCTTTAAATTGCACAGTAATACCGGGGATTGGAATGAACGATCTGATAAGTCAAAGCTTTTGGTTGAGATTTTGAGTATATTTTTAAAGATTACTATTGCTTTAGGCTGCGACTTCGTCCGCGTGATTTTATAGTTTTTTTATTTTATTTTAACAGGGTTTGCGTTTGGCCGTAACTTACCTGATCTTAAGTGATGATGCGGTCTAAGGTGGAGCACGCTTGCCTAATATGAACCGGTTCACTCGTACCTTGAAGATACTTATCCAGATTATACTTATCGGGGAACAGAGAAGCGGGTAGTGAATTTCACAGTCTTTTGTTTTTATGGAACTAATACCTGTAAGTCAGAATCAACAGCGGCGATCACCAGAAAAGCGCTGAAGCAATGAAGCTGGACGAGTCCCGGAGAAACGATCCAACTGTGTTGGATCCCGCAACAAAATTAATCAGAAAAGAACAGCGGAGGAGTAAAAAAGAAACAAGTAATTTTCCACTTCTCTCATTATCAAGCAGGAGACAGAACAGAACTTGGCCAATAGGCACAAAGAAACGTTTACAATTGGGAGAAACCCAGTTGCCAAGCACTACGGATTGATATAATTAATGGGTCCTAAAAAGTGAGCTGTTACATTTGATTCCAATAATCTGTCAGTACGCACAATAAATGAATGTCGGTTATCACAGACCGAAGATAAAGTCATGGATTGAAAACTACCTATCCTTATTCAAATCCGAAGGTATTCTCTTCGTTTATTTATGCAGTTTCAGTTCAGTGGTCTTGCCATGTTGAGGCAACAAACAGACAGACTTTCGCTTTTATAATATTAGTGTCGATGTTGCCTTAATTATTTTATAATCTAGAGACGATCTTAAGAGTAGTACTATCTTGAGGATTATAAGCGAGAAGCAGTATCCCTTAGAGTTAGGGATTAGCAGACACAGAGTTACCAACTTATTCGAAATGGCAGTTATTTGGGAACTATTACTTTATACGACGACTGATGACGGTAGATGGAGCAGACACGCTTTAGATTGGAGACTGCGCTTGGGATAGCGTTATGTGGGACGTCCTGCGGCACGATGGACCGACGATTTGAAGAAGGTGGTTGGCAGCGGATGGGTGCTAGCTGCCTTACGGTGTAACTACACCAATCGATCGATCATCGATCGATGTCATCGGCCGACATCGATCGACGTTGATCGATCGGTGTGGTAGCTTTGGCTGATCGACGGATACCGTTCGACTTACTAATCGATCGATGGCATCGTCGACGTTGATCGATTAACTCCGGCCATAATCCATCACTAATAATAATCAAGCAGCTCTCGACGTCGAATCCATTCTACCATCGATCGATGCCGTCGATCAACGATCAATCGATTGGTCTGGTAATACCCTAAGACTGGGTTGATTGGCGATCTCTGGGGGAGGTCTATGTTCAGCAGTGGACGGCAATAGGCTGATAAATAATACTTTATAAAAGACTTAAGGTCGTCTTTTGTTTGAACTTTTAAGTTTCTTGGTGACCAGCGTCACGATTTGTTTTACAGATAACAGACTGACTGGTTTGTAATTGGAACACGACGATGCAGAACTTGCTATTTAACCACGATTCCACAATCAGCAATCATCATCTGTATGCTTGCTTTAATACACCCAAAAGTAAGTTGTACTTGATAAGGAAAACATAAAATGCATAATCTTAAGAACCGGATACTTTGACCATAAACAGGTATAAATAGATCGTAAACAAAACATAAGAAACGTGTCTAAATACATTTTCCAAGAAATTGGTTGTTATGGCGCAAAATTTTTCCTTATTTACTGTCTCAAACCAGTTTTTATCCTCACTTCTATAGGATACATATATAAGAACTATCAACGTATTAAATTGATTAAGGGCGTGTATTCGAAATTGCGCAACTCAAAATCTAAACGATTGCTAGAACGGCGTAGCAGCATTGACACACACTAGTACAATACAATGATTTCTTTTATTACTATTGCATCAGAAAGAAGAATACTCACGAAATAAGCACGAATCATTGAAATTGATCGGCAGACGACAGCGCGCGAGGTTTTACAGTGCTTTTTATAATAATTGTTTAAAATTAATGAGTTCGTACAAATAACTGAAACAAATTGTGTATATTAATTAAGCATAATCTTTATTTTCATGAAATAAATATTTCAGTTATGTTTTTATTCAAATACTGGTAAAAAGAAATTGGTGATGTGAACCGATTTTGTACTTTTTTAATACTGGTTTTTAATATCTAATAGTGGTAATATTTTCGTAATTTTGGCTCTGTTAAAACGCTATGAAAGGATTGTCTTCGCTTTAAAAAACTATTACTAAAAATTATACTTTTACTCTGTAGTTCCCTAAAGCAAGACTTAATCTTTCTAAAACTTTAATTATCTTTAAATTATCTGCTCACATCATTACGATATTGCTCTGAGCAAAACGCGAAAACATGAAGTTTTCGTCACGAATCGAATACTCGCTCGTAGGAGCTAATTTTTCAATCGTCTGATAACTTTAGTCAGAAGAATAAATATGGCGCTTGGATAATTATAGTTTAAAAAAAGCTTTAAAACTGTCAATTCTTTATATAATAAAAATGCCAGTTTTTTAATACCAAACTAACCAAATGATTCTAAAATGAGCTCTAAGTAATAAAATATTATGTCAAATCGTGTTGCTTTCGCAGAAGCATAAACTACGCACATTACAATTTTAAATTAATCCGCAAATATATCACAGTTCGGTTTGGCTTCCACGAGGCTCGTGAGATCGTGAGAACGTGAGGCACAGGGTATGATGCGCGTAATTATTGTCAAGAATAGGTTCTTACAAAAAAAAATTACGCCGGAAAAGTCGGAAATGTGGCTGATATTTTGGAATGAAAACCTCATAAAAAAAAACAAATGAGTGCCAATTCACGAGAATTGATGTGTAAACATGTGAACTTGTATCGGTATCAGTCACACGCACACATGAACAACAGGCCTTACAGTAACTTCAACTGAAGCTCGAAGTCTCAGGCAGCTACCGAGCGCTAAAATGTTTACATATCAAAAATGTGACGTAAGATTACAAACGTGCAAAGCTGGGGCGTTTCTAGTATTGTCATAAATTAGAATAACTAGGTACATATTTTAAGTAAAATATTTAAAAATAGTAGTGATGTAACGATTATTCGTATTCGCATTCGCAAATATTTGCATGAATTCATTCATTTTGCGAATGTGAACTTCACGAAAATACGTAAGGTGTAAATTACAGTCAATGTGTTGAACATTTAATAAAGACACATTCTATATCATATTTGCCCCTGCATCTCGAGCGACACATTTCACTTTTTAACCGACTTCAAAAAGGAGGAGGTGTTCATTCGAATGTTTGTATTTTTTTTTATGTATGTTCGGGCATAACTCTGTCATTTAAAGACGGATTTGCAAAATTCTTTTATTGTTCGAAAGGGTTTTATTCCGAAATGGTCCCATATAAATTTTACCAAAATTGATTTGAAAAAATCTACAAAATTCCAGAAAAAATACTTAGACGACGTTTTAGTTTCTTCAATCTTTGGAGGGCTTACAATCTCTTTTAAGTGTGTCGCCGTTTCTTAATGAATTTGAATGTTAAGGCAATACTAAAAAGCGAAAAATAAAAAGTTTTATCAAAAAAAGAAAACCGCCTTCAAAAACTAAAAAGTGATAAATAACTTTTGCACAGAATACACATTACTTTACTTTCGGAAGTCGGTGGCAATACAAAACAACAAACACAAAGCCACTGCCACCACACATTTTTTTTCTATAGGTATTTTCCATGACGACAAGATGCAATCAAGTTTATGAGCTTTATTTTCTCCAAAGGACTTGTGGTGGTGAGGTAACCTCTGCCTTTAACATTATCATTTTCCATTCGAAATCTTGTATAATCCCATACCCGGTTGAACTCAAGGCAAGATAGCTGTCAGATTCGAGCGCCATATTCGCATTCTACCGACAATATTCGCGAATATCATCGGTAGATATTTTCATTCGCCTTTGCGATTGTTTAAAACTTGACATTCATTACATCACTATAGTACTGTTCTCAAGCTTACACAATCTATTTTAATACTCCGTAAGTACCCTAGAAGTGTCACATTCTGCAGAATAACTTACCAAAAATATATATTTAAATTCTTGTGAAGCCTGTCTTCACCCAGAATATATTTAGAATTTTTATATTAAGAAGAATGATAATACAATTTTTCTGTAGGTACAAAAGAAAGTGAGATGTAAATTATACGAACCCACACAAGTAGGTAGAAATAATAAAGTAACTCTAGAAAAAAAACTTTTTTCAGCGATAATATTTTTTTACATTACACCTACGGTTTTGCGTTGGCTTTTTCTGTGACTCATCATCTGCCTAACGTTTTCCCAACTAAGTTGAGGTCGGCTTCCAGTCTAACCAGATGCCTCAGATTATGAAACAAAGGGCAGACAGACCGCGCGGAACACTGAGAATGAAGCCAAAAAAGCAAATACAAATTCAAAAGCGTGCTGTCGAGTCAGTATAGCACGAACCGCCGCATCGTTAAAAAAAAATACAAATAGAAATTCTAAAGCGAATACAATCACGAGATTTTACATGCAGTGACTGCCTATCTGACCACCACATCCCAATTACTGGGTAGCACGATACCCCTTGGTAAGACTTTCTGGATTCTGACTACCCATAACGACTGTCAAAGATCTACGATTGTCAGCACGGACGAACGGCTTTTCGTGCTTTCTGGGAAAAATCATGCAGGGCTACAATATTTCGAACAAAATGAACCTGTAAGTTCATAAATATCTTCAAAGCTCAACAAACAAAGCACCGGCGTTCAAAACCTATTTATTAAGCAAGTCAATAAACTACATAATTCAGTTTAAAACCTAGCCCTGTCCGTAAGCTTTATTTCCTTTACTTTCGCACGTTTTACCTACTTCGAAGGTTTAATATTAAGCCAGCACTATGGCTTAATTAAATAAACTACCATTTTCTTCGAAATTATGCTTTAAACCTACTACTATTAAAACGACTACTTTAAACCTATACCTGCTATATAAAAGCGAAAGTTTCTGAAGATGCATAGATGGAGGAGCTATTTCAAAAGAGTGACTATGGCATTTCTTTTCTTTCTCCATACGAAACTACCTTTTGGAAGGGGCAACTACTTAGATTCAAATTTTGTTACATGACGTTTGAAAGTGCCATAAAATGGCCTAATTGAAATAGGTAAATGATTTGACTTTGAGAGATTTTTGTTACTCTTCTACGGGTAAATGGAATTAGTTCAAAGGCGGGCATTAAATATTGATCTAGCTAGTGATAAAATAGACATCAAAATGATCTAAATAAAGTTATAAGTTGCCGCAAAGATCACAAAATGGCGTCAACATTTCAATAAAACTGAGGACGATCACGTTAGAGGCATTCTCATTAAGAACGTGTGTTAATAAGACAAAGTAAATACATTGTACGGTTTCATTACCGCACAGAAAATTAATTAAATAAATGGAACGTAAACAAAATAAACGAGAATTGAAACTTTTGCAGACACTAAGTTTCTGTAGACGTTTTCTCCGAAGGCCAAGGAATGTATTCTCGAGTGACGAAACTTCAATTTAATTCGATCAATAAATACATTTCGTTCGAAGATTCGTTGAAATCAATTAAAACAGTTCGGCGTTGACGACAGGCGGTAAGGAGTTGGGAATGGTTTCCTAAATTCATTAGTTGTTAAGGGATTCTGTAGTAATCTTTGATCAGTTGATAATTTGCTTTTGGGCAAACTTGTGAGGTTATTTGTTTTAATTATGCAAGTGTTGGTCTCGGGAATAAGTTTGTTTTGCAAACCTACCTTCCGTGACAGCTGTGATAGACACTTCCTGGTATCGTTTGATGATAACTTTAGGCGTAAGCGCTGAGGTAGACCGCAAATTTTTTTTCCTATTTGCGTCCCAACATCCGTTTATGTAGTAATAAAAAAATAGACGAGACACTAACAGAGGAGATTTATTCCCTTGACGTCACGGGAACGTCACGTTGTACCGCCACGTCGAATGTGACGGAATGTACAGTCAACGAAATAAATCATTCAATTATTACAGTCTAAATAAATAAAAATATTATAAAGACTGTGTTATGATTTGTATAATTTATTGCGTTGACTGTATATTTCGTCACATTCGAGGTGGCGGCACCAGGTAGTTTTTTTTTTAAAAAGCCTAAGGAAATATCAAAGGAACAAGTAGACGTGACGGCGACTCGACATGGCGGCTACTCGACGTAGTGGCGACTCGACGTGGTGCGACTCGACGTAAAGGGAATAAATCGCGATTACAGCTGAACCCCCCCCCTTGGGGGGGGGGGGAACCTATGCCAGCAGTGGGCGCCTAATAGTTGACATAATGATGATGAATTCTAATAATTGTATTACCATACATCCTGATACTGAATTGAAAATTGCAAAAACTTTGAATGTTGAACCTTCTTAACACATCCGATTAAGTCATTGGCAAAACCTTTCGTTCAAAGATATTCAAAGCGTACCTACTAGATATCAAATCAAATGAAATGACCCATGATAAATCAATATTACCGAAATAGTAAAAGGTACTTACATGATGAATCAATACAGGTTCATGAATAATAAATAAGATATTTTGTAGACGTTCAACTGCTTACGATTGTTACTATGGCGTGCGTAGTATAGTAACGGACAAAGATTGTGAACGAAATGGAGTGCTAGTGTGAGCTAATACGCACAATCCCAGTTAGGTGTCCATATCAGCGGAGTAGCTTAGCCCTTGACTTTGGTCTAGATAATGAGCTCCGCAGGAAATACACATACGAGTATTGTGGGCATGTAATATTTGGTTTTCATATTTGGCATCTTATTTCTAAAATGATTAACGGTACCGTGTTAAGAAATTACAGTACTAGTTTAAACTGTAATTTCTTAACACGGTACCGTTAATAATTTGTAGTTCAAACATTAGCATTAGCATTAGCACTCAAACGAGCAGATTATCTTTATTATTATTACATAGTATAAAACCAAGTTGCTCCAGCCGTCTGTACGTTTACATCCTTTAAGCTACGCAATGGATTTTAATGCGGTTTACATCAATAGATAGAGTGATTCAAGCGGAAGGTTTATGGTTTGATCTACATTGCGTGCGTTACAATGCAAAGCCGAGGCGGGTCGCTAGTTATTAATAATATTTGAAATGATAAATATAGCGTGTTTGCGTAAGCACTCCATTTAATGACTACTCCGTGATACGGAAGGATCGACCGAGGAAGGGAGTCATTAAAGTCTAAATTATTTACTAAATACAGACATTGGGGTACCGGAAATTAGATTTGCCGTATCGTTGAATATTCAGGTACTTTTACTAGTATTCATAACACTTACACTTACACTGCTGGGCATAGCTGTCCCCCAAGGGGATTTAAGCCGTAATTGCCATGTTTGGTCGATGCATGTTGGAGCTCGCCTAGTATTACTTGATATAATTTTAAACCGTGCACTTCAAACATTTAGTTAAAAAGAAAAAAAAATGAGCCGTCACGGGACGCCTGGCAGATGTGAAACATCGACATTATTTTGTAAAATTAATATGCAGAAAAGAACAGATTGTGATAGGAACTCAATATGTCATAATGATAAAATAAAATATTACGATTTTTTTTTCAGATAACGTTGACCATTTATTGAATAAACATTTATTTTCATTAAATACAAAAATTTACGAATTTATTTCAAATCGTGACTACTTAATTCGTTTAATCAGTGACTTCGGTAATCGCACAGTCGATTGCGCATGGCGACGCGTCGCCACACCGTACACACTACTGCAGTTAGACTGTATATATATACCATCATATAGCGTGGCGACGCGTCGCCACGGCATGCGTCGCCACGCCAGAAATCGGTTTTACGTGCGGCTATAGATGTTTCACATCAAAAAAAATAAAGAAGCTTTTATTCTAAAAACAATGAAAACTAAAAGGTAAACATTAATTTTGAAAGACCATATATTATTATGTACAGTCAGCAAAAGAGACAGAGATAGGTAGGGTACGCAGGTCATCGGAAATGGTTGAAGTTTACTCAAAAACCGATGGATGTTTTCAAACGGACGACACGGTTAGCGCAGTGGGTGAGCGATCGACTGCTGAGCAGCGTATTGCGGGTTCGATTCCCGCCCAGGGTAAATATTTGTGTGATGAGCACTTGTGTTTGCCTTGTGTCTAGGTGTTGTTTATCTATATATGTATGTATTTACATGACGTTGAAAGTTGAAAACATTGAATACAAAATTAGTTTTATTATGTATTTAAAATCAGCCTAATATCTACATGTTGACCGCGTAAGTGTTGTAAAAAATTGTTGTAAATGCATGAACCAGTAAATTAAAAAAAAAAACCAACGGAAAGTACAGCCCTGTACTGAATATAGTCCTGTGAGATTATTAGTGTTTTAAAAAATTAACCCTCACAGATTTTTAATTCAATGGTATTTTTCTACGGAAGATCAGATTTTTTTGCCAGACAGCTCGCTGCGACCTTGATCTTTGCAGAATACTTTTAACAACAGCCATTAAAATATTTAAAAAAAAAACAAAAGATCATTCCACTAGTTTGTGACCAAAATAAAAGTACGCTTAAATGTCAGTTGTAAGACAAGTGGACAACTAAATAGCCAGTGTTTATTCGAAACAAAGAAAGAAAGAAAAATGCGTTTATTGGCATTACAGTAAAAATAAAATATACTTTGAAGCAATAAAAAAACAGAAAACAATGATAATAATGCCAAAAGGGACTCAGCTCAGCATAATGTCAGATGACAACACAAAGTGCGCCACCTGACGCTGATTTTCAGCTGCAGCCCACGAGCGCCATACGCAGGGAAATGTTTGTCAGTTTCATTATACATAAGAAGAATAAACTAAAAGTGATACTACTTGTCACTGTCAAAGTCACTTCCATTTTTTTTTTATGTTTATTAATAAAGTTATGCACTTGCAACAACCGGCAAACTACAAATAGGATAGAATAAAAACTTATATTTCAAAGTAACTGCAGAGAAAACTATACGTAAACGTATAGGGCAAAAAGCTTTTTACAAAAAAGACAACCGCCTTCAAAAAGTGAAAAATAACTTTAGCACAGAACACACATTGACTTTAGTTTCGAAATTCAGTGGCTTTGTTCTGTTTGTTGTTTTGTATTGCCACCGACTTCCGAACCTAAAGTCAATGTGTGTTCTGTGCTAAAGTTATTTTTCACTTTTTGAAGGCGGTTGTCTTTTTTGTAAAAAGCTTTTTATTTTCCGCTTTTTAGTACCTCCTTCTCATTCAAATCTATTAAGAAGAGATTGAAAGTTATATACTACAAAGATTGATGAAACTAAAACGTCGTCTATGTAAAATTTTTGGGTATTTGTTGATTTTTCAAAAAGTGCTGAATCAATTTCGATAAAATTTATATGGGACCACCCCTGAAGCGTACGGTATCTATAAAAAAAAGAATTTTCAAAATCGGTTTACGTTTGCCTGAGAAATCGCGTAACAAATCGCGCACATACTTAATGCAAATTTAAGACTTATACGGTTTTCTCATGGATGCCATGGTCAGAACTGGACCAAATTAAAATGGGACCACACGGGAAGCACTGGCTTCCAAATAAAAAAAGAATCATCAAAATCGGTTCATCCAGTCCCGAGAAATCAAGTAACAAACATAAAAAAAAAAAAAAAAAAAAAAAAAAAAAAAAAAAAAAAACAGACGAATTGATAACCTCCTCCTTTTTTGAAGTCGGTTGAAAATAGGATTGGCAGACTTTGAAAATATAGCTAATGGCAATCCTGAGAAAAACTTTTGTGTTTTACTGTCCATTGAGGGTTAAACGTGGATTAAGCACATTAAAAAATAATTATCGAGTCGACTTTTACAAACGTGAAGGTTTTTAAGTCAAGAATTTCGATCACGTTTATTTTATTTTATTTTATATGAGCTTTACCTATTGATTTAGTCCATGTCCAACCCCCATAATTTTTACCCTCGTCCATGTTGAACCCCTAAATGTTGTATTAATTATGGGGGTTGAACATGGACTAAATCAATAGGTAAAGCTCATATAAAATAAAATAAAATAAACGTGATCGAAATTCTTGACTTAAAAACCTTCACGTTTGTAAAAGTCGACTAGAAAAACGATTTAAATTACTTATTTACCTGGCTTTATCTCACAGTCCAAGAACGCTATGGTTCTACTACTAAAGAAATTCAGGAAAGTGCTCTTACGAATTTACCGACAACACACAAGTCGTCAAATCAAGTTTCAATAAAACTTCCCACTGCACCTTTTCCACGACAAAACGTCCTTTTAGCAGAATTGGAAAACCTACCCAGTACCCAGTAGGTACTGTCGTTGTTGTCCAATACTATTAAAACCACACACTGAATCTTCAACCTTGAACGCTACTTCTTAAGGTTTATTTCTTGCCGTCGTCGTAAGTTTTTCTTGAGACTTCGTTTTTTACCCCATTTCACGGCATGAGGCGGTTTTCCACTTTTTAAGCGGATTTCAATAAGAGGCTTTTGAAAGTTTTAATAAACTGTGGGTGGCTTTACGTCCAAGTGCTTTGAACATTTTCTTCTGGTAAGCAATTAATTCTTTTGGCACTTGTGTTTTTGGATGGATGTTGATACTGTGTTATATACAATATGCTATGATGATGATGAAGAAGTACGACTGGTATAATGTGAAGTTACGTTTTCAAAGAGATACGATTTATAAAAGAAAAAAGTATTTTATGAGAATATACCAGAGGGCCCATGGGGTGCCTGGGCTAGAATAGCACCCCCCCATTTCATCCGGAAAATCCGGAAGTCGGGCAGCAGCGGCTTTCGTGTACCTAACAACCTCACTGCGATCCCCAAGACGCCTGCTAAACGTGGGGCTTATAATAATAATAATAATTCTTTAATTCAGATCATTGATCCATATAGATCAACGCGCACGCGCGATTATGGCAACGCCCCCCCCTTTTATGGGGGAGGCCTTTGTTCAACAGTGGACGTGTTCAGGCTGATGATGATGATGATGATACCAGAGGGCCTAGTGTGAGTTTTTATTCGAACTCGAATGCGTTAACGTAAACTCTAATTTGTATTGAAACTGAAACCACAATTATTCCATACAAATTAACATTAGTGATACTTTATTCCGAATAAAAACTCACACTAGGCCCTCCGGATCGGATTACAGAGTAGGTACCTCATCAAGGCATACCTAACTGTAAAATTTTCCCAATTAAATATGAACCTTATGCTTTTGTAATAAAGTTGAAAATCTATCAAAGAAATTTGACAGATTGTAGTAGCTTGATGTGCTGGCCTCTGTACCTAGGTACTGTAGAGACTGGCTGACAAGAGGAATACAACCTTATTAGTATCTATTATTGGTTATGATTTTGGGATATAATCTTGGGCTGTCAGTTCGAACTATAAGTAAAAAACATAATATAACCATAGAAATACGTAGTACATACATAAATATCGATGATAATAACTGGATAATTCCCAATATACAAATATACTTGTGTTTCAATTTTATTATTAGATACTACCATTCTCGGTTATTATAAAACGTACTTATAGTAAATGCTTTTTATAAGAATTTAACCTAAGAAATTTAAAGCGTTTTAAAGCTAGTAGGTACTCTTTTTACAATAACAGAAAGTTACGAGCGAACTCAGCATGCGAAATGAGAATTAGGCCAATTTGAACACAAGGCCAAATAAATTAGGCGCAGATTTCGACGGTCAATGTCATGATGTTATCAGTGACATGGCATATTATGTATTCTCTAGAAAATATTATGTAATACTTTAGTTTCAAAATATTTGTTTACAAATTGTAAATTATTTGATGGAATTTGGTCTGAAAATAGTTTGAACCCTGGGCAAGGACATAGGCTACTCTACGTCTGCGTATGGTGGAAACCGACATTCACGCGAATCAAGTCGCGGACAAAAGCTAGTCATTAAGGGTGTTACCAGTACAATCGATCGATCGTCGATCGACGGCATCGATCGATGGTAGAATGGATTAGTCGACGTCGATCGATAGTTTCTACCAGACCATTCGATCGATCGATGGTAGAATTTATTACTTGACGTCGATCGAGCTGCTTGATTATTATTTCTGATAGATTATAGCTGGGGTTAATCGATCAACGTCGATTAGTTAGTGGAACGGTATCCGTCGATCAGCCAAAGCTACCACACCAATCGATCAACGTCGATCGATGTCGATTGATGGCATCGATCGACGATCCATCGATTGGTGTAGTAACACCCTAATGTAGGAATGGATATTTTGATGATGCATCAGCATGACTGTGTGAAAGAGCTTTAAGTTAAAGTATCAGTGAGTGATTTTGGTCTAAGCGACATTTTTGCAATTTTCTTGTCGTCTTTGCGTCTTTAGACCTAATTTCTAAATATTTAGGAGCATTATTTGCCGCTAGAAGCATTTTATTTGAAGAAAAATTAACTAACAATAATAATAACACTGTTTCTTTGATCTAAGTCCTTATCCTACATTAATATAATAATCAAGAAATTTAAATTCACTCAAACCTAACCTTTTCCATGGCCGAGGTAAATAAACGTACTTAGAACGTTCTTTCGCAAGATCCGATCCAGCCTTTTCTTTGCCCCCCTCCCCCCCCCCTCCCCTACGCAGCGTCTAAGATTCTCACCGTAAGACGAGGTCCGTACCCTAAAAAAAAAAGCATAAAAACTAAGCGACTACACGCTAAGGCCCCCCTTCCCCCCCCCCCCCCCCATAGCGTGTAGTCGCTTAGTTTTTATGCTTTTTCTCTTGCTGGAGGCCTTAATTTCACTTTAAGGCACCACAGGGAAGTCTGGTTTCAGCAGCCAACCAACTCCTAGGTTGCCTAGTGAGATGGCAATCCAGAAAAAAGTGCTTTGGTTGACTTACAGTACTATTAAGTATTCTGTGCTTACAGTGACAAAAATATTGCTAATAGGTTAGCAATATTCTTGTCACTGTCGTATAACTGTCAAACTGCGATTGCTGGATAGAAACGGGAACATAGTAAGTCAATGTATGTGCTAAGTTCCATTCCCTCCTTATTCCTAGTGTTTGAAAAAGTGTCATAAAACTCACCAGAAATTGTTTATAACGGACAAAAAAACAGGTAAAGTATTTGTGTCGATTTAGCTGAAGTAATCCCTTATTCACCTTTTACAGGCTTGTAAACCGCGATTAAGTTATTAAGCAATCTTTTACATAAATCCTGCTGATATTTCTCCGTACTTACAGGTACGGTACTTACAGGTACGGTACTTACGTACCTACCTACATCTCTTCAATCAGTAAAAAAATATTTCTGCAAAAGAAAAGAAAGTGAACGAAAAAGATAATTATGGAAGGTAGGTAATCCCGGACTCGCTGAAAAGGAAAATTGCCGACTTTAAATATTTTTTTTGCTAACTAAGTACCTCCGAAATCGATGTAAAGTAGGTATTTTTCTTCTTGTATTTAGATAAAACTGGCTGATTGTAATAGCGAGGATTTAATACCACGTCTTTTTAGGCAGTTTATTACGTTTGTAATTATTTTTAAAACAATATTTGATAAAATTTTATCATTTTAACAAAATTCGGTCTGAGCAAATGGAAACTGAATAAAATGTTTAGTATAGTCTGTTTGTTGATGTTTAATTACTTGCAACTAGGTAAAACTATAACTATAACGTGTGTTGTGATTGTGACCATACCTATTTGTGTAGAAGTATTTGTGTCGACCCCAAAATAGTTGGGCAAGTCTAAGCAAATGATGATGATAATGACTTTTTTATTTAAAAATGTGCTGATTTTATAGTTAAGAATAAAAGGTATACTCGCCCGATTTTATAATGGGAAACACCCGATTCGCACATAATTACTTAGTTTGAAGGCTGTATCAATGGGTGATACTAAGTCTGCTTGTGTTGTATAAAATTGAGACTGCTAAAGAATACTTAGTCGTATTTCCGATTCAAGAGTCGACTCGACTCTAATCGAATACACACACGTGCTCACTTGACCACAAGATACCAACGTTACCACCTAGCACAATGAGTGTTTCTAAACAAAAGATTGTGATAAAGCATAAGTCTTAGCCTATACCTAGTCATTGTGTGCGTATGGATGGTGTAATATTTCTAAAAATTTATTAATAGGTTTAGTAAATAATTGTAAAAACATAATGTAAAAAATAAAATAAAACCTGAACTAAAAAAGTTATGGTCAAATCTAAAAAAGTTATGGTCAAATAATTATTTGACCATAACTTTTTTAGTTCAGGTTTTATTTTATTTTTTTACATTATATTTTTACAATTATTTACTAAAACAAACCATGTTGCATGTTGATTGATCCAGATCAATCAACATGCTCATCTGAAGAAAATGCCACAATTTGTAACCTTTGTGGTCTTCATTTTCATTTCAATAATTTGTAAAAGCAAACAAAAATTCAAATTCAGAACCTTTGAAGCCATACTAATCGCTACATTTTACAGCTATAAAGGTTCTAAATATAGGTACGAGTAACTAGATTGGTACGTACTTTAAAGAAAACTTACAAGAAATACAAGGGTCATATAAACTTCATTACTTACATTTAAAGGCACTTAGAATGTAAGTCATTTAAATAGTTTAAGTTGCTTTAAAACTAAAATGAACATTAGTATTGCTCTTAGTGGTAGATAAGCACACTAATAAAATGAGAAAGCCTAGTTTGTTGACTTCATTCAAGGTGCATGGAGTCTGAATTACAAGTACAGTCAACAGCAAAAGTAGATGATCACAATCAGAAATTCAATAGTAATTTACTAACACTAATTTATATAATTTATTATTACTTATTTATTAAAAGTCATTGTCACACACATAGGTACTTTTGAATCACTTCGACGCCACACAGTTCTGTCGCGAACTCCGTTCATTAGTATTGAATTTCGGATTTTGATCATCTACTTTTGCTGTTGACTGTACAGAGGCCAGCACATCAAACTACAACAATCTGTCAAATTTCTTTGATAGATTTTCAACTATATTGCAAAAGGTTAAGGTTCATATTCATTTGGGATAATTTGACAGTTTGGAATAACTTGATGTGCTGGCGTCTGTACATACCTTTTTTGTAAGACCCGTTTGCACCAGCCAAGGTTATCGTTTAACCACAACTTAGTTGCTCACACGAGCTCATTATTGTATAATTGTGACATTTTGTGACATTTCACCTCGTGCATTAGAAACTAACTTTGAATTAAGTTTTTGGTGCAAATGGTCTTAAAGTTATATAGAGGTATAGTTTCTATAGTGCATGATATTTATTTATTTATACTTCATGCACAAAAATATACATAAAAAGAAAGGACGTTTATGAGATGACTCTGCTTACTTAAGTAGAAAGTAAATCCGCAATTTCCGCTTAAATGCATACCGACTGGAGGCCGTCCTGATATCGAGAGGAAGCTCGTTCCAGAGTAGAATGGACTGGATATGAAAGGAAGAATGGACAAAATCAGAAGTATGAGAAGGGCACAGCAAGAGAAGATTGTTAGAAGACCGCAAATTCTTAGCGTGTGAAGAACATAAATATTGAAAGTGGGACATTACATAAGAAGGAGGGGTCGGGGATTTGAGCAGAGAGTAAAGCGTTGTCAACGCACGCAAACTTCTTCTCTGGCGAATGGGCATCCATTAAGCTCAGTCCTGCAGCTTGACACATGGTCATATTTCCTCAAGTTATAAATAAATCTAATGCAGTTATGATTAGCATATTTTTATCCGAGAAGGAGGTTCTCAATTCGTTGTAATCTTTTTTTTATGTAGGTATAGTCACCGATTACTTGAAAACTACTAGACCGATTTGGAAAAAGCCAACAGAAAGCAAAAAAATACACATAGATGATGTTTTAAGTTTCTCCAATCTTGTACTTTCAATCTCTGTTTTGACTGTGTTGCCGTTTCTTAATAAATTTGGATGATTGGAAGTACTAAAAACCGAAAAATAAAAAGTGATATTTATCACTTTTTATTTTTCGCTTTCGCCACTGAACCATATAAATCAGAACACACATGACTTTAGTTTCGGCAGTCCGTGGCTTTATTTTGTTTGTAGTATGGAAATGTGTGTACCTATGTTGGTATATTAACTAACATTTATATTCTTACATAGTACAAAACAAAGTCACTCCAACTGTCGGTATGCTTGAATCTTTTATCCCACGCAACGGATTTTAATGCAGTTTTCAACAAATTCAGAGGAAAGTTTATACGTATTGTTTCATCTACATTGCACCCGTGCGAAGCAGGGGCGTTTCGCTAGTACATATATAAACTGACATACACAAACAGCCAGACCCCGAACGACTACAGCCGTATAAATATTTTTTATCCTCGTTGGAAATCCTCATGGACTTCCTCCATCGTGGGGGTGACGGAGGGGCATGCCGGACTCTTACCGGCTAAAACCACCGCGGTGTTCCACCTCTGCCTATGGCCGGGGGTGCGGGATTCGCATAAGCATTCACCGCTCCCCCGACAGGCCACGACCCGCCGCTCCTCAGCAGGTCCCACCAAATACCTTTATAGATGACGCCAGTACCGCCTGCTGCTGTAGTCGACGATACACACATGATACACAACTATATAAAATACGTAATGTATAAAACCACCACTATTTCTTGGAATGTTTTACATTTTATTTAAATACCGATGAATCGTCGACAGGTGTACAAAATTCATATAAATCAGTTTACACGAATATAATTTTATAATATCTAGTCGGTTTGTGGTGACTGTCAACCGCAGGTGTGCATGCAAACTTAATTGTACAGGAAAGGTGCAGAAGTATCACTATGTGTCACTCTACACCAACGGAAAACTCACAACCCAACACACTAAAAAATAATGTAATTCGAATAAACCATTTACAGGTACTTATGAATTGTCAGAGAGTGTTAAAGTTGAAGCTAGCTGCTCGATCCAGGAAGTATGTTCCTATGAAGGAAAACGAGCAAGAAACTCCATAGGGACTCTTTCAAATCGAAATTTAGGTAACGTCATTTTATTGATTCTATAATCTATCTCGTTTTCTCTTTCAAAAAACTTACCTCTCTATGGAATTAATCTAATATCAAGCCTGTATTGCAGAGTCGGCACGCTTGGACCAGGCCGTCGGTCCACCTTGTGGGGGACAGGGTGGACCGACGACCTGGTCCAAGCCGCGGGAAGCCGTTGGATTAACGCGGCGCAGGTCCGATACAGGTGGAGGTGTTTGAGGGAGACCTATGCCCAACAGTGGGCGTCTAAAAGTTGACATGTTGATGATGATAATTGCCTTAAATATAGGCGCATTTCATTCTAACAATGTTTAATTCCTAAATTAGGCACCCATTTTATTTATTTTTAGTTTTCCCAGACAACGCAGTAGCCAAATTATTATTTAAAATACAAACATTAAATTGTTTTCTTTCACATAATTATTGCTTTCAGCTCCGTTCTGAACCAATTCCGCTAATAATAGTAATAATTAATTTATTGCAGGTTATACAGGCGTACAGATACCTCACATCTTTATAATTTAAAAACTGGAGATAACAGACAAGATTTAAGAGTATGTTAGTAGTACATACTTCACTTTGCACTAAAAGTCCGTGGAAGCGACGAAACACAGCGGTGTTTCGTCGCGAAGAAGCTTTCTAGAAGATTTTGGGCTGCAAGACGTTTCTTGCAGCCCAAAATCTTCTTCCATGACGAGGGGCAGATAAGAATTCGGTATTCGCACCACGAATGCCTTAAAGTTGACATTGCGGCGCGTCTCTAGTAACTGCACCCTCGGCGTGTACCTTGTCCTTCGGCGAACATACTCTACAATGTCATCCACCTTAGTGGTGTGGTGGAGGCGGGAGATATACACCGGTATGTTCGGCTTAGCGGTACGCAGACGTGTTGACTGGCAACCAATCCGAAAGACTTACGTAATTAGCCTTCTGCACTTCGATTATTCACTGGTTGTGTAACTACCAATGACGTCACGGCTTTTAATAAAATTAGCAGCCGTACCCATTGTTTTCATGTTTACTAAAAGTGACCGATTTTTAGGATCGGTGACGTCATGAAGGTTAGTGGTGTAGGCAATTGACGTGCATAATGAAGGTAGCTTGAGGGCCTATAAAGTTATTTGGAAAAAAATAACAGGATAGAATAGTGATATAATATAATAACGAATATAATATAGGTACACTGCGTCTCCCTGTAAAGGTTCTAATTTTGTAAAGACGACGCCCTTGTTAAAGAAGATTTAGAAGATTGTGTTTAGCTGTAGCAATGATCGCATTACAATCAATGAGGAGGAAATTTTGTGCTGGTGACCTACGTGGTACCGTCGCGCGACGCCTCTGTATAGCCCCATGACGCCCCAGGGCGTTGGCATCACGACGCACAGTTTGAGAACCCCTGGTCTAGCTTTTAATCAGTGTAAGATTTTTTGCAATCGGGCCAGAACTTTCAG
This sequence comes from Charanyca ferruginea, assembly GCA_947361185.1. NCBI lineage: Eukaryota > Metazoa > Arthropoda > Insecta > Lepidoptera > Noctuidae > Charanyca > Charanyca ferruginea. The sequence continues at coordinate 6,222,507 of OX376068.1, read as the reverse complement.
AGATAACCTCTTACAAACAAATAAACAAGTATTAACAAGTTTAGATTTCCTCACGATTTTTTCTTCAATGTCATAATGGTTCAATAATTGTGGCGCCCGCTTCTTATGCATGAGATTGCTAGATCGGTTTAGCCCCATCGCGGCACCTTCCGATCTAGGCCCCCATGAATTAATTTATCATGAGAACGAAACCCTACCTTTTTCGTTCATGGGTGCTGAGATGGGACTAAACCGCTACATCAATACCGAACAAGTACGGTACAATTTTGGATTGCCTTCATAGTTTTCACATATCGACTGCCGTAACAAACACTATCGAAACTGCAAATCACGTACTTTAGAGGAGAGCGATTCAAAGTTGTAATTCGATGTGGAATAAAATGTATTATTATCTTAAGTGAAATTATGTATTGAATAAATAGTAAATTTTATACAGTTTTGTTATCTTTGACAATAAATTTCATATTTCTTATACTTTTCGAAATATTTCACTTTCGATTTTATTTTTCGCTTACAATAGCCAAAATTTCATCGAAAGTACCAAATTCGATAGTGTTCGATGTGATCGAACACTGTGTGAATATTGAATCTGGTACTTTCGCTACTGTTCTAAGAAAATTATTACAGAGAAACAAAAATGTGCACTTTCGATATCTTATTTGGCACTCACTTAGGTGCTATTTTCATATAAATTTTAACTAAAATCAATAAAAATGCATTTCCCGTAAATTAAAAAATATCTATATGTCGGAGATGGTTTATTAATCACAATTGTGGGTGTTAACTAAATTTGTTATGATTTGTTTCTAATTGTTAATTTATGTGATTTTACTATCAATTATTGTCTATTATGTCGAAACATGATTTATTGTGTGTGCACACTGATTTGTGGTTACTTTATTATCGATGGTTTTATTCAAAACAATAATTGTTGACACGTTACTTTGAATGTAAAACGAATTACTTTATGAAATCACTATTGTTTATTCATGACAATTATTAGTGTGTTATTTGATTACAGATCTTATTAGATTCAGCACATTTTAGTGTTTTGTATCAAGTAAACGCGTGACGCACTTCCGTGCGCCAATGGATAGACTTGTATGGAGTGGTTGCAAGGTGGGGGGCATCGCCTTATAAAAGAGCGTGCACTCCGTAAGTATGGCAGTCGATCCGCGGATTCGACTCAGTAAAGAGTTCCTGCTCCCGACAACACTGTCGGTTTACCTGGTACAGCGCTGCTGTATATTCACATAGCTGTATAGGCTTGCTGCTAGCGAGCGATACAGTTTGTATTTGGGTGGCTTATGCTACTGTACGAACTATGAACCTTAAGGGTTTGTTCGTTTATCATTGGGTGGCTTAGGCTGCTGTACGAACTATAAACCTTAAGGGTTTGTTCGTTTATCATTGGGTGGCTTCGCCACTGTACGAACTGTGGGACCTTAATGGTTTGTTCGATTAACTGTATTGTTGCTGTACCTTGAACTTACTTTATTCTTGTTACTGATTACCATATTACCATTTGTATTGTGTTTTCTTTACTAATAGTGTGTAATTGTTTTCACAGGTATGTTGTTTATCCCTAATGGGATAATGGGAACGCCCATACTCCTGATGATGTACTATACTGCTCGGCACTCGTCCTCGATCGCTCAGTGACGATCCGACATATATAAAACACAAAACAATGATCACCTCCAAAAAAACTTATATTTGAATATTTTCAGTCTTCTTCTTGCACTTAATTAGACTACCACTCGTCATCATCATCATCGTCATCATTTCAGCCAAAAGACGTCCACTGCTGGACATAGGCCCCCCCAAGGGGGGGGGGCTTTTACCATAATCGCCACGCTTCGCAGGCGGATTGGCGATCGCAGTACCTATGGTTGTTACAAAGGCACAGAGAACGCTGCTGCCCATTCTCTGGTGGTCACTACCACTCGTACACACATAAAAGGGTATTTGGATCAAGCACGTTTTTGCTAGTTAGGTACTGAAAATCTGGTGCTTTAGTTATTATTGTTTGGAACTTCAATGGATACTTTTTTAGTAAATGTCTTTTGTAAAGAGGTTTTTGAATTTCGGTCTAAAGATGAAAATATTTTGTCAATTGGTATTGCTATATAACCCGGCAACGAATTTGAGGCCGAATTGGTACAATTTCTGCCATTTTTCTGAGTGGAATTAAAACAGGAACGTTATTAAGGAGAAGTCGTCATTTGAGCTGAGAACAAATTATCTGAATTGTGCCACTGTTGGAAGTTGGTTCTCTGGGCATTTTGCAGTGGGTTATAGGTCAACTTTGGATACGTTACCGTATCACTAGCAGAGCTACATGGAGGAAAACCTCGCATCACCAAATGCAGACAAGATCAATGGATACAAATTACTGCTCGACGAATTAGTACAATGACCACAATGATGTTAGTTACAAGGCTTCCTAGCTCTTCAGGAATGATAATAAGCATGACATACGTGCTACGTGTTGCACCTATTGAGCCCCGCAATTGCACATCCCGTTTACAATGGGCTCGTGATCCCAGTTATTAGGCGGAACAAGAGTGGAGTTTTTTGTGTTTTTTGACTATTCTCGCTTTGGTATGAGATCAGAATAGTATTTGATCTCGCGTGGTGTGGTCTGGTCTCTGGACCTCCAATATCGTGTACTTCACTAGAAGTACACGATATTGGAGGTCTCCTGGATGACAGGATTGTTTAAAATCACGCCAGGAAGTCCATGCTTACAGTAGTATAGTAATCATATTTAAGACAGGTATTTGAATTGGCAGATGAACCGAACTAATTTGTAGCCTGCCCAATCGCCAGGCTTGAATCAGATTGAGCAAGCATGCTTCAACGAAGAGCTCTGCCCAATATGGCGTACACACACCAAAAAATCTAGTCCGCCTGTTACAACAGATCTTGGCGGCTATTCCGCAACGTATTTGAGTATAATCGCTACGATTGTGTTATATACGGTAACGGCGGAAATACAGACAACGAATTGTTTATTTTATCTGTTCTTTATGAAAATAGTTGTTCGGACATCATTTGAAAATTTCTGTGACTATCTTGTAACTGAATCCAACATAATAATCCAAATGTCAGAGGAGGAAAAACTGAATAACTGACTACCTAATGACTCGGGCACAGTTATACTCCATAGCTATGAAAGTACGCTTGTCTTATCGTATTTGTCTCCAAATTATTTTTAAACTGAAACAGTCTGAAGAACTTGGGAACATTTTGTGTGTGAATTCGTTGATAACTGAATCTGATAATAAAAGCGACACATTGAGCAATGGACAGTGTTTGAAAGAAGTTACTAACTAATTATAGTAAGCGTTATGTTGCTAAAAGAGCTTACTGAAATTAGTTAGTAACTTCTTTCGTACACTATCCATTACTCAATGTGTTGCTTTTATTTTCAGATTCAGTTATCAACGAATTCACACTCAAAATGTTGCCAAGTTCTTCATATTTTCAGATTCAGTTATCAGCAATTTCACACTCAAAATGTGTATGAGCTGCTGTGTGTGAGCTTATATCTTCTTTCCACCATTAAAAAAAAAAACATTTAAGCACTCCAAATCCTCATCATTACTTTCGTTAAGTGGTACAGGTAATTTTAAAATGATAATAAACAAAAAAGCATTAACGTTTTAAAAATTAACAACAGTTTAACAATCGAATCTACCTACCAAATTTTTCTATAAACGTAAAACAACATCGAATGTGGTAGTTTCAATGTAATTACTTATCCAAAAAATATCGAAACTGACAGTTTCGATAGTTACAAAACTGTACATAATTGTCAAAATTATACGAACATTATCGAAAGTCCCACTTTCGATATGTATTAATCATCACAGTTATCGAATCTACCACTTTCAATTATGTTACTTGCAAACCTCGAATTACGTTTACTTGTCTTAACAATACAGTAAAAGCATTATTATTTTAAGTTAAACAAAACAGTATTATTGTAAAAGCACATTAAGTCACATCGCGGCGTACACAAACGGATCTGGTAGATTCGAGACGCACGCGCAACACGCTCGCACAGAACATCATTGTAAGTACCACTTCCGAGCATGTTCGTCGCGCAACATGTTCTGTTTCGATTTTGTTCAATTAAAAACTTCTTTGATAATGACTTTTTAATTATTTTTATTAATGTTTCGGACGTAGTTTTAAATTCTCTTTTCAAATATGTAAAAAAGCAAAAATCGTTTTTTTGCAGTTTCGATAGTGTTTGTTGCGGCAGTCGATATAGAGGCAACAAGAATCACGTAACCAGACTTTGTAAAAAACTTGATTTAAAAGAGTGTCCGTGGAGTTTCTTGCTCGTTCTTACCATAGAGACCTACCTACGTTTTGGAACGAGCAACTAGCTTCTCTCTGACTAACTGACCGACTCCTTGACAATTCAAAAGTGCCTGTAAATGGTTTCATTGAAATAAATGCTTTGACTTTGACTTTGACTTTGACAAATCTAATTTTTTTACATACATATATACATACCTACTTTAACTTTTAAGTAAGAAAAACCACTAACATTAACACAAGTAACAATTTAACTTTGAACTTCTGAAGCATTAAAAACTTTGATTAACTTATTCACCCGTTGATAAAAACTTGAAAAATAATATATAAATTTTAAGACCTTCGAAAAAATTAACAATTTCATTATTTTATTCGTGACACTTTCTTTAAAAACTTTTGTCATTAATTGGCCCGTTGAGTAACTAACTTTTCTTTACTTTCAGTCACATTTAGGAGCAATAAAAACGGACAGAATTTTACAATTTCTAGCGTGATTCTTCAGAAGAGTTAGCCATGCTTACTAAGCACAATCTTTGACAGACAATATGCAATTTTGTATGTACCAAAAGTCTCCAAATCAGTGACACAGTGGTCACAGTAAAGCGATATAGCTGCTTAAATCGCCTTACTGTGACAGTTGTGTAACTTACGCAACTTTATCACACTAATACCAACAAGGACAAAGATAGCTAATCAAAAACTGATTACAATATTTAAAACAATATCTCGCGTAATTCCCAAGTTCAAGTAGGTATTACGCGACAAAGAAAAATTCATGAACGAACATACCTAATAGTTTTACAACTGATTACAACTGATAAGATACGTTGAATAATGCCTAACATTGAGATTATAAAATTTTTGATAAACAGTAATGGCAAAACCACAAAGAAAGTGCAGAGGGCATCAAGCTAAATTACTTTGATTGATTTTCAACTTCATCACAAAAATATAAGGTTCATATTCAATTGGGATTTAACAGTATGGTATGGCTTGATGTGCTGGCGTCTGTACTTATATAAAAAGAACAACTAGATATTGAAATTATAATCCTCTTTTCAACGGGTGAAAAATTCAATTTCCTGACAGAGCCGGAGAAAATGGAATATCTTGATGTAGTAAAACTTAAGTAGATGCCTACCTACTTTATATAATCAAAAAGCGGCCAAGTGCGAGTCGGACTCGCCCATGAAGGGTTCCGTAGCAGCAAGTAACATAATATACAAGTTTTTATTTTATTTTTATATTTGAGTTGATTGAATGAAAGGTAAATTGCGGTTTACGATTTATGACGTATTAAAAAAAACTACTTACTAGATCTCGTTCAAACCAATTTTCGGTGGAAGTTTACATGGTAATGTACATCAAATATTTTTTTAATTTTATCATTGTCTTATTTTAGAAGTTACAGGGGGGGGGGGGGATACACATTTTACCACTTTGGAAGTGTCTCTCGCGCAAACTATTCAGTTTAACAAAAATTATATTAGAAACTTCAATATCATTTTTAAAGACCTATCCATAGATACCCCACACGCATGGGTTTGATGGAAATAAAATCAGTTTCAGTTCTAAGTATGCGGAACCTCCAAAATTTATTGTGTTTTTTTTTCTATTTTTGTGTGAAAATCTTAATGCGGTTCACAGAATACATCTACTGACACCCATAGTACAGGGTCTCCCTAGTTTGGGGTTAGATGGCCGTGTGTGAAAATGTCCCCACATATTATTATTATTATTATTATTATTATTACTTACCAAGTTTCAACAGTATAGTTCTCATAGTTTCGGAAAAAAGTGGCTATGACATACGGACTGACAGACAGACAGACAGACATGACGAATACATAAGGGTTCCGTTTTTTGCCATTTGGCTACGGAACCCTAACTAGCGACCCGCCCCGGCTTCCCACGGGTGCAATGTAGACCTAACTATACGTATAAAACTTCCTCTTAAATCACTATCTATAATAATAATTAAAAGATCTATGCGTACAGATAGCGGGAGCGACTTTGTTTTATACTATGTAAAGTTATGTGAGCTATGTGGCTTCAGTCAAAATATAATAAGCCTTTTTCCAAGTGTCGTTGGTTGTCCAAGTTGCCGCCTGGAGTTAGTTTGTGCCAGTGCCCGTGCCTCGGAAAGCACATAAAACCGTTGGTCCTACGCCTGATCTCTCCACAATCAGAGCGAGGGAACAGACACACTTGTGCACTGTAATATCTACTGCGTACTTGGCTGGTCCGAAACGAGGAAATTCGCTGAAGACTTAAGGTCACACACATAGCTCTCAGAATATGTAAGTTGAAGTCACATCGCTCGTAGAACCGATAACCGATGGGGAAGAAAGGTTCTCGAGTGGCGACCACGGACCGGAAGACGCAGCGTTGGTAGGCCTCCCACCAGATGGACCGACGACATTGTCACACCCGCGACACTCCATATAAACGAAACGATATAATTGCCTACACTACTAGTAAAATAACAGACTGTACAGGTACGTGCATGTGTGTGCGTGTCTACGCACCGCTCGAACAAAAACGCAGTCCCCAGAGTCGTTCGACGCGGGGAGAGGTGAGGAACGGTTTCAGAGGGAGGCGGAGCGTATCGCTACTGTACTTGTACTAATATTTATACAGTGACATCGTCAAGATCGCGGGTAACCGGTGGATGCAAGTGGCAGGTTGCTCCTCATTGGGGGAGACTGATTATGATGATGACTTGGCTAACCTTCATTGAGAATGGCTGCCAATATTAGATTAGGAGAATATTCACGGTTATTATTTTCGGTTGGAGGATTTGTCACAATCTGGGCCTCAAGTCTGCTATTACAATAGTGTCAGAATGGTCTATCATTGATTTCATAATTGTTGATTTTGACAAGTTTGGTAATCTACTAATATAATAGCCTCATTATGACTTTCCAATGGTCAACCACTGACACGCCATCGAAAGAAATGATATAAAATGGTAATCTCGTACAAAATGACAACTGAATGACAGACTTAGGCGGTAATCTGCTAAAATTTTGACAGTTCCTTTGATCAGTGACCTATCATTAGAACGTCATTGTGCAGTCATTGCTTTTAATTCGACCAACCAATGATCGACCATTATGAATTTAGCAGATTACGAACTTTTAGCAAAATGACAATGAGATCGTGTTGGAATACCGAAATTATAAAAATAGCAGACTTGGCCCCCAGGTCTCTACCCCAGCCAGAGAGTTAATCTCTGTTCTGAGTTTATGTCTCTCTGAATCTGTTCCACCACCTTACAATAAATTAAATTACTGGGCAGGTCATTTCATACAAACGGGATCCTATTACTAAGACTTCGGGGTTTGACGTTCCTCCCGTCTATCACAGGGTTGTACCTTTTACACCACACCAGTAGGTATGGGAAAACATACACTTGGAAATTTTCACTGAGTGTATTACTGTGGCCTATACAACATTTAACAATAAATCACTACCTACGTATTATAAAACAAAGTCCTGCGCCGCGTCTGTCTGTCTGTCTTTTCGCGATAAACTCAAAAACTACTGAACGGATTTTCATGCAGTTTTCGCCAATAGACAGAGTGATTCATGAGGAAGGTTTAAGTGTATAATTTGTTAAGGTTTTGTGTAAGTTGGTTGAAATATGGCGATAATACACGTGCGATGTTGGGGCGGGTCACTAATATAAAATAAAGTAAAAGTAACGTGTTTTTTTCGGTGTTATAAGTCTTAATATTGTTCGGAACCCTTTGTGCCAACGCGCGCTTTGCCGGCTTTTTAATAAATCTTGTTAATTAGGTGTCCATTGTGAGTATTTGTGAGGTGATAAAACGGGTACTCAATCTCTTGAGCACTATATATTCTGTTTTTCATTATATAAATGAGTTAGTTAAATGAACAATATAAAAAACTTTCAAGGTAAGACCTTCTCAAAACTCAGTAGGTGCAATAAAAAAACTAAAGAATTACGACGCACTTGAGATAGGCGTACAGTGGATTTGTACATAATCTGCAGGATTATTCTATTTTTGTAACAATCGATATGAGTATCGAAAACACTCGATAAAATATCATAAAATCGACTATCGATGAAGCGGCAACCTATTGAATCGATTGAAAGTGAAATCTTCGCGAAGTGGCCTTGACACCTCAACAAGAGCCAAACGGTGGAACCCGTCATGCAAGTACCTATGGCATACACATATATTTGTCCTTTGCACTCATAACGTTGATCAGTATGTGAAAGTGAGACGGAGAAATATCCCCAATTTGATTATGTAAGTGGTTAATGTATGTAATGATAAGTGATGTGTGCCAAAATGGTACTAAATTGAAGTCTTTATTTATTTCTACAGTTTTCAATATATTCAAGACGAATGATAATAAATTGGAATGTGTTGAAGTAGGCCATTTCCAGCCATGTCCTTCCATGTCTGCAAACGGACAGACGGTAGATGGAGCAGACACGTGTTAGAGTGGACCATCGTGTTTGGGCACGCGTAGTGAGTGTGGGACGCCCTGCGCTACCGATGGACCGATGATTTGAAGAACGTGACTGTTAGCAGATGGATGCAGGCTGCCCAAGACAGAGTTGGTTAGCGACTTCTGGGGGAGGCCTACGTCCAGCAGTGGACAGCAATAGGTTGATAAATAAATACCTAGTGGGTACGGGTTTTATAAACTTAAATACCTTACAGACCAGTCCATATTATCCCTTGCATTAAAAAATTATAAAATTATACCTTTAGTCCAAGCATAACCCTGTAAGTGAATTATTGTATTTTGAACTTTATTTTTATGGAAATAATATCTTACAAAAACTTTACTATGTACTTGGTTGAAATATTAATTATAAAATTGGCAGCTACAAAACATTTGATTTTCTTATACAATGTAGTTTACGTGTTTGAAATTGCAATTATAATTATGTCATGACGTAAAGGTTTATTATGTACAAAGACTATAAATTCTCTTTGATTATGTATCGTCGTATAAAAATGGCACAGCGGGGATGCTGTGCCATACCGCCAGTCCGCGCAGACCCAAAATTGTCAATTAGCATCGTCAGAATAAAGTTCAAAATACAATAACTGTCACAAAGGTTTATGCTCGTACTTAAAATAATAAGACGATGTATGTTACCATGATTCTAGGTTAATTGGCAGATACTAATTTTCCTATAAAATAATAATCAAGGTCCTGTGCACATTATGTTTCTACAAAATACCTATGTATATTAATATACCTATTATAATATAATGACTTAATGGGTCTATAAACACCGTTGATATTTAATATAATGACCGTACATTAGTACGAGTATATTAAAACTTAAAATAACGATAATTAAATGTTTGAAACACACAAACCATGCGTCTCTAAAGCATCTAGTGCTCAAAGTACTTAGAACTTCACTGCATCTCTATTAAAATGTTAGAAGATGACAGAGGATTATGTTTTAAATTAGTTTTTTAAACTAAATTTAAAAAAAACATGGGCAGCCAGAGGACAAGAGGGAGGGGGAGAGAGGGAACCCAGAGGTAGGCAGAGGGGGAAATGAAAAAAAAAGACAAAATGTACCACCATTAAAACCTCTTGTGGTTTCAATCTCTACAGTGGCCACAAGAGGTTTTTTACTGACGAGAGAAATATGTACAACCTTATTTGCATTAGTATAAAGCGCAGGCCACACCGCCAGCTAGCGGGCGGGCGGGCTAGGCGGGCGAACATCGTTCATACTAGTTGACTAGCTCGCGGTGTGAACCGAAGTATATAAAGAGGTGAGAAACGATGTTCGCCCGCCAAGCCCGCCCGCCCGCTAGCTGGCGGTGTGGCCTGCGCTTAAATTATAAAATAAATTCTGTTTAGAACTAAGCAGGACTTGACAATTCGTCTTCGGGTTGTCAGGACGAAATAATATAAGAACTGAACGATTTAATCATCCAATCTATGAAATATAATGAAAATTGTGTAGGTGCCAATAGTAGAATTGATTGTATTGTTGTAGTACTGTCCACATAGGTAGCGTGAAATCGGAATTATATCCAAGATAAGAATGCTGGTCCGGCTCCATTGGATAATCTACAGTCTAGACAAAATCAAATTGATTGCTAATTCAATCTACTTGATTTAATACTTTATATATTGCTTTTATTTCTTGTAAACTTATTGATTGCTCTAGTTCACACACTAAGTACCTATTTTATTGTTGAAATATAATGCGCGGCCATCTACAGTTTAAATATTTGTAAATATGTGAAAACGATGTATCTATGAACATAACTTAGCTGTCATTTCTTAACTTGTAATGCTTTGTCGTATACTCTATTAGGTCCCGTTTTCACCAGAGATGTGCGAAGATGATGATATAGCGAGCGATGCATGTGATTCTAACCAATTACAGCGCTAACTTAGTTACAAGTTCTGACAATGAAGCGGTATCATTGGTCATTATCAGTATTAAAATGGTTTTTTATGCAAGATACATCGTATTCACGTATAATTAGGTACTATAATTATACTAAAAATATTGTTACCAATTATTTTAAAAGAGTAAGTAATTAGTTTCATGCCGATTCTTCTCCATACGAAACTACTAATTGGAGGAGGGCAAATTTTGCTTTTCGTTCAAAAGTCGCCTTTTAATAGTCTAATAGGGAATTTTACCAATAAAATCGAATTAGTCCGTCAGATAGATTTCCAAAAAATATTGGACACGTGTTTTTCTTTTTTCACGTAAACAAAAAATTAAGACCATACAGTGCGTCGAAAACTCGTGTGACATCACTATGTCAGTACACTTTTACTGGTGAAGTGACGTCACAAACCCCCACTCATGATCTTTGATGCGTTTTATCTTCGTCAGTTTTTATTGATTTGATAAAACAAAAAATACGTACCTAATATTTTTCGATAATCTAACTGACGGACTAAACACATTTATTTATTTAAATACCTACTGATTGAAGTCTTTGACTTTGCAATTAAAAACTGAGTAATCGTTGTTTTGTTCGAGCAAATTTAATAGCAATCGCACATATACAGCAAGAGTATGCTCACAAAATAATTATGTTTGTGGTTTTCCTTCCCATTGATAAACAAGGCACGTGGCTCTTGCTTTGTATGTACCATTTTGGTTTTAACTTCAGTTTAGACACAAATATACCTAACTGAATCTTCTATAGCAATAAATCATCGCTGTTTATTTCATCTAAACTGCGCAATAGATCTTGATGCGGTTTTACTATCATCTAGATCTTCTTCTTCTTCTTCTAAACGTGCGAACGTAAAACGCAGAATGAAGACTGGGTACGCGGGACTTGAACCGCTATACGGTTGAAGTCCTTCGTCCAAGTGATCTATGATCTTAAATAGTTTTCGGGATTTCGTGTTTATTCAGTAAATGAATAAACATTACTTACCATGAACCTACCTACTTTTCTATCTTTGTCCTTGTAGAAAGACAGTTGTGAGAGCGATCAAAATAATGCTGACAAAAAAACAAAGCAACGTTTATTTGTCTCAGCCTTATTATGGAACTAAATAATCCGATAGTTTTGTTCCTATATTTATATTGTATCACTGCCATTATTCACGCGTTATGTCATACAATTATTTCAAGCAACTCTGTTGCGTATCAGTGGCTAATTATAGCGTAAATGATACCTTATTGTAGTGTTACATGATAATGTGTGTAAGCATGTAATACTTGGATAACATTCACTAATAAATTACTGTGTTGCACCACTAAGAATGGCCCACACACAAAGTAAAAGTGTAAAGATCGAATTAGATATATCAAATTACTGCTTTGTATGCTAGACTAACATCTATAGTCATCCTATTGCGATCTAATGCGTCACAATCCAGTTATTCGAAGAACGTGTGCTCAAATGATCGTTTGACCGAAGAACGTTTGCCCGAATGGACGGTTATCCGAAGAATGTTCACCCGAATTAACGATTACCCAAAGAACGTTCACCCGAATGAACGGTTACCCAAACAATGTTCGCTCGCGATAATGATTGTCAAACGTTCATTCAGGCTAACTTTCTTCAGGCAAGTGAACGTCGGGTGGTAATAGTGACGCACTCACTGCGATCACCACTAAAATTTGCTAAGAATTAGTGCTTAGATGGCAAATGTTTGGCTTATCTACATATTTGGAGACCCGTTTAACCTGTACACTGTAGGTCGGTTCTGTTAAAATTCAAACAACAACTAGCATCTCACATCGCTATTCACTCTCACTTTGCATAAGGTTCAAAATGACCTTGATATATTTGACACTTTGAATCGGGTTCGAGTGCGAAGTGAGCGTCGAAGTGACGGGGAAATTACCTTACAGAATGCCACTTCTTACGTCACTCTTACTTTATCTGTTGTAATCTCCCTGTCAATTTAATTCAACTCACTGACCCGCTCGCAAGGGTGGCGCTAGTGTAAATTCGAATTACAACCGAGTTTTTAGAATGCCAATCAAGAAACTCACGGCGGATTCAGATTCGAAGTTTAGAATGAGGTCTTACAGAATAATATGTGGGGACATTTTCACACACGGCGATCTGACCCCAAACTAGGGAGACACTGTACTATGGGTGTCAGACAGCTGATATACATACACAAATATATATATTTTTTTAATACATAAACACAAGAGAGAGAGACAGAATCACATCCCTGGTATGAGTTGAAAATGAAAAACGTGTGTAAAGCATAACATATAGGTACGAGCTGAGGTTACGAGACTCCCTGGAAACATCACACACAGGAGAACTTTTTACTATTTATATAATTATGCATCAACTGGAAGTGTTCTCCTCCTTCCAATCAAAATTATTTAAAATTAAATGGTGCAAACCCTGAAATTAAAATGTCAATTTCCATAACTTGAAACGTCCAAACTTGAATCTCAATTCCCAGCGATAATTACCTAATGTCCAAAAATAAGGGTAAATTTAAGGTATTTTTGACATATTGAGATTAAGAATTGAAATACGTGTATTGCCCCTTTGTATTCTAAGGCCTATGTGACCTAGAGTTATCTCATTCTCCGGGTTAATTGCTAATATGAGCCCATAAACATGACATTTGTAACTTAGATAACATTTGTCGTTTCACCTCGTGTTTTCAACTGATTCTGAGTTAAGTTATTGGTGCAAGTGGGCCTGAGGAAGTTAACTTGAACTTAAAACTAAGTCAGTCGTTTTTATAACGGTAGTTTCAAAGAATAGATTACCATTATATAAACAAGCTATTTTTGGAGGCAAGGGAAGGGTGAGTCAACTTATGCTATCGAAATGACGGAACAATATGTCATGGTGAAGGGGAATAAACAATAGACAAAGGGGAACCTCTACTTAGATTATGGAACGGAATGTGACACGTATGTTTTTCATCAAAATATAGCATCATGATGTATACACATTCATTCAATATTTTGTTAACATTCCAAATGGGGCATGTTCATCAGACGTGGGCAAAAAGGCTGCGAAGGCATACAGCCATCTGCCCACGACGGTTATGCCCGTTTGAGGGATGGCATGGGTCCCTCATGAAAGTAGTAGTAGTAGCAGTAAGTATATGTTTGTAAACGCACAAGAGGAGAAATTCCAAACGTCACGGTCTTTATTTAAAAACTAGCTTCTGCCCGCGACTTCGTACGCGGATCCTGTTGCTTATGCCAGTGACAACGGAGTCGGCAAAATCGAAGATCTGAAACGTCTGATGTCGAATTCTAAGAGCCCGGGGACGGGAAAACAACGGGATGCGCGAGATGATTCGAGAGCGTTGAAAAAGTACAATTTTGAATCATAACTCCGATGGCGGAATATGTGGCGTAGTCAATCATAGGAGTATACGTAAATGAACTCCGTTCCTTATCAACCCAAGGAAGGCCGCCATGACCTACGGCTATATCTTGAGACACATCCGATTCTTCAGATGATATCGACATTCTGTTCAGAGAATGTCGAAGTCGATCAGAATTCAAACGTTCGTTTCGCTCTTCTTCTGTCTCTTCATGCCGTACTCCAGCAATTCTTTTTCTCTCACTTTCTAACTGATTATGAATATTTTGTTGTGTGCGTGTTCGGGACAATCTATACTTAATATTATAAAGCTGAAGAGTTTGTTTGTTTGTTTGGTTGAACGCGCTAATCTCAGGATCTACTGGTTTGAATTAAAAAAATATTTTTGTGTTGGATAGTCCATTTACCGAGGAAGGCTATAGGCCCATGCGAAGCTGGGTCGGGTCGCTAGTGTGTGATAATCTCGATCAGCAGTTAGTCATGCATCACGTTCATCATTCGATTCAAAAGACTTGTTAGTAGATGTGCGAATATGCTGAGAACACAAGCGTGATTCTGTATCGGTTCCGATTCGCGAGACAATGCATGTCGCTCACGATCAGCGGACAGTCGCGCATCACGTTCCGCACTTGTCTCTAGAGACCTAAGCCCCCCTACCCCCTTACCCCCCCCCCCCCCTGACCTTATTTTTTTAAGCAGATGCGTAGATACGCTGAGAACTCAAGCGCAATTCTCTATCTGTGAACGTCTCCGACTCGCGAGACAATGTATGACGTTTGCAGCTTGATGTTCTCGAACAGCATCAAGTCTATCCTGACGCTCTTCGGTAGATTCTTGGGATCTTATGATCCTCAATCTTTAGCTCCTTTGGAACATTGGGAAAGATTTGACCTCTTTCTAGGCATGGTTATAGTTTTATTGTAAAGATACCTGATCAATTAAAATCTAAGTGACTGCTTCCTTGCGTTACCGGGTAGGCTACCGTGTCACGAAGATAAATGGAAAAGGTTATTAAACACCCAAATAACATAAGCCCGAAGGCATATTTATTCGATAAAATAAGAAAATTAATGGGAATTTTGGCCAGTAGAGTAAAATTTTCAATGATATACCATCGTCATCAAAAATCAGTTCTAAACTGTTACCGCCTTCACCGCGTGGAGGTACTCCCAGCTCATGTTATTTTATAAGATACAGTGAAATTAGTGATAGCTTTGATTTTTACATCAGATGTTTCTGATCTTCGATTTTTATAAGTCAACAGGAAATGCCCATCAGACCGAACAACTTTTGCTAAGACGTCATTCCTATATGTGTCATGGTGTAGCTGGGCTCTTGGAGTTCCACATCAGGTGTTCCAGATCTTCAAATTTATTCCCTCAGCAGAAAATGCTCATCACGTGGAACAATTTTTGCTATGGTACCATTTTTGTATCTCTTATAGTTTAGCTGGTCTGTTGCGGTTCTGCATCAGGTGTTCAAGTTTCCAAAATAAATTATAGCCTATATGTTGCCCAGACTTAATACCTATACAACAAAAGAAAAATCATTTAATCCGCCCAGTAGTTCCGAAGATTAGCGTGTACAAACAAACAGACAAACAGACAGATTTTTTTTTTTTTGGATTCGTGCTCTATTACTGTTCCTAAACCCCCCTCAATTATTATTTTTTTAATATATTTAATGTACAGACACAGTTTTGTTACTGTTTTATTATATGTATAGAAAACAAAAAAAAAGTTAACCGTTTAGATTTTTTTTACTTTACTTACTTATTTTGTACCCCACTTTTCAAGGGTTTCAACCCGGATCGGCTCGAAAATATATTTGCCAGATATGATGTACATATGGTTTAAATATGGCATATAAAACATTTTTTATCCGCAAAGGCTCGAAGATAAAGTTAAAAATACCAGCTGGTCGGGCTCTAATAACCCAGATGTAGGGCTGAAACTTTGCTCGCATGAAATTACTTCAACATTTAAGTCATGTAATTACTTAGGCTCGTACGTACGTGTTCAGCCTAACGTGACGGGCGATAAGCAGCCCTACTTCTTATTTTCTTTGTTTTTTTTTACTTGGAAAATTGGTTACTGCTCCACTTAGTCTCTAAATAATATAATTTCTACATCAGTACAAATGGTGGGAAACTCTAGATATCGGGATATTAAAAAAATGTAGAAAGGAAAAGAGAATGGGAGGCCTTTGCCCTGGCAGTGGTTAAAAATACTAATACATACTTCTATACTATCCATACTACATCCATGCTATCCATCTACTAATCCATATCCATACTTTCATATCCATACTTTATTTAATATTATAAATGCGAAAGTAACTCTGTCTGTTACGCTTTCACGATGAAACAGTTGAACCGATTTTAATGAAATTTGGCATGAAGAGAGCTTGAACCCTGAGGACCTATGCTACTTTTTAATTGTCGACTCCGTCTGCTTCGTCTACAACCGACATTCAGGCGAACGACTTCGCTGGCAAAAGCTAGTAAATAATAATATTTTATAAAACAGTAAAGAAATTGTGTGGTGGTTTTACTGTGTTCTTAACCTGTGTTGAGGCCATTCGTTTGACTGATGATCAATAAGAGAAGTATCTTTACATCGGTTAATCCAGTCAAACGCGGTGCTTATTTACGTACGGTCGAACAAGCTAATTGGTTTACAGGCAAAAATATTTATCTTTCTACTACACTCCTAATATTTTATTTTATTCCATTTTCTTATCTCGAGCACGTAGGTATCCTTGGTACCTACGTACTAAAGACAAAAAAATAAAATGAATAATGAAATTGTTAGTATAGTAGAAAGATTAATATTTTTGCCTGTAAATCAATTAGCTTATTTGACCGCACTAACAAAAGTTTTAAGGTTATTTAAACTAACCTTTGGATCCTCATCATCTGCCTAGCCTTTTTCCAACTATGTTGGAGTCGGCTTCCAGACTGAATACCAGTATTTTACATGGAGCTACTGCCTGTCTGACCTCCACAACCCAGTTACTGGGTAACACCATACCATGAATCCATACCATCGATGGGTAAGTCAGAAGCTAAAAAGTGACAGCCAGTTTGTCACTTTTTGGCTTCTGCCTACCCATAACGACTGCCAAAGATCAACGGATGACAGCCGGGAACAACGCAAGCGTTACTCGGGTTGATCGCTTCTAATATATACTTCTGTTCCACTGCACCTAAAAAACCTGCTACTATTGACCTCTGCGATCGTTTCTCAGTTAGTTTTAGCTTTCGTAGTATTCGAATAGGCTTTTAAATTGCATTTAGGTATGTAGTAAATATCGTTTTGGAAAAGTACCCTAAAATAAAAATATGTTTTACTATTTTTTTTATTTTACTACAAACGAAAAAAAAATGCACTACAATCCACTACTTACGGTTTACTATAAGAAACAGACGGAAACATTTTTTTTTTCAAGGTCGGTGGATGAATTTTTTTTATTTTTTTTGGTGCAACTACAAACGAAGTTATCTTCACTACTATCCACTACTTACCGAAATCTATCAAACTAACTTGGCGCCCCACTTAATTTTTTTTTTTTTTTAAGTGGGGCGCCAAGTTCACACAGGTCGGCTTTACGTGGTTTCCAAGGCACGAAGGGGTCTCGTCTCGGTGTAAAATGGATAGACACCCATCCACTGACCGACCTCGGCAGCGTATCTTAACCACGATCAATTTTTCCGTAGGGCATTTGTGTTGCCAGATATAGCAACACAAAGGTCATGAATAGAGGTTAAATAAATCAGAAAGTTCGAAGACACTGACAAAAATGTAAGGAATTTCAGTCGGTCGCGTAGTCCCTGGACTACAAGAGCCACGGAGCAGGTCCACAGAGTTTTTTTTCTTCGTGGTCCCTATAATACGGGAAAATTCCGTGGTCCCTTCTCGCATTCCCTGGAAGGGACCACGGAGGTTTTTTTCTTCGTAAATAAAAAAAAATCTAAATAAATCTTGCGAAGCGAACCGCTTTTTGCTTACCAAAATGGATAACCATGGATAATCTTTTTGACCCTTAAGTCCCCCCTGGGGCGGATCCGACATGGTTAGGTTAGGTTAGAACTGTGACCCCCTACGCCAGAACCAAATCGCTTTTTACAGTCAAACTCATACATTTCTACAATATTTTAGGAAACAAAATTTGGTGAGCATTTATCCATTCTGGCAGGCATTTGGATGACTACATTTTAAATATCTAAGTACTATTTAATTTGGCAGTATATATTTCTTCAAGGGGCCTTTAAGGGGTCGGGACCATGTTCGAAAAAGGGGAATTTCATGCCATTATTATCATATCATTAATTTTAGGACTAAAGTGAAAAGTCTCACTAATTGGACAATTATACTTATCGGTCATCTCGGAGCTTCCATAGCATTCATTGTAGGTATTATTATGCATCATGTGAAATGTTCGTGAGATAACGCTACAAAAATATTTACCTTCCTCAAGTAAGTCACCTTGCAGCTAGTTTATTGCAAATAACGGGAAAAACCGACTCAAAACCAAACTCGGCACACCAAAGTTTATCAATTCCTGAGAAGGAAAATAATATCGGTATCAACTCTGTTGGCAAACATGCTAACCTTTACCTATCAAATTCAATTAGACATAAAAAAAAGAAAAATAAATTGCTTTTTCAAATAATCAACTTATCATGATTCTATTTTGGTATGGAACGTTGTTGTAAAGGTTATCATTATTAAAAATGTGTTTTATTAAACTGTCGTTTCGCTTTTGTTTTTTATTAAACTTGTAAGATCTGAGGAAGGTTAATGGTTCTTAATACTAGGGATATCATTATCATCATCATTATATTATTATTAAAACGTGCATCTACGGAAACCTACACTGCGCGCGGTCCCACGAAACCCACTTGGTCGGTTTTTCAAATATTTCTCAGTAGCAACCCGCGGTTTGGAAGTTGGTGGTGTCATCTCGCGTCTCACATCATCCTCAGGAAGAAATCATCCGCCACGGATAGAACGTAAGGCTATTGGCTCCTGCTGCCATTCTCATATTTGACCGTCATTATCAGGTAGTCAGAACCCCAAAAGTTTGATAACCAGACTGGTTGGGGTCGGGGTTGAACCAGTCTTACCAAGGGGTATCGTGTTACCCAGTAATAGCGAGGGTATTTTATTTACCAAAAAAATCGAATTAGTCCGTCAGTTAGATTATCGAAAAGTATTTGATACGTATTTTTTGTTTTATCAAATCAATTAAAACTGACGAAGATAAAACGCATCAAAGGTCATGAGTGGGGGTTTGTGACGTCACTTCGCCAGTAAAAGTGTACTGACATAGTGATGTCATACGAGTTTTCGACGCACTGTATTGTCTTCATTTTTTGTTTACGTGAAAAAAGAAAAAACACGTGTTCAATATTTTTTGCAATCTGACGGACTAATTAGATTTTTTGGTAAAATACCCTAGTAAGTTGTGGAGGTCTGAGAGGCAGTCGGTTCATGTAAAACAGTGATATTGCGCTGCATCTTGTTAGACAGGAAGACGACCCAGACATAGTTGAGAAAACGTTAGGTAGATGATGAGTGTATAGATGAACACCACCTATAGGTATACCAGATAGTTTGTTTCACTGTACTTATCCACCATCATCATCATCAGCCTGAAGACGTCCACTGCTGAACAAAGGCCTCCTCCATAAGAGGCAGGGGGGGGGGGTTGCCATAATCCCTACGCTTCTCGGGCGTCTTGGGGATCGCAGTGAAGTTATTAAGTACACGGAAGCCGCTGCTGCCCGACTTACGGATTTTCCCTTAGTCGCCTTCGACGACACCCTCGGGATGAAATGGCCCCCCCATTTCGTTATTCTAGCCCGGACACCCGACGGGCACTGTACTTATCCATTTTCCTTTAATAGTAGATATCTCAGAGAAGCTTAGGAAGTCAAATTCTATAACGAGTTATTTAGTGGCTTTACTACAATGGTTACCAAAAGGTAGGCGATAGCCTATCGTCTATATAGGTTAGCAATCAGAAAGTGGTGGTTCCTTTGAAAGAGTTCCTGATACTTTGCGAACATAGCGAACTATTAGCACAGAATACTTAATAGTACCTACTACTATCAGTTAATCTGTGACATAGCGCCATGATGGCTCAGTACTATACTTTCTAAGTTCATCTTGGACATCGGTAAAGGAAAATATCGTGAAGAAATGCCCGCACAACAATGGGTTGACATTATTATTTAACTCGGCACAGTAGTTTCTTGAGCTTCGTTTTCACAAGCACTTTATATTTCTTTCACTGAATCTTCTCACGTACACAAGGTACTAATTTAAAACAAATGTAAATATTATATCTAGAGGCATAACTTACTAGTTTAAACATAATACTCACGGCTTACATAATGTCAAACGAACGAAAAAAAGCAGGGCACGAGAATCACGTGTGGTGAACTAGTACCGATCTAATAGTGACACAAGTCCATAGACGTCCCATAACTGAACCTTAAACCCCATAATAATAGAGTTTAATTTCAATTAGCTGTAAAAACAATTAATGTTTCACCAAGTTTGTTCAAGTGTCAACCGCTTAAATTAAGAAGTTGTTGCTTGAGTTACTAACGCCTATCACGGATGCTTGTTTTAATTTACTACACCTAAATTATTTAAACAATCTGTGTACCTTGTAGTGATAAGAACTGACAACTATAATTTGATTGAGCGGGGTGGCGCTGCTTGTCAAGACAAATGAAAACTAAATGTCAAATTCAGTACATTTTAAAATTTAGTTCGTAATTTCGCCCACTGCCAAGATACGCTGGTTCTATATTCATGGGGAATGCGAGGTGCAGATTGAAACACAAGTAATGAGTTATGTATGAACGTATGTATGTGTGTGTAAGTGGGTGTGTTCCGTTTTCGCAAGTCACTGTGTTTTATTTGGGTCACGTGTGGAAGTGTGCGTGCGTTCATAGGGGTCGTAACTTTTTCCCTTTGAAGAATGTTTGGGCTTATTGTTAGAAGTGTATTGCTTTAAGAGCTGTGTTGGTTTTGTGTTGTAATGATTTTGTTGTTTTCTCTTCTAGTGCCTCCGGAACTCTGAAGAGCGATCAAGCTAACATAGTCCAAAAGAGCCCTTTTTGGAGGAGCTGGTTCTGGAAAAGTACTATCGGCATACCTATTTCTACCGCAAAGCAGTGTGGCTGTGTTCTGGTTTAAAGGTGCCGATGCCGGTGTAGGTAATTCAGTGACATTCAGTTTTGTCACCGGAATGGCACCTCTCATCTTGTTAAAAAAGAGTGTCGGTGGAGTTTCTTGCTCGTTCTTCTCCATAGAGACCTACCTACGTTTTGGAACGAGCAACTAGGTTCAACTTTCTAACTAACTGACTCTTCGACAATTCAAAAGTGCCTGTAAATGGTTTAATTGAAATAAATTATGCTTTGACTTTTGACTTTAACTTCAAGAAAATACAACTTGTCATAAAAAATAACACATTAAGACTTTATATTAACCCGATCCATTATCACGTATGTGAAGGATTATGGCAGGATTTGTACAAAAAAAATAAAGATCTTTAGAGAAGTTGAAATTCTCATTCTTATACTCTTGGGTAGGTACCTAAAGAGTATCTTCAGGCATTTACAATATTTTTAACACCCCGCAATAAAAATGGTTCTTGAAATGAATTCTTACATTCAAATGCAAACAATGCAAACATCGTTTTATGGGAAATAATGACACAAATAATGATTAACAAATGTACTTTTTCAACTCCGCCTTTGTAAATAACGATTCGTATCACTTATCTGCCAATTTGATAGGTAGATCCGTAATGTCACTTGCATGAAGTTATAGGTATAAATGGAGCCAACACTTAGAACAAAAACTTGAAACCAACTGTGGGCTGATGCTCTCTTTCTGAATGCATACATAAGAACGAGACAGTGATATGTGTTTTCTTTATCTTATGTACGCATTCAGAAAGAGAGCGTCTGCCCACAGTTGGCTTCACTTAGGTATTTAGAGTGTTGCCTCCAATTTTATCTATAAGCTTCTTGGTCACTTGTCACTTTCTTTTTTTTTATAAATACAAAATGGGCAACGAGATGAAAGTGTTATTTTCATTTCGAAATATTTTAATTAGGCGGGGGTTTAAAAATATGGTAAGTATATCAATCTACTGGTAATGTATTCTCCACATAGGAAAATATTTTAAACACTCTAAATGTTTTTTTTTTTTCATACAAATGAATATGTATGGACTTCGCCATGATTTAGATTTTTAATTGTTTTGAAATCTATAAATAGTTCATCAATAGAGTTGGCACATAGCAAGAAGCTTATAGATAAAAGTGGAGGCAACACTCTAAATACTTAAGTGAAGCCAACTGTGGGCAGACGCTCTCTTTCTGAATGCATATATAAGATAAAGAAAACACATATCACTGTCTCGTTCTTATGTATGCATTCAGAAAGAGAGCATCAGCCCACAGTTGGTATCAAGCTTTTGTTCGAAGTGTTGGCTCCATTTATACCTATATCTTCATGGCACATAGTGATACCACAGCATCCTGTTTAAGGGGAAAATAGGCAATATAGCGTTTTGACAGCTCATAAAAAGTATGTCAATTGATTGGTGTTCTCTACACCCGTATTCACACGTACAGAGGCCAGCACATCAAGCTACACCAACCTGTCAAAGAATCATGGCGCGATCCATACATTCATTTGTATGAAAAAAAATAATTTAGAGGGTTTAAAATATTTTCCAATGTAAAGAATACATTACTAGGAGTAGATTGATATACCATATTTTTAAACGCCACATACTTAAAATATTACGAAATGAAAATAATACATTTTCGTTTCATTTCGATGTCCATTCTGTGTTTATAAAAAATCAAAGTGACAAGCGGCGTGTGAATGGGCAGCAGCGTTCTCTGTGCCTTTGTAACAACCATACTGCGATCGCCATTCCGCCTGCCCAGCGTGGCGATTATGGATGATGATCATGATGATGACAAGCGACGTTAACAGATCTATAAAATTGGCAGACAAGTGATATGACATGCGTGTGGAAAAAAAAACATTATTTATGATATTATTTCCCATAAAACGATGCAATTTAAGTGTAAGTTCTGCGAAACGGCGGCTGTTAGTGTCACTGTTACTGCCAGTCGCCGTTTCGTTCGGAAATAATGAGCTCTTCGTTAAACTATTCCCTTTTTTCGAGGGGTTTTAAAAATATTGTAAATGTCTGCTTATACTCTTTAGATGGCCAAGAATATAAGAATTAGAATTTTAACTTCTCTAAGCATCTTTTTTTTTGTAGAAATCCTGCCATGATTCTTTGTTTGATAGATTTTCAACTTTATGACAAAAGCATAAGGTTCATACCCAATTGGAAAAATTTTACTGATTGGCTTAATGTGGTGTCTGTACATGCCAACATGTCTAAGGTCACAAAAACCTTCAGTACTTACTTACAACTTTCTACGTCCATCATTACATATTCTTAACACTTGTTTGTTTCTACCTGGATGAATACTAATGCAATTTTTTGTCGTATAACATTTGCGGTTTTTAACCATGTGATTGGATGTCTTGAAATGAATATAGTTCTTCCAAATTCAGTCAACCCACAATCTCACAATAACTCAATTAATTATGTCAAACTAATTCAAAAGCCAAATATGATACATTAGCTAGGTGTTATTTAACAAAAACAGGTCAATGTATATCCAAAACTTACGCATCAATAGATTTTAAAAAATCAACTTTAATTATCTGAAATTATAACTAATAGCTAGATAACCGTATATCTATATTGCAAAATTACAAATGTATCCAGCGTATAACAAGGACAATTAGTATGAAATCTATGTTCAATTTCAATAGGGAACATTACGCGAAACTCAGCGCAGAGGGCACCACTAGCACATACCCACGAGCGTAGCCTCCCTTTGAAAGTGGATTCTAGGTTATGCTCAGAATTAAATCATATTTGGTTGTCTTACATGACAAAAGTGAACGTTATTCTGTAAATACGTCTATCTCACCTGAATACTTAACCTGAACATATTTTAGAGTGATTTTTAGCTGCTTCCCAAAGTTTTCGAACATTTTCTTCTTTTGAAAAGGAATAATTCCCTTCATTTCTACATCGAAATACACAGCACTGATGCATTATTGTATAATATAATACACTTCCCAATTTTGAACTCAATTAAAGGCAGAATTTCACGCTTTGAACGACTCGTCGAAAAACTGTTTACGGATTATGCTAGTGCTGCACTCTGGTGCGAGAACATTGCAGTATTACTGCCCCCCCTGCCCCTTCCCCTATTAAATCATACTTCCGAAACGCAACTAGCTTTTTTCTGCAAAATCTTCTGGTTTTTCAGTCTAAAATTCTAGATCGTATACAAATACCATCATCATTGTAGTGGTATATTTTTTTTAATCTATGATAATATTCTTTAGTCTATATACTTTTTTATTTAAAGAAAAAGAAACCCGAGCTAGGTACTTCATTACAAAACACTTTAACCTTGCAAGGCAATTATTAAGTGATCGTCATAGAATAATAAACGAATGCGAATTATTCGCCCTAACATTCCTAAACTGTATTAAATTAGTACGAATTTAGATTCACGTGGCGACACAATAACAAGTGGTTGGTCATAATACCTAAAGCATATTTGACTTTGGTGGTCGCGCTTGCGACTAGGGTCTAGGGTCCCAGGTTCTATTCCCAGGTCGGGCAAAGTGTGATTAGGCGACGATATACGCTAGTGACCTTGAGCGACCAGGGAATCGTATGCGCTGCGTCCCCAACTCTCAAAATTTATTCAAAAAAATAAAAAGAAGATTAGTATTCTTTAACATTAAAAAAAAGGTGTATATACTAAAAGATATATAATTAAATTGTCTGTAAGATGGTGAAAATTTCGTTCGTAAGTAAAAACCGTACACATCGATCTTTGAAAGGTTAAACTCCGCTTGCTGCGGTCGGTCAGTGGATGGGTGACCATCCATTTCATATCGGGTTACCTCCGTGCCTCGGAAAGCACGTAAAGCCGTTGGTCCCGGCTGTCATTCGTAGATCTTTGATAGTCGTTATAGGGGGTAACCAGAAAATCTGACAATCGGGTAACGTGTTATACCCAGTTACTGGGTTGTGGAGGTCCGATAGGCAGTCGCTCCATGTAAAGCACTGGTATTCAGCTGCATCCAGTTAGACTGGAAGCCGACCCCAATATAGTTGGGAAAAGGCTAGGTACGTGATGATAATTTTTCGCAATTAAATGAAAGGCAATTTAAAACATGCATTAAACGCACACTATGTAGGCAAGCATATTATAAGTTGGAAGATTATATCAATGATAAAAATGCTTGGCATAATGCTGGTCCTGCTCCACAGCCTCTTTAGGGAATTTCTTAATTGCAAGAAAATTATGTTGCTCACCCCTTATTATTGACATGAATAACGTGTACCGTTATTATTATATTTACTTATTATATTTTATCTGTCGAATGACATACTTACATACATTGGAAATTTTAGCTTTGTATAAATTAATAGCATTATTTCAATTAATATGTAAATGTGAGAACTATGGATCCATTTATTTATTCAATGTGTTTGACATAAATGAGCATGGCAGTTGAGAGCATTGTCATGCTCGCTCAAATGTCTCACTGATGGTGGCGTGCGGGTTGGATCATTCGGTTCCCTTCAAAATGGTTGAGCTAAGTGGTGCTGATCCGAGCGTCATGTTCGTGAACGGGCGCTGTCAGTTGAGATTGGTCATCTCTTAACTGCCATGGCTTTTATATTAATTTATTTTTAATTAGAATGTTTTGGATTTCTCTTCACTTACATTGTTTTCACATATAGAAGCAACAAGAATAATGTAGCCTGGATTTTGTAAAAGCTTGATTTAAAAGAGTGTCCGTGGAGTTTCTTGCTCGTTCTTCTCCATAGAGACCTACCCTACGTTTTGGAACGAGCAACTAGCTTCAATTTTATTTTGACTATTCAAAAGTGCCTGCAAATGGTTTAATTGAAATAAATGCTTTGACTTTGACTTTGATATTTGACAAGAAGGGAAATAAATATTTTCGATAATTACCGGAAGGATAAAAACAAAAATTAGTGTCAGTCATTATGATTATTATTGCTGGGTAACATCTGTAGTGCGCTTGGTAGATAGTTTAATGATGTTCCGTTTAAATTGGCAGTATAAAAGGGGAAAAGCTAAGCAATTGGTATTTGTGTAGGTACTATCGAATACACATACACACACACGACACGACACGGTTGGCGCAGTGGCTGAGCGATCGACTGATGCGCAGCGTGTTGCGGGTTCGATTCCCGCACAGGGTAAACATTTGTGTGATGAGCACTTGTGTTTGCCTTGTGTCTGGGTGTTGTTTATCTATATATGTATGTATTAAAAAAATGTATTTGTGTATGTATATCAGCATATCAGCTGTCTGACACCCATAGTACAGGGTCTCCCTAGTTTGGGGTCAGATGGCCGTGTGTGAAAATGTCCCCACATATTATATTATTATATATCGTAACGCCAATTGTAGAATAAAAACAAACCTTCCAAAACTCTTTGCTACAAACTGGTTGATAAGGTCAAGCTCAACTATTTAAAGTGGCTTCTTGATAAAAATGAACGAATCCACATTACTATTTAAAATGTTGCCAAAGATAACACGTGCAATACCGTCAAGCGACCTCTAAGGTCACGAAGACAGGTTATTCCGACATCGCCTAAGATTCCAAATTGTTCATACAATTCCGCCGAGAATTTGTGAGACCTTAGTTATAATGTTTGACGTAGCTCGGAAGCGAGTGCTAACACATATGTTGCATAGACATACATGCACAAATGTTGGTTTGCGAAGTGACGTGGCACGTGTAAACCCTTCTATGTAAACCCACTTAGGTAGGTATTTGTCTTTGTTTATATATAATGTCTACATGGAACGTCAAGTGCACGCAAACGTGTCAAAAAGTGTCAGCCAACTATTGGCTGACAAGTGCTTATTTAATCAAAGCCCAAATGCGTAATAATAATAATAAATGATTAATATATGTATAATATTATTAATTTATGTATAATTACATACATAATTGCTTATATAATCATTATTTACGCACACAGAGACGTAGATGCACAGTGTAAAACGACGCCTGCACGCACACATACTTGAAATTCTTGACTCGTTTTCTTTGTTATGATTGTAGGGCGACGCTCCATCTAGACATTATATAATCAAAGGTATTTGTTTATTTTTCTGCGTGGTGATGATTCCACTATCTTACGTTATTCTGTCTTGCCTGTGGGGTGTCCCAGTCAGAATAGCACCCACCCAGTTCACCCCGAGGGTGTCCTAGAATTAAGGGAAAATCTGGAAGTCGGGAAGCAACAGCGGCGGCTGGGTGTCCGCTCAAGACGCCTGCCAGGCGTGGGGATTTTGGCAAACCCCCCCCCCCCGGTCCCCACGCTTGGCAGATGTCTTGAGCGGACACCCAGCCGCCGCTGTGGGGACTGCCCCACTTGGGGGAGTCCTTTGTCCAAAAGTGGACGTATTGGTCGTTTTGTCGTACGTATTGGTCGGTCGGCTGATGATGATAACGTTAATCTGTGTTCGCCGTGGTCCCGCCACGTTTATAACTGCCACGGGACGTTTCATGGCCGACCAAACATGTACAGACGCCAGCAGGTCAACCTACCCGAAACTGTCACATTTTCCCAATCAATCTTGAACCTAATCCTTTAACGATAAAGTTGAAAATCGATTAAAGAAATGTGACAGATTGTAGTACCTTGATGTGCTGGCGTCTGTACCTCGAAACAAAACAACGTGGAACGTCGAAATTCAATTAAAATATTAGTTTGTTTCATTTCTAGGTAGAAGTTTGTAGGTACTTAATCATAAGTAGTTCAACTATTCATAGTTACAAAATACGTAAGTAAGAGAACAGTGGAGCAATATAACTGCGTGCGCCCGACTGTCGCCTAGGCCGGACAAATTAACAATTCTATTGCACTCAGACCTTGTCGTTAGTGATGTGCAATCGCTTGCAATGAAAATTAATTGATACCGATACCAGAACTGTTGGTATAAATAAGTGTTCGTTGTATATCGTAGCGCTCATTGTTGTGTAGTGTTGTTGTGTTATCTCTTCACCACCCTTGGTTGACTGGTAGAGAATGCCTAAGACATTAAGTCCGCCTTTGTACCTTTGTGCATGAAGTATAAATAAATTTGGAAACCTTTTTTTATTACGATTATTAGGGTTCCGTAGCCAAATGGCAAAAAACGGAACCCTTATAGATTCGTCAAGTCTGTCTGTCTGTCCGTCCGTATGTCACAGCCACTTTTTTCCGAAACGAAAAGAACTATACTGTTGAAACTTGGTAAGTAGGTGTCTATTGTGAACCGCATTAAGATTTTCACAGAAAAATAGAAAAAAAAAAACAATAAATTTTGGGGGTTCCCTATACTTAGAACTGAAACTCAAAATTTTTTTTTCATCAAACCCATACTTTTGTGGTATCTATGGATAGGTCTTCAAAAATGATATTGAGGTTTCTAATATTATTTCTTTCTAAACTGAATAGTTTGCGCGAGAGACACTTCCAAAGTTTTAAAATGTGTGTCATTCCCCCTCCCCCCCGCCCCCCTGTAACTTCTCAAATAAGAGAATGATAAAACTAAAAAAAAATATGATGTACAGACGCCAGCAGGTCAACCTACCCGAAACTGTCACATTTTCCCAATCAATCTTGAACCTTATATTTTAACCATAAAGTTGAAAATCGATTAAAGAAATGTGACAGATTGTAGTAGCTTGATGTGCTGACGTCTGTACATTACCATGTAAACTTCCACTGAAAATTGTTTCCGTTACTTGCTGCTACGGAACCCTTCATGGGCGAGTCCGACTCGCACTTGGCCGCTTTTTTTTTTGTTATGTGCGTCCCATGTTATCTCGTCACTTGAGGAGTTTTATGTTAAAACACAACACAAATGGTACAGTACGAATCAGTTAAGGAAATAATAAGACAGAATTCGATAATGATTTTAACAAACTACTTTTTCCTAGCGTAATCTTGACCTACCAACACCAGTTTCACCGATTAATCTTCTCCACTTCACTTAATCTATGGAATATTTTGCAAGGAATTTATGCTCACCAAAAACAAAGATTGCATCACTACATAAAATGTACGCCGTACCACATGGATTCTAATTACTTATATATTTCATTTCAGTATTATAAACATACATCGCATTGCAGTTATTAATAAATTAACAAATCGTATCTCCTTTCTGGCATGCAAATTAGGTTTATGTTGATGAAACGTACACTTTTGGCGACTGTACCAAAAAGAGATTTAAGGTTTTTCAAGGCATGCAACATTAATGAGAACTTTTTGAGTATGGATGTAATCATGAATTTTACGTTTTTTTTTTATTACAAACAAGCCAAGTTATTTTCTAGTAAAAAAAATATTTATTCATTTTGTGAACAATAATTAAATATAATATATACAAAGCTTAAAAATAAATATAAACATATAATATGTACAATGGAGGGCTCACAGGGCGTCAAAAAACTCGTCCGCATCGCTCTCAATGGGACAAGTGCCCAAAAGGCTAGCAGCATTACCACGTTGACTGGCAATGCTAATTCGGCAGTAGTGTAAAGCCAATGACTATTGCCGAAAAGTAATGTTTGTCGTACCTTCTTGTGACTGTATTGAGTTTTAGTTAGTGGCAGGTGAATTCTATTGCCCACTCTTAGGGTAGATGTCTTAGTTGCCCTTTTTGACACAATATGAGATCGAGCAGCAGGTCTTTTTTGGGGCATACAATAAATTAATAAAAACAAAATAATTTGATTCAATTATTATATTTAAATAATGAATAATATGTTTAGTATTATTCTTAACTAGTTAATTACAAAACTTACATATAAACATTGTATCTATTTAAAACATTTCTATTTTTAGCATTTCTTCAGTTATCGTATACATAATTGTCTAATTAGCAAAGCAATCTACACAATAGACATTCAATTTCGAAACAAATGACCTACTTTGTATCGCACGTAATTATTGGCCAATTACTACCGACATACATAGTAATTTAATATTTTTCGTTTAATTTTAAACAACAGTTCTTATCTACAGATGCTTAATTAAAACTAAGGTCTTAACACTTTGCTTAAGCATTAATTAGTACAATACTGTAATTAATTGGTTTTATTTTATTAAGTTTCATAATAATGATCATCCTATTATGTTCTCGTTTCCTGACCCTCGTGGGTCTAGTACGGTTTGATGGGAGTCTGGCGGACATGATTTCGGTTATTTTTTATACAACATTTTGCTTCAACATTAAAAAGTGGTATTTTTTAAGCCTATGGTAAATTAAATAATAATGGTGGCATTCCTCAAATCTTCCAGGTATTCTTTTTTAAGTCATCTCGAACCAGCTCTCAAGTGAAAGATTAATCAATATAAAACATAATGGGACATTTTTATCATTGTAAAATTTCGATTTCACGTCACGTCTTGCTAAGTCGACCTAATAAATCGATTGAGGAACCAACAATGGAGGACCGGTTTAAGAAAACCCTACTCATTGTGCTTCCACTTTTGTAGGAAAATTTGTCGTTGCGATCGTGAAATATCGGACGCTTTTATACAGAAATAAATGATTTATCGGCCCAATGATCTTCATAATCGAATATTATATTTTCTGCTTACAAAAGAAGTCTTGTTTGAAATTCACTGATTTTTACGAAGAAACGTAGTTAGACAAGTTTCATTCGACTTTTTAAGAGTTATATCGGTAGGCAATCCTTGTCCGCTTAAGTGTTTCAATAAATCGTCAAGTAATCTTTGGTAGGTACGAAAACCAGATTTGTACAATAAGTTAAGGTCAAAAGTAATAGTTTGGGATGCCCTTGCTAGTGAAATACGTCTAGTTGGAAGGTCACTCGGAACTATTGGAAAATGGTGAAAAGCCTTGACATCGAATAACTTCGGTGTTGTTAATTAATAACCAATTCATATGTGACGTGCTCATTGTACCTATGAATTTAACTTAGGGAAATCTTGAGTTTAATTATTGTTTTGTACAAATATATGCCTTTATAGTAATGTAATACGATAAGGTTTCCTTATTTTCGGTTTGTGGAAAATTTCATGAAACCTTGTGATGCATGTTTAATGTTCATAATCTACAAACTATACATTCGCAAAATTATTACTGTAGGTTTAAGTTTAGTTTCCATTACCTACAGCAACTCCATCACTTCGATTTACTTAATAAAAACTATCCTAGACTACATTCAGTGCGAAACTTGCATAATCGTTGATTATTTTGGAGTCACGACGTAGATGGAATTGATTATTTATAATTCATTCATCGTGATTGTGATTCCAAAGATAGACAAGAGAAATTAATTATTCATGAAATTCTAAGGCATAAGATATTAACACGCTCATTAAACTTAATGGATAGATAAGTAATACGGTTAACAGTTTACCGGCCTTGTAGGTTGAAGGATAATATGATAAAATGTAACTTTTTTTCAAACTAGACATTATAAATTATTACATACTTTACCAAAAATTTTCTGCGGCCCCAGTCTAGAAAATATGGAATTCACCATTTCACGAATATTGGAAACGTTACCTAACTCCCTACCCAAAGGTAACCGTATCTATTTTAGTCCCTTTATTCCATATTGTGTCGATCTAGGCACGAAATCCTAATAGAATGTTTCAACTTATCGTAACGTACAAATAAAAGTTGAGTGAAGGCAAGTGAATTACTTGTAAGCACGTACCGACATATGGGGTAAACATAACTGAGCAACAAATAAATTGGAAAAAATGTACTTCTTATTTTGGAAAATGATATCAAGCTGTAATTTCTATAAAGAAAAAGTAAATGTTTCAAGTATTACGTTGATGATGTCTTTTCTAATCTTAATGTTGTACAGTTTACAAGCATTTACGAAACATCAAGACTCCAAATCGTTAGTAATTATATTCCCATCAAAACCGACGTACTGGAAACTCATTCAGAATAATAAACATTTCTATCTTCTTTGAAAACGAAACAGTGACGTTTGCTTTTTATTTCTAATAAATTGAAAGCATGTTTACTTAAATTACATTGTAGTAGAGAGAAATAAAGTGAAAGTCCCCGTCTAAACAATACACACAATATTAGATATAACTCAATGGCTGCTGTGTTCGAAGATTAAAACTGTGATTGGATTGTACGTCAAAAAAATCATGCTCGAAAAAAGCACTCTTCCTTTATTTTAGCACACGTCACCGCAGCTAAAATCAATTTATAATTAGGTATAGTTAATGTAAGTTACTTATGTATAGGTAGAGTAGGATTATTTTAATATATTTAAATATGAATCATCAATGTATCTTGATGTAAATAATAAACCAGGAATTACATTTTTGTTTAAATAAAATGATTGTATAAATACTTAACGTCTATAATGCAAAATAAGATTATTAATTAAGAGCCACTGACAACAGTAGGTGTTTCACATAGTATCGAACTACCGAACTAACGAGCAATCGCTGTAGGCTTTTTCGCACAAACGTTACATCGCACCAATAAAGCATCGATGGAATAAAACGTCGTACAACTGAATGATCGACACAACGTGTTCGATATAACAAAAATCTAAGCATCATCTTTCGGTACCACATAGGGAACCCATTAATAATACCAGTAACTGGTATCAATTAAATACCACATCAATCTCGCGTCCCATCCCTACGGAACACGACAAACACACGTTTATTTAAATAGTTAACATCAATCTCATATCTACTGCTATAAACTTTATGTCACAGCATAAATTATATTAACTACCATCTTAAGGCCTACCATTAAGTGAAGATGGTCCAACTGAACGTAAACCGTGTTTATTGTTAGACTGTGAATGTTAGTAGAACACAAGTTTGGGTTAATCACATACTTATCATGACGATACTACAGAATAAGTAAATAGTTAGGTAGTGTAGTGATACCAGTTAGACCTTTGGTGTTACCAATTAATATTATAACTTGGAGTGACCCGGTTATCAAGAAAGTAGACTAGATATAGTTGCCTATAAGTCAATAAAACAAAAGTCGAAAATTAATTGCCTAAAGATAAGGTCATGTCATTTCAGTAACTGAAACATTTACCCGCTGGTCTAATTAGAAAATATGGCAGAGTACGTTACCTTATACCCTTAATAAACGTGTCATGGATACTCAAGAACAACGAACATTGTCCTTTTTAATGTCAATAGACTCAAAGGCTGCTCTATGTAAAGTATTTACGATCTAAAATATAAATTGATTTAGTCATCAACACAATTAATCTATCTAGTCTTTATTACCCTGCGTCATGACAAAGGTTTCCCCGTTTCCCAAACAGCATAATAGCTACTTGTGTATTGTATAAAAATCTCTCCGGTGAATTTAGGTTAAATGATATTAAGGAAACACATACTTAATATTGCAATCGCCAATTATTATTTGTTTACTATTGATAGGTATACGTTTGACCACTAACTCACCTGATGGGAAGCGACGATGCAGTCTAAGATGGAGCAACCAATAGAATAACCAAATAAATAGAAGTAACTTATTCAATCTTGACTTAAAGACTCCCAGGTTGTAGCTATCAGGAAACACAGACTCAGGCAGGGAATTCCACTCCTTAGCAGTACGCACAATGAATGTGTTCCCGAAATGTTTTGTGCGTGTGGGTTTTTTTGGTGCGTTTGTCAATAATATGATAATAAATGGCAATTTGATCGTTCATTGTGAAAGATTTTCTATATTTATAAAATAGGGACACAGTCTCCATGGGAATATATTAGCGGAGCTAACGCATACCAACATGCCATTTGTCCTCCATTTTGAGAAGTAATTTCTCATAGACGTCTACCACCTTATTTTACCAGAAACGAAACCTGAAATCATGAAAAATACTGGTGATGTGTACATATTAAATGTTTTTACTTATATTTTAATAGGCTTGCGTTTGGCCGCAACTCACCTGATCTTAAGTGATGATGCGGCCTAAAGTGCAGCACGCTTGCCTAGGATGAACCGGTTCACTCGTGCCTTGAAGATACCCAGATTATATTATGCATGCATCAGCTGTACCATTCACACACACGACACACTTCCGTGTTTGCCATCGACACGGTTAGAAGGAGAAGCTGTCTTTTTTCGTGATTTCAGGGTCAGTCCCTTAATAAAATTTGGTCATAATGGGGTCATTGTACTCAATATTATGAACAACTTTGAGGTTTTTGGTAAACAAAAAATCACCTTAGATAGTCTAGTATAGACCATAATGGCTACTTCGTTTTATTGTCTTCAAATTTATGAAGGTAAAAAACATCAACTCTTTTAATATTCGTAATTATAAAATTATGTACAATTCCAAGAAAAAGGCAGGGTAGCTGGATAGGGTTCTCAATAACTGCATCAGGTTTATCTTTAACTTGAGAAAATACGACCATGTCTCAAGCTACAGGTCTAAGTTAAAATGGTTGCCCATTCGACAGAGAAGAAGTATGCGTGCATTGACAACATTGTTCTCCCTTCTCAACTCTCTCTCCCCTCCTTCTTATCTAGTCGTACACTTTCAATATCTATGTTCCTCACATGCTAAGAACCTGCGGTCTTCTAATAACCTTCTTTTACTTTGCCCTTCTCATACTTCTGATTTTGTTCATTCTTCTTTTCAGATCCAGGCCATTCTTCTCTGGAATGCGCTTACTCTCGATATCAGGACGGCCACCAGTCTGTATGCATTTAAGCGGAAATTGCGAATTTATTTTCAGCACAAATGAGCAGAGTCGTCTTATAAACCTCTTTTCTTTTATTATATATATATATATATTATGAGTATGTATATATTTATTTCGGTGTATATATATTCCATAGTATTATTATGTATGTGTAGTTTATATATATATATATAAATATATATTTTTTCACTTTTTAAATATTACTTTTTGTAATGCACCTGCCTTGTTATCTCTTCACCACCCTTGGTTGACTGGTAGAGAATGCCTAAGGCATTAAGTCCGTCTTTGTACGTTTGTGCATGAAGTATAAATAAATAAATAAAGGGCATCAAAAAACTCGTCCACATCGCTGTCAACGGGACACGTGCCCAACGGGCTGGCAGCATTGCCAATGGCAATGCTGATTCTTTGACCCAAGAATAGACCAGCCTTCGGATCTTCGAGTAAAGAGTCAACCAGCCGCTTGGCGATGTCACGAACAACAATATGGGCACTCGGACCCCATGGTCCCAGAGTTTCCACCCCAAACGGCTCAAATATATAGCTTCCAAGAAGGCTACTTTGATTATATATAATGTCTAGATGGAGCGTCAAGTGCACGCAAACGTGTCAAAAAGTGTCAGCCAACTATTGGCTGACAAGTGCTTATATAATCAAAGCCCAAATGCGTAATAATAATAATAAATGATTAATATATGTATAATAATATTAATTTACGTATAATTATATACATAATTGCTTATATAATTATTATTTACGCACACAGAGACGTAGA
Organism: Charanyca ferruginea; assembly: GCA_947361185.1. Taxonomy (NCBI): domain Eukaryota; kingdom Metazoa; phylum Arthropoda; class Insecta; order Lepidoptera; family Noctuidae; genus Charanyca; species Charanyca ferruginea. The sequence continues at coordinate 6,186,701 of OX376068.1, read as the reverse complement.
TGCACAGTGTAAAACGACGCCTGCACGCACACAAACTTGAAATTGTTGACTCGTTTTCTTTGTTATGATTGTAGGGCGACGCTCCATCTAGACATTATGTAATCAAAGGAAGGCTATTATATTTGCGGCGTTTGAGGTTTTCGGCACCTGCAGCAGCCGCCCCAGCACAGCACGTTATGCTAGGAAGATGAGATGGCGCAAGGGTGTCGACACATGTTGCGTCCCACACCAAAGGCCTACCCAACTTCCAAGGCATTATGGTCATCCCATCTGGTCTCTTCTCATTGTCACGTGCCAAGCCATTGGGTTCTAAAATAGCAGGCACCCATTTGAACAATATTGAATTAACTTTAAGATGGCTACACTGACTTCCAGAATCAATCAACAAGGATTTATCTAAGTACATTCTGATTCGATAGTCTAGACTCCTAGCGTGTACAGATTGAACTGAAATTCAACATCGATCGTAACTTTGACTCCAAGATTGAACTATTAATTCTATTAGTCTATCTGTATTGTAGAATTCTGTTGAAATCTTTTTGGAAGATTTTTTTATATTTCGATTATTTCTATAAGATCTTTATCCTGGCTGAGGTTATTTAATGAAGCCTGGTCTATAGTACATTATATTATGTTGAGTTCATCTTGAAGTCTTCTAAACTAATATAAAGAGAAAAGATTTGATTGTTTGTATATTTGTTTGTCATGTCGTTGTCAAGGCGACCACCACTTATGCACGAGGTTGTGGGATTTGCAATCGAGCACAAGCAACACCATCAATGTGACTTGTTCAATTTCATATGTATTTTCTAAGTTCTTTTCGGCTGTTTTGGAACCCAACGGCTTGGCACGCGACGATGGCAAGAGACCGGACGGCATGTCATTATTTCCGTGGAAGTTGGGTAGGTCTTTAGAAAAATCATTGCCGCAGTGAACGTGTAAAGAAAATAAAATATAAACGATTAACTTTTAAAGTTAATAGGATAGGATAAAAATATTGTGACTAACCAAATTAATCTCATTAAGATATAATGAGATTGTGCTCGAGATTTTGTGAGAGACATTCTATATGAATTATAGATTCTTTGCAGCAGCAAAACAAGTGAACACAGCAATCAAATATAAATAAAATAACATTTTAGAGAGAATAACCCATGACAGTATCAACACAATGGATTAACAGGCTGTTTCAGTGAATTCATAGTATTGCTGACGTCCCATCGCGCGTAATTATCTCAGAACGAGAACGACGCGCCTGTTTCACAGCAACGGTTGCCAGTCCTGCGCCATAATGCCAGCTACGGCGCGACGGCGGCGGCGGCGGCGCGGCGCCCTAGAAAGCCTGCGCGACTGCGCTGCGCGTCACCCAGTGTCACAGTGAAAAAAAACCTGTCATAAACTGTCATATTTTTAATACCTATTAATTTTTGAATTCTATTTAGTGTATTTAGTGGTTTAAGTGTACAATATTAATGCATAGTGGCAGCAGCGATGGCGTTACGAGTGCATGCCAACCTTCTGCATCTGTACTGGAGAGATGCCCCATTTGCACCCAGGCTCGATATTTTAAAGGTAAGCGGGGTCTGAATGTACACATAGGAAAGGTCCATAAACCCCCAAGTACACTCTCTTCAGACCCTGTAACTACTCCTTTTACCTCCATCCCATCAACAACCACTTTTGACCCGTTTTGGAAAACACTTTCAAAATCCAAAAAATCTATTCCCGTTTTGAAGCGAGTTCCCCGTGGTGCCAGGCCACTAGTTGCACAGAATTTAGCGGGTTGCATTCGCCTTGCCGCCCGGGAGAACTCGCAACGTGCCTGGGAGCAGTTACTTACCTTTCCCTACAGAATTCTTCACGTCCAAAAAAATTTAGCAACTAAAAAGACTTTAACTGCACAAATTAAAGAAAATTGTAATGTTTCGGCTCAACTTTTGGATCCAAATTTTCCGTCTAAGAGATACTACTCTTCTAGGGGTATATCCCACCTGGTAGAAACAAAATTAGGGGAAGGTGACATTAGTGGCGCAGCTAGGATTCTCTTCAGTAGTGATGTGGTGGCATCGTGTTCTCCGGAAACACTTTCAGCTCTGGAGAGTAAACACCCTGCCCCAGCAGATGGCCTTTCTTTTCCCGACCCTCCTGACTCGGTTAATCACTCCCTCACCGTCACAGGTCGAGAGTTGATCGCTGCCGTTTGCTCCTTCCGGTGCGGCTCCGCCGGCGGCCTCGACGGCTTGACTCCTCAGCACCTAAAGGACCTTATTTGTTCAGGCGCCGGGACAGCTGGTGAGTTACTTGTGAAGGAGCTTACGGCTCTGATCAACCTTATGCTCTCCGGCAAGGTGAACGATTCCGTCATCGACGTTTTGTACGGGGCCAACTTATGTGCCCTGCGCAAGAAGGACGGCGGTATTCGTCCCATTGCCGTGGGAACTACATACCGTCGTATGGCAGCCAAGATTTGTTGCAAATTCTATGGTGAGGTTGTTTCGGAAAAATTTCAGCCCCTTCAGCTAGGTTATGGCTCTAAAGGGGGCTGTGAGGCTGCTGTACACGCTTTGTCGACCTACCTAAATTCTGGCAAAGGAGAGGTAATCTTGAAGGTTGACATAAAGAATGCTTTCAACTCAGTTAATAGGGACACCTTGCTGGCAGAATCTAAAAAAGAAATACCCCAAATTTATAGTTTCCTTTGGCAATGTTACAGACATCCGTCTAAATTACTATATCGTGACAACCTTTTAGAATCTGCTGTTGGCTGTCAACAAGGTGACCCCCTTGGGCCAGTGATTTTCAGTCTGGCCATTCATCCAATTATTCGTCAGCTAAATTCCAAATTTAACGTTTGGTATCTCGATGATGGTACCTTGGGAGGTGATGTTGACAGTGTTTTAAAAGATTTGATTTTCATTAAAAAGGAACTGCATTCCATAGGCTTACAACTCAACCTTTCGAAGTGTGAATTATACTTATCGGACAATACAGACAGACAATCGACACTTTCCAAATTTAACGCAATAGCCCCAGACATTAAAATTATAGATAAAAGCACTCTTCGTCTCCTTGGGACTCCCATCTTCGAGAATTCCTTTCCCAGTTTTATAGAGGAAAAAATACAAAATTTTAATGACATCTCGGAAAGATTACTCCAAATTAACATGCATTCGGCCATCACCATTATTCGGTTCTGTTGTTTCGGCCCTAAATTAAATTATTTCCTACGCGCTTCCCATTTGTGGAAACACAATCACCTTTTAGAAAAAATGGACCAAATTATCCGTCATACTTTAACATCTGTTTTAAATTTGGCAATGGACGACCGTGTTTGGGCCCAAGCTACTCTACCTATTCGTATGGGGGGCCTCGGCGTCCGTAAAATTTCAAGTATCAGTTTGCCTGCATTTATATCCTCGGTCCACGGCACTGAAAAATTAATCAGGAATGTTTTAGCTCCTACACTGGTTGATTTTGATGTGCCGTGCTTCGCCGAGGCCATGGACGCCTGGAAACTTGCTTGCCCGAGCACTGATTTACCCGACAATCCATCTTCTCAGAGGCGGTGGGATGAGCCGCTCTGCAGGTTAGTACAGAATAATTTACTTTCCACTTCTTCTAATTCTGCTGAGCGAGCGCGTCTGCTGGCTGTGGGTAAATGGGAGTCGGGTCTTTGGCTTCTGGCACTTCCGTCGTCAAACGTAGGTACTATGTTTGACGACACTACTTTTCGCCTCGCTGCTTCCTTACGTTTAGGAGCATCTTGTTGTTCTCCTCATCGCTGTCGCTGTGGGGAAGCTGTCAACTGCCTCGGACACCACGGCCTATCGTGCAACCGGAGTGCAGGTCGCATAGCGCGGCACGCGAATATAAATGACATCATTCGTCGTGCTCTCGTCGCCGTCGGCGTTCCAGCAGTTTTGGAGCCCAACGGCTTGGCACGCGACGATGGCAAGAGACCGGACGGCATGTCATTATTTCCTTGGAAGTTGGGTAGGCCTTTAGTGTGGGACGCTACGTGCGTCGACACTCTTGCGCCATCCCATCTTCCTAGCTCAGCGTGCTGTGCTGGTGCTGCTGCTGCTGCTGCAGAAAACCTCAAACGGCGAAAGTATAGTCACCTTGGTGATAACCTTATTTTCGAGCCGTTTGGGGTTGAAACCCTCGGGTCGTGGGGTCCGAGTGCTCATCTCCTTTTTAAGGAAATTTCCAAAAGGTTAGTTGACGCTTCTCGTGATCCAAGAGCTGGTTTTTACTTTGGGCAGAGGTTAAGCATTGCCATCCAACGGGGCAATGCAGTCAGTCTCTTGGGCACATTCCCAGATGACGGCGATGTGGAGGAATTTTTTGATGCGTTATTATATTAGTTTATTTTTGGTTTAATAGTTATAGGTTTTTCTTTTTTTAATTGTACGTGTAAATATTGTATATTTGTAAAGATGTTTAAAATAAATTGTAGAGTTAACTATAGTGTGGGACGCTACGTGTGTCGATACTCTTGCGCCATCCCATCTTCCTAGTTCAGCGTGTCGTGCTGGGTCTGCTGCTGCGGCTGCAGAACACCTCAAACGGCGAAAGTATAGTATCCTAAGCGATAACTTCATTTTCGAGCCGATTGGGGTTGAAACCCTCGGGTCGTGGGGTCCGAGTGCGCATCTAGTTTTTAAGGAAATTTCCAAAAGGTTGGTTGACACTTCCCGTGATTCAAGGGCTGGTTAACCATTGCCATCCAACGTGGCAATGCCGCCAGTCTCTTGGCCACATTCCTAGTTGACGGCGATGTGGGGGATTTTTTTGATGTCATATTGTATTCGATTTTTTTTAGTTTGATAGTTATTGGTAATACAAGATTGAAGTGTAAATTGTAAATAAAAGAAATGGAATAGAACATTACAAAAGGTTACATCACTCGTTGAATTTACGGAACAAAAATGTGAGAAAAATTTTCTAAGTTTATCTTGGATATCACTGACATCGGTGAAGGAAAACATCGTGAGGAAACTAGGACTTATAGTAATGAATATAAGGCTGAAATCGCCAATCCGCCTTGAGCGCACGTGGCGATCAATGCTCGAGCCTTCTCTGTATGAGAAGAGGATTTTGCCCTGCAGTGGGACAATTATAGGTTTGCATTATTTTATTATTGTATGACTGTTTGTAATGAATAAAATTTTAAAAAAAATCTTATAGTAACCTACATTGGTGCCGATTCTCTTATTCACAAACTAAACTAAAATTAGGCATTTGACATCTCTTACTACCAGGCAACTGAAGAAAAGGATGGCGACAGACAAGGACTAAGTTAGAGATGTCAAATTAGTTTTTCCCTTGAATTTCGCAGTGTTTTTAATCAATACGTTCTGAAGTGATAACTATTATTTTATTATTGATAGTTCTTATTAATAGATGTCTCTTTCTTGTTTTATTGGAGAGAAAGAGATATAAATAGCTTAAAATTAATTTAGTTCGTGCACAACAGAATATTGTCTGGATTGTATTTTAGAAGAATATACAAAATCTACGCTGACATAGTGCTAGTAGTACCAAATAATGCCGAGTATCGCAACGTAGAATTATTTTGAACCTTCACAATTTATTAATTGGAAGATATTGATACTCTGACAAATAATGATTGTCAGAATTGTGAATTTTCTGTTTTACTATAACGAAGGTTTAGTGGCTAACATTACGTATAGACTATTTTAATTCAAAACAAAATTGGAGTCAATTAAATTGTCAATATAATGATATCTACAGAACATTTAATATAATACTCTAACTATCAAGACTTTATAGCATAGTAATAGTCCTTCCCCAATTTTGAAAACGGTAAAAATATTTTTTTGGAAGAAGTAATAATCTTTTCAAGTGCCGATTCGATTGCAAAAAGTCCTTCACTGATATTGCCTCAGTGTCATAAAACAGTATTACTTAGTGCCATAGAATATGTGTAATCTATACTAATATTATAAAGAGGTAAAATTTGTTTGTTTGTAGATTTGTATGTATAGGGGTAATCTCCGAAACTACTCATCCGATTTCAAAATTTTTTTCACCTTTAGAATGCAACATTATCCATGAATGACATATATTTTATCATCAAAAAATTAGAGATCCTTAAAAAAACACGCCTTCGAGGTTCGTATAATTGATTACCACGCAGACAAGATCGTGGAAGGAAAAAAAACCTGCCTGTTTAAAATTAAAAAAATAACAAAGACATATCGATAATTATGTCAATTAAAAGAAAACACAATTAATTATATATTTTTAACACATAGATAAACATTAATACGATTCTGATAACAAATTGTCAAGGGCATTGGGCCAGTTATCAAGACGCCACGCCTTTGTTTCTATTCTACTATACTTTGTCATTAGCAAAATTGTATTGTGAAATGTGTATTTACTTTGTTGTCTACGCTTGTGTTTACCTAACACTTATCTGTTTAATTTTCTGTTAACCTAGTACTGTAAAGGTTGCTTGCATATGGGATGCTGGTCGAAACCATTGACTAAATGTTTCGTCTAAACACTCTGGATCCGTTTTAGAAAGTATTTCGTATTTAGAACGTTAGTCACGGCCATCACAGGCATTGTTTGAGAACTTACTAAAGGCTGACGCATTCAGTATGTCTATTCTGTTACAATCTCCCTCGGTGAACACCTAGGTGAAGTGAGCTGTCATCCGTCCCGATGTCAGGGATTGACAAAGCACACGGACGGATGACAGCTCACTTCACCTAGGTGTTCACCAAGGAAGATTGTATCAGAATTACTCCACAGAACCTCAACATAATTCAAAGTCCCTCAATGGGAATTCAAATCATATTATCGAGTGATGCGTACAGGTGTATGAATAAGATGATTTCTTTTTCGCAATTTTTCGCATACTAAAAATTGTTCATAATAAATAAATAATAATAAATAAATATCTTGGGACAACTCACACACGGTCATCTGGTCCCAAGCTAAGCAGAGCTTGTGTTATGGTAACCAGACAACTGATATACATACTTATATAATTTATAAATACATACATATTATAGATAAACACCCAGACACAGAACAAACAATCATGCTCATCACACAAAGTTTGTCCTGGGTGGGAATCGAACCCACGACCGCCGGCTTAGCAGTCAGGGTCAGTGACCACTAGACCAACAGGCCCGCCAATAATGATAAGTACTTACAATGACCCCTAACAAGGTAGTAAACAATTAAGGTTGTATACAATGAATTCATTACATTACTCTAGACACCAATAAGTGGTAAATTTTAAAAAAGAAACGGGTATTCGGTACTTTATAACCATTGTATAGGTGCTTCGCTTTTGTATGGACCAGCAATTGTTTTTTTTTTAATAACTGATGAGAACTGTTAACCAGGGTTCCAGAATCATTTGCTAAATCCATGGTAAAGATTTGTTTTACTATCCCTTCTTCAGTAAAACAAATCTTATCATTAGACGACACGGTTGGCGCAGTGGTTGAGCGATCGATTCCCGCACGGAACAAATATTAGTATGGCCTACAGATAGTTGTTCCATGCCTGGCTGTTTGTGTATGTGAGTTTATATGTTTGTAAACGCACCCACGACACAGGAGATATTCCTAGTGTGGGGCAGCGTTTAAAATAAAAATATATATATTATTAGGTTTGTACTACTGCATTCCTACACCATAAGTTGTATAATCATTATACTACAAAAAGCTGTTTTGCATGAATATAGGTATTTCATAATAACCATTACTTAATCACAAGTACGCTAACCTTTAATGGGTATTCATTACGGCATAAATCTAAAAACTTTCTTTCCCGCAAAACACGGCACCGGAAGACAAAATGACAAAAGAGACAAAGGACTAAGGGTGTGACACATGTCAACTACTGACGGGGAAAGTGTCGCTTGTATGTCAGTGCCCTAAATGAGAAAAGACAAGAAAAAAGGAAGGAAACAATATAACGTAGGTAATCGTTTAAGTAGCATCATAAATTCTAAAACTAATATACCTACCTATTTGTAACTATAATAATAATTAGAGAATCTGAATACAATAGACTTTGACCAGTGCGTCCTGCCTGGGTCTCAAGTCTGCTATTACAATAGTGTCGGAATGGTCTATCATTGATTTCATAATTGTTGATTTTGACAAGTTTGGTAATCTACTAATATAATGGCGTCATTATCACTTTCCAATGGTCAACAACTGACACGCCATTGAAAGAAATGATATAGAATGGTAATCTCGGACAAAATGACAACTAAATGACTGACTTAGGCGGTAATCTGCTAAAATATTGACAGTTCCTTTGATCAGTGACCTACCATTAGAACGTCATTGTGCAGTCGTTGCTTTTAGTTCGACCAACCAATGATCGACCATTATGAATTTAGCAGATTACGAACTTTTAGCAAAATGATAATGGGATCGTGTTGGAATGACGAAATTTTAAAAACAGCAGACTTGGCCCCCTGTTATGACTTAATATGCAACCGAGACGTGGACACTTACAGCGGGGCTAGTCCACAAGTTGTTCAAGTTGCTCAGCGGGCAATTGAGCGAGCAATGCTTGGAGTTTCTCTGAGGAATAAAATTCCCAACGAGGAAATCCGGAGGAGAACGAAAGTCACCGACATTGCTCATAGAATCAGCAAGCTGAATTGACAGTGGGCTGGTCAAAGGACCTGTCGCAGGGTCTGTCGCAGGACCGACGGCCGATGGAGCAGACTTGTCCTGGAGTGGAGACCGCGAATCGCTAGGCGCAGCGTGGGACCCCCTCAAGCCCGATGACCTGAAGAAGGTAGCCGGTGGTGGCTGGATACGGAAGGCAGAGGACCGGAAAAAATGGCGTGCCGTGCAGAAAGCTTATGTCCAACTGTGGACCGATAGTAAGCTGAAGTGAAGAGGTATAATTAGGTTCACTTGCGTCACTCAAGGTTGTATTTAAACTCCGAGTAAGATGCTAAGATGCGGGTGAGATGCTGGCCCTTACTTATGTATAATATTCTGTTCTCATTTTATTCTCGTGTTAGCAACTAACTCTAATTTAAGTTTTTAGTGGTGTGTGGGTGATTTATTTTTATTCTAAGCTAATGTAATTTATCATTCTATTTCTGTGTAACGTTCAGCGGTACTTAATTATTTTTAGCAAACTGTTGTTATGTAGATTTTATTTTTGATAAAAATGTATTGTCTATACCTGCAGATTATGACATGACTGATGACAACATAACACGTAGATATCCGACTTAAAATGTAATTATTATCTTCGATTTCTTCAATCTGGGATTATTGTGCTATAAACGCAAATATAAAGCTTAACTATATCTGTTCTTATTAATAATGCCGGCCTATTATTATCCCACTGCAGGGCAAAGGCCTCTTCTCATACAGAGAAGACACGAGCATTGATCGCCATGCTTGCTCAAGAGATTGGCGATGTAGTAGTAGTAGTAGTATCACGGGCTGGTGTCCGCAACTCCACGTCTCAGCGCGTTGTTTGCGTACAGGTGGGAAGTAAATCATTCGATATATCCACCCGAGCTCCCCAAGAAGGGCCAGCAACACTTTGACGTCGCTGGCATAGGTTACCTGGGACCAGTCGGGGGTTGCGGAAGTATCTCCAGTTCCCGCGAACCCCGACGTAGGTGTGAGATGGAACACCGGGGTGGTTTTTAGTCAGTAGGAGACTGACAGACCCCTCCGCCCGCCCCAGGGCGGAGGACATCCATGAGGATTTTCCACCCCGGAACATCAAAAAGAGGTTACCTGGGTTACCGAAGTACTTTGCCCTGTATGAAGCGACCTCAGGGCAGTTCAAAAGCACATGGGCTACTATCTCGTCCGCCCCCATGTAGGCTCTACACAGTAGGCTGTCTGTTACTCCTATGACAAAAAGATGTTTATTGAAAGACCCATGGTCAGATATGGCGGCTGTGATCACACGCAGCTGTTGTTTAGATAGTCAAATGGCTTGCCTCGTGAAGCGTCCCCGTAGGAAGTGCCGCTTTGGCCTGCCTGCACTCGCCAAGTTCGGTCCACACTCTTTGGTGTACATCCACATTTCCTTACCATGGTGCGTAGGTGACCGAAGGAGTGGAAGGAGGAGAGGAACCCATAGGGTGGCACTATGGGTTCCGAACCCACCGCGCTTGTTCACGGATTGGCGATTTCAGACTTATATCAATTAGCTCAGGTTTCTTTACAATGTTTTCTTTCGCCTATGTCAGCGATTTTCGAGATAGACTTAGAAAGTACATATGAATTGGAAAAGTCTAATTGGCACTTGCCCGCTATCGAATATTGACTTTGCACTCTTATTTTCAAAGACAGGTAGTTTCCGTCTCATTAAAATATAATAAAGACAGATATTTCATTATGTTGGAGGAAATCAATGAGACTTTTCTTCATTTTTCTTTCATTACGTACCTACCTACATAATATCTACAGCATTCTCTATGTAATTATTTATCTCAGAGATTTCTCGTTCCTCAGTTATTACAAGGATATTTTTTCTTTTATAAAAGAAAAGAAAAAAGATTAAAGAAAATCCAATAGAAGAACAAAAGCACGGGACACGTAACAGGCACACAAAAGCTTTGCACCATCTCACTTATGTAGGGTGACAACCATTATTTTTTTTATGCTAAGCCATATCTAATATTTTATTTTATTAACATAACAGGTTTTTTCTATTAAAAAGAAATATAGGTACTGGTCACCACTGCTTACGTACATTATATAATAAATAAGGAGTGTCTTTACAAAAGGGGATATTTACATATTTATACTTTTTTTAACTGAGTATACAGCCTTGTTTTTAATGCTAAAACACACAATTTCGTCACTTAGATCCTAATCAAAACGCGATATTCCCTAAGTAAAGTAGCTTCAAAAATGAGGTTCTGTTTCAAAAGGGGATATTGTCAAAACCGCGAGCAAAAGTTAAAAATAAATAAATAAATACGTCTTATGGTGGCCTGCGAAGTTCAAATATTCTTACATTTTTTGCAATTTTCAGCTCAGTACCTAAATGGTTGTATGGTAATAAAAAAACTTAGACGTGACAGTAACGAAAATGTATTTTAACAATTAAGTATTATAATTTAAGTCATTAACATAACTCTGTCGGAATAATTATATGCCTAGCTATATTTATGAATTATTACTATAACATGGGGTGTCATCTCAGCAAGCTGTTCACCCAAAAGATTAGAACTAAGTTTTAACGAGGCCCTAGTAACTATATTAACTTCTGGTATCACACAATAAACCGGTTTGTACCACAAGAGTGACAGACCACTAATCGCCATCATTACTGTGGCACTTTACCTCACCTTATAATGGAGGGTATCACATTAATGGATCCAATAATTACCGTATCAATCGTGGTTTGTATCGAATCGGTCCATCAAGTTTATTTCGCGAAGTCTATCAATGACACGTGATGACGTCATCTCTGTTGCTTGTAGCATTATATTGATTGGACATAAGAGAGACCTACCTAAGTATATTTGCAGGAAACTTCTACACGTTTATGCTCGTTCAATGTAAGAAGGTACATATTATAATTACCATGTTCAAATTTCAGTTACGGCGGTCAATATTAATGGATAAATTAGCCAACTGCGCAGAAAATATTACTTATAGTGCATAAGTGTGTGCGCAAACACATGGACACTCCCTGTTTTCTCATTCTCATAACAGCACTTCAACAAGTTCCTAATGCGTGAAGTCAAAACAGTTTGTTCGACCTCGGAATCGTGCGCGAGATGAGAGAGAGATGAGAGAGATGAGAGACTGAGACTAATGTGATAGAATAGATCTTTAATAATAATAGGTTCATCTGATACTAGTTTAATTTCGTAATGTTTTTCTTGTGTTACTTTTACTAGTGTCTGAGCATTCAAACAAAAATGAAGTGGTTGACCTATACAATAGACGCAGTCTTGTAGTTGCAGGTCAAGGTTAAAAAAGCTTTTCAATGTAGACGCTTGAGCTGACGAGAGCGAGATTCGTGGAGAAATGCAGCGTGGATGATGTACTTAGTTATTTCATTATGCATGGTTTATCAACATCCCCAACAGATGGCGTCGTTCTGCTAGTTGAACCCCTGTCAAGATTTATAAACACCATCAATAACGAGTTCAATACATTTTCAATTTCTACAACCTTTCATCACGTCTAAACCGCATCGATTTTATATTTCGGGATTACCTTCTTGACTACTTTTGTCATAAAAAAACAAGCAAAGGATTCCTTTAATAAAATATTTATAATTTTTTTGGTAACAGATATACAATGCTAGGTAGTTTGTATTTTCTTTCTTTATACAAGCATATTTTTTTATGACCAGTATCCTGAAAAGAGGTCATTGTACTCTTATCAATTTGAACAACTTCTAGAAAAAACAAAATCTACAGATATTTTATTTGATAGGTCAGGTTTAGTCCCACAGTAAAAGTTGTTCAGAACAACCCCTTATCAGGTTTCTGGTAACCAAAAAATAAAGATGTATAATCTGGGATTATCCTTAAACCGCTAAAAGCCTGGCCCCATTACCGATCCCCGCCCACACCTCAGGTGAGATGTGTCCTATATACCGGCCGTGTCGTGCTATTTTAGCGAGAACACTCCTTATAAGCCACCGTGGCGTGACACAGCGTGCAGAGAGACAGCTCAGCCAGTGCTTAGAGACCAATCTAAAGAGTTTTAGAGTTCGTTTTTGCTTGTTTGTAGTAGGTTGATGTACTTTAATGAAAAGTTGTTAATTCTTAATTCGATCACATATTCGTATGACGACGAATTTCACCAAACCTTATACCTGGTGATCTTAACCTGCGAATAAATTTTAATTTTTTGACAGTTTTTCCATACAAAACCTATCAGACGTCAATTTTATTTCACGGATAAAAGACAACTATCTCCAAAAGTTAAGTAATCGTAAATAATCTACTGTCCTTCGACTGAAATGATGATTATGATGATGTTTGCTGGAGATTCCTCATCAAGTCTTCCTTCAACGTCATGTCAACGGTATTTTGATTAACTGAGAAAGAAACCTAAAACCACATAAAGTTATAGTACGTCACCAACATTGTTTAACTTTTATTAACTAGACTGTAATGTCCCACAGCTGGGCAAAGAACTTCCCCGAGTCTATCCAGGTATTCTTTTCTGCACCGCCTCGACCCAGTCCTCGCAGTTTGCGTGTAGAACTTCTCGCCACCTGCTTAGTTCGCAATAAACGTGATTCGTCTTTTTTATGGAAATCTTCTCACAAATAATAAAAATAAATCGAACTCGAGAACTGCCGGACCGATTTGACTTTGGCCTAGCAATATTTGTGGAAGTCCAAGAAAGGTTTAAACGACGAGAAAATTTTAAAAATTCTTTAGAAAAAAGAGTAGGTTTATACCTACCTACCTAAAGCTAGTTTAATATAATTACAAACACTGTGCATCATTTACGCACTCGCTGACGTGGAATGACGTCTACGCATCGATTACAATACATCGCGCAGTGACATAAGACGTCCGCCCGGTATTCGTGATCGCAGTAAATTATCATAACACACACACTAACACACTGCGTACATAAAATATTATTGTTTTCTTTATATACGTTGGTATTGAACAATATTTGGTTTCATTCGAGTCTGTTCTTTTTTTAAATGGCTGTCAATAATTGGGCACAAAAACAAAGGCAAGCAAAGACTATACTTTATGGATAGAATATCATAAACAAAGTCTGGAAATGATGATTGTTTACGGGTACCAATATGAGCTCGTAATTATAATCTTCTTCATAGAACGGAGTCGAGGAAATATGCTGAAATGAAGGGATTGTCGATATGATTTTATTTTCTGCAAAGGAAAGTACAATCTCGTACACTGTCGTCATGGAAATCCTGGAGTAAAGAAGGATGGATGTACATTTTTATAGGCAAACAGACAGACATTTTTTTAGGAATTTCGGTCAGTTGGTCGTCTTTTTCATCTCTTTTCTCTTATTGCTGTAGGTATCGTGGGACCGTTTGCAAACCTATGCACTCACAAATGACCAGACCCGGACAACAACCATAAGGTCATTCAAATATTTGCTACGTGCGGTATTCGAACCGGCGACACACAGCGGAGCAGCCAATCGCTTAGCCACTGGATTTATCGTGTGGTCAAGTGAGAAGAGAGAAAAAATAAATTTGTTTAAAGTTTAGGTACAGACGCCAGCACATTAAGCTACTACAATCTGTCAAAGGACAATGCAAGAAACTCTATAGAACTTTGCCCCACTCAATACAAGTCATGTGCAATATGTAGCATCTTACTGTTTATTTATTGCTGATAACTAAACATTAGTCTTAGTGACTGTAGAACTTGCGGTTTCCGTTTAAATCTAAAAACAATAATGACATTGATTATAGGTTAAATTATATTTTAGGTAAAATGAGTTTGTATTTTGTGGGTAGGTATTTCGTAATGCGCAAGTTCTAAGGAAAAACAATTTACTATAGAAAGGTTCTATATTCATTACAATTATTTTGATTAATTTACTTTTCTGTACATGGGTGGGGTAGTATGTCATTTCTTTAATAGATTTTAGATTTTATCGCTAAAGTATAAGGTTCAACGTTGATTGGGAAAAATTGACAGTTTCGGGTAGCTTGATGTGCTGGCGTCTGTACAAAGGCCAGCACATCAAGTTACAACAATCTGTCAAATGTATTTGATAGATTTTCAACTTTGCTGCAAAAGGATAAGGTTCATATTCAATTGGGAAAATTTGACAGCTTGGTAGGACTTGATGTGCTGGCGTCTGTAAAATGTACATGTAACGCGGTATTTGCAACAATGCAGTACCAAAGATTAGATTTTTGCAGGGTTGGCAACGCGCGTGTTATGCCTCTAGTGTTACAAGCACAGATATAGATAGACCCTAGATAACGCAAGTATCACGATCTGTAAGAAAACCAAGCGTGCTATTTTTTGACTACCTATTTCATAATAGGTACAACAACAACAACAACAACATACAACAACAACATTGACAACACAACACAACAACAAAGCCACCGTACAACATTGTGACGTCATCGTCACAATGTTTTGTTTTTCTTAAATTTGGTATTACTAGGTATTACTGAGGATATTAGATTAAAAATAACTGTTTTTAAAATTCATTACGCATAATATTAATCACAAAATGACTTACCGATGGAAGGAAACGTTTCCTTTATTTTTTTACTTACGATTTTTGTACGTAAGCTAGGCACGCGAAGTAGTTGCTCTTGCGTTATCTAGGTCTATCTATATCTGTGGTTACAAGCGTCCAAAGGCTACGGTAACCAGGTAGACTGTATACCTTTTTGCTATCTTAGTGGTAAAAAAAACCTACCAACTAATTACTAAAACATTAGTATGGAAATGAAGTTGTCGGGTATGAAGATATTTCAGTAACGTAGGTACTTACCTGCTTCAAATTCAGCTCACCTTGCATAATAAATAAAGTTCATAAGGGTGAGGTACGTCAATAAGTACACACATATAGGTAACATATGAATATGCAAATAGGTATCACCTGCCTAGCCTTTTCAAAACTATGTTGGGTCGGCATCCAGTCTAACCGGGTGAAGCTGAATACCAAAGTTTTTAACCGACTTCAAATAGAAGGAGGTTATCAATTCAGATGTTTTTTTTATGTATGTTCGGGCATAACTCTGTCTAACTCTAATATAGACGGATTTGCAAAATTCTTTTTTTGTTCGAAAGGGGTTTTATTCCGAAATAGTCCCATATACATTTTACCAAAATTAATCCAGTCCTTTTTGAGAAAATCAACAAAATCCCAAAAAAATACTTGGATGACGTTATAATATCTTCTATTTTTGAAGGAGTTACAATCTCTGTTTTAAGTGTGTCGCCGTTTCATAATGGATTTGGATGTAAAGGCAATACTAAAAAGAGAAAAATAAAAAGTTTTTTCAAAAAAAAGAAAACCACCTTCAATATCTAAAAAGTGATAAATAACTTTAGCACAGAACACACATTACTTTACTTTCGGAAGTCGGTGGCAATACAAAACAACAAACACAACAAAGCCACCGCCACCGACTTCCGAAACTAAAGTAATGTGTTCTGTGCTAAAGTTATTTATCACTTTTTAGATTTTGAAGTCAGCTTTTATTTTAGTGATTCTGAAAACTTACAGTTGATCATGTACATTTGTTCGGTTGTTAACAACATTAATGCCAATTATAAGTTTTCACAAGTATAAAAGTAGACAAAGATATCGTTATAAAGGTAGCAGACAGAATAAACTTCTGAAAGATTATTAATGACTTGAAACAGAAAGAGTCAAGACTATTGCTGTATATTGCCGTACACAATCTTCGAAGTTTTGGATGTACGGTGACTTGGTTTTTGTTGAATAAGTAGTTATTTAGGCTTATTGAATTAGTTTGACGTAATTAATTGAATTGTTGAAAGATGGCGGGTTGACTCATTTGGGCAAAACTGAACTCAATTGCAAAATTGATCATCAAATAAAAAGTCCCCTTTTCATATGGGGGACAGTATTATTTGGTAATTGGCCAAACTGTTTCTGCATAGGAAATGTTCTAAGCAGGGATGTTACGGAGCTCTGTAACCGAGACTATCGGATATTCGAATAAAAAAATCGATCCGATACCGTATCCGAATCTGACATAAAAGTTTCGAATTATTTCGGTCTAAAAGAGACTTCTACTTCAAGATTCTGTAATCGTAGTTCCAAATGAACCTACAAATGAAGTCAAATCATTACCTATTTGGTATTTTCATTTTTCAATTCCTTAAAAATCTTGAAAAAAATATCCGAAGTCAAATCATTTATTTCAATTAGACCATTATAAGGCACTTTAGAACGTCAAATGAGAAAAAAAATTCTAGTTGCTCATTTCAAAAGGTAGTTTAGTATGGAGAAGAATGGGTAAGAAACTCCATACTTACTCTTTTAAAAACGATGTTAACAATATTTGCATTTACAGGAATTATATAGTAAATTATACGTGAATACGATGTACCTTGCATAAAAACACTATTTTAAAGTGTGTACAAAGTATCACAGATTAAGGAATAACAGCTAAGTTATGTAGGTACAGTCAGCAAAGGAGATAGGTATGCAGGGTCGTCAGATATAGTTAAAGTTTACTTAAAAACTGATGGATGTTTTTGAATAAAATAAAATAAATTGAATAGAGAATAAACATTTCAATTTAATAATAATAATTAATTTAATTCGAAAACATCCATCGGTTTCTAAGTAAAATTCAACCATTTCCGATGACCTGCAAACCTATCTCTTTTGCTGACTGTACCTACATAGATACATAGTGTTCACATATTACAAATGTCGAAACAGTAGACGACCACTCCTTAATAAAAACTCTCCGAAAATATCTGGTAATCCGAAATTATTTCATATCTGTAACCGCATCTTACACCGTTAAAATATTAGTCATAAATATCCGAATTTTCATACCTATCCATAACATCCCTGGCCCCAAGTTCATTGGCTTGCGCGACCTCAGTTAGTAGACTAGTGAATGGGTATCTGACTCTGATACGGTATCTTAAAAGCTCGTTTTATTGGTGCGGGGTATAAATAGCAAAGAAGTATATTGTATTCACGGTACAAGGGACACCGTGATACTGATTTTTATCAATGATTCAGTACTTAGCTACATAATTCTAAGTGCTCCAACGTTGTAATGTTTCTCCGGGACTCGTCGAACTTCATTGCCTCGGCGCTTTTCTGGTGGTCACCACTGTTGATTCTGGCTTTCAGCAGCTGGAATAGATAAGGAATTGTGTGACCGGCTTTGTCATCATCATCAGCCGAAAGACATCCACTGTTGAACAAAGGCCTTCCCCAAAGAACGCCACAACGAACGGCAACCTGCACGCGTAGCATGACCACGCTATGTCTACGGAAGAATAGACATACTGACAGGAAGAATTAGACATACTGACAGGAAGAATAGACAATGACCACGCTATGTCTACGGAAGAATAGACATACTGACAGGAAGAATTAGACATACTGACAGGAAGAATTAGACATACTGACAGGAAGAATAGACCTTCCTGTCAGTATGTCTAATTCTTCCTGTCAGTATGTCTATTCTTCCGTAGACATAGCGTGGTCATGCTACGCGTCCTGACGCTTGAATCAACTGGCGGGCATGCACCAAAAAAAAATTGTATTGCACCAGAAAAAAAAAACCAGCTTTAACATTTTTCATCGGTTTAGCCTACATCACAGAATACTTATTCCTACATGTAAATATAGATCTAGTTGTATGTTTATGTTTAACTATGTCTGTTTACGATGTTTGTACGTACGTCATCAGCTGCATACATCATACTTGTGATATTAAACACGATATTGCGTCACTAGTGTTGTACGAAGATTGATGAGGAAACAATTGATTACGCTGTAAATATTGCATAACGTATAGTAAACTATTATTCATCATAATTAAAGAACCTCTTTGCAGAAATCTCTCGGTGAAGGCATAACCATATTTTCAGCAGGGCGATATGTAACAATATGTTAATTAACGAAAGGCGTTCACTTTAACCGGTAAAGTATTACCGGGGAATCTTTCTTTTTAGTATCTATGGGCGAAAAATAAAAAATGTATTTATTTTTTAAATATCATACGTAAACGACAACACTCTGTAGATTTTTGTTTTATTTTAATTCTTATTTTTTAATGCTGATATATAATTTTTTAAATTATTAATGATGTAGATACGAGAACGCCTCTGTTATTAATTAACTTACTGTATATATTCATCTGTAGAACACTTTCTATTTCTATTTCGCCTGCAACATTGTCGTTCTCTGTGCCTTTGTAACAACCATACTGCGATCGCCAATCCGCCTGCCAAGCGTGGCGATTATGGCAAACCCCCCCTTGGGGAGGCCTATGTTCAGCAGTGGACGTCTTTGGGCTGAAAGGATGATGATGATGATGATTGTCGTCCCAGTGACAATATAGCTCGTATGTATGGAACACCATGCTGATAAATGTCTTGGTCCCGTCTTCTCGGATGAAATGACCCCAATGTGTCAATAAATTGTTTAATGACAAATGAAGTAATTGTGTAATAGTACTTGTGTAATAGTTCTAAATATAGATTTTTGAATCGTAAAACCACTAACATTCCTTTTATGGGGTGTATTGTAGTTCCCCGTGGGGTGTCCGGGCTAGAGTAGCACCCCCCATTTCATCCCGAGGGTGTCGTCGAAGGCGACTAAGGGAAAATCCAGAAGTCGAGCAGCAGCGGCTTCCATGTGCTTAAGAACTTCACTACGATCCCCAAGACTTTTTGAGTATTGTTGTACACTCACTTTTAGCGTATTATTGCACACACACTTTGAGTGTACTGTTTTACACTCATTTTTAGAGTATTATTTTAAAATCACTTTTTCGCCAGTAGTTGTAACAACAGCCTTGAAGAACCGCGTACTTTTTCTTACCAAAAAAATAAAATAAATCAATAACCTGACTTGACCCTATCCAATAACTTTGAAACATTCACATAAATAACGGAATTTTACTCCCATCTATTCTTTAAAAATTGCCCGGGCAATTTCCATTAACTGCGGTTACATCATTCATTAATATTTCGGTCACGTGTCGGGTGTTTCAGGCTCGAACGAAGTTCACCGATGGGTCTCTTATTGGCTGTCGAGCAAGCATGACTTTGCGTTTAAAATAGTGGGTAGTTTTCTAAAGTATATTAGGTTACCTACCTAAAGTATTTTAGAAAAGTGGCCTCTATTTTAGCTACGAAATCCTTCGAACTACGATTTCAAAAACATTTACGCTTGTCTTTTGTTATTTCGCCCAAAAGTAGTAAGAATAATAATACCAGCCTATTATTGGTTAAGGTCTCTTCTTGTAAGAAGAAAGCAAGTGTATGGATCACCATGCTTGCTCAAAGCGGGTAGTCGATTTCAGACATAAATTACAAGTTTGAGTTTCCTCAGGATGCTTTCCTTTACCAATGTAAGTGATTTCCAAGGTAAACTTAGAAATTAGTTATGAATTGAAAATGTCACATTTGCACTTACGCGGTATCGAACTAATCTCCGCAATCTCATCTATGGGAGGTGGGAGTCTTAGTCAAAGTCAAATCATTTATTTCAATTAGACCATTAAAGGCACTCTTGAACGTCATATTGTAAAATTTGAATCTAGTTGCCCATTCCAATTGGTAGTTTCGTATGGAGAAGAATGGCATAGAAACTCCATACATACTCTTTTAAAAAGAATATTGTTTACAATTTGCATTTACAAGAATTATAATATATTCTGTTACGTGAATACGATGTACCTTACATAAAAATCATATATTATAGTATGTACAAAGCATTACAAGTTAAGAAATGACAGCAAATGATGTACAGACACATAGTGTTCACATAATTACAATTAATAATACAGTAGACGACCACTCCTAATCTAACAAACAATGAATAGTGTGTGAGCCAGAGTAATCTATTAAGTACACTAAATAATACAATTATAATTATATAATACAAGTACAAATACATATTTAAATATATAAAGTATAGTTTTAATTAGCAATCAGTATGATTTTGTCTAGACTGTAGATTGTCCTATGGAGCCGGACCAGCATGTTCCCAAGCATTCTTATCTTGGATATAATCCTCTAACTTATAATATGGTTGTTTACAAAGTCTACCTTTAATGTATCTTTTCAATTTTGTTTCATTTAGTTTTAATATATCACAAGGTATTTTATTATAACATTTAACAGAGTACCCCATAAAAGATGTGTGTACTTTAGATAATCTAAAATATGGTTGAGCTATTTTATCTTTATTCCTAGTATTGAAATTATGTCGATCACTTAATTTATTAAAAAGATGTACTGTGTAGTCATGAGTGGGTCATCACAAAAGTAGCCCAAGCCTTTATTATATTCTCTAATGACAATTAAATACTGGTAATTACTGGTATACAGCTGCATCCGGTTAAACTGGCTGGAGGCCAACCCGAACATGGGAAAAAAGTTAGGCAGGTTTTGATCAAATTCTCCTCCTCACAAATTAATTCCATGACTAACCATTTTCTAATCAATACAGGGTATTCCCATTTGATCGTACGATCACCTGCTTTCCTTAATCGTCTTGCGAATGTTTGTAACAAACCAATCAACAGGATTTTCCTTAAAACAAACAATAACATTCACTTTCCCATGTAATTTGTTCAGTGAAGCGAAAATTAAAAACAAACAACTTTGCCATCGTGGTAATGATGTCATTACGATTACGCTGTCATTGTAATGGCGTTTGTGTATTAATGGGAAATTCATTAGTAAAGGTGCGTGTACATTGCGCGGTAAACGAAGCACGCGATCTACTAAACTGTCAGGTAGAAGTCGCACGCTATTTCATCTTCCAAGTGCTGCAATGAAGATTTCCAGGAAATAAAAATTTACTTCTAAGATAGATAGATTTTAATAGTATACCATTTACCAACAGACAAAAAAGATGAATTAATTCTTTCCCACATGAAGCAGCATAAACAAAAGGTCAAGAATAGGCCAATGTGGTCTATTATACAGTATGTTAATTAATGAAAGGCGGTCCCTTGAACCGGTAATACTACGTCGTCCATAGATGCAAAAGAAATATTCCCCTCCAAAACATTTATTTTTATTTTTTATTTCATACACAATCAGAACACGTAAAAGAAACACTCTGTACATGTTTGGATATTTTTAATACTTATTTTTCTATACTGATATATTTTTAGGGTTCCATACAAAAAAAAACGGAACCCGCAGCCAATTTGCTCCAAATCTACTTGACCAAATTAGGTGAAATTTGGTAGGATGGTGTAATCTTTTGAAAGTAAATAAATATATTTGAAGTAAAACTTCTTTACGCACTGTTGACTTGGGGAGATAGCTGGTGAATGCGTGACGAGAGCGTTAGGAAAAGTGTGATCGTGCGAGGCGAACGGAAGTTGAGAGGGAGATATAAATTAATGAAGATAGAAAGAGCAAGAGTAGAGCAAGAAAGGCAAGAGAGAGACGTGAGAGCATACATTTTCTTTCTCTCTTTCTCTCATAGCCAGTTGCAAACGAATACATACATATATATAGATGGAGCTAAAGAAGTTTTACTTTAGTCGTGTGGTCTAAAGCACACTCGTATTTTTATTTTAAATAAGGGTCTTTTTCGGTGAACAAAATTAGGAAATAAAAAAAAAACAAGTTTTGCAAACCTTACTGTGTCACATATCAAATGAAAGGGCTCGTTATGAGGATCTCAACTATATTTTTGTTATTATTGTAAAATGAATAGTTTTGATATTTTGCATCCCCCCCCCCTGATCTATGAATCCCTGATTACAGGAACACCTATAAGACTTCTATCAATTGAAAATAAAGTGATAAACTCAACATAATATGTTCACGACTTTGGCATTGTACGAAACCCGCGAGTTCAACTCGCACTTGGCCGGTTTTATTTAATTATATTAATGAGTTTAAGAAATCGCCCTCTGTTATTTAACTTACTACATACTTACTTTAAAAATTTGATAAAAAACTTCACACTTACGAAGTTTCTTATCCAGTTTGTTATACATTCAAAACTATCTTTGGAAGGGCAACTAGATTTAATACTATTTTTATTTTACAAACAACAGTCTAAACTAAAGTACGTACCTTTTATGGTCTAATTGAAATGAATTATTTAATTTTGTGTTTTGGCTAGATGATTGTCACTAATTCCTGACAAGAAAAAAATTCAGGGCTCATAATCATTGTAGTTTGTATACACAAACTCAGCCCGCAATGTGCACGCATCCTTACTCTAGAAACTGTCGCACCACTCTAAATAGCAGAGAAACGCTTATAATAATAAATGTTTTGCCGCTACGTGTAGGTACGAAGTCAGGAAACTTTGAAATTGACGTATTTTACCAAAAGAGATAAGTTTGTTCCTCTTTACCACGTCATTTTGTTGACGCAAATTTCGAAGAACTTAATATCAACATACTTACCTAAGTTCCCTTTAAACAAGTCGGAAAACGATAAATAAAAAGTTGATTATTAAATTTTATTTTATTTTTAACTAAGTACTTACTTAAGTCAAAGTTAAAACTAAACCAACTATTTCACTAACAACTCAACTATTCTTTGATACACGTAATTTTTATCAAGGGTTCCTAAAAAAAGATATTACGGAATCAACTAACTAACGACTGAGGAATCATTGTCAAAGTCAAAACACTTATTTTAATTAAACCATTTACAGGCACTTTTGAATGGTCAAGGAGTCAGATTGTCAGAAAGTTTAAGCTAGTTTCTCGTTCCGAAACGTTGGCATCTTTATGAAGAAGAACGAGCAAGAAACTCCACGGACTCCACGGACATTCAAATCAGTTTTTTACAAGATACTGGTTGGTAATTTTTTCTTGTTGCATCTAAAATACAAAAATACAAAATACAAAATAATTTATTTCATCACAAACATTGTGTCATACATAAATTGAGACAGCCCCAGTAAGTTACAATAGTACTTGTGTCGGAGCTGTCTCACTCTTCCCTTAAGTGGTATCTAAACAATGAATGATGAAGCCAAAGAGACAGAAAAAAAAAAAAAAAGTATTCAAAAAAGAGATACATATTCAAAAAAAGAAAATATTTATAATTATCATCTATAGGCAAATACACACAAACTCTCCCTCTCTCTCATAAACACACACTCGCACACACACACATACACACACACAGCTACCCATACACACACACACACACCCACATATGCACGGCACGCGTCCGTTCACTCCCATATCATAGTCCCAGTTCAATCCCTCCGATGTATTAAATTAGTAGTAGCGTTTAAGATCTTCGGTTGGTGCCAGGAGACCCAAGATACAAGCCTTGCTTAGTTTGGGCTCCTGTCTCTCTTCCTATTCTGTACTAACTTAAATTGTAAATAATATGTTTTAAGGGAGAAAATAAACGAAATTTATTATTATTATATATGTGAAAACAAAGTAGGTAAAGAGAAAAACTAAACATACAAAAAATAGATAAAAGCCCCATGGCTGTTAAAAACTGACTTATCTCTACTGACAGCGGCAGCGTCCGTTCACGAACATGACGCTAAGATCAGCCCAATTCAGCTCAACTAATTTGAAGGGAACTGAATGATCCAATCCACCATCAGCGAGACATTGAGAGAGAGTGAGAATGTCAAATATTTATTGAAATAACATTTTGGCATCAACATGTTACTACCAAAGAAAACAGTAGGTGCCTTCATAATATTTTTTATGATAAGTACTACAAAGATAAAAGATATAAAAACAAGACAATGGTAGTGGTGATCCGCCCACAACTGTAAAAAGAACAAGGGGTAGGTAAGTAATCTCGAGCAAACAGTGGAAGTTAATTATTTTACGTGACTCAATGATGTGCCATTTACCTTTATACCTATTACACGGGGTTGTTAAATAAGGAACTGAATTATTTAAGACTAGGTTCAGCCTGCGTCTTCGTGCGCGTGAATATAGGTTGTCGCGAATTAATAAGTTGTTTTTATCCTTTCTTGGAGTTCAAACTAAGCCTTTAATAAATTTCATTATCGATTTAATAGTTTAGTCGTAGAAGCGTAACCAAACGAGCGTAACCAAGCGTTTCAAACAAATTCTCTAGTTCAATCTAGTTCTTTAAATCTATATCATCTAACCAGCTGCTGTGCCCGTGGTTTCGCTCTCGTGGAATTTAGTGTAACGGTATTACGAATATATTTCTTACCTCTGAAAGGTTTACAGCTAAACAAAACAAGAAATAAATAAACAAAACAACTAAGAAATTGAAAATATATCTGACAGCCAATTACATGTCTTCATGTGTAATATAAAAGAAAAATAATAATGCTTTGTCATCACAATCCTCCAAGTGAACCTAGCTGGTGTAATGGTTGCAAGCACGACTGGTGAAAGTTGGGGTAGTGGGTTTTTACGTAATCAATTTGTCTGTAAACACCCCGAGTCTAAATTTGTGTTCAGTAGTAATTATCTATGACTAATATTCTAATAGGTGATCCAAAAAATTACATAGATTGCGTCTCGAAAATGATGTAGAGTATTTGTAGTCCAACAAAATCATAAAACATTACAAAAGCAAGAGTACCTACACTTTTTCCAAATCATATGTATTAGGTCCTTACATATGAAATTGCCGATACTTAATACTGGCAACTTTGAAATCAAATATTTTGTGTTTGATTAGGAATTCCAAATTCAAAATTATTTCAAAATAAAGACTAAAGAATATTGTTTTAAAATTCGTGTTTCATTTGTTTTATCGTCATTTGTTTGGGCTTGAAAATTGCTATTGCAACAACAATGGAGAAATTAAAAATTCGCGATATTTACGAATATGAGTTCTACCGTGGCACCAGTGCAGCAGAAACGGCTCGAAGGATTAACGACGTGTACGGGCCAAGCACCGCTAACGAACGAACGGTGCGTTTTTGGTTTCAACGTTTCCGTTCTGGAAATTTTGATTTACAAAATGAGCCTCGTGGACGACCGGATACTCAAGTGAATAATGAAGAATTAAAGGCGATAGTTGAAGCGGATCCATCCCAAACCACTTCTGAATTAGCAGCAGCCTTTGGAGTAAGTGACAAAACAATCACTATCCATTTGCGTCAAATTGGAAAAGTAAAAAAGCTCGAAAAGTGGGTACCGTACGAATTGACTGAAACACACCAACAAACACGCGTCGGTTGCTGCGCTTCCTTGCTCAATCGTCACAATAATCAGGGAATTTTAAATCGTATTGTCACTTGTGATGAGAAGTGGATCGTGTACGATAATCGCAAGCGATCATCACAATGGCTTAACCCTGGCAAACCGGCAAAACCTTGCCCCAAGCGAAAACTGACCAAAAAGAAGATTCTAGTTAGTGTTTGGTGGTCCTGTGCTGGTGTCATCCACTACAGCTTCATGAGATCAGGCCAAACGATTACTGCAGACATGTATTGTCAACAGTTGCAAACAATGATAGAAAAGCTCACCATTAAACAACCGAGATTGGTCAATTGCTCTAGCCCATTGCTCCTTCAGGATAACGCTCGACCACATACTGCACATCAGACGGTCGCCAAGTTAGAGGAGCTGCGACTGGAAACTCTGCGTCACCCACCATACTCTCCAGATCTTGCCCCAAACGATTACCATTTATTCCGAAATTTGTACAACTTTTTACAAGGAAAAAAAAACAATTCTGATGAGGCAGTTTAAACAGCCTTCAAGCAGTTCATCGATTCTCGCTCCCAGGATTTTTTTACCAAAGGGATCAATGAGCTCCCGATAAAATGGCGAAAGTGTATCGATAACAATGGTACATACTTCGATTGACTAAATATATAATTTCTTTTAAAAATGTTATTTTTAATTTTTTGATACCGAGCGGCAATTTCATATGTAAAGATCTAATATGTCGGATCGTCAGGTTTTAATCTGTTAGATTCAGTCATCATGTGGGCAGAATATGGGTTTCGTGCAATGCAAACACACTGGGTATAGGATACAGTACACGGCGTTTATTAAAACACAAATTAGCACAAACTCAATTTAAAATAAACATTTTCAAAGGTATCGGCACTGGTCTACACTTTAACACAACAAATCGAAAGTACAGTTTCGGGACGTATTAGCTCCGATGCGATCAGACATTGGATTCTGAATATCTTTCTCGCTGTGGGCTGAAAACATCACGACTCTGTAGAAGCGCGCCAAAAGTAGTCGTAGATCACGTGGTCTCGATAATGGCGGCTTGCGATTCGTTTCACGTTCATACTATTAACCGGATACGACATGTACATATTTGAGGACAGATAATGCGAAAATGCGTAGGTACACATCTGCTATCAGTCTTATACACAATGTTTTCTATCAGTAAACTCATAACAATTTATCAATGGAAATATGAAAACTATTTATGATTCTACTGGCCATGTTCTTGACATCATCGCAAGCAACACCTACGCAAAGAGAGGGAGTGGTATTCTTAGACCGAATGCACACGACACATTTCTATTCATTCGCTATTTTTACACTCACTATGAAGGTACATCTTCTGGAAAATTACTTCGAGGAAGACATTACAGACGAACATAACTCGCGATTGCTATAACGTAAGCAACTAAACGTCAGAATAAAATATGACCAGCGGCCAGTTTATTACATTTTAAACGCCCATTCAAAGACACACCTTGAACCAGTGGGGCGACTGAAAATAATGGTGGCTTTATTTACTGTGTCATTTTGCGCAATTCAAAGATGGGTTACAAACATTTACTGCTGGTTGTTGCTACTCATCTACCAAGAACCGGAAGACGTTGCGTTGGAAGGCCTCCCACTAGGTGGACCGATGACCTGGTAAAGGTTGCGGGGATCCGCTGGATGCGAGTCGCACGGGACCGGTCAATGTGGCGCCACTTGGGGGAGGCCTATGTATAGCAGTTGACGTCTTTCGGCTGAAATGATGATGATGATGATGATGATCTACCAAGACATTGAAAAGCAGTGCTATTCTGGGAAAATCTTATTCTTTAAAAGGTAAAGTGAGATTGAGGTGAACTGTCAATACTTAGGCTTAGGTGGGACGACAGATCACTTCACCTTAATTCACAATTGGGCCGATTTTTTTTATTTTTTTATTATTGTTTATTTATTTATTTACAGCCTTACATCTACCATTATAGTTTCCCAATGTGGTAGTGCAGTTATTACAGTTACAATTTCTTTATATTTATACTAATTCTATAATAAGTAAGTAAGTAGTCTATAATTGTTTCAATTCTACGGATAGCAAAGGCATTGGTGATAGCAGCATGCTATTTGTTTACAGTAACTGATTACTGTGGAATAATTTTTCAAAAATATTTCAAAAAGGAAAAGCTAGTTCTTAATAATATTATACGTTAATTACTTAAGTACCTGCTTCCAATGAACCCAGGGTTCACAACACCTTATTTTATTAGTGTCTCCCCAACATAAGTTTTCCGAAAATGTGATAAATGGCCATAACAGCAAGATATTTAATGTAGAACCTGTAAAACAAATACATAAACTACGTGTTACAAAGTTATCTTCTGTAGACTCATCAATTTTCATTCGGCCAACAACCTTTGTCTTTCGCCAGCTAGAATATGGCGAGACACAAACATTGCTATGTTATTGTCATAAATTATAGCGTTCACTTACCTATTTGAAATATTGGGATGTTAGCTTCTAAGTACTAAATATGTTAACGAAAACAATATTGAAGGTGTAGATTCTATACGTTTGCAGTTTTCACAATCAGTTGATTTCACATAAACTTCGGAGCCAAGACATAATTTTGTGTCACGGACTTCGATGCAGATTTCTCATTCATTCATTCTCATTCAGTCATGTTCTCTAACGGGCGCTATCGGTAGAGATAGGTACGGTAGAGATTTGTCAATTTGTCTTTACTGCCATGGTTTTTATCTTGATTCTTTTTTTATGTCTTGTATTGCAAGATTACCTTTATATAGAAGTAACTAAATGAGATGTAACCAGTATATTGTAAAAACTTGATTTAATAAAAAAAAATGTCCGTGAAGTTTCTTGCTCGTTCTTCTCCATAGAGACCTACCTACGTTTTGGAATGAGCAACAACTTTCTGACTATCTGACCGACTACTTGACAATTCAAAAGTCCCTGTAAACGGTTTAATTGAAATAAATACTTTGACTTCATTCAACATTCGAACAACCCCTGACGTACTGTACCTATGTGTTTGCTCAGTAGAATTGGAATGCCAGAGTTCAGCCCAGCTAGCAAACAAATGAAATGTCACTGAAATTGGGTCTAGCTTTGACATCTGACGCGCGCTATCTTCACGGCATGTTCAATTTATCGACTTTTGGGTTCGACGCAGTATAGTCGTGACGGAATTGGAATGAAGTTTTGAGTGTGTTCGAATATAAAGGAAGATTTGAGTTAAATTCAATTAACACATCTTTGCTACACTGTTCAATCTTCTAGTAAACAAAGATTCTATTGCTATATTTTATGTGACACTATCCCGGCTTCGCACGGGTATTATCGACATAATATTTCAACGGAGTTACACAAAACCTTAACAAATTATACACCTAAGCTTTCCTTATGTACTCTGTCTATTGGTTCCGCATTATTAAACCGCATAAAAATCCGTTTAGCAGTTATTGAATTTATCGCGAAAAGACATACAGACAGACGCAAAGGGGGACTATTTTATAATAATATTAACAAATTTTACACCTAAACTTTCCTTATGAATCACTCTGTTTATTGGTGAAAACTGCATGAAAATCCGTTCAAGTTATTGAGTTTATAGCCAACAGACAGACAGACAAACGCGTCGGGGGACTTTTTTGATGTGACAACGTCTTATAATTCGATAGAGCCGGCTGCACGCACGAAAAACATGACGTCATGCGGCGTTACGGCGTTACATGACGTCATGCGGCGTTACCTCGCTCTGAGCCGTTCCAAGTGAAAAGTGAATGTGGTGTCAATTGTTTATAGCAACGATAATTACAGCGATAAAGGTAATGATTCTTTCGCGTTGTCACGTTCAACTATCGTCAGTAAACCGACTTTACAGACAACCAATTTTTTACAATAATATGTTGGTAATGATAGTGATCAAGGTCAATTCTCGTTCGTAACTAAAAATGTTAAAAATATAGTCACAATACCATTTCAGCGACAAACAAGTCAAAATTATAAATTAGTGATGTTTTTCACAGATTGAGAGTTGAGACGGGTCAGAATGTAAACGTTCTTAAAATTACAAGAAGTGCTCCTCACTTCAAACAATTCTCAGTATTTGTGGTAAAAATAACGATGCCATGAGAAGGTTGGTGTTAATTATAATTTAATTATCTTTGTCAATAACACCAATAATCATAATTGGCGGTTCAGGGCTCACCTTGGAGCACGCGAAACTGTCACGTTGGTAACAATCAATTTTATATCGACCATAAGCCGCCGGACGGCTGGGCAAATCGTAAAAATATTTGTCACTAGTTCTTGCCCGCGAGTTTGTCCCCGTGGATTTTTTTATGTATGCCTATTTTACATGATAGTACCTAACATATAGCCTATAGTACTCAGGAATAAAGTAACTTTGTATTAGCGAGGTTTTTTTTAGAATTGGACCAATAAACGAGGTTAAACCAAAAACTGGCCAAGTGCGAGTCGGACTCGCGCACGAAGGATTCTGTACCATTATCTATACAACATTAGACATCGAGCAAAAAAACGGCGAAAAATCACGTTTGTCGTATGGTCCCCCCTTAAATATTTATTTTATTCTGTTTTCAGTATTTGTTGTTATAGCGGCAACAGAAATACATAATTTGTGAAAATTTCAACTGTTTAGCTATCGCGGTTCTTGAGATACAGCCTGGTGACAGACAGCGAAGTCTTAGTAATAAGGTCCCGTTTTTACCCTTTAAGGCGACGATATACGACTTTTACAGATTTTAAACTGACAATCACGTCAAAATGTGCAGTGTAAATGATTTGAAAAAAATATATGTTAAACAAGAACATTCTCTTAATCACTTAGTAAGTGAATATTTTTATTTGTATTCATATTATATAGTTTAATTAATACGTGAAGTTGTGTCTGACGCGGACAAAACATTGACAATCACACAAAAACTACCAGGTATAATTAAACGAAACTTACACCATCTTACAGACAATTTTATTATGTATCTTTTAGTATACGCCTTCTTTTTAATTTTGAAAGAATACTACTTTTATTTAATTTTTTCGACTAAATTTTGAGAGTTTTGGACGCAAAACTGATGCAGAACGGACGCAGTCTGCGTCCAAAACTTTCAAAATTTAGTCGAAAAAATTAAATAAAAGTTATAAAATTATACCTGGTAGATTTGTGTGATTGTCAATGTTTTGTCCGCGTCAGACACAACTTCACGAGTTAATTAAACTATTTAATATGAACTTAATCAAAAATATTCACTTTCTATATGATTAAGAGAATGTTCTAGTTTAACATATATTTTTTTCAAATCATTTACACTGCACATTTTGACGTGATTGTCAGTTTAAAATCTGTAAAAGTCGTATATTGTCGCCTTAAGTACGAAACCCTAAAAACAAACTCTTCGGCTTTGTAATATAACTAGCACTTTCCACACGACTTTTAATATTTATTTCATTTTATTAATTAAGAAAGCGCGGAAATGTGATTGCAGTATGCATTCTACGGGCTTAATATGAATTCCGACTCTGAATTCAGAATATGTGAGTCCAGCCTTAGCGAGAAATTTTTCAGAATTGGACCTGTAATTCCGGCGATCAGCGCAACATTCCAACTCTTCAACTTAACATTATTATAGTACAAGCGACCTGCCTGGCTTCTCACGGGTGCAATGCAGATCAAACTATACGTATAAACCTTCCTTTTGGATCACTCTATCTATTGGTGAAAACCGGAATAAAATCCGATGCCTAGTTTACAAGATCTAAACGTACAAAGAAACAGACTTCGGGAAGCGTCTTTGTATGTAGAGATAGATATAAACGTAAAACAAATGTGTAAAAACAGTAATGGCTGATATAAAGTTTTATCAAGGTAGAATAATACTTTTAGATACTATTTTAAGACGGTGTCGTCTTGAAGATATTATGGTTGATCGATTGTCTGGGTCAAATAGGTGAAAGGAATGTTTCATCGATTAGAATGAGAATAATAAGAATTGTGTTCGTAATTCAATGTTTTCGCCTGTGCTGATTCTACTGCCGATCCCATAACTGACGACTGACACCGCCGGTCCCACAATCCCTTTACCAGTCACTCCGATGGTCACTCTTTAACCAGTGCGTCCTACCCTGTAACAATTCAACTACTTTATGAAATAAAAAGCTATGTAGAATTGTACGTTACAATTTAATAGCTCTCAAATATGAGTATAAATATGTGGGAGTATGAGTATAAAAACAGAGATATAAAAAACACTAACCTAGACGCAATAAGTTAGGCTGAGATTTCCAGGGCTCCACAGCCTGGCCGGCAAACAGGATCGGCCGAAGATAAGACTGCCGCGGTCGGCTCCTAGCTTTGGGACGGAAGTCCCCGGGGATCTTAATAGTAAGACCCGCCCTGGGAGCAGCAGGCACGCGACAGCACGACGGCACGACTCAGGACCGTTACCGACTTTTGGTTGTGGACCGGTAGACTTGTAGTAAGTAAAGTATAAGTAAATCAGCGTGTTACTTAAGCGACAGCGAGATCTATACTGACCCATTTGACAGGTTTCTTTCCTGTCCGCTCTTCCGAAATTCATAATACTTTCCAAGTATGAATTCTATTTCTAGAACGCCCGTATGGTCATATAGCGGGGTATTATAGTACCGGCCAGACTCAATTATTGTAGACTTCCAGTTATTTTTATTTGATTAGTGCGTATAGAATTTTAAAGAACACCAGATACATTAGCGGCTGTCCAGCTGTTTAGTATAAAATACAGCAATACACACATATATTCGACATCAGTTTGAAGGTTTTAAGTTATATAAGCCGTAAACGAATTAAAAGAATTACTGACAATTGTCAAGATTGACAACTGTCATCGACAAACATGTCATAACAAAACATTATTTATTTTCCAGATTTATAAAAAGGGAACTAAAATACATTTAATTAGCTTTATGTTCGATGGAATATAATGTAAGTAAAACTAAAGGGAACTATGATCTGAGACACACATTATAAAGAGAGAGACGAGAGACGACACGAGCATAAAGACTGTAAGTACCTTTAAAGGCTCATTTAAAATATAAAAGATTCCATGAGTCTTTAAAAACCAGTATTATAATATGTAGACAGCAATTATGAAGAATGATTGCATGTTTATAAAAAGTAAATATAGTATGTGTACATATACTATAATCCATAATGGCTTACGGAGCCTAAACATGAACAATCACCGTGAGCCTGGTCCTTTCAAGGTTGCTCAGCGTGCTACGGACGACGGAGCGATGCTCGGAGGGGGGGGGGGGGGTTTGGTGTATAGAAATCGCAATGAAGGCATTCCCCAGAGAACTAAAGCCACCGACAGTGAGCGTCGAATCAGTACACTGAAGTAGAAGCTGTCCGGCAACGTCTGCAGATGGACAGACGGTAGATGGAGCAGACACACTTTAGAGACCGCGTTTGGGCAAGCGTAATGTGGGATGCCCTGCGGCACGATGGACTGACGATTTGAAGAAGGTGGCTGGCAGCGGATGGACGCGGGCTACGCATGACCAGATTTTTTGGTGATCTCTGGAAGTCTGGACGTGGCCTACGTTTAGCATTGGACGGCAATAGGCTGATGATTCTACTACTGTCGAAAACGTCATTTATTTGTTTTATTTTTTTATAAGACGTGGCCGCACTAGGAATTCCTCCTGTACATATCGTGGGTGCGTTTACTAACACGTAAACTCACACTCACTAACAGCCAGACCCGCAACAACTATTTGTACCCACACAAATATTAGACCCGTGCAGTAATCGGAGGCCTCAAAAAAAAAAAATATTATACTAATACAGCTTTTATACAATCACGCATAACCTAACCAGTTTGATGAATCCTTGAGGGATACCGTCCCATGCCAAACTAGTTTTGATTTTAAAATGAAAAGGTAGTTTATTTCCTAACTGATGTAGAGACTCTAGGCTGGTTTCAATTAATACAACCTTATTTGAATTTGTATAGTTCATCATCATCATCATCAGCCTGAAGACGTCCACTGTTGAACAACGGCCTCCCCCATAAGGGGGGGGGGGGGAATAATCCCCACGCTTGGCAGGCGTCTTGGGGACCGCAGTGAAGTTGTTAAGCATACGGAAGCCGCTGCTGCCCGACTTCCGGATTTTCCCTTAGTCGCCTTCGACGACACGCTCAGGATGAAATGGGGGGGTGCTATTCTAGCCCGGACACCCCACGGGGTGGTAATGAGAATAAAATTATTTTAGAACAAGAAGAGAGCTTGACGACCGACGACGGGATGGAGCTGAATGCCAGTCTTTTACACGGAGCGACTGCTTGTCTGACCTCCACAGCCCAATTACTGGGTAACACGAAACCCCTTGGCAAGACTGGTTGTCAGACTTTCTCACTTCTGACTACACGTAACGGCTATCACAGACCTGCAAATGACAACCGAGACCAACGGTTTTACATGTTTTCTGAGGCACTGAAGGACCTTATCGTGAAATGGATGGTCACCCATCCACGGAACGACTGCGGCAAGCATTTGATTAACCACTTGATCCGTACAGCTTTACAAAAATCAAACAAACTCTATCTCTTTATAATATTAGGTATAAGAAAGTATAGAAGAGAAGGAACCACGAAAAACGAGTAATTAATTTAACAGAAATACGTTCTTTACTTTAATTAAAACCGCAGAATCTTTTAATTATTTTTCGCTCCTCGCGCTCCGACTCTAGCGGTGAACCGTTCCAGACTTTTTTATTCGTTTCTCGATTGGACACCTTCAGTCCTGAATTTTCCTCTAACCGGAATTCTGTCTGCAAATGTTTCATGAAAATTCGAACGATGCTGGAATTCCCAATACGAAACCGTGGCCGCGTTAGCTCAGCAATCGTGAAAAACTAGATGAAAATTGGAAACGTAGGCAATAATGTCGGACGATTCGCGAAAATCTAGGTTCATTTTATAAATCTACGTTCTGAAAAGGCTGTGTTTTCTTTTAATTCCGTAGTTTTTTTAATTGACAGTGATTTTTTTCTCCTCCATGTAAAAAAATACGAAAGTAAAAAAAAAAATATAATTAAATTTCAAACTTTTTTTTTAAATTAACATGCATGGAATACATCATTTAAAATAACGCTCAATCTTTATAAGTAAGATTATGTGCGCTATCGATCACGTCTTAGTATTAGGTTGCTCACACACATGGCAGGTCTTTGTCTGTCTTTGTATTTTGCTTGACTAACTGTTTTTTTTTTTATACTTCACTTTTAGTTTGACTTGTAACAGTCTACAATATCGAAGGCATAATAACCGCGAAAAAAATGACAAGTTTTTTTAACTGTTTTAAAGTTTTAGATAAAAGAAAACAACAAGTAACATGGGATAAGGGCAGGAAGAAGAAGAAGAAAGTTTTAGATAAAAATATTTTATGAGAATATTTTATATTTTATGGGAACAACATGTCTAATGGTGAATTTCACCTAACTTTTATAGACAGTAGTCACCAAGGTGTTACCAAGGGGTATCGTGTTCCCCAGTAACAGGGTTGTGGAGGTCCGATAGGCTGTCGCTCCATGTAAAACACTGGTATTCAGCTGCATCTGGTTAGACTGGTAGCCGACCCCAATATAGTTGGGAAAACGTTAGGCAGATGATGATGAACATGTCTAACGGTGAATTTCACCTAACTTTTATAGATAGTAGTCTTAACCTGTAAATACATTTTTGAAGGTTTTGCCATCAATCATCAATTTTTTCCACAGATAAATGATTTATCTATGTATACTAAGTTGGGATCGGCTTACAGTTTAGCTGGATGCAGCTGAATACCAGTGTTTTACATTTAGCGAGCGAGCACGATACCCCTTAGTTATACTGGATATCAGAATTTTTAGCTTCTGACAACAATAAAAATTATCAAAAATTATAACTGATTAATTCCTAATACACGAAGTAAACTGTATATCATTATTAGATACAACCTGTCCCGTTTATGTACTTCCAGGGAAGTACTTCAACCTTATCAGTTGCTGACCCCAAACAGTGTAACTATATTCCGTTTTGTTTTGTTTTGTATTGCGTTTTAATTTCAACTGCATTCTATTCTCATTTCTGCATCTAAATAGACGAACGGTCAGTAACCGATGCTTGACGCAATGATCTAACGATGCGCCGGCGTCGGTGTCGCGTGACCCCCAATGATAACGATGTGACGTTTTGCAAACAAGACTTAAGGCCAGGAGCTCCACCAGAACGGAGAGGAGAGGCGATGTCTCGAACAACCAATCGGCTTGCGTTATTTTCACATCTCACCGCTTAGCTTCAACGCAATACAGTGTCCCATTGGTTGTTTACGAGTCATCTCCTCGCCTCTCCGCTTCGGTAGAGTCCGGGCCTAAAGGTGAAATAACCACACCGACATCTCGGATATCGAAGTGTATTTTTGCTTTGCAATGTTGTCATCGTTTTCTTATCAATATTTGGTGCTAGGTCAGGTATGATCAGCGGAGGCAGTTTTTGACTTACTTAAGTATATTTTAGTTGTCCGAGGTCAAAAACATAATTTTGTCAGTTACGATGTTACGAGTCGCGTAACTGATATTTAAATGAAACTGTCAACTCATTTCTTAAAAAAATAAATAAATCAGTAGCCTAAACACATTCACATATTCTACATTTCTAAGCCGAATGCCTAATAAATTCTACCTAGGTAACAACTTTACTGCGCTAAATGGTTAGCGTAAAACAATAAACAGGGCGTTACACCTATAGACTTGTAAAAATTTCAGAGGTTTGTTGGCTTATAAATGTTTTGTAAGAATACCTTTAAAATCGCTAAGGTAGATCTCAATGGTAGATCACACTTATAGGGAAAACTTCACACTTAAACCTGTAAGGATACTCTATCTATACATCTATACAAATAAATAAAATTGAAGTGTCTGTTTGTAATGTCCAAATAACAGCTTTATACTAAATGCATATGAAAGTAAGTATGGTAAGTAACCTATCCCAAAAAACAATTTAAAAATGTTTTGTCTGTCTGTCTGTCTGTCTTTCTGTCTGTTTGTACCGGCTAATCTCTGAAACGGCTGAACCGATTTTGATGGGACTTTCACTGGCAGATAGCTGATGTTATAAGGAGTAACTTAGGCTACTTTTATTTTAGAAAAAAATAGGGTTCCGTACAAAAAAATTAAAACCCCGCAAATCCATGCAAAAATAATTAAACCCCTGACAACCGACAATTACGCGGACGAAGTCGCGGGCATCAGCTAGTTATATAATATTACTAGCGGGCCAGGTAGACGTTGTCTTGCCCTTAAAATAAAAAAGTCCTACAACTCGACTGCAGCGCCACCTACCGGGTCCAACTTTGAATCTAAACCATTCTCGAATCCACTGGAGCACATAAGTTTTAAGATGAGTCGGTCAAACTGCAAGTTGATGCAGACGTGTATTAAGTTGTGGTATTGACCTGCTCGTCTAAACAAGAAAGAAACGATATAATTTTTTAGACACAAGAGATAATAATGATGGGCAAAATTGTGGGAAAACGTAACTTTGGCCGTCGGAAAAAATCCTGCCCATGAAATATTCGAGAGTGGACAGGGACAAGTTTTCAAGGCCTGGTCTGAGCTGAACTGATCTGAAGGATCAGAATTGAAGGGAAATGACAAAAAGAAGAATATCTTTATACCTTTTTTTGTGAGAAAGTCGTCATAGATACCCTCGGTCTAGGGAAAACGAATCATTATAATAATAAATAATAATAAACCTTAATTTCGGACAACAAAGATCCATAGAGTGTTAGTAACATAGAAAAACTTATCACCTAGAGTTAGTAAAAATCAACCTCCGCACTAACTGCTGTATAATCGGAGAGACGAAGCTCTCAGCAAGAGTTTTCAGGATGCTGTTTTGACTGTCCCTCACTCTCCTCGGTTTTTTTGCGTATAATCGCGTAGAAAACGTCACGTACGAGTTTGCGCAAACTCACTACAGACGCACTACAGTAAAGGCAGTCTCAACAACATTATGTGGGACTCTTACTGACTGAAACCCTACAGTTCTACTCAGGGAGCCTGGTATACACTTAACGCATGATCCGTGCTCCTGAATCTACCTTCAGACCAACTACCACCACCCAGCCACCACCACTTTCATATTGGTTACTATCGATGGCCATTCAAATAAAATGCAGGATGAAATATTTCATCTACAGTTTATGGCCGCCTAGTAACTCAGTGTACAACAGTACTTAATGTAATTCACACAGAGTCGGTGAACAACAGTTTCAGGGCCAATATTTTATGTTAATCGTTTATTAAAGCAGTTCATAATAAGCAAGCATTATCAATTCTATGGTACAGCAAAAACTTAAGACTATAATACAAACGTAATTTGACAGAACATAATAGTGTTCAAGCTTTATACCCCAGTAGGTAAGCAGGACAGTAAGCGGTACGAATGGAGGCGTGTTACTCAGCTGACCTTATCGTTCACGACAATTGATAAGCGGTTGATACTTACCGTACTCTGTTTTGCTTACATACCAAGACAGTACCTATTTATCTGCTTGGTAACGGATAATTAAAAATACAAAAAACATTTATTTCATCTCATAACAAAAGCCGTACACATCGATCGGTCAAAGGTAAAGCTACGTTTGCCGCGGTCTTTCTTTGGATGGATGACCATAAAATTTTATACCGAGTTCCCTCTGTGCCTCTGAAAGCACATAAAACCATATTGGTCCCGGCTGTCATTTCTAGATCTTTGGCAGTCGTTATGAGTATAGTCAGGAGCCAGAAAGTTTGACAACCAGTCTAACTAAGGGGTATCGTGTTACCCAGTAACTGGGTTGTGAAGGTCCAATAGGCTGTCGCTCCATTAAAAACACTGGTATTCAGCTGCAACCGGTTAGACTTGAAGCCGACCCCAGCCCCAACGTAGTTGAAAAAAAAGCGGCCAAGTGCGAGTCGGACTCGCCCATGAAGGGTTCCGTAGCAGCAAGTAACATAATAATATAAAAGTTTTTTTATTTTTATATTTGAGTTGATTGAATGAAAGGTAAATTGCGGTTTACGATTTATGACGCATTAAAAAAATACTACTTACTAGATGTCGTCCAAACCAATTTTCAGTGGAAGTTTACATGATCATATATTTTTTTTTATAGTTTTATCATTCTCTTATTTTAGAAGTTACAGGGGGGGGGGGACACATTTTACCACTTTGGAAGTGTCTCTCGCGCAAACTATTCAGTTTAGAAAAAAATGATATTAGAAACCTCAACATCTTTTTTGAAGACCTATCCATAGATAACCCACACGTATGGGTTTGATGATTAAAAAAAATTAAGTTTCAGTTCTAAGTATTGGGAATCCCCAAAATTTATTGTTTTTTTTTTTCTATTTTTGTGTGAAAATCTTAATGCAGTTCACAGAATACATCTACTTACCAAGTTTCAACAGTACCTATAGTTCTTATAGTTTCGGAAAAAGTGGCTGTGACATCGGACAGACAGACAGACAGACATGACGAATCCATAAGGGTTCCGTTTTTGCCATTTGGCTACGGACCAAGATATTTTCAGTTTCCTCGTATGTTAGGGTTTTCATAATAAATTATACATTGTTTTTTCTTCTTCTTTTGTACAAGAATAATTCAAGTTCTTAATGAAAATATTTTCTCGTCGGTGCGGTTAAAACGAGACTTCTAAAGCAACGCAATAAATCCAAATATTATGTCAGTATCATGCAAATTCTTATATTTATATTATTTCTATATCTGTAATTCTACTGTTACTATAATAGTCCACAGTCGAAACCCTTTTAATTTTTCGTATAAATAAGTGCAAGCACTTTGAAATCTTTTTATTACTTTTTATAATTTTGTGTTATCTTTCTACAACATTTTAAGATTTGATTAATTAGAACATTTCTGCATTTCATAATTATGGTGCAATGTAGATAAAATACGAGTATGGAGCAGGTTAGGTACCTACCTATTTTTTATCAGATTACCCAATCTTTACCGTCTTGAAATAGTATGTTATCTAAACAATTACAACAAAAAATATACAATATCATTCTAACTTTTCAGTGACTATTTGAAGGTCAATGTTGATTAGAACAATTCAGCTCATAACTATGTTGAACTTGTACATAAATCTTCGCGTGTCGATGATATATACAACATCATCATCATCACATCTGCCTATTGCCGTCCACTGCTGATCGTAGGCCTGCCCCAGAGATCGCCAACCAACCCGGTCTTGGGCAACCTCAAGTCTGCTATTACAATAGTGTCAGAATGGTCTATCATTGATTTCATAATTGTTGATTTTGACAAGTTTAGTAATCTACTAATATAATGGCGTCATTATGACTTTCCAATGGTCAACCACTGACACGCTATTGAAAGAAATTATATAGAATGATAATCTCGTACAAAATGACAACTAAATGACTGACTTCGGCGGTAATCTGCAAATTTTTTTACAGTTCCTTTGATCAGTGACCTACCATTAGAACGTCATTGTGCAGTCATTGCTTTTAATTCGACCGACCAATGATCGACCATTATGAATTTAGCAGAATACGAACTTTTAGCAAAATGACAATGGGACCGTGTTGGAATGACGAAATTATAAAAATAGCAGACTTCGACCCCTGCATCCATCCGCCAAACTTACCACCCAATAGCACATTACACCAACTCAACATCGACTCTACTCCAACTCAACTCACTGTATGGCTTTCTAATGTAAGCTTTATTTCGTGTTCCATACGAGTGAATTTTCAACGCATAAGTTGAAAGTCTACGACGCGTGGTGCACGCGTTATTCACCTATTGATGTGTTGAAAAATTCACTCGTATGCAACACGAAATAAAGTATACATTTCAATGCCATACTGTGAGTTGAATTGGAGTGGAGTCGACGTTGAGTTGGTGTAATGTGCTATGACCTCGTACCTACTTAGCAAACAGACTTTTAATTCGCCATCAATCTTTTTGGTGGGTCCTATATCATAAGTTGTTCATATTCTTGAGTACTTTTACCCCCAGAAAGATCGACGTAATGAATAATTTGTGGTTTAAATAAAACCTAATAAAAACTTCTTGAAAAACGTTCAGCGCACCTAATATATGCCAATGTCTCCTGTTTTATCCAACTAAAAAAATACTCTAATAAAAAAAAACTACTTATAATTTCCAAAAGTTATTTTAACCATTATTAGCAACAAACATCACCCATTAAATTAAATAAGCTAGGCCTCAACATTGCCACAAACATACGTTTTAACCACGACCAAAGTATACGCGTGAAATCTTCAATTACTCTATAATGGCCGAGGCCTCTTCATCTCAAAGAGATACATAAACGCTCTCAACTTATTTGCATACATTACAACAATACTACAATGCTGCCAACATGGCCGTGCAAATTGAAGAACGTTTATTTAAAACTAAAGAGGTTTACGCACTATCGTGTATGCATCCGACACACACGATGGTTGACGTGTAAAATAGTGCAAATGTTTTTCTCGATTCGCACGACACATGTCATGTCATTTTCCAGCTGACATTAAAGTCAACGTCGAATCATTTACTTTATTATGACAATTATAAGGCAATTTTGAACGTCACTTTAAATTAATTGGATAAGGCTTGCAAAAGGTAGTTTCGTATAAAGAAAACCAAAAGAAAGAAAGAAAAACCATTTATTCACGAGAGAATGATGCACATTACGCGCATTATTATTGCGCATTTTGTGTATGGAGGAAAATGGTAAAGGAACTCCATACTGACTCTTTTAAAAAAATTGTTTACAATATTCTGTCTTTCTTCTTTTTTCGATTCGGCGCGAGCAGTCAATCGCACGGTTTTCACGCAATAACAACGACAACCATATATATTATTGTTAATAATACAATTAAATAGTACTATTTTTAATACATCAACAATACAATATAACACAAAAACAACACATTACTCGCAGTGTTTTTAAACAATATTTCGTATAATTACAGGAATTATGTAATTATACGTGATTACGATGTATAAAAACAAAAAGTATTACAAGTTAAGAAATGGCAGCTAAGCATCTTGCAACCCGATCGCTTTGCACAGCTTGCACACTGTCTTCGTGCCCTTTGAACATACACTTTCGTGTGTAAAGCGCTTTATGCCGATACGAACTTATCTTGGAGAAGAAAGGAGTTTTGAATACTTATCTATGGATGGATTTTGTAAGATTATTTATTTTATTGACAAGAAATTAAAGTGTTTAAGTCACGCGTTTCGACATGTTTAATTTATTTTTTAATATTATAAGCAGCAAGAATTTTACTGGTATTATGTTATCAATTTAAATATCAGTGCTAAAATGTTGTTTATATCTATAATTAGAATATCCATGAAAGTATGTGAGCTTAACAAAACATTATAATATAATAATAATAATAATATGTGGGGACATTTCACACACGGCCATCTGACCCCAAACTAGGGAGACCCTGCACTATGGGTGTCTGGCCAAGGGTGTCTATTAATAATTCTGTTTCATTTTTTAATAGGTTTTTGGTTATAATTATCTATTCAAAAACAGAACAGATTTTGTTAAAAATGATCTGCCGAGTAATTTAATCGGAATTTATTGGAAGGTCGTGAAACCAATATTTAGCTTGAATTGTAGTCTATCTAGATATGATTTCGGAATAAATTCACTTTTATTATCTGTGGTTTAATGCGGATACAGCATCAATGAAGGATATTTATTCCATCCCGACATTTTTTTATCCTAATTTAACACAGAAGTAATGCTGTTCAAATAAAATCTTCTTGCCATTATCACAGTAGTGTTTATTAAGGACTCAGATCTGTCAAAAATTGGCGAGAGGAATAAGTAGTTGTATACCGCAAGGGATCAATCAACATCCTTGTTTGATAACGAACAGTATTTACGCAACAAGTTACCTTATTATCGTCTAGGGATTACATGCATCAAGATTACGTATCATGCATAATTTATTTGTAAATATTTATTTTTAAAACAATTGATTGCCGCCATAAAATTTGTTATAAACTTGTGCAAATTGGCCAAGGAATCCTGTATTCTGCCAAAGTAATTACAAATGCAAATGTATCGTATCTCATGAAGTCGGATGACATAAATCTAAATGCAAGGTCAATAGAGGGCGTCTAAAATAAGATTGTTTCTGATATTATTAATTATGTGATATTCTTGATTGCAAAGTGCGTCAGGAACGAATCTAAGAGCAGTTACTAATTACAGTATAAATTATTAATAGGTACGAAAAAGTCTACGTTTTCGTAAATTTCTGGCTCAGTCTATGGTCCCGTGAGGTTAAAACTATACATGAACAGACGCCAGCACATCAAGCTACTACAATCTGTCACATTTTTTTAATCGATTTTCAACTTTATGGTTAAAGAACAAGGTTAAAGATTGATTGGGAAAATGTGACAGTTTCGGGTAGGTTGACCTGCTGGCGTCTGTACTTTTGTTCATATTCAAAGCACTATTTTTGTTTAGGTTTAGTTATTAAATGTTGTTTCTTTGGAAGTTAATTTAAGATTGGTTTTATGATGGGACTGGCACGAACCGTGTTTAAAAGTGTTTAAAAAAAACTGCCCAAGTGCGAGTCGGCCTTGCACATGAAGGGTTCCGTATCACCGTACAATATAGCTACAGACGCACATGAAGCTATCCCAAACTGACAAATTTTCCCAATTGAGCATGAAACTTTCTGTAATAAAGTGGTTAAACTATCAAAGCAATTTGACAGATAGGGATATTTTGATGTGCTGTAGGTCGATTCTGTAAAATTCGAACAACAACTCGTATCTCACATCGCTATTCACTCTCACTACGCATAAGGTTCAAAATGACCTTGATAAATTTGACACTTTGAATCGAGTTCGAGTGCGAAGTGAGCGTCGAAGTGACGGTGAAATGACCTAACAGAATGCCACTTCTTACGTCATCTCATACTTTATCTGTCAAAATCTGCCTGTCAATTTAGTTCAACTCGCTGACACGCTCGCAAGTAAATTCGAATGATTAACCGATTTTTAGAATGCCAATCGAGAAACTCACATTCGAAGGATTCAGATTCGAAGTTTAGAATGAGGTCTTACAGAATCACACCCCTGGCCTCTGTATCCAAGATCGAAAAAAATCCGCCAAAAAAAAATCTTTATTTTATGGAGACCCCTGTAATATTTAACTTCAAATTTTATTTTTCTTATTGATTGTTATGTCGGCCATATAGTTTTACCCACTCTGTGAAAATTACAAATGTCTACCTATTTCGGTTCAAAAGATACAGCCCGCTGACAAACAGACGGACGGAAAGTGGAGGTTAGTAATAGCATAGTATAAGTATTAGTACTACCGTACAGTAGCGACACGCTCCGCCTCCCTCTGAAACCGTTCCTCACCTCTCCCCGCGTAGAACGACTAGCTCTGGAAATTGCATTTGTGTTCGCGCGGCGCGTAGACACGCACACTCACGCACGTATCTGTATAGTCTATTATTTTAGTATTAGTGTAGGCAATTATATCGTTTCGTTTCTATGGAGTGTTGCGGGTGTGGTAATAGCTTCCCCTTCAGGTACTGATCCACTTGTAGCATTTGTTAAATAAACACTAATATCACCGAATGGGACAATCGGGAAAAAAAATATATTATTTTTGTAAAGTACCGTTCGTCCCACGATGGGGACGAAGTCGGTGGGACGAACGGGAATACACCATCTATTCTACTCAATGTACTAATTATTTTCATTAGTAGTAAGCCTTCCATTTAATCGTAGGCTTTTTAATTAATGGCTACTGCATAGGTACTCATCGCTCACCCAGGGTCGCCTAAACATCCGCTGAGGACTGTGAGCTATGGACTCACAATTACCTAAAATATTAGTTAAATTGATAATCAA
Organism: Charanyca ferruginea; assembly: GCA_947361185.1. Classification (NCBI taxonomy): domain Eukaryota; kingdom Metazoa; phylum Arthropoda; class Insecta; order Lepidoptera; family Noctuidae; genus Charanyca; species Charanyca ferruginea. Next base: position 6,141,864 of record OX376068.1, on the reverse strand, counting down.
AGAAAGAAAGAAAATAAAGAAAAAGCATTTATTGGCCCGCACAGGACAAAACACACAAATAATAACAAGGTTGAATTATAATTGTAAAATAATAAAGAAAAAAAAATTAAGAAACGAAATTGGTCCTGTACGATGCCAAAAGGCATATCTCAGCATGGTGCTGTGACATATCAGATCATATTCAGTACGATTGATAGGTAAAGTTGCGGCGTTTTTCCCGACCAGTGGTCGCAGCGGACCAGCGGAACTGGAACAAAAACTATTTCTCAATGTTATTTGTAAAACATGTTTTTGGATATTGTCGATATCAATTCAGGACGTCAACTACTATTTTTTTCCATTTTTAACCGACTTCAATAAAGAAGGAGGTTCTCAATTCGACTTCATTTTTGTATGTTACGCGATTTCTCCAGCAATTGTAAATTGATTTTGAAAAAATCTTTTTTTTATTGAAAAATTCTAAAAATATTCCATCTTTATCTATCTTCATCGGTGGCAAATTAGGACTTCCGAAACAAGTCAAGTGTGCTAAAGTTATTTATCTCTTTTTAGTTTTTGAAGGCGAATTTCTTTTATATAACAGCGTTTTATTGAAATGAAGGATGCTAGAAAATGTAGCTAGATCAATGACCGCGATTGCCATGATAAAAATGCCGCAACTATCCGGGTAGTTGCGGCATACTATAAATCAGAACCCGGTAGAGCCTTGTTATTTGCTGGAAACTAAGTAAATGCTGCTAAACTGGCTGTGATCTGTTGATGCCATAGTAAATATATGAAAAAGTTTCACAACTGGTGCTCACTGTGGCAACGCTGAAAGTTTTCACTCTCCCGATTCATTCGATTAAAAGTAAAAAAATATACCTACAAATGATGAAAGTTGAGTGTGACACAATCACCAATCCATCAGGATGACATCAGAATAAGTACATTAACAACAATTTGTCGAACGGATAACGTTTCAACAGGAAACTGGCCATTTGGGGGAAGTATTCAGGATGTCACTCTAATGGTTTACAAAGCCTGTTCGGATCTCTATGTTGAATTATTGAGTACCTTACCTTGTGACTACAGTCATGTGTGTTTTTGAAATCAGAACTCAAATCTTTTTTACAATTCGTAATGTACACATATAGGTAGTAATTATTTATAAATAGAAAAAATTATTGACCCTGTCGGATAAAGAAACACAGATTTTTAAAATAAGTAGGATAGAGGAAAACAAATTTTATAATTTACTTACCTAATATTTAAATGGTTTCCTATCTATCTCATATATGTACGTGTATAAAAACTGCTCGCAGTTTTAATGTTTTTTTTCCCCACAGTTACTGAATACCTACTTACAGCTACCAAAACTAACACGAGGTATTTTGATAACGTTTGAGGACGGCAACTATTGCAAAACCTATTCAATTTAAAACGAATGGAATAACAATATACATTTATAGTTTAGTTTGTTATTTTCTTGTTTATACTTTCTAATCTTCGGTACTACTGGGGGCCAAGTCTGCTATTTTTATAATTTCGTCCTTACAACACGATCCTATTATCATTTTGCTAAAAGTTCGTAATCTGCAAAAGTCATAATGGTCGATCATTGGTCGTTCGAATTAAAAGCAATTACTGCACAATGATGTTCTAATGGTAGGTCACTGATCAAAGGAACTGTCAAAATTTTAGCAGATTACCGCCTAAGTCAGTCATTCAGTTGTCATTTTGAACGAGATTACCATTCTATATCATTTCTTTCAATGGCGTGTCAGTGGTTGACCATTGGAAGGTCATAATGACGCCATTATATTAGGAGATTACCAAACTTGTCAAAATCAACAATTATGAAATCAATGAAACTATTGTAATAGCAGAGTTGAGGCCCTGGTCCGACGCTAATGCAATGGCAATTATATATTATTTTATATTTTATTAGTTATATAGTTTTGTTTATATGCACCTGCCGTGTTATCTCTTCATCACCCTGGGTTGACTGGTAGAGAATGCCTAAGGCATTAAGTCCGCCTTTGTACCTTTGTGCATGAAGTGTAAATAAATAAATAAATAAATAATATTTTCAAATAAAAAAAAATAATGATTCTGTAAGAAAATTCACGCAGACAAGGACAGAATACAGTGACAGTCAAAGCTAGAATATTTCAATTGACTTGATGGATTTAGAAGATTTGGATATGCTGGAGACGTCTCAGCGATCTTATAGACGTCGTCATCGTGCGAATTCTTTTGAATTGAGTGATGAAGATTTTAGATATAAGTATAGGTTCACAAAACGTTTTGGAGAAAAAATTGTGGATGTTTTACGTGAAGATTTATCTCACGACCCTCGAAAATGTCAACTGAGTCCTGAAAGTGGTTTGCGCATTACGCAACTGGGCTCGCCATGAAGTAAGTCACCTTTGTCAATACTAACTTATCATTAGGCAAATATATTTACATATATATCGATGACAAAATCCAAATTATATACTAATAATATTGTTTTATTCGTAGATTCAAGACGATACAGCTGATTTACATGGTGTGTCTCAACCAGTTGTCAGCAAAACTTGTAAAAAGGTAGCAGACTTTTTGTCACGTATGTCCCGAGGATTTATAAAAATGCCTGCTACTCTTAATGAACAGGAGCAAACTATAAGAAAATTCCGCAGTATCGCTGATTTTCCTACAGTCATTGGGGCAATAGACTGTACTCATATTAGAATAAAAAAAGTAAATGCTGATGGTGGTCAGTTATACATTAATAGAAAAGGAATTTCTTCGATCAATGTACAGGTAATCTATAAATAAATATTTTGTGTTGTGATTGTCTCAATTGACAAATGACTTATTAGTTTGATCCAAAATGCTTGACACAACAGAGAACTATTTCATTTAACAATCAGTTTTATTAAAATAACAGAGAGGAATGTAAAGTTTAATAACCTGTTATTTTTCAGGTGGTTTGTGATGCTGACCTGAAAATCAAGGACATAGTTACCAGATGGCGAGGCAGTGTGCATGACTCAAGAATATTCCGAGAATGTAGACTAAAACAGAGGTTTGAGGCTGGTGCATTCTCTGGAATATTATTGGGTGACAGTGGTTATCCTTGCACTCCATATTTATTTACACCGTTGGACTTATCTTCTATAATACTTGCTGACTGAGCAATAAGATGACGTAACATTTCTTCAAATAAAAACATTCGTGTTAGGTAGTCTAAATAAGATAATAAAAAGTACTGCTTACCTAATAATTAAATGTCGCCTTAAACGATCTACAGTTGTTTTATTTTTTCGCATGTGATTTAGGACAATGTGGCGGGAGCTATAGTACAGAAAACCATTTTATTTAAATACAAAAAGCATGTACAGAGACCAGCACATCAAACAACAACTATCTGTCATTCCTTGATAGATTTTCAACTACAAAATTGTAAGGTTCATATTCAATTGGGAAAATTTTACAGTAGTAAATAAGTAGATTTTACGGGTACGGGTAATATAAAATTTACACAAAAACACATTTTTCGTCCAACATTTCACAAAATTTGAAACATTCACAACACACATCAGAATCTATTCAATTCGCATGAGACAAACAACAGTTATATTATAGCTCTTACGTTATACTTAAGCGTGTGATTTGCTTCGTTATTCCCACTTTAACAAAATAATATCACCGTTACCGTTATTTTGCCCATTAAAAAATAATTAAACACTACTTAAAATGCAGTCATTTCGACAATACAACACCATTATTTCGCCACTGTCTCATCATCTCATGCTACAATTACTGAACTATAGGGCAGAATTCCGTATGGTGTCGGACGTAAAGAATAGCACCATCCCATATCTTCCCGTGGGTGTCGTAAGAGGCGACTAAGGGACGTACCAGACAATGGGCAGCAGCGTTCTCTGTGCATTTGTAACAACCACACTGCGATCGCCAACCCGCCTGCCAAGCGTGGCGATTATGGCAAAATCCCCCCTTAAGGGATGCCTATGTCCAGCAGTGGACGTCTTTCGGCTGAAATGATGAGGGCAGAATTGGTCATATTAATCCGAAACTATATAATGCTTATATTTTACCGGTTGTACAAACATACATAAATAAACTCACTCCCTTTTACTGTGAGAGTAGGTAGAAATTACAGAACGCCGCATTTGACCCATTCTTTACTATGGTTTGAAAAATTGGGTTCAACATTATGTCGAGATGACCCAGTGGTTTGAGCAAGCGTGGTGTTGAATGCTCGTGCCTCCTCTGTATGATGCTGTCAGTTCACATGGCGTATTTGCGCAAATATTCGCCTTATTTTGATAATACTAAATATACCTATCCTATAACAATTGAAATTAGGCCGATTATACGCTATGTGAAACCATGAGCGTGCCAATATAAGCCTTTGCTCTGCAGTGGGACAATTATATAGGCTAGGTCTCAGATTATGAAACAAAAAGCAGATAGATCGCGCGGAACACTGAGAGTGGAGCCAAAAAGGCAAATACAAATTCAAAAGCAAAATGCCTACAACGCGCTTCGTGCTATACTGACACGAGTACAGCACGAAACGATGCATCGTCAAAGAAAACAAATAAAAACACAAATACAAATTCAAAAGCGAATACAATCACGAGATTGTAGGTATTCGCGTTTGAATTTGTATTTGCTTTTTTGGCTTCACTCTCAGTGTTCCGCGCGGTCTATCTGACTTTTGTTTCGTAATCTGAGGGTTAGGTATTATTATTATTTATTCGATCTATGTTGTAAAAATTTCCCTTGGTGATTTTAGGTGATACGAGCTGAAAGTAGGCTGTCATTTCACCGATGCTAGGGATTAATAGAACACTTCAAAATAAAAAGATTTTTACAAAAGACAACCGTTTTCAAAATTTAAAAAGTGATAAATAACTTTAGCACAGAACACACATGACTTTAGTTTCGGAAGTCGGTGGCTTTGTTCTGTTTGGTGTTTTGTATTGCCACCGACTTCCGAAACTAAAGAAAATTTATGAGGGACCACCCCTTAGGCATACCCTATCCAGAAATGATTTCAAAATCGCTTTGCATTTGCCGGAGAAATTGAGTAACAAATATACAAAAAAAACAACATACAGACGAATTGAAAAACTCCTTCTTTTTGAAGTAGGTTGAAAAATTTAAAAAAAAATGTTAAGTGGGTTATATACAGAATAGCCCTACAGGTTCGAAGTAGACTACAGGAAATAACAAAGTGTTTACAATCAGCAGATCATTATTATAGGAACTCTATGAGTCAACTGAAACAATAGACATCTTAGCAATGAACCTAAATCTAGCAGATATTAATGTAGGTACTTAATGCTACTATGTCAAGTTTATGAATGTAGGTATGAGGACATAACAATATCATTATGTAGATGTTCTTGCTAAATGGGTTAGGTTCTGCTTATCGAACCAACATAAGTCAACATCTTATAGTTATTTTAAATGTATATTAATTTAATACGCCGTGTGGTGCCGGCTGCGAATAGCTCCACCCCATTTCTACCCGTGCTTGTGTAGAAGGCGACAGAGGGATATCCACCAGAGGATGGGCAGCAGTGTCCATAACGTCTACTACGATCGCCAACATGCATGGCCAAGCATGGCGTTTACGGCTGAACAACCTCCTTGTGGGAGACCTATGCCCAGCAGTGAGCCTCAAAGAACACTGCTAAAAATTTTATAAGGAAAATTTTTCTTCTATATTATTTGTGTTCAGTTTGACTCACGTACGTATTTTGGGATTTCCCGAAACTAAGGGCAAGAGGTCGCGGTTATTCGTTGAGATCACGACCTCTTTGTGTTATCAGTTAATGATTACAGCTTCTTTTTAGTTCATAATTTGTCACGTTGCGTGATTCAATCTTCAAATACTGCGTGAGTACGTTACTATAAACAGTGATAAAGCTACAAGGTTTAACAGATTTTTTTAATTGCACTGCTTTTTGGTCATTTTAAATTATGATATTATTATTTTTATCTGACATACCTAGTTTGGTTTGAGATTTAAGTTTGCTTAATAATGTTAATAAGTTGGTTCCTAATTTTAAAAATCTGTTCGCTTATTTAAATTTAATTTTTGTAATCTGTTCGACTATTTAAACAAGCCACGTTATGACAGATTATGTTGTCCTAAATACTAAATGGTCTCACCATTTAGTATTTAAGACAACATTCGTGGAATACAATATAAAACATTATGATTGTGGTAATTATAACAGCGTAAGTAAGTTTGTTATTCACCCTTGGTCAATGCATGCAAACACTCGACGCATGGGAAACTATTTTTTGAAAAGATGGAGATCGTAAAAAATATTTTAATTAAATCTCACGCTTATGCTTGAACCAACGCGGCAACACAAGCAGCTCTAACTGTAACGTAGTTCTCGGAGCTCAACCTCTGTTTACCCAAAACAAAAGAATCCCGAAATATAAATATATGAAACCTCTCAAAAGAAGCAAAGTAACGACTGTACTCAACAATAATAACAGCACTTCAAAAGGACCCGCAAGAGCGGTTCAGACCGGCTCAAACCGGTACTGTTTTGAGTTTAAAATGAGCATTGCGGCCGCAAACAGACTCCTCTTACGTACATTCGTACGTCTAATGCGACGGATATGGTGGGTCTTGTTAAAATTTCATACGCGGAGTAATCCATAGGGAGTTTCAGATGAATATGTGTCGCTGCGAAATGCTGGAAGCGCTAGATAAGACGGGGTTGGTCTTTGTTATAGGGAACGTAGAAATGCATTGTTTTAATCGGGATTGTGTTTTCGACAACGTATCAGATAGTTGTTATTGTAATGAAACTCCTGTATGGAATTCGACTTACGGTTTACGGAAGGATCAAATTAATCAGATCTATAACAGAACCAGATCTATATCTGTAAAAAAGTACTATTGCCAAGTCCCACCAATGACGTATTATAAATAGACGCGTCATACACGAACATTAGTGCACTTTAAAACGGCGCAAGCTTTTATATCTACATACCAGTAGGCACATACAATTATACAGTGCGAAGAAAAGGACAGAAGCGTATACCTGTTAGAAAAAGATAAACATACATATTTTGTTACGTCAGTTATGTGTGAATTACGAGCGATACTGACGTATAGCCGCGACACTGGGTGGTACGTGACTAAGTGAAACCCCGGCAATTGCCTTGCATTAATATTGCCATTATTGAGCGCGAGTAACGCATCTAAGTGTATAATATATCATTGGGTTTTACAGCTAATATTAAATAAATGGTTTAATATTACATTTGGTTTTACATTCGATGGTAAAAGATTCATTATAGAATTCTAGAATAAACAAATAATAAACTGATACCGAAATACTATTTTCAGTTGATTTAGGTATACCCACCCATTTTGTTATCAAAGGTGTTCACAATTCAGTTCACACTAAAAAAGAGGTAGAGAGTTACAACCGCTTCCATGAAAATGTGTTTACTGGTTTCCCGGAAAACCAGTAAAAGCCATCAACGGCTAACTCGAAATCCCGAAAACTGGTTCGAAAATGCAGCTCCTGAAATTGTATTACAGTCCCCCTTTGAGTCTGTGAGCTAACAGGAATATAAAAGCAGTCTAGACAGGATACGAAATAAACGACTGACGATAAAGAGCTTATGATTTTAGTGTTCAAAGAGTTTGTGCGAATATAAAATGCTATTGTTATGGACCGAATAATGTATTTTTACATCGTCTTAGGTTGAATAGGGGCATTTTTAAGAAAGTGTAGTACTCATGAATATGGTCCACTTTTGCTTAGTATATGTACAGTGCCGTTGTCCGTGTGGTGTCGGACGTAAAGAATATCACCATCCCATATCTTCCCGTGGGTGTCGTAAGAGGCGATTAAGAGACTTACCAGAGAATGGGCAGCAGCGTTCTCCTTTGTAACAACCATACTGCGATCGCCAATCCGCCTGCCAAGCGTGGCGATTATGGCAACCCCCCTCCCCCTTGGGGAGGCCTATGTCCAGCAGTGGACGTCTTTCGGCTGAAATGATGATGATGTATAGTGGAGCTTTTTCTTTACGCGATTTGAAGTTTGTTCCCTATTTAATTGGAATTCGAGTGGTGGTTGAACGCGTGCATACTTAGATATTTAGTTGGACTTGGAGGCGTTTAGTGTGAGGAGGTTACGGTTAAGCCAATCTGCAATGTTTGACAGGCCAGTTTCGGCTGCCCTTCTAACATTACTCCAAGTCTTATCGGCAAAGACTATGGCAGTATCATCTGCGGAGGAGAAAATGGAAATAAGGAACAATGTCGGACCAAGAACACTCCCTTGCCCGACGCCGTACGAAATTGTTTCTTCTAGAAAAAAGTGTATGTAAATACAAAAACAAATACAAAGAAATAATGTTAATGTAGGAGACGATGACGATTGTAGATCGAACAGGCACGTTTTAGAGTGGAGAGCACGTTTGAGCAAGCGTAGTGTGAGACGCCCTGCGGCACGATAGACCGACGATTTGAAGAAGGTAGCTTTCCGGGGTAAGCCGACGTTCAGCAGTGGACGGCATGCGCGTAAAAAATGCTGTTTACCATAAAAGTTCCTCTGTCTATCCAAAATACGATGAGTCAATCCAACAGCGATACCCAAACAAATAGCTGAGGAAATACGTACTAAACTAAAATACTCTTTACTACCTTGAACGCTGATTTGTGGATTACAGATATCGGCATGAATTATTAGTGTTTCAGTGATGACGTCACGTGACATTGTTTTGGGTGGCCAGGTAATCTGCCAATGATCTTATTTGCACTTCTATCTACTAGCATTAGTAATAGAAGAACTCATTGTAAAGAAGGTCGTTCGGGGAAGTACAGACGGTAGCAGATCAAGCTTTTTCTATTGAATATGAACCTTAATCTTTTGTAATAAAGTTGAAATACTATCAAAGAAAGGACAATGCCAGAAACTCTATAGAACTTTGCCCCACTCAATAAAAGTCATGTACAAGCTTGCAATGTGTAACATCATACTGTTTATTAATTGCTGATAACTAAACACTAGTTCTAACGACAGCAGAACTTGCCGTTTCTATTCAAATCAAAAATTGAATTTGAATTCCTTTTAGAATTGATTTGTAATCCGCAATTAATAACAATAAGAATAATGTTGTTTATTTGCCAACAAAAAAAGTTATTTACATTTCTTTATGGTCTACATTATCAATTAGGTTCTCAAAAAAAAATATAAGACTTTTGCTAATGAACTCCACACTCGAGCCTGTCTCGTGGAAACGAGCCATGAACGCAGGCCTGTTCTTAAAAAAAAACAATTTATTAGGTTATTTAATCATTACAATTATTTTATTACCCGACTGCGCCAGAAGGAAAGTTATGGTTTTCGGGCGTGGTTCGGATTTTGACTTGAGAGGTGTCGTTTCATTCGTCTTGAGTGACTTTGCGTACATCAAAATTTGAAAAATTACACTGGCCGATTTTTGGCGACATAATTAGTTTTAAAAAAAATTACATATTTTTAATTTTCATTTTCTGTAAATGGGTGGGGCAGGATCTGACATTGAGGTATTGAGGTGGCTTGATGTGCTGGCCTCTTTACTACAACCATACCTATTTCTGACGCATAGTAGCGTAACTGTGTTTCGGTTTGAAGGGTAGGTGTCGATGTAATTACAAGGACATGAGGGATATTGACCAGAGGATAGGGAAGCAACATCCTTCTGAATACCATAACACCTACTGCGATCGCCAACATGCATCGACCAAGCATGGCGGTTACGGCTAAACCCCCCCTTGGGGGAAACCTATGTCCAACAGTGGGCGATATGATAGGTAGCGGTGTGTACTTTAACATTGGGTAGGCCGTCATCGGCTTGTTTGCCATCCAACGAGATGGTATGTAACAACCATACAACAAATAATAAAAAAATCTTTATTTTGCATAAAGTGAACGAAAGTAACACTCGTAGGAAATTATTATACTCTATGAGTTTTAGTGTCAGAAAATATAAAAGCAGCAAATAAAAGTAATAAAAAAAAACAAAAATGCCTTCAAAAACTATAAACTGATAAATAACGTTAGCACAGAACACACTTACTTTACTTTCGGAAGTCGGTGGCGGTGGCTTTGTGTTTGTTGTTTTGTATTGCCACCGACTTCCGAAAGTAAAGTAAGTTATGTGCTAAAGTTATTTATCACTTTTTAGTTTTTGAAGGCGGTTTTCTTCTTTTTTTGAAAAAACTTTTTATTCTTTGCTTTTTAGTATTGCCGTAACATCCAAATCCATTAAGAAACGGCGATACGCTTAAAAGAGATTGTAAGTCCTCCAAAGATTGAAGAAACTAAAACGTCATCTAAGTATTTTTTTGGGATTTTGTTGATTACCTCAAAAAGGGCAGAATAAATTTTGTTAAAATTCATATGGACCATTTCGGAACAAACCCTATTCGAACAAAAAAAGAATTTTGCAAATCCGTCTATATATGACAGAGTTAAGCCCGAAAATACATAAAAAAATTAAACATCCGCATTGATAACCTCCTCCTTTTTGAAATCGGTTAAAAATAAAAATACAGTTAAAAATTAAAAAGGGAGCCGGCGTTTTGTTCTAGATCTTAATTTTTTACGGGACCCTTCACATCGTCCGACTCGCATTCGACCGTTTTTTTAACATCTCCAAGTTTTAAATATTGAAAACAAAATCGCATCTGCGGCCCGACCATATTGTCTATAAAACGCTTTACAATCGCGTTTGTAAGCAGAATATGATTCAGCAACAGCGTCTGTTAGTGTACCGTCTGCGAATCTCCAAGGTTCCCCAGCGTGGGTTTTATATGCGGCCATATTCAAGTGCCTAGGGAAACTTTTAAGTGTGGCTTGAAGTGTGATGCTTTTGCAGACGTTGAATTTAATATAACGATGTGGGGGCATGTGGAAAACATTGAAAATATTTTGTATATTTATGTTACGGCTAAAACTCGAAGTGCGTCCACACCTAGTTTTAACCGGTTAGAACTAGATGTAGCCGGTAGCAATTGGTTAAGGCGCTTCCCTGACTAAATAACCTTGACCATACATTTCCTCTTTGCCGCAGAATCGAAATTCGCACAATTTTTGTTTTTTTTTTATTATTTTTTTGTTATATATTTATAATAAAAAAAGAGAAACGATCTTTTAAAATAGAATAAAATGTGAATTATAAAGATTTTTAAGTTACCTATCTATTAGTGTAATCTTCAAATTACTATCACGTCAACTTTAGCAAAAGATAGATGTTTTCAATTATTTTAGACATAGATATAGGGAACATAAAAAAAATAAGAAAGTGGAATGTGTTGATAGGATATTGAACATTAATAATATGCTTTCAGATGTAGTTTGTTTCTCTTAACTAATGAGTTAATAGCCCCTGAATAACGAAGAAAAACGCACTTTTGGTCGGGGTAGCGCCTTAAACTTAGTGTAGCCTGCGAGGTCGGGACTTGGACGAAACCATTGAGCAGAAGAAGACGGTCGACCGAACTTCGCGGTGCCCCTGACGTCAGTGTGCGGCTGCATCTAGTTCTAGCCGCTATGATGAAGGCTAAACCTAGTTCTAACCAAAGATAAGTAGGATACATCCAAGTTTAACCGCATGTGGCCGGCTACACCCAGATGTAGCCGCAATTCGGCAATAAAGCCGTAATATATAATTTATAATAATATGTAACGGTCGACGGACACCACACGTCCGTGTGGTGTCGGACGTCCGTGTGGTGTCGGACGTAAAGAATAGCACCATCCCATATCTTCCCGTGTAGCGTTGCCATTTCTAAAAATCAAAAAGCCGGATTAACCCGTCAAAAAAGCCGGACTTTTGGGTCCCAAAGCCGGACATCAAGAATATTTAAATATTCAATAAAACACATATTTAAAAGCCGGTCTTTAGAATTCAAAAAAAGTAATTATAAAATAAAAAAAAATAAGAGTTGCGAGTCTCGTATCGCTTGCTCGTTCGCTACTGACTGAAGTGATTGAATTGAACGATTGTATAAAAAGCCTAACAAAACCCGGACGGGCCGGACGCACCTAAATTTGGCCGGACAAAAGGTCGAAAAGCCTAACACTGTCCGGCTTTATCCGGACGGATGGCAACGCTATTCCCGTGGGTGCCGTAAGAGGCGACTAAGGGACTTACCAGAGAATGGGCAGCAGCAATCTCTGTGCCTTTGTAACAACCATACTGCGATCGCCAATCCGCCTGCCAAGCGTGGCGATTATGGCAAAGCCCCCACTTGGGGAGGCCTATGTCCAGCAGTGGACGTCTTTAGGCTGAAATGAATAATATGTGGGGACATTTCACACACGGCCATCTGACCTACTTACAAGTGAGACCCTGTACTATGGGTGTCAGACAGCTGATATATATACACAGATACATTTTTAAATACACACATAAACAGCATGTGCCGGAAAGTAAAAAAAAATGTATACCCCATACATCCGAAGGGAGGTCAATGTACTCGTGAAACTGATCAACAGAAGAATAAGAAAAAAATCTCCATACAAAATTTAGGCGGCAAGTTCAAATTTTCTATGAAGAGTAGGTACAATTTTGTTTTTATTGGATTTTTTTTTTCTGAAAGTTTTTCTGTTTCACGTGTACATTGACTTCCCCCCTTATATATATTATGTAGGTACCTCCTTTCCGGTACACCCAGTAGGTACCTATAGATATAAAACCAGCGACCCGCCCCGAGTTCGCACGGCTGCAATGTAGATCAAACTACACGTATCGACCTTCCTTCCTCTTGAATCACTCTATCTATTGATGAGAACAACATTAAAATCCATTGCGAAGTTTAAAAGCACCAAGCATTCACTGTGGGAGCGACTTTATTTATACTATGTAAAGATTTGCATGAAAGGATGTTTTATACCAAATTTAAAAATCGGTTCAAACCGGCTGTTGGCGAGGCGGTAAATTACTATCCAACAACAATTGTTCAGGTATGTAATATCAACTTACATTCAAAACTTATGTTTAGAATACCTTGATTAAAAAATAATTAGTAATCATTGAGATACATTTTGACGTGGGTTGTTTTCTTTTGGGAGAATTAAACCCAAATATATTCAAAGTCAAATCATTTATTTCAATTAGTCTGCAACCTGCGGAATCTTGGATTGTTACATTACCTACTCCCGGTGAGGGAGCGCCTTTACCACAGTATAATTATTAGTACTACCGTACAGTAGCGACACGCTCCGCCTCCCTCTGAAACCGTTCCTCACCTCTCCCCGCGTCGAATGACTCTCTGGAAATTGCGTTTTTGTTCGCGCGGCGCGTAGACACACACACTCACGCACGTATCTGTACAGTCTATTATTTTAGTATTAGTGTAGGCAATTATATCGTTTCCTTTCTATGGAGTGTCGCGGGTGTGCCTTTACTGACTAGCTCGTTTAGTACTAGTTTTTTGTTAACTATGGTAATTTGTAGTCTCACTTATTATAATTGCTTTGATGAAGATGTTTATGTCTCAATTTTGAATTGCGTTTGTGAAGCTAAACGTTCATCAAGTGCCAACATCCGTTCCAAATGTCTTAATAATTTCAGCAGATGGCGACTGTATGAACTGTAATATTGTTGTATTCCTTTAGGGTGCGGTCTCATTGACAGCTAGTTTAAACTGTGACCTTAACTATAAGATAGTTAGCTACTACTAAGGTAGCCACGTTGTGTGGGACTCCCTGCGGTTCGATAAAGCAACGACTTGAAGAAGGTGGCTGACAGCGTAAGAATGCAGGATGCCCGGGTTGGTTTGCGATCTCTGGGGGAGGCCTACGTTCAGCAGTGGACGGTAACAGACGATATAAGATGATGACGATTAAAAAAAAAAAAAAAATTGTTTATTTCGTAACCAAAATTAAACAAAAGCACGTTAGTGATTGGAGACTCCTTGTAAGCAAATAAATGCCTGTATTAGGAAACTCCGCTCTTTCACAGCAAGTAAAATCAAAAACAAGTACATCTAATCTAATATATAAAATTCTCGTGTCACAGTTTTCGTTTCCGTACTCCTCCGAAACGGCTTGACCGATTCTGATGAAATTTTTTGTGCATATTGGGTAGGTCTGAGAATCGGCCAACATCTATTTTTCATCCCCATTTTTCACTCCCTTTTCATCCCCCAGGTAGATCGGGACAGGACAACGTCTGTCGGGTCAGCTAGTAGTACAATAAAATAAAAAACAAAACAAAATGTGTGTATGTGTGAATGTGTGTGTGTATGAGTGTGTATGTATGTGTGTAAATGTTTAAATATAATTTAAATTAATTCATACTAATATTATAAATGCGAAAGTAACTCTGTCTGTTACGCATTCACGAAGAAACGGCTGAACCGATTTTGATGAAATTTGGTATGAAAATAGCTTGAACCTTGGGAAAGGACATAGGCTACTTTTTAATCTGCGACTTCATCTGCATCCACTATAACCGACATTCACGCGGACGAAGTCGCGGGCAAAAGCTAGTATATATTATAACAATTTTCGACTGCTTGTGTATAGATAAATGGGGATGAGGGTAGGTTTGTGTGTGTTTTGGGAGTGTGTGTGTGTTGAGAGAAGCGAGTGCATTAATTTCTGTGTTGCAATAGTGCCTTAATAGTGTCTTCATAGAGAAATGGTTTAATCCAATTTATTCGATTTTTTTTTTACATACATGCGCTTGTTTAGTGTAAGATGAAGTTAGCCAACGGTGCTCACATTCATTGGTGAGCTACAAACTATATAGTGAGCTAACGTAGTCACATTAGCGGTTGAGCTAGCAAAATTGTACCTATCTAACAATTGGGGGGTACAAACCTAGAACTATTAACACTACTGCACTAGTCAGACTAGCTGAAATCTTAGTAGTAGTAATCTGACCCGAAAACTATTATACTAAAGGCCAAATACTTAAACGCTACTCAATTTTAAGATGCCGTTTAGTCTCGTACTGTCACAGTCACTTTGACATAGAGCGATAGAGACAGCACATCCCGTGCTGTCCCGTGTTGTCTCTAACGGCATCTTAGAATAAGTCTCATCTTAGTAAAGTACCGTTTGAGAATTTGGCCATAAGTATTATATTGCCATTTCTGTCTAACCTGGTACATCAAATGGCAGTTTAGCGCTTCTTGAGCTACAAAATAACTCCTACCTACTACATAGTTAATCGCTCTCAAAGGGACCACACCTTTATTCGTAATGTATACAGCAGTGATTCAGTCAGTGTTTAAATAACTGATAATACCTTTAAACTACTGAAACATGAAATAAGTAAGGAAATATTTTAAGGCGCGGACTGACTAAGATTTTAAACGCTACAACTGCACTCATACAACTGTGTGAATAAGGTTAAAAAAAAAAAAAAATAATAATAATATGTGGGGACATTTCACACACGGTCATCTGACCCCAAACTAGGGAGACCCTGTACTATGGGTGTCAGACAGCTGATATACATACACAAATACATTTTAAATACATACATATAAAAAACACCAGACACAAGGCAAACACAAGTGCTCATCACACAAATGTTTACCCTGGGCGAGAATCGAACCCGCAACACGCTGCGCAGCAGTCGATCGCACAGCCACTGCGCCAACCGTGTCGTCAAAAAATTTAAAGAATATTTGTGTTGACAATGTGAATGTGAATTTATTATACGGGTTTTCTATAGATTCAATTAAATATTTCTCTGGTGAAAATTTTGAAAAACATGCTGATTCTATAGGATTAAAAAAAAGAATATGGTTATCCCTGAAAACACAAGGATATTCTGTTGATATGTTGTTGTTTTTTTGTGAAGCAACTTCCACATTTTTTATTGGGAATTATCAAACTACATATTTTTTACTATTCCTTTCGGTGCGTTACGTCTTTGGTTACGTCATAGTCGCTTATCTAAGAAACCAATTTTTGAGAATATTGAGGTAGACCGAACCTTAGGAGAATATCGACAGGGCGCTGACGTAGTCTAGTTATATTCTGGTCAATAAATAATTAAATTCTAATGTATGTTTCATCATCATCATCATCATTTCAGCCGAAAGACGTCCACTGCTGGACATAGGCCACCCCCAAGAAATGGGGGGTTTTACCATAATCGCCACGCTTGGCAGGCGGGTTGGCGATCGCAGTATGGTTGTTACAAAGGCACAGAGAACGCGGCTGCCCATTCTCTGGGGAGTCCCTTAGTCGCCTCTTACTACACCCACGGGAAGATATGGGATGGTGCTATTCTTTACGTCCGACATCATACGGACATTGCATGTTTGTATAATGTATATTTGCCATTGATACGCTACGAAAAAGATAACTTAATAATGTACTAAAATGTCGATAGGATACAGCAATTTGTTCTTATCGCAAACAGTGGTATCTTTTTGACAACCCTTGAATGGATTTGTAAACTACCTACACTCTTCAAAAGTGATGAAAAAATCTATTGATAAACGTAATTTCTTTGTCCTAAACCGATAAATTGGCTTATCCAAGAAATTCATACTAGTATTATAAATGCGAAAGTAATTCTGCCTGTCTATATGTCACGTTTTGGCGGCTGAACCGCTGAACCGATTTTGATTGAATGGGGTACGGAGTAAGTTCAAACTCCAAGAAATGACCTAGGTTAATTTCTAATCCGCGGCTTCATCTGCATCCGCGATAACCAACATTTCACGCGGACAATGTCGCGGGCAAAAGACTGTATAACAATAAAGTCGAAATAAAAACATCACCCTGAACATTAAATTCTTTTCATTTGAGTATTGTTTCATTTTGATTGAACAATGAAAACAAAAGCTGGCTATAAAAATGGTCTGTCATATTGAGTCAGCAAAAATTCAATAATTGGTGAATTATAGCAGTTATTGTGAAAAATATCTCAGTTACAATGGCTTTTAAAGTGATATCGGCGATCGGCAGTATTTTGTTTTCATAAATCTACTTTTTCATCCAATATTACGTCTATAGAAAATATGGTTCTGAATGAGACAGAATGATTGTTTAGAAATTGACGGTTAAATTGGACTGAGAAAGGTTGTCAAGATATAGAAAAATGGTAGCTTTTTATTATTCAATAAAAGGCAGATAATATACCGTGCGGAACACTGCCGGTGAAGCCATAAAAGCAAATACAAATTCAATCACGAATACATACAACCTCGGGATTGTATTCGCTTTTGAATTTTTATTTGTATTAGCATTTGTTCTTTTAACAATGCTAGGTATTCGTTATTGAATTTGTATTTGCTTTTGTAGCTTCACTCTCAGTGTAACGCACGGTCTATCTGCCTTTCGTTTCATAATCTGAGTCTTTGACCTTAATAATAATATTGTAAAAAAAGAAAATGTGGTTTTGTCTGTCCACGATTCGAATTCGAATTTCGATTCGATTAGTGCGTTTTTAATTTGAGAATCACAGATAAAATGTACACGGTATTTTTATATGGATTTTCTGATAAGTGAAAAATATATAGGTATACTTTATTATTATCCTCAGATTCTTTGGACACTTACCCGTAACAATTATACCTTAGAGCGTCTGGTGATTCAGGGAAGGGTAGAGGGTACGAGACCACGTGGTCGATCGCCAACCCCATGGACAGACTACATCAAATCTGTCACCAAGATCCCTTTGGCAGAATATGCAGGCAGTCAATACAGACCGGTGGAGAAAGATCAAGGAGACTGCGACTGCAGTTGTGGGCGACGCCCCATGACCACGATCACTCTCTCAAGAGTGAACGACTGAGAAAAAGAAGACTTTACTATTCCCCCGCTTTCGTTCTCCTCTGATTAATTTCGTTGTGGGATCCGAAACAGTTGAATCGTTTTTCTTGGACTCGTCGAGCTTTATTGCTTTGACGCTTTTCTGGTGATCGCCACTGTTGATTCTGGCTTAAAGGCGTTGCAGTGGTTTGGGAAGCACGTGACGGGCTCAATAAAAAAAAATGTAGTTTGTACTTACTCAGATCAGATTTAAATATAATAAATAAGTCCGTATGAACATAAACGAACCAAGAAACACAGCTAATCTATACTTCTGTACTAATATTATAAAGCTGAAGAGTTTGTTTGTTTGTTTGGTTGAACGCGCTAACCTCAGGATCTACTGGTTCGAATTGAAAAAATGTTTTTGTGTTGGATAGTCCATTTATCGAGGAAGGTTATAGGCCCATGCGAAGCCGGGTCGGGTCGCTAGTCATTAATATTAAGAATGCATAAATAACGAAAACAAGTTTAATGATATCTGAATAAGTTTACAGACTAAATGACGACCGCGTTTTTGTCTGAAAATGGTCTAATCTCACAACATTTATCTATGTACGTGACACTGGTACGGTATAAAAATTTTGCACAAATATCACACATTACTTTTGTATTTTTGTAACTGATAAGATTTTCAGTTTCACAAAGCCGAAAGGTACCGGTCAAATGCTGTAACATTGTCTACATGCTCAACATTGCCTACATTCTAAAAAGTTAAATTATTGCCGCTGAGAAATGTTTTTGCTGTGTATGGTATTACTAAAAGCAAGTCGGCTATCTAAATGGCAAAAAAACATTTCTCAGCGGCAATAATTTAACTTTTTTGAATGTAGGCAATGTTGACCATGTAGGCAATGTTACAGCATTTGACGGTACTTAATTTTCTACATCTAAACAAATAAATAAAATTGAAGTGTCTATTTGTAATTTCAAAATAACCTTCTTTATGGTACAATACCTAAAATACCAGAAACTAATGCTTACTTTTTTTGTTTGTCTCTCTGTTTGTTCCGGCTAATCTCCGAAACGGCTGGACCAATTTCGACGAAACTTCAATTGGCAGATAACTGATTTTATAGGAATTAACACTATTTTTGTTTCAGGAAAAGAACAAGAGGTCCCGCGCAAAAAAAAGTAAACCTCGGGTTAAAAGACATTCACGCGGGGACGAAGACGCGGTAATAGTTTAATCTGAAATAATAAGGTATTTTTAACCAGAGTAGCTTTAAAAAAACTAATAATTTATTCAAATTGTGACAACACACAAGAGATAGGAACACGATACACTTTTAAATATAAAAAAATAATAGTAAATAATAACAAGGTGTGGTAGTGTGTTGGACACGGCCATATTTTAAGTGAATATACGTAACGAGTAATATTTTCTTTGAGCGTATTTAAATATATAAGCCATAATCATTTTTGAACGAACTTAACATTGTAACGTATTCTTTGATCTTATAGCTATCGAGTGGTGTAGGTAATTTAATTTTGGATGTAGGCGATAGATATGTTCAGAGATCAAATGTGATCGACTTCATCATAACGACCAAGAAGCGAATATTCAGTGATGTCTCCGTGATCAGCAGAATGAATACCAGTAGCGATCACCGTATTGTCAGAGGCACATTGAATATCGATGTGAAGCTATAGAGGTCACATCTGGTGAAGTCCACGCTCCGCCCCAATACTGCCCAGATCTAAAATCCCGAAAACTTTAACAGATATATTATGTAGCTACAAAACCAAACTGTATCCCCCGATTTTGTTATCATCAGTTTCCAGATTCAGCAAATTTAAAACCGCTTTCACGTCAAAAACTGCTTTCTAAAAAGCACTTTACAGGCGTCAAAGAAAATGTATGCGAAAACCCATTAACAAGAGTTTTCTCCATTTATTTCAGCACATAAAGGTTTATTGTCTGTGCCTAGATAACTATAAGATTGATATCTTGGCTATCAACCAAAAGTACGTAATGTAATTCTGATCTCGTTTACAACTATACAATATGTAAATGGATGTCAAATATTTATAGATTGTTCTGGAAGAGTATTGAACGGGCAGTAAATATTCACTACAGGGGTGACCAACCCGATAGCGTTCGGCCGGTCGATCGCGGATTAGTCCAGTCGATCGCAGATGTAATGAAAACACTAATTTATGTAGTTGTGTTCACATCTTGATCTAAAAAAAATACTCAGTATATTATTTTTATTGTACTATTTACACACTAATTAAATATACACAGAACTCATATATAGGTATTAAAAAAATATTATTTACAATGGAGGGCTCATAGGACATGAAAAATCTCGCTCTAAATAGAACAATTGCTCAAAGGGTTGCATACATTGCATTACCATGTTGTATAGCAATGTTAATTCTTTGGCTCAAGAAAAGGCCAGCCCTTTTGATCACGTGAAGAGATGACCAGCCGCTTAGCAATGTTCCTAGCAAAAAGGAGAGCCTACGGGCCCCACCGCCCCATGACCGTAGTGAAAAAAAAACCCATATACTTGCTAAAAATTATGCCTATATTGTAACTCTTATAGCTAATACTACTTACTTGTCAATTAGTGTAGGTAGCTACTGTGAGCACTAGACCGTGTTTACAGTACTAGTTTATATATGTGCGCTGGTGTATGAGGAGACGGAGGGATTTTAATTAAAAGAGGGAAAGTTCTGTAAACAGCTGTAAACTTCTATTGAGAGTGAACGTCCTAGCCCAATGGCGGCTGGCAGACAATTGCCCAAAATTTGAAAATAAGCCTATATTCTATTTTTAATTTATTTTTGGAATACCTCGGAACAAACCTGTCTATATATCTTTTCGGCCAGGCTGCATTTGGCATACAAACTTTACGGAACTTGTTCCATTTAGATACTCAATTCAAATATTATGTGAAATACGATTCGATGTTAAGTTTGCGAAGAAGTAGGTACTGATTATGTAATTGATAGATCGCACAGTCTAGTAAGTAAATAAATAGATCTTGGTTTTTATCAAGTTGGCCACCCCTGCTCTGGTGGGTATTATTAATGTAAGATGTCTGTTTAGTACATTGTTATGACTAATCTAGCTGATTTTGATAGCAGGGAATAAATTGTAGGAAAAATAATGACCTAGAATCCATCTCTGAAATTTATGTCTTTTGTCTTTACGTCCCAATACATAAGTATTATAATCTTTGGTTGAAGGACAGAGGTTGAAAGCTAACAAAATTACCGTTCAAATGAATCAACGATCCATAGTTCATTGCATAGAAATTGCAAAAAATTGTTTTGAGCAACGCGGGTTGTAGTAATTCCAGTTATTGCTCGCGAATATCATAAAACTATGCTTTTTCAGATATAAAAATATATAATAATAAATCAGCTGTCTATGATGCAATAGAACGGAGATTAAACAAGGCTCAGATTATGAAACAAAAGGCAGATAGACCATGCGGAACACTGACAGTGAAGCCAAAAAAGCAAATACAAATTTTAAATCGAATACCCACAACGCGCTTCGTGCTGTACTGACACGAGTCAGTATAGCAAGAAACGCCACATCGTTAAACAAAAGAAATTAAAAACAAATACAGATTCAAAAGCAAATACAATCACGAGATTATAGGTATTCGCTTTTGAATTTGTATTAGCTTTTTTGGCTTCACTGTCAGTGTTCCGCACGGTCTATCTGCCTTTTGTTTCATAATCTGAGAAACAAGGCTTCAAAGTGTATTAAGAGCCTGTATCTATAGCGCTCAATATACAAAATGTATTCATCTAAACTAATATTATAAAGAGGAAAGATTTGTTTGTTTCTTTGTTAAGATTTAACTGAAAAACTACTTCAGATTTCAAAAATTCTTTCACGAATAGAATACTACTTTATCCTTGAGTAACAAAGGCTATATTTATCAATTGAAAAAATTTGGGATTCTTGAGAAAATTCAGGCGGACGAAGTCACGGGCAAAGTGCTAGTATAAATATATCGGTCATTAAGTAAACTCGATGACATTTTGTAGATAAGGGTCTACCTTATATCAATGTGCAATGGTTAATCTAGTCTAGTAGTCAGTTTTCCGTCCACCACTTCAGACGTCCACTGCTGCACACAGGCCTGTCCCAAAGGCGGCTTTTGCCATAATTGCCACGCTTGGCAGGCGGGTTGGCGATCGCAGTATGGTTGTTACAAACTCTTTACTTCTCAATCATACCTAAATATTACTAGTTATTAAACTTACACGTTGAAAAAACAGCAAACCAATAAACTAGACCAGTTTGTACAGGTATTACCGGTTGTCAAGTGCTTCGGTGACGTATAGTCTGTGAGAAAACGTGACCACACGACTTGTGGGATGTGAGACAATCTTCACAAGAAATTAGCACTGAAATTATCATTTACGCGGCCATTTTGTTTTATTTTATGTAACAATTTTTTTATAAACCTTAATTTCTTCTCCTGTGAAGTCCAAATGCGTTGGAAATATTTGGACATTGGGCAGAAACAGCCTCATCGTCTTGTTCCGTTTCTGCATCTGTGAAGTGTTTTCCTCTATCAACCAACTTCGTTGTAGAATTTATTTCTTTTGATTAAAGATTAAAATTAACAAAAACCATTTTCTTTTACTTGAAGAAAAATCTGAACAGTTATAATTTTTGGGCTCCAACCCAACTATTAATAACAATTATTCTAATTTTAACAAATCCTTCGCGCAAATCTTTCTCAAATTCCCACGGTCATAACTGAAATTACTTATTTACGCAACATTACATTTCTCTTACATAATTCACATTAGAATTGCATATTAGTACCTAAGTGAATGCACCCATGAAGTGTTTTTCCACCTCCTTGTAACTTTGATGAAATCGAATAAGAACAAACTGTGGACCATTCTCTATACTTCTAACATAAATAAGTTTATTATAGCTAGCTTTAAATAATTGTTGCCTGCTTGCGTTTGAAACTTAAAAAAAAATGTCACGAAAATGGCTTTTGTGGTCACCTTACCATTAAGTGCCGATAATCGCCAGTATCATGTTCCATTGAGGGCCAACTACATGTGCTACAGCTGTTTACGCCTCATAGAAACAGACAAACAAACAATCGCCAATTATATCTCTTTATGCTCGAGTTTAATTTTTGGAAACCAAAATGGCGTAGTCGTCGTTCCCCGCCTTTGTTTCAGATTCGCATCGCTTGGGGCCATATCCACCGCACATACATAAATGAGCAGAAAACAGAAGTTGGTTTATATGTTGATATTTTGGTATATTTCTTTACTCCTTTGTCTTATTGAGATCAAAAACATTGCTTTTGTTAATGATAAAATGGGAATTCTGCGAAAAGGTTGTTTCAGAAATGTTATAATGAAAATACGAACTGGCATTTATGACTTTATGAGAGACACAATCGATGTTCGTGTATATTATGATTTATGTATAAAAATATGGTTTGAAAATAGAACAACTATGCTGTTCGTGCTGCTCGATGAGAATATATAAATTCATGATACCTGTAATGTTATAAAAATATGAATTTAAATTGAAGAAATTGGTAAGTAGGTAGGTACTGTAAGCAGAGGTCCAACTGTGGGGCCTCTTACAGGTACCGGGTTATAGCGTGGTGTGTGAGAATTCTAAAGTTATTACTTGCAATTAAACACACTTCGCTTATTACTGCTTTGTAATCAAGATAATCAAACGTGTGCCCGTGAAGGGGTCAGGCTAAGAACTATCCTTCTGTCATATATAAATCAATACAAATCTACGATTTGAACTTATTCTAGAAGGAAGTGTTTAGCCATAGACCATATTGTCACAAAATATAAAGATTACAGAAGGACCGCTCTCGCCATCTTCAAAAATAATTACCTAAACTTGCCAGACTCACTAGGGCTGCTACTGTATTGACTCTGTAGGTTTTATTTGTGACAATATGAAATTTTATTGACACTGGTTGGAACTCTTTGCAATTTTCAAAATTTTCCTGTTCGTCATAAAATGTCAATGTCTCTCATTTATTCATTTAGACAACACGTGACAGTCGAGACTAAAGTCTGCTTGAAACTGCTTGAGATTGCCCATAAACGTAATGTCAATGTGTGCGTGCGTAAAACGGCGGTTTGTTCTGAGTGGTCTCACTGCTCAGGCGCGCCGCAGCCATACAATACGGTCAACGTAACTTGGCGCGTCTGAAGTTAGCTGTTTGGCTGCGCAATGGAACTTTTAGGAACGAAATTGTCTACTGCGCAGCTAATCGGCTAACTTCAGACGCGCCAAGTTACGTTGACCGTACTGTACGTACTTTGTGAAATAGTTAATGGCTTCTGCATGCTAAATGCATGCAACCTCTACAGTACTTATCTTTCAACATTTCTTAATTAGTACAGTTTGGTGTTTATAACAAAGAATTTGTAAAACTTTAAAAAACCATGAACTGCTAGGACATTTTCTCCTAGGCAACAATCACTAAATTTAATAGCATAATAATTATAAACGCATACGCGTTTATAAATATTATTAAATACTTGTAATACTACAAGTATTTCCCTGCTGCGACCTTAGCCTCTAATAACAGAGTAAGGAACACTTCCTCAATATTAAACGCC
This sequence comes from Charanyca ferruginea, assembly GCA_947361185.1. NCBI lineage: Eukaryota > Metazoa > Arthropoda > Insecta > Lepidoptera > Noctuidae > Charanyca > Charanyca ferruginea. Next base: position 6,117,451 of record OX376068.1, on the reverse strand, counting down.
TGGGAAACTTAACACCTGCTGCATTTTTCCCTGTACCAACTTAAGTTTTAATAAATGTGTATTTTTTTTAATTAGCCTGTTTTTGTGTCCTTCAGCTGGGTAAAGACCTCATCTTTCTCCTTCCAAACTTCCCGATCTTGTGCTGACTCCGGCCACGTTTGCCCTGACCAGATCGTCACACCACCCTCGCTGAGGTCGACCTTGGCGGGGAATCAAGGAATGTGACTAGACCAAATACAACACACACATACGCATTCACACACACACACTCACACATGATACATATTTGAGTGTCAATCTTGGCCCATCTTACTGAGTGCATTCGCGCGACGTGGCCAGCCCACTCCCAATTCAGCCTCCTTCAGTCTCCCAGTTACATACAGAGTAGTATAAATAATACAAGTGATTCTATTTAAAACATTCAGAGCTTTATTAAAAAGGGTTTACGTGGCAAACTTAATGCCTTGTCATTAGATTTTTGGCTTACCAAAAAAATTCCGTACTTCGCCTATCAGCTGAGTAGGGTTTCTACCCTTCGTTCAGATTTGTCTGGACATATTCGGCGTTTTGGCTCCCCGTTCAACCTATCTCTGGCATTAGAATTTGTCCGGATTATTAAAAAAATACGTTTCTATATAAAAAAATTGCAATTGTCCCCTTTTTCGTCAGGACTTTTTGAATTTAGAATTGATAATTCCTAGAGTTCAAAGTTGCGTTGCTATGCTAGTTATTATTTTGGTTGTTAAGGTCACAAAGTACGTAAGGCTGCGGCGCGCCCGAGCAAAGTCAAAGTCAAAGTCAAATCATTTATTTCAATTAGACCATTATAAGGCAATTTTGAACGACAAATGAGAAAAAAAAATTGATTCTAGGTGCCCATTCTAAAAGGTAGTTTTGTATGGATAAGAATGGGCAAGAAACTCCATACTTACTCTTTTAAAAACGATGTTAACAATATTTGCATTTACAGGAATTATATAATTATACGTGAATACGGTGTACCTTGCATAAAAACACTAGGTATTTGAAAGTGTGTACAAAGTATCACAGATTAAGGAATGACAGACTAAGTTATATGTACATAGATACACAGTGTTCACATATTATTACAAATGTTGAAACAGTAGACGACCACTCCTTATATTTACAAACAATGAATCAGTATGTGAGCCTGAGCAGTGTATAAAAAAGAGTCAAATATATGTATGTACGGTCACCAAAGGAGATAAGTATCCATGTCGCCGGAAACAGTTGAAGTTTACGTAGAAACCGATAGGTTTTTATGAATAAAATAAAATACAATTTATAGAGAATAAACAGTTCAATGATTTAATAAAATTTCATTTGAAAGTCCCCATTGGTTTCTAAGAAATCTTCAACTATTCCCGACGACATGGATACTTATCTCTTTTGCGTACTGTACATATTTATACTAAGTATGAAATTAGGTATTTTAAATTAGCAATCGGTTCGATTTTGTCTAGACTGTCGATCGTCATATGGAGCTAGACCAGCATGTTTCCAAGCATTCTTATTTTAAATATAGTCCTCTAAATTATAATAAGCTTTTTTACAGAGTGTACTTTTAATATATGATTTAAATTTTGTTTCACTTAGCTGTAGTAGAGAGAGCAGAAAGACCACCCAGAACAAACCACCATTTTTGGCACGCACACATTGACATTACGTTTACAGGCAGTGTCAAGCAGATTTCAGTCTCCTCGAGTAACGACACGTGCTGTCAAAATGAATTATCAAAATTATGTAATTGACATTTCATGACAAACAGGACAATTTTGTTCTATACAACTTGCTAAGAGTTTCACCAGTGTCAAAGAAATTCCATATTTTCACAAATAATACCTACAGAATCATCAATACAGTAGCAGCCCTAGTGAGTCTGGCAAGTTTAGGTAATTATTTTTGTTAAGGTACTATAAAGGTTGCATGCATATGGCATGCTGGTCGAAAACATTGACTAAATGTTTCGTCTAAACACTCTGGATTCGTTCTAAAAACACTTTCGTATTTAGAAGCGTTAGTCTCATTTTTATAAGAAGGTATTGTTTGACCTGGCGCCGTCAATTGCCGACGTGCTATTTCGATAATATAGAAGTGCTAAATTGCTTGACCGTGTTTAATTCCAAGAACCTACCACAGGACATACATGTACATCGATCCGGTACCGTAAGAGCTCAGCAAGGTTTGAGCTCTCAGTACATAGTATGGATTCACATATTTTGCATATGTATTGTATGCAAGCCATGCTTCTTAGTGCCAATTTTACTATTGTTTCGCAGAAACAAAACAAAATGCATCTATTCAGGAAATTGAATCAACCGTTACACTTTCTCTGTGAATTCAATGAAAAATAACTATTACTATGTGCTATTGTGTTCGAAAACGGAACAAATAACAATCGAGAAACATTTCAAGTAGGTAGGTACCCTATGTGTAGTTTATAGGAAAACGCCGGTTGGAGTCGGATGTATTGACATAAATAAGTGACAGTTCACAATTTCTTAAGAAAACATTTTATAACCAGCCAGCAATGACAACCTACTGAAAAGGTTGTATATAAATACTCCATATTTCCCCCTTTGTATACAAGTTTATTTTCATACTGTTGCAGGCATGCTGACGCATTGGGGCCTGGTGGAGAATGAGATCCTACCGTTTGGAATAGAAGATTCGGCTAAGTAGGACCTCACATTACGATTAAAAGGTTAAAGTTTTCAGTGAAGCTTAGTTTTGTCAACAAACAAATCCATATCCATACTAACACTTTATACTTTATCCATACCAATATTATAAATGCGAAAGTAAGTCTGTCTGTTACGCTTTCACGATGAAACGGCAGGACCGATTTTGATGAAATTTGGTATGAAAATAAAGCTATTTACATACCAAATTTCATCAAAATCGGTTCTGTCGGTGCGCGTGAATGACGGTTATCGCGGATGCAGACGGCTTCGTCTGCATCCGCGATAACCGCCATTCACGCTGACGAAATAGCAGGCAAAAGCTACCTAGTTCAATATATTTGTCACCAGTTGACATAACAGTGAATATTCGCATCACGTCACCACACCCCCCTCACCGCACGTCTACCTCAGGAACGGTCCCAGTTAAGCGGTAAAATGCGACACAGTACACTACCACAGTATAAATATTTGTGCTGCCGTACAGTAGCGACACGCCCCGCCTACCTCCGAAACACTGTTCCCTACCTCTTCCCGCGTCGAATCTGCTCTCGAAACCGCTTTTAGTTCAAGCCGCATGTAGACACGCACATTTTTTTGTGGTAGTGTAGGTAATAAAATAATTTTGTTTGTATGGAGTGTGGTAGGTGTGATACTACTAAAGTAGTTTTCTGTGTATATAAGAAGTAAAGTTAGTACTCTAGAAGTACTAGTCCAACAACTAAAAATCTTTCACTCAAAGTAAGTTACACTATTGCCGAATGTCATAGGGTACGTTAACACGTTGAACGCCATGGGGGTCACCGATGTCTGACACTAGTGGAAGTTTTACCTTTAAAATGTTTGCTACGGCAATCACTTACTTAAATAGTTATATTCTTAATTTCCACTATATCGGACGCCACTATACTCCATTTACAATAACATTATATGTATATATATATGTGGGGACATTTTCACACACGGCCATCTGACCCCAAACTAGGGAGACCCTGTACTATGGGTGTCAGACAGCTGATATACATACACAAATACATTTTTTTTTTTTTGTAAATACATACATATATTGATTAGACAGAAGTTGAAAAAAGGTTGTTTTTAATGCACAGTTTGTAACAAAAGTACAAACAATAAACATGTTACAGTTACGATACACGTCAATTTTATTATAATCTATTATTACAGCAGCTGTCGCACTTAATTGTAACCATTTTTATAATAATTTATCTTATGAAATTAGTTGTATTATTTCATTCCAATTTATAAAACTAAAATAAGCAGGGATGAACAGTAGCGGGAACGTTATTGTTCATCCCTGCTTCTTTTAGGTTTTTAGAATTGACACTGTTATTTTAAATTAGAATGAAATAAAATATTTTTCAATCCTGCTTTTGCAAGCATCTTTTTTCAAATGCTATTATAAATGGAGTACAGTTACTAATACAAAAACCACTGCATATTATGTCCTAAAAAAAAATAAGGCAGTTCAAAATGCCACATGCTACGATCTTAACATACCTACATACAAAAGAAATTATAAAGAAGCGCCCTAAGACGACCCACTGGCCAAGGTACCTACCATACCAACGTTTATTTACTAATTTCGGTGCAACAACAACAACGCGCACCACAATAACGGGATAGTTGAAAAACAAAAGCGAACGGAATTCTCGTTAAAGCACCCATTATGCACAACTACACAGATAGGTATAAGACGTCAACAAAAATATATTATTCGCCTCTGCCAAAGTTATGACTGACGTAAATTGGAGCCATTGAACTCAAAAAGTGTTGTGACTGGACAGTTGTACAAGGAGGAAAAAACAAAGAAGGTTTAGTGAGAAAATATGGAGAAACACTGGCAGATGTTTATTATCATTTTTGTAATCTAATAGGCTTGCGTTTGGCCGTAACTCACCTGTTCTTTAGCGATGATGCGGCCTAAGGTGGAGCACGAATGCCTAAGATAAACCGGTTCACTCGTGCCTTTAAGATACCCCGATTTTACCTACTTATCGGGCAACAAAGAGGCGGGCAGTGAATTCTACAGTCTGGCAGTTTGCACAATAAATGTGTATAGCAAAGCGCTTGGTTCGAGACCGTAGAACTTCAATCATATAGCGGTAACGCATCGCCGATCGATGATCGAGCTTAATTCATCTCATAATGTTTTATCGTGGCAACTTCCGCGATGTCTGGGTGAATGGTTATGTCTGACTCCTACTGATAAAACCTTACGTAGGACTTCCAATATATATATATTTTTTTTTTCCCTTGCAATGTTTTTTAAATACCCCGATATTTTTGATTGGTCTCATTGTCGCAGGCACAACTGCTGATTCCCTGGTTAGGCTAAGTTATTCAGGGTCTTTTCATAAGGAATTTCTTAGTATGATCCCGGAGTGTAGAATTTGGTGGTGTGATACAAAATTAACGGGGTATTGGAATTTTGGAATCCCTACATGGGGTCATAACCATCGACTTCCAGACGTTGAGGTAACACGGGTCGTCATCATCATCATCAGCCAGAAGACGTCCACTGTTGCACAAAGGCCTTCCATAAAAAGGGGGTCACCATAATCCCCCACGATCCCGAAAAGCTTGACTTTTGGGGATCGTAGTGAAGTTGTTAAGTACACGGCAGCCTCTGCTGCTGACTTCCCGATTTTCCCTTAGTCGCCTTTTACGACACCCTCAGTATGATATTGGTGGGTGCTATTCTAGCCCGGACACCCCACGGGTGACCGGTGACACGGGTAACGACATTTTTGCTGCTCTACACTTGATTACACTGTTTCTTACTCTTCAGTAAAGGGTATCTAACTAGTCCTGCGCTGGTAAAGCTTATCGATATTCATATTTTTTCTTCCGTATCTTTTTGATAGTGGGTCACACAAGTGAATCTTCGGGATATGCCTGTAATGTGTCACAAATTAGCGAGGATTACAGAATTGAGGTATGTGTGCAATAAATAACAACAAATCTAGCGTTAGAGCCAACAAAATTTTGGCAGTCATCACTGTAAACTTTTAAATTTGCAAAGATAATTATATTTTTGGCTTCTTTCTAAACAGATAGAAATGGAATGATCCCAGAATGTATAGAAATGCGACACTAGGTTTAATATCTACTAATGTGAATATGTTTTGTTTCCTCTTAGTCGCACAATTGCCGAAACATCAATGTTATGTAAATTTTATTTATTTATACTAAATATTAGAATTACGAAAGTAACTATGTCTGTTTGACCGCTTCAGAGGCTTAACTAATGAATCGATTGTGATAAAATCGGTACGCTAAGTAATGTAAGCTATTTTTAAATCCGCGACTTGTTGCGTCCGCAACTATCAACATCCACGCTGATGAAGTTGCGGGTAAATTATAATAATGCTTATAAGTCAGGTTCCAACATCATAACAGTTTTATTTACATATTTTAAGGTGCTTGAAGATGGGCGGCGGCGGCGTCGCCGAGGACGACCCAGAAAGAGGTGGCGAGATGACCTGGCCTGGACGTACCACGAGGGCTAATTCGAGGTGGCGCTGGAGAAAAGTTCCTTGAAGGACTTGGGGTAGACTTTTGCCCAGCAGTGGGACAGCATAGGCTAATTAAAAAAAAATAAGGGTGTGTCCCCTTAATTACCCCCGAGCCTAATTTAAGCCATCACTACTACCCATGACCAAATGCAACCGCAGGGGCGATACTAATGCATTGCCCCTAGGTACTCGCTTCTTTAAAACCTCATCAAATTGAATCAACCTATTGCCGTTATAGCATTATGTTTACACATGCTATATTTACTTTTTATAAGCATGCAATCATTTTTCATAATTGCTGTCTACATAATATAATACTTGTTTTTATAGATTAATGGAATCTTTTATATTTTAAATGGGCCTTTAAAGGTACTTACAGTCTTTATGCTCGTCTCGTCTCTCGTCTCTCTCTTTATAATGTGTGTCTCAGATCATAGTTCCCTTTAGTTTTACTTACATTATATTCTATCGAGCATAAAGCTAATTAAATGTATTTTAGTTCCCTTTTTATAAATCTGGAAAATAAATAATGTTTTGTTATGACATGTTTGTCAATGACAGTTGTCAAGCAATTGTCAGTAATTCTTTTAATTAGTTTACGGCTTATATAACTTAAAACCTTCAAACTGATGTCGAATATATGTGTGTATTGTTGTATTTTATACTAAACAGCTGAACACCCGCTAATGTATCTGGTGTTCTTAAAAATCCTATACGCACTAATCGAATAAAATAACTGGCAGTCTACAATAATCGAGTCTGGCCGGTACTATAATACCCCGCTATATGAAAATACGGGCGTTCCAGAAATAAAATTCATACTTGGAAAGTAATATGAATTTCGGAAGAGCCGACAGGAAAGATACCTGTCAAATGGGTCAGTCTAGATCTCGCTGTCGCTGAAGTAACACGCTGATTTACTTCTACTTTACTTACTACAAGTCTACCGGTCCACAACCAAAAGTCGGTAACGGTCCTGAGTCGTGCCGTCGTGCACTCGCGTGCCTGCTGCTCCCAGGGCGGGTCTTACTGTTAGGATCCCCGGGGACTTCCGTCTCAAAGCTAGGAGCCGACCGCGGCAGTCTTATCTTCGGCCGATCCTGTTTGCCGGCCCGGCTGTGGAGCCTGGAAATCTCAGCCTAACTTAGTGCGTCTAGGTTAGTGTTTTTATATCTCTGTTTTTGATACTCATCGCATTGAAATCTTTCTTGTGAGAGCTATTAAATTTTAACGTACAATTCTACATAGCTTTTTATTTTATAAAGTAGTTGAATTGTTACACCGTCCACTGCTGAATGTAGGCCTCCCCCAGAGATCGCCAACCAAACCGGTCTTGGCCAGCCCGCATCCACCCGCTGCTAGCCACCTTCTTCAAATCGTCGGTCCACCGTGCGGCAGAGCTTCCTACACTACGCTTGCCCAAGCGCAAACTCCCCTCTAAAACGTGTCTGCTGATGCTCCATCTACCGTCTATACGTCTACAGACATGGCTGACCCACTTATATTTCAACGTGTCGATTCAATAGGTCACATTAAATACAAATGGAAAAATGGCTTAATCTGAAAATCACACGGTAGACAAAAACCATTAAGTTTTTTATCGACTTTTCCTATCTCTATCTGAAAAGCGGATGAAGGAATCCACTTTCCTTGCTTCTACCTACATAAAAAGCGGATAAGGATTAGTGTATCTATGTGTCTGTGTGAATAAAATTCTGAGCAATATCGACGAGAAATCTATTTGAACTAACATCTTAACTAATATTATAAAGAGAAAAGATTAGATTTTTTGTATGTTTGGTTGTAATGGATAAAGTCAAAAAATACTCAACTGATTTTAAAAATTCTTTTATAAATCTTCGTTATACCTGAGTGCTATCCATACTAATATTATAAATGCGAAAATAACTCAGTCTGTCCCGCTTTACGATGAAACGGTTGAACCGATTTTGATGAAGATAACTTGAACCCTGAAAAAGGTCATAGACTTTTTAATCCGCAACTTCGTCTTCGCAACCGCGATAACCGATATTGAGCTCAAAGTGTTATTTTATTATATAGCTTTGAGACCTACTGCAAAAAGGATAAAATTAATAAATGTGTATTAGATTTTCCAAATAAACCTTCACCTCTGGCTCTTTAATATTAAAACAACTTGTTGTGGGTTTAACTTGACGTAAATTACATGTTACCACATAATTATAAGAGCTGCCTACGCAATCTCATATTGTATACGATGAAAATACATAAAAAAATAAAGATGTTCTAAATATGATTTAGAGCAACAGACAAATAATTTTAGTAAGCAAAGGTAATTACAACATTCTGCCAACAAAGTAACGAGTGGTGGGCGAAGGAGTTCCTTTACGTTATTTACTGAATGTTGCTTATGATCACAAACGAGCATAAATAAAAATGAGTTACATAAATAAAAGTATGTTTTTTCTGCGAATAATAACCTGGAAAGGTCAAACTTGCAATTAAAAACCAAATACCAGTCACCTAGGTTGTGTTGTGTATCTAGCCTTAATACGACAGTCATAATCTTTATCTTTTTTTTGACAGGCCATTCTGGTCATGTCGTCGTAGGGACGGCTTCTGTGCATGGGATCCTTGGTTTGTTTCTCATTCGGGCAAAAAATGTTTTTGGGTTTATTCATTTCTCAGTAACAGTTCTGAGTTTGGAAGTAGGTAGTATGACACACCCGTGCCTCGTGTTGGTCCTGCTCCTGATCTCTCACCGGAGTCGGATTGCCGTCCCATCGGACTATCTGTCACACTAAGAGACGTCACTTAATAATAATTAATCATTAACTTTAATTGACCAACATAATTTGGAACGCTGTCCGTCAAAAATATTGTTGTTGACATGTGCCAAGTTAATGATTCGTTATTATTAAGTGACGTCTCTGAGTATGGCAGTAAGAGAGTGAGGGAACAGGGGGTGCAGCTGTGTTTGTGCACACACTTATGCGCTTTATAGTGCACAAGTGTGTTTAGTTGTACTAAACACACCAAGTATATGCAGAAGATATTATTATCTTCTGCATACTTGGCTATATAGTCTTCATTGAGACACTGTGGCCGAAATCCGGTAGGATAATCGATTATTTTTACAGTGAGGTACATAATGGTCATTTAAAGTACGGACGCCATGTGCTGGCGTCTGTTCAATTGTTATAATAGCCACGCTGTTAACATTTACTAATTTATTTTGTTTATGTTAGCGATATCTACCTGCCTATGTAGAGACGCCAGCACAGCAGGCCATACCGAACTGTCAAATTTTCCCAATTAAATATGAACCTTATTCTTTTGTGATAAAGTTAAAAATCTATCAAAGAAATTTGACAGATTGTTGTAGCTTGATGTGCCTCTGTACATAGAGCCGTCATCTTTGTCCTGCCAAGTTATCTCTTCACCACCCTCAGAAGAATGACGAAAGCATTAAGTCCACCTTTGTGAAGGCATGAAGTCTAAATAAATAAATAAATAAATCAAGCAACCTTAAACACCCTAAGGTGATAATGTCAAGTCAACCTTTATTGATTTGTAGCCGAAAATATCTGTCTTGTCTTTTCGGTATTTTAGTAACCGTCCTTGTATGGCTTGTATAGGTCAGCCAGTTTGAACTAGTCTCTATCTATCTACAGGTTACCTTTAACTCAGCGTGAAAAACATACAATACATACCTAGTTGTAGGTACAAGGTTGTAGGGGTTAAAAGTACTTAGAATACACACATATTCTTTATGGAACTGGTTTTTGCCCACGACTTCGTTTCGTCCGCGTGTTTTATTTATAAAAATACTTAATCCAATTTTTTTTTTATAAAAATGATCCCATTATTTAAAAAAAAATGATTCCAATTTTTTTTTATTATATTGATCCCATTTTTTAATAAAAATGATAGTATACTACTCTAGACGGAGGATGACAGCCGGGACCAACGGCATTATCTGAAAAATGAAAATTATGTTATTATAATTAATTAATTTATTATTATAATTTAATTATTATTATTTATTATTTGGAAATGGATGAATGGATGACACGAAATGGATGGTCACCCATCCCCGCTGCCACTGAGATGGGAGTGCGATTAGATGTTTAACGTTTTTATTTACGAGTATTACTTTCTGGTTTTTGAAAATCCTCAAGCTTTCGTATCCACCTTCACCTTGAAATCTTCACAAAACTTTTACTGTTGGAGTCTTTCTAAGAACACTTGGAAATTGCGATTGCGTCCATTTTCTAGCCAAGATACGGAATTTCCATATGAGTATTTATTTGGTGTTTTGCTTTCCTGTACCAACTGTAGGTACTTTACACTACGTTAACCAACCCTCCAAAAACCTTAAAAAAAAATAAGAAACGTTTTCTTCCAAAGAATCAAGACGGAGTCCAACTGCTGAAAATCAGGCGCAAATTGACTCTGAATAAAACCGAACATTGTATGATCTGTGGTACTGGCCTCTGCCTCGAATCTTGCGGGCAGCAGGGCGGCGGCGGCGGCAGCGCGGTGGCGGGGCGGGCAACGCAGACCCGTTCTCAAACCGAGCGGGCAGATCGAGCGGCAATAAAGCGTCGTAGTGTTGTGTTCGTGGTTATGTCGTCGAGATATTTGTTTTTATTCGCAAACGAAATGTTTGAACAACGGCGACAACATCTTTTTGATTCAAATTTAATTCCTAACGTTAAAAATAAATTGCACAACACAGCAATGCAGACGCGCGAGCGGTCACCGCTTGACTGGAGTACACGGTACACCGCTCGTTGCCCGCCCTCGCGCCGCTGCCGCGCCGCTGTTTTCGAGGGCCGGCCCATTTGATTTTACGCATTAGATCCTGCCGCTGCCGCCGCCGCCGCAGCCCCGCTGCCCGCAAGATTCGAGGCAGAGGCCTTAGGTCTCATCCAAGAAGCTTATAGGTAAAAGTGGAGGCAACACTCTGAATATCTAAGTGAAACCAACTGTGGGCAGACGCTCTCTTTCTGAATGCATACATAAGAACGAGACAGTGATATGTGTTTTCTTTATCTTATGTATGCATTCAGGTTTCACTTAGATATTCAGAGTGTTCCCTCTACTTTTACCTATAAGCTTCTTGGTCTCATCATCTGCCTAGCCACTTCCCCACTAAGTATGTTCGGGTGTGGTTCCAGTCTAACCAGATGCAGTTGAATACCAGTATATTACATGAAGCAACTGCCTATAGATCTCTACAACCCAGTTTTTGGGTAACACGATACCCGTTGGTAGCTTAATATTAATAGATATAGATCTAATAATTAGTCGAAAACGTGTTTTCGACTAGCGGATCTTAATGTATTAGTCGAAAATACGTTTACCTAATACACAAACGCATTGAATCTGATCCTAATAAATTAATAATTAGTCACGATTCAGGTAAATGAGATATCTTGTTAAACTGTAAAAAAACGCTTAGTAAAAATGTGTTTCTCCAAATATTTGTGAACATTATAATGATATTACATGTAGATAGGCAAATGGCGAGACAGTTTGCTTACGGCGATCTTGCGTTATCAGCGATCTGAGGTGACAAGATAACCCTGAAAGTGCTGCTTGCTGAATTAAGTGCTACGTAATACTGATATGTAATATCTCATTTGAAGCAGATTACGAAATTATAAGATTCCTTACTTTGTTGCAATGGTGATGATAACTTCTTCAACCTTAAAATCTCATTTCATATCATCAGAAAATTGTTTTAATTTTCTTTTTTCAACCGGCCGAAAAAAGACGAAAGTTTTTAATTCAACACGTGTGTAACATTTTTCAGTGTAGTCCGATTTCGATGATTCTTTTTTAATTGATAGAGTAAGTATACCCTAAAATTGATTTCATGAAAATATTTCACCCCTAAGAGTGGAAAATTAAGGGACGACAGAATTTTTTTGGTGTCACCGTTTCGTCATTAATTTGTATGATAAGAAGTAGGCACTAAAAAGAGTAAATAAAAATCATTTATAAAAAAAAGACAACCGCCTTCAAATACCAAAAAAGTTTTTTTACAAAAAAGACAACCGCCTTCAAAAACAAAAAAGTGAAAAATAACTTTAAAACAGAACACACATGACTTTAGTTTCGGAAGTCGGTGGCTTGGCTGTTCTAATTGTTGTTTTGTATTGCCACCGACTTCCGAAACTAAAGTCATGTGTGTTCTGTTTTAAAGCTATTTTTCACATTTTGATTTTTGAAGGCGGTTGTCTTTTTTGTAAAAAAGCTTTTTTATTTTTCGCTTTTTAGTACTTCCTTATCATCCAAATCCATTAAGAAATGGCAACACAGTCAAAACAGAGATTGAAAGAACAAGGTGAGAACATTACAAGATCATCCATGTATATTTTTTTGTATTCTGTCGATTTTTTCAAAAAGTGCTGGATCAATTTTGATAAAATTTATATGGGACCACCCTTGAAGCATACCCTATCCATAAAAAAAAATTCAAAATCGCTTTACATTTGCAGGAGAAATCGCGTAACAAATATACAAAAAAAAAACAACAAACAGACGAATTGAGAACCTCCTTCTTTTTGAAGTCGGTTGAAAAGTAAAAAATAACTAAATTCGCAAGTCGGTGGCAATACAAAACAACATACAAAACCAAAGCCGACTTACGAATTTAAAGTTATTTTTTACTTTTTAGTTATTGAAGGAGGTGGCCTTTTTTTGTAAAAAAGTAATTTTAAATATCATGTAAGTACACCACGCTTGATATTCGTGATCTACAACAAGTAGGTACCTACATAGGCAGGTAGATATCGCTAACTTAAACAAAATAAATCAGTAAATGTTAACAGCGTAGCTATAATTTTATGATTCTAAGGAATGGTTAGTGTAATTCAACACAATATAATTTAATTAATAAGAGAAAATAAACAACGACGGCTAAATGACGCAAAGAAGAGTTGCGAAATTTAATTCAAGGTAAATACCATCATATACTATTGTATATTATACAATTCAATAAGTTGAGGTTATTTCCCGTCATTTGAATGAATCAAATAAATTATACTTATTGAGTTTTATTTTGAGTCTGGGTAAAAGAGATTTCATATTAAACGAATTTTAATATACAGAATTCTCTGCTGTAAAGTATAATAAGTGCAGCGACAAAAGTTTTCTTTGGCACCTGTAACCTAACGTCTTTTTTGTATGTAGGCAACGAGATAATAGGACAGCTTTTATTATACTAACTCATCATCTTTACTTTTCCAACAGAATATCAAAAAAACAGCGTCGATTTACGAACGTAATATAAATATGACAGAGCTACCGATAAATGAATTTACTTCTGAATTGATAACTCAGCCACTAATGTTGTAAGTGGGCCACTTTATATATTTTAGAAAAATTACGATGCAAGAGCAAGCGTAGCGAGCTCGGGACTTGGGCACACCCGCGACACTCCATAGAAACGAAACGATATAATTGCCTACAATAATACTAAAATAATAGACTATACAGATACGTGTGTGAGTGTGCGTGTCTGCGCGCCGCGCGAACAAAAACGCAATTTCCGGAGCTAGTCGTTCGACGCGGGGAGAGGCGAGGAACGGTTTCAGAGGGAGGCGGAGCGTGTCGCTACTGTACGGTAGTACTGATACTTATACTGTGACTTTGAGCACCTCGACTCGGACAGGTTAGGTTAGGAGGTGATGGCGGGATCTAGTGAACGAGCGAAGCAAGCAAACTCTTTTCACGTGGCGGTCAAAAGGTTAATCCCATTTTCGGCTAAGGCTAAGCGCGCACTACGAAATTAATTCGTTGCGATTATAAAAATACGAAATGAAATCGATTGATATAAAGGGAAAATCGCAAACGAATTGTTCTCGCAGTGCGCGAACTCTACAATATTGGTATTGTTCACAGATTGGCGATTATTATTCGCAACGATTAAAATTTGTAGTGCGCGCTTAGCCTAACAGACCTAAGGACCTAAAACCACAGATAACTCTAAATAAAAAGTTATCACAAGAAACTGTAACTAAAATACTGATGCCTCTAGATACAATTTTATCAATACCCTACATTATGTGTAATGCGGCTAGAACATTGCGGTAATCGTAGATTAACCGATAACGCTGATAACGCGTGATCAAATCTTTACTGACGTTAACGGACTACGTGATACTCTAATGAAACGTACATATGTGTTAATAACCTGAGATGACGTCACAATGTCATAGTATACCGGTCAGATACCGGTGGAGGTTATCAGATAGGAATAGTAATGTAAACAGGTTGATGGGTTACCTTTTTAAATGTGGAACTCCTAAACTCAGATTATGAAACAAAAGGCAGATAGACCGCGCGAAACACTGAGAGTGAAGCCACCAAAGCAAATACAAATTCGAAAGCGAATACCTACAATCGCGCTTCGTGTTGTACTGGCACAAGTCAGTAAAGCACGAAGCGCCGCATAGTTAAAAATAACAAATACCAATAAAGAAAAAAAATAAAGAAAAGAAATTCAAAAGCGAATACAATCTCGAGATTGTAGGTATTCGCTTTTGAATTTGTATTTGCTTTGGTGGCTTCACTCTCAGTGTTCCGCGCAGTCTATCTGCCTTTCGTTTCATAATTTGAGCTATTGAAGTACCTACTACTAATTATTGTCCAAGCTAATTGATTTACAGGCATAAATATTCATCTTTCTACTATAATAACAACTTACTTATTTCTTTTATTTTTTATCTTTAGTAGGTACGTAGGTACCAGGGATACCTACGTGCTCGAGATAAGAAAATGAAATAAACAAAAATATTGTGAGTGCCACAAGTGAATGAATATTTTTGCCTATAAACCAATTAGCTTGTTCGACGTACGAGGATACTCCCCGCTCGACCGGATTTTTGAATGAGGAATTTGCATGTGGATTTGTGTGTTTCACATTGCCTAAAGACGAAGGTTTATACCCAGTGTGTTACCAATGATGTCCCAGCTAGCACAGAAACGTGATCCTTACCTGCTGGTCTCCTAGAGAAGCTCAAAGTCACGCAGTGAACCCCGGAGAGAGCTATGCTTGGAGTTGCTTTGCGCGAGAAAATTCGCCGAAGAACTGACATAGCTCTCAAAATATGCAAGTTGAAGTGGTAATGGACAGGTCACATCGCTCGAAGAACCGATAACCGATGAGGAAGAAAGGTTCTTGTGTGGCGACCACGAATCGGAAGACTCAGCGATGGTAGGCCTACCACCAGATGGGCCGACGACATTGTCAAGGTCGCCGGTAACCGGTGGATGCAAGCGGCAGGTTGCCACTCGTTGTGGCGTTCTATGGGGAGGCCTTTGTTCAACAATAGACGTCTTCCAGCTGATGATGATAAATTTGCATGAGTCGATCTTCGAATAGGAAATGGGGCTATCCTAAAGCATTTTGGTTTAAGTTTGTATCATCTGCCTAACCCTTTCTCAACTATATCTGGGTCGTCTTCCAGTCTAAACGGATGCAGCTAATTACCAATATGTTTTACGTAGAGCGACTGTCTGTCTGTCCTCCACATTCCAGTTACTGGGCAACGCGATACCTCTTGGTATAGTCAGAAGCCAGTCGGCTTCTGTCTACCGATAACAAATGTCGAAGATCTGCGATTGACAGTTGGGATCAATGGCTTTGCGTACTTTCCGTAGCACGGAAGGGTCTCGGTATGAAATAGATGGTCACCCATCCACGGACGAACCGCAGCAAGCGTAGCTTAACCATGAACGATCGATCCGTAAGGTTTTTACTTAGTCAACAACTGTAATACCAGCTTATTAAAGTCCCACTGCAGGACAAAAGTCATCTTTTCATACAGAGAAATCACGAGTATAATTGGGTAGATACTTGACACCACCAATCAATTGACATACTTTTTATGAGCTGTCAAAACGAGATTCCTCCATAGATTTTGTATGACAATAGCGGCCTGTGACGTCACTTATTTACCAACTCATTTGACTAACTATTAATTGATTTCAAAGCAACTTAAAATCGAATTTTACAGTGAATTGAATATTAATCGGGTTATCCGGGCTAACATAAAGTGTATTACAAGATAAGTTGTATTTTGGAATTATTGGTTAATGGTGTCATCCACCCAATTGATAACAGGCTGATCAGGATCACAAACTTGCTCAAGGTGGATTTACGGCTACAGACTTATACTGATTATAAGTCTGGGTTTTCTGGCAATCTTTTCCTTTACCGATATCAGTGATAACCAAGACAAGCTTGGAAAGTACTACCTGAGCTCAACCGTCCAATTAGCAGATTTAATAGCTAAACAGTGACATATGACTCCAGGAGTCATGTCAGCAGTCAAGTGGATAAAAATTGATTTGACTAGGTATGTCCCTTACGACATTTTTCATTTAAAATGTGTTTTCAAGTGTTTGTTTCTTTGAAATTCGAAATTTTCACCGTCGATATCTATTTTTAAAACAAAACTGTTATTTTTGTTAAGCTGCCAACCTGAACCTTAACTAACAATGTTTGTTGAATAGATCATTTATTTGGTATAAAAATAAAGTAAACACCTCGTCACTATTATGTAGATAACAAGTTCAAAATAAACTCATTCCCGTTGTCTGCTTGCGTCACATGCATACATTGAACAGCAGTTGTTTTTATATAAGTACTTCACTAGGATTTGACCGCCAGTTCGCCCGCGTGAATGTCGGTCATCGCGGAAAAAGATGGAGACTGCTTTAATTAAAGAAGTACAAGCCCCGTTCTTAGGCTCCAAGATCCCTTCCTTCCGTGCGTCCTTTCCCCAATGCTGGAGGAGGCTTTCCACGGGTTGAGATCTCTACCTCTCACCCGGCCCGCAGCAGGCGCACCGGTGAGGACAAAGCCCCCTTCCAGCCCCCCTAAATAGGTTCAGGGACGACAGACTCGGGGACATCTGTAGTAGCCCCCCACATTCATCAGGACCCGATGTGGCGGCGAATTGTGTTCCAAGCGCGCCCCTCTTAAACGTCCGGGGAGGATTTAATACCTCACTCACAGCCTGACCCGAGGTGGCCTACAGGAGCGGTCCGGCACCAGTGGGGGGTTGCGGAAGTATCTCCAGTTCCCGCGACCCCCGACGTAGGTGTGAGATGAAACACCAGGGTGATTTTTAGCTCCCTCCGCCCGCCCCAGGATGGAGGACATCCATGAGGACTGTCTACGACGGAACAAAAAAAAAGGCTTTCCACAAACGATGTTGCGTCATCTGCTCCGACTTTCAGCAACGTGAATCGCTTCAGCAATATTTATGTTGATGATGGTGCAGATTTGACCAGTCCAGCGGACCAGCGCTCCTCTAGGTCGCTTGCCTTCTATTTTCCCGGTAATTATACGTTTCTGGGGGTTATCACCGGGCTTACGAGCGATGTATCCAAGAAGATTCTCCGCAGACATGAGTTGGAAAGCCAAGAGTAGTCTGTACCAAAATAATCCATACTAATCCATACTTTCTTACTTTTTTTTTATATTGTTATAGGCTTGCGTTTGACCGCAACTCACCTGATCTTAAGTGATAATGAGGCCTAAGGTGGAGCACGCTTGCCTAGAATAAACCGGTTCACTCGTGCCTTGAAGATACCCAGATTAATATGTATCGGGGAATAGAGAGGCGGGCAGTGAATTCCACAGTCTGGCAGTTCGCACAATAAATGTTGAAGTAAAGCGCTTGGTTCGAGACCGTGGAACTTCAACCGTATAGCGGTGACGCTTCGCCGTATCCCTGCTCGTCCGGTGATGGAATGGGGATGGGGGAATTAAGTTATGCAATTCCAAAGCACACTCTCCGAAATGTACCCGATAAAAGACCGATAGGCTGGCAATGGCGCGGCGGTGTTCAAGGCTTTGGAGCTTAGCCTTAACCAGGAAATCGTTGTCTATAAGCTTCTTGGCACGTCTTTCAATAACTTCCAACGCCTCCAGCTGATACTTGGCAGATCAATCCCATAGGTGCGAACAGTACTCCATGCACGATCGAACTTGTGCTTGGTATAGGTTCAGCATCTGTTCCGACGTGAAGTACTTTCGCACCTTTGCGAGGACTCCTAGCTTTTTGGCAGCTAGTTGGGCCTTTGACTCGATGTATGACCCAAATATTATAATACTTAATCCATACTAATATTATAAATGAGAAAGTAACTCTGTCTGTTACGCTTTCATGATAAAACGGCTAAAGCGATTTTGAGAAACTTTGTATGATAGCTTGAACATAGGACATGGGCTTTTTAAACCGCAACTTCGTCTGCATCCGCGATAACCGACATTCACGCGGTCAAAGCCACGGGCAAAAGCTAGTCCAAATCTAAATTAAGTCATCAAAATCGATAGTCAGTAGTTTACCCGTGAATTTTGTAACAAACAAACGTTTGTATTTGAATGATATTAGTATGGATTGACGCACTTTTCTTCACACACTAGAGATTTAAGTATTCCATTACTAGATTCTAACTTTCAGGCTTCCCTAGGGCTCCTGCGTATGCATAATCGTTTGCAAGGCTGCATAATTTTAAGTGCAGGGCAACAAGGCAAGGTGACATTTAATTTTAATAGTTGCACCACACATGGTACACACGCCACACATCAAGCTATACATTTCCAGTATAAGCTGACCTCGCATTGTACGACAAACTTGTGACACTTCATTTTTTCACAAAATAATAGGGTACATTACTCTATACGAGAAAAAGTCTATAAATATGTTATCGAGACAGTTTAGGCATAAAGCAGTCGGAAAATGTAAGTTTTAGTTCATAAAATAACAAAACAAATTTTTAAATTCAATTCAAAGTTTTCAGTATTTTTAATCACTAAATAGTAGGTATCGGCCATGTTATTACGCCGTACGGCTGTGTAAACAAAAAATTGTCAACTGTCAGTCAACGGATTGGCGTAATATAGGCTTTGTACTTTTATTATTTTCGTAACCAACGTAATTTTTTCATTATTACACCTATTACAAAATATGCTTTTAATTATTTTTAAATGCTATACAATTATCATATTTAATATGAGCTCATTTGATACAAAACGAACGGACGTCATTTACGCTGAGCAATATGGCGTCCAGTAAGAGGCGTTTTCGTCAAACTAAGCGCGAAATTTGAAAATTTAAAATTTAGATGCATTTTTATGGCACTTATCGATTGAATAAAAATTTTGTGTTTTTTTTGGTGGCATATTAGCACTACAGAATTTCATTGAGACACTTTTCAAATATGGGTGTAATACCCTATTATATTGGATAATTCTGTTATGCACGAACTAAACTTATTTTAAGCTATTAATATCTCTTTCTCTCGAATAAAACAAGACAAGACAGATATCAATAAGAGCTGTCAATTAAGGTTGATCTAAAATTATCATACAATTTTAGTTGTCATTTCAGAACGTATTGATTAACGACACAGTTAAAACAGAGATTGAAAGTCCTTCAAAGATGGAATAAACGAAAGCGTCTTCTATGTATTTTTTTTGGATTTTGTTGATTTTTTCAAAAAGCTCTGAATAAATTTCTAGTTGTTATATACTAAAACCTTTTCCAGAATGTAACAAACATTTTTCTGAAAACCGCATCGAAATCGGTTCAGCCAAACGGGAGATAATCGCGGACAAACATGCATACATACAAACATAATACGTACAAACATACGGTTCGAACTGAGAACCTCCTTTTTTTGAAGTCGTTTAAAACTCAGTTTTTTCCTAGAACTTCGCCGAAGTTCTATAAAAATAATATCTCTAACTTAGTTCTTATCTGTCGCCGTACTTTTCTCCAGCTGCCTGGTAGTAAGAGATGGCTATGGTCTAATTTTGGTTTTTGTGAACAAGGAAATTGGCACCAGTGCTCTAATTTTTTTGTGGATGACCAACTAGACGGTCTGTTCTATAAAGGTCTACTTTGGTGAATTCAGGCAAAGTGGGCTTTAGGCGATGAATGAATGATGAATGATTGTGATACTAAATTTAGTGTGATATAAATTATAATGTAAGAATAGTCATTAAAAGAACAATAAAGTATAAAATATATGATATTTTAATAAGATAATTTGAAGGAAATTGAATATAAAATAACTGTATTTCTTTCCATTTAAATTGCAACACCTTAACCGGCAACTAAGTTCTAAGAACAAACATATTATTACCATCTTCATAATGTATACACTTAGTTCGCAATATAGAATTTTAATTTGAATTTGAATTCGATCTGTCCATTCCTAGCCTTTTGCTGGTCTTTGCCAAACGCAGAGGGACGATCTTTCGGGTCCAATCTTTGTCTCATCTACAACAGCTGCTATCCTACCAACGAGTGCTCATTTAATTGGTAAAAAGATAAACATCACTTACTAATGTCTAATCAAATCATTTAATGAGCAACTAATGGGACTAAAACGATATTCATCAAAAAATACCTCTTTATATCAATATTTAATCACAAGCATCATTAATTTTATTTTAGTCAGTTATTCGATAAGATAACAGTTCTGTTAAACTTGTAATATAATGCAAATTTAACCGTTGTTGTGGTAACTCTACCGAGGCCGTTTCTGCAATTAATTTCATTCTCTGTAATTACTTCATTCGCTCATTTGTTCGTTCGCAATTCATTCAATTGTTCACTACCCGTTTGTTGTTCCGTTCGGCGTTCCTCAGTTTATTTACGAATGAAAACGTTTAAATTCGCAGTCATTTATTTCACATAAATTCACTATCTCTATTCGAAATATGAGTAATTTAAATCCTAAGCGAAAAAGAAAAATATATGCAGCGGTCGGGAATAAAAACGATAATTTACAAACAATAGAATAATTTTGAATCTTAACGAGGTTAGATTATGGCGAGATATTTCTACTAACCAGACTTATTAGTAAAAGATAACTAGATTAACAAAATAAAAATAAAAATAGAACTACAATAGAAAACCTACATAATGAAAACGACTGTGAATATCATATTTTTTTTATTCATTTCAAAGAAATTTTGAGAGGCCAGATAGGTAAACAAATCAAATAGATTTATTCAAAACAAACAATAATTATGACTCGTATTTTATATTGACAGAATCGATATAAATATGAAACCTGAACGGTTCGTTCACATGCAATCGCGTCTATCGTGAAATCGATACCGAATCGCAATATTATTCCGAAAACTGTATTTCGAATGAAATTTATAAAAGCGGTTTAAAAATAGAACATTGGAACGTTATTTTTTGTGTTTCTTTTGATCTTTTAGGGCCATTCCACACGGCGGGTGTTTTAAATAGTATGTTTTACAGAAGCGCGTATAAGCGCTTCCTTCAAACGCAACCAATACAATTTTTCAAGTTTAGCAAAGTAAAACAAATAACGAGAGATAATTACTAACTGGTGTACTGACCAACAACGCAGTTTTAGTATTATGCATAAAATAGTTAACTATGCGGTTGGTTGCATTTCTGCGTCACCTAAGTACCTATTTATTGATATTTCATTTTGAAAATGTATAGGAAAGTCACCAAAAACTTTAGCTAATATAAATTCTGATCTCACTCATTTTGATGGTTCCTTCTGTGTTCTGTTTGACGATCTTGTTCGAAAACTCCTCTATTCATTTTATCCGTCTGTAATTACATTTCTAAAATCCGTCCGTCATTTCGTCTATTCTTACATCCCGCACGCACACACTTTCCCGTGCGACTATTTTGACAATTAGAACAATTGTCGCGTGTGTATATTCATTACGTTTTCCTAGATTTATCATTGTCACAATGAATCCGCATCGCTTGGTATTTAGACATCATACTTACGCACAAACTGTTCAAATGACAAATCTTTCTAGAATAAGGATTATAGAAAACAATTTAAAGGCTCGAGAATTTATGATGAACTGTTCGATGCCTCCCTATATTGTCACATCAATCAACGTCAAAGTAAAGCAACCAATTACAGGTTTCTCAATTAAACCATTTACAGGCACTACTGAATTTTCTAGAAGTCGGATAGTTAGTCAAAAAATTAAAGCTTGAAAATTGCTTGTTCCAAAACATAGGGAGGTCCCTATGGTGAAGAACGAGCACGAAATTCATGGACATTTTGTTTTTAACCGACTTCAAAAAAAAAGGAGGTTCTCAGTTCGACCCGTATGTTTGTATGTATGTATGTTTGTCCGCGATTATCTTCCGTTTGGCTGAACCTATTTTGGTGCGGTTTTCAGAAAAGTGTTTGTTACATTCTGGAGAAGGTTTTAGTATACAACAAACAGAAATTTATTCGGCGCTTTTTGAAAAAAAACAACAATAACCGAGAAGACGTTTTCGTTTCTTCAATCTTTCCATCTTTGGAGGACTTTCAATCTCTGTTTGAACTGTGTTGCCGTTCCTTAATGTGTTTGGGTGATAAGGAGGCACTAAAAAGTGGAAAATAAAAACATTTTTGAAAAAAGAGTACCGCCTTCAAAAATAAACAAAAAAGTGAAAAATAACTTTAGCACAGAACACACATGACTTACGTTTCGAAAGTCGGCGGCAATACAAAACAACAAACAAAACAAAGCCACTTGTTTCGTTACCTAGTTGGACTTTTTGTTTTCCGTACCTTATTACTGACAATATTATTTCTGTGGCCAGTAAAGTTATAGATACATATACACAATGTAAGACTTCAATTTCTCATGTCTACGTGTGAGATGAAATTAAATTAAGCGTAAAGCCTATCTATCCTAGCCGGAAATGACCCAAGTACGAGATGTAAGGCAGAGGTTTCCGCTTTTCATTAGATAGGCTAGCTGACGCGACCTTTTTTGGGTCAGGTAAAAAAAGGTCAGGTCCCAGTGTGTGCAAGACCTAAATCATTTAAAAAGCGAACCACGATCGAGATTTGGGAGAAAATTCTCCAACATTTTTACGGTCTGTTTATAACAATACAACATTATATAACAAAGAATTATAGCATATTTCTCTATGAATTATTATATCTACTTATTATTCACACAAATTATTAAGACTAATTGGCCAGAACTGTGAATACTTTGAATTATTTTACCGTACATTTAACGACTTATATTTTCGGAGCTGAGTAAAGGCCACGCGTTGTTTCTGGTTATAAATCTTAGAAATATAATAAAATAATAACAATATGGTTGCTGAGTTTCTTACAATCTTGCCTTTATCCAACTCCTCGGGTGGTATTAGAGGAGATAATGTATTAGTAAAATGTTGCTAGGGCATTTTAGACCTAATGAATTTGTTGGTCCGCTACATTTTAGTTATGATCGCCTTATCGTGAAGGCGGAGATGTTCATGTACTGATGAAGTGATGACAGCAGTTTTGTGGTTTTATACTCTACTAGCTGACCCGACAGACGTTGTCCTGTCCCGATCTACCTACTTACCTGCCTAACCCTTAACATTTGGATGGGGGATGAAAAGGGGTGAAAAAAGGGGATGAAAAATAGATGTTGGCCGATTCTCAGACCTACCCAATATGCACAAAAAATTTCATCAGAATCGGTCAAGCCGTTTCGGAGGAGTACGGGAACGAAAACTGTGACACGAGAATTTTATATATTAGATAGAATGCCTGACACAGCATCAGGGTTACTGACGCTAGACATTTCGAAACATGGTTGGTACGAAGCTAATGGATTAAGATTTAGGCCAAAATAAATAAAATACATATTGCGCGGGACTAGAGTTCTGTGATGGTTTGCAATGGTTGAGCTGAATGGTGCTGATCCACGCGTCATGTTCGTGAACGGGCGCTGTCAAGAGAGATTGGTCAACTCTTAACTGCCATGGCTTTTATCTTGATTATTTTTTTATTTTTTATTGCTAGATTACCTTTATTGTTTTCACATATAGAAGCAGCAAGAATAACGTAAGCAGTATTTTGTAAAAACTTGATTTTAAAAGAGTCTCCGTGGAGTTTCTTGCTCTGCTTCTGCTTCTCTGCTTCTCCATAGAGACCTACCTACGTTTTGGAATGAGCAACTAGCTTCAACTTTCTGACTAACTGACCGACACCTTGATAATTCAAAAGTGCCTGTAAATGGTTAAATTGAAATAAATGCTTTGACTTTGATAATTTTTTAGCCTAATAATATTGTTACTCCACGTTTTAAGGTTTAGTTGCCACCGTAAGCACAATGATAAAAAAAAAGATGATACACGCAGAGTAAAGCAAATGTAATTCATACTAATCCATACTTTATATTTATATTAATATTATAAATCTAAAAGTACCTAACTCTGTCTGTTACGCTTTGGCTGAACCGTAATAGGCAAAAAGTATGCAACAAAAATTTCTATTCTATGGCGGTGAAAATATATTATCACTTAGCTGAAGAATTTAGAAGTGCTTAGAGTTTAATAAAAAGCTTTTTTTAACTGGTTGTATGAGAGATGTTTTTATTCCATCAATGAATTTTTTGAGTGTAAAATGTAAAACTTAGGTACTTATTACTATAATTAAGACAGCTAAATATTGACTGCTTCTTATTATTGCAATTTTTTTTTTTTTTAATGATGACGCCATTATTGTTGATCGCTATTTTTATATAAAATTATTATTTTAAATGAATAAATCGTATTTAATTTTGTTAATTGCATTGTAATATAAATTTAAATTTTGACATTATTAATAGTATTTTTATGTTAAGTATTGCTAATTACTACATGTTACAAATCATGCATGCTAATAAAAAATCTAAATATTTGCACGGCTGAAATGCCGAATATAGTGAAACTCTCCTAATCTTAAGACCTATGTTGGCTACCTATATTGTTGCATATAAATATATCATTCATTCATTCATTCACCGAAAATAGCTTGAACCCTAGGGAAGGACATAGGCTACTTTTTAATCAGCGACTTCGTCTGCATCCGCGGTAACCGACATTCAGGCGGACGAAGTCGCGGGCAAATGTATATGGTGAGAGGGTGTGAAAATGAAGTCTGCCCCAAATACTTAATAATGTCCAATCCATAGTATGGAACATTAAAAAGAAAAACTGTATTTTTTTTTTTTTTATTATCAAATAGGCTTGCGTCTTACCGCAATTCACCTGATCTTAAGTGATAATGCGGTCTAAGTTGGAACACGCTTGCCTAGGATGAACCGGTTCACTCGTGCCTTGATGATACCCAGATTATACTTATCAGGGAACAGAAAGGCGGGCAGCGAATTCCACAGTCTGGCAGTTCGCACAATAAATGTGGAGTCAAAGCGCTTGGTTCGAGACCGTGGAACTTCAACCATATAGCGGTGACGCTTCGCCGTATCTCTGATCGTCCGATGATGGAATGGGGATGGGGGAATTAAATAACATTATACTCAAGAAACATTTCGTAAGCAAGGTAGCAACTACTTAACTGTAAAATCTTTAATTTAAGATTATACGTTAAGTTTTAAGTAGATGTAAAACATTTTTTTTTTTTCGGAAATAAACAGATTTTATTAATATTATTTTTTTATTACACCTTTATTTTGTCTTACCCCTAGGTTCAGAACCCCTGTAGCTGTCTACCCTTTCAAATTACAGTTTTCAATTTTATCCGTAACTTTGTCAGTTTAAAAATATCTTGACAATCCGGACATGTAGTCCAGACATCCATGTATCTAAATGTGTACATCTCAAAGGTATAAGTTATTTACGGACACACAGACTGGCAGATGTCGCGTTAGATAAATGAAGATTGATTAATTGATACAGGAAGCGCTTTAGTATGTTAAGAAATAGAAAATGCTATAAAATGATAGTCGGAGGTCAACGTGTAGTCTTTCTTGGTTGTTTCTAGGGAATGGAGTATGTATCTAGTTAGGCTAGGTCTAGGTTCCTCAGTCCCCCTGACCCGAGAAGTGGCCCGCACTAGCGGGCCGGCACCAGTCGGGGGTTGCGGAAGTATCTCCAGTTCCCGCGACCCCCGACGTAGGCGTGAGATGTAACACCTGAGTGGTTTTTAGTCAGTAAGAGTCTGACAGACCCCTCCGCCCGCCCCAGGGCGGAGGACATCCATGAGGATTTTCCACCCCGGGACAAAAAAAAAAGGTCTAGGTTCCTCAATCCGATTTGTGTCCATACCAACTTCACTACCAAACCATCGTCTTCACACGGTTGGCGCAGTGGCTGAGCGATCGACTGCTGCGCAGCGTGTTGCGGGTTCGATTCCCGCCCAGGGTAAACATTTGTGTGATGAGCACTTGTGTTTGCCTTGTGTCTGGGTGTTGTTTATTTATTTATGTATGTATTTACAAAAAAAATGTATTTGTGTATGTATATCAGCTGTCTGACACCCATAGTACAGGGTCTCCCTAGTTTGGGGTCAGATGGCCGTGTGTGAAAAATGTCCCCCACATATTATTATTATTATTATCGCCTGCCTGACTTTTATCAACTATGTTGGGGTTGGCTTCTAGTCTAACCAGATGCAGCTGAATACCAGTGTTTTACATGGAGCGACTGGTTGTTTGACTTCTACAACATAATTGTGGAACCGAACACTGATTTTGCTCTGATTGTTGTTTTGTATTGCCACCGACTTCCGAAACTAGTCATATGTGTTCTGTGCTAAAGTTATTTATCACTTTTGTTTTAGAAGGCAGTTGTCTTTTTCTTAAAAATGGTTTTTATTTTCCACCTTTTAGTACCAAGAAGGTACTAAAAAGTTGAAAATAAAAATACATAAATAATAAAAATCATCTCAATCCTTTACGTAACGGCAACACAGTCAAAACAGAGATTGAAAGATCTTATCAAAACTATGTCTGAAGGGAACTACTAACTAAAACAGCCCTACTCCTTTCATTAATTTCATTCCTGTCAAGTGTCAACTGTCAATCTGCATCTGTCATCCGTCACCTTTCACTCGCACGTACTTTCCCTCTCGTTCCTTCCTTTTACGTTCCGTTCCCACATCTATGTATATTGTTTTGCTTCTTGTTGTTGATTTTTTCAAAAAAAGCAGAACTAATTACGATAAAAAAATAATTTTCAAAATCAATCTATAATTGCCGGAAAAATCGCGTAACAAACATACAAAAAAAAATACGAGTGTGCTTTAGACCACTCCACAGAAGTAAAACTTCTTTAGTGGAGCTAAAGAAGTTTTACTTCAGTGGTACTTGCATGTATGTATGTATCCGTTTGCAACTGGCTATGAGAGAAAGCGAGAAAGAAAATGTGTGCTCGCAACTCTCTCTTGCCCCTACAGTAATATACGAAACGTAACTCTCGCTCTTTCTATCTTCACTAACTTATATCTCCCTCTCAACTTCCGTTCGCATCGCGCGATCACACTTATCTTAACGCTTTCGTCACGCATTCACCAGCTTACTCCCCAAGTCAAGCGTGCGTAAACAAGTTTTACTTCAAAAACAGTCGAATTAAGAACCTCTTCTTTTTTTGAAGTCGGGTAAAAAATATTATTTTGTAAGTTTTCTCGCCTTCAGCTGAAAAGTACATTGAAACATAAAAATTATTTAAAATAACTGCATACCTACAGTAAATAAAACGTCAGACTTTACAAGCGCATAAATTTTACACAATTTACAACATTTCATTACGGAAAACATCAATCTATTCATCACTAATGCCAAAATATACTATAAATTACGATTCTTATACATCATTCACTTGAAAGGGGCTCGTAGCTAAATAAAAATTGATCTGCAAGGTTAAGCTTACCTTGCCGAGGTCGATTTTTAGATGGGTTGCTAGTCGAGACTTCACAGGTTTTCAGGTCGTTTCATCAAACAATCGCATTGGTATAAAAATAAGCACAACCCTTTTAATTTCAAAATACTTCTAGAACAAATTTAGTGTTTAGAAGAAACATTACGTCAAATTCTTTCGACTCATTCATTATGCAAAGTAAAGTAAAGTTTTCAGTAACTATCCATTCTATACAAATATTATGAGGAGATAATGTTTGATTGTTTAATGTTTTAAGAGGAACTTAAAGTCTCAAAGTCCTAATCCGTTTATAAAAATTCTTCTACTAATAGAAAGCTGCACTATTTTCGAGTGTCGATAATATTTTTTATAGTATACCAGTATAAAAAATAATACTATAAAATATATTATCTTACGACACTCGAAAATAGTGCAGCTTTCTATTAGTAGAAGAATTTTTATAAACGGATTAGGACTTTGAGACTTTAAGTACCTCTTAAAAAAAAAAAACATTAAACAATCAAACATTATCTATACAATTATCAACTCTTTTTGTGAGTTTTTTTCGTTCACGGACAGGACCTGACTAGAATGTGGAGTGGCCAAATTAGATTATCTATATGTCGGATCAGTCAGGATTTAGTCCGTTAGATTCAGTCATCATGTGGGCAGAATATGGGTTTCGTGCAATGAAAACACACTGGGTACAGGGTACAATACACGGCATTTATTAAAACCACAATATAGCACAAACTAGATTTAAAATATAGGTACTCGGCCTTAAATGAAATAAAATAGACATAGTACTTAACACTTTAACACAACGAATCGAAAGTACAGTTTCGGGACGTATTAGCTCCGATGCGATCAGACACTGGATTCTGAATGTCTTCCTCGCTGTGGGCTGAAAACATCACGACTCTGTAGAAGCGCGCCAAAATGGTGGTGGTCGATCACGTGTTCTCGATAATGGCGGCTTGCGATTCGTTTCACGTTCATACTATTAACCGGATACGACATATATTTGACTAGCTTTTCCGGTTCGTGGTCACCATTCGAGAACCTTTCTACCCCATCGTTCTTTTAGTTCTTTATCAATTACTAGCACTTTACCCGCGACATCGTTCGCGTAAATTTTCTCAAGGACCCCTAACTTTTTCAATTCATAAATATCTTAGGGACGCGGTACTACGGTAATGTAGCATTCTAATGGTGAAAATATTTTTTGAGTTATTCGTTACAAACATACAAAAATACGAATCTTTCCTCTTTATAATATTAGTGTAGATGAAACTCGCTCCAGTAAAATGCTACTCAATCTGCGCTGACCGTTACCCAACAAATAACCAATTGATTAAGACACCCTTTAATTAATTAACAGTAAGAGGATTCTAGGTTCTGAGTTACAAAGGCACTAAGCCAAGATAGATCGTTGGCCTTTCGCTAAAACCGAGAGCAGCACCTGGGCCGCTAAATTAATTAATTAGGTACTACTCGTTCAATTTACTGTGAAAAAGTCTGGTAATTTTATGTTATAGTGAGGTTTTTATTTTTAATTAGATACCTAGGTGTTTAGTTACCCTACTGTTAACTTAAATTTTTAGTACCGTCAGGCGAAGTTGCTTGAAAAAAATAACAATTTCTCTTTTACATTTATCTATGATTAAACCGTTAGGTTTAATCCATACTAATATTATAAATGCGAAAGTAACTCTGTCTGTTACGTTTTCACGATGAAACGGCTGAAACGATTTTGATGAAATTTGGTATGTATATAGCTTGAAGCCCAGGGAAGGACATAGGCTACTTTTTAATCTGCGACTTTGTCTGCATCCACTATAACCGACATTCACGCGGACGAAGTCGCTGGCAAAAGCTAGTCATAGATAAATGTAAAAGAGAATTTGTTATTTATTCACAATTAAACTACAGAGGCAGGCCACAAAGGAGATGGCGGGATGAACTGGACGGATTCCTCCAAAACTGGTGGGAGGAAGTCCAGAATCGGGAAAGATGGAAGGCACGGAGGGAGGCCTTTGCCCAGGAGTGGGACAGAACAGGCTAACAAAAAAAAAAGTACAGAGAGCGATAGAGTGAGTTTTTATTCGAACTCGATCGTGTTAACGTAAACGATCGCTTATGTCAACTGTCATTTGTATGGAATATTTGTGTTTCCTTTTCTTGCCACTACACTGCGCTGTTCCAGTTTCAAGACAAATTTGAAATTTGTGTGCTTTGGAATTGCACAATATAATTCCCCCATCCCCATTCCATCATCAGACGAGCAGAGGTACGGCGAAGTGTCACCGCTATATGGTTGAAGTTCCACGGTCTCGAACCAAGCGCTTTGATTCCACATTTATTGTGCGAACTGCCAGACTGTGGAATTCGCTGCCCGCCTCTCTATTCCCTGATAAGTATAACCTGAGTATCTTCAAGGCACGATGTGAACCGGTTCATCCTAGGCAAGCGTGTTCCAACTTAGGCCGCATCATCACTTAAGATCAGGCGAATTGCGGTCAAACGCAAGCCTATTTGATAATTAAAAAAAAAATAGAGTTTACGTTAACGCGATCGAGTTCGAATAAAAAATCACACTAGGCCCTCTGAACGGATTTTGGTACAGAATAGGTTTGAACCCCAAGATAAGATAGACGTATAAGATGGACGTATATATCAGTATCTACAGCGAAAATTATTAATAAACAGGTCAAATGTATTGTCAGCCGCTCAAATCTCATCTCTTTTTTAAATAACAAACAAAAGGCAGATAGACCTTACGGAACACTGAGAGTGAAGTCACAAAAGCAAATACAAATTCAAAAACGAATACCTACAATTTGCTTCGCGCTGTACCGACACGAGTCAGTACAGCAGGAAGTGAAGCATCGTTAAAAAAAAACAAATACTAATACAAATAAAAATTTAAAAGCGAATACAATGACGAGATGGTAGGTATTCGTTTTTTAATTTGTATTTGCTTTTGTGGCTTCACTCTCAGTGTTCCGCATGGTCTATCTGCGTTTTGTTTCATAATCTGAGGCTGTAGCTATTAAAGTTATTTAAAAAAGAGATGAGTTTTGAGCGGCTAACAATACATTTGACCTGTTTATTAATAAAGTTCGCTGTAAATAAAAAAAGATAATAATAAATAAATAAATACGTCCTATATGACAGGTAACTTTGGTACCGAAACTAGTAATCTTTATTTGTTTAACCATTTATGCACACTTAAACAGACATAAAGAAAACTGCTTTCAAATAAAGCCCTTTACGAAAACATTTTGAAGATCTCTCCAATAAAATTATTAAATGATTCTCGTTTAAAACTTTCTAGCTACAATTCGAAAAGAGCAATCGCAGTAAACTTAGATGGAATACAACAAAACCTATCAAACTAAACAAATATTAGATACCAAATGGCAAAAACTTGAAAACAAGTGATATAAAGGAAAAAGCATAAAATATAATAGTCGATTCATGTCCAGGAAGAATTTGACATCAGACAAACAATTTGATCTAATAGAAGTTTTACAATTATGACTAGTGCGACTTGTTATTGCATTTTGTTCATCTCCATTATAAACTTAAAGGTGTTTGTTATGAGAGTATAATGTCAGTGGGTACTATATTTACGAATGAGTAATACTAGGTAAATATTAATTATTATTACAAATGTCACTATTCCATGATGATTCGGTAAAACGATGAGAAATTATGTGGAAGGATTCACGAAACCGCAAAAATGAGAAATAATTATTGAAATTTGTCTACTAACACTAATGGATAGGCAATTTATTAATGAACATTACGCTACATTTTTTTTTCAAAATTTCATAATTTGTTTTAAAATATAAATATTCTAAAATCTGAGCGTATTCGCTACTCTTGCGCGGCGAAGAGGGAACGAACGTTCAAGGTTATTTAATAAATAAATAAGCCCTTTTTTGACTTCAAAGTTAGTCTGGTGGTGGTTGGTTGTAACCCAGGTCTGGTGTTAACGTTCTCTAGCAGCAGAACTGCGGAATCTTATTATTATTGTGTTCTCACGACTATTTTAAGCATCTTTGCCATAGAAAAGAATACAACGCAAAAATCAACGAAACACAACAGACACGCACAACATTAATTGATAACACTACATTCATCTTAATTCAGCTCATTATTTCTGAAGAAAACCGGCCAAGTGCGCACACCAAGGGTTCCTTACAACCTTAAATATAATATTTTACACTACTTACCAAAAAAAAAACATGTGTGGACCCACCCCCATTTTATTTTCATATGTTATTATACCGGCCGTAGTAATTTATTATTTTTTTATATCTCCAACAAAATATATACACAAAACATTACATATTGTTAATACTTACCCAACAAAGTATTACATAGTTGCCTTCAATTTATTTATTTATTTATACTTCATGCACAAAGGTACAAAGGCGGACTTAATGCCTTAGGCATTCTCTACCAGTCAACCAATTACAGGAGACCACACCACACATGCTAAATAAAATGAACAACTAAACAAACAAATTAAATACTTAATCATTATCATCATATTATTATTTATTTTATCAGCCTATTGTCGTGCCCACAGATGAACGTAGGCCTCCTCCAGAGATCGCCAACCAACCCGTCTTGGGCAGCAATCGCATTCATTCACTGCCAGCCACCCCAACCTAATAACAAAATTAATTTTGACAGTGGAATATTAAAACAACAAATTTTGTATAATATAAGAACTAAAAATGATAAAATACCTAACATTAACATAAAAAAGTAATACAGTCTCGGCGAAAATTTCAGGTGTTAACCTACTACAAGTCAAAAGATACAGCTTATATATAAATAGACCTGTGACGGGCGGACGGGTAAACAACGGAGTCTTAGTAGGGTGCCGTTGGCCACCTCTTGTCTACGGAACCCTAAAAAACGGGACGACATAATCCAGAAACCAGCAACTAGATTATAAGACCAAACAATACGTCAGCGGCAACAGGACCCGGCCAGAATCTGGAGCGCTCAAATTAGATTATATTAGATTAGATGTGACTATCAGACGATGTGCTGACAGGAACGTTACAGCATCCTGAAATAATCTAGGTCGCACGTGGACTCCGCCAATATTATTTTGATGTTTTAAGAATGGAAATGGAATTGGGTTTTACACTTCTGTCGCATGTCAGACGATCATTGGGCCATACGCACGATACCATTGGACCCTCTACGTGGCAAGCGACTAGCGGAGATGGCGGAATAATCTAGACTATTCTAAACTCTTTCAGGAAAGACTAGCCCCACATAGCTCTTAATAGAGATAGTTAGAAGGAGACTAGAGAAGCCTTTGCTCTGCAGTGAGAAAATTCATGGCTGATAATCCATACTAATATTATAAATGCGAAAGTAACTGTGTCTATTACGCTTTCACGACGAAACGACAGAACCGATTTTGGTACAAAGATAGCTTGAACCCTGGGGTGTGCTTCTGTAAGAACTCATTCTAAACTTCGAATCTGAATTCGCTGTGAGTTTCTTGATTGGCATTCTAAAAACTCTGTTGATAATTCGGATTTACACTAGCGCCACCCTTGCGAGCGAGTAGAACTAAAATGAAAGGGAGGTTTTGACAGATAAAGTATGAGATGATGTAAGAAGTGACATTCTGTAAGGTAATTTCCCCGTCACTTCGACGCTCACTTCGCACTCGAACCCGATTCAAAGTGTCTAATATATCAAGGTTATTTTGAACCTTATGCGAAGTGAGAGTGAATAGCGATGTGAGATGCGAGTTGTTGTTTGAATTTTACAGAATCGACCTACTGGGGAAGACAATAAGCTACTTTTTGCGGTTCGTCTGCATCCACGATAACCCGTAATATTCACGCGGACAAAGTCCCGAGTAAAAGCTAGTAAACCATCATCATCTGCCTAGCCGTTCCCAACTATATTGGGGCCGGCTTCCAGTCTAACCGGATGCAGCTGAATACCAGTGTATTACATGGAGCGACTGCCTATCGGACCTCCACAACCCAGTTAATGAGTAACACGATACTCCTTGGTAAAACTGGATAGAAAAGTAAAGTCAAGTAAATAATAATAATAAAAGAATAGGAAACATTTACGTGCTTTGTAAAGGACGAAAAGAAATATATTTGGAGTAGTAGCGAAGCAAATTGCATTTTGACGAGAATACGATTGAGAAGAACCCGTTGCGAGGCGAAATGTCGACGGATAGAAGCTCCGCTTTTTGGAAGCACAAATGGAACAGGCACCACTATATATACATGTAGGGATGAGATAGATTTGATATATTGGAATAGAAAGAGCTTTCAGGTATACATTATGCAAACCCGGCGGCATACATCGAAGGGGCTTCGTAACGAAAACTTATACCATAGAATTATCAGGTGAATTCGTTTAGAGGCACTTCCTCACTGGGACCATTCGAATGTAATGTAGCGCTTTATTTATTTATACCACATGTGCAAACGTATAAAGCAGACCTAATGCCTTAGGCATTCTCAGCCAGTTAAAAAATAACAAAAATAGATAAACTATGTACATGTTCATAAATATAATTATGACTTATACAAAATATACCTATATAAATATATATATCAAATACATGCCCATTCATCACGCTTTCAATCATGTTTTTGTATTTTAATATTTACCTAATACCAATTGATTTAACTAGCACAAAAATCCCGACAATACCACCTATTTTAAATAATATGGATGATCTCACATCACACACACAACCACACACATCACATCACAACCCAACAACACACACGTCCACAACCACACACACACGTGGTTGTCTACATTTACAACCTTCGACAAAAAAGTCGACCATTGATACAAAATGGCGCGAAATAATGCTAATGCATGTCTAGTATTGATTCTTTTTCTCGAGAGTTCGCGAGATTTTGCTATCACTGAGTGTGTGAGAGCTAAAACCACTCGCTGGAAAACTGTCGACGTGAATTTTAAAAACGTTAGACTGTAACACTTTCAAACTCCCCGAAGTACTTCGTCCTTAGCTTTAGTTAGCATATTTTTCTTGAAGTGTTCCATAATACAGTATATGCTTACGACTAGATGTACTACTTCATTGGAGTGGCGAGAAAGGCCTTGAGCATATAATTTTGGATGAAGAGCAACGTTATAATATACAACGTTACAATAAATAGGTTAACTACATACAATACTTTGTATGTAGGTAACCTATTCCATCCCCCTTGCGCCATCCCATCTTCCTAGTTCAGCGTGCTGTGCTGGTGCTGCTGCTGCGGCTGCAGAAGACCTAAAACAGCGAAAGTATAGAAACCTTGGTGTGAAAGTTATTTTTGAGCCGTTTGGGGTTGAAACCCTCGGGTCGGTCGGGTCCGAATGCTTTTCTTCTTTTTAACGAAATGTCCAAAAGTTTGGTTGACACTTCCCGGCAACCACACAAACGTAATTATCTCGCTATGATTACTAATTCCCTCTGATCGACATTGTTTTAAATGTATTATTACGGTACGGCTGCAGTTAAATCCTGGTATTAGCCACGGATTAAGAAAGTCAGAAGACCAACCGATATTTTAAAAGTTTAAAAAAAAAAAAGAAAACCGCCTTCATAAACTAAAAAGTGATAAATAACTTTAGCACAGAACACACAATACTTTACTTCGGAAGTCGGTGGCAGTGGCTTTGAGTTTGTTGTTTTGTATTGCCACCGACTTCCGAAAGTAAATTAATGTGTGTTCTGTGCTAAAGTTATAATTTATCACTTTTAGTTTATGAAGGCGGTTTTCTTTTTTTTGAAAAAACTTTTTATTTTTCGCTTTTTAGCCAACATCCAAACCAAACAAACATACAAACATCCAAACATCATCATCTTAACATCCAAATCCATTAAGAAACGGCGACACACATAAAAGAGATTGTAAATCCTCCAAAGATTGAAGAAACTAAAACGTCGTCTTAGTTTTTTTTTGGGAATTTTTTGATTTTCTCAAAAAGTTCTAGATCAATTTTGGTAAAATTTATATGAAACCATTTCGGAATAAACCCCTTTCGAACAAAAAAAGAATTTTGCAAATCCGTCCATTTATGACAGTGTTATGCCCGAACATACATAAAAAAAAAAATACAAACATTCGAATTGATAACCTCCTCCTTTTTGAAGTCGGTTAAAAAAGAGTAAGTATGGAGTTTTTTACCCATTCTTCTTCTTACGAAACTATACCTTTTGAAAGAGGTTACTAGATTATTTTTGTATATGACGTTCAAGAGTGCCTTTTAATGAATGGTTTTACTTTGACTTTTGACAACGACTCCTCCCAAGTAATAATAATTCGACCAAAACGTTTTTTGTCAATATCACTTCTTCGAGGATTAAGCTCCATTTACACTGTGCAATTTAGTTGCCTGTTCCATGCAAAAGTAGAAGCAACAATGAAAGTTGCACTACTTGAACAGTGTTTAGACGATGCAAGTAATTGGTTGCTTCAATTTCATTGTTGAGAAACTTGCATCGTGTAACATCGTGTACTTTAGGTTGTAGTTACCTTGTGTTACAAATGACGTTCAAAACTACGGAACAGATAATTATCTGTCTGTGTTCAAAACAGATAATTATCTGTTCCATGTTCAAAACTGTCTTACAATGGTCTATTTTTTGTTTAATTGAAATTAAATACCTAAATGGTTTTTGACAACTACTCCTCCCGAGTAATAATAATTCGACCAAAACGTTTTTTGTCAATATCAATTCTTCGAGCATTAGGTAAGCTCCATTTACACTGTGCAATTTGGTTGCCTGTTCAATGCGAAAGTTGAAGCAACAATGAAAGTTGCACTACTTGAACAGTGTTTAGACGATGCAAGTAATTGGTTGCTTCAATTTAATTGTTGAGAAACTTGATCCGTGATCCAAGAGCTGGTTTTTACCTTGGTCAGAGATTAAGAATTGCCATCCAACGTGTCAATGCCGCTAGTCTCTTTTATACATTTCCAGATGACGGCGATGAGGACGAATTCTATGATGCCTTATTATGTTAGTTTCTTTTAGTTTAATACTTTAGGTTTTTTTTATTCTGATAAATATTGTACATGCTTAAAAACAATAAAATATCTCTCGTTAACCTATTTGAGTTATTTTATTTTACTATGCACCTGCCATGTTGTCTCTTCATCACTCTTGTATGACTGGTACAGATTTCCTAAGACATTAAGTCCACCTTTTTACCTTTGTGCATGTGCATGATGTATAAATAAATAAATAATTAACAATTTATATGAAAACATCGGCTTCACGACGACGTCTTCGACTTCACGACGACGTCTTCGACTTCTCTTCGGATTGAGAAGATAAAAAATAAAATTGCGTTTGTATTCGTTCGAGCTAATCTCCAGGGCCTCAAGTCTGCTATTACAATAGTGTCAGAATAGTCAATCATTGATTTTCATAATGACGCCATTATATTAGTAGATTACCAAACTTGTCAAAATCAACAATTATGAAATCAATTAAAGACCATTCTGACACTATTGTAATAGCAGCCTTGAGGCCCAGAACTACTGGTCCGATTCGCTAATGAAAAGCTACGTAATCCCTGAGAGCTATACGCTATATTTTAATATTAAAAAATAAGTAATCCGTAAAACAAAATCACGCAGGCAAAGGCTAGTACAGACTAAATTAGGTAATGATGATGCGTTCACATTGCCGACCCACCATACCACTGGCCATACCACTGGTGGTATGGTAGGTCTAAAACAATACCACTCGCCTAACCTAACCCAAATGCGCCAGATCCCCTCTATTGTTGGTGAATCCAACAATAAAGGGGATCTGGCGCTCGGCGGCCGTTACCGCGGCACCGCTCGCTTCGATCACTCGCCTTCGCGCTTTAATGGCCACATTTCTAACCTTACCTAACCCAAACTATACCACTGAGCTAACCCCTACCCCTGGTGGCCATACCCCTGGTGGTATCACCAGGGGTAGGGGTAAGGCGGACCTACCATACCACTATATGGTAGGTCTGCACACATGTGCAGAGCATTCAGCCGGTCGATTCTGTAAAATTCTCCCTTCGACAATTTAGGTGAAGTGACTGTTCGCTAGACAGTGTTCTGTTCTTACCACGGATATCAACTATATATAGGGACCAGCCAAACTCGCTAACAATGTATTCAATAACGTGAAAACCGTCTCCTATCGTACACGAGTAACACATAAAGGCATAAATAACGTATCACAATCCATTGTTACGTATTTCCACCAATTGACTTTTACGACTTAACACAACACGATAAACAATACGCCTATATTGTGTGTGCAGATAAAGAGAGAAAAACGTTTATTAAGAATATAAAAAAAAAAAATGGCTACAATGAACGATGCAACGTATCACAATGGAATAAGATTGTGGGCATGGATGTATATTTATGTATTTATACTTCTTGCACAAAAGTAGAAA
This sequence comes from Charanyca ferruginea, assembly GCA_947361185.1. Lineage (NCBI taxonomy): Eukaryota > Metazoa > Arthropoda > Insecta > Lepidoptera > Noctuidae > Charanyca > Charanyca ferruginea. The sequence continues at coordinate 6,079,076 of OX376068.1, read as the reverse complement.
GGTGGACCTAATGCCTTAGGCCAAGGGTGGTGAAGAGATAACATGCCAGGTGCAAAAAAAATAACAAATATGGGTAAATAAAAAACATGCATATCTAATTATATATCTCATATAAAATAATAGCTATATTTAAAGCTGTTGGTCAGGACAGTAACTGGGTTGCGGTGGTCCGTTAGGCAGTCGCCCCATGTAAAACACTGGTATTCAGCTGCATCCAGTTAGACTGGAAGCCGACCGCAATATAGTTGGGAAAAGGCTAGGCAGATGATGATACATAATAGCTATATAAATACATATATGTATAAATGTTGTTTATCTATTGAGTGCCAACAGTAAATTTGCAATTTCCGCTAAAACTTTTCAAAGCGACTAGTGGCCGTCCTGATATTGAGAGGAAATTCGTGCCAAAGAATAAAAGGACTGGATTTAAAAGGCAGAAAAAACAAAATTAGAAGTAGGTATGAGAAGGACATAGAGGATTGTTGTGTTAGAAGATCGCAGATTCCTAGCGTGTGAAGAACATAGATACTAAAAGTAAGACATTAGATAAGAAGGAGGGGTAGAAGAGTTGATCACAGCGTAGATGTTTGTTACTCTTACACGCTTAAACGGCTGAACGAAATTCGCTGAAATTTGGCAGACATAATTATACATATTGATTTCAATTGAATACACTTGGTATTATTTTTCCCTTTATACAGTCGTCTTTCCACAGTCGTGTCACACTGGCATAATTTCCACATAATGTCCTAGTTAATTACTTAGTGCTAAGACTCATTAGTTCACTTAGATAGCATGGTGCGATTGCACGTGCATTGTGAAGAATTCTGCAATCTACGACCACGATTTCGCTATTGTTCGCTAGTACCTATGTACATATTTTAATAATGCCATAAAATCGATGAAGAGCAAAAGTTGCTTATGTACTGAGCTCTCAGACTGTTAATAATACCAGCCTATTAATATCCCACTGCAGGGCCTCAAGTCTGCTATTACAATAGTGTCAGAATGGTCTATCATTGATTTCATAATTGTTGATTTTGACAAGTTTGGTAATCTACTAGTATAATGGCGTCATTATGACTTTCCAATGGTCAACCACTGACACGCCATTGAAAGAAATGATAATAGAATGGTAATCTCGTAAAAAATGACAACTGAATGACTGACTTAGGCTGTAACCTGCTAAAATTTTGACAGTTCTTTTGATCAGTGACCTACCATTAGAACGTCATTGTGCAGTCAATGATCGAACATTATGAATTTAGCAGATTACGAACTTTTAGCAAAATGACAATGGGATCGTGTTGGAATGACGAAATCATAAAAATAGCAGACTTGGGCCCCAGGACAAAAGCTTCTTCTCGTACAAAGAAGGCCAAGACCTGCATCAGGTGATGGAAGAAAGTTTTTGGCCTCAGGATGTGTTATTTCGTCGCTTTCGCGGCCAAGTGCCACCGGAACGCACAAAGACTTAGTGCAACGAAGTGATATTAAGATAGTTTTAAGTTTTATTTTCTAACACAGTTGTTGTTGTTTTGTTTTATTTTAACTTAGGTTAAGGTATTTATCTATAGGTTTTTATAACCTGAAAATAAATGGTTTTATTATTATTATTATTTATTATTGATTGTAGGTATATTAATTATAAGTCGAGGTTTCTTGACGATGATTTTCTTCACCGATGTGAAAGATAAAAAAAGCTTTTTACAAAAAAGACAACCGCCTTCAAAAACTAAAAAGTGAAAAATAACTTTAGCACATAACACACATTGACTTTAGTTTCGAAATTCAGTGGCTTTGTTCTGTTTGTTGTTTTGTATTGCCACCGACTTCCGAAACTAAAGTCAATGTGTGTTATGTGCTAAAGTTATTTTTCACTTTTTAGTTTTTGAAGGCGGTTGTCATTTTTGTAAAAAGCTTTTTATTTTCCGCTTTTTAGTACCTCCTTCTCATCCAAATCTATTAAGAAGAGATTTAAAGTTAACTACTACAAAGATTGATGAAACTAAAACGTCGTCTATGTAAAATTTTTGGGTATTTGTTGATTTTTCAAAAAGTGTTAAATCAATTTCGATAAAATTTATATGGGACCACCCCTGAAGCATACCCTATCCATAAAAAAAAGAATTTTCAAAATCGGTTTACGTTTGCCGGAGAAATCGCGTAACAAATCGCGCACATACTTAATGCAAATTTCAGACTTTTTCGGTTTTCTCAAGGATGCCATTGTCAGAACTGGACCACACGGGAAGCACTAGCTTTCAAATAAGAAAAGAATCATCAAAATCGGTTCACCCAGTCCAAAGAAATCAGGTAACAAACATAAAAAAAAGATAAAAAAAAATACAGACGAATTGATAACCTCCTCCTTTTTTGAAGTCGGTTGAAAACGGGACCCTATTACTAAGACTTCGCTGTCTTTCCGTCCCTCTGTCTGTCACCAGGCTGTATCTCAAGAACCGCGATAGCTAAACAGTTGAAATTTTCACAAATTATGTATTTCTGTTGCCGCTATAACAACAAATACTGAAAACAAAATAAAATAAATATTCAAGGGGGGTCCCATACAACAAACACAATATTTTTGCCCTTGCCCCATGGTACGGAACCCTTCGTGCGCGAGTCCGACTCGCACTTGGCCTGTTTTTACCCTTGGGGTAAAGAACCCTAAAAACTTGCCGAAAATTTAGGTAAATAAGGGGTATTTTTGATGATTAAGATTAGAATGCGATCGTTCTTAAAGATATGAGAATTCTCTTCTGTGATCCTCTGCTAAGTCGCCAGACCCACATTTTAGCATAGCCGAAAGTTTAAGGAGATAATACAGAAATATGTTGCTAAGAAGATATGCATGGCTAATTGCCGGTTTCAATGCAGGATCCTTTTTTAGAACATCATCTGCCTAACCTTTGCCCAACTATATTGGTGTCAACTTCCAGTTTTATCGAATGCAGCAGAATACCAGTGTTTAAAAAAAATCATTTACTTCAGGCAAGATCCTTAATAAATAACACAAAAATAAAAAACACAATACTGCCACAACAAATCGAAATGCAATGTCAAAAGTCGTATCAATAAAAAAGGTCTTAGAATTAGAATAAAAATAAAATGTCAATAAAATTAAAATCAAAACAAATCACAAAATTAACCCTGAATTACAAAAAAAAATAAAATGTTCATGTAAAAACAATATAATACACACAAATCATTCTCATTATAAATACATGTCAATGTCAATCAAAAATTAAGTAAGTGTCTATAAAAATCTGTTACAGCATTTTCACATGGAGCGACTGCCTGAATGATCTCCACAACCCAGTGACTGGGTACCACGATATGCCTTGGTAAGACTAATTTTCAGACTATCAACACATCACAAAACTTCTTATAAACCAAAAAACCGGACCAGTGAGAGTCTGACTCGCCCACCGAGGGTTCAAACTCCGTGATTTGGTCACCCATACAATTATGACCGGGTATACCTCGATGATTGATTACGTACTTTAAAGACAATTTTTTTATGATTTAATTACAAATGTATATTTTTCAGACTTTTCCCTGTACCTACTTGTAGTATGAGATGATATTACTTGCCAAATTTCAGAGTTTTAGGTCAACGGGAAGTACCCTATAAATTTTGATTCCCTTGAGTATCGAAATATACGTTTTTTGTGGTATAAACGGCCGCATCTTTTTTTCACGTTGACTTAGAAGTTTGATTTTTTTACAGCTTCAAGAGACCGTAGACTTGAGTATATGATTTTAATTTCAACTCGGTACCTCCACGTGTTCCCGAGATAAAGGGCCTTGACAGACAGACGGACGGACAGACAGACAGACGTACAACAAAGTGATCCTATAAGGGTTCCGTTTTTTCCTTTTGAGTTACAAAACCCTAAAAACATAAAAACAAGACAACTACAACATTTTAAGCTCTTTAATATTAGCCACTATAGACTACAAGTGCTGAGCCCTTGAATCATAACTGAAGCCTTTTTTCTAAAAGAAAACATTGTATGCCTTTATTTTCGCTTTCCATTTTCTATCTAATCTGTAAACTGATACTCGTATTTTCACTCTATCACACCACTCCTAGTCTTCAGGGACTTGCCTTCGTAAACATAAAGAAAACCTGAATAAAAATTGCTTCTTGTATAAAGAAAAAATTGAAATAATATGTTAATAAGACACGTTTCATGAAGAGTTTTAGTTCTAAGCTCAAAGTAATATTATGAACACTTTTTGCTATACTGGCAAAAAGGCAGGTTGCTACTACAATATCAACAACTTTTCATTTTTATTGCAAGCGTAAAAATTGGTTGTCTGTAAAGTCGGTTTACGGACGATAGTTTTATGTGATAACGTCATAAAGAAACCTAATGGCTAACTTATACACAAGGAAATAATGGCTTCCATCGCGATGGGCAGAGCATATTGCTTGAGCCGCTCTCGCGTGAACGATCAGGTTCAGGCGGAACGTGACACTTTTTCGTGCGTGCAGCTGATGTTCATCGATATATAAGACGTTATCACGTCAAAAACTTTTTAGGCTTTTGACGTACATAAGAGAATGATGAAAAACAATTGATCACCTACTCAGTAGGTACACTAACATTCGTACTAAGTTATATATTATGTGAAACTAGCTTTTGCCTACGATTTTGTCCGCGTGAATCTAACATATCGCGGATACAGACGAGGTCGCAGAAATCGAAATCGGAAATCGGTGTCGTTCCCCGGGGTTCAAGCTATATTCATACCAAATTTCATCAAAATCGGTTTAGTCGTTTCCTCGTGAAAACGTTACAGATTAGTGGCAGCGCTATTCGCCAAAAAACTTGGAAAGTTCAAACAAAAGACGACCTAATCTTTTACAAAGTATTAGTTCCAAAAACTACCATTTCTATTACACAGACAAGTTGGTTAACATTATTCAAATGAACTTATATTCAAATTTACAAACAGCTAACTGCCTGCTAACACCCTGATATTGTTAACTTACATTCTAAGATCAGCGCAATGAACTTTCTGGATTTCTGTCGCTATAGTAAAAAAAGTCTGTGAGATACTTACTATAGTTTTTAAACGTAAGTAGGTGTAGGGCTCTGCCCAAGTAGGTAATAGAAGGCACTATAATACTAACTACTTTAGGCCTATACCACCTAGAACACAATAGCCGTTAAAAAAAAACTAATAAAGATACCCTATTTGTGTCCCACTGCAAGGCAAAGACCTCTTCTCATACAGAGAAGGCCAGAGTTTGTTCAAAGCGGATTGACGATAGGCGAAAAAACCGTATGGGCATAATTAAGGCGCTTCCCTGACCAAATAACCTTGACCATACATTTCCTCCTTGCCGCAGAATCGAAATTCGCACAATTTTTGTATTTTTTGTTATAAAAAAAGAGAAACGATCTTTTGAAATAAAATAAAACGTTAATTATAAAGATTTTTAAGTAACCTATCTATTAGTGTACCTAATCCTCAAATTAATAGCACGTCAACTTTAGCAAAAGATACATGTTTCAAATTATTTTAGTCATTTTTTACAGGGATTTAGGTGTATATAGGATAACAAAAAAAAATAAACGTGGAATGTGATGTTAGGATATTGAACATTAATAATATGCTTTTAGATGTAGTTTGTTTCTCTTAATAAATGAGTTAATAGCCCTTGAAGAACGCACAAGCACTTTTAAAATAGTCATAAATAGCAAAAAAAAGCAACAAATATTCAATTGTTTGCTGCCCACATGCTTCAACTGTTTGATACTTGTCACGTCCGCTTGACACTGACTAACAAATCTTGGTCCCATTTCATACTAATGCTGACATCACTTGAGGATACAGAATTTAATTAGAGGATAATATTGTGTACATTATGATTATTTTGAATCATGTTGAGAGCCCGGGAGGTATTTATTAAAACGTCTGAATTCAGAATTTATGCGAATCAAATTAACGAAAATGATGAAGTAGGTACTTCAAGGCAATGAACAGATCAAACCCTGAATTAATAACTTGTTTCATTTTAACATACAAGGACAGGCATGTTACAAAATCATGAGTTACCTTTGATCACATTTTTCATACCTTTAAACTATTTATTTTATGTAGGGGTGTTAGCCTCATGGTATTTTTTTTTCAATTTATTTGTCGCTTTTTCTTGCCTTGCCCTTAGAGGATGGTCTTTAATATTGCATAACTTATTTACTTCCTTGTTACGTAAGATGTAAAGCTAGGACCTGGTCCTTTTTTCAAAAGTTTCGAAGGGCCAGGAAGTTTGAGTTTTACCCTTCCCGCGTTTATCGTAAAAAGGATAAATAGTTCGTAATACTTTCAAAGTTTGCTTCCACATGGGGGGTTAAACCGTGGATAACAATGTGTAAAGATCAGTAGGTAAATCAAACCTTTATTTGAGTAATGAAAATTAATGAAAAATTTTTCATTAAACGAAACGTGAGTATTGTTACACATTATAGATTGAGAACAACGGATTAACTCACTGTGCAACACAGTGAGTGTGAGAATCTATAAAAATGGAAAGGTTTGTTTTAACTAATGAGCATTTCAAAAGAAAAGAAAATTAAAAGTAAGAATTTAGAACTTGATTCTAGGGGTCTCCATTAACTTAGTGCTGATAACTTTACCTGATGGATAAATATAATAGTTATCAGGTCTTAAGATCAGGTGAGTTGCGGTCAAACGCAAGCCTATAACAATATAAAAAAAAAAAAAAAGTTTATTGGTTTTGAATGATTGTGGTTGACAGTGTTCACAAACGTTACCAGAGGTATCAAGTTAGAGTTTAGACAACAAATCCGTTATATCTATATAGCAAAGGGTTATAGAAAATAATTATGTCAAACTGACAAAATACTTAAGATATAAGTTATAAGACCATTGAAAAATCAAATATCCCTTACAAAGAGACAAAAACAATGAAATACTTACTTACAGTAAAAATACATAACACTAGAACATAGAAAACATTAAAAAAAAACATTTCTTTCTTTCATGCATAATTCAATTTCCACAATAAATACAATAATGGATTTAACCGTATCTATTATTACCATCGTGTTACCTTTCTCACTTCGTCACCCTTTTTAGATTTTCAGTAAGATTTTCTATTATAAGGGAAAATTAATAAGACGATAAAATGCATAATTAATCAGATGTAAGAATCCTTGACAAGAACCCACCTTCAGAAGTTGGGTAACGGAGCAATTATTCGTGAAACTCATTTAAATTTCCTTTCAGCTATTTGCAACTTTATTACGTAAGACATATCGATAGTCTATAACAGAAAAAAAATGTTAACATAAAGACAACCGCCTTCAAAAAGTATAAAATAACTTTCAATTCGCAAGTCGGTGGCAATACAAAACAACAAGCAAAACCAAAGCCGCCGACTTGCGAATTGAAAGTTATTTTATACTTTTTAAAGGCAACAGCCTTTAAAAAGTATAAAATAACTTTTTGTTAAAAAAATTTTTTTCGCTTTTAAGTGCCTTCGCTTCATACAAATTAATTACGAAACGGCGACACTAAAAAAATCTGTAATCCCTTAATTTTCAACCCTTAGGGGTGGAATATTTTCTTGAAATTTTTATGGGACCAAATTTGAGGTATACTCTATCAATTAAAAAAAGAATCATCGAAATCGGACTACACTAAAAAAAGTTATGCCTGGTCAAACATAAAAATAAATATATATAAAATAAAAAAATGTTCATAAAATGAAAACTACTGGGCTATCAAACTCAAACTCAAATCATTTATTTCAAATAAACCATTTACAGGCACTTTTGAATTGTCAAGGAGTCAGTCAGTCAAAAAGTTGCAGCTAGTTGCTCGTTCCAAACAGTAGGTTTCTATGGAGAAGAACGAGCAAGAAACTCCATGAACACTCTTTTAAAATCAATAGAATATTACAAATTTAGGTTACATCATTCACGTTGAATCTAGAGGTACAATGTGAGAACGATGTAACAAATTGTGCACATTAAAAGAGGTCCTAGTGGCAATGAAATTAGACAATTCAAAATAAATTTAAAATAACCGAGGCAGCTAAGAGATGACCAGTCTCAACTGACGGCGCCCGTTCACGAACATGACGCACGGATCGGCACCATTTAGTTCAACCATTTTGAAGGGAACCAAATGATCCAACACATGCGCCACCATCAGCGAGACATTCAAGTGAGCATGACAAACACTCAACCGCCAGGGCATATTCAAGTCAACGAAAGACATCTCGTAAATGGTGGCTTTAAAGTACATAGTGCTCACATGTATGTGCTATGCAAAATTATATAATACTAATAGTTTGAGTTTATACAATGCAAAGATAATGTAGTTCTACATCTTCAGCAGCTCCAAAAAAATTGTCACCAATGCTAATCAATAAATCTATGAACCCTTATGGCTGTGGAGCTAGACCAGCATCCAGCCAAGCATTTTTATCAGTGATGTAATCATCCAATTTATAATATGCTCGGCTGCATAGTGTGCGTTTAATATAGGACTTAAATTTTGTCTCATTAAGTTGAACAATGTGGGGAGGTATTTTATTGTAACACTTTAGACAGAACCCCATGAAAGAAGAATCTACTTTAGCCAGCCTGAAACCTGGTTGAACTAGTTGGTCCCTGTTTCTAGTACTATAGTTATGTCTGTCACTTCTTTTACCAAAAAGATGCAGATTTTTTCTAGCGTACATAATGTTTTCATAAATGTATTGACAAGGTACCGTCATTATGTTAATTTCCTTAAACCGTTCCCTTAGAGAATCGCGCATACGTAGATTGTAAATGGCTCTGATTGCTCTTTTCTGCAGAATAAAGATAGACTCGATGTCTGCAGCTCGCCCCCAAAGTAAAATACCGTAAGACATAATACTATGAAAGTAACTAAAATAGACCAGTCTCGCGGTATCCACATCAGTAAATTGCCGGATCTTTCTGACAGCATATGCTGCCGAACTTAGTCGTCCTGCGAGAGATGTTAAATGAGGACCCCATTGTAGCCTTGAGTCGAGCGTGATTCCCAGGAAAACAGTTTCATCAACGAATTCCAGTTTCTCTTTATTCAATACTATATCGCAATCACTACTTTTGACATTAGGTAAAGCAAATCTGATGCATTTCGTTTTTTTTCCATTTAATACTAAGTTATTGGCTGTGAACCAATTTTCGACCTGAAGTAAGGCGTTATTTACATTGTCGAGATTATTAGCCCGCCTATTTATCTTAAAAATTAAAGAGGTGTCATCGGCAAATAACACCATTTGTGGTTGGTTTTTGAATAAACGGGGAAGATCATTAATATAAACTAAAAAGAGGAAAGGACCTAATATTGACCCTTGTGGGACTCCCATTTCTACTTTTAAACCATATGAATTCACCCCATTTATTTGAACTTGCTGCTGTCTGTCATACAGATAAGATTTTATTAAACTAAGCGCAAGTTTACCCAGTCCGTAATGCTCAAGTTTCAAAAGTAACATAACTATATAATGTTAATTTTTTATGGGACCAAATGGCAACAATTCCGCGTCAAACTAAAGAAGAAACACCTAAATCGGATCATAAATCTCGGAGTAATCGATGTACATACATAAAAAAAAAAACAACCGAATTGAGAACCTCCTCCTTTTTGAAGTCGATTAAAAAGGCTGAGTGTTTTTACACTCAATCTGCCTTGCCTTTTCCCAACTATGTTATGTTAGGGACGGCTTCCAGTCTTACCTCCACTCCACAAACCAACTACTGGGTAGCACGATACCCCTTAGTAAGCAACACAACAACACAACACACACAACAAAAACATCAATTTTTTTTTATATGACGTTCAAAAGTGCCTTTTAATGGTCTAATTGAATTATATGATCAGACTTTGACTTTGACTTTAAGACTGGTTGTCAGTCTTTCGGACTTCTAACTATCCATAACTGACTGACTGACTGTTTCTTTTCAACTATGCGAAAGCGGTGCACATCCCTGGTGCGCAGGGTTCGGGCTAGCTCCAATAGCATCCTGAGGGCATTCGCGCTGAGGTTCGATTGCCAGTACCTGAACCATTGCTGTATGGTTCACTTACTGAACAATCGAAATCAGTAGGTAACATAATGTGTGTATTTTAATTATATTTTTTGTTTTATTTAATTGTTTTGTGTTTCTGGTATTGTTATAAATGTGTGTGGCTATGATCCTTTGTGGTCGAATTAAACGTTTTATTATTATTATTATTATTATAACGACTGTCAAAGATTTGCGAATGACAGCCGGGACCAACGGTTTTAAATGAGAGGGATCTCGGTATGAAATGTATGGTCACTGGTCACCCATCCACAACCTAATAACAATAGTAATTTGGCTGCTTTTTTAATGCTAGGTATAATAACACACAGTGCGTAGAGGCGGCGAAAGTTTGGAAAAACTTATTGTGGTTGAGAATACCGAAGAAAAAAGAGCGGTCGTTCACCAACAAGATGGACCGACCAAATTAAAGACCTTATTACACTTGGCTAAATTAAGTCGTCTAAATTCAGTCGCTACTCAGTTACTACTTACTACTTGCTACCAAGGGCGTCGCCAGGACTCGCCAGCTGATGGCCTAGGGGGGGGCAAGTTGATATATGGTGGATAGGAAAATTATGAATTTTAAATACAGTCAAAGGCACATGAAGCTTTTGGAACCTCTAGGGGGGGGGGCAGCTGCCCCTACCTACCCCCCCTTGGCGACGCCCTTGCTTGCTACTACTTACTTACTGAATGCGATTACACTTTACTGAATTCAGTAGCGACTGAATTTAGTCGATTTAATTTAGCCAAGTGTAATAAGGGCTTTGCCAATAACCTTGAGCATTTGGCCCGTACTGAATTTGTGGACGAGTGCGAGGGTGATTCTACGCAGTCGTTAATCGGACGCATTTTTAATTTATTGTAATAAAAATAATACATATTTGTAAAAAGTAACAAAACCAAATCATTTTCCTTTTTATTGCAAAGCAGTAGATATTTTTTTTATACTCTTTTAATAAGCAATTAAGAAGAAAAAGGTTTCATCTCAATGATTTGGAGGTGATTTGGCTTTTTTTTTCTTATTATGTGACACCGATAGAAAAATTGTGACTAAACCAAATTACGTATCGTATCGTACGTACGCCAAAGGCTGAAGTACGCGCCGAGAGTGCAGTTGCTGGAGTCGCATCGCAACGTCAACTTTAAGGCGTTTGTGGTGCGCAAACCAACATGCTACCTGCATCAGGTGTTGGATGAAAGCTTTTGGCCACAGGATGTGGTATTCCGCCGCTTTCGCGGCCAAGTGCCACCGGAACGTGCAAAGACATAGTGCAACTAAGTGATACTAACATAGTTTTAAGTTTTATTTACTAACACAATTGTTATATTGTTATATGTACAATACGGTCAACGTAACTTGGCGCGTCTGAAGTTAGCTGTTTGGCTGCGCAATGGAACTTTTAGGAACGAAATTGTCTACTGCGCAGCTAATCGGCTAACTTCAGACGCGCCAAGTTACGTTGACCGTACTGTATACTTAAGTTAAGGTAATTTTTCTATGGGTCTTTGTTACCTGAAAATAAATGGTTTTATTATTTTATTATTATATCATGCAGATTACAAAAAAAATTCAGATGTAATTTCTCTGTAAATGCCTACGAAAAGTTGCTTCATCTGCATGCTTCTTTCAAGCTTTTTTCGAGAGAGCAGCCTTAAAGACTCGTCATCCAAATTCTACACGGTTGTAAGAGACGCACTGGACAGAAACCGGTGGAGGCAGATCATCCGCTCCAGATGCAACTGACCACGATCCTCAGACATGGGCGGTCCGCCCATAGAGAAAGAGAGAGATAATAAATAGAGTATTGACAATTCGTTGTGCCAGAAGCAGATTACAAAAAACACACCTCATAACTACGATTAAAATAATAATTTACGACGGTTTTTAGGATTAAAACACGATAACTACATAGACAATTTCCACTCCAAGGCGACACACAAATGATTTAATAACGTAATAATATTTGATAAGTCCGGCCTTCCAACATATCGACGAAAGTAACACGGAAGACCGGCTCGGCATTGTTCCAGCGAATGGCCGACAACTGCGATACCTATTTACAGCTGAACAACTGTCCGTAGTAAATGTTTTGTTGGATTTATGGGGAATTAGAACTTATCACACTATTATAATTTAGACTAGCTTATGCCCGCTAACTTCGTCCGCGTGAATGTCGGTTATCTACGGGTCTTCATTTTTTGCGCGGAACATTGTTTCAAAGATATACGTAGCCTATGTTACTCCGTATAACATCAGCTATTTGCTAGTGAAAGTAGTAGTTTCGTCAAAATCGGACCAGTGGTTTCGAAGATTAGACGGAACAAACAGACAGACAGATAGATAGTCCAAAATGTTAAAATTAGGTATATTCGTTTCAGTGCCGTGTAAACATTTATTATTATACATTTAGTAAATAGTTGTTGTTTTGATATTACAGACAGACACTTAAATTTTATATTTGTATGTATTAAAGTATACATTATGGAATGGAAAGATACTGTTTTCAAAGTCAAAGTCAAATCATTTATTTCAATTAGACCAATAAAGGCACTTTTGAACGTCATAAAAAAAAAAAGTTGATTCTAGTTGCCCCTTCCAGAAGGTAGTTTCGTATGGAGAAGAATGGGCAAGAAACTCCATACTTACTCTTTTAAAAAAAATGTGTACAATATTTTGCATTTACAGTTTATAGTTATATAACTATACGTGAACACGATGGACCCTGCATAAAAAACACTATATTGAAGTATGTACAAAGTATTACAAGATTAAGAACGACAGCCAAATTGTATACATAGATACATAGTGTTCACATATTATTACTACTTACTATTTCAGTGGTTGAAATTCGTTTTGGAGGCGTTGTATGTCACGTTTTCTATTACCAAATTACCTACTTTAAAGGTAGGGATGAGGTGGAAATCCGACCCAGCCTGTCCCTTTGCTGTCCTCCCCCAGCGTAGCCCTAAGCCGAGGCTCGTACTCCACAGGAGGTGCCCTTAGCGTGTAGCCGCTTAGTTTGTAAGTTTTTTGCCCTGGCTGGAGGTCCTAAAAGTAATATTTTTAACGCACCATAGGAAAGTCCGGTTATTCAGCCGGCAACCTCAAGTTGACCTGCGAGAAACCATACCAAAAAAAAAGGATGAGGCTGTATTAGGGACTAACTATACTTATTCAGCTCTATTCAGGTTTTGTCCATGGAAAATACCAGTTTTGTCTACCTAGAGATACATACGCATCTGTTCAGCTTTCCGCGTGTATTTTAAGAGGAACGACCAAACTAGTGTTTTCTGTCGACAAAATTTTAATTGAGCTGAATAATGATTTATCTAAGGAAGGTTTTTAACTTCTTATATTAAAATGCAATTACTATGAAATAAAATTGTAAATAATAAAGGAGGTAAGTATACCTATATACCAGGCATCATAATTATGTATATTTCAATCAACTCGTTTTGTAATAAGTTCAACATTTGCGACCAGAGGTTTTGCTTGCATAAATAAACGTTAAAATAATATGACTTTTGCACTATCGCGATATGATACTACGTTATTTTAATAATTCGCCAATCCAGTTTATAAGCTAAAATTAAAAGATGAAGAAATATCATGTTTTTAAACACGTAATGGGCGTTGCCCGTTGGTCTACGAAGATTTATTTTACGTAAAATAAATATGAGATGTAAAAAAAAACATCTGGTTTGAAGTTCACGTTCAGTTTTGTTTTTAAATCTTGTGCTAATTTAAAAGATGACTTAATTGAAAGTTGGATTAGTTTTTTCTGTATGATGTTTTCTTTAGTTCACCCAGGAAATGGCTATTTCGTTGTCTAATCTAGATCTGTCATAAATCACCCATTTAATTAAAGTTTTGCCATTTACCTACATCTTGACATCTTAAGAAAAGTGATGAGATAGAGGCAGGTAGAAAATATCGAGTCGTCCCAAAAAAACATGGTTTTGTTTTCTACGAGATCATCATCATCAGCCTAAACTTTTCCCAACTATATTGGGGTCGGCGTCCAGTCTAACCGGATTCAGCTGAATACCACTGTTTTACATGGAGCGACTGCCTATCTAACCTTCACAACCAGTTACTGCGTAACATGATACCCCATGGTAAGACTGGTTGTCAGACTTTCTGCCTTCTGACTACCCATAACGACTGTCGAAGATTTACGAATGACAGCCGGGACCAACGGCTTTACGTGCTTTCCGAGGCACGGAGGGGTCCCGGTATGAAATGGGTGGTCATGGTCACCCATCCACGGACCGACCGCGTTACGCGTAGCTTAACTATGGGCGATAGATCATACGGTTTTTACTTATCCACAAGCCTTTCCTTCATTTTGTTTTCTTCGAGATATAATCCGTAAAAACCCCGCATTATGATTATGAACATTTTATGCTCAGATTATCAAACAAAAGGCAGATAGACGGTGCGGAACACTGCGAGTGAAACCACCAAAGCAAATACAAATTCAAAAACGAATACCTACACGAGTCATTACAGCACGAAGCGAAGCATTGTTAAAAAAAACAAATAGGTACAATTACAAATAAAGATTCAAAAGCGAATACAATCACGAGATTGTAGATATTCGTTATTGAATTTGTATTTGCTTTTGTGGCTTCACTCGCAGTGTTCCGCACGGTCTATCTGCCTTTTGTTTGATAATCTGAGATTGTAAACATTTTATGATCATGTTTTTTTCGTTGTCCTACACTAAAACTTTTACTACACACATCAAATTCCATCATGGCAGAACTCCCTCACCCTCCTTTAATCGTGAACCATCTCAGGATACCATTTGCATCCAATAAGTCACATTACCATACGAGACTTGTCTAAAAATGGCGCCGGCTTCGCTTGCTAAGTCAAATTACTTGGCATGACTTGCATAACATGATAATAATGTGTCGAGCGAGACGGCAAGCAGAGGCGACGGACGGCGCAATGAAAACTTGGAGCGACAAGATAAACTTTTATTGGCAGGAACTATGGGAATAGCTAAATAGAGGTAGGTAAATGATTTTAAAAGTTAAAAGGACTCGACGATATACGCCGGCGACCTTGAGCGCGCAGAGATTCGTATGCGCTGCGTCCAAATCAAAGTTTAGTCGAAAAAATTAAATAAAACATAGTATTCTTTAACTTAAAAAAAGGCGTAGGTATACTAAAAGATAGATAATACAATTATCTGTAAGATAGTGAAAGTTTCATTTCAATATACCTGGTAGATTTTGTGTGATTATCAATGTATTGTCCGCGTCAGACCCAACTGTACGAGTTAATTAAACTACATAGTTAATATGAACTTAATCAAAAATATTCACATACTAAATGATAAAGAGAATGTTCTAGTTTAACATATATTTTTTTCAAATCATTTACACTACACATTTTGACGTAATTGTCATTTTTAAATCTGTAAAAGTCGCTTGTTAGCTCCTTAAGTTGCCTACACAAGACTCGAAGTTCAAAAATGGAACAGTAACACACAACATCTTAAATAACTTAATACTGTAATCCATACTTATTTCTTATTTACTTATTTTATTTATCCAATACCTGGGCAACCGAGCTTAGGTCGGTATTTTTTTTTCGTGTTTTTAAAAATGAAACCTAGTTAGAACGATTTAATGCCCCCGAAACCCCCTGCATAATAAATTTCATGAAAATCGTTGGAGCCGTTACCGAGACTCAGATTATTTATAAATATACATAAACAAGAATTGCTCGTTTAAAAGTATTAGATACTTTATCCATACTAATTTACTAATTTACTAACTTACTAATAATACTAATTACTAATTAACTAATATTAAATCATTACTAATTTACTAAAATTACTAATTACAAATTTACTAATATTACTAATCCATACTAATACATACTTCCATACTAATATTATAAATGCGAAAGTAACTCTGTCTTTCACGACGAAACGGCTGGACCGATTTTGATGAAATTTGGTATGCAGATAGCTTGAACCCTAGCGAAGGACGTAGGCTACTTTTAAATCCGCGGCTTAGCCTGCATCCGCGATAACCGACATTCACGCGGACGAAGTCGCGGGCAAAAGATAGTAAGTAATAATGTAGGTATACTTTAAGTACCTAGGTACGTAGGTAAGTAGGAGCTCTGTGTGAAGTAGTCGTCTACAGAAGTACCGACCTACTCCATCATTAGGTACTATTTCTTTGTATTTCTAATTTCTATTTATTTCCGCATTTTATTTGTGCCAAGCCGCGTACCCCACAGGCATTGCTATGTTCCAGTTTTTTGCCGGTATACTTACAAGTAAGTACTAATGACATTTTCAGCTTTGTAATGCGCATGCGCTTGGTGACCATCACCTGCCAGCTTATCTACCATCAATAGCACAAAAAAAAAAGTAAGTACACAAAAGGAACAGATGATTTCGAAAATGGAAGATGCATTTAAAATTGCTCAAAAGGAGTTTTGATACACACACACGTCTCGTCTCATTTAACATTTCCATTTACGTATAAGTACAATGCACCGTTTTTGCACCTATACTTAGCCTTAAATGGCACGTAATTAGGTATTATATTGATTACTAATAAGGTCAGCGTGTGTCTTTGACCCTCCATTGATCTATTCTATTTGCAAAGACAGCAGAATGAGTGAAGGAGTCTTCATTTGTTTTAGAAAAAGTTATTAAGTTTGTGGCACATAATAAGTACCTATCTACTGTTTAGTGTTTACGTCTTTGGTTTTACTGGCCGTAAAGTTTCTGGTTAAAACTATGTTTGACGACTTAACAGTGAAGAAATTGCGCGGACGTTCCTCATGTGTGTTTATATTATATTTTCGTTCCAATGAATAATTATCCATATTTTTTTCTCACAAGTGTTTTGAGAAACATCGTGTGAATCGACTGATTTTATTAGTACACTCTCGGCTCCATTATACCATCGTCTTTGGCTTGGGCTGCAATCCAACCTCGAGTTAGATGTATCATAATGCACTGTAATATATACGTTTTTCAGTAACCCAGTCAAGATCTTGAGAAATAACATTCAGATAGAGTGTTTTATAAACAGCTTGTCATTGCACTCAGAAACAAGATACCGAATCGTCAATTTATTTAAAAAATATATGAAAACCAATCATAAATTGTTAGAAAAATACTCAAGAATAGTTCAACAATCCGCTCGTTCGAAACATTGAAAACATCTTCATATCATAACATTACATAAAACAATGAAATGACGTAATAATTGCTGTCTCACCTCGCGTTACTTTTCTTATCTATACAATATAGGTACATAATTATGTACCTATGTACATGAAGATAACAACATCAAACTCTAAATATTTATACTTGGCATTTTCAAACACTTTTGTATCATACGCGTTCAAATGAAGACAAACGATGGAAACACCGGTTCGTAATTATCGATGAATGTGAGTATCGACGTCATACAACACTATGTTATCAACAGGGTAGACAACCCTACAGAACACCCACCTTGAAATTACATTCGAACAAAATAAGCACTAACTGGGATCAAAGATTGTAACACTGCACCAATTATGGCCGATTGTTAGTCAGAGTCCAACGCCTACGAGAGCTGCATTCACGCGACGAGTTCTTGTATCCTGATTCTATTAGGTAATCGAAGACTATATTAATCGATTTGTACAAAAACGATTAGTGTTTTAGAAACTACCCGTTATTTGGGCATGCCGCTAATGGAAAAGGTTTTTGGACTAGATATTGAACTAATAAAATTGTCTATTGTTGAAGATAGCACTCCTAAAATACTATTGATAATAAAATAATACTGCTATTATCCAATTTATCGTCAGCTGCTTCAATCACTCAACCGTTTTAAACGCTAACTGCGCTATCTAGGTAACTATATTTGTCTTTGCAGAATCTAATTGTAGGACTATTCGGTACGATCGTTTTCCGACGAGGTTCATCGACAAATTCCTGTAGTTACGTCAAGCCTTTCCCTCCGGTGACTTTTACGACTTGGCAACAAGTTTTGGAAACAATAAATATAAAAGTAAACATTGTTTAAATGTTTCGCAACAGTGCACGCGCTGCAATTTTGTTCGCGGATAATAAGATAAATATTTACTGTGAATTGTTTATCAGGTGAATAACTTTAGCATTTCAATGATGCTGATTAAGAAAGCTTGTTACATCAACAATCAATCGATTCCTCTTCTTTCTTTACATTTCACAAGAAATAAAAACGTATTATTTAAAAACTTATCGAATTAAATGGTAAATAAACACATGCGAAAGCATCTTCTAGCGTTGGCTACGTCACTAGCAGCAGAAGTTTAAAATTATCGTGTATCAAATACTTATTAATACAAGAGCACGGCCATGCTGTCCTTGTGGTGGCCTAACACCAAGAGCAATGTCATACAGGAATAGACAGTGAACCGTCATTGAGGCACCGGCACCGTTGAATTTGTGCCAAACACTCGACGAAGACAGACGGATAAAAATACACCAACAATGTCAGGCAACTGTAATGCCAGTTTGTGTAAAAAATTGCTAATTCTCTTATGTAAAACTTGGCAACACTGCACACTTTTTGTTGAGGTTTTTGTGTGTTGATGTTGTTTTTTGTTTAGTTTCTGACAGTGTACGTAAGTAACGCTATGATAGGAATATTGATAGGTAAACTACACCTACTGTAGTTTTTTTACGAGCGTTTATTTCGTGTAAACTTTATAATTAAAACTGAAATTAATGTTTTTGGAACATTAATTTCAGGACTGACAAACACTTGCATGCTTATGCGGTGCAATTGCACGCATAAACCTACTTTATTGAACAACAATACCTAAATCTAGTCATCAATACCTCTGTGACAAAGTGTCTAGCAATAACAAATAATGGTTGTTTTCTAACAATATCCTGTAAAACAAACTGTCTCATTTGAACATAAGTTAGAAAGGTTCCTTTTAAACCATAGACCTGAAAAAGGGCCCGCCATTAAAAGTGAAACTACCAAATAGGTAAAGTACGTGCCACGAAAGATGAGACTTGACACAGACTTGATTTGACTTGCGCAGTATTCGATTTAAAGGTACAATTATCGGCACGGATCTTGAGCGCTGACCTTCACCTGCGCAGAAGTGAGTTTTTGGGTCCCTTTGGTGGTATGAAGTGAGGGGCGGTAGCGGGGCATAAATATTGTCGTACAGTGATTGGCCCGTCGCGCGATGCGATGCGCAAAGCGATCCCCACTTTACCGCCGAGCGCTCAAGATCCGTGCCGGTATCTGTACTGTATTTTTAAATCGAGTACTGAGCAAGTCAAATCAAGTCTGTGTCAAGTCTCATCTTTCGTGGCACGTACTATACGCATACTTTCTTGAAAGACATAATACCGGGGGGTATTATGTCTGCCTGTCTACCCCTTTCCCCACCCATCTTTGTACCTTTGTGCATGAAGTATAAATAAAATAATAAAATTTCAGTCATGGTATGGTGGTATGGTTAAGCATGTCTAGCGATTCTGGGTGTCTATATTTCTTATCTATTACGAGACATCACCATTTATTACCTTCTAGGGTTAAATCATTTTTGACAAAGTAGGTTCCTATGTAATACAGTGTAGTTTATTAATATTATTTATTGGTAATCAGTTATCAATCAACTATAGTAGGTAACTACTTATAGGCTACCTACTATAGCTGGAATCTCGAACGTAACGCAACCTGATGCCATTGAAACGGTTACATTCCGAGGAAAAGAACTTGCATGTAGTTACATAATACTTTCATAATATACCGTAACGTATCTGTTACCTACGAACACCATAACTGCATAGGTACTCAATACTCAATAATATATTTATTGCATCCACATGTGAACTTAGATGGTAGGTTTACAAGAATGAACATTGTGGACCGTGTCGGGCACAGCAAAAGTAAAAGTCAGGTGAGTTGCGGTCAAACGCAAGGCTATAACAATATAAAAAAAAAAAAAAAAAAAAAAAGTAGGAGAGAGGAAGTTTTGTTTGACTATTTAGTTGATTGTAACTGATTATTAATTAATTTATTGAGTAACTAGCCACCCGACCCAGCTTCGCATGGGCCTATTGAGCCTTCCTCGATAAATGGACTAACCAACACAAAAATATTTTTTCAATTCGAACCAGTAGATCCTGAGATTAGCGCGTTCAACCAAACAAACAAACTCTTCAGCTTTATAATATTAGTATAGATTATTATGAAATTATTTAATTTTTAAATTATTATTTTATTATTAATTATGCAATATATGTAACTGCTGTAAAGGTTGTATGCGAAATGCAAGCTGAGCTAGTCGTAAATGTTAAAAAAAAGATTTCACTTGAACGCTAAAGAATTCTAAATTGAAAATAGAATCATTGTGCTTATTTTGAGAATTGTCTGACAGCCGCCATTGGGTTAGGAGTTCTGGGACGTTTCCCTATAATTATGTAGGAGTATATTATTGTATTTTAATTTTTAGTTTCAATTAAAATTCTTCATCGTCATACGCGTCACACACATGGACTGGACTGGTACGCTGATCACGCTCTAGTGCTTCAACACCTACATGCATCCGATGTTTATAACGTCAGCCACGATGTTTACAAAAGGCTACTAACAAATTATCCGACGTTGCTAATTCTGTCCACATTTTGACCCCTCCATCCCGGTTATTTACGTCGGGAACCCCTTGTTCTATGGTGTGAAACACTTTATTAATATCCTCTGACGTCATCGCACTGTATCACACCTACGCGAATTCTAATTATCAAATGATGGATAGATAAAAACAATTTCCGTTTCCACACTGTCATTTCTTTTAAATTAAAATAGTTTTAGTCGTGTTTCCTAATTGGAAAACTAGTTTCATTTCATTAATAGAGTGTTGCCATCCCTTTCGTACGCGTACATGATATGAAAGGTAATGTGTGTCGAGTTAATTGAGTTTGTAGCGTCACTAAAAAGTAGTGGGCGCAAATAAAAAGTGTGCTACATCAAATCAGTCCCTTCAAGTCATATATTTAAAAAACGAAAGCATTTACATATGTAATTAGTAAGCAGGCAATTTAGACAGGACGTGACCTTTTACTTTGTTAAAAATTAGGGGTTAAGTGCAAACATTACTTCGGTTTAATTTACACAACATGGGTTTTGGTCAAACATAAAATAAGAGTTTGTTAAATCATGATTTTAGTACCTTTAGTTATTTACAGTGATATCATTCATAAGAATGAGGACTTACCTAAATATCACTGATAATAAGCAATAATTTACTTATTTCGATAATAAATCAATCATAATGAGCCATTTCGTTCAATCATTGATCACTGACATACCTATCGACCTTTGTTAACAGTCCGACTACATTAAATAATTTAAAAACAAACTCACAACAATTTATTTCTACATTTTAGCAGACACAATGTATTTAAGCCTTAATTATTATAAATCCAATTATTCCATTCGTTGTCTCGATAAGGTTGCCAAAAATATCGATACAGTTTTGGCATTAGTAAAACAACATTATACTTAGGTAGGTACTTAATACATTTATTATAGCATTGGGCAAAAAGCAGCCAAATAACGTTGTAATTGGCGATAGAGTTTTAACGATATTTATTTAATGTCAAATTAATGTTATAGTTAATGGAGTATGAAGGGAGTCAGTGATAAACATGACGTTTGATAGAACGGAATGGAAGAAGA
The DNA here is from genome assembly GCA_947361185.1 of Charanyca ferruginea. NCBI lineage: Eukaryota > Metazoa > Arthropoda > Insecta > Lepidoptera > Noctuidae > Charanyca > Charanyca ferruginea. Next base: position 6,057,264 of record OX376068.1, on the reverse strand, counting down.
AAACGTGTTGCGTCGACCCCAAGTAACATGGGAGAAGGGCAGAAAGATGGAGATAATTAAAATGAATGGAATATACAGGATGAAATTGAATTCATTAGCAAATTTTTAAGAAGTGACTCAGACCACGAACCTGAACAACTTTCATTATTTCGCTAATGAATTCAATTTCATCCTGTATAGATAGAGGAAATAAAATAGCTTGCTTTGCCATTAAATACCCTATTTACACATGCCCCCCATATACATGCACGCAATAAATAAATAAATAAATGTTTAAAGATAATGTATGGGAACATTTCACACGCGGCGCGGCCATCTTACCCCAAACGCGGCAGACCCTGTACTATGGGTGTCAGACATCTGATATACATACACAAATACATGCCAACACATACAAATACATACATATAATAAACAACCACCATAAAATGGCTCATCACCTTCCCTAGGTTTTTAATTATTGTCTTAAAGGTTTTTTACTAACTTTTGCCCGCTACTTCGTCCGCGTGAATGCCGGTTATCGCGGATTCAGACGAAGTTGACAATTTAAAAGTAGCCTATGACCTTCCCCAGAATTTAAGCTATGTTCATACCAAATTTTATCAAAATCGGTTCAGCCGTTTTACCGTGAAAGCGTAACAGACAGTTACTTTCGCATTTATAATATTACTAGCTGACCCGACAGACGTTGTCCTGTCCCGATCTACCTACTTACCTGAAGGGGATGAAAAGGGGGTGAAAAAGGGGGATGAAAAATAGATGTTGGCCGATTCTCAGACCTACCCAATATGTACACAAAATTTCATCAGAATCGGTCAAGCCGTTTCGGAGGAGTACGGGAACGAAAACTGTGACACGAGAATTTTATATATTAGAGATATAAATAATAAATAAATAAATAATAAGTACCTATGGAAGTAGGTATGAATTTACAAATATTTTCAAGAAGATACTGAAAGACAAGCACAGAAGATAAGAAAGGTAAACTCTCATTGAAGAAAAGTGTAAGAATGATAACGTTAGATATTGGTGACATTTGCATGTCAAGAGCAAACTTCTCGCCCTAACTTTAGTAGAATTTCAGACAGATTTGAAGAATAATATTAGCTTCTTTGTTTCTAGGTTCTACCTACATCAGATTCGACTTTCTCAAAGTGGGCAGAAGGGCTCCCTAGTGGGTGCTAAAGGCTTACAGGCTTTTAGTAGAAAGATCACAGAAAATAATTTGGGCGATCTAGAAGTAGACCGTGGCCTATAACATGCGGTACAATTCTTGAAAAAGTATTTTTTTAAGTCGTTATTAACTAAGTAGTATTACTGTCTGACACCCATAGTACAGGGTCTCCCTAGTTTGGGGTCAGATGGCCGTGTGTATGAAAATCCCCACATATTATTATTATTATTATTACTCTCTGAGTGGCAAAAAAACACAAATACCCAGGCTGTCTGCCTGACCCTTTAAGTAGTACTCTTAAATGCCACACGGTCCGGACGTGAACAACCCACTTCATTACCTACTTTCAAAAACCTCTTACTCCAAGAACAATGTTATCACAACACCTAAGTGTTTAATTCATTCAAATCGAAGCAAACGGTGACTTTATCGCGTTTATCAACAAACAAAATCCACATGTTTTCTTTGATAACGTCTAAGCAAAATAACATTGCTTACCTTTCAGTTTGTGCGTTTGCTTGATCATATAGGAACTGCCTCAACTCGAAGATAGCTACCCTATTAACGTCCAGTAATAGATCGGCGATATTTTTCGCGCCTGACGTCAATCTTGCCATCTGCCACGCCCCGCCTGCAATTGATGGACCTGGCAGCCGAGTTTACACTTTCTCATAATAATTAGAGTGGGTAGAAGAAAAATATGAGACGCGAACGCGATAACGCGAAATGACATCATCTACTGTAGAGAAACAGTACCCATCCATCACATTGCATAAGTTCAGGTGTCCAATTAAGTTACTTTCGTATGAGTAGGTAGGTAATGTAATTAAAGTTATGATTTTCCTCGTTTGTTTCTGTAAAAAAGCCGTTGGTTTTCCTTGTGAGTTAATCCTTTATACTTACAATATTTTCTGAAGATGCATTAGCAAGTTAGTAGGTACTTATTGACCTTACTAATGAAATTCGTACATAAATTTTTCGACATGATGATTTCGCAACTTTTGGAGGGTAGACTCATAAAACAAGCGGAGTCGCGACCTCGCCGTGTACCTTCCGAAAGCATACCGTTCAGCAGTTTATCGTCGACGATAAGATACGCAGTCTTTAGACAAGGAGCCAAAGATAATTTTTAGAGTTTCATACGCTTATCTGACGTTCGTACGTTCAACTTGAATCTTCAGAAATTTACATAGGTGTACCTAATTGTGAAGCAAGGACAAGACGAAGGTCCAACGCTACGATGAGTAATGTTTGTAGAACAAAAAATCATTGGTGAACTTGAAAATGAAAACTGCGTTTTGAAAGAAAGAAAACAAAATGTGTTTATTTTTTCACCTTTTCTTTTTTCGTTCGAACATCAGCATGAAACGCATGAAACATTCATTTGTATGCGTAAAGCAACAATGAACTCTAGTTAGGTACTCAGAGTTATGGAAATGTCACCGTTGATTTTCCTTTGTTTATTTATCATTCGCTTCCAATCAAATTAGTTCTCAAATAAATACCTACTGTTCGTACCAACTCAAACTGGTTATTTAAATACCTACGATTACGTAGGTGCTCCATTGCTTTCCACCGTGAGGTATTTACACTTATTTGTATATTCTGTACGGTTTCCGCTTATTGTTTATAATTTATCACTTTCAGCAATTATTTACTTTGTTTTAATACACAATTGTACTACCTAGTTATACGTGTGAATAGTACCTAAGTACAAGAAAATGAATAAGTATTAATTTTTAACAAGTATTTCGTCATACGCACGTACAGGTACCCACTAATTGATTGGATATGTAAAGGAAATGTTGAAAACTTGAAAAAGATAATAATCATGCGAAACTGAATAAAAAGAACAAAGCATAATGGTGAACTGAAACTAATAAGAAATATGATGAAAAGTAAAAACATCTGTTTATTCTTTCAAGAGGAAATCACTTGGATGTTTTGAATTCCTTATATGTGACACAGTCTTACTGATTCATTCCTTACATATAAGTCTTGAAGGCCACAGCAGCATCTTCCTCTTTCAATTACCACTAGAATCATTAGGGCAGAATAGATCAGAGAAACTGTCTTCTTATCCTTCTTTTTGCATGGATGGCAGTTCATTTTAACATAAATTAATATGACCCAGTACCTACTTAGGTGATCACTTTCTAATAACAAATCTATTCAATAAAATTCTTCTTCAGTGGTTTTAGATGAAGTTAGTTTGAAGGTGAACTGTCAAAAGCTTTTGATTGACTTGACAACTCACCTAAAGCTCACATCACCTAAATTCACCAAGGGTGACGTAAGGATGTTTACAGAAAAACACTGCTTAACTGATATTATCTTTGCTGAAAAATGATGATATAGGAAAGATGGCTAGAAGCGATTGAAAGACGACAGATATTAAATCTTCCAAACGATCTCCAGCTAGCGCAAGTTTGGCGCCACGCTCTCACTATTCGCAACTAAAGATTAATTGAAGCAATAAAGCTAGACGACCAATCATCATAACTTTAATTCGTACTCCTAATTTATTCGTCGCCAACAATAACGATTTTATTGCACATGACCTTACATTACTAATCTTATCACAGAATCAAAAGTATCATTACATTAGTTAAGTAATAAAAGTGTTTTATGAGCAGGAAGTCTTCTAATCGAGATTGACTGAGTAGTCTTGAGCTGAATTTCCAAGTTCTAAGATCCACTTAGACACTCAAGACTAACCTAACCTAACTTTCAGTTTATAAAGTCAGCGATTATTAAATCTGCTGACAAAATTAAAGATAACTGACGCGTTGCTTTAACTTCGTTTAAACAAAACTACAAAAAGCAACCCCATAGGAACCTAAGTTGCGAAAACGTAGGTACCAAATTCGTGTCTAACATTTAGCCCAGAGAAAATCAATAAGACAAATTATTATTTAAGTGAAAGCATAGTTAGACGATAAAGTTAACTTACACTTTTGATAAAGCAATATTAAATGAGAACATTCTTTTGTAGTATTTGAAATATTAGCTACCTATACTTGAACAGTACCCGAAACACTATTATGTCTTCTCATAAGCAAATGGTTCTCATCTTAACTTGATGAGAGCTTCTAAGGGAAACGATAAGTAGTATGCTTCGCATGACATCGTAGAATGAAAAGACACATTAAAAATGAGGTAAATGAACGCGGTTGGGGTACCTAGTTTGCGTTATTTTTGGACATGCAGAATAGGCTGCGATAGCGGCCACAATTATTCTTCGATACAGAAAGATAATATTTCGAACAGTTACTTACTGATACTCGAAAAAGAATCTAAAATAAATATTTACCTTACACTAGCGTTTAATAGTGGCCCATAAAAAGTTTCAAAGGCAGGAATGATTGAAACGGAAACTGAGCAATATCTGTCCCATCACAGGAAAAGCATATTTCAAAGGTGGCCTCTTCACATAAAAAAAAACTGAATTATTAAGCAGAACGCTGGCACAAAACGTTCTCGGACGTTTTCATAAATATAAACCTTGAACGGGTCTGCCGACCTTACAGCCATAAAACGATCGCTTTGTGAGCACTCCGCTTTACAGCTATGCATATTATAGAAAATACAATACACCTGCCAATTTTCTAATAACTACTTTGGCCAACATTGCCAAGTTGAGTCGAGCCCTTTTACAACATGCCAAACAAAAAGCTGTTCCTTATCTATATAGGACTCGTTTTTCTCTTGACTGGAATGTAATAATACCTACTTACTTAGTTTATGTCTTGCACTGATACAGGGCAGATATTTTATAATTTTTCGACGATATTGACAGTAACAGTGGAAGCAAAAAGTTGTTAATTACGCAAAAATTCGCCATCGAAGAACAAAGAAACAAACGTGGGAAAACCCAGTCAATACGTGACCATAAAATAGTTGCTATCTACCTATTATAACGATATGACCGAGATGAAACTAGAACGGTTCAAACCTTGGATGATATTGCTGTGTTTGAATGTGAAAATTAGCATGTGTGTAGTACCGATGACGTTAGATACAAAGTTTGTAGAGAAGAAAATGGACATCTGGCGAACAAACACGAGAGGATGGATTTGATCCCTAACTGTTAATGACGAACAAGGAGGGATAACTACGGACCCACTGTAAATAAGTGGCAAACACAAAGTGTGCAATGGACGTGGACCACCCTATCTACCAGACATCCCGGATTAGAAAACACAGCTGTACACAACGTTAATAAAGTCAAATCAATTCGTAACAGCGTGAGAGTGCGTGCTGTGTTGACTGATAATAACATACCTATTTAAATTCAAGGATATTATCCGGCATGTCGCTGCGCTAAACTGGTTTTAAATATAGAAAAGTTGACATTTACCTCAAAACTAACGCGCTCGTTTGATATCGAAATTAAAGAGGATGTTGCAATTGTGAGCGACGCCTGTTCATAAGCAAAGATTATTCCGCAATGTCGGGCCGCGTATACACTGGTAACGTATACGTGGGTATACGTAACATGTGCTTTCTCAGGCCCCAAGGTTGCAACAGTCGGTTGCGAGAACGAACCAGCCTTATAGGCAGCAACACACCTACTTATTCGCAAGCGCAAAATTCTACATGAGTGCCGACAGGTCTATTATGTGTCAATGTGTGTTCCACAGGACCGATCAATATTTGACACATTAAAGCAACTCCACTGTCCGGTGTTCCGAAGTAGTGTATGTAGATAGGTTAAAAAGGAGGCTGAATTATTTATAGTGAACTATAATATTTGAGTTTTGCTACCTCGATTAGAGAATCTTAAATATAGTATTTCGATTAGAGAAGTCCGACGGGATACTAATTCATAACTTTAATGTTTTTACTTAGAAATCTATCTCAAATCTGAATTTTTAAATGCTTTTATCTCACCACGAACATTGTTGATCGGGTAGGTATATTAAAAAAAAACAATTCGTTGCGAGCATTTCATGAAATGTTGGCACCGCTCACACATCAATTACGTGTTGTATCTAAGACAAACATATTCAGCTTAAAAACTGCAATGACAAAAACGTAGGTAAAGCCAAAGGTATGCAAGTAGAAAATGAATCGTTTCTGGCCAGAGATTGTTTGGTTTCCAACTAAATATTTTAGTTGGAAAGCCATTTAAGCCTTATACAGAAAATTTTTATAGGAGTTGGGACTGACAAATGTTTTTTTTATGTAATATAAATAGTTACGTGTCTAAGTGCAGGCGCAATCGTGCAAAGGAAAATAATTTCCCACTTTGTAATTTGAACTTTTTACGGGTAAAGATCGCTAGAATCCATATGAAAGTTATACGAAACACTGCTGGAATAATCTATTTATACGAAATACAAAATATATTCTACTTACAGAAATCTTTGTTGAACCATTTGAATTTTTTTTCTTCAGTCTCCGAAAAATAACCGTCGTCGGTCACTACTTCACGTGATGTCATTTTGACATTGACATAACATCCAGAAGATATTACCAAAAGTATTGCTTGTTTAGAAAAAAAAATCTAAACTAGCAATACTTTCAACCAAGGCTTCTTTTGAAAAATAATATAAAAGCTGCTAAGTATACTTGCGTTCCTATAAAGGTTAAAAGTCATGTAAAATTAAATATTTTTCAAAAGAAGCCTTAGTAGGAAATTATATACCCTTGCCCTGCCTAAGCGTTAAAAATGTGGTTTCATTAGTTCTAGTAATTTAGTAAACGCTTGAAATTATGAATTAACACGCATTTTTTTGTTTCACTTGGAGGGTTTGCACTACATTGTGCATGATGCAAAATTATGCAAATTAAGTTCCTATGAAAATGTGCCAAAAATATGTCTTGTTTGAGAAGATTCAACGATTTGACTTATTGTTTGACGATCTGAGAATAAGTTTTGTGTGTTTGTTCATGGTAAATTGGTAATGTTAGTAATGTAAAGGTTATCGAACGCAACATACATTGATATGCACGGAAGATAATACTTAAATTTTAACAAATTTCCAGTGTAAGAAGTACATGTAAATTAGTTAGTTTATTAAATTGTACAACAGTGTTTTACTCAATAAACAATTAAACCACAGGTTTTACCTCAATAGGCGCACGTCAAATAGGCGTGATTCAAAACTACCTACATGTTAATATGAATCAGTAATCGTACCACCTACGCACACAGAGAATTTCAGGAATTTACCTTATTATTTAGATACAAGCAAAAGGTTTTAATAGTAATATCGTAAGGCATTCATAATTATGTAAAAATATTTGTCTGCGTCAACTCACGGTAGCATTCGCAACAGATTTTCAAACAATCGTAAAATGTGAATTTTCAACACATTTTGTTTAGACTGGATGTTTATCTTGCGTTTGGAAATAAACATGAGCGTGGGCGAAAAATGGAAAATTCGTTTCAGTCGAACGAATATTATACTAGGTATGTGATACTTTTCAAAGTTGTCCATTGACTCCCTTTTATGTACCTAACTGCCTACAAATAGAGATCCAACATTTTTTTCAATAAAGACTAAGTACAAATTAAAACCAAATTTAATTCATGCACATTCAGGGAATAAATGAGGAGTGTCTTTACAAAAGGGGATATTTACATATTTATACTTTTTTTAACTGAGTAAGTATACAGTCTTGTTCTTAATGCTAAAACACAATTTCGTCACTGAGATCCTAATCAAAACGCGATATTCTCCAAGTAGCTTCAAAAATGAGGTTCCGTTTCAAAATGGGATATTGTCAGTCTGTGTGTGAATCTGTGTCTTGTCTTTGTCAGTTTTCTTCATTTTCTGAAGAAAACGATAAGATGTAGATATCCCCTTTTGTAAAGACACTCCTCAAATATCTAATCGTGCAGTAATAACTAATAAAAACATTGTACAAAAAATAATTTCGAGTAACTAAACAGAAACAGAAGAGAATATTATTATGATGATTGATAGCAGCTAAAGAATCTGCGAGGCGACTGTTTAATTACCTAGTGAGAAATGGTTGTAGTACGAAAATAATTGTGAATTATTGCATCTAGTATAGAAACAGTAAGCGATAAAACAAATCTTTATCTGTCTGGCAATGATGAAGAGCGTACGGGCGGCGGCGGAGCATTCCGCTTTATTAGGAAGCCACGTATTAAACCGGCTCGCTCGCCCCACGTGTTACAGCCGTGCTTCTCCAAACGTGCGAACAACGTCAAACAATACAACATACATAATATACCTCGGCAGATATTCTATCCTCGACGTACCAAGCCAACATACGTCGACAACCAGATGTGCCAAATACACGTATATTAGAGTCAAAACGAATATAACACCTTCATGACGTAAAAAAATCAAACCATTTTGTTTACTGTTACATCGATATTTTAATTTCATCGTAATTTTATGGAAGATCAATACATGGTGACAAATAATTACTGAAATTAACTGACTTTTTACACTTGAACTTTCAATGCTATAGGCACTCGATATAATAGATCTAGATGTGAACATTTGAATATTTAATACGCACAGATATAAAAAGACGACGGTTCGCAAATACACATACGGTCACACTAATGTTTATAATATCCAAAATGGCTTAAAATGTTCACATTAGAACGTTCATATTGTGTCAATGAGCAAGTTGTGAAGCTAATTGGAATGAAAGACCGCGGATATCAAAGCAGATACCGAATCTCCTAATTACTGGGGATACGATCACTCTACAGTTATATACAATGACTGTAACGAAGGGTACACATCAGATACTCTTATTATTGAATACATTTTTTTTTAAATTAAACGCTGCGTTAACACTACGATACTGCAGGAGAATTAGATTACGCGATTTTTTTAAACAACGTTCGAATCTTTAAACAATGTCTAATTGGTGAATGTCACTTTCTTACAAAGTAGCAAATAATTCATTAGTCCACAGGCAAGCTTAGACAATAGAAAATAGATAAAACATCTCGCGCTAAAAAATACCTGTAGCGCAGAACAATGTGTCGAAAGCAATCTGAGAATAATAATTATTATTATTATTATTTTGCCTTCGACTCAGTGATGCCAGATGGAAACGTAGCGTGTATTTTACTTAGACTTGGTATACTCTCACTATAAAAACTCTGAAATTAACTATTCTATAAAATTCTACTAGCTAAATCTTAATAAATATCTAAGTGTTTGGACACCAAGCATTCAACATTGCCACTTCCGCAACGGCGTTTAGTTTATAAAATTAACAAGTATTAACCCTTGAAATGTGTACGGTTAAAAAACGCGCGAACGCTTGGGTGTGGGGCCATTCCGGGTGGCCGCGAGCGTTTTCGGCGCGTCGTACTAAAACGACGATATCTCCGAAATTACGATAGTTAGCTCGTTTCCAGTTATATCATTGGAATCGCTATTAAATTTGCTAACAGGTCATATATGGTTAAGTATAGTTTTACGTTGTAATGTATTCGAAATTTAATGTTTGTTCGGTGTGAGCGACTTTTTCCCCGTTTCTTGTGTAACAGACATTATAAAAAAATAGTAATCCTTTTATTCAACAAACTTTTCGTTTTATCTCCACAAAGACACATTAGTTCACATAAATAAAACAAAAGAACAGACCTCTCCATACATTTTTTTCATCTCACAAGCAAAACAAACCATGACGTCATTTACGAGTGCCCGCATTCGAAACAAAAGAATGGGCTTGTTTACACATCAATTCTAAGAACGCTACATGCCTGGTGGCTTGGGTTACATTTTATTAATAATGTTTGGTTCACATACTTGACACAGACAGAGTTTCAGTTGATAAAAATGTATAGTTTAATAGTATTGGCTTTCCAAAGTAACCACTTGAAAACTAGCGCAAAAAACACCTACTCACACTTTGGATCACTGTTTAAATTCTGTTGCCTCAATTTGAAATCTTATTTAATATTCTACACGTTGAAGATATTTACAAAACGGTAGGCAAATAAAAAATGCATGCTGGAAGCAAAAACATTACACAAATCAACAATCAAAACGAACAATTTCACTTAAAAATGACCATCACGTAAACACAGATCACACAAAATATAGATACGGCAATTATGGTCACATGTAAATAATATAAAATTACATAGAAATCTAAAATATATTATTATTTGAAGTCTTTTAGAGTGTATAAAAAGTATAAAGAGTGTAAAAAAAAATAATAAAAAAAATAATAATAATAAAAAAAAAAAAAAAAAATTAAAAAAAAAAAAATTTGGTCGGTATTTCTTGACGGACACACACACACGAACACACACCTACAAAATTTTCAGTTTCAACACGTTCAACATTTAAAATCACGAATAAAAAATAAAGTCAACAAAAAGTATTCAACGGATGCCCTATCCATTAGTTCTAACGATCTGTGAAATCGTGTGACGTCATCACCTTGATTGCGCATTCCGGCTCTCTGATTGGCCAGCGCGGATTCGACGATTCTGGTAGTTTTGCGTAATTTTGATGTTCAAATTGACCACAAGAAAACTATTATAATATTCAAATTAAACGCCTAATATCTATAGTACGACACATAAAAACACACGTAATAAAGCCAGATTGCTTCTAAAACAATCCTATAAACTACAAATACCTCGAAATGAATCAGCGTCTCTGCAACGGTTCTCCGTATTCATTGAAACGACTATTTCGGGCCGAAATCGTCTGTTTCTCCAATCCAAAATGGTTCAAACACAACCAGGCACGTTTTTATTACACGAAACACATAAAACACACACAATTCACTCACTTTTAGATACTTAAAAGCACAAACAGAACAAAGCAGCGACCTGTCGGTGCGCAGTAGAATGATCAACTGGGGGGATCGAAAATTGGTCGCTTCAAAGTGCTGCTGTGACATTTAGCCTATGTTATACTTGTATCTCATTTATCCCCCTAGACTCTGTGCAAGTTTGAGCGAGTTAGCAAATACGTAGAATATTTAATGTCACTTACAAGCCCCTTAGGAATGTTCCAACGAAATGGTAGATTCACCACTTAGGGCAAAAAATTGACATTGTCGGTCGGGGAGAATCACACTTCAAGGGTTAAGTGACTAGCTATTAAATATTGTTCTACTATTCACTGATACTTTGAGACTTACTTTATTACTTACTTAAAAGGTGCAAAGTTTAATACTGACTTAATAATGCGACGAGAGAACCAATTTAGCACAGCAATATGTTTTGTTGTAAAGAAGTAGGCAATGAATTTAGTTATTAAGTGAATAAAAAACATTTACAATATCTTCTAAATATTTACACAGCAGGACCATTTTCAAAATAAAATTATGGCACCAAATTAAATAATAGGTCTTGATTTTAAAACTAAATAAGTATATTAAATCCAATAAAAGAAAATATGATTTTAAGGCTTCAAAATTTGATAATATTATAGACATTTCACCACAAGACATTGTTTGTATACCTAGCACAGTGCTTAGTAAAAACAGTATAAACAAGCAATATGAATACAAATTCATTTGAAGTTTGTCATTGATTGATCATAGAAAAGAATGAGAATGCATTGTTTATAATATACATTGACTCAAAATGATTAATTTAGTGTACAATTTGATATGATTTTACAAGTAGTTATTATCATAACTCGACCAGTTCCAATTGTAAGAACGAGGACAGTACTAACTCAAAGACGACAATCTTATGCATGCATCAGACATAGCTCAAGTCACATCAGCAACTTTTTATAATAATATGAATGTGCACAGAGCGGTTAAGTAACCTTCCCATGATTTCAACCTAATAACTATTACCACAGACGCTCACAATGTACACAATGTAAAATGCACTACGAATTACTAGATATTTATTTGTACAGCCTGGATTCAAAGTCCTACATCTAATAGCTAACAAACTTTATAGTAAACATTGCCAATTAATCAATGCTGTATCACACACTCCAGAGAATGGTGGGAAAGAAATTAATAGCTGAACCTGATTATAATGATATCATTCTCATAATACACATGCTTATTGATAACATCAGTCTCAATGACAAGATATCAACGCGACTCGACGCCGCGCTTCAATGATCTAACACTAGGTACCTTTAAACATATTCCTATTCTTAATAAAAACAATATCTCATATATAAAAATTCTCTCATGTCTTATTTTGTGCTGAATACCAAGTTGTAATATATAAAACTATAAACATTTAACAGGACAGACATATTGTTGTAAATTGGAATATGTTTAAATGAACAATATTTATTGCTTTAAATATTAACTGATGCTAGCAATAAGGCCAGGTCACATAGCACAGTTTGTTGACAGGCTGACTTTAGAATATAGATGTATTCATGCACATTCTGTATGATTTGACTCCACAATTAACATAACTACACTTAAACCTACAAAATAAGGAACTAATACAAATTACACTTATATTCAAATGAAAACTCACATCAGATCACAAACACAGGTCAAATTGCACATGTGAACACAACTACAATGAATACATATACAATAAATTAATCTCTTCAATAGTTTGATGTAGTTTTAGTTCCTTAGTTAAAAATATCAACTGATACAACAATATTAACACTATAAATAAAACCAATAACGAAATGTCAATTAATTAGAACCTATACATAATTAATTATAGGTAACATTCCATCAAGATAAGTAATTGTATAGGTAGTTTTAAGAAATTCAATTCAGTAATCTACTAAAATATTAGTGATGGTCATCATAATTGCTCTAAGATGGTTAAGTGATGTAATTAGATAAAATCGAAATTGAGAAGTTCGATCGTGAATCTTAAAAGCAACAAGAAAAATTTGATCATAATTACATATTACAAAATTGTATTCATTATTTCGTAAAAACAATAAAAAATATTATATAATAATAAAGCTCACCACATCCCAATGCTACCAACAGCAAACTACCATGTACCATATGAACAACCAGGTAGCAAGACATTGAGTGCTGAGCGAGACGCTGCGGGTACAAGGTGTCAGTGGTAACACTCAGGATATCACCAGAACAAGGATCACTTCTGCTCGTCTACCTGCTCTATGTTATGTCAACTTGAAAGGGCACTAAGCAAATGAACGCCACCGAAATATCGGAAATCAGTTCTACTATCATCTTGCCTACACTCCAAATTTGATCCACATGGGGTGCCAGCTAGGGGCCGCCTCAGCGTCTATAATCACCCAAAGCTGTGGCAAAGAGACGCACTCGCCACCGTTCCACGACCACAATGTCACGGAAGATTCACTAAAAACACCTACTCACGGGAGTGTCCGTTTGCAGGCACCAACTACGAGCTCAGAACTCGGCAAACTCCTTTGCACACTTCTCAGTCGATGAGATACGTAATGCCTCCTCCTCATAGTCGTCGAAGTTGCTGGTGTCGCCCGGGCCCTTGCAACGTGGGATGAACGGAGCCTCGATCTTCTTTTGGAAGACGGCGATCCAGTCTGTACTCGCGAACCATTTATGGCCCTTTATGTCGTTCACACCAGCCTTCAGGTTACCGTAACGCTTAGTCAGATCGACTTGCAATAGATTACGAAGCAGATCCTTCAGATCTGAGCCGAAGTGCGAGGGGAAGCGGACCTTACCCGAAACGATTTTTTCGTAAATCTGGATTGGCTGGTCGGCGAAGAACGGCGGGTAACCAGCCGCCATTTCGTATACTAGGACGCCGAGCGCCCACCAGTCAACGGCTTTGTTATATCCTTTGGAAAGGATGATTTCCGGCGCCAGGTACTCAGGCGTGCCACACAGCGTCCACGTACGGCCCTTAACGCGCTTCGCGAAACCAAAATCTGTAACTTTGAGGTAGCCTTGCGAGTCGATGAGGAGGTTCTCGGGCTTGAGATCCCGATAGATGAGATCCAGGTAGTGAAGGTACTCAAATGCGAGTACAATCTGCGCCGCGTAGAAGCGTGAGTGCGGCTCAGAGAAGCGCCCCACCTTGCGCAGATGCGAGAACATCTCACCGCCAGGCACATACTCCAAAACCATGTACAAGTTCGAGTTGTCCTTGAAATGGAATTTGAGGCTCACCAGGAAAGGGAAGTTGATAGCTTGAAGGATTCGCTTTTCATTTAACGTATGCTCGACCTGCTTCAATTTAACCACTTTCTGTTTATCTAATATTTTCATAGCATAATATTCTTTCGTAGGTTTATGTTGAACTATCATGACTCGACCAAACGAGCCAGTACCTAGTGTTTTAATTCGCTCGAAATCGTTCAATCCGGCGGTGTTGGTAGGATTCTTCTTCCATTTCTCCTCGAAATCCTCTTTGGCCTGATCGAGGAACTCCTTGACGCTTTCGGCGGCGTCCACCTTCTTATTAGCGGTGGCAGCATTGTTGCCCATGGCGCACCCCACAAACTGGTCCTACACCCTCGATTCGCCGTTATTAGAGGCCGCCTTGCTGCACTAATCGATGCCTGCTGTGCGACCGCGTAAGAAACGGGGCAGGTCAACACAAACCAATTTGAAACACGTACATTCTCAATTTTGGTATCACGATCACACGTCACGAAATACACTCAATGCAGGTACACATTGACACGATTCCTTGTACGGAAAATCACAAAAAATACTTTGTCACATTCACAAGATTAAAATGGCTTCCACAACCGGACTCGATCGACAGAGCGAGATCGAGCGAACGATTTGCTCACGGGTGGCGGTCAATTAAAAAAATGTTGCCAGGCCACGCCGAAAAATCTTCTAAGGTGTTTGAAAAGCTACTATTTTTTAAACCTACCATTTCTTCATCTCGCATTAGAAAATGTATTACTATTTTATAAATATTCTAAAAATACCGGAGAAAAGAAATTCAGTTCGGTAATTTTATAAAAAAAGTTCTGTTAGAAATTATTATCAAATTTTAAGCACAAGTCAATTTTTTTTACCTGTCTTCTGCCCTAGGTCAGGGATCGACCATAATAGAGGCTCGCGAACCGCATGCGGCTCTTTCGTTCTAAAATTGTGACTCTTCAGTTCAGTAATTTCATTTACTGCACCTGCTACTTTTCTTCACATCGTCTGCTACAAATCATACTGTATGAAATCATATTCGGATTTCATTTAGTTCATTCAAATTTTATGCCAGTTCACAATTTGACGGGTTGACATGGATTTATAAACTATCGTAAATTAATACGTTTCAGTGTAAGCAGTATCGTACAGTTCATAATTTATCGACAGTTCACAATCCTGCGAGATAGATTATGTGCTAACAGTTTTCGCAATCATAATGGTGACATATATATTAAATAAATAAAACTCTGAGTGGCCCTTTAAAACTGGGAAAATTTGCCAATTATAACTGCTAATTTTAATAGTTAAACTTCCGTTTCAAATTGTTGCCAACCCCAGCCCTAGGGCAGTTAGAGGGCATTAAACCTACTAAAGGAGGGTTATATTACATTGTAAGTGTTTGTATGTATCTTTTAAAACAGACTGCTACTAACTGCATTAGCCTGCTGAAAAAGTTCTTAATTGTTTTAACATTTGGTTGATTTCATGCAGAAAGGTTTTTGTTTAAGATAGTACAAGTACAAACTACTACATGGTATACAAGTGTTTTAAGTGTATAATAGACTCTAGTGGGGCGTATATTGGAAAAACTACCAAGAGTGCGAAGGAAAAGTAAATAAAATCCCATATCACTGCGGCCGCAATGAAATTATATTTGGTAGAAATATATGACTCTTTCGTAATATTTATGTTTGTACAAGTCATGAAACAATGATACATGACTCGTACAAACACAATGTAATATGATACAGTCTCATACATGAGACTTTTTCGTCGCCTTGCAAGAATTTTATTGTGATGAGACAGTACATAAACAGCGTTCATAGTACTTCATACTCAGCTGTACGTATACATTGACTATAATTTGTGCAACATTCTAATAAAAGTATTGATTGAAAAGAGTCTCCATGGAGTTTCTTGCTGGTTCTTCTCCTTATAGTCTTACCTTAAGTTTTGGAACGAGCAACTAGCTTCAACTTTCTGACGAACTGACTCTTTGACAATTCAAAAGTGCCTGCAAAAGGTTTAATTGAAATAAATGCTTTAAGTTTTTAACAGCACAGCAATTTGCCAAAAAAAAAACATAGCACATTATGGATATCGCTACTTTGATGGATGGGCCCCCGTACATCTGGTGTATTCTGGGCAACTATACCTAGAGCTATTACTACACTTTTTTGTTATTCAATTTCAAATTCAAAAAAGTCAGTTTTAGATTTAGAAGGCTTTGTCATTATGTAAAAAAGCTTTTTTTATTTCCTTTGATAATTATGTTCCTTGACTCATCCTAATTCATATTAATTGAACTTCTTTCTTTATATTTCATATCTTAACATAAGATGACAAAAACTAATAACAATCAATTATAGGAATAGGTATTAAAGGATTAATTCGTAGTCTGGCGCCGGGGACGCGTTTTTGCTTTTTTGACGTGACGGTCAAAAGGTTAATCTGTTTTACGACGAGAATTTTCAAGAATATTGAATTTCTACCATTTGGTTTGAACATATTTTTATGCGGCAACATAGTACAAATTTCCTCAAACTACTCACAGGTGGCAGCACGTTGTATGCCATTCTTTGCATTATATTTTTGTAGACCGTATCGTACTGTATTTTTCAAGATCGTGCTGCCAAAGTCAGCCCTGCCACAGCGGCATGTTGCATAACTAATTTGATTGAATCGATATTTTTTCTCTTTGGCTAGATATTTTTGTATTTCTTTACTTACCTACTTACCTTTTAGTTTATTGCCTTAATTACAGCTGTAAAGTTAGACGAATTTAAGTACCGTAAGCGTATTAAAACCCACTCGCACTCCCAAGTTTTTGTATTATTCATTGGAAAACAAAAGTGCGTGTATGTCTAAGATGAGTTAAAATCATGCCAAGGATAAAACAATAATTTATTATTGTGTGCCTCAGATTATGTTTTATAATCTGAGTTGTGTGCATAAACAAATAGACAAACTTGACAAAGATCATTATTTTCCCTTCAGTGATTTGTAACATGAAGTAAAACTAACAATACGGTAGGTATTATTCATCTACTTACGTAGGTACAGTACGGTCAACGTAACTTGGCGCGTCTGAAGTTAGCCGATTAGCTGCGCAGTAGACAATTTCGTTCCTAAAAGTTCCATTGCGCAGCCAAACAGCTAACTTCAGACGCGCCAAGTTACGTTGACCGTATTGTATCTACGGTACTAGGTACTATATAAAATACTAGCAGTTTGCCCGCGACTTCGTCCGCGTAAAGTTTTCTCAAGGATCCTTACCTAATTTTTTGATAATGCAATATAGGTAGGTAGGTAGCTTAGCATTCAGGGATGACTTAGCTTCCTATTGGTGAAAGAATTTTTGGAATCGGATGGGTAGTTTCGGAGATTACCCCCTACATACAAACTTACAAACAAATTTTACCTCTTTATAAAATTAGTATAGATTCGTAGGCTAACCCTCAGATTATAAAACATCTGAGGGCTAACTTATCTACTTACCTAAAGTATATTTAGAAAAACATAATTAGATACTAAGTCAAGTAGCACCTATCTAGGTACTCTATCCGCCCTATCCTTTGTCCCTATACAGAACTAAGGCATTCAATTAAATTTAAAAAATCTTTGTTTTGAGCGATTAAGAGATTATTTTCTTTCTTCTTTAGCCTAAAATTTCCCACTGCAGGGCATACTCTCCTTCCACTTCTCTCTATGAAACTATGTGCCTATCTATCTACCTACGTTATTTTCCTTGTAATCCCAATTTAGGTAAGTACCTACCTACCTACTGGTATTATTTCGAATCAAATCTCTGCACACAGCTCAGCTGCAAAATTTATTTTATTATTATTACAGACACGAGAGCAGACAGCCTTGACGAAGCGACGTAGCAACCGAAATAATAAACATGAAATAATATATAATTACTGCTTCATATCCTGTTTAATTATAGTTTTTAATACAGCAGAAATATTCAAAGCACAATTATTTCTTGCTTTGGAATGTTTTTTTAGCTTGACCAAGTGCAACAAAAGCAATACCTACCTAGGATGTAAGTAAAAGTAATAGTACGTAGCATGTACCTACTACTTATTTCATTTTAAAAGCGACGATTTTTCAATTTAACCTACCATTGTTATCTAATAAGTAGTAGGTACAACCTACCTTACGATCTACAAAAATGAAAGAAAAAAAAATCGAAATGATATAGATAGGTAATACTTAAAACGTTTAATAATTACTCTTTTAACAATAAGTTTTTGGAACAGGGGTGGTTATATGCTGTGGTGTGTGGATATATATGTCGGAGATGGTTTTTAATCTCAATTAATATTGTGGGTAGTTAACTAAATTTGTTATGATTTATTTCTCTTATTATCAATTTAAGTGATTTTAGTATCAATTATTGTCTATTAATTCGAAACATGATTTATTGAGTACTCACTGTATGCACACTGATTTGTGGTTACTTTATTTCGATAATTGTTATCGATGGTTTTATTCAAAACAATTGTTGACACGTTACTTTGAATGTAAAACGAATTACTTTATGAAATCACTATTGTTTATTCATGACAATTATTAGTGTGGTATTTGATTGCTTTATAATTAAATCTTATTAGATTTAGTACATTTTAGTGTTTTGTATCAAGTAAACGCGTGACGCACTTCCGTGCGCATGGGCAGACTTGTATGGAGAGGTTGCAAGGTGGGGGGCATCGCCTTATAAAAGAGCGTGCACTCCGTAAGTATGGGAGTCGATCCTCGGATTCGACTCAGTAAAGAGTTCCTGCTCCCGACAATACTGTCGGTTTACCTGGTACAGCGCTGCTGTATATTCACATAGCTGTATAGGCTTGCTGCTAGCGAGCGATACACTTTGTATTTGGGTGGCTTATGCTACTGTACGAACTATGAACCTTAAGGGTTTGTTCGTTTATCATTGGGTGGCTTAGGCTGCTGTACGAACTATGAACCTTAAGGGTTTGTTCGTTTATCATTGGGTGGCTTAGGCTGCTGTACGAACTATAAACCCTAAGGGTTTGTTCGTTTATCATTGGGTGGCTTCGCCACTGTACGAACTGTGGGACCTTAATGGTCTGTTCGATTAACTGTATTGTTGCTGTACCTTGAACTTACTTTATTCTTGTTACTGATTACCATTTGCATTGTGTTTTCTTTACTAATAGTGTGTAATTGTTTTTACAGGTCTTGTTTATCGATAATGGGATAATGGGAACGCCCATACTCCTGACGATGTACTATACCACTCGGCGCTCCTCCTCGATCGCCCACTGACGATCCTACATCAGAAGTGGGATAGCCTCTTAATGCTTCCGCATGGCTACCCTAATTATCGTATGTCTCTTCCACTCTTGTTATGACAGCTTCCTCTCTTGGGATTACTTAGCGCTGAGCTAAGGCTGTTTTAATGACATTCATAAATCACCTACCCACATTCATTTCTTTATTGGATTTTACATACTTACTCCAACAGTTACCGCTACCCTAATTAACCTTCATAATTGTCAACCATGACAGGGATAATCTTTAACCGCTTATGCCAGTCGACAGGTCACTTCGCTAACATCTAACTGAAGCGTGGCGGGACTAACCGAGTGAAGATACTGTGAGTCAGCCTTCGAGCAACTAACCATCCGTGATGGGTTAAAGTCTGTGATGTACCTACCACTGATGTTCTACAACTTTCTGGTGAGACGTTTCCATTTTGTTATGACTCTGGGTTTGAATGTACTTTCATTGCTGATACATGTGTGGCAAACTTACTTGTATGGTCAATATAAAGTGAAGTTTCATGTAATAGCGAATGCTTATTTAAATCATAATATCATATTATGCCGTGAGATATTAAATCTAGATTTTGGGGTTATTATGACTGAAATATTTGTTACCATTACAAAAGCTGAGATTTTGACAGATGCTCTATTCCTGAGACTCCGAATAAAATCGATACTGATATTCCATCTGAATACAATCTAGTGATAATACAACTAAGTCACATAGTTGGCTTTTAGCTGAACAAACAGCGTGATTCTGTGGTTTAAGGAATAGTTTATCTGAAAAATAACTGTGTACTCCCTGACTGTTGACAGTGAGGAGATGAAAGTAAATTCTGTTTTGTAAAAGAGAACAAGCAACACTGGTTATAGGTAAAAGTGCTGGAAGTTTAAAGTTGCATACTTTATTATGGGATACTTTATCATTGGATACTTTGTTATTGGTTACTCTGTTATTGGTTGCTCTGTTATTGGTTATTTTGGTTGTAAATCCAAAATGATATTTGTTAACATCTTTGAGTAACAATGTTTGAAAAATGCCTGAATGTCCATTCAATTTTAATGATGTCAATGTTGACACTGATAATGATTCATCTGCTGCTGACATACTATAGCTGAATTGACAAGATGTCTATGTTGACTCTTGTTTGGATGTCTATGTTGACTCCTGGATATAAATGTTGAACATGACGCTTATGCGGGTTGTCTATGTTGACGCCTATGCGGGTTGTCTATGTTGACTCCTATAATTGAATGTTGATCTTGACGCTTATGCGGGTTGTCTATGTTGACGCCTATGCGGGTTGTCTATTCGACTTCAAGTTACTTGTCGAATCCCATGGTGTGGGATTTCGGCTGATTTGTTGAGCTATGTATTGTCTGTAACAGTATGGTTATTTTGACTGGTTATGATGCAAATTTTGCTAATGATATTACTTCAGGACTAATTCAGGATTTTTCGTTACAACATACCTTTTGCTAATTAAAGCTTTTTGTCAGAAAGGCCGATCGATATTTACCAAGAACTTTATAACTACACGAGGACGTGTAGAATGTCAGTTCTGGCCGTGTCGGAGATGGTTTTTAATCTCAATTAATATTGTGGGTAGTTAACTAAATTTGTTATGATTTATTTCTCTTATTATCAATTTAAGTGATTTTAGTATCAATTATTGTCTATTAATTCGAAACATGATTTATTGAGTACTCACTGTATGCACACTGATTTGTGGTTACTTTATTTCGATAATTGTTATCGATGGTTTTATTCAAAACAATTGTTGACACGTTACTTTGAATGTAAAACGAATTACTTTATGAAATCACTATTGTTTATTCATGACAATTATTAGTGTGGTATTTGATTGCTTTATAATTAAATCTTATTAGATTTAGTACATTTTAGTGTTTTGTATCAAGTAAACGCGTGACGCACTTCCGTGCGCATGGGCAGACTTGTATGGAGAGGTTGCAAGGTGGGGGGCATCGCCTTATAAAAGAGCGTGCACTCCGTAAGTATGGGAGTCGATCCTCGGATTCGACTCAGTAAAGAGTTCCTGCTCCCGACAATACTGTCGGTTTACCTGGTACAGCGCTGCTGTATATTCACATAGCTGTATAGGCTTGCTGCTAGCGAGCGATACACTTTGTATTTGGGTGGCTTATGCTACTGTACGAACTATGAACCTTAAGGGTTTGTTCGTTTATCATTGGGTGGCTTAGGCTGCTGTACGAACTATGAACCTTAAGGGTTTGTTCGTTTATCATTGGGTGGCTTAGGCTGCTGTACGAACTATAAACCCTAAGGGTTTGTTCGTTTATCATTGGGTGGCTTCGCCACTGTACGAACTGTGGGACCTTAATGGTCTGTTCGATTAACTGTATTGTTGCTGTACCTTGAACTTACTTTATTCTTGTTACTGATTACCATTTGCATTGTGTTTTCTTTACTAATAGTGTGTAATTGTTTTTACAGGTCTTGTTTATCGATAATGGGATAATGGGAACGCCCATACTCCTGACGATGTACTATACCACTCGGCGCTCCTCCTCGATCGCCCACTGACGATCCTACATATATATAATATTGGAAATATGGGACTGTAAAATAGGGTATTTTACTATAAATGAGAAATAATCTATACATATTAATTAGGTACTATTAGTGTAGTTTAAGCAAAAAGCAGTCGGAAAATGTTAGTTTTAGCACACCTCTCGGACACTTCATACAAAACTTGCAAAATAATTACCTATTACTACTACAAAACCAAATGACGTCTGTACACGTGCAAATGTGTGCGTGAATTTTAGTAGGGTTGAATCAGTTGGATGGCAGTACAAAATGGCGCGAGAAGTGCAGCGCTTTGCGTCGGGTGAACCGAACGACGACGGAACTACCCGAACGTTTCGAGCATTATTATGAAGTGACCTTGTCCGAGCGTTCAATTATTTATTTCTTAAAGAAATAAAATAAATGATATTTGATTTTGAATACTCGGATTTGTAATGACATAAACGTAATATTATAATATTTATTATGTAAAGAGGTTTATTTATTCATCAATAATGGTAAATTACGGTACCTACCTACCTAATTACAAAATATGGAATTCACGATCGCCCCGTACCATTACGCGGCAACGCAATTTTTTTTTTTCATTTATTTCGGTACCTGTCCATGTCCATACATGTTAAGTTCAAAAGTATTAAAAATAAAAATTAAGAATTAATTAAAATATTACAATTATAATAATTACAATGGGGCGACGCGACAAGGTTAGTGCGTAGGCTACTACTTTTCAATTCAAAGAATGAATAGAACGTGAAAGAAAGGGACATAAGTACATAACTAAGACAATAAAGAGAGAGAGCAATATTAATAGCTGGTAATGTTGATACGTTATTATTACGGAAGTTTTAATTGTACTATTATAAAACGACGAAAACTTGGAAAATAAATGAATCATCGAGATTAAAACTAATAAATAAAACTTAAAACAAAATAAATCGCAAAATTGTGTGTTTGTGTCAGCAGTACCTACAGCGCTGCAGTTCTTACGATTTTGAGCGCCCTGGCTAAAGAGTCGGCGGTTAGCCCCTCCTAGTGCGGGGTGAGGGTGCGGTATCTGATGTAGCGCGGGGAAGGGAGTGTCCCTTCTGTACGTAGTACTATTAAGTATTCTGTGGTTTTAGTTAAAAAAATAACAAAATAAATTTTTAAATTCAATTCAAAGTTTTCAGTTTTTTTTATCTGTTTTGTCGCCATGTTATTACGCCATTCGGCTGTGTAAACAAAAAAATGTCAACTGTCAGTCAATCGATTCGTGTCTATAGGCTTTTTTCTTTTATTCAAAATCAATCAAATCAAAATCATTTATTTGCTTAAAATGTGGTAGGTACAGAGATGGTAGGTACAGTGCTTAGAGACATTTCGCCATTTGGTGTTGGCATGCAAAGGACATGTTAGGTTTTTGTATGGAGGCTGGGCTTTAATTCGGAGCTGCTGTGAACAGGGATGAGATTATATTTTTATGAAAGTACATAAATTAAGACGACTTTATGTATATTTTTTATTTTTTTTTAAATCACCCTTCCTAAATTATTATATTTTTAATTAATTATAATTTAAAAAATAAATTGCAACCCACGGTAATTATTGATTTTGGCAACACTTTTCGGTTGGATGTCATTATTGTCATTATGAAAAGTGTAAACGTCAATCAAGTGTCAAATTAAATTATAATTGCGTACCTATGCGCGCCCTATTATTATTGATTTTGGCTATTTTTGCCCACGGTAATTTTTGGCCACGGTAATTATTGATTTTGGCAACACTTTTCGGTTGGATGTCATTATTGTCATTATGAAAAGTGTAAACGTCAATCAAGTGTCAAATTCAATTATAATTGCGTACCTATGCGCGCCCTATTATTAATATACTCTGCGTATGCGTCTGTGGTTTGCGTTACAACAACGGAACGGACACAAGTGATTTGATTTTTTTTTGTTTTTGTTGTGTTATTTATGTTCAAGTTTCTTGTAATCTTTAAGTTATCTTTATTTAACCTGGCTTTTAATTTGGATTCTTTCCTGCACAGTATCTTGATAATATAATTATAAGGGATAATGTTGAAAATGAAGAGGTAGAATAAATACAATCAAATATAAGTAAATGCATTACTTTTATTTCTCTACCTAATACACAAAAATGTTCACCTATTCTGACCTGCTGAAGCGATTATTTACAAAAGGTGAACAGGTCCAATCCATTTAAGTCTGTCTGTATCTGGACTGTTTGGTTTACTGGCCTGCCTTGGAGGAGACGTAAAACCATCAGTAATCATTTTGCAATTTATTGAATTCATGATGATAAAGTTATAAAGTCCCAAATTGTAAGAGAAAATAAGGATATTTATTACAAATAAATTCATACACTGTTTTAAGCTTTCACGGTTTAAAACTAAACTTATATTGTCACACGGGATATCTTCCGTGATACGCGATCATGGCGCTTGCCAGCGTCGAAATATCGGGAGCTCAAAACAATGAACAATCACGGAAGATATCCGATATGTGACAATATAAGTTTATATAAATTCCTTACATATCCTTATCATAAACCAATACACACCTCAGATGATGATTTTACTAATATCAAGTAGAAATTACAAATATTAAACCTAAATATTCATAAGCAAATGGAAAAATAGCGATTCTAACAATGAGACTAGGGACCGACATGACATCTGTGTTGTGTGTTAACTGTGTTGTGTCAGTAAGGTTGTCAGTGTCACACTAACTAACTCCTCAACTCCTAACTCACCTTACTAACTCAACACAGTTAATGTTTTCATAGATTGCGGAATCAATGCCATGCATACAAATCATGGAGATAATTCGTCGTTTAAAAATATTTTAAATAACAATAAGGTGTTTAATGTACTTTAAAAAATGATATTTAACCCTTTTTTCTTTGTTTCAATGTACAAAAATAATATTACGATACAAAAAAAATCTGGATTTAAAATATTTATTTATTCAATAATGGTGCTTTTAATTTTTTTTTTTGTTTTTGTTAGGCCATCTTGAATAATTTTCCCTATCAGAAAAACCACACATGATAGCTGTTGGAAAAAAAAATTATTTTAAGCCCATTTCATAACATGTCCACACTAATAATAATAATAATTTTTTAATAATAATAATTTATTCAATAACAATAATTTGTGTCTGAATGGAATTTTCTCAGACCAATAAAAAAGTTTTTTTTTTGATCTGAAGGAATTTTATACAATATAATAAGAATAAAAATAATATTTCAATTGCATACCTAACATATTGGCATCAATAAATTAATTAGATTACAATACATAATAAGTTTTTTTTAACAATGTTCATTAATTAAAATTGCACTAAGCATTATTATTACATGCAATAGTATTATATTATTATGAAATATGAAATTAAAAATAAGAAATATATCAATAATTAAAACAATAGTCAATAATCATTTGGTCAATATTTTAAAATTAAAAAAAGAATTAAATCAATAGTCAATAAGTAAAAATAATAACATAATAATTAACATTTTGTCATAAATAAATGTACAATTCTTCTGCAGTAATATTATGTAATAGTATTTTAAATAGTTTGGTCAATATTTTAAATTAACTAATAGGTAGGTAATAAGAAATAAAAGCACTTAAAGTTCTTCGACAGCATACAGACACTTATTCAACAGGAATGTTTTCAGGTTAATTTTAAAAGAGCTACTGTAGAGAGAACTTTTTATGTCTAATGGCAACTTGTTAAATAATTTTACAGCTTGGTACCGTGGACTGTGTTTTACAATTCTCAAAGCATGTGTTATATTTAGTTTTAAGTCTTGTCTACGAGTATCTTCCCTTATCTGTCGTTCTTCGGGTGTCTCATAGTCATGCATGTATTTAGACATATTATTTAAAAGTACAAGCACATATAAACTTGGTACTGTAAGTATATCTAAATCTTTGAAATGTTGACGGCAACTCTCCCATTGTGGAATGCGGACCATGGTTCGGACTGCCCGTTTTTGTAAAACGAAAGCCCTTTTAATGTTATAGTCATAACTATTTCCCCAGTGTAGTATACTATATCTGATTTTAGATTCCACTAACGCAAAATAAACCATTTTCAGTTGATCTACACTTATTTCATTTCTTAAGGCTCTCAAAGCATAACATGCAGATGATACCGATGCATCAATTTCTTTCAATTCTGGTTTCCAGTTTAGCAGATGGTCAATATTGATACCTAAAAATTTTACATTGTCAACAAGCTCAATGTTTTCTTCATTTAAGGCAACATCTAAAACATCCTTGTTACGAGCTGTCGTTTTAAATAACATTATATTGGTCTTTTTGCTATTAATTAAAAGTTTATTTGCTGAAAACCAAGCATGAAATGCATGTAATGTTGCAATCACCTTTTCTGTCAGCATTACTATGTCATTAGCTGCCACTATGGCGTTTGTGTCATCCGCAAAAATTACTATTTCAATGTCCAATAAAATTGAATTCATATAATTGATTAAATCATTAATAAATAAAATAAATAAGATAGGTCCTAAAATAGATCCCTGCGGGACGCCCGTTGTCATGCTTATAATTTTGGATTTATAAACTTTTTTATGGTTACCTTGAATTTTGTCAATTTCTACATACATTCTTCTGTTTTTTAAATAGGATGAGAAGAGTTATATATAATAAAAATGTAGGTATACACAATGTGTACAAAGTTAAAATTCTATAGGATAGGTACCTGCATTTTATATTAAACACACACACACACACACATAGATTGTACATATTATAGTCAAGGAAGTAGGTAGCACACAGTAACTTTTAACTACAATGCATTTCTGAAGTGATAAGACTGACACGATTTTTTATTGAGGAATTCACCAACTGAGTAGAAACTATGAGATACCTATCAGCCATTTTTTCAAAACCGGACAGAACTTTTTGTACGGTAGTTGTGTTATCCAACTAAGTAATGAATTACATATAATACAATTTATTAGAATATCATTGATATAATATTATTTTCGTAACCAAAGTATTTTTTAATTATTTCACCTAACACAAAATATTATTTTAATTATTTTTAAATTATATTCAATTATCATATATATCAGCAGCGCAAAAATTGTGACACAGCGAACTGAAGTTATTTCCGCAGAGCAATATGGCGTCCACTACAAGGCGTTTTCGTCAAACTACGCGGGAAATTTGAAAATTTTGATGCAACTTGCTTGCATAAAGTGTAAACCGTCCGATAAATAATAACACGGTTTAAAAAATAAAAAATAAAAAAATATTGGATTTGTGGTACGAAAATGAAAACATTACAGAAACTTCACTAGTTTGGAAGTACGATTATTGGAGGAATTAGTGACCAAATATCGGTCAGTAATAGAAAATCAAAAATTACACATCTTTCTGTATCATGTTTAATTTTATCCTCAATTAATAAAAAAACGATACATCTTTTTTCTAGCGAAATCTCCAAAATTAATTGTCGTTCCATGTGTAAAAGTCGGTATAAAATAAATATTCCTCAATTGCTTGTATAAAATAAAACCATCATAACAAATTACCGTAGGCCGTGTCATTTAACCAAAACGCACAAAAAGAAAGTGTTAAAACGTCATACTTATTGAGCCGATATAACCCTAACCGGCCCTTAAAGCTGTGCTTAAAGTAGCAGGTAACTTTATTTCTCCGTTAGAGGCTTTATTCGACTGTTAAGTACTTTCTCACCACTGAAAAACCTCTTTGAATAAAGTCTATCTGGTTGTTTATCTGAGGATTGAAAAATCGGCCCAGTAGAACCTAGTCTTTTATTTATCGAACAAAAAGTGAGGAAGTATCCAATAGAGCACACAATCGGACAGGTTTTCAAGTTTTTTGCGGCTTTATCAAAGACGTATAAAAAGTGATAGTGAGCTTTAAAGGCCATACGATAGGTACCTAAGAATAATAATAATTACTACTACGACGATGCCAAAAATGCCATCAGAAGAGAGAGATGTGATGGTTTTTGTGTGAGAAACTAGAGAGTACAGTAGTCGGTCCCAAAAACCGGAATAAACCCGGCGCGTGGCGGGCGGCCTCTCGCTCGTAACGATTGACACTGCGCCCAGTATATTTTGCCAGGCGGTAAAATATGGAACTAATATAAAAATAACATAATTTGGCTTTTATTCTTCTCTCTTTCTATAATCAGTGTCACAGCCGATGACTTCATAAGTACCCTATTTCCATGGTCACAGCTATTAATTTAATCAGCACCACAGCACACTTAATAAGAATAGAGAAGAGTGAAGACAGACAAGGTAGCCGCCCTTTGCAACCGTGAGAGATTTTACCTCCAAGTAGTAATCAGTCTTATTACCTTCGTTTTAAGGTTGATATTCTTTTAAATTTAACCATTAGTAGGTAAGTACTTGATAGAATCGTTGAATATTATTATTGTAAACGCGCTAAGGTTGTAAGTTGGATAGGTAGGTACCTCCCTACTTGTTTACAAGTCTACTAGTAGTACTAGTGTTTTATTAGATAGTAGCCATGTATCGCCAGTCGAACAAGGTGCAGGCAGCTAACTTGTAACTATAAACTTTTTAACATGACGTTGTGATTGTGCTGAATACAGATAGTAAATTCTTTCACATCATGTCCTCTCTATCGCTGCTGTACTGTGCGAGTGAAACAGCATGATAGCACCTTTATTTGGCCGCCATCGCGATTCGCGGGTATCCGCTCCATCCAGTATAAGCTGATCTGTCATTGTATGGTAATTCTACACATTGCGAGATCAGCTTATACTAGTGAGATATAGCTTGACATGTAACCGTATCGTACGTACCTACAAACCTACTACCTTGTAATGAGAAAGGACACTAAAATAAAAAGTAATGAGGCCGATTCCCTTGTTAACAAACTAAATTAAAATTAGACAATTGGCATCTCTTACTAGGTGTAGGTACCTACTAGGTACCTACCAGGCAGCTGAAGAAAAGGCGACTGTTAAGAACTAAGTTGAGATGTCAAATTAGTTTTTGCCTTGAATTTCGCCGTGTTTTTAACTATATTATTGGTGATAATTCTGTTGTACTTAATTTAAGCTGTGTAAATCTCTTTCTTAACCAATAAAACAAGAAAGAGACAGATATTAATAAGAGCTGTCAATTAAAGTTGATCAAAATGTTCACACAAATTACAAATAGGTATAGTTAGGGTTGCCAACCATACTGTTAAAAACAGTATTATACTCTTTTTCACTAAATTATACTTTTTACTGTCGGACAAAAAAACAGTATAAAAAATACTGTTTTTTAGTGCATGCAGTGCAGGCCTCCCTCGTTTCAGAACGAAAACGCATTTTGAAAAAAATGTAGGTCATTTAAATTTAAATGACCTACTATTATATTGGCATGGATGATTTAATTCAGAATTAGAATAGTTCAAAGTAATTTATGAAAGAGTATCAGAAGAAGACAAAAAATGTATCCAAATTAGTACTGGCGAAAAGTTGAAACATTAATTGATAGTAAACACTTCAGAACAATTTAAAATATTACAAAATTGTTACTACTTTCTGTTCCCGCCACAGAAATATTTTTTTCTGTCAAGAATGCCAAGTAGCGGGCCGACAAAAATAGATCTTCCATAAATTTAACAAAAAATGAGCTCCTCATGAAGCCTTCAGAAATGACACTAAGTTCAGCGCGAAACACCGAGAAATATGCTTTTAAAACATAAAAAAAATATAGTACTTTATTTTATAAATATATACTTATACACTTACTATATACATACTTTTATTTTATTGAAGTACTGTTGATTTTCTTTATCCAACCTGAAAATACTGTTTTTCTTGCAAAAAAAGTTGGCAACCCTAGGTATAGTTGTCATTCGGCGAAGTTCAAGGAAAAAACTAATTTGACATCTCTAACTTAGTTTTTGTCTGTCGCCGTCCTTTTCATCACCTGCCTGGTGATGTCAATTCTCTAATTTTAGTTTAGTTTGTGAACAAGGGAATCAGCACCATTGTATGTAAAACTTAAATTCTTAAATTCAACTTAAATTAAATTGACAGCTCTTATTGTCTGTCTCTTTCCTGCTTGATTGGAGAGAAAGAGATATAAATAGCTTAAATTAAGTTTAAATCGTGTACAACAGAATTTGCACCAATATTAAAATAATATTACTTACAAAGACATGACTTTTCAATAATATTTTATTTTTAAGTTGCCGCTATGTGCTTAGCACTTAAGTATGCACTATTTCCATATTAATAGCTAGGTATTCATGATAAAGGCACCCATTACATAAGTAGATATAGATGTATGCAGAATGTTATTTACGTTACCATGCGGCCATGGAACACACGCAACTCAAGTGTCAAGGCACATCATAATGGTTTAATAAATGTCGCGTATCCTGTAAGAATGACATGACTCCGGCATCCAGCAATATCTAGTGTCACGTTGATGAATTATTTTAATATTTTATTTTTATCCTCATATTAAATGTGTTGCTTTGTCTACAACAGACACAAAAATCGCTATTGTAGGTAAAAGCAGGTTAGTACCGTATTTGTAACTTAGGACACCCCGATTTTTGTTTCTACTCCGTTCACAATAAGATTAGACGTATACACAAACCTTTTTTACAGTCCGTTCAACCGATTTTGACTTATATTGCGTTGGTGGCATGACAAATGGCAGCTGTAAAAAAACAGTTATTATTGTAACCACTTTTTTGCCTCTAATGTCATCCTTATGCCTACGGAATAGAAGTCAAAATCGGTTGAAGGGACTGTAAAAAAGGTTTGTGTAAATGTCTAACGGAGTATAGATGATGCCCGCGACTTCGTCCGCGTGAATATCGGTTATGTGTTAGGTTTTAATATTTTATCGCAGAACCTTATTTACTTATTTCTTATTTAAGAGTAGCATAAGTTACTCCTATAACATCAGGTATCTGCCCATGCAAGTCCCGTCAAAATCAGTCCAGCCGTTTTAGAGATTAGCCGTAACAAACAGAGAGACAGAGACAAAATTTTAAAAATTGTTTTTTTTATCTAAAGACCGTTTCATATCATACGCTTTAAAAATCTGTTATTTTAACATTTCTTACCTGGGTATAATATTTAGGACTATACCCTGTTCACAATACGATTAGACATAAACACAAACCTTTTACACAGTCCCGTCAACCGATTTTGACTTCTATTCCGTAGTCTGAAGGATGACATTAGACGCAAAAAAGTGGTTACAATAACAACTGTTTACTGCAGTTGCCATTTGTCACGCTGCCAACGCAATATGAGTCAAAATCGGTTGAACGGACTGTAATAAAGGTTTTTGTAAATGTCTAATCTTATTGTGAACAGGGTATAGCTGGCTATGACTAGCAAACATCTGAATGCTTCCAGAAAGTTCTAAGTTCTAAACTTCTGACTTTATTTACAAGCAAACAAAACGGCAACGTTTCAAAAACGTACCTAGCGGTTTTGCACTATGACTATGCCCAACGCGTTAGTACAGAAAACATCGCATTATTATTAGACTGACAGCGTCTTTATATTGTTATCAGTAGTGGCGATTTTTCCACTCGCGTGCGATTGACCTTACTACACTGCCGTCCGCTAGTGTGTGTGACCGGTCGAGAGTGTGCTATGCATGCGTCATATGTAGCTAGCTAGGTAGATACTATGTAGCTAGCCATTATGCATTATTTATGACCAGTATGTCGCCCGCGTGATTTTTCTTATGGATCCCCATTTTTTTGTATATCAAATACAGTATTCAGGGATAAGGAGTCATTCATAAAGTACCTACGTCAAACTAATTTCCTAATTTTTTGACCCCTCCCCCATCTTTGTCACAGTTGGTTACATTTGTGAGACCCCCCCCCCCCCTCCCTAGTGTGACGTCACATATTTTGCAATTTTACATCTAGAAATTATTTAGTAAAAACAGCAGTTCCGAAATGTGAATGATATTTAGCAGACAATTTATACTGACAGACAAATCATTAATGACAGGAACATTCGATGTGTCAACATCTTTTACATCCAACCATAAATCATCATCGTCATCATCCAAACAAAGAATTTCTCTGGCACGTTTAGCAGCAATTCTTTGAGACGAATCTTTGCGAAATGTGACGTCACGTAACTTAGGACCCAAGAGCGTCGCCAGGACTCGCCAGCTGATCACCAAGGGGGGGGGGGGGGGTTTAAATTCGAAACATGCAATAATGATCATTACTGTAATTGTCAATGACCAAATGTCATTTTGAAAGTTAAATATCTACAACTTCAGAGCAGTGGCGTGGTGATATATTAAAGTGTATATAGAGATGTGTTTTCTTTGATTAGCATTTTGTTTTGGATTAAAAAAATATATTTTTGTAAAATCATGGTCCAGGGTACACTTGATCATGGCGAACACGGGTAGACTTGATTATGGGATCAGGTGTCCCCTGCATTCGTACAAGATATTAATTCGTTTTTGTTTTGTTTCTTCCTATGGATTTTGAAATGTCTAGAACTTACAAAAAGAAAGAAGGGGTGACGAACGCCAACCAGGAGGCCAAATAAAGTTAAAAGCAGTAGTCAAAGCTGTCCTAAAACTTAATATAAAGGCACAGCCAAATCCATCAATGTGCCAATAATGAAGTTAAAAAAAAATGACGTTGTTAGGAGATTATTCTTCTCTCTGGAGCCCTGACCACCGGTAGCTTGGACCCTGGTTCCAAAACCGTTGGACTACTATTTTTAATATTTTTTAATGTTTTAATTTAATACAAATATTTAAAATGTAATATAACACACATATTTAAAATATATAATGTGAGTAATACCTCGACAACTAAATACGAAAAAAGCTTTTTACAAAAAAGACAACCGCCTTCAAAAAGTGAAAAATAACTTTAGCACAGAACACACATTGACTTTAGTTTCGAAATTCAGTGGCTTTGTTCTGTTTGTTGTTTTGTATTGCCACCGACTTCCGAACTTAAAGTCAATGTGTGTTCTGTGCTAAAGTCATTTTTCACTTTTTGAAGGCGGTTGTCTTTTTTGTAAAAAGCTTTTTATTTTCCGCTTTTTAGTACCTCCTTCTCATCCAAATCTATTAAGAAGAGATTGAAAGTTAACTACTACAAAGATTGATGAAACTAAAACGTCGTCTATGTAACATTTTTGGGTATTTGTTGATTTTTTCAAAAAGTGCTGAATCAATTTCGATAAAATTTATATGGAACCACCCCTGAAGCATACCCTATCCATAAAAAAAAGAATTTTCAAAATCGGTTTACGTTTGCCGGAGAAATCGCGTAACAAATCGCTCACATACTTAATGAAAATTTAAGACTTATACGGTTTTCTCATTGATGCCATTGTCAGAACTGGACCAAATTAAAATGGGACCACACGGAAAGCACTAGCTTTCAAATAAAAAAAGAATCATCAAAATCGGTTCACCCAGTCCCAAGAAATCAAGTAACAAACATTAAAAAAAAAATACAGGCGAATTGATAACCTCCTCCTTTTTTGAAGTCGGTTGAAAATGGACCAACAATATCGCCACATACTACTAGTTTTACGGTTTCAGGAGCAGTAATGAACCTTTACGAGTACGTGCGTTTTATTTTTGATATTAAGCGGTTTATAAGAACATAAGGATTAGAAAAAGTAGTAGGTACCCACCAATGGCGTAATAAAAATATGGACAAATGGCTAAATAAACTACAAATTAAAACCCATTATTCATTTGTATAATGCATTGAGGCACACTTGTTATCCTATGATCATGTCTACCCCATGGCCATGATCAAGTGTCCCGGAACACGGGACACTTGATCCTTTTGTAGACTTCAGGGAAAACGAAAAAAAATTGGTTAATATGGATATATTTCATGATTAAATGATGCAAAAAGGTAGACGGATAAATTTTCTAGTCAACCATAAAAAAATATTCTGTATATCTTTAATATTTTTAGAGATATGAATGAAAAACCAAAATAGGGATCAAGTGCCCTCAGTCTCCTCTACCTATCATAGACATACCTACATAGGTATTTTGAAAACATTGGTATTTGATTTATGTTGCACGCTACAGCTCCACATTTACGCCTCAAACTACACATTCGCCCGTTTGCGTAGGTAGGTAGGTACCTACTAGGTACCTACTTCAATTAGGTACGCGGTATGCGTACGACATTCATCACTTTCTATCTATGCAATTATCTAATTTATTTGATGGAGTTTTTGTGTAGGTACAAGTTACCTAGGTAGCTGCTAGTCAGTGACAGTACAAACAAGTAGATTGATAGATCTATGTCTTGTCTAGACGTCGACACTGCACGGATCTATGGCACGCCATATAATTCCCAAAGTGTGAAACTGTGAACTTGTGGAGCACTACATTTATTTTTTTTAATTTAAAAGTAGGTGGGTACCAAATTCGCCCCACACATGTCACGTGTATAGGCACAGGTAACATTTACCAAGCATACATGGACGAACCTAAAGAATTCATTCAATTTCTAACTTTAAGTGGTTGTGCTAAGGACTAGAATATTAAAAATCACTCCTAAATCGATTATCCAGTGTGCTTGCTAAAATATTTTTGAACCCGTAAACTCGCCACTAATCAAATGTATACTTTAAGTCAACCATGTAAAGATTAAAATAGCAGTGTCAACTCATCCTTACTCGTATAACTGAAAGGAGGAAATGAAAAAAAAAAAACTAAATTAATTAATGCCCCGTTTCGCTAAATGTAATGTGCGCTTTTAGGCATTGCTTACATTAAAGTTTGTGTCGATTAGTGTTAGTGAAAATGGGTTTATGCAACACCTAAATAAAAACGCTCTGTTGTATTTTCGACGCTCCACACAACGCCGAGAGTTGAAAATTCAACATTCGCTGTAATATTTAAGAATTAAATTTATTTATCGCCTGGTCACAGAATACATACTAGTACTACGCCTAGTGTTAGAGAAAGAGGCATAAGTATTAAGCGTTCAAATATTTTTTATTCGAAAAATCGAAGATGGAACCAAAAACACCGGTATCGACCAGAGGACGAACCGACTAGCCGATGTTTACATTGGTAATTTGGTAGGTATGTAGGTATCATTTCCTAATATAAAACAATGACGTCAGAGAACTTTAGTTTTGTGTTTCCTCACAATATCTAAAATTGTTGCATTTATTTCTAGATCTATTAGATTAAAGTTACCTAAGTAAGTAGTATTTTTTCTATATTTTATTATTTTAATAGGGTAATGGAATTGGGCTGGACAGATCTGCCGCACCGCATGTTAGATGATCATTGGGCCAAACTCTCGACCCAATGGGGCCATCTACATGGCTAGCGACATTACGGCAAGCCCAGGCAGAGATGGCGGGATGATCTGGACTTCTTCGACAAAGACTGGTCCCAAATAGCCCTTAATAAAGAGAGTTGGAAAGAGAGTAGAGGCCTTTGCCCTGCACTGGGAAAATCCAGGCTGAAAATCGGTACTTTTTTAATATTATAAATGCGATAGTAACTCTGCCTGTTACCTACGCTTTCACGATGAGACGGCTGAACCGATTTCGATGAAATTTGGTATGAAAACAAACCGAACCCTGTGGAAGGGCATAGGCTACTTTTTATTCAGCGACATCGTCTGCATCCACTATAATCGACATTCACGCGGACGAAGTAGCGGGCAAAAGCTAGTAGGTAAATAAATAAAAATAATAGGGTAAAGGAAAAATAGCGCGTAAAGGCTCTCCCCCACAGGCGCGATATTATCGGATGCGTTATTGCGATATCTACTTTCAGTACATTTTATGCTAGGACAGCCATGAAGTTAGGTACACACTGCTGCAATAATAACGACGCAATAGAAATAGGACTGTAGGACGCTTGTGTGTGTTCCTCCGTCCTGCCGAGTCCTGCGATATTCCGATAAATTCTTAGAACATTAATGTGCGCATGCGATCCAAAAGCCACAGCAGCTGTGACCGAGTCTTTTGTATTAAGTACCTATAAGATAAGTGTACGTCAAGGACGAAATTGAGTTTTACCGACGTTTACGATTGTTCTAAAAATCTATAATACGGATATTGATTTATTATCAGACGAAGATACCTTCCTTGCGTGATAAAATCAGAAATGAGGACATCCGCAAGAGAACCAAGGTTACCGACGTAGCCCGAAGAATTGACAAACTTAAGTGGCAGTGGGCAGGGCACATTGCTCGCAGAACGGATGGCCGATGGGGCGGAAAAGTTCTAGAGTGGCGACCGCGAACCGGCCTCCCACTAGGTGGACCGATGACCTGGTAAAGGTTACGGGAATCCGCTGGATGCGAGTCGCACGGGACCGGTCAATGTGGCGACACTTGGGGGAGGCCTATGTCCAGCAGTGGACGTCTTTCGGCTGAAATGATGATGATGAATGATCAGACGAAGAATTTTTATTGCTAACAGTACCTACTACCACAGTACTACTGTAGTGTGGCCATCATAAAAATGGCAAATCTGCCCGACATTAGGGAAAAACCTACCAAAAACTCGAATACGAAATAGAATTATTGGACGATAAAAACGCAGTTAAGTGCAAGGAATCGGGAATTCGGGACACATTATCGCAATAACGCATCCGGTATTATCGACCGATAAAAACGCGCCTATGTGGGGAGCCTTAACTCAAAGCGCGTTTACATGGCAAGTTTGGCTGATTGGCAAACTTGTCATGAAAACGCCTTTGAGTTCCATCAAGGTTCCATCGTAAATTATAATGGGTAACAATGACCTACGAGGTAGGTTATCACGAACACACGTGGATTTGTACCTACCTACATCTCGGATCACGAACTGTTCTGCTTGACGAATTCATATTCTGACGAAATCACCAACTAGTGCCAAGATTTCTTTTAAAAGCCATCGACCTATCACAAGACCGCGTTATGTGCTGCATCCGGTATAAAACGTAATGGTCTTTATATCTCGTTAGCATAAAGAATAATATTACGTAGCACGGTGTTTTGTAACTTCCTTCTGATGTTGGCGTTAGAAGTCATTCGGACAAGACTCGGACTTACGCTTTTCTGGCACAAGCGAACTATGGTTGGCGGGGAATAAACGCGTTCGCATTGTTTCTTTGCAACGTGGTGAATTAATTGATCACGTAGGTACCTAACGTAATTAGAAGATTCTTTAATTGAAATGTAAAGAAAGTTTAAACCACACGTACCTAGGTTGTAGGTAGGTATATGTAGTACTTACTTACTTATCTTCCTTAAATGTCCTAGGTAGATATTCTACGAACAAGTAATTTGACAAGACAATCGGGCGTTGAACTCTCAAACGCCACTCTTACGGCACGGCCACTAGTAGGTATATCTATTAACCTACCTACCTACCTGTTTTTCAATAATTAAGTACCTACCAACCTATTCATTATTTTATTATTTTTAATTATGAAGGTAAAGGAAGGTAGAATTACCCTGTGCAAGTGTGCAACCCATCAAAATATAAGCAGGCAAACAACAAGTAGATAGGTGTAGTTAAAAGCCGTACAAACAAGTATAGCTGTATAGGTACCTACCTACTGTAAACCCTTTCACTACTTAAATGATTAATTAATTAAAAAAAGATAGCAACGAGAAAGATGAACATAAAGAATAGTTCCGGTGGGATCTACGCGACTACTACAATATTTATATAATATAGGTACTACCTACCTGCAAATTGGTATTGGTACCAACCAACGTACTAATAAGATTTTACTACCTACACAGTACACTCAACATGCATGAATGAATGAATGAACGAAAAATGCCAATGCCTTTCATAGATAAGCGTAGTTACAGGTACAGTCGCACACACAGTCATAAATTACTCTGGTCCATTTCACCCTATTCTCTACCCTACATTCAATCAACCTTCTGTAACATAGGTGGTGTGCGTATGTAATAAATGTAATAATATGTGAATTGAAGAATAAAGCTAGTTTAATAGACAAAAAATAGGTATCTTTTATTATTACCTAACTATTTTGTAACGAAAATACCTAGTTAGGTACCACCTAGGTACAAGATTTATATTCACGCTTCTCGGTATTATTTCTGGTTAGGCAATTTTTAAATGTTGGGTCCAAATGTCTCTATTCTGCTTACGGTCTAGACGTAACATCGGTTATATTGTTTGTTATATTATTTATTATCCAGAAGAGAACAACACCTTTAATTTAATATTTTGTCTTGTTGGAGCAATATAGTAACGATTGTATTTTTTAAACACGCAAGAAAGAGAAAGGTATACTGTTGCTTGCCTGTATTGTTTCTAGGGTGATTTCAAGGTTGTCTGAAGATGAATGTGAAATCTATAACTATCTCACTCTAGCAAGCGTAAATTGCGGTTGGCGGTTTCACTGTCTTGAAGTAGACGCAGCTAGCTTCACATCGAGTACGCGAGTCCCCGCGCGAGGCGTCGCGCATTATATTTTTTCCTTCTTCCTCCTTCATTTGGTCGTCGGTGTCTGTGCGGTGAACATTGTTGTACGTTGTGCGTAACACGTGCTTATAATTATTTCTTTATAATTTAAAAGTATCCTAAAACTAAAAAAAAACATAATGGCAGACGCAGCCGTCGAAAAGAAGTAAGTTTTTTTACTTGAATTCATTCAGATTTAGTAACTTTTACGGATAAATTGTTTTGGCGGCTTCGAAAACGTGATCAAAATGGCTTCCTATTTACGAGTGAAATTCGTGTTTTCTGTGAATTTACAGTGTTTCCACAGTGTTTGAACATTACATAACGGTTCGTTTTATTTATACGATAGTTACAAAACAAGGTTTTTGAATTGGTGATGCTTATTTTGTAAACGCCGCCAAAGATAAGACACGCGGGAAAATGTTATTTTACTGATAAACTTGTAAAGTGTATTCCTGCACTTAATAACTGATGATTTATAGATGCATTATGTGTTAGAGATTGCGAAGTGTCGAATAGATTTAATTATTTTTCCTGTTGAGGCGTATTTAAAATAAAGTGGAAAAGTTAAACGCACGCCGGGTGGCGGGCGCGGGGCCGCTTGTTTTATCCAAGATGGCGCTGCGTGCATGCGCGGCGTGCCGGCGCGTAGCGTCGCCGGACACCGGCGCGCGCTCGTTTGAAATCGCTTACCGAGACCTCGAGTTTTGCAACTCGGCAGGTTGCTGTTCGGTTACGTTATCGCGGGCGACGCGTGTTGTCATTAGTTATTTTTAACGCTTTGCGACTCACCGTGAAGTGTAGCCCACTGGAGCGAGTAACGTATTCATTCAGCAAAGGTGATCACGGTTACGTTCAGTTCAGTTTCCTATGTTATGTTGCAACTTTCCCACATGCAGCCTTGCGCAACAAGAGCCACTTGTTTTTGTTCCGGCAGACTTTTCCTTTTATGCCGCCCCACTTATCCGCTGAGCATTGGCCGCGCATGGAATTGTTGCATTGTTATGTTCCGTTACTGAATCGTGCACTTTGCATTAGCCACGGTGCGTAGGTATTTAGATTGAAGATTTTACGACATTCAGTGCCGTTAATATAACACTTAGTTTATTAGATTTTTAGTAAATATCCTACTTACTATGTTTATTTACTGGTATGAAACGCTGGGGCCGAAGTGGTCATATTTAAATACTTTCGGACTGTCAAATTTTCGATACGCACAGTAGTGTAACCAACTAATCTGTTATCGTGGCGAAAGATCAGTTTGTGTCTCCATAAACGCATTAATTAATTAAATTATTAACGAGGACCGAAACATAGAAGCTTCGGCAGGCAGGCATAACTTTGTTACGATATGTGACCCCAGGTTTATGAAGAAATTGACTAGCTGCGTATACCTAACACTAACACATTCTTGCTTTCAGGGACGTCGTAGCCGAAGAGGTAACCTCAACTGAGGCGAAGGAGTCACCAGTGAAGAAGTCTCCCGCCAAAAAGGTGGCGGAAGCGCCCGAGAGCAACGGCAAGGAGGAGAAGAACGGTAGCGAAGCGGCAACCGAGGACGTCGTACCTGCTGAAAACGGCTTTACCGAGGAGAACAATGACGCCACCGAGAATGGTGACACTACAGGTAAATAAAAGACTTCGAAACAATTGAATCCTGTACAACAACAATCAAAATAATAATAAAATAACGGTCCTGTTTATACTGTTAGTGGTTTTTTTAACAAACAATCTTTTGTTTTACAGAAAAGAAAGAAGCTGGCGTGAAGAGGAAATCTGTCTCCGCTGACAATGGTGAGGCCGAGAAGACCACGCCCGATAAGAAGGCGAAAGTAGCGGAGGAGGCGCCCCCTGCCGAAGCAGAGGAGGCGGCTGCTTAAAATTTCTTACCAAACTACCTCGCTTGGTTTACTGCAATGCAACCATGTTCATTAGGGCTCAACTCAACCCAGATACATATCTACATTTATAATACAAAACTCAAACTACTTGGACTTCCTAACATGCCAAAATTTACAGACAATAGATGACAAGCAATAGAATTTACCCATTCACACATACAGGTATTATGTTGTGTGTAGATACTTACAAAACTTTTTGATACCCTGACACTTGGGGAGTCTTGGTAGTTCCTATATACCTACAGTTTATATGCTACGTGATTCATAAAGAGTTGAGCTCTTTTGTGACTGCACTTATGTTTAGGTTTATAATACATTGTGTATTAAATCTTACCTGTGAAGTACCTGTAAATTGTAAATTTAATGTTACTGTCAGTGGCGACCAGTGTGCATCGCAGTGAACTGAACATTATTGCATGAGTCGGTTTAGGTGTTGTATGCTGTTTTTGAGTATTCATGTCTATCTCAACGGACTAGTAGCGGTGGATTATTGAATTGATGAAAGTAACGTATCGGTTTACATATTACGCCAGTAATGTACTGCCAAAGTAATTCACAAAGTGTGAAATCAATTCACAATCCGTTCTGTGAACGACGCGTTTTATAAAACAGCTTCCGAAAAACAAGGATTTTAGATAAAGAATAAGATTAATTAAAAGTTAGATAATTAATTCAGTTGTAAATTTAAGTTAGCAGATAACGCACATTTTTGTATTTCATAGGCATTATTACTTAACCATTTGAACATTCCTTTGACATTTTGGTTACGGTTTGCAGTGTGGACGAGTAACTTCCTCGTGAGTTGGATGGAGTTTGCGTTGACTCTGAACACAGCAGATTTATGTGATTATGACAGAATTGTATTTTCGCTTATGAATTCCAACCGGCGCGCTAGGGAGGCCCGTTATTTAAAATAATTGTTCACATTGTAACACTAATTTTAAGAATTTGGAATTAAATTAAAGTTCAAAGTTGACAAATAAGGTGATAGTTCATATATTGACATAACTAACTTTTGTGTGCTATTTTTTTTTTGTTTGTAATTCTATGGACAACTTTATTTTTCTTATATCCTGTTTTTCTAATTTATTTTCTTATAATTGTGATAGTAACAGACCTCGAATGTAAGATAACCCTTGTGGAAACGAATCTTCATTAATTTTGTTGAGTAAGACATTTTGTGTTCTTGCTATGACCTAATTGTATTCAAGTTGTGACTAACTCTTTCAGATTGTAACTTACAATTTAAATAATAATTTTTGATTCAAAGTACATTTAGTATTAGAGTTAAAGTATGTAGTGTGTACAGTTTACACTTTACTTCTCTCAACTGTGGAGTTAGTGTTTGTAAAACATTTCTGGCAATAAAATAGTCCAATCAAAATAATATTGTTTTTGTTTTCGCTATCTCTTCCAAATGATTGCTTTATCAACGTCAATATATCAAATAATACCTAACTTGAGAACAAGAATATGAATGTGAAATACCTATACCTAGCCTTCTGTTACACACTTTGTTTTTATCTAAGTACAATAACAGTTTTTTTTTTATTCTGAAGCAGGAACATGCATCTATAATTTCGAAGGATATACCTACCCAACATTGGAACCATCTTACGTTATCACCAGGGATAGGCATATAATAAATACCTAGTTGATCAGAGAACGTATTTTTGTGTAGTACACGGCTACAAATCAAGCTATACGTTTCCAATATAAGCTGATCTCGCATAGTACAGAATTTTCATACAATGAGAGTTCACCTTATACTGGAAATGTATAGCTTGATGTGTAGCCGGAGTAAGCCTTTCTAATCTGTAAATAAATGTTGAATAATACGGTGATATCGTATGTATTGTTTCGTGTGGTACCAACTTAGTGCTGATTAGTATTAATAGCCTACCTACCTACTCTATCAAGGATAATTTTATAAAGGGCATGTTAAACGTCTACTATGACGTCATCAGACACGATGAGACAATTTAATGACGGGTCTACATCATACAAACTAGGTGTATAAACTAAGTAGGTACGTAGTTATATGCTGTCTGTTTATGGTTCTTCTTGAACAAACATGTATTAGTGATGGATAAGCAATACATCAATAGGCCAAGCCGATTCAAGGTCGGGCATTGCCGTGGAAACTATACGGTACACAGAGTATGTGGGTAAACCACCCTCAGTCGTCGGTCAGATAGCTTGGTGGTCAGTCAGTGGGTTATTCGGATGGAGTAGTCACGATGTACGGCACAAAAAAGTGATGGAAACTAATATGTCAGCGCTTACAATTTTTCTTCTTTTTTTCTATTTGGTTCGCAACGCTTTTGGGCAAACCACGCAAAATATAAATGTTTGTAAGTGAAAATATTTTTCTACTGGCACTGGTATGACTTCCTTTAATTTAGTACAAGCGGCTCCATAGTTTTCGTTGTACAGCTGTATGTTTTTAAACTTGTGCGGTATGATATGACTGCCATTATGACTCATTGTTATAAATTGGTGTAGGAATACATTTTAGTAGATGTATGAATAGAATTATTTTATTTTAAATAGACGTCTTATTTATAAATATGCATGTACATTCTACGTTTCCAGTACTGATTAACGAGGAGAGTAATGCATTGGCTGAAAAGGCTTTTGAAGTAGCGAAGGAGTATGTGAGACGCAATCCAAGCTTGGGTCTTGCTGTGGATCCTGTTATTGTTGTGGGAAACAGGACGGACGCAAAAACTTTCTTGGAGAATGGTAAGTAGGTACCTACTTATACCTAGACTGTTTTCAAATTCGGGTAGTCTTTACTTCCTAAAGACAATCAAACTGCCCGTTTTATTTTGTTTCAACCTTGCTTTGTTTAAATACCTGCTTATGCAGGTACTTTGTTTTGAAGCGATAGTTGCAATCTAGTAGCATTCATGAAGTGGCAATAACCATGATAAACACAGCATGTTCTATATGCAACACACACGTTTATGTC
Source organism: Charanyca ferruginea (assembly GCA_947361185.1). Classification (NCBI taxonomy): domain Eukaryota; kingdom Metazoa; phylum Arthropoda; class Insecta; order Lepidoptera; family Noctuidae; genus Charanyca; species Charanyca ferruginea. Next base: position 6,013,842 of record OX376068.1, on the reverse strand, counting down.
CTTAGTTATATACAACAAATAATCATTGAACGAAATAGCCGATAAACAATCTAAGATAAACAAAAGAGAGATTATGATTCAAATATTTTTAGTTTGCAGGAAGTACAATGACATGCTCTTGGCGAAAAAGACTCCTCACGTTGTTCTCGACTTTACGATGACTGGTGTCGGTTCCGAAACCATTAAATCGTTTACAGAAGCTTTGGGTTTGCCCACCATATCCGGATCTTTCGGCCAAGTCGGTGATTTGAGGCAATGGAGGACTCTAAATGCTAATCAAACTAGGTTTCTTCTGCAAGTCATGCCCCCAGCTGATATTCTGCCAGAAGCCATAAGAGCAGTCGTCACTAAGCAAGATATTACAAACGCTGCAATTATTTTTGACGAATTCTTTGGTGGGTTTGAAGCAACATTTATTAACGTTTAGTTTTATCGTATCAATCAATAATGACATGTTTTCCACTTCAAGCGTGAAATTCAAGCTAATATAGCGTCTACTTCTGCCAAGGCTTTCAAGGTCCCAGTTCAAAACAGTTTAGATAGCGCAGCCCGCATATACGTTAATTAAATGGTTACCAAGTCATTTTAACTGTTCTTGATAATAAAATCTATTTGTTTACAGTTATGGACCACAAATACAAATCTCTGCTACAAAACATTCCGACACGACACGTGATCACGCCCGTGAAGAGTTTTGAGGCAAACGAAATTAAAACTCAACTGGAGAGTCTTCGGAACTTAGACATAGTGAACTTCTTTGTTGTTGGGAGTCTCAGAACTATAAAGAATGTTCTCGACGCTGCGGATAAAAATCAATATTTTGGAAGAAAAACTGCATGGTTTGCTTTATCATTGGAGAAGGGCGATATTAGCTGCGGTTGCAAAAATGCTACAATCGTGCATATGCGGCCAACACCCGACGCGAACAGCAGAGACCGATTGGGAAAAATTAAAACCACGTACAGCATGAACGGCGAGCCCGAAATCACATCCGCCTTCTATTTCGACCTGTCTTTGAGAACGTTTTTAACTATCAAGTAATGACCTTTACTATTCCTGTTCTAGTGTACCAGTTTCTTTCTACTTTAGTACACCGCGTGCAATGTGGTTTGTCTAAATATATCCTGGCTTATTCCATGAAAGTTCACTCTTATGAATTTCCAGATCACTACTGGACTCTGGCAAGTGGCCAAACGACATGAAATATATTACATGCGACGACTATGACGGCCAGAATACACCAAACAGGACCTTGGATCTCAAAACGGCGTTCCAAGAGGTGTGTTGACACATTTAGGCCGAAAAGATTTTTTATATGAAATCGCCCAAATCGCCCATTTACTGTCGGTTACGCTACGAGTCACTGATTTTTTACAGATAAAAGAGACGCCTACATACGCTCCGTTTTTTATTCCGCAAGATGACCCCATGAACGGTAGAAGCTACATGGAATTTAGCACCGATCTGCTCGCGATCACGGTCAAAGATGGGGCTTCTATAAGTAGTCACTCGCTGGGTTCCTGGAAAGCTGGCCTCTCCTCGAACCTAACCTTGACTGACCCCAATAACATGAGTAATTACTCCGCGCAGCTAGTGTACAGAATCGTCACAGTCGAGGTGGGTAAATGAACTCCGCTATTGTTTAAAATTCTGTTGGCAACTTGATAAAAATTTGTCAGTTTACTTAACAACAAACTGTTCAAACAATAGTGTCACTCTCGTCTTGCGTTCGTCTGGAATTTTGATAAGGAACCCACAATTTTGATAGCTATGCTTATGAAACCTATTTTTCCTTAGCAAAAGCCATTCATCATACGAGACGACAAATCGCCCAAAGGTTTCAAAGGCTATTGTATTGACCTCATAGAGGAGATTCGGCAAATCGTTAAATTCGATTACGAAATCTCTTTGGCGCCGGACGGTAACTTCGGCATAATGGACGAGAACGGAAACTGGAACGGAATTATAAAAGAACTCGTCGATAAGAAAGCAGATATAGGGCTGTCTTCGCTGTCCGTCATGGCTGAAAGAGAAAATGTCGTTGACTTCACTGTACCGTACTACGATTTGGTCGGGATTACAATTATGATGAAACTACCGAGAACTCCGACATCCCTGTTTAAATTCCTAACTGTTCTGGAGAATGACGTTTGGCTATCGATACTTGCTGCATATTTCTTTACCAGGTAATCCAATGACATCATTCGTTTGGTTTTAGCGTTGCAGAAACCAGTTTAACAGCACAAACTGTGCTCCACAATATTTTACAATTTCCGAATTCTTTGCAGGTGACCTTATTTTTTATCCCAGTCCGTTTTTGCATGAAAGAAAGAGACGGTGCGCGATTTTAGTTGGAAACCAGTATTTTTAATTATAGCGGTTATAAAGCGTTGTGGCGTACGTAATCTGAAAACGGGCGTTCATCCATGACATTTTGACATTTATTACGATACATAACGCGATCGATGGGCCGGTGCCCACCTGCTTCCATTATTGCTTATCTGATTTTATAGAACGAGGTCAAACGATGGACCTAACACCTCATGTATGTCGATATTCTCTGTTTACTATTTATTTATGAATATAGCCACTATTGCACGTGGCAAGGGAATTATTATTAATTAGACCTTAGTCACCGTAGACTTTGTATTGTTACAGTCAGAACTCTTAACCAGTCAAAACTACTTTTGCCTGGGATGTGGTGTGGTTTCAGTGAAAACGCGTTTGCGTTACAAACAGCGTCCTAGTTTTAAGAATCACTACAAAACAAAAGTTTTAAAAGGGTTACAAAAAAGACCTACTAACCTAATGGGTTTCTAAGTACCTATGAAGGATAAAATTGAACCGTTGAAAAGTAGTTTTAACTGGTGTATGTAGTCAAAAGTAGTTTTGACTGGTTAAGAGTTTTGACTGTGACATGATATAACATTGGGAATTTTAGTAGCCGATAGCGGTCCGCGGTTTATCCGTGGTCACTGGTGACCATTCATTTTATATCGACACCCCTTTGTACAGACGCCAGCAGGTCAACCTACCCGAAACTGTCACATTTTCCCAATCAATCTTGAACCTTATTCTTTAACCATAAAGTTGACAATCGATTAAAGAAATGTGAGAAATTGTAGTAGCTTGATGTGCTGGCGTCTGTACATCAGAAAGTATGTAAAGCCGTCGGTCCTGGCTGTCATTTTTAAATCTGTAACATTCGTTATGAGTAGTCAGAAGCCGATATCTCATATCTTCCCGTGGGTGTCGTAAGAGGCCACTAAGAGACTTACCAGAGAATGGCCAGCAGCGTTCTCTGTGCCTTTGTAACAACCATACTGCGATCGCCAACCCGACTGCCAAGCGTGGCGATTATGGCAAAACCCCCCCTTTGGGAGGCCTATGTCCAGCAGTGGACGTCTTTCGGCTGAAATGATGATGATGAGTCAGAAGCCAGAAAGTCTGACAACGAAGGGGTTGTCAGACTTATGGAGTGACTTGTGGAGATCAGATAGGCAGTCGCTCCATGTTAAGCTCAGATATTCAGCTGCATCTGGTAAGACTGGAAGCCGACCTCAATATACTTATGTAGTTCGGAAGAGCCTAGGCAGATGATGAGGTGGTCAGATACATATATGTAGCTTAATTTAGGTATGTATAAGACTTAACACTACAAAAGTCTTAAGAAACAAAACAAGGATCTTTTAAAATTTAATTTCGAGCGAATTCCAAAGATAATTGAATTTCCGATGCGCAACGTTCTTTTTTGCTGTCGTCGACATGCGTCCAAAAATTAGTTCCAGTTTCAATGAAAAGACTAAAGTAAAATGAATACACATAGCAACAAGTTTTTCCCAAAATCCTGCCTTACGATTATCAACCTTAAAGCTCTAGACTTAGGATTAAAAACTAGTATTTCAGCACGAAATTACCAGCCGTTATGACATACCATTACGTATCGCTGAAACATTTTGTACGTTATTGTTTCAAATGAGGCATATTACATACTATGTTTTAAATAAGTATCAATGTATTCTAACGATTCCAACCAAAAAACGACAAAATGGTGACGAACATTTAAATAAAACTTCAGTAAGAAAACAAAAAGTACTAAAGACCAATAAATACTCGTTTTTATGAGATTGCATCACAATTTTGTTTTATTTCGAACATTGAATTTGAAATGGGAATGCCAATAAGTCGAATAACTGCAGCTTGGGAATGCCAATAAGTCGAATAACTGAAACAAAATCTTTTGAAAAAGAAACACAGCAATAAAGAGGTTTTATAGCATCATGGCTTTAGTTAATTTTGTAACTGGCTGGTCGTATACGCACTGCATTACGAAGACCATGCTGTAACGAATGATTAAGTAATCTCTGCTAGTTCAACGAGGAAAAGTCGACCTAAATCTTTGCTATTTCTGTCCCCACATGATTTCATTCGAACTTAGCGGGACTGAAAACCACACACTTGTGTGGGTAGGTATAGCTCATTATATTATACGACTACTTATTTGAATCTGACAAATGAGTATTACTATGCTGGCTAGCGGATATGTTTAATATGTGGAGTCACGTTTGTTTAGGCTAGAAGAATACGTTACTGTAATCCATGCATTTGGATTTGAATGATGCCTTATTGTATTTTACAAAAGTTGTAGGTAGTTATTGAAATACATTTTTGTAAAATCGGACTGAATCATGTGTCCCAAAATGTTTCAATTGAGTACTAACATAATTTCTTATTCCAGCTCAATAAAAAAATCTACTTACTTAACAAAAAAAAGAATCATGGCGAGATCCATACATTCATTCGTATAAAAAAATAATAATTTAGAGGGTTTCAAATATTCCAATGTGAAGAATACATTACCAGGAGTAAATTGATATACTTACCATATTTTTAAACCTTTAAAATATTACAAAATGAAAATAACAGATTTTCGTTTCATTTCGATGCCCATTTCGTGTTTATAAAAAAAAAATTACAAGCGACGTTAACGGATCTATCAAATTGGCAGACAAGTGATGTGACAAGTGTGTGGAAAAAAATAATAATTATTTGTGATATTATTACCCATAAAACGGTGCAATTTCAGTTTAAGAACTGCGAAACAGCGGCTGTCAGTCGCCGTTTCGTTCTGAAATAATTAGTTTTTCGTTAAACTATTCACTTTTTTTTTTTGCGGGGTTTTAAACATATTGTAAATGCCTGAAGCTACTCTTTAGGTACCTACCCAAGAATATAAGAATTAAAATTTCAACTTCTCTAAACATCTTTATTTTTTGTGTACAAATCCTGCCATGATTCTTTAAGTATTTCACTTCTACTTTCAGCTTTCTTATGTGGGTGTTTGACAAATGGAGTCCGTACAGCTATCAGAATAACAGGGAGAAGTATAAAGAGGACGAGGAAAAAAGAGAGTTTACTCTGAAGGAGTGTCTATGGTTCTGTATGACATCACTCACTCCTCAAGGAGGTGGTGAGGCTCCGAAGAACTTGTCTGGACGACTGTTGGCCGCGACTTGGTGGTTATTTGGGTAAGATATAAGTTGTTACATAGAAATTTTATTAAAGCAAGAGCATTGATCGATAACTTATTTTCTTCCTCTTAATTAAAGAACACGAAGGTTAGTTGCAGGAATCTTAACTTCGATTTCCAAAGCTATCAATATGATGCTAGAAGTAAAATGATTAAAATTGTTATTATTTTTAGCCAGTGAAGTATCACTGCTGCACGGCAAAGACCTCCCTGTCTCCTTTCCTATCTTCTCTATCTTGAGCTAGTTTCGACCACAGAAATCTAAATATAAGATTTCTGTGGTTTCGACCAATAAAAACAATTTTGGTAAAAAAAAAAAAAATTTTTGAAAAGCAACCAGAACCCTCCGACCAATAAATTATTGGTCTGAGCCATAACCTTAGAATAATTCTAAGACCATAACATAAACATAACATGTCTTTTCTAACAGTTTCATCATAATCGCATCATACACGGCGAACTTGGCTGCGTTCCTTACAGTTTCCCGTTTGGACACGCCCATTGAGTCACTGGATGACCTGTCTAAGCAATACAAGATACAGTATGCTCCCCTGAATGGATCCGCGGCCATGACTTATTTCCAGAGGATGGCGAATATCGAGGAGAAGTTCTATGAGTGAGTATGAAATTAATGGTCAAATAGGTACTGAAACGGTACTCAATTTTATGATGCCGTGCTGTCTCTATTACTTTATGCCAATATGACTGTGACAGTACGAGACGTACGGAATCTTAAAATTGAATAACGTTTGAGAATTTGGCCATATGAATGTTAGATTTTTGAGGAAAGAAGCGAGACATCATCTCCAACACAAGTACTTCTACTAATTACTGGGGCTACCTCAATTTATGCAGTTAATGCAATGTTTGTGATAATAAAATCATTTTTTGGAACGAAGTTCCCTAACGCGGCTTACAGGTAGTGCGAAATAGTAGAAATCGTCACGTAACGAAATGCGTGTATGTATGTGTGCGTGTGTCGAGCCGCTGACGCTGCGCGCATTCGCCTGCTCGTGATATATTATTATTATTTTTCTCTCTATCTCTATCTTTTTGGAGAGGATAATCGGATTGTTGCTAAATTTAAAAAAAATACGGTGGCTTTAGTCATCTCAGCTATGTACTTACTTAGAACATTAGTCTCGTTTTGGTAAGAGGTTCGTTTTAATAAATCAAGCTATATTTATGTACCAAACCGGTTTGTAGGTAGGCAGACCGTACTAAAGTACGATTGAATTAAAAAATAAACAATAGAAATTCTGATTCCAGTAATTCAATATCACGGCCCTTATCGGATTAATTTTATCAAAAAATCGGAATGTGGGAAATGGATAGATATTATGTGTATTTCATAACATTATGTAAATTGCCATTGTAGGGTGGTACACACGGTTACACATCAAGCTATACATTTCCAGTATAAGCTGACCTCGCATTGTACGGAAATCCTATACAATGCTAGATCAACATTAACTGTAAATGTATAGCTTAATGTGTAGCCGTGTGTACGTAATCTTTATCATGTCGCTAGCACTCTTTTTTTAAAATGATATCCTTGTTTTAATTATGTACAAGGAAAAAAGGGGGTTTATAAAAAAAAACCCATTGTGTAGTGTTTCATTATCTTTTTTAAAATAGCGTTGATACTTAGGTACGATAAACAGTTAATTTGTTATCACAAACGGCCTGTAGGTTACCTACCTACTTCCCAAATTACAATCTAGGGTACCTAGCGTTTCTGAATGAGAATACTGGGTTTAAATTACAAAGATTCATTATTCAGTACAAATTTATTTGAACATGTTTTAAAAGATTGTGCATTCTATGTAGACCGGTACGGCCTCATTCGAAGTGAAACTCAAAGAATCATGGCGAGACATTAATTTGTATGAAAAAAAGAAATCATTTAGAGGGTTTAAAATATTTTTCAATGTGGACAAAACATTACCAGGAGCAGATTTATATACTTACCATATTTTTAAACCCTCGCATAATTAAAATATTTCAAAATGAAAATAGCACTTTTTCGTTTCATCTCGTTGTCCATTTTGTGTTTATAAAAAAAGGAAGTGACAAGTGACATTCACGAATCTATAAAATTGGCGAACAAGTTATGTGAATCGTGGTTTACAATGGCGGAATGGAAAAAGTTCATTGATTAATAATTATTTGTAACATTGTTTCCCATAAAACGATGCATTGTCAGTGTTAGAACTGCGAAACGGTGTCTGTCAGTGTCACAAGTAACAAAAGCTTCTATAACCAAGGCATTTTATCACCAAACAGTGATATAGTAGGCCTATCATGGTAACCATTGTGACTGTTTGTACTATAAAGGTTTTTAACAGATCGTTTTGTTCTATAAGATTAAAGAGCATTTAAGTTCTATTATTTTGTTCTCAGAACACTTACAGGACCACACATAAGAATAATTAAAATGTTGCATTGTAATAGATATGAAAAAATTTATTATGGTACTATTTATTACTAAAGACGACCTTACTGACACTTGAATGTACCTTTTTGCACTAATAAAGCAGCAAAATAACTATTGCAGCAGTATCGAAATCACTATTACAGGATCAATCTGCACTATAAAAGTACCTTGCACAACCATAACGTAACCTTTTAGCTTCTTAAAAGTTTTCTCGACATTGCTATGGGGCTAGTTCTGTAAAAGCCATGAAAACTCTTATATAGTATTAAATAGTACTGTTGCAACTCCTGGTGCACTTGCTAAACAACTTAAATCGTTTTCGGTGAAAATATGGCTGCTGTTTTCTGCCATAATAACACATTAGCAACACGATTGGAGCCAATGTATACTATTGCAGCTATGGTCGGAACAACTCATTATTTTATTATTTTAAATTTAATTAAAACACGAAAATTATGAGGGCGCATTGTCAAATTTGAAATCAGCATAATAATTTTATCGATACAATTCTTTTCGCAAGTGAAAGTTAGGACAGGATTACGCTTAATGAAAGTTTTTTATGATGTCCTTTTTTACATGTTACATTAAGAGCGTGTATTCGATACGTGACGAAAACTTCATGTTTTTGCGTTTTGCCCAGAGCAATATCGTAATGATGTGAGCAGATTATTTAAAGTCCATTACAGTTTTAGAAAGATTAAGTCTTGCTTTAGGGAACTACAGAGTAAAAGTGTAATTTTTAGCTATGGTTTTTTAAACGAAGACAATCCTTTCAATGCGTTTTACGAAAATAGACGTCAGAGTTAACTCTCAGGACGAATACAACCATTACAGTATGCCAAAATATTTTATTTTATGCGTTTTTCCAACAGGACATACAGTCTCGAAGTACATAACAGAGCTAAAATTACGAAAATATTACTATTAGATATTAAAAAAGTACAAAATCGGTTCACTTCAACAAATTTTTTTCACCAGTATTTGAATAAAAACATTACTGATATATTTATTTTATGAAAATAAAGGTTATGCTCGCTATACATATTTTTTTTCAGTTTCTTGTACGAACTCATTTATTTTAGACAATGTCGTTTGCCGATCAATTTCAATGATTCGTGATTATTTCGTACGTATTTTTTTTTCTGTTGCACACAAACAGACCATTGTATTGTACTAGTGTGTGTCAATGCTGCTACGCCGTTCTAGCAATCGTTTAGATTTTGAGTTGCGCTAAATCGAATACGCGCTCTTATGTCAAATGACATAAAGCATAATTTACCAATACATTTTGTTTTCTTGGGGAACACTTAAGACCATGAACGAACAACCGTAATGATAAAGAGTACTGGAATCGTTTACGGTGCAAAATAGCACTATAAACATGTTTTACATTTCAACTATAGAACTGATTTATCACCGTTTGTTCCGTGGGTTAGAACCTTATTTTAAAGTTTATAGAATAAATCAGCTATTAAACTAGGGCCTTTTTGGGGTTCTGTAAATGTTTAAAACACCATTATAGTGTAATCATGAACATAATTTAGCACGCTCTAAAATGTTCTCAGAACTTTTATAGAACCAAATTTTGTTACTGTTACTGTCAGCCTTTTGAATTTGTATTTGCTTTTTTTTCTTCACTGTCAGAGTTCGAACGGTCTATACTCAATACTGCCTTTTGTTTCATAATCTATCTGAGGTTCGTAAAATTCGAAAAAGGGATTCCTTTTTCGTTTCATGATCTCATGGCTTTGTCTAAAGAGGTTTGTTTACTTCTGAGATCATTATAATACTTGTTTAAGTAAGTATATTAAATTACGTAATTATGAATTTATGATTTATTCTCAGACAAAGGACAATGCCAGAAACTCTATAGAACTTTGCCCCACTCAATAAAAGTCATGTGCATTATGTAGCATCTTACTGTTTATTTATTGCTGATAACTAAACATTAGTCTTAGTGACTGTAGAACTTGCAGTTTCCGTTTAAATCTAAAAACAATAATGACATTGATTATAGGTTAAATTATATTTTAGGTAAAATGAGTTTGTATTTTGTGGGTAAGTATTTCGTAATCCGCAAGTTCTAAGGAAAAACAATTTACTGTAGAAAGGTTCTATATTCATTACAATTATTTTCATTCATTTACTTTTCTGTAGGTACATACATGGGTGGGGCAGGATCTGGCATTGTCATTTAAAACTTTTTTATTGGTCAGAGGATTTATTACGGAAGAAGTGAAAATGACTCTTATGTAATGCTAGTAAGAACCCAATGCTTACTCAAGAAGATGGATAGGTTGTTAGGTAGTGTAAATAAACTGTGGTTAGGTAGGTAGTTATACCCAGTACACATGGTCGATCATGATATTATCATCTCAGGAAAATATTGATAGGTAAAGCTACCAACTTTTAACAAGAAAAAGATGTAAAGCTAGGTTCCTACTGGGCAGTTTTACAGCACATAAACAAATTAAGAGGAAACACAAGGGCCGTTTTTCCATACAAACTTAGTCCCCTGTTTCCTCCCTGGATAATGCCAGTAGATCAATTTTTTTTTAAATATTTATGGCTACTATTGGCATGTCCCTATGTTTTCCTTTTTCTCATAAATTTATTATTAAAAGAGATATGAATATTCAAAAACCTAAAAAATTGGCATGATTTTCCGCTGTGTTCAAACATTCAGAAAACAAATTTGACTTGATTATATAAAAAATAGAAAACATAGAAACACGGCAAAAGCCTTTCTTTATTTTTTAATGAAAAAAGCAGTTAAATCGGTTAAGTTTTGGAGAAGAAATCAGGGGACTACGAATCATTGATTTTGTGTACTTTTAATAGGTATTTTCGGTCAAAGCTGCAGTTGTCTCTATCGCGCTCTGCGGTTCGTGTTCGGGCATCGCGCGACGGCAATAGATTTTACAAATACCTAATTTTTAATTCTCTAGCCCGTGGTATTCCTCTTAATATTGATTTATTGTAAGACGGTAAGTGTCATTATTCTAAGATTGTAAGTAATTTCCTTTAAATCCGATGAAGTTTTCTGATCAGAAAATTTAACAATCTTGTGTTTGTCCAGCTGTTGTCGGTATGCACGGCGTTCCTACTAAACGTTATCATTTCTTATCGGTCAAACGGCACAGTCACTTTCATTATTTTATGTGAACTCCATGATAAGAAACTTCTTTTTATTATCATTGTTTTTTGGATCGCAATCCACGATCAAACATTACAATAATATCGTGTCATTCAACCCGATTGTTAAAATTAGCACCGATGTTATTGGTTTTAAACTTTGAGACAGTTGATTTCCTCGAAATAGTTTTTCACGTGTAACACCAACTAGGGGAAATTATTCTAGGTACTTAGTAACATTTAAAAACGTTCGCATTGTGTTGTCTCAATCTGTCAAAAATACTACAGGTTGGTATTATTATTTATTACCTAAATTTTTGACAAGATTTTGACATAGATTGTCTCTGAGATGAGATTGAACGTTTTTAATTATTGTAGAATTGGCCTTTTTAGGTTACTACCTACCTAAAAAGGCCAATTCTACTAATATACTAGGCTACTAGATCTATAAAGCTAGGCTACTAGTCCTACTAGACTACTGGTACAGTACGATACAACTGATACTTAACCTAATGACGAATACGACGACGAATACGCTCTGAATACGAGGCGAGTGGCTGCGCAGTACTTAACAATTTCACGTGTCAGCGGGGGTGAGGGGCGGGGTACTGCGCAGCGCAGTCAGTAGCGCACTTCACAGTCGTCATTAAGTTTGAATCGAACTGGTATCTACATGTTCAGGGGCATGTAATCAGCTAAGTACTTAAGTAAAGATTTAAGTAGGTACTTAACATTTTATAATTTTGGGCTTATACACTTTGTTTATCAAGTTAAAAACAACACATTACCTACTTAGGTAATAAAGATTGATCGAGATCCTTATTACCCAAATGCACCAGAAGGAAAGTCATGTTTTTAAGTCAGAGAATATGAAGTTAACCCTAGAAAGATAAACTGCGCCTCAGAGGCGCCCGCGAATCAGATATATCGCTGTATTTTTTTAACTCGCGCGAATTTACACTTGTGTTTTCGAGCCAACTCAGTCGTCAGTCAAAACGCCCGATGGACGACCGCTGCTGTCCGGTAAGTACTTTAGTTTTGCCGCTATGACATAGCGTTGCGCTCGAGAGGCGCAAGTTTATCTTCTGTGTAACTTTCGCACATTTATTAGTGATTTAGTTTTTTTACTTTTTACCTATTATTACGTATTTATGGTAAATATAAAGATATTTTATTATTACTAAATTAATTTAAATGGTTTTTAGGAACGTTTTAACATCATGGTGCACAGAAAACGGTTGGAAGAAAGCGAAATTGCTTCTTTTTGATCGAGGAAGAGGAAGAGGCCGAGGATGGCAGTAACAGCGAGACGGAGAACGATATAAATGAAGATAATGTTCAGAGTGATTTTGAAGACGAATACATAGACGAAGTTATCGAAGAATCGAAGTTATGTACAACAAAAAAAAAGAGAATGTCTAAGATGACTTGTACGAAATGTAAAAAAACCCTATGTGGAGAACATAAAAAAGATGTTTGCATCAAATGTTTATAACTTGTGATTTTTTCAGTATTTTTTGTGATTTGAGACTGATTATATTGTAACTTATTAGTTAGTAAGACAAAATGTTATAAAAAGTTAGCTATTCATAAAAAAAAACTTAAAAATTGTTAGTACTATAAACAATTTCTAGTTTTTGTTACGTTTTTGAAAATTTAACATGATTCCTTAAAATAAACAAATAATAATACCTATTTGTGTTTTTTTTGTTTAATAATAATGTAACATTTAATTCATACATAAAAAAAAAGTATTTTTATTTTAATATGTAAATAAATCAGTACTTAAAATGTTGCGCCTCTGAGGCGCCTGTTTATCTTTTCTGTACAAAAAAATAAGTTTATCTTTCTAGGGTTAAAGAAAATATTTGTGTAAATTAGGAGGTTCTTATTATATTGCGTTTTAATCAAGTACCTAACTTTTATTGCCAGCCAGCTTTAATGAGATGTAATTTTATATGATAACACACACACACTGCAAAAGAAATGAAATTGTTAAGTACTGCGCAGCCACTCGCCTCGTATTCAGAGCGTATTCGGCGTCGTATTCGTCATTAGGTTAAGTATCAATTGTATCGTACTGTACTGTACCTACTAGGCAGTAGCCTAGTAGGGCTAGTAGCCCAGCTTTATACATTTAGTAGCCTAGTATGCAGTGCAGTTAGTTTAGTTAGTTTAACTAGCTATAAAATAGAACTCATAAAAGCAGGAACCGCACTTAAAATAGACTACGTCAAAATAATTGTTCCAATGTCATATAAAAGACGGATAAAATAGTTTTGATAAGTAGGTACCTAATAATCACCGAAACTTATTTAAGTACGTACTTACAACTTTACTCATTTGGAATCAAAATGGGTAAAGTTGTATTTTTCTACTAAACGAAACAATATTTTTAAACTGACATTTAGACGCCATTTTGGTTAGCTACTGCTTTGACGTTTAGGAGAAATAGCATAAGTACTATAAATTCGGAGTAGGTACCTACAGAACCGTCTCGAATTTTGAATTTCCTCAATGTTTATGCCAGCACCAGTATTTTACCGTTTACATACAATCTTTGATAACTGGCTGCGCTATGTGTAACGAAGGTCAAACAGCACTCACTGCGCGTAACACCAAAAAAGATAGTCAGGTCACGGCTAAAGGAACTGGTCATGCGCTCATTAGCAACCTCAACCGGACAATGCTGCCATGTTGAACTGGAAGGTTTTGATGCTAACTAAGTTGAGGTAGGGTAGGTAGGTACAGCTACTTATTTATATAGAAGGTTCCATTAGATAGGTCAAATATAATTATTATAAAAAATATATAATTACCTATATGACTTTATTTGTCGAGGTATTTAAAAAATTGATCTCTATCACTAGGTACATATTATAAAACAAAGTCTCCTGCCGCGTCTGTCTGTCTGTCCCTATGTATGCTTAGATCTTTAAAACTACGCAACAGATTTTGATGCGGGTTTTTTTAATAGATAGAGTGATTCAAGAGGAAAGTTTGAGTATATTATTTGTCAAGCGGGCCAAGCCGCGGGCATCAGCTAGTATTTACTGTAAAGAACCAACCAGGGACAAACCAAACGGACCAAGCAAAATACTAAGAAAATCATAGATCGGTTGCGATAGGTACTGCATAGAGGCTTATATGTATTAGCGCCATTAAGTATAAGCTCTATGGGTAAACACTATGCATGGTTCTAGAATGTACTTAATTTTCATTTTTATATTAGATGATTTCAATATAGTTTTATACTATGACAGAGACTGTCAGACCGCCCGCCGTCAGGTACGGTCATTTATTTCCACTAAAGTCTCATTTTATCTCCAATATAGAGTTTTACCAGTTTATTACGTCTCATTCAAAGATAATAAAACCTCATTAAACGTATACTTATAGTCGTCCCGGTCACTATCTAATATATATAAATCTCCTGTCACGATGTTTGTCCGCGATGGACTCCTAAACTACTGAAGCGATTTTAATGAAATTTGTACACCGTGTGCAGTTTGATCCAACTTGAAAGATAGGGTAGGTGTAGGGTAGGTGTAGGGTAGGTGTAGGGTAGGTGTAGGGTAGGTGTAGGGTAGGTGTAGGGTAGGTGTAGGGTAGGTGTAGGGTAGGTGTAGGGTAGGTGTAGGGTAGGTGTAGGGTAGGTGTAGGGTAGGTGTAGGGTAGGTTTAGGGTAGGTGTAGGGTAGGTGTAGGGTAGGTGTAGGGTAGGTGTAGGGTAGATGTAGGGTAGGTGTAGGGTAGGTGTAGGGTAGGTGTAGGGTAGGTGTAGGGTAGGTGTTGGGTAGGTGTAGGGTAGGTGTAGGGTAGGTGTAGGTAAATAGGCAGGTAAGTAGGTAGATCGGGACAGGACAACGTCTGTCGGGTCAGCTAGTAGTACTATAAATTCTTTTCAATACTATCCGTTTTAGAGAAGCAAACCCTAACGTAGATATTATAAAACAGAATGTTACTAAGCACATGATGTAATATTCACTGATTACGATAGACCACAACTAGTGATATGGACAAGTTTATCGCTCACGCAATATGTTGGCATAGTATAGTCCAAGTGACCTATTTCTCTGGTTCTTACGGCTCGCGAGAAAGATAAGCGACTGAGTTAGTTTCTATTATTCTATTGAGAGACCTAGTATTTTCTTTATTAGAGAGATATTATGTCTATTTATTATCCAATAAAAAATCTCACTGGCATTTGCAAAGGATGACTGAACAATGCTATTCAAGAATTCTTAAAAAAAAAAGAGAAAATAAAAAACCGGGCAAGTGCGAGTCGGACTCGCTCACCGAGGGTTCCGTACAAATTTGTAGACACCATACTAATATTATAAATATAAAAGTAACTCGGTCTGTTACGCTTTCACAATGAAACGGCTGAACCAATTTTGATGAAATTTGGTACGAAAATAGCTTGAACCTTGGAAAAGCACATAGGGTACTTTTTAATCCAGGACTTCCTCTGCATTCGCGATAACCGACATTCGCAAGGACCAAATCGCGGACAAAAGCTTATTTTAAATAAAGAATATATTTTTTATGATTTAATTACAAATGTATAGTTTTCAGACTTTTCCCTGTATTTATAGTATAAGACGATATTACTTGCCAAATTTCATAGTTCTAGGCCAACGGAAAGTACCCTATAAATTTTGATTCCCTCGAGAGTGTCGAAATGTACGTTTTTTGCGACATAAACGGCCGTATCTTTTTACACTAGGAAGTTTGATTTTTTCACAGCTTTAAGCGACCGTGGACCTAAGTAAATGGATGTTAACTTCAACTCGCTATCTCTACGCGTTGCTGAGATAAAGGGTCTTGACAGACAGACGGACAACAAAGTGATCCTATAAGGGTTCCGTTTTTTTTTTTGAGGTACGGAACCCTAAAAATTGCTACAGATTTCTGCTGTAATCGTTACCTTGTTAAGTCAATTTAATAGTCCGTTTCTACATTTAGCCGGGTTGTTTAACTGGGTTCGTGTGTAGGTAGCACATAAGTGAGGCAAAGACCAGCAAAAGACAGTACAAGGCTGATATTATATTTTTCGTTTTTTAATTTTAAATCTAAAATAGAGTCACTTTATGATACCCGATGCAGTTTGCTTGAGTTACTATGAAAATGTCACACTCCAACCACATTTTTTGACAGCCAACATGAACGTTGAACTGCAGCTTACCTTGGCCTTTGCTCACAAACGTCTTAAGATATCAACTTCGGCTACAATCAAGGTAATCTTAAATCAAGTTCTGCCCATCAGAAAGCGAAAACAAGCGTACAACATTACCTATATGAATAAACGAATCGTTTTGACAACCACTTCTGTTTATAATGATGTCATAAAAATATGTCATAAATCGAATACGAAACTAAGGAGTTTCGTATTTAGTTTCGTATTCGATTTAGAGTCCAGACAAGTGTCTGGACTCCAAACACAAAGAACAAACAGTATAGATACAAAGAGCATACCCACCGTGAAAGGGTCATAGTGACACATGAATTCACTACCATAATTGTAGACTCAAGGTTAACATCCTTCGACGGTTGTTTAAAAAAATAATCAGCTGATTCTCACAAAATCACGTTTTTACCATAGAGTAAAATCGCCAACATTTTCAGGCCTTATGATACGCCGTGTTAAGCTCCATTAAGAAGTATTAGGTACCTAGCCTGTACTTTTTTATGGTAGGTTGGTAGTGGTACCTATTAATATACAGACGTCTTGCCGTGTAGTGTACACTCGGACAAGGCTCTCTATAAATGAACTGCGATGTGGCGAAATTTAGGAACATGAAAATGTACGAAGCTGTCAAACCCTTGACCAATACATTACTTAGGTATTTCATGTTCGTTCTCTTTTATTACCACAATCATAATGAATCATGTCGTACTTCAGGTAGTTTTTGTGATAAATTGTGACGTTTGAGCTGTGAGACTAACTTCAGTTGAGTCACGTTTCTTGGGAGACTATTTTAGAACGTGATACTCATCCAAGTGAAGTTTGTCCGTACCCGGTCAAGGTCCCCTCTATTTCTCTTCTAATTTTGAGTGCATAGTGAGTGCACACTGCTAAATTTAGTGCACGCACTAACTCCATGTCCATACAGCAGGTCTCACTTCAATGCGTTTTTAGAGTTAGCTAGTAAAGTACGAACTCACAAGTGTCTTCATCGCATTCATGTCGTCCTACCTGTTCATAGGTAGGCACTCCAATTGATCTAGGATTTTGTCTCTTTAATCAATCTACATACAAGTGTGTTAGTTTATGATATGGTTGTAAACGCACCCACGATCCCACGATACAGAAGTGATTCCTAGTGTGGGGCAACGTTTTATATAAAATAAAAAGAAAAGAAAATAGTTTGTAGTGAAGAGCACTTTTGAGATAGCCTTAAATTACTAAACCGTGAAATTTACTGACTACAAATAACGTAGTTATCGTCACGAGGTAGATATAACCTGCCTTTTTTTACCTTGGAAATACTCTTTGTATTTTTTCAAAAGCCTTGAACATTTAAAGATAATTATTCTAATGCGAAATTTTGCTTCCGCCTTACTATGGCGAATAATGACAAATAACTCAATTTTGACGTCCATTGAAAATTTTCCTAGTTCTTTTATTTTTATTTCGTAGGTATTCAAATGGTGCAATGAGTATTAATGTGGACTACGAATTATGTCATGCTGAATATAACTTTCAGCTCAGACGAATCCGATCATGTAACGGTGTAACGAACTCTAAATATATTCAGTCAACAATACAACATAAACCACTAGCAATGCACTTACTCGTTTTAATCAAACACGTCACTATTGCAAATGACTTCAAAGTGCACGTACCGTGTAGTGTCTCTATCAAAAAAATAATTGAGTTAAAACAAAAAATAAAAAACATTTAAAGTTACGCATACTTACAAATTGAAAGTATTGGTTTTTAAATAAAAATGTCATCATTTCAGAATATGGAAAGAAATGAGCCTAAACGACAGCCTAAAAGAGGTGGAACGCGCGAAATTAGCAGTATGGGACTACCCTGTCAGCGACAAATACTCTAAAATGTGGCAGGCGATGGAAGAGGCCGTTCTGCCTAACACCATAGAGGAAGCGATTCAAAGAGTCAGGGATTCCAAGAGTTCCAGTGAAGGTTTCGCTTGGTTGGGAGACGCTACTGATGTTAAGTATCATGTGATGACAAGCTGTGACCTTCAGCCAGTAGGAGACGAGTTCTCGAGGAAGCCGTATGCCATCGCCGTGCAGCAAGGTTCTCCGTTGAAAGATCAGTTTAATAATGCGTAAGTATTTTTTGGACATATTTATAAACAAAGGCACATGAGACATTTTTTTTTTCTGGAATTGCAACGCTACTGCGAATCCTCTGGTATTGCAAATGTGCTGTCGGCTTGATTGCCCATTCAGTGACATAAAAAACCTAAATATTTCATGTCAAATAAATAAATAATAATAATAGGTAAGTACCTACCTATTGCTTTCCTGTAAGTCGTGTGTAGGATTTATATTTAAGAATGACAAGTTGATAATACGAATTTTTGTCCGGCCTATAGTTAATAGGTCTAGTTTAATTGTAGGTTCATGTATTTAGTACCTACTTATAAACTCGGAAATTTTTCGCCCATTCTATTAATAAAAGGTTACGTTTCGGTTCATTATAATGTAAATACATACCTATATTAATACAATTGTAAATTACTTTTAAATACAGTGCAATATTTGTTCAGACTTTATCGTACACGTTCCTTCATACGTGTACATTGAACCATATTTCTACTGAATAAACAGACTTCAGGCTTTGTAGACCGTATCTGAATTCAGTTTACACAGCCTAAACACGTACCTAAGTAATAAATTGTCGGTCAATGACCTTTTAATTTCACGACTTCCTGCCATTTTTTCGTGCACCGGTTCCATAGACAATATTTATGTGAACTATCTCGCGGCTTCCTTACGACCGTAGGCTCAGAAGCGTGACTGAATAACTGTTAATAAAAAATATTTCTCAAAATATGCGTAGTTGAGAAATTTTCCGTAATTCTGTACCTACGCAATGTTAATTTTTACGCGGGAACTAAATTCGGCGAAGTAGCGAACCTTGTAAACAAATATTTCTGTATTGCGTGAAATTCACGAAAGTAACTGTAAACAAAAATGATTACCGTTACCGTACATTATATCGAAATTCGTCAAATGATTATACAGTATTTCCTTCTAGAAAAGCAGTTTCAAATTAATAATAAACAAACCCGTGGTGAGGGTTGGCCTGTCATGGGAAAACCCACTTTACTAAGAAGGTCGACGTCATTGCGAACAGAATTGAATATGAGACATGATCTGTTAAAAAACGAATACTTTGAAAAGTTTCCTCTATGTATTGAAAATTGTGGTTTTTAATTAAACGTGACGGTATCAATGATGTTACTCCATCTTATCCGCCATTTTGTATTAGTGTTGCTATCTTGTCTTTTTGTGTAAATCCAAAGATCTAAGATCTGTGGTCTATAATTCAGGGCAATGAACTCTGAGCAATGCACTTTAGAACCCTTTGGTAGCGAGATATATCAAAGTCAAAGTCAAATCATTTATTTCAATTAGACACATCACACACACACACACACACACACACACACACACACACACACTTTCACATGATGAATGATCTAATTAATACTGCATAAACAAACCAAACCACAGTCTCTTTATAAATAATTAATAATTTAAATCATACTAATTCCATATGATTTCAAATTAATCAGTGTTACATAATATCCAAAATTACATTTACTTTAGCAGAGCCAGCCCCAATTATCCTGAGCTATTTTAGACATACGGTGGTATTTATGTACTTTACAAGGATTGTTGTTATATCCAATGCAAATAGTAACTAAAGGTTATCGCGTTGGCATTTTGTTGATTCTCCGTATTCAAGTCAAAGTCAAAGTCAAAGCATTTATTTCAATTAAACCATTTACAGACACTTTTGATTTTCAGAGACTCAGTTAGTTAGTCAGTAAAATGAAGCTAGTTGCTCGTTCCAAAACGTAGGGTAGGTCTCTATGTAGAAGAACGAGCAAAAAACTCCACTGACACTCTTTTAAATCAAGTTTTTATAAAATACTGATTACGTTATTCACGTTGCATATGTCAAAACAATGCAGGTAAAGACCAATACAATGCATTAAAAAAGAATCAAGATAAAAAGATAAAAGCCATCGCAGTTAAGAGTTGACCAATCTCTACTGACAGCGCCCGTTCACGAACATGACGCGTGGATCAGCACCATTCAGCTCAACCATTTTGAATTGAGCCGCATGATCCAACACACGCGCCACCATCACCGAGATATTTAAGTGAGCATTACAATGCACTCAACCGCCATGTTCATTTATGTTAATTGTTAAAGACATACATTAATTTACTTTTATAGCTCCATGGTATTCACATTCACAAAATTGAAATAATGCTGCTAAATTATACAAAATTAAGGTCTCCAATGTACCTTTCTATTTTGTTAGATGAAGTGTTGAAAAAAAAAATTAATAATAACGATACTCGTTACTAATGTCAATAAAATATTATAAATCTAATCTAAATGTTATAAAGAAGAGCATGTTTGCTTTTTTTTCTTTCTTTCTTTCTTTTTGTTTGAACGCGCTAATCTCCGGACCCACTATCCGATTCAGTAAATTATTTTGCCCATAGGACACTACGTTATCACGTTATTATAAGTATAAGGGTGTTACCAGAACAATCGATCGACCGTCGATCGACAGTATCGATTGATGGTAGAATGGATAAGTCGACATCGATCGATAGTATCTACCAAACCAATCGATCGCTCGTCGATCGACGGCATCGATCGATGGTAGAATGGATTAGGCCACCTCGATCGAGCTGCTTGATTAGCCGCACCGCGCGCCGTCCGCTCCCCATTATCACCTGCTGCCCGCCTGCGCCCCGCGCGCTATCTACGTGGCCTGCGCGTCCTCTTGTAAATAAATACATTTCGAAAGAAACTGATGGATTATTAGCCGGGGTTCATCGATCAAGGTCGATCGATCGATTGGTGTAGTAACACCCTAACACGTCGTGGTTATCCCTAGGTAGTTTTTTTTTTTTTAAACGTGGGGAAGTCCTCATGTACTATCCCCCGTCCGGGGAAGACGGGGGGGTGTGCCGGACTCCTACCGGCTAAAACCACCACGGTGTTCCTTGACTGACCTATGAGCGGGGGTACGGGATTCGCTCGCGCATGCCCCGCGCCCCCATAAAACCTATATTTTACGAGTATTATTTAAAAAGATGGGATCCGTAAGTAAATTCATGCAAACGAAATTGTGGGCAAGATCTCGTTGTTCAAATAATGGAGTTTGCCCACTATTGCTTTTCACCTTTTGACTGCCAGAGTCAGCACGCCACGGCCACGACTAGATGATAAACTATACGTAATTCCATAGAGTATGTAACTTAGCATGGTGACGCGGGCACGTATTTGCTTTTTCGACGCGGTAGTCAAAAGGTTAAAGAATCTATCTAGCGGTCAAACATATTGTGTAAAGTAGGTTTAACAATAAGAATAAAGTAGGTACGTACTGTACACCCACACTTTATTAACGCGTTGACATTGACTGGGGTATGACTTCAGTTTTTTAACTTCTTGACAAAATGGAGATTGTACACACGACTACACATCAAGCTATACATTTCCAATATAAGCTGACCTCGCATTGTACGGAAATCCTATACAATGCGAGATCAGCATTAACTGGAAATGTATAGCTTGATGTGTAGCCGTGTGTACCAGAAATTCGTTTTTGAATTTTCAGTATATAGATACTCTAAGGTGTTCTTAATTTAAAACGAGCACCTAATAAAAATTATGTCGTGTCGTAACACACACACACACACACACACACACACACACACATATCCACATTAGACCACCACCACCTCCACCTAGTAGTAACACAGACCTCATTAAACTTCAACATACCAACAGCTACCTACTCGTAATATACACTCACATGAAATTACTTAACGTTAATTTTATCTTTTGTATTGGTAGGTAGATCGATACTAACTGTCATTCATAATGACAACTTAATTAACTGTTTGTTCTTTTGTTTTGTTAGGGACAGTTCAAGTGATGTATACTAGTAAGGATTCTGTTTTAATATAGTCCTGCTGCATGAGCCAATCCGTAGTTGTGGATTTACATCTACCCACGTACGCTCTTGAACTAGAATCGCCGTGTCATCGGCGTATGCATAAATCTTACAAGCTGGGATTGATATCCTACAGTATGCATCCCTGGGGTACACCGTGAGACACAACTTCTTCATAGCTATAGCAGGCTATTTTAA
Organism: Charanyca ferruginea; assembly: GCA_947361185.1. Lineage (NCBI taxonomy): Eukaryota > Metazoa > Arthropoda > Insecta > Lepidoptera > Noctuidae > Charanyca > Charanyca ferruginea. The sequence goes on along the minus strand of OX376068.1, from coordinate 5,991,357 downwards.
CTCGCTGGCTGCGATTTCTCAGGTAATCTTTGAAGATGTCCAGTGCTATGCCACGTACACCCAAATACTCTAGCTTAGATATTAGTTCGGGAAGAGAAACTGTGTCGAAGGCTTTCGACAGGTCTAGGATTATGCCAAGGCACTTTGTTCTGCTGTCCAGTGTTTTAGCAATAGATTGCGTTAAATCAAATACAGCGTCTTCAGTGGAGACTCCTGGGCGTAAACCGTACTGATTATCTGCTATAAAATATACTAATTAAGAAAACTTTCTTAGATAAAGAGATTATTATTATTATTATATACATGTGTCTCGTTGATGATAATTACTTTCTTTGAAAAAAATATACTAATAGGTAGGTTTGTTTTGTAGTTCAAACATAAAAGCTTTCGTTTTAATGTATCTACCTAATTATTATTTACCAACATGGCATGTCGTTTGACATTAACGTAAGACATAATTGTGTTTACTGGAACTTGTATAGACCAAAGGAATGTAGGTAACATGAAAGATTGATGGCGTACAACCTCTTTCATTTTTCAATCGATAAAAAGTGCTTTATATTCAATATTTGTATAGTGCATTGGGATATGTACGATAACCGGGTAATATTTTGATTTATTATGATTAATTTCTACCACATACGTGTCCGTATCTTATTATGACAGTTATTACAGATGAATAATCTATACTAGATTAGACTAGAGACACTCAGCAATCATAGACCTGTCGAAAGCCTTCGACACAGTTTCTGTTCCCGAACTAATATCTAAGCTAGAGTATTTGGGTGTACGTGGCATAGCACCTGGACATCTTCAAAGATTACCTTTTTATAATATTATAAAGCTGAAGAGTTTGTTTGGTTGAACGCGTTAATCTCAGGATCTACTGGTTCGAATTGAAAAAATCTTTTTGTGTTGGATAGTCCATTTATCGAGGAAGGCTATAGGCTCATGCGAAGCCGGGTCGGGTCGCTAGTGAATTATAATAAAATAGCCCGGCTTCGCAGGGGTGTAATGTCGATACTAATGTGAAAAACAACATTACACTATACGTACAAACCTTCCTCTTGAATCATATCCGCTGAAAACTGAATTAAAATTGTTTGCGCAGTTTAAAAGATGTATAGACAGCAGAAGCGATTTTGTTTTATACTATGTAATCATCATCATCATTTCAGCTTAAAGACGTCCACTGCTAGACATAGGCCTCCCCAAAGGGGGTTTTGCCATAATCGCCACGCTTGGCAGGCGGATTGGCGATCGCAGTATGGTTGTTACAAAGGCACAGAGAACGCTGCTGCCCATTCTCTGGTAAGTCCCTTAGTCGCCTCTTACGACACCCACGGGAAGATATGGGATGGTGCGTTTCTTTACGTCCGACACCACACGGACGATACGATGTAAGGAAAAGATTGAGACACGACGATATTTAACTTGTGACTGCTTTTGGTAGAAATTCAGATAAATCAGAACATACCCGGTTGTCCTAATAACCCCAATGCATCTCATAGATAAACTAGCACTTTCCCTGTGATTTCGTTCGAATGATTTTTCTTACGGATCACATTTTTTTTAAGGTAATATTATTCTTTCAATTGCCGAATCGGATCAGTAGTTGCTAAGATTAGCACATTCAAACAAACAAACAAACTCTTAAGTTTTATTATATTAGTACCTATAGATTGGTTTTAGTTCCTGTGTTAAGTTTATTTTTTACTTTAGTTTCTTTAGTTCGTTTGGGTGTAGTCAAAATTTCTCCCATTTCTTTAAAGTGTAAAGCAGGTATAATTTTATTATTATTATTATAAATAACTATGTAATTATGTTGGATTTTGATTTAATGTTGATTTATCTATTCTAAGCATGAGTCTTTTGGATATACATTAACCTGGTTTTGATGGATAACACTGTAATGTAACACATTTTCAACCGACTTCAAAAAAGGAGGAGGTTATCAATTCGTCTGTATTTTTTTTTTTTTTTTTTTTTTTTATGTTTGTTACCTGATTTCTCGGGACTCGTTGAACCGATTTTGCCGATTTTGAAAATTCTTTTTTTATAGATAGGGTATGCTTCAGAGGTGGTCCCATATAAATTTTATCGAAATTGATTCAGCACTTTTTGAAAAATCAACAAATACCCAAAAATTTTACATAGACGACGTTTTAGTTTCATCAATCTTTGTAGTAGTTAACATTCAATCTCTTCTTAATAGATTTGAATGAGAAGGAGGTACTAAAAAGCGGTAAATAAAAAGCTTTTTACAAAAAAGACAACCGCCTTCAAAAAGTGAAAAATAACTTTAGCACAGAACACACATTGACTTTAGTTTCGGAAGTCGGTGGCAATACAAACAACAAACAGAACAAAGCCACTGAATTTCGAAACTAAAGTCAATGTGTGTTCTGTGCTAAAGTTATTTTTCACTTTTTAGTTTTTGAAGGCGGTTGTCTTTTTTGTAAAAAGCTTTTTATGTAATAAATTGAATTATTGAGAGACTGTGTGTTGGGTTATTTTGGTAGAATTAAACTCAGTTATGTAGCAAAAATCAGGTAAAACTAGAAAACGGTAGATAAGTTAGTTAATGCATTTAATGTGTACCTTGAGATTAAGTAACTAAGTACCTACCCTTGGCCTTAAAATAATAAATTAAAACTAGTTTTATGGTACGATATACATTCCGGTTTGAACTAGTAGCAATTGATAGTAGAATCTTGTTACTCGGGAAAGGAAATACCTACGGGTTAGTCAATGATCTGAAGATAACTACATTATGGCGGGTTGTGGCCAAACGCAAGCCTATTAGAGCATTAAAAAAAACTACTTATGTAAGTAGCTACTGGCCGCAGCTTAGCGTGGTCAACCAAGAATAGAATCAAAAAAACATTTTTACAAAAAAGACAACCGCCTTCAAAAAATAAAATGTAACTTAAAATTCACAAGTCGGTGGCAATACAAAACCACAAAAAACGAAAGCCGGCGGTTGTCTTTTTTGTAAAAAAGTTTTTTTTTTCGCTTTTTAGTGCCTAGGTACCTACTTCTTATCATACAAATTAATTACGAAGCGGTGTCACCAAAAATTGTCAGTTATCCCCCAAATAAACGTTTGGTTCCTCTTAACTTTCCCTTAACCCAAGACTAGTAAGGAGAACAATAATGTACCCTTTTAATAAATAAAAAAGTAAAATAAACTTCCATTTACATTACAGAATCCTGCAACTCCTAAACAAACGCAAACTGGAGAAACTCAAAGAAATCTGGTGGAACAACAATCCGGAATCGATGAAATGCGAGAAGCAAGACGACCAGTCTGACGGGATCTCGATCCAGAACATTGGAGGGGTGTTCATTGTCATATTTATGGGGATCGGACTGGCTTGCGTCACCCTTGGGGTGGAGTACTGGTGGTACAAGTGGAGGAAGAGGCCTATTGTTGGCGATGTGACTCATGTTACTCAGGTAAGGTGGAAATTAAGGTCTTTTGTTCAAGTTTCTCTATCCAAAGGATCCAAATGAAGTACTATAACTCTCGCTCATCCCTGCGTCCGTCTGTCTTTACCCCCAATCTGTCTGTATCTTTTGAACCGTTTAAACTCAGATTATGAAACAAAAGGCAGATAGACCGCACGGAACACTGAGAGTGAAGCCACCAAAGCAAATACAAATTCAAAAGTGAATACCTACAATCTCTTGAATTGCTTTTGAATTTCTATTTGTGTTTGTATTTGTTATTTTTAACGATGCTGCGCTTCGTGCTTTACTGACTCGTGTCAGTAAAGCACGAAGCGCGATTGCAGGTATTAACTTTTGAATTTCTATTTGATTAGGTGGCTTCACTCTCAGTGGTCCGCGCGATCTATCTGCCTTTTGTTTAATAATCTGAGCGTACAAAGTAGACACTTGAAATTTAAACACATAGTAGTGTGTATAACTATGGCCAATGTAACATTAAATAATAAAAATCTCTGTGCGCGTCCGACTTGCATTAGGTTGGTATTCGTAGCGGCACGAATATATTAAAGTCCATGCTGTATTAAAACTGCATCTGCCTTCAACTGACTAACATCAACTGTCAAACCTGTGCAGTGCAGTCTGTAAGATGGTCACCGGGCCGACATCATCATCATCAATCGAAAGACGACCACTGTCGAACATAGGCGTTAGACGTTCTATGGGGGAGCCCATAGAATGTCGCAACGAACGACAACCTGCCGCTTGTATCCACTGGTTACCCGAGATCCTGACGAAGGCGTCACGCAATAGGGCACATATTAACAAGTCACGATACTTAAGTACGTAAGACACACATTGCATCCAGTGAAACTGGTGTATTCCGTCAAAATCGCAACACCGACTTGAGGAAGCAAGTTTGAGGTGACCTGTCCTTCCACCTAAGGCTAACAAGGTAAGGTAAGGTTAACAGCTTACCTGAAACTGTTTTCACCGAAATTCACCAAAGGAGATTTTTACAGAATTACACTGCAGGATATCAATAAAATATTTGCCTGGGTATGTCCAGAGATATAAAGATAATGTTAATCTGCGCGTGTGAGTTCACACGCAGATTATTTTGTGGTTATAATCAGGCACCTGGCATTTTATCAGCAGTGTTTATGTCGCAGGGAAGTGAGAAATTTGGTCATATTACTGCAAATGTTACAAATTTCGTTAGGTCATTTCCCTGAAGTGAAAGTTAGTGATTTGATCAAATCCCTAAACTATGGTTTAGTGAAATGGTGAAATAACCAACTAAACCAGTTTAGGGATTTGATAAAATCACTAATTGTATGTACCATTTCTATGCGACGAGAGGATGAATGAGAATGCGAGGTAATATAGGTACCTATATGTACCTATATTACCTAAACAAAAAAAATGAAGTTTTGAAATTTACTTACCGTACCTCGAACAATTACAAAGTTGTTATCTTTAACACTCTCTTGATTGGCTGCTTTTGCCCAAGAGTTATGTCAGTCAATTTCGGTATAAGCACACACTCTAAACCCAGAAGAGGATACCTATTGAATGTAACATGTTCGGAAAATCAATTGACAAAAAAATAGAAAAACAGCACAGAATTGTCCTGGCCACTTGATGTTTCTTCACAGTCCACATTGATAGCAAATAAAATCCAGACGCAATAATGTCTTCGGAAAGACGAAAAGAAATCATACTTACCCGGTTTAAATATTTTTTTTTTTTTTTACTATATCCTCACCAAAATCCGCATAATAATTATAATGATCAACATCGATATGTATGTACTACGCACATGATCAACAAATTTTTCTTTGACAGTTATAGAAGACATTTTTTATTTTTTTTACCCATTACCAAAATTATGGTGTCTGCACAAAATATAGAGGTTACAGAAAGTCCGCTCCCGCCATTATCAAAAATAATTACCCAAACTTGCCAAACTCACTAGGGCTGCTACTGTATTGACTCTGTAGGTTTTATTTGTGACAATATGAAATTTTATTGATACTGGTTGGAACTCTTTGCATTTTTTTTACAACAAAATTTTCCTGTTCGTCATGAAATGTCAATGTATTTAGACAACACGTGACAGTCGAGACTGAAGACTGAAGTCTGCTTGAGAATGCCTATAAACGTGATGTCAATGTCTGCGTGCAAAGAATGGCGGTTTGTTCTGAGTGGTCTCTCTGCTCGGGCGCTCCGAAGCCTTACGTACTTTGTGGTGTCTGTTCGAAAGAGGCCATCCTAATTAATTATTTATTTTGTCAGGTGGAACCAGCAAAGTCATCAAGAAACAACGTCGACAAACAAGGCGAAGGTTTTAACTTCAGAGGAAGAAACTTAGGCCTTAGCTTCAAACCTAAGTTTTAAAATAACAATGTTCCTTTTTATGAACTTATTTAGGTATTTTCCATGTGTTCATTGATCTCATTTTTTTATTAAGAGTAATTGTATAGTTCTGCCCCAATGTATGCAAGTGTGTCTGCAATAAACACGTGGCACTTATGTTTTTATTTTGCTTAAAAAAAAACGTTGCCCTGCAACGTTTTTAACTACTCTTTTGTCGTACGTTTGCAAACATATAAACAGCCCGACCTGGAACAGCTATCTGTAGGCCATACAAATATTTGATCCGTGCGGGAATCGAACCTGCGGCACGCAGCGCAGCAGTCAATCTCTCAACTACTGCATCGGCAACCGTATCGCTAACTATAGTCAAAATATAGCCTATACAGCAGGGGTGGGCAAACTTACACCATCGGCGATCTACAATAATAAAATTAGACGACAAGCGATCGACTCACTCGCAAGCAGAAAAAAATATATTTAGAGGTCAATGACAGGCACTGCCTGTTTTTCGCTAATTACCAAACGTAAACACGAAGAAAGATGTTCTTCAGTAAGCCGATGGCGTCGACCTAAACAAAGCATTTAATTGCAGGGCGATTTGTTATAGATTTGGGTATTTTTCTTGGCTTAAAAGAGACAATTTGGTACCTGTTGCTCGGGCTTTGCGGTATATGTCTGAAATGATCTGCATCATCTCGTTTTCAAGAGAAGGTAAGTCCATGTCAAAGGTATTCAATATTTTAGGAGAAGGTAGTTATTTCAACATCCTCACTCGAAAATTTCCGTAATTCAGAATAACGTCTAATCAAACTAGCTAAGAATATTTCAACTTATCTTTCGTATTTAGTGTAATTTTATACAGTACTTGTCAAGAACAAACTTAACGCGGTTGAGTACGCATAAAAACTCGCACTTGTCACTGAGTACTTAAGCTTTCAAAGCGGCAAAAATTTTCAAATCCTAATTTTGCAATTGATTAATCAGAAGCTGATATTTACAATTCAATTAAGTACTCTATTGTGCTAATTATGATCTTAATGGTTTTATCTTTTCCTTGCAGCTCCAAGTTGATAGTGTTCAAATGATCGGTCACATCTGTAAGGAATGCAAAATCACACAGCCAACTTTCATTTTTAAAAATCTCAGTGTTGTCACAACTTTGATTCGGAAAAGAAATGATTTCAGGCAGAACCTAATACTGTAAACCGTTCTAATAACTTTCCCCGGCTCATCCACTGTACGTCCTTAAGTAGTACCTAGTAAATCAGTGTGCTCGGATTCGCTAGCCTCCAACTGCACTTTGAAGAGGCGTCGTTACAGGCTTCTGGCTCATATAGAGTTTACGAAGCAATTCTCATCGACGCTTCTTTCAATACATCTCCATTTTCAAAGGGTTTCTTTTTTACCAGTATATGGGATATATTAAAGGACGCAACTGTTGCAGCTTCTGTTCTAGCTTGTTCTGCTTTCAAACTACTTGTCGTATCCCGAACTTTTCATCGTCTTATTTCACTTTTGCGTGGAACATCGCTTACGTCTTTCATCAGGGTAAAGAAAAGTTCTTCTTCTCGTTCGTCGTTGAAATAATAAGTTCTACTTTTCTTTGGCGCATTTATTTTAAATGCCGGACAGGGCTTTGTAACCTTTAGGTACATTTTCGTAAGTATGCCCGCGATCGACCCAAAAACCGTTTGCGATCGACCGGTCGATCGCAATCGACTATTTGCCCACCCCTGCCATACAGGGTGGGTATGGCAAAAGCACAAAAAATGATCATGGTAGGATTTGGTAATTTGCTGTAATTGTTTTTAATAATATTAAATTATGACGCCACAAGTGGTCGCTCTTCTCACAAGTTAGAAAACCAATATTTCATATCGTGTTTTATTTTGGTTACATTTATATGCTCTTGTCGTATCGTCGTCCTCACCCTGTTTAGCTGGAGTTGCCAGGTCTTGAAACAGAAAAGATCAGCTAGTTTAGCAGGATATTTTTGTAAAAAGGCCGTCCTGTGGCGGACAGTACTGGTCAGTGGTCCATTCACTCGGGCGGAGCGGAACTTAACATAATTATGACAAATATAAAAAATAAATGGTCACATTTAAAAAGCCTAACAATTGCCGCCGGAAACGCAACCAAGAAGCCTGACTGTGTCCGGTTTTATCCGGACGCCTAACAACGCTACCTATAGCAAAATCACAGCCATAACGTAGCTTACTATTGGTGAAAGAATTTTTGAAATCGAATGAGTAGTTTCGAAGGTGCTACATCTATAAACTTACTAACTCTTAAGAAAACGAACGACTTACTTCTATACGAATTGCTGATTGGTAAATTTCATCTGTGAGGTAAGTACATAAAGTATTGCGAACAAAGAACAAATCTGCAGTATTAATTATAATTTTAATACACTTGGTTCTAGAAAATTCCAAGGTAAAACGTTGTTTGGAAAAATCCGATAGATGGCGTTACAAGTAGCGTTCAACTGTTTTATTCTAGAAATTCTAAAGAAACTGTTTGAAAAATCAATTAATGAAGGTAGATATTGGAAGTCTTAATTTTTATTTGATGTCTTATTCAGTTTTTATACTTCGAGATAAAAATGCTATTTGGAGATTAGATATGTGCATAACAAAAATGACACAAAATCCGAAACGCATTGATTTTTCGCAATAAAAACTATTATAACCATTGATTTTGATGATAGGCATGTGCTGGAAGTTCGTAGGTCTAGGCAGCATCGTGACTCGTTATATCTCCAAAATTTTGATGCTCTAGAATAAGAATATAGTCCATACTAATATTATAAATGCGAAAGTAACTCTGTCTGTTACGCTTTCACGATGAAACGGCTGAACCGATTTTGATGAAAATTGGCATTAAGATTGCTTAAACCTTGGGGACAAGACATAGGCTCCTTTTTAATGCAGGACTTCATCTGCATCCACTATAACCGACGTTCACGCGGACGAAGTCGCGGGCAAAAACTAGTAAATAATAAAAAAAAACAAATAATTAGTTACATAATGTAACTAATTATTTGATTTTTTAAAGAGTGAACTTCCCAATCCTAATTCGGCAGCTCTTGTGATCTATTTGTTCTACAATTATTGGAGAGACATACAAGTTCACAAAATTACACCAGCTATATCATAAGCTATATTATTAGGTAACTAGCTAGATTTCATGACTAGCTGGAATTAATGGGTCGGTTCGTTTTGGTAGAAATAAAGAAAACCTGTACCTATTTGTTGTTATAGTTTCTCACTATTAACAACAAAAACAAAACAAAAAAGCGTAATATTTCAAAGAAGTTTATTATAGTAATAACTTAACGCGCTACGTTACAAAAGTACGATCAACATTACTCTTTACTCTAATACAATGTACATTGAACGTGGGAGTGTGAACCAATTACAAACAATACTTTTAAAATACATGATTAAGCTATATTATATCTATGACGCACGTGGTAAAGAAATATAGACGATAAGGCTATTACGAATAAGTGATGATAACTGTTAGAGGAGAAAAAGAATAAGCGACATTTTGCTTGGATGCAAAAATTAATGAAGCAATTTTAGTGACATACCTACATCACTACAGTAACCGCGGAATATTCATGTTTTTTTGGTAATAATAATGCAAATAAAAATACTTGCCATAAAACAATGCAAACATTTCAATATGAACTTCTTATTTCTGCTGATGATATTTTGATCACTTCAAAGTCATAGATGAATGATTAAGCCAATATTAAACAAAGTCCGGTTACCGGTTACCCGTGGGGTGTCCGGGCCAGAACAGCACCCATCCATTTCATCCCGAGGGTGTCGTAGAAGACGACTAAGGGAAAATCCGGAAGTCGGACAGCTGCGGCTTCCGTATATTTAACAACCTCACTGCGATCCCCAAGACGCCTGAAGCGTGGGGATTTTGGCCACCCCTCCCCTCCCGGAAGAAGTCCACTGTTGAACAAAGACATCCCGTCTTTGTCCAACAGTGGACTTCTTCCTGCTGATGATATGTGTAACCTGTACTTTTAAGTAAGATGACGTTTATCCGCCAAGGATTTTTTTAATAAAGTAGGTTAGTTTTGATATCTTGTTAGAATACAGTTTCTTTAATCAACCCACTCAGTCTATAGCAACTAAAAGTCGGCAAATATTGGTCAAAAATTGGTTCACAAACTCGTCCCGTTCCTAATTCTGCTAGTTGAGTATTATGACGGCAATAATCTAATATAACTTTGATAAACTCAACTACAGTATTATATTGTCTTCTATAAGGCAAGAAATCGTCATAGTTTACTTTCCTCAAACCACGATCTGCCACACTTACATTAATATCATTCACTTCGAACATTCTCTCTTCATGAAATATCTTTGTGACTCTGTTAGTATTAATATCTAACAAGCCATCGCGCCTTTTCTCTTAATATATATTTACATTAGAAAAATAGCCATTTAAATATAAATATTAAATTATTGAATTTGGTAATGTTTATAGCTCAATAGTCTTGCCATGTTTGTTCAAGTTTTTCATGTTCTTGTTGCATAATTCTAGTTCTAGTTTCAGGCCGTCTACCTCTGCCTCTAAAGTACGAGATCTCTTAAACATTTGGACATAGTTCAGTTGTAACTGTTTCTGGTATCTTAGTACCTTGTCTTTCTCTTCGGACCATTTTCTCCTTTCGCTGTTGAACTGGGTTTCTTTAGCTTCTAGCTCGCACTTGAGTCTTTCTACGATAGCAGTGGCGGCACAAGGTTCGCTGCAAGAGTCTGGGAGTTCTCCATTCAGTCTTTGAACTTCAGCATCTTCTAGGGCACTGTCACTGGAGTTCCAGTGGTATTCGTTGGTTTTGCAGACGTCGTAGATGCCTCGCATGGTCCTCCCGCACTCGATGCCTTCGTACCCGCTGAGGGATATGTCTGATAGTTCTTGTCGTAGCTCCTTCAGTTCAGTTTTTAGTCTTTCGATTTCATTTTTACTGGTCTCCTTGGTCTTTGTGAGGTCTGAGACGCTTTCCAAGAGGTCATTGGTGAGCCTGTCGACTTCTGTTTGTAGACGGTTAATGGACTTTTCTTTTTCGTCCGTCTCTGCTCGGAGCCTCATGATTTCTTTCTCTTTCTTGTCGAGTACTTCCCTCAATTGACGGCAGTCGGCTTTCAGTGTCAGGTACTCGTGCCCCTTCGCTGTTTGTTCATTCTGTAATAGAAGATAAGAACATGTTACAACAGGGTGTTCAGGGTTGGAATGATTGTGAAAATATGCTATGTCCGAGGTAGATTTTATACATCTTTAGGTAGTCTCTGCTAATACTATTATAAAGAGGTAAAATAGATAGTTTTATTGTAAGAGGATCTTTGTTTGTTAATCTCTAGATTAGATGTCCGCTCATACTCGAAATAATATAGTTTGGCGAGTATCATAGTATATCTTTTATCATAAACTTGAATTCTACGTGGACGGAGTTGCCGGCAGAAGTTGGTTCTACAATAATACCCGAATGTTCTGTAACCAATAGGGTACCTATTTTACTCTATACGAGAAAATACACTCGGCGTCACAAAAATCGCACCTCTTTAAGAATTCCCTTCAAAGTCATTTTAACCCTATTAATCAATGGTATACATATGACTATAAGGTATAATTGGAAAGGCAATTTATTTAAATTTCAGAATAAATCAATGGATTTGGTTTTTTGTTTACCAGGGAATAAAAAAAAGCAAGCTAATGCAAATGATTAAAAAGTTAAATTTTATTTTATCAGCAAAAATTACAACAAAGTCCTTAAAACTAACTTAAAACCTAGTGTTACCCCCCCTAGCCCTGATGACTGCTTCCATGCGTTCTCTCATGGACCTTATTAATGTGACAACAGTCTCTTGTGGAATGTTGTCCCATTCTGCAACGACGGCATCTTGAAGGTCTTGGAGAGTGGTAGGAGCAGGATTTCGTGCCCGTACTCGCCGTTTCAGTTCATCCCAAAGGTGCTCAATAGGGTTCAGGTCTGGACTTCGCGCCGGCCAGCGCATAACAGGGATGCCAACTTCTTGCAGGTAGTCTCTTACAATTAAAGCGGTGTGACAACGGGCGTTATCGTGCATTAACGTGAACCCACTGCCAACAAAACCCGCATAAGGGACAACCTGCTCCTCTAAGATCTCTGTTATGTACCGAGCAGCAGTCAGCGACCCTTGCCCGCGAGCACTTCCAGTCCGAGAAACACACACAAGGTTCGTTTTACCGTCGATTGACATGCCGCCCCAGAACATGCACAAGCCACCCCCGTATTCCACTGTCTCTTGAATACAGGCTTGTGCGAATCGTTCCCCTTGCCTCCTATACACTCTTCGACGCCTGTCGTTGCAGAAAAGACACACCCTCGTCTCATCCGAGAAGAGCACAGCCCTCCATTGGTCTATTGTCCAATCCACATGGTCACGGGCAAATTGCAACCGGTCTCTCCTATGCTGTGCAGTCAATTTGGGCCCTGTAGCAGCCCTATGAGCTGCAATTTTCTTCTCCTGCATTCTTCTTCTAATCGTGGAGATGCTTACAGAAGTTCTGCGAGCTGATCGCAGTTGTTGTTGCAGCTCAACAGCATTGGAGAACCGATTACGTAAAGACGTCGAAACAATGAAGCGATCTTCTCTTTCGGATGTGCACCGTTGTCTTCCAGATCCACGTCTTCGGATATAGCCACCAGTCTCTTGGAAACGTTTTCAGTTGCCGAGCAACATCACATTGCCGCATCCCTGATTGCAGTAGTGCAATGACTTGAGCGGCTTCATCTGCAGTGGTATCCATCTTCTGGGGTATTTTTCTTGCTGTAGCTGTTCACGTGTGTTCACTTCAAAGGTTGAATAGCGAATGACCCACATTTAACCCGGGTCGCCCGTTTTATACCCTTGTAGGGAGGTGCAATTAGTGGCCGTTGTAATGCGTATTTTGACAACATTTTTTTTAACGTTACGTGCTAATGAGATCTGTTGTGTTTAGGAATTCTAACTGTTGTTAATTTAAAGGTCGTTAAACATACTTTTAATTGATACCAATATTAATTGGGTTTAATGTATTAGTTACTGGCGGGACATGTTTTAAACTTATTTTCGAAAAGGTACGATTTTTGTGACGCCGAGTGTATCTATAAATATGTTATTGAGACAGTTTAGGCATAAAGCAGTCGGAAAATGTAAGTTTTAGTTCATAAAATAACAAAACAAATTTTTAAATTCAATTTTAAGTTTTTAGTATTTTTAATCTGTTATAAAACACCGTGAAATAGTAGCGGCCATGTTATTATATTACGCCGTACGGCTGTGTAAACAAAAAATTGACAACTGTCAGTCAATCGATTGGCGTAATACAGGCTTTGTACTTTTTTTATTTTCGTAACCAACGTAATTTTTTAATTACTACACCAATTACAAAATATGCTTTTAATTATTTTTAAATGATATACAATTATCATATTTAATATGAGCTCATTTGATACAAAACGAACTGACGTCATATACGCTGAGCAATATGGCGTCCAGTAAGAGGCGTTTTCGTCGAAATTTGAAAATTTAAAATTTAGATGCATTTTTATGGCACTTATCGATTAAATAAAAATTTTGTGTTTTTTTTTGGTGGCTAGCACTACAGAATTTCATTGAGACACTTTTCAAAAATGGGTGTAATACCCTATTGTTTATTGGCTAGAAAGTTCATAGAGGTCTCTTCATTCCACTAAAAAACCTGTGAGCCTTTATACCACATTAAGTTCCAAAAAGTCTACCAACCTGAGCATCTTTTAGCTGCGTCTTTAACAACGCTATCTCTCCGGCCCTCTGGCACAGACTCCACTCTGTATCCTCCAGCCTCTGACGCAACAGCGCACGGTCTCGTCTCACTCGCGCCAGCTCCGCGTCCCTTTCGTCACGGGAACGCCCAAAGCTCTGCATCATCATACCTCGGGCTGCCCGAACGCGGACCTCGTGACTGCGGATTCTTTCTGTAGTGCTGTAATGTTTGTAAACGTTTGGGTTAGATCTTATGTAAAACAAATTTGAAGGGAATCTTTAGATGGTATTGAATGATTTTCGATATATCAACTCATCATCATTCAGTTGGAACACGTCCACTGCTAGATATAGGCCTTCTTCCCCAAGCATCACCTTAAGGGTCAGTCCTGCAGAACCGTTATCCTCTGAATTTCCGGAATCATCATATTATCAGTCATCATAATTATTTCAATAAACTCAAGGTTTTAATGTCGAGATTGAAATAAGTTTCTCAAAAAGATTGGCTATAAAATTAATCAATAGGTAAGGACCACTATTTCAAATCACTATTTCACTCACCTTAGTCTTTCTAACTAGACGTAAACTTAGCGATAGTAGATATTAGAAAGTATAATATATTCCTTTCTGAGATGTACGGATCTGTGCAATTTTATAGCGGTCCACCGTAAAACCTCCTAACCCAACCTACTAAAATTGACGAGAGTTGAATATTTATAGCCACAAGATTTCTGCTATAATGTGAAGTATGTATAAAGCAAACGTGTTATGGACTATTGTTTCAGAAGAAGCTGACAAACAAACATCATTGTCATTATCATATTGAAGTTCTTTTGCTGTAAAATTGTAGAGACCTTAAAGGTCACGGGCTCTGGTTGATGAGTCATCATACGGTTTTTGCCACAGTCTATGGTTTCTTGTGCCTAACTGTGCATAATTTAACCATAGCGTTTGTCCTACAAAGAGCCGCAATCTCTATAAGCGGTTAGATGGTCCAGAAACTCTTATAGAAATGGAAGCTCGGAAATGTAATTAGGTCAAACTATTTATTTGCTCGAAGTTGTTGACCAATATATAGACCTACAGCAACTAGTGCAGTTGTGTAAGACGAACTTCGAGGAAGAGGTAAACCGTAGAATCCAACTCGACTGGGCAGCGAACGGGACATTGCACAATATTTTATCGTCAAAATACCTTAATGCCTAAAGCCAAAAGTCTTTAATCAATGTGTGTTGTCAGTAATGACTTACGGTACTGAAACATAGTCTCTAACTGCTGACCTTGTAAATAAAAAATGCGATTCACTGAGCGGGCCATGGAGAGGGCTATGCTTGGTGTTTCTCTTTGCGGTAAAATCCGGAACGAGGAGATCCGCCGGAGAACTCAAGTTAGCGACATTGTCAAAACTGTTAGCAAGCTGAAGTGGCAATGGGCAGGCGACATCGCTCGACGAACCGATACCCGTTAGGGACGAAAGTGAAGACCATGGACCGGAAAACGCGGCGTAATAAAACCCCCCACACGGTGGATATACTAAAACCGCTGGGAGGCATTGAATGTAAGCCGCTTAAGACCGGCCGTTTTGGAAACATATGGGGGGTTCAGCAGTGGACGTCAACTGGCCGAGAAGAGAAGATAAATCTTTGCTACAACTTGAAGAGGTCTCATGTTATCCCACGGAAACACAGAAACGAAGTAAAACCCAATGTATTAAGGATAAAATATGAATTATGTATTTAGCTATATAAATCGATATTTGCCTAATTTTTAACCCCCGACGAAAAAGAGGGGTGTTATAAGTTTGACGTGTCTGTGTGTCTGTGGGTCTGTGTGTCTGTGTGTCTGTGTGTCTGTGTGTCTGTCTGTGGCACTGTAGCTCTTTAACGGGTGAACCGATTTGAATGCGGTTTTTTTTATTTGAAAGCAGATTCTCTAGCGATGGTTCTTAGACATGTTTCATCAAAATCGGTTCAGCAGTTTTAAAGTTATCAGCTCTTTTGTTAGCTGCGGTAGGGATCTTAGGGAATTACATTCTATTTTCACAACTCCCTCAATATATGGGTATCAAATGAAAGGCCTTGACTAGTAGAATAATGTATACTATATTGCAAGGGAATGAGGAATGAGTAACGAAATGAGAACTAAAAATTTGTAAATTATTTTTGTAAACTCTTATACAAAACCAAACTAAATTACGTTTAAAAAAATTTAAAATAAAAATTAAATTAAAAATTTAAAAAACCCCCAACGCAAAACATAAAAGCGATTATGTAAAAATTCAAAAATAATACCTTTTGTTGAGCCAACAAATGTTTGTTCGTTGAAATGGCGCTAAATATCGCGGCGGGGTACCGCTAAGTTTAAAGCAATAACTAAATAGCTAAAATAGCGAACTGATGGTAACTAGATTTGCAACAAGATTAACAACTAGGTTAGCAACAAAAATTTGATAATATCGAAGCAAATTGGTCGGAAATGCTGGTAAATTATAGACAGTGAATGAAATTAAGGGACTGACTTACTTAAGCGGTACCACGCCGCGATATTTAGCGCCATTTCAACGAACAAACATTTGTTGGCTCAACAAAAGGTATTATTTTTGAATTTTTACATAATCGCTTTTATGTTTTGCGTTGGGGGTTTTTTAAATTTTTAATTTAATTTTTATAGATAATTCCGTTCAGCCGTTTGAGCGTGTTAGAGTCAAGCATCTATTTATCCATCTTCACAAACTTTTGCATTTATATTGTAGTAGGAAACATGTCAGCTTACCTATAGTCATGCTGATCTCTCTCCAGCTCAGCAACTCCGGAGTCTGCGGGCGAGGGCGCTGGCACCGGCTCCTTGTCCGCGCCGCTCAGGACAGAACTCGACTTTGTGCTGGAAAAGACAGAATAATACGTTGTAGTAAGGAATCAAAGTCATCCGACTTATAGATTTTTTTATGGCATAAACAATAAGTTGATGTGGCAATGGGCAGGCCACATCGCTCGAAGAACCGATAACCGATGAAGAGGAAAGGTTCTCGAGTGGCGACCACGAACCGTGGGAGGTCTACCAACGCTGCGTCTTCCACGCAGCGTTGGTAGACCTCCCACCAGATGGACCGACGACATCGTTCAGGTCGCGGGTAACCGGTGGATGCAAGCTGCAGATTGCCGCTCGTTATGGCGTTCTATGGGGGAGGCCCTTGTGCAACAGTGGACGCCTCCCGGCTGATGATGATAATGATGATGATGATAAACAGTAGAACTATTTAAAGTGTGCTACAATATCACACTGGGTGTAGTCTGTAAGTATATTTGTAATGTTTAGAGAAAATAAATAGTTTAGAGCAAATTGTAATACCTATTACTTAGGTACTTACTTATAAATACGATTACAGTATTCTTTCACTGACGACATCAATTACAAATTCAAACAGCAAACTTGCATCATTAGACCCTAGATTTTATAGACTGAAGCATAATTTATCACATTTATGTATGTTACTGACTGTATTTTGTATTAAACTGCAACAGTTACGTAGAGGTAACTAAACAAATTATTAAAACTTGTAAGGTCGGCCTGGCCTAATTCTTCTGTGGGTTAATTGTAACGAATGAGAACAAGTAGGTGCAAATACTAGGACTAATTTCGTACTGTCCCCATAGGTACAATTACCCCACAGACGAAATAGCCCTACGCCAGACCTTATAAGCAATTCTTCTACAAGCCGTCATTATCATCTTGCCTTTGTCAGAGTGAAGTTACACAAGTTGCAAAAGTTTATCATGTTAGACGAATATTGCTGATGAAACTTCTAAGTTGCGTCGATCGTAAGAACTAGAGTCCGACCAAATATCGATTTCTGGCCGAAGCCACTCGGCTTCCTTTCTCAGATTACTCAATCTTATACAAACTTTGGCAGGGGCCGAAGCCGAAAGCTAAGGAATTAAGTTCAAGGTAGGCTATAAAAACTTTTAAACTCTTAAAAATACCTTTAATTCCGGAAATCAGTGGCAATACAAAGCAACAAACAGAAACAATGTCGCCGACTTGCGAAATTCAAATGATTTCATTCGGTTGTCTGTTTTGCAAAAAGGTAATTCGCGGTGATGGTGGGTGGTGGTGTCAAATTGAGAACCTTCTCCTTTTTTTTTTAAATGGGTTATTTAATAATATAAATGTGTTTTTATAAACTTTTAAGGTTTATATTGACTGTATAATATAAATTAATAATGTTTCGAAGTCGATCTAAAGATTATCTTAAATGATATTAAAAATAATAACAGTTCATTCAATTTACGGCGCTTACTAGAAACTTTCGGCTTCGGCCAAAATTTCGGCCCATTTTGGTTGAAGCCGAAGCTTCGGTCGGACACTAGTAAAATCCTAAGCAGATACAGCAATTGGCATCGAACGGTAAAACCGTAAAGGCGTTTGATATTTTATTACTTTGTTTACAACCTGTTCTCTCGTTCGTTGCCTGGATACCTAGTTTCGTAATCTGGCCAATAAGGACCTGATTGTGGTAGTTGTTGCTCGTAAATGGGGTTATAAATTGTAGTGTGTTTACATCTTTGAGCATCTAAACATAAACAAGTAATCAGCCTAGTTCCCACTGTAGGGTTTGCATCTCTGTGTCAGGAAGTCAAAGTTTTATTTGTAAAAAATAGGTACAACAGGTTGTAATTAACCCGTGAGAAGGCGCGCTATGAGCAATTTGCTCACACAAATATTGAAAGGAAAAACTTTTGTTGATACTGACGCCCTAACGTCTCCAGCTCCTAGGTAGCTTCCTGACTATTCATCCCCTTCCCCCTGACGTAATTCTTATACCGGTCAGTTCCTTTGCGACCCTACAGCGAAGTGTTTCTGGAGGCCGAGGAGCATCATGCGGTAATTTGCTCATCACGCGCCCATCCGTGTAAGTGTTTATTATTCCAATAAAAAAGTGTTATTGTATGTTCTAGAATATATTATTTTATTTATTTATATTGTAATGGTTAATTATTATGTAAATACTCTATAGTAATATTTTAATAACAATATTTTTTGTTTGTAGCTACAACAACTTGTAAAATGCGCGGTCGACGTGAAACACTTTGTTCGTGGCTGGAAGAGGATTCTGGCTGATGAAGCATTAGATGTGGATCTTGAAGATGCAGAAGAACATCGTGTTGACACCATATAAAGCGATAGATCCATCATCCTAGACCTACTAAACAGCCTTGGCCAAGCGGATTCTGTTCAGTTCGTAAAAATATTCGGTCCAAAAAAGCATGCACTTTGTGCAAGCAATTACTCTGCACCAAACATATTACATATATATGTTCAATGTTTTTCGAGAGGCAGACTCGTTTAGATCTCATGGAAGAGTATTTTTTTAAGTTTTTTGTTATGTAAGATTTTTTATTGTGATTTATGTGAAGACTGTCAAAATTAGAAAATAAAAATAAGTTGATTTGTTATTTGCTTTAGAAGTAGCATTTATGTTTCTTAGTTTTAATTAAAATACTTATTTTCGCACTTATTAGACCTTGTTTTATTCATATAAATCAACTATATGCAAATAAGTACCATAGAAGTAGAAATATGAGCATTTAAAGTAGTGTGAGTAATTTGCTCGCGCGCGCCTCCCCATGTAACAAACTGAGGCGCGCCTTCTCACGGGTTAAAGGATGAATGGTTCACCGCAACCGTTAAAAAATTTAATTAAATTTATTAAAACTGTAAAACTTTTGAAGAGGAGCTCGCCGTACGGATCGATCGGTCAAGGTAAAGCTACGCTTGCCGCGGTCGTTCTATGAATGGGTAACCATCTATTTCATATCGAGTAGCCTCCGTGCCTCGGAAAGCACGTAAAGTCGTTTGTCCCTGCTGTCGTTCGTAGATCTTTGACAGTCGTTATGGGTAGCCTGAAGCCAGAAAGTCTGACAACCAGTCTTACCAAGGGGTATAGTGTTGAATACGCATGTTAAACTTTTCATTTTATTTTATACAGATTTTATCATTACCTAATTATTATTTACTTTTTTTCATTTTCGTTTAATACTGATCCATACATTTTGTCGAGTTAAGGAATCATAAATGCGTGTGATTTTATTTTTCGACTTTAGGGTTGGTCTGGTCCGGTAGTAAAACTTATTTCTAATGAGTATAATAACCTCTTTTGGGGTCATACAGTTTTATTCACAATTTAAACTACCTTATTATCAACACACATGATTTAGAAGTGGGAGTGTGTCCTGAAAGAGTTGGTAGAGACGGGACAGGACTGTGAATTTTGATTTCTTAGATTTTAGAATTTTCTTACCAAGGCTTTATTTTTTTCTGTATTGGTTTGTAACGAATCCAATCATCACCTTTCAAAGCAAATGCCGCCGAGTGTTACGTAGCAATAATTTTATTGTTACGACTGTATGAATGAAGTTGTAACGTAGATCAATGCATTTCGATTATTTTAAACTATTGTTGTTATTTTTTATAGTTATTTGAGTTGTGTAACTGCATCTTTGATTGATATTATGAAGTCCGCTATGAGATCTATGATAGTACCTATGTATAGTAGGACAATTATAGACAGAACTTTCCCTTCTATGTAGATACTCGTAGGTATGTATTTCTTTACAAATTTAGAGCAAGTTGGCGACCAACTGAAGGCTTGTTCTACTAATTAAGAACTTTCAAAGTCTACACACAATCTCATCTCAGTGACAATAATTAATGTAAAAAAAAATGACATAAAAGTAGCTTAATAGAAGCGTATTTGACAAATTAAGACTAGATTTCAACTGCGGTTAGAATTGCAGCCGCCATTGTTTGGTTTCTTGACTTTTTTTGTGAATGGAATTTTGGTTATTTCAGTTTTAGGCTAAGCGTGCGCTACGAATTTTAATCGTTGCGAATAATAAATAAATAAATAAATAATCGCCAATCTGTGAACAATACCAATATTCTAGAGTTCGCGCACTGCGAGAACAATTCGTTTGCGATATTCCCTTTATTTCATTTCGCATTTTAAAAATCGCAACGAATTAATTTCGTAGTGCGCGCTTAGCCTTACAGAGAACCCAATGACTAGGAATCATGTTAACACGTAGTAATTTTAAATTGTTTTTTGACTCGGTTCAAGTTCAATTGGAATTCGAATGAATGTGTGGCATTGTCTATCTGACCTTACGCTTAAGTTGAAACTTGACCAGGACTTTTCACATGAGATCAAGATTTAGCTCATCATTTTTTCATTATTTTCGAGTTGTGATAAACTTTATAACACTTAAGCTATTTTACCTCAGAACAAGTGCACAAGCGATGTTCATAATATGAAAGGCAGGTCGCGGTCCGCGGCGCGTCTTGCTTCACTGCCCGAGCGTTACTATGACTGCGTCTGAGCAGCTTATGAATCTATTGTGCCTCTGTTAATTATGGATGTAACGTGCCAATGTCAGAACTGATGAGGTTATGACGACCGGTAAATGGTGGCGTGTTAAGGTTAGCTGTAGGACACAAATTGGCTTAAATGTGTCTTAATAAGAGTCATTTTAGCTTTTTTTGTGGTGTCGTAAATTTTTGGTTCTCAACGCTATAGGTGCCCAAAAAATAAGTAGGTCACTATTTTTTTTTTTTTTTTTTGGACAAGCCCGCCACTCTATTCCCTAACCACTGTAACTCCTGTAAGCCAGAATCAACAGTGGCGACCACCAGAAAAGCGACAGAGCAATGAAGCTCGACGAGTCCCAGAGAAACGATTCAACTGTCTTGGATCCCGCAACGAAATTAATCAGAAAAGAACAGCCGACTTCCGGATTTTCCTTTAGTCGCCTATGACGACACCCTCAGGATGAAATGGGGGGTGCTATTCTAGCCCGGACACCCCACGGGCCATATATGGAGGATAGCAAAAGTATGAATTTTCAGTAAAATATACATAATAGCTTTTGGAATCTCCAGGCGAGGGCGGGGGGGCGGACACAGTCTCTTCTTGTTTATCTATTCTAATGGCATATTATTACGGAGGCAATCATAATCATCTTCAGTTAATGGCAAGCTCATTAGTAAATAATTGAAAAATTACGCATAAATCTGTGTATAAATATTTAAAGGCAAATATTAGCTGTGATGTGATGTTAATTGATTAAATATTGATTTATGTTATTGACTGATCTAACGCTGGTCACTTAAGAGGACTGTGAGACGCAGCGCGAGTAGATATTTCCAAAAATGCTAGCTGTTCCATATCGCTTGCTCTGCCTCCCTCCGGGTAAACAATACAAATACAATATGGCCCTGCCCCCCCACCCGTATCGTGCGATAGAGAGAGTTGCAAGTCTAGGAGGCCATTACCTTCATTTCCTTTTTGAAATATGGTTTTGGGCGATAACGTTTTTCCTCCCTTAAACCTTCACAAAATGAGACAATTTTGGAATCATTCGATTCAGTACACCTTAATCTAGGTCTGTACGTTGCTTTTTAAGTAATTCAGTACGGTTTAATTTAAAAAAATAATAACACTCGAGGAAGTATTTAATAATAATAATAATCATTGTAGTTGTTACAGCCAATGGCTTAATTGCCAAGAGCCTCGACCAACATCTAAGGAGGCTCTCGTTAGGCGGCTGGATCAAGGGCTTGATCGGCCGCACGGCCCGCATTGTCAGGAGGTTTCTCTCTTTGGACCCTGTTCCCGATACCGGTGGGCTACTATTTTTTATATTTTTAAATGTTTTTTTTAATTAATATAAAAATGTAAATGATATGTATAGGTATATGAATAATAAATGGAAATAATAATAATTATTAAAAAATGTAGATATTTAGATAATAATTACTGCTATCGTACGAAATATTTCTTTAAAATAAAAACGTACATACCTAGTGTTCATTATTTTTACAACATATCCAAGAATTATGAAAATTGGACAAGTTTACGAGGGGTAAACCGTTATCGCTTTTTGTATGAAAATTTACAGACTCACAGTCCTCTTAAAGATGACGATCAAGGTGCGTCGTTTTTAAATACAACACTTGCTTTTGCTCGCAAAAAAATAGCATAAAGCACTTAGGGATAACGTGGTTTCCTATTAGGGAAGAAGAAATTTTCGGACCGGATCGGACCTTCGAATTACAAAAACAAACAAACCAACTGTTCAGCTTTATTATATCAGTATATATAGTAAGATTTCTTGTAAAGTAGTTAGTGGCAAAAGGTTTTTTTTTATTAGAAAGGCCAAGACCACGTGAAAGTCTAGTGTGATGTTGAAAGATGACAAGTTTGAAATGGAGTAACTATACATATAGGTCTAGAATAAAATTCTTTATGTATAGTTCTGATATCAAATTAATTGGACAAGAGGATATCTATTCTAGTATAAAATAAGACATCCATGAGGACTTTCACAGTAAAAAAATATATGAAAGATTAGCCTACGATTACGTTAAAATCAACATAATGAAACAAACACTGTTCTTCACGTAGGTAATACATTTTGCACCATAACTTTATTAGGTACCCATGTTCTTATTGTTCCATGTAGGTACTTAGATTTCTGGAACTATGAGTGTAGATAGCGCAGTAAATCGCTAATATCAATGTATTATATTAACTGAACACCACTTTTGTTGTGGCAGACAAGCAAAAGACTAGAGAAAGTGGACGAAGAAAGCTGTGGGCTATATTTTATGGTGCGGCTTATGGGAAAGCGAATTATGGGTAGGAAGCTGAGTATATAGAACTGACAGACCCATTGAATTTGTGGTCGGAAGCGCGACTGCTGAGTGAATTTAATTCCCAGGTTCGGGAAAATATTACAGGGTTTTTCTGTTAGAAATTTCTCAGATTCTTGGTTGCATGGTTTGACACCCCGTGCCTTTAGAAATCAGGTAAAGATGTGTCGGATTGCATTATGAGAGTGAGGGAGACTATCTGCATCTGAGCACACACTTGTGCAAAATATCTCTTGCATACACTGGGTATAGTGGGGCCCTGGGCTTATATTCATTAATGGATCAACTAATTGCCATTTTCTCAACAAAACTGTTTTCGATAATGATGTTTATATGATGGTTTTATTTTTTGATATGCATAATATTGTCCATTGACTTCAATAGGGGGCCTTGGGTTGCATCCCAGAAAGCCCTCATATAGATCTGCCCCTGACTGCGTTAGTCTCAACTGTGACCGAAATTCGGTTCGGAGAATATGTTATAAAGGACCATACATTGAAATAAGTCCCGGACCTTATATGGTAGCTGTAGGTAAAATAACACCGGAAACGGTAGTTTAAATAACCACCAATGTGTTACTGAAACAATAAATAATGAAAAGAGGAAACGGTGTGTCAAATTTCACAATCTGTGCAAATGTGTTTTCGTCATACCTACCATGCAGAACAATTAAATACTTATCTGCGTTATTTCGAAAGGCATTTTATATCGAAATATAAGGCCCGCTTGTATGGAGCAATACATTAATTAAAAGTTACAAATAATATTGATAAAGATATCGCATCAACCAAACCTCTTTGGCGAAGACGACATTTTGCGTAAAGATCTTCATCGCCACATCGGGTCTCCTATTCTGCATTTACTTACCGTGAAAATTGCAAATCTAGCTATCTAATAAATTAGTTATGGTCATTGAACTAATATTATTACGGTTATGGTGTACTATATACCTTAGACCAATATATGAAAAGATCAAATGGGGTTATAGTACGACCAACACGGATCAACCCACAACAACAAATTTCCCAATTTTTTAAGCAATAATAGTTTTGGATATTTAACACTGTTTAATTCTATCTATTAATTTGGCATAGGTATTAAATTAGTTTGAGGTAATTAATTTAATTATCGAAAAATTTTGAGTTGGTCATAAAAACCCTTTCGAGCGATTCGATAGACCTCCTTAGTTATGATGTAATGGTTTAGTCCCATCGCCGAGATGGGACCTTTTCTTCTCGGCACCCATGAATTAATTTATCATTCCAACGAAATGTCCCATTATCTGTCATGGGTGCTGAGATGGGAAGGTGCCGAGATGGGATAAACCGACGTAATCACCTTCTCGCATCCTTATAAATATAATCATACCTAACAAAAACCTCTCAAAAAGATTGTAGTAGTTGTAGGTATTTTCTGGGTATCTGTTTTCTAGATACCCAGAAAATACCTACAACTACTACATATTTCCGACTAAAAAAATTCATAAATTTTCGTACTACGTAGAAAGAAAACGTTACGAAACGTGGGTAAGTAAAACTAGTAAAAGCCATATGTATCGGTCGGTCGAACATGGTTAGGTTACGCTTACCGCGTTCGGTTCGCGAATGGGTGACCATCCATTTCAAACAGAGACCCTCGTCCCTCGGAAAGCACGAAAAGACGTTGGTCCCGGTTGTCATTCGTAGGTCTTCAACCGGTCTTCAACAGTAGCCAGAAAATCTGATAACCAGTCTTACAGTTCGATTCAAACTTAATGGCGGCTGTGAAGTGAGCGTTTGGCTGCGCAGTACCCCGCCCCTTACCCCCGCTGTCACGTGAAATTGTTACTGCGCATCCACTCGCCTCGTGTTAAGAGCCGCCATTAAGTTTGAATCGTACTGTACCCTAGGGGTAAATGACACAAACCCGCCACACTATTCTTAATAAGCCACTGCAACTCTTGTAAGCCAGAATCGACAGTCGGGACCACCAGAAAAGCGCCGAGGCAATGAAGTCCGACGAGTCCCGGAGAAACAACTGTCTTGAATAACATTTCCACTGTCTTGAATTCCACAACGAAAATAATCAGAAAAGAACAGCGGAGGAGCAAAAACCAAAAAAAAACATATTTTCCACTTCCCTCAGTATCAACTAGGAAACAGAACAGAACTAGGCCAATAGGCACAAAGGGACGTTTACAACTGGGAGAAGCCTAGTTGCCAAACACCACGGATTACAATTAACATGATTAAGGCGCTTCCCCGACCAAATAACCTTGACCATACATTTCCTCTTTGCCGCAGAATCGAAATTCACACAATTTTCCGTTTTTTTTTGTTATGAAAAAGAGAAACGATCTTTTGAAGTAAAATAAAACGTGAATTATAAAGATTTTTAAGTTAGGTACCTATCTATTAGTGTAATCCTCAAATGAATAGCACGTCAACTTTAACAAAAGATACAATCATGTTGTCAATTATTTTAGTCATTTTTTTACAGGGAGATTTAGGTGTATATATAGGGTACATAAAAAAAATAAGAACGTGGAGTGTGATGATAGGATATTGAACATCAATAATATGCTTTTGGATGAGTTTGTTTCTCGTAATTAATGAGTTAATAGCCCCTGAATAACGAAGAAAAACGCACTTTTGGTCGGGGTAGCGCCTTAAGGCGACGATATACGACTTTTACAGATTTTAAACTGACAATCACGTCAAAATGTGCAGTATAAATGATTTGAAAAAATATATGTTAAACTAGAACATTCTCTTAATCACTTAGTAAGTGAATATGTTTAATTATATTCATATTATATAGTTTAATTAATACGTGAAGTTGTGTCTGACGCGGACAAAACATTGACAATCACACAAAATCTACCAGGTATAATTAAACGAAACTTACACCATCTTACGGACAATTTTATTATCTATCTTTTAGTATACGCCTTTTTTTTAATTTTGAAAGAATACTACTACTTTTATTTAATTTTTTCGACTAAACTTTGAGAGTTTTGGACGCAAAACTGATGCAGAACGGACGCAGTCTGCGTCCAAAACTTTCACAACTTCACGAGTTAATTAAACTATTTAATATGAACTTAATCAAAAATATTCACTTTCTATATGATTAAGAGAATGTTCTAGTTTAACATATATTTTTTTCAAATCATTTACACTGCACATTTTGACGTGATTGTCAGTTTAAAATCTGTAAAAGTCGTATATCGTCGCCTTAATAGGGTAATTTTATGAGATTCCTCTTTTAGGAGCCCTGACCACCGGTAGCTTGGACCCTGTTCCCTGTGTTACCGAGTAACTGGGTTGTGGAGTCGCCCTATGTAAAAGCATTGGTATTCAGTTTAATCCGGTTAGACTGGATGCCGACCCCAATATAGATGGGAAAAGGCTACGCAAATGATGTAGAAAGAAAACGTTATTTTTGTGAAATACAGCTGTCACGCACACCAAACCATATATAGACATTTATTTACGGTACCTATAACGTACTCGTACATAACTACATGTAAATGAGATGAATGTGAGCGCGACAGAGCGTAGTTCCTGGCTTGATCTCCGCAAACCTATTGTTAGGGATTTATGAAGGTTGTTTGACCAACTTGTTTCTATGCGAGTGATTAAAATTGTCAACTAGCTGAAGCAGGACTTCGTCCGCGTGACTGTCGGTTTTCAGCGGGGTTTTAATTATTTTAGCTTTAATTCTAAAATAAAAGTAGCCTAGTTATTCCTAAAAACATCAGCTATCTCCAAGTGAAAGCCCCCTTAAAATGGGTCCAGCCGCTTCTGATATTAGCCGAAACAAACACACAGACAAACAGACAAAAATTAAAAAAAAAACGTTACGTTTTATATAGGTAGGAACCGTATTATGTAGTTTTATATTGTTATGCATTTGGTAAAAGGATTTTATTTTGACACTAGCACTTCGCCCGCGACTTCGTCCGCGTGAATTTTCTCAAGGATCCCTAATTTTTCGAAAATGCAATATAGGGGATAACGTACCTCCCTATTAGTGAAAGAATTTTGGAAATCGGATAAGAAGTTTCGGAGGTTATTCCCTACATACAAACTTACAAACAAATTTTACCTCTTTATAATATTAGTAGGAAGTAGGATAGATTACCAACAGACTTTTTTTTTTTATTATTTAGATATTATTGTTTTATATAGAGTTTGTTGCGACAAGGGATTTTTATTTCGATTTAGCTAGTCTAAGGTAATAGGTACTAATATGTATTAAGGCATTAAGTCCGCTTTTGTACCTTTGTGCATGAAGTATAAATAAATATTAGTATTTCCATGCTAATATTATAATTGCGCTAGTGAGTTTGTTTGGTTGTTACGTTTTCACGGGTAAAAATAACCGATTTTTATGACATTTGGACTAAACTTGAACTCCAAAAAAGGATAGGCTAGGTACTTTTTAATCCGCGACTTCGACTAGAACTAAACTTTACCCTAGTATGTATTTATTTACTAAGTGAACGATGTATGTTCTTTAAGAATAAAAACGAAACTCTAACCTCTTTTCTTTTGTTGTCATTTTAAGAGCGTATATTCGATTCGTGACAAAAACTTCATGTTTTCGCGTTTTGCTCAGAGCAATATCGTAATGATGTGAGCAGATTATTTAAAGACAATTACAATTTTAGGAAGATTAAGTCTTGATTTAGGGAACTACAGAGTAAAAGTATAATTTGTAACTATGTTTTTTTAAAGCGAAGACAATTATTCTTTCATAGCGTTTTACGAAATTGACGTCAGAGTTAACTTTCAGGACGAATACAGCCATTACAGTATGCCAATATATTATGTTTTATGCGTTTTTCCAACAGGATATACAGTCTTAAAGTCTACTACAGAGCCAAAATTACGAAAATATTACTATTACGCATTAAAAAAAAAAATGAAAAGTATAAAATCGGTTCACTTTGACAATTGTTTTTCACCGGTATCTGAATAAAAACATAACTGATATATTTATTTTATGAAAGTAAATGTTATGCTTAATATACAGAATATTTTTCAGTCCGTTATACGAGCTCATTTATTTTAGACAATTATTTTAAAAAGCACTATACAACATCGCGCGATGTCGTTTGCCGATCAATTTTAATGATTCGTGCTTATTTCGTGTGTATTTTTTTTCTGATGCAGACAAACACCATTGTATTGAACTAGTGTGTGTTAATACTGCTACGCCATTCTAGCAATCGTTTAGATTTTGAGTTGCGCTAAATCGAATACGCGCCCTTAAATTGTGCTACTTATATTTTATTTTTTTTATTTGGCTCACCAACAATTGAATACAAAGGTATGAGATACATCCAATATACTTAAAGACTAGTGTACCAACCTCTTACAGGTAAGCACATCATGTACTACATAATTGTCGATTGGTATTCAAAAATATAAAAAGAAATTAATACAAGAATATTGGGTATTTGGCGTCTACTCAAAAATCAATGAGTTTTTATACTCACCGAACATAAGCCAGAATAAAAAAATCGCATCGAATTAAGTTTAAAATCAAAATAAAATAAGAATCAGAATACAATATAAATTAAATTAAAAATACGATGCAAAATTAAAATTAAATCAGAATTAAAATCAAAATTAAATTAAAATCAACATCATTATTACAGTGGAAGCAGTGGCGTGCGGTTCATACAGTCACATAGACATTGCCTACCCTACAACTCAGATAAATATTTATTATCTTGTTTTAATTTATTTTGATATCTCTAATATTATAAACACGAGTAATTACTCTCAATTAATAAAAAAATCTTAAATCGGCTCCATCTGTCGCGTAACGGTGGTAACACGAAGTCTCATCGATACGTTCGCGCCTTAGTCCGCGCATTTCGATCGCTTCGCGCTGCACTAGCGCCGCAAGGACCCTACGGGAGAGACACAAAATATTTGTGCCTAGATTATTATATTTTGTTTGGATGTGTGCCTCGTGACAGGCTCGTAGCACGCGTGTGCATTTTCTATTCGTACATGACACACCGTGTCACAAATCACGCACACAACGCAAACAGTAGACATTGCCTTTTTAACATTTTAGATTTTACTACACGAGTTAACACGAGTTTACACGACGGAATACGACAATTGTGTAGGTACAAAAATATACGTGAATTATTCTGAGTCGCCATTTTTTTTGTTTTAGTTTGTTTCATGGTTTTGCGAATGCATTTTTATATTATTTCAACGTTGTTACTAGTGTGTAAAATGGAATAACTTCACTGTGAAAGTTTGGTGGTGCTTGTGTAGTTGTGTAGGTACAGACAATACTTAAAAAATGATTCCTTTTCAAAACTTTCTCTCGGCTTCGGTGAAAAAACACTGATCGAGGATAGCCGCTAGATTTCAATCAATACAAACAAACCATGCGATTAGGTCGTAAGAGGTTGGTACAGTTCTGTTTTATTACATCAATTAAAGTAGAAGATTCGTGCTTTACGATTAAATGTGACGAGATTTTGTTGTAGGACCGAACCCGAATAAAATGCCTACATTTTGTTTAGGTTTCGGTACTCAATATGATAGATAATCACCTCATCATCACATGAAAGGGAAAGGGTAGGTGCTTGTAATACCTACTTCTAGTAAGTTGTGAACTTGAGATTATTTTATTGGTAAAAAAACACATTAGGTAAGTAGTTACCTAATTGTTCCTTGTTTAGTAGATTGCAAAACGTTTTTCTTCTACGCATATTATTTTTAACCCTGTTTTGAGTTTCTATCGTAAAATCGATTTAAAAAAATTGAACACATCTGTTCGTATGATGGTTTGATCTGTATTCTTCTGCAAATTTTCTAAGTTTTTTCTTTACCTACTCTTTTGATTCTCGATTGGGGCTTCATCTAAATCGGTTCAGTCGTTATGGAGGTTATGCTAACACATACTAACATTACAAGGTCATTTTTATTAACAAAGCTCTTAAACCAGTGAACCGATGTTCACCGATGTTCTTGTTTTTATAGCATCTATTGTGAATGGAAGTCTAATTAATTGTTGAGTGAAGGCTAATGCTTACGGCCTATGATTCAATATCGTTCATCAGTCAGTCATGAATGAAATTACGTAACTCTTGAAGATGTTATCTATTTTTAACCGACTTCAAAAAGGAGGAGGTTATCAATTCGGATGTTTGTAATTTTTTTTTATGTATTTTCGGGCATCCCTCCATCATATTTAGACGGATTTTCAAAATTATTTTTTTGTTCGAAAGGGGTTCGGCGCTTTTCGAAAAAATCAACAATATCCCAAAAAAATTACATAGGTGATGTTTTAGTTTTTTCAATCTCTGGAGGACTTTCAATCTCTGATTTAACTGTGATTTGGATGTTAAGGCGATACTAAAAAGCGGAAAATAAAAACTAATACAAGACAATACAATATAAAACAACAAACAGAACCAGTCCACCGCCACCGACTTCCGAAACTAAAGTAATGTGTCTTCTGTTCTGAAGTTATTGATCACTTTTTAGTATAGTTTTTGAAGGCGGTTGTTTTGTTTTTGAAAAAAGTTTTAATTGTTGGATTTACGTTTGATATTGCTCTGTCACTTACAAGAAAAGCTTTCAGGAATGAAATTGTCAATAAAGTGGCATGTAGAAGAGGAGGAGAAAGAGGGAGGGCGTGGAGCAAAGACTATAAAACCGTGGAGGGAGTGGAGAGTGGAATTAGGCATAAAGTCCGCCTTTGTAAGATTGTAAATCTATCTATCTTCTTAAATATATAAAAGCGAAAGGTCACTCACTCACTCATCACGAAATATCGAAAACCGCTTGACGTATAAAGATGAAATTTGGCAGGGAGGTAGTTTATAGTTAGATATAGACCTCCGCTAAGAACGGATTTTGCTCTCGCAAGTAAACACCGGAAACGAAGTTAAGTATAAATAAATAATCTTTTGAAACGTTTTATTAAAAAATCTAAAGGCGATTCACGATTTCATCTCAGCGACAGTCAATACCAAAAATTTGTCAAAACATAGGTTAAGTTATATTTTAAAGTACCTGTTAATTCAATGGGTAAAAAGACTTTTTGTTAGATTGAGACATTAGATTAGAGTGCGATCGTTATGAAAAAAAAACGAAATTGTTCGTCTGTTACCTATCCCTAATATAATGACTACTCAAACAACGCAGTCTACCGCTGTCATCTGTAGATACAGGTTGAAAAATAACAGGAATGATTATATTGATTATGTCTATACTTTCTATATCATCTATTACTTACTTTCAGCTTTCGCAAGATATCATCCAGTTCGCACCGAGCTCGAAAAAATTAAATACTACTTACCCAGATTCAAAGTCAAAGCATTTAGTTCAATGAAACCGGATAGGCGCTTTTGAATTGTCAAGAAGTCGGTTAGTCAGTAGTCAGACAGTTGAACCTAGTTGCTAGTTACAAAATATGGTAGGCTATGGAGAAGAACTAACAAGAAGCTCCACGGAATCTTTATGTAATTAAGTTTTTACAAATTCCTGGTAACATTAATCTTGGTGCTTTTTTATGTGAAAACAATGTAGGTGGAGAGCGAAACGAAACAATTAAAAAGATAAAGGCATACATAAGCACGGTGTATTCATGCATAGTTTTAGAGCAAGATATTAAAGTTTTACACACCTGAAGGTTAAAACAATCACTACTAACTGTGCTGGCTCATCTTTAATAGTTACAATAATAACAGGTTTCTGTTTCAACAATTAAACGTTTCATAACAGCCCTCCATCTACACTATCAGGAATATCAAAGGTCGTTTGTTTCTAGACTAACCACGGAAACACGCCATTAAGGAAAACTTAGTTAAAACGGCTAAACACGCAATTGCTACTGCATGCTTTGTAATCATGCATAAACACTTGTTTTATGCCAAGTTTCATTAGCATCTACAGTAAGAATTATAGGAAACATGTGTTTAACAGGTGTAAGAGACTTCATGGATAATCATAATCAACCGAGATCTTCAACTGTAATCTGTTGGTTAAGTATAGTGACTGATTTGAATGCCCCGTTAGTGCTACTGCCCCAACCTCCCTAATGGTACAAGCTCGCCACACTACTCCCAAACTACCACAAATCCTGTAAGTCAGAATCAACAGTGGCGACCACCAGAAAAGTGCCAAAGCAATGAAACTCGATGAGTCCCGGTGAAACGACTCAACTGTCTTGGATCCCGCAACGAAATTAATCAGAAAAGAACAGCGGAGGAGTAAGAAATTTCCCCCATTATCAAACTCAAACTCAAAATCATTTATTTCAATTAAACCATTTACAGGTACTTTTGAATTGTCAGAGTCAGTCAGTCAGAAAGTTGAAGCTAGTTGCTCGTTCCAAACAGTAGGTTTCTATGGAGAAGAACGAGCAAGAAACTCCATGAACACTCTTATAAAATCAGTTATATTTTACAAATTTAGGTTACATCATTCATGTTGAATCTAAGGGTACAATGTGAGAACAATGTAACACGTCTTGCATGTTAAAAGAGGTGTAGAGAAAAATATAGTTATAATAACAATTCAAACCAAAATTTAAAATAAGCGAGGCAGCTAAGAGATGACCAGTCCCAACCGACGGCGTCCGTTCACGAACATGACGCATGGATCGGCACCATTTAGCTCAACCATTTTGAAGGGAACCGAATGATCCAACACATGCGCCACCGTCAGCGAGACATTCAAGCGAGCATGACTCTCCCAACCGCCAGGGCAAATTCAAGTCAATGAGAGGTATACCTCAAGCAGGAAACCAATAGGTACAAAGGGACGTTTACCCCAATCCGCCTGTAGAATATAATATAAGATAGCCGCCATTACTGAAATTCGGCCAGGAGAACTATTATGTGCAGTTGGAAACGGCAGTTCTCAAAAATATTGAACATGAAGGAGGTACCTACTTATACATACCTAGTCAGCTGTAGCAACCAGCTGAAATTTATGAACTAGAATATTTGAAGTATCTATTTCGTAGTGTATATTTGTGCCTCTAGAAACACAATATAATTACAGCGTAAGTAATTATCCAGTGTAAGAGATTAACTAACAGTTGCGAGGGTAGTCACGCCAGGTTACCTATTCGTCACGGATCTTGCTAGATGACGATACTGATACGCGGTTACCAAACGTGGAACGTAACAGTTTACTTGAACTCAGCAGTAGCGTAACTGTGGCGATGATGGTCAGAAGTTTTTTATAGAGTGGTTGGTTTAGAAACAGATGAGGAGATTGCGCATTATAGAGTCCATGAAGAGGTGTATCAAAGGAATTAACGAGAATTTTGTAATCGAAGTAATAAAATATACCTACTCGACTTACAGTTGTCCATGGGTTGCTGATCATGTGTGGAAACACTCAGTTCCACTAAATAAAGGGCTAAGTGCTCTTTTGGCACTATATGTGGAACCAGATATGGTAAAAAACGGGAGGGACTACATTGGGAATTTATATGACAGAGAATAAAGATGTATGAAAGAAGAAGTTATGCTACAAAGATCATAAATAATTTCAGATAAGGACAGGGGGGTCATAAATGGCATTCAGTCATTTACATTCAATGGCATACTATACTATTAGGTCTTCAGGTAACACTCATAATACCTAAAATTCAAACACGCACCATATAAAATAATGACGAATATTTTGGCCTATTCTTGGGCTAAAGAATTAGCATTGCCATACAACGTTGTAATTCTGCCAGTCTTTTGGGCACTTGTCCCATTGAGAGCGACGCAGATGAGTTTTTATGATGGCCTATGTTTTTAAAGCTGTTTTGTATATACAAATATTATTATTATTTATAAGTTATGTGTACATTTAATAATGATGAATAATAGATAATTAATTAAATGACCCACTTCTCTTATCAAAAAGCCGATGACTGTAAAGGAAGTCCAGTCATCAATGATGCTGATAGGCGCAGGCGATAGCCATTGCTGCATTGGAAATAACAGAGTGATTGCGAATATGTTGATAAAACAATATTTTGTAAACAATAGTAATATAAGTAAAGAAATTCTTCTATTGGTCATACGTGTTTATTGTTTTAACATCGTTGTTAAAATGGACGGCGTCACCGAGACTGGTCCAGGATGAGGTGGCGAGATGCCAATGCCGTGTCGCGAGGACTGGTTCAAAGTAGTGTGGCAAGAGTGCCTGCGAGGGCTTGAGCTGGCCTTTGTCCGGCAATGGGATATTGTAGGTTAGAGAAAAAAAAAAAACACCATCGACCGTTCATACCCTTTGGATTCTTGATTACTAAAGGCGGTCTTATCAGAATAGGGTAAGGTCCTTGTCATGTTCGAGTTTGACTACCTATATTTTTTAGAACGTTAAGAATTATATTTTAAGTGTCAGTAGATATTCTTTTTCTTTGCTCTTTTTTAGCAAATTTTTAAGGAGAGCTCTCGTGCTCAATTGCATGCTCACTTTGCAATAAGCAATGGCGCTGTATTTAACTATTTAATAAGTGCATTAGATTCAATTCTGCATATTATGCTCTAAAAAATCCTGACCCTACCATGGTGTTCAACACAATGACAATAGTCCCTTGTCACCCTAATAAAACAAGTTCTCCCAGCATTTTAAAGATTTTATAAAAGAAACAAAACATCTCGTAAATACTAAATAACAAAACCTTTCACTTCATTGATTGGACTAGTGCATAATGCGTATAGTGCATTGAACAATAGGCACTACACTATTGTCCATTCAGTCATTCATTCACTAGAGTAGGTAGTAGTACTATTGGTACTGCAGCTGTAGCTAACCCACTTCTGTCGATAATTTGCGGAAGGGAAGCGGCCAATACAAGTTTGTTTAGGTCAAAATATTTGGTTACAATAGGGTTATAATAATTACTAGCAACCCGGCCCGGCTTCGCATGGGCCTATAGCGTTCCTCGATAAATGGACTATCCAACACAAAAATATTTTTTCAATTCGAACCAATAGATTCTGAGATTAGCGCGTTCAACCAAACAAACAAACAAACAAACTCTTCAGCTTTATAATATTAGTATAGATTACAGAATGACGAAAAAAAACAGAACATGTTTAGAGGGGTGATTACGGACAATAACGAGAATTCATTAAAAAAAATGTTTATGAATTTACTCACGTTTAAGTTTCGGGTTTGCACAACTCTGTAGTTCCGAATTTGAACGAAGTCACGTCTAGTCTAGTTTAAAAATCGAATTTAAGACAATAACTGAATGGTTAATTTAATTTTAAATAGCTTTCGCTTTCTTTACAG
The DNA here is from genome assembly GCA_947361185.1 of Charanyca ferruginea. NCBI lineage: Eukaryota > Metazoa > Arthropoda > Insecta > Lepidoptera > Noctuidae > Charanyca > Charanyca ferruginea. The sequence goes on along the minus strand of OX376068.1, from coordinate 5,955,758 downwards.
CCAGGCACAGGTCAGGCCAGGCCAGGCCAGGCTTTTTTATATGTCAGTATCGTAGAGACGACTCAACACAATTCCAGCAGAATGAGCCTTTATTTTACCTAATTCAGTAATTGTCAATTCTGTCGACCATTCCTAGCGTTGCTGGTGGCTATAATTCTAAGGGCGGGTTGCTTCAACTAACCATTACTGACCGATAATAGTCAAAAATGGCGCTAACTATCGTCAAATCAAAAAAATGGGTTGTTTCACAAAATCATACGTCAAAAAGTACTATTACCATAACCGACCAATCAACGTAATTTTGTGTTGTCAAACAGATAAGTACTTCAAACGTCAAAATATTATAGAATCTCTTTTTGAATAACTTTAACTGACGGATTTTTATGTCATGAAACAACCCGTACGTTAAACATCATCAGTCATAGTAACTTTTTAACCGTACGTATGTAACGTTAACCGACTGTTTGAAACAACCCGCCCTAAGAGTATTGTTTATTATAATGATGAAGTGATGATGATATTATTTTACTATTTCTGTTATCAGTAAGTATATTGAATAAGAATAGTACGGGCATAATAAATTAAACGCCTAAACATTAAATGGCAAAATAAATGACCTCAAACCTCAAGTCAAGAAATTCGTGGTATTGTGAAAACGGTGGAAAAATATTCACTTAAAATATTCAATCTCACATCGGTGAAATATATGTAATACATATAAGTCTGAAATCGCCAATCCGCCTTGAGCGCACGTGGTGATCAATGCACGTGCCTTCTCTGTATGAGAAGAGGCCTTTGCCCTGCAGTGGGACAATAATAAGCTGGTATTATTATTTTAATATTGAGTCAGTTGACTGAAGACTGAAGGACTTCAGTTGGTAAAACCTACTGTAATTTTTAAATTTTAATTTCATTGTATTACCTGTTTTTTTTATTTTATTTGTTTATGAGGAGCTCGTGGCTAAGTTAAAGCCGTACAGATCGATCGGTCAAAGGTTAGGCTACGCTAGCCGCGGTCGTTCTGTAGATGGGTGACCATCCCTTTCATACCGAGTTCCCTTTGTGCCTCGGAAAGCACGTAAAGCCGTTGGTCCCGGCTGTCATTTGTAGATCTTTGGCACTCGTTATGAGTAGTCAGAAGCCTGAAAGTCTGACAACCAGTCTTACCAAGGGATATCGTGTTACCCAGTAACTGGGTTGTGGAGGTTCGATAGGCAGTCGCTCCATGTAAAACACTGGTATTCATCTGCATCCAGTTAGACTGGAAGCCGACCGCAATATAGTTGGGAAAAGGCTAGGCAGGTGAAGATCTGTTTATTTCTATGGAAATAACTAAGTACTTGGGAGTGTAATTAACCGACATGTCAACCTTTAGAAACCCACTGTTGAGCATAGGTCTTCCCCAAGGAGGCGTTCAGCCGTAATCGCCATGCTTGGTGGATGCATGTTGGCGCTCGCAGTATTTCTCTGGGCAATATCCCTCTGTCGCCTTCTACGATACCCACGGGTATAGGAATAGGGTGGTGCTATTCGCGGCCGGCACTATCTATACGGCAATAAATATGTCTATCGAATTACAGACAGACGGTAAAAAAATTGTCTATAATTACCATTTTGTAAGAATGTTCCTTGATTCAATACTAGGAACGAAAATTTCAATTAGACTCGTTCAACAATCGTTGTGTAGTTTTTTGTTGTTGTAAAACCGTACTTCTTTTTATTCTAGCTCACTCACAGTCATTGAGAAACAGTGTACCGTGACTATGAAAAGGAAAAAAATAGTAATAGGTGCCTAGAAACGAAGAAATACTAAAACTTGTTTTTTGTTTTTAATGAAAGTTCTCTAGACCTATGGTTTCTAATGAATCAAGAAAATAAAAACCACATTTTAAGTATTACCTATTGCGTATTGGCGGATAACTCGTGATTCGAATTTAGAACGTATTAAAAATATGGCGATATTTAACTTAAATAATACGTTATTTAATTTGCATAACACGTCTCACATAAGGTCACAGGACTACAATCAAAGCTACATACCCCATCCATAAAAAAAACCTATTTTCTTTTTCTCATTCCAAACTCACCTAAACATGTCACCAAACTCTCACTTTTCAATACACTTCACCATTTTATTCACTGGAAAACGTATACTCGTATAAAATCACCATTTGATAAATAAACACTGTTTACGCGCGCCGGCTAGCCACTACTATGCTCAACGCACGAATGTCAGTGCGCGTGCCGCCTGCGCCGCTAAAACGCTGCTACGATTTAATAATTGCTGGCTAAACCGCGTAAAAGAGTAAATACTGTATAACGATGATGTTTTTGTTGCTTTATTAACGAATGCTAAACGAGATGGTTTAAAAGAAAGGTGAATATAATTGCAACTAAGTGTAAATGTTGGTATGTCAGTTTTTGCGCGGCGATTTTATCTGAAAGAAAAAGTTTCGCGCGTTTTATGTTTTGCAAACTTTCTTTAACCTTTTTGGTCAGTTATACTTTTTCCTCGATTATTTGGATTTCATCAAATACCTATGTCACTGTAATATCTAATAGAGGAAACTACCAAAATACCTGTACCTACTTAAAAAAATATGCCAAGTAGAATCTACCGATGTAAAGTCATCAAAAAAGTATTTCATTTTCTAAACATGCTGTGTTTAACTTTTACTCTATTAAAAAAACTTTCTTAAAAAACCCGGACGCGTAACGTGTATTTACTGTTTATTAAATTATACCTTTCTGGTTAATGAACACGACGATGGAATGATTCAGTAACATTTTACAGCTCCTAACTCATTCACTAGCGCGACAGCGTGTTTATGTCGCAGTAACTTAGCAGAAGCTGCCTATTTCCTAAACATCTAAATATTTTTAGAACATCAAAAATAATTGTAAAATAATCCTGAGTACATATTTATTTATACATAACACGGAACGGTTGGTGCAGTGGCGGAGCTATTGGCTGCTGCACTGCGTGTCGCGGTTTCGATTCCCGCATGGAACAAATATTTGTATAGACTACAGATAGTAGTTCGGTAGTTCGTGTATGTGAGTTTATATTATGTTTGTAAACGCGCTCATGATACAGGACTAAATCCTAGTGTGGGTCAAGGTTTTCAGCAAAACCAATTTTGTTGTTTTGTCTCATCTGCATCTCCAAAGAATGCAGTAACAGCATTACATAATTGAATTGACACTCACACATTCCTCGAGCACCGCCCGATATTGAATTGCAAATCACTATCGGTCTGTCCTTCGACATTTTCCGCAGAAGTATTCTTTCGTTATGATAAGAAAAGCTAAATAAATAAAAAAAAAAATTAACACAAACTTAAAGATTAAATCCTAAATTAACTTTCAATAAATTAAGGATGTAATTTTAAGCATGAGGCAGCATCGTGACAAGTTTAGGCAAAGTAGTGGCTCTCATGTCCATTGAGACGAATGCCCTAAAGAAATAAAGATTTAAAAAATATATAGGTCGGAGTACTTCATCGTTAATCGCATACAAAGCCGAGTTCCTAGTCATTTATCCAAATGCCCGTTTCATCGATCTGTCTAGAACATGCACATCACGCCACAGTTATGTTAAGACAGTATTCATCAAATAAAATTATTCAGTTTAATGAACAGATGCATCGTGTGTCATTGACATGTCAATTGTAGGAGTTCGTCGTAGACGGTCTGGTCTGAAAGTACATAACTACTTGTCATCTATTCTCGTACGGAGTTCATTCATTATGAGGAGGGTGCATGCAGTAAAGTCATCGCCTCATTGGTATAGTCGGGGCGATTTAGTAAGTCAATAGCGGACGTTGACCCACGCACATTTTCTATTATCCTTCGTTTCAGAAACGGAAACAAAGATCGTTTTGAATCAATAGGTATCAATTGCCGTCCACATGTTTCACTAATGAAAAACGATTAAAATAGTGTCTTGCTCAGGTTATTGCGAGGAGAATTAGGTAGACACCATTTAAACAAGAGTTAAAAACACTTTCTCTATATAATACGTTATATTAACCCGAAAACCCGATACATTTTCAATTAACTGTAAAATTCGGTTTTACTTTAAGTTGCTTTGAAATCAATAATTAGTTAGTCAATTGAGATGACAAATAAGTTTAGTGACGTAACATTTTACTATTGCCAAACAAAATCGATAGAAGTTTCGCGTATTGACCGCTTATAAACAGTATGTAATTATTTTGATTAGTGGTGTTAAGTACCCAATTAGGGAAAGAGCAATTACCGCTATTGCCATGCTAAAAGGCCTCAACTATAGTTATTGAGTCTATTTTATGCCTCAGCGCAGAGTTAACTTTAAGGGGACTAGGGACACGTTCTAATACAAAAATATCCAGTCATATTTTAGTCGCTAAGCAATTAAAATCAATGAAATTACATACATAGGATGAGGTGGATGGACCCTAGATAATATCTTAATCTCTGGCCATATCTAATGTATGTACACAATTTTATCGAGTTTGAATTACTCATCGAGCAAAATAGATACAAAAATAGCCCAATCATGGGCTATTTTTGTACAGGTGCGCTGTCGAGAAACCCCTTTAAAGAAATGTCAGCGATTAGTAGGGCCATGATGGTAATGTTACAAAGTAAAGATGGATACGTATGACAACGATTCTTGTTTTTTTTTTTAACGTGTCTGTCTCCATTATATTATTACAGAATTGTAATCATTTGCTTCGTCCGGGTAAAAGTATCTAATAATTTGCTAAAGTTGTAAAGTATGCAACATTTTATTCAGGTTTCCACACCCAATTGAATACTGCAAAAAATACCTAATTTGCATTAATTTGTTAACTGAAGTCTTAATATTTTTTCTACAACGACAAAGTAAACAAGATTATCTGTAAGTGGAAAGTAAGTACATACCTACTTGTAATTAAGTACAACAGATTTCATTTCACGAAAACACTTACCTACACGACAATGCGTGATCATTACAAACCACTTTCTGTCAGAGTAGTAAAACTAACTTTATTACGTTTGATGACGTTCTTATTTCATTTTCGGGGTACCGTACCTAACGGTTGACAAACGACACTCTATAAGTTAAGACTGCTGTCTGGTGATCATCCATTTCATATCGAGACCACTCATCATCTTCATCATCATTTTAGCCGAAAGACGTCCACTGCTGGACATAGGCCTCCGCCAAGTGTCGCCACATCGACCGGTTCCGTGCGAGTCGCATCCAGCGGATCCCCGCAAACTTTACCTTTGTCATCGGTCCACCTAGTGGGAGGCCTTCTAACGCAACGTCTTCCGGTTCGCGGTCGCTACTCCAGAACTTTTCGGCCCCATCGACCATCCGTTCTGCGAGCAATGTGCCCTGCCCACTGCCATTTAAGTTTGGCAATTCTTCGAGACCACTCCGTGAGTCGAAAACCGCCTAAAAAGCTGTTGGTCCCGGCTGTCATTCGTAGATCTTTGACAGTCGTTGTAGGTAGTCAGAAGCCAGAAAATCTGACAATCAATCAGTCTTACCAAAGGGTATCGTGTTACCCAGTGACTGGGTTATGGGGGTCCGATAGGCAGTCGCTCCATGTAAAACTCTGGTATTCAGCTGCATCCGATTTGATTGGAAGCCGACCCCAACATGGTTGGAAAATGGCAGGTTGATGATGATAATTTGTAGTTTGATTGTTTTTACATACAGTAGCAATATATAAGTATAGCATAATGTAAGTAGGATTTTGTAAAAACTTGATTAAAAAGCGTGTACATGGAATTTTTTGCTCGTTCTTCTCGATAGAGACCTACCGTAGGGTAGGTTTCTTTGGAACGAACTACTAGCTTCAATTTTCTAATTAACTGACTCTTTGACAATTCAAAAGTGCCTGTAAATGGTTTGATTGAAATAAATGCTTTGACTTTGATGACTTAGTTTGACGATAGATACTTTTGACCGACCAAGACCTACCTAGTACCTATTCTAATGTTAATTAAACACGGGTATATCCGGTTAGACTGGAAGCCCACTCTAACGTACTTGGAAAAGACTAGGCAGATGATGATGATGAATTGAGACTTCCAATGACATAAAAATATATTATTTGCCAATTACGCTATTGGCGTTAACGTTCCGGTTTATGGTCTAGGAATACAATGTAAAATGACACAATACATCAAGCATTATGTATTTCCTATGTCGCGTAACAGCAGTAGTTCGATACGATCAAAATATACACAAATCCAATAATACAATGCACGTCGAGTGTCTAAAACTAGTATATTACAATTGGGACCTAGTTTTAGCAATTGAGCTTACAATAAAATGATGTCATTGGTTTAGCGGAGCGGAGAGCTTAGCGGATACTTTGTGATTCTATTTTAGTAGACCATGAATAAATAGTGATGAGATAATAAATAGCATAGGAGAGGAACTGCTAATGCACTTCTTCCTAGATTAAAGGTAGAAAAGAGGGCGTTTAAAGGTTGACATGATGAAGATGATGATGATAAAAATAATTAGGGATCCGTAATAAAATTAACGCGGGCGAAGTCGCAGGCAAAAGGGAGTACTAAAATAATGATAAACTTACACAGTAGCGGAGTGATGCCTCTGGTGCAGGGGAACGGAGGGTGTGGCTGGCGGCAACGCTGAAAGGGAAGCCGGCTGTGGTGACCCACACCACCGGCCCTCCCGCACGTCTGATGAGCCTGCCAATAAGACAGAGGTGATAAGTTAATGGCCTGTCAGTCCTCGAAAAGGCCACTTAGGATTAGCGCAATAGGTTGGCAAACAGGCCAATGACCCAGCTGATGAGATGGATCGGGAAATGTTGGCAAAATGTAGTCACAGTTTCATCTCAGCGGCAATAGATGTCAAAAACTTGACAGATTGGATTGCAAATTTTCAGAAAAATTGCCCAAACTTTAATTACCCCTCAGATGTCACATTACAGCTAAACTAATAAGTTTTCTGCAACGTAACAGATCGTAACGAACGTTTTAGTGATAGATAGAAGCAGAAGAGCCGCTCGTGAAAAGTGTTTGCACTTAATCCATAATTTCAAACAAACAAATAGAACATTATGCATTTGTTCTATTTGTATGTTTGGAATTATATTGGTATAAAAATATAAACTACAAATGTACCACAGTATTCATATAGGTACGTGATTCACAGCATTCCAAAACCCATTTGCATATTAGAACTCCTGGTAGTTTTGTCCTGCTGTCGACCGATGTTTTGTCGTGCAGTATTGGAAGTACTTTGGAGACCGCGTTTGGGCAAGCGTAGTGTGGGACATGTGTCTCCAACATGTATCGACCAAGCATGGCGATTACGGCTAAACCCCCCTTGGTCTATGCCCAGCAGTGGGCATCTAAAGAATGATGATGATGAGTGTGGGAAGCCCTGTGATACGATGGGCCGACAATTTGGATGCCGACGGATGGAAACTAACCGCACAAGACCGGGTTGGTTAGCGATCTCTGGAGGGTCCTACGTTCAGCAAAAGACGTAGGCTGATATGATGATGATTTGAAGTCCTTTGTTTAATAGTTTGATGCTGTTATACTCACTGCCATAGAGCGTCAGATGCGAGGGTGGTCTGCTAGCCAGCACCGGAGTGGAGCCATACCTCTCCCCTCCCGCAGACAATCGTCCCCCAAGCGGCTTGAACGCTATCGGACGGATCACTGATTTGCCCTGGAACAAGAAGAAATTAACGTTAGATAAGGTGGAATTTAATTTTTCGTAAGTGTCGTAACAAGCAACAAGTTTGCATCCAATTTTATTAAACCCCCTTAAAAGACTCGCCTTGGATAACGATGGAGTTATTCCAACGTTCATAATACATGATCAAATATGAAGGAAGTATGATCTATTCAAGTCTGTAAAAATCTCCTTCGGTGAATTTAGGTGAAGTGAGCTCGATGTGAAAGTAAATACTCCGAGAAAGATTTTTACAGAAAAGCACTACTGATAATACTTCACACTAATAAAGAAAATGCTGGATTATGTATAAGGGTGGTCTAATGATATCTAAAACAGCATCAGGTAATGGCCAGAAGATATTATCAGCTAGAATCGTAAAAAAGCCAGCACTCTTCAACTGAACCTACGGGATCAGTTCAAGTGGGATCAGTTGACTAAAGAGCCCTAGCACGACTTAATTTTGTCAACTGAACCTACGGAATCAGTTCGAGTGGAATCAGTTGACTAAAAAGCCCTAGCACGACTTAATTTTGCGTAATAAATGCGAAAGTCAATCCACTCATCATCACTAAATAGTCAATCATGTCTCATTCAGAATAAGAAAGAGGACACAGCATAAAAACATAAAATTCGTTGCCCCAAACAAATTGTTTTTTAAATGCGTTCGTTAGTTAATAAGTCCGTGCGCATTTATCTGAGCACGGATTTGACATTTCGTACGCAACGACGCATCTAAATGTCATATAAAAAGGTCAAACTTGGTATATTCTGTGCATCAACGTGCGTTACCGTTACAATGATGTATGGGGAAAATATATGGATATCGTGACGACATTAATCAGGGCTTTAATTTAAATTAGGCCAGAGCAATATTAGAGTCGTGTAGCGGACTCTTAAGGAATTCCATTGGTTGTGTAATATACTTATTTATCTCGGTTTATTTTGAGCTCGTGGTAAATGCAGTACAGATCGATCGGTTAAAGGTTAAGCCAAGCTGGCCGCGGTCAGTCTGTGGATGGGTGACCATCCATTTCATACCGAGTTCCCTCTGTCCCTCGGAAAGCATGTAAAGCCGTTGGTCCTGACTGTCATCCGTAGATCTTTGACAGTCGTTAAGCGTATATTCTGAAGCCAGAAAGTCTGACAACCAGTCCTAGCAAGGGGTATCATGTTACCAAGTAACTGGGTTGTTGAGGTCCGATAGGCAGTCGCTCCATGTAAACACTGGTATTCAGCTGCATCCGGTTAGACTGGAAGCCGACCCCAACATAGTTGAGAAAAGGCTAGGCAGATGATGATGATCTTGGTTTGTTTTAATGTATTCTTGTGTATTTCATCGTAATATGTTTTGCAAGATTTTCCACACTGAGTCTTTAACTCCAATCATTTGTTTCATCAATCATCTCTTGATTTTGCATACTGTTTTTATTATCATGTTGTAATTCAACACATCAATGATTTTATTGCAGCAAACCGATCTTATCTCCCTCTTTGAACAATAGCAATTAATTTATGTAATTAGATAATATTGCACATGCATTATTTGATTCATAATTAAATTGTTACTGTTTGTTATTCATCTTGAGTAATAGCACACCCACGACACTCCATACAAACAAAACGATTTAATTACCTACACTACAACCAAAATAACAGACTGTACAAATAAGTGTGTGTGTGTGTCTAGGCGCCGCGAGTCTCGCCTTAGGTAGCCTTAAACTAATAGCAGTTACGAGTGCAGGTTCGACGCGGGTAGAGGTAAAAAACAGTGTTTCGGAGAGAGGCGGGGCGTGTCGCTACTGTACGGTAATACTTATACTGTGGTAATAGAGTGGAAGTTGTACAATCCATAGTACCTATTTGCGAAGCTTTACGTTTAACACATGCAGAAGTACCAAAAAAGATAAATAAAACGTTGCTAAAAAAGGAACCCGGAATAAAAAGCGCGTGCATAAAATGTACGGGGAAACAACGCATTTGCATCGCATGACAAATATTCATGTAAACTTTTTTGATAAATTAATTAAGTAAATAAAGTGTACATAAAACTTGTGTAACGTGCCAACGAATCAATCAGGCGGAATGATGGGAACTGGTTATAAAAAACGCGTGCCTTACGACCATCGATGTCGAACAGAGTACGGACAGAGACGCAGGAATGTCTACTGTGATAAAAACTTGGACATCGCATCTTGGCATCGCTTGCTACGGCACTGTTTGCTTAACATTTCCTTTGAAGTGATATGAATACAATTATGAGCTTGCATGTGACACAGAGTAGGAAATGCAGCGGAACCATGATATTTTTGTTTTTATGTATCGAATGTTTCTCCTGTCTTTCAACGATTTATTTTAAAATCAAATTGGCAAGTTTTTACTGAGCCAGCATATTATTACTTTTTTTTTAAATTCTGTATGAAGCAAAAATCAAGTCGTACCTAAGTTATGACAGCTAGATTCCAGGATAGTGTTTATGTGTTCTGAATTTGATCAAATTGAGGATCTGATCAATAGTTAATAAGGCCACAATTTCCGTTAGTCCACTCTCGACCCCTCGACCCCTAAAAAAGATTTGTACATTTGTTTCCTCTCAACCCTTAAACATGGTTCACACTCGACCCCCAGGGGGTGAGACTGTATTTTCATACAAAGGACAGGCATACCTTCAACCCCTAGTTCGGTAGGTACCTAAAATTAATATTTTGGTACAGTAAGGTACTGACGAAAGGCGAAATTCAGAAATTGATAAATGTATTAAAAAAATACACAACTATCAGTTGTAGTCGGTGTATCAGACATGAATGTTTGTATAGTAATAGAAATTGGGCATGGCACCAATCGCTTGAAAAACACTAAAACACGAATAATTTGAGTAAGCATTATAAAATTAGATCTATTTAATTTATTTCATGCACGAAGGTACAGTACGCAAAGGAGATAAGTATCCATGTCGTCGGGAATAGTTGAAGATTTCTTAGAAACCAATGCGGGCTTTCAAATGAAATTTTATTAAATCACTGAACTGTTTATTCTCTATAAATTGTATTTTATTTTATTCATAAAAACCTATCGGTTCCTAAGTAATCTTCAACTGTTTCCGGCGACATGGATACTTATCTCCTTTGCGTACTGTACAAAGGAGGATTTAATGCCTTAGGCATTCGCATTTTATATTGAGGGTATTTTAGTTAAATTGTATGCAACTATGGGATAGACTGATGATTTATCATCGTAACTGTTCTAGGGGGTCGATAGGAAACTAAAACTTGTCTGGAAAATAAAATCCACTCTCGACCCCCAAGGGTCGAGAATAAACTATAGTTGGGGGTCCAGTGAACACATTATTTATTGGGGGTCGAGGGGTGGAGAGTGGACTAAACGACAATTTCTTTCTAGTTATCTGGTAAAGATCCTTGTAACGGCTCAACCGTACATACTGATAACGTCATGTCCTGTCATTCATTGATATGTAGGAAATTGAACATTTAAATAGATTACACAGGGTAATCTGACGTAGATTACCATAGTTAACCTATTTATATTTTCAATATTAAAACAATACTTTATTTTTTTTGTATTTTCTAATTATACCTTTACCTACTCTAGTGAGAAAATGAAGGTATATAATTACCTAACTAAATAAATAAACAAATTAATTAATTAAATAGGCGAATATCGGAAAATATTGCAGTGGATAGTGACGTGAAAATAAACACAGTACGGTTTCAAACCTGTTATTTTGTACCTGTTACTATCAGTGTGAAAATGTGAAACTGGATTGTAACTGCATTAGCATTGCAAAATACTTTCGCGGTAAGTTTTCACGTCATAATTGTTCCATGTTGTTGCTATTGTGTTTTATGAGTTTGCTTACATTAAATTACGATTGTTATGGTTGTTGGGTTTTATTAAATACTTCTATATACAAAGTGTAATGTTAAACACGCAAAACCTCAGACACCCCAAATGATTTTTAATTCAATTAACCTAATTCTGAGAGAAAAAAAATAATAAAAAAAAATTAAGGTTTTAGGGTTTTTTAGTTTTACCAAAACTCGTATTTGCATTGAAATAAGAACATAATAGTTCTTATTTCAATGCAAATACACACATATCACGCGTATGAGAAAACTTAAATTGGACGACAACCATTTGTGTTTGTTTACCTATTTTGGCAGGTTTGCGCACGTGATGGCTTGACTTATTAATAAATAGACAGGGCAACATGTTTAATGAAGATTTTTTGAAAAATGTGACATATATTCAAAAATGGTTCAATTGATTCTGCTCGTTATTCTAATCAAACTATTTTCAGGTTTTGCGTATTTAACGTTACACCTTGTATGTGTGCTTTTAGTTAATTCAGATCCAACATGCCGCGTTTTTAATAGTTGAGGATTCGTTCCTCCAATGCTGAAGTAGGTACATGTATTCATACATTGCCATTTCCAAGTGAAAATATATTTGTAAAGGACCAGTCTGTTATATTTATACGATGATATTACGACTAAAAAAGTTAAAAAGTAAAAGGTTTGAAGAACAAAATGCAGTTGACAGACAACAGTGACAGTCGGTCAAACACTCATAGACAACAGGTATGTGCAACACAAACAAACGCCTATTTGTACAGGAAGACATGTTTGTAGGTTAAGAGACAAGGCGACTGCGAGGAAATCTTCTAAACACCACATTATAGTCGCATAAAGTAAGAGAATGACAATATTATACGTACATGATGGCCTTTCAGTCGTAAATTTGCGACAAACAAACATAACATCACAATTAATAGGGACGTACATATCGCTTTGATGGTATAATCGTGACACAGCAACGGTTGAGGATTTCCATTGTATGTCTTTAAAGCAAAGAGATATGAACCTATGGAGATGTTGCTAACTTCTGAATGGATGAAGAGAATAACTGTCAAAATGTGGCATGACCACCATTTTGAGTATCAGTTAACGATTGAAATAAGGTTCATATTCCATTGAAAGGCGTGATCTATAATGATGAAGAAGCCAGTGGATGCTAGCGGCAGTTTACGGCTCGTTGTGGCGTTCTATGGAGGAGGTCTTTGTTCAGCAGTGGACGTCTTTCGGCTGATGATGATGATGAATTTTGAAGCTGGTTCCTTCGAGCAGGGAAAGACCAAAGAAGCAATGGTTGGATTGTGTTAATGATGGGGAAAAGGGGAGAAACGGGTGAATTCTATGAAAACTGAGGAGATGTAGACGTCGAAACCAAATAAAATGGAATGAGGGCAGGAGGATCATGAGTTTCCTATTTCAACACGTGTCAAGATATACTGGACTCCAGTCGACTATAAAATATTGACGTGTGTGATGTTTGGACTACAAAAAACAGGTATACCTATACGTTAAAGAAGACAGTTTACAACGTCCAGGGGCGTCTGGGTTTGTGGGTTAACTGTGACAAGGCCAGGCAGACGACCAATCGACGGATTGGTATGGCACGTGCCAAAGGAGATAGCGATTTTATAGGTGGCGCATGTTACAGTTGTGGAGTCCAAGATAAACAATTTAAGTATAGGATAACAAGGATCAAGAAGAGAACAACACAACAACAACAAGAAACCACAACAAGAACAAGTAAGCAGAGCCATCTCATAAACCCCTTTTCTTTTATTTACATATTTTATATATATAAATATATGCGTATGTTAATACCTATAGGTATATGGTGGTATCCAGATATATAATTATGTATGTGAGTTTACATCTTTGGAACTTTTTAATTATTACTTTTTTGTTATGCACCCACCATGTTATCTCTTCATCACCCTTGGTTGACTGATAGAGATTGCCTAAGGCATAAATCCGCGTTTGTAACTTTGTGCATGAAGTATAAATAAATAAAAGCCTGCTTACGCCATTGCCTTAGCCAGAGTTTTGAAACTTACAAACTTACTTGCTAACACGGGTCATATGGTAATTCAACCTCGTGTTAGTAACGAACTCTGGGTTAAGTTAAGTTTGGTGCAATTGGGCTAAAGTGTAGATAGTAAAGGTACATGTGATCAGTAGGATAATTAGGATTGCCGCTACTGATTTGTGTGTCCTTCTACAAATTAGACGAAACAACATTTAATTTTCCTTTATAGAAAATACAGTAGGTATGAAAAATAGAATGAACATGCACGAGATGAATATCGAAGTTTCTTACTAACTTTTATGATTAGGTACTTAATAATTAAAAAGAAAACAAAAAAAGTATCTTTTACAATTCGCATCATCCTCTCACTTGGACCATAAGTCTCGTTGCCACGCGGAACAGCCTACAACTGATTTGTCTCCAGTTTGTAAAACCGGATAGTCTTTATCGATACTTACTTCACATTCGATCACAGACTTGCTTAAGAATCGATATCGACGATACTGTCGTTAATTTAACGATTATGTGCCCTCTTTCTAATAAGTTCTATTAGTTTTATTGCTGCGAGTAAATGGTTTGATTGACACAGTTATATTGACATTGTAATGTCTAGACTTAAATTCCTGTGTAGATCCGTCTGGTCCAGACTCCAGAGTGTGGTTCAATTATGAACTGTCATAGTTAAAAGGGATTTTGCAAGTACTTATTTACCTTACGCTGGGGTTTGGAAAACGAACTAGGTACTACTACTTACTTCATAATAAAAATAAACAAATCTGAACATATTATTATTTAAAAAATATACGTTACCGGTGGCGTTGGTTGGGGTAGGTAATAGTTTTGCTTACTATAGCTGACAAAGGGAGCTGATTAAAAATTACCTATTAAACTTCTGCTTACGTAATACTTCAGTGGTCCCTTAGAACCATAGAAATATTAAAAAAAAAAAACAAAAGAAGTGTCAAGATATAAGAATGCCGTTTTGTTTAATGGTTTCTTGCAAAAACCGAAGCCAAAATCAAACTTAAAAACGTTAAAGGGGACAAAGGGAATTTAATAAAAAAATAAAAAATACTTACGTACGGGTGTCCCCGTACCCGTACGCTGTCCGCGTTAATTTATTGTACCGAATTTTGTGTGAGCTGAAAACTTGGGGCACCCCGACTCGACAGGTGAGGCTAGAAACCACCCAGAAATAGAAGCGAGTCCGCTTCGTCGACTGGGCCTCATTGGAAAAAGCAAAAATTACTAAATTGAAAGTCGTGAAATCAAATATTAGTTTAATCTATTTTGAGATAATACAAAATATTTGGTCTGAAATTAACTTCATAGGCGTTAAATCGTTTATAGTTTATTTTCTCAATAATCCGTTGTCCGTATGTAAGTAGGGTAGTCCGTACATAGGTAAGGGGGACAACGGTAAGGAATTTTTATTACGTGCTGTTGTCCCCGTGACGGGGACACACATAGAGGGGACAACGGAAATACATCCTAAATACAAGTATTTCACTATTATTTGTATTTAAAATTGTTTAACAGGACGTGGTGGTGAAATTATTCTGCTATTTTAATAATAAATAGAACATCATATGTATGTATAATTGTACATAAGTTTTACAGCCTTTTTACAACTATATTCCTGACAATCTAAGAAGTACCATTTGACATATCGTCGTTGGGCGTGCAATTCCGCGAAACTAACATTTTTAAATACCGCCAATTTCGACCTTACGTTAAATCGTTAATGGGTATTTATTTATTTATTTATTTTAGTACATGTCGCAACGTTTATTCTTCTATATGAGTAGTATCACTTTTAATTTTTTTCCTTTATTTTATTAAACGGTCACACACCTCCCTGTAATTTTAATATTCTAGCGTATGGCACTCGTGGGCTGCAGCTGAAAATCAGCGTCAAGTGGCGCACTTTGTGTTGTCATCTGACATTATGCTGAGCTGAGGCCCTTTTGGCATTCATAATCGTTGTTTTTTTGTATTTTATAGTTTTAAGGTGTATTTAATTTTTAAAATAATGCCAATAAACGCATTTTACTTTCTTTCTTTCTTTCTAAATCAGTGAAAGTGTACTTTCGCGGTATTTAAAAATTTTAGTTACGAACGACGCTATCATTCAATTCGTGTTTTTGAATGCATTTTTTTCAATATTAAGTTAAACTTGAAGCTTACGAATGATACTCGATGTTAACTATAACATCGAGTATCATTATACGTGTTGTGTATGTTACCCATACACTAGTATGGGTAACATAGTAATTAATAAACTGGGATTATGAATTTTATTTTTCAATTTCTTACGTACTAGTTCGAAAGAAGAAACGTCAAATGGGACTTCTTCCGTTGTCAGGAGATTAGTGTTTTCATTAATTTTATTCAGTCAGTCATAAGACATTCAACTATTCAGCGCCACAGACGTTTTGATACTTTCGTTAGTAATGAGAAACTAGTACTTTGTAACTGTGTTTCTCATTATAAGAGAATGAGTTGTTTTGTTTTAAGAAATACATATGTCTTAAACCATTGAAGGTCAATTCTATACTAATTAAAAACGTTCAAAATTTAGTTGCGATCTCATCTCTTCGACAGTCATTGTTAAAAAATGTATTTAGATAAATCAGAGCAGCACTTTTGACGGATTAAGAACTGAGAATGGAATACCAACGATCGTTCTTTAATGTGAGTAGAATTGCCCCTTATATGCCAAGATGCCATTTTCGCCAGAGGACCCCAAGTTAACTGTATTTCTCATTCCCTGAATTCCAGTCCCCGATAGCAGACGTAAGATATATTTTTGAAATCAGAGAATCGAAATGTTACGTGTGTTACACACTGAAACGAATATTGCTACAACAAAGACCATTTTACTGTTCAAAACAACAATATTTTCATAACACATCATCGTAATTAAGCTGCCACTAGTTTGATGACGATATTGTGTGATGAATGATGATGAAATAATACCCTACATATTATACTTATACTGTACCCTATTCTAAAATTAAGAACAGTGGCATAACAAAACCAATTAATGAAACCAGCAAAAACAAAAAAAAGTCCGCTTACATCCGCTTCAAATAAAACCAATCTAGTACGCAGTTACTTCCTCACAAAGATCCGTAAGTTACTTGCGTATATTAAGTACAATATTACATAAAGTTTCCTCAATACCGCCTCGGGTTTCGCAACCTAAACCAGTTGATCTAGTATCCGACGGAACATTGCGCATTACAGTAACGTATTGGTTAGGACACAAGTTTCCTCCATGTAGACCATTTCTATTACTTACAGAACTTTGACAAAATATAAGAAAGAAAGTCAAGCATGTATTTCAATTAAACCATTTACAGGCACTTTTGAATTGTCAAGGAGTCGGTGAGGTCAGAAAGTTGAAGCTAGTTGCTCATTCCAAAACGTAGGTGGTTGTCTATGGAGAATAACGAGCAAGAAACTCCACGGACAAAACACAAACAACAAGGAAACATTAAGGTGATTCCGTCAATTCCATGAAATTAAAAATTCCTTGTTTTTTATTTCGTAAATTGGAGCGCTGTCTCTGTCATATGTGGACCAAAATTAGGATGCGGTTTACGATGATTTTATCTATATCTATACTATTATTTTAAAGAGCTAAAGTTTGTAAGTTTGGATGTAGCAGGTTATCTCCAAAAGTGCTCATCCAATTTGAGAAATTCTTTCAGTAATAGAAAGTTACACTATTGTCGTTTGAAATATACCATAAATATTAGGATATTTTGACTTCCACGAGGACGAACTCGCGGGCTGAAGCTAATCTATTTATGAAATTATTATAATTTATAAGAATATAATTGAAATTAAATTTTACTAGATTTTACCCACAAGTTCTTCCTCATGATTTTCTTTCGGATCCCTGATTCGTTGATAATAAATTACCTATATACCCTTCCCAGAAAATTGCTTTTTGTATTGGTAAAAACTACATAGGTATATGAAAATCCGTACAGTGGTTTTTGAGATTGGCCCGAACGTACATAAATTCAGCGCAGCAGAGGACTTTAATTTATAAATTATAATATGAAGTAATGAAAATAAGTGTGCTGTAATATGAAAAATAAAGAAAAAACATTACCTACTTGATTTCACGGGTTAGATACCTTAATGGATCCCCCTTAAGTGGTCGGATTCTAAACCGCTAGTTGGTTTTATGGTGAAGAATCTATTGGTATAATCTGCAGTGCTATTCTGTTACAATCTCCCTCGGTGAACACCTAGGTGAAGTGAGCTGTCATCAGTCTCGATGCTAGGGATTGACAAAGCAGACGGACGGCTGACAGCTCACTTCACCTAGGTGTTCACCGAGGGAGATTGTAACAGAATAGCTCTACTGGTGGAGTTTATGCTGATGGATTTGCATATGGGATTAGCTTTTTGCATGTTTATTTTTTAGACACTGAAGTAAAGCTTAGGATTGATTGGGAGAGCTAGTCCAATGATTTAACCGTATATATGTCATTAGACCTATTTGCGTCAAAAACTTAAATCACAAACTTAGAAATATGTCATACAAAACTCGGAGTTAATAGAAAGCTTGCACGTCTGAAATGGCACCCGTCAAAAGATCAACGGGCTGAGCTTTTCATTTAGATACTAACCATTTTTTAGGAAGTGAAAGTGTGAAACTACTCATGAAATATGAAAAAAAAAAGCTGCATCATACAAAAAACTGACCAAGTGCGAGTCGGACTCGCGCACGAAGGGTTCCGTACCATCTTATATATAAAAATCTTCTGTGCGTGTGTATGAAAGTGAACTCCTCCTAAACGGCTGTACCGGTTTTGATAAAATTATGTGTGTTCCAGTGGATTCGAGAATGGTTTAGATTGACAATTGGACCCGGTAGGTGGCGCTGCAGTCGGGTTATTTTTTATTTTCAGGGCAGGACAACGTCTGCCGGGCCCGCTAGTTATCTATAAAACATTAGACATCGAGCAAAAAAACGGCAAAAAATCACGTTCGTTGTATGGGAGCCCCCCTTAAATATTTATTTTATTCTGTTTTTAGTATTTGTTGTTATAGCGGCAACAGAAATACAACATCTGTGAAAATTTAAACTATCTAGCTATCACGGTTCATGAGATACTACTAGATAGGAGTGGGTAAGCCCTAATGGTGGTGATAGGACGAAAACGCGGTGAAATTTGTATTACAGGACTGTATTTAAAACATCGAAGAAACAAACGGTTGACAGTTAGAATAATGGATTAACGCGAAAGGGTGAAGCGCGCGCTTAGTACGGCGGTGAATGACGCAGTGTCAGCTGATCCGGCCGGTGCGCGCTCGCAGCTCGAGCGCCCCCCCTGCACCCGCTGCTCCGCCCGCGGCCGCCCGGCGTGTAGTGATGTCGGCGGGAGCTAGTGATGTCTTAACAACTACCTGGTGACAAACAGCCAGACAGACAGACAGACAAACGGACAGTGCAGTCTTAGTAATAGGGTCCCGTTTTTACGCTTTGGGTACGGAACCCTAATTAATTCGGTTGAAAACGCACAACAACATGATAACAATATTCCACGATGAAACGACTGAACCAATTTTGATGAATTTTGGTATGAAAAGAGCTTGAACCCTGGGGAATGACATGTGCTACTATTTAATCCCCAATTTCGTTTGCACCCGCGATAACCGACATTCACGCGGGCGATGTCGCGGGCAAAAGCTAGTTACCTACTAATATAGTAATAAAAACTTTCGTTTATATGGCAGCTTGTCCAGCGAACAAGTCCAGGCGTGTACTCGGCGGGTGCCTCTCTATAAATCATGGACACCACCCAGAGAGTGGATGTTGGACGCCAAGTCCGTTGAGTCCGAGTAAAGCTGCGCTCACACGGGCAACATTATCGCATCGATTATTGTTGAACTGCTGACCACAAATGAAGAAGGTAGCGGAGAAATATATACCTAAAACAATTTTTTTTTTACTGTCAAGAATTGTTTACATTTTTTGCCAATATTGCCACTAATTGCTCCATTTACTCTGTATTGGCAAATGTGGGTCGGCCACAAATGCAAGAGGTAATAAAGATTTTAGTAGAGCAATTGTTTTAGTGGCCAAGATTTTGGCAATATTGCCACTAACTGAAAGAAGAAAAAATAAAGAAAGAAAAGCGGAAAAGCGACGCACTTAATATATATAACAATACCTATTAACTTATAACAAAACGTAAATTCAAAAAAAAAAAGACGTGCGTCACCCCCGCGCGGAGCGGCCAACGCTCAGCATAATGCCCTGGCCCGCACAGCAAGGCACGAACCACAGCGCTGGTCAACTGCTCCATATATTCCCTATTACATAATGTCACCAAAAATCATTGGCGAATATCCAATAGATATATTACCGAAGATTATTAAATTACATCATATTTAAATGGTGGAGCTATCTCCTAGCAACAGTTACCACAATTTTGAAATCATAGTTCAACACAATTGCTATTGTCCATGTAAGCGCACCCTATGGAAGACTTCGGAACTAGTTCTGCTAGTCACTACATTAGAGCGTCAAGCGGTAGCCACAGATTTGTCACCACTAGTTATAATATTTCTATTTAATGTCGATAGGTATAAATTGATTAAAGATTCAGACTATATTATAGAATATCTTGATTTAATCTGATGATATAATGACGAAGTGGAGACCAAATTGTGTTTTAAATATAAAAGAATCATTTTACCATTTTTATTTATTTCTCATCTAATTAATATATCGTAGGAAAAATAAAATATGTATATTAACGTTTGCCAAAAATTATGGGGCCATAAATTCAAATTTAGAATTCTCAACCGTCAACAATAGAAATACTTTTTACAAATTGACCCCGATAGTATCCCGTTTACTCAAATATCCATGAAAATTTGAACGCGTCTAAAAAGCTAATTAGGTAGGTATTCTCTAACGCGGCTTAGCAATATTGTGGGCTATTCTAATGATGTTTAATTACCTTGAAGACGTAAACAAATCGATGTTATAATTAATAGTGTTAACACTATTCTTAATTTTGATAACGGTAAAACTTGGTGATCATGGATTGTAAATAACGTTGATTATAGGTTAAATGATGGTGATTTGAGATGCATTTACACTTTAATCACTAATTATCGATTCGCGTATGTATTTAACAATTCATTCTATAATAATAAGGAATGCAAGACTTGGACGTTGGATGTATGAACATCATCATTTATTATTAAAATTAAAAAAAAAACCCCCTCGGCTTCTCATGGGTGCAATTTACTAAAGTTGTCATTAAGATTTTCTTACTAAATGACTTTTCTAACAATTTTCTTTCATACAAACCTTGTTCTAACGATTACAAACACAACAAAAATACATATAACAATACATAAACACAGTCTAATTGGTTGGTTCATTGGTCGTTTTCAAGTGATGATCTTTCATAAATGCGACAATTGATTTTTATTGACCGATAGAAGATAGATATATTAAGAATGTAATGGCATCATTCAGGAAATCTTTAAAGTAACTTAAATACACTTTTAATAATCTGCGTAATCTAGATGTCCATCCAAAGATCATAAATAAAAAAAAATAGCTCAGTGACATAAAATAGTTTAAATTTGAAATATCGATATAACATTATTAATAAACCAATGATTTCACGCCATAAATTGGCTTCTGTATATTAAATTCCTTAATCTACTAACCAATACATCGTCTGAATGAAATTCTATAACAGGCATATGAAGTGATTATGTAGGTATGCGTTCGTTAAATTAACATAAACATTCGTTCTTACATCATTCTGTGTTTGAAAAGAATACCTGTACTATTAAATCACACCCACGACTAATCAGGCGAGTTGCAAAAATCTAAATTTGCATGACGCTAAACTATAACGTATAACGATTTGCTACAACAAATATATGCCAAGACTACTACCACGGTGCGTCTGTAAAGTATGCGGAAAATCTCGCATTGATTACAAACAAGGACTTGAGGTTATTCTATTAGTCCTGATGTAATGGATGAATGACGCAAAGAGAAGAAAAGAATTGAACTACGTTAGATGAGGTCAAACTTAAATTATTTATTTGAAACTAGTGGCTTCGCCTGGGTGCAATGTAGATCAAACTATACGTAAAACCTTCCTCTCTATCTATTAATGAAAATCGCATTAAAATCCGTTGGTAGTTGAAAAGATCTAAGCATATTGAAGGTGGGAGCGATTTCGTTTTATACTGTGTAAAGAAAATATATATCTTTAAAGGCAATTTAGAATTGTCGAGAAGTCAATCAGTCAGAAAGTTGAAGTTAGTTGCTCGTTCTGAACAGTAGGTTCCTATGAAGAAGATTGAGCTAGAAAAAAACATCAAAAATTACAGTGTTGTTGAATCTATGGGTACAATGTAACAAGTCGTGCACGTTAAAAGAGGTCTACAGTAAAATATAATAACAATAAAAAAACAAAACTGTCAATTATCTGTGTAAAAACCTTGTAATAAGCTTCAATATGAGCAAGCAATATGAACAGTGGCAGAGACAGTAAAAAAAGATTCCCACCATTAGCTAAAGTGTATACCAATCATACAACTTAGTTTCCTTAAATACTCAAAGCAAGTAATTTAAATTATTGGTCCAAAGAAGATGATAATGACATGAACGATTTCGAAGCGAGTTACAGAAGTATTGGCGAAGCATTTGCGAAACCCCAGGCGTTCTCCCACGTTCAGGCACGCGAGTTAGAAACACGTGTAAACCTCAAACCGGTCATTCCTTTCTCTAACATCATAATAAGAAACAGGCTGAAACAGCCCCCAGCTAAATCCCAGGCTGTCTCCCAGTAACAGTACCAAATTTAAAAATTCTTCCTTTTTAGTTAATTGTTTTTGTCCTGAGGGCTTCTGCCAAAGCGTAACAGATCCAGTTTCGGTTCTAAATAGCGTCTCACGATTTAATGATAATAATGTTTTAATAGCTCCTTTAAACGTTAAATGCCACTGTCATAATATAACAGAATTGGAGCACGGCACGCAATTTGAATAATCTGTAAATGTTCAGACAGAGCTAGGACAAACTTACATTGTAAAGTGTTTTCGAGAATTCAGATATTGAATTTGAAAATCCATGTCATGTTATTTTGCATTGGTAATACAATCTGAATGACAAGCAATACCAACCGATTAAATTACTCAATAAATTAAAACTGAGTGTCGGTTACTGGGACATTTGAGCACAATACAATTTCTTCACTCCTTTAATACTCCTATAAAAATTTGACGGCGGTATAAACCATATCGTAAAGGACGAGATCGGATCGTCGGCGTTTGATTGTGGCATTACGAACATGATCATAAATTAGGCGATAGTGATCTTTACAGAACACATTACAACGACACACGGACCGCCGAGGATGCATAAAGAGAAGCAAGAATTACAGCCTTTGCAAATATTGGAATAGTGCCAATGGGATGTAAAATGTAGGCAATTCTTGGTATTATTTAGAGAATAATAGTGAATAGCAATGTTTAATGCATTAACAATTTGCTAGGGTCATTCCCCTCAGACCTCATTAGTAGCTTGACCATACATTATAATTTTCTGGGATAGATATTAATACCAAGGGGAAACTTAAATGGTTTATTCCTAAATTCAGTTATTGTTAAAATCCTTTACAAATTCGAAATATGAACCTGTTTATACTGAATCTTGAGGTCCTAATCAAACCCTATCATTTTTATAACAATAAAACTACCGTTACAGGCGATGATTTAGAGGTGTCAGATGAAGTTTCATTGATCTGAAGGCTGTAACATGATCAGAGGCTCCTTTTATCACGAGAAGAATAACAAGTTAATACAGAAGTGAATAACGGTTGCACGAATGGGCATTGGGCATATTGTATGTAGTTTTATTGATTTCTTGTTAGACTAGAATTTAATAGCTATCATTAAGACGTCATCAACCTAGTCTTTATCAAGTGTGTTGGGGTCAGCTGCTAGTCGAACCAGCTGCGTTTGAGACCGTTTTTTAGCAATGATCATTAAGTTTATACAAATCAAACTTTAAATAGACACAGATTCATGAATAACGTTATTTTTTCGCACTTGAAATCTTTGTGCTGGTTCCATACAAAGGCACACACGTGCCAGGCAGATGTTTGGACGCAATACATCTGCTATTTATGCACCCTCGGGGAATGTCTATGCAATTTATTGGAGTCTTTTGAAATGCGGGGACCTCTAAAGGGGATGTTTTAGAATTTATAATAAGTAAAAGCATTACCTAATAGTGGATAAAAAACTACGAATGTAATTGAATTATTATTAGGGGTAACTACAATTTCCGATGAAAGAGAATGACTAGCGGAGCAAATAACAATTTGTTGTCAATATTTTGGGGTCGTAAAGTTTCATCCGTTTTTTTTGCAATTGTAAATACTAGTGAGTGAGCTTTTAAAAATAAAGTTCTCATCATCATCATCATCATCATCATCATATCAACCTTTGGACGCCCACTGCTGAGCATAGGTCTCCCCCAAGTCCCGGTTCAGCCGTAATCGCCATGCTTAGCTGATGCATGTTCGCGATCGCAGTAGGTGTTTTGGTACTCAGAAGGACGCTGCTGCCCATCCGCTGGTCAATATTCCTCTGTCGCTTTTTACGACACCCACGAGTGGAAATGGGGGAAATAAGGTTCTAATCGTTATTATATGTTTTGAACTAGATAGAAATCTGTTTGTACAAATATTTACAAAATACAGAAGAAAATTGTTAACATTATTACGATAAAGTAACAATTACGCAAAATCTTGCAGTTGCAACTGACAAACGATAGGATGCAAAAAAAAAAACAAAAGGCAACCGACAGTAGCAAAGAGATAACTCAAAAAGGAATTTAATTTGATACTTAAACTGAATTCAAAAGCGTGTCCTCGCAAAGTAAGCACAAAGCTTTTGCCATTTTATTGCACATTCATCCATATAAAGTATGCGGTGGTGATGTAGAATAAGGTAATGCAGGGTGCCGCGGCTATAAAGAATTGTGACAATAAACAAACAAACTTTATGACTGTTAATAGGTGTTATTCATCAACAATGGTATTGAATTTAAATAATTAGCAATAGGTATGTGACAAACCAATGTATTATTGATTGCTTACTCATCGTGAAGAGCATACCATTTGTAGTCTTCAATTCACTAAATAATCGCTACCTAGATATGACATACAGTAGTCGATTATGACATTTGTTTGTGACTCCTTCATTCTTACATAAATCTTTCGGTATCTTTACACTTATCAAAATGGCAAAACTTCAGTCGCTTTTCACCATCGCTGTAACTGATGGGATCTTTAGGTACATGTCAGTTTACTCCGCTTTCTTCCTCCGTACTTTCAGATCGCATATCTGCAACGTCAATCTCAACACAGCACACCAAATGTCTTTTAATTTCAATATTCCCAACAAAAGAAGTTTCACTTTTACGACTACAAAACCTTTTATCTTTAGACCTTTGTAACTCCTTTCTCTCAATTACTTGATTGATGTTATGACGTTCAATCAATAGAAGAATTATTTCAAGACGATTACATTGGTGAACCTTACCCTTCGTCTGATAGATGGATTGACGGAGAAACAACATCCGGTTGTAAAACTTTCGTACTAGGTACCTAAGATTTGCTAGGTACCTAAGATTGAGCACAAAAAACTACTCACAGAAATACGAAGCTGCTTAATTTGCGAAATATCAAATGTACCAACACAATTTGAAACTTTATTCCTTTTACAGTAAAAGTTAATTCAGCTCACTTCGTGAACGGAATGGTAAAAAATACTTTTGCTGCATTGAAAATCGATATTAATATCGAGAGCAAAAGTACCAATTAATGTTCGACAGAAGTTTGATAGCTATCATAATTACCCGCGGACTTTGATGGAAGTCTGTCGTTCTGAGATACAGTTTTTCGTTCGCATTCTATTATCGGTATCTAAATTACAGGTTTGCAAAATAAACTGTTGTTTAACTTAATAGCAGGTTATCTGCTTTCGATATTGAAGGATCAGCAAAAAATCTATCAGATTAGTCTGGGTAAATTCAGAAACTAATCAAGACTTGATTCATCGATAAAATCATACACACATATTGATACATTGCCTACAGCGAACGGTGCGTAATGCGAGCCATGTAGAGGTGTGTATAATTTTACAAGCAGCACAATAACAATCAATAGATGGGCAGAACAGGTCCCACAGTTGCGTATCAACTTTTTTTGTAGGCTGGAGAAAGCGAGTCGCCGAAACGAGCCAGCGAGACGCCAACGTATTGGAAAGATTATCGATTAAGATTTATGTTGAATATCTATATCGGAAAAGTCACGACTGGAAATGTGTCGGCATGAAAGCTATATCGAAAGATGATTTCTGTTGCAATTGTTATCGTGAAGTTAGATTTGATGGACACGAAACAGGTCATCAACCGATTGTCACTTTTATGTCAAATGAAGTCGTGTCGAACGAGTTTCAGTATATATGTGAAGTTGTAATTAGCTTAACGTATTTGGAAAATCCTCACGCACATTTTGTTAATCCACGACATCTAAAACACGCAGACAAAGCACTGTGAAATGTACGTCGTACAGTCATAGTCCACATTAGTGAAACACTTGGGACCTTGGCACGAATGTGGTGCAGCTTGTGACGGGAGCACGAAGTAATCGGATTAAAGTAACTCACGATGTACGTACATTATGTTATGACTACCACAAATTGGTAAGACCCCAAATGTAATGCCGTTAAAGTAAGTGGCCTAAATACGAGCATTTCAAAATGAGTGCTTACAGAGCAAATGGTGGTAATTATTCGAGGCAATGTGCGAAACGTACTGGTGAATGAACATAACAAAAATAAATGAATGAAATATGGAAGCGATAAAAAACCCATAAACCTGAGTACGAACGCGTTGAAGCATAAAACGTTACCTTAGAAACACTGAAGATTGCCCTTCATGTAATGCCAATTTAACAGATTAGCTAAGTGGACATTTAAAAATAAACTATTCAAACAGCTCATTACCAATGTCACTATCAATAATTACTGCTTTATGACCAGTAGGTGAAGGTTACTATTTAAACAAATAGCGAGATGTAATTATCACACTAGCTTCTATATAACTAATTGCATATTTGAGCCACATTTGGCCTTCAACCCTCAACAATTTGGCGAGTAATTCTAGGCTATAGCACAGTATAAGTATTAAACTATAGGCTCATTTTTACTAATACACTTTGGATAATTATTCAATAATGTTGTTAACAATTTATTCTACTACACATGATGTCACTACAATACGATACTAATTTCAGTGACTTCGAATTTTGCGTCGAACATAGCTTTGAATGAACCACGTATTTTGTCATCTGGTCCAAGCCTGAGATGACCCACAGACCAAAGGAACTATTAATTAATCTGTGCCACAGATGTGATGCTTACTCTCGGAAAAAACATGAGTTCAACACATGCTGCTTCTAAGTTACAATGTGTGTTCACATCGGCACTGTTATGTGTGTTCTCAGAATAACATAAAAGTTGAAATGTGCTTTCCATTTATATTTTGACACGTTCATACATCGTTCTAAAAAGACCTGTACCTTAGTACAGATTTATTCTTAAATTTTAAGGGGTTTTTTTATATCAGTCGCTAATTAAAACAATCTGACATTTACAGTTGTAAAATTGCTATAGCTATATCTAAGAACAATATCAAAAGGAAACGACAAGTAACCCAAAATAAGACAAGCATCACTATTATTGTTATCCTTGGCTAATATAATAATACTCTTCTCTAGTTTGGTTAATTTTGTGGTTTGACCGGGAATCCAGCTACAACAACGTGCTGTCTTCACGTGTGTGTTACTTCAAGATAAAAGGTGGGCTATGGTCTGCTCAGAGACGCCGCATAGAAATTATTATAACTTCATCAGCCATAGAAATTTAAATAACATTAGCCATTAGAACAGCCATTTAGACAACAAAGATACATGTAGCCCTCGATTAAAAGATAGCCATAATCTAAGGATAGTTAAAACGCATACAGGTAAAGATTGTCGTTAAATTGATAACCCTAAGAAATGCCTTTAAGATTTCCAACCCGTGAGATAGGAGAGTAGTGACGTAGGAGGCCTTCCGGACCCGAGGCTATAAGGATAAGATAGCCATCTGTTTGATAGCATACAGTATCTTTTATTTTCTTTACTGCTAAGGTTTAATAGCATTAAGGAATTCTCATTCAGGTTTTTGTTTCTCTGGAAGCCTTTTTCTTTTGACCTTTTCAATGGCAATTAGGTACGTGATCCAATCAGCGATGAATTAATAATTAAACTGTCGATAATTACTATGTCGTATCAGAATGTGGGAGGGTTTCTAGAGTGAATTTTACTAGTTGTAAATAATTATTATAGTTCTATCTTTTGAATAAACTTCTAAAATATGGAAGTTAGAGGTATTCGATCTTGCACAACAGTGCCAATAACAAGCTTTAAGAGAATAACTGTCCGTTAAAATGGTTTTTTCAGACTGCATTGTACTGGAAATGGCTGGTGATGACCGCTTAGCAATCTACTACTTAGCGTTTACGTGATAATCATTTTGTGCAATAAGCACTCGGATAATAAGTATAATTAGCACTAGAAGATCTGTGAAATGAACAACGATTCTTGCAACAGATAAAATATTGACCTGAAGACATTTATAAAATATAAATCGGAATATACTTATACCGACCGAAGAAGAAGAAAACGAATTTAGGCAGAAATTTGTTCAAATACACTGATAGCCTTACCTTACCTTACACCAAATGCAATTCCGATTTGAAGTAAGATCGATCAATAAAATCAAAGAAGCATTAAAACCAGCAGTATTGCTCAAACTGACATTTAAGCCTAACAGTAAATAAGGTCTTATTAGACAAACATAAACTGATTCAACAATGGCTCGATTCTAAGCTAATGATGGTAAAGCAAGCGCAACGTTTTGCACAACGTAGCATCATCGATCATTTATTGTTTAGAAATAGTAGGCGTTTATCTGATAGTTATCGCATCTTCAGTCAATTTAAGGCATCGTCTAACAGCCTCCCACGAGATATGGGAAAGTGAAATGGAGAAGAATATAAGTTAGAAGCGGATTCAGTTTTTGCAATTAGATCATTATTAGTCTTTAAACAGTTCGGGTAGTAGGAAGAAAAGAGAGAAAAATAGTTTGAGAAGAAGATTTATCGTGACTGCAACCAAATAATGATAAAAATAAAACAATACAGTGAACAAACTTTGAAAAACAAGGGATAAGTGGAATTTATGACTAACGTCTGTTAATACTGATACCACTGAGACCATTATTGAGCAGGTTCATAATGTTTTTTCCTTCTGTGAAATTAAGTAGGTTTTGTCTTCAAAATACCTGAATATCTTATTCAAAACTACTGCCACCCATAACCCCAATAGTAACATGATGCAACACCAATGGCATCTTTGTAAAAAAGACATCTTTATCGTTAACTAAAACCTTATATTCAAGGTATCAATCCTTTTACAGATTGTTCCTTGAAAATATTTAAAATGATTGTTTTCAATTTCGTAAATCGCTTGTAACTTTAGCCTGTAGTATCTTCCATTTAAGAGATTACGAAGTTAATTGCATTTGATTAAAAATCAAAAACTGTTGAAGGCAACATAGCGTTCTTAGACTGACGACACTTGAAGGTGATTTGTTTTAAAAACATCAGAACTATGATATTACCTAATTACATTCAATTCAATGATAAATATTTTATTTTCAACGATAATTATAATGTGTGGTATGTCATCTCATGTGAATCGTGCGAAATACAACAATCATTAGACAATGGCTCTTTAATTGGTTTCAAAGGATAAACCTAGTCTAAACAATAATTGATTACAAACAATGAAGCTAATTATCGGTGATGTAAAGCCTTAAATGCAATATAACGAAGCAAGGTGAAGCTTGAAATGAATGATTCATAACGGTAAAACTTTTAAGTTATCGCACAATTTCACATCTTCCACATTAAAATGTAAAGCATTCGGAAAGCCAACAAATCAGCAAAAACTATAGCATCGCGTGGATGCTCAAAATTTCAATTAAGACCCAAACTCGTTAAGCGCCCAAAAAATGGTTCAAAAATGTTAAACGGTTATTTCAAAGTCGTGCTCGCACAAATCATCGAGTCAACAGACGTATTTAATTTGCAATACCATACAAGAAGGATCGAATTGTCAACTCAACGTGCAATTAGTCTGGGTTCAACTGCCACCAATCAAGCTTTACTGCATTATAATCACGAAACGGTAGACAGAATTTTAATGACACAGCCTTCGCGAGAGAAAGTAATAGTGACATACGAATGAATGTAATAAACATTTTTGTAAATCGACTAACTTAGAATGCCAACGTAGAAAACGAAACCTAAGACAATCATGAACGCATACATATTAACTTTTAAGTCGTGACCAAATGGTGTTTCCAATGTTAATCCCACGCAATAAGTGTACCTACTTTCTAGCTATTGATAGAACATTTTGTAATATTAAATATGAAATTGAGAGCAAAACCGATCACGCTCAAAACAACATTTCTAATTTTCAACGCGAAGAATGTGACCAGAAAGTAGACAAACAATGTACTCCAATCTATTATCACTGAATAAAAAACCGAAGATATAGTCACAGACGGTGCTAAAATAATCAAAACAGCAATATGAAATTCAGATACGAAGTCATGTAATGCTTTATCAGTTTTAAAAGAATAGCCCAGTTGATTTCTAGTTAATCATACGAACAACGCAGCGCCATTTAAACAAATTGACTTGTCAGCATATAGTTTCTTAATCTAGGAGGCGTAGGCGATGCAATCTTAGTACGGCCATCAACAGCCTACCTATCGGACAAGCGTGAATAATCCACTACGTTACACATGTTACCCGACATTCGTTCCTACAGGGCTGTCAGACAACCAGTGTTCCTCTCAACACAACATTTAAAAATAACAGATATGAATGTATTTATAAATGTTATACCATTATGAAGTAATCCTACAGCTTTTTACTCGTTTAATGGACAAAAGGATAACTAACGTCGCTCAAGACAACCCTGCAAGAGTTTTGAAATGCTGATGTATTGTGGACGTCCAGATTATTGTTGCTAATGTATAATGTCTTACTCTTACACAAAGTAAATTACAGACATTTGTCGTGCTGAATGTTGATAAATGTTTGAGCCTATATAGGTACCTATATAAAGATATTTGAAGAAAGAAATAGAAAGTTGTCATCGTATTTTTCAACGTTTGTTTAGGTAAAATTGTTCCACAAAAACATACTTTTTTTTAAAACTAACTAATGCAATTAAGTAATAAAAGAACCATTATTTTAGAATAACGGAAGAGGAAACAATAACAGCTATCAACCAACACGATCATGTTAAGGATATATTCAGAATGGAATTCGCAAAGACGTCATTAAAACGGAGTGTGTGTAACCAATCATCAAAGCAGTAGTATTTCATTAAGTTTTACACCAAGGTAATCAGAATCGGAACAAAACAGTCATTCTTCGACGATGCATTGACCGATCCATAAGAATGAGACTGGAATAATGATTAGAGATATTATCTTGAACATGGAGATAGGTAATATTGTAGTTACATGTGGTTAAGCTTACGGTGTATCTTCAAGATAATAGGAAAGAGAAACATGGATAGTGATTTATGTACCAACTGTACACGTACAAGCAAATCAGGTTGCAGAAAATTGTGTTGTACACTAGACTAGAGGAGCTATGATTATTAAATAACCATTGAAATAATATGCTTTGAAATAATACGAGTTTTTGCAGTAGATAGTTACTACAGATATCTACAAGTTGAATTGAAATTGAATAGCTACGAAGGCAATATACCTAGGTCGGATAAATAAGAGATAACATATTCCTGGGAAATGATGTCATGAAGCTAAAATTTTGAATGACTGAAGGATCCCTTTATTTGTTAGAATATAATTATTACATGGTGGTGGAAATTTATTTAACTTCTACTATATTGAAGAAACCACAAGCACAGAAAAGCCCAAATTAGGAAAATATTGTAAATAAAATAACAGGCCCAAATATTGCAAATAATAATAATATTATAAAAACTTTATTGCGTAAATGGTGCTGTAGTACAATACAGTTACACATAAAAAAATAATTAACTAGTCACTAGTACACTACACTAAACGGTTGAGGTACTGTCCTCTTAAATAGGCTACATAATAGCCTGTAATAAAGAGAAACGGTGCTGTATCCCTCTGGGGTGGAGAATAAACTAGTGTTACATGTTATTAATTACAAGAACAGATAAGTACATACTGTGCTACTTATACTATGAAATCTGGATGATGATAATGTGTGAAATGTTGTGTGTATAATGTTAAAGCATTTCGAAACCTAGCAGTTTATACCGAATAATAGAAATACCGAAATTAAAGACTAAGAAAGCGAAATACAAATAGAACCAGAAACACACATTCGCGAAATAAACTGCAAATTCAGTCATGACATTAGACCCGCTAAACAAAAAGCTGGTCTGGTAAAAAAGGACGTGGTAACGGTTAATTAACATAGATACTAGTACGCAGAGTGCAACAGGTTTGCGATGAAGCCAGAGCCGATATGCAAATGTTCTTACCCGGTGGTCCTAGATGCACCGCGCTAGATATTACACCGCCTTATTCTGATTTAGACTCTTTACTCTTTATTGCACATGTTACAGTGTAATGTGTACGTATTCCAATGGTGCAGCTGTTGGTAGAAATATTTTTTAATAATATTTAAGGAGATTAATGTTTAAATAACTGATTTTATGTTAATAAAATGAGAGGCCGTTGCCAAATGTACAAAATAAATGAAATTGTACACCCAGAAAAGTTCTTCCCACAAAAAACTCTTTTGTCAACACTATAACATTCTAAAACTCATGAGGTTCAGATTCTGATAAAACTCAGCTATTTTTTTCATTATTGTCTGGTATTAGGTAAAGGTTAAGACTACATATTTACTGTGACAATTGAATTAGAATTACCTGTCATTCACAGTGTCCTTTAAAAAAAAACAGTGTTTAAACGGATACAGTTAGTTGTGAACAGTTATCTAATAACTGTTATTAGAACTTCCTGCACAGGAAGAAATGGAAAGATAAAGAGTAGGAACTATGTATATCCACGAACAATAATAATTGTAGGTATATGAATTCACCAATGAAGTGAACGAGACATATAAATAACTATAGTTAAAATACATGAAGCTTCTGAGAAACGTCACCAGAATAACTCGACTATATTTTTTCTCATGAATAGTCAAGTGTGCTGCTGCAAAAGGCTTTACAAAACGGAGTCCACACAATGGGGTTGATTAATAAAACATTGTGTACGAAGCCTATCTCGTATTCACTATCGTGTACGATTGGGTTGCGGCGCGTGCGCTTTCAGCCCGCCAGGCTGCAGACCTGACCTGTTTGTGGGTCATACGAACAGCTTTCAGATATTTGCATATACACTTGTATGCTGATATCTCATCACAGGCGTATCCGTAAAGAGACAGCGCATCTACGCTTAAAAGGAGAGAAATTATGAACACTCTACGATAAAATAAATTGGATTCGTACATGGAAATATATACTAAGGTAAAGTGTGACTAGTTGACAAGTAATTGAGCATCGTGTAAATACCGTGACGAAACATCAAATCCAATGATATGGGAGAGTTGACAAAGTATAGTACGTGAAATATTTGCAACAAGAAGAGACGAGAGATTGACTCACAGTATGCAATTCCATAAAATCGGAATTAGTTACGGTGAACGGCCGATCATACGGACAGAGCGCGTTCGTGACCGTGGACCACTCAATAGCTCAGAAAACGAAATATTCGGAAAATTACAACCGGGTGAATTGTGATGAAATTGTAAGAAATGTCATGAGCTGAACCAATTTAATGTCGAAATATAAATCGAAAGATAACCAGCTAAACGTTTTTCTTTAATCTTGGTTGTTGCCAGACCTCTTTTGATAGCAGTTTGAAATCTATTAACCGTTATACGCATTACTGCAATTTAAGGTTCAGATATTTTGAATGAAATATTTGGTTACACCGCTGTGTTAAACAGGCCAAACAAATGTTTTAACCATTTAACACTATTTTATGAGCCCTAAACTACATCAATATGGCTCGATTTAACGAGGCTAATACTACACGGATATTAATACTCAATATCAGTTTTATCACGAGCCTTTTGTGGGGTTGCAGGACAGCAATTATCAAGCCTCGAGTGAGTCGTGACCGCCGGATCTCAAATCCGTTACCGGTGGCTAACCTTGGACTATTTCCACACACCTTTGTATCTAACTGCAATAAAGGTCAATTGGAAAGTCTGCGGTTAGCTATTGTTGCACACGTTGATAATAATATATCGCCTGATCTAGTTCTATCGATGATGCAACCTAATCGATGCTGAAGGCTATCAATTAATTGTAGCGGATGAGACAAATCTGTCTCCTCCAATGGAACACGAAGCCGTGACCAAGTTCTATGTAAATTCGACATTCCACCATGACCATACGCGAATGATGTAACGGAGTCAATAGAGTACAAGGTCAAGTGCAGACCCAAAGCCACTGAATCGATTATGCGCGCCGTATCAAATGACCGCCGAGCGTAACAGTTTACCACATAAATTCTCAACATCCGTAATAAGCTATTGTTTAATTTATATTGATATTTAGAGATATCTGATAATTCATGAATAAATTAAGGTGTAACCGATCTCATTTGAATGGATACGCGGCGACGGACCGTGGCAGAACAAGCCGTTGGCTATCTCAATCGCCTCGCCTCGACCGGCTCCGTTTATGCTAATCATCTGGAATTTCTAAGATCAGAAACGCGCTACAAGAATTATCGGTATCACCCAACTGTGATTTGTGGGCGTCGGCCGTCCGGAAGAACGATGAGCCCAAAATTTTGTTTTTTATTCAGCGGAGGCGAGAATAATCGGTCTCGGTTGCCTATAAAATTTCTCGCTTATCAAATGCGGTCGAGATTAGTTTGTGGGCGAAGTAGGTGCGAAGATGTTCATTGATAATTTATAAAAATACAAATAAGACTACTAGTTAAATACGACTTTTATTGCAATTTGTCACGTCTATGATAAACCTTCCGAATTTTCGTAAAGCCTTCCTACATAAACTTAGCACTCTCAGCTTTTTTCGTTCGGTTCCCATCCAAACTTCCTCTCAATTAGGCAAATGATGTTCCATTGTTTGCCGGTTGGTTTTAAAAAGCTGATTGCTTCACGGTGAACAGTTCATTAATTTGTTTGTGATCGGTAACATCAGTCAACCGTCAAGAGGGAATCACTCCCACGGTCGATCTTCACGCAAACGACATAGTTTGTTCCCAGAAAGGTAAACTTACGTTACACAATATCTATAATTAAAAAGTCAGGGACGCAGTGGAGCTTTGCAACAATGTTTTCAATTGTGGATTGCGACAGGTATCTAGTTAAGGTTCGATTGAATGCAAAGACTTCTGATTTCGGTTCAATAGAGATGAGATAATGTATTGAAACCAAATCAGATCCATAACTGAATTTGCTCCAATACTATTATTATCTAGCTTTCAATGACTCATAGAATGATCTGATCGAATTATTTTGCGCTACACTTTTTGTCTTCATCTCAGTTTTTTCCTAGGATAATCGCAGCAATCACCGAGCACTTGTTTTGTAAGGCATCAAAATAATTGCTTCAAGAAAAATATTGCGGAAGTCAATACCGAAATTGCAAAAAGTTGCTAGTCATACATTTCCATTTTGATTGTATGAAATAAGAATAATATAAGTATTATGAAGATAGATGGTGCGATTCAGGGGCCTCACGACCTCGTAGACTCGAATGCCGTGACGAAAGGACATACAAAGAGGCAAAAAAGCTTGACAATGTTATGAATTGAAGAATAGGTACTTGGGAGTCGTTGAGAGTCTCACATGTATGAATGGGGAGACAGTTTTGCTTTTGTTCTGTGACTTTAAAAATACGGTACAAAGTCACGGCCAGCGGAAATAAGTGCGAAACTGCGAGCGTGGTTGAGAGATGAATCACTAATGAATGCATGTCGACCAAAACAAAAAAATACGCAAATTCTTCAGTTGCGCCCTTATGAAATATGCGTCTTTGGCAAAATTACGTGATGACGGTTAATTCCGGTTATTTTTATTAATATAATTTATGAGGATCATAACATTTTATGGCCTTTTCAAAGTCTTTAATTATGTCATATTTTATAGTTATTTGAGCGTTCATCTATTTTTCAATGGGTGTGGTGAGACGCAGGTCGATCACCATAATTATAATAAACTTTATTAAAAAAATGTGGTCCGAATTATTATTTTTATGTCCCTGTTGTATTTTATAACTTTTTAAGGATTATTTTAGGTAAAGCGTTGACTACAAGAGCATTTGACAATTTATCGCGCAATATTAATATTTTAATGCCCTCTATTTTTTTCTAATGAAATTTCGCATGTCGTAGCAGATTAAAGGTGTAAGTTTCCCAAATCAAAACGTAAATTTAACTCCCGTAATAAGAAACGTTTAAATCGCAACCTCCTCTGCGCCAATCAATGTCAAAAACTTGGCAAAAATGTAGGTAAAATAGAGGCATGTGTGACAGGAAGTCAAGACATTAAGAAAAAGATTGTCGATGGTTCTTAAAAATACTAAAATTGACTCTGTGGCATGTGTCCAATGTTCAATGTGACGATTTTATCAAGTCCAAGACACGGAAACGGAATTTAAGAAAAATCACGAACAGTGAATAATGGCGATTCTTTCTTAGGGTATGCACTACAAAGGGGCATTACAGGCAGAAATATAATGATGACTCACAACTACGCCCCTATGCGACTTAATTAACGTTTAAACAAGGGGAAAGTTTTATTTCCATTAGTAAATAGAACACACATTGAATGAGTCAATGCCACTGGCCATTGGGCCCAATTTTCGTTTGTAACTAAATCCCACTGACCCCGGGCTCCGTACGTTATATTATAATAAATGTTACAAAACCGGCTGCGATGCGCTTCCCAAAATTGAGGTTTCTAACACAAACATTATACATTTTTTAAATGTTGTTGAAAGGCATTCTTGTTAGGTTAAAATGTCATAACTAAACAAATGGTTTCCTCTTTACTGATGTCAGGGGAGTCGAGTTTATGTTCATGAAACTCTCGTTCAATCTATCAGGGTCACCATAGACAGTCACACAAAACAAATGAAGAAAGAAAAGGCTTTTTTTTTTGGATTGTAGGTACTTGATGATTTTTATAAACTGTCGTTTATAGACTAAGAACCACGTCCTGATGTACGTATTCAGTAACAACCTTGACTCTTTTGAACAGTTAATAATACTGAAACTGTAGAAAGTAATTTTTTAATTACGTGTGATACCTACACGAAAAAAATTGATTTTTAATAGGTCTAGACCTAATTCCGTTAATGAAAACAGTCAGAACACGCAATCATTGTCAGTGCAAAATAATTTATAGATACAGCTACCACTAAGTTGTGTGCATTACCCAATTTTAAAATAAGAACACGACGCCATTTTTTCGTTTTACTGTTTTGTATACGTTGATACTTGATACACATGTTCACTTTTTAAAAATGGTAACTATAATTTACCTAACATTAAGATATCAATGAACCTTGTATCCCAAAAAAAAACACTAATCGAGTTTGATTCAGATCTGTTTTAGATAATCGCAAGTAAGGAGTTTTTGAATGGGTGGCAGACATGGCTGGCCGCCATGAGTCACCGATGATGACGTCATCACACCAGCCACCATAGACTCCTGAACGACATGTTAATGTGGACACGCGGGGATTGCTAAACGACGGTTAAGATTTACGGATTAAAATGTAAATAAACAATAAACAGTAGGTAGGATGCGTAAAGCAAAAAGTAGACAATAAAAGTTAAATGGTCATTATTTTGAAAGCTTCAATAAAAAAAAAAACCGGACAAGTGCGAGTTGGATTCGCCCTCCGAGGGTTCGATTTGTAGGTACATATCCATACTTCTATACTAATCCATTCCTACTATCCATCTAACCCACCCAATCCCCATCCCATCCCATCTAATCTACTTAATATTATTAAGGCGTTTTTTGCGACATAAACGGCCGTATTTTTTTTTCACGTTAACGTAGAGGGTTGATTTTTTTACAGCATTAAGGGACCGTAGACTTGAGTATATGGTTTTAATTTCAACTCGATACCTCCACGCATTCCCGAGATAAAGGTCTGTCTGTCTTGACGGACAGACAGACAGACAGACAGACGGAGAACAAAGTGAGCCTATAAGGGTTCCGTTTTTTCCTTTTGAGGTACGGGATTGGATTTATTTAAGTTATGTTTGTTGATGATCTGGTACGGTATATAAGTAAGTATACATATAATAATTTTTCTACCAACAGTGTTGCTAACGCGAGATTTGACTGCAGATTTAATACTTATTGATGAGCTGAATGGTGCTGATCCACGCGTCATGTTCGTGAACGTTCGCTGTCAGTAGTTTGGTCATATCTTAACTGCCATCACTTACATACTAGCATTGAAATAACGAAATATGTTTAATGTTATAGTTAATGGAGTATTATAACGAATAATATAATAGTATTATCGTTACGATATAGTATACCTACTTAGCGGTTCACTAATAGATACCGCTAAGTATACATAATTCATGTAAAAATAGCTTAGGTTTTAAAAGTTTTAATAGCTTATGCAAAGTTAAACTAAATGATAAAATCTGAAAAAAATACAACAGCAATAAAATATTTTTATTAAGCATACCAATTTGCTTAAATAATTATGTTGGTACGTTACCAATAAACCAACTAAAACTCATGAAGAATGTTATTAACACTTGCGATTGCATATATTATAATGAAATGCACGTTTATTTCTTTAGTTCCTTAGTCCAAATAAAGATATATTTAGTAGGTAGGTACTGAACGCACATTAAACCATATAATAACATTATTTATATGGAAATTTATGTAAATTACTGTCGACTTTATGGACAACAAAACCCGGTAATGGACTTTTTATATAAAAAAAGGAATTATCTACTCCCATTTGAGGTTAAAATAAGTGTTACTTAAAAGGTAGAAAACGTTTAAAGTGCAGTCCATCGTAAAATATGGCGTCATCAAATTGATTTTGTTTCATAAAATAATTTCAATTGAAATCATCCACACTTTATATTTTTATTACACTTTTGACACTAATTACCTTATTCCATCATAAAACCAAAATAATTTCTAAAATATAACTTACAAATATAAAAATCGTGAGAAAGCATTTAAAACAAGTTATCAGGTAGTCTTAAAACGATATCAATAAACATTTCAAATAAAAGTGCCTAATCTAATCCTAATATCGACCGTGAAGCTCCATCCGAATATAATTTAGACCCGGGTCACAGTTCAAATCGGTATTCGCATGATATTTTACATAATATCGATATCATCACTAAAGAGAAATTTAAAGACAGTGAATCTTTTTGCTGTTGAAGCTTGTGATTCGAAAATAATGGTCAAAACAATGATGATAGCAGTGAAAGCGTCAAAGTGCTCATGAACTATGTAATGACGAGTATCGCACACATTATCAAAGTGGTTATTCGGTGAAAGTTTATCTAAATACAGTTATTCGTCGGCTAAGTTCGTTGGTTATATCTCCAAATATTTATGGCTCCGAAGTTTAGATTTATTTTACTTAAACAAAAATTATTGTAACTTATAGTACAGTGGCCATCGTCCCTACATTTGCACTTTAAGAGGACATTTAAAATGCCACAATAAACTTACTGTGTACAAGAAAAAAAAAAGAAGACTATGTATGACCATAGATTCGAAAAGAAGATATTTTCCATTTTTTTTTTGCCAGCTAATAATATTTTCAAAGCTCTATATCCGTTACTTTCAATGACGCAAAACGTTGTCGATAAGCAAAGCTAATATTTTATTAGAAACCGTCTACAGATTGTACTGATAAGATAACAAAAACAAACCATAAAAATTCAAATCACATCGTTAGTTATAAAAAATAAAAATATTATCTGAATGTTATTATATGATTATTGGCAAAATTATTTTTAATGTGGGTTTTTTGTGCAGAATAAATGTATCTTCTTCATTTTTCCATTTTTAAATTTAAAAAATTAAGACGTTGATAGAAAATTCCATCGCATATCTTTACATAGTATAAAACAAGGACGCTCCCGTTGTCTGTACATACGCAACGGATTTTAATGCAGTTTTAAGCAGCAGATATGTAGAGTGATTTCAAAAGGAAGGTTTATACGTATACATTGCACCCGTGCAAAGCGGGGGCGGGTCACTAGTATGTAAATAAATTGGATATTACTATGGTCCATTCTCTGAAAGAACAGGATCCCTTTAATGCTAGACGCTTAGACAAGAACGTGGATTTTTTGTACCAATTGTATCTACGTTTTTCTGTTCTCTGGAATAGGTACACACGGCTACACATCAGCTATACATTTCATTTCATTTCTGGAAATGTATAGCTTGATGTGTACCCGTGTGTACATACCTAAACTCTCAAAACGAGCCTGGAATCTGGACTCTGGAACCATAACAAGCCAAAACCAATGAGGTGACAAAAGCATTCTGACATAATTATAAAACATTATCCAAAAGTGGACAAAAACCAACCACACACTAATTGGCTTGGCAGCTGCCAGAGATAAGTTTACAAACACAAAAAACTGGCCAAGTGCGAGTCGGACTCGAGCACGAAGGGTTTCGTACCATTATCTATACAACATTAGACACTATATTAAAACACTAGCGACCCGACCCGCCTGGGCCTATAGCCTTCCTCGATGAATTTCTTCGAAAAAGTGTTTTCAATTCGAACCAGTAGATCCTGAGATTAGCGCGTTCAACCAAACAAACAAACAAACTCTTCAGCTTTATAATTTATGTATAGATTTAGTTTGTTGTATGGGATTCCCCTTTAAATATTTATTTTATTCTTTTTGTTGTTGTATTTGTTGCTATAATGACAGTAACAGAAATACATCAACTGTGAAAATTTCAACTGTCTAGCTATCACGTTTCATGAGATACAGCCTGGTGACAGACGGACAGTGGAGTCTTAGTAATAGGGTCTCGTTTTTACCCTTTGCGTACGGAACCCTAAAAAGACGCCATAGACGTAGATGGAAACTTCACAGTGAACATTAGGGCTATTGTAAACAAACAGTTTAAAGTAAACATCAAACAAGCTAGGCGATAGCACGTTGCGTTGCTTGCTTTACGTTCCCCATACAAACAGATCAGCATCGATAATGAACTGTATAAACATTTACAATTAAGTGTAGACATGGTAATATGTTAGAACATGGAAAGACGGACTGCTTTCATGCTTATAGGTGTAATAGTTACGTGAAGGTTTTTGGGTATTTTTTGTAAGATATTTTTAGTTACTATGTAAGTCTGGATTTTTGTCCGGTTTCGGCCTATATTGATGACCGTTTTATTATTTGACGACACTGTTGAAGCGGTGGCTAAACGATTGATGCTAAGTCGTGGATTGGATTCGGTCATACATGTTGTTCCGGATCTGGTTTATTGTTTACGTAAGTTTATATGCTTGTAAACACACCCACAGGAGATATTCCTAGTATGGGGCAATGTTTAAAAAAAGTTAATAGGGCATAAAATATCAAAAAATCAGGGAAAGCCCCCAAATTCTCTGCCTTCGATAAATACAAGCGTAAAGTATTTTAAAACCAAAGAAAAATTTACTAAAAACAGTAAGGGTCGTGAGGCTTCCGGGCCCGAGACGACGGTCCCAGATTCCATTATTGTATTTGTAGATGGAATCCGGTACCGCGGTCCCGGTCCCAAAAGCCCCACGACCCGTAACGCGATTCATAAAGGCCTGTTCTTTTATAAAATTGTATAAACAAACAGTGAGTTAATGATGTTTTCCGCTTTCCAATTAGATGCTTCATGCCTTTGGAAGTCATGAGATATGCTTTTATGCACCAGGAACTTTACATGTAGGACGTTTTAATGGCCGTACCTACCACCTACTGAAGTACTGAATATGATCTGGCGTGATGATAAACGTTTAATAAAAATCATGTTACAAAACGTTCCAAGACGAGTCTAGTGTTCTGCGAATGTCATCAAATGCAAGTGTAATGTTGCCCTACGATAAGGAATGAGGGTCGGTCGGAATGTCGTGAGACTTCGTTGAGAAAAAAAAACGAAATGTCAATAATTTTTAAGCTTATCTGGGCTGAAAATTCAATAAATTCCGCACGTTCCACGTTGGACTTATCTTGTGCAAACCTTTCACGATTTACGTGGTGGTATTAGAATTCTAACGAATCCGATAAATTATTTACGCACACACATAACATGTACATATGCTAAATAATTTAGAACTTGTCGCCTGCCGTGGGTGCAGTGTCTAAACTAATATTTACATTGTCGCATCCACTCTGTGACATCGCATACGAGACGACATAATTTGGCACACAAAAACACATTTGAATAAAGCCACATACATGTGTTCAAAAACATTGATACGGTTCTTTATTAGGACTAACTTTAAACATGAATATTTAATCAGGCCTGAATAATAACGACTTTTGTCTATTTAAATAACGTTCGGCCATGACACTTGAACTTGCGCACGATACGTTAAAAACCGTAAAGAAAAACAGAAAAAAAAACACTTTTACGAATTCATAAATGCCTCACAATTTGGACTCATAACGTGCAATTATCTAAATAATATTAAAAAAAATAAAGGTTAACAACGGCCGAGTCCATTTTGCGAAGACAATTACTCAACAAAAACAACTAAATGCCAAGTGGGAAATGTCGTGCACTCACCTCATGATACACAGATGTCATCATCTTGAAACACTTTGTTTTGTTTAGCAAAATTATAGCTACACAATCAATTATCAAACACTCATTTTACTATTCAAATAAATCGTACAATATGGCTGCCACTTTTTAAAAGTGAAATAAAAAATCTATCTGTCAAACTTCCCGCCAAGCGCGCGTAAAAAATTAAAAGGCAAAGGTACACTGTTACGCAGCCTACGTTGTTGGCGCGTGTGACGCGTTCCGTGTTTAGGATCGGCACTGAGGCGACGGGCGATAGCGTCGGCTGAATGGATGACGATACCGCTCAGCTGCTTATACTCAATGAACCATTTGAGTTCGGAGGTCACCGATCAACGCGACCCCATCGTTTCTGCTCAAAGTTTCTCTATTACCCTATAAACCCCAAATTCTGTATGTGATAAAGATATTCAGTGACATTTTAACGCAGCATATTTAATGTTCGGTTATTTACATTACAAATACTGACCTACATTTGTAGTATTCTGTACCTTTTCAACCGACTTCAAAAAGAAGGAGGTTCTCAATTCGTCTGTATGTTTTTTTTTTGTTTATTTGTTACGCGATTTCTCCGGCAAAATGAAAAGCAATTTTGAAAATTCTTTTTTTTATGGATAGGGTATGCCTCAGGGCTGGTCCCATATGAATTTTATTTAAATTGATTCAGCACTTTTCGAAAAAATCGACAGAAAGCAAAAAAATACACATGGATGAAGTTTTAATTTTCTAATTGCAGGCGGTTGTCTTTTTTGTAAAGCTTTTAGGTGGTTGGAATTGTTGCAGTAATGTATTTTAATAATTAATGTCCATTTCATTTAAATTATATGTTGTACAATAGAAGTTCGAAAAAAAAGCTTTTATACAATAAAGGCAACCGCCTTCAAAAACCAAAAAGTGAAAAATAACTTTAAAACAGAACACACATGACTTTAGTTTCGGAAGTCGGTGCCTTGGCTGTTCTATTTATTGTTTTGTATTGCCACCGACTTCCGAAACTAAAGTCATGTGTGTTCTGTTTTAAAGTTATTTTTCACTTTTTGGTTTTGAAGGCGGTTGCCTTTATTGTAAAAAAGCTTTTTTATTTTTCGCTTTTTAGTACTTTCTTATCATCCAAATGCATTAAGAAATGGCAACACAGTCAAAACAGAGATCGAAAGTAGGTACAAGGTGAGAACATTACAACATCATCCATGTACCTATTTTTTTTTGCTTTTTGGCGATTTTTCCAAAAATTGCTGAATCAATTTTGATAAAATTTATATTTGACCACCCTTGAGGCATACCCTATCCATCAAAAAAAGAATTTTCAAAATCGCTTTACATTTGCATTTGCCGGAGAAATCGCGTAACAAATATACAAAAAAAAAAAAACCATACAGACGAATTGAGAACCTCCTTCTTTTTGAAGTCGGTTGAAAAGTGATATCTGTCTATTAAACCTTGTGCATCATTGGCGAGTTTCGTAGCAAAAAGTCGGAGGTATCGACCCGTTACTATCGTGTTTAGCGTGGCCAGTCAAAATGTTTTTACCGATGACAGGCAGCCATCGGAGTTCGTCGACAGTGATCATTCAGATTATTTTGTCATAGAACCGGTATTATCGCCTGAGTCTGGAGCTAATGCGGTGTAAAACACGAACACTTAGGTTATCAATAATCCATTACATTAGTTATTCATTCCTTCATGCTCGATTGGCTAAGTTGCTGGAAAAAACAAAATTAAAAATAATAATCTGTGCCAAAAAATATGTTATTTGTCCAGTTTTGTACAGCGTTCATGGATTTTCCACACGATTTTGTTCGGTTCCTTGCGGTACTGGTTGCACACAATAAATTGATTCCCAAAATTATAGACTATGTGTCAATTTCAATTGCCAAGCCAATAGATCTACCAACGGGATTTTGATGGGAAATAAATTGGTTTTCGAACGTTTCGGCGGACGCGTGACTGTACCTTCGAATTTAGATGAGAAAAAAAACAATATTTCAAATTTAGAACTTCCTATCTGGCATCCAAAATAAGTTAACAGTCTTCCTATACAATTAAAAGAAGTTTTAGGTACCATTATTGACCTTCATACACCCATCTCACA
Organism: Charanyca ferruginea; assembly: GCA_947361185.1. Lineage (NCBI taxonomy): Eukaryota > Metazoa > Arthropoda > Insecta > Lepidoptera > Noctuidae > Charanyca > Charanyca ferruginea. The sequence goes on along the minus strand of OX376068.1, from coordinate 5,910,995 downwards.
AAAACAGAACTAAGTCACCGAGTTGTTCATCATTTTCTATTCAAACCTGTTTGAACCCACATCTTACTTAGCGCATGCAGAAAGATTTAAGCTTCACAAAAATAAGATTATTAATAATTAAATATAAAGAGTATTTTATTTAGCATCAGTTTTCATGTCATCAAAAACCACGTAGATTACGCACACACCGTTAAAACTGTTGCTATTATTACAGTTGCAGTAACGTTTATCGAGTCCACATTACTTGTGGGTTACCACCATTGTTTGACGCAAAACATAATGTCAGTGTTTGTTTGTGTTCTTGTAACATTATCACAGTTAAGGAAAAAGCAGGTGAAAGATGTAATAAAAATGCTTTTGCAAAGTAGGTCTCGTTAGTAAGCAGAAATGTGAACAGGTAAGAAATAACTCATGGTTGAGCTTATTTTGACAAAATATGATGACAAACTTAGTTTCTAAGAAGCTAGAGGTTCCTTGCAAGTTGCAACACGAAACTACAAAACCAGTTATCGAACACTGCAATCTTAAAACCTGGTGAGATGCAAAGTTAGTACCTAACCCTCTGTATTAAGAACTCGAAACTAAAAGTAACAGAAGAAAGAAAAGAAGAAGAATTGTTGAGTAAACAGTCAAATAACACGAAAAGCAAAAGGCCATACCCAGAGTTATCAAGTAGCAACAATGCTCCTTTAAACCCAAAAAGGAATAAAACACTTAACAAACAAATTAAACAAACAAGTAAGAACAAAGTTCAATCGATTCTTATATCGCCATCAGACGTGGGAACTGAGTACAAAGCCGACCGCTAGTTTATTGCCAATGTCCTCGGATATCCATATAAATTGTATGGGGAAATTCAACGGCCATCTGAATCGGATAGCGATCTTGATGGATAGATTATAATGGCGCTCGCACTTAGACTTGCGGCTGAATCGAATGAACAATCGATGTGAACGAATTGTTTGCTTAGGGGTAGCTAATTGAATGCGAATTTTGCTTGTAACTGTATTAGATAGAGAAACAGGGTTCCGTAAATGAGAATTAACAATTTCATCCATATATCCATTACTTTTGATATCTTCTTTGCTAAGAACAATAATCTAAGTAGCGAAAAATAATACTCCTGCATGAAGCCCAAGTATCTAAGGTCCTTAATTTTAATGACATCTGGCAAAGTCAACAGGCAAAAAAGTAAAACAATCTTGCTAACACAGAAATTAGAGTCGGCACCTTTTGACCAAAAATAAATGTCACGAAGGAATTACAACATTGTACTCTCAAAGATTCTAACGTCGAAGAACAACAAAAGCTTAGCCGCGGCTGCGCGTGAGACTATCTTCGATCTCCGAAGCAATATGGCATGGCGCCACGGCGCCGATTCTAAATCACCGTTTTAGACAAAAACAACTCATTATCTATAGCAATTCATTATTAAGAATCGGTTCGGAAACTTGTTAAGAGACTGGGATGCTGTATTTCATTAGACGTCGATTCGAGGACTAAAATATATTTATCAATATTACAAGATTTTGGTATGTCATAAAGAATTACCGATAATTTTTGCTGATTTTTATTATATGCGGCAATATTTATTGGAGTGCGGCGTTTACAAATAAGAGGTTGTAACCAATAAATTTTAATATAATAGATAATTTTATAAATTATTTGAAACAGATTTTGATGATTTTTACAAGTAGGACGTAACGGTTTCGACAGCACTTGTTAAACTCTGGCAATTTAAACCATCGAGAAGCCGATATACAGCATACAAATAATAATAACTGCCCAATAATATACATTTGCACTTCTAAGGGTACTTAAAGTAGTGGGAATCTCTAGAAAGTTGTCGCGAAAACCGGCTTAAACCAGAGTCGAATTTGCGAGAGAAACCCCGCAGGTCCGCACGTGTGTAATTCCAAGTGTCCTTAATTATAGGTATGTGCGTCAAATATATTATGTAGGTACTCGTATTACCGTCACGCGTGTAATCGCAGGGCCAGGCCGAAGTATCACCTTACTTGAACTTGATTTGAACATTGAAATTGTTGACCCGGATGAGGCGAAGTAAAAGCTGGAAGTTTTCTTTTGGCCATATTGAACACTTGAAGAACTAAGAACTGTTTGAAGAATTTTATCACTCATTACTAGATCTCACAGACCACTAAGACATCCACAATCACTGTTGCTGTGAAGAGACCAAGTTGGCAACTAAACATTTTCAAAAATGTTTTGGCCTGGTAATTTACTTTAAAGATGACATAGACGCCAAAGACAGCAATACACAATTGATTGACGAAACCAGACAATAGTTAATTGTTTCACAAAATTCAACGACTATCGATAGATTATAAAAAGTTGATTACCTCTTACGAATATTAGAACTGACGTCATCCCTTCACCATATACCTACCATTATGTAAACAATCAGAAGCATTAATTTTATCGACATCCCATCAACAATTTGGCAGGGTAAAAGTTGATAGTTTAACATTTAAAGATTCGTAATGACCTTTACGTACATTATATAATTCCTTTAAACATAAATACATTCAAACAAAAGAAACCATTGTACTAAGATAATAATGAGAACACTCTCTAGCAGTAATTTCAAATACCACGATCTGTTGGCTTATCGCTATAAACCCATCAGGTAATAAGGGACTGTAATGTCCTACTATTTTGTAAGTATTTTGATGCTATTTTATAAGATGTTACAGAGACTGATTCTCTAAGTAAAGCGCTTAAGATTGCATTGCTTCTATTTTGCACGAGGCACAATGATTGTAAATTGTATCTGCGACTTGGGAAACAGTGAAACATCGTTGACGCATTCTTGTAACTGTTTTGTCATTCTTTGATCTTTTCGTTTTATTCGTTGTGAGTTCCATAGAAATCTTAAAAAATAATATTATGTTCATTATCAGTTACAACATAAACGATGAATAAAAGATTTGCAATGAACAAGATGAAACGTCAATCGATGACCAGACCAAGGCCTTTGTCACATCTGCTTTGTTCTATTTATATTCAGTAGGATAAGCACAATGATCCGGATTTCAAAATTGTCGTCAAGTGTTTGGTTTTCCCAGGCAATATAGGTGTTAGATACCCACGCAATCTTGAATAGAACACAAATGGAAGATCTATGTAGGTTGATATCGTTTGTCATAAGATAAGACATGCCTATTGTTATGTGATCATTGTTATTAGATTATTCTTTTTTATGGCTATAAAGTTTTATTTTCGAATTTGGTTCTCTTGTATTTGTACTTTCGCAGTTAGTAACGGCTATTGTGGGATGAGCTCAAGATAACGCAAAGGCTCTCGAGCATCTGCCTTAGAAAAGTGCTGCAATACTTCGGCCACATAGCCCGAAAGCCCTGCGACAATCTGGAGAAACTTATTCTCACGGGGAAGTTAGAAGGAAAATGACCTAGGGGACGCAGCCCAACTAGATGGTCCGACCAAATAAGCAAAAACCTAAAAACAACGATCACAGATGCTCTAAACCACGCCATGGATCGAGGGAGGTGGAAGCAGCTCTGTCGTGGAGAGTCTGGTGGAAGGGAGCATCACGACGCTCAGCAGTGAGCTTACGAGTCGAGGAGGAGGAGGATTGTGGGATGAACTGCAGAAGTATTACAATAATTTTGATATACTTCTTTTTTTTATGTCTTCCTATAAAGATCTCGATAGCTGGACGATCACAAAATAGAGACATTTTCGTTAAACAGTTGTAATTTAGATACATTTCTAGATTCCAAAATTTGAATTATTTTTTCTTTAATCCGTTTTATTGAGATTTCTGTCATTAACCAACTCAGCATGCCTTCTACAATACACGGAGAGAAATAATTTAATCCAGTTACTATCATTTTATGTAAAGAAACCAGACTCACGTCCAAATTAATCTCAATAAACAGCCTCGCATGCTGGCTGTCTAATAAATAACGTCAGTGGGCCATTCGAGCCATACATCGTGGAAGTGTGCCACCAACAATCGCCCAATTTTGGCCAAAGTGTCACACAACAGCTGATCACAGCGTCGTGAGCTTGTGCTAAAAATTCGTGACTCCACCTCACGATGTGAACGGAACCTGTCAACTGACATGTATTGTTCGTTCACCCTTATATTGTCGCCATTGATCTGCGAATGTCGATCTTATCGTTTAACAATCGAAGGGAAATTAAGACCATATTTGTGTAAATCTGCGTAGTCTTGCAACGTGTCGTGGTCTCAGCTTATAAGGTAAGCTCTGACAGTACATATGTAGGCCCTAATTTGCAGTTTGTTGGCGGTGCGAAGCTTTGTTCGCTTTTAAGTCCAAAATGGTAAGTACTTGTAAGTTGTAATTGTTAAGCCCTAGAACTATAAACTATGGTTTATCCTTCAACAGGACTGCTTTGTAAAGGTCCTATACTAAACTTAAGGCTTTATGATCTCTGTTACATTGTCTTTCTATATTTTCCTGGAATACTTCTTATTGTATAAAAGCAAGTATTTTATTATGAATTCGTTCATTAATGAAGCCTGTATGGTCTATTATAAGAAGTAATGTATTAAACATTTGTCGATCTGCTGAAGCATTTGAAAAACATTATTAGTACTGTACCTTCCATCTCTTACCCGATTTAAGATATCCAAATAAACGTAAACGAAATCCCCTGACTGCGCATAGGCACATTTATTTCTTAGATAATGGCGTATTAACAAATGGATCTAGATATAGCTTTGCTAGCCTCGCTACACGCCCTCTTTTTACAAGATGTAATCTTACAAACAAATTGCATTTGTGCATGCCATCATCGATTATTTTTATCATTTCGCTCATGATTAATTCTGGTCACCGGATATTCTTATCTATATATTTTTCTTCTACGATCTTAGCTTTGGACATCCTTAAGGATTCATTAATAATAATAATACCAGCCTATTATTGTCTCACTACAGGGCAAAGGGTTCTTCTCGTACAGAGAAGACACCAGCATTGATCACCACGTGCGCTCAAGGCGGATTGACGATTTCAGACTTATATAATTACTAGCTTTTGCCCGCGACTTCGTCCGCGTGAATGTCGGCTATCGCGGATGCAGATGAAGTCGCGGATTAAAAAGTAGCCTATGTCCTTCCTCAGGGGTTATTTTCATACCAAATTTCATTAAAATCGGTTCTGCCGTTTCATCGTGCAAGCGTAACAGACAGAGTTACTTTCGCATTTATAATAGTATAGTATGGAAGTATGGATAAGTTCAGGTTTCATCACGATGTTTTCCACCACCACTGTCTGATGCTTAGGATAAAAACAATTGAGATCGTAAGGCTTTATCGGCAGAATAAAATATTTCTTTTACTTTATCAATTTCTAAAGATTACCGTAGAATATAATGTTTGCATGCAAATTGAAATGCAAAAACTATTCAGCTATTTCGCAGTTACATCTGTCAATTCGTTACACAATTTTTTATCATTCATTTTTTGACACAAAAAGTGCAAACCCGTGAAATATAATTTGCCGGATCGAATGTCGCTATTGTGTGTAATGAAAAAAGACAAGTTATTATATAAGTTCGTTTTTATTCTAAACTATTTTGATTTATTTTTCCGGAATCGGAAATTGCCGCGAACCGTGGAATTATTTTTTCGTGTCATAAAATTAATTACTTCAAAATTGATAGAAGTGTTTATTTTTATTGTCTTTTGAAGTTAGCTCATCCATTTATAAGTACCAAGATATTGTATAAATATGTAGATGTTATAGGAAAAAACATTGGTCTACTTAATTTTATACTTGGACTAGCAAAATAACGGTTGTCTATGCGGTAAATTAAACAAGATCATTGTCTGATGTTGTCAACATCAGACAACACAATAAAAAATAGAGTGCCTACAGTAGTATAAAAATCCAGACGCATAAAAATCACTAAAATGAGACAAATTCGATTCTAATTTATTATTTTCTTATTATTTGTTCAAAAAATCGATCTCATAACCAGTGGGTGGCCTAGCATGAATATATTTAAGGTGATTTAAATTTTAATTAGACTATTATTTCTATTTATGATATGCGTCCGTAAAAATTAAACAGAACGACTCTAAAATCGTAATTTCTCACAAAGATTATTATTTAAACATGCGGTCTTTTAATTTGCTAATTCGTTCGATTAGTTTTATTGCATCGACTTATAGGTACTAGTCGAACGTAGCCACACGCTTTTCCCAATATAAAAATAAACCACAAATCAATGATGGTGTTGTTCTCCTAGATTCAAATATTTTGTCTTGCATGTTTTGACGAACTTTGCACACCCGTTAGACCAGGCCAATTCTACCAATAAAAACATTCAAAATCTAGTTAAAAGCTCAGCTCAGCGACAATCTGTGTCAAAAATATATGTTAGGTAAAATAGAGGCAAAATACCGCCTCTATTTAACGGGTAATCTTAGGATTACCCGTGGGGTGTCCGGGCTAAAATAGCACCCCCCCATTTCATCCCGAGGGTGTCGTAGAAGGCGACTAAGGGAAAATCCGGAAGTCAGGCAGCAGCGGCTTCCGTGTACTTAACAACCTCACTGCGATCTCCAAAACGCCTGCCGAGAGTGGGGATTATGGCACCCTCCCCGTCCTTTTGGGGAAGGGATCTGTTCAACAGTGGACGTCTTGGGCTGATGATGAAAAGACTGAGATTAGAATGTGACGTTTTTAAAAGTTACTAGAATTTCCTCTTTGGCTTCTCATATTGAAAAGAATCAATATGAGAAGACTCCATCAACAAATAAACACATTTATTGGTAAGAAAATTACAAGTAAATTTTTTGTGTTAAAATATAAAATGTAGGTGCACATATTAATTGTTGTAACAGTGGTTTTAACAATAAATGTAACACAAAATGAAATAATCATCGTAAACCAGAAAAAAAATTAACATAACATTACCTATTATTAAAAAAAAAAAACTAAATAATACACCTACAACTCAAACATTAAATACTTAAGTCATTCAATAATACCAAAATTATTAAAATAATAACTCAATAATAATTATTACAGATCTTATTTGACAACACTTTCAGTGTAGTATGATTTATTTCTGAAGTAAGTATCTACTACATTATAATTGGACGCCACACCTGAGACTTGGCGCCAAGTAATAGCTCAACACGGTATTAAATTTATTGTTTACCAAGATTATAGCGTGGCTAACAAAAGCATTTAGCTCATGATTTGTTTGTTTTACCCTCATGAAACAAAAGGCAGATAAAACCGCACGGAACATGCGAGTCAAGTCAAAAAAACAAATACAAATTAAAAAGCGAATACCAATAACGTGCTTCGTGTTGTACTGACACGAGTCAGTACAGCACGAAGCGCCGCATCGTTAGAAAAAGCAAATAAAAATACAAATACAAATTCAAAAGCGAATACAATCACGAGATTGTAGGTGTAACTGTAGGTAACAAACAGATAGACCAAAATTTTAAAGAATGTTTTTTTGATACCATCATGTCAACCCTTAGACGTCCTTTGCTGGGTCACAGATGATATAATACTAAAGTAGCTGGGTATAATCTACTAGCTCCCGCAAGGGGGAGTTCAGCCGTAATCGCCATGCTTGGCCGATGCATGTTGGCGATCGCAATGGTACTCAGAAGGATGCTGCTGTCCATCCTCTGGTCAATATCCCTCTGTCGCCTTCTACGACACCCACGGGCAGAAATGGAGTGGTGGTATTCTCGGCAAGCACCACACGGCATTTTTGATATAAGTGCCTTATATTCTTTCTTAATCATTAAGGGTAGGTTGTTTCTAACAGTCGGTTAACGTTACATACGGACGGTTAAAAAGTTACTATGACGTGCGATGTTTAACGTACGTTAAATGTAACTGGTTGTTTCATGACATAAAAATCCGTCAGTTAAAACTATTCAAAAAGAGATTCCATAATATTTTGATGTTTGAGGTAGCTGTTTGACAACACAAAATTACGATGACTGGTCGGTTATGGTAATAGTAACTTTATGACGTATGATTTTGTGAAACAACCCATTTTTTTGATTTGACGATAGTTAGCGCCATTTTTGACTATTACCGGTGAGTAATGGTTAGTTGAAGCAACCCGACCTAAGTAAAAAGCGGTTATTTTCACAATAAAAACAGACACTTCCATTTTACTCGTATTTATTTGTATGTAACTACTTATAACTTTTAATTAACATTTTCTGTTTTGAGTGATATACTTGACATGTGTGAACCCATCAAAATACAAACGATCAATGATAGGAATGTCTGTGAGAATATCGATGTCAGTAGCATGAAAATAAACTCACAAAATATGTAGGTTTAAAAACGTAACACAAAGACAATCTGGGTTATTCTCGTTAACTTTAAAAGCGCTAGCAATTTGCACGCGCCACGATTTAACTGCCACTAAACGATCTGATTTCACCAATCAATTGATTTTATTATTTCAAATTACATTCGTTATTAAAGAATAACCCAATTTGCGCTTCTTTTAACGTGTGGTTTGAGCACTTTTATAATTAAAATTACGGAAGTATGTTACATAAAAAAAATCATACCTACTTGTGTGCATTACGCCTCGACAATTAACTAGGTCAAAGAAGTTTTAAACGAGGTTTGTAATTTCATTGAGAACATTATCAGATCCTTTTAACTGCCAGTAACAATAATATGTATAGTCTATGACCAGTGTGTGTTGCCAGTGATAACATACGGGACCGAAACGTGGTCGCTCACAATGGGCCGCATCAGAAGGCTTAAAGTCACCCAAAGGGCAATGGAGAGGGCTATGCTCGGAGTTTCCTTGCGTGATAAAATCAGAAATGAGGACATCCGCAAGAGAACCATGGTTACGGACGTAGCCCGAAGAATTGCCAAACTTAAGTGGCAGTGGGCAGGGCACATTGCTCGCAGAACGGATGGCCGATAGGGCCGAAAAGTTCTAGAGTGGCGACCGCGAACCGGAAGACGTTGCGTTGGAAGGCCTCCCACTAGGTGGACCGATGACCTGGTAAAGGTTGCGGGGATCCGCTGGATGCGAGTGGCACGGGACCGGTCAATGTGGCGACAATTGGGGGAGGCCATGGGATGCCAGGGGATGTCCAGCAGTGGACGTCTTTCGGCTGAAATGATGATGATGATGAACAATAATATTACAATAAGTAATAACAGCCTAACACTGTCCTACTGCGGGATAAAGGCATTTTCTCATTTAGAAAAAAGGCATAGATCACCACGCTTGCTCAATTCGGATTGGCGATTTCAGACTCATAATAAATCCAGGTCACAGATTAACTAACAGTTCCTTTGGTCTAGGTTTCCTAAAGACGTTTCCTTGACCGATGTCAGTGATTTCCAAGATAAACTTAGAAAATACATAATTATGATCTATAAAAGTTATATTGATACCTGCTCGATATTGAATTGCTGAAACTGCTTGTATTCTTTAAAAAGAAAAAAAATGAGCAACCAATATCACGGTCTATAAATACCAACATAACAACAATAAACCATTTAAACTATACAGACAACATCATTATCAAGACTGACAAACTTCAGAATGACAACAAACCGTATCTAACCTCGTCAAGATAATCCCGTGAAGAAGTGTTTTCTCAAGTACGTCCCAATCACGGTAGATTGCGCCCCACAGCCTGTTCCCATGACCCGTGGTGTTCCGCTGATTGGACCAAAAGCTCTTATTTATGGGAAACCATTATGGAAGGCTTCGCGTGGTATTAGTGTTTTACGACAAACAATTTCTGGGATAATGGCAAAACAATACGGTCTTGTTCTAAAGGTTAATGTGGAATATTGCGGAATTGTTATATCAACAATTGGAATTCTTTTTAAGGAACACTAGCTTTACGAAATAGAATGACAGAGCTATTTTATTACAATCTATGAATATTGGAGGCATCATATAATCAAATAACATCCTTCTTGACTTTACCTACCCTGTTGGTTTCGGAATCGCAAGCGCCACTGCTGACTGTGGAGTCCTGGCTTAAAATTTAAATTTGGGCAACGTGCGATTAGGCTCATAATAATTTTCTCAGTAGCGACCCGGAGATCAGAAGTTGGTAGTGTGATACCCCCGTGCCTCAGAAAGTACGTAAAGCTGTTGGTCCTACGTCTGGTCTCTCTCCGATCGTGTCGAATTCTCGTCCCGTCAGACTATGAGAGTAAGGGAAGAGGGAGTGCACCTATGTATGTTTGTGCACAGACTTGTGCACTATAGTATCTCCTCCGTACTTGGATAGTCTCTTTTCATATTGACCGCCGTGATCGATCAGGAGAATATTTTTTTAACTTATTTTTGTTTGTTCTCCTCTGCATCTCTCTCTTACTCCCTGTCTTTCCAATCGTTCTCATCGGGTCATTGCGTTCTTAATTAAATCATATTTTCGATTAAAAGAAACTGTTAGAAACCAATTAAATTAACGGTTCATTAATAACTTCCATTCTTGTGTTAAAATAGTTGTATTTCCTTTAGAAACATATCTATGGGCATTCGTTAATATTCATATTTACTATCTGTAATATTATAAAGAAAGAGGTTTGTGTTTTTGCTTGTAAGTGGTAGGTATAATTTCTGGAAGTACATTTCCAATTCGAAATGTTTTTTTAATGGTGAAACTCGCCGACGAATTAAACTCAACGACATAAGTCTCAGAATATGCAAGTTGAAGTGGTAAAGGGCAGGCCACATCGCTCGAAAAACCGACAACCGATGGCGAAGAAAGGTTCTCGAAAAGGTTGGTTGATAAGCCTCCCACCAGGGGGCCAAGTCTGCTATTTTTATAATTTCGTCATTCCAACACGATCCTATTGTCATTTTGCTAGAAGTTCGTAATCTGCTAAATTCATAATGGTCGATCATTGGTCGGTTGAGTTAAAAGCAATGACTGCACAATGACGTTCTAACGGTAGGTCACTGATCAAAGGAACTGTCAAAATTTTAGCAAATTACCGCCTAAGTCAGTCATTCAGTTGATATTTTGTACGAGATTACTGATGCTACATCATTTCTTTCAATGGCGTGTCAGTGGTTGACCATTGGAAAGTCATAATGACGCCATTATATAAGTAGATTACGAAACTTGTCAAAATCAACAATTTTGAAATCAATGATAGAACATTCTGACATTATTGTAATATCAGACTTGAGGCCCAAATGGATCGACGACATCGATAAGGTTGCGGGTAACCGGTGGATGCAAGCGGCAGGTTGCTGCTCGTTGTGGCGTTCTATGGGGGAGGCCTTTGTTCAACAGTGGACGTCTTTCGGCTGATGATGATGATGATAGAAAGCTACACTTTTGCCTAGTGGTATAGGCTATGTTTTATGGTACACTTGGCTTACACGCGGACGAAGTCGCGGGAGAAAGCTAGTTCGATGTATTTAGTTTTGTATAAGTTGACCCTGAAGATACAGAACGTTTCGTAGCCCTAAAGAATGATCCTAATGGAATTTTAGTAATCCAATATTTGTAGAGGACACAAATCCATCCATCAAAGTCTCGTTTAGCTCATTAATTATAGGGAAAAGTTGTTTTTAACTCATTTCTATCGTTATCTCAGCTGTGCCATAATTATGGCCGAGTCATAACAACATAATTACTGCAAACTACCATTTAATTAGAAAATAACAGCCGAGGATCGAAGATTGATGACTTGAGGAGTGAAGTTATGGAGCGGATCTGGTTACTTTGGTACATTAGTTCTTGACCAAAGAGGTTATTAAGTCATAGGCAGTAAGTAGTTCCAGAATTCATTTACTTTTATAAATATAACATTTACACGAATAATAAGAAAGAAAGCCTATTACCATTAAACTAAAAAACTGCTAAAAATCGCCGTCATTTGGGAACGTGCCCAAGAGACTGGCAGCATTTCCACGTTGGATGGCAAATGGCAATGCTTAATTAATGACCGAGGTAAAAACCAGCTCTTAAGTCACGGGAAGTGTCAACCAACCTTTTAAAATTTTCCTTAATAAGTAAATGAGCACTCGGACCCCACGACCCGAGCGTTTCAACCCCAAATGGCCCGAAAATAAAGTTATCAGTTAGAGAAAAAAGGGATGAAACGCATGTGACCAAAGGGTAATAAATATAAGTGTGGATGGGTGTAGAGGAAAAGGAAGGCCAACAAAAGATGGATGGATTGTGTGAAGAATGATAATGAAAAGGGAGTCAGTGAAAGCATGACGGTTGACAGGACGCAATGGAAGAAGAGAACATGTTGCGCCGACCCCAAGTAACAGTGGACATAAGCAGGAAGATGATGATGATTGAGATATTCTGCTCGTTTTGGCCGGACTAAGCTTAATAACTGATTTTGTGACTTAGCAAGCAACGGGCAAATTTAATTCCACCTATGGATCTGTAAATCCAATCCAAATGGTGCCACAAAACGTCGACACGGTGGTCACGAAAGAGATGGTGGGACGACTTGGATGGCTTCCTTAAGAATTGTCAAGACATAGCGAGAAGTCAAGACCTATGGAAGGGATGGAGGTAGGCCTTTGCCCTGCAGTGGGACAGTACAGGCTAAATATAAAATCCATACTTACTTACTTACTAATATTGTAAATGCGAAAGTAACTCTGTCTGTTACGCTTTCACGACGAAACAGCTGTACCGATTTTAGTAAAACTTGGCATGGAGATCAGGCCCCTTATTCACAATCATTCGATTCGATTCCGTACCGAATCGAAAGTCAAAAGATATCGAAGATGTCCTTCAAACGCAATTCACAAATCCGAAACCGAATAATTTTGACAGTTCAACGAACATACGAAGACTGAAGTCGGAAATGACATTGTCGAATACGGTTCCATACCGACACGGAAACGTATCGAATGGTTGTGAATAAGGGGGCTGGTAAAGGACATAGACTACTTTTTAATTTACTACTTTGTCGTAATAGTAATAGTCGTACTTAGTAATAATAATATTTAATTGAATTTCTTACTTGACTTAACAGGAAACACAAGGGCCGTTTTTCCATACAAACTTAGTCCCCTGTTTCCTCCCTGGATAATGCCAGTAGATCAATTTTTTTTTTTAAATATCCGTGGCTACTATTGGCATGTCCCTATAATTTCCTTTTTCTCATAAATTTATTATTAAAAGAGATATGAATATTCAAAAACCTAAAAAATTGGCATGATTTTCCGCTGTGTTCAAACATTCAGAAAACAAATTTGACTTGATTATATAAAAAATAGAAAACATAGGAACACGGCAAAAGCCTTTCATTATTTTTTAATGAAAAAAGCAGTTAAATTGGTTAAGTTTTGGAGAAGAAATCAGGGGACTACGAATCATTGATTTTGTATACTTTTAATAGGTATTTTCGGTCAAAGCTGCAGTTGTCTCTATCGCGCTCTGCGGTTCGTGTTCGGGCATCGCGCGACAGCAATAGATTTTACAAATACCTAATTTTCAATTCTCTAGCCCGTGGTATTTCCTCTTAAACCGTTTAGCAAGTTAGACCAACACGCTGTCCACAGTGCAAGTTAACGGCAGTACAACTGTGGCTCAGCTATTTAGTACTACACTCTCTTACTTTATTGATAATACTGCGTGTTCCGTTACTGTGGTGGCTTCAGTAATTTTAAGTTGGTAATAATCCTACATGAAGTTTGTTCTGTTCTTCGAGGGAACACACATCTATGAGTGGAAAGAAGGTAACATAGGGTTACAGTAGCGAGGGAGATTTTAATACATATGATAAGAGGAACATATTTAAACGATTTTGTGAAAATATCTTGGGAAAATAAAGTAAGTCTTGGGAAAATAAAGTTGAATCCTACTACAAACGCGGAAGTTTCTGACTTTGTGAGGATGTGTGGATTAATGTTTGTTACACTTTCACACTTCAGTTTAACACAGGATAATTTTTAGGGTTCCGTACCCAAAGGGTAAAAAAGGGATCCTATTACTAAGACTTCGCTGTCTATTCGTCCGTCTGTCCGTTCGTCTGTATCTCAAGAACCGCGATAGGTAGACAGTTGAAATTGAAATGAAATTGAAATTCACAAATTATGTATTTCTGTTGCCGCTATAATAACAAATACTAAAAACAAAATAGAATAAATATTTAAGGGGGGCTCCCATACAACAAACGCGATTTTTTTGGCCTTTTTTGTTCGATGTCTCATGTTGTATAGATAAAGGCATGATTCCTTTGGGAGGACTTAATTTGGATTAATTCTAAGGTCTACGTAGACTCAAAGCTTTATATAAAGGTACTAATTTTTGCCTGCAACTTCGTCCGCGTAAATGTCAGTTATCGCGGATTAAAAAGTAGCCTAGATGTCCTTCCCCAGGGTCAAGTTACTTTCATACCAAATTTCATCATAATCGATTCAGACATTTCATCGTGAAAGCGTAAGAGATAGAGTTACTTTCGCATTTATAATATTAAGTATGGATAGTATGGATTAAATATGGTTGACCCTTCGTCGGTCCAGAAGCCAAATGTTGATCGCTTGTCAATGTTTAACTATTGTGTCTCCTAATTGACAGTTGAGCTCATATGGTTTAACCAAACAGTCTCTACAGTACAAAGCCGTATAAAAATACAATGAAAGATAACCTTGTTTTAAATACTTCACAAAATTAATTACGTCTATTTTTTCATGTTAATTGTTTTAGACAGGAAATCTGATTTCCGTTATTTAAAAAAAAAAAACATACGTTTTATTATAAGGAAATGGTGTTTCATAGACAAATGGAAGTTATTATTTGAATACTTAAAAAAGAAACAATACGTCGGTTTCACTGATTGGACAAATTGATTTTCACACGGAAACAATGAATCTATGGGAAGTTTTGAGATAAAATCACAATTATTTGTAACGGTTAGGAAGAGGTGCTAAATATAGGTTAGTACCAAATTCTTAAGCGGTCTATTGTTTCTTGAAGCCCGTTTTGTGAATCAAATCCATAGAGCATAGGTTTTCCAAAACGAGCCTATCTCAATAAATAAATAAATAATTAACTACGTCAAACAAAGTCAATATTATTCCGACTGTGTTACATTCAAGTAATAAAATAACAGTTTTCAATGCATCATCATCATCATCATGTCAACCTTTAGACGCCCACTGTTGGGCATAGGTCTCCCCCAAAGGGGGGTTCAGCCGTAATCGCCATGCTTGGCCGATGCATGTTGGCGATCGCAGTAGGTGTTATGATACTCAGAAGAACGCTGCTGCCCATCCTCTGGTCAATATCCAAGCTATATCTACCATCTCAATTGAATATGAACCTTATACTTTTGCAATAAAGTTGAAAATCTATCAACGATATTTCTCAGTTTGTTGTAGCTTGATATGCTGGCCTCTGTATGTACAGTCAACAAAAGAGATAGGTATGCAGGTCATCGGAAATCGTTGAAGTTTACTTAGAAACCGATGGATGTTTTCGAATGAAATTTAACTGAATCATTGGAATGTTTGTTCTCTATTAAACTAATTTTATTTTATTCAAAAACATCGTTCGGTTTTTAAGTCAACTTGAACTATATCTGACGACCCTGCATACCTATCTCTTTTGCTGACTGTACACACAGCTCCAGAGTAATCTCACCCTCTCCGGCTGAGGTTTCTCATCCGCGCCGGGTGAGATTTCTCTGGAGCTGTGTGTGCATTCAAAACGTGTGCTTATAATAGGTCAGATCTAAATATGTAGGTAGGTATTCAAAATCATCAATTCCTTCGAAAAAATGTTTTGTCAATTGTCAACGGTATCAGAATCACGATTGATAAAAGGTTATTGAACTTAAAAGATGAGCCATCAACCGATAATAGTATAATCTAAAACAATAAAAAACACCATGAATTTCCTATAGGGACACAAAATTTTTGATATCTGCTTTTATAGCATAAAAATCGTGAAAAAATATTGTAATTCTATTAAGAATATAAGAAGACCAAAGAAACAAAAAAATCTCTCTCGAAAACTTTAGGTAATAATAATATGTGGGGACATTTTCACACACGGCCATCTGACCCCAAACTAGGGAGACCCTGTACTATGGGTGTCAGACAGCTGATATACATACACAAATACATTTTTTTTTTTTTGTAAATACATACATATATAGATAAACAACACCCAGACACAAGGCAAATACAAGTGCTCATCACACAAATATTTAACCCTGAGCGGGAATCGAACCCGCAACACGCTGCGCAGCAGTCGATCGCTCAGCCACTGCGCCAACCGTGTCGTCAAGGTGAAGTGAACTTGTGGTGAGTTATCATTTCACATGGTCGTCGGCAGCTCACCTAATGTCTATTCAAATTCAAATTCATTTATTCGCATAAAAACATGGTATTAAAGTTGTTATATTTAAATTAGTGCGTACATGTATGGATGTCTATGGTTTCGAATTTTCGATGAAAGATGATATGGATTGGAAGACACCCAGAGTGAAGAATAATGGGCAGGGAAATAATGATCTATAGATATATGTGCCCGACAGGGTCCATAATGATCTAGATATCTAAGATACCACCTAAGCTCACATTGTGGAATATAATAAAGTATTGAGTATAAATAAACACTAGGGAAACTACTACAGTCTAGGCGTTTCTACTGTCTTTAAAAAATATAAAAACATTTTAACAAAAACGGCTTGTTACATTAATTGAAAAACGCTAAATTTACGTAAAGAAAGACCTAAACCCTCTTACAACCATTTAACTCAGCAGACAAGTTGTTGTCGAGTTTATAAAGCAAAACTCGGTCTGCCGAGTCATATTGGAGGTTTTATAAGGTCGCTGTTATTGAGCTCGATAAGGAGTACTATCCGGATTTCTACTAAGAACTGATTGATCCATAGATGTTTATTCTTCTTCCTATGTCCTAAAATTCAAGCTTCGGCTTAGTTTTGCACGTCATATTACATAATGTGAATCTAGCTGCCCCTTCCAAATGGTAGTTTCCTATGAAGGAGAATGAGAAAGAAGCTCCATAATTACTCGTTTAAAAAAAAGTTGTTTACTATTTTATGCGCCAGTCACCCAATAACAAAATATTTTGCCCTCTTTTAACTATCCACAGCCTAATATAAGAACACTATCAAGCATGAATACCAATCCCTTACCTAAACAGAGACAAATCTAAGCTGGAATCGCACTATTTGTAAAGCACGCATCGCGGAAACACTGGCGTCCTCTTAAGGATATAAACGATGCTATCTGTAAACTAAACGAAACAGTTTAATGTTCCTAAAGCCGTTATTTCAAGTACCAATAAAGAAGAGCCTATGTACCCGCCTAGGAGAAAACGTGTGGCCATGTGTTGTAGTAAATTAGCACGAATTTATGTTAAGGTGACATTTTGAAGATCGGTTAGGTTAGAAAATTTTATTGGGGCGAGGTCAGCTTTGGTGTGGAGACAGAGGTCGAATGATTAAAAATGTAGACTAAGTAGGTACATCCATCTGGCCACACGGAAATATCAAACGTTTAACAAAGTACCAACTTGACTTGGATAAAAATTACTCATCAAGATACAAAGAAGACTTGTTTTAAACGTCAAATATAGATTTGTTAATATCCAACATTAGCTGCCCACGACTTCGGACTTCTTTCTTTACGGATTCCTAATATTTTTTTTATGATAAAATATAGCCTACTAGCTTTTGCCCGCGACTTCGTCCGCGTGATTGTTGGTTATCGCGGATGCAGACGAAGTCGCGTATTAAAAAGTAGCCCATGTCCTTCCACAGGGTTCAAGCTGATACGGAGCGGATCGAAGCGGATTTACATACCATCAATATCGGTTCAACTGTTTCATTGTGAAAACGTAACATACAAAGTTACTTTCTCATTTATAATATTAGTAGGTAAGTATGGATAACAAAATATGACCAAGACTTACGATCCCTAAATATTATTATAAAAAAAAAAACAAAAAAAAAATCCTCTTTATAATTTTAGTATAGATTTATATATTCGTATAATGCACTAGCCTTCACTGGCTAGTCAAGTGTTGCATTCAAAATGAAAGAATTTTATCCTTCGCTGATATTGATAACGCAATATGAATTGTATTAAAACTCCTTTTTTTTGCACGCGCGATTGTACAAATGAGTCTATTAATTAACTAATAAACCCTAATTGTCTTATATCACGACATCATTAATCCATACTAATATTATAAGTGCGAAAGAGAGTTTGACTGTTTGTTACACTTTCAAAGCAAAACTACTGGACCAATTTTGATGAAATCTCGTCGAAACTAAGCTTGCACCCCAAGAAATCAGATCGCTCAGGGCCGGATTAGCCGTGTCGGGGCCCTTAGGTAATATAATCCTCAGGGAGGGCCCCTTTACCCTTTTCTTACTTCCTAAACTACATGTTTTCTACCACAATTCATTATATTTGTGACGACCGGTTGTCGCAGTGGCTGAGCGATCGACTGCTGCGCAGCGTGTTGCGGGTTCGATTCCCGCCCAGGGTAAACATTTGTGTGATGAGTGTGTTTGCCTTGTGTCTGGGTGTTGTTTATCTATATATTATGTATGTATTTACAAAAAAAAATGTATTTGTGTATGTATATCAGCTGTCTGACACCCATAGTACAGGGTCTCCCTAGTTTGGGGTCAGATGGGCGTGTGTGAAAATGTCCCCACATATTATTATTATTTATAAATACGCCATTTTGCCCCTTTATCCTTTTCTAACTACCTAAAATACATATTTCCTACCACAGTTCATTGTATTTATAAATATGAATTTTTTTTACTACTTTACGTATTCGTTTTTAACATTTTCAATATTTTTTCCCCCTGGCTATGAGGGCCCCTAGGCAGTTGCCTAATCTGCCTTAAGTATAATCCGGCCCTGTATGGGCTTCTTTTTAATCTACGATTTCGTTCTCATCCGCGATTACTGACAATCTTGCGGACGAAGTCGCAGACAAAAGCTAGTTATTTATAATTGCGTGTACATATGAGTACTTACATAATATTAATTGCAAACGACATTGTCTTACTGCCTACACTATTTTTTGCGCAACATTGCATGTCTAATTTACATTAAACGCGAGATATTCTCTACAATGTAAAATACAGTTTATATCGTTTGTTTACACGCTTTTTAGACCTTTTTGTAAACAATAACAGTATGCTAAGTGTTACAAAACATTGCTTAATGAATAGGTACTTATCGTGCGAGTATTGCTATAGGAAAATCTTTTTAACTTGGTAACAGCGGTCATTAACCCACCTACATTCTCTAGCATTCTTCATTTCAAAATCGGAAACAAAAGATCGTTAACGTTATAAATTAATATTTATCGTATTCGACGATATATTTTACAATGTAATGAAACACGATAAATAGCTTTTTGTTCAGTTTCCAAAGAAGAGTTATAAGGAAAGGCTATTGCAATGCTAAAACGCTGCAACTATAGAGGTGTTGTTTTTCTTATAAATGTTAGATTCTTGTTACACCCTGCGATGTTGTGATGCGGAAGACACACGTTCAAGATCACTTCCTCGACTGACAGGGATGTGGAAGGACTGAATGTGATACGCTGAAAGAATAAACTTTTCTATTGTCTACTCCTAACTCAGAATTTGCTAGAAAGGTTTATGTGTAGCAGTCTATCAGCAATGGTGTGTCAGCAATAGAACTGGCAGTTTGTGCAACATAATTTAGTTTTTTTTTTTACAGAAACTATGATAATGTAGTGAGTGTTAATTTATCAATTGTATGATAACAATACAGGCGTTTAACTTGTTTCTGAACCTAATGTACAGCGCAAACATACCATTAGTAGCTAAATACGCATGTACAGTACGGTCAACGTAACTTGGCGCGTCTGAAGCTAGCCGATTAGCTGCGCAGTAGACAATTTCGTTCCTAAAAGTTCCATTGCGCAGCCAAACAGCTAACTTCAGACGCGCCAAGTTACGTTGACCGTATTGTACTTAAAACATTTTAGATTTAGAATGATATTACCGTCGCAATAAACTAAACTAGACTAACTAGACTCTTATTTATTATCAACCTAAATTTCCCCATAGCAGGGCAAAGGCCTGTCTACTCTCCTTCCCATTCTCTCTATTAAAGGCTATTTGGGACCAGTCTTAGGTCTAGTTTACCTTTAAATTTATATAAATCTTTCTTTTATATATAGGGTGACTGGTAATTAGTGTACGATACTTAAACACGTGATGGTGTTCATGATAACAAACAACTTTCCCAAAGAAAAAATGTTTTTGTACTGGTTGACTTTTATCACAATAACACAACAGCCGTATGAAATTCACGCGCGCGCACGCCTGTGACCTAAAGTGAACCAGTACAAAAATATTTTTTTCTTCGGGAAAGATGTTTCTTATCATGAACACAATCATGTGTTTAAGTATCGTACACTAATTACCAGTCACCCTATATAGCCTAGAATTTAGAAGGTACACAAACACCTACACTCGCGATAGCACATCCAGTAACTCTAATCTCCGCGACCAGTCTAGACAATGCACATTGTTATTTTTTTGCAACAGTGCAAGTTATAAGCTGCCGTTTACACGTATCAAGTTGAAAGGTCGTGTGACTAAAGAGGTAATGAACTAATAGACTTGTTGGTTTATGTCAGTTAATAATAATAATACAGCGCATGTATAACAATCTTCTTGGAATTGGGGTGGAATAACTAGGGTCATTGAGTCCGTGTTTTGATACCCAAGAGCTTTTCAGGACAAAAGCCTCTTCTACAGAGTTTAATACGACTAGAATAGACTACTTTAGTATAGATTGCGCTTTGGGGAAAATCCTTCTAAATGAGAGCCAATCTACTTGATTAGTTTTTTTCAGGACCTAACAGATGTTCATTTTCGGTTAAAAAGTTATTGTGATAACCAATGTGTTTAAGTTTCAGATAAGGTTTTAAATTGGAGATTGATGTTCGGTAAGATTGGTTCATAGAACATTGATTGCAGTTAGCAATTTTATTTTTCCAGCACCATAATCCTATCCTTGCATAGTATATGGGACTATCCATAAAGTACGTCACACGTTAATGGGGGAGGGGGTCGACGAAGTGTGACATTGTGTGACAAGGGGTGGGAGGGGTCTTAAGTTTCGTTACGTCGCATTTCGCAAAGATTCGTCCTCAAAAAGAATTTATTGCTGCTAGACGTGCCAGAGAAATTCTTTGTTTGGATGATGACGATGATGCTATATGGTTGGATGAAAAAGAATTTTGACATATTATTGAATGTTCTTGACATTAAAACTAATTTCGGAATCACTGTTTTTTTTTCTAGATGTAAAATTGCAAAATATGTGACACTAGGGAGGGGGGTTCCACAAGTATGACCAATTGTGACAAGGACGGGGGAGGGGTCAAAAATCAGGAAATTAGTGTGACGTACTTTATGGATGACCCCTAAAACAAAGTCGCCGATATTTTATGTCTGTATGCGCATAACTTCCGAATGACTGCACCAAATGGATAATTATTATTTATTTACCCATGCGAAGCCGGGTCGGGTTGCTAGTAAATAATATCCACACTTCACAGAATATCGCAACTACATTTCATTTGCTAAATGATCATTAGCATGCAATTATTAATGCATCACTAATGTTTACACATAGGCATAGTAAATACCTATTTCCATAGTTTACACCCCTATAAAGTAAATAAGTTACAACAATCCATGTTTATGTGTCATAATAGTAGGAAACCTTTGTCTGTCAGCTTCGAGCAATAACTGTCAGTCAGACATCAATATTTATGATTGATCCTAGTTCATTTGTTCGATGTTGTCATCATGGCTGGCTGATTGTGTATGTGAGTATTAGTAGTAGTTATAGGTATGTTTGTAAATGCACCCACGACTCAGTAGAAATTCCTTGAATAGCGCGTGTTTTATATAAAAAATAGCACAGCAATGCTGGCAATACTTTTGTCAGTTGACAAGAGCGATTTACTTTAGTATTTGATTAACTGGATTGTTCTTTCAAATTTTCATATTACTAGGAAATTGGATTTTGTGATCAAATCAAATGTAATCAAAAATCATTTATTTGCTTAAAATGTAAGTAGATCATAGAACCATTGTCATTTAAATAAATAAGATTATACCTAGTACCTAAAGAAAGTATAAAAAGGAAGAAAATGGGTTTATTGAGACTAAGGCACTTTCTATTGTCATTCTATTATTATTTTAGTCTAATAATTATTAAGGATGAAATAAATATTCTTTAATTGCAGTAAGCTATACCTATAAAACATGTGGTCGCGAATAGCACCACCCTATTTCTACCCGTGGGTTTCGTAGAAGGCGCCGGAGGGATATTGACTAGATGATGGGCAGCAGCGTACTTCTGAGTACCATAACACCTACTGCGATCGCCAACATGCATCGGCCAAGCATGGCGATTACGGCTGAACTCACCCTTGGGGGAGACCTATGCCCAGCAGTGGGCGTCTAAAGGTTGACATGATGATGATGATGAAGGTATGGCTGATGGCATGTCGGCATGATACTCATGAATGTTTCAACAGTCAGCGATTTTAATTTGAATCAAATTAAAATCAACAAATTAAAAAGGTACATTCAACTTGATGCCATACAAAACCTCGTAAACAAACGCTATAGTTATAAACAACAATAAAGAGACCAGTAAAGTGTAAATCTCGGAGGACGGTTCCAATTAAACCAATTAAATTGAATCATACAATTACTTCGGACAGCTCATTGAAGTAAAATTGGACAAAGGGAGGCTGATGGAGGTGACATCCTTGATTCAGACTTAGGGATGTTACTGTTCAGTACTAATCTTGTAACTGTTCAGTAGGTATTAAGTTGGTGGGATGTACAGGGGCCAGCACATGGAGCCATTCCAATCTGTCAACTTTCTTTGATAGGTTTTCAACTTTATTACAAAATAATAAGGTTCATGTTCAATTGGGAAAATTTGTCAGTTTAGGATAGCTTGATGTGCGGGCTGTACCAATACATGTGATATTTGTGTAGGTACTTACCTTTATATCACAAAAATGACATTCCTGTATTGAGATACATAAATGTTATAATAAAGGTAGGTTGGTTTAGAAGCTCTACATTATCATCAAGAAGGTTTTGTATTTTTATACCTATATTTCATAGTTTTTCCAATTAAGATTGGTTGTTCCAATTATACAATCTATCAAATGTACGTTACCTTTGCGCATTCGTTCTAGGCTCTCCATAAAACGAATGCGCAAAGGTAACGAAAAGGACAATGCGTCAATGCCATAAACTCTATAGAACTTTGCCCCACTCAATAAAAGTCATGGACAAGCATGCAATATGTAGCATCTTACTGTTTATTTATTGTTGATAGCTAAATATTAGTCCTAATGACTGGAGAACTTGCGGTTTCTGTTTAAATCTAAAAACAATAATTACATCGATTCTAGGTTAGGTGCAGTTTATAATCGTTATAATAAATTGGTGTGCTATTACTTACTATGTACTGCTATTACAGAAACTACTTATTTATATTCTGTCTACACTCCGGTTACAATTTATGCACCACAACATCGTACAACAAATCATAAGCAAAGATCAGAATCCGTGGTAGGCAGCACAAAGTCAACGAGTACGGAATACGGAGAGCGAATGAATGACATTGACATACACGCGTCAATAGCATTTCGTTACACATAATATTCATAAACCGAAATTATGATTATAATGCATCTTATAATTTTTTGCATAGTACTCTAATTCAATTTAAACAACATATTATTATACGTTAAATATAATGCGTAATAACGTATTATTGTTATTACCTATTATAATCCTAAAATTATATTTTAGATAAAATGAGTTTGTATTTTGTGAATTTCGTAATCCGCAAGTTCTAAAGAAAAGCAATTTACTTTAA
This sequence comes from Charanyca ferruginea, assembly GCA_947361185.1. Classification (NCBI taxonomy): domain Eukaryota; kingdom Metazoa; phylum Arthropoda; class Insecta; order Lepidoptera; family Noctuidae; genus Charanyca; species Charanyca ferruginea. The sequence goes on along the minus strand of OX376068.1, from coordinate 5,887,061 downwards.
AAAGGTTCTATATTCATTACAATTATTTTCATTAATTAACTTTTTCTGTACATGGCCTGGGTGGGGCAGGATCTGGCATTGTCATCTGATAGATTTTATAATTGGAACTACCCGTCTTAATTGGAAAGACTTTAAACATAATGTTTATAGGTGATATGAATGGCTTTTGCCGTGCATTATCAATTATAAAATCGACTAAAAGTGAATTCTTTTACGTCAGTGCCCTTGTGCTTGTCCGACTTGTATTTAAATATATTCGGCAGAAATGTTACTGGGATCGAAGTATCAGCTTTCAGTGCGCCTGAAAGGCTTCGGTTCTGTGCCCACAACATTGACCGAGACTAGGAAGACTTATAATATTTAAATATATTCACCAAGGTTCGCATACACAATCAATTTTATCTATTGTTTACATCAGAAGGCCATTTTGTCAGATTGAGACTAAGATCAAAGGAGGTCCCTAAAAGTAGAATTTCTCTCCTAGTTTTTGCCCAATATCAATTCAGTTTTCTTCAAGGTCGTGCTAAATTGTTATATTGAACTTCCATACATCCTTACAATCTTTCGCATTTATTAGTACCTAGTAAGTTAGTAGGAAGTAGGATTTATCATACATATTTTATTTTTATTTTTGTGTGTAACTTAAAGGACAATGCCAGAAATTCTATAGAACTTTGCCCCACTCAATAAAAGTCATGTGCAATATGTAGCATATTACTGTTTATTTATTGCTGATAACTAAACATTAGTCTTAGTGACTGTAGAACTTGCGGTTTCCGTTTAAACCTAAAAACAATAATGACATTGATTATAGGTTAAATTGTATTTTACGTAAAATGAGTTTGTATTTTGAGGGTAGGTATTTCGTAATCCGCAAGTTCTAAAGAAAATCAATTTAGTCTAAAAAGGTTCTATATTCATTACAATTATTTTCATTAATTTACTTTTTCTGTACATGGGTGGGGCAGGATCTGGCATTGTCATTTTTTTGGATTTTATTAGTCTATTATTTTCTGCTCTAAAGGTGTAGAATGTGTAGAGATGTTCTAACATAAAAGTAAATAGTAAAGCAGCCAGCCCTAGTTGTGCGTTTCTTTGAATGCATTGTAAACATGTCAGGGGACGGCCGTGAAAGCTCAGCACACAAAAAAGTGTAGTTGTATCTACCGAGAGAATGTGTCGTTTCACTTGTACTTGTTTACTAAAGCCATGTGTACACTAGGCGACTTGTGTTGGCCTACGCAAGCTTGTGATGTTGTGCTATGTTGCCAAACATCGCACGGTGTGAAGATATATGTATATAAAAATTGTTACTAAGTATATGTTGTGTATGTATGTTAAAGCATCACACAATTACTATTGGATAGATTCTGGTATTTGGCATGAGTATTCCCAATTAGTCTGGCCAGTCTATAGGCTATAAATTATCACACTATTTAGTATGGGGGATGAGCAAAGGTGTATTTTATATGTTGTTTTCCATAGTTTACCCCAGAAATGCTAAAGGACTTAGATCAACTAAGGTCACTTGGAGGATTGTGATTATCATTTTCAATACTAATTCCCGTTAGGTACACTTAAGTCCACGTGATCCAACCCTCGAGCAAATACCTATGCAGTACGTCCACGGATATTTATTTATACTTCATGCACAAAGGTACAAAGGCGGACATTAAGTCCGCCTTTGTATTACGCCTTAGGCATTCTCTGCCAGTCAACCAAGGGTGATGAAGAGATAATATGGATAATATTGATCAAATCAAATCAAAATCATTTATGGTGAATCATAGGTTCATAGGATGTTGTGTATAGGTATAGACAGTTCAGCTATGTCCCGCCATTGAGGCATACAAAATTCATATTAAATATAACTACAGTGTCATGCGCTAAAAAAATATGATTACTAATAGAAAATTATCATAATAAATGATGATTTATTATAATAATCTATACATATAATAAAACAGTAACAAAACTGTGTCTGTACATTAAATATATTAAAAAAATAATAATTGAGGGGGGTTTAGGAACAGTAATAGAGCAAAAATCCAAAAAAAAAAATCTGTCTGTTTGTCTGTTTGTCTGTTTGTTTGTACACGCTAATCTTCGGAACTACTGGGCGGATTTGAATGATTTTTCTTTTGTTGTATAGGTATTAAGTCTGGGCAACATATAGGCTATAATTTATCTTGGAAACTTGAACACCAGATGCAGAACCGCAACAGACCAGCTAAACTATAAGAGATACAAAAATGGTACCATAGCAAAAATTGTTCTTCCTGATGAGTATTTTCTGCTGAGAGAATAAATTTGAAGATCTGGAACACCTGATGTGGAACTCCAAGAGCCCAGCTACACCATGACACATATAGGAATGACGTCTTAGCAAAAGGTGTTCGGTCTGATGGGCATTTCCTGTTGACTTCTAAAAATCGAAGATCAGAAACATCTGATGTCAAAATCAAAGCTATCACTAATTTCACTGTATCTTATAAAATAACATAAGCTGGGAGTACCTCCACGCGATGAGGGCGGTAACAGTTTCAGATCTTCGATTTTGCCGACCCCGTTGTCGCTGGCAAAAGCAACAGGATCCGCGTACGAAGTTGCGGGCAGAAGCTAGTATATAATAAATCATTTATGAGTACGTTCATACGAAAATTACCAAAAGATCTACCGATATTGAGACTGACGTTCTGCAGTCATGTCCTATTAAAACTATCTGGAAAAGGGTTTCCTCTCAATATGGAATGCCATTAAGTAAATAATGGACATGAAACTCGGGTGTGAAGATTTAAAATTGGGCGACTTTTAGTATCACATTTATTGCTTTGTGAAAACGCAGCCTTAGTACCTTATACTATTATTGCTCTACGAAAGAAATTATCGCCATTAATTTGTTAGCTGATCCGAGCAGTAAATACAGATAAACTGAGTTTTATTTAGGTAAGAGTTAGTGTAATGGAAATGGATTGCTCTGGCCTTGTTGCTTGCTAATTCAAGTGATTGCGAACTTTCCAGATTGATATGAATTGCTATTGATTTTAGCTGGACTGAAGGAAAATTTATTGAAGGTGGAAAAGTTAACTGCAGCTGTGTGTGTAGTAAAACTTCGAACTTTTAAGACGAAAATTGTTATTTATTATTATAATTTATATAAAAGCTTTTAAGGCTACCATTATAGTTTTCTTAAGCTGTAATGTGACAGCTAGCCACACTTACATTAAGTACAATATACACAGAACATAACTTCTACGCATAAAAAATAGTATTATCCGTGGTATGGGGAGTCCGTGTCTACTCAGTAAGACAGTGGTCTGGGGTGGAACTGTTCAAAACCCACCCTTACGTTGAAAGCATAGGCTGTATTATCCATACTAATCCATACTTTATACTTTATCCATCCATACTTCATTATTATAAATGCGAAAGTAGCCCTGCCTGTTACGCTTTCACGATGAAACGGCTGAACCGATTTTGATGAAATTTGATATCAAGATAGCTTGAACCCTGGGGAAGGACATAGGCTACTTTTTAATCTGCAACTTGGTCTGCTTCCGCGATTCACGCGGACGAAGTCGCATGCAAAAGCTAGTAATAAATAACCGCACCATTAAACAATTTACGTTCCCAGATAACGTTTCAAGTATGTATTTACAGCATTACAGTATCTTAATTTAATTCCAAGCAAACACAGTCACAAAAACACACTGGAACTATAATCAATTAAGATGCCAAATATCTCGCATTCCTAGTCTGTTGAGCTAACATTATCATTTTAGGCCTGTATCGCAGGCTTATAAGGTAAACGCCCACTGCACCTTATACTAATTTGCTAATCTTAAAAAATGATTTGTTAGACATTTAGTTCCCAATTTGTATATTGATGTGTCAATTAATTCGATAAATCAAATTGATGTAACTGATTTTGGGATAATTAAGGAGTATGAAATTGTTTTTATTGATTTGGTTTTTTTTGTTTTTTTATTTATTTATTTATCAAACATAGTGGTCATATTACAATTTGTTACTTAATTATAGTGTCACATAAACTTCTGGAATTTGTGCGTGGCACATACAGTTGATTCTCATGCTATACTTACTTCTAAAAGAAGTTAAAATAATAAAAAAGAACTCATGTTACATTAAACTTAACAATTAGATGGTACCATAAAGGCAGCGCTGTCCCAAGCTGTCCCCACAAACCAATAAAAATATCTTCCAGTAGGTGCGTCACCCAGAACAACGCGGTACCTTTAGGATATCATAATTGAGGCTATCAGCGCAAAAGCGGCGTAACCTATTTAAGAACAATTGGTTTTCAATTGTGTCTGGAAAAGACACATCACTTCCGCGCCGAGTGCGCCAGCACACCCGCGACACTCCATAGAAACGAAACGATATAATTGCCTACACTAATACTAAAATAATAAATTATACAGATACATGCGTGAGTGTGTGTTTACGCGCCGCGCGACCAAAATGGCAATTTCCAGAGCTAGTCGTTCGACGCGGGGAGAGGTGAGGAACGGTTTCAGAGGGAGGCGGAGCGTGTCGCTACTGTACGGTAGTGCTAATACTTATACTGTGGCGCCAGCCTCAACACTATGATACAGCATACAAGGTTATTTAGATATAGCACTAGATTTCATTATGCATGCGGTGTGCATGGTAGTTTCATTTAAGCATTGTGTTTTAGTTTTATGATAAACGATGCTTGTACAGTTAATGCTTCATCTCTGACCCTTCATAACCTAATATTGTTGTATCAAATAAGCTTTTTATATTACTATGTACTTTATAAGTTTATCTTGGTTATCACTGACATCGGTAAAGGAAAACATATCGTGAGGACCTGGACTCAAAAATAACAAGTCTGAAATCGCCGATCCACCTTGAGCAAGCATGGTGATTATTTGGATAATTATAAGCAGGTATTATAAATATTTAAAGAAGCTTTTGATCTCGACAAAAAAAAATGAAAAAAATTCAACGGAACCACAGCTGTTTCTGTTGTTTAATACCATAGATACATTGTTTGCAGATCATAAACAAACCAATAAAGCTCAATGCTCTTGCATACTTTCCTTGCACTTGACCGTCCCAACAATTATACCATAAACTTTCGCTGGTGGCGAGGTATGCAACTGACCTTCACCGGCCCAGTGTGCTACAACCCGCGGCTACGACTTTCACGACAGATTCAACGATCGATCGCAAGACTAATCGATAATATCGATACCACTAGCCTGAAGGTGCTATTGTTCAACGAAGTCACTCGATCGCTTTTGTGTGAGTACCATTCGATTTTACAGTCGGAACTGTAACGAATCCGTATTGGTTTTTTCAGACAAATCGATTTTGTTCTTTATTACTTCCGTGTGAGAATTGGTTGTTAACCTTCTTTTTTGTTTCGATACGGTGCACATTTCTTGTAAGTTTGGGAGACGTCTTCCGTCTTGTTATTTTTTGATTTAGTCGAAACGTCATGATTGTTCGGCAAGATTTTGCGAATCGTGGTCACATGTCAATCTCGATTACAATAATGTCAATGAGAACTCGAGACATGCGACAAAAGAAAGCAGGATATGTAAGCATGTGAAGATCAAATTGTATATTAAATCAGATGATGCCATGGTGATGACGATGAATGCCTAAGGCATTAAGTCCGCCTTTGTACCTTTGTGCATGAAGTTTAAATAAATAAAAAACTTTTTTGAAAAAAGAGAACTACTTTATTTTCCAGTTTTTTGTGCCTTCCTATCACCCAACAGTTAAAACAGAGATTGAAAGTCCTCCAAAGATGTAAAGATGGAAGAAACGAAAACGTCTTCTCGGTTTTTCATGTTTTTTTCAAAAAGCGCTGAATAAATTTCTGTTTGTTGTATACTAAAACCTTCTCCAGACTGCAACAAACACTTTTCTGAAAACCGCATCAAAATCGGTTCAGCCAAACGGGAGATAATCGCGGACAAACATACATACATATATACAAACATACGGGTCGAACTGAGAACCTCCTTTTTTTTGAAGTCGGTTAAAAATGATGAATTGCTAAGGTCGTCACGTGACTAAATTCAAACGTGGGGTGAAAAATGTCTTGTTTGCTAACAGTACTTTCAAAGTGTACTACAAAGTGTCGTTATGTTAAATCCTAGGTGCAGTGTTTAAAAAAATCATAAAATCTTTTTTTTTTTTTTTTTTACTAATTATCAATATGTTTAATCACATCGTGATTTATTGTAATAAAAATAATACATATTTCAATATACAATATTTACATTTAAAAATAAAAAAGGAAAATCTTTTTTTGACATAATTATTGGCTATGTTTTGGTTCTTGTACAGAAAATTAAGCTTTCATTGATATGTAACACGTAACAGTTTGCAAAACTTTTGTTTAATTTCCTCATTTACACCCAAAAATGACCCCATGTTCTAAATTCAATAATTTACGTGCGTCCATGTTTGAGTTATAGAAATTCATATCTGTACCAAATTTCAACTTAATCTGGTCCAGTAGATTCGGAGCAAAGTGGCCGTGACAAACGCGCAGTCATCCTAAAGGGTTCCGTTTTTCATTCGGACGGACGGAGCCCTAAAAATTAAAAAAGATACACACAGTTTCTATGGCAGTTAACTTGTCCTCAACATACTCTCACTGCTCAATAACAAAGGTAAGTTAGTCACCAGTCAGGTGTAATGTATACCCAAATGTTGAGATAACTCGACCACTTTCATTGACACAATAGACTGCTTTCACTGCTCGATTGATAACTACATCAGTACCTTGCCTATCTTGTAGACAAGCCATTATATTTACATTTTAGGTGCATGCGTGGGTTTCAAGTTTCGAACTTGACCGATTGAGAATGGGTCACCTCATTTCTGAACGTGAGAATTGAGATGATATGATAATGACAACACTTTTTTATTTTATGCAAAAGTTACGCGTGGTAAAATTAACATGTCGTATTGGAAATTTTAAATTAGAATTGTATACGTACGTAATAAATTAATAAAAATCAAAATAAATGAATATAATTACCCACTCAATTCACAAAATTTTAACGAAATGGTGTTTTTAGGAGTGGGTAATATCAATACCTAGCTACCTAACCTAGCTTTTTTCCGCGTAAATGTCGGCTATCGCGGATGCAGACAACGACGCGGATTTTAAGTTAGTCTTTGTACTTCCCCAGGGTTAAAACTATCTTCATACCTACTTTTCATCAATATCGTTTCTGCTGTTTCGTCGTAAAACGTAACAGACAGAGATATATCGTATACAAGGTGTAACGTCAAATACGCAAAACCTGAAAATAGTTTGATTAGAATAACGAGCAGAATCAATTGAACCACTTTTTAATATAGATCACATTTTTCAAAAAATCTTCATTTAACATGTTGCCCTGTCTCTTTATTAATAAGTCAAGCCATCACGTGCGCAAACCTGACAAAATAGGTAAACAAACACAAATGGTTGTCGTCCAATTTAAATTTTCTCATACGCGTGATAATAATAGTTCTTATTTCAATGCAAATACGAGTCTTGGTAAAACTAAAACAGCACATAAAACCTTTTTTATGATTTTTTTCTCTCAGAATTAGGTTAATTGAATTAAAAATCATTTGGGATGTCTGAGGTTTTGCGTGTTTAACGTTACACCTTGTATATTAGCATGGATGTCTCTTGCCTGTAATTTTTTAGTTTTTCTAATACTCAGATTAATAACGAATACCTACAATCTCGTGATTGTATTCGCTTTTGATTTTTTATTTGTATTAGTATTTGTATTTTTTAACAATGCGCTGTACTGATACGAGTCAGTACAGCACGGAGCGAATTGTAGGTATTCGTTTTTGAATTTGTATTTGCTTTTGTGGCTTCACTCTCAGTGTTCCGCACGGTCTATCTGCCTTTTGTTTCATAATCTGAGTTCTAATACGAAAAATTACAAGATAGCTGTGAAATTCTTACCCGTGTTTTGAAAAGACCTGCCCACATCCTACGAACTTTTGTGAATATGTGTGAAATGTATCTTGACCAAAATCCAGCAGAACATACTTAGTTCAGTGATATGTAGGCTAAGTCTATTTCACAATTTTAAGGATCCATAACTTTAAGTTAGTATGGAGTTTGTAGGCGATGCTTAAGTAAGTTGTCACTGTTTATGGGTCTAAAGCCTGTTTATATTACTTTACATAAAGCGTACCCGATATTTGAAACTTTATCGATTTGGTGGCGATTGATCAATCCATTTAAGGACTGAGAAAATGGTGTTGGCTGCTGTATCGATCGACAGTCAGAGGCAGTAAAATTATGCAATCTTCTTCTTCTTGTGCTTCGATACCTACTATAACTTTTATACAAGAGACATATAATATTAACGTATTTACGTATTATTAGTAATTATACAAAGTATTGTTGACAATTATTTTAAAAAAATATGGAGCTTGCCCATTTTTGCCCATACGAAACTACCTTTTGAAAGGGCAAATAGATTCAATTTTTCTTATATGAAGTTCATTAATGCCTTTTATTGGACTAATTCAAATAAATGATTTGACTTTCACAAACAAGTATTAAATTGTTGCGGCTCCGAACTTGGTCACTTTGACTAATTAACGATTTTTCATTAACATCTAAAATAGGCACCTATGTTTCAAACCGTTCTACCAAACTACAAGAATCATTCTGCCTTTCGTCGGTACTTTCGCACGTCAAAAACTTTTGATTAATTACTATATCACAGTAGCTGAAAAAATCATCGGTCATTTCGGTTTCCTTTGAAAACAAAAGAAGACATACGAATACAGAAATATTAGTTAGCAAAAAGTTTACAACAAAATTATGACATAGGCGAAAGATCATAATTCATTGAGCGTGTCCACACTTCGTATTTCGAACGTCAATTTGAACATGACGTTTTGATTTTTTTAAATTAATTTTTCAAACGGCAAAGGAAAGCGAAAGTGTTGCTCTACAATAGAATTTTTGAAGCAAAGGTCAGAAGTTTAAATGTCTTTTCGTGAACGATTTTTCATTTGGAGATTTCGCATTCAATTTGTGAAACCAACCGTGGTTTCTTATTAATATCGTTTTGTAGCCAAGAAGTTACACAAGTGATCTTGTTAGAGATATTGTCCATTTACATTTCACCGTTTTTGTAGAACCATTTTTTCTTTATATTTTGACAGTCGGTTAAGTTGTCATCGTCGTATTCATTTGTTGACAGTTGACAATTGTGGTAATCATTTATTTTTGTAGCTAAACCTGGCCGCTTTCTTTTCATTACATGATTTCTCTGAAAGTTGACAATAGGATGCTTAGACATGGTTTGGGCAACGTTGTCTAGCTGATTATGACCTCAATTTAGGTATTACCAAGGAACTGCAGATGCTGACAACAAAATACATAATATAGGTCGCTGAAAAGACCTCTACATCAACAATAGTGATAAATCATAAATCTATACATATATATCGTAGGTATTTTATTTATTTGATACTTCACTTGGCTCAATAGTTGTACCTGCCCTGTTAGCTCTTCACCAGCTTTGGTTGCGGTAAAGAATGCTTAAGGTATTAAGTCCGCCTTTGTAGCTTTTGTGGCACAAAGTTTAAATACTTAAATAAATAAAGAGTTCGAAAAATATTATAATTATATATTACTAAAACTTCATCAAACTACTAGTCTAACGTTGAGCTACACGAAACCGACGTTAGTTTTACGGAGACTTTAAATTCATGCTACTCTTTACATTTTGTATCTAAAAGAGAGTGACAGCACCAATTTTAAGTCTCCGTAACTAATGTTGATTTTGTGCAACTCAAAGAGTCTGCGTTAGAATCGCGCATTATATAAAGGGCAGGTATGGTTGGAAAGGTCAGCGGGTTGATAACACTATTATGTGGAAAATGGACGGCTGCAGTGCTACAACCTTCACCCACGTACCTACGGATTGACCGCACTTAGGGTCATCAAATTTTCCTCAATAAAAAGAAAAACAAAGTTCAGTAAACCAACAGAGATAGGGATATAGATTCCATAATATTTTGATGTTTGAAGTAGCTGTTTGACAACACAAAATTACGTTGATACACTTAACAGTTGGCCAACTACTGCGAAAAGTAGTATAAATCCGTTTGCAGCCAGTAATTCGGACAAACTTCCCTTTTTGGGAGAGAAAGAACACTCTTTATGGGATACCTACTTTCTATCGATCGGCTTATGATGATTGGAAAAATTGCTGTAAAATTAAATTTATTCTTTCATAAGAAGACATGAACATTTTACAACATCAGCACCTTTTATTTAATAATTACATCTATAAATATTTACGCAACTATAAAAGTTCGATTATAAGATACCTAGTTAGAAAGACTTTAAACAAAAAGTTGACAAAGTGGCAGCCCTATTAGTAAGTGTGCCAACAGGTTCGAGCGGGCAGTCGGCCTACTTCGAAAGAGGCTATCTTACACCAAACCTACATACATACACAGCCTGTATATAACCAGCTATATACTACTTTGCATTTCGTTTCTGGGACGGCAAGTTGCCCTGAAACCGATTAAATGCAGTTTTGTGGACAGTAAAGATAAGAGTACGGTGTTTCATTAAGAAGTTTTTTCGATGGTAGATATGGAAAGAACTGGCCACTGCACGCTGCAACTCGAGCTATCGGAATCACCTGCTATTCGAAGAAAAAAATAATTCTGTGCTACATTTAGCCGCGTTCATTTTGATTTCAGTATTTTGATTTTTATTTATTTATTTTAGGAACTGTTGAAATCAGAACAGCACCTTGCTCGGCTACCCGTGCGAAGTCGGGGCGAGTCGCTAGTGTCACGGTAAAGATATCTCACAGTTTTCGATGTTCATACCTACGCGCCTCGAGTTAGTATGTCTTTAGTCTACAAGCAGACTCGAATGCGCAGTGACGGATTTGGAAGTAGTAAGCGTGCGATTTGTGACAAATATTTATTGAAATAAGTACAAATACTTACTTAATATGGCAAAAAGCAATTATAAATTTTCCCAAAAGTATACTTAATTAAACTTTTTAACCGAATAGAATAAAAAAAGCTTTATTATTAAATTTAATATAAAGAGAGAGCTCTTTATATTAAATTTAATAATAAAGCTTTTAATACGTCTCACTCGAGGCGCAAATATTTTTTCAGTCTCTAATTTAGAAGTGTTATTTTTTATTAAATCTACTACTCAAAAAACACAACATGTATTTTTTCTAATAAAATACATTTAATATTTACAATTACTAAATTAGGAAGAACCTCTAGGTTGATGAAATTAAAATACTGACGGGCAGCCCTCCCGCGTGTTGAAGTACCGCGCGACTGTAGGTAATTATTTCAAGGGCACTGAATACTGTTAGGATATACTTATTTACCGCGCTAGTGAAAAAAAAATAGAAAAAAGAGAATAAATTAAAGTCCCGCGTCGCACTGAGTTTGTCTTTGTTTGTGTTTATCTCCGAAACTACTGGTCCAATTCTTTCACTAATTGGAAGCTACAGTACCTTTGGGTGCAACTAAGCTACTAGGCTACCTAGGTATAATGTTATTATAAAAACGTCGCGGGTGAAAGCTAGTTATTAATAATTTTAAAATACAACAACTATAACATACTCATTACATGCCATAAAGTTTTTTCCTTTGTCGATTATGAATAAATTGAGATGGTTCTTAAGTCAAACAAAAGATTATTAAAGAAAACAAACATAAAAATTGGAAAGATAATTAAAATAATCATTAAAAACTCGCTACAAAACGTCGAAAACAAATAAACCGAGCACAAAATCGTGCATATAATTACATTGTAAGTAAGTATTCACAAAACCAAAAGAAAACAAAAGCGACTCGTATTAACCCTACAACTGCCAATTAAAGTTGCAGAACTCCCATTGATGCGTTCAAAGTAATAAAAAGTAAAAACGTATGAAACCCGTCAACAGTCAGCACAATGAGTTGTTGCAAACGTTGGAAATCAACGCTTTAATGACGTCACATGGATGCGGGATTGACAAGTGGTGGCAGACGTTCTATGCGCATCTCACAGGGATGAATGCTAGAGTATTAAATAAATGGTGGTTAATTATATAAGTTAACATAAACTACAAGTATTTTTTTCTAAGTGATGGTTTTTAATATACAATGGTGCCGATTCCCTTGTTTACAAATTAAACTTAAATTTGATAAATAATTGGCATCTCTTACTACCAGGCAGCTGAAGAAAAAGACGGCGACAGATAAGAACTTAATTAGAGATGTCAAATTAGTTTTTCTCTTGACCTTCGCCTCAATACTTTCTGAAATTCATTCATTGTACCAACATTTTAGATCAACTTAAATTGACTTATTAATATCTGTCTCTTTCTTGTTTTATTGGAGAGAAAGAGATATAAATAGCTTAAAATATGTTTAGCTAGTGCACAATAGAATTGACACCAAAGTGTAATTTTAAAGAAAAACGTCGGATGTAACGCGTTTTATCATGACAGTCTCGACACCATGACACCCTCACCTGCGATTCCGACTGCAATCTACGGTCGACCTTGTCAACAAACTTACCTCACTTGTATTATAATGTACTATTCGCGTTCACTAACTAATTTTTTCTATTCATTAGGGGGGATTTGCCATAGTCACCACGTTTGGCAGGTGGGTGGAATGCTTTCGCTGACAGTCCTGAAGCTACAACTGCTGAAGTTAGAAGGCGACTGGCAACGTATGGATGCACTCTGCCCAAGGCCAGGTTAGTTGGCGATCTCTGGGGGAGGCCTACGTTTAGCAGTAGACGGCAATAGGCTGATATCATGAACAAAGTTCTGGTTTTTCCTTTTCCTAATTTTTTAAACTTGACACTTATCTGCCTAGCCTTTTCTCAACTATGTTGGGATCGTCTGAATACCAGTGTTTTACATGGACTGCCTGCCTGACCTCCACAACCAGTTATTGGAAAACACGATACTCCTGAGACTGGTTGTCAATTTTCTTTTGCCTACGCATAACGATGGTCAAAGATCTACAAATGACAGCCGAGACCGACAGCTTTACGTGCTTTCCGAGGCACGGAGGGGTCTCGATATGAAATGGATGGTCACGCATCCACGTGTCCATGGATGGACAGGCAGCGGAAAGCGCAGCTTAACCATGATCCATGAAAAAAAAATTACTCTCTCATCTCTAAAAATACAGCACTATGTGGTGAATATTGGGTGAACGTTAAACGACAAAAACATAAACCAAGTTTCCAGTATCTACCAACCCTAACCTAGTAGATAAAGAAAAGCAACAAATGATCGACATTGATGGATAGACGCTCTGGTGGATAGGTACTAATTGGAGATTTGCATATCCCCCTCCCCCGCCTCACAAATCCTCAACCTTCACCGCTCCGCTTAATTAAAACCTGCATGGAATCAGTTCCTATTGAAGAGTTACTGTTAAATCTCTTGTGTGTGGTCTGGTGATCAAATCGAGGCTTAGATAGTAACCGGCCAGTCGTAAGCACAGTATAGTCCTGGAGACTCGTCCCACAATTAATTTGTTGTATTTCTCTATCTATGTATTTTTAGCTCTCTACTTATTACCTACATTTTGTTTGTATGGATGTATTTAGGTATTTATTATTTTATTATTGCAAATAATAGTTTCGTTACGCCTACCATGTTTTGTCTTGTTGTTTTGTGTTGTGTTTTGTCTTCGTAGGTGTATGTTGCAAATGGATTATTGTGTTTTAAATACTTCTTACTGGAAAGGAAGCTGACTGAAAACTTACCGAGGCTTTTTAGTCACCTGGAGGCACTCGAACTGGATCTTTAGGAATTTAGGATCAGTTGACCATACTTTAACCGGCTTCAAAGAGGAGGATGTTCTCTACTATTGATTGACACGTAGTTTTTTAAATGTTTGTCCCCGCATAACTTTTTACAGTGTACTTGATACTTATATGCTTCAGAGTAAAAAGCACTGTTGAATGTCATTTGCAAGGATTGGACAAGGACAAGAAGGAGGACAATTTAATCTAGTTTCTCCTGCCAAAAGGTAGTTTTGTAAGGGGAAGAATCCAATGGGCAAAAAAAACTTCATACTTACTCTTTGAAAAAAAATGTTTTACAATATTTTTATACCTACAGGAGTTACATAATTACATATGTACCTAAATCCGATGCAAAAACTGTCAGATCCTACAATCGTCAAATTCTTTACCGATCTACTTGAACCTTCTATCAGTCTTACCCAAAGTCAAGTTAAATTCTCAATTTCTTCGAAACAGAATATGGTGACAGGTTTAAGGGTAGGTAGGTACCTTCATAGGAGCAAGAGCAAATGCTAAATGTTGGCGACCAGTAAGGCCACTTCGAAAAATTAATAACGATGCTCGATGTTTATAAAAAAAAATGTTGCCCTGAATTTCTTCCGTATCGTGCGAGCGCTTACAAACTCACAAACAACCAAACCCGGAACAACTAGCTGTAGGTCATACAAATATTTGATTCGTGCAAGAATCGAACCCGCAAAACGCATTCGCAGCATCTAATCGCTCAACCCGGTTTCCAAATACTCATTGCCTTATTTGAAGTTGTAATCGAGGTTTGGTTCTCGATCTAGATTACAATCTATCCTGACGTTAATCTCTATGCTTGTTTGTCATTCCAATTTTAGTGTTAACTACTCAGTAGTAACATTTCTAACAATTCTTTTTTTATGGAACATGTCCGCCACACTAATCCCAAACCTCAGCAACTCCAAGCCAGAACCATCAGTGGCAACCACTAGAAAAGCGTCGAGGCAATGAAGCTCGACGAGTCCCAGAGAACCATTACAAGCAGGGGGCCAAGTCTGCTATTTTTATAATTTCTTCATTCCAACACGATCCCATTGTCATTTTGTTAAAAGTTCGTAATCTGCTAAATTCATAATGGTCGATCATTGACTGCACAATGACGTTCTAATGGTAGGTCACTGATGTAAGGAACTGTCAAAATTTTAGCAGATTACTGCCTAAGTCAGTCATTCAGTTGTCATTTTGTACGAGATTACCATTCTATATCATTTCTTTCAATGGCGTGTCAGTGGTTGACCATTGGAAAGTCATAATGACGCCATTATATTAGAAGATTACCAAACTTGTCAAAATCAACAATTTTGAAATCAATGATAGACCATTCTGACACTATTGTAATAGCAGACTTGAGGCCCAGGTTTGTTGCGGTCTTCAGCATCATTTTCAATATCAGCATCCGCATCTGCCTCCGCATTGATCGATGCTGATTATTAATGCTGAAGTTCGAGTCGTAACATGCACTAGCCTCTAGGTAGTCTGAGTACTAATCTAGTACTAATTATTACCGTACTCTTAGTTTTAACATAATATTTTATTAATAGCGCCAAAATTATTGAAACAATATTTTATTTAAGTACAAAGAAAAATTGTGCGACCTTTAGATATATTTTCAAAATGGGCACTACATTTTCCCTGCTTTCAAAGAAAATAAATAGAATCAGCATCATCCGCTGATGTCAAAGATGAAACATTAGAGTCAGCATCAGCATCCGCTGATGTGAAAAAAATATGCATCAGCAACAACCCTGATTACAACTGTCTTGGATCCCACAACGAAATTAATTAATGAGAAAAGACAGCGGAGGAGTAAGAAAATCATATTTTCCACTTCCCTCCACATCAAGCAGGCAAATTCTAACCCTTCTGTATGTAACTTCATGGCTGAACACAAAGTGGCAACCATCATTGCCCACGCGCATGTCGTGTCGTGAGTTATTACCACCCCGCTCCCCGCGCTCCACATTTGAACAAAGTGGAACGAAAGCTTTCCTGAACTACAAATACAGTTTAACGGTTAAATATTGCATACAAACAACTTGATTTACTGCTGACACTCACAGAAGAGCAAATAGAGTGAAGTTTAACGCTTTGAGACTTGTATTCTAAAGCCTGTCTACCAACATAATCAAACGATTACCAACTTCTAAACAGTTCGATATTTAAAAAAATCTTAGGAAAATTGACATAAACAGCTGGTTAAGTACGTTTAGATTAAATATTGTTGAACCCGGGCATAGGTATGTGATATATTTTCAAAAATAGAATAGAACGAAAAGTTATAGGCATGAACTAAAACTTTAAAAGCAGAACGTGTACTTGCTTGCTCCTCCTTGTACTTGTAGCTCTAAATTGCACAGATATTCCATCATAAAAAGAGCTAATATTAATACATCCGGCCGTTTTGCGCAAAAAGGTACAACGTGTATACTCGCATATTTCTTGTTGCTCCAACATCCTGGCTGGCTAGCGAGCCGTTTTCTATAAAATAAAAGGTAAATAAGTATAATCTGACTTCTCGAGGGGTCAGCCGTGCAGTGCCCTGCATTGTCTTCCTATATTACCGGCCATAATGCCCTTTCATAGCCCTTAACATTGAGGACGAACAAAGACGAGGGGAGGTGCACTAAAATTGACAATATATGAGAATAACAACATACTATGCTATTGTATGCAACCTTGTAAGGAAAATGGCGGCACAGTGAAAATAAAAAGGTTGTTTGTGTTTGGAAATGCCTTTGTTTATAAGGAATTTTATGTTTCAGATGCCAACTCGAAAAAAATCCCTGAAAATTGTCTAGACTTACAATAATCATGAAGGGCCTTTGCATTATATTAAAATTCTTTCACGATTGTTGACCCCTCCAGGTCCAAATCCACAGATCTGTGTCCAAATCTTTCTTTAGGGCGGACACACAAACTTTCTTTTTGGTTTTAAAAGGGTTCCAAAAACTGGCGATCTGTTTACATAAAAAAAAACTGATAAAGGTCGCAACATGTAGAAAGTTAAGTAAGTTAATGACTACAAAAATAAACATTTAGGGGTTTTGAATGTCGGTCACGCCTGGTGCATCGCGAAATGGACGCAAGAGTCAAGTAACGGTAGCATAGTGGGCCAATTAGTGGCTCAGACGCAACGCCTCCTTATGTGCAACCACGATTAAGTAATGTGATTATGAGAAGCACAATGGTATGGTATAATATACAACAATAGAACGTGGCATACTAAGGATTTACTCATATGTTTGTAAGTGGTACTCAACTGTAATGTCGAGGTATTTTAGTGTTACCATTTTTGTAAGAGGCAGGTAAGTAGACCGAAACTTTAAGTAGAAGTTAGGAATTTGATATGCAAGCGTATTTTATTATGCCACCCCTAATATTACAATAACTTGAATATAAGGAGGAGCTCGTGGCTAAGTAAAAACCCATACGGATCGATAGGACAAGGTTAAGATACGCTTGCCGCGGTCGGTCTATGGATGGGTGACCATGCATTTCATACCGAGATCCCTCCGTGCCTCGGAAAGCACATAAACCGTTGGGCCCGGCTGTCATTCTTAGATCTTTGACTGTCGTTATTTGGCTTCTGACTACCCGTCAGAAGCCGGAAACTCTGACAACCAGCTGCTTTACCAAGGGGTATCGTGGTACCTAGTAACTGGGTTGTGGAGGTCATCTGGTTAGAGTGGAAACCGAACCAGCCACCAGGAAAACTTCAGCCAGACGCTTTAAAAAGGTTGACCGCCATGTCAAAAAACCAAAAACATGCCATCGATGCCAAGCTAAGTTACAAGCTTAAATCTAAATGGTTCATTTCCCGCAGCAGAATGATTTGCCCTCAGTAGTACCTACCTATTATCGATTCCTAGAGCTAAACTAAAAAAAAAAATATATTTCAAATATTTAATTAAATAAATATGCATCAACTCCTCTTAGAAAGGTCCTAAACCCGTAAAAATGTGAAGGGAATGTTAATCACTATTGGTTCGGGGTCGCTAGTTTTCCACAATTCTAAATCCGCCGTTTTTTAATCATTTATTTTAATCATTTATTTTAATTGTACTACCAAGTCAAAATAATTTCGCTTCGGGAAAATAACCACAAAAATTTCAGCGTGTACATACTCTATAGAATTACGTACCTATAGAAGTGTTTCATGTGGTCGTGACCGTGGCGTCATCATCATCATCATCATTACAACCTTTCGACGCCCACTACTGGGCATAGGTCTCCCCAAGGGGGTTCAGCCGTAATCGCCATGCTTGGCCGATGCGTGTTGGCGATCGCAGTAGTTGTTATAGTACTCAGAAGGACGCTGCTGCCCATCCCCTGGTCAATATCCCTCTGGTTCTTTCTACGACACCCACGGGTAGAAATGGGGTGGTGCTACTCGCTGCCGGCACCACACGGCTTCGCTGCCGGCACCAAACGGCGTGCTATGCATATTTTGGTTTGTCATCAATACATGACTGGCGATCAATAGGTTAATAAGTTTACCCCGACCTTTTATAAAACCGAACACAAGCCAAGTATCCTAGGAGTCCCCACACTAGAAGATACTGCTTCTGAGTATTTTACATCTAAGTTGTGCAGGTACTGTATCGTTACCTAGATACCTGCCCGCCACTCACTCTTTGTTTATGTTTGCATGCCCTACGGTCACTGTCAAGAGTAGGGTGGCTAGGAAAATGGGTACAGTCGGACGATCTGTTTGAATTTTTATAGGTGTATTTTTTTTCTTACCGTGTATAGGGAATGAGAAGGTCGTTTGTTTTTTGTCGGACTTTCCCGACAGGACACGCTTTTTAAAAGAGTGTATATTTTGACCAATTTAATAAATAAACTTGCTTAAATTTTGTGGATGGGATAAAGGCACAAATTTTAAGGTTTGTTTTGTCCGTTTTTTTTATTGGGTTTTGCTCTCCTCACTATTCCCAAACCACTGCAACGCCTGTAGGTAAACCAGAACCAACAGAGGCGACCACCAGAAAAGCACCGACGAGCCCCGGAGAAAAGATTCAACTGTCTTGGATCCCGCAACGAAAGTGATCAGACAGGAACAGCGCAGGAGTAAAATAGAAAAGCATATTTTCCACTTCCCTCAATACAGAACTGGGCCAATAGGCACAAAGAGACGTTTTCAACTGGGCCAACCCCAGATTCCTGTCTGTCGTTTTTAAGTTAGAGTATAATCTTGAAATTAATTTGTTTGACGGAAAACTGACTAACACTATTAGTCCCTTAGCCTTACATAATTTCGTGAAAAAATCGATCAAATTTCGATAGATCGCGTTATCAGCCCTTACTGACACAGTCCAAATAAAAACAAACCCTACCTGTGTGTGTCGGTACTTGTAAGTACCGTTTTACCGTGTGTCCTTCAAAACATTTCCCCATGGCGAACCTACTTACCGTTCCTAATAAGAGCTATAAGTTCATTGAAGGTAACCCAAGCAATTTATGTCTGAAGGAGATTGCTTTGTATAATCTGTTACATAGGGGCCCGCGGCGGTCGTCATCATAAATAGGGACTTGTAACAACCATGGAGGCTTATCCGATGCTTGGAGCGTCCGTCGTAGTGATGCTCTATGAGTTTATGGACGAAGTTCTGTTTATAAGATTATGTTTTGTTTTTCTGCATTAATTAAATGTTAATTAAATATTCATTAATAGGGTATTACACCCATTTTTGAAAAGTGTCTCAATGAAATTCTGTAGTGCTAATATGCCACCAAAAAAAACACAAAATTTTTATTCAATCGATAAGTGCCATAAAAATGCATCTAAATTTTCAATTTTCAAATTTCGCGCGTAGTTTGACGAAAACGCCTCTTACTGGACGCCATATTGCTCAGCGTAAATGACGTCAGTTCGTTTTGTATCAAATAAGCTCATATTAAATATGATAATTGTATATCATTTAAAAATAATTAAAAGCATATTTTGTAATAGGTGTAATAATGAAAAAATGACGTTGGTTACGAAAATAATAAAAGTACAAAGCCTATATTACGCCAATCGGTTGACTGACAGTTGTCATTTTTTTGTTTACACAGCCGTATGGCGCAATAACATGGCCGCTACTATTTCACGGTGTTTTATAACAGATAAAAAATACTGAAAAGTTTAAATTGAATTTAAAAATTTGTTTTGTTATTTTATGAACTAAAACTTACATTTTCCGACTGCTTAATGCCTAAACTGTCTCAATAACATATTTATAGATTTTTTCTCGTATAGAGTAAAATACCCTATTTCTTTCTTCAGTATGTCTATTCTGTTACAATATCCCTCGGTGAACACCTAGGTGAAGTGAGCTGTCATCTGTCCAGATACTAGGGATTTACAAAGCACTACAATCGGATGACAACTCACTTCACCTAGGTGTTCACCGAGGGAGATTGTAACAGAATAGACATACTGGACTGCATTGTTAGTCTTATGGTCGTAAGCGCACTGCAGGGCGAAAGATCCTGGGTTGGATTCCCAGATGTCGTTTCGATTTGAATCGTTTTTAATGACGTGACGCCCCGTGTCTCGAAAAGAAAAGCCGTTGGTCTGGGACCTGATTTTTCTTAGTCTTGTCGGATTGTCGTTCCATCGAACTATGAGAATGAGGGAATAGGAAGTGCATAGGTATGTGTTTTAACCGCATACTGTAATATTTCCTGCGTCTCTTAGGAGAATATTATTTTCATTGTCATATGTAGTCTCTCTATGATCTATCCCTCAAAGAGAAGATGTGATGTTACAAACGTCATGAAAACTGTCATGTAGCAAATAGCTATTGGGAGTTGCAATAAACTTGAAGTTTAAGAGTGCAAGATCAGAAAGTAAATCATAAGGTAGGTACCAGGTACAAAAAATACCCTACACTTAACACCAATCACATAACTAGTTCAATTTACACATAATTTCCAGCTCGACTCGATATAATTGTCGCCGACCATCCATCATGCGCTTACGCACGCTGAAAGCGACAAGGCCGAGCAGCAACGTTTTGATTTACGCATCACTTTCATCCCGATACCGTTAAAGCTTTTAAACCGGCTGATATCGAGGAAAGTCGGTAAAGCAAGACGGATGGTCCGCTCTTGCTTAATTTTATGCTAATGGGCGCAAAGCGCGTGTGAAACGGAACGACGACGCGCGGCGCGGGCGCATTGTCGCTAGGGATTTGTAGCGTAGCGCTTTCGTAACAATCGGTGTTATGATAAATGGTGAGGAAATGCGTGCGTTTTAGTTTATTTAATGCAAACGTTAAGTGGGTACTTAAGTTGTTTTATTTATTGTGTTGATTATAATAGTGCGCTTAGACAGCTTAGTTGCTTTACTTGAGTATACATTGTTTATGGTTCTAATGGATTTTTAAGATGAAGCTTTTTCCGTTATTGCCTGTAGACAAAATCCCTTTTCTGTTAGCGTTAAGAGCGCGTATTCGATTCGTGACAAAAACTTCATGTTTTCGCGTTTTGCCCTGAGCAATATCGTAATGATGTGAGCAGATTATTTAAAGACAATTATTAGTTTTAGAAAGATTAAGTATTGATTTAGGGAACTACAGAGTAAAAGTATAATTTTTAATTATGGGTTTTTTAAAGCGAAGACAATCTTTTAATAGCGTTTTACGAAAATAGACGTCAGAGTTAACTTTCAGGACCAATAGAACCATTACAATATGCCAAAATATTATGTTTTATGCGTTTTTCCAAAAGGATATACAGTCTTAAAGTGTATTACAGAGCCAACATTACGAAAATATTACTATTATGTATTAAAAAACAATGTTGAAAAAGTACAAAATCGGTTCACTTTGTCAATTTTTTTTCACCAGTATTTAAATAAAAACATAACTGATATATTTATTTTATGAAAATAAAGGTTGTGTTTAATATACAGAATATTTTTCAGTCCGTTTATATAAACTCATTTATTTTAGACATTTTAAAAAGCACTGTAAAACATCGCGCGCTGTCGTTTGCCGATCAATTTCAATGATTCGTGCTTATTTCGTGCGTATTTTTTTTCCTGATGCACACAAACAGACCGAGACCGAGACAGATTGTACTAGTGTGTGTCAATGCTGCTAAGCCGTTCTAGCAATTGTTTAGATTTTGAGTTGCGCTAAATCGAGTACGCGCCCTTAACGCCAACGGAAAAATCAGATTGTATGCAGTTGACATATTTGCAACACGTGACCTCTGATAAGCAAACGTCAACTCCATACAATTTGATTTTTCCGTTGGCGTTAACACTCACAGAAAGGGAATTTGTCTACAGGCCCTGACGGAAAAAACTAAGATCTCTTTCTGAAATGTCTATAAACATAGTCTGTTTGCGCTGCTGAATGTGTCCCACGCATCTAGTATATTAGTTAAAAACAGAGTTTCTTAAAGTAACCCCCTAAGATGTCCTTAGCATGCATATCAGGGGTCCGCAGTAGGTCAGTTCACTCACAACATATTTATTAGGAAATTGTGTAGTAAACTCTGTATTTCTCAGCCACGAACTCGAAATAAGGTTTGTTTTCTTTCCTAAAATATTCTTAGACAGGGGTCCGTGGAATTGTTTAAATTGTGAAAGTGGTTCGTGACTATAACAAGGTTAAAGAAACCCTGGCTTAAAATTATGTCATTGATAGCTAAGAAGATCTAATTTATTTAACTACCAAGTAACTAAGTTAAATGGATGTTGTGTGAATGATAGCTAATAAGTATAGAAGTAAATATATGACTATGGAAGCTGATTGTGTACTGTCTCGTTACAATAAATTTTGTGCATGGCAACTGAATAAAAATAAATAAATAAATACATTTGTGCAAATGTGCAATGCGCGAGTTCCATGCACGATACATGATTCGTATATGGCAGCGTCCGTCGCTCCTAACCAAGTCAAATATTCAGAAAGATCTAGTTTATCCTGAAATGTCGATTTTGGTTCCTCAAGTTGCGCTGAAAATCCTCGATATCATACAAATTTCTGAAAAGTGAACAGTTGCAAATGCAATTATCTCCTACCACTAACCGTAGAAAGTGTAACTTTTAATTTTTTTCAGGCATTGTTCTGTTCACACTTCGTGTCACATAAAGGCTAGTACTCACGTTGCCGAGGAAGCCGCTGCAAGGCTGTATCTGTGGTGGCAGCGGAGGTAGATCCGGGGATCGCCGCGTCCGCGGGCTCGCTCGTGTGTTCCGCACCTGCTCCGACTGACCCATGGCTTAGTTGATGGGCATCGCTGGAAAACAAAGAAGAGGATAATTAAACTTAGTTTGCCAAAATAAACCAACCTACAATCTTTCAATAATAAGATGATTGACTTCAAACTAATACAAAATCCTGCATTATTTATAGGTACCTATACCCTGTTCACAATAAGATTAGACATAAACACACACCTTTTTTACAGTCTCTTCAACCGATTTTGACTTCTATTCCGTAGGCTTAAGGATGACATTAGTGGCAAAAAAAAGTGGTTACAATACAACTGTTTACTGCAGTTGCCATTTGTCATGCTACCAACGTAATAGAAGTCAAAATCGGTTGAACGGACTGTAAAAAACGGTTTGAGTAAATGTCTAATCTTATTGTGAACAGGGTATAGTTACATACAAATAAATAAAATTGAAGTGTCTGTTTGAATTGTCAAATGTGTCTGTTTGTGTGTCTTTTTACTAAATGCATATAAAAGCATAGGTATATATACCTGTCTGTACTTTCCAATGCATTTAGAGTAAAGTCCCGTCACAGATGATATAGGTCCCGTCAAAATCGATCCGTAGGTATAGGCACAAAGTACGAAAGGCTGCGGCGTAACCACAGATATAGATAGACCTAGATAACGCAAGAGCAACTACTTCGCGTGCCTATTTTCGTGCCAAACTTACGATAAAAAATCGTAAGTAAAAATAAAGTAAACATTTCCTTCCATCGGTAAGTCATTTTGTGATTAATATTATGCGTAATTAATTTAAAAAACAATTATTTTTAATTTAATACCCTCAGTAATACCTGGGAATACCAAATTTAGGAAAAACAAAACATTCGTATTTCATTGTGACGTCCAAAAAATGGCACGCTTGGTTTTCATACAGATCGTGATACTGTTTGCGTTATCTAGGTCTATCTATATCTGTTGGCGTAACGGCGTTTTTATTTTGTGATATAGGCTATACAGATCGATTTTGCCGGGGCTTTCACTGTCAGACAGCTAATGTTATAAGGAGTAACTTTTATTTTACAACAAAATTAGGGTTCCGCGAAAAAAAATTAAAACGCTGCTGATAAGCGACTATCACGCGGACGAAGTCGCAAGCATCAGCTAGTGTTACATTAATATCCAATAAAAAAATACACTGTGGCACTCGGGGACTACCGCGGTAAAGCTATTGCATAGCATTTTTGACTTTGACATTTGACATTTGACTTTGACTTTTGACTTTGACATTGACTTTTTACTTTTTACTTTGACTTTAGACTTGACAAAGTCAAAAGTCAAAGATTATTTATATATTATGATTAAATATACCATATACATACACGCTAAGCGAACGCTCGGCCGCGCTACATGGTAGGCGGAGTGGGGGGTGTTAGGTTTTTTTTCGTTACGGAATTTCTTGATTCGGTCGCCGCGCTCAAAGCTATGCAAAAGCTTAATAATCATTATTATCCCGACCGAATTCCGGTCAGGCAGACTAACCAAGTACGTAGGAGATAATATCATAGTCCTCAAGCACAGTAGGTATAAGTATTAGCAGACACAGGTGTACTCTCTGCCCTGGCTGGAAGCCGTAAAAATCCTTTTTTAAGGCACCACAGGATTGTCCGGTTAAGCAGCTAACAACCTCATAGGTAGACCTGCGAGATGCAATTCAGAAAAAAAAAGTGCACTCTCCCTTCCCTCACTCTCATAGCCTGATGCACAGCAATCCAACATGACCGGAGAGAGATCAGGCGCAAGACCGGTCTTACGTGCTACCCGAGACAGGAGGGTGTTACAAGGCTAACTTTTAAACTCCAATGCGGCAAAATTTTTACCTTTGCATGCATTTTAACATCATTAATTTCTCGAAATCGTTGATGGGTTCGGTTTAGCTGACCGAAACCCAATTATATAAGTGAACTATCGTTATAGAGGGGTTGATATGAAACAATTTTTTGTGCAGAGGAGGTCTACTGAAATCGCCAATCCGGTTTGAGCGCACGTGGTGATCAATGCTCACTGCAGGGCAAAGCCCTCTTCTCATACAGAGAAGGCATCTCTGTATGAGAAGAGGGCTTTTGACAAATATTGATATTATAATTTATTTTATTAACTGACTTCAAATAAAAGAGGAGGTTCTCAGTTCGACCCGTATGTTTTTATGTATGGATGTATGTTTGTCCGCGATTATCTCCCGTTTGGCTGAACCGATTTTGATGCGGGTTTCAGAAAAATGTTTGTTACTTTTTGGAGAAGGTTTTAGTATACCACAAATAGAAATATATTGAGCGGTTTTTAAAAAAGTCATCAAAAACCAAAAAAAAATTGCTGCGAACGCAAAAGATGTCAGAGGAGAACAGCATTTCGTGCGTGTCTTGATCTACAGACGCCAGCACATCCAGCTATCCAAAACTGTAAAATTTTCAGAATTGAACATGAACCTTATTTTTTTGCATTAAAGTTAAAAATCTATCAAAGAAATTCGACACATTGGGGTGGCTTGAAGTGCTGGCCCCTGCACCTTCCATTAATTTTTTCACGACAATTATTTTAAAGATTTTTGGTATCACCACAGGATTTTATTTCGCCCATAAAATATATATTTCCACTTTAGAGGTCATTCAGAGATCTTTCATCTTCCATTAGACATCTGATATTAAGGTTCAATGTAATTAACCTTTGCAGTCGTAAATCATGAAATTTACGCCATTTACGATAAAATAAAGTGGTTTTTAGAAATATTTCAGTTTGTCATAAATATTGCAAGAGACAAATATTTTATTGGTAATGGGTAACTTTAAGATCAAGACTGTTATAAAGATTTTCATAGATTAAGTATTTTTTTAAATTAACCAACACTATGTTAAGGACAGGCTAACACTAGAAAGGTCTGATTCAGTAGGTAGCCACATTTATCGCAGCATCAGTGGCGTTTTTAATGTCCTCTAAGGTGCAGGTGTAGGGGCACTTTGGGCACTGTAATAAGTGGGCCATTGTCTGGTCAGGATCACCGCACTCACACTGGGTGTCGGTGGGATCTATTGCCCCATTTTGCTAGATTGTGTTTGCAGCGGCCTACCTGGGTGCGCAGTCTATTGAGCGCTTTCCATACAGGCCACTGCTGGACACAGGCCTCCCCCAAGTGTCGCCACATTGACCGATCTGATTAAGTATTCCATATTTTTAACCAGTAAGAGCCATTGCTAACCATAGTTAAACAGTGAAATTAAAAATAAATCAGGTCTTTAAAAGTTGTAAAAGCCTTCATCCGTCAAACTTTACAGGTGAAGAATCTGCGAAGAAGTAGCGCAACAAGTCTATTTATTAAGGTAAATAGATTATTAGTAGGTTCTACAAAAAATTACCTTTAAAACTAGGTAGTTTTAAAGGTAATTTTTTGTAGAACCTAAGTACCTAAGTACCTACTTAGGTAATACTAGCTACCTAACAGTCGCGAGAACGACTTGCTAAACGCCTATTCCCATAAGGTTACTTATTTGCCATTTCAACGCCTATTAAGAGACATAAAATAAATCCTTATAAATTGATTTGGTTTAATTTAATTTTAAGGTTTTTCAACCATGTGAAAAAAATGTTGAACTGATGAACTGACACACTCTTACTAAAAGTTGAACACTTGGAATAGTTACCTACTTGCAAAGATGCCCATACATATCGTGATTCGTAACTTTACGCGACATTTATCACATTAATCATTTCACATCCAATTCGATTTTCAAAACTCAATTAAAACATGATAGTGTGTCAAATCGGTTCTATATCTAGCGTAGAACAGGGAGGTCATCTAGAGAAAGCTCTACAACAACAAACTCAGCACTTTAATTCTTAAAACATAAAGTACATAATCCTTTGTTGTTTTTATAGGTTTTAGAATCAACGTTCTTGATAATCTAACGTTATTTTTGTAGTGAAAACAAGAAAAACATGATTTTGTCAATAGGATTGCGGATGTCTGCCGTGTATTGTGGTGTATGGTGATTGGAAACCAACGGTTGCTGCCCGAGGTCGTTTGTTCACCTCTGATTAGCTACTATTCTTAGTCGATTGGTACTCGATCGTAACTTGTGACTTTTGAAATTATGACAACAAGAAGGTAATAAATATATATATATGGAGAATATCACGTCCTGTAAAATACAGACAGAGTGACTATAGAAGTGACAAGAATTATTAACGCTAGGAAAATAAATGTGATCTAAGACTAACAGTTATTATAATTAACGCTTTTCATAATTAAACCAATTTAAATTTTAAAAGAAGATGATATAAAACTATTTATTTTCATTTACAAATTATCATACCTACGTAATTAATACATTATTTTATTAGTTATGTACCTATATTTGTTTAGTTTATTTAGTTTAGTTTAGTATATTTGTTTGTTTTGTGTTTTTATTTGCTTGTTGTTTTTTTGTTCTTGTTTATTTAAAATTGCATTTTAAATAAACTTTATTATAGTATATATAAACCTAATTAAGTACATAGTAAGTAGCTATGTTTAAATATCGAACAAGGTCTTGGAAAAACTAAGCACTTCCTCCACAAACCAGTGATGGATTGTATAACTACCCTGATTGAACTTTATATGTCCATGCAATGTTCTTCATGCAAACAATAAAAA
Source organism: Charanyca ferruginea (assembly GCA_947361185.1). Classification (NCBI taxonomy): domain Eukaryota; kingdom Metazoa; phylum Arthropoda; class Insecta; order Lepidoptera; family Noctuidae; genus Charanyca; species Charanyca ferruginea. Next base: position 5,859,345 of record OX376068.1, on the reverse strand, counting down.
ACCTGACATGTGCGAGTCGGACTCGGTCACCGCGGCGAGGACACACATATCCATATCCATACATATCCATATCCATACATATCCATACTAACATTATAAATGAGAAAGTAACTCTGTCTGTTACGCTTGTACGATGAAACGGCTGAACCGATTATGATAAAATTTGGTATGAAAATAGCTTGAACTCTGGGAAAGCACATAGGGTACTTTTTAATCAGGGACTTCGTCTGCATCCGCGGTGACCGACATTCACACGGACCAAATCGCGGACAAAGAAAAATAAAGAATACCTATACATTTTTTTTATTTAATTACAAATGTATTGTTTTCAGACTTTTCCCTGTATTTATTGTATATTACTTGCCAAATTTCATAGTTCTAGGTCAACGAAAAGTACCCTATAAATTTTGATTCCCTTGAGAGTGTCGAAATATACCTTTTTTATTTACAACATAAACGGCAGTATCTTTTTTCACGTAAGCACTTAGAAGTTTGATTTTTTCACAGCTACGAGGGACCGGGTACCTAAGTACCTCATCATCATCATCATCAGCCTGAAGACGTCCACTGTTGAACAAAGGCCTCCCCCATAAAGGGGGGGAGGGTTGCCATAATCCCCAAGCTTGGCAGGCGTCCCCTAAGCGGTGTGGCTTAAGTACCTATACGGTTTTAATTTCAACTCGATACATCTACGCGTTCCCGAGATAAAGGGTCTTCACAGACATACAGACAGACGGACAACAAAGTGATCCTATAATGGTTCCGTTTTTTCCTTTTGAGGTACGGAACCCTAAAAAATAATGATAAAAATCGAATTATAAAATTCTATTTTTTTGGTTTAAATTGGAAGTATAAACTAGATATATATAGGTACTTAGACAGAATGGTAAATATTTCTAGTTTTTACATTATGCGTAATTCAACTTACAATTTCATCCGATTACGTGAGTTAACGAACCCAAACCGACGATTTCTTTTATTCATGAGCTGATTAATGGGTACAGTACAGACAAAGAGTTATTATCTTTGTTTTTTGTGGGATATGGGGTGTTTAAGTAGACGCATTAAAATGACTTCGAGTACCTACTTAGTTGGTAGATATAGGTGATGATGGCTAACGGAGTATAATCTCTGCGTAAGCTGTCCAATTGCAGCACCTGAGCTACACTTGTACCAAGTATGAATTACCGAGGAATCTACGCTACGTTAAATGAAACGTATTAATGACTTTTAGGAGATTATATTATTATAATTAGCGAGAGGTAAGATTTACATGACCCAGCCTTAACGGCTCCTGGTCTGACAGTCCTTGTCAAAATATAAAAAACTATCTTCTACGACTTGATTACTTCTCGAAGCATCCAGAATGTTTAACCATAGACATATTATCTAATAGCTACAGTACTTACATAAGTAAGGCACACCGTGGGCAGTAAGGGGCTCTCCACGAGCGGCATATTGTCAACAGCAGAGGTCATGCCAACTTCAAACGGCGACGACGACGGCTGCCGCTGATCTTTGAAGTTGATGCGTCGACGGCTGCCGTTGACGGGTCAACGGCTGTCGCTGACGCGTGTCGACGGCTGTAGATACGTTGAGAACATGCCGCTCGTGTGTAAGAACCCTTCGCCCCGCAGCGCGACATCTTTCTGTCTGGCGTTATGCGCCAAGGCAGCCCGCGAAATGAAAAGAAAAGGTCGTAAACGTCATATTTTCATAAAATAGGCACATTTCCGAGCTTTTTTTAACTTGAACAGTTATGTTGATTATTTTAATTATTGTTATTCTGAAAATGCATATTTAATTTCTTTTTACAATGCAAATTGCAAAAAACGTAAGAAAAATTGTCTTTCGCGGGATGCCCTGGCACATTCCCTTTAATAGGGACGAGAGTTAAAGAAGGTCTAGCAATACGTCGCAGGAAAATGATACAAATAAACAACTCTCATTGCCCTAAAGAGTGATTTGAACAAATCCCTAAACAGTTTTAGTGAAATGATGAAATAAACAAGTTGGGACTCGCATAGCTCTATGTTTCGCTTGACATCACTCAACTTTGCTTCACCACTCTCCTCAAAATTCTATGCGTTCGGCCTACTGTTACTAGTGGCTATTTTAATCGTTAGACACGGTGGAAGAAACATAGACGCGAAAAATTTACCATGGATTCAGTAAATTATTCTGAAAATCACAGTTTTGATATTCTCCCGAAAAAGCAGCTGTTTCTTACTTACAAATCTTCCTGCTGTACCTACTTGAGGTCGGCGCAACATATTTTCTTCAATCATTCCGTCCTGTCAACTGTCATGCTTTTACTGACTCCCTTTTCATTCGAATCATTCTTCGCATAATCCATCTTTTATTTGGCCTTCCTCTCCCTCTCGTTTCATCCCTTCTCTTCAGATGCCATACCATGACAAACGATTATCTTTCAACCAGGGGCGCCGCGACGGCTTTTAGAAAACCTCATGGGTGCTCATGCTCATGCTCATTTCGATGACTCGAAAAAGTGGCAAAGTGTGAGAAGAGAAAAGCACTCTGATCGACCGACAAATAAATAAATGTCCTACTTAAATACTGCGTACTTAATTTTTTTTTTAAACTTTGCCCCGTACTTGGAATTACTCCTGTGTCGTGGGTGCGTTTACAAACATATAAACTCACATACACAAACAGCCAGACCCGGAACAACTATCTGTAGTCCATATAAATATTTGTTCGGTGCGGGAATAGAACCCATGACACGCAGCGCAGCAGTCGATCGCTCAACCACTGCGCCAACCGTGTCGTCGGGTAATGAAAAAGCGCCCATCCCTAAAAGGCGATTACTGATCTGTTTCTTGATGTCTATTCTCAGGGGTGATCGGCACCCACTGTTTATTTCTCATTGGTGCTCTAGCCCCCAAGCACCCACGGAGTCGGCGCCCCTACTTCAATTATTACAGACTAGTCCTTTACCCGCGACTAGTTGTGCCGCGACAAGTCCACGTGAATTTTCCTACAGATTCCTAATTTGGATAATTATACAATATAGCCTATAACACTCAGAGTAGGTATTATATCATCTGTGACTCAGGGATAACGTAGGCTACGTTATTACCTATTCGTAAAAGAATTTATAAAATCGCATGATTATTTTAGAAAGTTACCCCCTATACACAAACTTACAAAATAACTCAGATTATGAAACAAACTGCAGATAGACCGCGCGGAACACTGAGAGTGAAGCCAAAAAAGCAAATACAAATTCAAAAGCGAATACCTACAACGCGCAAACGCCGCATCGTTAAAAAAAACCGGACAAGTGCGAGTCGGACTCGCCCACCGAGGGTTCCGTACATATTTGTAGGTACATATTGATACTTCTAATCCATACCTACCCCTACTTTAATCTACTTAATACATCGATCACTATAGTGATCGATGACTTAATATTATAAATGCGTTTTTTGCGACATAAACGACCATATCTTTTTTTCACGTTAACATAGAGGGTTGATTTTTTACAGCATCAAGGGACCGTAGATTTGAGTAATAGGATACTTTACTCTGTACGAGGAAATATCTATAAATATGTTGTAGAGACAGTTTAGGCATAAAGCAGTCGGAAAATGTAAGTTTTAGTTCATAAAATAACAAAACCAATTTATAAATTCAATTCAAAGTTTTTAATCTGTTATAAAACACCATGAAATAGTAGCGGCCATGTTATTACGCCGTACGGCTGTGTAAACAAAAAATTGTCAACTGTCAGTCAATCGATTGGCGTTATATAGGCTTTGTAATTTTATTATTTTCGTAACTAATGTAATTTTTTTATTATTACACCTATTACAAAATATGCTTTTAATTATTTTAAATTATATACAATTATCATATTTAATATGAGCGCATTTGATACAAAACGAACTGACGTCATTTACGCTGAGCAGTATGGCGTCCAGTACGCGCGAAATTTGAAAATTTAAAATTAAGATGCATTTTTATGGCACTTATCGACTGAATAAAAAATTTGTGTTTTTTTTGGTGGCATATTAGCACTACAGAATTTAATTGACACATTTTTCAAAAATGGGTGTAATACCCTATTATGGTTTTAATTTCAACTCGATACCACCACGCGTTCCCGAGAAAAAAAAATAAAAATAAAATAAAAGTAGAAAAACAAATTCTAAAGCGAATACAATCACGAGCGCTTTTGAATTTGTATTTGCTTTTTTGTCTTCACTCTCAGTGTTCCGCTCGGTCTATCTGCTTTTTGTTTTGTAATCTGAGCAAAGTAACAAACAAATTTTAGGTACCTCTTTATAATGTTAGTCTATACTAACCCCTAAAAAATAATAATATAATAATATAATTTCGGTGATAGAAAGGTGCACTATAATAGGATATGTTTTATAGTAAAGATATACAATATCCACACACAAAGTCACGAGTAGAAGCTAGTATATACCTATCGGGATCACTTATTTTTGCATGAAGTTCTTTTTCCTTATATACTTTGGCATAACTAGTTTGGCATAATTTGTTTTGCCATAATAATTCTTTCCCGTACATATATTTAGGCATACAATTTATGTTGGCATAATTATCTTGAAGGCTAATTTCAATAAATTGGCATAGGTAATTTTAATTCGCATAATGTTACTATTGTCTTAAAAAATCAATATGTTGTGCTACAAACGTTAGTGACAGAAAGGAATCGCTGCAAAACCGACTCCACGTAGATTTTTCTGCCCTACGCCTAGAGTGTAAAGCCGAAGCTGCGGTGGTGAGCGTAAAACACATCTGCGACGACTAGCCCGCGTAGGTCCACCTGAGCCGAAGCCGTGACAGAAACCATGCATGCTGCATGTTTGTTTACATGCTGCATGCTTGCTGCATGCTTATTTGCATGCTGCATGCTTGATGGCGTGATGCGATGATGTTGATGCGTGGTGTATGCTAGTTTACATGTCTGCATGCTTGCTTCATCCATGTTAAAAATAAGTTTTAATATCATTATGCGTAAATAAATGTATGCTTTAGAATGTTATGCTTAATCATTATTATGATTAGAGAAAGATTGCCTAAAAAAATATGCGTAAGCTGTTATGCGTAAATTATGTTATGCGAAAATATAATTAGGAGAAACAAAAATATGCTAAGTTATATTAGGTCTTAAAATATTAAGCAAATGCATAGGGAACCCATCCTATCTCTCTCAGCTATCCATAATGTGGTTCAAGTGAAACTCGTCTATTCTACTACCTAGTATTACTTCGTTTACATGCTAAGTATCTTGTTTGTCAGTATCTAAGTATCTATTGCAACTATCGGAATGAAGACTCGATGCTACCTACCTACTTAGTGAATAATTATGCGAGGTTACCTATTTACTTGGTTCTATAGAAACTTGAATAGTGCAAAGGAAGGTCTATGCATTCAGTTTTCTTTCTCGGTTTCATATATTTTAATCTGGGTATCTTCAAGGCACGAGTGAACCGGTTTATCCTAGGCAAGCGTGCTCCACCTTAGGCCTCATCATCACTTAAGATCAGGTGAGTTGCGGTCAAACGAAAACTATAACAATATAAAAAAAAGAAAATATTGAGTCTATTGATTTGTTCCCATACATGTAGCTGTGCCACTTGCTAACACCAGAAACAATAACACTTTTGATTAAACCTTCTCAAGAAGCCGGTTAAAAAATAAAGATCTACTAAAAATTGTATCGTGCTTACCATAGAAATATAAAAAACTCTATGGTGCTTACATTAAGGGCGGGTTGCTTCAACTAACCATTACTGACCGGTAATAGGTAGTCAAAAATGGCGCTAACTATCGTCAAATCAAAAAAATGGGTTGTTTCACAAAATCATACGTCAAAAAGTTACTATTATTACCATAACCGACCAGTCATCGTAATTTTGAGTTGTCAAACAGTTACCTACTTCAAACATCAAAATATTATGGAATCTCTTTTTGAATAACTTTAACTGACGGATTTTTATGTCATGAAACAACCCGTTACATTTAACGTATGTTAAACATCGCACGTCATAGTAACTTTTTATCCGTCCGTATGTAACGTTAACAGACTGTTCGAAACAACCCGCCCTAACTCATACCCGTGTCAAATGATCAATAGTGACCAATAAGTATTATATTTTATAGCACAATGCCCGTTATAATTGTTTTACTAAAATGCCTCATCATAGTCATCATTTATAAAACATACGACCTTGTATCGTTAACGCAATGGATGCCTATCGGTTGATTAGGTTTCCTTTAATTCTATACCGGTCCAACGGCCATCCATCAATCAATATCTTTCCGATAACTATGTGGAAAACAGTCCAATAAATTGAATTTCAAAGGAGGCCTTTGATTCTAAAAGAGGCCGATACAGAAATTTATTGCGACGGTTCCTATTTGTTTAAATATCGAACTCATCAACCAGCAATCTACTCGAACTTCGTTATGTTCTGATGAAATATGAAGCTTCATTATATTCGAAACTAAGTACCTATCTATATAGGTACTTATTTAATCTTGCCTACTTAAAAGTTTATAAAGATCTCGCTTGACTTATCTGTATCTACCTAAATGTTGTGCCTAGCCTAGACACGCCGACACCGAATTCCAATCTTTTATTTATTGAGGCCCGTTGCACTAGCGCAGCGGTTTGAATTATAGAGGGTGAATCGTCTGCAGTTAAACGAACCACGACTCATGAAGTTGTTGGAGCTTTTTGTACTTTTTACTGACAGGCATTAGATCCCAACGTCTCGTCGGCCATTATTAATGCGCCGATAAAGGCCGAACGGCTTCGAGTGCGCTCGGCCAATTGCGCGGGCGTCAATCCTTAGAGAGCCAGCGTCTCTCGCCATTATTTATTGATTTATACAGCCACACTGATTGTCACCAATACCTATATTATATTTTTATAAAAAAAACAATATTGTCAACGGCCTGCATAATTTTCGCCCACACAGCCGGAAATGGCTTTGCCCAAATTAATTTACACGAACTGATTCTCGTCCATATGGCCTTTATATGATAACTAGTTCTATTCCTAATTGCATACTTAAAATTCAGAATGTCGAATATTTATTTGCTGGTCGTACCATTTCCCCGTGCCATCTGTTCACCCACAAAAAGTTGTTTAAGCATTTCAATCATCATTTTTAAGAGTGAGTCCAAGTCACGGCGGTTCGCCAATAAAGAGACGTAATGTTGCAGGAACTTTAGTGGGAGCCCAGATGTTCACGAAGCGTCATTACCTACCTCGGTGGTCGCGGCGTCGTCGTATAGGTGATAAATAAATGGTTATCTGACCGGATCGACGCATGCGCCGCCCGCCGCGTGGGAACTACGGCTTGATTTCAAAACAACACGCCGCACTTATGTTACATGCCGTATAATTGTTACAAGTGATACTAACTTTCTAAAAACTTGTATAGAGTTACTTGTTTTATGATAAAACTTATAGATTTCTATTCTCCTGTCGATACTCGTATACCTACCGAGTTTGTTCCCCGTTGGGGCAGTGGAAACCTTAGATAGTGAAAGAAGATTCTACCTGTTCTTGTAAAATTGATACTTAACAAGTCAAGTGCAGTATACCTAACCTAGACACGGAAAAAGCTTTGGAATAGGTACTTGACATCTATCTATATCTACAATTAAATCAAGCACATCCTCAACGAATTTCGAGAATTCAAGATATGGCATTGACATTCGACGCAGCATAGTAAATGATCCAAATATAAACGCTAAACTATTGTAGCAAAATACTCAAGTTCATTTCTTAGAAAACTCGCGCACGAAATGTTTTCAAAGTTTTTATTATATTTCGCAAGAGAACGCCGTGAAATGCTTCGGATTCTGTACCGCACGAGTTTTGACGGCGCCCGCGCTTCTGAGACGAATAAAGCTTTTTGCCGGTTGACCGACTACCAAGCTATACAAGCTTGTTCCGTTGCCGTAGCCCTTATTTATTGGGTCTTAGGATCGAGAATCGGAAGGATAACTGGACATCTGTGTTGATAGAGATCAAGTTAGAGTGGTACCGTAAGCCAGCGGTTTGACAAAGGGAGTCAATTTGAACGTAGATATCTGAGGATCGTTCGTGACTCATCTGTCTATGGTGATTATCTCGAAACAATATGGCGGCGAACTCGTGAGGTTTGCTATTCTGTCGTGGAAGGAAAATTGGGAATAAATAGATGAGGTTTTAGATTTTTATTGATATGCTTATAATGCTTGTCAAGTTTATGATTTTGTAAGATCGAAACGTTACTGCTTTGCAGTGTTTTCGTTTTGAATTCCGAGCTTTCAATTGGTGAAAGAATTTTTGAAATCGGACCAGTCATTTTTGACTTTAATCGTAACAAACATCCAACAAATCTTTCGTCTCTAAAATATTAGTTTAGATTATAAGTATCTACTTACCCAGATGTGTACCTGCAAGATGACTTCTAGTAAAACGCTTTCACTTACCATATCGTTCAAGTATAAAAATAGGTAATTTTTGGAAAAATCACAACATCTTTATGACTACTGAAGAGTAGGAAGACATTATTCTTTATGATAAGTATAGGGTCAAAATGGATAATCTTGTATCTATACCACAGAATGACCACAAGGTGTTCTACAAATATAGAACACGATTAACATTTAAAAAGATTTACCACAAGTTGGGTCACATCGGTAATCCGATAGCCTACTGTTTTAGGACAAAGAGCTTACAAAGTAAGCGGAGCATCGTGAAATTCAAGGCAATCGTTAATATTTATTGGTCCATAACAGCGGACTGTTTAAGCCGTTTAATACTGATAGAGACTTTACAAATAACCACTTATTTCCGACAGTATTTCCGAAACTTGAACCGCGACCCACTGGTACGTAGCGAGCAGAGATATTGATATTAATTCTACTAGCTGACCCGACAGACGTTATCCTGTCCCTACATACATCCTCCAAAAATTGAAGAAACTAATACGTCATTTCTATGTTATTTTTTGTTTGCTTTTGTTGATTTTTTTGATGTTCCGCGCAACTTTCTTAGTTTTTTCTTTCATATTCTCCTTCTCCTCACAATAGGAATTAGCGAATTAGCGAAATTGGTCCAGCCGTTCACGCGTGATGCCTTGACCAAGGGAAATAGAAATTCATTATTAATATATAGAAAAAGAGCTCCTTGTATCTAATTAATAATTTACTGAATGTCTTCTTTTTCTTATTTTTTTTTTGAAAGCAAAGCAGTTTCGAATTTGAATTTTTTTGTTAGATGGGTCGCAGTTCATTCAACTTTGGGAACCACTGTCTAAAGGAGTATTAGTACCGTGAAACATGATCATAAATTGCCCCCTCAAGTGACGTAACCAGCTAATCCCAGTAGTGAAAGGATATCTTGGAGGTCGAGAGGAACGCATAATGCCCAAAACACGACCGTCTTACACAAGTAGATCTTTTGTTCGACTAGAGATGTTAAGATAACCATCATAACAAAGGAGTTTCGCTATGAAGTTGATAGCTGATAGGTACTGGCTAGTTATATTGACAGGAAAATGGATCGCGGTTACGAAATCACTGTTTGTATGCAAAATTGTTTTGCTTCTATTGCAACAAGTTGCAGTTATGCAAAAGTAATCGTATTTCACGCATATTAATATTGTTAATGAACATTTGTTATGCGTTGCATTTATAAAATAAATCCATGAATGGACAGGTAATGCGTGTCGATATTTTTTATCAACTCAGCTAAAAGCTAAAACTAGGTAGGTGACTTACGTCATGTAAAATAAAATAGATAGTTCTACCTGCTTAATGTCTAAAAATAATTGAAAGTTTAAAAAAATGAATAGCATGTGAGAATTTGGAGCCGAAACTTACATCCAAGTCCTATCTGGCTTTGGCTAATGGCTTTTCATGCTTTTTATGGATGGCAAACGTCAAACCGCTTATGGAAATTTGCAATTCCAGAAGCCTTGTGGATGCGTTACCTGACCTACATCGTTTCAGCAACGGGGCAACATCGCGGTCACACTCGCATCGATTATAATTAGAAGAATGGTATGTAAAAATGAAAAAAAGACAACCGCCTTCAAAAACCAAAAAGTGAAAAATAACTTTAAAACAGAACACATATGACTAGTTTCGGAAGTCGGTGGCTTGGCTGTTCTATTTGTTGTTTTGTATTGCCACCGACTTCCGAAACTAAAATCATGTGTGTTCTGTTTTAAAGTTATTTTTCACTTTTTGGTTTTTGAAGGCGGTTCTTTTTTATTTTTCGCTTTTTAGTACTTCCATATCATCCAAATCCATCAAGAAATGGCAACACAGTCAAAACAGAGATTGAAAGTACAAGGTGAGAACATTACAACATCATCCATGTATATTTTTTTGCTTTCTGACGATTTTTTCAAAAAGTGCTGAATCAATTTCGATAAAATTTATATGGGACCACCCTTGAGGCATACCTTATCCATTAAAAAAAGAATTTTCAAAATCGCTTTACATTTGCAGGAGAAATCGCGTAACAAATATACAAAAAAAAACAGACGAAATGAGAACCTCCTTCTTTTTGAAGTCGGTTGAAAAATACAACATCTCTGATCATAAATAACATGTGAGGAGGTTATATTTATACCGCTGTTTATGGAATAGCGTGGACAATGGGCCGGTGGGCCGGTAATTACTTAGGTACTGGCACAGGACGTGGGCAGGGATAGCGCCTTCAGGACTATTGTGGCTATCTCACGATCTCACTCTGCTAATAAGACTGGCTGATTTGTGCCACTCTTCAAACGTCCATTAAGCAAAGTTTGTTTGTTCATATGGCGAGACCTGGGAAGTTTTTAGTACCTATACCCTGTTCACAATAAGATTAGACATTTACTCAAACCTTTTTTACAGTCCGTTCAACCGATTTTGAATTCTATTGCGTTGGTAGCATGACAAATGGCAACTGCAGTAAACAGTTGTATTGTAACCACTTTTTTTGCCTCTAATGTCATCCTTAAGCCTACGGAATAGAAGTCAAAATCGGTTAAAGGGACTGTAAAAAAGGTTTGTGTTTATGTCTAATCTTATTGTAAACAGGGTATACTTACATTTCTTTTATGTAAGGCTTGATACTTGGTAAGAGAAACTTGCTGCTCTTAAAACTTTGAAAAATATAGGTAATCTAACTTAAATTGGACAAAGAACCACTTATTTCCCAAAAGATACCTAAAGTAACTCCCATGGCTTACTTTACTGAGAGAGTCAAGAACAGCTGCTTTTTAGGGTTCCGTAGCCAAATGGCAAAAAACGGAACCCTTATGGATTCGTCATGTCTGTCTGTATATCCGTCCATATGTCACAGCCACGTTTTTCCAAAACTATAAAAACTATACTGTTGACACTTGGTAAGTACTTAGATGTATTTTGTGAACCACAAAGTTTTTTACACAAAAATGGAAAAACAACAATAAATTATTTATTTATTTATTTATTTATACTTCATGCACAAAGGTACAAAGGCGGACTTAATGCCTTAGGCATTCTCTACCAGTCAACCAAGGGTGGTGAAGAGATAACATGGCAGGTGCATATGAAAAAAAAAATATATTAAAAAAGTTAAAAAGATATAAACTTACGAATATATAAACTATACATACATAATTTAATGAAATTTTTTTTTATTTGATTTTTATTTTAAATTATGGGGGTTTCCGGTTCCCCATACTTAGAACTGAAACTCAAAAATCTTTTTTCATCAAACCCATACGTGTGGGGTATTATGTATAGGTCTTCGAACATGATATTGAGGTTTCTAATACTTATCTTTTTTTTCTAAACTGAATAGTTTGCGTGAGAGACACTTCCAAAGTGGTAAAATGTGTCCCCCCCTCCCCTGTAACTTCTAAAATAAGAGAATGATAAAACTAAAAAAAATATGTGATGTACAGACGCCAGCATATCAAGCCATACCTAACTGTCAAATTTTCTCAATTAAATATGAACCTTATGGTTTTGTAATAAAGTTGAAAATCTATCAAAGAAATTTGACAGATTGTAGTAGCTTGATGTGCTGGCCTCTGTACATTACTATGTAAACTTCCACCGAAAATTGGTTTGAACGAGATCTAGTAAGTAGTTTTTTTTTAGTACGTCATAGTCATAAATCGTAAACCGCAATTTACCTTTCATTCAATTCAGTACATAAAAAAATAAAAAACCTATATTATGTTATTTGCTGCTACGGAACCCTTCATGGGCGAGTCCGACTCGCACTTGGCCGCTTTTTTTTGGTTAGCACTAGATACTTGGCAAGAGAAACTTGCTGAAAACTCTTAAAACTTTGAAAAATACGGGTAATTTAAATTAAAATAGACAAGGAACCACTTATTTCCAGAAAGATACAAGTGATTCATGAGTAGGCAATGGACTTTATTGGTCCCAGTCCTTCAGTAGGTTACAATAAAAGAACAATGCTCAAAAAAATAAAAAATAATAATAATAAGGTGGCTTCGACTATCAAAGGTTTTAAAGTGCTACAAGGGTGGGGACGGTGTCCATACATTTTAAAGCATTGGTCTTTAAAAATAACTGAGTAGGTAGGTACCTGCTAATAAGTTCTAGACCAGTTTCACAGTCAAAAGAATTGAGTACTTACCCCTACATAGGTACGGTCAGCAACAATAGCTCACAAAAAGTTTCAATTTTTTAATATCTCTTAATTTCAAGGTTTTGAAATATCCGCTGGAGATTTACTCCGTTGGCTCAGCGACCCCTAGAATAAATGTTGGCCTTCGATACCCGTACGTGAGTTATATGGCGACTTGTGAATTTCAAAGAAAATTTCGGCCTTTCCCCGTAGTGAAACTGATTTGACTACAAGGAAATTTGGCCATGGATCATTTCCCGTGTCGTCGTGACGTCGAACTACTCAAATGATCCTCCCTGTATAAAGTTTGACTACCTACCTACCTACTACAATGTACAGTTAAGATTAAAATTAAAACCGTAATTTATAATTTGTTCGAAGTTAAATAGGTAATAATGTTACGAGCTGGGGTTCGGGATTAATGATTTAGGTATGGTACCTGTATACCTAAATCATTAATATTTAATATTAAATGCTTTTTTTTTTTTTTTCACTTACCTAAGTGTGACAATGTCCATCCTGAAAATTGAATTCAGTAGGAACCTACATGGCTCAGAAGTACTCAATAAAAACCAGAAATTGTTAAATTCTGCGTTAAAAGTTCATTCAATTCGAAATCTGGTAAGTAGGTACCTACTACCTATATTATAATATTCAATTGTTAAAGCGGCAACATTAGATATGTCAAAGTCAATCCATATTTCACCATGTTTAGTAAGGCCCTCAATCGCTTTCGTTTTTAACTGCAATTTTCAGTTCACAAATTAATTAATATGATGTTATGGAGTGAGGCCGTCGTAAGCTTGTAGTGATGCTCTGCCGTAAAATAGTGTTTTATGACCAGACTTTCTTGTTTAAGCTGCAAAAAATAGTCATCACAGACACCTAACGGTTTTAGAAAAAAAGTAGGGTACCTACCTAATACAGATATTTTGTATTAATTTATTCACCAATTCCTACAGAGTTACACACATACACAAGTAAATAAAAATTATAGACAAAATCTACTTGCTCAAACGGTGATCAGCAGGTTGATCTAAATTGACATAGAGGAGTAGCTCTGCAAAACTTTGTTTTCAGATTGTTTCCACAGCATCTAAACCTAATAACATTAAATCTAAAATAAAACTATTTGTTTTTTCAATTTTATTAGAAGGATGTCCTTGCGACTGAAGCTAGTAAAACATTCCACTTTACTAGAAAAATAAAAAAGAACTTACCTTTCTCCGAAAAAAAAAACAAAAAATAACAATACGTTGATTACTACAGTTCGAACACTAACAAGAGTCTAAAACACAATATCACACGTGAAATCAGTTCATATCACTGCAACGTCCGTTTACTTTTGAGTTATTATTTTAGTTCGATAAGACCGGACGGTTCACTGTTATTTTGAACCGGCGTCTCGTTCGCAACGAAGCACCGCGTGCATTTCAATGGATGAAAGTGTAAACCGTGGTTTTTGTATAGCGCCCTCTCGTTTGCGCTGGTGAGCGCGAAAAAGACAGAGACAAGCTACACTCAAGTTCGGCTTTTTGAGTGGAGCGACAACTTCGCCCACTAGTTTATTGTTATTCTAATTTTTACATCTCGAGACTTCTTACCGGCCGCGTAACATGTTTACAGAACACCTTAAACTTATTTCTTTTCCTCTACTATATGTTAGGGCTTATTAATGTGAGAAATAAAAAACTCAAATGTGGATCGATCGTTTATTTTTATTTTCTTCCCACAGGTGGCAAGAACCAGAGTAGCGAGCACAACCTAACGTAATATGAAAATGGTAACTATTTTCAGGGATAATCACTTCTAAATGAATTAATAATTTTCAATTATGTATAATTTGGTACAATCTAATTCAAAAGCTCATACATGTATGCTATCGTCGTTTATTTTCGCTATGCCTAATTGCAAAATAAAGGTGCCAATTTTCGCATTAGGTAACAGTTAGTAAATATCGAAAACTCTTAATTCTTATTCGTGAGATAAACAGGAAAGTGTATAATAAGTTATCAAATTGTGTCCAATTTTAATTGGTATTCGTTATTAGCGGTGCAATTTTTAAGTTTGGCGTCCAAAATATAAGATGTGAAATCCCTTGTGTACTGCTCCTACCCCGGCCTATAAGATATTTTTTAAATCTCTAATGATTTGACGAAACTTCAAAAAGAAAATAAAATGATATAAATTGATATGAAATGTAAACAAATATGCATGTAACCAAGGCCATTTACATTAGCTATCGGTTACAAGCTGACTTGTCTCTGATGAGAGAGCATTGCAGGATTTGGAATTTTTGTCTACATTGTAAAATTGATTCTTGTTTTCAATAAAATATGTGCTGATTTGCTACGTGTCCAAATTACATTTGTTCAGAAAAACAAGTTTGCTCTCAATAAGAAATAGTATTGTGTAGTTCAAATATTGGATATTTGCCGACAGTAAAAAGTTGAAATACCAATAGTCACATACAACGACGAAGTTCATGCCACTTATAAATGATTGTGGCGCATAAAAAGAGTTGTGATTGTCGGGGACCGGTAAAGAACCAATAGGTCCACCTGCATCAGCTCATTGGCACAGCAATAAAATAACGTGAATCGTTTACACGTAAGCTGAGGCAAATGACTCTAAGGGCTCTGTATTAAAATAGGATGTTGATAAACCCATCGGACAATGCAACGGACAGGCGTTATTATAATAATTGTGATCTCGATAGTTTTATTCACGTCCCATTCAATATTTAAGGAGTTGGCATAGGTCTAGCATATCTTTGATTGTAATAGGTCCCCGTTACCGAATACCGTAGCAAACTCCTTTTGTTTTCCAACAGATGTTCAAACATTCCTTCAACATTTGTTGAAAAACATTTATTATCCACCGCTGTTCTGGATAATTAGACAATCAAGTGCATAAGCACATTACATTGGATTATTATCTAATCAAACATAATATTATATGCAAACTTGAATCTAATACACTTTTTTTTTGTTTTTTTTTTCATATATTTTTTTTATCGAGGTATCCTTTAGCGAATATCGTTAATGGAATAAGTACAATATAATATGAACTTATGACAGAAAAAATGAAATACATTACGTGACACGAAAAAATGAATGTGAAATTAGTTGAATGAGTTTAAAAATACCCAACCGCTCTAATAACGTAGCTTTAGATAGTACGTAAACATTTCAATATCTGAAACATTGAGTCGTAAACTGATGTACTTGTCTACCCGCATGAACATTATAAACATCAAATATTTCAGATAAAGAAATTGACAAAAGAATTAGCGAACACATAATGATACATCATTTAAAAGAACTGAAAATGACTATACATTAAATTCACAATATACTAAATATATACAAGGATAGCCTTCCTGATGTAAATTTTGCAATGACATTTTTTTTTACATTTTCCGTTTTCAGTTATACAAACAGAAGTAAATCACACTACATAAAAATAAATATATAAAACACGACACATAAAATAGAAAAGTATGCACGAATATTAAAGTTTTATATGAAATTGTAACTAGGCAAGGCTTTTAAATGAAATAAATATAAGTTGTGGGGCAGTGTACAGAGCGGGCGTGGAATACAGTCGACGCTAGATGCGCTGCGACCGTCCTACTGCGCTGCACACACGATGCGACGTCTAACACGCCGGCACCGACTCCCCGTGTAAAATGAAAATATACGAAAATATAACATATACAATTCTTATGTTTATGAACTATAATAACAGTTACGCCTATATGAACTGTTACAATCCATATTTGGAGCTGTAAATTATGTTACAATTGATGGTCATCGCTGCTCACCGTTTCGTCGTGCCGCCAACATGTAACGCAAGGCATGCCGATACATCTTATAAAAAGTTAACCAACAGTTTTCTGAATGAAAACGTGCGTCCGTAAACGGTAAACAGCGTCGGCCGAGCATATATCAAAGAAGAGCACGACACATAGTTCATCGTATCCGACGACACTCAGGGGGCATTCGGTCCTCCCACTAACTTAGTCCAGCTTCATACAAAACTGCTAACACCTCGAATAACCACTATCCGGCAGAACGCAGCGGGTAGTCACGGTATCAAGAATGAACACAAACCCGCGACGCGTTCGCCACCCTACATTATATAATGCGACAAATCAATAAAATCGCCGCGTGTAAAACTTATTCAACATGGACAAACTTATAACTGTCCGCTTCCGATATCGATCGAACTCGGACACAAAGCCGCCTCTCGACAAGTTCGGCTTCGAAACAGCTTCAACTGTGGGTACATCTTTCGCGAACAACGGTCGAAAGGCGTACCCACTGCTGGACAACGGGAGACTTATGATCTCCTTACAATAAATGTTCGCGTTCAAAAAATGTTGCAAAAGAAAACAGAACAATTTACTCTACGATATAAAATTTTGAATGAATTTAGATCGCCTGGAAACGTAAAAGTACTAACAAAAATAAAATACCTGTTCTACTTATATTTTATATTAACAAATTATTAAACAAGTCGGGACGATATTATTGTAAGAATTATATTAGAATCGTCCTATCATGTTTGCTATGGAATGCTATCGTCTCGTTTTGCGTTATGTAATTTTTGAACTAAAACAAATAAAATACCTATATATTTTCCCAACAAAACATTTTAAAATAAATACATAACAATGCAGAAATTCTGCTTACTACTTCAAGGTCATTATTTAATAATAACGCACAATACCGAACATTTTCGCACATTAATCAATTTTCGTCGAGTATCGACTATGAAGCGAAAGCATTCCATCAAACATTCCTCCTACTTCAATATGAAATCTCTACAAAGAAAACATTGAACTAAAATTAACGTTACATTAAAACTCCGCCCTTCCTGTCAATATCTACAATCATAAGATATGTTAGCACTTCTAGCCTTCCACTTGTACCTCGACAACCCTACACACTCGGAGAAAGTAACGTTTAAGGCTTCGCTAATTAATCCTATTATTATTGCTAACTTTTTCATTCTAATGCCACTTGAAAGAGCAATCGAGCCACTTAGGACATCTTCTCGAGACCGATCACGGCGGCAAGTCGTTTTCGAATTTGAAAAGCTGCGATTTCTCACTTTCGACATACAAACAATAATACGCTCGAAGAAAAAGAGGGCGATATATACAGATCGGGCGATGGTGATCAGGAAAGGAAACAATCAACACAGAAACCACCCGCCGCAGTGGCCGCGCAGCATGCTCCGAGCTCCGGTAGTAGTCGCTTCCTGATGCTGGATGCAGACCGAGCCGATGGAAGCTAACGACACGTGGTCGGGGGCGGTCTGCACCCGGCACCGTGCGGGTGAGCCGCGGCTACTCCGGCGGGCGCGGGGGCGCGGGGGCGCGGGGCGCGGGGCGCGGGGGCTAGCGCGTGAGCGGGCGGTCGAGCGCGAGCGTGCAGCACGGCAGGAAGCGCGCGTGCGGGTGCGTGCACTGCGCCGCACAGCGCAGCGCCGCGCTGTGCCGTCGCTTGCGGTCGCCGCGGCCCTCGTCCGGCGCCTCGCCGCCCGCGTACTGCGCGTGCGCCGCGCTGATGTCCGACAGCAGCTCCTCCCACTCGCGCGACAGCTCGTCGGGCGGGGGCGCGGCGGCGGGCGGCGCGGGCGCGGGGGGCGCGCAGGCGCGGCAGGCGCGCTCGCTCCAGATGGAGCGCGCGGCGCTGGGACGCATCTTCTTGGCGGCGCGGCCGCACTCCTCGCACGGCGCCCAGGCGGCGGCGGCGGCGGCGGCGCTGTCGGGCGACCGCTCCGTCTGCACGCCCGCGTCGCACTGGCGCAGCGGGAAGCGCAGGTGCAGCCCCGGCTGCTCGTCGAGGTCCGGGCAGCGCTGCGCCGGAGTGAGGTTGAGGCGCCCGTAGTCGATGCTGCGTATAGCGCGGTACTCGAGGTAGCGCTCGATCCCCGTGCCCAGGTACAGGCCGCCCGAATCACTGCGGCGGAACTCGACGGTGTCGGGTTTCCCGCAGATGTCGAAGGTATCGCCGTCGGCGTAGCGTGGCGGCTCGGCGTCGGACTCGCGGCGGATGGGGCGGAAGTGCGTGCGCGCGGAGGTGAGCAGGTCCTCGCGCGGGCGGGAGGACGGCGGGCGAGCGGGCGGGTCGCGGGGGGGCGCGGGGCGGGCGGCGCGGGAGCGACCGCGGCGCGGCGGCACCTCGGCGAAGCCGCTGCGGTCGCGACTGTGATTGATCGCCGTGAAGGAGCGCATGGTATTCGCGACTGTGGTCAGAGCGTCGTAGATCTCGTCGCCTTCGTACAATGCGAACGACTCGAGCTCGCGCGGCTCTGGCTCGACTACGTCGGCCAGGTTAAGCGGCCGGAAGCGGTCATGCAGAGCATCAGCGATGCGCGAGGGAGAGTCTCCGCGGTCTAGCGGAGGCGGGAAGTCTGCAGCTTCAGTGGACCATATGCTCTCAGTGAGGGATATAAGACTGCACTTCTCGGCGGACGGATCGGCGAACAGACGGTCGGAGGGAGATGACAGCAGATCTTGGAAATCTATCGGGAGGTCCTGGTACTCGTCGTCAGGTGTGTTCTGGTCTTTAGACCACAGAGCTTCGATGCTGCGATCGAACTTAGCCTCGAACTTAGCGTACAGTTCCTCCTCCATGGGCGTGCGGACACGCGGGTTGAGGTCTTCGGTGATGACCCACCCGGCGTCAAGGTCGAGGCTATCGTCCCAGTCAGGCACCATGTTTTCGTTCATTCCGATTTTCCTGTCTGATATTTCTTTGATCTCGTCTGTGACGGTGTTCTCGCACGTGCCGTAACCCTCGTCTAATGCTATGGCTCTGATGAACTCTTTCACTGGGTCTTGTGTTTCCATATCCCAGACACCCTCGTGTGTTACCCACTCAGGCAGAATCTCTTTGCTGTCAAAGGATCGACTGTAGCTGTTGCAACGTTTCTTGTTGTTCTTCTTCTGACCGTGGTATGAATTACGTCGCTCTTTGCCCGAACTTAGTTTCTTGTTTTTAGTATTCCAATCTTTAGACACTGATAATTCGCTTTGCATTTTGATCTTGGAATCTGGCACTGATTTCCGACACCAAGCCGGCGGTGGGAGATAATACGGTAGGGGCGACTCTCGACCTTTCTTCAAAGCCGGAAACGCAGCGTAATATCGACGAACAGCCTCAGTTTCTTCTATGGAACACGTGGGCATGCCTACTTGTGATGCACCTTCTTGATCTTTGATGTCCTGGAGTCGTGTGCACAGCTGATCAACAATGTTGTCAAGATTAGGTTCCTGAAAAGAATCAACACAATATAGTCACAAAAACATTCAGATAATAATCATGTTCTATTTTTCCACTTACAACACTATACTACCAATTATTGATGATGATGATAAATAAATAAAATACAATAGAACTGTAGCTGCAATACATGTATTTACATATTGGTGATGGTCTACTGTGTAAGCCCTGCTGTTTTATGAGATGACTGTAGACAGCATCTTGCAAATATTTCATGCACATTAGGTACATACTATTAGAATCAATAATTTAATATGTGTATTGTTGGTAATATAGTATAACAAAAAGATATTTTTTTGCTGAAGTGATATTTGGTACTCTACTTTGAAGACCAAAAAAATACAGAAGTAGAAATTTTGTAAACTAACTGAACATATTATTTGCCTCATTTTCATTCTTGAATGTATAGCAGCTACATTACCGCAAGTTTTGTAAATAAAATTTTGTAAACTAACTGAACATATTATTTGCCTCATTTTCATTCTTGAATGTATAGCAGCTACATTACCGCAAGTTTTGTAAATAAAATTTTGTAAACTAACTGAACATATTATTTGCCTCATTTTCATTCTTGAATGTATAGCAGCTACATTACCACAAGTTTTGTAAATAAACTATACAATGAAGAGAATGAAAGTAACTCTCAGCTACTACCTATAATAAAATGAAAAGAACACAATATTGCAAAAACAAAAATATCTTGAATATTAATGAGCACATTATAAACAGAAGGTAAAAAAATTATAAACACTAACAGGTAGCAATGGCAATATGATAAAAACATTAAATAAAATGTTCTATGCACTCAAAAAGTAGATGTTACAATATACAAAATGTGTACATACAGAGATAATGCAAATAATTATTATAAGTAGCTTTTAACAATGGAACAAAGGAAGAATGCAGCTATGCTCCTAAACTAGTGTGCAAACCAAAGGGGACAACAAAAAACAGTGGTGCGGTGCTTTCATAGGCAACAATAATTAAGAGGAAACTTCCTGTAGTATATCAGGCAACATGTCAATAACAAAAAAATACAATCTAATTACATACTCATATCAAGGAATGTATTTTAAAAAATACACTTTGGTATCAAAAATAACCAGACAAAAATATAAATATTATCATGTTGCCTACAAAAATAACATAATTATGACATAGATGACAATAGATGCAAAACCGACCTTTTTGTAAGGATTCTTATAATTGTTAATTGTCTTCATTTTTACATTCCCACTGTTATGGTCACTTTCCAGTGTTACTGAGCACTGCATTTCCTCTTGACAGTCGAAAAAACCATAATTAGTTCATACTGATTATTATTTGATCACTAGCAAGTTGGCACATCACTATTTCTTCATTACTTTAGGTTCATTGCTTTATTATGTACTTGTAATGGTGTTTAAAAACTTACTTATCATTTATTTACCAAACAGATCATGCCAAGATACTTAATGATGTAGCTAATTGATTGAACTTTTATACAAATTTATTTGTTTGTGATAATCATGGAGCCATTATGTGATATTTATTGGCTTATTATTGTCTTACTAAATAAAACTGTTGCCATTGTGTCTTTACAAAGAATAGGTATTTACATTAAATTGCAATGATATGAGGTAAGTAGAAACTGTCTTGTGTGACTTACCTGTACCAAGTGTGTGGGTATCAGATGATGGAGTGTAGAGTTTGATGAAGTTCTCTCGACGTGGCAGGCCAGCAGGCAAACGCCTGGCTCTCTCTCTTATGCTTACGCATCCTGTCCTTGATAGTGTCTGCCGTTATCAAACACCATCATCTTGTATAATAATCGTGAGTCCATTTTACAATCGCCGTGGGCCGTGTGATATAAATCGATCCTTTAATTCCTCCGTTACTAATACATCCTTAATTTCTTTGGCCTATTCTTTGCTAGTGGGTCAGTTTTTCTTTAATGCAGCGCTTGCTTCAAATTTTTTGCAATCGCATTGTCACTAGCTAATAACAAATGACGCACTATGTGCACCCCTTATTTCTGGAAAATAAAACGTTGTATTTTACTATCGTTTAATGTTTTGGTACAAAGGTCATTGTGAATTAGCAAGCACAAAGAATTTGGTGTGAATACCATGCCCGCCCCGCCGTGCTAAATGGGTCGATGGCGCCAAAACGTCACACGAGCGAGGGTGAGCGCTGACGAAGCCTCCTCGCAATCGCAACGTCACCCACACAACACTTTTTGCTACACATCAACAAAGAGTAGTATCACGCGTACAACAAATCTTTTATCGTCGTTTTGATCTGAGTCATTCCTATTCTACTCATTTCATCTACGATACGATGCAATTTCACAAGAAGGCGACAGTGTTACATGATGCACTTTCACTGAGGACGCGCCATGAACCTACTTCCGCATTGTGACATGAAAACAATCAGAATTAAAACAGAAATTACTCACCTGTAACAGTTTATACGGGGGTTAAACTATCATGTTATATCAATACACACACACCCCACATGAAAAAAAACATGGCAGCCGCAATGAGTGAGTGAGAGTCACAAAATTAATTTATTTTGCGCAACTCCGTCAAAAGATTGGACTGACGTCTTGTTATTGACCAATCAGCATGGCTTCGCTTTTCAAAACCATTAAAGATGGCGGCCTAGCAGCCCATAGTTACACTTCAGACAGCTTGTGATTCGTCAAAAAGAGACTCTTGGCTAATTTAGTACGTACATGATAAATTCTGACCAATGAGCAAACAGTATTTCAAACCGGATGTTCGACTTTCACGCCACCTAGAGGCGGCAAGTTTAAAATTTTCATTGTTACCAAGTTGTACTCGATATACGTATATTTTCGTATTTTTTTATTTATTTTTTTTATGTGCGTGTGGTGTGAGGGCCACTTTGATAAAAGTTTTTGAAAATGTGCTAAGGATTTAGTGAACATTCCCAAAGAATTGTGACAGTTAGAATCAGATTTTGTGAAAGTCAAATAAGCGAGTTATAGACCGTAAAGTTGGGCCCTCAGTTCTCACATAGAGGATTGAGGGCCCACCTGTACCGGATGAAATATGATCAGTACAAAAAAGTCTGTATGCCAAAATCTAAGCTAATACCAAACAAAATTTGTGGAAACAAGATATTATCGCAAAACACTGTCGTACTTTGTATATCTTCGGTCAAAATGGGCCCTCAATTCTCATACACATAAAAGTTTATTACGCAAATAAAATGAAACTAATTAACTTACAGCTACAGTTTGAAATCCTATAAGCTACTAAATAAATTGTGAAAATTTGTGAATGCAAGAATTGGTCACCACTTCTTGTTGTTTAAAAGTTATGACCTTGACAAAATTCGAGCCCTCAGTCCTCCATTTCTTTTGGTTTTCGTTTTATTACGCTTGACGTATAAAAGATAAGACAAATACAAAATTCTCTTTTTGTGAAAAAAATTGTGCAACAAATTGGTGTTATTTTTACTAATAAGAATTGCGAAAAAGCTATAAATCTTAATAGATACCGAAATCAACTATATTTTTGATTGAGTACGTGGGTAGGGTGACGATTATTTATTTTCATCCACATTTTATATACCTACTTTGTTGGTGGCGATTCTGAGTGATGTTTTAGTTCCTTCTGCTCTTGCAAAGTAATCATACGTTTGACCACTATCTCACCTGATGGGAAGCGATGATGCGGTCTAAGATGGAGCACGCTTGCCTAGAAATAACCTATTCACTCTTGACTTAAAGACTCCCAGGTTGTAGCTATCAGGAAACGTGTACATGTACTAAACCATGAAAATATAGTATATAAACTATTTCCATGGTTTTAATCACGGTCAGGGTCCAAAGGGACAAGTATCACCTGATGCATTATTTTAGAGGAAAATTTTAAGTAGGTACTCCACGTGTACCTACCTATAGAGCACTTTCTATTCCACGTAGGTACGTTTGCAACGCCTCAAGTCAAGATCGATTACCTAGCCCACAAGGCCCCAACGACAAACGGTATTGTTATAGTAGTGCCTGATACCTCACAAGGTCGCACTTCGACAACATTACAAGAAAGAAATAAAACAAAATAATTTTCATCGATCTCTTTATTCTCTTACTCTTTAAAACTTTATTTCTCAGTAGGTACATCGAATAACACTGACTCGTTGGAAAATATATGTTACCAATACTGATGGTAGGGTGATGACACAATAAAAAGGATAGACAATGCCTTTTAGGGAACGATATATATGGAAGGCAGATATATTGGTGCTGTAGCTGTATCTGCAATAAACAACTGAAAATTGATTTAATTTATAAACAATTGATTGTCATTTATTAATTGTTTGTCACTTTAATTGTTTGTTTAGTATCAACACTTGTTTAAAAAATAAATAAATGAACATATTGCTGTAAGTTCAACCAAACATACTTCTGAATGTCAACTGTTGTAAACAGTAGCTTCTCTACATAATAATACACATTTATTTAATGTTATAGTAATCAGGTATCTAGGGAAAGATTTAGCAGTATTAGTAATATAATATCCGTTCATCACAATAAATTCACAATCGAAAGAAGTGTATCGCTTCACAATTTGTGCGCAATATATTTTTGATATAACCACTATAATAAACTAAAATAAAACTTAAACTGAATAGCGATCACAGAAATGCATCAACGTAATACGTAAGAAACAAAACAAACCAGGAATAAATAAAAACATGTCAACAAACAAACAACTTTGTACGGCATGGAAAGTTCAGGTATATTCACCAATAATGTATATTATAAAGTAAGTAAACCGTTATTTACATATTTTTTAGTGATTGATTGCATGTTACAAAATGCTTATTGTCATTAAGGTAACACATTCATTACATAAATAATATTTTATTTCTTCTACATATATATTATGTATGCCGTTACTCTAGTACAACAGCTATGCTATATGCGGGTACATAAGACGCATTCAGACGGTGCATCTCTGCTCTGCAAACAAAACATGACTATGAAGCGCACGCCACAACGACCAGATAATCACGTAATGTTACACGTGTCCGAATGAATCTTATTTAAATACATACGCCGAACACCATCTTTGCTAATTTATCGTCACCTAAACCAGCAGGAAGGCGTAAACATGAGTGGGAACGGTCCACTAGAATAGTTATTTACACCTTGACTAAGTAAAGCTATATTACTCATTGTCTCTCGGGCCGTTTACTGTTTTCCTCAGTTTTGGTGACGATACCTTCGCTCTTAGCGAGTGCCGCTTGCTCAGCAGCTCTTTTCACTTCCCGCCGCCTCTGAGCTTCTCGTATTATGTCGAATAAACTCTGTAACAATTAACGTAAGTATATGATATTAGAAAAGAAAACCTGCAAAGACCCGGGGAGGCCTTTGTTAATCAGCGGGACACTGCAGGCTAACAAAAAAAAAAGTGTCTTTGCCTACCCTATTCATATAGGTATTATTATTAGTTGGTCTCGTGGTCGCAAGCGCGACTGCTAAACGTGGGGTCCTGGGTTCGATTCTCAGGTCGGGAAAAGTGATATTTCTCAGTTTAACAGCCCGGAGTTTGGAAGTTGGCGGTGTAACACCCCCGTGCCTCGGAAAGCACGTAAAGACGTTGGTCCTGCGCCTGATCTCTCTCCGGTCGTGTCGGATTGTCGTCCCACCGGATTATGAGAGTGAGGGAAGAGGGAGTGCATCTGTGTTTGCGCACACACCACTATAATATCTTCTGCGTACTTGGCTGATCTCCGTTGAGATTGACCGCCGTGACCGAAATCCGGTCGGAAGATTACAAGATTACATTACATTTACATTATTATATAATCAGGGTTCGAAGTGATAGTTATCTTTGGTAAATATAATCTTGATCTAATCTGCAATTTTAATCAATCCCCACCCAGCTAACACTTGAGGAGGATGAAAATGAAATTCCACTTATTAATCTCATATTAGTTTTTTGAAAGATTTTATTAGTTTTTAGTTTCAGTCCCTAAATTATCAACAAAAATGTTGTTTGTTATATGTGTTAGTTATTATTAAACTACTTGGTTCTGGTGTAAATGTTGTTAATTAATGCCAGTTCCAGTTATATGTATGTATACTAGTTGGATTTGATATTTATATGATCCATCATCATCATGTCAACCTTTAGACGCCCACTGCTGGGCATAGGTCTCCCAAAGGGGGGGTTCAGCCGTAATCGCCATGATTGGCATTCGCGGCACCACATGGCTTTTAAGGATTATCTGATAATGATCCGGTAATTTTAATAAAATAATCATGCTAATTTCGAACTCTTCTTATTAGCATAATGACGTTACCTTGCCATCGGATGGGTTAGTCTTGTCCTGCTCCTTAGCCGCGATGGCTGCCTTATCAAGCGCCTTCTGTATCTTGTTCTCGACCTCGAGAATCTCCTCTTTATCCAGCAGCTCGATTAACTCGGTCATTTGTTTCTCTGACAAGTTCACGTTTTCGTTGCCTATTATTTCTAGCATCTGTAATGTGAACGATATTTCAATGTGAAATTATATTACAAGAGGACTTAGGTATTTGTAGGTAATAAGTAGTTCACTTGAAATGGCTCATAAAAGACAAGATTATAAAATAGTCTGCAAATGCAATCCATACGTCCATACTATTAATTAATTTAATATTATAAATGCGAAAGTAACTCTGTCTGTTACGGTTTCAAGATAAAAAGGCTGAACCGATTGTTATGTAATTTGGAATGAACCCTGGGGAAGGATACAGACTACTCGTTAATTCGCGACTTCGTCTGCATCCACGATAACCTACATCCATGCGGGTCGCGGGCAAAAGCTAGTTCTTCATAATTTGTTACGTCTACGATGAACGCAACTCAAAAGACTGGATTTTGATAAAGATTTAAAGCAGTTCTTAATATTTCGGTCTGATATACTTAGCACGCACACGCATTTTAATACTCAGTCACTTTGACATAACGGCATCTTAAAATTAAGTAGCGTTTAAGTATTTGGCCATTAGAAGCTTCAAGGCCGCTTGATAGTCTTTCCAAATTGTTGCAACTAACATTGAATGTTAAACAGATGATAAGCGACTATATTTATATACATAGACTTTTCTCACACACACATAGGTATGTCATATCATACATTAATATAATACCGCCATCATTGAAACAGACAACACGTCACTCAGAAATATCAAAACTAAAAATACCTAATGTCATGAGGTCAATGACCGTTGCAGACGTTCCGTCCTTACCACATTTGCTGGAAGTCAATAACATTGGTTGTTTACCTAAACACATCTTATAAATATGTGCTTTGTTTAATCTACCCTAATTCTAGCAATAGAGATGAGCCGACTTTCTCCTTTTAATAGTCCAATTTTAAACTAAGTACACCTTTTTAGTTTGGAAGTTTTGAGAAAAAAAAATACATGACATACACAAAAATCTACCCTTTTGATTTTGTAACTAAAACATTACATAACTACAATGATATTCTAATAAACAGATATGTTATACACTCACAAAACCACCGAAAAAAGTGTTCCGCGCAGCAGCGGCGGCACACATGCACACTTTTCATTCATTTTACAATTCACTACAAGTCAAAATGTTGAAAAGGGATGACTTGAAAAAACCAACAAGAAAAAAAGAGACAGTTAGTGTTGTCAATTGCGCGTGAATGTAAACAGACATTATCCTGGCCACCAATCACCGCGTCTTGGCATCATAGACTAACAAATTTAACGAGACAGATGGTACAAACCGCGAGTACATTTTATACACGCGGTTTGTACCTATAACAACTAATTAACAGGACTAAAGGTATAATAGAATATATATAATAATATATAGAGTAGAAAATATTTATTTTGTAATAAAATTCATTTCTTTGTTTACGAACAAATGCAATTCATTCTTCAGAATCCAGATCCAGAAGCCAGATCTCATTGGATAACCCTATCGAAGAAAGGATAATAAATATCTGTTGTCACATTGTTTAATTTCTAATTAAGTATATAAATGATTAAATGAAACAAAATGATTAAATATTACAAGCTTAGAAAAAAGGAAAACAGAACTATGGGTAAAGAATGACTTTACTGCCTACGATATCGCATCTGTACTTTTATTCTATGTCCGGAGTGAACGCGTCCTTGTCTTACTCACGTCAAAAAATGTATTTCCGTTTCTTTCTTTTTTCTAACCTCCAATTATAAGAATATTAGGAAAATTATTGAAATATATAAATAAATCGATGTATATTGCGTAGTTACATGTGGTATGAGATCCCTTGTGTTTTATTAAATTTTGTATATAATTGGTACACTTTCTAAATACACAAAATAGCATTTTTTTATTTTTTTAGCTGCTTTATCAAAGCGTATCACTCGTCGCCATGCGTGACGCAGACTAAAGGCAATACGTCCCAATTAGGACGTTTTTGAATCTTCAAAATTGGGCGCTCATAACATATCTGTTTAATATAATATCATTGCATAACTACCTATAACCTGTTTACTTTTTAAAATACATCATGCCTTAAATGTCAAGTTTTTATCAAGAAGTAATGATTGTTTTTTACGTTGACCGTGAAGATTATATTATAGTGATAACACGGAAGTCTAGCTCGCTAAAAGAGGTCATAGTCATACCTAATATGTTATCGCGTTCATAATCATTCGTGGGGTATTTGATATGGTTGGTCACGCTCACGTGTGAAAATTCAAGTCATCGTGGTGAAAATTTGACATTGACCTTGACTATTGACTTAGGTCATTTCTGCACCTCTTATTACATGTGGTGATTTGTTAGTTTTGAAATACAAACGACACAAAAACGGTCGACTTATCTAAACAAAGTGTTTACATTTTTGTTGGTTAAATAATATGTTAGTCTTTGATCGCGAATAATACTTATGTTCAATACTTTTCCATTAATTAACTAGTTGTACATATGTACAAATTAAAATACTAAGTACCTACTTTCAAGGTTCTTTTTCAGAAAATGCGTGTACTTTGTTTCAATTGTTTGTTTGTGTTTGTTACTTTGTTTCTATGTGTGGAGGCTTGTAATTAGCTATTTGTTAATATTATATTCTTTAGTTTATTGGTCTGTTAGTCTGTAAGCCTTCTTTAAAATAAAATAAATAAATAATTAAGATACAATGTCGATGTCGATAATGAAATATGATTCAAAGTCATCGCGCGTTTTAATGTCACTAAAGAGGAATAAATGACAATGCCAGATCCTGACCCACCCATGTACAGAAAAAGTAACACATGTACAGAAAAAGTAAATTAATGAAAATAATTGTAATGAATATAGAACCTTTCTATACTAATTTGTTTTTCTTTAGAACTTGCGGATTACGAAATACCTACCCACAAGGTACAAACTCAGTTTACCTAAAATACAATTTAACCTATAATCAATGTCATTATTGTTTTTAGATTTAAACGGAAACCGCAAGTTCTACAGTCACTAAGACTAATGTGTAGTTATCAGCAATAAATAAACAGTAAGATGCTACATATTGCACATGACTTTTATTGAGTGGGGCAAAGTTCTATAGAGTTTCTGGCATTGTCCTTTCCATTTGGGCTTCAGCTAGCTTTTACAGAAAGTAATAACTAAGTACCTAGTTGGAGCCCAAATATCTGCTCGACAATAATTGCTCGACACACCCTGCAAAAAAGGCGAACAAGTTTGGTAACACTGACCTTCAAAACGTCATCAATTTTCAACTGTCCATCGAAGTCGTCATCCAACCTGCCAAGGACATCCTGAATGAGCTTCAGTTTGGCCTCATCAGGCACCTTCTGCAGACTCTTAATGGAATTCATCAGTTCATCAATTTGGATCAGATGTTCCTTTGCCTTCAGCGGTTCAGTTTTCGTTTGTTCCAATGTGGACTTCAGGGCTTTTTCCTTGGTTTCAAGCATGGCTAATGCGGCATCCAGTTTGCTTATCATGTTGTTGACGGCCTTGTACAATCTGCAAAGAGTGCATGCGTGAATCATGTGAGTGTTTTCTAATACAATAATGTTCAAGGTTAAACTATGAGTTAAACGCAAACAAATGTCGATTTTTTTGAAGTTTCAGTTTTCAGTATCAGTTTCTCAGTCCCTATCGTCAAATTGGTATATATTTTGCAATAGATAACTATAGCAAAATTTTGTAAAGCAATACCTACCCAATCGTTTTTATGAAATACTCTATTTTTAATACAGTGGTCAAATTGGTACGCAACCAATTTAAAGGAGACACTAAAACCGTGTCATTTGAATTAATGTTTGCAAGCAATTATTACATTAAGTTTGACCTTTTTTATATAAACAACATCATAAAAACTCAGTTTAATTGTGAATCTCCTCGGTTCTCAATTCAACCTTTTGTTTTTTTTTATCATGGTATTTAATAATAATAAAAAAGAAAATGCCATAGATAATTTCATTGCATAGTGAACCTCAGTAACCTATACCCTATTCACAATAAGATTAGACATTTACTCAAACTTTTTTTACAGTCCGTTCAACGGATTTTGACTACTATTGCGATGGTAGCATGACAAATGGCAACTGCAGTAAACAGTTGTATTGTAACCACTTTGCCTCTAATGTCATCCTTAAGCCTATGGAATAGAAGTCAAAATCGGTTGAAGGGACTGTAAAAAAAGTTTGTGTTTATGTCTAATCTTATTGTGATCAGGGTATAGTTTATTTTTGGAAATAATAAGTAATCAATCAACCAAATAATTTTGCAACGGATTATAAATACGATAACAAACTCGATAACACCATGTAACACTGTTTAACAAAATTGATATTTTAAAAGACGTGCATTTGTTATAACATTAATTTTTGAACACACATTTATAGCATTAAATTTTTGACGAGGAAGTGATGCTGTACATGATACACCTACCTACAATGATTGAATCATTTTAAATAATTTTAATACAATACTTTTTCATCGTATTTCCATTTGTGTCATATTTATTTTCATTACTCAATTTTGTGAATGTTTGCTGTGATGACAGAGCATAACAGGGATTATAGGTACTTAGTTTCTGTCCACCACTAATAATTGGATTAGTCAAGACATAAGACTAATTTAAATGGAATTACTTCTGTACTCACGCCAATTTTTTTTCCATTATTAGAAGTATGTAATAGTAGGTAATGAATTTATATTTTAAACATTAATTTCGGACGTACAGACGCCAGCACATCAAGCCATACCAAAATGTCAAAGGACAATGCCAGAAACTCTATAGAACTTTGCCCCACTCAATAAAAGTCATGTACAAGCTTGCAATATGTAGCATCTTACTGCTTATTTATTGTTGATAATTAAACATTAGTTCTAATGACTGCAGAACTTGCCGTTTCTGTTTAATTTAAATAAAAAAACTGTATTTGAATTCCTTTTAACATTGATTTGTAATCTGCAAGTAATAATAATAATGTTGTTTATTAGTCAACAAAAACAGGTCTTTTCATTTCCTTGCCTTCCTTTCCTGATTGCATTAACAATTAGATTCACAAAAAAAAAGGAAATATAAAATACAAAGGAAGCATTTTGCTAATGAACTCCACACTAGGTCGAGCCTGTCTCGTGGAAAAAATAGCCAAGAACGAAGGCAAGTTCTAAAGAAAAACAATTTATTGTATTAAGGTTCTTTAATCATTACAATTATTTTATTAATTTATATTTTATGTAAATGGGTGGGGCAGGATCTGGCATTGTCATTTTCCCAATTGAATATGAACCTTAAACTTTGTAATTAAGTTGAAAATGTATTGAAGAAATTTGACAGATTGTTGAAGCTTAAAGAACAAAGAAAGAAAATCCTTTTATTCTCGCGAAAGCGACGCACGTAATAAATACACAGTGAATTGTTATTGCTGGATACTAATATAACGCATTAAATGAATTTGAAATAATTAATTTAATTACATTGAGAGATTTGTGGGTTGCCTCGTTTTGCTAAATGGACATTGAATTATTGAGAGAATACCTGTTTCCTCAATATAAGAAATTGGCTAATTACCAGCGCGGCGCAAACTGTCTGCGGTTCCACAAGACAATTAGTCTTCTAAAGTGAAAATGAGATGAATGTTTATTGTTTTAAAACCTACACATAATTATACTAACTAACTTATAAGATACCAGCCTCTCTTTCTTAGGGTGTTACCAGACCAATCGATCGATGGTAGAATGGATTAGTGGACGTCAATCGATAGTTTCTACCAGACCAGTCGATCGTCGGCATCGATCGATGGTAGAATTTATTAGTCGACCTCGATCGAGATGCTTGATTATTATTACTGATGGATTATAGCTGGGATTAATCGATCAACGTCGACCGATGCCATCGACCGGCAATCGATCGATTAGTTAGTGGAATGGTATCCGTCGATCCGCCAAAGCTACCACACCAATCGATCAACGTCGACCGATGCCATCGACCGGCAATCGATCGATTAGTGAGTGGGACGATATCCGTCGATCAGCCAAAGCTACCACACCAATCGGTCAACGTCGATCGATGTCGATTGATGGCATCGATCGACGATCGATCGATTGGTGTAGTAACAACCTTACAGAGAAGGCACGACTTTTGATCACCACGCTTGCTCAAGACTAATTGGCGATTACAGAATCTGAATTGAAAAAGTCCAAATTAATGTTACTTGTCCGGTATCGCACGCACAACCTCACGCAAGAGAGGTCTTAACCAGCAGTGCTATTCTGTTACAATCTCCCTCGGTGAACACCTAGGTGAAGTAAGCTGTCATCCGTCCATCTGCTTTTTCAATCCCTAGTGTCGGGACGGATGACAGCTCACTTCACCTAGGTGTTCACCGAGGGAGATTGTAAGAGAATAGCACTGCTGTGGGCCACCATCATATGTATACTTTTTTTTGGACAGGTTTGGCGCAGTGGTTGAACATTTGAAAGCCGCGCTGCGTGTCGCGGGTTCGACTCCCGCACGGATTAAATATTTGTATGGCCTACAGATAGTTGTTCCGGGTCTGGATGTTTATATGTGAGTTTATATGTTTGTAAACGCACCAACGATATTGGAGCAATTCCTAGTGTGGGGTCAAAGTTTGTTTAAAAAAAAAAATAACTATATATGCTTACCTAATATTATAAAGGGGAAAGATTTGTTTTGTTTACTTGTTACGATTTAAATCAAAAACTACTGTTCCGATTTCAAAAATTCTTTCACCAATCGAAAGGTACATTATCCTTGAGTAACATAAACTGTATTACATTATTAAAAAATTAGGGGTCCTTAAGAAAATTCACGCGGACGAAGTCGCTAGCAAAGTGCTCGTTTAAAAATATAATTTGTATTATACCTGCGAGCACCCTTTGAAAGTTTGAGGTCCGCTTGCTTAGTCTTGACGATCTCGTCCATCTCTTTGACATCCTCATTGTAGTCAAGGAGCTCCGCCTTCAATCCCTGAACACTCTCCTTCTCAAGAAGCAAGGATTTCTTTTGTTCAGCTGTGGATGACATAGAATAAAATAAGTCAAATTTTTCGGTATACATTTACACACGGTGACATATCAAGTTACATATTTTCAGTATGAACTGGTATCGCATTGTATTTAGGCTTTCCGTACAAAGCGATACCAGTTCATACAGAATTACAGAGTGTGCTTAGGTTATTCTGTAGAACCACTGCTGGACATATGTCTCCAAGGGGGGAGTTAGCCATCGTCATGCTTGGCCGATGCATGTTAGCGATTGCAGTAGGTACTATGGTACTCAAAAAGAGGCTGCTGCCCATTCTCTGGTATTTAATATTAATAACGTTCCTCTGTCGCCTTCTACGTCCACGGGTAGAAATGGGGTGGTGCTGTTCACGGTTTTTTTGTATATGTACTAAAAACTGCAACCTCAACGGTGCACATCCCTGAAGGCTACCATACCAAAGGTCAGTTCACTCTTTAGAGTCATCTGATCGAAAAGTCGTAACGTGGGCGGCTGTTGCCAATTCCAAATTGATCGCCTACGACAACCGCCGAAACGATAAGTACAGTTATAAACAAAAACAGTCTTATCGTTTTGTGTATGTGCATGCTTCCGGTCAACATAGACAGATATCTAAATCAATAAAGTGTGCATTAGCAAAAGAAGTGATCTTAAAAGGTTCCATTTATTCTTTTTAGAGCACGGAACTCAAACAACCGTAGCTATTGTGAAAAACTGGCACAAACGATAAACCGTAATGTCAAAATCTCAAAGTCAAAGGTGAATGGACCACCTAAACAGCCAATCAGACCTTGGCATTAGTCCAATACAAGAATACCAACTGAATAGGGAGTTTATGCATGATGTGAGATGAAAATCAGCTGTTAAAAATGACGTTTTTGGATTTTTTTAAATCAACCCCTAACTGTGTAAGCGATCAAGTTTTTTTTAATTTCTCATAGCAAGGGAAGATTTTACTGCTGAGAAATAAAAAATAATCTAAACGGTAAATATATATATCAATAGATTTTTGAAAAATCAAGGCCATATCGGGGTGAAATGTGAAAGATATTATTCCTTCAGTTGAGAAGTCCAAAACTAATCTTCATTGACTTTCGAAAATCACGGACGAAGTCGCTGGCAAAGTGTTAGTTGTCTTAGCGAGCTTATTACGTAAGCTATATCGCTATTCACGTAACATTCGAGAAGTCTTTATTTACAAACATTATGAGTCATTGGTCTGCTTTAACATATTATATGCAGAGCACTGAGTTTTCTTGCGCACTGAAATATCTAGCTTTTCCTCAAAAGAATGTAGCATGTTGCCAAACTAATACTGCATATACTACTGGCAATATCATAAAAATAACTGAAAAAAAACTTCGCTGCATATTCAAATTAAAGTTGAGTTGGTGTTCGTTCTAGGTAATCTCAGAAACCGTGGCCCGTGGGGTGTCCGGGTTAGAATAGCACCCCACCATTTCATCCCGAGGGTGTCGTCGAAGGCGACTAAGGGAAAATCCGAAAGTCGGGCAGCAGCGGCTTCCGTGTACTTAACAACCTCACTGCGATCCCCAAGACGCCTGCCAAGCGTGGGGATTATGGCAACGCCCCCCATTTATGGGGGAGGCCTTTGTTCAACAGTGGACATCTAATCTCATCGCATCGCATCATCAGGCTGATGATGATGATCATGAATCTCAGGAACTCCGTGTCCGATTTTGTAAATTCTTACGCTAATTGGAAGCTTTTATCCCTAAGTGATAAAGGCTAGGGGGGTTAGGTTTCCGCGCTTAGTTCTTAAAATGGACCATAGTACGTGGTGCTAATGCTAGTTTATAATTTCCCCGCGACTTTCCAAAAAGTCGATTGAACGATTTTGGCTTTGATTTTAAAGTCAAAGTTCAATTCGTTCTTAGCTGATGTCTTCCTATGAACGACCTGCCTGCCAAATGTTAGGTTCATAGGTAGAGTAGTTTTCGAGATTTCGTGTTACGACAGTAAGTGATCTTACGCTTTTATAGTGTACTAGCTTTTGCCCGCGACTTCGTCCGGGTGAATGTATACGTTATCGCGGTGCAGACGAATCGCGGTTTAAAAAGTAGCCTATATCCTTCCCCAGGGTTCAAGCTATTTTAACATGAAAGTTCATCAAAATCGGTTTGGCCGTTTCATCGTGAAAGCGTAACAGACAGAGTTACTTTCGCATTTATAATAAAAAAAAATAAAGTTTAAAAACTAAAACCCGACCACAACAAAAAGTGATCTAAAAAGTACGAAACAAGAAAATATTTCACACAGAAATCAAGACATATGTACAAAATGGTCAAGGTAAAGCCGTGGTTGCATGCCTGTGTCCCATATGGGTGCGATGAACATGAATTATAATGGCATGCAACCACGCCATGAATGGAGTATGGATTATGAATTTTAAAACCCATTATAAGATTAGGATGCAGATGTATTATATTGTTCCTCGGTCGTAAATCGCAACATAATCGGCGTACAATTTTCCCACGGCTGGGGTAGGATAAGGAAGGAAGTGGCCGCATGGCACTTGTAGCATACTAGTGCTAGGACATGCTAGTTTTGTTTGTTTGCCTTCACCTTTTAGTTAACAGTAGCGATTAAATCTAAATCGGTAACCAAAATAAACAATATTTTTTTAATTTCAAACATATCAACAATATTTACAAGAATAATAAAAAAGAAAACCTATAATATTAAACTAAAAAAAAAACTAACACAATAAGGCATCATAGAATTCGTCCACATCGCCGTCAACTGGAAATGTACCCAAGAGACTGGCAGCATTGCCACGTTGGATGGCAATGCTTAATCTCTGACCAATCTCTTCTTTTTTATTATTCTTGTAAATATTGTTGATATGTTTGAAATTAAAAAAATATTGTTTATTTTAGAAAACAGTAACTTTATGTACCTACAGAAATTAAACAAACTAAAATAAATGAAAAATAAGAATCGGTAATATTAACGTGTCTTATTAAAAATTGTAAAAGGAAAAAAAATCAAACGTGAAAATTAACTTTTCCACAGTGTAACTTTGGTATTTGTTGAGTGGAAAAACTCCAAGACAAAAGTAACTC
Source organism: Charanyca ferruginea (assembly GCA_947361185.1). Lineage (NCBI taxonomy): Eukaryota > Metazoa > Arthropoda > Insecta > Lepidoptera > Noctuidae > Charanyca > Charanyca ferruginea. The sequence goes on along the minus strand of OX376068.1, from coordinate 5,822,815 downwards.
TCACGTGAGAAATTGATATCGCATTGATAAATTATTAATTGTAGTGTTGTTTATCGAACAATTGGTGAGTGGGGTGTTATCTGCAGCTCATCATGGTGGAGCACTTTTGGCCGAAGGGCGTGGTGTTCCTTCGCTTCCGCGGACAAGTGCCACACGATCGTACAGTGAAATAATACGTAATGTAATAAAGTTATGTATGTTATTCTATAAGGTATATATTGTATGAGTCTTTGTTACCTGAATTAAATGATTATTATTATTATTATTATAAATATGATTAGAATTAAATAAGGCAGCTTATTGAGATCTGCGAGCGATATGCAGCCACTCACTGTCTGACTTAAAATGTTAATAAATCTGAAATATTAATATTCAAACATGGTAAGGGACCGGAACATGTATTGTGTTGCCAGTTCATTCGTGTGGATCTGCCCTTAAAATTTTAAGTAAATTTAACTATCTTGGACACATAGTGACTGACGATCTAAGTGATCATCTTGATCTTGAAAGGCAAAGGCGAAGCATTGCTTGTAAAAGTAATATGCTTGCCAGACGATTCACGCAGTGTTCGCAGCAGGCTAAAGTGACCCTGTTTAAAGCATACTGCCAGGCGTTCTGCACCAGCCAGCTCTGGTACAGGTACACGAAGAGTACATACAATACTCTTGGCGTACAATACAATAACGCGTTTCGGGCCATGCTTAATCTCCCCTGGCGGTGTAGCGCGTCTGGAATGTTTGCCGAGAACAGGGTCGACGATTTCTATGCCGTAATTCGTAGGCTTAGAGCGACATTTCACTTAAGACTGACTAATTGTAAAAATAGCATAGTGACTTCTGTATACCGCTCCATTTACATGAACACAAATAATTTTCTTTTCAAATAATATTGTGACTACATACCTGACATAACTGCGTTACCTGACATAATTTAATTTAACCTATATTTCATATTTAATCTCATCTAATTTTAATTTTATTTCATAATTAAAGCAGCATTGCAATAATAATCCAATAAATTAATAAATTGTATGAGCATGTAAACTCTGTTGACTTGCCTGAAATAAAGAAATTTTATTTATTTATTTAAATTTTATTTCATGGAGCAGGATACCAAATATTATCAAGGTCGTATCTTATTTCACGACACGGACACACAGACGACACGGTTGGCGCAGTGGCTGAGCGATTGACTGCTGCGCAGGGTGTTGCGGGTTTGATTCCCGCCCAGGGTAAACATTTGTGTGATGAGCACTTGTGTTTGCCTTGTGTCTGAGTCTTGTTTATCTATATATGTATGTATTTAAATGTATTTGTGTATGTATATCAGCTGTCTGACACCCATAGCTATACTTATATTATAGCCATACCCAATATCTAATATATAAAATTCTCGTGTCACAGTTTTCGTTCCCGTACTCCTCCGAAACGGCTTGACCGATTCTGATGAAATTTTGTGTACATATTGGGTTCATCCCCCTTTTTCCCCCCCTTTTCATCCCCCATCCAAATGTTCGGTAGATCGGGACAGGACAACGTCTGTCGGGTCAGCTAGTTATATTATAGTATTATTATATGTATTATTATTATTATATTGACGTATTTATTCCTCAGATAAAAGTTATTTGAAGATTGAAAAATTAGGCCAAAAGTACTTGATATAAAACATTCGATTTTTATCAGATAAACCTATTTATACCTATTACGATATATCTCAAACTTTCAAATATTATCTCCCTAACATGATAATGACTCATGTAAAATGAACTAGCTAGTGCAATGAGCATGATTATAATAGATGCAAATATCTAGTTATAACTGGAAACGTGTTGCAGCCGACCTACCAAACAACCGACGCGGATCACTGAAGTGAGATAAGGAAAACGGAGTAATAGAAAATAGATCAACATCACAACAATGCCGGTTGTAAATTCAAAGATACACATAAAAAAAAGCTCCATTCAATACCAATGATGTTCAGAAGAGTTCATACACACATACATAAATCTATTTATATGAATGACAAAAGGCGTAGAATACGTAATTATGAAGGCAACCACAAGAATTTGAATTTCCGTACATAGAAAAAATATGGAAAGCTGCCAAGCTGAACTTACCTAATTTCTCTAAAGCATCCTCAATAACTTCGATGTCCTTGGTAGAGAGACCCTCTTCAGATTTCCCTTTGGCAGAATCAACCAAGACTATAGGAGCGGGGTCAACCATATTAGTAAGACCATCAATGTCAAGAATTGGTGCTTTATCCTTGAGTTCTTCTTTCTCCCTTTTCTTGGCTTCAAGGATCTGTTGTTCTTGCTCTGCTTCTTGAGACTCTTTCTGTTCTTCCTTGATCTTCAGCATTTCTAATTTAATAGCTTCTGCCTTAGCCTGGAATATTACACAATCATTTAATAACATGAGATATTCAATTTTAATGGTTTTAGTTGATTTAATATAAAACAGTTTTAACAAAAAACATTGAGTATTAACTAAATTATGATATACATACCTTTTTTTACAGTTAGTAAGAAAGTATGTACAAGAATAATATCAGCAAATGAAAGAAATCAAAGCAAAAATAGAAATTGATTGTAACAGATATTTAATCTAACTTTGCATTTAAATCAGAAGTATTATTACCTTGAAGTCTAGTTTGCCTTCCTTCTCTCCTATAGCAGCCTTTGTCTGAGTAGCAACTTGTTCTGGTAAGGCAGATATGGTCGCCTTCAGTTTGTATGTAGTAGGCACATGTTCTGGCACCATCAAGGCTCTCGACAATAGCAGTAAAGAAGGCGGTACTTTTTCATTCAATGACAAGTCAAGCCAATTCCTCAATTCCTTTTTTAAACGGTCTTCAGACACACCATAAGCCCTCATACCTCTAGCCCTGCAAGCCTGTTGTAACTCACTAAAGTTTAAACTCTCCACTCCCTCTTTAGCAATCACCTTATCATCAGCTGCCAATGACCTCAGCTTCATCTTCAGATTAAAGCGTAACATGGCACTGGTACCAATAGTTGATACATTCAACACTTTACACAAAGCAACTAAATGCGGTCTCTGCAATGAATCTAATGTGATCTCGTCCTCAAATAACTTTGAAAACTTCATTATCTCTTCACTGGTTGCAACATCTCCTGATGTTCTGATTTTACTAAAGAAACCAGCAAATTCTCTCGCTAGCTCTGAATGCCTATTGCTAGCTTGTGGAGCCATCTGATCTAATGTCTCTTGGAAGAATTTTGCTATTTCCAACTTTAATTTAAAATGTTGTTTTAATTTAGCTTCTTTCTGACTGCTACTCTCAAATGTAGATGGCAATGCATTTGGAAATAATTTAATGTAAAAAGGCAAAAAGAATTCCAAAAATGGAACAATTATAAATACAATGAATGGAACCATTCTAAACAGATCACCGATGGTAGTGACCAGCAGTCTATGCTCCCTTCGTGTCAATACGTGACCTCTTAAAATTTTAAAGAATAAAGATACTGAGATACGAACTTCAATGAAAAGTAATCTGAAGCCATGATAATAATGCCGAAGTTCATTCATAATGCGTTCTGAGAGAGGCTTCTTTGGAGGTTTTGATGGTGAGCCTTGTAATTTGTCTTCAATTGTTTTCTTTACAGTTTCAACAGTAGCTTCAACCTTCGAGGATGGTTTACTACTTGGTATGGGTAACTTGTCAAAGTTATATCTGCTAGTTGAGATAGGCCTAATGGGCTGTAGCTGGCAGTAAACTCTTGCATCAAATTGTCTTTGTGTGATATCATCATGCAGTCCCAGAGGTTTGGTCGTATAATATGATATTGTCCTTGAAAGTGTTATGGATGGAAAGTTTTGATTTAGCCTGTTTTCCCATAACAATGCTAGAAAAATAATTATTAATAATGTTTAAATCAAGTAGGCTCATGTTAGCTTAGCAATATTGTAGTGATTGATTCTTAATCCTTTTTATTATATTGTTTCATTCATTAAAAAAATCGCCCCAACCATGTGACGGTCATGATGAAACAAAAATAATAATTAGATAACATTGATAGATGTTAATAAATAATTATCTTCACCGACATTTAGATGTCCTGTGTTTACGAATAATAAGACATGATATCTTTCAATAAAATAATAGTTTCCACGATTAAGTCATATGTATGTGTAACAATCAATCAAATTCCGCTTTCAATGGCTTGAGGTTAAGGTTTTGTAATGATCTTTGCTGCAAAATATGATTTACTTACTCGATTTCTTGATGCAATGACATCTGTTTGATCTTGAAATTAGTCTGATCATATTGGTCGCTTTTTGTAGTGCTTTAACTACTGGAAATATTTAAAATATATAACAAAAACAAAATCAACCCCATCAACCACGACACCATGACAATCAATCTGTTTGTATTGTCAGTGGAAGAATAGAAACATAGTCCATAAAACATAGATAAAAAATATAGAGTATCCATTAATTGTTGTATTTTTTATCTACATAAAATTAGAACCTGACTGGCAGACTTTATTAGTGCATATTATCTTCTAAGATTAGCGCACAGCACCCGAAACTACTAGAAATAGGAACGCGATACACGGCACACCGGCTCTTTTTATGATGTTGATGTAGACGAGCACTAAGGGCTATATTTCAGTGGGACACCGTGGCGTGGTAGCGCAACCAGTCGCCTGACATCAACAAAATGTATGCCACTTCACTGGGACACCATGGTATATCCCCTGGTGTCCCCTTGGTTGGGCGTAAAGTGCATACATTTTGATGGTGGCGGCGACTGGTTGCGCTTGCGCCACCATGGTGTCCTAGTGAAATAGGGACCTTAGAAGAATTTTTGGGGGGTTTCAGGGTGTAAAATTAGGGATAAATTAGGGATACAGTTAGTATGAAACTCCGTCTGTTTGTATAGCTTAAAAAATACAGTATTTTTTGAAATTATGATGAAATGGGAACGAAAGTTGTCATGGGAAATCTGTTATTTTTAATGTTAGATGAAAAGTGGTATTTCTATTTTCGATTAGACATAAAATAATGTGTAGGTATCAGTTTTTTTTGGAAACTTCTAAGGGGGTAAAATAGGGGACGATATTATTTTAAATGGGAAAACCTGCAATTTTTTAAGTTAGAGACATGTTTTTTACGGATAAACAAAAAGAAATACATGTTTCAGTGCTTTATTCGATATTCCAACACTGTGACGCGCGCTTGCTTTCTCTGCGCTTCCTCGAACCAGCACCCCGCGAGAGAATATAAGTATCTGCAGCCACGACCTTGCCCGATCCCGCCTGTCCCTTTGATGGCCGCCCCCAGCGACGCGACACCCTTAGCCGAGGCTCGTACCCCTTAGCGTGTAGTCGCTTAGTTTGTAATGTTATTTGCCCTGGCTTGAGGCTCTAAAAGTATATTTTTTTAAGGCACCACAGGAAAGTCCAGTTAAGCATCCAATAACCTCCTAAGTTGACCTGCAAGAAAATTAAATGTCTTACCGGCCTACGGATCACGCTTCAGAGTACCACGCCCTTCTATTGACTGAGCCGGAAATCCGTCAACTTTAAAGTTAAAACCATGAAAATTGGTATTTAACTTTCCGAATGAAGATGAACATAGAAAAATACAATATGTTTTAGTGTTATTTGGATACTGCCTAAGGGGGTGAAATATTATTGCATGGGAAATCGAAATTAATGGAATTTAGAAAATGTAATATTTCGTACTTGGCTTCCTTTCATGACATAGGCGAGCACTAGGTAAGATATTTGGAAGCTCAACCCCTAAAGAGGATGAAAAGGGAAGTTAGAGAAAAACCTCTTAACTTACTAGGCACGAATGTCTACTGTAAATAATCAAGTTTTTTTTACTTCTGCTTGAAGGAGCTGAAGAGGGTGTCGGGTTTGTAGGCGATTTACGCGTACGAAGTTACGAGCGAAGTATAATTAGTTTGTCTTAGAAATATCCTATTGGTTTTGAAAGAAAATGTCGTCGACCTCACACTCACAAGCAGTGACCTTTTTAACCTTTTGACCGCCACGTCAAAAAAGCAAAAACGTCGCCTCGGCGCCTAGCTATGTTTCTTTGTAAGTATTATTAAGTATTATAATTATGTAAGTACAGAAGTCTGTCACGTAGTCGTGACTGTGGCGTGCTGTTATGGTGGTGTGTTATTACTGTGGCGGTCAAAAGGTTAAATGCTCTAAGCCTGATACGACGTTCGCTTCTTGTTCGTCCAATTCTAAAATACGAAGAATTCCGTACCGCACATAGGTACTATTTCTGATATTTTATTTGATGTGTATAATAGTACCTATCTATCAATTTTCAATCAATTAATAATCAGCTGTCGCAGTAACAAAATTATTTAGACTAAAACAAAAACAGTAGTAACAAAATTATTTAGAGCCAACCAAACTCTCATGTACGGTACAGCCAGCTCGCTTACAAAGATTTTAATCTGTATCTGTAGTGTGTATACTTTATTGATTGTCAAATGTCAAATATTGTTTGCTAAGCGAGTACTTATAACCTAAAAATTAGATTCTATAAAAAAATTGTTGTTTCTTTAAATAGTACACATTATCATAACAAGAATAAATGAATATTGTACGTTGCTACCTAAGATCTAGTTTTGTAAATATAACAAAACCTCCAAATAGGCTTCTTTCGAGTAGTAAGTACGTCAATGTTGATCTTAACATTTCTATCTATATCTATTTCTGTCATGCCTTGCAATAAAATTATTCATTACGAATGTTTTTCAGGAGCCAACTTGAACCCCGTTATGGCTTTATCAGCAGTCAAGAATGCAGCCAAAAGAATAGTCTGGGTGGACCTTGAGATGACTGGCTTGGACATTGAGAAGGACCATATCTTAGAAATTGCTTGTGTGGTGACTGATGCAGACTTGAATGTTGTTGCTCAAGGGCCAAACATAGTGATCAATCAGCCAGATAGTGTCCTGAACGAAATGAATGACTGGTGTGTTGCTCAGCATGGTGAGGTATTGATTGATTTCTTCTATTTTTTATTAATATTATTAATTTATTTACGTTTGAAATATTTATCATTTTCTTGTTGTAGTCCGCGAAATTCAAATATTCTTACGTTTTGCAAAATTATATTCGCGGGAGTAGCAAAGATGCATTGCAGAATATTAATAATTAAAATCATCAACATATTACTCTCTAAGTTAGAAAAGCTTCTAAATGTGCCTTTGCTGATGCCTAAAATACGACGTTTATAGATAAAGATAGATAGAGATTAGAAGATAGGATAGATATTATATAAAGTTTATTACTTTATCTATATTTATATCAAAGTTCTGATTGAATAAAAATAAAATGTAATATTTTGTAATTGTACTAAGATTTTGATATGTCACCTTTATTTTATGGCCATTAGAGGTGACCAACGGCAGTGTAACTTCAAATGAATGTGCTATTCCATAACGAGAAATTTATGTTTATGAACTTAAACCATAATTCTCATGATATTTTTACGGCTGCTCAAAGATATATATGATGTATGATTTACCATATTTTTATTATCGTTACAGAGCGGACTGACAGAGGCTAGTCGCAAATCAAATGTTTCGCTGAAAGATGCTGAAAAACAAATTCTGGAATTTGTGAAATCCCACGCACCTGAGAAGAAATGTCCGTTGGGGGGTAATAGCGTTTACATGGACCGTTTATTTATAAGAAAATATATGCCAATACTAGACAATTATATGCATTATAGAGTAGTAGATGTCAGTACAATAAAGGAGTTGGCCAAGCGATGGTATCAAAAAGAGTATTCACTCATGCCACAGAAAAAGTTTAGGCATCGATCAATTGATGATATTCTTGAAAGCATAGAGGAATTGAAGTACTTCAAACAGCATATATTTAAGTCCTCAATGAAATTACAAACGGAAGTTTGAAGCATATAGCAGGACTTATTTATTTTACGGGTATTATTAAATGAAATAATCAATTGAATTGTCATACATGTTAAAGTTATGTTAAACTCGATATTGATGATAGTTTAGCTCAGAAATCCACAATACGTCAAGTACAATAAAGGTATTAATGAGTACCTAGCTGAAAATAAAAAGTAAAATTAACAATGTCTTTAATTACTTTGCCCACAATAGGTATAAAAAGATATTATTTTACGTAAATATGCATAGTAAAACATTGTAACGCAACCAGTTTTTTAAATAATGTTGTTTTTAAAATGCTCAGGGGGCCAAGTCTGCTATTTGTATAATTTCGTCATTCCAACACGATCCCATTGTCATTTTGCAAAAAGTTCGTAATCTGCTAAATTCATAATGGTCGATCATTGGTCGGTCGAATTAAAAGCAATGACTGCACAATGACGTTGTAATGGTAGGTCACTGATCAAAGCAACTGTCAAAATTTTAGCTGATTACCGCCTAAGTCAGTCATTCAGTTGTCATTTTGTACGAGATTACCATTCTATATCATTTCTTTCAATGACGTGTCAGTGGTTGACCATTGGAAAGTCATAGTGACGCCATTATATTAGTAGATTACCAAACTTGTCAAAATGAACAATTATGAAATCAATGATAGACCATTCTGACACTATTGTAATAGCAGACTTAAGGCCCAGTTGTGAGGCAGCTGACAGTGACTTTTATTGTAAACTGCCCACTAGGAATTTCACCTGTATTATGGGTGCGTTTACAATCATATAAACTCAAATAGACAGACCTACTTGTCAACCACAGGTCATACAAATGTTTGTGCCGTGCGGGAGTCGAACCCGCAACACGCAGCACAGCAGCCGATCGCTCAGCCACTGAACCAACCGCGTCGCAAAATTTAAAAACATACCAGTAAACAATTATAGAATGGTATGGTTACCTGTTACCGCAGACGAATTAGGTATGCGGTAAATACCGACACGTGATCATTCAGAAAAAAATGTCTTTAGTTTTGTGTGCTGCAGAAACGTCCGCTACAAAGAAATGGTTCCTATAGCAGCAGTAAGTTACTTTTTATTCAGGGCCATATTTTACATTCGGCCAACAACTTATTGAATGCCATCATGGTGTATGGTCATATCGATGCAGGCTTACCGCCGCCCCGCCGCCGCCGCCGCCGCCTACTTTGATTTTAAGAAAGCGTTTTACCTAGTCGATTACCACATCTTACTGTGATCTTAGTATCAAAGTTGGCGAACGTGGGCCACACCGGTTCCCTATCCATTTGCATAAAATTTTAAGGCCTATTATAACTTAGCAAACTTTTGTTTCGCCTAATTATATTTTCGCATAACAGCTTACGCATAATTTTTATAAGCATAGATATAATTATAATTAAGCATAACATTCTAAAGCATAAATTTATTTACAGAATGATATTAAAACCAACATATTTTTACCATGCATGCAGCAAGCATGCAAACATGTACCATGTATGCAGCAAACATGCAGCATGCACGCAAGCAGCAGAAGACTGCGTGGAGTCGCTTTTGCAGCGATTCGTTTCTGCCAATAATTTTTGTAGCACAACATATTGAATTTTTAAGACAATACTTTAGCGTGGCACAGTAGGTTTGCACAGTAACATTATGTGAAAAAATGTATGCAAAAAAAAATTAGCCTTAAAAATAATTATGCCAATATAAACTGTATGCCAACATTATGCGAAAACAAGAGATCGTGGCCCACACCTTAACTTCTCAAATTCTTCGTGAGCTAAATGAAGGATAGGAAACAGTACGTGAAGTACGGTGGCTATAATAATAATTATAAGTCGTACTTCACGACGTCTGTCATTGGCATAGAATTTCAGGGCATTGGAATTTATCATCATGATTAATGATTTCGACACGTACAATGATATTTAGAATATCATTGGACACGTAGGTATATTTTTTTATGTTTAATTTATTTTAGTAGTTAAGACTACCCACTGACCGGTATATTTTTTTTACAGTGTAGTAAGATTTACATGATTATTTTTTTTATAATGGATAGGTATCGTGCCTATATACCTAGTTATCTCGAAGTAATTGTTCCTATATAAACTTCATAAAAATATTCAACTTAGGCGTGGAAAATTAAAGGATGGCTTAATTTAATTGGTGTTTCCGTTTATTAACCGACTTCAAAAAAAAGGAGGTTTTCAAAAAAGTGTTTGTTATATTCTGGAGAATGTTTTAGTTTACAACAAACAGAAATTTGTTTAGTGCTTTTTGAAAAAAATAACAAAAACCTTAAGACGTTTTCGTTTCTTTCATCTTCGGAGGACTTTCAATCTCTGTTCAGTTAAAACAGAGATTGAAAGTCCTACAAAGATGTGTTGCCGTTCCTTAATGGATTTGGGTGATAGGGAGGCACTAAAAAGTGGAAAATAAAAACTTTTTTGAAAAAAGAGAACCGCCTTCAACCGGCTTTGTTCTGTTTGTTGTTTTGTATTGCCACCGACTTCCGAAACTAAAGTCATGTGTGTTCTGTGCTGAAGTTATTTAACACTTTTTTTTTGCGTTTTTTTTAAGGCGGTTCCCTTTTTTCAAAAAAGTATTTTAATTAATTTGGATGATAAGAACTCAGACCAATATTGGTTAAGAAGTGGATAAGAAGTAGGCACAGTCGCACAAGTCGATGACAATACAAAACTACAAACAGAACCAAAGCACAACCAATATTGGTTAAGAAGTGGATAAGAAGTAGGCACCGTCGCACAAGTCGATGACAATACAAAACTACAAACAGAACCAAAGCACAAGAAATTAAAGACTTTTTTACTTTATAGTTTTTGAAGGCGGTTTTTTTAAGTATAAGAAGTTTTGTACAGTACAAATAGCGTCATCAACTACCTACTTAGGACTACTCGAGCATTAATAAACCAAACCCCAACCCCACTTTACACACAGCCGCTGCCGCTACTCCTGCCGCTGCCGGAAATATTGCCTAATAGTTCTGCGCGAGTATCGAAGCGAGTGAGTGTTCACACTCAGTCTTCATACTTCTCTATTGAACGACTCGCAACAATGGATGACGTCGAGGTTGTTGTGGCTATAGCATCATGTCTGCTCAGTATATGCAACTAAATATATGTTTAAAAAAAAGCAAAAGGCGCCGTAGTCAAAGAAGATGGTGGATGAAGGAAATTCAGTCAGTACAGAATAAAAACCAAACTAAGTAATAATTTTATAGCCGGAGTCAGGTAACAATACAAAGCACGTTATTCCGTGAGCGAGAATGCTGATGCTGAATGTAAACACTCACTCGCGCTCGCGCTACCCGGCCTTTGACTTCCGCGCGAAAACCTGACAATCGAGGAGGGAGCGCCGGGCAATGGCAGGCAGCGGCATGAGCGAATAGTGGCAGCTTTTTTATTATAATTTTTTTTTTTCGGATTGGCGTCTCGCATGTCTACCTAGGAGGTTGTCGACTGCCCGGACTTTAATGTGGTGCCTTAAAAAATATTATTTTTAGGGCCTCCAGCCAGGGCAAAATAACTTAGGTACAAACTAAGCGACTACACGCTAAGGGCACCCCCTGTGGGGTACGAGCCTCTGCTTAGGGCGTCGCTGGGGGAGGACAGCAAAGGGGCAGGCTGGATCGGATTTCAGCAGTGACAGCGTGAGTGACCTATTTATATACTCGATACTCGTGCTGCCCTGGTCACTTCCCTATCCAAAAAGGCTGACTGTAAATGTGGCTTCAAAAAAGGGGGATAGTTGATGACGCTGCCCGTAGGTACATACACTTTTGACTGAAGGCATTTACCTATACCGTGGAAATATAACGCTATGTCATAAAATCAAAGGATTTTAGTATGTAGGTAAATGAGTAAAATTTGCAGAGGGTTGCATACCTAGCAGGTTACCTAAAAGTTAATTTACTTAGAAATGAATCATATTATGAAACACCTATTGTGGCCTTTTTAGACCCCCAGGTCATAATCAAGAGTTTATTTTATCTTGAATTTCTATCCTGTCCGTATTTCCTTCATCAGAAAGTAACCGGCAGTTATAATGGAAATGTCATTGTAAGCCAAGCGGGAACATTGAACCTTCACAAAGCTTCAAAATAATATAATTGTATTTAAGAAACGCGGCAATATCATTTCTTATTAAATAACAAAGTAATACAGTTAAACCGAATGTACCTCTTCCGCACTCCAAAATTCACTCGAACATCTTGTAACATATGCAAATACAATACTGTCTGCACCTCGCGTGTTTTTCCGAGTAGGTAAGTTTTTGTCATGATTTAATTGACATTTTAATACGGTTTTATACTTCCATAGAATTTTGACTAAAATCACTATAGTTAATTTTCTTGTCTTGTTATTGACTCATAGTGGTGGTGGAGATTTATAGCTACCTACATGCTTTTCAAAAGTACCTAACGTCATTTTGACAAAAATCTGACTCCAATAATCTATCGAGCCACACGGATGGGCCTCGCCAAAACATGCCAAATTACTATCGATATTAACTTTAACATAAAAATGAATCCCTTTATTCTAGATAATATTATAGGTAATTATAAAAATACAAACAATTTCCTTGGTCGAACTATAATGCCCGGCACTTCACATGGCGTATTTGTGCAAATATTCGCCTTATTTGGATAATACAAAATAGACTTCATTTCAATAACTATATGGTACTTATATCACACTATGTTGTATGGCACAACGTGAGAATGACTTTACCGATTTAATTCATCTTTTTTTTAAGTTTTCTATGGAAGGTTCTTACGGAAGGAAAAATTAAGAAAATAGCGCAGAAATTTGGAAAAATTCAGAGTTTGACAGTTTGCGCGTTTGGTGAACATAATTATTATACCTAAGTAGTTACTACCAGGATATCATACTTTGTAAGTTGTTGAAGTCACAGTTATTACCGATATCCAAATAAATATCCTCAGTTTTTCAAAGCTCTTTTACATCCAAGCTCAGTAAGCTTTTTATTGGTTTGAGCATCCAAGTAGGTTCGACGAGCGCATACCGTATTTTAATAATACCTACTTTATTTAAAAATAAAATTCAATGTTTGTATGTTTGTCTTCTGTGCTTTTCTGAACCATTCATCCGATTGTAATAGAGTCCTCGAAAAGATGCGAAAGTACTTCACGTCGGAACAGTTGCTAAACTTATACCAAGCACAAGTTCGAGCGTGGATGGAATAGGCACTGTTCGCACCTTTGGGATGGAGCAGCCAAATACAAACTGGAGGCTTTGGAAGTGGTTGATAAACGCACCAAGAGGCTCATTGATAGGTAACGACTCCCTTGTTAAGACTTCAGAGCTTTGAAGGAACATCGCAGCACCGTTGCCAGCCTATCGGTCTTTTATCGGCTACATTTCGGAGAGTTCCCCATTCCATCATCGGACCAGCTACCTATTCGACGAAGCGTCTCCGCTACATGGTTGAAGCTCCACGGTCTCGGACGGAGCGCTTTGTTTCCACATTGTGCGAACTGCCAGACTGGAATTCACTGCCCGCCTCTTTGTTCCCCGATAAGTATAATCTGGATATCTTCAAGGCACGAGTGAACCGATTTATCCTTGGCAAGCGTGCTCCACCTTAGGCCGCATCGTCACCTAAGATCAGGTGAATTGCGGCCAAATGCATAAAAAAGAAGAACTCTTTGGTAGGTTGTCCCGCGTAAGGCCGCAAAAGTTCCAGGCTATAAAAAAAACTTGAGAGGTGGCAAGGGACACCCGGATGGAACGAAGTTCCTATCGATTAATTAGTGAAGGAATTGTAATATTTTTTTTTTTTTTTTTAAGTTATGTATATATACATATAACTTAACCTATAGAGACTAAAGACTAAAAAAAAAACATCTAACCAACCCCCCCCCCAAACCAAACCCCTCACATAACCCCCACCCCCTCCCACCCTAAACCCTCCTAACCTAACGCCCCTTGCCGTCCCCCCCTCCTCCTTTCCCTAACCAGACCCCCCCTACCCACATTTTTTTTTTGGTACGGGGTGGAAAATCCTCATGGATGTCCTCCGCCCTGGGGCGGGCGGAGGGGTCTGTCATACTCTTACTGACTAAAAACCACCCCGGTGTTCCATCTCACACCTACGTCGGGGGTCGCGGGAACTGGAGATACTTCCGCAACGCCCCCCTTAACCTAACCCCCTCCCGATTATTCGAAATAAAATGTGTATGGTCCTGCTTGAGTCGCGATACTCGCACGTGCTTACACACAAACACACTAAAAATAGAAATAGTATTTTTCAAACGAAGTTCCAATACTACTATTTCCCATTATATTTGTACTAGCTTTTGCCCGCGACTTCGTCCGCGTGGATGTCGGTTATCGCGGATGCAGACGAAATCGCAGATTAAAAAGTAGCCTATGTCCTTCCCCGGGGTTGAAGCTATATTCATTCCAAACATCAAAATCGGTTTAGCCGTTTCATCGTTAAAGCGTAACAGACAGAGTTACGTCATTACGCCATTACGCCGTCGCCGTCGTTACGCCATTTATAATATTAGTATGGATTATTCTTCATGTGTTTGCGTGTTTTCGTGTCTCGATATCGATATTTTTTAACACTTGCCCATCCCAATACATGGAATCTGGCTGTATCATTCGATTAATCGATTCATACTTGACTGTTTTTTGGTATCATTTTAACAGGAGCACCAACAAAACGAATGATAAATACTGTGCGACGCAGTGACGTTTTACGTTTACCCTACGTCTTTTTTCGTTCGCCGTGAATGTGTCATTCGGTGTCATCATTATTTTTCAGTGAACAATGAACTACTCAATTCAATTATTCTTTATGACCAAGTTTCACGAAAGTTGAGATTTAATTGAAACTTTTTACATGGCAGTCAATGATATTCTAATAAATTATAATATAATATCATAATATCATTGATGGCAGTAATCTCACAATGTCAGATGAATGTCATCCGAACTTTTAATGTCACGATGGCAAATAACGGTCACTTATCATTGCACGTACCGTTACGTTCAAATTGAAACGGTAAGTAAAAGTACGAAGTTTGTGAAACAAACATTGCTCTGTGTGTGTGTGCTTGTTTTTCTATGTTAGTTTGTACTCCTTAGCACGATACACACATGATTATTGAAAGCGAAATCTTATAACCCAATTTAGCTTTCCAGCGGCGAGCAAAAAACGTAAGGGTGTTACAACACCAATCGATCGATCAACGATCGATGCCATCGGTCGACGTCGATCGATTAACCCCGGCTATATTCCATCAGTTTCTTTCGAAATGTATTCACAAGTGGCCAGTTCGATATTGCTCGTACTATTATTACGGAGACGCAAACGCAGAAGACACATAAACACAAGCAGGCCAGGGTAGTTAATTAGTGCGCGGGGCGTAGGCGGGCATCAAGTGCGGCTAATCAAGCAGCTCGATCGACGTCGGCTAATCCATTCTGCCATCGATCGATGCCGTCGATCGACGATCGATCGATTGGTCTGGTAGAAACTATCGATCGACGCGACGTCGACTAATGCATTCTGCCATTTTTTTTTTTTTTTATGCCGTCGATCGACGATCGATCGATTTGTCTGGTAACACTCTAAAAAGGACAGATACAGTTAAGGTTATATTAACGAAAGTACTTAGTAGATATTGACTATGAAAATATACATTATTATTACTACCGGGGATAATGTATTTACAATATTTGCCAGGCAAACATATGAAATATGACATAGTTTATTTAATGGAGTCCTATAAAGTTGAACAAAATCTACAAAAACGGGTGCTGGGATTCAGAGGAGTTAATGTATTTTTCCATTGAAATATTCTGTAGAAATGAATTCAAGCAAATCTATACTATCTATAGTTCTATATTAATCTATACTAATATATAAAGCTCAAGAGTTTGTTTGGTTGAACGCGCTAATCTCAGAAACCACTGGTTCGAATTGAAAAAATATTTTTGTGTTGGATTGTCCATTTATCGAGGAAGGCTATAGGCTATATAACATCACGCTACGACCAATAGGAGCGGAGCAACAATGAACAATGTTACAAAAACGGGATAAAATATTTCTTTTTGAGAGCTTGCGTTGCGTGCGCTGCATAAACGGTTCAAGTTACACAAAAATCATGTATGACAGAATTGATCCTCTTTAAAAGTTCTAAAAAAAGTCCGCGATAGCTTATGTCTATCTTTTAAGGTTGACTCACTATAACCTTTTTTTATGGTAATCAATTGTGTTCTAAAATAATACATTATTTGCGAAGGTTTTTTATAAACATGATATTAATCTTTATCCAAATAAACACGTTATTCATCACAAGTATTCAATTTTAAACTAAATTGCCTTTGGCACAGTAAAGATATCTATACTGTGCCTTTGGCATCATTTGATTTCAATGATTATGGAGATATCATAGTTTTAAGGTGTACCTAGGTGTACCTACTTAATTTTATTTTATAATATTTTTTTAAAGGAACCTAACTAACCAAACCTCAGGGTGCCCCTGATGTCGAATTGTCGATCTATAACCTAAGTTTTTCTTTCCAAAGAGTTTAACACAAGACAGTGACAAGACACAAAGGTCATTTCTTTTTTTTTTACGTTTCGTTTTATCAATTTTGCACGATATTTTACACCACAAACAATATATTTACAGATTTGGTAGTCAATCGCCAATTTGAACGTTCCATTTTCGCTTTTTAGGTGTTATGATGTGATTTGAGGTTAGTAAGTTATTTTATGAATTTCTCGAAAACATCGCAATTGCTTTTAATGAGAATGGCAGCGTTATAATCGGAGACCCAACCCCTACCAACTTCAATACTTTTTACCCAACCCTTTGCTTTTTTTTTAGAGAAACCACCGTAAACGAGTCGTACCTTGTAGAAAGCGTTTCTCAAGAAGAAGCATACCTACCTAACTTTTGATGACATGTAGTGAAATAAAATAAAAATGTATAATTGATCGGGATCTCAAATATATTATTTTTGCAATAAATAGTTTTAAAATTATTTAAGAAAATACATCAAAAATAACGCCCTTATCTCCGAAACTACTAAACATAATTTTGTTTAAAAAAATCAGAATACAGTTCGTTACTTACAGATTTATACTAAAAAACCGAATTCTATGACCGTCGTAATTATGGGATAAATCGTTACCATCTCCATACGCGTGTAACTCGCACTTGCCCGGTTTTTTTTTGTAGTACTATAGCCTTGGAAAAGGTGTGTCTGGTCTTTTATTCTAGTATTTGGCAATGGAGCTGGGTGATGGCAAAAATAATTTAATTTTTTTTTATTTAGAACTTTGCTTATTATACAGGGTAATTGAAAAAATACCCAAAACCACTTAATTCTCACTTCGTATCATCACCCGGAACAACATTTTGTTCTATGACTTTTCAAAATTCGAAACATTTTTTTTCATACAAAAAATATAAACACACTTAAATTATGCATAATATTTTTTTCTGACACGGCCGACGAAAGGCCTGCTATCAGCTGTACCTGTACATTAGCCTACCTACTATCTACATCATATTCGCTATCATAGGAGTGCGCACGCGCGTAGTATACGTACATACAGACTTCAAATAAATTGTTTTTGGCTACCTACGTTATTTAGTTGAGGTCAAAGTCGTAAAACAAATGTTATTCAGGGTGATGATACGAATTCCAGATTAAGAGGTTTTGGGTATTTTTTCAATTTCCCTGTATTATGTGCATATTAGCGTCCATGGGCTCACGAGATGCATCTTAGCGCTCATCGACTATCGAGTGGTAGGTGTGCCGTGCGGCATCTTAGCGCTCTAGGGATGGTCGCGACAGAGCAAACTTTTTTGAAACTCAACTTATTGTTTTGTTTGATAGAATATATGGCGCCAAAATAGAGCCGCGCGTAATCATGAACTCGGGGAGCGGCAGGCGCCCCGCAGTAGGCGGAGCTATGTGCTCCTGCTTCACCCCCTCAATTACCTAAAAATTTGCTTCTTACCGCGCGCCTTAAAAATAATATTTAATAATAATAATAATTTATTTCTCACCACAATAATGTACCTAACATTAGAGAGGTATTAATACAAAATACATAATGGTTTTTCAACCGATTTCAAAAAAGGAGGAGGTTATCAATTCGTCTGTTTTTTTTTTTTTTTTTTTTTTTATGTTTGTTACTTGATTTCTCGGGACTGGATAAACCGATTTTGATGATTCTTTTTTTATTTGGAAGCCAGTGCTTCCCGTGTGGTCCCATTTTAATTTGGTCCAGTTCTGACCATGGCACCCATGAGAAAACCGTATAAGTCTTAAATTTGCATTAAGTATGTGCGCGATTTGTTACGCGATTTCTCAGGCAAACGTAAACCGATTTTGAAAATTCTTTTTTTTTATAGATACGGTACGCTTCAGGGGTGGTCCCATATAAATTTTATCGAAATTGATTCAGCACTTTTTGAAAAATCAACAAATACCCAAAAATTTTACATAGACGACGTTTTAGTTTCATCAATTTTTGTAGTAGTTAACTTTCAATCTCTTCTTAATAGATTTGAATGAGAAGGAGATACTAAAAAGCGGAAAATAAAAAGCTTTTTACAAAAAAGACAACCGCCTTCAAAAAGTGAAAAATAACTTTAGCACAGAACACACATTGACTTTAGTTTCGGAAGTCGGTGGCAATACAAAACAACAAACAGAACAAAGCCACTGAATTTCGAAACTAAAGTCAATGTGTGTTCTGTGCTAAAGTTATTTTTCACTTTTTGAAGGCGGTTGTCTTTTCTTAATTATACTGTGGGAGACTGGTGCCTAAACTAGACGTGAGGTCTGTATTTCAGGACACCAGGTCGTCCCTTTGGGTAATGCTTACATTTTAAGGTTATGTACTTGTACAAAAGAGCAGGAATTTACAGAAAGTCTTTTTTCAATTATTGTTGCATGGGTGGTGTATGGTTAGTAGGTATTTGGGTGAATGTGTATCTGTGGGTGAGTAGGGGTGTATGTGTGGGTGTTTTGTGAGTTGGGGAGGGGAATTATAATTTGTCAAACTAGTTATGATGGGACAGTAAGTAATTTTTCAATTTCTTCATAATTTAACTCCCGGAGCCAACTGCTTACTTTAGTTTTGCATTTAGCTTTGGTGAGGTTATAAATTGGAAGTGTCCTATTAATTCTGTTATAAAGAAAGCAGCCAAGGAAATAAAAGAAGCGATTGGAGGAAGTAGTCGAGAGTCGGGTGTGATGGCGGGCAATGGGATCAAATCGTCTGCTACTGAGGGATAATGAGGGGCTGTAGGTAGTAAAGCCATGCTGTTTTAAAACTGTTTGTAAAATAAACAGTTGACGAACAGTCAAAACATTTGCTTCCCTATACAACAATACCGTTGGGTGTCGGAAAGGTAGGAACAAAGACACCTTCAAAATAGCCCTCTGCACTCGTTCTACCTCCAACATTACATTCATTGCAGCACCACCCCATGACGATATGCAGTAGGTTAGTAGGGACTGAGCAAGTGCCAAGTAATCCGATTTTCTCAGCTTCTCGTTTGCCACGT
Source organism: Charanyca ferruginea (assembly GCA_947361185.1). Taxonomy (NCBI): domain Eukaryota; kingdom Metazoa; phylum Arthropoda; class Insecta; order Lepidoptera; family Noctuidae; genus Charanyca; species Charanyca ferruginea. Next base: position 5,803,297 of record OX376068.1, on the reverse strand, counting down.
GTCTTAGAGTCTTGAAAACGTATATTAGCTTACGTAACCTACTGCTGAGAGTATTGATATGCTTTTTGAAGCTGAAGGTGCTATCTAATATTACCCCTAGGTACTTGGCACTATCTGTTTCCTTAATGCGGGTGGTGCAAGTGCAACTATTTTTATTCGAACATGTGTGGGCAACTATGGAATGCAGAGTTCATGAGTATGGTTTGAGCAGTGCTTTTTAAAAAGAAGGGCATGTATACGGTTTTTTCCGCGTTAAGGGTGAGAACATTATTACGCAACCACTCTGTCACGGCTTCGAAACCCGACTGAGCTAGCAGGTATACTTCGTTCCAAGTACTAGCGCTAAAGAGAAGGGCAGTGTCGTCTGCAAAGGTTATAATTTTACCTTTAGGAAGAGTGAGCATACCCAGCTCATTAATGTATATGAGGAAGAGAGTAGGGGCGATTACGCTGCCCTGTGGCACCCCGTAGGTGACAGTGCGTTCTTGACTAATGACGTCATCTATCCTAACACACTGGGTACGCTCACTAAGATAGTCCTCAAAGAGTTTAAGCTGAACATCCCTTATTCCTAAGCTCTCCATCTTACGAATCAGAGCAGGGATAGAGACCGTGTCAAAGGCTTTGTGTCTGGAATGATGAATAATGTACAGGAATTTACATGATGCCATATTTTACTAAATGTAATTGTTACCAAGTTTTGATTTTCAACAGCCCACGAGCGCGTCGAGCGGGTGCGAGCGTAACTGTGTGCGTTTCACGCACACAGCGGCACTCGCACGGCGCAGGAGGTTAAATACCTAATTTGCGCTTGCCGCTTATGCTCGACACAGTCTTAAGATAGGTACATGTTAGTTTATCAGCTGACTGTAACTGGGCACGATGTTACGGTACGTCAACACACCGAATAAAGACATGCAGTTAGCAAACTATCCTTGAAACCGAAGAATAAAACAACATTGTGTTGGATGTCGGATTCTTCAAAATGGAGCATTAGGTACGCATGGATCAGCGTCACCATTATGGTGATGCTGATCCATGCGTCATGCTCGTGAACGAGGGCCGTCAGTTGGGACTGTTTCTTATCTGACATGGCTTATTTTAATTTTATCTTTTTGAACCAAAAGAGTTTCAGGCAAATTATTAAAATGGGGTACTCGATTTATTTTCTTATCTTTTACCCTGTTTCTGTTCGCTTATGTAGATATTATCATGATAAGAAGACTTGCGGCAGTGACATAGGTAAAGATAAAAAGATTTTTATTTACGTAGGTACTACAAAATTCTCTATACCTTCGTAGTACTTACTCGCTAGGTACCTACAGATTGTTTATTATAATAGCTCCTAATTCCCAGGTTTCGAATTAATACAGTAATGGCATGAATGACACAGTATAAATATTACTACTACCGTACAGTAGCGACACGCCCCGCCTCCCTCCGAAACACTGTTGCCCATATTACCGTCATGGTTTCCCATTTCTTCTCGCGTGGAACGTGCTCTCGAAACTGGCGGCGCGTAGACACGCACACAAATGCACGTATTTGTACAGTCTGTTATTTTGGTAGTAGTGTAAGTAATTAAATCGTTTCGTTTGTATGGAGTGTCATAAGTGTGGTAATGGTGAATTTCAAGCTTGTTCGATTTTGTCAGACCTAGGCGCGTGACAACTTGTGCCACAACATTTAATCACGCTAATAAACAGATTATTCTTGCGGTTCCCTATTTTTTTTATAATAATAATAATAAGTCATTTATTTCTCCTCACAAAATTCACTTTCCTTAGAACTATACATGATAAAATATAACCACACACACACACACGCACACACGCACACACAGGCACTCAGTGATAACGCGTAGCTCCCAATTGGCGAATGAGTTTTCAGAATGGGACCAGGGCCTGTAAAGAACATCCCTTTCTCTTAGCGTTAACGCCAACGGAAAAGTCTCGTGATGCAAATATGTCGACTGCATACAATTTGGTTTTTCCGTTGGCGCTAAGAGAAAAGGGATTTTGTCTAGGCCCCCTGTAGTTCCGGAGCTTAGCGCATTCAAACAAACTCTTCAGTTTTATTATGTACAGAGGCCAGCACATCACGCTACTACAATCTGTCACATTTCTTTAATCGATTTTCAACCTTATGGTTAAAGAATAAGGTTCAAGATTGATTGGTAAAATGTGACAGTTTCGGGTAGGTTGACCTGCTGGCGTCTGTACTTCTATAGTATAAAGTATAGGTAGGTATCAATACTAAAATATATTGCTACGAGCTGGGGTTCGGGATAAATAAACTACACCAATTTACACCAAACAAGGTAAACACTTTATTTAAAAAAGCTTTTTACAAAATAGACAACCGCCTTCAAAAACTAAAAAGTGAAAAATAACTTTAGCACAGAACACACATTGACTTTAGTTTCGAAATTCAGTGGCTTTGTTCTGTTCGTTGTTTTGTATTTGCCACCGACTTCCGAAACTAAAGTCAATGTGTGTTCTGTGCTAAAGTTATTTTTCACTTTTTAGTTTTTGAGGGCGGTTGTCTTTTTTGTAAAAAGCTTTTTATTTTCCGCTTTTTAGTACCTCCTCCTCATCCAAATCTATTTAGAAGAGATTGAAAGTTAACTACTACAAAGATTGATGAAACTAAAACGCCGCGTATGTAAAATTTTTGGGTATTTGTTGATTTTTCAAAAAGTGCTGAATCAATTTCGATAAAATTTATATAGGACCACCCCTGAAGTATACCCTATCTATAAATAAAAGAATTTTCAAAATCGGTTTACGTTTGCCGGAGAAATCGCGTAACAAATCGCGCACATACTAATGCAAATTTAAGACTTATACGGTTTTCTCATGGTTGCCATTGTCAGAACTGGACCAAATTAAAATGGGACCGCACGGGAAGCACTAGCTTTCAAATAAAAAAAGAATCGTCAAAATCGGTTCACCCAGTCCAAAGAAATCAGGTAACAAAAAAAAAAAAAAAAATACAGGCGAATTGATAACCTCCTCCTTTTTTAAAGTCGGTTGAAAAGTCACTAACTCAATAACTTTGGGCAGAGGTTAAGCATTGCCATCCAACGTGGCAGTGCAGTCAGTCTGTTGGGCACATTCCCAGATGACGGCGATGTGGAGGAGATTTTTGATGCCTTAATATATTAGTTTATTTTTGGTTTAATAGTTATAGGTTTTTGTTTTTTTTATTGTACGTGTAAATAAAGTAGAATTCTTAAATGTAATGACCCGAATAATCAATCACTTACAAAAATCGATCGCAGTATTCACAATAGTCGCTGTTTTCAGTTTCGCTTCCAAAAATTAACTAACTCCCCGCATTTTTTTTTTTTTTCGTATTGGCGTCTCGCAGGTCAACCTAGGAGGTTGTCGGCTGCTTAACCGAACTTTCCTGTGGTGCCATAAAAAAAAATTATTTTTAGGGCCTCCAGCCAGGGCAAAATAACTTACAAACTAAGCGACTACACGCTAAGGGCGGGTGCCCTTAGCGTGTAGTCGCCTGTGGGATACGAGCCTCGGTTTAGGGCTTCGCTGGGAGAGGACAGCAAAGGGACAGGCTGGATCGGATTTCCATTATTTAGGGACGAATTTAAAACTACAGGCTCAGCTGCGCGGGCTGACACGAGCAAGGGTCGGGGAGGGGACGTACGGGGTCGTCGCGACAGGCCTCGGCGGCGAGGACGGAATGACGGCGGTCTGTGTCTGTGTTTGTTAACTGTACTGGTGGCCTTATTTTTTTCCTGGAGGAGAGTAATAGCATCGTCAGGGTCGGTCAGAACAACAGTAACTCGCCTCGCAGCCCGCTATTTATATATGGCTTGGGACATATACGCGAACATTCTAGCAAACACTTGATGGAGAAGGTTGCAACACGAAAATTAACTATCTCGAGCATTTAAGAACTGTAGATCTGCTGTTCGATAACAGATGGCGCCAGCGTGTGACGTAGTTCTGCTACTCGACAATAGATGTCGCTATCTAGCGTAGTTCCGGTAATAAATAATAGGTGGCGCTAGCATGACGTTTTTGGTCGTACCGACCTACGTAACAATATCAACCGCTCCCGTCATCTTCAAAAATAACTACCTAAACTTGCTAGACTCACTAGGGCTGCTACTGTATTGACTCTGTAGGTTTTATTAGTGACAATATGACATTTTATTGACATTGGTTGGAACTCTTTGCAATTTTTTATAACCAAATTTTCTTGTTCGTCGTAAAATGTCGATGTCTCTCATTTATTAATTTAGACAACACGTGACAGTCGAGTCTGAAGTCTGCTTGAAACTGCTTGAGAATGCCTATAAACGTAATGTCAATGTGTGCGTGATAAAAATGGCGGTTTGTTCTTAGTTCTCTGCTCGGGCGCGACGCAGCCTTACGTACTTTGTGGTAGTACCCTGTACCACCCACTGTCACAATCAATTCAATTAGGTTCCAACGTATAGGCGGTTTCATTTGCATGGGTACAGCAGCTAAGTCTGGAATTCTGGATGCAAATGCAGGCTAACCACAGCCAATTGGATTTGCCTTTTAGACGGACAGTTTTCGGCCTGCCGTTTCATTTGCATCATTATCTCTGCCTAGCTTTTTCCCTACAATATTGGGGTAGGCTTCAACCTAACTGGATGCAGCTGAATACCAGTGTTTTACATGGAGAGATCGCTTATCTGACCCCTACAACCCAGTTAATGAATAACACTATACTCCTTGGTAAGAAAAAAACATGCCTAGATTTCATTCCACTCCATATCCAGATGGTCACCCAAAATGTTTTTTGTTATATTGGTGCGATTTCCTAAGTAAAAGTACAAGTTATTTGTGCCTATTTTCTAAGTTATTTAATATCGATTATTTATATATAACAAAGTTTTTTTTTAAATATTGCATATCATAGAAAGAATCAGCGTAAAAATATTGTCAAATGAAAAACTTCATTCCATTCCATAAAAATTGCAACCGATATTATTTTGAAGTACAACCCTATCGGTGCATTATAGACAGCTGCCTACGTCTCCCGCACCCCAGTCTACCAAAATAGTTCGTCACGGACACACGCGTGCGCCCCTTACGGGAAATTATTTCGAAAATAGTTTTATAAACCACGTTTGTCACAGGTAAGTACTCATTACATTCCATTAATTTACTAAGTAGTGTTTAGTTAGGTTATGTCACATTATGGTTGAATACGGTTGGTTTCCTATTTTAATCTAAGTAAAATAAGAAAGTCTGTTCAAATTTCATTACCCTCCATTTCATTACATTCCGTTTCCTCTAATTTTTATACGGAAGGGAATGAAGCGTTATGGAAGGAAATGAACATTTTTAAAATTTACATGTCGAGTACCAGTGTAAAGGATACAAATTCATTGCTATTATTGTATATACTCGCACACTAATTTCGTACGATATTTTTGATATTAATATATCAAAAATTACCGTATTTCATTACCTTCCTCCTCCATCCTCATTACACTCCACCGATTTTCTTGAAAAGAAAGAAAAAGAAAGAAAGAAAGAAAATCCATTTATTCACACGGAAGTGACGCACTCAAAAAAGAAAAAAAAAGAAATCGTGAAAAGGAAATCATTTTCATCAACGCCTTTAATGATAACCCGCATCTAGAAGGTATACGAATAATTTAATTGATAATGTTTCGAAATCATAAATTAAAAATAAATTCCACGAAATTACTCAGAATTGGACGAAACGGCGGAATCACTCAAATACTAAAAACAGAATAAAATAAAATTTTAAGGGGGGCTCCAATACATCAAACATGATTTTTTGCTCGATGTCTATTGTTGAATAGATAATGGTACGGAACCCTTCGTGCGCGAGTCCGACTCGCACTTGGCCAGTTTTTTTTACCTTCAAAGCGGGCAGGTGAGGCCCGGTTAAGACCGGGCGAATGTCGGATTTTAACATAAAGTAAGTACATACTTACTAAAGCCACCTGGGCGGTTACCACCACCAACACATGAAGGTGGAACAAGAAGGAGGTGTAACGCTTTTTAAGGCACAAAAGCTCCCATGAAGACTGAACGTAATCTAACTCTACACCTATCGGCTACCAGTACCACGGAACAAATAAATCGAGTTATCTGTTCCGTGACCAGTACCAACCAACTTTCACTATACAAAGACGGTACTTACCTAAGAAGTAGGAACTCACCTAATAAGTTTGCACTAATTGTGCCTCCAACCTCATTAAGGGATCATAAGTGTACCTACCGGATGTGTTTTGCTCGGGTTTGCGTAAAGGTCAAAGCTAAGGGACCGGGGTATCGGGTTTACTTAATGGTCTTCTAAAGGGACTGGGGAGGGGACTGTTTAGGTATGTCGTTATGTGCTTTCAGTATGCCAAAACTTCTATATAATGTAATACTTAGCCCCATGCTAATACTGTAGGTAATGTAAATCATAAGATTCACTACAGTAAGTACCTAACCCTTAAGGTATATATTTCACTGGGACACCATGGTGGCACAACCAGTTGCCGGTCACCAACAAAATGGATGCCACTTTACCGAGAGTAGTCTACGCTTGGTTGCTCGTAAACTGCATTTAGCAATGTGGCGACATCTATCGCACATGATTTGAACTACAACCGACGTTTCCTATCGCGCAAGCAGAGTTATCCGCGATTATGATAGTTACAAAAATCCCGACTACAACCGTCGGGCAGTAGCCCACCAGACACAACACCCGTCTGGTTGGAGGATCCTCCCTTTTCAATGGAGAATGAGGAACTTTACACTCTGTTCCTCATACCTATAAAAGCAGTATTTTTTAAGCATAAAAATACCAGTCTCATCGAACCATAAAACACGACCATTCTATAGAATAATGAAGTCATTAATACTCCGACCTCATAATAATAACTTAGACAAAATCGAACGACATTACCAATTCTTGATGGGAAAATTACGGCCGTTTACAAACTAGCCTTGGACAGAATGTTCAGGCTCGGGGGATAACAAAATTGTCTTGGTACACGCGACGAATTTAATTATGATTATGATAAAATATGAAGCGTTGTAAGGACCTCTGGTGATGACACTTTGGACCGCGTTAAGTGGCCAGTGGGTTGTTTGTACCTTTAGGTTGTCGCTTTTGACCTTTGTGTTTATAATTTACTTACCTACCTACCTACCTAATATGTTAAAAGGTGTATTATACCAGGGTCAGACAGACCGTGAGTTTTTGGGGCCCAGGGCTAATTCTACTTGGGGGTCCCCATGGGCTTGATCATAGTGAAAAATTGAATAAACTATAATTGCCCTTTTGTAAAAAAAACTGTTTTTGATAGTTTTCTTTTTGTTTTCATAACTAGCTAGGCGCTAGCTAGGGCTAGGTGTTTCGTCCTGTGCGGGCTAATAAATGCTTTTTCTTTCTTTCTTTCTTTTAGCGGCCCGCTCCAGCTTCGCATGGGTGCATTTTCTTTGGAATTTCCGAATTTTTTTTCCATACAAACCTTGTACCAAATGCCAAAAAGAAATCGAAGTTATGCAGTCATTTGGAAGTTATGGGCGTACCTACCAACAGACATTTCAGCGACTCTGTACCTACTATGTAAGGATATTGTCGGGGGCCCAATATTTTCACGGGGCCATAGGCTGCAGCCCAAAAACACTCATATAGATCTGCCCCTGCTTTGTACTTAGAAATGAGCTCCCTGTCGAGGTGGTTCGGTTTTTAAAGGGTCGTGGGGCGTGTGCTCTTGGTGTTGCAGGCGTCCATACGCTCCTTTGACTCTTACCATCAGGCAGGCCTCATGCCTGATTGCCACCTTAGCGGGATAAATGACGTCCGAGGTGAGAATCGATTACCGTTAAGAGCTTTTACACTGTAAGGTATCTTATACTACCTTTCAAGTAAGTGTTGGAAATGTCCAGAAGCCAGCACATGAAGCTACAACCATCTGTCCAATTTATTTAATACATTTTCAAATTTATTAAAAAAAATCCGGACAAGTGCGGGTCGGACTCGCCCACCAAGGGTTCCGTACATATCCATACTTCTATCTATACTAATCCATACCTAAATTTTTTTTTAATCTATTGATAGGCATACGTTTAACCACTATCTCACCTTATGGGAAGCGATGATGCGGTCTAAGATGGAGCACGCTTGCCTAGAAGTAACCTATTCACTCTTGACTTAAAGACTCCCAGGTTGTAGCTATTAGGAAACACAGACTCAGGCAGGGAATTCCACTCCTTAGCAGTACGCACAATGAATGTGTTTTAATTATGATTTTTTAAAGCGTTCATAGCGTTTGCGAAAATGGACGTCAGAGTTAACTTTCAGGATGAATACAACCATTACAGTATGCCAAAATATTATGTTTTATGCGTTTTTCCAACAGGATATACAGTCTCAAAGTACATAACAGAGCCAAAATTACGAAAATATTACAGAGTGAGAGCCCGTGAACGCCAGACCTTCGTTATTTCATAAAAGCTGAAAGTTTCTCAGCGCATGCTCCCAACACAGGTAAGAACGATGGACAATCATGAAGTTTGGGTGATCGTGGCTTTGGCAGGTAAACGGTACTAAAGGTGTGTAAAATACTAACCTAACTTCATCAAATAATAAAATGCGATTTTATGATATTTTCTTCAGAATATTATTAAAAATCACGTCATTCATTGCCAGACACTTAACATCGTGGCAACCCCTTGCCAGACACCTTTAAAGTTAATTAAATGGTAATTACACTTACGTTATAGTTTATAAGCTGATTTTTATATACATTACTTGGGTAATGATTAGAAGATGTTTCCTCATCAACCAGACAGTTCTGGCGGTTCCAACCCCTTGTCAGACAAGCATACGGGGTAGCTGAAGGTGCTAAAATCATTAAATAATAAAATGTGATTTTTTGATATTTTCTTCAGAATATTATTAAAAGTCACATCATTCACTGCCATTGGGGCCATCTGACCCCAAACTAAGAAGACCCTGTATTATGGGTGTCAGACAGTTGATATACATACACAAATACATTTTAAATACATACATTTATAGATTAACAACACCCAGACACCAAGCAAATTGCATTTTATTATTTGATGAATTTAGGTTGGTATTTTACACACCTTTAGTACCGTTTACCTGCCAAAGCCACGATCACCCAAACTTCATGATTGTCCATCGTTCTTACCTGTGTTGGGAGCATGCGCTGAGAAACTTTCAGCTTTTATAAAATAACGAACGTCTGGGGTTCACGGGCTCTTAGTCCATTACTATTAGATGTTAAAAACAGTATTCAAAAAGTACAAAATCGGTTCACTTTAACAATTTTTTTTCACTAGTATTTGAATAAAAACATAACTGATATATTTATTTTATGAAAATAAAGGTTATGCTTAATATACAGAATATTTTTCAGTCCGTTACACGAACTCATTTATTTTAGACAATTATTTAAAAAATCACTGTAAAACATCGCGCGCTGTCGTTCGCCGATCAATTTTAATGAATCGTGCTTATTTCGTGCGTATTTTTTTTTCTGATGCACTCAAACAGACCATTGTATTGTACTAGTGTATGTCAATGCTGCTACGCCGTTCTAGCAATCGTTTAGATTTTGAGTTGCGCTAAATCGAATACGCGCGTTTTTTGCGACATAAACGGCCGTATCTTTTTTTCACGTAAACATAGAGGGTTGATTTTTTTACAGCATTAAGGGACTGTAGACTTAAGTATATGGTTTTAATTTCAACTCGATACCTCCACGCGTTCCCGAGATAAAGGATCTTGACAGACAGACAGACAGACAGACGGACAACAAAGTGATCCTATAAGGGTTTCGTTTTTTCCTTTTGAGGTACGGAACCATAAAAATAAGGTTCATATTCAGTTGGAAAAATTTGATAGTTTGGTATGGCTTGATGTACTGGCGTCTCTACCTAAGTACTGATGGGACGGCTTTAAATGAATTAGTGCCATGGCCACCATAAGGTACCAATATATCACGGCAGTCAGTGAAATCAGAACAAAAATAAACGTTATTCATCATTTTTAGGACATTAGGCCATATTTCAGTTTGAATTGTATGAATTATGGTTCTATAAACGTTAATCTACAATCAGGTACAACCCGCTGCCATAAACTTTTCCTAGGAAACCACACATTTACAAGTTACAATGGTCTATTCTCAACCAAGGGCTAACACGCGTAAGAACTACAACCATTAAATAGAAAGTTTCTACGGCCAATAAATAATTTTCAACACATAACAAATGGTTTATTTTGACCTAAATTTTATGATGGATCGTCAAAACTTGAAAGCACTCACAACTTGTTCAGTAAAATTCCGGAGGGTAGTCGGAAGTTCCTTGATGTGGGGGCTTTCCCTCCATTTTATTGACACTTGAAGACGTAAACGGATGCGGAAAGAGCCTCCTGTCGCTTAGAGGAGAAACAGAACGACAGACGTAAGATAAGTTATACTGATGTTTTCATGACAATAAGCCTAAGTGTCAAACTTCTTTGAAACTTACTACCATCAGTGTTGGGAACGTGTGCTGAACTTTCCGCCTCTTCTTCTTTTTCGTATCGCTAAACATACGTTACCTGCTTGGTATGCAACAAAAGTAATTTAACACAAATCGCTTTTGAAGTAGGTAAGTAGTTAGGTAGGAAAATTAAATGCTAAAAAGTGCAGAGTGAAACAATTTAGAAATGATTAGGTACCTATAATACCTTCTTCCGCGACTTCTTCCGCCTGAATTTCAAGTAAGTATCTACATATACCTACATATCCTAGACGGTCGGCAATAGTGTAACTTACTATAGTGAAAGATTTTTTGAAATCGGATAAGTATGTAGTTTAATAAATAGGTAATAATAAAAATTTCTTTGTTTTTACCTCAGATTATGAAACAAAAGGCAGATAGACCGCGCGGAACGCAGAGTGAAGCCACCAAAGCAAATACAAATCAAAAGCGAAAACCTGCAATCTCGTGATTGTATTCGCTTTTGAATTTGTACTTGTATTTGTTTTTTTTAACGACGCGCGATTGTAGGATTTGTAGGTATAATGTAAGTATAATTTGTATATTTGCTTTGGTGGCTTCACTCTCAGTGTTCCGCGCGGTCTATTTGCCTTTCGTTTCATAATCTGAGATTCTTGCATATATAAAATCGTGAACAATACACACTTGTAATTATTGTTGTTAATTATCAAAGTTGTGTTACCAAAAATATGAGTCTAGCGCATTTTAACTCAAAATAAGATCTCGGAGGTTAGGTTAGGTTAGACTTACAAACCGTAGATTCAAGATAATTAGGTAGGTACGAGTATCACCGTAAAACAGTGTCAGTCGACTTTTGTCCCTAATCGCATGAATAAGAAAACAAGAAAACTAATAAAACTAGAATTCAAAGAAAACCGCCTACTCCAATTTTCAACTTCCGTTCCTATTAGTTTCAGTATTACGCTGCAATCTCTGTGAACTAATAAAGCAGCCTATGAACTCTGTTCCAAGGAGCCAAGATTCAATATCGATAATATTTGCATAGACTATCCGAGCTCTGCCGTTTCGCAATAAAATCAAGTCGTAAAAACTGTACCCGACCGACTTTTGCTTTGAGAATAAAACATTTCTATGTTGATTAAAGACTTGAAAGTAGGTAAGTATTGTATTGTAGGGAAGTCGTTTTTATTCACAGTAGGCACCGGAAAAACCTAGAATTCCATTTAGAAGAGTAGGCAGGTATACCTATGTAGGTAGGTAACTCTACTGCGGAAAATGGCACATTAGGCTCTTTATAGTTCCGTGCGAAAAGGCAATTTCTTTCATTGTTATGAACGTTAGTGCCAATGTAATTTCCTAAATCTAGCATAAAGGTCATGACTATGCCTAATCTTAGTATTCAAGTCGGTAGATAGGTAGTATTAATAGCCATTTTAGGTTATTTATTGCGTTCCAGCCTAATGTCGACTTTAATTTCTTTCTAATGTCGACTTTAATTTCTTCTGTTGTTAATCTTTTGACCGCCAGTCATGTATAGATGAGAAACCAAAATGTGCACGCCACGGTCACGACTACACATTGGCGTAGCTACCGCCATATCAATGATACGGGGCCCCGGACTGCAGGGGCCCCAACGTGTACAAGCAAAATTTCATAATATGTTCCCCACAATCTCACATAAACTTTGGTCGTTCGCTTCGAGCATTCTTTGTAAGTAAATATTTCTATGCCTTTTTTTTGTGTAAACAGGAGGCAAGGGTTTATGCTGAAAACCAGCGCGTAGCAACCCTTTAGGCCGGGACTTAAGCATAATGCTGACGCTTGAACCTTTTGTTTCCGGTATTATAGTTCTGTGTATGAACTACTACATTCAAAAGGTAGGTGAAGAAGAGGTACCTAGTGTACTCTACCTACAGCCTTAATTAAAGATAGGCTTATTAAAGGTTTACGTTCAATACAAACGTAGATCACATAATTTTAAAAGATCTAGTCTAGCGGTAGACTGGATGTCCTTTAAAGAACAAGCGGTACCACCCGTACCATCAAGTTCTCTTCTAAGAAACAAAAAGAAATCTAAAATCTATCAAAGAAATTTGACAGATTGTTGTAGCTTGATGTGGAGGACGAGCTCGTGGCTAAGTTAAAGCCGTACAGATCGATACGTCAAAGGTTAAGTTACGCTAGCCGCTGTCGGTCTGTGGATGGGTGATCATCCCTTTCATACCGAGTTCCCTCCGTGCCTCGGAAAGCTCGGAAAGCACGTAAAGCCATTGGTCAATTTTTTTTTTTTTATTGGGACAAGCCCGCCACACTATTCCCTAACCACTGTAACTCCTGTAAGCCAGAATCAACAGTAGCGACCACCAGAAAAGCGCCAGAGCAATGAAGCTCGACGAGTCCCAGAGAAACGATTCAACTGTCTTGGATCCCGCAACGAAATTAATCAGAAAAGAACAGCGGAGGAGTAAGAAAAACATATTTTCATCCCACCATCTCAGAAAGAGTATTTTTAATCTTCAATATCTGAGTGGAAAAGCCGTTTTTATTCTCTAGAGGATAAAGTAAATTTATCTTCAATATCTGAGTGGAAAAGCCGTTTTTATTCTCTAGAGGATAAAGTAAATTGAATTTAGAACATCGTGTGCACTAAGTTTGTGAATTAAAAAAAAACATTAAACCTATTTACTGCTACCTCTATGGTGCCGAATATATCATACAACTTTTTTTTAATTTGTTAAAAACTCAGACTTTGTAAACGTTTTTTTTTGCATTTAGTCATTTCCTCGCTGAGGTGGAATGAAAAGTTACGTGTTGCACTCGAGTGCAAAGATTTTTCACCTCGTGCTCTTTTGATTCCCTCGCTAACGCTCAGGATTCTAATTTTGAATCACTCGCTGCGCTCGTGATTCAATTTTAGAATCCTTCGCTTGCTCGGTCATCAAAATTGAACACGCGGTTAAAAAGCAACTTTGCACTCTTGTATAACAAATAACTATTTCCACTTGCCAAAGCCATTGGTCAGTCATTTGTAGATCTTTGGCAGTCGTTATGGGTAGTCAGAAGTCAGAAACTCTGACAACCAGTCTTACCAAGGGGTATCGTGTTACCCAGTAATAACTGGGTTGTGGAGGTCCGATAGGCAGTCGCTCCATGTAAAACACTGGTTTTCAGCTGCATCCGGTTAGACTGGAAGCCGACCCCAATATAGTTGGGAAAAGAATAGGCAGATGATGACACCTGTATTCGCCAAAATCCGAAGGTGTAGGTGTAGGCATAGTTTTTCCCCACAGCACGTTTCGCCAGTTAGGTTTGTTTAAGTCGCACTTAACAGGGCGGAGCCTACTGGCTTCCATCAACTATGGCAGAAACCTAGGGCTGGGGCTGCTACCTACACATTCCGTATGGAAAAGCTCATATTATGTTATACCTACTTTGACCAGTTTAGGGATGGCACCGAACACTTCCAGTTTAGACACGTTTACGATCAAACTGATTTATTTAAGTACACGACCGACCAATAAGTCCCTATTAAACATTAAAAAACCATAATACAATAAATACCACGTACGTATAATATTGAGTATTCTTTATAGAGTCCCTATTACCACTGAAGGTCTTAAATATGCCAGAAATTGCTTACTGATGTAAACTCGATACGGCTGTATGACGTTATACGGGGCCGGTAATAATTTTGGAAAAAAAAACATTCCCCCAGAGTCGGCGATCAAAGGGGTACCTATTAGTCCAATGAACCCTGCATGCTACCGAGTTTTATATTATAAACCTTGGAAATTATAGAATATTTGCTTTGTAAGATACGTACTTACACATGTCATATTTACCTAGGCAGGTTTCAGGGCATTAAAATATCATAATAAGAGCTACAAATAGATGGAACTGGATGTCAGGAACTGCCTCGTTGTTGAAGTGGTCGCAAGAATACCTGATGTGTATTGTACGTGAACCCTAAAAACAAAACACTACTTTTTTTTGCTTTATAAATTCACAGCAATCGACTTTACTTCAAATAGATTGAGGTAATTTCCCACCTACGTAGCTAAATCTATAATTCTATTAATAGCTACCCAATTTTGTATCGTTTGTAACATCGGAGAACAGTTTTAGCTTATAAAATATTTAGAGAAAAGGTCAAACAATACCCACCAATCGATCTATTTCTATAATAAAATTATGATTGGCCATTTTTAGACAATTTGCCTTTTTGCACATGTCCGTACTTACTTACTTACAGCCTGTATTGTCTCACTGCAGGGCAAAGGCCTCCCTTTCTTCTTTCAGGGTCCCTCCTGTAAGCGTCAAGCTCATCCCGCCATCTTCACCTAGGTCTACCTCGATGTCGCTGGACGTTTTCCGGGACCCACATTGAGGTTGCTTTAGCCCATGATACGTTCGACATGCGGACGATGTGGTCGGCCCAGTCCCACTTAAGCTTGGCTGCTTTTTGAGTGACGTCGGCGATCCGAGTCCTGCAGGCGTAGCATGACCACGCTATGTCTACGGAAGAATAGACATACTGACAGCAAGAATAGACAAGTCAGTACAGTTTGTTTGTTCTTCCTGTCAGTATGTCTATTCTTCCGTAGACATAGCGTGCTAGAGCGCAGCACCGCATTCCTAACGCGGTCCGTTATTCTTACTCCCAGGATGCTGCGCTCCATTGCTCGTTGGCAAACCTCGACCCTGGACCTCAGCTGAACAGTTAAAGACCAGGTTTGAGCGCCGTATGTAAGGATAGGCAAAATGCACATGTCCATCAACTTGCGTTTATGGCAAATTGGAAGGTCTCCTTTCATGAGAGCCTTCATCGACCAATAGCTCTTCCAGGCGTTTTCGGTGCGTCTTGCAACTTCTTTTTCCGTTTTTTTACATGTCCGTAAGTTCACAAAAAAAGTTGGTAAGTATTGGAAATATTCCACGGTAAAACTATACAAACCCAACTTACCTATCAATCAATGCTGTCAATCGCAGAACTTAAGAACTATGAAGGCCCAACTTCTTATTAGAAAACTTCCGGTTTTCATTTTAAGTATATAGGGTGACTGGTAATTAGTGTACGATACTTAAACACGTGATTGTGTTCATGATAACAAACAACTTTCCCGAAGAAAAAATGTTTTTTGTACTGGTTCACTTTAGGTCACAGGCGTGCGCGCGCTTGAATTTCATACGTCTGTTGTGTTATTGTGATAAAAGTGAACCAGTACAAAAAACATTTTTTCTTCGGGAAAGTTGTTTGTTATCATGAACACAATCACGTTTTTAAGTATTGTACACTAATTACCAGTCACCCTATATTCTTCTGTAAAGGTCATTGTCAATATCAATCTGATTTTCTTTCTTTGTTGGTCATGTCAACACATTTTTTTTTTTTGGGATTATTGCCTTGCTATATTTTTCAATGAACATCACTGCGTTACAGTTACCTACATCTTCACTGTCCTGTCTTTATGCAGGTAACAAAACGTATAAGAGATACAATTAGTAAAATATCAAGTAGCCTTTTTTTTTGTAGACCATACTACTAGGTAGGTACTGTGGAGGCTGCATGAGTTTATGACGCAATAGCCATTAAATAGTAAACTCTATGGTTAGAACACTCTGGATACTTCTAGAAACATAGGTCATTTGATCATAGGATATTTGAATGATTTAGAATATAGTTTTTATACTATGACAGAGACTGTCAGACCACCCGCCGTCAGGCACGGTCATGTAATCTTCCTGCAAGTAATATTTTATCTCCAATTAGTGATCTCGGTTATACAGTACCTAGTTATTAATTACAGATTACTTATCTATACTTCGATACTAATATTATAAAGAGGTAAAAGGACAATGCCAGAAACTCTATAGAACTTTGCCCCACTCAATAAGTCATGTACAAGCTTGCACTATGTAGCATCTTACTGTTTAACATTAGTCATAATGACTGCAGAACTTGCCGTTTCTGTTTAAATCAAAAATATGTATTTGAATTCCTTTTAGCATTGATTTGTAATCCGCAAGTAATAAGTAATATGTACTCTCGAACCCATTCTCTTCAGTATCCCTTTTAATGTCCAGAAGTCAAATATTGGTCATTGGTCATTGTAATGATGTTGGTCATTTGCCAACAAAAACAGTGCTTTACATTTCCTTATAGTCTACAGTAGTCTAAATTAACAAATAGGTTCCCAAAAAAAATAACACATAAGACACAAAAGAACCATTTTGCTAATGAACTCCACACAACTCCACACTCGAGCCTGTCTCGTGGAAACAAACCAAGAACGCAAGTTCTAAAGCAAAATAATTTATCATAATAAGGTTCTTTGATCATTATAATTATTTTATTAATTTACATTTTCTGTAAATGGGTGGGGCAGGATCTGCGTGCGTTTCGACCGCGCGGCCACGGCGATATTTCGAAAAAAAAAACTATTCCAAGATTATGTAAAATTTTGTAACAGTTGATTCTCAAAACCATTCATTTGTCGAAGTTATGGTTATAAAGTTATAAGGGTTTGAACGTGGCCGCGCCATTGAAACGCGGAGAACCGCGCGGCCACGGACATCATTAAAACTAAGCGTAGTAGAGACCTAAAACCAGGGACATGATTTCTATTACAACAGGTGGAAAGTTTTCTGTAAACAACAAGGCATGGTCACCCTATCGAAATATTCAAAACACATTGCAAGGCTTTGTATTATGAATAAAAAATATGTTTTGCATATTATCGGTAGTTCTACATAATAATAGGTGTTGTTTATAAAAAAAATCTTACTAATACTTACTTTCTTCGATAGATAAAGAAAACTCATTTTTACACGATACCGCACTACTGCTCCTGAAATATAAACCTAGGTATTTTTTGTATATTTTTTCCATTTTCGACAAATTCAAATCTAGGTATTACAAAAAACTTCAGACCTCTGCGATGCTTTTTCAGCGAGATATCAGCTATAACGTGTTTTCCACCGTTTCAATGGCGCGGCCATGGGGTTTTAGTCTTACAGCTCCTAAAATATAAACCTAGGTATTTTTTGTATATTTTTTCCATTTTCGACATATTCAAATCTAGATTTTACAATGAATTTCAGACGTCTGCGATGCATTTTCAGCGTGATATCGGCGATAACGAGTTATTCACCGTTTCAATGGCGCGGCCATGGGGTTTTTGTCTTGCAGCTCCTAAAATATAAACCTAGGATTTTTTTCTGTATTTTTACATTTTGAAGATCTCCGTGGCCGCGCGGTTCTCCGCGTTTCAATGGCGCGGCCACGTTCAAACCCTTATAACTTTTTAACCATATCTTCGACAAATTTATGGTTTTGGCAATCAACTTTTACAAAATTTTACATAATCTTGGAAACCTTTTTTTTTCGAAATATCGCCGTGGCCGCGCGGTCGAAACGCACACCAGCAGTGGACTGCAGTCGAAATGGACACAATAGGCTGATATAATGACGAAATACTATACCCTGTTCACAATAAGATTAGACATTTACAAAAACCTTTTTTACAGTCCGTTCACCGATTTTGACTCATATTGCGTTGGTAGCATGACAAAATAAATGGCAGCTGCAATAAACAGTTGTTAATGTAACCACTTTTTTGCCTCTAATGTCATCCTTAAGCCTACGGAATAGAAGTCAAAATCGGTTGAAGGTACTGTAAAAAAGGTTTGTGTTTATGTCTAATCTTATTGTGAACAGGTTATAGGTATATATTAGACTAGCACTTTGCCCGCGACTTCGTCCGCGTGAATTTTTGCAAACTTACAAACATACAAAGTAACAAATAAATTTTACCTCTTAGTTTCTGGTCATAGGACCACCTATGTACCAGGAGACCAGATTGACCGCGGTTTCGTCCGTGTGAATTTTCTCAAGGATCTCTAAATTTTTGATAATGTAATATAGCCTATAGCATTCAGGGATAACGTAGCTACCTATTGATCAAAGAATTTTTGAAATCGGTTGAGTAGTTTCGTAGATTACCCCCTGCATACAAACTTACAGACAAATGAGAATACCAGATCCTGGTGTGCGTTTCGAAAAATCACATAAATCACAGATTGTTTACTTACATTATGATATAAACTTCTATTAAAATCACACTATTTACATCTCAAAAATATTGACGTTTTATACGAGGTGGTTACCTCATTTTATAGTTTAGGTTTGTGTGAAATGTAATTTTTTTTTTTGCATGATTTCGACAATTGTCCCCTTAATTAATAAAAAATATTTATCTTAGTGTAAGTAAACAATCTGTGATTTTAATAGAAGTTTATATCTTAGTGTAAGTAAACAATCTGTGATTTATGTGATTATTAAAGAAATAAAGATATATTATTTTGTTTTTGTATCTCTTCGTTTCATTTTAATTCAATTTAGAATCCTTGGGACATGATTTCTATTACAACAGGTGGAAAGTTTTCTGTAAACAACAAGGCATGGTCACCCTATCGAAATATTCAAAACACATTGCAAGGCTTTGTATTATGAATAAAAAATATGTTTTGCATATTATCGGTAGTTCTACACATTAATAGGTGTTGTTTATAAAAAAAAACTCACTAATACTTACTTTCTTCGATAGATAATCAAAACTTATTTTTACACGATACCGCACTACTGCTCCTGAAATATAAACCTAGGTATTTTTTGTATATTTTTTACATTTTCGACAAATTCAAATCTAGGTATTACAAAAAAACTTCAGACCTCTGCGATGCTTTCTCAGCAAGATATCAGCGATAACGTGTTTTCCACCGTTTCAATGGCGCGGCCATGGGGTTTTAGTCTTACAGCTCCTAAAATCTAAACCTGGGTATTTTTTGTATATTTTTTACATTTTCGACAAATTCAAATCTGGATTTTACAATGAATTTATAGACGTCTGCGATGCATTTTCAGCGTGATATCGGCGCTAGAGTGTTATTCACCGTTTCAGCGCGGCCATGGGGTTTTTGTCTTGCAGCTCCTAAAATATAAACCTAGGATTTTTTTCTGTATTTTTACAAATTCAATCTGTTATTTACCTGAATTTTAGGTCTCTGCTACGCTTAGTTTTAAAGATCTCCGTGGCCGCGCGGTTCTCCGCGTTTCAATGGCGCGGCCACGTTCAAACCCTTATAACTTTTTAACCATATCTTCGACAAATTTATGGTTTTGGCAATCAACTTTTACAAAATTTTACATAATCTTGGAAAAGGTTTTTTTCGAAATATAGCCGTGGCCGCGCGGTCGAAACGCACACCACTGCTGAACGTAGGCAACCCCCAGAGATCGCCAACTCGCCAACCAACCCGAATAAGTCACTTTTTTTTTGCTATTAAATTGGCCGGCTGTGAGTCCATACCTGGTGCACAAGCACCGGGCGACTCAACCGCTGCACGCAGGGACATCGTATCACGGCAAGTATA
Source organism: Charanyca ferruginea (assembly GCA_947361185.1). Taxonomy (NCBI): domain Eukaryota; kingdom Metazoa; phylum Arthropoda; class Insecta; order Lepidoptera; family Noctuidae; genus Charanyca; species Charanyca ferruginea. Next base: position 5,783,357 of record OX376068.1, on the reverse strand, counting down.
AGGGATATCTATATCATCATGATCATCATATAAGCCTATTGCCATCCACTGCTGAACGTAGGCCTGCCCCAAAGATCGCCAACCAACCCAGTCTTGGGTAGCCCGCATCCATCCACTAAAAACAGAACACTATTTTTTTGCTTTATAAATTCACATCAATCGACTTTACTTCAAATAGATTGAGGTAATTTCCCACCTACGTAGCTAAATCTATAATTATATTAATAGCTATCCATTTTTGTATCGTTTGTAACATCGGAGAACAATTTTAGCTTATAAAATATTTAGAGAAAAGGTCAAACAATTTCACTGAGCGAGGTGTACGTAGCGGATAGGTCACACAGACATAGGTACCCACCAATATCATCAACTTGCCCCCACCTAGGCCTTCAGCTGGCGAGTCCTGGGGGCCAAGTTTGCTATTTTTGTAATGTCGTCATTCCAACACGATCCCATTGTCATTTTGCTAAAAGTTCGTAAGCTGCTAAATTCATAATGGTCCATCATTGGTCGGTCGAATTAAAAGCAGTGACTGCACAATGACGTTCTGATGGTTTCACTGATTAAAGGAACTGTCAAACTTTTAGCAGATTACCGCCCAAGTCCGTCATTCAGTTGTCATTTTATACGACATTACCATTCTATATCATTTCTTTCAATGGCGTGTCAGTGGTTGACCATTGGAGTCATAATGACGCAATTATATTAGTAGATTACCAAACTTGTCAAAATCAACAATTATGAAATTAATGATAGACCATTCTGACACTATTGTTATAGCAGACTTAAGGCCCTGGCGTCGCCCTTGAATCCTATATCATCATTATCATCATATCAGCCTATTGCCGTCCACTGCTGAACATAGGTCTCCCCAGGTCTCCCCCAAAGATCGCCAACCAACTCAGTCTTGGCCTGCCCGCATCCATCCGCTGCCAGCCACCTTCTTCAAATCGTCGGTCCATCGTGCTGTGCCACACTACGCTTGCCCAAACGCGGTCTCCACTCTAGAGCAAATCTATACAAATAAATAAAATTTAAATGTCTGTTTGTATTGTCAAATAACAGCTTTTTATTATAAGGATCTCCTCCAAGCGGGATCCAGCCGTAATCCCCATTCTTGGCTGATGCATGTTGGCGATCGCAGTAGGTGTGATGGTACTCAAAAGGAAGCTGCTGCCCATCCTCCAAGCTGTATACTTTGTAGTAGCATATGAAAATATAAACGGTACTTATATATAAAATATTTTTTTTTAATTTTTGCCTGTCTGTCTGTTTGTTCCGGCTTATCTTTCAAAAGGCTGGACCGGTTTTGACGGGACTTTCACTGGAGGAGTAATTTAGGCTTTTATTTGAGACTAGCGACCCGGCCCGGCTTCGCATGAGCCTATAGCCTTCCTCGATAAATGGACTATCCATCATCTCAGCTGAAAGACGTTCACAGCTGGACATAGGCCTCTCCCAAAGGAGGGGGGTTTGCCATAATCGCCACGCTTGGCAGGCGGGTTGGCGATCGCAGTATGGTTGTTACAAAGGTACAGAACGCGGCTGCCCATTCTCTGGTGAGTTCCTTAGTCGCCTCGTACGACACCCACGGGAAGATATGGACTATCCAACACAAAAATAATTTTTCAATTCGAACCAGTACCTAGATAGATTCTGAGATTAGCGCGTTCAACCAAACAAACAAACTCTTCAGCTTTATAATATTAGTATAGATTAGTAGGGTTCCGCGTAAAAATAAATAAAACCCTGCTGATAACCGACAATCACGCGGACGAAGTCGCAGGCATCAGCTAGCTAGCTAGCTAGTAGATAATAAAGAAAAGAATTGTAATGTTTACTTACAACGAACACAGCGGCACATGTTCTTTGTAAACATTACGATTCTTATTCTTGAAATACTTTTCTAGGAATGCTATACTCCGTACATTAACCTCCCTGTACACGTTTCATATCCGGTGTATTTCGTTTCTCTGGGATTCATCGCGCTTCATTGCCTCGCCGCTTTTCTGATGGTCGACTGTTGATTCTGGCTCTCAGAAGTTGCAGTGGTTGAGAATAATAAAAGTCAAACTCAAAGTAGGATTTGTCTATACATATAATAAAATAGTAACAAAACTGTGTCTGTACATTGAATATATTAAAAAAAAAATAATTGAGGGGGGTTTAGGAACAGTAATAGAGCACGAATCCAAAAAAAAATTCTGTCTGTTTGTCTGTTTGTTTGTACACGCTAATCTTCTGAACTACTGGGCGGATTTGAATGATTTTTCTTTTGTTGTATAGGTATTAAGTCTGGGCAACATATAGGCTATAATTTATCTTGGAAACTTGAACACCTGATGCAGAACCGCAACAGGCCAGCTGAACTATAAGAGATACAAAAATGGTACCATAGCAAAAATTGTTCCACGTGATGAGCACTTTCTGCTGAGAGAATAAATTTGAAGATCTGAAACACCTGATGTGGGACTCCAAGAGCCCAGATACACCATGACACATATAGGAATGACGTCTTAGAAAAAGTTGTTCGGTCTGATGGGCACTTATAAAAATCGAAGATCAGAAAGATCTGATGTGAAAATCAAAGCTCTCACTAATTTCACTGTATCTTATAAAATAACATATGCTGGGAGTACCTCCACGCGGTGAAGGCGGTAACAGTTTAGGACTGATTTTTGATGACGATGGTATATCATTGAAAATTTGACTCTACTGACCAAAATTCCCATTTATTTTTTTATTTAATCGAATAAATATGTCTTCGGGCTTATGTTATTTGGGTGTTTACGTTCCTTTTCCATTTATCTTCGTGACACGTGAGCCTACCCGGTAACGCAGGGGAGCAGTCACTTAGATTTTAATTGATCAGGTATCTTCTTTACAATAAAACTATAACCATGCCTAGAAAGAGGTCAAATCTTTCCCAATGTTCCAAAGGAGCTAAAAGATTGAGGATCACAAGATCCCAAGAATCTACCGAAGAGCGTCAGGAGAGACTTGATGCTGTTCGAGAACATCAGGCTGCAACTCGCTCCGTGGAAACCTCTTCAGATCGCGAAGCACGCCTGCGTTCTCAGCGTATTTACGCATCTACATCCAGGTCTCTATAGACCAGTGAAGAGTATGATGCGCGACTGACCGCTGATCGTGAACGTCATACATTGTCTCGCGAGTCGGAGATGTTCACGGATAGAGAATTACGCTTGAGTTCTCAGCGTATCTACGCATCTGCTGCGGAACGTGATGCGCGACTCTCCGCTGATTGTGAGCGACATGCATTGTCTCGCGAATCGGAAACGTTTACCGATACAGAATCACGCTTGAGTTCTCAGTGTATTCGCACATCTACTAACAGGTCTTTGGAACCGAATGATGAACGTGATGCACGACTAACTGCTGATCAAGATTATCATACACTAGCGACCAGACCCAGCTTCGCATTGGTCTATAGCCTTCCAAGGTAAATGGACTATCCAACACAAAAAGATTTTTTTAATTCGAGCCAGTAGATCCTGAGATTAGCGCGTTCAACCAAACAAATCGATCGAGATCGACTTCGACATTCTCTGAACAGAATGTCGATATCATCTGAAGAATCGGATGTGTCTCAAGATATAGCCGTAGATCATGGCGACCTTCCTTGGGTAGGTAAGGAACAGAGTTCATTTACGTATACTCCTATGATTGACTACGCCACATATTCCGCCATCGGAGGTATGATTCAAAATTGTACTTTTTGAACGTCTCGAATCATCTCGCGCATCCCGTTGTTTTCCCGTCCCCGGGCTCTTAGAATTCGACATCAGATGTTTCAGATCTTCGATTTTGCCGACCCCGTTGTCGCTGGCATAAGCAACAGGATCCGCGCACGAAGTCGCGGGCAGAAGCTAGTTTCAATTAAACCAGTTAGTCAGAAAGTTGAAGTTAGTTGCTCGTTCCAAAACGTAGGTCTATGGAGAAGAACGAGCAAGAAACTCCACGGACACTCATCAAGTTTTACAAGATAGGTACTACATTTGACTTATACAAATCATTCATCAAGATAAAAGCCATGGCAGTTAAGAGATGATTAATCTCTTCTGACAGCGCGCTTCTAATTTTGGCGCCAATACATTGTACGATATTAAAATGGAGTGGGGTGAGAAAGAGAACCAAATCGCTGTGATTGCATTACACAAAGTGGGTATGGAGCCAAATGCAATTTTTAAAACTCTCCATACGCTTGGTATTAGTCAAATGTTTGTGTACCGTGCTATTAATAGGTACAATGAGACCTCTGTTTGTGACAGAAAAAGATCTGGCCGTCCCCGTAGTGTTCGTACGAAAAAGGCGTTCAAAGCAGTAAGGGAAAGAATTCGAAGAAATCCTGTCCGAAAGCAAAAGATTTTATCTCGGGAGATGAAGATAGCACCCAGAACCATGTCGCGCATTTTAAAAGATGACTTAGGACTTGCAGCCTATAAGAGACGCACTGGTCATTTTTTAACTGACAATTTAAAAAAGAATAGGGTGGTAAAATCGAAACAACTACTGAAGCGGTACGCAAAGAGAGGTCACAGAAAAAAATTGTTTACGGATGACAAAATCTTTACAATTGAGCAACATTTTATCAAACAAAATGACCGTATTTATGCTCAAAGCTCTAAGGAAGCTTCCCAATTAGTCGACATAGTGCAACGTGGGCATTATCCGACTTCAGTGATGGTTTGGTGGGGTGTTAGCTATGAAGGAGTGACTGAGCCATATTTTTGTGAAAAAGGTATCAAAACATCGGCACAAGTGTATCAAGATACTATTCTTGAGAAGGTAGTTATGCCCCTTAACAACACCATGTTCAATAACCAAGTATGGTCCTTCCAACAAGACTCGGCGCCGGGTCATAAAGCTCGGTCCACGCAGTCTTGGTTGAAAGTGAACGTTTCGGACTTCATCTGAGTTGAAGACTGGCCGTCGTCTAGTCCCGATCTTAATCCGCTGGATTATGATTTATGGTCAGTTTTAGAGAGTACGGCTTGCTCTAAACGCCATTATAATTAGGAGTCCCTAAAACAATCCCAAAAGAAGAATTTTCTTATAGAAAGAGTGCGTGCTTCTATTGATAACTGACCTCAACTCAAGTACTGTATTGCAGCCAATGGAGACCACTTCGAATAAGCTTTTTATATATATATTTTTAATATAGTAATAAATATTATTTGCAATAAAAAAAATATTTTTCTTCGTGATAATATATTTATGGCAAGACTAGGTAGGTATATGTTATGTAGCTCACTACGATTTGTCCAGGCGAGTAGGTATCATTGGACAAGAAGGGAATAAATCAGCCTAGTACCCTACAGAGGGATGACAAGGGTTACAGGTCCTCTGTCTTGTTCTAACTTAATTGTCGCGATGATCGACTTAAGGGCGCGTAGATTTACAATGTATTAAGTTTCCTTAACGGCCGCACGATTCCGCAAATAGGGTTCTTAAAGCCCGCGGGTGTTGTAAATCAGGATTCTTATGTTAGGTACCTTCTTGTATAAGTAAGTACATAGGTAGATTTGACGACTAATGATGTAAACTGAATTCAGTTTACAAGTGGGTGTCGTAGAAGGCGACAGAGGGATATTGACCAGAGGATGGACAGCAGCGTCCTTCTGAGTACCATAACACTTACTGCGATCGCCAACATGCATCGGCCAAGCTTGGCGATTGCCTACGGCTAAACCCCCCCTTGGGAGAGAACTGTACCCAGCAGTGGGTGCATAAAGGTTGACATGGTGGATGGTGGAGGGTGTAAATGTTCCCAAAAACTTTTTTCTTGACCCTGACGAAAATAATGTAGTCATATAAGTTTTACGTGTGTATCTTTTGTGGCATCGGAGCGCCCAAACGGGTGAACCGATTTTGATTCAGTTTTTTTGTTTGAAAGGTGACTTGATTGAAAGTGGTCTTAGCTATGATTCAAGAAAATATGTTCAGTTATTTGAAGACCAGCTTTTTTCTGATTGATTAATAGATGTGAGAATCTTCTATAGGTCTGTTCAATTTTTGTTTGTGACGAGGGTTTTAAAAATTGTATTTATCTTGCTTTGATTTTGTTTTCGGAAAGTGAATCTGTTTGTATTTTTCCACCTTTTAGAGTATGCCCTCTAAAAAAAGTCTTGAGTAGGTACTTGTTTTCATCTAATGAAAGATTGCCAATGAATTTAAAGTCACCTAAATTCTTACATACTTGGAGGTATCTTTTATGTGCATCTGGAATAACTACCAACGATCAAAGAAAATTCTTTATGTCCATAACGTGCATACTTATTCTTGTTTAAACTGCTTCTTTTGGGCTTGCTTACCTAAGTACAGGGTACAAACCTAGTTCGATAGCAGATGTTAATAGTGAGACACAATTGTTGTCAGGGCTACCATCAACAGATTATAAGCGTATTGTGTAAACCTGTTTTAATTTCATGTCTCATAAAAATATTATTATTATTCTTTATTAGATAAAAATATGGGCCAGCAATCAGTTTGCTTTGTATTTTGTGTAGATAGAGCCTGTTCGTTCCGTCTTTGTTTAGTATTCATGCAGGAAACTCTTTATATTCCAACGTCCATAACAATGCTAGATATGGACTGATATAGTAGAACGATTGTATTATGAAATAAAACTAGCGCGCCCGCCCGCGCCCCTCAATTGCACGGATGCCCTCCACTGAAAAAAAAAATCTGCGAGCTATGAAAACAAATAGATTTTTATAATTTAAATAGGTAATATATATATTTATAAATATACTAGCTGACCCGACAGACGTTGTCCTGTCCCTATTTACCTTCCTTACATCTACCCTACACCTACCCTACCCTAACCCTTAACATTTAGGGGGATGAAAAATAGATGTTGTCCTATTCTCAGACCTACCCAATATGCACACAAAATTTCATCAGAATCGGTCAAGCCGTTTCGGAGGAGTACGGGAACGAACATTGTGACACGAGAATTTTATATATAAGATTTTGAGTATTTATTCCAGGGGGGATCCCCTGGAATAAATACATATTTATGAAAACACCATAAATACCATTGAGTGGTTTTGAAAAACGAAGCGTCTAAACTGACAGACATGGAAAGTTTTATTCGTTTGCATTATTATTATAACGTAGGCCTTAAAACGGTAAAACAGGCCAAGTACGAAATGCATTCTCACACGAAGGGATCCGTTGGTTCTGTACAATTTTAGACTCTACATTATAAAAAAAATCTATAAAAAACACATTTCTTGTATGGGGTTTCCATTATTTTTACTTATCTGTCCTACCGTTTACCTATTACAGGTAAAAAAATACAGTCCTTCGACAAAAGGACAGACAAACCAGCAGTGGAGCCTAAGTAATAGAATCCCGTTGGCACCCTTTTGGGTACGCAAACCTAAAAATCACCGTGTAAAACACTAATGGCCCTCTGTTGTCTTTACAAATACGATAGGTACAGACGGCAGCCCATCAAGCTATCCCAAACTGTCAAACTTTCCCAATTGAATATAAACCTTAGTCTCTTGAAATAAAGTTTGGGGTAACTTGCTGTGCCTCTGTATCTATAAATGTATGTATTCCTTTCCCAAAGTCCAAGAAAATGATGAAACCGTTATCTTTATACTCCATTTACAATAGCATTAGACAGAAGTTGAAAAAGGTTATTTATAATGCACATATTTTAACAAAAGTACAATAACCATGTTACAGGTTACGATAAATGTCGAATTTATTATCCTAATCTATTTTTACAGCAGCTGTTGGACTTAATTGTAACAATTTTAATAATTTACCTTGGCTTTCATTTAGTTGTATTATTTTATTCCAATTTAAACAGTGTCAATATTAAAAACCTAAAAGAAGCAGGGATGAACAATACCGGGAACGTTATTCGTTTCACTCGGATATCTATGGTTTCACTATAGTCTATCAAATTTAGTACTATTTTAGATGTATTTATTAAAGTTACGTTAAAAGATTTTTTTTTTACTTTTCTTGGAATAAAATGTTTTGCATTCCTGCTTCTACGAGCCTCTTTTTTCGAATGCTATTATAAATGGATTATAGTTAAAGAGTGCGTAAATCGCACTAATGGAAACATTCTATAACTTATTTACATCGCACGAAACATAAAGATGTTAGGGCTTTCCTGAACAAAGTTTTTCAGTTTCATCTGTTTACGCAACAGGCGTATAATCATCTAATAAATAAGTTCACGCACCGAGTACCTAAGAGTAAACATTTTCTTAAGAATTTTCCCTGAACATAATTTTTTAATACCATAAGTCTACGTTTAGAAGATTGTTAAACAGTGAAACAGTTTGAAGATGTATTCATAGGTAGGTATTATTTTCGGGAGTGAACTTGAATCATCTAAAGCGTGTAACAGTATTATTTATTTTTCACACAGGGCCTCAAGTCTGCTATTACAATAGTGTCAGAACGGTCTATCATTGATTTCATAATTGTTGATTTTGACAAGTTTGGTAATCTACTAATATAATGGCGTCATTATGACTTTCCAATGGTCAACCACTGACACGCCATTGAAGGAAATGATATAGAATGGTAATCTCGTACAAAATGACAACTGAATGACTGACTTAAAGCGGTAATCTGCTAAACTGACTTAAGGCGGTAATCTGCTAAAATTTTGACAGTTTATTTGATCAGTGACCTACCATTAGACCGTCATTGTGCAGTCATTGCTTCGACCGACCAATGATCGACCGATGAATTTAGCAGATTACGAACTTTTAGCAATATGACAATGGGATTGTGGCCCAGGTTACGTGATTACCATGGGGAACTATTTTTCAAAAAGACATACACTACTGCTGTTCCTAGTATTTATAATGCTTTTATTGTTTGATGAAGTTTGATATTTCGTTAAATAAATTGTACCTAAGGCTTACTGAAGATTCGGACAGTGTCCGAAACAATATTTTTTTTGATTGATGATTCGGAAAATGACAAAAGAAAAATAGCAGCTTTTTTATAGGTGAGCTGCAATTTTTATTTTGTCATTTACTGTTTTCTTAAGCAAACTTTATTGGCACTTATTACATAGTAAGTTAGCTTATTTTACAAATTTATTGTTTTGTTTAAGTCGTGTAAGTAATTGTTGCGCTGTAATTTAGTTTTATGAATGTATCGTACATTCAGTCTCTCAGTGTGAACAATTGTTGGTAAACTTAATATAATAAATAAATAAAAATAAATAAAAGCTGTTGCAAAGAACGAAATCTGTCTTCCGCCCAGCGTAGTTGTAGAAAACAGTTTTTAACCGCATTTTATAGTTGGAAGTTTTTTATCGGACTGCCCAAAACAGCTTTTTATTTGTGTCCGAATCATCAGTCAAAAAATATCGTTTCGGACAGTGTCCGAATCTTCAGTAAGCCAATTGTAACGGTCAGAAATTAGCCCAGTACGATAAAGGAGTATGGAAATAATATTGTCTGAAATTAAAAAAAAGAACCCCAATTGCAATTACAATTCGAAAGATGTTAAAGGAAATTATAATACATTGATTGCTTCATATAGTTGAAAAATTCACCTGCTCCACGTACCAACGCAACGTAAATACTTAAAATAACGCAAATATTTAATTGGATAATTGAAAGACATTTACATTGTAACTGTGTAACTTAATTCTCAGCAAACATGTCAGATTGTAAATCTTATATGATGTCAGACTAAATAGTTAAATACTTTTCTATAGAACAAACTAGGTAGGTATCCTGAATGATGGTGGTAAAAAATAGTATTTGCGTATCTGATCTATGAAATATTGTGCGAACAGACCAAGCTGTTCATAAATGATGTGTCTATTTAATATATTCAAGTTTATGATTACTTATATACACATTTTTAGTCGACTATGAAAGCGCGGGGGCATTTTGAAAAACAATATCTTTTTTTTAACTAAATTTATTTTCAAAACTATTCTTTTAGAAATCCTACAATAGTTATCGAGTCCAGGTTCAACACTGTTTTTTGTTCTCCAGACAAACAAATTACAATAATTATTATAACAATCACAACGGATCCTCAAAGTATCCATTAGATAAAGGTTAAATAAATCATATTTATTATATTCTCTAACATTAAGTAATTCTTTCTAAACACAATAAATATAATAACTTTAACATAAATTGGTAAGTACTTACTCTACTTAATATTGATTTCGGTTATATTCATCATATTTAATAAAAATATAAGTTTACTTAAAACATTTTTAATGAATTTTAGCAGTACTTAGCGGGTACAATGTGTACACGAAACTTTAAAATATTATTAAATGTAGGTACAGTAAAATATTAATAATAAAAGCAGTTTGTACCACATTAATTATTCTTGAAGGAATAATATTTTACCCAATATTAAAAATAATATTTTGATAAATGAGACGTAAAGAGCTCTCAAGGAGACTGGAAAAAATCTTTAATATACTCACAATCAGCTGATTATAATAATGGCATCTACTTATCTATAATTAATTAAGCGCATAATCAACTTACATGTTTTACGTTGACACTTTCAATAACTATTACAAGTACTTGACTCTATACAATATCAGAATTCAGCACACGGGAATCGCAAACATACCTTTTGTATTGGTTTATAACCAATAAAATCCACACTGAGGTATTTGGCTACGGAATATTGCTACCTACATATTTAAGCAGGAAGATAATTTATGGAAGTTCAGCTTAAAATATCTAGGTAATCTAATGATATGGCTGCGATCGCTTAAATTCGACATAGCAACATTAGAAAACTGACTGACTGCAAGTAATTCTTTAAATTTAAATGATAATAGGGTAGTTAAATAAATTCGTATGGTAAAGACCTGAGTTCCCCGGTAAGCGCGACAATATTTTCCCTAAGTTTTACTCTGCTCTTTTAACAGCTCTGATGCTCATAATAGCGTCTTAAACTTGGTACATTAAAAGTTTTATGTTCCTATGCTCTCGCTACAATCTTAATTCTCTTGAGATGTACAATTTTTTCAACTATTAACATTCTAAGTATTTTTTTAAGGTACATTTCACACGCGCTCAGTTTGAAATTATTTACTGCATTTTTTAAAACAATTTTCTTAAGAACTACGTGACGAGGAAGGGAAAACGTATTCATCACAACACATCACTCGGTACAACGGTACCTTGTAGTAAATAATATAAAATATTCAACAGACGGTGAAGTAACTCAGAGCTACTATATCAAATTCGTTATACATAACGGTAATATCATAATTTGGCATATTTTTTTTTATCAAAAACGATGGCCCACGTATTCTCAAAATACATTATTAAACATTGATTTATAAATCGAATATAAAATAATCTGAAAAACTTGATAGAAATAGGTACACAGTACACCAAATTAGCCCTAAAGGAGGTTATTTACTACTATTTAATATTTTTACATTTAACACTACCTATTTGTTACATGATTACAATTTAGGTTTCATTATCTACATAATAATTAAACATTTATTTACTTACTTGAACTTATGCATGTTATTCAACGGATATCTATCATCCTCGTTACTTGCCGATCATTTATGATGATCGAGAAACATGAAAGTCATTTAATAATGACAAGAAAAGTTTATTTTAAGCTTTATCCAGTTACGCAAATATTGCGAACAACTTACGAGAACTCCAAAGTTATATTATGTATACTTGTAACTTTGGTCACAAGACAGATGCATTATGAAAATAATGCAATTAAACATTCTTCTAACGACTGACTGAAATATTTATTAAGCCTCACTCCGATCAACAGCAGGTGATTATCACATTCTGAGACAACGCTCATTTTATTCGCGCGTGAATACAAATTCGTTGTAGTGATTCCAACGATTTTCTTCAGAATCCACTCCCGGTTTGAGCTCGGCAGCCCCGCCAGCGGTGCCGCTGCCACAGCTCGCAGCCAGCTTGAAACCGTTCTCTTGCAACATGTCAAATGCTTGTTCAATAAACGAATGCTTTAAGAAGAATCGAGACGTGTACCTGTCAGCCAGTCCGTGGTCTGGATCTCGAGACTCGTTCAAGGTTTCTCCAAACACGTCACGGCAAAGGTTCACCTTCCCACAGACGAGGATACGTGACAACTTGCGGAACTTAACATCGGCGAGTCCGTCGCGGCCGAACGCAAAGCTTCCTCGGTAGCCGACGGTGATGCATCCTTTCTCGCGGTTAGGTGGACGCGGGTCAGCATCCCGGACCGCGTTTTCTAGTCCGGCGAGTCTGTAGTGTTTGGCTTCGCGAGCCAGTCGCTTGTGTTCTCTGAAGCACTCCGGAAGAACGAGCCCGCCGTCACGGAGATAATCCAAAACATAGCGGAAGAGAACTCCGTCCCGATCGAAGAAAATGCGACCGCGGGCGTCGCGCGGGTGGTCGGGGTCTTGCAGCGCGGCGGCCGGTAGCGAGTCGGGTTCGCGCAGCAGCGTGTCTCGCGTCGTAGCGTAGTGCACGCCGCCCACGTTGAGCTCCAGGACTTCGGGCGGCGCGTCCGCCATGGCTGAGGGTTGAGGGCGCAGTGTCGGAGCGACTGCGCGTCCCTCGCTCCTCCCTGACCCACTTACCGCGCGTCTCGGCGCCGCCGCGCGAGCCCATCAATAACGCACGCCCGGGTTACTGACTCGAACGTAATTATTTCCTACCCTTTCGAGGGAAAACTCCTCCGTAAAAGCCTTCAAGGTCGACGTCTATTGTTAGCTAACAGATGGTATATAATTCTTTGATTCTACGGAATGTTATTTGCATTGCTACTTTTATGGACTTGATTAATTGGATTATTGTTATACGACTTGGCTCTTGTGACGATTTCGCGTTACTGCGAGGGTATTCGTCACCTGCGTGAAGATTCAACATATCGTTAAAACATATTGGCTTGGCAGCTATCACCCATATCTAAATGGAAGCAGCTCATAATAAAATCCAGTAGCATAAACCTTGAAAGTCTTTCAGGCGTTAATGGGATGCCTCCCAAGGCACATATTTCGGGGGAAACTTTTTCATTCAACCAGCGACCCTAGCACATTATTTTTAATACTATCTCCCACGTTTTTCGCATGACGAAAAATTATAAGCTTACCTCCCCGAGCGACATATTACAATGTTACCTGTAGCTCAGCATAAAAATAACTCAATCAAGTAGGTACCTACATAATAATACTTCTAAGTTGTAACTATGAAACAAAACCACCTGTAGGGTTCCTCAGTTTCAGAGTTATTTTCGTAAGTCGATACTGAGTTACCCACTGAGTGACAAATTGCGTATTCAGCAGAATAAGATAGTCTTGACGCATTGTTTACTTTGTGAATATATCACTTTCCACGTGTTTCACCTTCACCCAATTTAGTTTACTTAGGCAACAACATTTTGACATTTGACCTTCGTCCCTTCGCATAACCTGAGATAAGTTTTCTCGGAGGGACATCAGAATTTGATATAATGGAATTTACAGCAAGCTGAAAGTTTTTACCGATTACTGGAGTACCTACCTACCTAATGAGTGAGTGGAGGCCTTTTATTACGGTCTCCAGAGATAAGCTTTTGTTTTCTGCACATTTGCGAGATGGAGGTTGACGCGAAGGCAAAATGTAATTAAAATTGTACGTCGAGTTTTTGTTCCATTTGCCATGTTGTATGTTACGGCGTAATTAATAAACTTTAATAATAATTTTACGAGAATGTTTATTTATTTATTTATTTATACTTCATGCACAAAGGTACAAAGGCGGACTTAATGCCTTAGGCATTCTCTACCAGTCAACCAAGGGTGGTGAAGAGATAACATGGCAGGTGCATATGAAAAATATATTAAAAAAGTTAAAAAGATATAAACTTACGAATATATAAACTATACATACATAATTTAATGTTTGGTATATAACATACCTATATAAAATATAATAGTGTAATAGTGTAATACATATAATATATATATATATATATATATATATATATATAAATATAAATAAAGGAACAAAGTATTATGAGATGACTCTGCTTATTTGTGCTGAAAATAATTTCCGCTTAAATGCATACTGGCTGGTGGCCGTTCTGATATCGAGAGGAAGCGCATTCCAGAGAAGAATGACCTGGATATGAAAGGAAGAATGAACAAAATCAGAAGTATGAGAAGGGCAAAGTAAGAGAAGGTTGTTAGAAGATCGCAGATTTCTAGCGTGTGAAGAACATAGATATTGAAAGTGGGACATTAGATAAGAAGGGGGGGAGAGAGAGTTGAGTAGGGAGAAAAGCGTTGTCAGTGCACGCAAACTTCTTCTCTGGCGAATGGGCAACCATTTCAACTCAGACCTGTAGTTTGATACATGGTCATATTTCCTCAAGTTAAGGTTAAGGTTTGTTAAAATTAAAACATATTGAGTGGCGGAAGTCCCGAGTGTATTAACTAAATCAAATAAATTACTAATACTTACCACATTACTGTCATGAGGGTAACAAATATCACATTGTATGGAAATACATACATTCATTAAGAGCTTTTAAGGCAACGTTAATCTTTACGGATGTTAAAATCCACAAAAGTAAAATCCTCTATGTTCATCTGATTCCTAAACTCGCACTTTTCTATTTTGCTACTGGGGCTTCCTGTAGTCTTCAGCCATTGCATCCTGCAAAGACAGTCAGTGTAAAGGACCATGCGCCATTTTGGGCCCACTTTTCAACATTATCCAGACTTATATCATATGAAAGCTCTTCTTTTTGTCATTTCATTTAACAGCTGCGTTCAAATCTAGCTGTCATAACATTAAAGTGCACGTCAAGAGCATTCATGAATATGATATGGGTGTACTGTTGGAGGGATTGTAATGCAGGCCCAGAGTACAAAAATGCCTATGCCAGAGTTTCTTAAAGTGGGTCTGTGCCCACTCCACCCGCTTAGACTCGACCCGAAAAATAATACCAGATGTTTTACTACCAATTCAGTGCCATTTGTACAGTCAGGAAAAGTGATATTTCAACTCTAAATAAAGCTTAATAAACAAAGAATATTTAATATTTTGTTATGATATATTTAATTTCCTAGGCAAGCGTGCTCTACCTTAGGCCGCATCATCACTTAAGACCAGGTGAGTTGCGGCCAAATGCAAGTATAAATATGAGAAACAAAATATAAATCTGTGATTTATAATAATGAAAAAATTATGTTGGTTAGGAAAATAATAAAAGTACAATTACGCCAATCGGTTAACCGACAGTTGACAATTTTTTGTTTACACAGCCGTACGGCGTAATAACATGGCCGCTACTATTTCATGGTGTTTTATAACAAATAAAAAAAACTGAAAACTTTGAATTGAATTTAAAAATTGGTTTTGTTATTTTATGAACTTACAAAAAACTTACATTTTCCGACTGCTTTATGCCTAAACTGCCTCAATAACATATTTATAGATTTTTTCTCGTATAGAGTAAAATGCCCTATTGTGGAAATGGTCCATGACTACAAAATGTTTAAGAAACCCTGGCCTATGCCTTTCTAGAAAACTAATTACAAAGTCGCGGAGACTTTAATTTGCACGCTGGTCGCACAGTGTAATGAATCGTGGTTTGTATTCATTACGAGATGCTGGGTCTGCCTCTGACGGCGATGCTAAATCGTACGAAGATAAAAGTAAAACATTTCGGTGGCGTAAATTTCTAATTTATTTGGATCGAGTTGTGAATTTTAGGAGTTGCCGTTAAATGATATACGCCGCAGGGTGCTGGGAAATACTTGATTGCATTTTTTCTCGGTAAAATAATTAACAATGTCTGAAATTTCGAATGGCTGAACGAAATAAATGATAATTTTTTTACAGGGCAGTTGACATTTGCGATTTTGTATGGAAATTTTGACTTATGACGTCACTTGTGGGAAGCTACTTAACAAATCAATTGACAATATCTTGATTTCATAGCAACTTCAATTATTATATATTCAACAAATTCAAATTCCAATTTTTTTTTTGTACTGTGAAATCAAATTTTACAGTACATTGTAAATTAATTTCTCTTAGAGAAGTTGTTTTGACATCATGAGGCCCTTTTGGCATTATAATCACTGTTTTCTGTATTTTTATAGTTTTAAGGTGTATTTTATTTTTACTGTAATGCCAAACGCATTTTTCATTTGTCATCTACCCAGATAAGTATTGTGGAAAGATTTTTAAAAACCTTCGTTGTTGATGAATGGCGTCAAAATAGACTAGGTAGGTAGGTGTGTAAATGATTTATTGATTGATATCAGATAAGTAGGTAAGTATTTGATCGTTTCATACGAGCTGTATTTCTATTTTGAATGTGTATTGGTTGGCTGCCATTCAAATGAATAGCTGATCTTTAAATTTAATAGCTAGCTGACAGATATTGCTATAAAATGACGATTTTTATTATCTCTCGCAAAATCATATTTAGTTTTTTGTTCTTGATCAAAACAGAGTCCTACCTAGAGCAGACTAAATACAATATTTTTATATAGGTAGGCACCTAAATTAGCACTAGGTATATGAAATCATAAGATGAAGTAGATTCAGGGCTACGCAATGCAAAAAAATTAACTGCTTTCTATCGAGAAAAACGTCAAGGTTTTTTCTGATTACCCAATTATTACCTTTTTCTGTCAATGGATGGCAAACAGGTACGGCAATTAGGTACTACTTTCAAGGCCTCGCCAAGGGGGGGGCAGGGAGGGGCAGTTGCACCCCCATAGAATTAAAAAAAAAAGTTTTAATAATTGTATAGTCAAGCTCGTGGAGTTTTCCACATTCGATTTTGTAGCGTTCATAATAGAATGGCCATGATGTGGTGCATCAACAGTACATCGTATGTATGTACATCAGGGATCCTATTTTTATTATGTTCATTTTTCAATCTTGAGACCCCCCTAGACATTCAACGGGGGGGGGGGGGCAAGTGCCCCTCCCTGCACCCCCTTGGCGTCGCCCTTGATACTCCAAAACAAAAAATATCGCAATTGTGAGAAGAAAATATAATTTCTGGTTCCGATAAGTATTATATTTTTTCACCCTTTAAAATACTTGTTATAACACTCACATGTTCTGCACTTTATCATTCGGTCCCTGCATGTGGCCAAGCACTGTTCCCTGCGACGTATTCTTGCACCAGCCCCGAAGACCCAGCTTCTCAGCCTGCTCTTTAGTATGCTGTAGAAAAAAATATTATTAGTAAAATAAATTCGATGACCTTTCTACAATGCCACTACGATTTTCATGATGTCTTCGCGGATGCCGCATACATTTAGCGTTGGACTCGCCATGTGAGTCGCCAGCACTACAATGTAAATTGAATGAACTCGCCAGGTGAGTTCACTGGCATTAAATAAGGATAAAGTTCAATTTTTGTGATTTTCGTGGCCGTCTCTGCCTCTGTAACATTTGGATCAAAAGTAAAAAGTGTTTGCTGATTGTTCAGTGTGTTTCAACTTAAAAACATGGCAAAATACTCGAAGGATAAAATTAAAGTTAACATTGGTTCGTAATTTAGCCAGAGTTTGTCAATCTTTTATACAGTGGTTATTGTTAAGGTTATAATTATTTTGTATGAATAGTATTTCTGAACAGCAATTTCGCCCTGAATATGTAACGCTGTCTTCTAGTCTTGTGGTGTCTAATTCTAGTAATGTTGAGAATCTGCGGCATTGAACTCGCCTAGCGAGTTCATGGCATTGCAGAATGGTTTTTTTCTTCCAAATATGAAAATGACATTTACATCCAGGGCACCATATAAATGTTTAAATAACATCATATTAAGTCTATTCTGTAATATTGAACAGAGTATACTCTGCTCAAAATTAGCGGAAGCGTTTCGAAAATATGAGCGAAACACACTGAACTCGCCATGCGAGTCGCCGGCACTGGAATAAAATTAACGTGAACTCGCAGAGCGAGTCGGTGGCAGAGAACGTGTTAAAGCCGAAAAGCCTGGCTTGCAATCAATAACGTGACACGATAAGAAAAGCACAAAAAGAAAATAGTTGCACCTAAACAGGTACTGAAAATTTATCGGGTTTTTATTGTTAAGGCACGTACATGATTAAGTAACATGTTGTATAACTTGTTTTTTATAACACGTTCAAATTATGTAACATTGTTTTTCAACATTGCAACATTTATCAATACTGTACACATTAGAAATTAAATATTAAGTATATGACTTTGTCGTTTGTCGTTCTGCAGTGCTGTTCACTATTGCATAAGTTATATAACATTGTTGTAAATATTAATAACATGTTAAATAACATTCAGCCTCCACATTACTGAAACATGTTACATTACAACGTTTTATAACATGTTATGTTATTTATAATATATGCACCTTAAATCTGTCGGGCTGGCCCTAACTTTGACCCCTAGGCACGCCAATGCTCTGGCATTGGAATCGGACCAAGGACCTCATGCTCAGCAGCATTAGTGCTTTAGACCATCTGTGGTCTAAAGCTAATGCTGCTGAGCATGAGGTCCTTGGTCCGATTACCAGGACAAAGAAGTGTTAATGAGATGTTTCATCAGGAATTTCTCTGGAGTAGACCGGATTCGTGCCTGTTTGGTGGCAATAGGTTAAGAGAGAGAGCATCTGCCAAAGGGATTAACCCTAAATTCTCATTAATTGGATTATTTACGTCAAACTAAATCAAATGCTGAATGTGTTACATTACTATACTACCCAGTAACTGCAGTTCAAAGTACATACATTTAGAATTAACTAGCTTTTGCCCGCGACTTCGTTCGCGTGAATGTCAGTTACCGCGGATGCAGACGAAGTCCCGGAAAAAGTAGCCTTTGTTCTTTCCCAGAAATCAAACTATTTTCATACCAAATTTCATCAAAATCGATTCAATCGTTTCATCGTGAAAGCGTAACAAACGCTACTTTCGCATTAGCGTTAACTATCCAAAATAATTGCAATAGAAACAGAATCTTATGTTGTTTGAAACGTGTTGGCAGGACTATAATAATAATTATTTGCATAAGTGTAATTTTTTATATAATTTGTGAAGCCTTGACTCCAGAGCCTAGACATTATAATATCTATATTTCAGAAGTAAGGACTAAACTTAAAGCCCGGTTTCCACCGCGAGCGGAGCGGACCCATTAAGGACTCCGTTTAACTCGCAAGAGTAAACTACATACATGTGTTTCCACCAACAAAGAGTCGAGCGAAAATGACTCAGCGGACAAAGAGTAAAAATGAGCTCGCTTCATAATTTCTCTTTTGCGATGGGAATCGGACGACTAAACTCTTCCTTGGTGGAAACACAAACCTATTACATGAAAACGAAGTTCATTTTCGGCTCATTACTCTTTCGCGGTGGAAACCGGGCTTTACAAACGTCTAAAGGGACTGGGGGAAATTGGTTCTTCTTCTTCGACGCCCACTGCTGGGCATGGTCTCCCCCAAGGAAATTGGTTCTTCTTCTTCGACGCCCACTGCTGGGCATGGTCTCCCCCAAGGAAATTGGTTAAAGCATTGCAAAATTCTGAAGTCTTGTATTATTTTGTTGTTATTATTTTAAGAATAAAAACAACAAAAATAGTTGACAAAAAAAAATGCAATTAGAATTTCAAAATTATTAAATTGTTAACACAAAAAATCGAGTGCTACGTACATTTATCCAATAGATTAGCTAGGCGATAAAACTTTTATGTATTTTAAATTAACTATTGGTTACGTAAAACGATTGCTAAACAACGTAGTTTAGTTTATTTTTTTAAGAGTTACAAAGTATTTCATGCGGCGTGCCCGAGCAGAGTCCCTGTCAGAACAAACCGCCATTTTCCCACGCACACATTGACATTACGTATACAGGCATTCTCAAGCAGTTTCAAGCAGACTTCAGTCTCGACTGTCACGTGTTGTCAAAATGAATAAATGATGTAATTGACATTTCATGACAAACAAGCAATATTATAAAAAAAAAACAAAAAGTTCCAATCACAATTGTCACAAAAATAAACCAGTCAATACAGTAGCAGCCCTAGTGGGTTTAGCAAGTTTAGGTAATTATTTTTGAGGATGGCGGGAGCGGTCCTTCTGTAACCTTTACATTTTGTGTCAGCATCAAGTTTACCTGAAATACCTAATACTATTCCTTAATTTAATAGAAACATGACATTTGCGGCCAATTATAATTTAGTTATACATATTGTCGACTAGCTGATGCCAAGAGGAGCTCGTGGCTAAGTAAAAGCCGCGCCTAAGTAAGCTACGCTTGCCGCGGTCGGGTTGTGGATGGGTGACCATTCATTTGATACCGAGACCCCTCCGTACTTCGGAAAACACGTAAAGCTGCTGGTCCCGGCTGTCATTCGTAATCTTTGACAGTTGTTATGGGTTATCAGGAGCCATAAAGTCTGACAATCAGTCTTACCAACAAAGGATATCGAGTTACCCACCACAACCTCCATAACTTGTGGAGGTCAAACAGGCAGGCAGTCGCTCCATGCTCCATGTAAAATACTGGTATTCAGCTGCATTCGATAAGACTGGAAGCCGACCCCAATATACTTGGGAAAAGGTTAGGCAGATCGCGCATCTTCATCCACATGATAATCGGTTATCAGCAGCGGGGTCTACTTTTTTATAAAATAAAAGAAGGCTAAGTTACTCCTTATCAATCTCCTTATAACATCAGCGATCTGCCAATAAAAATCCCGTCAAAATATGCAAGTACAGGCGTTTCAGAGATTAGTCGTAACTCGTAACAGACGAACAGACAGAAATTTTATTAATTGCTTATTGATATATGTATAGTTCGTGCCACGAAAGATGAGACGATGATGTGATTTAAGAGCGCCCATCCCCATCGACCGAACTTCAACGCGAGCGTGATTGAATTTTTTTTTGTGAAACCCAACCAACTCGAAGCTCGAAAACAAACAAGTGAGTGAGAACGCGATAACATCACAGGAAAATCGGCGCGCGGAAATTTCACACTTGTTCCAGGGCATACCTACGTGTTTTTGAAAGAGCCTTACCAGTTTTTGGTAAAAATGTTTGTAATATGAAGCTGTTTATTTACTTTTTCATTGTATGAGTGCATTATGACCGGCCAAAGTTCAGATAAAATTGTGCAAAAAAGCTGATTTTCGGACGTGTTTACTAAATTTGTTTCTCAAAAAAGTTTATTTTTGGCTTCATACAAACCTAGATTTAAACCACAAGATACATGTGTATTAAAAATATTTGGAAAATAATTTGTTATAACGCCGTAATCGCGTACGAGCGTTTGTATGGGAAATATGACGGGTTGGGCGCTATTAAAGGTCTCTTTACCTTTAAATCGAGTACTGCGCAAGTCAAATCAAGTCCGTGTCAAGTCTCATCTTTCGTGGCACGCACTATACTTTATAAACTTTCATAATAATATGCATTTAGTAAAAAGTTGTTATTTTGCCATTAGAAATGGACACTTCAATTTTATTTATTTGTATTTGTATAGATTGTAATGATTATCTTTCTTTTTTAGTCGACATTCGCGTATTTTTTTTGTCCTTTTGAATTTCGCATCTAAATATTACTTTTTCCTTGCTTGCGACTTCGGAAATATGGAAGTCAAAGTCAAATCCGTTCTTATTATAATTAGGGTTCCGTACATAAAAAAAACGGAACCCTTATAGGATCACTCGTGCGTCTGTCTGTTCGTCCGTCTGACACAGCCAATTTGCTCCGAATCTACTGGACGAAATCAGGTAAAATTTGGTAGGATGGTGTAATCCTATGACCCAAACACAGATGCGCAAAGAAAAGAAATATTTTTTTGAAATAAGTGTCATTTTCGGGGGACAAATAAGGAAATGAAAAATGGTTTGGAAACCTTACTGTGCCATATATTAAATGAAAGGGCTCGTTATGAGGATCTCAAATATATTTTGTTATTATTGTAAAATAAATAGTTTTCATTTTATTCATGAAAGAAGACGAAAATTTACCATTCCCCCCCTAATCTCCGAAACTACTGAGCGTACAATTTTGAAAAAAATACAAAATATAGTTAATTGCTTCTAAATTACAGGAAAACCTATAAGAATTCTATCAATTGGAATTGTACGGAACCCTCTCCACGCGAGTTCAACTCGCACTTGGCCGGTTTTATTTTTCGGAATGGCATTTCGCAAGTCTATCTAGGAGGTTGTCGGCAGCTTGACCAGACTTTTCTGTAGTGATACTCTACTTAAAAGTTATTTTAAGTCCTCCAGTCAGGCCAAAAATCTTATAAACTAAGCGACTACACACTAAGGGCAGCCGCCAAGGGCAGCCCCTGTGGGTTACGAGCGTCGCTGGAGGAGGATAGCAAAGGGACAGGCTAGATCGGATTCGCATTATTTAGGGACGAATTTAAAGGTACAGGCTCAGCGGTGCGGGCTGGCACGAGCGAGGGTCGGGATGGGACGTACAGAGTCGTCGCGGCGGGCCTGGGCGGCGAGGACAGAATGACAGCAGTCGGGATGGTATTTGTGTGTACGGTATTTGTGTTTTATCCATTCTTAGCTGATCCTCCTACGTACCTATAAACTATCTAACTTCCAAATTCAAGTTGAAAGGTGGAGTAGTTTTCGAAATTTCGTGTTAAGTCAAAACATTGTTAATCTTGTAATTTTTCAATTGAATGTAGGCTAACAGGCTTATGACAAATGATGTAATATTTATGTAATGAGAAGTACTTGTTTTATTTTTTTAGTGTAAACCTTAATTATGTCATGAATATCTGATAAGTATTATTACTAGTTTATACAAATCATAAAAATCAAAATAATAAAATTATTTACAATTCTAAGAAAACGGCAGGGAGCTCAAAGGGCATCAAAAAACTTTATGTCATTGAGTTTTTACAGACAGTTACACTGGTTTTAATTTGAACTTAAAATAGGTATTAACTGATTTACAATTTAAAAATATTTTTATGAACAAGTGTTTTTGGGCAATTTGGATTCTTGGTGTTTTATAAAACAAGTTTAGTTTAAAATGCTTAAAAATAAAGAAATATTAAGTACAAAACAGGTACCAATTGCAAATTAAGGAATGGTTCAGATTTTAATTACTTTTCTTTACTCAACACACCCTCAGGTCAGAACCAACCCTAAAGTATCTAGTGATTCATAAATTACATTTCTTTAAATTCATACCATTCGAAAATAGACACCCTGCACAGTTCCAAAAACCTCAAAGTCCATAGCTTGCAAAGACATAGTTTTGTTGGCTAAAAAAGTGTTTCTTTATATATTTTATATTATTGAATCTTATTAAGACAGTCAAGCCAACAGCCTATACAATGTAAATGTCACTGTGAAAGTTTATGATGTACATTATTTTTGGTTTTATTTAAAAAAGGTTGGCAATGTGAAAAAAAGGTTGATTAAATAAAAAAAATAAAAGCTATCAGACAATCATCCAAACGTCTGAGATTAAAATAAGCACTGTTGATTCTCAGGTGGTACAATACAAACAACATCAACTGGCTTAAAGCAGGGGAGCCCTAGAGGTTAAATAGGGATTTACTCAAGCGTTGTGAGGATCCATTGGATTATAAAGTTTAAATGCTAAAAAGAAAAAAAAAGGTAATATGATGTATGCCATTTCACTGGTGGGGGAAGCGAGTACAGGTTTTCAAAAATGTTAAAAAAATACAGCCACATGGAAATACTTGAGAGCATTTATTAATAGTGTATGCACCCCACATGTTTTTGGTAATGGAAAAATGTTAATCTGCTGGTTTGCATGGTGGGGGTGGCCGTACGAAGTACGAAAATTCGAGCGCTCATTATCTAACACACTCAAATAAAATGACCCACGGACCTAATAATTAATTAGGTATGGATTTAAAGTTTTAAAATAAATAAATTAACATCTGTGAAAACACGAACTTTTTGAATTAAACAGTAGGCATTTACATTCGACTTGGCCTCTGTCACAATAGCGACTTCAATTCCAAGCCACTATCTAACACAGAATGGAACAGAATTTTGAATACAGAGTAATGGGAACTTAACTTTGTAGATGGCGAAATAGCTCCGGTACCTTTAAAGTTTGTAACCGTTTGTAACTGACAGTTGTAAGGTTTAAATAAGACGTTAATCAAAGGAATACAAACTTTTCGGAAGAATACTCCTTGGACTCGGCCAAATACTTCGAAGTCGACAGCATTCATTGAAGAAGCTGCAGCCATCACGTTTCTCCTAAAAACAGCAGTTAACGCTGTTAGGACTAATAAACGTAACATTTTTTTTAATAAAATAGTAAGTTCTGTATTTTCAATTCACCGTTTCCAAACAATAACAAAATGCTAAGAAAATATTTCCCATTTACTTGCTGCTTAGTGCTTAGATTGTCAGAATGACTTTACGACATTTACGTTTCTTTTGACGTGACATATATTCATTTCTATAAATTCATGTTTTATATAATTCTAAATTATAAAATGAATAAGTTAGGTAATCAATAAAACTCACTTACTAAATATATATTTTTTTGTTTAAAACATTATATTTTTGAATTCAAAAACACTACTTACATAAATGAGTTCGTTAATAAAATTGGAACGTATCTAATTCGAAAGCGTACCAGCGAAGTCGTGTTCTATTCAAGTCAAAATTTTTAGTGATGCCACCTCAAAATAATAAAACAATTGATATTGTAAATCACAGGAATTGGCCCGGTGCACACAGGGCAAAACAGCACATTTACGACGACAATAATATTTATTTGTAAATAAATGATCTAAACCTGATTATTGTTATTGTTTTTGTGTAAGGTAATTTATTTTTTACTCGAGAAAGTAAATAAAAGCCAAAACGAACTGTCAACTGATAACGTCTACGGTCTGAGGTCTGTCAAGTGTCAACGTCAAATCAGATTAACAGACCAACTCTTTTCGCTCAAAGTCAAACGAATTAAAACGAAATAATATCGTGAATCGTCAGACTCAGTGGTGAGCTAAAATTGTAATTTGTTCGTTTTTATTGCGTAATATTAGTTTTTAATATTATTTTTTATTGTTATCATCTTTTGCAGAAGTCTACGAAAGTGTTAAAACAATTTATTACGAATAAAATGGCACTCTTCAGTTGTGGCAGGTATGTTGACAAATTATGTAACAAGGCTAACTCTTGTTTGTGTAAGTTGTTTGCAGTGTTTTGTAAGTTGCATGCATGTATTGTTACAGATTGGGCAGTCGCTCGATGCTAGCAAGTTTTAATAAGATCCCTAGTGTACTGGGCTCCGTAAATTATGCAGCTTCAGCGGGAGTTCCAAAAATCGTGTATAAGAAGTTTGAGGACCCTATATTGGAGCCCTTTGATGATAGGAACGCTCGTCTCAAACGTCCAATGTCTCCACATCTCACCATCTACCAACCGCAGTTGACTACCATTCTGTCTATCACCCATAGAACAACAGGTACTAGATTTTTTTAATTTTTGTAGTAAATTCTTGACTTGTGTAAATTCAAGATGAGTATCATAGATAAAACTATTTGGAAGAGACTATATAGAGTAGTCATGTGCTAAATGTTCTCTCACTAGTGTAAGAAGCCTTGTTTCAATATTTTAATGAAGAACAGGTTTTGCTAACAGGTTTAGAGAAGTTATTTTGATAGTTTTCTATAATATTGTTTGAGGTTGGCCCTCACTATTTTCTTTACAATGGTTTCTAGTTTATCTTTAGTTATAACTTTTGTTCTAGGAATGATCCTAACGGGTTACTTTGGAGTGCTGGGCATTGGAGCGTTGGTATTGCCACATGACATTTCCCACTACATTGCCATAATTGAAAACCTCAATTTGTCTGCATCAACAATATTTTTGACAAAATTTGCCCTTGCTTATCCAGTGGGCTACCATTTTGCTAATGGAATCAGGCATCTCATCTGGGATATGGCAAAGGGACTAACAATTAAGGAAGTTTACTCTTCAGGCTATGCTATGCTAGGTATCTCAGTTGTTCTTACATTGATATTAGCTGCGTTATAATCATTTCTCATTAGGATCCGAATATAAAATAAAATACTATTGAGTATTATTTTTGTTTATTTATTGTCAATGTAAGTGATGAAATAAAAGTTAATCAATCAGACTTGTTTTTGAGACCTCCTTTCATATTTTGTTAGTATTTTTTTTAACTGCTTTACTGCCATATTAAGGCATTGTGTACCCAGTCTTACCATTTCAGATTACCTACCCAAAAGAAGTAAAACAGTTTTCTTACAAAAGTTTTTCTTCTATTAGTAAACTTAAATGTATTAATAAAAATAACATCCTCGATAAAGGGAACAGTTGCTTATTTTAGGCTACACCACATGTCGAAATGACATCATGAATCTGCTTGAATTTCTCAAAGTCCAATTTCTCGGTAGTCGCCAATCCAGTCGCGGCATTCTGAAACAATGGCATAATAATAATATTGGTTTAAATGAGAGTCGTTTTATGGAACGTTTTTCTTCACGATTGTTTTGTAACTTACACTGAAAATAACGTTATTGTTCTTGAGGAATTCTCCGTAGATGTTGAAAAGGTCGGTTCGGGTGTCGAGTAACTGAGCCAGACTGAGCGGTGTGTGTGCGATAGAGACGTCGGATAGGAAGTCTTTAGCGGCCAGCCATGTGCGAGAGGGAGCCATGGCGATGTTGCACGTGGTGTAGCTTGCGAGGTTGTCGCGTCCACCGGCCTCGCGGTTAAGGCAGAGCAGTTCGTATTGTGATGCGTCGAAGTTTGATAAATCCGCACCTGTTAATTAGATGTAAGCAGACTTTTTAAAGGACCTACCACCAAAAATAAACCTTGTAGGCGCAATATGTGCATAAGGACCAAACCTATCTAAGTTTGATCTTTGTGTATAGAAAGTATGTCTGTCTGAACTGAAATATGAATAAGATAAAGTTGAATCTGTGTGTCCGCTAATAGGGAAATAACTAATCAATAGTAGGTATTTGTAGGTAGGTACTATCGTGGTCACACCCGCCTGATCACCACTAAGTTCATTTTTGCTTGCACTCAAAAGATGGAAGCGCTCTCTACCCCGCCCCGTTGACTTCGCAGGCGCCAAGGGAAAATTCTTTTAACTGAGCAGGCGGGAAAGGCCGCGATAGTACATAAACATCTTCCTCTTCTAAGTAGATAAGGCCTGTCAACTCGCGAACTAACGATTGGTGCCAGTAACGTTATATAATAGGTATACCTATTAATCAATTCGAGGAACCATAAGTATTAAGTGCTTACCTAATTTAAAACAACTGCCAGTGCAAACAAGTTTTTCTTAAAAAAAGCGGTTGATAAAATAAACTGTGTCTGTGTGTGTGTGTATTAAATAATAATATAGGTAATAAAAATATTGGCACTTTTATTGTAAACGGTACGACGGACGACACTGTTGGCGCAGTGGTTGAGCAATTGACTGCTGCGCTGCGTGTCGCGGGTTCGATTCCCGCACGGAACAAATAATTGTACGGCCTACAGATAGTTGTTCCGGGTCTGGCTGTTTTGTATGTGAGTTTAGGTATATGTGTGTAAACGCACCCACGACAAGAGAAATTCCTAGTATGGGATAACGTTTGTTAAAAAAATAGAAAGAAAGATACTTAACACAACGCCTATTCAATTGTTCATATAACTTAATCAAACGAGAAATGTCGAAGACTTTGTAAGTAGGCCTACACTACCTAGCTACGAATCTCATGTATGAACTTTACACATTGAAACTTTTACTTTGACAACAGCATCAGTACAAACTTACTTGACACAAAGGCCACGTCGCCGCGGTTTTCTTGAAGGCACTTCAAGGGGCTGCTGTCATCCGAACACTGTTGACGAAGTTTCGATACGTCATCGCCTGAAACAAAACGTATTAATTAGGTACCTAGTTACCTAGGAAATAGAGCTGTAGTACCTCATTGGCTTTTCACTAATTCTCCGAGCACACTAACTGAAAACCTGAAAGACCAAAACTGCGACTAGGGCATAATTTTGGAATTTCTGGCTAATTTTGCGACTTTCGGAATGTAACATAAATTCGTCGACTCTTTTTGAGCTGCACAAATTTTGCTGGCAGAAAATAATTTGATGTGAACCAGTGTACCAATTGCGAAAAGTTCACAAGGTGCAGCTAGCAGTGAAATGGGAACTACCCAAGTATATAAATCAGTACCTAAGTAGGTTGAGGGCGAAAGGACCACCTCGAAATCGCTATGCCCTAAACCTAGAATGGCGAAAAACTGCCTTCGTACCAAACGGCTAGTACCTTTTATCACAGTTTGCTTTAGAGAAAGTATTTCAAGCTAGGAGAATGCCACAGTAAATGTAACATGACAGTTTGTACTTAAAGTACCTAATAATTGATAAGTTATATAGATGTAACTGGTGTAATGCATTCCAACAAATACGCGTCTTGAAAAAAGCTTTTGTAAACATTTATTATTTATTTAATAAATTACAACATTGTGAGCGATGCGGACGAGTTTTTTAATTTATTTTTAAGTTTTGTACATATTTAATTCTTTTGTAAACTGACTTTGTTCCGTTTGTTGTTTTGTATTGCCACCGACTTCCGAAAAAGTCATGTGCTTAAGTTATTTTTTTCTTTTTGAAGGCGGTTGTTTTTTTTTCTTTTTTGCTTTTTAGTGCCCCCTTATCATCCAAATCCAGTAAGAAGCGGCAAAATCGGTTCGGTATCGGTTCGATTTTGCCGCTTCAACAACTTTTTTGCCGTAACAAACAAAAAAAATACAGTCGAATTGAGAACCTCCTCCTTTTATGAAGTCGGTTAAAAATGAAGGCGCTTATCTTATCCTCTTATTTGCTCGCTATAGATACCTACTGTTTGAATGAAATGGCATGATAACTTCCTTTGTTTGGCCGCTGTTCTTAATCTCTTTCTTTAATGGCGTGAGTTGTACGGAATATATACTGTACCTGTGGGATTGTTTTCCGGTTTGTCGACACCTGGTAAGCACGAGCCTCCCGAGAAGTATTCGCCCAAGTGTTTGATGCACTATAAGAACAAAATATTGGATATTAGATAGAAAGAAGGAATATTTTCTACAAAAATGGTTATTTTGAATGTTAGTTCGAGGCTTAAGTGGGTTAGGAAATTAGGTCGCTTAGTTAATCTTATTGAAGTGCCAATTATTTAATACATAAGATACTAAGTATAAGACGTCACAATCCGCTTTATAGAGTTCCATAACGAGGAAATCTAAGCTATATAGTGTAGGTAGTATGGGAATGACCGCACGGGGAGGTCGGACGGGTGAATGCTTATGCGAATCTCGCATCCCCGGCCATAGGCAGACCGCAGAGGTGGAACACCGCGGTGGTTTTAGCCGGTAAGAATCCGGCATACCCCTCCATCCACGATGGAGGAACTCCATAAGGATGTCCACCGCGCTACAAAAAAATAAAATGTGATTGGTGTTTATGTAATCTATGGTAGGTAACAACGTATTTAATTTTTACTACTTCAAAATTTAGTATTGGTTGAGGTTCAGTCGGGGGTTGCGGAAGTATCTCCGGTTCCCGCGACTCCCGACGTAGTAGATGTGAGATGGAACACCGTGGTGGTTTTAGCCGGTACGAGTCCGGCACACCCCCCCGTCTTCCCCGGACGGGGGATAGTCCATGAGGATTTCCCCACAATAAAAAAAAGGCAGTTTTTACCGATCAGTACCCAAAGTGGTGTTGTATTTTATCGCATTTGTTATTTAACTTGAAAGCTGTTATGAATTAAATGACTTAACT
Source organism: Charanyca ferruginea (assembly GCA_947361185.1). NCBI lineage: Eukaryota > Metazoa > Arthropoda > Insecta > Lepidoptera > Noctuidae > Charanyca > Charanyca ferruginea. Next base: position 5,753,577 of record OX376068.1, on the reverse strand, counting down.
ACCTGGCCATCCAAAATAATTCTCTTGTTGATGAGGTAGTACAGCGGAGCATCCAAGCCGCTGAAGCTGCCATAATTATTGTGACAAGATCTGAAAAAATATAAACACTTGACTGTGCTTAATTTGCAAAAACTTTAATGAGTCTTTATCATTATTATTATTATTTATTTCCAAAAATCGGATAACAGAAATCCAAAAAGAAAAACCAAAGAAAGAAAAAAAAGAGAAAAAGAAAAGAAATTCAATCGTTTGTAGTCTAAAAGCTGGATCCTAGTCCCCTAGTAGATATAGATAACATACAAGAAAAGAAGTAGGTTGGTACCTAGGCAGATACACTTCTGGACACATCTATTGGCCCACCTTGTATTTTCAGTTTCGTTTGGTCCTAGCTAAAATTTTATATTATGTCGAGCAAAAAGTTTTTATGCAGTTTTGAACCTGGCACATTCACAATTTCATTCAATAGTCTTTTTTTGAATTTCGAACACAGAATTTAAAGAAACAAAAGACAATTTGGAGCCTGTTTGTTGATATCAAACAATCGAATACTAAGAAAACTTGGTTTTATTGGTTTACTTGGATTTAATTCTTGAAAAAGTGATTTTATCTTTGGTTTTGCAACAAACATTACTTATTCTTAACATTAAGGTGAGGTTCTAGCAATAATCTATGGATACTTCACCTGAAGTCGCCGCCCAAGCACTTATTCAGGCCGGACACAGCCAAAGAAACGTGAGTGCTCAACTTAATTTAAGTCGATCTGCGGTCCGAAATGTTTATCGGAGGTACCTAGAGACTGGCGGCTTTGTTCGTCGCCAAGGAAGGCCACGATCTCGGGTCACAACTGAAAGGCAGGATCGATTCATCGTGACGACCAGCTTGAGAAATCGTCACCTTACCTCCATTGAGATACAAAACCAACTTCGCGACTTCCACGGAGTATCTGTGAGCGCTCGAGCTGTTCGGAGAAGGTTAAAAGAACGCGATATGGTACCACACAAGCCAGTTAATGGGCCCAAACTAACGCGAGCCCACCGAACAGCGCGCCTTCATTTCGCACACAGTCATTTAAATTGGACACAGCAAGATTGGAGCCGTGTACTCTTTTCTGATGAGTCTAAAATTGCGTTACATGGCAATGATGGAAGGAAGAAGGTCTACCGACGTAAGGGAGAGCGTTTCGCACAATGCTGCTTTGAAGAGAGGGTTGCTTATGGCGGTGGCTCATGGACTGTCTGGGGCGGTATAACCGCGAGCGGCAAAACTCAACTTGAGGTTGTTACAGGACCACGGCTGCCAACATTAAATGCTGAAAGGTACATTCGTGAGTGCTTAGAACCTCACGTGATACCATACGCGGACTATGTGGGCCCAAATTTCCTTTTTATGCATGATAATGCAAGAGCCCATGCGGCCGGCATCGTCAGGGAATATCTTCGGGATGTGAACATCACAGTTATGGACTGGCCAGCCAGAAGCCCAGATATGAACCCCATTGAGCACATGTGGGACGAGCTAAGAAGATGTGTTAGGGCTCGTCAGCCAGTTGCCCAGACGATGCAGGAGTTGAAAACTGCCATAGAAGAGGAATGGGAGATGATCCCTCAAAATTTCATAGAGCGGTTGATAAACTCTATGCCTAATCGTATGAGAGCTGTGGTAGATGCCCATGGAGGCAACACGCGTTATTAAATTAAACCTTTATTTGATAAAACATGTTTTTTATTCAAAAATCAATTGCCTTTAACAAGGCGCATATCCGACTTGTTAGGCGTAGCTCCATGTCGTATGGTATTCAGAATTCAATTTTAAAACAATACGATCGAAAAAGATGGTAAAATGTATCAGGTTTAAAACTGCATCAACAGTTTTTGTTCAATCTAGCAATCATATTTCGGTAGGGGCCATCGAAACCTAAACTCTAAGGTGGGCCAATAGATGTGTCCAGAAGTGTACTTTAGACCCGATAGGTTTGGGAAAATGTATTCTGATGCTCATATTTGCTCAAAGGTTCAGGACTAACAAAAGCAAAATCTTGATACATTCTTTATTAAAAAAGAACCGGACAAGCGCGAGTCGGACTCGTTCACCGACGGTTCCGTAGAAATTTGTAGGTACAAATCCATACTTCCATACTTTCATACTTTATCCATATCCATACCACAACTTAATATTATAAATGCGAAAGTAACTCTGTCTGTTACGCTTTCACGATGAAACGGCTGAACCGATTTTGATGAAATTTGACATGAAGATAGCTTGAACCCTGGGGAAGGACATAGGCTACTTTTTAATCTGCGACTTTGTCTGCATCCGCGATACCCGACATTCACACGGACCAAATCGCAGACAAAAGCTCCTTAATAAAGAATATATTTATTATGATTTAATTACAAATGTATAGTTGTCAGACTTTGCCCAATATTTATAGTATAAGACGGTATTACTTGCCAAATTCGTAGTTCTAGGTCTACGGAAAGTACCCTATAAATTTTGATTCCCTTGCGAGTGTCGAAATTTACGTTTTTTGCGACACAAACGGCCGTATCTTTTTTCCACGTTAACTTAGAAATTTTTTCACAGCTTCAAGTAGCCGTGGACCTAAGTATATGGTTTTAATTTCAACTCGATACCTCTACGCGTTCCCGAGATAAAGAGTCTTGACATACAGACAGACGGGCGACAAAGTGATCCTATAAGGATTCCGTTTTTTCCTTTTGAGGTACGGAACCCTAAAAAATGATAAAAACAAGTTCTGAAACCAACCTCGTTCCTATCAAACCTAGGTGATCGGCTCAAATCCAAAACCTAGTTAAAAGTTAAATTAAAAGGAAACGTTCATTAAAACTTGCTTCGTAAAGTCCCGAAAGAATTTAGATCAAATTCGTTGGTCCTAAAGGACTAATTATAGGAAATAGGGTATTTTACTCTTTAAGTGAAAAAATCTATAAATATATTATTGAGATAGTTTAAGCAAAAAGCAGTCGGAAAATGTTAGTTTTAGTTCATAAAATAACTAAATAAATTTTAAATTCAATTCAAAGTTTTCAGTTTTTTTAATCTGTCTTATAACACCTTGAAATAGTAGCCGCCATATAATTACGTCGTACGGCTGTGTAAACAAAAAGTGTCAACTGTCAGTCAAGCAATTGTCGCGTATAGGCTTTGTACTTTTATTATTTTCGTAACCAACGTATTTTTTAAATTATTACATCTATTACAAAATATGATCGTAACTATTTTTATACAATAATCATACAAAATTGATCAGCGCATTTGACTACACAGCAAACTGTCCTCATTTCCACAGAGCAATATGGCGTCCACTACGAGGCCTTTTCGTCAATCTACGCGCGAAATATGAAAATGTAAAATTTTTATGCGTTTTTATGGCACTTATCGATTGAATAAAAATTTTGCCATTTTTTTGGCATATTAGCACTACAGAATTTAATTGAGACACTTTTCAAAAATGGGTGTAATACCCTATTCAACTGACAGTGTATTTTGTGCCCTACAGTGATTTATCCAGATTTACCTGACGTCGCCAAGGAGCGGATATATTGTTAAAGCAAGTGCCTGTGTACCTACTTACAATAAAAAGGAATTACTTTGTGTAGTGAACCGCCGGATATAAGTAATACAATCTCATATTTTCCTTACAATACTTTGGCGTATATGAGGGTAGTTTGCTAGTTTCGCTACACGATATTGTAGGGGCTTGATCGAGTTAGGTTTATTTCTGTTGATTAGTTTCTTCAGTTTTGTATGTAGGTGTTAAGTTCGTTGTTTTTTTCGTAGCTTTTATACATTTTGGCAATGGACTCTACTTATTAATAAGTCTTATATATAATAAATATTCCAAATGTGTACAAGTACCCTGACCATCAGTAGATTTTGGGAAAAACAAAAGTTAGGTAGGTAGATAAGAACCTACGTAGCTTTTCAAAAAACTCATAGTAGTTCAGACAGATATTGAACTGGGTCCACTTTGTATTAAACCACTGAGCAATAGTGACTATGATTATGGGTCTAGAGGTCTCATCTCAAAAATATACTACGTTCTCCTCGTGGAAGACGAAAAACCTTGCCTTGTATTAATGGTTATGTATCTAACATAACCATTAATACTTACGGGTACATTTGCTTACCTTTTTCCCCTCAAATCCTCCATATTTTTGTAACTGCTGTCCTTCTTCACGACAGCAACAGCATAGTTTGGTGTCTTAGCAGCTCCGTATACCTCATGGAATACTGGATGTAAATTGTATTTGTTGGCAGCGGACGCTACTCGCATGTCGTCGACGCTAGCCAAGTCAGAGCCGTTGTCTTGTACCTGAATATTTTACAAAAAGTATTTTGTATTACGGGAGCCTGTATTTTTTTCTCCAGGTTTATATATCTACTAGATCATGTTCAATAAGTTAAGTCTAGAGAAGCTCGTTTGTGTAAGTCAATTTTGGTCCTTCCAGTCGCATTCCAATTTCTGGCATTAAATTCTGGTTGTGTAAAAAACATTTATATTATTTGTAAAACATTATAAAAGTTGCTACCTATCGTACAACACATAGTACCTGGGCGACCGAGCTAAGCTCGGTTTTTTTGTCGGGTTTTAAAAAGATTAATGATAGCTAGATCGATTTATGGCCTCCTGCATACTAAATTTCATGAAAATCGTTGGAGCTGTTTCCGAGATTCAGATTATATATAAATATAAACAAGAATTGCTCATTTAAAGGTATTAGGTTAAGGATTTATAAAGTTCGTTTATGTGTGAATCAGAAAAATATGCGAAAGTTGTGCAAAATGGATCCAGTAACCCAGAAATTTATTTTCAAAATGCCATCTTTCAAAATATTTGTGTTTTCCGCCAAAGTTGATACTACATTTCAAACCTCGCAAAACAATTTGTATAATATCCTCAATTTCGGAATATAAATACAAAGTTCAAAATTAAAGATACAATTCAAAGATCCAATGCAGAGAATTTCAGTCATTCCACGGAAAATTTGAACATAACCAAACGAAATTCCCGAGCAAACGGAAATTAAAATCAATGAAGCCCAAATATTTTCAAACACAACAATCGTTTCTGCTAAAGTTTTCAGGAAATGAGCCAATTAAGAATAGCTATGAGTATGAATAAGACGAGCTCTTTAACACACATCCGGTCCGGATAACCGAGGTACCGGTTTCCGAGTATTAGCAATCAAATCCAACACATAAATTGGTTTCTAATTAATTTTTCGACAAATACAGACAGCAGCTGGCAAATAATTAAGATTAAGGACTTATCAAATATTGGTTATGTAATGCCTTGGAGTTGCTGAGTTGCTATAAATCTTGAGTTTGGCAAAGTAAGTAGGTATATGAACTGCGGTTCATTAAACGAAACGTGAGTATTGTTATACATTATAGATTGGGAACAACGGATTAACTCACTGTGTTGCCGGGTTCGTCCGACTAGTTTTGATGGCATACGGCCACCTTTCTCAAGGAGTTCCACAGGATAACTCACCGACGAACCCGGTCGGACGAACCCGGCAACACAGTGAGTTAATCCGTTGTTCTCAATGTGAACTGCGGTTGTCTTCGTTGATACCAAGTCATAATGCTGCCCCACATTTCTAGCTCCAGCGAAATTGCGATACCCAGCGTATAAGTGAAGTAGGCATTCTCCAAAGCCCGGTAATGATGGTTTTAACATAAGTAAAAAATACGTACACTCTTCAGGCAGTCGGCTTCAGAAGCCTCTTGAACGCAGTCGAGGCGTGGTCTAATGTCGCGACTGAACGCGAAGACGGACATCATGTGACACTTTGCGAGGGCTACGTTTGACGTCACGCATAACCTGTGGAAAGATTGGTGTGAGAAATTAATTGAAATCTGTTTACATTCATAAGCTTTTTGCTCAGACTTAATGAAAATATTAAACTAAACTACACACACATTTTGTTAACTGTTTTAAATCCTATCGAATAGAGATCCGATAACCAACCATAAAGAAATCTAAACTCCAGGCTAATACTACTGACTATTCCGTGGAAAAATCCTAAAGGCATTTAGCACTTGTGAGCACTAGACTAACAAGGCAATATTTTTCTTTGTGGTGGTTATATACCTACACAAGCGGATCGATATGAGAGTATGCCCTCTTATTTGAGCATGCCACAGTTAGTCGGTAAAGGGGTAACCAGCTTAAAGTATTCATAATCCATTATTTGCATAACCTTTAATTTACTTTGTTAAGTAAATTAAATCTTCCTTATGTGTCTTCTAAGTCTCTACACATTGAAATTAGTTACATAAATAAAACTTAAAACTGTATTAATTAGTAGCTAAGTAGTATGATAGGTAGTAGTTGGCAGTACCAAACATTTTAGAAATTAATTTAATTTATCAAACTAGGTAAATCTCGGCATTTAGTGACAACGTTCTATACTGACGTTGTCACTAAATGCCGAGATTTACCTCGTTTACACAATAGTCTTACAAAGTAGGTAGTATCTTTTAGCGTAGGTATGTGAACGAAATAAAAAAAATGGCATGATGGTGTTTCGCTTCGTCTGAAGAAGAAGAAGAAAGAAAGAAAGAAAGAAAGAAGAAAGAAAAACCATTTATTCACGAGATAGACGTCTCTCAGAGTCAACGCAAGCCAGGGTTTGAGGGTATATGACTGACTTTAGAAGTTCAATAAATTGAAGTGTAGATACCTACAATCTGGTTTGAGAATATTGCAATTTGATTTGGAATATTAGCAACTAGGTTGTAGGTGGGCTTTTGATTTTTGTTTGACTATATCCAATAAGTACTAGATATAGATAGTTTATACACTTCTAGCTCAGATTATGAAACAAAAGGCAGATAGACGGTGCGGAACACTGACAGTGAAGCCAAAAAAGCAAATACAAAAATCTAAAATCGAATACCCACAACGCGTTTCGTGCTGTATCTACTGACACGAGTCAGTATAGCACGAAACGCCACATCGTTAAACAAAACAAATACAAATTCAAAAGCAAATACAATCACGAGATTGTAGGTATTCGCTTTTGAATTTGTATTTGCTTTTTTGGCTTCACTCTCAGTGTTCTGCACGGGCTATCTGCGTTTTGTTTCATAATCTGAACCTTTTAGCATATAAATAGGGATAAAAGGATATTATGTGAAAATGGCCGTAGCAAACATTTTCAAAGGATGTTTGAGAGTTCGTAAAAAGACCTAACTGGACCTAATTGACTTTAAAGAGATTTGACATTGACCTTTGCGGTTAATGTCAAATGCTTTTTAAAGTCGGCCTATTTAGGTAATACGTCTTTGGCAATGGTTTCGCCAACAAAGACCAGTCTTGAAATGTGTAATCGAAAAGGCTACTTAGGTATTTTTGCGGATTTAGTTGAAATAAATTTCGTAGGATATCTCGAAAATCTATTACAAAATTATGCTATAAATAAATAATACCTAACATCTTTCTCTTATAATCACGTACTTTGCACGACTCTCGGGAGCTAGAGGTCACGCATTACCTGTAGGTCAGTGTGTCAAGTCTTTTACAGATGTAGGCCGAGCTTTTAGCTCGTGAGGGAAGATTAAAAAGGGGTGCAGTGTGCTGGATTTTTTCTTGTTTTAGTAGGTATGCCTAGCTGTATTTTAAGTTTTTGTTAACTGTAATAGGCATAGTCAGCAATTTCTGTAAACTAAATTGATTTACATAATGTGTACAGGAAGGATTGAAGAAAAATAAGCGCAAATATCGAAACTACAAACAGTGTACCTACTACACATGACAGCCACAAACTTGAGACAATAAGTAAGTAGGTATTTAAGAACAATGGTTACTTAGGTATAAGTACACACAAGTATAAGTATGTCTCCAACCAATCATCAACCACCAATCAATCACCATCAATCATTAGGTACTCAATTTATAAAGTACATAGTTACCTACAATCTACATAGTCTGTAAAGCCACCATTGAAATCACATAAAAACTCGCTTAACTGACTTGACAAGATAGGTAATCTTACATACAATGTGCAAAGCCGTTCAACATACTTGTAAACACCCGCAAACACCAGTTCAATAATATTTACCTGACGATCAGTTCGGGTGGTCCATGGCCCCTCTCGATGACCTCGGTGTAGTTAGCCTTGTCCAAGTAATCCATTGGCTTTATGGGTATGTTGTCGGCGACGTGGTATATCTTGTCAGATAGTCCAAGCACCTGTGTGAACCATGCTGGTTTGTCTTGCGCACCTAAATTATTGACATTTGTTTCATGATTTTCGTAGGTACAAGACAACGCAATCAAAAGTTTAAATTGTAAAGAGATATAACAGTACAAAGGTACAGTCAACTGTTCGTACTTGGTAATAATTTTGATATTGACAGTGCTTTGATGTCGCTACATTCAGGGCGGTTTCATCGTAGTTCAAGTGTTAGGTACCACTGATGTGAATTTGACGGTATATTAGTGCTGCATACCTGGGCCGTTATGAGACATCCATTCGCCTTTGTGGAGAGTACTTAGTCTAAGTTCTAACTTATGCCACTGTGACAAGTTCTTTCTAAAACTTGATGATAGAATATACCTATTGCATATTTTTTCGAGCAGATTTTTGATAGGACACCTAGGTGGTATTAGATATAATTTTGGATTCTTATGGTGTTCAGTTATAGGTGCCAATGCCAAGGTTCCTATATTTCAGAAAAAATATAGCTGTATACCTATCCAAATTGCGAAGCGACAGAAATCAAGATAAAACTTTTTGCCCGTTAATCCGATTACTTTGCTCTTAATTTTTACATTTTTGATAAAAGTTAGTCCCTTTTTTTGGCCAGCTTAACAACTCCGCAATCCGGTATTGTAGGGAAATCATTTAAGTGAAAAGCTGTGTTTGGATGGTTCCATTATGATGTACTTGGGTACTCAGGTATCTATACATTTATTAGAATGGGATAGGGAGAGTTACGATGTCGATATAAATGACCTAAAGATATAGGGTGCCTTAAAGAAAAGACTTACCAATGACAGACAACTGCCTAATCTTTTCTCTCAAAGGGGACAGTTGTGCCAGCACGTCATTGTGTCCTATCAGTCCTTGCCAGGGTCTCGCTGCCCAAGAACACGGCTTTTCTTTCACAGAAATCTTGGATCCATCGACACATAGATAACTGTATCCTTCGGGGCTTTGTTCTGCAGTTCCTGCCGGGGTTCTACCAACTGGGAGCTAGAGGGAAGTAAAAAAGTTACCTGTTAATGGTAGAGTAGTAGGATCAGAGAGAGGAGGTAAGTTGGATGGACTTGGTCCTTTGGAACAGTGAGTCAAAAATATCCCGAAGAACAACTATTTGAACAACTAAGAACTTTAAACTTTACCTCAATTTAATAAAATTGTGGTCAGGCAGATAAGGACCCCTTGTATCTTAATAATAGTTTATTTTATTGTTGTAATCAATGTTTTTAATAATTTTATGCCTTAAGAAAAGCTTACAATTGAAAGCTACATAGTACAAAGTATTTCCAAATAGAAACGCCAATCTATCAAATCAGGATACGCCCACATACTGTATCGAGTATCAATCATATTTGGTAAAGTATATTGGCATACTTCGCCAATGCTTTGCACTGTAAATGGATGGCTACGTCATAAAGAGTTTATAAACTTTATTGCTACAGGAATAAAACACAATTTATTGAACACCGTATGTAATGAAATAGTCTACATAACAAAATAATGTTGTTAATAAATATTGGAACCTCAAACAACATCAACTGAGAAACAAACCTACTCATATAGACGTTAACATGAATTTAAACCAGGTGCAGAAATGTTCAGTTTACGCTCATTCTTGTTTCATTTTCCATTTTTAATTTCAACGCAGCCGTGATTTCCCTCGAGTAACAGTCAGTGCATGGATAAGCCTCAATAAGGCAAAGAATATTAATCATCTCTGCATATTACATTTTTATCCATTGAATGGCAATCGCAATTTTCTGAAGATAAAAGTTGGAATGTATGAGGGTTTTTGTTTGATGACAAAGACTTCGTGTTTTATTAACGCCCTTTTTTGATTATTTCCTGGTTATTGAAAATCTTATGATGTTGTATAAGAAGGCTAAGGGATAAGTACTTTATTTTTTGTGACATAATGACAAATTTAGATACCTAAATAACCGTAACGTATACCTAAATAAATTCACCTATTTTTCAAAATACGAGTTTGATAGACTAGGTTAGTTAGGTAGATTTTAATTCAAAATACCTATACGTCGTAAAATGAGAATATCATTATAACATTTTTATTTATCATATTTTTGTTATTAGCATTAGCAGCAAAAGTGGTCCATTAAAAAGCTCCACTTTAAATACTTTTTACAACCGAGCAAAAATCTGCTCTAGCCTAAAATCTATTTGCATTATCGGATTTAGATAATCCAATCTAAAAGGTTTACAGGTGCCTGAGCCGCTTTGAAATTTGGAAGTCAGTGTACATTGTACGGGGCAAAGTGATTTCAGAGAATCCGATTCCCGGATTAGTTCAGCAGGAGGATATTTGGGTATGCGTTGTCAAAACAAGTTAAGCTTTTACGTACTGAAATTGAACTAGAAACTGTTTGTAGGTTATTCAGTTTAAAAGCCAAATTGGAACACATTGGAGTCACTAATTCATTTAATATAGTTTTTGGAAGAGAGAAAACAAAATTAAATAAAAAGAAAAAGTCCACAAGCGAGACCGAATCTACTGATGAAATTACTCTAAGTCATAATCCCTCAGGACCACATTGTGGTCTACAGAAAAGCCTCAACTGTAGCGAACATTCACAGCTTTGATAACGACCACAAATAAAAAATGTTGGGTTTGCTGCAAAATAAAAGCTCTTTTATTCACTACTACTTACCCCAAAAAATTTCCTGACGTAAATGACCTTAGTGAACGCAACTTGGCCCCCATTGCTTGCCAAGCACCTTAACGCCCCTTCGTACCCACTGTAATTGTCAGGATAGTCGCACACGTCGGGATGCTCACACATAGAACATAACTGGCTGTACTGGCTCTCTGAAAATATATCCCTTGTAAAAACATTCTTTCGGGCCATTACATCCGGACGACACAGAGGTTGGGTCCCATTGGGAAAAATTCTGACAAGAAAAATGGTTGAAAACTAACAAAGTTTTAGGCTTGTATGGATTATGTAGATCTTGTTCTTGTAAATAAATTTGTATAAAAGATTTATTGTTTTAACAAATACAACAGCTAAGTCCTTACGTGGCTTTTATGCCAAGAACTCTACTTGGCATAAAAGCCACGTAAGGAGTTAATACGATTTAACAAATCTTAACAGATTTGCACGAATTGATTTGTTACATAAATGTACGTGTTTAATTCGCAAATTTTGTGCTTTTCAACATTAAGGGTTTTGAATAAACGTAGGAAATTTCAAAGAACGCGACTAAGGGAAATGCTTTAAGTTTAGGTTCTTTAGGTCCGACCCAAAACGGCCACAAACGCCTGATCAAATCTTTGTTTCATTTGTATTTCGTTTGTAGCCATTTATTTTCCGCAACGAAAACTTGTAAACATTAATATTCTTTCGGAAATGTTAATATGGTTTATGTATTACGCAATCTCAATAAACATTACTGCGTGAACAAAGTTGGTCCTAAGGGAAATAAGTTTTTGACAAGGCTTGAAAGACCAATCTAGGAATTCCTACTTATATCTCGGAAAACCGACATATTTATAATAATACCTACACATACCTAGGAATACATATTTCCACATAATATATGTATTTTTTTAATTTAATGGATATAGGTATTATGTCATTGGATGGCAAACTAGCCGACGGCCCATCTGATGTTAACTGATCACCGCTATATAAGCCTTGCAGATGTGTTGCTATCCCAGAAACAAAGTTGAAATGTCTCATGTGCCTGTTATTACACCGTCACCCATACCCTTCAAATCGGAACACAGAAACGCTACTTTTTGACAGAAATAGGAACGGTGGTAGTACTTCCCTGGCTTCAAAAAAACAGCATTATTTACATTATATTTCAAATAAGTATAAACGTACTCCAAAAAGAGTTGGTCTTAGGATCCGGTGACCATTTCCCCACGATGCAAGACTTGGAGAAGAATGTTGAAAGAGCTTTCAGCTCATTCTCCTTCGGTGATATGCTGTGGTCGTTCATTTTCGGGAACACTGAACGCTTCTGCAGCATTGTTAGAGGTATCTGCGGAACCAAATGACATAATTATAACACAAGTTTTTGCTACTTTTGTTTTTTGTCTTTTGGAATATTAGCGACTATTTTTTGCCCGCGACTTCGTCCGCGTGTAAGTCAAGTATACCATAAAGCATGTTCTATGACGCAGCATTGTTGTAGTTTCCTATCAGTGAAAGAATTTTGGATTCAAATCAGTACGTCCGGAGGAATGGCTTGAACGAGATGGATTAAAATTGCAAGCTCCAAATCACAATTTAAATGGTATCTTATAGGATTATTATACGCTACGATAATTCAATGTTATTAAAAGATAACATCATTAATTTATTTACCCACTTCATCTAGGGAAACACTATAGTCATCTTTGAACAAAATGTGATCGTGATTTTTTTGTTTAGGCAGTTCAATCGTGGGCGGAACTTAGGACCAGAAATTTCTGGTGACATAACCTTTCTGGCTTTAACCTTTGTTATTATTACATATGAGAATACTCTTTTGGGTTTTCCTGCTCTGAATTAGTAGAACACCCACGTATACTAGTGGCGAATGCGAATAACGTTTAAGGGCCCCAATAGCGAGCTCCATAAAAGCATATTTCTCACAGCTGACACTTACTATTTGAGCAGAATTACAAGTAGGTATTGTATGTACCTCGTTGTTACTCTACGAACTTTTTTTTTAGTGAGGAGAAAATAACGAGTCTTTAATGGAATTCTGTTGATTATGAAAACTGTAAAACTAATCGGTTCAAGTGAATATCGCAATAATGTATCAGGATTCACAGTAACGTCATGTTTTGTGTCTTTGGAAATCAGTAATTATTTAGAGAAAGGTAGAGTGGAAAAATAAGTTGGTATCGATTGTTTTTCACAACGCGAGTAATTCAGACTTTGCCGCTGTTGACCTAGTACATGTTTCATTACCATCCTTATCAAACTTGTTTCACTTAATATTCTAATTTAAACATAGTCCCGTCTCTTTGTAATACTAATGTGTTCTGCCAGACATTCGCCGACTCGACATAATTCATGGAAATACACGTCTGAAAGGTTCTATTAGCATACTTTTTCGTTTTGTACAATATTTGACTTGCAATTTATGTGCCAGTACGTCGTAAAAACTTAAACAATTATTTGTTTAACGAAGTTTATTTTTGTGTATGAAAATACGTGTTGGCATTCGACATCATCAATTAAAACAGGCATAATTTAAAAAAAGCCGACAAAGGCCGAAGGTTACGGAACCCGCCTCTGAAGTACAAAGATGTGGAACTATGTGGAAACAAAACTAACAACCAACAAAATAGCTTCTTCAAAATGATTATCAAGAGCCTACTTCGTAAGTTTATCCTAAAAAAGTTTTTTCAAATAAAAGAAAACCGCTTTCAAAACTAAAAAGTGATAAATAACTTTAGCACAGAACACACATTACTTTACTTTCGGAAGTCGGTGGCGGTGGCTTTGAGTTTGTTGTTTTGTATTGCCACCGACTTCCGAAAGTAAAGTAATGTGTGCTAAAGTTATTTATCACTTTTTAGTTTTGAAGGCGGTTTTATATTTTTTGAAAAATCTTTTTACTTTTTTGATTTTTAGTGTTGCCTTAACATCGAAATCCATTAAGAAACGGCGACACACTTAAAAGAGATTGTAAATCCTCCAAAGATTGAAGAAACTAAAACATCATCTAAGTATTTTTTTTGGGAATTTGTTGATTTTCTCTAAATGGGCTAGATCAATTTTGGTAAAATTTATATGGGACCATTTCGGAATAAACCCCTTTCGAACAAAAAAATAATTTTGCAAATCCGACTATATATATGACAGAGTTGCAGAGTTGCCCGAACAACATAAAAAAAAAAGAAATACATACATTCGAATTTATAACCTCCTCCTTTTTGAAGTCGGTTAAAAAACAAGTAATTTAGACTTTCAGTAAAAACAAAAGAAAAAAAAGCAAAGAAATTCAGGGCCTATTTCACCACCTTTCAGTCACAAAGTACGTATATACACTTTTACCAGATGTTCAAAAATGGAACTTCAACTTCTGCGAAAAGATCTGCCAAGTAATTAAATCTGTACTTATTGGAAGGTGTTGACACAGACCCCTAAAGAAAGGTCCTTATATGGAAATGTCTATGGTGGAAGTGAATGTGATGATAAATTACTCGTGCCATCTTTGTTTGAGAAGAGGCCTTTCCCAATTTTAGGCTGCCAGTAAAACAATTATTACAGGCTGGTATTAGATGATTTTTTTTTCCAATATTGGTATCTGTTCAATTTAGGTATTAATGTCTCGTTTGAAAGACGAACCCTTTTATATTCCTTTGTAGTCTACTGTTTGACGAACATTTTTTTTTTTAATAATCTCGGGTAGTCGAGTTCATTTCGTATTGTGTTGCCGATTGAATTACAAGTAGATATTGAGAAGCTCAGACATACGAGCATGTAATAAACACCTATAACACATGTATAAATAGCTGTTCGACGAACGAATATTGGCTTTGGTATTATTGCAAATACGTGCCTTTAATGTTCTGTTCATCAAGACACATATTTATTTGAATTTTGCTTAGCTTATCTACCTACCTATACCTTTTCTCTGGTTCTGCAATTTATGTTTCTGTTAGATAAATTACGAAACCTATGGTAAAGTTTTTGAAACCCTTTTTTTTTAAATTTTTTTTACGAATTTTTACGAATTTTTTACGATTTTTTTTAGAAGTTTAATTACTGTGTGACGGTTCATTAACAAATACGCCGTCTAAATGTGTTTTTGACTCGTGTTCAAATGAAGTAACTTTATGTGTCTTGAAGCGCTAAGTTTCGCGTTTTTGCTGGAACTCTTCAAGTAATTACTTTTGACGTACTTAGGGTCTTAGCAGTCATGCTACTTCTTATAGCAGTTTTGCGACTTTATTATTGCTATTATATAGCGTTTTAACGACTAGCTATATTCGAGCATATTAGTACAGAGGCCAGCACAGTAGATTTTCAACTTTATTACAAAAATATAAGGTTCATATTTAATTGGGAAAATTTGACAGTTAGGTATGGCTTGATGTGCTGGCGTCTGTACGTTCCCTTACAATATTATATCGGCATCGGTTGACGAAGATAGCAGTTGTTGCATCGGTTTCTCAAACGAAAACTGAAAAATTGTCAAGAGCGCGGCTGTACTAGTCAACTAATCGTAAGCAGATTAGGATCAGCGCAGACCGAGAAGTATAATCCTTGCGCGGTCTCAGACATACTCTTTATTTCTCGCGTATGCTCGAGCATGCGCGCGATCACACGAGCCGTTCTGAGAGAGAACCGTTCTGGGTTACCATCAAACGTATATATGCCAGTTTGCAGCGAAATTTTATGGCTAATCGACGTCAACTATGGTGGGATATGATCGTTGTTCCGTATATGGCATATTTGACGGAAGAAGATGTGGAAGGAAGGAGAACATTATTAGTAAAACAAGGCCTCAGAAAGACAGAAGAAGAATATGGTTCGGAGAATGTTGACAAGAAAGGTGTATTATTTACTGAATTTTAAGGCGGATTTTTTTGTCATGTTCAACATTTATGCACTTTATGTCAATAGTTTTAAATTTTATTTTCAAGAGTCATACAAAAATCTTTCCGTTGCGCTCATCTCGGTCTGCGGTCCTTACGCACACGCGACAATTTGAGACAATAAGTTCACGTTTGAGAAACCTATTCGCTGATAGTAAAAGTAGCATATCTGTATAGTCTGCATACGTCCTTAGTCGTTCAACAGAGAGGGTTTATAAGGCAAATTAATTCATAGGTACCTGCTAAGGTAATTACTTACCCCCTCTACTGTGACTGTCACTAATGTATTCGTTACATAGCCCTCATTTCAGCTCAGGATGGTTTTGGGAAACAGCAGCTCTGTTTGCTATATATAGGAGCTTAGGGTTCAAATTAATTATTCTATCTGTTCGGTTTACGCAAGAACTAACTGGGGAATTAGGGTTTTAGGTTTTAAAAACGTTTTGTATAATCAGTTGCCAGTGTTCGACTTTTTAGATTTATTCATTAATTCAGTAACCTTGTCAGTCTGCTCTAGAATATTAAATCGTATATTTTTATTACTACTTATCTCTAATATTTTATTTTATTTGGCCATCCCTGTCTTTGCAGAGAACATTTTCGTTTGGACTTATTTAATCAACATTTCGTCCGTTTATGACTCTAATAAAAGGGAGGATTTAGTGTCGTAAGTAGCTCAGAATAAGATTCGTGTTCTATGGCTTTAATGAAACCCGTCTTGTGTGAAAGTGTGAGTGGAAAATTATTTCTGAAAACCACCCCCACCGCCACCGCCACCGCCTAATTCTTAATCATCGTCCACTAAACCTCATATTGTGTATTACTAGATTTTATCCACAACTTCTTTCGCGTTACTTTTCTTGTGGTATGTTTTTTAACATCCGAACGAGAATTAGGGTCTTTTACTCAATTGAGAAAAAATCTATAAATATATTATTAAGATAGTTTGCAAAAAGCAGTCGAAAAATTTTAGTTTTAGTTCATAAAATAACAAAATAAAATTTATAATTCAATTCTAAAAATTTGGTTTTTTTAATCTGTTAAAAAGCCTCCATGTTATTACGCCGCGCCGTACGGCTGTGTAAACAAAAAAAATGTCAACTGTCAGTCAACCAATTGGCGTTTATAGGCTATTTACATACTTTTATTATTTTCGTAACCAACGTATTTTTTAAATTATTACACCTATTACAAAATATTGTATCAATTATTTTTAAATTATAATACAATGAATACGGGTTAATAAAAAAATATATACAATTATCATACACAGCGAACCGACGTCATTTCCGCAGAGCAATGTGGCGTCCACCACTACGAGGCGTTTACTTCAAACTACGCGCGAAATTTGAAAATTTAAAATTTAGATGCACTTATCGATTGAATGAAAATGTTGTGATTTTTTTAGTGGCATATTAGCACTACAGAATTAAATGGAGACACTTTTCAAAAATGGGTGTTTTACCCTATTCTTGTATATATGGCAATAGCACAAAAAATTATCATGGTAGGATTTGGTAATTTGGTGTAATTGTTTTTGTTGAGCATTAATTTACGTTACGAAACTAATAAAAGTACAAAGCCTATATTACGCCAATCGGTTGACTGACTATTGACCATTTTTTGTTTACACAGCCGTACGGCGTAATAACATGGCCGCTACTATTTCACGGTGTTTTATAACAGATTAAAAATACTGAAAACTTTAAATTGAATTTAAAAATTTGTTATTTTATGAACTAAAACTTTTATTTTCCGACTACTTTAGGCCTAAACTGTCTCAATAACATATTTATAGATTTTTTCTCGTATAGAGTAAAAGACCCTATTTAATTCAAGTGTTTTACCCTATTCCTGTATATATGGCAATAGCACAAAAAATTATCATGGTAGGATTTGGTAATTTGGTGTAATTGTTTTTGTTGAGCATTAATAATATTAAATTATGACGCCACAATTTGCCGCTCTTCTCACAAGTTAGAAAACCAATATTTCATATGGTGTTTTATTTTGGTTACATTTATATGCTCTTTAGTATATCTGAACATTTTTTTTTAAATTCGTTTTTAGGATTTATTTGATAGTTTCAAAATATTCTTATGAACTAGTATTACCAGTATTTTAATTTTTTATCGTATCGTCGTCCCCAACCTGTATATATACGAGTATATCTATAAATAATCTGAATCTCGGAAACGAATCCAACGATTTTCATGAGCATGCACAGGGGGTTTCGGGGGCGATAAATCGATCTAGTTAGGTTTCATTAAAAAAAAAACACGATAAAAAGGTATCGAGCAGAGCTCGGTCGCCCAGGTACTAATATATTATAGCCAATAGCTCTTATATTAGAGACAGTAGTTTCGGAGATCAACGCGCGCTCATACTAAAAAACTATAAACAAACTCTTCAGCTTTAATATATTAGTACCTACTTATAGAACTTTAGTATTATATCATCTGTGGTATCAGATGTAGGC
This sequence comes from Charanyca ferruginea, assembly GCA_947361185.1. Taxonomy (NCBI): domain Eukaryota; kingdom Metazoa; phylum Arthropoda; class Insecta; order Lepidoptera; family Noctuidae; genus Charanyca; species Charanyca ferruginea. The sequence goes on along the minus strand of OX376068.1, from coordinate 5,735,300 downwards.
GTGTCTCTTAAGTGCTCTTTTATCTAGAGCTCTCCATTATCTAGGACTTACTCCTATATAATGGAGCTTTCCATTTAATAGAACCTATGTACTCTATTTCAGTTATATACTTCGTTTTATTAATTAAATTGTGCTAGTTCCAAATAAGGAGCCTGATGGAAAATTATCCGTTTATCAGTTTACCTTCGGACTCAGAAACCATTCACTTCAACCAAGTATTTATGTTGTACCAACATAATAGCTACGCCTTGAATAATTTAGGCTTTCATGAACAAAGAACCAAAACTTGTTTTAAGGTAGCAATGCTAGTTATTACTTAAAGATGAGACTCGTTTTCGCCTTGAACCCATAATGGCATTATCTGCATTCTGCAAGTGAACTCCTGCCAGTTCTTGCATAAAAAAGTAGGTAAGCCATGAACAATTTTATTGATATGTGCATAAATTGCACATAATAGGACGAACAAAGAAGTTAAGGCAGTGACAAATAGGTTTATTGTGTTTACTCGTATTTTCCTTGATACTTTTCAGGGTCGCAGAATTCAATATAGGTTCCTACAAGAGACAAGTTGTATCTGGCAGGAAGTTCAGAGTTACGATTTATTTGTTTGTTGGAAAAAACACAACACTTATACTAAATATTTATCATACCTATCTACACTAAAAAGCCATAATGGTGCCATTTCTGTTGTAGGCGTAGGTATACAATCTAAACTTATTTTAAAAGCTATTTATATCATTTTCTCTCCAATAAAACGAAAGAGAGAGATATTATTAAGAGCTGTCTGTCAATTTAAGTTGAAATTATAGTTGTCATGTCAGAACGTATTGATTAAAAACATGGCGAAGTTCATGGAAAAACAAATTTGACATCTCTAGACATATCTCTAACTTAGTTCTTATCTGTCGTCGTCCTTTTCAGCTGCCTGGCAGTAAGAGATGCCAATTGTCTAACTTTAGTTTAGTATGTGAACAAGGGAGTCGGTGCCATTATCGATGTTATTAATTTCTGGGAATCCGGCTAGTTTAAATTAAAGATCAGGGGGTCAAGTCTGCTATTTTTATAATTTCGTCATTCCAACACGATCCCATTGTCATTGTGCTAAAAGTACGTAATCTGCTAAATTCATAATGGTCGATCATTGGTCGGTCGAATTAAAACCAATAACTGCACAATGACGTTCTAATGGTAGGTCACTGATCAAAGGAACTGTCATTTTTTTTGCAGTTTACCGTCAGTTCAGTTGTCATTTTGTACGAGATTACCATTCTATTCTATATCATTTCTTTAAATGGCGTGTCAGTGGTTGGCCATAGGAAAGTCATAATGACGCCATTATATATTAGCAGATTACCAAACTTGTCAAAAACAACAATTATGAAATCAATGATAGACCATTCTGACACTATTGTAATAGCAGACTTGAGGCCCTGGTTTAAAGACTGTTCCAAAGTAAACTTTTAAACCAAACTATTTACTTATAGGTCCTTATATTACGAAGTGGTAAGCTTGTACCTGTCCTTATATTCTAAATAGTTCTTATATAATATAAGTAAGTATAGTATAGTCATAATATAAGGACCTATAGATAGAGTATACCTTTGTATACTCTTGATGTACTGGTACGATTTAAAAAATCTTTTACTTTTGTAGAGTCCCATAGGCTGTATATATTTTGGTATACTTGAATCCCTCCGACTGAACCCCTCCTTGGAGGAGACCTATGGAGAGCATTGGGCGCCTGAAAAGTTGATATGATGATAATGACTTTCACGCGGATGACGGCGCCGGCATCAACCCGCGTGTTTGTTGGATATTGAACTCTACTCGGAATTATTATGACTCTTTATCTTCTTCCAATATTTTAAGTAGGTACGGTAGTCTCTTACCTTATATCCAACGTTTCTGTTGACCCCAGTGTGACATGACTTGAGCCCCTTCAGTTGATCCAAGTTGTTGATGGGCAGGTCATTGTGAACTACGATGACAGCTTCATATCTGAATGGCGCTAAAAATAATTGATTATGGTTATTTCTGAGATGAATTCGAAGTACTTACCTAAGATGGTGAAGATATTAAGCAACTTAATGCCAAAGTAGGTTATTTATATACAACATGTAAACGAATGATAAAAAAACTGGCCAAGTGCGAGTCGGACTCCCGCACGAAGGGTTCCGTACAAAATCGGCAAAAAATCGCGTTTGTTGTATGGGAGCCCCCCTAAATATTTATTCTATTTTGTTTTTAGTATTTGTTGTTATAGCGGCAACAGAAATACATAATTTGTGTAAATTTTAAACTGTCTAGCTATCGCAGTTTTTGAGATACAGCCTGGTGACAGACAGACGGACGGACAGACGGACGGACAACCAGCGAAGTCTTAGTAATAGGCTCCCGTTTTTACCCTTTGGGTACGGAACCCTAAAAAACCTATAACTATTAAACTAAAACACTTAATAAGGCATCAAAAAATTCCTCTACAACGCCGTCATCGGGGAATGTGCTCAAGAGACTGGCAGTATTGTCACGTTGGATGGCGATGCTTATAAATATTTAATAAGTTACCAATAGACATAAAAATGCATGCATAAAAATATTTAATAAGTTACCAATAGACATTAAGAAACTAAATTCAATTGGTCTTTTTAAAAGAAACCTAAAAGACTTCCTGATTAAAAAGGCATTTTATTCTGTAAAAGAATTTCTTGAAGATAAATAATTCATGAATATTAAAATGATTGTAATACTAAATTTAGTGTGATATAAATTATAATGTAATAATAGTAATTATAAGAATAATTAGTTATGAAATATATGAATAATGATATCTTAATAAGATAATTTGAATTGTAAAATAACTCTACTTCTTTCCATTTAAATTGCAATGCCTTAACAGGCAACTAAGTTCTAAGAACAAACATTTTATTAACATCCTCATAATGTATACACTTAGTTCGCAATAAAGAATTTTGAATTTGAATTTGAATTTGAATTTGTAAAAATCATCTCTTGGATTAAGGGAAGAGTCAACCAACCTTTTGGACATATCCTTAAAAAGGAGATGAGCACTCCGACCCCAAGACCCGAGAGTTTCAACCCCAAACGGCTCGAAACTAAAGTTTTCACCAGGGTGAAAACGATGGGCCACCACTACATGGTGGACATCCCACCCACACGCACAAAACATTTTGGGAACACATTCATTGTGCGTGCTGCTAAGGAGTGGAATTCCCTGCCTGAGTCTGTGTTTCCTGATAGCTACAACCAGGGAGTCTTTAAGTCAAGAATGAATAGGTTACTTCTAGGCAAGCGTGCTCCATCTTAGACCGCATCATCGCTTCCTATCAGGTGAGATAGTGGTCAAACGAATGCCTATCAATAGTAACAAAAAAAAAGGAAAAAAAAGGTGTCACACATCAAAGAAATTTTACAAATTATTGTTGCTTGATGTGTTAGCCCCTGTACCTATTCAGGTGTAAATTTCATGCTTGTGAAGGCAATATACAGTACGGTCAACGTAACTTGGCGCGTCTGAAGTTAGCCGATTAGCTGCGCAGTAGACAATTTCGTTCCTAAAAGTTCCATTGCGCAGCCAAACAGCTAACTTCAGACGCGCCAAGTTACGTTGACCGTATTGTAAGTAATTAATAACTCGGTTTGTTTGCTGTCACGTTATCACGTTCACCTTTCCCTAAGTTACGCAATTTACGGCATGTATCTTTATCTTTCATCTTTTGTGTAGGTAGGTACCTACTTAACGACTTCCAAACTTTAGTAACATTTGTTTAGCTTTAGTTTGGTATTTACATTATGTATCTTGTTTTAGACATTATTTATTAATGAGCTTAGAATACCGGTTATCTGCAGGGTTTTAATGTTTTTGCGTGGAACCCTAATTCTTTTCTTAAATAAAAGTAACCTATATATTACTTATAACATCAGCTGTCTACCAGTCAAACTCTGGTCAAAATCTTACCAGCTGTTTTGGAGATGAACCGGAACAAACAGACAGACAGAATGGTAAACATTCATATGCACTTAGTTAAGAGCTGTTATTTGACATTACTAACAGACACTCTCATTATATTTAATTTTTATGTGTATATAGATTTTAACATACATGTTTCTCATTTATGTACTTTTGAAGGAAGATAAATATAGGTAGAATATGAAGGCTTATCTGGCCCGGTAACAAATAAACTATACTAATATTATAAAGCTGAAGAGTTTGTTTGTTTGTTTAGTTAAACGCGCTAATCTCAAGATCTACTGGTTCGAATTGAAAAAGGTTGGATAGTCCATTTATCAAGGAAGGCTATATAGGCCCATGCGAAGCCGGGCCGGGTCGCTAGTTACAAATATCGACAATTTTTATAGTGATTTTTTATCACTACATTTAGTTACAAGTTTAAAACAACTTCGTGTATAATAAAATCCCGGCCAGACTGTTGTAAACAAGCCCTCCACATTGGTCTCCACCGGCGGTTTACAACAGTGTAAACACTTATTTGCAACAAAAAATCGTTTGACCTTCAACAACCTCTGTGGACGGACGCGCGTTGTAAACCGCGTGTGGGTACCGCCGTTGTAAACAAAGAGTCGACAACACACTGAGATGGGAACCTTGTTGTAAACCAGTGTGGACGCAAACACCAACCGTGTGTTCCACAAGCCTCCCACCAAGGTGACCCCTGTTGGAAGCTTATTTATAACAGTCTGGCCTGGCCTTAGGAATGTAAATACACAACGACAAAGCATGGCGAATACGAGTAAACCTTTGGGGCAGACCTATGCCTAGTAGTGAGCGTGTAAAGGTTAACATGATGAAAGACACAAAACATAGCCATTGGCACGCGACGATGCCAACAGACCGGACGGCATTTCTTTATGTATTTTATTAATTTCTTTATATCCTTAGAAGGTGGGTAGACCTCTAGTGTGGGACGCACGTGTGTACTCTTGAGCTAAGTATCCCATCTTTCTAGTTCAGCGCGTTGTGCTAGTGCTGGTGGAGCGGCTGCAGAAAACCTCAATCTTCGTTTCTTCTTTTAAAGCTCATTCTCTTTTAAAGGAAATGTCGAAAAGTTTGGTTGATACTTCCCGTGATCCGAGAGCTGGTTTTTACCTCGGCTAGAGGTTAAGCATTGCCATTCAATGAGATAATGCCGCCATGCAGTCTCTTGGGCACACTCCTAGATGACGGCGATTTGGATTTTTGATGTCTTATTGTATTAGTTTTTTTAGTTTAATAGTTATAGGTTTTCCTTTTTCATTATTTGTGTAAATATTGTATATGTTACAGTCAAAACTCTTAATCTCTTAGGGTTTTGACTGAACCCAGTCAAAAGTAATTTTGACTGGTTTCAGTCAAAACCCTTATTAGGATAAAACGCATTTGCGTTACAAGATCAAAAGTACGGAACCCCATAGTTATAAGAATCACTACAAAACAAAAGTTTTAAAAGCGTCACAAAAAAAACCTACCAACCTAACGGGTTTCTAAATATTAAGGCTTTTTAACCGACTTCAAAAAGGAGGAGGTTATCAATTCGAATGTTTATATATATATTTTTTTTATGTATGTTCGGGCATAACTTTGTCATATATCAACGGATTTGCAAAATTCTTTTTTGTTCGAAAGGGGTTTATTCCGAAAAGGTCCCATATAAATTTTATCAAAATTGGTACAGCCCTTTTTGAGAAAATCAACAAATTCCCAAAAAAACTTAGACGACGTTTTAGTTTCTGCAATCACTGGAGGACTTACAATCTCTTTTAAGTGTGTTGCCGTTTCTTAATGGATTTGGATGTTAAGGCAACACTAAAAAGCGAAAAATAAAAAGTTGTTTCAAAAAAAAGAAAACCGCCTTCAAAAACTAAAAAGTGATAAATAACTTTAGCACAAAACACACATTACTTTACTTTCGGAAGTCGGTGGCGGTGGCTTTGTGTTTGTAGTTTTGTATTGCCACCGACTTCCAAAAGTAAAGTAATGTGTGTTTTGTGCTAAAGTTATTTATCACCTTTTCGTTTTTGAAGGCGGTTTTCTTTTTTTTGAAAAACCTTTTTTAAACCGTTCAAAAGCAGTTTTGACTTATTTTTATAGTCAAAAGTACTTTTGACTGGTTAAGAGTTTTGACTGTGACATATCATAGTCTGGCCATAAATACTGTTACAATTAAAAATAAGAAAGATATTACATTTGAATTTGGAATCTGTCATTTTTAAAAAAATGTTTACGGGTGAGAAAATCTTTACATTTGAGCAACATTTTAACAAACATAATGACCGTATTTATGCTCAAAGCTCTAAGGAAGCTTCCCAATTAGTCGACAGATTGCAACGTGAGCATTATCCGACTTCAGTGATGGTTTGGTGGGGTGTTAGCTATGAAGGAGTGACTGAGCCATATTTTTGTGAAAAAGGTATCATAACATCGGTACAAGTGTGTCAAGATACCATTCTTGAGAAGGTAGTTAAGCCCCTCAACAACACCATGTTCAATAACTAAGTATGGTCCTTCCAACAAGACTCGGCGCCGGGTCATAAAGCTCGGTCCACGCAGTCTTGGTTGGAAGTGAACGTTTCGGACTTCATCAGAGCTGGCCGTCGTCTAGTCCCGATCTTAATCCGCTGGATTATGATTTATGGTCAGTTTTAGAGAGTACGGCTTCCTCTAAACGCCATGATAATTTGGAGTCCCTAAAACAATCCATACGATTGGCAGTGAAGAATTTTCCCATGGAAATAGTGCATGCTTCTATTGATGACTGGCCTCAACGTTTAAAGGACTGTATTGCAGAATTGCAGCCAATGGAGACCATTTCTAATAAGCTTTTTATATTTTAAATTGTTTTATATTTATGTATTAAACTAACACACTGTAAAAGTAAGAAATATTATTTGCAATAAAAAAAAGTTTTTTTCTTCGTGACAATATTTATGGCAAGACTTAAATAAGGTAACAAATTAATTAATAAAAAAAATCCAATGTCTTTAAAAAAACTTAGGTTAGTATCTATTCCGATATCAGAGCCTTAGTTATCATATTATATGTTTCTACTATCTATATCTACTAGGCTGTTACAATGGTGGCCGTAAAACGGTTTCAATAGCCTAGGGACATATCATTTGAAACTTTCTCCCGATCAAAACTTACGCAACGAGAAACATTATTAAAGTAAGTACCGATTCGTTTGAAAGCATTTGATAACGTTTTATCTGTTTGAATAAATTGTACCTCATTTCGAAAGGTTCTTTTATTAATAGAGATTATTTATTTCGTAACAGTAATTTATTGTGCTATTAACAATACGCCATTGAAAGTGTCTATTTTTTTCCGCTTATGATTTTTTTTTGCCTGTCTTATGTGTCTCATTTGGCTTATGTCCAGTGTACTTGCAAAATATTCATTTTATAGTCTAACTAGCTTTTACCCGCGTCTTGGTCCGCGTGAATGTCGGCTACTTATCACTTTTTAGTTTTTGAAAGCGGTTTCCTTTTTTTTGAAAAAACTTTTTATGTTTAGCTTTTTAGTTCCGCCTTAACATCCAAATCCATTAAAAAACGGCGACACACTTAAAAGAGATTGTAAATCTTTTAAAGATTGAATAAACCAAAACGTCATGTAAGTATTTTTTTTGGGATTTTGTTGATTTTCTCAAAAAGGGCTGGATCAATTTTGGTAAAATTTATATGGGACTATTTCGGAATAAACCCCTCTCGAACAAAAAAAGAATTTTGCGAGTCCGTGTATATACGACAGAGTTATGCCCGAACATACATAAAAAAAAAATAGAAACATCCGAATTGATAACCTTAAGACTTTGAAGTCGGTTAAAAAGTAGCCTATGTCCCCAGGGTTCAAGGTATCTTCATGCCGATTTCATTAAAATCGGTTCAGCTGTTTCATCTTGAAAGCGTAACAGACAGAGTTACTTTCGCATTTATAATACTAGTATGGGTAGTTCTCTGTTTGAAATACACAGCTGGGGGTCTACAAATAATTTCACGTAGTTTCTCGTTTACAAAGTTTTTTTTTTACATTTATTTACTTAGTTCTATCATCGTCATTATCTTCTTGCCCTAGTCCCATGTTACTTTGGGGTTTGCGAAACGTGTTTTCTTCTTCCATTCCCTTCTGTCACCCGTCATGTTATCACTGTCTCCCTTTTCATTCATATCATTCTTCACACAATCCATCCACCTTTCCTTTAGGCTTCATCTACTTCTCCATCCATCCACATTTATATTCATAACTCTTTTGGTTGCTTTTAGTTTCATCGGCGTTTCATCTCTCCCTTTACCTACCTCTAACATGTCGGCAAAGAAAACTAGAATCTACAGTTTTATGAAAATAGTGAAGCTATTTTTATCTGATCTCGGATTCATTACACTTTTCTGCTATATGTTCTCATATACTCCTCTATAAACGTTTACGCCATAAAGATATGTTTGTCAGCCTTTGTTTGCTTATATACCGAGGGTAGGGTTCATACATATTTCATGACATAAAGCTGAGGGTACACGTAAGTGCCCTAACATAGAGATAGGAAAACAATCCTAGCTATGTATATTTCAAGACTGTGTGATGGCATAGATTTCAGACGAGAGTAATCTTAACCTTTTTCGTTTTCAGAGACCTTTCGTTAGTTTTATGGCGTTACGTTAGGAGTTTTTATATTTATGAGCGAGTATCAGAGCTACAGGTATTTTAATAAAATATGTACCGAAAAGGTCGTTCGCTTTCGTAAGTAGTTGAAGCGGAGACAGGTTCAAAGATAAAATTCTAGCGACATCACAGAACACTATTAACTTTAGTAGAAGATTAGGTAACTTTCTTGGCGTTCTCCAAGAAACGGTAAAAGTAAATCTACGTCTTTAGTTCACGAACTTTAATTTCATTTCAGTTTCTCTCAGACATGGAAACGAAACAGTTACAAACTTAACAAATTATAAAGATCTTCACTAAGAAGTCTTTCGACGAAAGCTGAAATAAGCGGGAAATGAGAATACGAAAGATTTTGCCCAAATCAGCTTAATTAGAGAATTGATCCTTCAGAAGGAAATCTACTTAATGAACTTAAATTAAAATACGGTTGTGAAGCATCAAAAGTTTTTAAATGAGCGACCAATATAATTTGGCAGTTTATGGTGGCGCTAGTTGCAAAGAGAAATGTCAAAAACCGTCAAATTTAAATACATTTAAACATAGTTCCCAATTTGGCCGTCTGCCGAAATATCCTGGGCTCTTCATAGTTCACAAAGTTGAGACTACTTTTGGGATTTGGCGTTTCAAAAGCAACTCAGTTTGGAGTGAACTCAAACAGTTAGCAGTCAACTGAGCAGAATTTTGTGGTTTTCATTAAAGTTTACCGTAGCGATCTTTTGAAGAGGCTGTAATGAGGAGTTATAACTTGGAAAGTCGTTTTACAAGTCAGTATTTTATGAAAGAGCTCTTAATTGTTAATATAAAATATGAAGGAATTTGAAATTCTGATTTAATAGATCCGTAATAAAGATGTTCGGTATGAATTTTGGAAAGGATAAGCCTTCAAAAGTTATTTTTTCGAGGGTTCACCGAAATGTGGTAAACGCTTATTATAGAAACCTATTAAATTTTTCTTTTTTATTTAAAACGGCGCCTCAAACTCTCCTGTATCGCGGGAGTGTTTACATACATATTTACTCACATACACTAACATACAGACAGACCTGGAATAAGGTCATGCAAATATTGATACTATTGCATGTGATCACAGTCAAAATTCTTTCACGAACGCTTATGAAAAATTATACACACACCAGCACATCAAGCCATACAACTTTTCCCAATTGAATATGAACCTTATCCTTTAGTGTTAAAGTTGAAAGTTTATCAGAGTTTGACAGATTGTTGTAGCTTGATGTACACGGCAGTAGAGTTCAGGCCTGTAGACAAAATCCTTTTTCTGTTAGCGTTAACGCCAACGGAAAAATCAAATTGTATGCAGTTGACATATTTGCATCACGTGACATCTGGAAAGCAAACGTCAACTCCATACAATTTGATTTTTCCGTTGGCGTTAACGCTTACAGAAAGGGATTTTGTCTGCTGCTGATGATGATGAAGAGAATAAAACCTTTAAAGATATGAGGAGGTGCTTCTAGTCTTACCATCCGGTTCCTCTTCAGTCCTATACTCTTGTACCACGACGAAGTCTTGGTTTTGTATTTTGGTGGCGCAGTACATATCCTCAGGGTCAGCGGGTACGATGTCTGCTTGGCGTTGCTGGACAAGATTTAAGCAGTCCACTCTGGAAGAAATTGGAAAGTTTAATACACAACTACTTACCCGATAAAGGAAGTGTTTTGTTTTCAATGGTGTATGTGAGTTTCTTTATTTCACCATAACTTCTAAACGCCTGAACCGTTTTAGATGTACAGTCAGCAAAGGAGATAGGTATACAGGTCATCGGAAATGGTTGAAGTTTACTTAGAAACCAATGGATGTTTTCGAATGAAATTTAATTAAATCATTTAAATGTTTATTCACACAACTCTGCATACCTATCTCTTTTGCTTTTGCGTTCGAGTAAAACAGACTAGTAAAAATGTAATGTGGGAGCTGTGATTCATTTATTTTCTATATGTATAATAATAATAAATCGTTGTTCGTCTATCTAATCTAGCTAAAACTCGAGAACGGCTGGACCGATTTGGCTAATTTTGGTCTTGAAATATTTGTGGAAGTCCAGGGAAGGTATTTACGGTAAGAAAATTCGACAAAAAAAAAAAACACGGGACAGGACAACGTCTGTCGGGTCAGCTAGTAAATACATAAAAATCTTTTATTTTAAATTAAATCTGTTATTGCATGTGATGATATGCTTTTACATTTTTATAAGTGTGTCTTTCATTAAATATACCTAATGCAAATGGGAGGTAAGATAATTTGAATGCGTAGATACTGAAGTATGGATCATAATTACCTATACGTATTGAAATTAAGACCATGCTATCGCATTAGGTGACGCTGTTATGATAGTTTTAAGCTGTTCTAAGGGAGATGTTTAATAAATAATAGTAACAATATCAACTCATCTAGGTTAATATTTTTACACAATAGAAGAAGCAGAATATCGTAGAAGTTGTTCAGTGAACATGAATAGTTTCTAGCTGAAGAGTTTCTTTTGTTTGTTTGTTTGAACGCACTAATCTCTAAAACTACTGATCGAATTCTGAAAATTCTGTTACTAAATAGTAAGATACGTTGTGCTGTGTATGTGAACAAAATACACAGCACAACAGCAACTCCTGCGCTGCTCTGCTTTTTCAGCAGCAGTAGTAATACGGGGATATTATGTATTTATATACATAATGATCCCCGATTAAAGCCGTACAGATCGATCGGTCAAAGGTTAAGCTACGCTAACCGCGGTCGGTCTGTGGATGGGTGACTATCCCTTTCATACCAAGTTTCCTCCGTGGCTCGGAAAACACGTAAAGCCGTTGGTGCCGACTGTCATTCGTAGATCTTTGGCAGTCGTTACGGGTAGTCAGAAGCCAGTAAGTCTGACAACCAGTCTTACCAAGGGGTATCGTGTTACCTAGTGACTGGGTTGTGGAGGTCCGATAGGCAGTCGCTCCATATAAAACACTGCATCCGGTTAGACTGGAAGCCGACCCCAATATAGTTGGGAAAAGGCTAGGCAGATGATGATGATGAAAGATCCCCGATTACCTATCCATGTATTGTACTGTACCTACCTCTACATTCAAGATCACGTAGGAAACGAGTAACAACGTGCAATGTTTTTGTGTTCAAACTTAAAACAATGAAACCGAGGCGTTTCGCGAATACTGAAGTATGAAATGACATCTGCATTGTTGTGTTTTTCCGTTACGTTTTTGTTTCAGTACTGCAAAGTCTATTGTTTGGTCCGTGTTATTTTAGCGGTGGAAAATATCGGTAGTTTGAACAATTATGCAGACATTGTAAAAGGTAATGTTCTAGTTTTCTAGACTAAACTAGGTACATGCCTACTTAATATGACTGAAATAGCTACCTATGGTTCTGTGAAGGTTGTATGCAAAATGCAACCTGTTCAAAAAGTTTTAGAAGATTTTACCAAACACTGACGAATTCTAAAAATAAATTCAAATTTTAAAAATAGAAGCGTTTGTTTTTTTTATAACATTGGACCATTGTCTTATTGTCGGTCAGACTGCCAGAGGCTCGTGGAGTGAGCACTTATCAAAGTTAATTGATATTATTTTTTAATTGTTTTTCTGTTTTAATTAAGTAAACCTAGGAGCCCAAGCATACAGTCATGAAAAACGACTGGTACCGTGAGCACCCCAAAGTGTTCACAGTAGGTACCAAATTACCAATGTAATTTTAAAAGACGATGAATTGTCTGTGGTTTTTTGAACATTATTTATTTTCATCTCCATTCTTTAAATAGATAGTTAAGTATGTGCGAATAAAGAACATAAAAACCTGAAACAAACAGTTCTTTATAAGTCTATCTAAATTTAACTGCAACTGGAAACAATAAAGGTAATTGAGGAAGGTTAGTTCTAAAAATATTGCCATAATTGGCTAAATTGGCCAACTTGGCACGTGGCATCTCTCGTTTGAGAGGCAATCTAGAGACACTACGTACCTAGTTTAAAAGCTTTGATTATAATATATATAATGTCTAGATGGAGCGTCAAGTGCACGCAAACGTATCAAAAAGTGTCAGCCAACTATTGGCTGACAAGTGCTTATATAATCAAAGCCCAAATGCATAATAATAATAATAAATGATTAATATATGTATAATAATATTAATTTATGTATAATTATATACATAATTGCTTATATAATCATTATTTACGCACACAGAGACGTAGATGCAGTGTAAAACGACGCCTGCACGCACACATACTTGAAATTGTTGACTCGTTTTCTTTGTTATGATTGTAGGGCGACGCTCCATCTAGACATTATATAATAATCAAAGTTTAAAAGATAGAGTTTATATTTACATACTTTTTTTTTGTTTTGTTATTAAGCAATGAAGAAGGCTAACTTCGATAAGGTATAGGTATTATTTCTCAAAACTCATTTCAACCTATAGGACCTACTTGGCAGTCAATATTTTGGGCAACCAATCACATCAACTAGATAGGTACTTAAGGGGCTATTAAACGACTTTTACAGATTTTAAACTGACAATCACGTCAAAATGTGCAGTGTAAATGATTTGAAAAAAATATATGTTAAACTAGAACATTCTCTTAATCACTTAGTAAGTGAATATTTTTAATTATATTCATATTATATAGTTTAATTAATACGTGAATTTGTGTCTGACGCGGACAAAACATTGACAATCACACAAAATCTACTAGGTATAATTAAACGAAACTTACACCATCTTACAGACAATTTTATTATCTATCTTTTAGTATACGCCTTTTTTTTTTAATTTTGATAGAATACTACTTTTATTTAATTTTTTCGACTAAACTTTGAGAGTTTTTGACGCAAAACTGATGCAGAACGGGCGTCCAAAACTTTCAAAATTTTGTCGAAAAAATTAAATAAAAGTAGTATTCTATCAAAATTAAAAAAAGGCGTATACTAAAAGATAGATAATAATATTAACTTAATCAAAAATATTCACTTTCTATATGATTAAGAGAATGTTCTAGTTTAACATATATTTTTTTCAAATCATTTACACTGCACATTTTGACGTGATTGTCAGTTTAAAATCTGTAAAAGTCGTTTAATAGCCCCTTATGTACATAGATGACGTTTTTAGTATTTTTAAAAACGTGGCTAGTAATAATAATACCTTTGTATTTATAAACTTACTTCCTGAACAATATGAAAAGGTGATCATGTTTGTATCACAATTACTCATAAACGTCTTTATACCAATCTGGATTAAATTTGGCATAGGTACAGTCACCAAAAGAGATAAGTATCCATGTCATCGGAAACGGTTGATTTTTTTTTAGAAACCAATGGTGGCTTTCAAATGAAATTTTATTAAAGCGTTGAACTGTTTATTCTCTATTAATTGTATTTTATTTTATTCATAAACATCCATCGGTGTCCTAAGTAAACTTCAACTATTTCCGTCGATACGGATACTTATCTCTTTTGGTGACTGAATTTGATTGAACCGTTGAGCCGTTTTTTTATATTTGATTTTTTTTTCGGATTATAAAGAGTGCTTCTCCTTTACAAGTGAAACTGCGGGCAATAACTAATCCTTACATCTTTACATATCTTTATAAAAGTATAAAACAAGTCGCCCTTACTGTCTGTATTTTTTAAACTACGGATTTGAATGAGGTTTTCATCAATAGATAAAGTGATTCCACAGGAAGATTTATAGGTGTAGTTTGATCTACATTGAATTTTAACCTGTGCGAAACCGGAGCTGGGGGCCAAGACTGCTATTTTTATAATTTCGTCATTCCAACACGATCCCATTGTCATTTTGCTAAAAGTTCGTAATCTGCTAAATTCATAATGGTCGATCATCGAATTAAAAGCAATGACTGCACAATGACGTCTAATGGTACGTCACTGATCAAAAGAACTGTCAAAATTTTAGCAGATTACCGCCTAAGTCAGTCATTAAGTTTTTTGTACGAGATCACCAATCTATATCATTTCTTTGAATGGCGTGGTCGACTATTGGAAAGTCATAATGACGCCATGTCAAAATCAACAATTATGAAATCAATGATAGACCATTCTGACACTATTGTAATAGCAGACTTGAGGCTCTGCCGCTAGTTTTAGTATAATTATTTTTATATTTTCTTACCTGTCTCTTGCTGGTACACATTCAATTTGTGTCTTGGACTTCGTGGGGGCATTCGTCATGTCCTCACATGCCTTCAGGTACTGCGACGGGACGCATAATTTAACTACAACATAACAATTCAATATTTAGCCTTTGAAGTATCAACCAAGTAAGTATTTATCATTAAACTAAACGTGAGTATTAGGTACACATAATAGATTGAGAAAAACGGATTAACTGACTGTGTTGCCGGTTTCGTCCGGCACAGGCCACCTTTCTCAAACCCCCTTTCATATCTTCCTTTCTCGCGTTCCTGCGGATCTGCAGGTGCGCGACGGACGGTGTGACATCCTGTTGAACTCCTTGAGAAAGGTGGCCGTATGCCATCGAAACTGGTCGGAAGAACCCGGCAAAATAGTGAGTTAATCCGTTTTTCTCAATCTATAATAACCAAGTAAGTTTTTTTTATTTGCAACCGGAGCTTTCTCATCTGTATTTTTTAAATTTTTGATGAACAGTCAAATTTCGCCACAGTTTTTGGGTACTTTTCAATAGATACTAATGTAATGTAGATCTTCCTACAAAGAATCTATTAAGGTGTGAAGGTGTCAAGTTTATTCAGTGTCAACGAACTAATGCTATTTATTAATCGGATAATAGGTACCTACGTTATATTACGAATTAATAACATGCCATTTGACCTTAACGATACGAAAACACTTCAAGCTAATTTTATGATCTTTGCCATTATTGTTTTTATAACATGAACATATAGGTATATGCTTCCATGCGTCATCCAAAGAAGAGATTGTAAAAGTGAGATTAAATAACTAGTATTTTTATATAATCATTCCAAAAAATATCTCTTAGCTCAGCTAAGTAGGTAGGTATTATATTACCAAACAATTTGATCCTAGAAACTTATCGAGACAGTAACTTACGGACATAAATCGAATAATAATCGATTCACGAAATTCGGGATTCGAATAAACACATCAAGAGAATGGTTCCCACTACAATTTATGGACCATTCTCTGTTTAAAATATTGGATTCGGGAAATAACATTCAAGGCGCGTTTATTAAAAATGTAAATTAGGTATAAAACATTACCAACTTTACATAAAGTATCACGTTAGGTAGTACCTACTTCAAATAAGTAAAAAGATCGTAAGTATCAGATTTGATGTTTCTCAACAAAAAGTTACGAAACGTGCATGTTTTCCCATAACAGTTGGTGTTAAATGTCAATGTTTTCGCATCTTTACCTACATTACTAAAACCTAGGCGGTCCGAGATTACTAAATCTGTTTAATAAACATTTTTTAAACCACTATCAACTACTTTATTGGTTATCATTATTTTGAGAAACTAAATTTTCCATTATTTATTGTTATGAATGATCATTAGCAATAAAAAAACACGGGAAAACTTTGGTCACAACACTTTAACATCACAATTTTTCGCAAAAACAAGAAAAATATTATCATTCAAATTTGATTATATTATTAGATTGAAAACTGAATTCCATATCAAAAAAAAAAACAAAACGCATTGCAATTAAGAAAAAAAAAAAATAGAACACTTTTAAAAATAGAACATACATGACGATTTGCTATGCACACAAACACATGTCAGGGCTATCAGACAAATGTATTTTTTTAATGCCATGGTCAAGGCAAGCTCGCGCGCTATCGCCTCACTACCGCGGACCGTCCAAGCAACTTCTTTTATATTCTGAGGTTATCTTTATTGTGATTGTTTCACCATGTATAAATGAGCACAGAGGTGGACACTGCATCTGAGCTATGAGGTTTGCGCGGCACTGTGTCACGTGTGTTGCTAATTGGAAAACGGCGCGCGATACAGACTTCAGATCATTTAGAGAGGATATTGAGATTATCAATGGATAATAAAATGGTCATAGAGAAGAGTCATCATAAAATTACAGCTGTTAGGTATTTACTCCAAAAGCGCTGAACGTGAGATTTTCCCGTAAAAACCCTAGCAGGTGGCTATCAACCTAAGTAAAACATCTGTTTTTTAAAGGGTTATTTTGTTACTCAGGCATTCATCTAGCATCCATAATTACTTAGTAAGTAGATTTAACTCTGTGTACTTACCTATATTTTAAGTATAATTTAAGTATAATCAATCAATACTAGTACTTCCAGCTAGCCGCACGCTGCCAGTCTAGTAGGTACCTACTAGTATTCGTATCGATCTTCAATACTTACTTGTCTTGCATTAAGAGTCAGCGCTCGTTGTTTAAATAAAATAATACAAAGGCGAACGTGGTTATTTTACGATTTATTTTCGTATAAGTATATATTTTGTGTTGGGCATGCAAAATATTGATAGGTTCACATAACTACAATATAACCTCGATACCTCAACTTTTTTATTGGTCCAAGCTCGATATATGTATAAGTCTTCTTAATTATTTCTATAGACAATCTGAATCTTTTATTTTTATAAATTACTTTTACAAGCTGATTACATCGTGTCCTTGGATATAATTAGAAAAATAAAATTAAAACCATCTGTCAGCGACCAGCGTTCTTATTTTGAATTATGAAACAAATTGAAATGGTGTTTAAAAAAATATTATTTAATTTTTGTAAATCAGCCAGAAATAATATCAAAAATAAAATTAACCTACTTAAAAAATCTACATAGGAATTAAATGTGCTATGCGAACTTTTTAGTATAAATACTCACGCAAAATACTTGCGGCTGTAAAAAAAATAGGAGCTAATAAAAAAGAAATTTTTGATATGTCAAAATATATAAATTATGGTTGTGCGTCAATCATATTGTTTTAGTTATAAGAAAACTAACGATTATTTAAGTATGGATTGGATTCATTGCAACAATTGTTTTACTCAGTTAGAACCTGGAACTACTCTACATTTAACATCATGTGGTCATATGTTTTGTAACAATTGCTTAGAGAAAGGTAAGATTATTCCCAGTTTTCTTTCAACTTTTTGGATTGTTGTCCTTACCAACATGATTTTAAATATTAAAGCAATAATAATTATGAAAATTTATTGTAGGCGGTAAAGACAGTACATGTTTAATATGCCGAGCACCCTGTTCCATCATGAAACTTGTTCCAGACGTATGTACTTAATTTCGCAAAATGTTACCTACTAATTACTTTACTTACAAAACCTTAGAGTGTAATTTTCTCATTAACAATTTAATTTAAAGATGAAACAAGAGATTCAAGATTACTTTACCGATCCAGAGGAATTAATTAAAAAGTCCTGTGAGGTGTTACAGTTTCAGAGGCAACACAGACGGCGGTTATTATCTTATTTATTGCAATCAGTAAGTAATTTTCCTCTGTAATTCAATGTTTCTGTAGATGTATTACATTTTAGACTTGCTTTTCAAATTTGAAAGCAGAAAACATAAGTAGGAAAAATAAAAGTCAATTGTGTAGAACTGAGTAGGCACAGAAACAAAAAAAACAGTTTTTCAGTCGCTAGTTATCTATTTTGCGTCATCATTGTAATGTGAACACTATTATAAGCCCGTTAACGTCCATATTATACCTCCTTGTTAAAAGTATCGTAATAAATTATGCATAATCACTAATCACAATACTTGACAAATCACAAACGGTTAGGTAATTTACCGTCAAATAGTTTTGTTTTTGTCATAATAATTGTAGATGAATTATTCTGTGGGTCCCTGTTGCCAACAATTTCTTAATTATTCTACCCATCCAAACAAGAGAGTGACTTGGGTACTTACATGCTATTGTGGTAAAATCTCACTCGGTGACTAAAAGTGAAGTTAGCTTCAGATGAGTTGTCAATTTCTAGCATGAATTTAGGTGAAACTAAATGTGGAAGATTTTTACACGATTAACCGACTGGAAACCCAAGAAATTTCAATTATCTCCCATTTCTTACATTGACGGAAACTTTATCTTAATTTAACTGAAATTTATTTCAGACGAAGAAATTCTATACGGCACGGACCGAGTTAAAACGCATGACTGAATTATGTCAAAAGCAGCACAACCAACTGAAGGAATATCATAGAACTATTCGAAGTTTAGAAGCTCAATTGACGATCCAATCCAGTAACAGTTAACTAACTCTATTTTCATATTTAGACTAGCTTTTATCTGCGGTTTTGGTTTCACTTGCATCCTCAGGGAACTCCTTGGTTAAACCTGCCTACCTGGATAAAAGCATCTAGATTGGTGGTATACTGTCTTTAGAAAAACAGGTTCTCTGTCACTGTCTGCGCTCTGTGATTACTTTTGATGGAAATACTTATAATTAGTTAATTATATTAACGAAGGCCAAAGAAGTAACGCACAAACAGCCTTATTAGTATGAATTTCTTAGGTAGGTACCTAATTTAGGTGACCTCTAGTCCAAGCCATAAAGTATTTTAAAATAATGGGGATCACCAAACTTGGCTTATGGGTTGGTGATTGCAGTTACATTTAGCTATATGACTACCTACGGCTGAACCCGCCCTTGGGGGAGACCTATACATGCTGTACCTGCTGTAAACGTGGATATGATATGACCAATGTTGGATACAGACTTCTGCCATAGAACATGAATGAATCCCCAAGATTGGCTTTCGGATTGGTGATTGCAATTGAATGTATGTAGTTTTACGTAAGAGCTATTATTGCTCTAGAAAATACATAAGTGTCAGAAAAAAGGTGTAATCGTGTATAAAAATTTGTAAAACAACAAACAATATATTCACACAAACATAAACAAAAGTAATATTCCCATGGGAACCCGGAAAACAGGTACAATAAACATCCCATAAATATTTTTTTATCGTACAAAAATTAAACACGCGAATACCCTTGATACCCTTTTATGGGGTTATAGGATGTTCTCATATGGGATACAATTTCAGAGCAAATATCGCCGTTCAACATCCCCATATCGCCAGGGAGCAATATATCACCAAGCTTCGTGCAGACCACCCCTACTTATAAGCGTAATGCTAAAAGTACCCCGTTTTCGGTAAGTACCTTCATGTGTTTTCAGGGAGCCTCTATATGGGACCCGTATTTCGAAATAACCAACAAATGGTCAACAATGTGGTAGGCTAGGCTATAACAGATGGGTAATACCTGTATTTCTAAGAACAATTATATTCTTGTCAGTCCCAATCTGTCGGAAATAGCTCTAATTTATCTAAATTTTTGTCAAGTTTCTGACATCAATTGAGGCTGAAATGAGATGTAGCTAGATTTCAAAATGATATTACCGAAATTAACTTTCAGTTTAAAATAGAATCATGTTTTCAGTTTTCCAATACTGCCATACTATTTCAAAACGGAGTTCCTTTTAAATATCTATCGATGAAAATACATTTTTTTTTGTTTTCTTTGTAACGAAGCGAATAGGAAAGTTTTGTAGGAATTTTGTGTGACACATTGGTTCAATCTTGCGATCTAAATTGGATGGCGGGAAAGACCTAGCAGGAACGGCCATAAGGAAAGGAAATAATCATTTAAGCTAAGATTTATGTCTGGACTTATGTAGGTATTCGAGTGTACATACTACAGAGCATGGTGATGGGACACTAACCAATCGCTATAAAATAGGCTTAATTGTAACTTCAAACATGCTTTCTATTTATTAGATATACAATCTTATTTTTTGTTTTAAATTACCAGAAACCTCAAAATCAAATTACTTATTTCAGTTAGACCATTAAAAAGCACTTTTGAACTTCATTTACATGAAAAATTAAACCCAAAAGGTAGTTTCTTAGGAAGAAGAACGGATCCTTTAAATTATTTTTGTTACTATATTTTGTGTAATCATATTATTACGCGTGATGGACCTTGCATACAAACCACTACATTTGAGTACTATGTACCTGAAAAAGGATTATTGTAATCATTAAAAGATTCAGCTTATCTATAGGTACATTTATGTTTGCATAACTCGACAAAACATTAATTTTTCGATTAAAGGGTTGGTTCCATTGCAAAGGTTGTTCTGATTAATGATGAGTACTATGACACCTTTTTAGGTTTCTGGAAAAAAAAATAGGCTTGTATAGTAAGGTCCACTTGCGCTAGCCAGGGTTATCTTATTTACTCGAGTTAGCTATTTCACGCTTATAATTATTATGACATATTTGTAATTGCACCTCGTTTTACCACCTAATTCTGAGTATTTCTGAGTTAGGTGTTCTTTAAGTTACGACACGGTTGGCGCAGTGGCTGAGCGATCGACTGCTGCGCAGCGTGTTGCGGGTTCGATTCCCGCCCAGGGTAAACATTTGTGTGATGAGCACTTGTGTTTGCCTTGGGTCTGGGTGTTGTTTATCTATATATGTATGTATTTACAAAAAAAAAATGTATTTGTGTATGTATATCAGCTGTCTGACACCCATAGTACAGGGTCTCCCTAGTTTGGGGTCAGATGGCCGTGTAAAAAATGTCCCCACATATTATTATTATTTTTTATTATAAGTTCTAAGTGGTCTTTAAGTAGGGGTATGTCAGACGTGCCCATTCATTTTCAGATAACTACCATTTGTTTTGTATAACTCAATAGTTCATACACGTATGTACTTATTTCCCTACTTTTATCACATATTATATTCTTAGAAGATAATAAGGAAAATGTATTCACTGAGATAATGTTCTTGTTGTATCATTAATGTCCCTCGGTTTCGATTCTTAATTAAAATTGCTTGCTCTTGATAAAGCAAGAAACAAAAGAAAATTCGTTAAAAGAAATAACTGAGGCGTGAAATTTGAAAATACTGACTCATTAATCAGTCTTTATAAATGTATTTATTTGCCAGAATGATGCTTTATACGTTACGTATTTCATCTTAATCATTACATCTGTAAGACCATGTACATGGTCTATATTTTAGTAGATTATGAAAACATGAAATAGTTATATAAAGTAAATGTAAATAATTTATTTCAGTTAGACCTTTGGCTTATGTTTTCATTGCATGGATAACTTCTCCGAGTCACATAAACCAATATATAACTTTTAGATTACTTTAGAAGGATTACTGCGAACATAGTTAACTAATTTATTGTCGGATCGTTTCGCTATTGCTAGGTTTCAATCTCATTTCGAATAAAATTTTGGTCGTAGCCCAAACAGACGAAAACAAAGATTTAAATAATTAGAAATGCTCTGCCATGTCTAATAATGGTTACGTTCTATTTGGTATTCATGAAAACGTGCATTTCACTTGAAAAAGATGTGTGAACCAACTGTTATTGTTATTGCCACTTTTTCGTTTGGCATAAATAGGTAGGTACGGGGAGATTAACCATTAAAATCTTTTTAAACAAAGATACCTCATTATTATAAATATAAACAATTCATACTTTACAATATAAATTAAACTAGCGACCGGCCCCGGCTTCGCACCGGTGATATTTTCAAACAAATAATATCATTCAAACCGATTTCTCCACAGAATTTTCCCAAACAAAATTTCTTTAATACAAAACTTGTCTTGACAATTACGAACACAACAATAATCAGTCAAATCGGTTGAGCCGTCCATATGTGATTATCTTTCATATATGCGGCAATTGATTTAGATTCTCAATACTTAGATATACCAAGGGAGTACCCTGTCCCAAGATTGACAGTTATCCTCAAACTGCCAGGGTACTCCCGTGGTTCAGTACATAAAAATAACGATAACATTTGACTCTAGGTTCAACAGTATCAGTCAAACCTCGTCACACCAACCCGGATAAGCAAGCAAAGATCTGCGAATATCAGTGCTCATAGTCAGGTGATTAATGTATTTTTATTTCGTAGATTAAACACGACTATTAAAATGCATGGTCAAAGAGGACATGTCAGTATTGATTAGGTACAGTTTGTGTCTGTCAATACTTAATATAGGTAGTTAGGTACGAAAATAATCTCTTGTTGCCTGGACAATCGTGTGAAAAAAAACAAACTTTAAGCGCTTTTACTGGTAAAAGTATTTAAAACAAAGTGTACGACGCTTTAAATACTTATACTAAATGTATATTTAGCGCTAAACGTATCTTTCTGTAACACCACTACACCCCTGTCAAATTGCTTAAATGATGGACAGATTGCTGTTTTAAATATGTTTAAATTCGTGTGGGCCTAGTAACGATATTTGATGTTATGTCCATATAGTTCTACTCTCCTTTTTATGTACGAAACCTAGATGTTTGCAGCTTTTGAATTTAACCGAGTCAGCGATCAAAAGCGCTTTATAAGAACCTGCGCGAAACTACAAAGCGCCTTTGCCGTTTTGCTCGATGTTGCTAAGACGATAATTTTTGCTATTAACATTTTTGCGAGCTAAATATTCCAAAATGTGTCTTGTGTTGATTCTAAAACTCAGGAGCTGAAATAATTACCTAATTATGTTAATAAAGTTGTGTAAATATTTTTACATTTTCTTTCAGCGTTCAAACACGTCTAACAAGATTTCATCGACGGTTTTCACTCCACCGACTCCCGAGTCTGCTGGGTACTCCAACTTTTTAAAGAGTCTCTAATGGTATTCTGACCGCATCCAAAATTCGCTCGCGTGTGCCAGTGCGAATTTTCACAAAAAAAACACATTTATTTTTATTACCACTGGCAGCATTGGAAAACCGAATTATACAGCCTATTTTCTTTAGGCCTGTGTTACATTGTGTGACAGCGCTTTGTATATGACAAGAATATTATATTATTTTACGTCAAGACTCGAGATATGGGGATGAAATGGTTTGGGAAAAGACATGTGGTTTATGATATATTGTGGTACTTGTCATATTATACATTATTTTGCTCCATATCTTTCATCAAAGCCTGTTTCGGGTTGTTGTTGAATTATCCTATATCAAGTAAGTCTTCGGTTCAGAAAGGATGTTTAGAATTATAAGATAGGTAAGGACGATATTGTGACGTCGCCATTGTCACTGCGTAGTTTCCACCGTAAAAGTTTAAAAAGGTTTGATTGCAGCAGTGAAATGTATTTTTTATTAAAATATAAATGATGTGCTCGAACCCTAAATTACATTACATTTACCTCAAATTGAATTCCGATCGTCGCGCTGATTGAGTGAAATTGCGCGTTCCAATTCTGAAATTATGCAGCGTTTAAATTATATTCCATGAATATAATTTATATTTATTTTTTATTCACTGTTTGGTTTTTTTTTAGTCACATTTTGAATGAGTGAACGATTTTCTTGACGGATAATTAATGTTTAATTGATAATTATTATTATGACTACGATTAAAATCAAACCTTCACGATCAATAAACCAAATCAACTTTTTCTAAACAAACCATTATCTTTGCCAAATGATCATAGCTAATCAATTTTGCCGATTAATTACTATTTCGTAAAAAACACTTACCGGGTGATTTATTTTCTAGGTCTTTTAGTAGCAGTAGTGAGTCGGGCTATATGTCAAATATCGATCGAATTCGATCGCCTGGTGTTTATTGCAATGGCTACGGAAAATGCCCATTCAATAAAGGAACGAAGATTATGAGGTTCGATTAGAGTTTCTTTGAGTAAAATACGGTTTTATTCCATTCAGTGTTTACGTAAACCCATAGACTGTGTATAATCTCCATTTTTAATTTTTTTTTATTCAGCCATCTCTATGCCATTGTTAAACATTTTCAAAAATGGAACATACATTTAATGATTTGTTAACGTGTTGGTGAACTCCAACACCATTGCAGATGTAGTCCAATTTATTTAAAACAAACTCGATTATTTAAAATATATTACTGTTTTAATACAAATTTCTGTATTTTGGATTCGCAATTATATACAAAAAAATGTGTACATGTCTCGAACAAAGCGTTACTAAATGGTAATGAGTAGATCTTAAGAGTAAATACATATTACTAGGGAATGGTTAGTGCATTCTCATATTAGGATAGCTTTTAGAATTATTTAAGTACTGCATGTTAATTAGAAAATTACTATAAGTACATTGCACGTTTCTATTTTGGTATTATTAACTAATAAAATATTTTTGTTTTATTCTGATTTTATTTAAATCCATGTTATTATGTCTGTTTATCCCATATGCCTACAGGCCAAGCTTCATTGGAAGTCCATGGTTATTTTAGAGATTTTGATCAATGAATATCATGTCACTTCTTTTTAGCCAACGTCAAAAAATAAGTAGGTTCTCATTTCGACTGTATGTTTTTTAAAACACTGAAAAACTATTAATCCCGACCAAAATTCTGCCACGGTGGTCGGTCGCAATGACTACGTAACTATAGTCAATTGTGTGTGCACAAACACAGATGTACTTCCTCTTCCACTCTGATAGTTCAATGGGACGGCAACGGGCGATCCGACACGACCGGGGAGAGATGAGTTGTAGGACCATAGACTTTACATGCTTTCCGAAGCACGGGTGTCGCCATTACACCAAACTCTGCTGCTACTGAAAAAATCCATGGAATGGAAAAACCCAACAACACTTTCGCCGACTTGGGAATCAAGTCAAGACCTCACGCTCAGCAGTCGTGCTTACGACCTGGATACCAACAGAGCAGTAAAAATGTATACAATAATTTAAGGCCATAAGCTTGTAGATGATCATTTATACCATTTTATACCGAGTTCCCTCCGTGCCTCGGAAAGCACGTAAAGCAACGGCTTTACGAACAAGCTAGCTAGCTTTCGCTAAGTGTAGTCAGAAGACAGAATGTCTGACGACTAGTCTCACCAAGGCGTATCGTGTTACCCAGGAACTGGGTTGTGGAGGTCCGATATGCAGTCGCTCCATGTAAAACACTGGTATTCAGCTGCAACCGGTTAGACTGGAAGCCGACCCCAACATAGTTGGGAAAATGCTAGGCAGATGATGAAGCTTGTAAGTGAACCACTACACCTAATACTTAGAGCAGTACGGTTGGTATTAGTTGTGTAGGTGCAGCTCCAGTATATAATTCCCAAAAGGAGATTCAATTAAAACATAAATTACCAAACTTCAAAAAATCTCTTTATTATCGCCATTGATCTACAGGAACAGTTATTAACGGTGAATGGGCAAGATGCCCTTGTTTTGCTGATAGCCGCCGGTGGCTTCTTGGTGTCCGTGCACCGAGTGGGCTCCAAGATTGTTGAACTTCTCCAGAACTTCTGCACCGCCCTTGTAGCCCTTCTGTAGATACTCGCCCTGGGAAAATAATGGATGGATTAGTTGAATGCAAATTAATTAATTGACTTTACGAGAAATATCAATAAAAGACACGTCGTCTATCATACACGGTGGATGACATGACGTTGGACGTTGGACGGTGGACGTGTAAGTTTAGTAAGAAACAATGCCTTAAATGTGCTGAATAACATGGGAAAAAATATCCAAAGGACCATAAAAAACCGAAATCATTATAAAAGCGATTATTTAAAACAAAAGACTGCACCATTTTACTTTTTCAGAACAAAACATTTTACTAATCCGTAGTGAGGTTAACGAAACAATTCAGTACAATTTTATTTCTACCATTTTACACAAGAGCCCTAAAAAGTAGCTCAAACATCTGGTGGTTTTATTCAATGGCTTTTATAGCGGACCTACCCACAGACATTTCTGTTTAACGAGCTTACAGGCAACTGTTTTCAATTTAAACAATGTAGGTATAAACTAAAGTAACATTTTATGTGCCGTAAAAGTTGGCATTTGTTCTCTATAGTAAATAAGTTGTGTGTTTAATTTTATGCTTTCCGTTTATGAAGATTGTTTGAGTGATACTTAAGAGTTCTGAAACTTGGAATTTATTAAGTAGTAGCGACAAAACAGACGTCGCTTTAGTATTCTATATCATGTTGACAAGATTAATTACTAAAAGCTAAAATGTTTGAATCATTTTAAGCTTTTGACTTTGAAAAACTGGGGTACCATTTCTATATAGACTAACTTATTAATGATTCATTTAATGTCTTAATACAGGTCGGAAATCTAAACTTGAATAATAAAAATCTTATCGGTAGACCCTAATTTGTGTAGCCAGAGTTTATGTACCTGTTGTAGTAACTTGCCTAATGTAAGGTAAATTAACTGTTTTTCGCTATTGGAGTAAACTAACTTTCACACGTAATATACTGGCTCAGGAATAATTCTAGAGCAGGTTGAAACACTAACATAATATGAAAAACAAAATATTTATTTACTGTTAAATTCTATGGTAGCTGGTCTAGACCTAGTCAAGTCTATCTATACGAATATTATAAAGCTGAAGAGTTTGTTTGTTTGTTTGGTTGAACGCGCTAATCTCAGAATTTACTGGTTCGAATTGAAAGATTATTTTTGTGTTGGATAGTCCATTTATCGAGGAAGGCTATAGGCCCATGCGAAGCCGATATAATTATCTTTCATTGCTAGGGTAGAAGACTATACAATCTTACCTTATTTCCCTTCGAATCATCAATCTTCTGCTCCGACACGTGATGTCCTTCCTTGCCATGGGCATTAGCATCCAAAATCTTCTCCTCATGGGCACCTTTGAATCCATGCTGTGCATTCTCTCCGAAGGAACCAGCATTAACACCATTAATCTTGTGGTCAGCTTCATCATGCGCCTCATCATAGAAACTTTCAGACTTTTCCTCCTCATTCTTACTGCTGGAGGTCTTGAAACCCTTACTCACGTGACCTTTCTTGTGACTCTTTGCCTTTTTCACCTGTTCTTCATTGGCACCTACAATTGCATTGCAATATTTAGAAATATATACAAAAAAACTCATTACAGTTATTTATATTAATAGGTTTCTATTTTAAATAATGTACGTTTACTAGAATATTAATTTATTGTACCGTTTTTTGCTACGTTTTGCCGAATTGGACCATAAAAACTTATTGATTGACAAGTGAGCGTGAAATTCTAACGAAATAATGAGTTATTTGGCAAAAAACCACTTTATGCGTAAGGTTTATTGGTGGAAAGTTTAGAACTATTGTACGTACCGTGTTTGTCTAGTTTTTGATTGCCTTCATAGAATTTCTCATCACCGGCAGCCTTTTTCTTAGCTTCTTCATCTTTGTAGAAACTCGAGTCGCCCTTTTCAGCTCTTGCAGCAGCAACACCATGTTGATAGCCTTCCTGGCCATGCTTAGCTTCTTCTTCAGCCTTCTTCTCGATTTTTTCTAAATTTTCTCCTGCACCCTTTTTCTGAGCGGCATCGTAAGCATTCTTGTCAACATATCCACCTCCAACTTGTTGTCCGATTAGCGGGTGGTACAGCAAGCCTTGTCCAAGGCCGATACCACCAACTCCCAATCCATTGATGCCAGGATGGATGAGACCAATTCCATTGCCGAAGCCACCCACTCCAACACCGCCGACGCCACCAGCACCACCGACACCCAACTGGCCGACACCGCCAACTCCTCCGAGACCAAGTCCCAACCCTTGGCCTAAGCCTCCCAGGCCGATGCCACCGTAGCCCAGACCTTGGCCTAAGCCCTGGCCCAAACCTAATCCACCAACACCGATACCACCCACTCCACCAACACCAGAAACAGTATTCAGAACAGTAGACGCGGCTCCTTCAATATGTTCAGGGTAATCCTCACTTTCTTCCACTTCATAACTATTCGATAAAGGCAATCCAGATTTCGCGTCAGTACCGATGGCGTCCAATCGTTCTTTCACATAATCATAAGGGGTTTTTTCATCAGCTAGCTCAAATTTGTGGAGTTGAGCTGCAGACAACGCTACCATTGCGAGGGTGAAAACTTGTGTCAACATCATTGTCGATGTGATCGTTACCGACGTTTCGAGACTGATGTCATTTCAGTATTGCACTGTTATTTATACTAAGGTTAAATTCGGTGGAACGGAATAGTTTTTGTATTAGCCGTGTGATAGTTTTCACAGGGTGTCTGGGGGCCCGCGTCCGGTCGTTTCCTTCCTGTGGTATTGTTTCGACTAGTCCTAATTAGAACGACACGGCTAAAATAAAACAATGTGGAGTGGTCGAAGACCTTGCTTTCCAGTTCATTGGTGGCGTCAGTGGGGCGTTGGTTTGCGCAACCACCGGACCGCTATGGGTAATGCGTTTTCTAGACAATTTCTTGTAAATTCTCCCTTGTTATCTCATTTCAGGTAATGTTTGAACAAAAATTCGTGACTTGAATTGTGAGACTGAATTTCACTCGCTAATCCGATCATTTTTATCTGTCAGTTGCAAAGACTCGCGGGCTGATTAATTTGTTTGAAGCATAAAGTGAAAAGGTTAATTAAAAGCAAAAAATAGCAACATTTAATAAACAGGTGATTAATTTCCTCTCTGCATTATTAAGCATAATGGCCTTGGTTCAGATCGGACGATTTCACGTCATTGTTTTCTTATGCTCAAAATATATGTCGAGGGCTCAAACAAAGGTTAGGCGAGTATTATATTGGGTGACTATTGACTTGCCAAAGTTGGCCTAAATAAGTCACGGCAATACCCGCAAGGTGTCGGAAACAATTCATCATTAGTATATGTTAGTTTTCTATAGTTTTGTATTACTTTGTCTGTGAAACTATAATTAGTAGTAGTCTATCTATATTGTAAAGTTTCCAGTTTTCAAACAGCTTTATAGCAATGTTCATTTTCCGCACGACCATTTTATTCCTGTGACGTCGTTTGGATATTAAAATATCAAACGATACTTTAATAAGAAGTAGCAAGAAAATGTCACCTGCCACAATTTAGCCTTTTCGAATATTACCATTTTAAATATTCAGTGGTTCAAAGTGAACGGTTACGCTGTCAAAGAAAGATTACATACTTGAATAATATTTCTCTACAACGAGAAAAATGCTGATAAATAATTTCAAATGTTCCTACCAAAGTATGAAGGGGAAATATTTTTACTTAATGTTAGAAATAATTAAAATTGTTTCTGCTAAGGTTTCTAGCCATAATTGTAAACACCGTGGAATAAAATGTGGTGACTCATAAAGTGGAATTTAGAATAATGGTTTTGTAGATGCTCGACGTTAAGATCATTCCATCTGGGAACCTTTAAGGGTTTTTTTAATACTGGAGGAGTGGTAGAGGCCACGTCACGCATGAACACTTCCTCTTTTATGATGTTCCACCTCCATCCCCTGCAATGCTATTCTGTAAAAATCTCCCTCAGTGGGATGACAGCCCTCTTCAAGTTACCTCATCTTCACCACGCGAGTTTTTTACTGAAAGGACTGACTGCCCCTACTTTTAGCAACATGTGCATGGCTTCAGAACCTTTGATATTTAGCGAGTATTAGGAAAGACTATAGTGTGTAGGACTTATTTCTCTTGATCTTAAACTCTGAATACTTCCAGTGTCAGTTAAGATATTAAAATGAGACTGCAAACTGTACTTATGTTAACTGGTTACAAGTAATAATGAGTAGATCCTTCCTACCTATATGTACTTATGCTTCGTCAGTGTGTGGAAGACCAGCCACCATCATCGTCTTAGGTGACATCTTCATTATATTATCTTTATACTATCACTATATTTATTATTATACTTAAATTAAAGTTGAGTTTATGTTCGTTGGGGTTAAACTCTGGAAGTTGGTACTGGACTGGACCAATTCTATAAATTCTTTCGCTACTAGGAAGCCACAGTGTCCCTGAGTGTTATAGGCATTGACATATATATTACTGCGTAAGGACCAGGCCAACCACACGACCAAATGACACCAGCGCGTTGGCCCTAAAAATGACAGTTTGGGGCCAACAAGCAAGTCGACATTGTATGAGTTTTGACAGATGTCGCTACTTTTGAGTGTTCCATGAATGGTAAAATTATTTATTGTTTTAAAATATGTACAGAGGCCAGCACATCAAGCTACTACAATCTGTCAAATTTCTTTGATAGATTTTCAACTTTATTTCAAGGGGATAAGGTTCATATTTAATTGGGAAAATTTGACAGTTGGCTGGCTTGATGTGCTAGCGTCTGTACAATATTTACAAGAATAAAAAAAAATAAAACCTTAAATATTAAACTTAAAAAACTAACACAATAAGGCATCATAGAATTCGTCCACATCGCCGTCATTTGGAAATTTACTTTATTTATTTAGAGACTTCGCAGAGATTGGGAGAGATTAAACATTGCTATCCAACGTGGCAATCCCGCCATTGCCACGTTGGGTGGCAATGCTTAATCTCTGCGTATCCTTCCTTTTGAAATCATTGGCTATAGGCTATATTTCAGCATAGAAAAATTAAAAATCTGTAAATAAATATTCACACAGACGAAGTCGGGAGCGAAGCTAATCTACCTATAAACATACCTGCTCAATTTTAGCTTTACAGGTCGAGTAGTTTTCCAGATTTCGTGTTCAGTCAGTGAGTGACCTTTCGCTTTTATAATGTAAAATAAACAAACTAAAAAAAATATTGTTGATAGCAGGAATAGGTTATTTCCTCCTATCAGTGGATTTGACGCTTGGTTACTGTAAACATAATTAAACAATATTCAGTTGGTAGGTAAATGTCACATATTGTTTTAGTTTCTGACAATGTAATGGCAATGATGAGATAAGTATTAAACCTACCTTTTATTTGCAGTTTTCCTGTTATTTTGTAAATACACCTAATCTCTAATATATAAAAATCTTGTGTCACAGTGTTTCTTATCGAACTCCTACGAAACGGCTTGATCGATTTTTTAGGTTTTTTTTTGTATACATTTGATATGTCTGAGAATAGGTCGTAGGCTATATTTTATACCACTATACTCCATTTATAATAGCATTGGAAAAATGAGGCTCAGAAGCAGGTATGCAAAACATTTTATTTCAAATATAAGTTAAACCATTTTTAATTAAATTTATTTTAGTACAATTTTGATAAATCGATCTAAGATAATAAAAAAAAAAAAAAAATCGAAATAAAAACTAAATGATAAAAAAAAAAACAAATCTAAATGTGGACGTATAATAATATAAACAGAATAAAAGTTTTATAAAGATAAGGTAAACATTTTAAATTTGGTAGAATTACAGTGAAACGAATAACGTTCCGGGTATTGTTCATCCCTGCTTCTGTTAGGTTTTTACCATTGACACTGTAATTTTAAATTGGAATTAAATATACCTACAACTAAATGAAAACCACATAATTTGAGAAGATAAATTATTAAAATGGTTACAAATACGCGCGACAGCTACTGTAAAAATAGATTATAATAAATTCGGTGTCTATCGTAACTTTAACATTGTTTATTGTAGTTTTGTTACAAAGTGTGCATTAAAAAGAACCTTTTTTAACTTCTGTCTAATGCTATTCTAAATGGAGTATAGGTGATAAGAAATGATTTATATGGCAAAACTATGTTTTCCGGGTCAGCTAGTCCTACTAATATTATACGAAAGTCTGTTTGCTTGTTACGCTTTCGCGGCTAAAATACTGAATTAATTTTGATGAAATATGGTACAGATTGACCTTGAACCCCGAGGCAGGATCATCATCATCATTTCAGCCGAAAGACGTCCACTGCTGGACATAGGCCTCCCCAAGGGGGGTCTTGCCATAATCGCCACGCTTGGCAGGCGGATTGGCGATCGCAGTAAGGTTGTTACAAAGGCACAGAGAACGCTGCTGCCCAATCTCTGGTAAGTCCCCTAGTCGCCTCTTACCTACGACACCCACGGGAAGATATGGGATGGTGCTATTCTTTACGTCCGACACCACACGGACGCGAGGAAGGCTAGACGAGGAAGGATATAGACTACTTTTTAATCGGCGACTCCATGATAACCGACATTGACACGGACGAATGTAAGAAGAACTTTGGATCCACATTTTAACCCAGATGATACCTAATTTAGGCATTTTACCTAATGTGGCTACCTACTGGGCCCAAGTAGTCTAACATAAAGGAAAACCATCGATTCGAAAAGAAGAAGACCTAATTTTGAAATTAAAAGTATTGAATTACTTTGAATACGAGAGAAATACGTTAATTTATTTATTTACACTTCATGCACAAAGGTACAAATGCGGACTTAATGCCTTAGGCATTCTCTACCAGTCAACCCAGGGTGGAGAAGAGATAACACGGCAGGTGCATATAAAAAATATAACAAAATAGGTAAAGTACTTAAACAAAACTATGTAACTAATAAAATATAACAACTAACTAACTAATATATTAACTTAATACTTATGGCATGAATTATTAAGTCATTGGTCTTTGCTATACCAAGTCAGCAAGTGTTCTTGCAAGAACACTTCATTTTAATAAATTATTCACAAAATTAATTATTACTTGAAAAATTACAATAACAAAAGTAGTGGGCCATTCGCCATTTTGTATTCCAGCGACAGATAACTATCTACAGGCAACACTGATGAATATGTAAATTGAAATCAGCAAAATAACGCTGAATAATGTAGAAATGTAAATCAAAACCTTGTCGATCTGTAAATTATACAAAAACAAAATATGGACTGGATATAATAAATAAATAATTTACGCCAACCTTCATAAAATCTCGTTTATTTGAAACCCTTTTTCCTTAGTTAGATTGTATGACTTTAGTAGCTTGAATCGAATGTTTACCTCTACTTACTTAGAATTCAATACAAACTGAAACATTTTTATGTTATGTTTTAGTTATAAACTAGGTTTTATCCACGACTTCGTCCTCGTGGAAAAAAGGTTATCGCAGACGTTAATGAAGTCGAGGATTAAAAAGTAGCATAAGGGCTGATTTCAGGTGTCCGTGTGGTGTCCGAAGTGAAGAATAGCACCATCACATCTTCCCGTGGGTGTCGTAAGAAGCGAATAAGAGACTTACCAGAGAATGGGCAACAGCGTTCTCTGTGCCTTTGTGATAACCATACAGCGATCGCCAATCCGCCTGCCAAGCGTGCTTATGGCTAAACTTCCCCTTTGGGAGGCCTATGTCCAGCAGTGGACGTCTTCCGGCTGAAATGATGATGATGACAAGGGCTGATTTTACCAAGGTCAGATATCTTTTATCCGTGGAATAAAATTGATGTCTCAGATCTCTGATAGTTTCTATTTGGGAAAACTGATAAACAGTATTTAGTTACAGCATCTACTTTGTACTACGTACAAAAGTTGGGTCTGATTGACGACAAGTACTTATAACATTGTCACACTGAAGTCATTCGCGAGAGAACTAAAGTTACCGACTTTGCGCGTAGAATCAGCACGCTGAATTGGAAGTGCACCGGCCATGTCTGTACGGATAGAGCAGACAAGTTTTAGAGTCGAGACCACATTTGGGCAAGCGTAGTGTAGGACGCCCTGCGGCACGATGATCCGACGATTTTTATTGAAGAAGGTAGCGGATGGATGCGGCCTGCCCAAGACCGAGTTAGTTGGCAATCTCTGGGGGAGGCCTACGTTCAGCAATGGACGGCAATAGGCTGATATAATGATGATGACATTATACTTCAGATCCCGAGCTATCTTTTTGTCAATTTCATTACGACCAGTAATTCATACCAAACAGAACGACAGACAGACAAAGTTACTTTCGCATTTATAATACAAGGTGTCCAAAAAGAGTATCGGGTATTTGTTTGCTCAATAAAAAAAAAACTAGGTACTAGTAATAAAGTATTTTTTTAATGTTCATTATTAGAATACAAAATGGAAAATTATTTCGAAAAGATAATGTTATCCAAATGGTGACCGTTACGCTGCTGGCACTCTTCTAATCTGGAACGAAGATTGGTGATAACACGCTGACACATAGCCCTCGATAGTGCTGCTATTTCTGACCTGATGTTTTGTTTCAATTGCGTTAGGTTCGACGGATTATTCTCATAAACCTTACTTTTAAGGTATCTCCATACGAAATAGTCAAGTGGGCTAAGGTCGGGGCTTCTGGGAGGCCAGTTGATGTTACCTCTACGTGAAATGACCTTATTAGGGAATAATTCGTAAACAGCTTCAATTGATTGATTTGATGTATGGCAAGTGGCCCCGTCTTGTTGGAACCACGTTCTTGAATTGAAACCTTGAAACTCCTGCAACTCTGGACCCAAAAAGTTTTGCAGCATATCGCAATAACGGTCACTATTCACATTGAGCGCTCGGCCTCGTCGATCTTCATGAAAATACGGACCAATTATGCCTTTAGCAGACATAGCGGCCCACACAACGACCTTTGGGCTGTGCAGGGGTCGTTCATGTTTTCGCCTCGGATTCTCCTCTGCCCAGTATCGACAATTCTGCTAATTAACATGACCATTCACTCACTGTCACTTGGTGCATTGCGTGTACGATACTTCGCACGATATAAACGTTGAGCAGTCACTATTGAATCACCGTTACGATAATACGGTCGTACGCAAAATGCGCGATGCGTCCCTGCGTACTGCTCCATTGCAGCTAAAATTGCAAAAATTGGCGGACTTGACAATCCCCTTCCCGCGCCCCCTCGCCGCTTCGTGTCAACTTCAGCGCTGAAACAAATACCCGATACTCTTTTTGGACACCTTGTATTAGTGTGGAGTGGATTAACTTTATTATGTAAAAATGTTTAGGAAACGAAGGGAAGGAATACTTTTCAGGATTAGGTCTGTGCTTCTAGTAAAATTTTTACGTTACTTAGAAACACGGAAACTCAAATAGGTACAGTTACCGGCACGTAACTTGGTAAGAGATTTTGTAGTGGGGGAACATCGCGCACGCACAATGTCATACATTTCTACATGCGCGAACTTCCCCCACTACAAAATTTCTTGCCAACTTACGTGCCGGTAATTATAGTGATGCTTTCTGATCATACAAATAAAGGCAAAAGTCAAAGGCAAGCCATTTATTTCAATATTAGATCATTCTATGGCACATTTGAACAATTTTTTTTTCAAATGATAAAAAAAAATCTAGTTGCTCATTCCAAAAGGTAGTTTTGTATGGAGAAGAATGGGCAAGAAACTCCATACTTACTCTATTAACAAAGATGTTTACAATATTTGCATTTACAATATTATAACTCTATTAAACCTTAATAATTCAGCCAAACGCTTTTGCGCCAAACTGCGCCATTGTGAATATGAAGGATATCAATATTCATCGAGAATGAACCAGACTTTACGAAGATTTATTTCCCTTCATATTTCAGTCTCGGATTCATCTGTATGTAAGTTTGCTGACACATTTCTCTCTATTATTCAACCTCCTTGGTATCTAGATAGAAAAATATTGTCTCAGTTTCTTTATATCGCAGTCCTTGCAATATGGTTTAGTGATTCTGTTCTTGGCTTGATTTATTTTAGTCTCATATTTTTTTATGAAAAGTTACGAGTTGTATTCTTTTTCCTACAATTTTTTTATTATGTCGGTGTATAATGGTAGCCACACACGTTATGAGTTACTTGCGCAAGTTCAGATTTATACGAGTCAGCGTGACGCCGTTATACTCACAAATGGTTCAGAAACTTGCACTAATTTATCCCACACACGTTAATGCAAAACTTTCTTGTGCAAGTCCAAAATTGCGCAAGTAGGTGCCTGCATAAGTTTCCTTTTGTTAAAGATACATCAATGATTATATAAGTTGTTGTACTCTGCATGATTTTCTGATAGCATTAAAACATTTATAAGTTAAGCCCGTTACAAAGTTGGGCCTTTAAGTGTTTTAAAAGGTGATTAAAGGAGCTATGTCTAGAGGGTGGCAGGAGGGTAACGCCCCCAGTTGCTTATAAGAACGTGTAAAATTACAAATCCCCTGTCCAAGTTTTGGCAATTTTTTCTCATCTTGACTAAGAGTCCCATGGCATGTGATATTTTAAAGTTATGGGGTCATAAATGATCAGGAGGCACACCTAATGGTACCTAGGTAGCAATCACCGCTTATTATCAGGTAGGTAAGACAAGTAAAGTCGTCACGAGTTTACTATTAGGCTTATCAGTGATCCGAAAATTAGGTCTTATTTTCCGTCCCAAATTTTTCAGTTCATAATTTTTACACAAGTTTTTTTTTTAAGTAGTTAGGCATTTCGAAGTTTAAATATTTGAAAGAAATATATGTATGACCTACAGGTTCTGTGGTTGTTTGTGAATAAGTACGTATTTCTGGGTTTTTTATACCCACGATACAAAAGAAATCCTTGTTTGGTAAATGATAAAAAAAAAGAATCATTAGGTATCATTTCAAATAAACATGTACAAAAAGATTCATCTACATCTACCAACATGATTGCTACTTACAAATGGAATGAGGTTGGAATGAGGAGGGATACTTATTGCCCTCCCTAAGAAATTGGATGGAGTTCTTTTTTGATATACCTAGCTATGTTGTGTTGTAATAGATACCTAATGGTATCAATCTTAAGTCTGATAAGGAATGATGTTGGTTTTGTACTTAAGTGATATTAAAGAAGGTAACTGATCGTCTGTAAATAGTTGCGAACAATAAATATTTTGGTAGACACTCTAGAGAATTTGTATACTATAAGTAGTACCTGTTTTATCCTAAGGCGAGTGGTACCGGCCGTGGATAGCACCACCCCATTTCTACCCGTGGGTGTCCTAGAAGGCGACAGAGGGATATTGGCCATTGGATAGGCAGCAGCGTCCTCCTGAGCACCATAAATCCTACTGCGATCGCCAACATGCATCGGCCAAGCTTTGCGATTACGGCTGAATCCCTCCATGGGGGTGACCTATGCTCAGCAGTGGACGTCTAAAGGTTGACATGATGATGATGATCTATTTATAACTACTATTTATCTCTTTCTCTTTGTGGTTAAGTTTTGTGAAAATAATAAGTTGTTTATTAAGGACTAGTTTATGCCCGTGACGTGGTCTGCGTAAACTTACTTTCTCACAAAACAAGATTAAAAAAAAAACATAAATGTTATGCCAGATCAATTTCTAAGTATAATGGATAGTACTTATACTGTGATAATGGTATGGTTTAACTGGCTAGTGTCCGCAACTCCACGTCTCAGCGCGTATTTTGCATACAAAATTCTATAATATATATAGATATGCACACACACACACACACCCCTAATATTACATGGCGAATTTAATTGCATCATACCTACTATCACTGTCCTTGGCAGTCTCTTTTGTTTTTGTAACCCTGTCATGGGAATCTGGGTGGCGTACCCTAATACAGGTTACTGTGTAACCAAGCTAAAACGCCAGAGCCATTCTTGAATTTGTTATTTGTTAAAACTATTTGTTGTAACTGCAGACTGTATAACAATTTACAATTAAATCAATTATTATGCCAAATTTCAGCTTTCATAGTAGCAAACATCCATTCATCCAGCCTTACCAACTTTCGTGTTTATAATAGTAGCATAGGAAATAGGATAGGATAGGAAAGGAGGTAAGATTCACACAAGTTAAGGTGTTAGTTAGGTGTTTAGTAAAACACTAGTGCCTTATAAAACGAAATAGCAAGTCCACGGATCGAGCAAGTCGAAGTTTTATTAAAAGTATTTTTAAGACACCAAGAAGTAAATAAAAATTTGGTTCAGAGTACCTAAACAGATTGAGGCTGCCTTTTCACCAGAGATGTGCGAGGATGCGAGAAATGTGTGTGATAATGACCAATTACATCACTTCATTGTCATAACTTGTACCTACTAAGCTAGTGCTGTAATGGGCTAGTTTCACACAAATCTCTCGCTACACAACTTCGCACATCTATTAAAAACACAGCCTAAATATTAAAGCAAAATAACGATGCCTACCTAAAGTTGTCATAACAGTGTATTAAATACCATTAATGAGGTAAAATGAACTTTGTGTGTTCTTGTTTGAGCGCCTGATTAAAGTATATGGCAACAAGTTTTAAATTCAGGTATACGTGCCGTATTAAGGCAGGCGTTGTTCAACTTTGCTAAAACTTGTTACGAACCATTAAGTAAGTTTGGTAAGGGTTCTTAGTGTTTTTTTAAAACGCATGACGAATTTGGTATTTGTTTCGATGGTTTGGTTGTCGCGAGAGTATGTGGAGCGTAGCGGTCATGGCTTATAGTTCCTAGTATTAGGTGAAATATTCAGGAATCATACGGAAATCAGGCTTTACCGTAGCTGTCTTAATATAAAAATAAGCATAACGCTTATACTCGTATCATCAAATAACTTTTACAATAATTCAGAGTGTTCGAAAGAAACATTTAGTAAAATATTTTCGACTAGGCTGCATCTCGCATACAATCTTTATAGCAACTACTTAATTATTTTCTATGTACCTTAATACACTTCCATCACATTAGAAATAGAGCTTTTCCTAGATGTCTTACATTTGTGCCCACTATCTATTACATCTATCTATTATAAAGCTGAAGAGTTTCTTTGTATGTTTGAACGCGCTAATCTTCGGAACTGCTGCTCCGATTCTGAAAATTCTTTCACCAATTGGAAGCTACGTTACCACTGTATGCAACTATATATTACTGTAAAAAATAGGGATCTTTAAGAAAAATCACGCGAACGAAATCTCAGGAAAAATGTTAATGTTATAATGTCGGATCAGTCAGGATTTAGTCCGTTAGATTCAGTCATCATGTGGTCAGAATATGGGTTTCATGCAATGCAAACACACTGGGTATAGGATACAGTACACGGCGTTTATTAAAACACACACACAATTTACCACAATTAATTTAAAATAAACTCAGACACTATAATTAACATAGACATAGGTTCACTTAGACATAGACATAGGCACTTCACTTCAACAACGAATCGTAAGTACAGTTTCGGGACGTATTAGCTCCGTTGCGATCAGACACTGGATTCTGAATGTCTTCCTCGCTGTCGGCTGAAAACAGTTGCGGGTTCGATTCCCGCCCAGGGTAAACATTTCTGTGATGAGCATTTGTGTTTGCCTTGTGTCTGGGTGTTGTTTATCTATATATATAAGTAATTACAAAAAAAAAAATGTATTTGTGTATGTATATCAGCTGTCTGACACCCATAGTACAGGGTCTCCCTAGTTTGGGGTCAGATGGCCTTGTGTGAAAATGTCCCCATATATTATTTATTTATTGTTGGTGAATCGTTTGGATTAGGTTAGGTAAGTGGTATAGTTTTCAACCGACTTAAAAAAAGGAGGAGGTTATCAATTTGTCTGTATTTTTTTTAATTTTTTTTTTATGTTTGTTACCTGATTTCTTTGTACCGGGTGAACCGATTTCGATGATTTTTTTTTTATTTGAAAGCTAGTGCTTCCCGTGTGGTCCCATTTTAATTTGGTCCAGTTCTGACAATGGCATCCATGAGAAAACCGTATAAGTCTTAAATTTGCATTAAGTATGTGCGCGATTTGTTACGCGATTTCTCCGGCAAACGTAAACCGATTTTGAAAATTCTTGATTTTATGGATAGGGTATGCTTTAGGGGTGGTCCCATATACATTTTATCGAAATTGATTTAGAACTTTTTGAAAAATCAACAAATACCCAAAAATTTTACATAGATGACGTTTTAGTTTCATCAATCTTTGTAGTAGTTAACTTTCAATCTCTTCTTAATAGATTTGGATGAGAAGGAGGTACTAAAAAGCGGAAAATAAAAAGCTTTTTACAAAAAAGACAACCGCCTTCAAAAAGTGAAAAATAACTTTAGCACAGAACACACATTGACTTTAGTTTCGGAAGTCGGTGGCAATACAAAACAACAAACAGAACAAAGCCACTGAATTTCGAAACTAAAGTCAATGTGTGTTCTGTGCTAAAGTTATTTTTCACTTTTTGAAGGTGGTTGTCTTTTTTGTAAAAAGCTTTTTCTAGTCCGTGTTTGCGCCATACAGAATCAGTCTTTCAATAAGATCCTTTTTTCCTTTAAGAGATGCACCGCGTTTCCGAAACCGTAACTATTTTAATTTCAGAATAGTTAAACGTCCGTTATTGTCATCAATTTTTGATAATAATATAACAAAACACTAGTGACGCAATTTTTTGAAATAGGAATTTTACCGGGCTAATAGTGTTGCCGATCAAGCATGGTGATTCTGTAATCACCATGCTTGGTTGGCTTGGTCGGGGGGTTCAGCTGTCTGAACCCCCCTTTTGGGAGAGACCTATGCCCGACAGCGGGCGTAAAGGTCGATATAATGATGATAATGATAACTCATGCAAATATTTTTCGAAACAGAAAACCATTGGAGCCATTTGTACATTCTTTGATGTTATTTAGACTACCATTGAACTAACGTTCGTTAGTGTAGGAACGAACCATTAGGGCGGAACACGAGAGGGTTTTACACCCGACCTTGTTACTTTGATACGTGTGTTTCCGGCGGGTTCAAAGGCAAATGTTAATAAGTAGATAACTAGGTAAGTACGTTGGAAAGTTAGTTTCAGTTCTTGAATACATAAGAACACAGCCGCGTCCCGAGTTTTGTATTTTATGAGAAGCTCCTGTAATAAGCACAACGTTATATATATGTCGTATCCGGTCAATAGTATGAAGGTGAAACGCAAAGACAATAAATAGTCTATGGTGAAACAACGGATCGCAAGCGCGCCATTATTGAGAACACGTGATCAACCACCACCATTTTGGCGCGCTTCTACAGAGTCGTCATGTTTTCAAATAATAAAAAAATCATCGAAATCGGTTCACCCAGTACAAAGAAACCAGGTAACAAACATAAAAGAAAAAAAAAATACAGACGAATTGATAACCTCCTCCTTTTTTGAAGTCGGTTGAAAAAAAGAAGGACTCCGCGCCACGCATATCGAAAGTGAAGCACCTAAAGTACGCCGCCCGCCGGACCGAAGCACACATAGATCGGTACGGTCGGTACTTTCGATATGCGTGGCGGAAACCTTTTTTTCTAGTCCGTGACTATGATGTATATGTGTGCGTTAGGCATGTTTGTACAAACGGTCCGGTTTATTTAGGGTGCTTCTATTTCCTAGTCCGTGGACGCAAATAATAGTTTTGTACTGAAACCTTCAGCACATATTGAAGATGATGAAGATAATGAAAATAAAGAGTAAGCTAATTCATTATTCATGCCAGAAACAACTGAATATAGTCTCGAGTGCTTAGTAGCCGTGAAGTTTTTAAGACGTACAGCTATTTTCCATTGCTTACGTAGCTAGCTTATGGTATTTACAAAATAAATGAACCCCGGCATTCCTGCATCTAAATGCACAACACTAATGCATTTTTACTATTTTTTCAATATGAAAAATATAATTTGATGCACAGATAATAGTACATTATGATATAAGTGCGGTAGGCTGTAATTATCAAAGCGCACATAAGTCATACGACGTTTTATAACATATTTGCGAGGAAATAATTCAAATAAAAACAATACAGCGGAAAGAAAAAGCGCGCGTAACAATTTTTACTTGTTCACAAAATAGCTATGCGCGTGCATCAGCGCTTTCTTTTTAAGGCAAAGGCACAAAAACAGCCAGTATTACTAATAAAGTCAATTAATATTTTTTTTGTTTTTGTTACAGATAAATGGTTGTAATTTATTGTCAAAACTAATTAAATTAGAGAGTAAAATGTTTATTTTTTTATATTTTATCTCCCAAAGTTAATTTTATTCATAAAATGTTGACCACTTTTCTGACATAAAAACTCTTTGCTAAGTTTTAAAAAAGAACCGTTCGTTTTAGACGGAGCATCTTGATAAACTGTACGTTTTACGAAACTCGTGGGTTTTACATTACAATAACGCACTATTACGTAATGACATACATAACGATATTGAAATTGGTGTAATAAGAGGCACTTTACGAGCAAATGTGTTATAAAAAGTATTATCATGTCACTTTATTTACCTTATAGTTCAGTGGCGCCTCTAACGGAAAAGTTTGGCAGTATTATTCCTAATTACAGGCGTAAGAGCCAGTGGAAAGTTTTTTTCATCCCTTCTATTCGAAAAGTGTCGTTTTGTTCCTCTATAAGCGGGAGCAAAGTAGCTCTTTTCTGCACTAGACTTTTTAGCGGGCAGTAATGAGATTTGAATTTGGAACACGAATCGCTCATTGAAATCGAACGCAAATTGTATAAATTACTGGCTGTAAGTATTGGCTGTACGGTGCGGGGATGCGCGGTAACTAAAAAAACAAAAACAAAAGCGCGCGATTTGTTCACTGTTCTTGTAATCGGTAATGGACTTTATTGTATTTTGCAAAAAAATGAGTTCTACGTCGAGTTCTGAAAGTGATAATGCATTAACTCCTGAAACAATAAAAATAGAAGCTAATAACGTCATACAAAACTTAATACCTGCGAAATAACGGGAGAAATATTTTCTCATAGAAGGAGATGAAAAGTAGAGTGTAGGACTCGAGAGCAAAAATATTTTTCCCTCAGGCGATGTGCTTTGAATCCCTCGCTACGTTCAGGATTCTATTTTAGAATCCCTCGCTATGCTCGGGATTCTATTCTAGAATCCTTCGCTTCGCTCTGGATTCAAAATAGCGCCCTCGCCGTAAAAATGTTATTTTGCTCCCTTGTCATACAATCTACTTTTTACTCCTCCGGCGGAATCGAAGACCAAGGAGTTTCTTTGCGCGATAAAATCCAGAACCACAAAATATCGAAGAACTAAGGACATCGACATAGCTCTCAGAATATGCAAGTTGAAGTTGCAATGAGCAGGCCACATCGCTCGAAGAACCGAACCACGAACCAGAAGACGCAGCGTTGGCAGACCTACTAGATGGATCGACGACATAGCCAAGATCAAAGGTAACCGGTGGATGCAAGCGGCAGGGGACCGCTCGTTGTGGCGTTCTATGGAGGAGGCCTTTGTTCAACAGTGGATATTTTTCAGGCTGATAATGATGACAGAAGACAAAGACAGACATTAAAACAATTGTAATGCAGTTGTAATGTTTCGCCGGGACACGTCGAGCTTCATTGCCTCGATGCTTTTCAAGTGGTCGCCACTGTTGATTCTGGCTTTCAAAAGTCGCAGTGGTTTGGGATTAGTGTGGTGGATGATGATGATGATCCAAGACAGTTGTAACGTATCTACG
The DNA here is from genome assembly GCA_947361185.1 of Charanyca ferruginea. Taxonomy (NCBI): domain Eukaryota; kingdom Metazoa; phylum Arthropoda; class Insecta; order Lepidoptera; family Noctuidae; genus Charanyca; species Charanyca ferruginea. The sequence goes on along the minus strand of OX376068.1, from coordinate 5,691,554 downwards.
GGACTCGTTCATTCACTCGTTCACTCGTTCATTGCCTCGATGTCTTTCTGGTGGTCGTCACTGCTGTTAGCTTAAGGCGCTAACAAGCGACTTTTGCAGATTTTAAACTGACAATCACGTCAAAATGTGTTATGTAAATGATTTGAACAAAAATATATGTTAAACTAGAACATTCTCTTAATCTTTTAGTATGTGAATATTTTTGATTAAGTTCATATTAAATAGTTTAATTAAATCGTGAAGATGTGTCTGACGCGGACAAAACATTGATATATATCACACAAAATCTACCAAGAATATTTAAACGAAACTTTTACTATCTTACAGACAATTTTATTATCAACCTTTTAGTATACGCCTTTTTTAAAGTTAAGTAATACTATCTTTTATTTAATTTTTTCGACTAATCTTTGAGAGGTTTGGACGCAGCGCATACGATTCTCTGGTCGCTCAAGGTCGCCGGCGTATATCGTCGCTTTAAGCGTTCAGGAGTTGCAACGTTTTGTGAATAGTGTAGCGGGCTTGTCCCATAGACAAAAAAGGCATAGGAGCCATTTTAACTTTGTTTCTGCATTGCTGCATCTGCAAGGGCTCTGGTGCTGCAGATATCTATAAGCAGCGGTGACCAGAGAACTTTACATCAGATTGGCCGTCAGCTTGCTTGCCATCTATTTACGTAAAAAATAAATATACAGATGTAAGCACATCAAGCTATCCCAAACTGTCAACTTTTCCCAATTGAACATGAACCTTTAGACGCCCACTGCTGGGCATAGGTCGCCCCCAAGGGGGGGTTCAGCCGTAATCGCCTTGCTTGGCCGATGGATGTTGTTGATCGCAGTAGGTCACTGGAAGGACGGAAGGGCGCTACTGCCCGTCCTCTTGTAAGTATCCCTCTGACGCCTTCTACAACATCTACGGGTAGATAGAAGTGGTGCTAATTACGGCCGGCACCGCACGGCTAGCAATGCTAAGCACAATGCTAAGGCTAACTTGAACATCATTCTTTTGTAATAAAGATGAAAATCTGTCAAAGAAATTTCAGATCGTTGCAGCTTGATGTATTTAGAGCAAAGCCTATAATATATCGTCCGTATGGTGTCAGACGTAAAGAATTGCACCATCCCATATCTTCCCGTGGGTGTCGTAAGAGGCGACTAAGGGACTCACCAGAGAATGGGCAGCAGCGTTCTCTGTGCCTTTGTAACAACCATACTGCGATCGCCAACCCGCCTGCCAAGAGTGGCGATTATGGCAAAACCCCCCATTTCTTGGGGGAGGCCTATGTCCAGCAGTGGACGTCTTTCGGCTAAAATGATGGTAATAAACTGAGAATTACTTATCGAACCTTTTTGTTGTACATAATTATTCATTACATGTAGTCGAAAAAGAAAGTACGTACAAGATAAAATCTTATTATGCTCGCTCTTGTTCAAGTAAAATTTATTTCAGAATATTAAACGGAAACGCAACTTTGTAACGACGACTTCGCACTGTGAGGCAATCTAGATAAAATTTAACACTACATACAACCGTGGCATGCAAATATGCACCATTCTATTCCAATGTTAAGAAACCTTTTTGATCATCACTACTTTTCCCTTTCTACAGGCTAACAAAATTGACTTTGCTGTCTCGAAATTCGGATTAAGGAAGTAAACGTTTGGAGCTAAGTGCAAATTAAGTGAAAAATAATTTTGTGCAATCCAGCCATCATTTGGTCGTCAATCATATTCTTTGATAGTGCACTTTCTATCGATCGCAATGAGCACTGAGTACCAAAAAATAATTCGACGGCTTTCTCTATTATAAGCGATAAATAGATTATAGAGGTGAAAAGTGACGAATTATTAAATAATGACGATTAAAAGTAGATTAAAAGCAAGTAAACCAAGAAATCATTTGAATTAGCTACTGACGAAAGGGATAACCAGAAGAAAAACAAAAATCATTTTGTGTCAGAGTAATTTTCATGTGTTTATTTACATAGCTTGATTGACTTATAGCACCTATTGTACTAAAATGGATCTGACTCGGAGCCTAGCTGAGCTGCATGCTCATGATTAGTGTTTAATGGCCAAATACTCAAACGCTACTCAATGTTAAGATGTCTTTAAGTCTCGTGCCGTCTCTATTACTTAATGTCGAGGTGACTGTGACTGCCACACTCAGAGACGTCACTTAATAGTAATGAATCATTAACTTTAATTAACCAACATAACTTGGGACGCTGTCAGTCAAAAATATTGATGTTGACATGTGCCAAAGTTAATGCTTCATAATTATTAAATGACGGCTCTGAGTGTGGCAGTGAGAGTACGAGACTTAACGGCATCTTAAAATTGAGATGCGTTTGAGTTTTTGGCCATTACTGTAGTTATTAATACCAGCCTAATACTGTCCCACTGCGGGGTAAAGTCCTCTTCATACAGAGAAGACATGAGCATTGATCACCACGGTAACGATTTTTGGAACGAAGTTCCTTATCGCGCGTTACGAAAGGGGGCTAGATGGAAAAAATTAAGACCAAAAGTTGTAACGACACTTTTTGCTATAGTTGTAAGCCGTGCGGCGTGCGCGTGTTTCTCTGTCTATCTCTATCCCTCTCTCTCATAGAAAGCAAGCCAGTTATTTTCGTTAAGTTTATATTACATTATATTTGTTAATAATAATAAAAAAAATATTATAACTTAAAAAAATAAAATTTTATTACAATTCATTCACTAAATAATCGAAAGGAGCTTCGTTCCATCCGGGTGTCCCTTGACACCTCTCAAGTTTTTTTTGTTATAAGTCCAGGTTTCAAATCAAATCAAAAATATTTATTTGCTCGAATAAGGTGTTACATTAATTTTATTTCAGCATATCTATACTAATATTATAAAGCTGAAGAGTTTGTTTGTTTGTTTGAACGCGCTAATCTCAGGATCTACTGGTTGGAATTGATAAAATCTTTTTGTGTAGGATAGTCCATTTATCGAGGAAGGCTATAGGCCCATGCGAAGTTGGGTCGGGTCGCTAGTCCTGTCATAAAATGGCGTGCAAATGTTTTTGCAATTAGCAATGTCAATTAATCTAACTTACTTAGTTTCGTCACCATGTTTTCCTTTACCTATGTCAGTGATGTTATGAACTTGAAAAGCCACATTGGTACTTACCAGTGTACGGTTACGACGCTTAACCACTGGGTTATTTTTTATTTTCTTGAGGCAGGAGTGTGAAATCCTAATGGACGCCCAGACTGGCCCATAATTGAATCAGTCTGGGCATGCAGTGCCGGACTCTTACCGGCTAAAACCACACCGCCTAATCGTGGGCCCCTGCTATTGCTTTTGCAGGGATTTTGTTTAGGGCTGTGTTATTTTGTTTCCTTTTATTTACGTTTTGTTTAACTATTTTAAGTATATATTCTATTAATTCTTGGTCTTTTTACTATGTAATAAACTATAAAACTTTTATTTTCTGATTTCTACTTCTTGCCTTGTTTCCAGGTCGTGGAGGAGGAGGAGTCATACACAGGGCACAACCATTGGGTTATTAACGTAACCAGGTCGTGCCTGTGGGAGCCATACACAGGGCACAACCATTGGGTTATTAACGTAACCAGGTCGTGCCTATGGGAGTCATACACAGGGCACAGTCACTGGGTTATTAACGTTCTAACTGGGTTATAAGCGGCTGCCGAACGTCAGATCCCCTCTATTGTTGGTGAATCATTTGGGTTAGGTTAGCTGAGTTGTGTAGTTTTAGACCCACCACAACACCAGGAATATGGCCAGTAGCATGGTGGGTCCGCAATGGACATTAGCAAATACAAACATTTTAATTGTTTAAAAAAGTAATATATAAAATTTTGATATTCGACGACACGGTTGGCGCAGTGGCTGAGCGATTGACTGCTGCGCAGCGTGTTGTGGGTTCGATTCCCGCCCAGGGTAAATATATGTGCGATGAGCACTTGTGTGCCTTGTGTCTGGTTTTTGTTTATCTATATATGTATGTATTTAAAAATGTATTTGTGTATGTATATCAACTGTCCTGACACTAATAGTACAGGTTCTCCCTAGTTTGGGGTCAGATGGCCGTGTGTGAAAAATGTCCCCACATATTATATTATTACTATATTACTAGTTGAAATTGCGTATTTCAACTTATTTGACTATTTAGAGAATATGTACATTAAAGGCCAAAGTCATTAACTGTTGTTAATGAGTTAGATTATAAAATAATCAACTTTCCAGATATTGTAATCAACATTGTTAGTTTATTGCTTATTGTTCAGTTTATTAGTCGGGTTACTGGCTCAAAACAGTAATTAGAAAGGTCAGCTTTCCTAGTGTTTATGTAGAACGAAAATTATGGCTCAAACGCCCATTCTCTGACCGTCATTTGCAAGGAAAAAAAATTAATCTACATAGTTGCTCCTTTCCAAAAAGTCGTTTCGCATGGAGAAGAATAGAAACTTCCTCATCATTATAATCATCATGTCGACCCTTAGACGCTGACTAGCAATTTTTTTTTTTAGCTTTAATTTTGTTTGTCTGTAAGCATAATTTGTAATAGTAGGCTATCTTCGCTTTTTAACCTTTATTTTTATTCCATTTAAATTCTAAATTATCCATTACATACCTATTTAGCTTAACTGTTTGTTTTGTATTGCATGATGTGGTCTCCTTTAATTAAGGAAGCACATAGATTTATGTTCTTGTCCTTTATTATATAGCATGTAAGGTGTATTCTTTGTTGGAGATCCTAATAAAACTAAAAAAAATAAAAAATAAAAATAAAATTTATGTTATGATTACGTTTCATTGTTGACGATAGAATACAATATGGACGGTATTAATGTATTTTGCAGAAAGAGTACATGAAAGTGAGTGACGTTTGGTTCATGTAGTGAATTTCCTGTATTTTTAAGAATGTTTACATTGTAATCTGTCAATCTCAATCCATCAAAAATGTCTACTCGGTATACCTACCCTTTACTTTCCTCTTTATTTTTTTTTGGGTTTTTTACCTACCTAAACAGATATACCAACACCATCGTGTTTCACACAACACTTTCAATAATTAACTCTACTAAACAGTTGAACAATATGTAAAACACTTGGTGATAAATAAGAAAGTCACGTTTAAATATGTCAAAAATACCTCTATTTAACTTTTTGACAAGATTTTGACATTGGTTGTCGCAGATCAAGACTAGATTTCAAACGTTTGACAATCTTGGCAAATGACAGGTATTCCTCTCTCCAGTCTCCTACTTTTATTTTTGCTGTGCCCGACAGGGTCCACAACACAATGTTCATCTTTATACCTACCATCTAAGTTAACATGTGGATGCAATAAATGTATTGAGTATTGAGAATATCTACAGATTTTAGTTATCCACAGTTTTTTTTTGTTTTACAATCAATTTCAAATCATTGACGTTCCTGACATTAATTTACGGCAGGAAGAGATGGCGACTAGATTTTGGCAAGTTTTACTAGTTGTTATGTAAATGTAAATACGAAAAAATCTTGCAACAGTGAAATAAACGATTATAGTCTAGTTACTGAAGCTAAGAAAACTCAACAGAAATAATAACCTACAATATGGAAGAAATAATGACACGACAAATTAGACCTGACATTCAAATTCTCGATGTATTTCTTACTTATTTTTCTCAGAAATATTTATCTACATATTTACCGAACAAATACATCTCGATGATCATTGGATTTTTATTTAGATTGCCCATTACATCTGTCAGGAGACTGTCTGCTACAGGAAAATAGCTGAAACATACGAAAAGCAATTTCTCACTCAATTAGGTGAATGTATTGAGTTGTTTCTTGTACCTTACATTTCGATAATTTGATGTACCTACGTAACAAATATGTCCAATTTGTGAAATTGCGAAGCTGTTTTGCTCGTTTCGTTTATTCGATTTTTGTGATTTGGTTTTTTTTGTACGAGAAGAAATTTTTCGTATAAAATCATGCAAGTAGTTCAAGTAATCATGCAATACAATTCGAACTCCGACCGAAATTGAAATGAAAAAGGTGGAAGGAAATAAGTAAAGTTTCTTTCCAATTTCTGCAAAATAAAAATACTCTCCCGGGCATTGATTTAGGAGGTCCGGGACTATTTTATTTTGACACACGTTGATTTTATTATGTGTATAGAGAGAGATATATAACTATAAGTTTACAACATTTTAGGAAGTAATTAATTTTCTTCAGTGTTCTACGTGTCCCTACATCTGCACTTTGGAGGACATAAAAACGCCACTGTCACTGTTGCCGCTATAAATGTGGTTACCTACCGGGTTAAACTGAAAAGAAATAAGAATTAACTAAGTTACTATCGATTCGAATAAAAGAAGAACAAGAATGATCAGAATCATCACGAGATCCACTACATTTACATGTATGAAAAAAAAAAAACAATTCATAATATTTTCCATTATGGAGAATACATTACTAGGTGTAGATTGATATACTTACCATCTTTAATTAAAGTATTTCGAAATGAAAATAACACATTTTCGTTTAATCTTGTTGCCTATTTTGTGTTTATACAAGTCGGTGGAAAAAACAAAAACATTATTTGTGACATTATTTCTCATGAAACGATGCAATTTCAGTAAGAACTGCGAAACGGCGCCTGTCAGTGTCACTGTTACTGTCAGCGGCCCTTTCATTTTAAAATAATGAACATCCATGCTTATTGCGGGGTTTTAAAAATATTGTAAATGCCTGATGATACTCTTTAGGTACCCAAGAGTATAAGAATCAGAATTTCAACTTCTCTAAACATCTTTAATTTTTATATAAATTCTGCCATGGTCTTTAGGAACATTATTAGTATTAGTCTCTATCTCACATAAATGTCTCTTTTTACCAACATTTTTGACATTAATTGTCGCTGAGATGAAGATGCGATTTGATGGCAAAAGTTTTTTTTAAATATTGTTATAGGCTTGCGTTTGACCGCAACTCACCTGATCTTAAGTGACGATGCGGCCTAAGGTGGAGCACGCTTGCCTAGGATAAAGCGGTTCACTCGTGCCTTGAAGAAGTTTTTGGTTGTTTTTTATTAGTAGAATTGGCTTTATGGTTCAAAATTGCATAAAAATAAATTCTTGGACTCATTATTTTGATACTTCATTCCTTTGTAGCCACAGAGCATTTAGTATTATTATGGTACTGAAAAGCATTGTGGCTGGATATAGTAGTGCTGAAGGTAATAACACCCACTTCCTTTCAGCTACAGAGCTCAGATTCACTCACGACAATTTCACATAGCTACCGGTTCACAATCACGTGAAACCATTTTTTTTCTTTTATTTACTAGTGACGGGAAAACACAGTCGTGGCTAAGCAGTAGAAATATCTTAGAATTATAAGCGTGCAATTCTATTGGCGGGAGAATTCACGAACGAGCGCAATACTCCGCGAAAATGTTCGGAAACAAAGAAAGTGAGACGGTATCAATGAATATTACATGAGAGTTGGGTTATCTAGACTTGTGGTTAAATACTGATCGCGTAGTGTCACGCCTGAAATACTAAGAGGTAGGTAGACGTGTACTTTTGTACTCATATAAAAGTCCAATAGTAAAAAGTAAAAAAGCGGCCAAGTCCGAATTGGACTCGACCATGAAGGGTTCCGTAGCAGCAACTAACATAATATAAAAGTTCTTGTAGTTCGTTGTAACTTTGATCGATGTTTTAATAGTACCTAAATCGCGGTTTACGATTTATGACGTATTAAAAAAACTACTAACTAGATTTCGTTCCAACCAATTTTCGGTGGAAGTTTACGTGGTAATGTAGGTACATCATATATATTTTTTTAGTTTTATCATTCTCTTATTTTAGAACCGGGGGATTTTATTTTAGAATCTTTTTTTTACCGGGGGGGGGGGGGGGGGACACACATTTTACCTCTTTGGAAGTGTCTCCGAAAGAAGTAATGAGAGAAATTCAAAATAATATTAGCTCGAAAAAGTCTCCGGGTTATGACCTCATTACAGGTGAAGTTCTAAAACACCTAGCGCGCAAAGCCATAGTAAAGCTTACCAAGCTTATCAATGCTGCATTTATATTAAAACATGTACCTGAGTCATGGAAGGTTGCTGAAGTCATTATGATTGCGAAGCCTGGGAAACCACCCCAGGAAGCATCATCATATAGACCTATTTCTCTGTTGCCCGTGTTATCAAAACTATTTGAAAAACAGTTATTGAAACGGTTAAAACCAATTATAGAAGATAAAAACCTTATTCCAAATCATCAATTTGGCTTCAGGGAAAAACACTCAACAATAGACCAGGTACATAGAATAACTAACGTAATTGAAAAAACGCTTGAAAATAAGGAAGTCTGCGCCACCGTGTTTTTAGATGTCGCGCAAGCTTTTGACAAAGTTTGGCATTCAAGCTCAGACGCATGCTACCAGAATTTGCAGATATCCTAGAGTCGTATATAACAAATAGAATGTTTAGAATACGGCAGGAGGACGCATATTCAGAGCTAAAAGCTATAAAAGCTGGTGTACCTCAAGGAAGTGTGCTAGGACCAATTTTGTACTTGTTATACACATGTGACATCCCAGAAATAGAAAACAACACCATTGCGACCTTTGCAGATGATACTGCAATTATGGCCACCGGATCAAGCCACAGAGAAGCAGTAGAAAAAGTTCAACTAGCTGTGAACAAAGTTTATGACTGGACACAATAATGGAAGATCAAACTGAATGAGTCAAAATCAATTCACATTGATTTCACAAACAAACACTTGGACTATCATCCAATTTATATAAATGGCATGCAGGTGCCTTATGCTAATACAGCTAAATACCTTGGCATAACTCTCGACGCGAAGTTGCGTTGGAAAGCTCATGTCAAAAAGAAAAGACAGGAACTCGATATACGTTATAAAAACATGTATTGGTTGCTCGGAAGGAAATCCTGTCTATCAGTACATAATAAAATAACCCTCTATAAACATATTCTGATGCCAATTTGGACGTATGGTATTCAACTTTGGGGCTGTACTAAAAAAACCAACGTGAAAATAATCCAACAATTCCAGAATAAAGTACTCAGGGATGCTGTCAATGCACCCTGGTACATAAGAAATGACGACCTTCACCGTGACCTTAAAATGGAATCCGTCACAACTATTATTCAAAAATTTGCTGACGCCCACGAACACAGACTTCACCGACACGTGAATGTTGAGGCAATTCAGCTGCTAGACAATACAGACTTAGTGCGTAGGCTAAAAAGAACTAAACCTTTTGAATTAGTGTAGTGTACAAAGTGAATGAATAGTTACAATATTGTGCTATACATCTAACACATGAACATAGTGTTTCTATAAATTATATCAGACTCTAAGAAAGTGCTACAGACTTGTATAAAAGTCTTAATGGACACTATTTTTAGTTATATTATAATCTATCACGTAACATATTAAGTTACAGTTAAATTGCTTATTAGTCTTTTAGGCTAGATCGTAATTAATTATTAAGAATTTCATTCTTATTAACAAAGCATAAAAAAAAATTGTAATGTAGGTACATCATAAATATTTTTTTAGTTTTATCATTCTCTTATTTTAGAACCGGGGGATTTTAGTGTCTCTCGGGCAAACTATTCAGTTTAGAAAAAAAATGACATTAAAAACCTCAATATCATTTTTGAAGACCTATCCATAGATCAGATATCCCACACATACAGGCATGATGAAAAAACAAAATTCAGTTTCAGTTCTAAGTATGGGCAAACCCCAAAATATATTGTTTTTTTTTCTATTTTGTGAAAATCTTAATGCGGTTCACAGAATACATCTACTTACCAAGTTTCAACAGTATAGGTAGTTCTTATAGTTTCGGAGACAGATAGACAGACATGACGAATCCGTAAGGGTTCCGTTTTTTGCCATTTGGCTACGGAACTCTAAAAAGGTGTTAAATAAGTTATGAGTGGCACGTTGAAACTATGCTAATTAGCTTACTAGAGTTAGTCATACAAAGAATGTGGTCGAAAATAACCAATAATGACGTTTTCTAAAAATCTCGAAATCTATGACGTTTTCCGTGTCACCTAATATAGTGTGACATTACAATAGAACGTTATTTATTTAATTTTTGATGTTCGAATCTTGTGTGGGTAATTTGGATGCTGATAAGCAATAGTGTGTCAACCCACAAAAAGTAACATTGGATATTTTGATGTTTGTATGTATGTTTGTATTTATGTATGTAGAATACATCAAAATATCCAAATGTTACTTCTTGTGGGTTGACACACTATTGCTTATCAGCATCCATTTATCTACCTACATCTTTTTACTTGTAATTTATAATTCCATCTTGTACAAAACCTGTAAATAATAATAATGCCAGCTTTTTGGCACGGGCAAAACGAATCACACAAAAATTCTCCCATTTTTCAACGTATTTGTAAAAATTATGAATTGGCAGTAGATTGTTAGCCTATTCTGACCCACTTCTGAGCAAAGGCCACCCGCCATCTTTTGCGATTCTGTGCTTCGCCTCTCCAGTTTTGAAAAATCCGTCCAATTTGTCTCGCCATCTCTTTCGTGGCCTGCCGCGACCCTGTCTTACTGTCTCAAGGCACCAGTTTTCTGTTAACTTAGCAGTCAGTTTGTCCGACAAGTGGCAGACATGTCCTGCCTAGTCCCATTTAAGTTGGGCAGCTGTGTGAGCCACGTCTGCTAGTATCCCTGTTTTTGAGCGCAGACGTATGTATAGTGTTTCGACCTCGATCTGTTTATTTAACACCTAGTATAGTGTAGTTTGACCTACAAAGTAAATAATTATTATTTTATGGTTCGATCACTGTCATCATAATTATCACTTTAAGATTCACAGCCAATCGATCTTCACTATATTTGATTCGATGCAAATTATGACCAATTTTAAAAGCCAAATCAGGAAATATTTATAATCCGGTACTTAAATAAAATTGTGGACTATTAGAATCTACTTTTACTGGAAACAAAATTGTGATTATTTTCATTATGCGCATCATTTTGTTCCAATCAAGTTAATAGCTTGCATCTTCAAATACTTTTCCGTGTTATTCAGCTTTCTCTGGCAAAGTTAAGCGACTCATACTTTAATGAACTTTCGTATTTATTATTTTACTATCTATAGGCAAGCTTTAGGTTATTACTGCCAATATGGGAAAGTTACAAACTTGAGTAGTTCGATACAAAGTAACGTTTGATTAACTTGTAAAATGTTAATATCGTCATGTCATTGGAAACTCTTTTGAGTGAAAGATCAATTAATATTCTTTTTATTTTCTTTAATTCAGAATATCATTTTAAAAAGTTCAATTAACAGTTATACTTGTAAAAAACGTCTCTGTGATATGTGTTAAAAACACGTAACACCATTTCTTTTTAGACGTCGCATAGGCAACAGACCCACAGTAAATCCAGGTAATTTACAGTATGTACCTTTCATCCATCACGCTAAATTATCCAGCTTGACTTATTGCCGGCCTAAGATTTCTGAGCCTACAAAAAGGGTCTAAATTCGAAACTAGAAATAACTTTTCGGATTACAAAAGATCCACCTCTCTTCAAAGTTACCTAGAAATACGATTGCGAAGACCCCAGTTCAAAAGAAACGCCTCCATCTAATTCCAGGCAATAGCCAAGTGCCAAAAGGGTCGATCTCTCCTTTTATAGTCGGAATACACCACAAATCCTGGGTTTTATTTGTAAAGGAGAATGCCAAGGTCAATTTGGTTGAAAATAACGTACTATTGAAATGGCAAAGCTAGTATTTTCGTAAAGCCTGACTTATTGCAGACCATTTTGAGGCTAACAGAGCTTTTGTTAACATGTTGAGAAATGAAGCGAAGCATGACCAATATTGCTCTGAAAATAAGTACCATTATGTTTCGACAATCCGTCTAAATATTTGGCTTTATTGGATTTACAAGGGTCTTTGTTTAAGTCAAAGTCAAAGTCAAATCATTTATTTCAATTAGACCATTAAAAGGCACTTTTGAACGTCATAATGTAAAATTTGAATCTAGTTGCCCATTCATTCATTTATGTACTGAGATCCCCGACACGCCAAACCTATGTTATTTTAGCAAGTCTGAAATTTTGACAATAGATATACGAATATGTAGTTAAGCCCGACCGCTTAACTGGGGGCCAAGTCTGATATTTTTATAATTTCGTCATTCCAATACGATCCCATTGTCAGTTTGCTAAAAGTTCCTAATCTGCTAAATTCACAATGGTCGATCATTGGTCGGTCGAATTATAAGCAATGACTGCACAATGACGATCTAATGGTAGGTCACTGATCAAAGGAACTGTCCAAATTTTAGCAGAAGTCATTCAGTTGTCATTTTGTACGAGATTACCATTCGATATCATTTCTTTCATTGGCGTGTCAGTGGTTGACCATTGGAAAGTCATAATGACGCCATTATATTAGTAGATTACCAAAATTGACAAAATCAACAATTATGACATCAATGATAGACCATTCTGACACTATTGTAATAGCAGACTTGAGGCCCAGATATCGTTCCTGAGGTAGCTGAATAGTGCCGGTGCGTACCCACCATACCACTGAACATACCCCTGGTGCTATGGTGGGTCTTTAACTATACCACCGAGAAAATAGTTTGGGTTTCGTTTGGTTAGAAAGTGTGACCAAGCGCGAAGGTGACTGAGCGAATCGAGCGGTGCACGGTGCCGCGGCAGCGGCCGCCGGGAGCCAGATTCCCTCTATTGTTGACGACACGGTTGGCGCAGCGGCTGAGCGATCGACTGCTGCGCAGCGTGTTGCGGGTTCGATTCCCGCCCAGGGTAAACATTTGTGTGATGCGCACTTGTGTTTGCCTTTTGTGTGGGTGTTGTTTATCTATATATGTATATATTTACAAAAAAAAAAAATGTATTTGTGTATGTATATCAGCTGTCTGAGACCCATAGTACAGGGTCTCCCTAGTTTGGGGTCAGATGGCCGTGTGTGAAAATGTCCCCACATATTATTTATTATTATTTATTTATTGTTGGTGAATCGTTTGGGTTAGGTTAGGTAAGTGGTATAGTTTTAGTCCCACTATACCACCCGGGGAATGACTAGTGGCATGGCGGGTCCGCAATGTGTGGTGCGGGAGTGATGACGTGATGCGAGAGCTCCATACGTCATTTTGTGACAACTGTCACCCCTCCCACACCGCGCTACTACCTCAGGAACGGTCTTAGTTAAGTGGTCGGGCTAAATATTCTAGTTTGAATGCTGGGCTATTATTTAGGTGTCAAGTACCCAACTCACTTACGTACAAAAGTGAGGGCTGATTTTAACACGTTTTTATTAGCTTCATCTGTAACTATGTACGAAAATTTTGGAAGTGAATTGAACCAACTTCTAAATGTATCGATTTGAAACTTTGCCAATGTATTTAAAACCCATTATAGCGAATTTGTATTCTTTCATTTGTAGCGGAATACCAAAGAAGTCGTGTTTTTTTAACTAATATTTTTTATTTTGTCAAAAACATTGCCAGACACTTTCCATGCTAACTCAATAATTATGATAATTATGCTAAAGTAAGTTTATTTAATAATAATAATAATATGTGGGGACATTTTCACACACGGCCATCTGACCCCAAACTAGGGAGACCCTGTACTATGGGTGTCAGACAGCTGATATACATACACAAATACATTTCTTTTTGTAAATACGTACATATATAGATAAAAACACCCAGACACAAGCCAAACACAAGTGCTCATCACACAAATGTTTACCCTGGGCGGGAATCGAACCCGCAACACGCTGCGCAGCAGTCGATGGCTCAGCCACTGCGCCAACCGTGTCGTCAAAAATTAAATATTTGTTTGTTTGTTACCTTTTCATGCCTAACCCACTAAACCGATCATCCTGAAATGTTGTACAGAGGCCAGCACATAAAGCTACAACAATCTGTCAAATTTCTTTGATAGATTTTCAACTTTATCCCAATACTAAAAGGTTCATATTCAATTGGGAAAATTTGACAGTTTGGTATGGCTTGATGTGCTGGCGTCTGTGCATACGTTTTCAGGTGTACAGAAACGGACATAGGGTACTTTTCATCCCGAAAAAAGTAACGTTTCCGAGGAAATCAAATGTTCTGGTAAAATCTACACAAAAGAAGTCGCGGGCAAGTGCTAGTGGGCCTATAAATGAATTGTAGGTCTGGCAACTGAAGGATTTACCCATCATTTTTGAACTGCTATATAATAATGCTTTTGTTATTACTGGTACTAATAACAATAGAATTTTAGAAATAATATTTTCTTGTAAAAAACGTTTGGTTGGTTTTAGAACTTTATCATTTATGACTCATCAGTTCTTTGGAAAATAACTGCACTCTCTTTGCTTTTAGCCTTTAACCTTTTCCACCCGTGTGTTGATCATTAAATCATTTTGACCGTGATTAATAAAACCATTTATTTTTAAAAGGAACAGCAAACTTTCACAATTGTTATCATTACCCATTGTTTAATATTACTGAATACAATCTTTGCTGAAATAAATTTCCGACCGAATTATTGCCATTATCAATTTGTCCCGATCTCCCGGCCGTACAAGTACCTATAAATCTTTGGTAATGACTAATTACAGCAAAAAAACCGACCAAGTGCGTGTCGGGCCACGCGCATTGCAGGGTTCTGTAGTTGCCCGTATTACTCGTTGACTTGTAAAGCCTACTTAGCTACTTCTTCTTATACATTTATTTACCACTGCCGTGAACAGCTTAGATTTTAGGACCCGTTAATTATATTAATATTCTAAACCGTAGTTCTTGGCAACTGAGCTCTCAGTTGTAAATGTCGCTTTGTGCTTATTGACCTAGTTTTGTTCAGTCTCTTGCATGATACGGAAAATATGTTTTTTCTTACTCCTCTGTTGCCCAATAATATAATCCAAGACAGTTGAATCGATTCTACGAGATTCGTCGAGTTTTGTTGCCTCGGCGGTTTTCTAGTGGTCACCACAGTATATTCAGGGGGCCAAGTCTGCTATTTTATAATTTCGTCATTCCAACACGATTCCATTGTCATTTTGCTAAAAGTTCGTAATCTGCTAAACTCATAATGGTCGATCATTGGTTGGTCAATGGTCTCATAATAGAATTGTGTTATAATGTCATTGTCAACAAATTTGAACATTTATTCATGCCAGATTTCATTTAAATATATTTTTAACATATTATTTATAAGTGTTATAAGCAATCTGAAGTAGTACGAAGTTCGTAAACTAAGTCAGTCATTAATTTGTCATTATGTACGAGATTACCATTCTATATCACTTCTTTCAATAGACTGTCATTGGTTGACCATTGGAAAGTCATAATGACGCCATTATACCTATTAGTAGATTACCAAACTTGTCAAAATCAACAATTATGAAATCAATGACACTATTGTCATAGCAGACTTGAGGCCCTGGTCATAGGAGTTGTAGTGCTTTGGATGTGGTGTGGCTGGTGCCGCAGCCGTGAAATTTTTCACATAGATATCTTTCTAGCACTGGGAGTGTCAAAGCTAAGACACGGACAGACAGACAGACAGACAAACGGCAAATTAAAAGGTTTCCATATTGGCTACAGAATCCTAAAATCGCAATTTTCTTCCCGCATTTTAAAAAGCCCATTCCACTGCGATGGTAATGAGTAGCCATATTGATTTCCAACTGGTTTCCAGTATCTGTATATGGATATAATTGGGTTCTCCATTACATGGCTGTGGACGGGTATTACTGAGAGCTTGGCAGACATCAATCATACGACGTTGTGGGTTGACACATTACCGCATTAAGTGATTAAATGGAAATTGGGTCAATCAGGCGTTTATGCGAGTTTTGTTTAATAAAATGTAGCTTACTTTTATCAAAAAACTTTTTTATAAAAAAGACAACCGCCTCTAAAAAGTACCTTAAATATAACTTTAAATTCACAAGTCGGCGGCTTTGATTTTGTTTGTTGTTTTGTGTTGGGACCGACTTGCGAATCGAAGTTATTTTTTTATTTTTTGAAGGCGGTTGTCTTTTTTGTAAAAAAGTTTCTTTTTCCTTGCCTACTTCTAGCTTGTACATGGCAACAACTACTATTATTCGACTAATAATCGTATGTCACTCAATCTTACATTCGTTCATTCGTTCGTAAAGTCATTCCCTATACGAGACAATAACACCTCTAGAAAACTAGCGTGGCAAACTGGTAAAACTTTTATATTATATAAATCTTAGCAATGTAAGTATTGGACTTATTATTTTGTTGATTTCAGTATTCTTATAATTATTGTGGAAAAGTAATTAATGTAGTTTGGGGATCGTGGCAATGAAAACGATGAATACACGAATTTACTTTTATTTAAATATTAGTAAATACCTTCATAAAGCTGTTTAACGTTCAAACACACCCCGTAAATTTTAACAGTCCTCGCCATCTTCTTTTTATATAAGCTCTCACTCTCTCTTTCCATCTTTTGCCTCACTCACACTTTACGTTTAATTCCATCCTATGTTTGTGTTTTAACTATCAATTTGGGTTTCTGTTTCTATCCCCTTTATTTCTGAGCAGTGGCTTACATAGGTATGTACGAAACGGAAAAATATTTCCAATTTTAAATTGGATCACATTTTTGTTTCGTTGTTGCGCTAGGCCCTCTGATACCGAAACAATCTCCAATTACATTATTTCCTTCAGTTTTAGCTACAACTTATATTGTTTTTGTCTATGGACAAGGGTCCGTGTAGACTGGCCCTAAGTTCCAATGACGGTCACCATTATTCTTTTTTCTGACAAACTTTCCACTTAAATGCGGATGGCTTTGCCGGTTCATTGGACACTGGCAAGCGAGAAAGGCTTTTAAATAAGCAACCGCACCCTAGTGAGGTGTAAGTAAATAAATAGATCACGGTAGAAAGTAAAAAAAAAACAAACAATATGTGTATGAGGCTAACTTTAAGGCTTTAAAATCTATAAGTACTTAATATTATAAAGCTGAAGAGCTTGTTTGTTTGTTTGGTTGAACGCGCTAATTGCAGGATCTACTGGTTCGAATTGACAAATTATTTTTAATAATAATAATAATAATATATTTATTTGCTTAAAACATGGTATACAATGGTGTTAAGTACAAATTTAGATGGCACAAACATGTTTAGCTAGGATTATAAAGTAAGGTGAAGAAGGCATCAACCATCAACATTTTTTATCTAAAAAATCTATTAAACTATAAAACTACATTCAAGTAACCATTTATAAAACTTAATTTTAAATAACCTGGTATTTAAACCCCACCGAAGCTGGGTCAAATCGCTAGTAAATACATAAAATAACAAATCTGTACCATTTTGAGATAACCAAATAAAATGTATTATCACTACTATAACCTCTTCAGCCTTACCACTACCCAACTAAGGTTTAAGACTTCCATAACACATATCCATTCTGTATTTCACACGTAACGACTGCTATTATATTCTCCACAACCCAGAAACTAGGCAATACTAACATTCTAATATTTAGATTATCACACTTTTAGGCTACTAACTTTAACGACTTACAGGTATTCGAATACCCAACCACTGTGACCGACTGTTTAACATTTAACCTGTACATAACAGCCTATCCCACACCTTAAACTACTAAGCCGCTAACCGCACTTTAATTGCGTAATATTAAACTAAAACTACTAACTAACCTTGCTAACATACTACATAGTATTCACATAACTAGCTTCAGGCCCCGTACTGAGTCGCATTCCCTGTAAATACCGCATTCCGTAATAATATCATCCCTAAATTATACACATGTTCTGTGACAAATGTTAAGGTAAAACACATCTTGTTCGTTAACGTGAGTCACAGAGTAAACAGCAGATGGAGTGACGAGTAACATTGTATGCGTCAATCATGCTATGCATAACATACAAACTCTTTCAACCATTTGTCCAACATGGGTCTTCAAACACCAAGGCAACCGATATACATTTCTGAATTACTCACTGCTAAAATGAAACGCCTTCTTTTCCTTACTCGAGATTTTGCGAAAACTGCTGAGTATAAGTACGTATGGCCCTCGAGTGGTCAAATTTATCTACGAAAAGCTGAAGGAAAGCCTTACATCCGTGTCAAAAACGAAGCCCATTTAATTGAACTCAAGAAGAACCAAACCAATGAAAATTGACTAGTCCTTATTTATTTTATTATTCACTTATATTGCCTTGAATTCCTTATCTTGTATTCACTTTTTTATATTAATAATGCATGCTTAGTTTTATTCAATAAACATACCTGTAAAACACTGCAAGTAAACACTGTTGTCAGACACCAATCACAACACAATCAATTATTACACATTACAATCACCTATTCACTATTCACCACTATCAATGCTTACACTATAGTACTTCTGTCAATCCCTCTGCGGATAAGAAGTTACCCATATTATCAAACAAACACTATATCACCTAAAGAGAAATGTTCGAACTGTAAGTACATAGTTTTCATAACAATCATAACCTCACACTATGCGCAAACTGTATCCTATTTTATCGCACGAATATTAGGGTCATCCGTAATTGTCAACGTAAATCTTATTTTTATTATCGTCATACACGCATTAAAAACTACTTTAATTCGAAAAAAGCACAAACAATACATTAACAATACAAATATAAACTTTACTAGTGCGACTGGTGGTTCCTATGCAAACACGACACGCTCATTAGTAACATATCCCCACTCATTTCCTAGTTTTTTCTTACACATAATAATAAAAGTCTATACCACCTACTTATGCAGCACTAGCACGCATTCTCTTAACCACTTACTTGTTTATTGGTTACCTCGCAGATTGTCTTCGCGTTTGTTATACGTATGTGCAATATTTTTATGTTCTTTTGTTAACTTAATTCTTACAAATGGCTAACACCGTAGTAGAACTAAACGACTTAAAAATATCCGATAGCATTGTCTGTAATGTAGATGACTGTTGTAGCCTTATTTCACACAGTAAGCCAAACATAAAAATACTCACGCAAAATATACGTAGTATTTCACGTAACTTTGACGATTTTGTTGTACTCCTGCATAGATTGAAGTTAGAATGTGACGTTATAATACTCACTGAATGCTGGTTATCGTGTAATCCAATTGTTCCGAATCTGCCTGGGTACAAATATCACACAACACAGAATTACAAAAACCAGAACGATGGAATCACAATCTATTTTAAGGAATCACTTAATGTAAAGATAGTTGAACCAGATTTTTTGGATTGCAACTGTTTATAATAAATAATGACATCGCGATAATTGCGATGTACCGATCACCATCGTACAATAATTTATCTAATTTTCTAGCATCTCTCGATTCAACTCTGTCTACCCTAAAAAACATAAAATCAACCGTTATAATTGGAGACATTAATATAGATATTTCAATAAACACGTGCGATACTAAAGCGCCTGAATACCTAAATGCGATAGCTTTTCAGGGATTCCTTCCATCCCATACTTTACCAACTAGGCAAGGTAAAACAAGCTTAGATCATGTCCTACTTAAAACTAAATTTAAATCGCACACCTTTGTTTTAAATTCTGCCATAACCGACTACAACGCTGTACTACTCTGTCTTTACCAAGCAAACACAGTAAAGCACCCTCTATCTTGCGTATCTAAACCTGATATTGATGCTATTTGTAAACAACTCATGAACATGGACTTTAATTATATTGGCGATTTGGATGATCCTAATCAGGCCATGGATAGATTTCTTAAGATGTTGCAGGATGTGATTTATGAAAATACCGTGTTTGTTAGGATTCCCCGCAAAAAACGCATTATCAAACCCTGGGTTACACCGGGATTACTTAGATGTATTATAAATAGGGATCGCCTCCACAAAGAATCACAAACATCACCCGATAATGAAACATTAAAACTGACATACACCCGGTATAGAAATTATTGTAATGATATATTGAAAAGACTCAAGAGAGAACATGACAGACACGAGTTAAGCAAAAATAGCAAGAATTACAAAAAACTTTGGGAAGTTATCAAAAACATTACCAACACATGTAAAAGTAAATCAGGCGCTACAGACCTACTTGGTGAGTTTCCTCAAACATCTGTGGATCAGGCTAATTACTACTTTGCCAATGTTGGAACTTCCCTGGCCAATAAACTTCTAAACCATCCAATATCCGTACAAAACCCGATCGACTTTCCGGTTTCAAACCACACCAAAAATAACTCATTTGTGCTATTAGACACAGATGAAGACGAGGTCCTGGCACTCATTAATGGTCTCAAAAGTACTAGCGCGGTCGGGCATGATCAAATATCTAATAGCCTACTAAAGGCCATAAAAGAAAAAATTGCTCCATCCTTAACTCTCCTATTTAATGCCTGCCTCAGTAAGGGTGTTTTCCCAGACGTTCTCAAAAAAGCCGTCATCGTCCCTATTTTTAAGGCCGGAGACGGACACTGTGTCCAAAACTATAGACCAATTGCTATACTACCAGCTATCTCCAAGATACTGGAAAAAATTATTAACAATAGACTCATTAAGTACCTCGAAAGTAATAATTTAATTTCTTCTGGTCAATTTGGTTTCCGGTCTGGCAAGTCAACAGAGGATGCAGTACATAAACTTACTGACCATGTAATCAAAAATCTTGACCATGGTAACAAAGTACTTGCTGTCTTCCTTGATCTCGCCAAGGCTTTTGACACGGTGTCTGTCCCGCGTCTTCTATCTAAGTTGGAACGCCTGGGAATAAGAGGTTTGCAGCTCAAATTGATCCAGGATTACCTCAGTAGCCGTACACAATGTCTCAAGGTAGATTCGTACATTAGTACCGATCTACCTGTCTCTTTTGGAGTCCCTCAGGGCTCAGTGTTAGGCCCGACACTTTTCTTAGTGTATTTAAATGACCTTTGCGAGTTGGAATTGGAGCAAGGCATCATCATTTCGTATGCTGACGATACGGCATTGTTGTTCTCTGCTGATTCATGGGAAAACACTTTCTCATTAGCACAGAAGGGCTTTGACAAGGTATCACTCTGGCTACAAGAAAATATACTTACCCTTAACTCAGAAAAAACTTTGTACATGCCATTTTACTTGAGAAACCCTAACAAACCTTCCATGGAATTAACGCTTAAATCACACCTTGCTCATGACCACCGAACAAATGGTAGTAACTGTAATTGTCCAAATCTGACCCGAAGATCCGAGGTAAAATACTTAGGCGTTATACTTGACTCATCACTGAACTTCAAGGCACACATATCTCTATTACAATCTAGACTGAGAAAATTGATTTATGTTTTTAAAAACTTGCGACATGTTGCGGATATTGTAATCCTAAAAAAAGTATACATGGCACTATGCCAATCCATTCTGACTTATTGCATTTCATGTTGGGGTGGAGCTTCTAAAACCTTTCTTCTTCCTCTCGAAATAGCACAACGGGCAATCCTTAAAGTAAGTTCTTTCCGACCCATGCATTACCCTACGCATCTTCTATATCAGTCCTGGAAGCTACTTACTGTTCGCCAACTTTTCATCACTGTTACGATCCTCAAACAGCACTCCCTTACCTCTCTCGATAAAAGTGTTTTGCTCAAGCGTCGTCGGAATGCTGTAGTTCCGCGACCGCTTCAATTTCAACACTCTTTTACTCACAGGTTTTTCTGCTTTAACGGCCCTTTCCTCTACAATAAACTTAATGACACTCTCAATATATACCCATTAAACAAACAAGAATGCAAAAACAAACTGCTAGGTTTTCTGCTCACATGCGATTATCAGACTACCGAGGAACTTCTAAAAACTTTAAGTTAAGTAACTACTCTAGTAGAAGCATAGTTAACGCACGCGCACATACACCTACACACACGCCTACACATACACTTACACCTATACTCACACTTACACGTACACCTATACTCACACTTACACGTACACCTAAATACACAAGTAACAAATTGTATTAGAATGTGCTAAGTAATTTTACTTTATAGAATGTTTAATTTGAGAAACGTAACACTAATGTCCAACCACTGTTATTATTGTTCAAGCTTTAGGAAGTATGTGCACTGTGACCTGAAATACAGGCTCAGCCTAGCTCAGGCACAGTTGCTCATCTTTTATTACTAATAATTGTTTTAATTCATTTATTTCTGTTCTAACGTTACACTTTTATATGAACAAATAAATATTTTATTATTATTTTTAACCCCCGACGAAAAAGAGGGGTGTTATAAGTTTGACGTGTCTGTGTGCCTGTGTGTCTGTGTGTCTGTCTGTGGCACTGTAGCTCTTTAACGGGTGAACCGATTTGAATGCGGTTTTTTTTATTTGAAAGTAGATTCTCTAGCGATGGTTCTTAGACATGTTTCATCAAAATCGGTTCAGCAGTTTTAAAGTTATCAGCTCTTTTGTTTGCTGCGGTAGGGATTTTAGACGCATACCGGATGTTTACTTTGCTTTCAAACATATTATTATAGGTGACCACACTGACCACACAAAACCAAACTAAATTACACTTAAAAAATTTAAAATAAAAATTAAATTAAAAATTTAAAAAAACCCCCAACGCAAAACATAAAAGCGATTATGTAAAAAGTAAAAAATAATACTTTTGTTGAGCCATCAAATGTTTGTTCGTTGAAATGGCGCTATAATGTCGCGGCGGGGTACCGCTAAGTTTAAAGCCATAACTAAATATCTAAAATAGTGAACTGATGGTAACTAGATTTGCAACAAGATTAACAACTAGATTAGCAACAAAAATTTGATAATATCGAAGCAAATTGGTCGGAAATGCTGGTAAATTAATAGACAGTGAATGAAATTGAGGGACTGACTTACTTAAGCGGTACCCCGCCGCGACATTATAGCGCCATTTCAACGAACAAACATTTGATGGCTCAACAAAAGTATTATTTTTTACTTTTTACATAAACGCTTATATGTTTTGCGTTGGGGGTTTTTTTTAATTTTTAATTTATTTTTTTTTGTAAAAATATTGAAACTGTTCGCAGTTGCAACAGATTTTTTAAAATAAACCATTTATAGGTACTTCAAGTAACCGTGTTATTAGAGTAATTAAATAAACAGCAGAAGATATCGATATTCTAAGGACTACTTACTCATCAAATCCATAGCTGCGACTGTAATTAAATACCAATAAGAAAATTTCGCATTAGTACACGACGTCATAAATTAATATTGTTAAATGTCTCGTAAGATGTTATATAGTATTAGTTTAAAATTAAGTACTTTGCATATTTTTTGATTAATTTATTTTCATATTTCTATGATTTATTCACTATTCCCTAACTCACCTTTGGTTGACTACCCTTGGTTGATAAAAAGCCTGCCTAAGGCAGTAAGTTCGTCTAAATCATGTATTTATTAGTTATTTCACTCATTCCGTTCGAACCTAATTGAGTTACCATTCGCAACCTGCCAGTGTAACACGTAATTATATCTATTGTGTACCTTGTGCATATTTTTTTAAGATAGTCCACTATAAACTTCTAATTTGTGTGGTTTTATAACCAGTGACCGCCACATAAATTAATGGTCCTTGTAGCCGGATAATAAACTAACATAGAAAACTATATTAGAAATTCTGTTAGTAGATATAGAACAATAAATAAACTCTGACTGTGCTACAGCAGTCATCTTCCCTTCACATCTCAATTTGCTGTAGATTCTGGGTCGAGATAAGTATGTTAATAGCACTTCATTTGCTTCCAAATCCGTGACATTACTCGCAGTACGAGAATATGGCATCTAACGGCCGCCATATTAATATTCCTGTCCTGCCTTTATTATTACATTAAATGTTATGTTAGTTAATGTAGGGAGCGGCTGTTCGCTCTTTCGGCTTTAAATATATCTGCGCTGTTAACTTTGTGCAAATTAAATCATGAATTTTAGGAATTTATTTTTTTGCTGCTATGTTAGTTTCAGTTTGATACTTCAGAATGAAATGAGTGATGTCTCACTAACGTCAAGTGAGCTTAGTACTATCTAAACGAGTTAATTCACAATGATTCATACGTCAAACTAAAAAAATTGTCCACATGTGTTACTTTAATAATCAGCCAGACAGGCCATTATACAAATACTGATGCTTAAAATTGATCTTACTTTTTTGTTCTTTTTTGATTACGAAGAGACTTGCCTTTGGCCGCAACTCAACTTACGGCCTAAGGTGGAATATGCTTGCCTAGGATGAATCAGTTCACTCGGGCCTTGAAGATACATAGATTATATTTACTTTATTATTATTATTTTCAGCCTGTATTGTCCAACTGCAGGGCAAAAGCCTACTCCATATATACATTGAATGAAAAAATGAAGAGTCGGTTACTTTTAGCAATATTAAACCCAAGTTCATTACAATCATTGAGATTATCATTACAACCTTAATTTAAATTACTCTATATCACAATTAATTAAACCTCTACCATTTTTTTTCACAAAAAATATTGTTGAGGCTCATTATCCTAAAAAAATATACAACAAAGTCTTTTTGCCAACGTCCAAAAAGGTTGATATTTCCCTTACCAGGCGTATCAGCCGACACATGTCATTAGCAGAATTTACCCGACTGCCTGTCACTCGGGGGTCGACGGAAACCGTAATAAGAGGGTAAACTGGGCCGCTTTTGATATTGAAACAATAATATTTATAACGTTATTTTTGTGTTGGTAAGTAAAAGAGGAATGTAGGTATTATTAACATACGTGGGCTATGCCAAAAATTGTTAGTGAAATTAAAAAATAGAATATGAAAAAGTTTACTTAAAGTTTTTCAAAATATTCCACTCCTACCCCATGCACTTATTCATTCAGGTAACCACTTTTGTATTCAAGTTTTTTAAACATTGTAAAAATGTAGTTTGCTTGGGAGGTCGTAAAATAAACCGTCGGAAATGTCGGAATGCTTCGACGGCATCAATTTTTGAAATCCGATGAGTAGTTTCTGAGATTACCACCTACATCCAAATACACAACTTTTATCTCTTTTAAGTGCAGACATGCTTGTGACTGTACAACACTCAGATTATCAAATAAAAGGCAGATAGACCGTGCGAAACACAACAAGTGAAGCCACAAAAGCAAATACAAATTCAATAACGAATACCTACAATCTCGTGATTGTATTCGCTTTTGAATGTTTATTTGTATTAGTATTTGTTTTTTTTTAATAATGCTTCGCTTCGTGCTGTATGTACTGACTCGTGTCAGTACAGAGCGAAGCAAATTGTAGGTACCTATTCGTTTTTGAATTTGTATTTGCTTTTGTGGCTTCACTCTCAGTGTTCCGCATGGTCTATCTGCCTTTTGTTTCTCTGCCTCCAACAACATAAAATATTTTACAGTAGATTAACAAGTTATTCGTTTTGCATTGAACGTATTATTCTTTGTTTAGTTACAAAGAAGTTTACTTCAAAGTCACTAATCAACTAATCAAAAAACGGTACGTTACACTCACGCACGGACCACAAGACGCACGCGCCACTACACAGCCCTCAACGTCTTGACGTTTATTACGTCACTCTTATTTCAGCACTGTCCAAGATATCGTGAAAACGATTTCAATAGAACATTACACGTCTATCTCTTACTCCGATCACATAAACATACGTTTTAAGAGAAACAAATAGAAGACTCTCGTGACATCTAAATCTTAACTTCCTTAAATCTCAATTGAATCTTTTTTTCTGATGACAATGTATTATCAACCGTATCTGTTTACGCTAAGGTTTATATTTAAATGGGATGTGATTGTCTTAGAGAAAGCATTGCGTTTATGAATAGTGTTGCGGATGCTTTAATTAGTTGATGGAAATGGCGTGTGCATGCGCAGTCATGCTCAGGGTTGCCACTTATTTTGGACACTAATGATAAAATAAATGTTATTCTTAATCTTAGAAAATCGTTCAGCATTGTTTATTAGCTTAACCTCAATATACATAACCTATAGAAATAGTATGTGATATACAAAATATTTTATGTCTATCATATTATTATACCTGGACTCCTAAAATGAGCCACGCTAATTTTTTTTGTATAAATGTCTAAATATTTTCAAAAGGTCTTTTTTTTTAATGCATGTATATGACTTTGCAGTCATACATTTTTTTTTAAACATGTGTATGACTGCAAAATTATAATTTCGTGCTTCGGAAAGCACGTAAAGCCATTAGTCGCGGCTGTCATTCGTAGATATTTAAAAGTCGGTAAGGGTTATCAGAAGCCAGAAAGTCTGAGAACCAGTCTCATCAAGGGGTATCGTGTTACCCAGTAACTGGGTTATGGAGATCAGACAGGCAGTGGTTCCATGTAAAACACTAGTATTCTGCTGCGTTCGGTTAGACTGGAAGCCGACCCTGACATGGTTGGGAAAATGGTAGGCAGATGATGACATCAAAATAATGGCAGTACCTATATATTATAAGCAATATCACTTAGGGCTATTAGTCTAGTACTCGCGACGACGCCATCTTGTTTACTTTAGAAGTTGTTATGACCATTTTCCGGCTCAATCAGCTAATCGGCTAGAGCTGGTCTCAACCAGCTCTAGTGTAGTACCATTTATTATTGCATTGTTACCGAATGCCAAACTTTAGATTAACTGGATGCCAGCAAGTAAGTACTTGAAAAAGAGATTGCATTTTTAATCAGGACTACTGAAATTTTTTCATGGTAAAGAATGACGAGACGTGCAAGACGTACACCTGGTCAGTGGGTCTGTTCAGTAATACGCCTGCCCATGTCAGATGCAGTGCGTCCCATGACTTTACATTGCAATGTCACACGTTGCACTGCACTGCGCTCGTCATCCTGAGAACTCATTGTGCGATTCGCCTCACGACCGTTAATTTAGAACACGCTAAACCGAAGTAATGCTTCGCAATTACTGTTATACGTCAGACTGGCACTGCCGTGGTACCCATTCAGACGGACTCTGCAAGGGAAGTCTTACTACCTGGGGTGGACAGTTTAACGTCATATCCAGAACGAATACATTCAATATAGATTATACATAAAATTTGACGTCTACCTGACCTGCCTTTTAAGTCTTGTATGTGGTAGTTGTATGGGGCATAATGACTATGGTGTTGCAAATCAAACTAAATTATTCCATGACGAACACCATACTAAACTATTGTAATTTACGATCGGATGTATGACATAATTGTTCCGGCAGTTTAATTCACTTTCTATCAAATTATAAGGTTTTATACTTATAATAGTATAAAACCTTTCAAATCAATTAAATAAATATCTTACTTACTTATTTGTGTCGTTTAGAAACAAAAGTGGTCAAATCCATTCGGGAGTATATATGGAAATCAACAACTTTTCGTTCTAATCTCCCTGCACAAGCCGTGTATAGAGTTTGAATCCATATGGCTTCGTTTAGGTTGGTATTTCTGATTAAAAAAAAAAGATTCATGACCACTAACCTAAAAAATCAAAATAATTAGCATGTTATTTTGGATTTGACCTATTTCGATACCAAGCTATGGATTTGACTAGTTTTGTTATTGATGTAGTTGGATTTGACCATCTTTGATTCTTATCACCATGGATATGACTGATTTTGATGATAAAACAATATCATGTCAGGGGTTCTCAATATTTTGGGTTGGTTGGGTAGTAACAATAAATATAAACAATTTAGTATTTTGAAATCAATCTTGCTTTATTTGAAAAACCTTCATTCATCATCACTATTATATTTTTAAATTTCTTATACAACTATAGCTGGTAATTCTTCAGAGAAATCACAGTCTTCAACAACCTGTTCATGAGAAGAAGATGATTTAGGTCTTGACAGGACTTGTTTATAATAATTTAAATCTAGGATTTCATCCCATTTCTCTCCAAAATGTGTGATTAATAACTTCTTCACATCATTTAATTTTTCTTGTTTAACGTCAACATATAATTTAATCACATCTGGGTTTATAGCAGAAACCTTCTTTTTTCCTTTGCAGATATTTTGATACTTATTTAAAGTATTTTGGTAAGACTCTTCCGCTCGAATATACACATTTTGTTTGTCACGAGTCTTTTTGAGAAAAAATCTTTTCGATTTTTTTATTGAAAAGTGCATATTGGTTGTAGTTTTTAAGACTTCAGATGCTGACCGTTTCCAGTCGTAAACTTTTATATCAATTCCCAAATAATACACGGTTCCATGCCGGATGAAAATTTCGTAATAATCATCAGGGCCAGTCATTACCTCACGACTTTTAATCTCTTTTTCAATTTTTGCGAAAACTCTATCTGGTGGCAAAAATGAATGGCCTACAACTGGAAACAGAATTTCTAGGCCCATAATGTGTACAGGTGCATAGTCTTGTAACCATTTAGCTGCCATACCAAGAAGTGATTGGTTTTTATTTTGGCCGCTGCACCCATCTGCTACTAAACGAACCTGAGTGATATGCTCTAATCCGGGACTCAGAAACATGGTGTTCAAGCAATGAAAAACAGCGCTAGCAATTTCATTCGATGCTTTCGGCAAAATATCTTCAGTCCAGGTATAGATGAACGTATTGTTAATAGTTAATGGTGATTTTGAATTTCCGATTACCACCGTAAAATTGTACACATACAACTGCCTCGAGTAATAGGCACTTTGATCAGGAACTTTTGGACACGGTTGGTTCTTTTGGCAGTCAAAACTTAGAATTAAAATATTTTCGCTGCTGTCTTTTAATAAACGATAAAACGCTTTGGCTCTCAATTTGTGAATTCTACTCTCAATCATTAATTGATTTTTTACCTCATTGTTTTTTTCATGTTTTAGTCGTTCTTGTAAAACTATGCAAGTGGAGCACATGTCTGTGCGAGGGGATCCAAAACCTATGTTAAATTCGGTTTTGAAAATTTCTCTGAAGTAAGATGCCTTAATATCTTTATGTTCATCCGTGGTTTCTGCGATAAACATTTTGTGAAGTTTACTAATGCTGAGCTCCGATGACAAATATTGTCTACTTTTAATTTTACTTCTACAGTAATGTATTTCTAAGGGCTCAAGCTTTTTGATAAATTCTTTGACAGCTTCCCTCTTAGGTGCATATTTTTGAGTTTTACGCCGTCCTCCTCTATTCTCTTGTGCAGATTCACCCATTGCCTTGAAATGTCGATTAATTACACCTGTCACTCTTCCTTTCTTTAAAGCTAAAATAGAAAGAAATGTGCGTTTGCAAATTGGAATCAGGACATTGTGTCGTCGTCGTGCAAAGTACGTTACCGCCATTTCTTTTTTATTCCCACATTGATTTACTGGCCTATGGCGCTGAGTAGTAGTAACTTTCGTATGATTAATTATAAAATTATCCTGATAAATTTTGTCCGGTTTTTTGTAGAAAGCTTTATTAAATGCTATTATATCAGCATGACTCAATGAAGTGCACCTGTATGCTTTGGTGTAGTGGTCACATGGAAGTCTTAAATTTGGTGGTTCTTTTGCAGTGTACCTAAAATAAAAACAATCATAAATAAGTAAAAATTATAAAAAACGGGACCCATTCGTATAATTTTTATTTAAATCTTTCAATGTGTCCCACACTCCCACATGCTTTGTATATAGTATTGTAAGTTTAGGTTTAGATATGAACACTTGCGTTATCAAGAGGGATGTAACGACGTAAAATTTACCGAAACTGGTTCTGCCGTTTAGTAGTTTCGAGGAAAGATAGGAATGGACATAAATTATTATACCTAGGTACTGATTAAATACAAAATTCCTTTTGGGCTTTACCGTAGTCGGATAAAAAATACTTTATGCCATCCAAGTAAAAAAACAAACAAATTGCAAGAAAATAGCTGAAAAATATTTAGTAGCTGATCCAAAATAAAACCACCACGTGTTTAGTACCACTGACCGTGAAGGGCAGTGTGAGTGATCAAAGCATTACAAACATACCTTTCCTTCTTCAATTTATTGCATTTCCAATCCGCTTTTTGTTGTGTCCTTTTCCGTGATAACTGGGGAGTAGTTTCCTTTATAATATTATCCATTTTATTGTAATTTAACACCAACTTTTTATAAAAAACGGCGACAAGTACACAAAACCACCATCCACACGTTCGTCACTCCGCAATATGGCCGCCGGTCGGCTGTCATTTTCATACATAGTTCTGGCTTCTGATTGGCTACGCGGATTAGACCGATTTCGTTTCTAAGCTTTATAGGATTTGACTCTTTTTGATACTGAGCAGTCATTTCGAATCGATTTTTCTACGAATTGGTTTGGATTTGACTCTTTTTGAAACCGGTAGCAAAAACAAGATTTTTTATTGAAAAAAATGGCGTACTCTGTTCCAAAACCTTTAATTTTGGATTTGACTAGTTTTGTTTCTAACCGACACATTTAAAGCCTTTCTTTAACACTTTGGAAAGACTATGCAAAAGGGAGCTGACGGTCCTTTAAGGAACTTACCCCTACACGGTAATCAATATACCTACAGCTCACGTAAGGCAACAAAATCATCCCTCCACATGGTGGTCATTAGGATCGAAGAGGACATACACCAAAAGGGTTCTTGCCTGGGTCCTTTTATAGACATCGAATGTGCCTTCGCCTAAACTAGTTTCTCCATCATCAGCACATCAGAACAGGTACTGGATTACCAATATGCTCAGTAAACGTGTAGTTCGGCTTGAAGAAGAGCAGCAGGTGGCCATGATAGCCAGAAGCTACCCCAAGGAAATGTGTTATCCCCTCTCCTGTAGAACCTGGTGATCAACGACGTAATCAACAGACTCAATGCCGAACGGTACTACACTATAGGCTACCCAGACAACCTTGCCATCCTTGTGTCAGGGAAAGTGACCGAGACCATCTGCAACCTTTCACAACAGGCGGTACGCATCATGGAACGATAGTACAGGGAATTTGATTTATCAGTTGAATCCCAGCAAAACTGAACTAGTCATAATTATCCACAAACGTGTACTAGGATTCTACCACCTACACTAACTGTTCAACACCGAGCTCTAGCTGGCCAGCGAAGTAATTAATACCTCGGGGTCATCCATATACAGTAAGTTGAACTGGAGCAACCACATAGACAGCAAAATAAACAGGGCCTACATCATCTTTTGACAATACAGGAAAATGATAGGTAAGGATGGGGCCTATCCCCTAAGATAATAAATGGCTGTAAAGCGTGGTGATTCGCCCGTTGATTGCTTATGGGTCCGTGATATGGTGGCCGAGGACCAAACTAATCACAACCTCCAATTAACTTCAGCGTATGCCTGCTGACTAGCATGCAAGGCGACCACGGGCTTCATGAGGACCACTCCGACGGCAGCACTGGAAGCCACTCTGGAGCTGTCGCCGCTCCACCTATTCATCCAACGGGAATCGACGATGGCAGCATTTCGCTTAAATACACTAAATCTGTGGAGCTAGAGAAGAACTCAACACACTGCGTTAACAACATACTAGACGAACTCAGCAATGAGCTTCCGATAATAAACGCTATTAACGATAGGATACCCAAGCAATTTATCTTTGATATAAAATACAAAATCCAACTGTATGAGGATCGACGTTGGGAGGGCCTTCGCCCCACAGCGCTGCATATCTTCACGGATGGATCCAAAACAAGTACCGGCACAGGAGCCCGGGGTCTTC
Organism: Charanyca ferruginea; assembly: GCA_947361185.1. Lineage (NCBI taxonomy): Eukaryota > Metazoa > Arthropoda > Insecta > Lepidoptera > Noctuidae > Charanyca > Charanyca ferruginea. Next base: position 5,659,801 of record OX376068.1, on the reverse strand, counting down.
TCGAATGATCTCAACATACACTTACCAACACCGCTGGAGGCCTACAACAGAGTATTCCAGGCCGAGTGCATGGGCATCTCCCTGGCAGCCTGAGCTATACTAAACGCATACGTCGCATACGTCGGACAGCATGGCTGTACTATAGGCTGTAAATAATGCTGTGCTTCTACACTAGTGTAGACAGCTGTCAACTCCAGGCTGATACACGAATATCACCAAAAATTTAACAAGGTAACAACTCCTCAATGATATAACCATTCAATGGATCGAAAGACACAACAGTTCGTGCGATGACGATGCTGCGGACGAGCTCGCTAGAAGAGGGTCGAGTCCAGGCACGGTAGGTCCATAACCTGTAGTGCCACTTCCTTTCGGTCACCTTCGCACGTACCAAGGATCTACACCAAAGACTGTGAATCGAAGTTAATGAGTGCTGTCAGGCCAAGGAGGCACGTCCTGCAATTGAGGGCTCTTCCCGAGGCAGGCTCTCCATCTGTCCAAACAACAGCTGCGTATGGTTAGCCGCCATAACCGGCCATGGGCCTTCAAATAAGATCTTTTTGCCATAGGAATTACAGACAGCCCACTATGCAGAGCCTGCATGGGGGAAGACGAGACAGCAGCGCTATAACTCTGTCTATCTACTCTGTCTCTTTTGTACTATCAAGTCGATACTTATTCAACAATAATAATAATTTCTTACGATTAGTAAATTTACATAAAAGATGTGTAGGATATACACGGACGTAAAGGATAAAATACTTCTGCGACTTTCTCAGAATTTCGACTACAACACCACTTGCTGATAATCCGCAAACTGCTCAGTAACAATCAGACTAAATTACTTAAACGCCATTCGCTGGTTAAAAATTATAAGGCATTTTTTCTGATACGCCACGCCTCAATCCTATTACGTAAATCATAATTACTTAAACTAAGTTATTCTTAAATTCCAAGAAGAGCAAAACTACAAATACAACAATGTTTTCCTGACAGCAGAAAGTAAAATTTACTTTAATCGAAATTTACATATTTATGTAGTAAGTACACAAATATGTAAATGACATGACTTATGCGACACTCGTATAAAAAAGACCAAAAATTGTGTCGTATCAGTAACTGAAATAAAAAATACCCGCCTTTTTACGGGTTACTGAAGCGCCACAAATGTGCTTAGATTGCAATGCTTCCTAAACAGATCGATGCAGAAAAATTCGCTGATTCCGAATATGTATATAACTCAATATACAAGGTGGGGATGACGATACGCAAAATTAAAATACTGGTACACTACTAGTTCATAAGAATATTTTGAAAGTATTAAACAAATCTTATCACAGCGATAAAAAAAAAATTTCGAGCTTACTTAAGAGCATATAAATGTAACCAAAATAGAACACCATTTGAAATATTGATTTACTAACTTGTGAGAAGAGCGGCAACTTGTGGCGCTATAATTTAATATTATTAATGTTCAATAAACACAATTACATCAAATTATCAAATCTTGCCATGATCCATCTTTGTGCTATTGCCATCGCCACCCTGTATATCGACTAAAATAGCTTCAAATCATTATTTTAATCCTGACATCCATTATGTAAAAAATTAAAGATAACTTGTAGTTTAAACATTCTGGACCTGAAGTTAATGCAAAATAAATGTGTCTAATTGTAAGTGCATGTTGGCATTTGATAATTTGTCACATTAAAGGCTGCTTCAACTTTACATTACTGACGGGTAATAGTCAAAAATGGCGCTAACTATCATCAAACCAAGAAAATGGGTTGTTTCACAAAATTGTGGTACGTCACAAAGTTACTATTACCATAACCGACCAATCAACGTAATTTTGTGTTGTCAAACAGCTACGTCAAACATCGAAATATTATGGAATCTCTTTTTGAATAACTATATCACACGTCATAGTAACATTTAACCGTCCGTATGTAAAGATAACCGACTGTTTGAAACAACTTGCCCTTATTTATTGTTGGAGAAACTGAAGGTTAACCTAAAAGTTAAAGTTATTGTTAAAAAATAATAATAATAATAATAATAATACCCCACCGCCGTATCTCTACGTTGTCGTCGTGGTGGGGCTTGCGTGCTTTAATGAACCTTAGATCTATGCCGGTAGAGTTTCCTTTGCCGACATAGGTCTAGGGTGAGGAGCCAGACTAAGAGAGATACAATCCAAGCCAAGGTCGCACACGCCGAGGGCTGCATGGCTAGGGGAGAGGCCTAGTCGCTAGTGTGCCAACTCTGGATAATAGGGGACCTCCAGTTTTATTTACCCTTGCCACAGTGAACGCAGGGCTCTGCTGTGGTTGACTTTATTTGTCCCTAGCTACTCGTGGGAATAATTATGATAACAAGATCAAAATCTAAAAAACAAATTCAGGCAAATATGCCTTCATCAGATGATGTAACATTACCGGTTTCATCATTAACCTCTACGAGGTCCAATTTTTCATCATTAACATCATCATCTCCATCATATTTATCACCCTCATCACGGCCACCATCATCAATATCAGCAATGTCAGTAGACGTTGTGTCGGAGGCTATTACTGCCAAAAACCCTTCACCCGCTACTGTCACAACCAATACGCGTAAAAAATGGAGTGAAGACATGAACCAATTCATTTGGCGTACGTATCTAATCATCACTAATCTAGAAGTTGACACTAATTCATATCTCACATCACTGCATCAACAATTCATTACCAGATTTCCGCAAATGAATGTCTCTAAACAAAGAGTCGGAGATCAACGAAGGGCAATAGTTCATAAAAGATTACTTTCGACCACTACACTTGAGAGAATTAGAGTAGAAGTAAACGAAGAACTGCAAACACACAGTAACTTAAACACTTACAATCAGATAACACCACAGTTAGATACAGATCAAAGTAACACACAATTACAATCGGATCTAAAACGAAGAATGAAATGGTCAAACGAAATGAATGAATCTGTCATAAAGTGCTTTTTCATCGTTACTAAAATGGAAACAGATATGACTGTCTGGAGAAAAAAGTTAAGAGAAATGTTCATTGAATCCTATCCACAGCTGTCACATTTATCCGAGCAGAGAATATCAGACCAAAAAAGAATTATTCTTAATAACAAAATGATATCAGACACGCGACTACAAGGCATAAAAACGTATGCAGAGAACACACTAAACCAATCAAATCCTGTTATACACTCACAAAATCACAATTCATCTATAGTTTCTGCAGATATATCAACACAAGCACATTTAAGCAATAACACAGAAACTGAATATTTTCACCAATCACGTACATTAGAGGCAGAAATAGAAAATGAACCTAATCACTTGAACAGTATTGATATTGAAGCCCTGACACATACTAATGTAAACACAGAACAGAATATAACAAACGTTGAAATAAGTGTGGGCAGAAATCAAGAACTAGAAGAAACTTTCACAGACGCACTACAATATTTCACAAATATTCATCCCACCAAAAGAATTAAACAGATACACTAATTGCACACTTCGCAAAATTCAAAATAATAAGTTTAGGAACAACGAAAAGCAGTTTTACCGAACACTGAAAAAATCTAGCACAAACCAAACAGTATTTAATAATGACGAAATTATCACAAACAATAGTTTACCATCGATAGATGAACTTAAACAATTTTGGTCAAATATTTGGGAGAGGCCAATATGTCATAACGCAGAAGCCGATTGGATTAAAATAGAGGCAGAAAACCATTTGCACACTGAGCAAATGGCATTCGAATATATACCAATAGATACTTTTCATGACGTCCTTCAGAAATTACACAACTGGAAAGCACCAGGTTCTGACTACATTCACAACTTTTGGTATAAAAAATTTACACACACTCATCCACACCTACATAATTACATAAACACCTTCATTAATAATCCAACATCGATGCCTACATATATAGCGGAAGGAATTACGTATATGATACCAAAAAACAGCAACGACAGCGCCAACCTCGCAAATTACAGGCCAATAACATGTCTACAAACAATATACAAAATATTAACATCATGCATTACTCAAACCATTTACAAACATCTTGAATCAAATTCAATATTATCCGAAGAACAAAAAGGCTGTCGAAAATTTAGTCAGGGATGCAAAGAACAACTAACAATAGACTCAGTAATACTCAAACAAGTCCAGAGGCAGAAAAAAGATCTACATACTATGTACATAGATTATAAAAAAGCGTATGATTCTGTACCACACACATGGTTACTAGAAATTTTAAAAATTTATAAAATAAACCCTCAAATAATTGCCTTTTTAAGTAACACTATGACACAATGGAAAACACGCTTACATATCACTACGCCTACAGGAATTGTGGAGACAGAACCCATTAGGATCCAACGAGGCATATTCCAAGGCGACTCTCTTAGCCCACTATGGTTTTGTCTTGCTTTGAACCCCTTATCAAATCAACTAAATTCATTAATGCCAGGATATAACCTACGTTATAATGACACTACCGATGACATACAGACTGACAGACAACATTTTAAAATTAACCACCTTCTTTATATGGACGATATCAAATTATATGCGTCATCACCAGAGGACTTAAATGTACTTGCAAATGCCACAGATAAATTTTCGAGTGACATAGGAATGGAATTTGGAATTGATAAGTGTAAAATCAATTCAGTCAGGGCAGGCCAAACATACGAACATTCATATACTACACAGACAGGTGAAAACATCGATTCCTTGGATGAAAACGGAACGTACAAATACTTAGGATATATTCAGGCTAAGCAAATTAAACATAAAACCATAAAAAATAAACTTACACAACAATTTAAACATAGACTGAATTCCATTTTAAATACCCAACTACACTCCAAACATACTGTCAAAGCAATAAATAGCTACGCGATCCCTGTTCTTACATATTCTTTCGGTATAATAACCTGGACTAAAACGGAACTTAAAAACTTACAACGCGTCATTAACACTACTCTAACCAAACATAGAAAACACCACCCTAGAGCTTGCGTACAGCGACTAACACTACCAAGGAAGGAAGGAGGACGAGGCTTAATAGATATTACAAACCTACACAATAAACAAGTTAGTACCCTTAGAACATATTTTAACACAAAAAGCAATACCTCTACCTTGCACAAAGCTATAGTTTATAATGACCGAAATCTAACTCCACTAAATATGTCTGACAAAAACACTCAAGGGAATGAGAAACAGACTGACAGACAGACAAAGATACTGGAATGGACCCAGAAGTCACTTCATGGAAGACATCGCCAAGACCTGTGCCAACCAAACGTCGATAAGTTAGCATCGAACGAATGGCTCAGGAGAGGAGATTTATTCCCTGAGACTGAAGGGTTCATGACAGCAATTCAAGATCAAGTAATAGTAACCCGTAATTACCAAAAGCACATCATGCGAATTCCCCTTTCTGCAGATATTTGTAGACGATGTCATAGCTCATCCGAAACTATTCAACATATTACTGGAGCATGTAAAGCAATAGTTCAAACTGACTATAAACATAGACACGACCAGATAGCCAATGTAATTCACCAAAAACTTGCTATTAAATATAAATTGATTACTACACCCCCAGTACCTTACTACAAATATAATCCTGAAACAGTTCTTGAAAACGCAACACACAAGCTTTACTTTGATCGAGCTATTCTCACAGACAGAACAATACACTACAATAGACCAGACATAACTTTACTAGATAAAAATAATAAAACTGCACAAATCATTGATATTACAGTACCAAATACACATAACCTACAAAGCACTATAGCAGAAAAGCTGTCAAAATATACAGACTTAAAAATAGAAATTAGTCGAATGTGGCGATTAAGTAGCGTTGCCATTATTCCTGTAGTGCTTTCAACCACGGGTGTCATTCCCAAGCAACTGCACCAATCTTTAAACATCCTAGACCTAGCTCCCTCCACCTACCAAACCCTACAGAAAGCTGCTATCCTAAACACTTGCAGAATTGTTCGAAAATTCTTGCAAAACGACAATGACGCACAAATATCATTCACCACACGAACACACACAAACCCATCGTCATTCGCCCATATACACGGTGACAGACATACAACGCAAAATCTCATCACATCACCACACCACATATTTTCATCTACCACATAGGTTAGAATTTTTAGGGTAGCACTTGGCTTCGGCCCGTGTTGCCCTGTAAACCGGCACATAAGGGCCGAGATATAAAAATATATACCAACAAATAATAATAATAATAATATGTGAGGACATTTTCACACACGGCCATCTGACCCCAAACTAGGGAGACCCTGTACTATGGGTGTCAGACAGCTGATATACATACACAAATACATTTTTTTTTGTAAATACATACATATATAGATAAACAACACCCAGACACAAAGCAAACACAAGTGCTCATCACACCAATGTTTACCCCCCAATAATATATACATATATTATTCATTGCACATTGCCAATGGTACAAAGTGCAGTACGTATCAACCCTAGAATGCTCCGACGCTCTTGACATTGACTCGATTGCAATTCGATGATGGTAATCATTAGTTTGTGGAACGACTTGTCCCCGATGACGGTTGAGAGCCATTTAGAATATATTAATCATTCATTTGGGAATCATCATCTGCCTAGCCTTTTCCCATTTATGTTGGGGTTGGCTTCCAGCCTAACCGGATATAGCTGAATACCAGTGTTTTACATGGAGCGACTGCCCATCGGACCTCCACAACCCAGTTACTGGGTAACACGATACACGATTTGAATTTGGAACATGAATCGTTCATTGAAATCGAACGCAAATTGTATAATTACTGGCTGTAAGTTTTGGCTGTACGGTGCGAGGGAGGCGCGCTAACTAAAAAAAAACAAAAGCGCGCGATTTACTTCCCTGTTTTTGTAATCAGTACGGACTTTATTGTATTTTGCAAAAAAATTGTTCTACGTCCAGTTCTGGAAGTGATAGTGCATTAACTCCTGAAATAATAAAAATAGAAGCTAATAACGTGTAAAACTTAATACCTACGAAATTCCGGGAGAAATATTTTCTCATGGCAGGAGATGAAAAGTAGAATATATGACTCGAGAGCAAAAATATTTTTCCCTTAGGCGATGTACTTTGAATTCTTCGCTACGCTCAGGATTCTATTTTAGAATCCCTCACTGTGCTCAGGATTCTATTCTAGAATCCTTCGCTTCGCTTTGGATTCAAAATAGCGCCCTCGCCGTAAAAATATTATTTTGCTCCCTTGTCATACAATCTACTATTTTTACTATGCATACTATTTGCATAGTAATTTTTACAATCCTTTTCATTCCTTCTCTAAATGTACCACAAATCCAGCCAACATAAACTCATCTCTTTAACCCCGGCAACACATGAGCTTCAATGTATCAAGTTACGAGCGAGCTCCGCTTTCTGCGCTGCGCCGGCGCCGATGTGCTGATAGTGAGCACGCGCCGGTTACAAGCACAAGCTGCACACGATAACCGTGGAACAGATGTTGAGAGACTGGAAGAGGCATGAGGTACGATTCAAAATAAAATAAAATAAATACTTATAGACGGATCAAGTCATCAGGAAATCAGTTGTGAAATGGAAACGGCTGACTGAAATATATTTTTTAAATTGTGCAGATTTTTACATTGTGCCGAAGAACTAAGGTCACCGACATAGCTCTCAGAATTTACAAGTTGAAGTGGCAATGGGCAGGTCACATCGCTCGAAGAATCGATAACCGATGGGGAAGAAAGGTTCTCGAGTGGCGACCACGAACCGGAAGACGCAGCGTTGGTAGGCCTCCCACCAGATGGACCGAGGACATCGTTAAGGTTGCGGGTAACCGGTGGATGCAAGCGGCAGGTTTCCGCTCGTTGTGGCGTTCTATGGGGGAGGCCTATGTTCAACAGTGGACGTGTTCCGGCTGATGATGATGATGATATTGTACAGATAGCAAGTAACAAAAACAAAAAAGACATAAATGTAAAAAAAATGTGACTCAAATAATACTGCAACAAACGATAACTTTTCAAAATCACTGTAAAACATGATATTATATATTACTAGCTTTTGCCCGCGACTTCATCCGCGTAAATGTCGTTTATCGCGGATACAGACGAAGTCGTGGATTAAAAAGTAGCCTATGTCCTTCCCCAGGGTTTAAGGTTTAATTTTCATACCAAATTTTATCAAAATTGGTTCAGTCGTTTCATCTGGAAAGCGTAACCGACAGAGTTACTTACGCATTTATAATATTAAACGTATGGATAAAATAATAAATATTAGGTATGGATTAAATGTATTTCTTATACTTGACAAAATCCACACTTTTAACTTCAAGGGTTTCCTGCAAAACAAAATTGTCTACTATTATATTCTGTTCCAGCACAAAACATCTTTCAAAAGCTGTTCTCGAGATTTTGCTACACTTCAGTGCAGCGTAACTTGGCAGTGAAACAAGTGTTGATTGCAGGCTCAAAGTTATTCTGTAACTTTGAACAGTTTGTGTGCTCCCCAGTGTATAACAAGTTACACCCCACTCTAGAGAGCAAATATACACTGCATGCAACTGAAATTAGGTAACAAGGGGTTACGTGCAAACATTGTTTGTTTTTTGCCAACTGAAGTAACTTTTGTTTGGCAATTTGTATAAATATTCTAAAGCAAACTGGCGTCATACGTAAAGTGTAAAATTCAAAATGGTGCATTGTGTAAGTTACAAACAAAATGGATAATGCTTAGACCCACTCAGGAAGACGAAAAAGAGATGATAATCATATCTACTCGTTAGCTACTATACCCTGTTCACAATAAGATTAGACATTTACTCAAACCTTTTTTACAGTCCGTTCAACCGATTTTGACTTCTATTGCGTTGGTAGCAAGACAAATGGCAACTGCAGTAAACAGTTGTATTGTAACCACTTTTTTTGCCTCTAATGTCATCCTTAAGCCTACGGAATAGAAGTCAAAATTGGTTGAAGGGACTGTAAAAAAGGTTTGTGTTTATGTCTAATCTTATTGTGAACAGGGTATAGGTATTTAAAATATACAAAGTTTGGTTTGGTGGTTCGCATTTGTCATAATATAGTCTCATAAAAAGTACAGTAGGTACGTTTGAAATCCCTGAAATTGCATTTAAATGGAAACCTAATAATGACATTTGCAACGTTAAATATGTTCATTGAAACATTTTCAGTCGTACATTAATTATAATTTAACTGGTTTCAAAGAAACCTCTGCAGTGCGATATTCCAATTATAAATTAAAATCATAATAAACTGCTAAAATAAAAAATAGAAACCCACTATACCGAGAAAAATAAATTGGATCCAAGCTGTAGTAACTGGAGTAAAAGACAGGATATCTTTTGTTGGACGTACAATTAGTATAAAATTATACATCTAAGAAAAAGTGTCGTTATTTAAGAGGACCTAATTGCTAAAAGATTTTCTTTGTCTTGTCTTTGTTTGTTATACACAAAAGGCAAAGGGAATCATTTACTTGTCTATTTTAAAAATGGCCTTGCCCTCTTTCATAATATACCGATTAGCGACGACTGACTGAATAAATGAGTTGACCAAATATTTCAGACTCAGCAGTAATAACCCGGATTCTGAACTAGTTTTTTACAATAATCTTTTTTTAGTTTGTTTTATTAATGTTATTTGATTCACCAGAACAGATGAAGTCTGGTCAGGTATATTTTAAATATAACCTATCCAACAGTGCTATTCTTTAAAAAAAAATCTTTACAACGGATTTTTTAGTTTTGTGCTCCATAAACAGTAATAATAGGTTCATTTCTATTAAAAAGGACCTGAAGATAACTAAAATAACGTGGGTGTATAACTGGGTTACTATAATATTATCATCATGTCCCCCAAAGATCGCCAACCAATCCGGTCTTAGGCAGCTCTCATCCATCCGCTGCCGTCGTCGGTCTTCTTCAAATCGTCGGCCATCGTGTCGCGGGGCATTCCACACAATGCTTTCCCAAACGCGGTCTCCACTCTAAAGCATGTCAATCTATCATCTGTCCGTCTGCAGACGTGGCCGGCCCACTTCCACTTCAGCGTGCCGATTCGACGTGCTAAATCGGTGACTTTAGTTCTCTGGCTTCATTACGAATTCTATCCATTAGAGAAACCCCGAGCATCGCTCTCTCCATAGCACGCTGAGCAAACCTTGAATTTGTGGACCAGGCCAGTCAGTGTCCACGTTTCAGCTCGGTAGGACGCACTGCTTAAAGGTATTGTGGGATCGACGATTTAACTTAAATAAAGATTTGAAAAAAAAGATAAAGCTTGTTTGTTTTTGTTTTGTACCCTCTGAAAGTACTGGTCCAATTAAAAACATTATTTTACAAATAGAAAGCAGCACTAATGCCCAGGGCCATAGGCTACCTTTTGTGACATACATGACTTCTACGCGACGGAGTCCCCGGCAAAAGCTATTGTTATAATACAAATATTATGAACTAGCTGACCCTACAGACGTTGTCCTGTCCCTATCTATCTACCCTTCCAACTTACCAACCTATAACTACCTTACCTACCCTACCCTTTTTTTTTTTTTTTTTTTTTTTTTTTTTTTTTTTTTTTTATCGTGGGGAAATCCTCATGGACTGTCTTCCGTCACCTATACCTACCTAGGTAGGTAGGTATAGGTAGGTAGGTAGGTAGGTAGGTACCTACCTACCTAGGTAGGTAGGTAATGCAAATATATCCAAGGAATATAAATAGTTTCATACAAACTTTTATCCCCTAGTTCACCCCTTGGGGGTTGAATTTTGAAAAATCCTTCTTTAATGGATGCCTTGGTCAAATGAGGAATACGTGTACGAAATTTCAACTTTCTAGCGTTAAGGATTTGGCCTGTGCGTTGATACATCGGTCAATCATTTTTGCCTTTTATATAAACCTAGATTAAATGTCACATCCAGTCCTGCTAACTCTTCGCACATAATCACGGCCAATTAGCAATTCTCTTGAACTTTCATTGTTTCGCTAGATGTTAGATTGTAATTAAATATGTAATTTGTACTGTACCAACGAGTAATTGCGCCGCCATTTCTATGGGATACCATGGGCCATGGTGTAGTCACTGAATGAAAGTTTTAACTGTCTTGTACCCTTATTTTATTTCTGATTCTAATTTATGATTCCGTGTGGCCGTTGCTTTATAGTATTATACTTGCTCTAATCATTAGAGCGCAGGAAAGTTGGAATATTGATCCTATTCTCGAAGTACGGTAATTGTAATGATTTTGGATGTAACGCTGATCAAAATTTAAATCTATTCTAAGCATAAGCATAAGATTTACGTTGAAGTGTTATTGTTGGATAGTTATGTAATCAGTTGGTCTCGGCTGTCGCTCGTAAGTCTTTGACAGTCTGGTCTAGTAGGTTGTCAGACTTTCTGGATTCTGACTACCCATAACGACTGTCACAGATCTACGAAATGTAGCCGGGTAAACAAAACGCACTATGAAATGGATTGTCAATGATCACCCATCCATGCAGCGAGCGCGGCAAGCATAGCTTAACCTGGACCGATAGATACGTAAGACTTTTACTTAGCCATGAGCCCCTCCAAAACCTGGGATTCATATTTACGATCTCTCGTTTAGCAATCCAATGCCCTAGCCGTTTAGGGGTTTTTGTATATTTGTCTACTCTTATGTTGACATTAGTATCTAAGCCAAATAAAATGGGAGAGGGCGATGATTCCTGACATACAGGTACTTACACCTAGTTCGGGAGTCAAAAAAGTTTCTGTACCCTATTATGCCAATAAAGTATTATAATTGGCCCGTGGGGTGACCGGGTTAAAATAGCACCCCTCCATTTCATCCCGAGGGTGTCGTTGAAGGCGACTAAAGGAAAATCTGCAAGTTGGGCAGCAGCGGCTTCCGTGTACTTAACAACTTCACTGCGATCCCCAAGACGCCTGCCAAGCATGGGGATTATGGCACACCTTTTGTTCAACAGTGGACGTCTTCAGACTGATGATGATGATTATATTTAGCTTAGTAACTATTGCCATCAAAACAAGCCCACAATCAGCTTTCGACTTATGAAAACTCTGCATTAAGCATGTTTGTTGTCTAACTAAAATATAATAAAGACGTCACGGTTGGCGCCATGGCTCAGCGAATGGCTGCTGCGCTGCGTATCTTCCGAGCGGGTTCGATTCCCGCACGGAACAAATATTTGTATGGCCTATAGATAGATGTTCCGGGTCTGTCTGTTTGTGTAGGTATGTGAGTAGTCACATCACCGCACCGTTGCTAGCCTATCGATCTTTTATCGGCTTCATTTCGTAGAGTGTGTTTTGGGGTTGCATTGGATATTAAAAAAAAAAATGAGTTTACATGTTTTCATTTTGAAATGACTGTTTAGTCGAATCGAATTCTCGAATTGAAGGATCGGTTAGACTTATAAATCCTATGGTATCGATTTCGTTATAATCTGTATTTAGACATTTAACGCATTCGCACGATACGTATGAGAAATTCCTAGCGAGGGGCAGTGTTTTAAAAAAAAAAATGTATGATAACTTTTACTAAACACTTCGAGTATTACTTCGATTTCTCATAGGCTATTAAAAAAAATCAGGTGTTCCATAGAACAGCTGTTTTTATTTTTAATAACCGGCCAATCATTTCAGTTCGGTGTAGAATCGTGAACTGAATCCTTTATTAAGTTTGTTCTGAACCAAATGGTCAGTCGAACTTCATCAACGTAAAGAAATGAATTAAAAACTATCAATAGAGAAACTACGTTTTTTACAACAGTTCCATTATAGGCAAAACAAACACAAATTACACAGATTTCTATTCGCCTCTCCAAACTTGAATAAAAAATACTTTCAAGATTTAGTAAAAACTGTACCTATTGCGATCTTTTTGCATAAGAACTGTAATGGCTGAAAAGAAAACAAGAAAATTGTACAACTTTTGTCTAATGCACGTGTTCCATATTTAAAATCTCATAAGACCAAACAGAATGCTTACACAACCTCGTTGCTCTTTAGTCTATTGTCTGAACACAAAGAGGTCTTAATACGACAGAAAAAACAACAATTGTGTACTTACTATAATTATTATTACACTGTAGACGTTAAAGAAGCGGTCGGAACAATAATGTTCTAATAAAAAGTTTTGTTACCACAAACCGTCATTAACTTAAATGTTCCGTACACGCGAATAATGTATGAAAACAAAAACCATGTTAAAACAATAGCATACTATTGAATTAATGATAACGGTACTCTGTTTTTATAGTAAACTATCTTGCTAGCTTATGTCTGCGACTTCGTCCGTGTGGATAAGTACCGTATAATCTTTGATTATATAATGTCTAGATGGAGCGTCGCCCTACAATCATAACAAAGAAAACGAGTCAACAATTTCAAGTATGTGTTGTAACGTTGTATCGTTACTTTACCTGGAAACAATTAAAATCACAACCAAATATCAACAATTAACCTCACAATAACAAATAAATGTCAAATCACAACCACAGCTTATTATTATTTAGGGTCGTCCTAAGTTACTATTAGCTATAGTACTAGTGAAGTCCCTACGTCACAGTGTGCGTGCAGGCGTCGTTTTACACTGTGCATCTACGTCTCTGTGTGCGTAAATAATGATTATATAAGCAATTATGTATATAATTATACATAAATTAATATTATTATACATATATTAATCATTTATTATTATTATTACGGATTTGGGCTTTTATTATATAATTGGCTGACACTTTTTGACACGTTTGCATGCACTTGACGCTCCATCTAGACATTATATATAATCAAAGCGTATAAACAATGATTTAGTAAAAAGCTGTTATTTTGACATTAAAAACAGATACTTCAATTTTATTTATCTGTTTATAAATGAACAAAAAAAAAACAATAGTTTAGGTACCTACCTACCAAATATAATAATAATAATTATATGTGGGGACATTTCACACGTGGCCATCTGACCCCAAACAAGGGAGACCCTGTACTATGGTTGTCAGACAGCTGATATACATAAACAAATACATTTTAAATACATATGTAGATAAACATTACCCAGACAAAATGCAAACACTAGTGCTCATCACACAAATATTTACCCTGGGCGGAAACGAACCCGCAACACGCTGCATATTTATTCTATTCCATCCATAACAAAGATAGCCGTAACTCTCGTTTATGCCAAGGAGGTGTTTTATGTGTGTCATTTCGGGCTACTACTATGTACTGATGTACATAGAAAAAAAATAGAAGAATAATGAGACATCAGCGAATAAATTAATTTTAAATTCTCATTTGGGTTTTTTTTTAAATAAATAAAGGCTTTTCTCAGGCAGTCATGATAGCAGTGTTTGACGAATTTGAGAGTTAAAATAAAACACATGTCATTTACATGTCAACAGTTGTCAAAATGACATTTCGGTCCACCATATTTCTATGGGTTATGTTGGTCACCTTGCCCAAGATATCTTCAATGTACAGACGCCAGCACATCAAGTCATACCAAACTATCAAATTTTCCCAATTGAATATGAACCTTATCGTTTTTTAATAAAATTGAAAATTGTAACTTGATGTGCTGGCCTCTGTACAAAACAAAGTATAATAAAATTATAGAAAATGAACATTAAAAACGGTCCCGTAAAACTACATTTACATAATTAGTGTACATGGTGTTAGCCCAGCACATTTCTGAAATATCTCCTTTACATTAATGCCGTTTAAATTATCTACCATTTAAAACAAAAGACCGGAAAGCCTAAATACCACTGATTTAGAGCACAGAAACATTTAATTTAATAGCTATATCTTATGCTAATATTGTAGGTATAAATTATTGCGGTTCTGGTAAGCCGTTCTGATGAAGAGTTCTTTAAATAAATGGGATTCTAATTCCGTGAAATATGGCTGTGGACATAGAGTGTGGATAAATGGAGTGCTAACGTCCGCGTCAGTGTTTGCCAAACATGTAGGTCAGTTAAGGAGGCTTTATAGACAGCGCGCTGCATATAAAAGTAGTCTACTTAGTTATATTTTGGTCAAAAAGTAATGAAACTAGTTTTTTTTTGTAGATAGTATAAGGGCACTAATATTTAGGCTTGTAGGCAGTCAATTTACCGTCAAATATCTTAATTTGAAAATTACACGTTATTTAAAATCATTGTCATTTTGATTGGTGCTCGCTATCGCTACAGTCTGCAACTGCAATTTTCAAATAATAAATGGTTCGTCACTAGGCCCGTTTTATCTAAGGGCAGGATACGACGTCGTTTATAATTATCGGTACCTATTTAGTCTCATCAGAAAAATAGAACAAATTCAAATGCTTCACTACTAATATAATTACAAGAAGTAGTTGAATTACATGTTATGTATGTATCTCGTATCTGATCTCTGGAGTAGATACCCCAACTATCTAGAGTTTTGTGCACTCCATTTTTATTACTCCATGATCGTTTCATGAAAGAATACCTCACAATAGCATGCGTGGCATGTAAAGATCGTTATCTACAGGACGCTTTTCTTAGAGACCACAAAGAAGAAATTTATTGGCACACGGATATTTACCGGGAATTTCGGTGAATGTGTTGAATTTTACATAAAACATACTTCTTTAAACTTTTTATAAACTTTTTATGACTTCTTATTAAAGCCAGTCACATCATGTTTCTGTTTGATTTTGGAGAAGGAATCTTCTAATTAGGCAAAATTCAGATGTAACTAAAAAAATAGAGAGATAGAAAATTGAAAAAGCCTTTTAAGTTGTTTATCTGTACAATTTACTATTCTACTTAATAATAATTTATATACATATTATTAGGCACAAATAAGCACTAGGAACAAATATTAATTTTGTGCGGCAATCGAACCCGAGATACACAGCAAAAAAGTCAATCGCTCAGTCACTGCGCCAAACGTGCCTTCGCCTTAAAAATATCACCAAACACGTAATCTGTATAGAAAAATTACTTGGACACAAAGATACTTTGGGAAATATGATAATATAAAGTACCTACACAACATTATTACGACAAATACATTTATATAATTTACTTACGACCACGGGTTTACCAGCCTCATTTACCTGGCAACTACCAGGAAAAGTAGACAAAAATTCTTTGAAAATCTTAATCTAGACTGCCACCATTCGAAACGCAAATTCTTCAACAATTAGGTCCACCATTAGTACGTCTACAAACTAATTTACGGAACACTAAAAAAAAATAAAAAAATGGCGTTTTGGTGGTCACTTTCACCACACTGTGACCAGAAAGCGTGATCCAAATTAACAATCTGTAACAGAGATAGGGGAGTAGTATTAAAAATGGTATTAGTTTATGTCGTCCAAGATAGCTTGCTCATTAAAATTGTTACCTAATTAATTGTATGCTGACTGCAAAGTTTAACTTTGTTTGTCTTACAGATAGCTGTGAGGTTTAACTGGGTGTGACGGTTGATTATAGTAATCTTGGTTAGCAACACGTTGTTATCATTGTTGCGATTTTAATGAGCTTAGTTTGTAGCGAGAGGCTGTTAATAGTTGTTGAGGTGGACCATTTATTATTATATTTGTTTAGAAAGTAAGTATACAAAATATAGGTGTTTACAGTATTTTGGCCCCTTGTATAATCTTCTAATATATAAAATTCTCGTGTCACAGTTTTCGTTCCCGTACTCCTCCGAAACGGCTTGACCGATTCTGATGAAATTTTGTGTACATATTGGGTAGGTCTGAGAATCGGCCAACATCTATTTTTCATCCCCCTTTTTCCCCCCCTTTTCATCCCCCATCCAAATGTTCGGTAGATCGGGACAGGAC
Organism: Charanyca ferruginea; assembly: GCA_947361185.1. NCBI lineage: Eukaryota > Metazoa > Arthropoda > Insecta > Lepidoptera > Noctuidae > Charanyca > Charanyca ferruginea. Next base: position 5,642,886 of record OX376068.1, on the reverse strand, counting down.
AACGTCTGTCGGGTCAGCTAGTCTACTATAAAATTAGGCATGCAAATGTTGAATGTAATAAGTTAAAATGCGTTTAAAACGCAATTTTTAAGATGTATAAAATAAATGGATTTCTACTCACACTTTATAGAAAAATTTTGAGAAATAATTTTGAATATTATTTTTAAATCAGTTCTTATTTAAAGTGGAATATCATTTATAAAGCCATCAATTGGATCTATATAATCTCTGCATGGTCAAATTACCATACAAAATATATGAATTGGGTAATAATAATATGTACAATATTTACATGTATGATAAATAAGAAAACCTATGTTATAAAGTAAAAAAGCTAAAACAAAAAGGCATCAAAAAATTCTTCCACATCGCTGTCATCTGGAAATGCGTCCAATAGTTCAGAGGTAAAAAAAAAAAATAGGAACGAGAAATACCACATACCTTAGGATCCATCTTCGATCACTTCTTGCTCCCGCGCATGCGCCAGGCCTTTCCGAAATCTTCGAATCAAAATACCTTCACAACATTGCACAGTTGCTGAAGTGAAAACACGTAAACCTTTTTATGACAAGGTTCCAAGGAAGTTTGCTTAAGTAAATAGTTACTACACCTGAACGGTTCCAAGGGTCAATCGGCCAAAATGGATTCAGTCGGTTCACTGAACTGATTCCTTTAAGGATACGAGTAGTTCCTTTGAGCTAAACGGAAAATAGCTTAAGACATTTCTAGATGTAGGTCGAATACAAGGCAAGACTTATAATTCAGTGGTTTGCACAAACAAAGGCCATACTGGTAATGAGTTAAATAAGTGTATTATGGTTTATGACGTCACCAATCAACGGACATAATTTAATGACTTGTCAAATTACGATTCTCCATAGATTTGATGTGTGGCAATAGCAAACTGTGACATCACATAATTGCGGACTCGATTGACTTGAACTTTTAATATATATTTAAAAGAAACAAACAAAATAATTTTACAGTTAATTGAAAAATTATTATATTTCCAGGGCTAAAATAAAGCGTTTTATTGGAGGAGTGGTGTTGGAATTATTGGTAAAATATTATTTATTAATTAATTTATTAATCAAAGAAACTTAAGAAACTTACAAATAGAAAAATTATCTCCTAAAACCGTCTAGACGGTTTGACTGGGGGATTAGACTGTCTCATTCTCTTTCATAATATTAGACCAATATACAAGCTGTAAGCCAACCGATAATTAGGAAGAGGTACTAATGTATAAAGCTAAACATGCATGGGCACACGCCGAGCAGTAGAGTGGCGAACGGATACCAGTGACGGATCGTTTTGTGAAATATATGCTACAATTGTAAAATACTGGACTTAACATTACTGCGAAATTCCCTTTTCCTGAAGCTATCCCTATAGCTTCGTACATTCTAGTGTCATCTACTTAATTGTAATAAGACCGGAAGCCTAATTATGTGACACACAATTCATAGAAATAGAAACCTATTACTATACGGGTGAAACAGTAATTAGCAGGTTTAACATAAGATTAAATATAATAATATTACCTTAACCTAGATTACAGTGCTGTTTGTCTGTGAGACCTAAACTATACTATATAGGTCTGTACTTTAGGTTTTGGGATGCCATTTCCAGATTAGAGACCGGTGATATGATTTAAGGCGTGGTAATATTTAAAATAGTTATAATGGTTTTATTTACGTCCTCAAGCAGAAGAACTTTTCCCACACCTCTCTGTATTTAATATTCTAGCGTATGGCACTCGTGGGCTGCAGCTGAAAATCAGCGTGAAGTGGCGCACTTTGTGTTGTCATTTGGCATTATGCTGAACTGAGGCCCTTTTGGCATTCACCATCATTGTTTTCTGTATTTTATAGTTTTAAGGTGTATTTTTTTTATAGTAATGCCAATAACCGTATTTTTCTTTTTTTCTTTCTTTTCGAATACATAAAGTGATGGATTATTTATATTAATCAAATTTTTTCAGGTTGAGATGGCAAGTTACTTCACAGGACAAAAAAAGAACATTCAACAATAGTGTAGATCTGTTGTTGGAGTAAATAAATACACCTTCTGCGATTTTTTTTGCCTACTACGGTTCAATTCTGTAACTGTGTTCTGTGACAGGCAGACGAATTTGTTAGCATATTAAAAGCATATCGCTATCTCTGATAGAACGAATCTACATACTTATCTATACTAAAATTATAAGGAGGTAAAATTGGTTTGTTAGTTTGTAAGTTTGTACATAGGGGTCAATCTCCGAAAATACTCATTCGATTTCAAAAATTCTTTCACCAAGAGGAAGCTACGTTATACCCTGAGTGCTATAGACTAAATTGCGTTATTAAAAAATTAGGGATCCTTAAAAAAAATCACCCGGAAAAAGTCTCGGGCAAAAGATAGTAAATAATCTTAAAAATATTTGTTTTTCTAATAGTTACATCCATCATTCATCACGGATCCCCACACTAGGTTACTCTGTTTCGGGGGGATCAGTCTCCATCGTCTAATGTGAAACAATATACAATTGGTGTTATTCATATGAAGTACTAACAAATTAATTAAAAATAGAGAACACCATTACGAGTAAAGCCATTTTTACAATATACAAGGCATCAATTTATTAATAACACACAACAAAATTATAATCATTTAAAACAATTTCCTCTCTTTATCTGCCACTTAAGCGTTCTGCTCCAAATTCTAATCCGTTCCGGTCAAGAACATAACTCCACCGAGATATTTGAACTAGTAGTCCAAGATCCATGAGTCACTAGACCAGACCTATATAATTTAAGCTCGTCACAGACGTAGCTATAATATGGTGTCCCCTTGTTTCGCAGACAGAAATTTCATAGAATTTTGTTTCCCAGAAAATATTTAACATAATATTTGGTTCTCCTACTTTTATTTCGACTATTATTGTTTCAAAGACTTCAATGAAAAATATTTCACAGAAACAAAATTCAGTGAATTTTTAATCACATTTATTTGTTTAACAAACTTATCAAAAAGTAGAATTCTTTTTTAACGAATATTTTTTGTTTGTTATATTTTTCCATGGAATTTATTTCAACGAAAATGTATAGATATAAATAGACAAAAACAAAAATGTTGTCTTAAAAAGTCAATATGTTGTGCTACCAAAGTTAATGACAGAAACAAATCGCTGCGAAACCGACTCCACGTAGTCTTGTCTGCCCTACCCCTAGAGTGTAATTTAAATCTGCGTAGGCGTGGAGGGGCGAGGCGGCCCGCGAGCTGAGGAGCAGGTGGTTTTAACGCCCGCTGACGCGGCTGAGGCTGGCCGGCATAGCCGGCCAGTAAGCCGAAGCTGCGGTGGTGAGCGTGAATACCATCTGCGACGATAAGCTCGCGTGGGACCGCCGGAGCCCCGCAACGCCGAAGCCGTGACAGAAACTATGCCTGCTGCATGTTGCATGCTCGTTTGCATGATGCATGCTTGCTTACATGCTGCATGCTTGCTTGCACGCTGCATGCTTGCTTGCACGCTACATGCTTGCTTGCACGCTGCATGCTTGCTTGCACGCTGCATGCTTGCTTGCATGCTGCATACTTGCTTGTACGCTGCGTGCTTGCTTGCATGCTGCATGGTTGCTTGCACGCACGCGCAGTAAGTTTGGTTAGAACTGAGAGTCCCATTCTTGGGAATACACTTTATATTAAATAAAAAATATAAGGATAAAGAATATTTGATTTGTTATTCTATGATATGATAATTCTAACAATAAACTTTATGTGAAACAAAAATCAATGATTTGAAAATCTTGAGAGTAAGTATTCTGCGTATTGATTATTCTATGAAACGATATTATTTGAAAATTTTTATTTGAGACGAAATTCTATTAAACTATTAGCTATGAAACAACGTACAACCGCTATAATATATATTATTATTATAATTCATACCAAGGCATATTACGATATGTTTTCTATAGTAATCTTTGAGTAACCACAGACGCAGCTATAATATATTTCTTTATTACGTCACAAAAATATGCGGACAGAAGATATAGAAAGGCATCTATATATATACTTCAAAAATGTGAAATAAACAACGACCGCAGACGTAATAAAGGCGAAAATATATTATTATATTATAGCTACCGTGTGTGGTGGCTAGGTATAATATATATTATAGCTATGTATGTGACACACTTGCAGCATGCCTAAATAAATGTATACTATTATTATAAACAGGTAAAATTTGTTTGTAAGTATGTATGTAGGGGGTAATCTTCGAAACTACTCAACCGATTTTAAAAATTCTTTAATAGGAAGCATCATTATCCTTGAGTTCTATATGCTTTATTGCATTATCAAAAAAGGGATCCTTGAGAAAATTTACGCGGACAAAGTCGCGGGCAATGTGCTATATAATAAACTAGCTGACCATACAGACGTTGTCCTGTCCCTATCTACCTACCTACCTACCTAACCTACCCTACCTATACCTACCTACCTACCTACCTACCTACCCTACCCTACCTATACCTAACTACCTAGGTAGGTAGGTAATGCAAATATATCCAAGGAATGTAAAAAGTTTCATACAAACTTTTATCCCCTATTTCACCCCCTTGGGGGATGAATTTTGAAAAATCCTTCCTAAGTGGATGCCTTCATCATAATAATATGAGGAATACGTGAATTTCCTAGCCTTAAGGGTTTGGTCTGTGCGTTGATACATCAGTCAATCACTTTTGCCTTTTATATATATAGATAAACTATGCTGGGCCCGACCGAAGATGACAGACGAGCCCTTTCTAAGAAACCTTTTACTATCTGAAAAAGTGGCTAAGGAAAAGCCGGATCGATTGGTCGTGGATAAGTTATGCTCGCCGCGGTCGTTCCGTGGATGAGTGACCATTCATTTCGAACCGATACCCCTCCGTGATTCGGAAAGCACGTTAAGCCGTTGGTCTTCGCTGTCAGTCGTAGATCTATAACAGTCGTTAATACTTTGAGCGCCTTGGGGGACACCGTGTGTCGTAGTGGAGGTTTTAGCCCGGCAGTCAACGTAGGTAAGGGTAGTCAAAAACCAGAAAGTCTGCTAACCAGTCTTACAATGGGGTTTCGTGTTACCCAGTAACTGGGTTGTGGAGGTCCGATAGGCAGTCGCGCCATATAACATATTGGTATTCAGCTGCATACGGTTAGACTGGAAGCCAACCCTAACATACTTGGGAAAAGGCTATGCAGGCGATGAAGAAGTATAAAAGGTATCTTCTCACTTACTTTCCAAGTTTGACGGCCGGTTTTTATATCAACTTTTTGACTATTATATTTCTCTAACTAAACTTAAAATGTTCATCATCATGTCAACCTTTAGACGCCCACTGCTGGGCATAGGTCCTCCCCAAGGGTGGGTTCAGCCGTAATCGCCATGCTTGGTCGATGCATGTTGGCGATCGCAGTAGGTGTTAGGGTACTCAAGACGCTGCTGCTCATCCTCTGGTCAATATCCCTCTGTCGCCTTCTACGACACCCATGGGTACAAATAAGGTAGCGCTATTCGCGACCGGCTCCACAAGGCTAACCGGCACCACACGGCAAAAATTAAATTAAAATGTTAGTTATGCTAAAATGACGTTTGTCTTGCGGCTCCTGGGATCTCAGACCATAGCATTAATTGGAGTTTCCTCGAACTTAGTGTCAATCCTTTGTGGTGCCGGTAATACTGTTATGTAATTAAATAAATCTGGATTTTATCTCGTATTTCTAACACTAACAAGCGGAGAAAGCATCTAGATAGTGTTCTAGATTAAGAGCAATTAAAACTGAGTCTACGGCGTGCTTTGTGCCCTCGTGACGAGCTTGAAAACGCATCGCTTGTACTTATCCCCTACTAGACTTTTTGATAACTGTTTTTTTTGTGATGTTTAGTTTTCTTACAGCGAGGGACGGCGATATCACGTCACCGTTTTCCGACCTCTGGGCTGCTGAGTTCCTAATGGAAATCCATACTTCGCGCGACCTGGCCAGGCTCAGGCAAGATCAGACCATGGATGTTTGCCGTCCTACCGGACTATGAGAGTAAAAAAGAGGGTCGAGGGCCGTTTTTCGGTTGTGCGAAAAAGGACCTTTCAGAAATTTTGAATTAGCATATGACCTCCCAATCCCTGCACCATATGTGTCGACCCATCAAACGTGTGTACTGCTGCTGGTCTCTATTGAGATTGACCGTTGTGATCATAATTTGATCGGGGACAGTTCACCTCATCCTCACTTCACCTAAATTCACCAACGGAGATTGTTACAGAATAGACTTGCTGTTCAAAAGATGCACAAAAAAAGGAAGTTTGAAAAGTAAGCCAATGACAAAAAAATTAAGGGAATCAGTTCTCTTGGTTTGGGAATGTGAAGAGAAGGGATGAAACGCATATGACCAAAAGAGTTATAGATTTATAGGTGGATGGATTGACAGGAAGATAAAGGCAGAAAAGATGGAAAGATTGTGTGGAGAATCATATAAAAGAGGGAGGGAGCCAGTGATATTATATCGGTTGCCATGACGTCATGAGAGAAGAAAACGAGTTACGCCGACCCCGAGTGGCAGTAACATGACAAGGGCAGCAAGATGATGAGACTTGCTGTTAAAAAGTTGTTTGCTCTATTAGCTTTGTTTTAAGGCGCTAACAAGCGACTTTTACAGATTTTAAAGTGACAATCACGTCAAAATGTGTAGTGTAAAAGATTTGAAAAAAATATATGTTAAACTAGAACATTCTCTTAATCATTTAGTATGTGAATATTTTTGATTAAGTTCATATTAAATAGTTTAATTAACTCGTGAAGTTGTGTCTGACGCGGACATAACATTGATAATCACACAAAATCTATGGGGTATATTTAAACGAAACTTTCACTATCTTACAGACAATGTTATTATCTATCTTTTAGTAAACGGCTTTTTTATAATTAAAGACTATCTTTTATAATTTTTTTTGACTAAAATTTGAGAGAGGACGCAGCGCATACGATTTTCTGGTCGCTCAAGGCCGCCGGCGTAAATCGTCGCCTTAAAATTAATTCAGTTCACTACGGTCAGAGTGAACGCCGGCCGAGAACTAGTAGTAGCAACAGCGATATAATCGTCGAGACAGATTGCGAGTACCGACTCGTTACAGATAAGGCGATTAATGTACATCGTAGGGGATGCACCTTTATAGTTCTCATTATGGTGGACCCTGATATATTGTAGGGGCAACTTTATCAATGCTACGTTGTAAGGTATATAATGACTTATGTTTGTTGAGTTTTCTAATGTTGCATAATGTATAAATAATAATAACTATGTGATTGTACACATGGACCGCTAGGTAAAAGTCAAAGTCAAAGCATTTATTTCAATTAAACCATTTACAGGCACTTTTGAATTGTCAAATAGTCAGTTAGTTAGTCATAAAGTTGAAGCTAGTTGCTCGTTCCAAAACGTAGGTAGGTCTCTATGGAGAAGAACGAGCAAGAAACTCCTCAACACTCTTTTAAATCAAGTTTTTACAAAATACTGGTTACCTTATTCATGTTGCTTCTATATGTGAATACAATGCAGGTAAATAGCAATACAATGCATTTAAAGTCTACACTTGATAAGTGCCTGAAGATGGATATAGAAGCGTCGCCGAGGACGGTCCAGTAGGAGTTGCTGAGAAGACGCATACCAGCATGTTTGGTTCGAGGTGGCGCAGGAAAAAAATCCTGGAAGGACTGGGGAGGGAGAGGCTTTGCTAAGCAGCGGGACAGCATATGTCAAATGTCACTATTGATGTATCGACGTTCTATTTTATGACAGTTACAGCAATATTTTCCAGGTGCAATATTACTTTAGCATCTCATGTCATCTCTCAATAAAGATTAAAGACGGTATGAACAGCTTTAAGAGTAATCATCAGCTTAAAAATCTGCGTGTCAATAAGTTTCCGCATTGATAAATCCATAACTGTCATCGTCAAATAAAAAAAGGTAGTTATAGAGCGCTTTCCATATAGGCAAGTAACATCTGAGTAGCAGAAGGAGCTCCCGATAGGCGTTAATCCAAAATCGTATTGCTATTCTATACTTCCAGCGCACCCTAAACTGCTAGTACCTACTCCATAACACAGAGTTTACCTGACCAATCCCTTCACCACATTGGTAAATACAAACGGCTCAATAGGACCAATATTTAATACCGCTAATAGGTCTCGGTGGATGTCGTGACAGCAAAAAAGTCAAAGTCAAATTATTTATTTCAATCAGTCCATTATAAGGCACTTTTGAACAAAAATAAAAAATAATTGAATCTAGTTGCCCTTTCTAAAAGATAGTTTCGTATGGAGAATAATGAGTAAGAAACTAAGTATTGTAAGAACTCAAACCTGTTGAACCCTTACGGTACCGGATCGGTGTACGATTTTACTGTATTAGGAGGAGGTTGGAGGGATATTTCAATTAAAGAGGAACTCTGTTGTAATCACTAGGTTAAACAATACCTTGTCTTATAAAAACAGTCTAACGTTCTAAATACACTCGTCACTTCGCACTCGAACCCGATTCAAAGTGTCAAATATATCAAGGTCATTTTGAACCTCATGCGAAGTGAGAGCATACAGCATGCAATATGCATGTGTTAGATTTATACCGATGTAATTAATATATAACAACGTAATTCGTGTTGTAATATAAAGTAATAATTAATTTCTGATTAAATGCAGTAGAAGTATAGTAAATAACATCATTTTAAATAGAATAAAGTGTGTTTAAACTTTGGATAGCAAATAAGTATGAATCACATTTGCTTGTCATCGTTCTTCTCCCATGAATCATACTTGTTTATCGCCGCTTATAAAAGCGAGTGTTCCGACTTCATAAAGACACTTTTGATCGGAACGTTGATCGGTACGGAGCTCTCGAAGAAAATAATAAGATAAGTATAACTATGATGATAACTATGAAAGGCTATGTATATGTATAATTTTAATATTAAATTATATGTACCTAGTTGTTATGACATGAATGATGTAACCTAAATTTGTAAAATATTACTGATTTTAAAAGAGTGTTCATGGAGTTTCTTGCTCGTTCTTCTCCATAGAAATCTACCCTTTGGAACGTGCAACTAGATTCAACTTTCTGACTGACTCTGACAATTCAAAAGTACCTGTAAAAGGTTGAATTGAAATAAATGATTTTGAGTCTGAAATATTACAATAAAATATGTTTCCTAAACAAAGTATTTTCATTTCACTATTCTGTTCTAAAATAATAATATTCTTTGAGTATATAAGTATGTGTATTTAATACAGAGCTATTAATTGCTTTTATAATGTAGCCTTTATTATACCTTTTATTCTGACATCAGAAGTGGGATGCCATGTGCTAAACTAATCTTACTATATTTTCAGGGTTATTGTTGCTACCGAAATGGAACCAGAGATTCAACTAAAGCTGCTTACTACTATCAAAAAAGCGTTGTCCCGTAAGAATCGGCAGGATGGCGTGGCTCTCCCGATATTCGATCCCGCCACCACTGACAGCGGCGTAGTGGCGTGGTGTGCAGACAATGACAAGCTTGGAGAAAAGTTTGGTTGGAGCGACTTAACTAAAGTCTCAAAGGGAGGTAAGGCCCCCAAGGGCTCTGCTTTAATATAGTACGAGTCCTGACAACCCCAGGAAGGTCGATAATAGGAAAATTTCTGTGCTGAATTAACTTGAATGTACCCACACGAAAAAAAAAATATCTCGGTTTGTATAAAGCTGTAATTTATTGTTCAGACTCGTCAACATCAGAATTTTAGTTTAGTTTTCTGCTTACGTAGAGACTAAAAAGCGACCATTAGATCAATTACCTGGAGAATAAGTTGTATTTTTAAACGTGTAAATTCGACCAAACAGCAATTAAACTTTCAAAGATCAATGACTAGATGTTCGAGTCAATACTTTATGCAATGTTTTAAACTTTAAGCCTACTGACGTTACCATTCGCAAAATGTCTATTGACTTTATTGTCGACACAGGAGTAAGTTATAGCATTATACGGGAATCTATTGCCAAATGACTAAATTATATATTTTTCCATACTCAATATAAGTACGTTAGTGGAATAGGTAACGGTAAAATACATATTTTTGCAACTATCACAGTGACAGTTAAATTTAAAGATATTTGTTTATAACTATATTTACATGTGGCCCGTGACCAAGATTTTCATATGATCTTATTGGCAGGAATGTGGTTAATTATCCTGACATTCAAATCACTGTAGATTCTGAAGGGCTAGCATGGAAAAATATTTTTCCTGTTGGCACTGAATTTAGTTTATTCGTTATTTAGAGCATCACATGCCAAAAGTTACGTCTTAACCGTAATCAATATGTTAGCTACTAGGTGTGGTAATGTGTCAGACTGGCCGAGCGTTTTGTGGAAAGTCCAATTGTCCATACATTACTGTACAGCAATCAACTGGTTTTTCACCTATTAGGCTGCTTGTTAGCAGAAACTTGAACATCCCGTGTATACAAGCTCGATTAGATGAGGTAATACAAGATAGTAATATAAATATTGACGTAACGACCGATCGTCAGTTAGCACATCAACGTCTTAAAATTGTTGCCGATACATTCAAAGACCGCTTTGACCAAACGCGTAGAGATAACATAAATTATAGCGTAGGTGATACTGTTTATGTAAATCAAGACCATAGGCGACATAACAAACTAACAGCAAAATTTTACGGACCCTACGAAATTATGAACATATTAGATAATAACAGGTTCTCATTAAGGGGTATTGGAAATCAGAGAAATACAATAGTTGCAAAAGAAAAAAAAAAAAAAAAAAAAAAAAAACCGCCTGTGGCCTGGATAGTGGACTGAACAAAACGCTGTAGTACATTTATTATAATATTATTTTAAGATATGATTGTATTATGGATGGATTAAAACCTTAACTGTGGTATATTATGACATTCACTGGCTGCGGGTGATTAAGCTTCACTGACTGCGGGGTGTTTGGTCTACCCAGTAGGGTCTGATTATTGATTATACAATGACGATTATGAGACGATTACTGATATTGTAATTATATTAGTATATATGACATGATTGTATTATTATGGATGGATTAAAACCTTAACTGTGGTATATTATGACATTCACTGGCTGCGGGTGATTAAGCTTCACTGACTGCGGGGTGTTTGGTCTACCCAGTAAGGTCTGATTATTGATTATACAATGACGATTATGAGACGATTACTGATATTGTAATTATATTAGTATATATTGTATTAATATTAGTTTAAGACATGATTGTATTATTATGGATGGATTAAAACCTTAACTGTGGTTTATTATGACATTCACTGGTCGCGGGTGATTAAGCTTCACTGACTGCGGGTGTTTGGTCTACCCAGTAAGGTCTGATTATTGATTATACCATGATGATTATGAAAACGATTACTGATATTATGTAAACAAAATGTACCTTTATGTAATAAGAATATTGTGTTTGTACTTCGAGAGCGAAGTACTTGTCAGTATGGCCGTGTTAGATTTATACCGATGTAATTAATATATAACAACGTAATTCGTGTTGTAATATAAAGTAATAATTAATTTCTGATTAAATGCAGTAGAAGTATAGTAAATAACATCATTTTAAATAGAATAAAGTGTGTTTAAACTTTGGATAGCAAATAAGTATGAATCACATTTGCTTGTCATCGTTCTTCTCCCATGAATCATACTTGTTTATCGCCGCTTATAAAAGCGAGTGTTCCGACTTCATAAAGACACTTTTGATCGGAACGTTGATCGGTACGGAGCTCTCGAAGAAAATAATAAGATAAGTATAACTATGATGATAACTATGAAAGGCTATGTATATGTATAATTTTAATATTAAATTATATGTACCTAGTTGTTATGACATGAATGATGTAACCTAAATTTGTAAAATATTACTGATTTTAAAAGAGTGTTCATGGAGTTTCTTGCTCGTTCTTCTCCATAGAAATCTACCCTTTGGAACGTGCAACTAGATTCAACTTTCTGACTGACTCTGACAATTCAAAAGTACCTGTAAAAGGTTGAATTGAAATAAATGATTTTGAGTCTGAAATATTACAATAAAATATGTTTCCTAAACAAAGTATTTTCATTTCACTATTCTGTTCTAAAATAATAATATTCTTTGAGTATATAAGTATGTGTATTTAATACAGAGCTATTAATTGCTTTTATAATGTAGCCTTTATTATACCTTTTATTCTGACACATGCAACCTTTACAGTACATCGCTACCGCTTTAGCTCATCCTTTACACCACAAATCTAAAAGTGATCTATTAAGCACTATTACACTGTCCGTTAGCAAATGAGCCGGTGATTACTATCCCTTAGAGGTTTTACTTTGTAATACATTTAAAACAAGTTCATTTTGATTAGAAGGACTTTAGATTCTTTACTTCCTGTAATGATATTAAGGATAATTAAGATGGTATCTTTATGTTGTGTGTGTTGGTGAACCAATTTGTAAGCAAAGTTATGTGCTGTAGGGTTTAATGTCGATATAGCGTGTAGTTTTAGTGTTTGTTGAGTTAGTTTGAAATTATAGAATCACAATAAGTTGTATCAATATGAATATTTGCTATTGTTTCATTGTTGAATTCGGTACTAAAAGTTGTAGTTAAATGAGTATCTATTCTTTAAATGGGTTAAAAATAACACGGTTTTGTACAGTTATAATAAAATCGATACTGATAATAATTTTGAAGATATTACCGTAATAACAACTTCAAGCTAGCTGTAATAATAGGTATTTTGAATACACCTTAGGGGGCGGATTTAATGTTTCCAAGGATAGTTGCTATTCGTATCAAAGTTACTTTTTTTAATCTTAGCTAAGTTTTTCTCTAAATATTGAAATTAATAATATTATAACATCAGCCGTTTGTCCCAAAGCAGGGCAACGGCCTCTTCTCATATAGATAACGAGGTAAAAAAGACAACCACCTTAAAAAACTAAAAACAAAAAAATAACTTTAATTTCAGAAGGCGTTGACAATACAAAAACAAACAGAGAAAAACCCGCCGATTTGCAAAATTGAAGTTATTTTTTACTTTTAGTTTTTGAAGGCGGTTTTTTTGTAAAAAAGTTTTTGTATGGAGAAACTCAAAAATTCTAAATTTATTCGTTTGGTTCGGTTAAGACCAAAAGTTGAATGTGTATGAATAAAAATTTCAAAATCGGCTCTTAGAATGCTGCTGCTAGGGATTGACAACTCACCTCAAGCGTAACATTTATTTTACAACGACCCATCAACCTATCATGAAATGGGTATAAATCATTAATCATTTATTAATATACAAATCAAATTGTGGTACGTTGTTCATTATACAATTACCCTCTTTAACTCTTGTTTAATTATACAAATACCCGTCATACCTCCATAATCTTACTATATCAAAGATTCGAGGGATCGCATTGATTCCTAACTCTATTAATAATGTATCAATAATTCCCGCTTTGCAATCCTATGTCGATTCATGGTATTAACGTGTTGCTATGTATATCAAGTGCGACTATTAGCGGTTTTATGTGGGAGAAAGCGATAGTGGAAAGTTATTTAACTTTATTAAAATCAATATAAAATAATTGACATCCGACTCCGCACCCAGATCGGCCGCAGTGAAGAGAATCTTTAAAGGTCCGGATCTTATATGATGCTAATCTTCAGTGCCTGTGTGGCGTCTCCTCGCAGACCATGGACCACCTTCTATCTTGTGCCGCATGCCTTGTCACCTGCTCATATGTGGACCTAATGATTGCGTCAGCGGATAGCGAAATTCTGGGAAGCACAAGGAATCAGAGAAAATCAAACACAGCACACACATACACACTCGCACATTTACACGCAGGTAAGTAACGTCTAAAGTCATTGTTCTTTGGGTCGGTTTCAAATAACCCTATCTATATCATCCTCTCCCTCACACACATAGGTCCACAGGCGACAACAATTACTCTTCAAGACTAAGCTATTAGCACTAGCTTTTTAACCCGTGTTCATAAAAAAAAATAATCTCTCCCAGTATTAGGTACCTGAAATTTATAACCTTTTAAAATATTCTGGGGAACGCGTTACATGCAGGTCAGTAATACTTTACTGACTGTCTTCTGTGCCAACCCGATCCATGCTTCAGTTCAGTTAAAACCTACTGACATGTTACATAAACCACTGTAATATTTAGTTAATAATATTCTCTCGAGCTGGAAATATTATACTCCACAAGTGTGTGCGCAAACAGGTGTACTCCCTCTTGCCTCACTCTCATAGTCTGATGGTGATTACTTGCTTGCTGTGGCACGGATTTGTCTCAGCACCATCTTCCGAACTCCGGGCTGTAGGTCGATTCTGTAAAATTCAAACCACAACTCGCATCTCACATCGCTATTCACTCTCACTTCGCATAAGGTTCAAAATGACCTTGATATATTTGGCACTTTAAATCGGGTTCGGGTGCGAAGTGAGCGTCGAAGTGACTGGGAAATTACCTCACAGAATGCCACTTCTTAGGTCATCTCAAACTTTATTTGTCAAAATCTCCCTGTCAATTTAGTTCAACTCGCTGACACGCTCGCAAGGGTGGCGCTAGTGTAAATTCGAATTATCAATAGAGTTTATAGAATGCCAATCAAGAAACTCACAGCGGATTCAGATTCGAAGTTTAGAATGAGGTCTTACAGAATCACACACCTGATCATAGATATCCGTGGGGCTGATACTGAGAAATTCTTAATACAATTTCTCGACCTGGGAATCCCCCCACCCCACACGTCCAGTAGTCGACAGGGCAGTCAAGAAAATTTAGTTAACAGTAAACAGTAAACGTATTTATAATATACTAGCTGACCCGACAGACGTTGTCCTGTCCCGATCTACCTACTTACCTACACCTACCCTACACCTACCCTACACCTACCCTACACCTACCCTACACCTACCCTACACCTACCCTACACCTACCCTACACCTACCCTACACCTACCCTACACCTACCCTACACCTACCCTACACCTACCCTACACCTACCCTACACCTACCCTACACCTACCCTACACCTACCCTACACCTACCCTACACCTACCCTACACCTACCCTACACCTACCCTACACCTACCCTACACCTACCCTACACCTACCCTACACCTACCCTACACCTACCCTACACCTACCCTACACCTACCCTACACCTACCCTACACCTACCCTACACCTACCCTACACCTACCCTACACCTACCCTACACCTACCCTACACCTACCCTACACCTACCCTACACCTACCCTACACCTACCCTACACCTACCCTACACCTACCCTACACCTACCCTACCCCTACACCTACCCTACACCTACCCTACACCTACCCTACACCTACCCTACACCTACCCTACACCTACCCTACACCTACCCTACACCTACCCTACACCTACCCTACACCTACCCTACACCTACCCTACACCCACCCTACACCTACCCTACACCTACCCTACACCTACCCTACACCTACCCTACACCTACCCTACACCTACCCTACACCTACCCTACACCTACCCTACACCTACCCTACACCTACCCTACACCTACCCTACACCTACCCTACACCTACCCTACACCTACCCTACACCTACCCTACACCTACCTACACCTACCCTACACCTACCCTACACCTACCCTACACCTACCCTACACCTACCCTACACCTACCCTACACCTACCCTACACCTACCCTACACCTACCCTACACCTACCCTACACCTACCCTACACCTACCCTACACCTACCCTACACCTACCCTACACCTACCCTACACCTACCCTACACCTACCCTACACCTACCCTACACCTACCCTACACCTACCCTACACCTACCCTACACCTACCCTACACCTACCCTACACCTACCCTACACCTACCCTACACCTACCCTACACCTACCCTACACCTACCCTACACCTACCCTACACCTACCCTACACCTACCCTACACCTACCCTACACCTACCCTACACCTACCCTACACCTACCCTACACCTACCCTACACCTACCCTACACCTACCCTACACCTACCCTACACCTACCCTACACCTACCCTACACCTACCCTACACCTACCCTACACCTACCCTACACCTACCCTACACCTACCCTACACCTACCCTACACCTACCCTACACCTACCCTACACCTACCCTACACCTACCCTACACCTACCCTACACCTACCCTACACCTACCCTACACCTACCCTACACCTACCCTACACCTACCCTACACCTACCCTACACCTACCCTACACCTACCCTACACCTACCCTACACCTACCCTACACCTACCCTACACCTACCCTACACCTACCCTACACCTACCCTACAACTACCCTACACCTACCCTATCTTTCAAGTTGGATCAAACTGCACATGGTGTACAAATTTCATTAAAATCGCTTCAGTAGTTTAGGAGTCCATCGCGGACAAACATCGTGACAGGAGATTTATATAATATTAGATAAAAATCTCGTGTTTGTTATCGAACTCTTCCAAAACAGTTTGATCGATTTTTATGTTTTTTTTTGTGTATATTTGGAATGACTGAGAACTGAGGGACTGGGCTATGTTTTTTAACCACAAAACTCTCACTTACAATTCAAATAAAATAATATCTAAAATCGGCATTTCAGTAACCATGTAAATCTAAAAGGTAAACGATTATTAGAAACACACAGAAAAAATTAAAAATGTGTCCAGTAGTCCTAAATCCAGAACACTACAAAAACAAAACAATTTGAGCTATATAGACGTACAGACGCCAGCACATCAAGCCATACCTAACTGTCAAATTTTCCCAATTGAATATGAACCTTATATTTTGTCATAAAGTTAAAAATTTATCAAAGAAAATTGACAGATTGTAGTAACTTGATGTGCTGGTCTCTGTACCTTGTTCGCACTGTTTTTGCATGTAAAATACATGCAAAATTATTTGTTTTACGTACTTTGTTAGGTGGTTTTTAGTTGGTAGAATTTTGCGTAGCGCGTGGCTTAAAAGTTTGGCAGGCTGGTGAATTAATAAATATTGTATTTTAAATTAGGTTGTGTTAAATTAAAGTTACCGTCGAGGGTAGGCAAGCAGTTTGTTAAACGAGTTTTTAATGATCAAAGTATTAGAAGTTTTTTTAGTCCAACGAAATTCAGATATTGCTTCAATAATACTTGTGTCAAAACTATGTAACACTGGGTGTTAATGGTTTACCCGCTAATACCAGTCTATAAATAATTGTCCAATCACCGCGCACCGTGCAATGCAATGAGCAAGCACGAATTGGTGGCTGTCTGCGATATAAAACCAATAATAAATAATATTAATATAACGTAATTGTAAAAATTATATAAAAGGTATTGCTATCGGTTCTTGTATACCTAATCAAAAAGATCCGATGAACAATTCTATTTATATGGCCTACAGACAGTAAATTATTGTTACGAGTCTGGTTGTTTGTGTATGTGAGTTTATTTGTTTGTAAACGCACCCACGATTTGGTTGGTTCTGGCAAAATTACACCCAATGATAGGGTATTGTACCCATTTTTGAAAAGTGTCTCAATTAAATTCTGTAGTGCTAATATGCCACAAAAACATTACATAAACACAAAATTTTATTAAATTAATAAGTGCCATAAAAATGTATAAAATTTTAAATTTTCAATTTCGCGCGTACATTGACCAAAATGCCTCGTAGCGGACGCCATATTGCACAGCGGAAATGACGTCAGTTCGTTGTGTATCAAATGCTCTAATAATAATACAAATATGATAATTTTATATAATTTAAAAATAATTCAAAGAATATTTTGTAATAGGTGTAATAATTAAAAAATTACGTTGGATACGAAAATAATAAAAGTACAAAGCGTATGTACGCCAATCGGTTGACTGACAGTTAACAATTTTTTGTTTACACAGCCGTACGGCGTAATAACATGGCTGCTACTATTTCATGATGTTATAAAACAGATTAAAAAACTGAAAACTTTGAATTGAATTTAAAAAAATATTTTGTTATTTTATGGCCTAAAACTTACATTTTCCGACTGCTTTATGCCCAAACTGTCTCAATAACATATTTTATAGATTTATTCTCATATAGAGTAAAATACCCTATTATATCGTCAATCGAAAATGCGACAGTAGTTTTTGACAACTAAAACTGTTCATTTTTGCCTCGGGAACATTACAAGTCAAGCATGATTTCCATAGATACTTTGGTAAATAAACGGGTATACACTGTACAACGTTGTAGCCCATACGATAGGAATGCGTCATCCGGCGCAAGGCAACGGGAAAACTCAGCGGTTTTGTGGGCAGCTCTAATTAAACCACTGCATAATTAGGTTGCGTGGCGGGCCGTGTAAGAGCAATGGACATGTAAGGAATAGAACGTGTGTGTATATGGACAATATATTATGACGTCAGAATTACACTTATGGGAAAGTCTAGATCTAAGAGTTTAAAAAATCGTAATTAAAAACGTTACAAATGTGGTCGTAAGTTCGTTACAGCGATACTTAATGTCAAAATCTTGTCAAAAGTGTACGAAAAAAAAGAAGCATTTTTTTGACAGATTATGACTGAAATTATTATAATGAGAGTGTTCTTAGAAGTTAGTAGAATAGCTTTCCCCTTGAAACTTGGTCTTGTCAGAAGGAAAAAATTAGTTTGTTATATGGATTTTCTGGTTGTACGTTGTTTTATAGCTAATAGTTTTATAGAATTTCGTTTCACATGAAATTTTTCTTATAACTTCGTTTCATAGAATAATCAATACGCAGAATACTTACTTTGAAGATTTTAAAATCATTGATTTTTGTTTCACATAAAGTTTAATGTTAGAATAATCATATCATATGCATGCTGCGTATGCTGCAAGCAACGCAGCATGCAAGAAAGCATGCAGCGTGCAAGCAAGCATGCAGCATGCAAGCAAACATGCATCATGCAAGCGAGCATGCAACATGCAGCAGGCATGGTTTCTGTCACCGCCGGCCAGCCTCAGCCGCGGCGGCGCGTGTTAAAACCACCTGCTCCTCAGCTCGCGGGCCGCCTCGACCCTCCGCGCCTACGCGGATTTAAACTACACTCCAGGCGTAGTGTAGACAAGATTATGTGGAGTCTGTTTCGCAGCGATTCGTTTCTGTTACTAACTTCTGTAGCACAACATATTGACTTTTTAAGACAATATTTTTATTATTGTCTATTTATATACATTTTTGTTGAAATAAATTCCATGGAAAAATACACTGAACAAACAATATTCCTTAAAAATTATTCTACTGTTTGACAAGTTTGTTAAACCAAAAAATTTGATAAAAAAAATCATTGAATTGTGTTTCTGTGAAATATGTTTCATTCAAGTAAATAGTCTTTGAAACAATAATAGTCGATATAAAAATACAAGAACCAAATATTATATGAAACATTTTCTGGGAAACGAAATTCTATGAAATTTCGGTCTGCGAAACAAGGGGACACCGGATTTTCTATTTATATTATCTACTGGTGATATTTGAATGCACACGGTTGGACAAAGGCGTCTGTAAGTAATACTAATATTATAAAACGACAAGGTTTGGTTGAGTTTTACGTTTTTTGTTTGCTAAGTAATCTCTGGAAGTACTGTGGTGCTATTCTCTAAGTAACACAACTTTTGCTTAGGCAGCGCTAGAGCCACGTGAATTAACGACTTTTGGTGGAACTAATCAATTTGACAGTTCATATATGAAACACGATATTCGCTAGGCAGTCGCTGAGCTCGACGTCGATTTCACGGCTGACACGATGTTGAGTTCATCTCCGAGCACAGCCACGAATGATTACGTGTGTTAGTGGTGTGGTTAGAGAATACCATAGCGTACGAATATAAAAATATTTTAGAGATTAAAAGGTACACTATAATTGCCGAGTACCATAGGTAATGCTTTGGTTTTATATTTGACTTTAAAGCAGACGAAGTTGGAGGCAGAAACTAGTTTGGTAATTAAGCATGAAAATCACGCTATCTATCTTGTTTCTGTTGATAATTTAATTAGCTTTGGAGGGGTCTCTCTGGGTTCATTATCATTATTATCATCAGTCTAAAGCGGTTTTCTGCTGGATACGCCACTGAGTTTTCATGTAGGGCACTTTCATCACCCCGTAAAAATTGATGTTCTGATCCATACTACCATATTTTGATAAAATTTGGTATGAAAGTAGCTTGAACTACGGGGAAGGACATAAATAAATAAATAAAAAAAATAAAAATAAAAAAAAAGCCTTTTATTTCACACCTAATAATTAACTAATACTTTTTACATGTTAAATCATTATTTTTTTTTATTATTATAATTGATTTATTATTAAAAATGGAAATGAAAATCGTCATGCATTGTATTTTGAATAATATTATTATTATACATTTTAAATATTTTTGAATTATTTTATTTATAAGTTATTATTATTGAATTATTATTATTATTATTTATTTTTTTTAAATAGCGTGAACCCCTCTATTTGAGGGTAAAGGCCATAGGCTACTTTTTAATCCGGGACTTCGCCTGCATCTGCGATAACGGACATTCACGCGGACGAAGTCGCGGTCAAAAGCTAGTCAAAAATAAAACAACACAATCCAATTGTACACTCTTACTACCGTAAACAGTAGACGATCACCCTACAAACAGCTGATTCATTCTCAAGTCATTCAATTATGAACCAAGGTTCCTCACAATGCTTTTCTTCACCGATATCAGTGATGCCCAAAGTAACCTTACAAAGTACACAAGATATTAAAAAAGTCACATTGGTACTTGCTCGTATCAAGTTGCGAACCTCATGGACGAGAGTCGGCGCCTTAACCACTGGGCCACGTTAAAGATATCTGATAGTATCGTGACTCGGCCCTGACCTTGAAATAATTACCTACGGCCGCGAGATACTTCAACACGAGGGAGGGCTGCCATTTCATCAACCTACTTGAGTTTCTTCCTAATTTTGTGATTGTAAATTACGTCATGGATTTTATTTAAAAATTAAAAATTTCATTCATATAGAATTTTGTTTTCTTTTCAATAAAAATATATGTTGTTTTTTGAGTAGTAGTTCTAAATTAGACACTGTAAAATATTGCGCCTAGACTGAGACGTACGACAAGCTTTATTGTTAAATTTAATATAAGAAATCTGCATTCGGATAAAAAGTTTAATTAAGAGCGCCCATCCCGTCATATTTTCCATACAAATGCTCGTAAGCGATTACGGCGTTATAACCAGTTATTTTCCAAATATTTTTAACACACAGGTATGGTTTAAATCTAGGTTTGTATGAAGCCAAAAATAAACTTTTTTGAGAAACAAATTCAGTAAACACGTCCGAAAATCAGTTTTTTTGCACAATTTTATCTGAACTTTGGCCGTTCATAATGCATACATTGTAAAAGTAAAAAAACAGCTTCATAGAAACCTTGCACATGTAATGGAGATTCTAAATTACAAACCTTTTTACCAAAAACTTGTAAGACTTTTTTTAAAACACGTATCTCCTGGAACAACTTTTGTGAAATTTCCGCGCGCCTATTTTCCTGTGATGTTATCGCGATCTCACGCACTCGTTTGTTTTGTTTGTTTTGTCGAGCTTTGAGTTGGTGGAAACAAAAAATGTTTAAATCACGCTCTCGTTGAAGTTCGTTCGATGGGGAAGGGCGCTCTTAAGAACCATCACACCGTTCTTTCGTCACTGCGACGCATTCGAGGCTGCTTGCAGGCTAAAGTACATACTAACTCGAGACGCGTAGGTATGACTCGCGTTTCAACCGTTTGTATGAAGATAGAATACTGTGTAAAAATTGTGTACGTATGTCAATTCTAAAAAACTACTAAAGTAGTTGTAAATTCAGTGTAATTAGTACTCTGTGTCAATGTTCGTAATACAAAGCCTATCTAGTAACACACATATCATACTCATTCTCACAGGAGCACGTAGTTAGCGGTTTGTGATTAACAGACAATACGAACTGATAAATTAACTTGGTTTGTTAGTATTAGATTGATTGGCATGAAGCTAATATTGTTTGTAGCAAATGTTTGGATGTTTGAACAAGGGGTTATGTTTGAAAATTAATGTTTTTGGAGTTAATTAGTATTAGCTTTGGTATATTGATAGGATGTTACATGTATTTTATAATGTTGATAGAGAAAATTTTTGTTTAATCAGTTACTAATTTCCGATTGATTGAAAATAACATTTATGTGCGTGCGTAAGCATTGTAAGCGTTTGATTTGGCTGTCAATATTCTTGTGTGAGTAATTAGTCGACAGATTAACTAGTCAAACTTTACGATATCCAATTGTTGAGACAAGAAGTTTCTATTGCTGGGCATAGTACAGTATATCCCTTTTATAATTTGACTAATCAAATTACTTAACAGAGTAAAGCGTCCTCTACTTAGCATTTAGCTCAGTTTTAGTTTACCTAACTTAAAAAAAGACTTTGTGGCAGACGTACAAAAAGCAATATTATGAGCATATGAATGAATATGATATTAGCACATACATGAACCTACTACACCTGAAACCGGCAATTTACTCTCTGTTTTGTTACACATTAGCAATTTCAAGTGTACATTTACAGTTGAAATAGATTAAGTTATACTGAGGCTGGCTTGCCACTGTGGATAAAAGCACAAAGTACGTAAGGCTGCGATAAAAGCCTGATAAAGTTTAAGAGTAAAAAAGAGGTTTCGTTTTTTTCCTCTCAAGTATACAAAGAACAGAAGCATTAAACTTATCACTCAAACTAGGTAAACAACGAAGTTCCCACTGTAAAACTAGGCAGACTCCCGCAAAAAAGGGCCCACATACACGAGCATTAATTTCACTCGACACCTGTTCTCGTCAACACTTTGTTAACACGTCAACGCACTATAAAGGGTAAGCAGAGGTTGTGAACATAAAAGTAGACGGATTTACGATAGACGGTGTCGCCAATTACGGTTTTTATTGTGAACGGTAAAATGGCTGACTGTTACACCGAGGTGTAATGTTTTCAGTAGCTGTTTTCGATATCATTCGGAGGGCATTCTTCAGAATCAGAATTCTTTATTTGTAAACATAGGTAGAGTAATATAAGTGTTACAAAAAATGTAGGTATTCTAATCTTAGGGCGCCTTCAAATTAAACCGGCAACGCGACAGCAGCGCTGCTTTGTAAATCCATACAAAGTCGCGCGACTGCAGCGCGGCTGATAGCGTTGCAGTCGCGCTGCAGTCGCGCGACTATATTTGTATGGATTTACAAAGCAGCGCTACTGTCGCGCTGTAGTCGCGCTACTGTCGCGCTGTAGTCGCGCTACTGGCGCGCGACTAATTTGAAGGCGCCCTTACTCTTGCCATTTGATGTTAAAAAATATATAATTTAGTAAGATCCTTTTTGCATTGCTTTGTGTTGCTTCGTGCCTCGACGTAGGTACTAATGTTTTTTTTTAAATTTAGCACATATGTTTTTAAGTTATGTTCATACATGAACATAACTGACGACATGTTGTAACGACACGGTTGGCGCAGTGGCTGAGCGATCGACTGCTGCGCAGCGTGTTGCGGGTTCGATTCCCGCCCAGGGTAAACATTTTTGTGATGAGCACTTGTGTTTGCCTTGCGTCTGGGTGTTGTTTATCTATATATGTATGTATTTACAAAAAAAAAATGTATTTGTGTATGTATATCAGCTGTCTGACACCCATAGTACAGGGTCTCCCTAGTTTGGGGTCAGATGGCCGTGTGTGAAAATGTCCCCACATATTATTATTATTATTATTATTATAAGTTAATCCTTAAAGAACTATTGACTATACACGTGTAGGCAAAGACCAAGGAGAACAGTAAAACAAATAAAATCTGTTCCATACTGTGCGTGAAATTAGTAATTTTTATTTTTACGTTGATTTTCACCATTTTGAACTTCCTTGAAAGTGACAACAGAAGTGACCAATAAAAAAAACCAAGCTCATCGACACTACAAATTCATTACATGCAACACAATTTGCATCTGTTGCGCTAGCGCCGGTTGACACATGCTTTACACTCATGCTCCCACATTAGGATTCCCTGTTATGCAATGTCGTGGATGCCATTAAAAACAAATTGCGAGGACGTGCACAGATTATCCAAGGCTTAAGTAAGTACGAATAGGCATTCGGGCTATTCTAATTAAAGAAATGATCGCAAGCGTAGTTATATTTTAAAGTGTTTTTCTTCGGAAATAAATATACATTATTTGATAACTTTTTATCCTAATCTTGTGCTAATTCATCGTTAAAGACAAAAAAAGGTCATCTTCTTTTTAAGAAAAATGTCGAAAAAGTTGGTTGACACTTCCCGTGATCCAAGAGCTTTGCCTCGGTTAGAGGTTAAGTATTGCCACGCAAAGTGGCAATGTTGCCAGTCTCTAGGACACGTTCCCAGATGACGGCGATGTGGAGGATTTTTTTTAAAGCCTTATTGTCTTATTTTTTTAGTTTAATAGTTACAGGTTTTTCTTTTTTATTATTCTTGTAAATATTGTACACTAGCTGAGGCCCGCAACTTCGTTCGCGTGAATGTCTGTACAGAGTGGTAAACATTAATTTTCATGGTTTAAACTACAAAAATGACGATTTTCCATACGACTTTTCATCCCCTATTTAACTCCCTTAGAGGTTGAAATTCGAAAAATCTTTTTTATTCCTTGTCTACATTATAAAGGAAACGTCTGTGCCAAATTTTAGCTTTCTAGGTCCAAATGTTTGGGCTGGGCGTTGATGAGTCAGTCAGTCAGTCAGGACTTTTCTATTTTTTTATATGGATAAATAACGTATTAAACAAAAGGTTTTCATTAAATTAAATATCAACCTTAAAAATGTGTTCGATCCCGCATCCAAGTCGTAAAATGTTGCACTCCAAAAGTCAATATAACTATGCAATTGCAAAAAGTTTTCTCCCAGAGCGAAAGATATACGGTAAGACTTCATGCACGTCCCCATACATTACTTTTGCAACACTTCTGTGTAACAACTCTTGACAAGTAAATTTGACAGTCGCCTGCTTTCCCGAAGCCAAATAAAGATATCTCTACAGAAGGTTTGCTACATTTAACGAGGGGAAACAGACTTACGGGTCACGCGCACCGTTGCGTATGGACGGACGCCGCTATCTCAAACACATATTAAATATCTATAAATTCATTTATTTCCCATCTTTCTTTATATATGTATTTAGTTATTATTTCAAATAATGTTTTTGGTTAAACTTCTCACACACGCAACAAATCAACAACTATTTGTTTGTAGAACAAATGTATGTGTTAATGAATAAATAAATTAATATATAGATTAGAGCTTACTTTTAATATTTTTTTTATGTGTTATCTTACTGCTAAACATGCTTGTTGGCTTATAATTTGCGACTGTATACGTCCGTGACTGATTATGTGTTATACCTAAGAGCTTATGCATACAGAAAATGTTAGCATATCTTAATAATAAATATAAATAAATTGAAAATTATGCTTGTGACAAGTGTGCTTGCACTCGCTGTACGTGGAATATGTCTATGTGTGCGATATATTTTTACTTGTTGTAGTGAGTCGACCTTCTGCACCTTTTCTTCTTGTGTAAGAGCGGCGCGGGCGCTGCAGAGATGCGGCTAATCGTTGCTATCACTTTCACTCATCTGTAGGGTTGCCATGGCAACAGTTATGGCGAGATTAGGGTATGGTTTAATTAGTTTGTCAGCATTAAAGCTTTGTTTAATGAGTAGATGTCTGGCTGCGACCATGTTAGGTTAGTTTTCTGATAGCTGATAGAAACTCCATGTAAATGGTTTAAAGTAAAAAAAACCATTTATAAATTGATTTTATATATAATAGTACCTACAGTATATATTCTCATACGTATTTAGTCAAAAGCTGTCATCTTGACATTACAAACAAAGACTTAATTTTTTTTTATTTGTTTAAGTAATACATACCTGTTTCGCTTTTTTTTCTATTATCAATAAAAATGATACATGTCAACCCTGCACATCTAACAGGCGACTCCTCGCCGCTCGTGATTTGTGACTTACGATCTAAGAAAGTTACGGGATTGATTTATTGTTTTATAACTACACCACATTCGAAATCTTAAACTGGTTCACTATAATTTACTGGCATTGTAGACTTGAATGATGACTGAAGTTTACTTTCCTAGTCGGAAGAGACATCACATCTGCACTTCTTCTCTTGTGTTGGCAGCAGTGCTATTCTGTAAACAATTAGGTGAAATGAGCGTGAGGAGAGGTGTCAATCAAATGTAAATATTTCTTTTTTGGAACATTGAAGAAAATAAAAGAAAACATTTGGCAATAGTCACAAGAAAACGATTAAGAACTGTGTCGCAGCTATCATCGCCCGTCTTAGCATTTCCAAAACAATGTCCCAGACATAATAATAAGTACGAGAATAATAATAAAAATAATGTATAATATATGAGGCCATCACACAATCGGCCATCTGACCCTAAACTAGGCAGACTCTGTACTATGGGTGTCAGACAGTTGGTATACATACACAAATATAGAATAGAACGACAACCAGACACAAAATAATAGATTAAGTCTGTCGCCCCCACACACACAAGGATCTGAGGTGGCGACGCCTCTCTTAGACGTCCGGGGGGGGGGGAGGCATCAATCCAACACCTCACTCCCCCCTTGATCTAAGGAGGCCCGTAGAAGCAGCCCGGCACCAGTCGGGGGTTGCGGAACTATCTCCTGTTCTCGCGACCCCAGACGTAGGTGTGAGATGGAACACCGAGGTGGTTTTTAGTCAGTAAGAGACTGATAGACCCCTTTGCCCGCCCCAGTAGGACCTTCAGTATGATTTTTCAGCCCTAAACAAAAAAAAGTATTTTTTAGGTGATTAGGATAACTTAATTAGTATACAAATAATCGTCTCTATTTGAATACTGACAAATGTTTTATTTTCTAAGTGTAGCTTCAAAAAACGCGATGTATTAAAAGGAATTGTCCAAACCAACGACACCTGGAAGATAATTAAAGCTAAATAAAAAAAAAAGACTAAAGCTCAATTTCATTTAAGTAATTGTGCGCACGCGCCGATGCGCGCGTTGATGTCTTTTATACGCGTAACAAACTGAGGACAACGTTATATTTTTTTAAACGCCTCATTTTTATTTCTTAGCTCCGTTTATTACGTAGTAACATTTTAGAATAGGTCATAATTGCCACTTATGAAAGTAATAACCATAAAAGGATAACTGTTCCTGCGCAAGATTGAGTTAAAGATATAAATATACTACTCTCTGCATCGTAAAAAATGTATGAATGCAAATTATGAACCATTTCTGTTAAAACTTTAGCTGTCAATAATTACTTAAACATTCACCAATGTATAGTGGCGTAAGTGTGTTTTTGCAAAATGATAATTTAATGAGAACACGTGATTAACGGTTGCCCATTATAATACTAACTCAGCTTCGGTGTTAGCTATTAATTTTGTTTATCTTACATATCTCAGCTCGGAGATTTAATAGATTAATATGTATTCTGTTTATTTTTTCATAAATTTATTTGCTAACATTAATAACAGAGGAAATCCATTCAAAAAGCACAACTCGGTTTGAATTTCTACGATATGTATTGAGGCTAACCGTATCTCATACCAATTACTCTTTGAAAAATCCTTATTTATTACTTAAGCCGCTGACTTAACAAGACTAACTAGAATACCGTGCGATTTATTACGTCGCTCCGCATAATCTGTGCGGTGTAATTATTTACACACGATTAGTACCACTTTTACGTTTACAACAACCTGTCCTTAATAAAACTGCAACAATTTTACTTATGCGATTTCGAGTCGCGTCTGATCATTTCACCGGCGGGCGTCGCACGACCGCTTAGTCGCGCCTGCGCAGCCACACCGCACGCACGTGTCGTCACGCTCCCGCGCAACACATCGCGAACACTCGTCGCGCATCAAGTGCTACCGTAAACTAAATACATCTGTGATAGTGACATGGTTTTGTGCTTTAATTGGATTCTGTTAAGGGGTCATTAGAACCGTGAGTTTTCCATTCAACTTTTACTTAATATTATAAGATGTTGATCGATGCCATCGAGTTCGTGCAACACACGTCATAAATAAAACTAAGCAACGAATTAGCACGCGACTCGGTACACACAAACCCAATTCATTGAATAGCAATTAATACGCGATCTGCGTTAGTGCGCTTCTGACTTCGTGCACGTATTTAAATTATTTAGAAATCCAAGTCGTCACTTGCAAAAAAATGCACGAAATCGGCGAAGCGGCGCGCCGGCGCCGGCGACGTACACGATATGTGGCCGAGCCAACACACTACTCTGATCCGTATTTTAAGATACAAGCAGCATTTCTTAGTTATTTATCCATTAAAAAATAAATTTTGCGTAAAATGCTAAAGATGTGACAAGTACAGCTACACCGCTGTACTTATCGGGCGAGATATTTTGCACCGATCTAATCAGCTGTCAATTATTTTTGGGATTGAGCTGAAATATTATTAAAGGACACCTCGTAATTCGATTTCTGGAACCAATTTCGTAATAAGAAACTTTACGATAGTATTCTCCGTAAATTAAAGCAAAATCTACAACAGCTGCATTTGCGTATATAAACGTATTTAAAACCAAAATACGATTTCTGAAACCATAGCTGTGTAAAGAAGGTCTGGTTTTCTTTAATAGCTTAGTATTTTACAAGTTCCGTTAGATTTTGATTAATATTTCAATTAAAGCTAATATTGGTGTTTTTTTGAGCCATACCCTAAAATCATGTGATATGATCAAAGATAAGTTAAGATTTCAATTTTGCCAAACACTTTTTAAAAATAAGCTTGCAAATACCCATGGTAGAATTAATAGGGTAACTTTTACCCTTTAGGTGGATGGAAAAAATATGTGAAAAGAACAGGAAACATGTTTCTGGTGAAAACATGAGCCTTCCCTTTTACATGAGCGATTGAAACCGAGCTTCAAGCGGCTGCAACTCTCACATACTTCTTCTCACTGAACTAGATTGTATTCCAACGTCTCAATGTGTGACTAAAGTTCCGATACACTGATCCATATTTCAAACTTATTACTTTATTGAAAATGCAATTCTATCAGACAGTACATGATCATATTCGTGTTTTACGCAAAATGTAAAAGATTCCAGTACATACGTGTCTTAACTTCGCGCGTGATTTTATTTATTGGAATATTCATTCAGCTGTCAAATTAAGTCTGCGATATGGGTCTGTGGAACGCTCGCGTTTTGTACGTATTTTTATAATTACACTCCGATTGTGATATTTTTTTTTCTCGATTTTTGTGACACTGAAAGGCTTTTCGATAACAAGATATATTTTGAGCATTCTTTTATTAATGTAAGTTGTGTTGTTTTGGACAGAAAATGCATCTACGACTTTATTGACTGGGCGTCTTGTTTCAAACAGTCGGTTAACGTTACATACGGACGGTTAAAATTTACTTTGACGTGAGATGTTCAACGTACCTACGTTAAATGTAACGGGTTGTTTCATGACATAAAAATCCGGTCAGTCAAAGCTATTCAAAAATAGATTCCATAATATTTTGATGTTTGACGTAGCTGTTTGACAACACAAAATTACGTTGACTGGTCGATTATGGTAATAGTAACTTTTTGACATACGATTTTGTGAAACAACCCATTTTTTTTATTTGACGATAGTTAGCGCCATTTTTGACTATTACCCGTCAGTAAAGTATAGTTAACGCAACCCGCCCTAACTAATTAAAATAATATTAGACTAACAAGTGCCAACATTGTTCTTCTCGCCCAAAGCCTTATCAAATATTATGTCAGTGTATATTTAAACAGCAAAGTAATTAACAGTCTGGGTAGACGTCTAGTCGAGAGACAAACTTCAATAACATGATTACCTCTAATGACAAATACACGTGCCGAATTTCGATCATTACCTTGCTAAGGTACTAAGTTATCAGTTTGCAATATTGGAGATAGAAGATACGGTAGCTAAACAGCGGGTAACGAGGCAATTCAGTTTGACCTATTTGATGCAACTTACTTTATGGCGTTGCTAGAATGCTCGATAAATACCTTATGTAGTTATACTGAGTATTAAGCGCAAAATATCGATTGTTTTTGGGTTCCGTACCTCAAAAGGTAAAAACGGAACCCTTATAGGATCACTTTGTTGTCCGTCTGTCTGTCTGTCTGTCTGTCTGTCAAGACCCTTTATATCGAGAACGCGTGGAGGTATCAAGTTAAAATTAAAACCATATACTCAAATCTACGATCCCTTGATGCTGTAAAAAAATCAATCCTCTATGTTAACGTTAACAAAAGATACAGACGTTTATGTAGCAAAAAAAGCATTTATAATATTAAGTAGATTAAAGTATGGATTAGTATAGAAGTACGGATATGTACCTACAAATATGTACGGAACCCTCGGTGGGCAAGTCCGACTCGCACTTGTCCAGTTTTTAAATGAGTATTTGGAAATGTTTTTGATTTCTGGCAGACACGCCATGAAATTACTGTTTCTGTAGTATTTATTTTGAATAAAGCATGTAAACAACCATAAGCAATTCATTCTTAGTGTTTATTGTACTCATACAATTTGTGTGCACAAAGGTTTAATTCCGAATTAAGCAGATATATCAGAGTAATATTGCAGTTTTTACATGTAATTACAATCCAGTATTCATTGATATCATAGAGGAATGCTGGTGAGATATAAAAAGAATCAAATCAGAGATAAACTGAAAAAAAAAACGGATTAACTCGCTATGAATGTACCCGGGTTCGTCCGACTAGTTTCGATGGCATACGGCCCGGGGTGAACCCGGCTTTATTCATAGTGAGTTAATCCGTTTTACTCAGTCTATAATGTGTAACAATACTCACGTTTCGTTTAATGATGATAATGACGATGAATGAATGAGTAATAAAATTAATTTTTATCTTGTTTTTGAGTTCCTATGGAATAATTTTGGACTTTAAACGAAGTCGCGGGCAGAGGCTAGTCTTCTTTTATAAAAATAATTAAAATTGATTAAATTACAATTAAAATTGAAGTGACTGTTTAATGTCAAAATAGCACAGGTTACTAAATGCATATATACTAAATGCATATATGAAAGTACTTAAATCAAAAAATAACAATAATAATAATATGTGGGGACATTTTCACACACGGCCATCTGACCCCAAACTAGGGAGACCCTGTACTATGGGAGTCACACAGCTGATATACATACACAAATACATTTTTTTTTGTAAATACATACATATATAGATAAACAACACCCAGACACAAGGCAAACACAAGTGCTCATCACACAAATGTTTAGCCTGGGCGGGAATCGAACCCGCAACACGCTGCGCAGCAGTCGATCGCTCAGCCACTGCGCCAACCGTGTCATCAAAATATTTTTTTAAAGTTTGTCCGTCGTTTCGTTACGGCTAATCTCTGAAACGCCTGGACTGATTTTGATGAGACTGGCTTGTACTGGCAGATAGCTGATACTATAAGGACTAACTTAGGCTACTTTTCTTTTAGAAAATAAAATTGGGTACCGCGAAAAAAATTAAAACCCCGGTGAAAGCCAACTATTACGCGGGCAAAGTCGCGGGCACATCAACTAGTCAATAATATTAAAAATAAGAACCACGTAATACCAAATATGAAAGTACGCTACTCGTTAAACATAATCCATTTTAACTGTCTAATGAGGCGTATCTCCTTTAGCTAAATTAAATTAGCGCCAAGTCTTTTGTCTTCAAAACTTTTACACAAAACAGAGGTCATTGACCCGTAATCACTATACCTAGATGCAACTTAAATAGATTTTACTGAATGATCGTGAGAACATAGGATTCGTTGAACCCGGTCTTATTCGTGGTAACTGTTAGGATAGTGAGTAGGTATAGTGTTCTAAGTGCATTTAGCTGTTTTATTTCGGAAGCTTTTTAGAAGAACAGGATATGTGTGTGTGTGGGTGTGTTTGTTATGAATGGTGGTCGATCTTTTTGCGTTATTTATGTCATTGGTGCCGATTCCCTTGTTCACAAACTAAATTAAAATTAGGCATTTGGCATCTCTTACTACCAGGCAGCTGAAGAAAAGGACTGCGACAGATAAGGACTAAGTTAGAGATGTCAAATTTGTTTTTCCCTTGAACTTCTCAGTGATTTTAATCAATACGTTCTAAAATGACAACTATAATTGTATGAACATTTTGGATCAACTTAAATTGACAGCTCTTATTAATATATGTCTCTTTCTTGTTTTATTGGATAGAAAGAGATATGAATAGCTTAAAATAAATTTAGTTCGTGCACAACAGAATTGGCACCATTGTGTGGTTTTTAGGGTCTCTTAACCAACGGGTGCCAAACGGTAGCACTTTTCTGACTGTTTGACCGTCCGTCTATCATAGGGATGTACAGTAATAGGGATACACTTGAAATTTTTACAGAGTGAACCGCTAAAACACCAAATAATCCTTACTCTATACTATATCTTCTAATTTATAAAAATCTCGTGTCAAAGTGTCTGTTATCGTACCCTTCCAAAACGGCTTGACCTATGATTATTGTTGTGTATATTTGGTAGGTCCGAGAGTCGCAGGCAATTTTTGATGTGAAACATCTATAGCCGCACGTAAAACTGATTTCTGGCGTGGCGACGCATGCCGTGGCGACGCCATGCTATATGATGGTATATATATACAGTCTATATTCAGTAGTGAGTACGGTGTGAAGTCACTGATTAAACTAATTAAGTAGTTACGATTTGAAACAAATTCGTAAATTTTTGTGTTTAATGAAAATAAATGTTTATTCAATAAATAGTCAACGTTATCTGGAAAAAAAATCATAATATTTTATTTTATCATTATGACATATTTAGTTCCTATCACAATCTGTTCTTTTCTGCATATTACTTTTACAAAATAATGTCGATGTTTTTTTTTAATTTATATGGCAAAACAACGTTTGGCTGGTAGTTACTACCTAAATATTAACTATATCCTTACTAATATTATAAATGCGAAAGTAACTCTGTCTGTTACGCTTTCAAAAAAAGTTTTTTTTGTATGTAATGTTAAATATTATACGGTGTTACGGTGCGGAACCCTTCGTAAACAAGTCCAATTCGCACTTTACCGTTTTTTCAAATCTATGTGTTCAAGTCAATGCATTTTGTCATAAATATCTAACATTCATACATCGTCTGAACTTTGAACTTGTTCGTCTTCAAATTATTTAAATATTCTGTTTTTATTACAAAACGGTAATGTTTTGACAAAAAAATCACAATCAATAATTATAAATCGATAAATCATATTTATGAATGGGTCCGTCGATCTGAATGTACAGTTACCGATGTTTTGTAATTGTGTAGGTACATTGTACATGACCACAAAGATGTGATAATTTTTGCACCGTTACATTACATCTCACGTTTTGCGAACTTTTGATGTGAATACTAGGATTTTCTTTGCATATTATTCAGTTTCTGATTAAGATATAATAATATTACTAGCTTTTTATTGTACTACTGCTGGGCAAAGACCTCTTCTCATAGAGAAGGCCCGAGCATTCATCACCACGCTTGTTTAAAAGACGGATTGATGATTTCAGATTTTATTGATTACTAACACTTTACCCCCGACATCGTTCGCGTGAATTTTCATAAAAACCCCTAATTTTGTAATAATGCAATATAGCCTATGTTACTCAAGGATAATGTAGCTTTCGATAGGTGAAAGAATTTTTGAAATAGGACCAGTAGTTTTTGAGTTAAATCGTAACAAACAAATAAATATTTCCTCTTTATAATTTTAGTTTAGATTCAGTGTTTCCTCATAATGTTTTCCTTCACCGATGTCAAAGACAAATTTAGAAAGATTATTTGAATTGAAAAATTCACTTTGGTACTTGCTTGGTATTGGACTCTCAACCTGATTCATAAAAATTAATCGCTGAAATGTATAACGCACAACTTCCGAACGGCTGGACCAAATTGGATAATTCTTTGTTTTTGTGTTAATTATTGTCAGGAGGTTTGTAAAACAGAGAATTTTAGGTAGATAGGGTAGGGTAGGTAGGTAGGTAGGGTAGCTAAATAGGGACAGGACGAACGTCTGTCGGATCAGCTAGTAAAATATAAAAAGAAAAATATCTTTAATACGGATACATGAAATGAATCAGCATAAGAAAATATGACTACCTATATTATATTCGCCTAATAATTTCACTCTGTATTTATATGTTTTCTGTTGTAATCTTTCATTCTTAATGCCCATTAGATTGTTCGTAAAAGTCCGTGTATATTTGCAAGATCATATTCGCGATAATCTTTACTTGAGATAATAATTATATGTTAGTAAATGTGAAAGTCAGTTTATTATCTAATAAATCTTTGCACGGTTATGCCATAATCAGTTCGATCATGTTAATTTACATGTCGGTGATTTGTTTGACGAATTTATGTATAACTAATATTGTTTATTCTTATTTGTATTGGAATAAAGTTTACTATCTATTGTCATATAATACATAATTATGTGCATACATAATTTCACTCGAGAAGACTTGTATCTTGAAAAGCTTTTCTCGTAATATGTGTTTTCTTTGCTGTTCCCAAATATATATGTTCCATAATATATGTGCCCCAGTTGTATGTATATGTTCCTAAAAGGTTATTTGAAAGTAGTAAAGAATCACGGCGAGATCCAAACATTCATTGTGTTTGAAAAAAAAAGATTAATTTAGAGGGTTTAAATATTTTCCCATGTGGAGAATAAATTACTATAAGTAGATCGATATACTTACCATATTGTTAAACCCCCGCAGAATTAAAATACTTCAAAATGAAAATAACAAATTTTCGTTTCAGTTCGTCGCCCATTTTGTGTTTATAGAAAACAAAGTGACAAGTGACATTAACGGATCCATCAAATTGGCAGACAACTGATGTGAATCGTTGTTAACAATGGTGGAGTTGAAAAAATACATTGATTAATCATTATTTGTGACATTATTTCCCAAAAACCGGCTGTCAGTATCAATGTTACTATCAGCTGCCGTTTAGTTATGAAATAATGAGCTTTTCGTTAAACTATTCACTTTTAACATTAATTTTTATTGCGGGGTTTTAAAAATATTTTAAATGCCTGAAGATACTCTTTAGTTACCCAAGAGTATAAGAATTAGAATTTCAACTTCTCTAAACATCTTTTTTTTTTGTGCAAATCCTGCCATGATTCTTTAATTTATTTCATCTGCTTAGCCTTTTCCCAGAAAGTCAAAGCATTTATTTCAATTAAACCATTTACAGGCACTTTTGAATTGTCAAGGAGTCGGTCAGTTAGTCAGAAAGTTGAAGCTAGTTGCTCGTTCCAAAACATAGGTAGGTTCTCTATGGATAAAAACGAGCAAGAAACGTATAGTGTGGTCAGCTTCCAGTCTAACCAGATGCAGCTGAATACCAGTGTTTTACATGGACCGACTGCCTGTCTGACCTCCACAACCTGGGTAACTCGATACCTTTTGGTTAGACTGGTTGTCAGACTATCTGCCTTCTGATTACCCATACGAAAGTCTGACAAATTGAAATGACAATGCCAGATCCTGCCCCACTCATGTACAGAAAAAGTAACCCATGTACAGAAAAGTAAATTAATGAAAATAATTGTAATGAATATAGAACCTTTCTATAGTAAATTGTTTTTCTTTAGAACTTGCGGATTACGAAATACCAACCCACAAAACACAAACTCATTTTGCCTAAAATACAATTTAACCTATAATCTATGTCATTATTGTTTTTAGATTTAAACGGAAACCGCACGTTCTACAGTCACTAAGACTAATATTTAGTTATCAGCAATAAATAAACAGTAAGATGCTACATATTGCACATGACTTTTATTGAGACAATGCCAGAAACTCTATAGAACTTTGCCCCAAAGTTCTATAGAGTTTCTGGCATTGTCCTTTATAAAGCTACAAAATATCACCCATGTTTAAAACAATACAAATCATAAGTCAGGAAAGTGTTGCGCTTCGGTATTTGCCTTCATACATTTATTACCTGCTAGTTTTCCACGCATAGTAATGTGCTCATGCAAATCTCTGGTCATATCTAGGCAGGCGGCATGCGACTGTGTTAGTAGCCCGCTCAGTGAGAGTTAGAATGTGTATCGGCGACGACCCAGTGTGCAGAGCTGCCGTAAGAAATCAAACGTTTTTTTTTATTAAGAGAACTGTAAGATGCTCTGGTTTCTGGAAATGCGCATTGCAATAACTCCATGTGATTCTGTGCTTTCATATATTTAAATAATACCAGCCTAATCTCATCACGAACGGTGATCACCATTCTTACTCAAGATTGATTAGTGATTTCAGACTTTTATTATTTACTAGCTGACCCGGCAAACGTTGTTTTGCCAAAAAAATATTCAAATAAAATAATAGCCTACGACCTATTCTCACACAAAAAATAAACATAAAAATCGGTCAAACCGTTTAGGAGCAGTTCGATAACAAACACTGTGACACGAGATTTTTATAATTATTAGATTAGATAAGCCCAGGTTTCCAAACGATAGTTTCCTAGACCGATGACAATTAGTGACGTTTAAAATAAACTTAGAAAGTGCACATTGAATTGAAAAAGTCACATTGCTACTTGCCCGCTATCGAACTGGCAACCTCGTGTATAAGAGACGGGCTACTTAACCATGGACCATCACGACATACCACATACGAGCTATTTAAAACGCATGTTAAATATTTTTGATATCTGTGTGGGTTTGATGATAATACATAATAGTTCATAACTCGCACACATTCATACTATACACGCACACTAGGTATATACTCACAGACTTGTTGTTATCACTTTGTAATCTAGCTCTTAACAGATAAATTATGTTCTTCGTAATTGGCGTAATTTTCAGTGAGTTTAAATTGTTATATTGATTGTGAGCTTAAAAAAAATGTGTGTCTAAAACACGGCCATCTGGCCCCAAACAAGGCAGATTTGATAAATCATCATCATCATCATCATTTCAGCCGAAAGACGTCCACTGCTGGACATAGGCCTCCCCAAGGAGGGTTTTGCCATAATCGCCACGCTTGGCAGGGGGGTTGGCGATTGCAGTATAGTTGTTACAAAGGCACTGAGAACGCTGGTGCCCATTCTCTGGTAAGTCCCTTAGTCGCCTCTTACGACACCCACGGAGATATGAGATGGTGCTATTCTTTACGTCCGACACCATACGGACCAACGACACCACACTACTTGATAAATATGATATAGATATGAGCTGTGGCTGTGTGTTTTGATTTTTGCACAGCTGAGTTGTCAGTGTTTATATTCGTACGTATCAAAAATATGTTACTAGACAGTTTTTCCGGGTATGGGTATTTATCCATGTAAATAAAGTTATCAGTAGACGCAACCATGCAAACATTCCTGCATAAAGAATGCCGTCAAGAAACAGTGTTAAAAATGCCTATTGCAAAAGGCATTTCACTAATTTCAGTACTGTTGACTACCTTTTGTAGCTATCTTCATTCAGGTAATTATAGCCACGTACATATCGGTAAATTATACAATTGCCTAATCAAAAATGTTTACAATTCTGGATCCTGTAAATTAAGTACACTTAGAACGTAATTTGAGAAACTGATTAATTAAATACTTATACAAAAACTGCTGGTCTATTGTGGGCTACCGTCTCATCTGATGCTAAGGATTAATAGCTCATCTAAGCGAATGACTGTGTCCATGAATAGCATTGCCGTAGCTGAATCCTGCCGTAGATGGGTTAAAAACTGTATAAAAAATTAGGTTTTAATATATCTACTAGCGGACCCGGCAGACGTTGTTATGCCCTTAAAATAAAAAAGTTCTTCCGGGTCCAGTTGTGAATTGAAACCATTCTCGAATCCACTGGACCACACACAAAAAAAAACATCAAAATCGGTCCAGCCGTTTAGGAGGAGTTCAGTGACATTGACACAAAATAACTTTATATTTTTTACACGCTAAGAGATAGAAACTCACGGATAAACAGAATTTGTGCAACAACAACATTTTCACAAAAATCTACGATTTCACAGAACTGCTAAATAAAGTTCTATTTAGTTGGTTCATTATATTATTGTGACTTCTCTATTACAAGTTTGAAACCGTCCGTGAAATCGTCTATCTCCAACTTTATGTTAATAATTAAATCTTTCTTTATCTTAATGTTCACAGATTTTTCTAAATATTGATAGACCATTAATATGCTAACTAAACAATTTTATTAATTTGCACGGTTTTGATATGCAAATTTTTAATATTTTGCAAATATTCTTTGATAAAAGAGTGAAATAATTGATGGTATGGGTGTGTGGTGATTTTTATGATATTTTATAGGAGGATATCGATTTATAACTATTGATCATCTCCATGGGAGATAAAGTTATATTATACGTTAATTCATCAATGTTATACCCACTTGTACTTGAATTTGAACGCACCCAGTCAGGCTGGAAGCCGATTTCAACGTAGACTAGAAAAATGTGAATCCAACAGGAAAAACATCCAAGTAATAAATTCCAGAAACAGGTATAATAATTATGATGATTAATTATTACTACCAACAATTTAATTTGTATAATCTATTTTCTTTTTATAATTAAAATGTTAACAGAAATAAAAAGGAAAGAAAATCAATCTAACTACAGCCGAACGTTTCGTTAATTTCTTACCAAATTATCAGCTTTCAACAAGAGAAATACGTCACAGATAAGTGGTCCCAACGAAAGTCTTTTATTTCTTTTAAAAGAGAAAGTTATTGTGTAAGCCTTTCATAATTATTCATTGTTAATTGTATTAGGGTGCTCGGTTAATTTCCATTAAAATTCATTAAGAAAATTTTGTGAAAAGTAAAAAGTGTTTTTGTTAAAATACGGGTTAATTAAATTTTGTGGCGGCCATTAAAATGCGTGAAATTAGCGAAAAGTGACAGTTTTGTATTATTATAGAGTTATTTGGTGGGAAGTATTTTAAGTGCTTTTCTTTTTTTAGAATGTTTGCTTAGTATTTTGTGATAATTTTGTACAAAACTTTATTAAAAGTGTTAATTGTAAAATAAATTTTTGCTACTTACAAAAGTTACGTATTTTTTGCTTATAATATTGAGCAGAATAATTTATTTTAGATTAGGTAACATAAAATAAGATCAATATTCTGAATAATAATATAGTGATTATTATTAAGCGATCTGTCGTTAAAACTGGTTGATCGAAAAAACATGTAAACATCAGCTCGTAATGAAGTTATGGTAATTGAAAGTTGAAATACTTTCACTACAAACAAGTTCATTGAGTTACTAATTAATTATTTTGTTTTAAATGGACGAGTGCCTTTTTATAAAGTAGTGGTGGCCAAAAAGGTTCCAGATAAAAAAAAACTGTAGATACTTTCTGTTTTTGTGTTATGGTGTAGATAATTAATTAGTGAATTGATTAATTAATTGTAGTAGGTAATAATAACACGACATGGATAGGGCTCGTATCCGTGGTAAGGTCTTTCTCTCAGGAGCCCTGACTAGACGATAACTTGGACCCTATTCCCAATATCAGTGGGCTACTCCTTTTTGAATGTTTCAATGTTTTATTTATATTTTTATACCTACTAATATTTAAATTTGTAATTTATATGTACATCAATAAATGAATGGAACAATAATAATACAAAAGAAAGAAAAAGGAAAAAAATAATTAATATTGAAAGTGTTCCTTCTAGTTTAATTAATCGTCTTCGTCTCAAAGGATTACACTAGCGAATCTTGATGGTTTCCTAGACACGAAAGCAATATATTACGCTAAGCTACGTCAATCTTAAACCTGCAATTACGCAATAACTTACCTCTTTGTTAAAACCTTTAATTAAATACGGGAAAACCCGTTTTTAACACAAAAATTCACAGGAAGCAACTTGTAACATTCTCTTTTACAATAGATTAGCATTGAAACAATCCAGAGAACTTTTTAAACGAATTTTGGAATATACAATAGGTCCAATATCTGATTATCTCATAGAATGCATAATGTTTTAATTAAGAAGTTCATCGACCTGACTGAATGAAGTTCAAGGGTTATTCATGCATTCGGTCTTTTTTCTGTCATTATTTTTTTTTTGCCAACCTAATGAAGCAAAAGAGTTAGCTGTATTGTGTTTTTTCTTTAATCTTTAGCAGAATCATTATAATTTATGACGTTGTAAAATGCACGGTCGGTAGTTGGTAGTCGTTTCGACTTTCGACTGTTTGAAGTTTTTGTTGTCGAGATGAAAGTAATAACAGTAATGTTATCAAGTTTGTTTGTTCGTTGATCTAATTTTTGGTGATTGTTTTAGATTACTTTTCATGATTTTGATTTTACTCGTATTTGTATTTTTAATTGATAGCTGGGAATGTTTGCTTGGTAATGATGTATGCATAAGTGCAGTTTACCTAGTTCTGTTCTGTGTCTTGCTTGACATGGAGTGAAGTGGAAAATATGTTCTTTTCTTACTCCTCCGCTGATCTTTTTTGATTAATTGCGTTGCGGGATTTAAGACCGTTGAATCGTTTCTCCTTGACATGTTGAACTTCATTGCCTCGGTTTTGGGTGGTCACCACTGTTAATTCTGGCTTTCAGGAGTTGTAGTGGTTTGAGAACAGTATTGTGGGCTTGTTTAAATAAAAAGAAAGAATGTAAGTATTAGTACACACGGCTACACATTCAGCTATATATTTAAAGTTAATGCTGATCTTGCATTGTACGGAATAACGATTTTGTTTTATTTTTATTTTTATTACTGAGCGTATAAATAAGCAAAGACTTGGTTTTAATAGCATACGAATCGAGGTTCTTATTTATTCAAGAGAATCACGTTCATTACGTCTGTATTTTTTTATAATGTCATCCTTATTTACCGTAATAACAAACAATGAATTCGTAGTAACCAAGGCATTAATAAAACAGTCTTCATTAATAAATGTAGGAACGGAACGTTATGTCAGTGTAGTGAAATGAGTCTTGAAGATGATTGACAGATGTGAAGCATAAAAGAGTGACAGGAATGAATGTACGATGTAATCTAGGAGTGAAAGAGATAGTGAATGAATGGTTAAAATGTGTAGCATTAGTGGAAAGGAGACGTGAAAAAGAAGAAAAAACTGTAAGACGTTAGATTTGAAGGCGGAAAATAAAATAAAAAATTAACAACAATCAGCAGTTTTATTATCAAAATAAAATTGAGCTAACCACATAAATTACAACTTCTTCTAATATTTTTATCAAATTCTAAATAGCGTCCGGCTTTAGGTAATAAATCAAAAAATGTTAGTGCCTAACGTAGGGAACGTTAGGCACTAACATTTTTTACCGTTAACTTAATCTTATATAATTACATATTCTCCTCTATAATTATTAGACTAAATTCCAAACCAAATAGCTAGATATTGATTAAAATATAAATATACATTTACTCAGACCTGCTTCTGTAAGTAATACTCAGAATAGATTTCTAGGCAAAGATAAAGCCGCGAAACTTAGTCATCTTTTTTACATAAACATGGCAGATTTATGTACAGTTGGGTAACAAAAAGGT
The DNA here is from genome assembly GCA_947361185.1 of Charanyca ferruginea. Lineage (NCBI taxonomy): Eukaryota > Metazoa > Arthropoda > Insecta > Lepidoptera > Noctuidae > Charanyca > Charanyca ferruginea. Next base: position 5,601,065 of record OX376068.1, on the reverse strand, counting down.
TATGCAATTTTAAATTAAGATTACATCCCTCATGCAATTGCATGTGTCGCCTTTTTGAACTGTCATTTTCATTCATGCAATGCAAGTTGCATTAGAAAAATAATGAATCGTATGCTTATGCCAAACTAAATCTGTTATAAATGTGATTTTAAGAATTCATCCCACGACAATAACTAGGTCTTTAAACTTAGCAAAGTTAATTCTGTGTTCAGTTATTCTGTGTCATAATTACGGTGCAATAATTATAATATATCAATATTAATATATTAAAACTGAAGAGTTTGTTTGTTTATTTGTACAGTCAACAGCAAAAGTAGTTGATCAAAATCAGAAATTCAATACTAATTTACTAACACTAATTTATATAATTTTTTACTAGTTTATTTATTAAAAGTACGTTATTGTCACACACATGCTTTTGAATCACTTCGAAGCCACACAGTTCTGACGCGAACTCCGGTCATTAGTATTGAATTTCTGATTTTGATCATCTACTTTTGCTGTTGACTGTACTAACTACCGGTCGAACTAGGTACTGGTCCGATGTTGAAAATTCTTTCGTCAACTGTAAACTACGTTATCACCGAGCGCTAAAGGCTATATTGTATTATCAAAAAAATATTGATCTTTAATAATTATTAACTACTAGCTTTCGCCCGCGAGTTCGTCTGCAATACATTTAAAAATATATATTAGCCTGATGGCACAATGAGTACTTATAATGTACCTTCCTATAGCCGAATATTACGATAATATTCATAGAACTGGACCAGTAGTCCCGAACGAACACAAACAAAGCCTGACGGGGAGACTATAATTTATGTTATTTAGTGATTTGAATATTAGTACCTATTTAATTATTGCACCGTAATTAATATTAAGTTATCATCTGCCTAGCCTTTTCCTAACTGTTATGAGGGCAACTTCCAGTCTAGCCGGACGCCGCTGAATACCAGTGTTTTATATGGAGCGACTGCCTGTCTGACCTCCATAACCCAGTTACTGGGTAACACGATAACCCTTGGTAAGACTGGTTGTCAGACTTTTTGACTTCTGACTACCCATACGGACTGCCAAAGATCTATGAATGACAGCCGGGACCAATAGCTGTACGTGCTTTCCGATACACGGAGGGAACCCGGTATCAAAGGGAAGGTCACCCATCCACAGACCGACCGCGGCTAGCGTAGCTTAACCTCGAGTAAACCACGAGCAAACGAGCCACGAGTAATTAATATTATGTATATTCTATCAATCTTCTTAAAGGTGCTTAACCTTTTCATTCCTCGACTGTACATCTTTAAGGCTTAGCAAAAGTTGATCCTTTATTCCCACGCCATCAGCACCCGTTAAGAAGTCTTATTAAGAGGCTTATTAAGCTGTGCAGACGTTGCGTGTTCAAATGATTCATATCTTAATGTCTCGCAGGAGAACTCGACATGTATTTGCGTTTTCTGTATCAAGTATTTGATTGGCATTTAAATGTACTACTTGAGCTTTTGAATAAATGTTTTATATTTATCAGAAGTAATGGTGATGTAAAGGGCAGACGTTTTGCGTTTTAAAGATATATTTTTTTAAGGTTAATATCTAGACTAGCTACTTGATATAACAATCCTAGTGTGGGGTCTAGGGCTACTCCATTGCACACAAATTTTGTTTTACAATCCAATCTTTGTTTCTTTTATTTATGTTGTCCTTACTGATTTTGTAAACTTGTGCTTAATAAATTCTTTAATTCTTTATGTCTTGCTGATATACACCATAAGATGCAGGAAGGCCGGTAACGCTGGTATGGTCATGTAATGCGCAGGGATGAACACCACATGACGAGACAAGTGATGGATATAGACGAGGGCAAGAGGGGAGAGGTCGCCCGCCAACTACCTGCACTAGAACCATCTCCAAGGACATGACGATGCCGGGCCTAAAGCTAGCAATGACCCAAGATCGCAACCAGTGACGATCAAGTATCAGGAGGACCGATCCAAATAGGGAATGTGCCAGGAGAATGATGATGATGATGATGATGATGAATTCTTTAATTCTTCTTTAACGAGGGCTACCGTTTTTATGCTCACCAGTTGGCGCCACTGTCGAGTAAGGTCCCAAAGTTTGTTATTACGTGCGTGAAAACGCGTGAAATCATATTTAATACCTTAAAATCGTACCGTAAAAATATCTAGCATTCTGTAGTGTTTCGCAATCCCGTTTTAGTCGGAAAAAAAGGAGCACTTAAGTTTCCGAAAAATAAAATTGTCTCAGTACTGACATTAACTGACCCGTAACTCGTATTTCCCATAATAAATCTCCGGTATTGCAAAATATTCACAACGTTACTCTAATTACGTGCTAATTAAGCAAAAACCCGCGAAGCCTACCCTCAAACAGTGACATTTGACGTTTCGGAGACCTCACGCTACACTAGCGCCTCTAGCGGCGAATTCATACGCGATAGCCCTCAATGAGGGTAATAGCGCTAACTATATCATATCTTCAATGTTTGTGTAAATTTCGACATAAATGCTCATTTACTCTTAATGTCCACTAGATTTTTCCCGCGACTGCGTCCACGTGAATTATTTTACCGGTTACTAATTTTATTAATAATTAATTCCTCATTTTATTGGTGAAAATCAAATTAAGAAAATCACTTTCTAAGATAAGCTCCAACGAATTTAAATTTAGCAATGACTATATTTTCCATTTATAATATGTAGTGACACCTGCTAAGCGTGGGGATTATGGCAACGCCCCCCCCTTTATGGGGGAGGCCTTTGTTCAACAGTGGACGTTTTCAGGCTGATGATGATGATGATGAAGGATATGTAGTGATAGTAATTGCATGCCCCGGCTGTCATTCGTAGATCTTTGGCAGTCGTTAGAGGTAGTCAGAAGCCAGAAAGTCTGACAACCAGTCTTACCAAGAGTTATCGTGTTACCCATTAACTGGGTTGTGGAGGTCCAATAGACAGTCGCTCCATGTAAAACATAGCCCGATCTCATTTAATATGCAATTATAGTAATCCCATATTAAGGCAAAACTTGTAAGCCGTTCTTTCAAATGTACTTTCAGCCCTTTCAACAAAACACAAATCGTAATCAGTCGAATTTCTACAAACCCAGACCTTAACCGTATATTTTATGACCGTTACTTTATAGCAACCGAAAGTGGTTACTTCATTAACCGTGAGTGTCAAGCCACATATTGAGGTTATGCCCAAACAATGGTTTACGGCCGGCCATATTGGACTAACTGACCGTAAAATGCTCCGTTTCTTAGTAACACAACAATAAAGAAATAGTAAAACCGTAAAATAGACTAGCAATAAATATGAAAGGTAATTAATGTGTACGTGGTTTCAAAACGGTCTTATATCATCTATCATCCACGGTTTCTGAGAATATGGTAAGTAGATTTATAGACGGTAGCTTCTAGGTTTCAAAGTCAAAACATATATTTCAATGGGAATTAAGGAGACGAGAAAGAGAAGATAGGTATTGTAAAGGTTGCATGCATTTAGCATGTAGAAGCATTAACTATATGGTCTATGGCTAAACACTCTGCATCCTTCTAGAATAGTTAGAATAAGTTCAAATCGTAGATTTGTATTGTTTTAGATATGACAGAAGGATAGTTCTTAGCCTGGCCCCTTCACACACGTTTGATTATCTTGATTACAAATCAGTTCTAAATGAAGTTGGTTTAATTCCATATTTACAAAAATTAACATGGCGGTTGGGAGTATTGTCATGCTTGCTCATGATAAAATTTATTATTATTATTATTATAATGGTGCTGATTCACGCGTCATGTTCGTGAATTGGTCAGCTCTTATATGCCATGGACTTTATCTTGCTTCTTTTTTGTGTTTTGTTTTGTTAGATTGCCTTCAGAGTTTTCACATATATAAAGCAACAAGAATCATGTAACCAGACTAAAAAACTTGATTTAAAAGAGTGTCCGTGGAGTTTCTTGCTCGTTCTTCTCCATAGAGACCTACCTACGTTTTCGAACGAGCAACTAGCTTCAACTCTCTGACTAACTGACCGACTCCTTGACAATTCAAAAGTGCCTGTAAATGGTTTAATTGAAAAAAATGCTTTGACTTTGACTTTGACTTAAACCTATTAGAATCTTCACACACCACGCTATAACCCGGTACCTGTACGAGGCCCTACAGTTGGATCTCTTACAGTATTAAAGAGACAGGCAAAAAGAGTGTTCTTGAAGTTTCTTGCTCGTTCTTCTTTATTCGACCTACCTGCGATTAGGTGGCCGATCTGGAAAACTGTACATACAGACACTCCGCACCCAAGTCGGCCACAGTAAACAGAATCTCTACAGGTGGAGGTTCTCAGATGGTACCATTTTTTTGCCTCTATGCAGTGTATACTAGCAAGCCTTTTATCTTGCGCCGCATGCCTGCTTACCTGAGGACTTAATACTGCGTCTGCGGATGGCGTTGCCAAAAACAGGGCTAACCATGAAATCTAACAAACATATATTTGTCATCGACCCGTTAAGAAGACAGTGTCCCTTCAACCATGTATAAAATCGATGTGAAAAGTTCAAAGCTTCGTTTCCATCTCAGATTTTCATCTGTAAGCAGATTTTTATGCTCCCAGCCGTGAGATTGATAGCCAACTCTGTTGGTTCGGTTACGATGTCATTTCACAGTATTCGGTTGGCAATTTATTTGACGATTGCTATATCATTTGCTGAGAGGTATCGTAATGACGATATTAGGGTTCATGTTATTTGAACCTTTTACAATTTCTTTTGCAACTAGCGAAAGCCCGCGATATCGGCTGCGTGAATTTTATTACTAATCCCATTTTTTACAATAAAATACCTAATGATTTGTAAACCGTAATGCGACCAATCAATCGTAATTATCAGCTGGAGATATCTACTGGGCATAAAGGATCACATTAAGGGATTATGTGGAACTAAGGAGCATCAGTGTCTGCCAATGATAAGCTTATGAACGGTCAGACTAGTCTAGCTATGTATTTGGATTATAAAGTGGACGATGAGCAAGTGTAAGATCAAAAATTCGTGAGTAGTATAATTTACGCTGCGTGCCTTTTAATTAAAAAAGTCATGTTTTGTGTCACACGGCGACGGAAAATGAGTTGTCAGTTTCAATTGAATGTAAAATACGCGTCTCACAAAAATTCTCTTTGTTTGGCCTCACACTGCATATCGTAAAAGCGTAAAAGGCAAAGATACTTTCGCATTTATTAGTATATATATTAGTGTTAGTATATATATTAGGGTTCTTATCTAAAAAGCTCAGTATTGCCGGGACTTACTTGTAGAAGGTGTGATGTCAGTATAATTAAATTGAAAATATCGCAACCACTATTAACTATTGCTTAAGTGTAATTTAGTTATTGAAGGTTTCAAGAACAAACTTGCGAGGGAAATTCTCGAAAGTTTAAAAGCATCAAATGAGGAAACATTATCTGCACGCCCCACACAGTGATCCGTTCACCGGAAATATTAGCGCAAACATACGTTTTATAATGTGGGGAGCTATTCTGAACCTCTAGACGTCTCGTGAATCTAGGTATTATATTTTTGAGATGTCGAGAGGACAATATTTCAAGGAAAAAAAAAATGTGGGAGAGGAGGTGGGCATTTTAAGTTTCTGGGTTTTCGTTCGGTTGTTTGTTTCGGTTGCAAATTAAGTATCTTATTAACGAAAGATTTAAACCTCCGGTTACGCGAACGAAGAAGTGATGTTTTAACTATTATGTTACATATATTTTTGGATTGTAATTGAATTCTGTTCAAGTTCATTTTACTAATGGTGCATAATGAAGTAAATAACAAAATAAATTCGCATTTGTCGCAGAACAAAAAAATTTACAAAAATATTCGACCTAAAATCAAACTAAACGCTATCTTTACAGCCCACAGCAGTAAATTATTCCTCCTAGACATAATTCCAGTAAATTTGTCAGACGTTTCGAACGAACCGTGGAAAAGAAAAAATAAATTTTCACATAATCATTTAACGTAACGACTGAAAATTAACATAACATTTGAAATTCAAATTCCGAATCTGAAATCAGTGAAATAACCGTTACATTCATTTTATTACTCGACGGCGATGCTAAACGGAATGATTATGAGTTTGTCGTGTCCGTGTGTTTGTAGATATGTAGATGTTCTCCTAAAGCCTTCATGGCCGGTATCTGATTTTATAATTATGTTAATTTTGTTTGTTTTGATGTTACTTGAGGGATTCGTCGGTAAAAGCCGTACGGATCTTCGGTCATGGTTTAGCTACGCTTGCCGCGGTCGGTCTAAGGATGGGTGACCATTCATCTTATACCGAGTTCCCTCCGTGCCTCGGAAAGCACGTTAAGCTGTTGGTCCCAGCTGACAATCGTAGATCTTTGACACTCATTATAGTTGGTCATAGGCCTTGTAAGACTGACAACCAGTGCTATACCAAGGGGTTTCGTGTTACCCAGTAAATGGGTTGTGTAGGTAGACAGGGAGTCGCTCCATGGTCCACGTTGCTAAACTAATTATCAGCAATCTTGTTGACGACACGGTTGGCGCAGTGGCTGAGCGATCGACTGCTGCGCAGCGTGTTGCGGGTTCGATTCCCGCCCAGGGTAAACATTTGTGTGATGAGCATTTGTGTTTGCCTTGTGTCTGGGTGTTGTTTATCTATGTATGTATTTACAAAAAAAAAATGTATTTGTGTATGTATATCAACTGTCTGACACCCATAGTACAGGTTCTCCCTAGTTTGGGGTCAGATGGCCGTGTGCGAAAATGTCCCCACATATTATTATTATTATTATAATCTTTGTGTGTTAAGGTATTTCCAACTTTAAGAGCGCCCATCCCCATCGAACAAACTTCAACGCGAGCGTGATTGAGATTTTTTTTGTTTCAACCAACGCAATCCTCGAAAACAAACGAGTGACTGAGAACGCGATAACATCACAGAAAAATTGGCGCGCGGAAATTTCACAAAACTTGTTACAGGACATACGTGTTTTTGAAAAAGCCTTGCAAGATTTTAGTAAAAATGTTTATAATTTAGAATCACCATTACATGTGCAAGGTCTGTATAAAAGTGTTTTTTTTTATTTTTTCAATGTATTAGTGCATTATGAACGGCCAAAGTTCAGATAAAATTGTGCAAAAAAGCTGATTTTCGGACGTGTTTACTGAATTTGTTTCTCATAAAAGTTTATTTTTGGCTTCATACAAACCTAGATTTAAACCACAAGATACCTGTGTGTGGAAAATATTTGGAAAATAATGTGATATAACGCCGTAATCGCGTACGAGCGTTTGTATGGGAAATATGACGGGATGGGGTTTAAAAGGTTTAATTAAGATTAATTTGATTTATTTGTACTTTAAAATGGAATTAAAATTAATTTTCGCAATAATTCCTTGTTATTCCACATTTCTGTTTATTGTAAATCATAATAGTGTATCTGGCCGAGAGCGGGAGCAAGAATCCAGCTAATGGTTGCTCTGATGCGTTATTGATACACGACGCGACTGGCAACGGTACCGGCAGAGCGCATCACGCCGCGCACATGCCGTTTTCAGGGCTTTCGAATTAACCATGGCAAAAGATTGACGTAAATTATACAGAATTACCCCAATGGTAAAAAAAAATCTGAGAGAATATTTTTTTACATTTTCTATAATAAAAATGGTACAATGGTCCGATGGTACCGAATGGAGACCATGACCATTGTAATATCTTATTGTAAATATTATATTCTAACAAATACATTGTTCTTTTACTTACATCATTCAAAACAATTAAAACGACGTAGAATGATGAATGATGTATGTACAAAATAGAATAGAATAATAAACATCAAGGAATTATGTAAAATTCCTTTAATATAATAATGAAAGATCGTGTGTCGTAAAGGGCAAAGTTATTCAACGTTTTATCATTAGGCTAGTGAGTCGAATAATACAGGACTATATGAAAATAAACTTCAAAAAGTCACGTTACAATTACGTCTACATAATTATAATTACATAATAAAATGTGGGCGTTTAATCCCACTACACTCACCGAGAGAAAGGATTGTAAGTACCTAAGGCTAATTTATTAAAGACTCGTTTAAAATGAAAACGAAACTATATGAAATGGGTAATAATTATAATTTCAAGTAACATAATTAAAATTTGTTTTAACAAAGTTTTAAATTAACCTTTTGGGTTTTGTTTGCTGTAACTTGAGTTAAAATATAATTTTCATAAACGATTTTCAGTTCGTTTACGTTTTGGTCTGCCTATTTATGTAATTAAAATTTTATCACTCACACTTGGGATAGTTATGAATTTTGACAGTTTAGACTAGACATTAAAAGAAGAATAAAGAATAGGTTAACAATTTATGTCAGTTGTAAAAACGAGTATAATATAAATTATCGAAAAATATTTTTCAACAATTCTAAAATTAACATGTTTAATATTCGCCTGTAATTAACAGTTGACAGCCCTAGCCGTATCAAAAGCTATTCGTAACCGGCATATTATTTCACTGCGCATATTCATCATTGCATTTTGCAGATACCGCGTCATGATCGATTGTAATGGCGAATTTTTGTTGGTTTTCCTTTTACCGCTACCTCGATGAATTGCTGATTTTTATTTCGATAGTTATTAAAGTACCTGTTGCTATTATCTAGCATTAAACATTACTGAGACGGAAAGACTGTTTTCTAAGAAATGAAGACGGTACTTACTTAATTTTGAAATTGGAGCTAGTGAGCTCTAATTAAGTATAATGATTGGGCAGATTCTGATAGAATGTAGGTGAAAGATTAGTTACCAATTTAGTAATTTGTTTTTTTATAATGTCATTGATATTTAGGTAACCCACGAAGTAAGTATGGGTAACACTAATATTCCTAGCTGCTTAAAATTAAGGTGAAGAGAATAAAAATGGCAAGCGTGTTCCACCCTAGGCCGCATCATCACTTAAAATCAGGTGAGTTGCGACCTAACGCAAGCCTATTTAATAACAATAAAAAAAAATGTATTCGTGCTCGTTTTCAAGATTCATAATTTTCAAGTAGGTAGATATTTTAATTATACAGAAATATTTTGAAAATCACGATAGCGGTAAATAATTTTCAAAAACAAGAAAAATTGTAACCCAGAATTTGAATATTGCAGTAACAAGATATTTTCGAAAGCAGTGTAATTTCATATTCAATACAAACTCTGAAACAAGAACAAAAAATGTTTGTATGTCAGTAATAAAGTATGCTCGTGTGATGCACCGGACAAAATTGCCAGTCGCCTACATTTGCAAATTGAGAGCTGCGGAATTATACTTTGTGCGATGTATTCGGGACACCCGACAAATTCAAGTACATAAATAAAACAAGATATCTTTGAAGCGACTTTTCCAATCAATAACCTGATTTTTAACCGATTTCGAAAAAAGAAGGAGGTGCTCAATTTCACACGTAAGTATTATAGTTTTTAATGTTAGACCACGCATATTTTTTTTTCGGTGAAGTCCGATTTCGATGGTTCTTTTTTTGTGGATAGTGTATATAATGTTATTCCCATATAAACATAAAGATATTCCACCCCTAAGGGTACAAAATTAAGAGATGACTGAATTTTTTTGGTGACACCGTTTCGAAAACAATTTGTATGAAAAGAAGAAGGCACTAAAAAGCGAAAAAAAAAACTTTTTTACAAAAAAGACAACCGCCTTCAAAAAGTCCAAAATAACTTTAAATTCGCAAGTCGCGGCTTTGGTTTTGTTTCTTGTTTTGTATTGCCACCGACATGTTTTTGTTTTGTTCTTGAAAATTATTCACTATTACAGGTATATGATGACATTTCAACTTTGTGACTAGGGTGGCAATGCATTTGCAAGTTCTCTGGTATTCTAGATGTCTATAGGCAATGCTCAAACCATTGCCATCGGTTATGAAGACTGTGAAGTGTATAAGTTTTTTTTTACCTCTTAAATTGAGTCTGCTGGGGCTTGTTTACCAACGAAGTCAGGAGCAACAGTTGGTCTAAACGTTACGTTATTACTTCTTTCTGTACGCAAAATACGCGCTAAGACGTGGAGTTGCGGACACCAGCCCGTCATACTACTACTACTACTTTTACTACCACTTCTTGTACCTTAGTTCAATCAAAAGAAGAAAAGCAACTTTATTCAGCGTCGTAAAAACTATTTGATGTACCTATATGCAAGCTGAGTGGCAACTATTTTTAAACAATATTAGGAATACAGTTTCGACCTGAACTTGAATACTTTTAATACTCAGTGTTACCCATGTCTGTATTCTGTTTTGTCTTTAAATTAATAAAAAGGTATTGTGAGTGTACTGAATAGCTAATTTTTTTACACAACTCTTAGTGTACCATGAGCTGGAAACGTTATTACGCGCAGAATGAAAACAAAAAACCGGACAAGTGCGAGTCGGACTCGCTCACCGAGGGTTCCGTACATATTAGTAGGTACATATTCATACTTCTATACTAATCCATACCTACTATCTACTATCCATACTTGAATCTACTTAATATTATAAATGCGTTTTTTGCTACATAAACGGCCGTATTTTTTTTTCACGTTAACATAGAGGGTTGATTTTTTTACAGCATCAGGGACCGTAGACTTGAGTATATGGTTTTAATTTTAACTTGATACCTCCACGCGTTCCCGAGATAAAAATTCTTGACAGACAGACATACAGACGGACAACAAAGTGATCCTATAAGGGTTCCGTTTTTTCCTTTTGAGGTACGGAACCCTAAAAATGCCAGTATCGTAGAAGGATAAATATGTAACATGTATACCAAACACTTTGTTCAACTGTACATTTACGCCCACACTACAGTAGCGTTGAAGTGAATAACCCTCTTACGTAATGGGCAATGACTTGTCCAAAAACAAAACACACAGGAGTTTTTCAGTTAATATCTTCATAAATGTAGATGGATACGTCTGTCTGTACGTCGTGGGTCTATATTGAGTGTAATTTGCAGCTAAGTGGTTCCACGTATTGTCTTTGCAAACTGTCATGGCGGATTTTTTACTTCCCGCCAACAATTTGACCGTTTCTTTCGCAAATTGACTCGTAGCGTATTGTCATTGATTATGCGTCATTTTCAGTTGTTTTTTTGTTGCGCTTTTGCTACTTTCTAATGCGTGAAGATTGTTTGGTTAGACGATTCTGGTTATTATTTTAACAAAAGTTAAGTTTTAACAGATAATAATGATAATAATCAACATTTTTTCGTACTAACTCAGCCATATAATTGTATGTCTAATGAAAAATTAGAAAACAAAAATGTATCCTTATTGGCAAAGCATAGCTCATATGCACAAAATATAGAGGATACAGAAGGACCGCTCCCGTCATGTTCAAAAATAATTACCTAAACTTGCCAAACTCACTAGGGCTGCCATTGTATTGATGCTACACGTTTTATTCGTGACAATATGAAATTTTATTGACACTGGTTGGAACTGTTTGCAATTTTTTTATAATACAATTTTCCTGTTCGTCGTGACATATCAATGTATCTCTCAATAACATGTGACAGTCGAGACTGAAGTCTGCTTGAAACTGCTTGAGAATGCCTATAAAAGTAATGTCAATGTGTGCGTGCGAAAAATGGCGGTTTGTTCCGAGTGGTCTCTCTGCTCAGGCGCGCCGCAGCCTTACCTACTTTGTGCTATATGTATAAAATCTTTATCATGTAATACATACTTATGTTTAAAAAACAAATAAATTATTTAATTCTATTGTAACAGACATTTCTAATGAAATTTTTCGACCAATACTAAATTATCCTGCTTAGACACTAAAGTTAAATTACTTTAGGAGTAGATTGGATTACTCAAAACTTCAAAAGAGTTTGGGCGTAAATAATAGTTTAGAACTTTGGTTCGGGAATGAATTGAAAGGCCGAGGAGATAAGAAAGAAGATTTAAAAAATATAGGAGTAAATTTTAAATTGTAAAAGTTTATGTTGTAATGGTTTATTTATTTATTATATTTTTACAGGCTAATAACAGAATGTGCGTAGCATACATGGGTAGCATTTCATTTGCCTCAGCTTTTCCCGAATGCTGGGATCGGCTTCCAGTCTAACCGGATCCAGCTGAATAGGTACCAGTTTTTTACATGGAGCGATTGCCAATCTGACGTCCACAACCCAGAAACTGGGTAACACGATATACCTAGGTCAGACTGGTTGTTAGAATTTCTGGCTTTTCACTACCCATAACGAATTTCAAGAATATGCGAATGACAGCTGGGACAATCGGCTTTCTTTTTTTTTTTTTTAGAAACGTTGCCCCACACTAGGAACTACTCCTGTGTCGTGGGTGTGTTTACAAACATAAAAAAATAAACTCACATACACAAACAGCCAGACCCGGAACCACTATCTGTAGGCCATATAAATATTTGTTCCGTGCGGGAATCAAACCCGTGACACGCAGCGCAGCAGTCGATCGCTCAACCACTGCGCCAACCGTGTCGTCGAAGGCAGGGCTTTCCGAGGCACGAAGGGGTCTCGATATGAAACTGATATCACCTAACCACAGACAGACCGTGGCTAGCGTAGATTACATGGGTAGTACGATTGCTAATGGGAATAAATATAATGTCCACCAAAAAATACTTTAGGATCTTAAACTCCCTTACCAAAAAAATATACTAAATACAGTAAAAGTAAATGATCACCAAATCTTAGTGTGCAAAATAACCAAAATCTTTTTGACCCTTAAGTCGCTCCTGGGGCGGATCCGACATGGTTAGGTTAGGTTAGAACTGACGCACGAGGCGAGCGAGCGGAGCAAGCGTGCCGCGGCAGCGGCCGCCGAGTGCCAGAACCAAATCGCTTTTTACAGTCAAACTCCGTACATTTCTACAATACTTTAGGAAACACAATTTTGGTGATCATTACAAGCAATATAAAATTAGCTTTCGCCTTCGCCCGCGACTTTGTTCGCGTGAATGTCGGTAGGTCCAACCTATTTTATCATACCATTTTTTGTCAAAATCGGTTCAGCCGTTTCATCGTGAAAACGTAACAGACAGACTTTCAGACTTTCACATTTCGTAATATTAAGTATGGAAGTATGGAAAGTATAGGTAGATAACTTTAAGCACAAGACAGTCTAATCAAGTCTGACCAGATGCGGTACAATATCATTATTTAACAAGAAATCCGATCCAGCCTGTCTCTTTGATGTCCTGCCCCAGCGACGCCATAAGCTGAGGCTCATACCCCACAGGGTACACCCTTAGCGTGTAGTCGTTTAGTTTGTAAGTTATTTTGCCCTAGCCTGAGGCCCTAAAAATAATATTTTTTAAGGCACCACAGGTGTCAGTCCGGTTAAGCAGCCGACAACCTCCTAGGTTGTATATCTGCCAGGGTCGGTTTCAACCACCGCGGTGTTGCATTGCGGTGTTGTGTTGAATTAATTCGTATTAGCATTCACTGCTCCCACAACAGGCTTGACCCGCTGTTTCTCAGCTAGTCCGACCTCCTCGTGCGGCCATTCCCGTAATGGTCGAACACTGCGCCGCCAACTCGGCCCTATATACATTTTTTTTTAAGTAATGTTAATTAAAGTTGCTTACATTATTCCTTATAACATCAGCTATCTGCCAGTGAAAGTCTGGTCAAAATCGGTCCTGCCGTTTCAGAGATAAACGAGAACAAACAGACAGAGGAAAATTTATTTTTTTAAGCCTCACCACTGCATCTGATCTTAAGTAAATTCTATATTATCTCCACGCAGTGTAACAATACAAAAGGTTTCATTGCTATTCGGACTGTTTTATCAATGTAACTCATAAAGACCGTGAAAATACCAATGAAGTTCCTTGTTTTCTTATTCTGAGCAAAAAAGTAGTTAATTTTATGCTGATTTTAAAATACGCAAGCGGTTTAAAATCTGTTTGCTGTTTCACGTTTTAAAAGTCAGTAATGGCAAATTGTTCTCCTTGTCGGAGGGAGTGGGCCACTATCTGGCATGCTGGCCCATTCCGTCATGATATTTTTCAAAATTAGTACACCCATACTTCCGTGAGTGTACTCTACAATCTCGTGATTGTATTCGCTTTTGAATTTGTATTTGTTTTTTTTAACGATGCAACGTTTCGTGCTATACTGACTCGTGTCAGTATATCACGAAGCGCGTTGTTGGTATTCGTTGTTGAATTTGTATTTCCTTATCTGCCTTTTGTTTTATAATCTTAGAATAATATTATAAATGCGAAAGTAACTCTGATGGAATTTGGTATGAAGACCCTGGGGAAGGACATAGGCTACTTTTCAACCGACTTCAAAAAAGGAGGAGGTTATCAATTCGTCTGTATTTTTTTTTTTTTTTCATCCGCCACTTTGTCTACATCCGCGATAACCGACATTCACGAAGACGCGGGCAAAAGCTATAGTGGTAAATTTATATTAAAAATGGCGTCGAATATACTTACAAACAAATAAGCAAAAGTTTTATATGTAGGGTAATACAGACACTTCGCAGAACTAACGGACCTTTAACAATCGTCATCAAGTTATGATTACTTAATACTTGGATCTGGTTTGAATGTAATGTGTCATATTTTTTGAATAAGTATTTTAATAGATACCGTAGTCCGTGTGGTGTCGGACGTAAAGAATAGCACCATCCCATATCTTCCCGTGGGTGTCGTAAGAGGCGACTAAGGGACTTACCAGAGAATGGGCAGCAGCGTTCTCTGTGTCTTTGTAACAACCACACTGCGATCGCCAACCCGCCTGCCAAGCGTGGCGATTATGGCAAATCCCCCCCTTGGGGAAGCCTATGTCCAGCAGTGGATGTCTTTCGGCTGAAATGATGAAGATGTAACGCCAGCAGTGTAGGTACCAAGAATCGAATATTCGGATGCAAATATACCGAAATTTTAGCTGTTGGCATATAGCGGTGACGCCTCGCCGTATCTCTGCTCATCCGATGATGGCATTGTTCCCGTGGTACAAGTTGTTTGTATTTATTAGTGATTTTGATTACACACATTTTATTTTAGGCTACGTTTGTATTTTGTCAGGGAGAATATAACAAATTAATTTCAATTATCAGTATATTGAAATTAATATGTTCTATTCTCCATCAGATATCCCACAAAAAGATGATCCTACGAATAACTTAACCTGTTTGCTATCTTATTCTCCATTTCAAAAATCTCATCCATACCAATATTATAAATGCGAAAGGAACTCTGTCTGTTACGCTTTCACGACGAAACGGCTGAACCAATTTAGATGAAATTTTGTACGAAAATAGCTTGAACCCTTAAGAAGGACATAGTTTACTTTTTAATCCGCAATTTCGTCTACATTCGCACCAACCGACATTCACACGGACGAAGTCGCGGGCAGAAGCTAGTCAATAATAAAACAACAAAATCCTCTCACAATCCAATTGTACACTCTTACTACCGTAACCAGTAGACTATCAACCTACAAACAGCTGATTCATTCCGTTTTTTATCCGAAGCAAATATTTTCAAATATTTATCGTCCGATTATATCGCGGTGTAATCGCTGCGTGTGACCGCTAGCCTAATGAGAGACACGTACAGTTAGGCGCACGCGCCGCTGTTTTAGAAAAAAAAAAGCTTTTGTAAGAAGAAAATTGTCAACAGAAAACTTGGGTAGTATTATAGATTACTAGCTTTTGCCCGCGACTTCGTCCGCGTGAATGTCGGTTATCGCGGATGCAGATAAAGTCACGGATTAAAAAGTAGCCTATGTCCTTCCCCAGGGTTTAAGCTATCTTCATGCCAAATTTTATCAAAATCGGTTCAGCCATTTCATAGTGAAAGCGTAACAGACAGAGTCACGTTCGCATTTATAATATTAAGTATGGAAATAAGGATAAATAAAATTATAAATAAACAATTAATAAATAAAGTATGGATGGATTATAGACTATTTGGAGATATTATAGCGATGCTTAGAGGAAGCCTCTGGTGAGACATAATGATGAGTAAAGTAGGGGTGTCGATAAATGATATGGATGGTCACCCATCTACGGATAAATCTTGACAAGTGGTGTCTAACCTTCCGGTCTTCATTTCGTCTAGGACATATTTTTTTTAGGGAATACACCCACTTGTTTTGTTTTCGGGTTTTCGTAAATAGCAATGTTTTTAATATGTGCGTCACTTTCACGTGAATAAACAGTTCTTCTTGCTTTATAAGATTGTAATATCTACTTAGACGTACTCGCAACATGGATCACTGGTTTAGTCCCATGTCGGCACCCATGAATTAATTTATCACGCCATCGAAACATTACCATTTTCATTCATGGGTCCCGAGACGGCAAGGTGCCGAGATGGGACTAACCCGTATCACTAATAAATACGTTTATCACTAAAAGAATTTAAATTGATAACTCGTTCAATTGTAATAATTTCGACGTTGGTTGTAGTTTTAGGGTGACCACGATAAAACACAGATTGGACAAATCAACTTTATTTCGATAATCAGGTAACTAATGAAGATTTCAAGCAAGATTAATTTAATAAAATTATGTGCTAAAGTCTAACATATATATGTAGTTCGAAGAGAAGTAGTTCGTAGTTACAGAAATTAATGACAGAAACGAATTGCTGTGAAACCGACTCCACGTAGTCTTGTCTGCCCTACCCCTAGAGTGTAATTTAAATTCGCGTAGGCGCGGAGGGGCGAGGCGGCCAGCGAGTTGAGGAGCAGGTGGTTTTAACGCCCGCCGCCGCGGCTGAGGCTGGCCGGCGAAGCCGGCCAGTAAGCCGAAGCAGCGGTGGTGAGCGTGAATACCATCTGCGACGATAAGCTCGCGTGGTACCGCCGGAGCCCCGCAACGCCGTAGCCGTGACAGAAACCATGCCTGCTGCATGTTGCAACATATTTTTTTGACCAATAGTATTCTGCAGGTGTTCTCCGAGAACCAGATTCGATTGACACCCTAGCGTTTTTGATCATCATCAGAACTAAATTCTTCAATTTGCCGCGGCATTATGTATACGGCGTTTAAATTGTCAATGAAATGTTTCGGCATTTTATATATTGACACGGCAATATAGATTTTGCCTTCGGCATTATACATAACTGCGAGCGTTTATTAAATGACGACGCCGTATGTAAACGGCGGAATCATAAAAATTGCCTGCGACATATATACATTTATTTGGTGACTAGCTTCATCCTGCGTTTTTTTCTGCGTAGACTTCAGAATTAACGATTGACGCAGTGGCTGAGTAATCGACTGCTATGCTGCATGGCAAGTTTTCGATTCCTGCACGGAACATTATATTTGTATGACCTACTTTGACGACACTCGACACTTGACGACACGGTTGGCGCAGTGGCTGAGCGATCGACTGCTGCGCAGCGTGTTGCGGGTTCGATTCTCGCCCAGGGTAAACATTTGTGTGATGAGCACTTGTGTTTGCCTTGTGTCTGGGTGTTGTTTATCTATATATGTATGTTTTACAAAAAAAGAATGTATTTGTGTATGTATATCAGCTGTCTGACACCCATAGTATAGTCTCTCTAGTTTGGGGTCAGATGGCCGTGTGTGAAAATACCCCCACATATTATTATTATTACTTTATATATTTGTATACGCACCAACGATACATGAGTAATTTCTAGGCTGATATTTACTGCAGGGAATACAAAAACGGGATTAAATTATCCTATGTGTTAAGTTATAGCAATATCTAATGTTATAGATTGAGAACAACGGATTAACTCTATATACATTTTTCATAGCACATACATGTGAGCACTATGTTATTTAAAGCTACGATTTACGAGGTATGTCTTTCATTGACTTGAATGTGCCCTGGCGGTTGGGAGTATGTCATGCTCACTGGAATGTCTCGCTGACGGTGGCGCGCGTGTTGGATCATTCGGTTCCCTTCAAAATGGTTGAGTCGAATGATGCCGATCCGTGCGTCATGTTCGTGAACGGGCGCCGTTAGTTGGGACTGGTCATCTCTTAGCTGCCTCGGTTATTCTAATTTTATTTTGAATTGTTTATTATGATTATATTTTTATCTAAACCTCTTTTAACGTACACGACTTGTTACATTGTTCTCACATTGTACCCTAGATTCAATATGAATGATGTAACCGAAATTTGTAACATATTATTGATTTTAAAAGAGTGTTGTTCATGGAGTTTCTTGCTCGTTCTTCTCCATAGAAACCTACTGTTTGGAACGAGCAACTAGCTTCAACTTTCTGACTGACTGACTCTGACAATTCAAAAGTACCTGTAAATGGTTTATTTGAAATAAATGATTTTGAGTTTGAGTTTGAGTTTGACTCACTGTGTTGTCGGTTTCGTCCGACTAGTTTCGATGGCATGCGGCCACCTTTTTCAAGGAGTTCCACAGGATGACACACCGCCCGTCGCGTTCCTGCGGACGGATCTATAATGTGTAACAATACTCACGTTTCGTTGAATGAAAAAATATCTTATGTGTGCGAAATTACAACTAATTTCATTCAGCCGTTTAATCGTGAAAGAGTCCATCAATCTATCAAACTTTCGCATTTATAAGTAGTTTCTGGTAAAGTAGGTTTAGTGGTGCAATTGGGTCTTAGTCATTATCACGTACCTACATTGAAGTTTCTGCGACTTCTATTTCAGACCACAAACTTAGTACCTATATAAAAAAAAACAATTGGAAAATAGTTGTTACTACCATTCATCATATGCCTAGCCTTTTTTCACCTATGTAGGGGTCAGCTTCCAGTCTAATCGGAAACAGCTGAATACCAGTGTTTTACATGGAGCGACTGCCTATCTGACCTCCACAACCCAGTAACTGGGTAACACGATACCCCTTGGTAAGACTGGTTGTCTGATTTTCTAGCTTCTGACTGCCTATAACGACTGTCAAAGATGTAAGAATGACAGGCGGGACCACCGGCTTAACGTGCTTTCCGATGCACCGAGGTGTCTCAATATAAAAGTTCGTTCGGTTCAGCGGAACCCAAAACCAATAAGGTATGTAAGTACCTTGTTTTATGACATACCTATCGTCAACCGAAAACGTTAAACAGAAAAAAGTTTTTAACAAAAAGGATAACCGCCTTTAAAAAGTAAAAAATAACTTTCAATATTTACTTTTTGAAGGCGGTTATCTTTTTTGTTATTAACTTTTTTTTCGCATTTTATTGCCTACTTCTTACCATACAAATTAATTACGAAACGGTGACACCAAAAAAATTTGGTCATCCCGTAATTTTCTGACCATAGGGGTGGAATATTTTCTTTAAATTTTTGGGACCAAATTTGAAGGCTACACTATCAATTAAAAAAAGAATCATGGAAATCCAACTACACTGAAAAAAGATATGCGTGGTGAAACATAAAAAAAAACGTTCATAAAATTAAAACTAATGGGTCAAACTATGTTAAATTTTTATGGGACCAAATGGCAACTATTCGGCATCAAACTAATGTCGAATCACGTAAATCGGATTATAAATCTCAGCGTAATCGGTGTACAGAGGCCAGCACATCAAGCTACTACAATCTGTCAAATTTCTTTGATAGATTTTCAACTTTATTACAAAACATAAGGTTCATATTTAATTGGGAAAATTTGACAATTAGGTAGGGCTTGATGTGCTGGCGTCTGTACATACATAAAAAAAACAATCGATTTGAGAACCTCCTCCTTTTTGAAGTCGGTTAAAAACACTACTAAATTAAAACTGAAGCACTTCTCTTCATCCAAGCTGCATGGAATGAGAAAAGCTAAGACTTTACAGCTCCATAATTATGAATTACTTGCTCGAAATTGTTTGAACCGTAAAAGGACCATTAAAACTCTGTAGGTGCCAGTCACTACTTCCAAGCAACTTTGGAACATAAAAACTTTAATAATGAATACTTAGCCCAGCTTTAGCCCAGTGCTGGTCTTTCATTAACGTTCATATAGGATCATTTTCTCGGCTTTTACGGTTCAGTTTAGCTAAATATGTACTTATTTCAGTCTTGCGCATAAAGGAGTTTATTATCTTGACGTTATGAAATAAAATGTTAAGGAGTGTCTTTTTTTATTACGTTTTTAGTTAGTTCGCGAACCGCATTGGTTAGTTAAGTTTATTATGGGATTTTTTACATGTTAGAAGGACATTGGTTATTATAAAAAAGCCTGCTGTTAATGGAATAGTTGATATTTTTATTCGTATCTTTTTGAAACCTACTGAATCCAAGGTGAATAGTTTGTGTCACGATCTCTGCGAGGTCCACGATCCTGCGTATTGTGGAAGACTGCTTAGATATTTGATTAATTTAATAAATTATGCTGCCGTATGATGCCGACCGCGAATAGCACAATCCCATTTCTACCTGTGGGTCCCTTCTGTCGCCTTCTACGACATAAGGCCACAGAGGGATATTAATAAAATAATCGACGTAAAAGAAAACCACTTATTCAGCGGAACATCATCGTCTGTAACAAACTTTAATTAAAACTTATCTGTGCTTCGATATGTCGAAAAGGAGTTCCACAAATACTAATGCGGAATTCTACAAACTTACTTACTTATTAGACCAGTTTCAAATCAATACGACCATTGGAAGTCAAGCTAGATAGATAAACTCAAAAACTACTGAACGAATTTATATGCGGTTGTGAGGAAGTTTTACGTGTATAGTTTGTTATGGTTTTATGTAATTTGGATGAAAACTGACGATATTAACCGTGCGAAACCGACACGGGTAGGTAGTTTAATATAAAGCTGATATCCGGGAGAAGGTTCTTAGCTTACGATGAAGATCGTAAGCCAATCCGAAGATGTCGGCATTTTCTATTATGATGATAATTTATTCGTCTTGTCAACCTTTAGATGCTTACTGCTGAGCAGGTCTCCCCAAAGGGTTCATCCGTAATCGCCATGCTTGGCTGATGCATGTTGGCGATCGCAGTAGGTGTAATGGTACTCAGAAGGACGCTGCTGCCTATCCTCTGGTCAATATTCCTAACTAACTAGTATTGTTTATTTCCAGGGTGTGTGTGTTAGTGCAGCAGCTGCAGGAGCGGTGATGCGCCCCGAGCGCCGGCGATCGACACATGCATGCCGCCCGCGCACCCGGTGAGAACTGATCCTTTTAATTTAGTTTTTAAGAGTTTTTTTTAAATGGCATCTCGCTGTGCAACCTTTGAGGTTGTCGGCTGCTTAACCGGACTTTTCTGTTCCCTTAAAGTGAATTTAACGCCTCCAGTTAGGGCAAAAAACTTAAGTGACTACACGCTAAGAGCACTGCCTGTGGGGTACGGGCCTCAGCTTAGGGTGTTGCTGGGGGAGGACAGCAACGAGACAGCCTGGATCGTAAATGATGGTAGATGTGATGGTCCGCCCCTTACACATGAGGTGGCGAGGCTTTAATATCGGGCACGTACTAACGTAACTTTATTGATTCACATTTACTTTCTAAGTGTATTTTAGACAATTGACATTGCTAAAGTAAACAGCGAGGAAACCTGAATTTATAATTATTATAATGATAATATGTATGAACATTTCACACATGGCTATCTGACCCCAAACTAGGGAGTACAAGGTCTACTATGGGTGTCAGACATCTGAAATACATACACAAATACATTTTAAATTACATACATATATAGATAAACAACACCCAGACACAAGGCAAAAACAAGTGCTCATCACACAAATATTTACCCTGGGAGGGAATCGAATCCGCCACACGCTGCGCAGTAGTTGATCGCTCAGCCACTGCGCCAACCGTGTCGTCAAAATTATACAAGTCTGAAATTGCCAATCCGCTTCAAGGAAGCATGGTGATCAATTCTCGAGCCACATTCATTCTTCACATTCTACATGTGAAGAGGCTGTTGCCATGCAGTGATATCTTTAATAAGCTGGTATATTCATCATCGTCATCATGTCAACCTTTAGACGCCCACTGCTGGGCATAGGTCTCCCTCAAGGTCCAGCCGTAATTGCCATGCTTGGCTGATGCATGTTGTCAATCATAGTAGGTGTTCTGGTACTCAGAAGGATGCTGGTCAATATCCCACTGTCGCCTCCTACGACATCCACGGGTAGAAATGGGGTGGTGCTATTCTCGGCCGGTACTACATACATGGCTGGATATATTACTACTAATTAACAAAAGCAACATGTAACTAATAAATCTAGTCGTTGATATATTATCATAATAACGATATGTTGTAATTATTTTAGTAACAGTTGTTTGAATTTACTCTCGAGCTCCAATTGGATAGGGCAAACTGGGTTAGATACATAGTGTGTGGTGACAATAAGTTTTTATTTACAAGGATATTTGGGAAAATTATTTTTGTTTGTTTATTTTTCATTTATTGGAATTACATAGAAATTAACACGCGTATATCTTTGAAAGCCGTTATGGGTAGTTAGAAACCAGAAACCTTGACAACCAGGTAGATCTTCGACAGTCGTTATGGGTATTCAGAAGCTAGAATGTGTGACAACCAGTCTTACCAAGGGGTATCGTGAACAAAGCAACTGGGTTGTTGAGGTCAGATAGGCAGATATTCAGTTGCATCCGATTAGATTGGAATATGGTTGGGAAAAGTCTAGGCAAATGACGATGAGACTTTTTTATGTATTGACATTAGTGTGATGTTATGCGGACCTTGTGGAAACTAGAACTAATTTCCGTGCGTTCAAGCGATTTTGCCATACCTATTATTGGAACCAAATTTAATGTAACAGCTCACTTTTTAGGGCCCATTAATTATGTCAATTATAATCCGTGGAGCTTAGCAACTGGGTTTCTCCCAGTTGTAAACGTCCCTTTGTGCATTTTGGCCTAGTTCTGTTCTGTCTCCTGTTTGATTCGGAGGGAAGTGGAAAATATGTTTTTCTTACTCCTCCGCTGTTCTTTTCTGATTCATTTCGTTGCGGGATCCAAGAGAGTTGAATCGTTTCTCTGGGACTCGTCGAGCTTCATTGCTCTGGCGCTTTTCTAGTGGTCGCCACTGTTGATTCTGGCTTACAGGAGTTACAGTGGTTAGGGAACAGTGTGGCGGGGATGTCCCAAAAAAAAAAATTGTGTGATGTAAAAACGGGTAATACGTAAATTGCGATACTAATATGTGTAGATTAATAAGTATATATCAATGCGAAAGTGTGTTTCTTGGTTTGTTTGTAGCGCTTTTACGGCTAAACCATAGAACCAATTTGATGAAGTTTGGTACTAAACTGGAACCTCAAGAAACAAGAATAGTAGATTATGTACTAAGGGGATAAAGTAGTGTCTTATGTAGTGGACGCCGTATTAAATCCTGAGCAAAACGAAGGATTCTAGCGTTACTCCCGAGCGGAGCGAGGCAGTTTAGAGTTAACTCCCGAGCAAACCGAGGGAGTTAAGACAAGAATCCTGAGTGCAGCGTGGGATTCAAGGTCGCCCAAGACGAAGCCCAAGACGAGCATACCTACTCTACTTTTCACACCATCTACGAGACATTAAAAAGCAATAGTACCTACTAGAATCAAAGTATTAGTATATACACAAAGCAAAACAAATTTCAGTATTCGCGCTTCTTTTTTTTTTAATTTATGTTCCATTTTTCTTTTGTTTATATTCTACTCGTGGTGGCCAGTTCGATTTTCGAACAATTTATTTTTAGTGCAGATCTTAAACGGTGAATGCATGGAATTAGTATGTACAGTCACCAAAATAGATAAGTATCCATGTCGTCGGGAATCGTTGAAGTTTACTTAGAAACCAATGGAGGCTTTTAAATGAAATTTCAGTAAATCATTGAACTGTTTATTCTCTATTAATTATATTTTATTTTATTTATAAACACCCATCAGTTTCTAAGTAAACTTCAACTATACCCTACGACATGGATACTAATTATCTCTTTTGGTGATACTACCTATCGTACCTAAATGTTCGTATGCGATTTCTACTTTATGTTCCAAATTCAAATCACATTAATGACTAGTCGGTTATTATGAAATTCAGTACAATATTAATGCCCTGCTAGACCTCAGGTCTTAAATGACTTACTTTAGGTTAGGTTTGCATGACATATAATTTGACAATGTCGAGCAGGTGGTGTGAAAAAGCTATTTAATTATCCGCGGAAATAAAAGCAAATAAACATGCGGGAAAATCCTCATGGGAAAAGCTAGTGAAGATATTGATATATCCTTTCTGAAATTACGCAGCATTTAGTTAAGTGTGAGATTAATCAAGGCGTAAATATTTATCTATTTAATGAAGTAAGTATATAAACAGGTCAAAAATTTTCGTTAGTTCTTTAGTCTGGTATTGAGGTAAAAAAAATCTTCAAGTTATTTTTTTTCCTGACTCATACTTCCTTTTCGTATTGTATCCTGGTCACTGACATCGTTAACAACCTTGTAACACATCAATAAATAAAAATACGAAAGTCCATTACGTAACGAAACAGGACCTAAAATGTAAACACAGACTGAGTCACTCAACAAACCACATGCGTGACTAAAGGGTGAATAACGGAAACAGAATCCGGCATTTTATAATGAGCCAGTCATATAATGTCTGGAAAAAGTTTGCAATGTCTCGACTAATATTGGTTGCATTTCCTCTGACGAATTCATACCTCTCGATGAATAGTAGTTTGTACAAAATTGTAGGTATAGAAGTGTCAGTAAACAGATTCATATCCTGATTATATATATATTTATTATCATATATTATCATCATATTCATTAAGTCGCAATATTTGGAATCCCAAAAACTGTGTGAAACTCATTCGTAACTTTTTTTTCTTTTTCTCATTAACCCTTCGTATGTCTTAATTAGAAACACGATTAAAAAGTTATTGTGTCTCGCCGTGGATCAACGTTTCAGACACTCGAAATGTTAAACACGTTGACGCACTCTAGGAACGTCATACAATTTTTTTTTCAGTCTTACCCAATTACAAAGCCACTGCATTAATCACGTCGTTGAAAAAAATCCAAATAATTAAAAACCCTGTTGCACATTCTTCGTGGATTTATAGTCTTCATTTTGAAACACAGTGGTAATAATAAAATCCACAAAATACACAAAGCATGGTGTCAACATGAATAAATGAATACCTAAAAGAAAACTGTATAGTGGCGCGATGTAGCGAGTTGGATTGAAATCCAATATCAACACATTCAACATTGAACACGCTGTAGCTAGTTCTACATTTCACGTTTATTGACATTTAGCACAACTTGTACTCGAAACTCGTGTAAATTGGATTGCAAATAAAAGTTTAGTAGCATGTAGTGTATAATACTTTTGCCCCTATATTAATAAACCTAGAGTCCTGGTGTACAGTTACGCTCGTATCAACTTCGATTTGATCGTTAATTTTTCGAGGTTTAAGTTTTGCATACAAGCTCTACTAAAATGTCTCGTGCTTTCGGTATAAAATGGATGGCCATTCATCAACGGACATAGTTAGCCACGGGCCTCTCTAGTGCTTAATGTATTAAGAAGTTTGTAATGCAAAACTAATCTGAAGTCCAATGTCAAAATTACGCCTTGACCTTACACGAGACATACAATTTTAAATTTTTCAAATCGCTTTTGGTTTGCTCAAAAAACAACCAGAAGGCTAATTCACGTAATTTTATGACGCGCCGATGACGCGAGCGTGTCTGACAGCGGTAGAGAATACGAAATACGTTATTTTGATCGAAACTTAACTGCAACAGCACTTCATTGGTTACGTGAATTAGCCCACAAATCATAGTATATAATATCTTAAATATATCTTACGAGAGTGATTAAAATAAATGCTTGTTACTTTTCGTAGCTAGCTAAATAAAATAGAAAGTAAACGTGAAAGTGTTATTAAAAGAAAAATCCGTGGAAAAAGAATAGCATAGTCACAACACGATGAAATGAATGTTCAAAGGAAAAACGAGTCGTTTGATGCACACAGCGCTCGATTGGAATCCAATACTGCCATTAATTGGCGAGGCGCGTCGGAAAGATATCGTTTTCGGCACATTGTGCTAACTCTTCCATGAATGGGTTCTATTTTCATGGAAAATAAAGCGTAGCGTTGCGTAGAGGGATATAGATAAACATGTTACGTGAAATTCTGGGAGGAATATAGTGTAGTAGACAAACATTTTGATTGATGACGAAATTTTTATAAGCTTCATATTTTATGACTATTCACTGCTGGAGTAAGGCGTCTGTAATCATTTATATTAAGTCTTAAGGTTAGACAGAGTCGTCTGGAATGAATAGTATTAGAAAGAGGTAAAGTTTATTTGTATTTATATTTTATTGATTTTAACCGATTCATTGCCACCTTTATTTTCATGCATACTGTAGCCAGGCCCTGAATATTGGATGCACCAGGAGCGTCATGGGCCAGTAAAATTTATATTCTAAATGAATGGCCAAGCGTATTGTAAATTTAGAATAAAAAATATTTACCTCAAACTTTTTAAATCTGTTTTTAGGTAAGTTCGATGTGACGCACCAGGTGCGTCATGGGCCTCTCGAGATATTTGCTCATGACGCGCCTGGGGTGTCATTGATCATGAATCTGTTAAGAGGTAACCTCTGGCAGTACTTGCTGAGTATAGGATATGTTTTATGGTTTATTTTGGAATTCCTCGAGGTCAGAAGCTACTTGAAAATAAACCACCAGTCACCAATCAAGCACCAATGCAATCCAGTTCATTTTCTATTCGAGGAGATACAATAAACCATACAATACATTTGTGCAACAAAACATGAGTCCAACAATGTACATGGCATATCACGTATTGTTTTAAAAAAGTAACAAAATTTTGGGAATTTTTGTGCGTTTGCTGAAAATATGACCTAATTACCTACCGTAAACGACAGCCGGTTATTATTACACTAATATAACTGTGGTTACAGGGGTTATGTGCTGTTTCAGGATATTTAGCTTAGTGTTAATAAATTAACGCATATATTCAACTGAATATAAATAAGGTTAATTTTGTACAAAATAGGAAAATACTGGATTGGTTGGCCATCTCTGAGGAAGGGCGGGGGCGGGGGGTCTACGTGCAGTAGTGGACGGCAATAGTCTGATGTGATATGATGATGAATGAATTGGACACGAAATTGATTATTATTTCAAGACTTACCGGGGGCCAATGCGCATTAATGGAAATAGTTTTTTCTGTCTTTTTTACAGAAGAAAACAAATGCTGTAAATCCTCTTTTTACTCGAACAGCGTGGTATCAAGTAGATTTTTTTCAAGGCAACACTTTCGAACGTAATTATGTAGAGTGGTAATAAACTTTTTCTTAGTACAAATTGCAGAAAAAATAAAACAAGGTTAGCTACACATCAAAACAGTTGACATACTCCACTTTCATTTAATCCCTCTAATAGCTTGGAAACTGAAACATCAAACAGTTTGCTAAAACTCAATTATTACTGACAAAAGTACATAAACGTTGTGTTCTCAAGGCATTGGTGAATTAAAAATACATGGGAACGAAATAATTCTAGCCAACCATTAGTGGTGTTCTCAGAGAATAATACAGTCATAAAAGTTGCATTAAAAAGGTAAGTTTTTAGGGGTCCGTAGAAGAAAGAAACTTATGTTTCACAGAAATGTATTCCTGTATCTTTCTAATAAAAGCTATAAACAAACACGTTTCAAATCGAAAAAGAAAATCATTTTAAGAAATAATTTCAAAAAGTGTAAACTAAATTTTTATTTTGAAAAAATATTTTTAACTAGCTTTAAAAAAGGGTTCTCAATTCGACCAGCATGATTGTTTCTTTTTCAAAAACAATCATGCTGGTCGAATTGAACACCTCTTTTTTAAAGCCAGTTAAAAACAATTTATTGTTTCCACAATCATAACTGTGGAATTTACAATAAATTGTTTGTTAGTTGACAGATCTAATAATGTTGTTCTTTTTACCAAGCTAACTTAAGTATAAACGTTATACAACATTTAAAAAAAACCACATAAATCTTTATTTCTAGTTTAAAAATAGAATTTTCTAAGCTTTTTGTTTTAGGTGCCAGGTAAAACTTAATTTGTTAATACTGTTTCAAGAATATAAGCCGTAATGAACCACGGAACCCTTTAAACCGCAGTCCATACATACGCTTCACAATTTAAAGTTAGATTGCTGTTATTACCCTAATTGCTTGAACAAAAACACTTTCCCTGTATTAATAATTAATGTTGAAGTTATTATACAAATATTTTAATGCCCGCCTTGGCTTTGTTATGGGAATAGGCATCAAAGTGACGGTTTCCCTAATTCTCTTGTGTACTTGTTTTTGTTGGTAGGTAATTATATTAGAAAGGTGTAAATATTTGGTCACTCTAATGGTTTTTTATTTGTTTAAGAGTAGAGTTAGGGCCTGTTTGAACACCTTAAAATATAGGTACACTATAATGTTTTAAAATGGAATAGAATTTTTTTGAATGCAATTTAATTGTATTTAATGAATACTTAAAATATTGCGTCAGTTATGGATAGACAGAAGCGTCACTAATGCTGCGATAAATGTGGCTACCTACTGGGCCCAAGTATATATAAAGGAAAACCATCGATTCAAAAAGAAGAAGAAGAAGCCAGAAAGTCTGCCAATCAGTCTTACCAAGGGGTATCGTGTTACCCAGTAACTGGGTTGTGGAGGTCAGACAAGCAGTCCCTCCATGTAAAACACTCCATGTATTCAGCTGCATCTAGCTAGAAAAAGGTTGGGCTGATTATTATGACATAAAATATGACCCAAGATCGTTATAAAATGTAGTATATCACACGAAAAGTAACAAAAAATTATTTAAAAACGATAAATTTTATTTGTCAAAATTCGTTTCTAGATCTTTTGTCATTCATAAAACAAAAAAAAAAGTCGCGTGGAATGGGGAGTAGTATCTAAAATTTCCATATTCCAGAAACTTTTTTTTTTTATCTATTGATAGGCATACGTTTGACCACTATCTCACCTGATGGGAAGCGATGATGCGGTCTAAGATGGAGCACGCTTGCCTAGAAGTAACCTATTCACTCTTGACTTAAAGACTCCCAGGTTGTAGCTATCAGGAAACACAGACTCAGGCAGGGAATTCCACTCCTTAGCAGTACGCACAATGAATGTATTCCCAAAACGTTTCGTGCGTGTGGGTGCATAACCGATATTTTACGGTGCAAGTGGGAGCTCAAAGACGTATAAGGCCAAATAAAAACATTATCTAGTACTAAAGTGAAATTTAATAAACACGAACTTTTATAAAGTTTCTATTATAAAGCTCTTAACCACTATTTTTTCATAATTTTCTGTTGTACGGTGTTTCATGGTAACCTCGATTTTTCCATAACATTCTCTGTTGGACGTTGTTTCATGTGCCACCCATTGTTAGGTAGGTACTGTAAAGGTTGTATGCCAAAGCACACTGGCTGAATGTACCTAAGTCTGGCTGAAAACGTTTACAAGTTTGAATACTCAGTCGAATTCCAGAATAAATTCAAATTCAAAATCACAGAACGTACCAACATAATAATAATACCGTCCCGTTTCGTCTTCCCACGCACACATTAGTCATTCGACAGGTCACTAGGCTAGCCGTAAACTATATTGCTACCTTAGTAATTAATAATTATAATATGCCCAATTGAGATTTATGCGATCCCACGGCTGTAGCCGCCTGTAGCTGAAGATGACGTGTTTACGATGTGTTATGGTTTGTATTGGTGATAGATGGTTACATAAAATGTTGGTAATGGTTCGCATATTAGCTAGAATATTAACTATACGCAGGGGCGGACCGTGAGTTTGGGGGGCCCTGGGCTTATACTGCTTGGGGCGCTGCATAATGCGTTTAGGATGTTGACGATGTTGCCAGGGATGTTTGCTGAACCTCGAGTCGATTGTTTTTATGCAACGATGAGAAAACAATGCGTGCGGGTCAGCTCCAACATTATTCTGCGCTGTGTGGCTAGTAGGCTCGATTGTTTATACATATGTGAATCGCTGCTGCACGGTTTTGCTTTTTTGACGTGGCGGTTAAAAGGTTAATAAGTAAGTAGGATAAGGGTACACATGTTTAGGCTTGTGGTTTCCCGTCAAATCATTTGATACATCACTCGGATATGGAAAATACCTTAATATTACTGAACTACGTTCTGTAAAGAGTATGCTGTTGGCAATGTTCCTTAAAGATAATTAGCTGGATAGCACCATTACCCAATGATTCTAAGACAGAACTTCTCTAACAAAACACTTGATTTTACCCCTTCTTCTTCTTTTAGAATCGATGGTTTTAATTTTTGTTAGACTACTTGGTCCAGTAGGTAGCCACATTTATCGCAGCATTAGTGGCGTTTTGAATATCCTCTAAGGTGCAGGCAACCCAGGTAACCTGCGGGAGATCGCCAGCGACGTCAAATCACTTCCGAGTGGCAGGTGTTCCTTGGGTTGAACGAAGTTGGTGGTGGATAGAGTTAGTCAAATGAGTCGTGACGTCACTTTTGGTCGGCCAATGACTAGTCATTGGCCGACCAAAAGTGACGTCATAAGTATAAATTTCCATACAAAATCTATAGTCAAAGCGAGTTTTCACAGCTCTTTTAAAGTATGTCAATTGATTGGTGGTGTCCTACACAATTATCTCTACAGCCTACGTACAGACGTAAGCACATCCAGCCATACCAAACTGTAAATTTTTCCCAATTGAATATGAACCTTATTCTTTTGTAATAAAGTTAAAAAACTATCAAAGAATTTTGACAGAATGCCGTAGCTTGATGTCTCTGTACCTACCAGCCAGGTCCCGGAATAATTTTGAAGAATGGTCTTAGACCACCATCACACACCATAAATCAAGTCATCGCTTTGGCAGAAAGTGTAAAAGGGACTGTAATAATATAATTAATGAAAACACAAAATGGCGGCGGCGTTCGGTAATGAAACTGACCGTTTAATTAACAAGTGGAATGATAAATTATTGCGATGTGTCAGTGAACGACGTAGGACGGCAGTTTGTTCATGTGGAGGACATAATTGATTGGTTCGGTATGTACTGATCAATTTGCGCATTAAAGGTTGATTTATAAAGTTGTTATCGTAATTAGCAGTTGTTTCTCACTCATACACAGTATAAATATTAGTACTTACGTACAGTAGCAACCTCACCTCTTCCCGCGTCGAACGTGCTCTAGAAACTGCTTTTAGTTTAAGAGCGTTCATCCGTTAGAACCATGCTGGAGTCTAATGTCCCTCTTTCAATATTTACATTCTTCACACGCTAAGAATTTGCGGTCTTCTAACAGTCTTCTCTTGCTGTGCCCTTCTCATACTTCTGATTTTGTCCATTCTTCCTTTCATATCCAGTCCATTCTACTCTGGAACGAGCTTCCTCTTGATATCAGGACGGCCACCAGTCGGTATGCATTTAAGCGGAAACTGAGCATTTACTTTCTACATGAGTAAGCAGAGTCATCTCATAAACGTCTTTTCTTTTTATGTATATTTATATATATATGTGTACCTATTTTTGTTTATTCAGTTTACCTATGTTGTTTTTTAAGTATGCACCGGCCATGTTATCTCTCCACCACCCTTGGTTGACCTTTATGCATGAAATATAAATAAATAAATAATAAATAAAATTGATGATTTCCGACGGACAATAAATAAATATATATTAATAAATATTACTGTTAAAAAAGCAATAACATTTACTAGTGCATGGCTGAAAAAAAGCTCAATATTACTGTAAGTTTTCATACAAGAGAAGTATCTATACTTTCGAGTTATTAAACGTGTCAGTTTCGAATGAAATCAGTGACATTTCATGTTTTTTTTAGGCCTAGTAAATGAAAAAAATTACGTTCTAAAACATGGTATTTATATGAATATTTTTTCAATAACTTATACATTTATTTTAATCGCACCACCGGCACCGCTCAGTGTCGGCCCAGGCACAGTATAGTAGATTGTTATACAAGGAGCTAAAATGACCCATTATATACGAGGTAGTTTTAGTAAATAGAAACCGAGTTTTAATGGGTTTTAGCGCCGTGTGTTACACTATACTTTTCACTACGATTGCGAGAAATTAATTACGGTCACTACCAATTCAATTTGTAATTAGAGAAAAATTATAAGGATTTCGCGCCAATGTCTTTTTTTTTTCTTCTGTAGCCGCAACATATTGCATGCATTCTACCAGAGATCGCCGATTTTAGTTCCATTTTCAAAATTAAAATGAGGTTCTTTTTTTATGGAACAGTAATAAGTCGAGTCTTTATTCATAATTATTCTACTTATGACTAAATACTTTTTCGTTTTTGTAGGCTCATTGTCATATTTGACACACAAAAATTAAAAAAAAAACTTGAGAGGTGTCAAGGGACACCCGGATGGAACGAAGTTCCTTTCGATTAATTAGTGAAGGAATTGTAATAAAATTTTATTACAATTCCTTCAATAATTAATGTGATGCGTTAAAGTGCGTTTAAGCCAGGGCAAAAAAAAAGCGAGGAATGAAAAGTTATTATGGCTGCTTACATTGTAAGTAAGTAATTTTAAAGATTAACATTTTCTATCTTTATTGCTTCTTTCTAACATGTTAGTACAATGCGTAGTTATTTAGTTATAAAGACCAATAAATTATTACTGCGCCATCTATTGGCCGTTCGTAATTCGATCTCGAAGAGCACAGTTGCGCCAATAACGTTAATAGATGGCTCTTAAATCAAATATACAAAAGTGTCGTGACAACTTTTCGTAAGAATTTTTTCCGTCTAGCCCCCTTTCACAACGCGCGATAAGGAACTTCGTTCCAAAAAACTTTTTCCCCTAGAGGATGAAATGCTATTTTATCCCCGCTCTGGTATGCTACAATGACGGCCTTTTTGAGCAAGAGAAAAACTATTAGTTAATCTGTGGCCGAGGCCCCATCGAGGCGCGTTGCTCTGCAGTAACGCTCTTAAGACTGCGCCAAACAAAATAATTCAAAACAGGCGTCACTGTTAAAGTAATATAATCAATACCTTTACCATAATTACCATAAAAAATATGTGTGTAGTGTAGGCTACACTACAACCACAACTTTCGTTTGTATGGAGTGACGCACATACATCACATTTTCTAATATTCATTCTTTAATTAAGTATCATATATCAGTTTGTTTGCTTTTTGTTTTTTTGTTTGAGCGTGCTAATCTCCGAAACTGCCCGTCCAATTCTGAAAATTCTTTCGTTGATAAGAAGCTATGTTATCTCTCGGGTAATTTATAGCCTATTAGCTTTTCTCCGCGACTTCGTCTGCGTGAGTGTCGATTGTCGCGGATGCAGACAAAATCTCGTATTGAAAAGTAGCCTTTGTCCTTCCCCAGGGTTCAAGCTATTTTCGTACCAAATTTCATCAAAATCGATTCAGCCGTTTCATCGTTAAAGCGTAATAGACATGAGTAACTTTCACATTTATAATATTAGTAGGGATATTTTATTATCAAAAATGTTATGTATCTGTAAGAAAATTTTGGCGCACAAAGTTTATTTATTTATTTAACTTACACACACTTATAGTAGACACCAAAAAAATAGAGTGGTTCTCAGAAAAACAACTATTAAATCTAGGCTTATCTACACGGACTAGAAAAAAAAGAAGGATTCCACGCCACGCATATCGAAAGTGAAGCACCCTAAGTAAGCCAGACCATGTGTGTACCGACAGACCGACTACCAACCGTACCGATGTGTGCGTCTCGTTCCGGCGTACTTTAGGTGCTTTACTTTTGATATGCCTGGCGTGGAGTCTTTCTTTTTTTTCTATTCCTACCTACCTACTAAACAGTTATTAATAAAAACCTAAACAAAACGTTAAAAATACGGTTTATGCTAATCGAACATAAAATATGAAATAATTTGATGTTCTTTTAATACCTAAGTACTTACCTACTTTTCAGTAGTGGAAAGTGTTCAAATAAAACTTCCAGCGACTGCGCCTTTTCTGATTTCTCTCGGGAAAATGAATTTGTAAGTAGGTTGAATTTGAGTTAGTACTAACCTACTTTACTTTTTCTAATAAAAGGTACGTTTCATTTTAAATTTTGATTGTAAAATGTAAATGTTAGGTATTACTATAATAATATGACATCTACTTATTGACATCTCATTATTCTTGTTATTTTTTATTTATTTTTTTAATGGCATGATATCGTTATTGTTGATCGCTATTTTGAATATAAATTATTATTTTAAATGAATAGAATCATAAGTTTATTAATTGAATTGTAATATAAATTTAAATTATGACATTATTATTAGTATTTTTATGTTAAGTAGGTACCTATTGCTAATTACTAAATGTTACATATATCATGCATGCTATAAACCAAGATGTAAAATCTAAACATTTGTACGGCTGAAATGCCGAATATAGTGAAACTCTCCTAACTTAGAACCTATGTTACCTACCTATATTCTTGAAAATAAATATATCATTCATTCATTCATTTTTGGTACAGCACTTAGTTTAACAAGGATCAACAGCTGTGATGCTATGCGCTGTTAATAAGTTTACATAAAACAGATACAAGTAGGTACATGGTTAGTTTGGAGGTTTAGGAACAGATTCTTGCCAGTACATTTGTGTGCTAAACTATTACGAACTATTGATTATTGTAACATGTACCTATTTTATAATAATAACTAGCGACCCGCCCCGGTTTCGCACTGGTATTATCGTCATATTTCAATAAATTTACACAAAACCTTAATAAAAGATATACCTAAATCTTCCTCATGGATTGGATCACTCTGTCTATTAGTGAAATTCACATGAAAATCCGTTTTGTAGTATTTGATTTTATCGCGAACAGACAGGTAGATGGGGGGCTTTATTTTTGAATACGCAATGATAATGATACTGGCCTATTATTGTACCACAACAAGGCAAAGGTTGCCGGGTGGTGCCGGTCGCGAATAGCACCGCCCAAAATCTACCTGTGGGTGTGCAGAACGGTACAGAATGGTACAGAATGGTAAGGAATGGTACAGAATGGTACAGAATGGTACAGAATGGTACACAATGGTACAGAATGGTACAGAATGGTACAGAATGGTACAGAATGGTACAGAATGGTACAGAATGGTACAGAATGGTACAGAATTGCACAGAATGGCACAGAATGGCACAGAATGGCACAGAATGGCACAGAATGGCGCAGAATGGCACAGAATGGCACAGAATGGCACAGAATGGCACAGAATGGCACAGAATGGCACAGAATGGCACAGAATGGCACAGAATGGCACAGAATGGCACAGAATGGCACAGAATGGCACAGAATGGCACAGAATGGCACATAATGGCACAGAATGGCACAGAATGGCACAGAATGGCACAGAATGGCACAGAATGGCACAGAATGGCACAGAATGGCACAGAATGGCACAGAATGGCACAGAATGGCACAGAATGGCACAGAATGGCACAGAATGGCACAGAATGGCACAGAATGGCACAGAATGGTACAGAATGGCACAGAATGGTACAGAATAAACTCCAAGCTCCATCAAAGCATTGCTAAGTGTACAGTGTGGGTGACAAACAGCTTTACTACTACAATATCAGTAAATAATACCTATACGCTGATAAATAAATCAACTCTCATGTCCAAACACCATTAAACATTAAAAAAAACTACAATAAACATTTATCAACATTTTACAGTCAACAGCATAATTAGTCACACCACCTACCTACTTAAAATGTAATAAAAATCTTAGTCACGACATTCCCAGTTTTATTATTATAATAAACTAGTTTATATCTAAGTAATTAGGTTCCTTTTACTGCTTTCATTTTTACGTGCTCATTAGTAAAATGCTAAATAAAATGCGACTATAATAACAGGCGAATTCGGGTGACCTTGTTCGTGTCGCAAAATTTTAGTGCTAAGTGTTGTACTATAGGTATTTAGGTAGTCACGAAGAGTCTGGCTAGACAAGTCTAAGGGGCTACCTAGTGTCTAGAATCTATAGATAAAATTATTTTATCGACACGGTGACCTAAATATACCTGACTTTTTAGCAATGAGGATAATATTGGTATCACGAATCCTTTCAGTATAAATGTCGCTTCGTGAGTGAAAAAAAATCTAGATAAAAGTTATCATAAGGCACACACAGACATGGTCTGTCAAAGAACTGTGTCGATTGTCGACAAACAGACGGAAGTAGGACAATCTTCAGTTGTTTGAAAGGAAACTGTATCGTTGAACATTGAGGAAAATTCCGAAAGACCTTCGTTATAGACACCACACGAAAATTAAATGGAAGTATAATAGTCCTAGTACATTTAGGTTGGTACTGTAATCGTATATAGCTATAGGAATTGATCGTGCCGATATCAACAGGAAGAGAGCCGTCTTCAAAAACTGTAAGTAAGATGTCGGTTGGGCTTTGATTGTTTTTGTTGTATTATTGCCACTGATTGCCGAAAATAAAGTATTCTTTACTTTGTAGTTTTTGAAGTCGGTTGTTGATTTTGTTAAAAAGTTTTTTTGTTTCTGCTTTTCGGTAGATAATATCCACTTCATAATTCCCAAATCCGTTAAGCAACGGGAACACTAAATAACTTAATCAGCAAATAATATTTTTCACCCTTTTGTTAAATGTGTACAGTTAGGTAATAGATGAGGAGTTCATGCAGTATCTTCGAAGATCGTTATCAGTTGATCATGTGTACGTACTTTATTAATTATTATTTATTAATCATTAGGTATTAAACATTATTGAGGAGTCTGCCTATCCCGAAGGTTTACATCAGATCTTCACATTAAAATTGCACCATACTAAAAATAACGAAAATATGTTTTCAAATAAAAAAAAAGAATCATTATATTCTGTTCACAAATTAAATGTCTAAGTTATAAACATAGAAAAAAAAACGCACAGATGATCAAATTGAGAATCCCCTCCTTTTCTGAAGTCGGTTAAATAGAGAACAATTTAGGAAAGAAAGAGAGAAAGAAATTCATTCGTAAGAATATACTTGTACCCAGGTCGTAGGTGTTGCTATTGTCATGGTCTCATACAAATGAAATGGTACCTCCATTTCATTTCACCATTTATTAATAATTCCCTCATACAAAGATCTAACTCCATTATTACCCATCTCACACTGTTATAAAAACGCGTATCTCACTAAATAATTCACATTAAAGTTTCCCACGTGGCTCGACCACTCAGTGCATTCATGAAATATGCATCAGCTACGGACTCTGACGGACCACTTTGATTGTTTTACTTTTTACTAGGGAGACTCTTTACTGTGGGCGTCATACAGCTGATATACACACACATACATTTAAATACATACTTATATACGTTTATAAATAACAAAAACCAGACACAAGGCAAACACAAGTGCACCAGTGTCACACAAATGTTCACGCTGGACGGGATTCGAACCCGCAAAACGCTGCACAGCAGTCAAGCGCTCAAGCACTGCGCGAACCGTGTCGTCTTTGTGTGAAAAGAACTGCCAAGTAATATAATCGCCATTTATTCGTATAGGTGGAAAGGTCAAATCTACCAATTTCTGATATGATATTTTTTTCCCAAAAAAAAAAAAATGATATCTACATACCTATTTAAATTCAGCCTATCCTTTTTGAATCACGAACAATTATAACTCAAATTTATTAATGAAATAGTAGGCCATCCAAATGCTCACTCGCACAATTGAATTAGAGATCCTAATGATAGATAATGGCGTGGAACAAGTCTACTGGACCACTTCAAACAAGGGTAATTAAGCAAAATCTCTGAGTGGAAATTCTGTCTTTGAACCCTTTGAAACTTTACTAATTAGACTAATTTCACACAGACTAGGTTTGCTTGAATTAGAAAACACTAATTGAACGTCACTGGGTTTCTCATTAACTCAGTGGTTTTCAGTTCTTGGGTTACTGCAGTTAGGGGTTTTCAGAGTATAGATAGTGCAATCCACGAAGACGCGCCCCATCAATTTTTGGTTTACGGGATTTTCGGATTTTCGTGTCGCTCTGTCCTGATTAATATAATATGTGGGGACATTTTTCACACACGGCCATCTGACCCCAAACTAGGGAGACCCTGTACTATGGGTTTTAGACAGCTGATATACATACACAAATACATTTTTTTTTTGTTTAAATACATACATATATAGATAAACAACACCCAGACACAAGGCAAACACAAGTGCTCAACACACAAATGTTTACCCTGGGCGGGAATCGAACCCGCAACACGCTGCGCAGCAGTCGATCGCTCAGCCACTGCGCCAACCCTGTCGTCCGATTAGTCTATTCATTGTAGTGTGCGCGTGCACTCATAGGTAATTAGTGTGTACCGATAACACTCAAACATTGACGGAAGCTTGCATATAAACGGTTAGGAGGTATAGTGGGGCGCGTCTTCGTGGATTGCACGCGTGGATTATATATGTGAAATCTAAATAAGAAACTAAGATTTAAGATGGAATTAATAAAAGTTAAATTATATTACGCCAACGTTTGGGTCACGTACGCCGATCTGGTTCGGAGCCCATATGTTTTACTTTCGTCCGCGGTTATTTTATTACTGATTCCTTTTATTTAATAATAAAATATGGTGCGGATCCACCATACCACTGGCCATACCCCTGGTGGTATGATGGGTCAA
This sequence comes from Charanyca ferruginea, assembly GCA_947361185.1. NCBI lineage: Eukaryota > Metazoa > Arthropoda > Insecta > Lepidoptera > Noctuidae > Charanyca > Charanyca ferruginea. Next base: position 5,562,335 of record OX376068.1, on the reverse strand, counting down.
AAACTATCATCATCATCATAATTTCAGCCAAAAGACGTCCACTGCTGGACATAGGCCTCCCCAAGGGGAGGTTTTGCCATATTCGCCAGGCTTGGCAGGCGGATTGGCGATCGCAGTATAGTTGTTACAAAGGCACAGAGAATGCTGCTGTCCATTCTCTGGTAAGTCCCTTAGTCGCCTCTTACGACACCCAGGTGAAGATATGAGATGGTGCTATTCTTTACGTCCGGCACCACACGGACACAATGTCAAAAACTATGCCACTGAGAAAATCGTTTCAGTTAGGTTAGGTTAGAAACTGTGACCATTAAAGCACGAAGGCGAGCGGTGCCGCGGTAGCGGCCGCCGAGCGTCAGATCCCCAGATCGTCAGATTGTTGGTGAATCATTTGGGTTAGATTGGGTGAGTGGTATAGTTCTAGACCAACCATACCAACAGGGGTATGGCCAGTGGAATGGTGGATAAAATATAACCTATAGCACTATAGAAAACGTGGCTTTTTATTACCAAATTATTTTCAGAATCGGCCCACAAGTTGGGGACTATTTATTAGCGTGTTTAAACAAAAATAAAAAACCAAACAAACATTATCTCGATAATATTAGTATTCACGCCTCACGCACGATGTAATGCCACGTGCAACAAAAGCTGATTAAGCGATGTTTGTGACGTGCATGTGTATCGGTGTGTAAATATGAGTTCTCGCTTCATTTTATTTAGGAAAGCTAGATTTTGTTGATTTTGGAACCGCGGCTACTAGTAAGTATTTAATAAGTACAAATTATTTTGAATAATTTTACAGAAGATATAAACGTATTTTAACTATCTTCAAGCTAATGCGACGCCACCATTCTTCCAAGTAGGTACCTACTACAACTTTTCTTAATAAATGACGAAGACAGACTTTTATTAAAACTTCACAAGCGAAAGTTAACGAGAAAAAAATCTCAAGTTTAAATGAAGTATGAAACTTAATGACACAAGTAAGTGTGTATTTTTTTTAGAGTGCAGCTGCTGGAGTCGCATCGCAACGTCAACTTTAAGACGTTTGTGGTGCGCATTCCAACACGCTACCTGCATCAGGTGTTGGAAGAAAGCTTTTGGCCTCAGGATGGGGTATTCCACCGCTTTCGTGGACAAGTGCCATCGGAACGCATAAAGACTCACTGCCACACTCAGAGACGTCACTTAATACTAATTAATCATTCATTTGAAATGACAAACATTACTTGGAACACTGTCAGTCAAAAATATTGTTGTTGGATTGTGCCAAGTTATGTTGGTCAATTAAAGCTAATGATTCATTATTATTAAGTAGTGTCTCTGAGTATGTCAGTTAGTGTAACTATACCCTGTTCACAATAAGATTAGAGATAATCACAAACCTTTTTTACAGTCCCTTCAACCGATTTTGACTTCTATTCCGTAGACTTAAGGATGACATTAGAGGCAAAAAAGTGGTTACAATAACAACTGTTTACTGCAGTTGTCATTTGTAATGCTACCAACGCAATATGAGTCAAAATCGGTTGAACGGACTGTAAAAAAGGTTTTTGTAAATGTCTAATCTTATTGTGAACAGGGTATAAGTGTTAATAACATAGTTTTAAGTTTTATTTACTAACAACATTGTTATAGGTATTGTTACGTATTCGGTTGCTGAGCTAAATACCCAACGACAAGCTGATGCTGAGCTTAATGCCATTAATACCCTATGACCCAATAATACAAAACAATCCGAGCCGTACTTAACAAATTCCCTCATTAACACAAGTTCATGTTGATAAACCATATCGTATATCAACGATGAGTGCGCTTGTAATGAGTTATCTAACCGGTTTCAATTTATAAGTAGACTATAGATACTCGTACACAGCTACATGTTGTTGTGGTTTGTAATAGATTTGTTAGATATCGATTTCTAGTCTTCTGTGATAGTTATTTACTAGACTTTTCTTGTGTCGCTTGTTTTTGCTTTTTAGCTTTTGTTTTGTCACAGGTAAATTTATTTTTTATTTTCAGCCTATATTGTCCCACTGCAGGGCAAAGGCCTCCCTTTCTTCTTTCCAACCCTCTCTGTCCAGAGCTAGTGTGGACCAATCCCTCCTGTAAGCGAGACGCCGACGCCGACGTCACTCAAAAAGCAGCCAAGCTTAAGTGGGACTGGGCCGGCCACATCGTCCGCATGTCGAACATATCATGGGCTAAAGCAACCACAATGTGGGTCCCAGAAAACGTCCAGCGACATCGAGGTTTACCTAGGCGAAGATGGCGGGATGATCAAGCTCATCCCGCCATCTTCGCCTAGGTCATTGTGGTTGCTTTAGCCCATGATACGTTCGACATGCGGACGATGTGGCCGGCCCAGTCCCACTTAAGCTTGGCTGCTTTTTGAGTGACGTCGGCGATCCGTGTCCTGAAGCGCAGCTCCGCATTCCTAACGCGGTCCGTTAATCTTACTCCCAGGAAGCTCCCAGGTAAATACTCAATTAAAAATTATTCATTACTAGCTTTTGCCCGCGACTTCGCCCGCGTGAATGTCGGTAATCGCGGATGCAGACGAATTCGCGAATTAAAAAGTAGCCCATATCCTTCCCCAGGGTTCAAGCTATATTCATACCAAATTCCATTAAAATCGGTTCAGCCGTTTCATCGTGAAAACGTAACAGACAAAGTTACTTTCGCATTTATAATAAGTAAAGTACCTCCATACTGTGTTCCATACTATAGTATGTAATATAGTATGGAAGTATGGATGGATAATTTTTTTTTACAATAATAGCAAAGCAAAGTAAACTATTTGCCATTTTCCTTTAAAAAAAAACAGATTTTTGCGCGATTTTAGATGATAGGTACATCTAGCCATTTAGCATACCTACCTAACAGAAAATCTAGTGTACCATAGTCAATAATTGTAATGTACTGGAGGTATGAATAACTGATAGTGTTCTAACTGAAAACAGAGAGATTTAACGTCGGCTGATGGAAACTGAACGGATTTTATGAATAGACGATACTATATTTGATTTAGAGATGGAATGGAATATGCTATCAATATTCATAAACTACTGCATTTTAAGTTTATTGCCGTACCGCTGCTGGCTATTTCGGTATTTCATTGATCTGGTCGTTAGTTGAAGTATTATATTAGTTTGTTGTTATATTATTAAAAACTAGCTTTTGGCCAGCGCCTTCGCACGCGTTTTTTTAATGAATATAATATTGAACACTCAGGGATAACACGTAGCTTCCAATTAGCTTAACAACTTACAGTATCGGTCCGGTTGTTCCGGAAATTAGACAGAACAAACATAATCTCAACTTTAATTATTAATTTACTAGCTTCTGCCCGCGGCTTCGCCCGCGTAAAAAGAACGATTATCCTAAGGAAACACAAACAAAAAGTATCCTATGTGTTAATACAGGAAATGGTCTACCTATGTGCCAATTTTCATCCAAATCTGTTCAGCGGTTTACGCGTGATTGAGTAACAAACATCCAAACATCTTCACATACTTTCGCATTTATAATATTAGTAGGATTTATTCTCTGGATGACTTACAGCTAAATAAAATGATGATAAAAAACAGTATGATTATCTGACAGCCAATTACAAGTCTTCACGTCTAGAACTTGTGTATTATAAAAGTGCTGTGGATAGATCATCACCTAACATTTTTTTAAACTGAACTAAAATAATTTTGACATTTTGTTTCCTATGAGAGCCAAGATATTAAAATACTATTGAGAAAAAAGTCTATCGAATCTATGTTGTAAAAAAATTCATTGATAAACACTTTTTTGCCGAGCTCACACTTAATAATTTAATAATGAATAATAATAATAATGTATAATATGTAGTAATGATTAAATCAATGACATCTTTTACGCAATGAAGTTTCTTGCCCATTCTTCTCCATACAAAACTACCTTTTGGAATGGGCACCTAGAATCAATTTTTTTTTCTCATTTGACGTTCAAAAGTGCCTTATAATGGTCTAATTGAAATAAATGATTTGACTTTGACTTTGACTTTGACTTTGCAAATAAATCGAAATAATCACCGAAATGGAAGAAATGGGAGGAGGCCTTTACTCCTCCCATTTCTTCCATTTCTCCCAATATTGCACCATATCTCGCCAATTTCTGAGGAAGCCAACCAAGGCGACCCACCATTTTCTCGTCGGTCTGCCGCGATTCCGCCTAACCGTGTCAGGGTTCCAGTCTTGCGATATGGAAGATAGATAGATTGCCCACAGCTTAGACGGCAGACTTGGCCTACCAAGTCCCATTTCAAACTTGCAGCTTTTTGAACTAAGTTCTGGTACGTTTAACTGGACCCGGCAGGTCGGTCTGTCAGTCCCAATTGTAGTCTTGCAGCTTTTTGAGACACATTCTGAAGCGCATATCACAAATATATTTATTTTTCCTATTTGTATCGCATGTTACTTTATAACAAGACCGCTATTTATGGACAACCGATCACAATTTCAAAACGTCTGAAACACAAGCTGCACCCACAGTAAAAACCCACATACATCAATAAAATATAAAAAGTGCACCAATTCAATTTTATATAAGCCTCCACTCATCCACTCATACAATGTTGTAACGAATATCTAAAAAGTCATACAATACACGTCCCGCATACTAAAATATCTCCGAATACATTACTACAGTTTTTGAACCGCCTTCATACATTTTAAAGTGAAAGTGACAGTACATACTTGTTAAGTGGGTTGTAATAAATTTGAATATGACATCTGTGATATTCCGATTGTGAGGCACGATGTATATCTATCTCTACCTACTTAAAAGCGAAATAGTTTTTTGGTTTATTTGTACACGGTAATCCCCGGACATACTGATCCAATAGGGGATATTACTGCAATGTTCTGGCACCAGAGTTCAGCACTAGCATAAACAGTAAACAGTTTTTCGACGAGTCGTTCAAAGCGTGAAATTCTGCCTTTAATTGAGTTCAAAATTGGGAAGTGTAATATATTATAATACAATGCATCAGTGCTGTGTATTTCGATGTAGAAATGAAGGGAATTATTCATGTCCAAAAGAAGAAAATTTTCGAATACTTTGGGAAGCAGCTAAAAATCACTCTAAAATATGGTCAGGTTAAGTATTCAGGTGAGATAGTCGTATTTACAGAATAACGTTCACTTTTATCATGTAAGACAACCAAATATGATTTTATTCTGAGTATTACCTTGAATCCACTTTCAAATGGCCGTAGGATGTAAAGTACTGTTAGGTAAATAAGATTAATTAAAACTTTGATATATTTTCACAAAATACCTATTTATTACAATTAATAACATAATATAACAAGAATACGAGGTTAGGGTTTACTGAACGTGATAGTGGCGCCCTCTGCGCCGAGTTTCGCGTAATGTTCCTATTCTGAAAATAATTTAGGACGTAGCCAGCAACATACGTCAACCCCTGAGTGCTATATTTTACTAATAATAAAGATCAGTGATCCGTAAGACAAATTCACGCGAACGTTTACATTGAGCTTCTGCCTTTCTGACCTCCACAACCCAGTTACTGGGCAACTTGTCAGATTTTCTGGCTTCTGATAACCGGTAATGACTGCTAAAGCTAAAATATTTTACTATGCTATTAATTGCCGAGTATCATTTTATTTTACTTACTTATGTTGTAAATATTCCAATCTGAAATATCGTTTTATTACGAAGCTTATTAGGAAGCTTATAAATATTGTGGAGAATGTTGTGTGCAGAATGCGTATAATTCAGAATATCTGCCGTTCATTGTCCCACATTATTTGAATATCTGAAGGCCTAGTATGGCCGTTGTGTTTTAATATCTTACATCGAATACTTGGAATACTGATATTAGAAGATTACCTACCTACATACATTGTGACATTCAATTACAAGACACATTTGAGTACATCTGTTTCTTTAGAATTGGTTTACGATTGATTCCAGTTATATCGAAGGTATTCAAAAGCTATTCTAGAAAATGCTTAAGTCGAAATGTAGACTTTGAAAGCCAGAACCTTCTATTTTCATCCTAATCACATTACGTCTAAATTCAATTGTCAAGAACACGAATGATTGGTTCTTCTTTCGTGGAAAAGCTAAAACTAAACTAAACTTTAAACTGAATTCAATCTTCATTGTTTTAAAGCTCATTTCCTGATAGTTAAACGTTGACAGCATTATATTCATCATCTATTACATTGATATAATTTGCGTGTTCTATGAAATAATGTTAACACAATTTATTTTATTATTTCTCAAGAGTTCCGTCCAACTAATTTGCATGAATTTCTTTTCGTAGAATATTCCTCTGACTATTACCGTCCACACAGAGTTCTTAGTGAACTCGATTTAGTTAGGTAATGCTATTTTCTTCGAAGTTATAGTATTGTTTTCTGGTTTCGCTTGCAACAACGCCTTATCATTTCATTTTTCAGTTAATGGAGAGAGATTTATGTTTAATGATAATTTTTTTATTTACAAAATATACATACAAATATTATGTATTAAAGGTAAAGCTGATTTTCGTACTTTGTTGCAAAAACTTATAAATTTTTGAGATAGTCAGTGTTTTCTAAAACTAAAATTTTTCTATAAAAGAAACGTATTTTTTTGTATGTACGTAGTGTTCAATATTGTACGGTGTTACAGAACCTTATGTGCGAAGCCTACTGAAACTTAGCCGGTTTTTAAATTCAAATGCAAATATCACCACAACATACAAGATAACATGAAATTGCTTCTTACGACAGAATCTTACCATCTAATGAGTCAGCGAATTATAAAATTTACATAAGACACGACGCTGTAGGTCAGATGCGCCATCTTGAATATCCGTGAATGAACGCCGGGAATTCCGTAAGATCAGTGAGATGTTATGTTTGTACATTTGGGTCAGTAAGCTTGTGTAATTTTTATAATTTATCATAGTAGTGAGAGCTCGTGGCTAAGTTAAAGCCGTACAGATCGATCGGTCAAAGGTTAAGCTACGCTAGCCGCGGTCGGCCTATGGATGGGTGACCATCCCTTTCATACCGAGTTTCCTCCGTGCCTCAGAAAGCACGTAAAGCCGGGACCAACGCCTTTACATGCTTTCTGAAGCACGGAGGCCAAAAAGGTCAAAACTCGTCACGACCTCATTTCATCAAACACAGTGTATTATTAAATTGAATTTAACTTAAACATTAAAAGTGTGGCTTAATTTAACATTAAACTACAATAATACGCTCTTTTCCAACGAGAATTGTGATTATATCTGTGTGTAATTACTATGCGTTATGGAAATAAGATTGTTTTGCTAAATGAGAAATGTCTTTAAATTATATTACGGGTGTATTTGAGCATTTCTCTTTTTTTTTGCCAGTACATATTTGTGGAATGTCCCATGATTTTGAAGATGAATAACTATGGTGTAATCCACAAATTATTGATACGAATTTGCTTAGGAGCATAATTGTTATTCAAATTTACAGAAAATATTATACCAGATCATAAATACATAGTATTTAAATAAAAAATCAACTAAATCTATGCTGTCGAAAATTACAATGTATGAAAATTCCTATGTCCCAGTCTACCACTCGCAATTTCAAACTCAATTATTTTGATAAAGTTCAAAGAAACTATACTGAGATTTTGATTTTAAATCATATTACATAGTAAAAAGGTTCACGTTGTATTTCCTTTTTGGTAATTTGGTTAAAATTTTACGGTCATAAATGAATTTTAAACTTGTCCCAGAAAAAGTTCCTAGAATGGATTTCAGTTTTTGTTACCCATTTTTAAATGTGAAATATTAAAAAAACTTCCATTTACCTATGTTTTTTTGAACTAGCATCACCGTAGATGCCATAAATGCCGCTATCTTGATGTACTGTGTCAGTTGCCGTTCCGAAGTATGCAGTATCCGCACGTACTTATTTTAGAGTGAATCTCATTCCGGCTTTTGTTATTGCTGTTTAAAGGTAAATTGACAATATTTACTACTCTTTCTATCAAGGGTACAATAGTTATTAACTTCCATTGAATTTAAGTGTGTAATAGTAGACGTATTTGGAATGTTAACACCACAATAATATTTTGAAAAAATCGATCACTTGTTTCGTTACTTTTTTTTTTGTTACTTTGGGGTAGTAACGTATAAGCGGAAAATTCAAATAACAAAAACGGAATTATTAAGCTATGTTTACAATTCAACAGCACAAGAAAATGCCACTAGCTCCGGCATAAAAGATGAGGTAAATTAAAGCAAAACCCGGATATGTTTTATGTAAGTAAAGTTAACAAGCTTTATGTTTTTATTTTGTAACCTTTCTATTCCTTTTTTGTTACTGTCCCAAAAATCTCCCGTCTTTAAACTCACTTTAACGTATTTATTTATATAATATAAATCAAGATAACTTGTAAAGTAAATCAATTTCGCTTAACATTTTTATGAGAAGTAAGCAAAGTCTTTCAATTCTGTTTATTTTTCATATAATCAAAACTTTAAATTGACTTTAAGTTAAAAGTAACAAAAAAAAATATCCATGTACCTACATTGGAATTAGTTTCACTTTTCGTAGTATTTCTTGCGATGATTTTACTAAATTTATCATGAAGTTTATGAAACGTAAAATTTTTGCCACAGAATTTGCGACTTTCAAGTGTTTTTTTAACAATTAAGGAGTAACAAAATGGGAACGTCTAAGCCTACCTTCATTTAGTTTTTTATATTATTTTTACAAAAATCCTAAATCAAATAGAATTCCATGTAAAAAATCCAAATATTCATGAATTAAACTATCTGATTACAAGACAAAAAACGCGATTTACAAATATTTTTATTTTTGGCGACTTTTTAAAAATATGGCAAAAAAAAGAGAAATGCTCATTTAATGAAAATAGAGTGTGGTGACTTCCTGGCAGCACCTGCGCCATTTGTAATAAAATGTACTAAAATTATTTATTATTGTACTGAACAATTAGAGTAATTAACATGGCGTTATAATGTTAAGATTGAATTTAAATGAGTTTGAATATGGAAATATATTGAACTATCTTCTGGACCAATAGTGAAGTTTTTGTTTTTGTTTGGCCCCATCACCTGATCTTAAGTGATGATAAATTATGGTGATGATAATGAATGGCACGCTTGCCTAGGATAAACCGGTTCATTCGTCGCTTCATGACTTAATTAAGGACTTTAACTGAATTCTTGAGAACTCCTTTATATCATCGAGTCTGTTAGGCTTCATGTTCTTCCTCTGCAACCCACTCATTTTAATATCTTAAGGGATGACACGTGTCTCGACGTCCTAACGACCTCTCCCCTTCTTGTGTCCACTCATGGTCAGTGTTCTGCACCTGAGTTTTCCCACCATCATCCTCTCTCTCTCATTCGCTCATTTTCCTTTCGTATATCCTTGAGCCTCCTAAACCTGTTCCTAAAGTTCTGATTCGCGTTGATTTGCGCGCATGAATATGGAGAATCTACGTCAGGATGTGTCGGAACTCGATTAGGGACTGGATGTCTATAGGCACCGTATAGACTACGATCTACGATAACAGAAGCCTTGAAAATCCCAGAGTCAAAGTTGAAATATCGCATACGAATTGCGAAACACCAAAGTCATGGTACAAAACACACATTCTATAAAGAAAAACATACGCTAAATATACATACCGGAATAACAGTAGTCGAAAAAACACGCAGCATCGCGTGTCATCTTATTCTACCGTTAGTAATAATATCATGAAACGTAAATTATGTTCTCGTATAGTGTAAACTATGCTCTATATTGTATCCTATTCAGTTCGCAACGATGTTTTGTCCTCGACCGCAGTGGTTAGCTTGAATACCCTTACTATGAATCTAAGTTGAGATGACTTTATGGTTTTTTATGTCTTAAGTTAAATTCTCAATTTCTTAAGAGTTCAATTAATTCATCATCATCATCACCATCATCATTTCTGCCGAAAGACGTCCACTGCTGGACATAGTCCTCCCCAAGGGGGGTTTTGCCATAATCGCCACGCTTGGAAGACGGATTGGCGATCGCAGTATGGTTGTTACAAAGGCACAGAGAACGCTGCTGCCCGTTCTCTGGTAAGTCCCTTAGTCGCCTCTTACGACACCCACGGGAAGATATGGGATTGTGCTATTCTTTACGTCCGACACCATACGGATTCAATTAATTACGACAAAGTAATTCAACATGCCAAATCCAGCAGAAACAGATCAATGTCATCATTCTCGTCATCTGCCTAGCTTTTTTCCAACTATGTTGTATGTTGGAGTTGGGTTCCAGCCTAACTGGATGCAGCTGAATACCAGTGTTTTACAAGGAGCGACTGCTTATTTGACATACGATACCCCTTAAGTCAGTATCTCTACTCACTAATTTAGATAGATAGATAGAGAGGAGATAGCAAAGATTAATAGTTATATAGGCTAAGCATTGTTAGCCAACGTGGCAATACCGCCAGTCTCTTGGGTAGGTACAGTTCCAGATGACGACGATGTGGAGGACTTTCTTGACGCCTTATTGAATTAGTTTCTTAGTTTAATAGTTGAAAGGTTTTCTTTTTTATTATTCGTGTAATATTGTACATAAATAGCATAATAAAAAACACGTAAACTACTGATTAAATAGCTTATAGCAAATGGATATTTTCCGCAGATTGTATTATCACAAACACACGGCAACGTTCTTGGCAAGTTCTTCATAAATATATCGTTGCTCGTAGATATGAGATGACATATTTTAATTTACTTTTTTATTATTAGACGAAGTGACGGAATTGAAATCTGAGATTGAACATTTCAGCAATAGTCTTATGTAAATCACGTCTATACGACAAGTAGGTATGGCCTGTTTGTTTGATCTATTTCGGGGTAAAAACGAGTCGTTTAGATTGCATGAGTTCAAAAGCACGTTTTTCCCTTTTCCAAACACAAATGGTAAAACCCCACCGCCTACCCTTACACAGGAGCCCTGACCTACATTCTATACATTTTTGAACGCTCACAAAACCGCGGTAACGCAGCTCTGTCGCTTAATTAACTGAGCACAATGCGTTATAGAAATATGCCCTATTAATAATGTGCCCAATGAATAATGTGCCCTATTAATAATGTGCCTGATTAATAACGTGTATCGTTCATTGTTAATCTTTTGTTCGGAATTCGGAAGGGTTAGCTTTTGTGTTAGAAACAATAGGTTTTGTGTTATTATTTTAGAACGTTCATTTATTTTGTGGGTTATGTGTTTCACTATGTATCGACTAAAGGTAATACAAGCTTGTTGATAATAGAATTGTGTTTAGTGTATTGCCATAAAGATATATAATGGGTTTTAATTGAAAGACTTTGCATATTACTTACTTGAATTGCTTTTTTTATCATTTATTTATTTTTTAATTTCCTAAATAACACCATTAATATGCACCACCACCGGTTAAAATGCGATGCTTTAACAACTTTGGTATACAGGTGACAAGTAAATATCTTACTTTTCAATGCACTGTAGTGCCTCTTCCGGGAACATAATAAAATAAGTCTAATTCAATGGAAATAATATTATTTACTAGCTTCTGCCCGTGACTTCGCCCGCGTGGATGTTGAGATCAAATAAAACATAATTATTCTATGACACTGGTAGACAATAGTCTAGCTTTCTATTGCTGGCACTTCACTTAACCTATTTGTGCAAATATTCGCCTTACTTGGATGATACAAAATCGACTTTGTTTCAATAATTCTAGGGTATATTTTGTATTATCCAAATAAGGCCAGCATCAGATGCAATAAAATTAAGGTTTCATTACAATGCTCTTCTTCAACGTCATTCAATGGTCTGCTTATTTAAAAAGTAGATAATGAATTATATGGTCAGGTTTTCAAAATTACAAAAAGTCGTAAAAATAATGAAGAAACTTTTTATGTAAGTAGTAAAATGTTTAATGACTTATTTTACATAATTGTTTTCGAGCTTCCTTACAAGCCATTAATATAACGTCACATAAAATAAAGGAGGTATCAAATTACATTCATAATTTCAATAAATTATTATTCAGGAAAGTTATATGAATAATTAAGCATTATTGACGTAACGACAAATTGTATAGATAGCGACAAAAGTGGGATAACATTGTTTTTTAACTTAAATCATCTAAATGCAGCAATAAAGCTTTACAGTATTTCAGGTAATAGCCGAGAGTTTTTAAAATCTTGATTTTACATCTACTTCGTATTTACTTTAATATTGGGCTTAAGTTTTTATTCTTTACCTAATTATTTATAAAAAATAATTAAATATTTACAAAACAATTCCATCAAAATTAAGTAGGGAGGGGGATGTCATTGGACATCAAAAAAGCGGCTTTGCCACGTTGTATAGCAATCAGATTCTTTGGCCAGCCTTCGGGTCACGTGAAGAGTCGCCACCAGCCGCCTGGCGATGTCTCGAATAACAAGATGAGTACTCGCACCTGGCCTTAGAATCATCATCCTAAACGACTGGAATAGTAACTGTCTAATAATTAGGATTCCAAAAAATTAAGTATTGAGCGACTTTTGCCAGTGACTGTACCAAATTGAATAAAATTACGACTAACAGTGTCAAAGGTGAATTATTTAAACATTAGAGATACTTAAACTATTCTTTTCGAGTTTGTTTATTAATATAATATACTCTTGAGCCTAAAGTGTGTGAAAAAGCTGGTCTTTCGAAATCTTATGAATGGGACAACGACCACCAAAATGTTCTTTCTTCTATCCAATTGAATAAATCAAGATAAAATAGTCAAATTAATGATATTAGTTTCTAATGATAAGCAACAATTATCATCTGACAGGTGCAAGAAGACACTAAACTAGCCAAAAGTTACACGACTATGATAAGTTATTACTTTATGTTTTATGTTCTGGACCATACATTTAAAAAAAGTTTTTTCAAAAAAAAGTAAACCGCCTTCAAAAACTAAAAAGTGATAAATAACTTTAGCACAGAACACACATTACTTTACTTTCGGAAGTAGGTGGCGGTGGCTTTGTGTTTGTTGTTTTGTATTGCCACCGACTTCCGAAAGTAAAGTAATGTGTGTTCTGTGCTAAAGTTATTTATCACTTTTTAGTTTTTGAAGGAAAATTTATATGGGACCTTTTCGGAATAAACCCCTTTCGAACAAAAAAATAATTATGCAAATCCGTCCATATATGACAGAGTTATGCCCGAACATACATAAAACCAAAACAACATTCGAATTGATAATCTACTACTTTTTGAAGTCGGTTAAAAAATAAAATTCACTGCAACTCCTTTAAGCCAGAATCAACAGTGGCGACCACCAGAAAAGCGCCGAGGCAATGAACTTGTAGTACTAAATTGCACTTGTAGTTGCAACACAACAAACAAACAGTCATGGCGGTACGCTGTCATTTTAATTGATTAATGACATTTGACATTTATAATTCTGATTTTCTGCGTCGATTTGTGGTTACCCAGGTAAACAGATGGAAAAAAAACGGTGTAAAATTCAAAAAACGAAAGCGATGTTGTTAAAAAACCCTCCAGAAACTAGAAACAAAACGAGTCGAAAGTGACTGAAATGACACTGACAGCTGACAGTTCTGTTTCTATGATCAATAGTCGATCTATGGTTTAAAGAGTAGCTAAATCTGAGTGACGCCATGTTGATAATCCATAAAAATAATTAATGAAATATCAATTTACTACCACAACAGTATTTATTTAAATGAACTATCTGTATTTTTCTCGGATTCTACGGAATTTTCTCTATTTTTGAAGTAGTGTACACAGGCTGGGCCCATTATGAAACATGTCCTTTGTAGGTACCTACATATCCATACTAATATACTAATCTACTTTAATATTATAAATGCGAAAGTAACTCTGTTACGCTTTCACGACGAAACGGCTGAACCGATTTTAATGAAATTTGGTTTGGAAATAGCTTGGACCCTGTGAAAGAACATAGGCTACTTTTATTCCACGACTTCGTCTGCATCCGCGATAACCGACATTCACGAGGACGAATTCGCGAGCAAAAGCTTGTTATAAATAAAGAATATATTTTTTTTTATTTAATTACAAATATATAGTTTTCAGACTTTTCCCTGTATTTATAGTATAAGACGATATTACTTGCCAAATTTCATAGTTCTAAGTTAACGAAAAGTACCCTATAAATTTTGATTCCTTTGAGAGTGTCGAAATGTACGTTTTTTGCGACATAAACGGCCGTATCTTTTTTAATGTTAACTTAGAAGTTTGTAGAATTACTTTAAATTTTTTCACAGCTTCAAGGGACCGTGGACCTAAGTGTATGGTTTTAACTTCAACTCGATACCTCTACGCGTTCCCGAGATAAAGGATCTTGACAGACAGACGGATAGACAGACAGGCAGACGGACAGACATTTTGTTTAATGTTACTTAGTGGGTAGCTAACGCTTGCGTGATAATTATATATTTTCACACCGACAAAGTCGCTTTTTTAAAATCCCAAAATGTCTCATGATCTTCATAAAAGTATTTTCCCATGATCAAAATCGATTCTCGAAACCTTCTCTATCGGAACCGTTGCCGAGAACCGATGTGTCGATAACATTCAATTAATAAATAGAACAAAGCCTCTATCGATAATGAAATTCTATTCTCACTGCTTACTCTTTTGTAATGACTGCGTGAAGTAAATACGAAGTATAGAGATAGCTACTTATCACTGAAATTTCAACTGTTTGGGAACTAATACCTACTTTGTAATATACATAAAGTCGTCTTTTGTTTCAACTTTTAAGTTTGTCGACAAACAGCGCTACCAGGCATTTTATAGATACTAAATTGGCCTATAGATACATTGACCTCCCTGTGGGCCCTATGAGAATATCAGCGCTGTGACGTTTTTAAATGTTACAGCACCATACTGAGATAGGGGGGCCTTTTGGCATTGTACAGGCACAGATTAACTAATAGTTCCTTTGGAACAGATAGTTCACTCCATAGAAAAAGATAGATACCTAACGCTATAACTACCTATAAAAATACTACAGCCGTTCGTGCGCGCTAAAATGTACCTTACGCACACGCTCGAGAGTATCTACTACGTTGTCTGACGCGGTGTCGGGCGATCACCGGCGTCAAATTACGCAACGCTAGGGCTGTCTATGTTATGAAATGATTACACAAAAGAATAGGTGAATAAAAACAGTTTTTACATTTAAAAAAATATATATTTATTCAAAATCACAAATGCCTTACTTTAATATAATGGTCAATGAACTTTTTACCCTCCCGTAAATTTCGATTATTAAATCTAATAGTCGCAAATATTCTAAATCTAACAAATAACTTTAACAAGTACTCCTTAAGAAAACATGTACTTACATAAATCTGTAAATTTCACTTCCTTTAGCATGTTATACAGGGTGCTTCTTGGCCGGCTAGTTAACGTTTTTTCAAAATTACTCAATAATAATAATAACGAGAGTGGACTAAACGAAATTTTGCCGGTGTGTGTAGTAAATACTTTACCGATTCCGATCTATGATTATAAAAAAATATATAAAAAAGAAACAAACAAAATAAATGGATAATAAATTCTTGAAAAGTTGGCTGGTTATTGTGTGTATATTTAGAAAAACAATAAGTAAGTAAAATATCTAACCAAATCAATTTCTACTTATAATTACGTACTATTATAAAACTATCTTCTTAACATTACACAAAGAACTCTCTATTATAAAAAAAAATCAACAAAGAAAAAATAAACACAAAATATTTACCTTTAATCCTCCTTAGGTGATGTAAAAAAGGATAAACTTTTGTTGGTTGTTTTATTTCGACAGCCGTGCAATTTGCACGACTACCCATTATTAAAGCTGCGGTCGCAGTATCGTACGGAACTATTAATTAAACTGTATCGGAAAAAAAATCTCTGTGGTATACGTACACTTGAGCGAGCGTGTGGCAACCCGACTGGATTTTGGACGTTCGAACGAAAGCGAGCCGTAGGTACTTAAGCGCGTGACCTTAAACGAGTGGCAATACTGTTAGATATCTTTACTGTGGTACAGGACCAATTTCGTTTCTTTTTTTTTTACAATAATAATTCAACCTTGTTATTTTTTGTGTGTTTTGTCCTGTGCGGGCCAATAAATGTTTTTTGTTTTCTTTCTTTCTTTCAAAGTTGTTTACTCCGTCAGGTTTGTGCCAAAATGTCAGTTCATCACCTGCCTAGCCTTTTCCCAACTATGTTGGGGTCGGTTTCCAGTCTAACCCGATGCAGCTGAATACCAGTGTTTTACATGGAGCGACTGCCTATCTGACCTCCACAACCCAGTTGCTGGGTAACACGATACCCCTTGGTAAAACTGGTTGTCAGACTGGCTGGCTGGCTGCCTGTCATAATGTAGCATCTCCATTAAGGAAAAAGGTCACTAACTCCATTCAACTGCACAGCGAAAAGTACCGTGAAGCTACCTATTTGCTTACTATTAAGAAATAAAAAGACTATTATCATGGGTACATTTAAGGGCAAATCAAATATAAAAAAAACAATACTCAATTTACTACGCCCTGTTTTTATGGAACACGGCAGGTACAATCTAGGACAAAATACATTCCGCATTTTAATTTGCATTTTATATAAACCGTAGAATGAATCATTTTAAGCTTTGTATACAATTTTGTTTTTTTTTTGTTTA
This sequence comes from Charanyca ferruginea, assembly GCA_947361185.1. Taxonomy (NCBI): domain Eukaryota; kingdom Metazoa; phylum Arthropoda; class Insecta; order Lepidoptera; family Noctuidae; genus Charanyca; species Charanyca ferruginea. The sequence goes on along the minus strand of OX376068.1, from coordinate 5,545,605 downwards.
CTAGAAAAGAGGTCATAGAACACATTGCAAACTCGCGAAAAAAATTTGCTGGCACATACATTTGGTCGACTTATATCTATGAATATATATGTATGGATCAACGAGATTTTATAATAAGTTTTTATATTCGTCTGCCCAGCCTATTCCCAATTTTTTTTTCCCTAAATTTAGCTAAGCTTGTACAATTAACAGAATTTAGGAGCTTTTGTAATTTGTAAATGATATTAATGAATAGTAGTGTTGAACTATCCTTTATTGCGTTATCTTTCAGAAAGCTTGTCAATGCTTTGCTGAAGAGCATTTCAACTGTGAGGCATAATAAAACACACTGAGTTTACTTTTTTTTTGGGTAAACAAACAATTGTACAATGTGTCTTACATCTAGTTACAAAACAAAATGGGCTAACGTACAATCGACTACGTATTTAGTAAAAATATTCATAGTAATAATTTTCCAGACCAGCCACGGGGGTCAATCTCAAAGGAGACTAGACCAGTGCGCATTAGATAATATGAGGAGATATTAGGGCACAAGGGTATGCACAAACACCGGTGCATGTCCCCTTCTGTCACTCCCTTAGTCCGATGGGACAAAAAAATAAAAAATCATATCAATCACTTAACACGCTTAAACTTTTACACCAAACATACACCGAAATAACAAACAGCCGTTTTTATTTGCTTTTACTCACAACATTTGCATATGATATAAAAACACGAAAAGGCGGAGTGCCAGCATTAATAAAATATACACAATCCCCAAAAAAACTGAAAAGAAAAATCCTCGCCACTCGCAGTAACACACCTAACACATTTAAATTGTAAATACTTGTGTGCCCGACGATACTCGCCCACAATACGGACGAAAGTGAAAATGACCTTAAAATGTGTACAAACAGTCGTAGGTACCGTCTGGTTTTAGTTGACAAAAACAAACAACATCCCGGCACAATAAGACTATAGAAAGTGGACTGACAATGTAAAAACAGTTTTTTCTTACCATTCTTTCTTTCTTTCTTAATTTCGTTTCGGGAAAATTGGCTGATAATGGGTAAGCCGCAGAAGAGAATGGATTGAATCGGTCGTGATGAATTTGGGCGTAACTAACGCTTCAGTAGTTCGTATAGAAGAAATGTTTCAGTATCATAATAACTTTGAATTAATTTGCAATTATAGCTTTGTGCCACACCGGTTTGCCACCGATAACGCAGGCGAAGTAGTGGGCAAGTTTTCGGTCGAAATAATATAAAATTGTAAATTTGTTTTGTTATCGAGACTGCTTTTAATGTAGACCTTAAATTTTCAAAAATATTGCAAATAGCGTCTATTAAAAATGTAAATATCCTCTCTCGATGTTACAGTTACGGAAAAATTTCTATACCCGCTTACCGTATGAATATGTATTGAATTAGGGCATTTGTTCGTAGTTGTTCCACTGTTATTAATATACAGTGTCAGCCGCCGCTGTGCGTAAATATTCAGTAGACTTTTTTCTTTTCTGTAGCGGAAAAACGCATCTGTTTCAGATAGAATTTTTGTAGTAAGTATCACGTTCTGTTCTGTGTTCGAAGTTTAAAATTGAAAGAATTTAATTAAACCATTTAGTTTTACTCATCATGAAGTCGGTTAGTTGGTTATAAAGTTGAAGCTAGTTGATGGTTTCTAAACGTAGGTAGGTTCCACAGACACACTTTTTAACCGACCTTACAAAAAGAAAGAAGGTTCTTAATTTGACATGTATATTATGTATACTATACATGTCGAATTAAGAACCTCCTTATGTTTGACCATGCATAACTTTTTTCAATATATTCCAATTTCAATGATTCTTTTTTTAATCATCATCATCATTTCAGCCGAAAGACGTCCACTGCTGGACATAGGCCTCCCCAAGGGGGGTTTTGCCATAATCGCCACGCTTGGCAGGCGGATTGGCGATCGCAGTATGGTTGTTACAAAAGCACAGAGAACGCTGCTGCCCATTCTCTGGTACGTCCCTTAGTCGCCTCTTACGACACCCACGGGAAGATATGGGATGGTGCTATTCTTTACGCCCGACACCACACAGACCTGTGCCGGATACTTTTTTAATGGATATTGTATACTTCAAGGTTCCATATAAATTTCATGAAAATATTCCACCTCTAAAGGTGGAAAATTAAGGATTGACTTAAATTTGTTGGTGTCACCGTTTCATAATTAATTTGAATGATAAGAACTAAGCACTAAAAATCTAAAAAAGAAGGTTTAGTTTTAGTTTTTGAAGACGGTTGTTTTTTGTAAAAAGGTTTTTTTTGAATCAAGTTTTTACAAAGTTCTGGTGACATTGTTCTTGTTGTCGTGTTATAAAGATTACGCACTCCGGGACTGATAGGTAGGTATCCCCTGTTGATTACGAACACGTCTGGGTACTTAATGTTTCTACACGCGGTCAAGACGGTATTTCTTGTTTCTTTTTTTGTTTTCTTTCTTTCATAACCGTTTATGTGAATTGTGGCTAAGTGCTACAGTAACCGCAGGATACTTTACTATTTAGCTCGGTCGAGTGGTATAATTTACATAGACCGCAAAAAATTTAGGTCTAAAAGTCTATCCAAAGATCTAGATTCGAAACATAAATTTGAATAGACTGACAGCAAATAAATAACATAAAAATCTAGTTTATAAATCTACTCGCAAAGTTGTTTTGATTAATATGTTAAACTCAAAACTTAATTTATTAAATTCTGTCAACAAAATCACTTTCGCATTCATTCAAAATAACTTATTAATGACTAAAAAGTCTCGTAAATCAGTTATTTAGTTCGGAAATAAGACGTTTATTGCGAAAAAATTGCATAAAACTTGATGTATGTTGATTGAAATGATTATTAATTACGTCAAAGTAGATCAAGTATCCGCTAACGGTATTGGTTAGTGATTAGTGTATCATTTTATCAATTTACTAATAAGGGTGTTACTACACCAATCGATCGATCATCGATCGATACCATTGGTCGACATCGATCGACGTTGATCGATTGGTGTGGTAGTTTTGGCTGATCGACGGATACCGTTCGACTTACTAATCGATCGATTGCCAGTCGATGGCATCGGTCGACGTTGATCGATTAACTCCGGCTATAATCCATTACTAGATAATAATAATCAAGCAGCTCCATCGACGTCGACTAATCCATTCTACCATCGATCGATCGTCGATCGACAATCGATCGATTGATCTGGTAGAAACTATCGATCGACGCCGACTAATCCATTCTACCATCGATCGATCGATTGGTCTGGTAACACCCTAAGGGTTCCATGTTTGAGGAACTATAAGCCACTTTAGTTCATTTTCGGCTTAATTATTTCCAGAAAATAGGCGAGACCTAAATCGTCATTTTAAATAGGTAGCACATAGTAGTGCATATAATCAGAGCACAAAATCTTAATGATTTTATGCACTACTGTGTGGTTTATTGGTCGTTTCGATTGGCTAGGATTGCCTCTATTGTATGTAATGACTGAACTAAACTAGCCTTACATTTTGTTCCAAACTTAAATTGTTGTTTGAACTCAAAAGGCAGACAATAACTGACAAGTGTAAAAAAAAAATATATATTTGAAAAAAAGGAACAAAAATTCACATGTACGGAATTTTACAACACCGAGTAAATTACCGTAACTTTTTTATTTTTAGTCACTGAAAGTGTTACGATAAACTCGTAATAATAAAAAAGCGATCGTAACTGGATTGTGAGAAAACAATCGATATGAGGACGTACCCTAACCGATTCAAATCGATTTTTTATTGCGATCATCTCCGCTGTAACCGGTTGTAACAATCGTAACATTTGGAAGTTATACAATGATTGTTAACAATAATTATCTTTGGGTGATGACATTTCCTTGTGTTGGGACCGCTATGTCTGCGTTTCTTAAAGTTTTTAGTATCTTTAACAGCTTTCGCTCGCTTCTTTATTCGCGTGATTTATCTAACCCATCCCATTTTTTTTGATAATTAAATATAATGAGGATAACGTAGCCTCCTAAAGGTCAAATAAATTTTAGAATCTGAGCACAGTTCCGGAGATTAGAGAGTTCAAACAAATAAACTAACAAACTGTTCAGCTTTATAATATAAATACAGACCGTATTTAGGCAGTTGCCTATTGTCATATTATGGGTTTACGCTCCGTTCGCCCCTTGGATCTTGCCCCTTACGATTAAAACGTTCCACTCACCCCGTTTTTATTTATTTTGGTGTAGTGATTCGCCCCTTGCGACATTTCCTTGTAAATTTAACCAAAAAAGGTATAGTTATACAGAAAAATACATACACCTAGTTCCAGTTCATTTCTGCTTTCCTGGTAGTTCGCTAAGATTTGATATCAACAAAATTAAAAGTATAAAAATTGTGGAATAAAATATCAAAAACACAACAATGTAGATTATAGCAGTCATAAGTACCTACGCACACAGATTTTCTAAACATAGACTTAAATTAAACATGGCGTTGCTTATAATGTATGCATTTTTCTGACTAACTATACCTTTTTTGGTAAAATTTCCAAAAAAATGCCGCAAGGGGCGAATCACTATACCAAAAAAAGAAAACCGCCTTCAAAAACTAAAAAGTGATAAATAACTTTAGCACAGAACACACATTACTTTACTTTCGGAAGTCGGTGATTTATGACTTTTTAGTTTTTGAAGGCGGTTTGCTTTTTTTTGAAAAAACTTTTGATTTTTCGCTTTTTAGTGTTGCCTTAAAATCCAAATCCATTAAGAAACGGCAACACACGTAAAACAAATTGTAAGTCCTCCAGTGATTGAAGAAACTAAAACGTCGTCTAAGTAATTTTTTTGGGAGTTTGTTGATTTTCTCAAAAAGGGCTGTACCCATTTTGATAAAATTTGTCTGGAACCTTTTCGGTATAAACCCCTTTCGAACAAAAAAAGAATTTTGCAAATCCGCCGTTTTGCACTGCCCGCCTCTCTATTCCCCGATACATATAATCTGGGTATCTTCAAGGCACGAGTGAACCGGTTTATTCTAGGCAAGCGTGCTCCACCTTAGGCCGCATCATCACTTAAGATCAGGTGAGTTGCGGTCAAACGCAGGCCTAAATCAATATAAAAAAAAAAAAAAAAATATATGTAAATATTCGAATTGATAACCTCCTCCTTTTTGAAGTCGGTTAAAAATAAATAAAAACGGGGCGAGTGGAACATTTTAATCGTAAGGGGCAAGATCCAAGGGGCGAACGGAGCGTAAACCATTTTAACTATGTGGACGTTGTTTTTTGCAAAACATGCAATCGCTAACGTGTGATTCCTATCAAACTAAACGGAACAAGTACTTGATAAATACGTGGGTGCTAGTACGTACTCTCTCTATAATCACTACGAATACTAATTGGATTCTGACTAGTATGTATGTAGGTGACAATGAGTTGTCAAAAATGTAATGACAATTATTTAGCAAAATATTATACCTATCGCAAAAATCACCTCACCCCGCTGAATACAGTTTAGATAACTTCATAAGCAAAAAACCCCTGAAAGTCTCAATTACGTAAACAAGAAACTTTATTTCGTCTCCTAAATTACCATAAAAAATAACTACGAAACAGAATTAACACTTTTAATTTCACTAAGCGACGAGTCACGTACATTCAAAAGTCAGGTCCATCGACATTTAAGTCACGGACGAAAGACATTAGAGATTCTGCAAGCGGCTCGTTTACGTAATAGGGACGAAAGAACGTGTCTATCTATTACTTTGACAACCACTGCTCTTGCTGTTACTAAGCCATCGATAAGATTTAGTAGTTCAATGTCAATGTACGCCGACTAATGGAAATGATTCTTAAAATTTCTTTAGCTTTGTGTTCTGTTGCTTTGTTAGTGAAAAACTCTTAATTAAAGTTACCTTTTCACTGTCTATGGTGGTACGTCATTGTGCTACGGCCATTCGTTTTTCAAAAGCTTTTTCTAAAAACAGCTGATGTTTATCACTTTCACTCGTTTTTAGATAATTGGTCTCGGTAATTACTGTGGGTGGTTACGCATCAGTAGGTTCAACGGTCGATGCTGGCTTTGGCTTTGGCACGTTTTTTGTTTTTTTATATTCTACGCAGATTTTTATCTTTGTAGAAATAGTTTTAGTTTATATTCTCTCTCTTTTTATTAATAGAGAAAGAGACACCGAGTGCAATTAAAAGTGAATAATTTTATTCGACGAACAATTTGTTAAAAGCCCTGTTATCTTTTAGAGAGTTTTCTCCCTTCTACCCTATTGCTGTGCCCGACAGGGTCTATAATGATCCTAATTATTAACACCTGCAGGGTACCATCTAAGCATCCATACTGAATATTATAAACGCGTAAGTGAGTTTGTTTGTTTGGTTGTTACGCATTTATAGCTAAACTACTGAACTGGTTTTGATAAAAATTATAGACTAAGCTTAAACTCCAATATAGGCTACTTATTAATCCGTCACTTCTTTCGAATCCGCGATAATCGACATTTCCCCTCTCTTCCCTTGCGGACGCACTGAGAAGACTGGGAAGATTGATCTGCTTCTGGAGGGAGGTGGGCTGGTTGGAGTAATCGGCCGCTATGGCTCACGTACAATGGTCCATTTTAAGGACTAAGTGCGGAAACCGAACCCCCCTAACATAGATAATCGACATTTACGCGAACGAAATCGCCAGCTAAAGCATACTTAAGTATATTTATATTTATGGAAAAGCCATCATCAACCTAGCTTTTTCCCAAGTATGTTGGGACCAGCTGAATACCAATGTTTTACATAGAGCGACTGCCTATCTAACCTCCACAATCCAATTACTAAGAAACACGATATAGTTCGGTAAGACTGACTGTCAGACTTTACGGCTTTGGAAAAGCATTAAAGGAGTATTACTATACTCCTTTTACAATAGCATTAGACAAAAGTTACAAAAGGTTCTTTTTAATGCACACTTTGTAATAAGGTTCTGTGTATTCCGCACAATTTTCGTGACTAGAACCAAACTGTTCAACCTTAAGGCGCGTCCCTGTGCAAAACGCAGCGCTAGCTGTTTTTTGTTCAGTTTTTCGGACCTAAATACTCTATATCCTAAAGAAATATCAACAAATAAAAAATAGATTAAATTTCTACATAATCTTGACTCCAAAATGGTAGATCTGATTTTTGTTTACGAAGTATAGTATTTAACAAATCTCCTCACAACGAAACCACAGAAATGAGAAATAATTATTGAAAACATGCATCTTCTCGGCAAGCAACCACTAATTCAATTTTTTACTAACACTAATGGATGGGCAATTTATTCATGAACATTTTGGTAGAATTCTTTTTTTCAAAATCCCAATATGTGATTTTATAAAGATTTAATTCTAAAATCTGAGCGTATTTCGCTACTGTATCTCTTGCGCGGCGCAAAGGGAACGAATGCTCAAGGTTGTTTGCTCAGGGTACCGCCTTAATAATGACTATAAATAATAACGCACATACCTAATAATAATGACGAATGAATTTATCTTTTTTGAAAAGATTATGTGTATGCATAATCTATTTTTATATAAATTATATTGTATTATGTATTAATTAATTAATGTAATTTAAATTCATATATTATAAATCAAATTTTGTATATTGTATTGTATTGTAATAATTATTATTCATGACATGTAGTTAATTGCTATGGGTGAAATGTATGAAAATACGTCATATGCCTGAAATAAAATGATTTTATTTTATTTTTATTTATTTATTTATAAAAGTACAATAAACATGTTAAAGTTACGATAGACACCGAATTAATAATTATCTATTTTAACAGTTGCTGTCGCGCGTATTTGTAACTATTCTAATAATTTATCTTCTAAAATTATGTAGCTTTCATTTAGTTGTATATTTAATTCCATTTTGAAATTACAGTGTCAATGCTAAAAACCTAACAGAAGCAGGGATGAACAATAGCCGGAACGTTATTCATTTCACTGTAATTCTACCAAATTTAAAATGTTACCTAATCTGACTTTTATTCTGTTTATATTAATATACGTCCAGATTTAGTACTATCTTAGATCTACTTATCAAAATTACGTTAAAATAAGTTTAATTAAAATTGTTTTAACTTATCTTTGTAATAAAATGTTTTGCATTCCTGCTTCTATGAGCCTCATTTTTCTAATGCTATTATAAATGAAGTATAATCGATAATGGATTTCAACTGAAAATTTAATCACCACGCTAACAGTAAAGCTTTATTAATATATTCATGGTAGAATTGCAGGTACTAACAGTAATAAATACATTATTAGATAAATAGACACGAATCTAGGCCCAAATCTAGTCACGAAACTTCACTACCACTTGTTAAACAGGTTGTCACCTCCATTTACATTACAACTGTCTTATCAAACACACAAAGTTGTCGTGCGACAGTCCGACAATCTGATAACGCGTTGTCGCGTTCCAAAAACGCGTTCGATCTATAAACAAATCGACTAGTCGCCTACGCACGCTGAAGATCGATTCAGTGTTGCGACTTATCAATTCGATTTGAGCATTGAATTATCATTGTCTGGATGTTTTAAATTACCTGTGATTATTGTAAGTGCTAACAATGGTATACGATTTGTTCTTGTTTGGTTTGACTGTCAATTGTTAATTTATTTATTCGAATTTGTTTAGTGATTTTGAGAAATGTCGTTTCTATTACGTCTTTAAAAGGAGATTCGAATTATGGATTTTTTTTTACTTGTATTTGTTTTGTATCCATTGTATTCATGTTTGATCAAATAAATAATTATCATCTACAATTTAATCTATATTATAGTCGCGTGAATTTTCGTTGGGATTAATATTTTCTTATACAATTAGATAAAGTCTATAGCACTCAAGGTAGCTTCTTCATCATTTGCAGACTATGTTGGTCTCTGCTTCCAGTCTAACCAGATGCAGCTAAATACCAGTGCTTTACATGGAGCGACTGCCTATAAGACCTCTACAACCCAGTTACTGGGTAACACGCTACCCTATAGTAAGACTGGTTGTTAGACTTTCTGTCTTCTACCTACCTATAACGACTGCCAAAGATCTACGAATGACAGCCGAGATCAACAGCTTTGCGTGCTTTCCGAGGCACGGAGGGAACTTAGCATGAAATGGATGGTCACCCATCCACAGACAAACCGCGGCAAGCGTAGCTTAACCTTTGATCGATTGATCTGAATGGCATTTACTTAGCTACGAGCTGTAGCGAAATGTAACTTCTTATTAGATACATTTTTCTTAGAATTGGCCAAGTAGTTTTCACACGTACACACACATACACACACACACACACTACATATTGAGTTCGAATATCAAAACGTAAATAACTTAAGACAAAATTAGAATAATCACAATTTTGTACTTTTTTTACATTATCTGGCCTGTATAAGAATTGCGTCACATTCTTTATTATTCCTCACGAAGACACCGATAAACTTATATCCATCTTACAGAATCGCTGGCGATAACATCAAAGTACATAGCGACCTTTAAGATAATAGGGACTCTTATCTATCACGTTGGGAGAGATCGATCGGCGCGTAGTAGATAAATGGAGCACCTACACCCGCATCTACTTACTATAAGTATAATTATACTGTTTGAACAATCTTTTCAATCAGTTTGGTATTAAAAAACAAATTTTGTGGATTCTGACTTGAAAAATAAGTTCTTTTTTTGCAATAGGGTTGCTTAAGGCGCTTCCCTGACCAAATAACCTTGACCATACATGTCCTCTTTGTCGCAGAATTCAAATTTTGGGTTTTTTTTTGTTATAAAAAAAGAGAAACGGTCTTTTGAAATAAAAGAAAATGTGAATGGATTACAATTGGATTACAATAATCTATTATTATTACTACTACTACTACTATCTATTATTGTAATCCTCAAATTATTAGCACGTCAACTTTAGCAAAAGATACATGTTTTCAATTATTTTAGTCATTTGTTTACAGGGAGATTTAGGTGTTTATAGAGTACATAAAAAATAAGAACGTGAATGGTGATGATAGGATATTGAACATTAATAATATGCTTTTAGATGTAGTTTGTTTCTCTTAATTTATGAGTAAATAGCCCCTGAATAACGAAGAAAAACGCACTTTTGGTCGGGGTAGCGCCATAAGTAAAGATAATCTCAGAGGGCGGCCGAACTATTACGTAAACTGTACTATTAGCGCGGTAAAACGCATATTTTATAGAAGTTGCGCTACGAGTGTTTTATAATAATATATTATCAAAAATGGATGATAATAACGGACGTTTAACAATTCCGGAATTAAAAGAAAACTGCTCCGGAAGCTAAAGAATATAATTTTGTTGCACAGGCAAAAAGTATAAAGGGTCTCCCACACAGGCGCGTTATTATCGGTCGATAATACCGGATGCGCTTTTGCGATCATGCGTACCAATTCCTCCTACTTCTATTGCGTCGCAACCAATATTATCGGCCGATAATAACACAACCGTTGTTGATAGCCTTTATTATGTCACTGTCACTTTGTTTACGCTATAGTTCAGTAGCGCCTCTAATGGATAAGTTTGGCAGTAACATTCCTAATTGACTTGGAATATCAACTCAACACTTGGCTGATAGTCGTGTCAGTAAATAGTTTGATAGCGAAAAGTTATGACGAACACCTTGTGAACCTATTGCTCAATAGCAGACACTTTTACTTTACACTGATTACAGAGACAAAATACATTCAATAAACTAAATTACAGCGCAACAATTACTTACGCTTGCGCTTGCGCTTATAGAAATGTATGGAAGAAAAAGACGTAACTATTGCGCAGACGCCGTATTTATAGAGATTATCAATGATGATTAAATAAGAACCCGAAAACACGTAATAGGTTTTCACTTTTCATTCACAAAAATCACTATAATTTTCCAAAACTATGAACTTTTATCAAAAAAATAACAAAAAAAATCGTGCCGTGAATAATCGCGCCGTCAAACCGCCCACGTGCACGTGCTTTTTTTTTTATTTTAACTTTAACGTTTAAATTATTAGATAAAATCAGACATTTCTAATAATTTATTGTATTGTGACATTAAATATTTGCACACCACATGTATTGGTAGAATGTAAATGGGCCACATTTATCTATGTTTAACATCATACTTTGTATACCTACATTCTGGCAAATAAATGATTATGATTATGATTAAGCCTAAACATCGGGACGTGCTCACCAAACACGTGTTGAGACGCGTTTTCACTTTTTATTAGGGCTATTTTCGACTGAACGATTATTACTGCGACTGGTCGCACATAATTGCTTACACATCATATTATTATATATGGGTATTCATTAAAAAAGATTGGGTGGTGTACATATGAAAGTGAAATGAAGCCTTAACTTGTGTAGGTAAGAGCGATTTACTTAATGGCTGCGTATGGTCGCAAGATTGTTTATCCGAGGAAGATAATATCGATGGATATTTACCTCAGTGTGTTGTGAAAGAAAAAGGCTGGGATAATGGCTGATGTGCCGAAATGTTGTGTATAGAATTTTTTGAATGTTTATTTTAATAAGGTATTTTAGATTGCTTTAGATACGTTATTACCACACCATACATTATTATCAGTGGTTGAAAGGGAATCGTTTGTCTGGGTATGGGCATGTAAAGTAGAGATTGAAAGCATGTGACCAAAAAAGTAATGATTATTTAATAAGTAAACTATACTCTTCTACGCGTACATATCTTCTACACCACATAGTTTCGATGTTTCTCATCAGCCAGGCGTCACCGCAACGCGACGGCTGAATTTTAGGTATATAGAACAGACCGGCTGAAATATATATGTATTAGTTTTGTTCCATCTGTAGAACCTTTAAGGCGCGCCCTTAAAGGTTTTGCAGATGGGACTTCACTTTATGCACCCTCACTCCAGTTTTCTATATGAAATAGGTAACAATATTATACTCGGTAATCTATTCAAAAGCTTTCAGTAAGCATCTCCTTGCTACAGCACAAACACGTGCAGAAGGTTATTGTTATACCCAACCAAGTCATAATGTATCCTATAAACAGGCCCATCTTACCTTACCTTGAGGAACGTAGCTAACCCTTTATTATATGCTAACATCAAGCTTGTAAATCTTTATGGGGTAAACAGAGTTACTTAGAAGCTGGGCTTGTTATGTGGTGGGTTAATAGGTAATAAGACTGCAGCTGAGCGGAGCGAAATTGTTAGCACGTAACGGGTAGCGGAATGATAATTTTGTATATACATATACCTTCACTATATCTGAGGAACTAGTGGCTAAGTTAATAATAATAATAACAAATTTTTTATTTCAAACCAGAAGGCTAATAAATTCACGTAATTTTATGACGCGCCGATGAAATTGTAGCGCAGTTGCAGTTAAGTTCAAGTTTGAGTGATAAACGGTATTCTTGTAATCTTTGAACTGCGCGTAAGCTGCGCGTGAACTGCACGTCAACTGTACGACAACCAAACTCTATCAAACTTACGCCATTAGTTGATAGTAGTTGATATTAGTTGATATTAGTCGATATTAGTTGATATTAGTTGATATTAGTTGACATTAGTTGACATTAGTTGACATTAGTTGACATTAGTTGACATTAGTTGACATTAGTTGACATTAGTTGATATTAGTTTAGGGTTCAGATTCAACCAAACCTCTTACTTATTGCTCATGAGCTTCTCGTAAGCAAGCTTCACCAACAGTTACTGTTGTTGATTATCATCACCTATAAAATATAGGATTTCTATTACAAATGCGTTTTCACTTTATCAATGATAAATGTATACAAATTGTGAGAAATAACTTCCAGTAACAAATAGAAACTTCAAATTATGGTGTCATTATAACCTAGGTTTCTGTCCAATGCATCTGAGGGTCGTGACCTTTTAATTAAACAAATAAATACTTGTACAGAAACTAATATATCGACAAGAAGTAATTGCTTTGACTGCAAGTAGTTATTGAATTACTAGCTTTAACCTACAACTTCAACATGTTGATTATTGAGGACGCAGTCAAACTCGCGAATTAAGGTGCTAATAAGCGTCTTTTACAGAATCAGAACTGAGGGTCGCGATAAAATGAGTTGTGTAAATGATTTGAAAAAAATATATGTTAAACTAGAACGTTCTCCCAATCATTTAGTATGTGAATTTTTTGATTAAGTTCATATTAAATAGTTCAATTAAATCGTGAAGTTGTGTCTGACGCGGATAAAACATTGATAAATCACACAAAATCTACCAGAAATATTTAAACGAAAATTTTACTATCTTACAGACAATTTTACTATCTATCTTTTAGTATACGCTTTGTTTTAAGTTAAAGAATACTATCTTTAATTTAATTTATTCGACTAAACTTTGAGAGTATTGGACGCAGCGCATACGATTCGCTGGTCGCTCAAGGTCGCCGGCGGATATCGTCGCCTTAAAAGCTGGGTTTTATTTTTCTATCGCAGTACCTAATTTTTTTTTCTAAAATAAAAGTAGACGTATTTACTCCTTCTACGTCAGGTAGCCAGTGCCAGTGAAAGCCCCGTCAAAATTGGTCTAGCCGTTTCAGAGATTAGCTGGAACAAACAAACTGGCAGACACATAGACAAAAAATAAACGAATATTGTTTTTTTATATACATAGGTACCGTATTACTTTCAAATGCATTTACTAAAAACTGTAATTTTGACATTACAAATAGACACTTCAATTTTATTTATTTGTATGTAGTATGTATACATATATGTATAGAAGATATGGAAATAGTAGGTATGCGTGTGTATTGAAAATTGCGTCGTTGGAATATAGAGATATATATTTAAACAGTAGTTGAAGAATGTTAAATCCATGTAACCTACTTTGAAGAGATAGAATGCCAAAGGTATGTAGGTAGACCGGGGCTCAAGTCTGCTTATTCTACGATGGACGACAGGTATTACCTTAATTTAAAACGTTGCATCTGAGAAGCTAATGAGCTTATCAATAACAAATACATAGACTTATTAAGAACTAGCTTTTACCCATGTATTCGTCTCTTCGTTGTAATATGTACCCTATAGTATTTAAGAATAAAGTAGCTCTCTATCAGCGAAAGATTTTACAGAATCGGTCCAGTACTTAATCCCGAACGAACACAGCCTCAACTTTATTTTAAAATAGTATAATAGTGATACAAAGTTCGTGAACAAATAAAGAAAACCAAGAATCTTTTAAGTCCGTTACTACCAATCATTAACATCAGTAATAGTAATGAACTTTATTATAAAACTGCAAGTGACATTCAACACTTGAATACAAACGTTATTAAAACAAAAGACAGAAAGAATGAAAAAGATTCATAAGTACAGTCGTTAAGATAACAATAAAGATTGAACACAAAGTAATATTAACGACACAAAAAGTACAGATGTGTTTTGTACATCTACCGAGTAATTACATGCTGCAGGCAATGAAGCCCTTCTGTATAATGAATAGACACATTAAAGGCAAAAAGATATTCATGTACAAAAATATCCAGACCACGGACCAGAATTTATTCGATATTTATCGAATTTAGAAATACCCTGAATACTAGATGTTATCATAACACGAATGAATGTATCCATCCATTTAATAAAACGCACGATTGACTGCCATGTTTTAGCAATATAGAAACATTTTTATGATTAAAATCGATTCGTGACATACCATTGCAATACTTTCTCTATATAATTTGAAAGTGTCAAACTATTGACAATTAATACGGATGAGAAAATGACCCGAATGGTGGACAATGATTATAATCAGCACAGCCGTGAAACAGCTTTTACTAAACAATAGACAAATAAACAAATAAGATCAGTCAGCCGTCACGGTCTTCACGAAAGAGACAGAAGATTCGGCGATAATGAATCTGAACAAGATGGGTGATAGAAAAAAGATGGGAGATCGCCAATGGTTGCGGAAACAATATTTTCACTTGATTTCAATAATATTTCTTTGTGTGGCCATCATATCGGGAACGCAGTATAATGTTGGATTTCTCTGTTTACTAGTCACATTTCTAATGCGTGTGATTAAGGTCAATAGATCGCAATAGCGGTGTGTTATAAACATTGTAATAGTTTTTATATATACGGAGATCAGATAAACGATGTTCAATGGCGAAGGAAAGGATTGTCATTGCTATGCAAGCCATTAAATACTTTGTAAGTCTTGATGTTCGTATTAAGTGAGATGAGCAGGGTCGTAATCTTGCGCGGAGTTGACTATATTTTAATGTTAACACGATATACATTTTTGTAGACTTCATAGGTACTGGTATTTTACTTTGAAGATTGTATACATTTTAACACTTTGTCTTACTTGAAATCAAATTAAGGATGGCTTGGAATAACCTGACAATCTGCTTGTATTGGATTTATTGACACACTTGAATAAAATCTAAATTAATTTAGACACTAGATAATGACAAAATATGTTGCAACTAAATCCAGTGAGACGTACAAGCACAAGGGAACTTAGATTTTTCGGAGAATGAGTTAAGTTTTGACTAAGTAATCATTTTTAAAAGGATGATAAACAGGCAAACAGAGATAAAATAAGTCGTGCACTTACAAAAACAAGTCTCAGATCCTCAAATTACAGTGAAAGTAACGCAAACAAGCCCAGCAAACCTGTTTCAGTGCACCCCAAAAACACAATAGTTCTACAAGAAATCCCAAATCAAATAAAACCATCTACTTTCTAAGCAGAATCTCGCTAGACGGTATGTCGGCTGATGAAGATAGCTGCCATTATTCATTTTGCATGTGGATGTCATGAAGTGTCACGATAGTGATCTACGGCAGCTTAGATGGTGCTATCTGATTTGCGCTCGTCAGATGTTGCGGATGAGTGTGACTCGTATTGGTAGGAAGGTTGGGCAGTATGTTCGGGCCAACATGTTGGTGTTGGGTAAAATATATTCAATGATGAAAATTGCTACGTATTTTTCATTGTGATGATAGAAAATGTCAGTGCTAGGTTCTTTACTCTTTCTGAGTTAGAATGAGCGTGTGGTTATGCCCCTATGAGTTTGTTTAATTTTCTGCTAAACTTCTATTCTGAGCTCAATAATTCGCCAAAAGCTTTTTACTTTCAGAATTTCGAAAGCGTTAAGTTTATAAAGTAACATGCCAGCTACTTCATTAAAACCGTTGTCTATCCTTCTAGCCCGTGTGTCAAATACACGTCGGCTACAAGGTGCGCCAGCGTCGGCACATTTGCTTACTTACACCGCAAGCGCACACTGTGACAGATAACAACCACACGATGTATAAACTAGCTACTGGAATTATTATTGGCTTTTCTTTTTCTTATTTTGTTGTTGCAAAGTTAGTAGTCCTGGCTGCAAAGTTTATAGTTAAGATAAACGATTATAATAAACCTTTGTTTATAGTGAATGCTTTAAAGCAGTACGAAAGGTATTTAAAGTATTAATTACTTCTGAAGTCATTATAATACTGATTTGTAAAATTTGTGGGCTTCTCACTTTTAACAGAATTACCTAACTAAATTGATTTTACAAATTGCATTTCTCACATTATTGCTAGTAGAAAACGAGGTACTAAAAACGTTATAACTACGTAGTTTACAGCAAAGTAAGTGAAAAGTAATAAAAATAATGAAACGAAGCGCAATGCTAAAATGCTAATGAAAGATGAGAACGTTGAGATGACAGCTAAAGAAGATAAAAACATTAAAAATGTTGGAACATTTGCAGTGCTCTAATAATCTCTCTTGTTGAATTTAAGTAAAGTGAGCTCGAGGTGAGTTGTCATCCAACTTCTAGAACACTTCACCTAAATACATTGAGTAAGATTTTATGGCACTACTAGGGTCGGATCAAATCCATCATCTGCCTAGCCTTTCTAGCTCTGGGGCCAGATCAAAGTGCAAAATAGAAGGTTTTCGATCAGCAATGCGATTTAAAATGGGAATAAATAAAATGACCACAAAAAATACTTTAGGATCTTAAGCACCCTTACCAAAAAATATACTAAATACCAAATGTAGTAAATGATCACCAAATCTTAGAGTGCAAAATAACCATAATCTTTTTGACCCTTAAGTCCTCCTGGGGCGGACCCGAAATTGTTAGGTTAGGTTAGAACTGTGACCCCCTACGCACGAGGCGAGCCAGCGGAGCGAGCGTGCCGCGGCAGCGGCCACTGTTGCCAGAACCAAATCGCTTTTTACTGTCAAACTCATAAATTTTTACAATACTTTAGGAATGACAATTTTTTTGATCATTTACTAGTTTTGGTTTTATTTTATTTACTATTTTTGGTGATTATTTACTAGATCTAGAATCTTCGTTAAACATAAACCTTTTAAAATCTATAGATCTATAGATTGTATACATTATGACAGTGAAGTAATAACACAAATAGCAAAGCTGCTTTTGTGCTAAAACCAATTAGCCCCATTCTTCAAAAAATATTCTCAGCATTATTTGCAGTATTAATATTTAATATTAATGTTTACCTTCTCATACTGGCAGTACTGACACAGACTTCGTTTTCAGAAAGTAAATACAAAAATGAATTCACATATATTTTGGAAAAACATTTGCTATATCATTCGCGGTTTCCATAACATGTTTATTCTCTTTTGGCGTTTTACCAAGAACATGCTCATTGTATAATGCATCGCCACTTCCGACTTCTGCCAAGTTTTCAGATTTAATAACACGAGTTTTCTATTTCTTCTTGGGATACCAAGTTTTATGATAACTGTCTCGAAAGAAGTTCTGGTTATCAAAATAAAAATTGTTAAATTATAGAAAATCTAGGTTACTACTGATATTCAATGACCAATTTGAATTCAATGTTGCTCATATACTCTAACAGTCTTTGATAAGAAATCGTAGAACACTCGATGGAATAAATATTCAAAGAAATAGACATGGACAATACATTATTTAGAAGGATCACTTGACCTAGAGAAATAAGCAAAAATATTCCATGGATTACAAATTCCACACTCAGAACGAATATTTTCAAGCTTTGCAAATCACATCTGCATGTAGTCAAATACGAGTAGAATTACGGGTAAAGCTGAAGAATTTATTTGGTTTCTGGTTTCAACGCGCGACATCTGAACTATTGTTTCGATTCTAAAAATTATTTCGCTGCTATGAAGTTATGCTAAATTTTACTATTAAAAAATTTGGGGTTCGTAAGGAAAATCGCGAATTCGCAGACAACAACTAGTTTTTATTAAAAAGTAAATTTTGATGCTTGAATTTGATATCTTTGTCACTAAATTTTTTTCTCTACGCTATCACAATATTCCCACACGAATATCATCATAATAATATTGTAAGTGGAACAGTGTTATTGACATAATAATTGGATTAACCTCATTCATAGTTAATTATAACTGTATAGAAGTGGACCATTTCGACGATAAGTATTAAATGTCAAATGAGACCTGTGGGAGACCGGAGACATTATGACATTTTGAAGGTGGCGTACACACTTCCAATTTTCTTTCTGAACTAACCGTTTTCACGGAATAGAAAATACAAGTGGAAGTGCAAACGCAACTATTCCGCGCGTGACACAATTAAGCGTAAAAATATTTAAAACACCCTTCGTTAGTTGTAATAAGTCTTAATATTATGGAGTAAACAATCAATACTAATGTTGGCACTCCCCCCCCCCCCCAATGATTGGCACTTCGCAAATTTATTCTGTTTAATAAGAATATTGTCGTTTTTGAAGGACGCGGTACCCGAAAGTATCCGAAAAACAGTAATATTTGTAACAACGTCTTTAAAAAACGAAAATGTAATATATGGTTACTCTGTCTCCTAGAAGAAGGCAAGAGAGAAATAGCACAAGACAAAGGAAGCTTCGAAACTCACAAGTAATTCATAAACTCAGATTTGTCCCTAACCGAATCCTAACTGTCGAAAACCACAGACGGGCTTTGGAATCTGCGGTACGCAGTGGTCGGGTAAACCAATGCTTGTTTTAATTAATCCAAACTGATACCAACTTAGATCTGTAAGACCATTTCGAGACCACTCTCTGCCCTTGTTTATCATGTATGTACTATCTGTCGTAACTAGTTTCAGTCTTCAGTTACTTAAGTTATTAACTTAGTAAAACTGCTGATTTTATTTTCGGGGTTTCACAATTGATACTATAGTAAGAGTTAATATTGTCCATAATGATGACTGATGAATGGTGACTACAATAGGGATCATGGTTTGGTTAGTAACTTCAGGTTGTAGGTTAACAAAAAAAATGTATATTTATAAAAGCCAAAGGTCACCCATTGAATCACTCGCTAAACAGATCATCATCACTATTTTAGGGTTACCTTCCAGTCTAACCAGATGCTGCTGAATACCAGTATTTTATATGGAGCGACTGCCTATCTGACCTCTATTACCTAGTTGCTGGGTAACACAATACTGCTTGGTAACACTGGTTGTCAGATTTTCTAGCTTCTGACTACCTATAACGACTGTCAAAGATCTACGAATGACAGCCGGGACCAACGGTTTTTCGTGCTTTCCGAGGCACCGAGGGGTCTTGGTATGGACGGTCAGCCATCCACGAATCGACTTCGGCGAGCGTAACTTAACCATCATGACCGGTCGATCTGTACTGCTTTTACGAATCTCGAAAACTACTTGACCTATCAAGCTGGACAGTTAAGTAACTTAGAAGTAGGACTTAAATACCGCCACATCGCTCGAAAAACCGATACCTGGTAGGGAAGAAAGGTCGCGGGTAACCGGTGGATGTAACGTGTGGCGTTGTATGGGGAGGCCTATGTTCAATAGTGGACGTCTTTCGGTCGATGATGATGATGATGAGCTAAAACTTAAAATGGAGTCAGATTTTGTGACAAGACCAAATTGAAGGTGTTCGAATTCTCCACACGGGCGAAGTCGCAGGAAGAACAAGTAGTTAATATTTCCGAAAGCACACGATTTCTCGGCCTCCAATAATCATAAAATCACGTAACTGCGTTCTCGTTAACTTTAGGTACCTACGTAATCTCTAATTATAGTAACTATGGAGTTATCTTATAATGAAACTATATGTAGTTAAAATAAAGCTCGTATCAGCTCAATCATGTTTTATGGATAATTAATAGCTAATCAAAGCGGGCGGTTGAACCTCTATTAATATTACGTTGATAATAAAGTTTATTACTTATTAGAAACAAATGAGGGTACCTACAGTTTAGCACTTCCATAACTTTCTTCGGTTTTGTATCATTCTACTCAATATTATAAATGAGAAAGTTTGTGAGGACGAATGGATGTTTGGTACTCTTTCACGCTTTAACGGCTGAACAGAATTAGCCGGAATTTGCACACATATATAGGGTGACTGGTAATTAGTGTACGATACTTAAACACGTGATTGTGTTCAATATAACAAACAACTTTCCCGAAGAAAAAATGTTTTTTGTACTGGTTCACTTCAATCACAATAATACAACAGCCGTATGAAATTCACGCGCGCGCGCGCCTGTGACCTAAAGTGAACCAGTACAAAAAACATTTTTTCTTCGGGAAAGTTGTTTGTTATCATGAACACAATCACGTGTTTTAGTATCGTACACTAATTACCAGTCACCCTATAGATATTGATCTAATTTCCCGTTTTCGAGTGCCCGTGGGATACATGTAATTATACAAGGTGTAACGTCAAATACGCAAAACCTGAATATTGTTTGATTAGAATAACAAGCACAATCAATTGAACCACTTTTTAATATAGATCACATTTTTCAAAAAATCTTCATTAAACATATTGCCCTGTCTATTTATTAAAAGGTCAAGCCATCACGTGCGAAAACCTGCCAAAATAGGTAAACAAACACAAATGGTTGTCGTCCAATTTAAATTTTCTCATACGCGTGATAATAATACTTCTTATTTCAATGCAAATATGAGTCTTAGTAAAACTAAAACAGCACATAAAACCTTTAAATTTTTTTTATGATTTTTTTTCTCATTATTAGGTTGATTAAATTAAAATCATTTGGGGTGTCTGAGGTTTTGCGTGTTTAACGTAACACCTTATTATATTTTTAATAATCTAATAGGCTTGCGTTTGGCCGCAAATCACCATTTTTTTTGCGCGTTGTAAAATCCTCATGATCTTCCTTCATCGTGGGGGTGATGGAGGGATCAGGTGATATACGATCTAAGGTGGATCGATGGTGGTGAAGTCGGTTGATCTTTTACTATATTTATCTCTATGTCAAATCATCGTATAAACGTTTTGGTCTTTTCCTATCTCATTATTATGTCTCTAAAATGTAAGTATATTTTTCAGGTCGACTTTTAAATAAAATTTTGAGAATTATCTGTTATTTGGCCTTATACAATAAGACAGCAGTTAGTAAGTATATCAAAACAAATAGTAATAGTCTACTAGCTTCTGCCCACGCCTTCATCTACTTACGTGAATGTCGGTTAACGCGGATGTAGACGAAGTACTGGGCCTCAAGTCTGCAATTACAATAGTTTCAGAATGTTCTATCATTGATTTCATAATTGTTGATTTTGACAAGTTTGGGAATCTACTAATATAATGGCGTCATTATGACTTTGCATTGGTCAACCACTGACACGCCATTGAAAGAAATTATATAGAATGGTAATCTCGTACAAAATGCCACCAGAACGACTGACATAGGCGGTAATCTGCAAATTTTTTTACAGTTCCTTTTATCAGTGACCTACCATTAGAACGTCATTGTGCAGTCATTGCTTTTAATTCGACCGACCAATGATCGACCATTATGAATTTAGCAGATTACGAACTTTTAGCAGAATAACAATGGGATCGTGTTGGAATGACAAAATTATAAAAATAGCAGACTTGGCCCCCTGGATTAATTAGTACCATATTTTCTTTTTTGAGCTTCAAGCTTAGTGTGTACTAAATTTCCTGAAAATCTGTCTAAAAGTTTAGCCGTAAACGCGTATCAAACAAAGCCACTTTCGCATTTATTAGTATGGATTTACAGATTGTCTGCATTAACCTCGCAAATCCGTTGATCCGTGCGGTTTACTCACGAATTTGCAATGTCCACCGTATTCGTGATGCATGCGGTCCAATTTCGTTCTGTAACCACATATATGTCAGGATATAACGTTAACGATATACGGGGTGAATAACGACGCGACACATTACCCCTAGGTACGTATACTGATCATCTAAAAGTAGCACTGAGCAAAAATTATTACGGGGAAACGACATTTATTTTCGGTGTGAAAATCACTGTTTATGGTTGCCCGCAATTTAACGCATGAAATACATTGCTTAAGACGTTAACTGCCGGGTCAAAAACGTTAAAGGTAAAACCTCCACTAGCGTCGGACACACGGTGTCCCCCATGGCGCTTAAAGTGTTAAAGCTTAGTTAAAACATTTATAACTTCAACATATTTATCGTCGAAGATATTTTGATAGTCTAAATGGGTAGTCAGATGCCAGAAAGCATGACGCCTTACCAAGGGGTATCGACGTGTTACTCAGTAACTAAGTTGTAGCGGTCAATAAGCAGTTCCTCCAAGTAAAATACTGGTATTCAGCTGCATCCGGTTAGATTGGACGCCGTCTAGAAGGCTAGGCAGATGATGAGTGTAAAAACTCTGTTGATGTCTATATTTCATATCCGTATAGGGTTGTAACCTTCGAACCGGGGAGTCCGAGTGCCTTTTCCCAAACGGTTGGTTCCCACCTCCCGTGACCCAAGGACTGGCTTTTGCCTTGGCCAGAGGCTAAGCATTGCCATCCGTAGTGGCAATGCCGCCAGGTCTGGTAGTGGGTGACTCTTGGGCACATTCCCAGATGACGGAGATGGGTAGAATTTTTGTGATGCCATTTTGTTTTAGTTATTTTATGTTTGTTTTGTTTAATTGTTATCTGGCGCGGGAGCGGGGCATACGACCGGTGACGCGGGGGTACACACGGTGCCGTTCCGAGCTCCGTGTGATCCTAATGGCGATGGCGAATGGAATGGAAGGAACGACTTGCGAACCTCAGCGCAGGGCACGCCATAATTTCGGCGTTAAAACCCGTCATGGAGGTTTGGTTAGGGCGCCGTGCCGACGCCCTTACGATCCAGCTGACGCAGATACTGATCGGACATGGCTGTTTCGGGAAGTATCTGTGTCGCATAGGCCGCAAACAATCGCCCGGTTGTTACCACTGCGGAGATTGCCTGGAGGACACGGCGCAGCACACGCTGGCAGAGTGTCCTGCTTGGGCAGAGCAGCGCCGTGAACTCTCCGCCGCAGTAGGTGACCTCTCGCTCCCGAACATTGTTCTTTCGATGGTCCAGAGCGAGAGTGCGAGGGAGGCTGTCGCCTTTTTTTGCGACCAAGTCATGTACGCAAAAGAGGCCGCTGAGAGGAAGCAACTGCCTCGCTTTCCTCCAGGAGAAGACGCACCGAAATCCCGTACCCCCGCCCATAGGTCAGTCGAAGAACACCGTGGATGTTTTAGCCGGTAGGAGTCCGGCACAACCCCTCGTTCTCCCCGGATGGGGGATAGTCCATGAGGGTTTCCCCACGATAAAAAAGGTAGCTTAGGGCTTAGGGGGAGGTTAGGTTATTTTATTTCTTAAGTGTGTAAATATGTCACATATTTGTTTCTAATTAAATAAAATTCGCTTGACAGTGTAAAAGCTTCTTTAATTCCGTAATATAGTAAGTGACTGATCCAAAGAGATTGATAACATGAAAGCATTAAGATTCAAATCACGTTGACACTGATGTCGTTATGGCGTATGTATACTTATCACGATATTATGCTCGACTTCCAACGGATCTGACTTAGGAAATTAAGACTTGATCTATGTAAATTACTGTTTTAGCTTGGTGTCCCAACGAACTATGAGAGTGAGGGAAGTAGAACTGCACCTGTGTTTGAGCACACACTCTACCCCATAAAAATCTCCTGCGTAGTTGGCTAGTCTTTTTTATAATATTCTATTTCGCTTGCGTTTGACCGCAACTCACCTGATCCTAAGTAACGATGCGGCCTAAGGCACGCTTGCCTCCATTGATATTGACCACCGTTTTCTGTCGGAAAAACATGTATAAGTAAAAAGAGGCTACCCAGTGTTAAAGGTTGAAACTCCTACAAATACTGAGTTACAGAGATGAAGTTTGGCGTAAAATAATTTAATTGTCTATCTGCCAAAATTACGCTTGCACTAGAGGGTTTAAGCGTAATTCAAAAAATTTCAAACGGTTTTCTATATCATGGAGAAGACTCCATGATATAGAAAACCGTTTTCTTCGTCACTATTAGATTACTTTGAGAACAAATTACATAATATCTTACGAAATGCCTTGGTCTTGAACCATAAATCCTAATTCCTCGAAGATAAGACCAATAAATCTCCAAAGGAAACATCACTGAGTTCACACAACTTATCTTAATTAACCGGATTTCTTTCTCCATACAGATTTTTATTTTATTTCTGTAAGCCTAGCATGTGTGCGCGGGGTAAACATAACCCCACTAAGTATATTATTAGATAAGATACTAATTCACCTTGGTTGTCGCATGCTGGGGATGTGCAGGCTGGTCAGAAGATCACGGCTAACCGTGCAATTTTCTTTTTTGTTTTCTTTTGGTTGGAGGAGCTCGTGGCTAAGTTAGAGCCGTACAGATCGATCGGTCATAGGTTAAGCTACGCTAGCCGCGGTCGTTCTGTGGATGGGTGACCTCGGGTGATTAGAGGCAGCCTCGGGGTGCGCAGCCTCGCCACGCACGGCTCGTATGTGGGCTGCCTCGGTACAAAATTAAAACAACACGAGGCAGCAGGCCGAGGCAACTTGCCTCGGGTCGAACCACAAAGGCGCGACATTCAAAATGGCGCCGTATCGTCTTTACAGCTGATTTACTTCTTCAGTTCTGATCAGGTGCAAAATGGCGGACAGCTGTCCTGTCCGCCATTTTGCACCTGATCACAACTGCTGCTGCACTTATCTTTTTATATAAAACTCGTCTGTGCGAGTGTATGAAAGTGAACTCTTTGGCTGGACCGATTTTGATGAAATTCTTTGTGTGTGTTCCAGTGGATTAAAAAATGGTTTAGATTCATAATTGGACCCGGTAGGTGGCGCTGCAGTTGAGTTGGGGTAGATAGGGTACGGGCGGACAGAACAGACGCAGAAGTAAATCAGCTGTAAAAACGATTCGGCGCGATTTTGAATGTCGCGCCGTCGTGGTTCGACCCGAGGCAAGTTGCATCGGCCTGTTGCCTCGAGTTGTTTTAATATTGTACCGAGGCAGCCCACACACGAGCTGTGCGTGGCGAGGCTGCCTCTAATCCGTACGCACCTTTACCAAGGTGTATCGTGTTACCCAGTAACTAGGTTGTAGGGGTCATAGGCGGTCACTCCATGTAAAACACTGGTATTCAGTAGCAGTTGCATCTGGTTACACTCGACCCTAACGAAAGCCTAGGCAGATGATGATGGATTTGTTTTGTTAATTAATAGCAAGGCATAATAGAACTTATATACAAACGTATAGGTATATTTTTTATTAACAGTATAATAATGATTGTTTTTGTTATTGTTGACAGGTATGTTCCTAGTTCCTTTTGCCCTGGTAAGAAATATTTTTTTGAAAATCGTCAGCACGATGTAGCGGCGACCTGGATTGCAGTCATTGAATTCACTGTACGAAAAATGGTTTAAATCATAGAGCAATGGTCCATGCAACAGAACACGCAATTCGAAGTGATACGTTAACATTAAAAGAGTAAGTATGCAGTGATGTTGCTAAACAGCTGATCAACTCTTCACGTGACCAGAGGGCAGGCGGTTTCTTGAACCAAAGAATTAGTATTTCCATATTATGCGGTAGTAGTAGTGTGACGGGCTGATGTTCTCAACTCCACGTTTCAGCGAGCATTTTGCATACATACGCGTTAGTAATATTTTTTTATATTTATAAGTTCTGTATTATAGTATTATTTAATGTGTAAATATTATATTAAAAAATTGTACCTTCCAATAGGTTATTATTTCTTTGGTATGTCGAAGAAATAATAATACTCATCATCATCATCATTTCAGCCGAAAGACGTCCACTGCTGGACATAGGCCTCCCCCAAGTAATGGGAGGTTTTACCATAATCGCCATGCTTGGCAGGCGGGTTGGCGATCGCAGTATGGTTGTTACAAAGGCACAGAGAACGCTGCTGCCCATTCTCTGTTGAGTCCCTTAGTCGCCTCTTACGACACCCACGGGCAGATATGGGATGGTGCTATTCTTTACGTCCGACACCATACGGACCAATAATACTAATAATAGTTTATTGATACAAGTCCTTACAATATAATAATCATAATAATATGTGGGGACATTTCACACACGGCCATCTGACCCCAAACTAGGGAGACCCTGTACTATGGGTGTCAGACAGCTTAATATCTAGCTATGGTTTTTAAATTTTAAACGCGTTCGAGAAATGAAACCCTGCCCCCTAAACTAGAAGTATCTGTGACTTAGAAGTCAGTGTTCTATTGCTACTTGGAACACTATTTACCCTCATAAATTAAGAGCTGGTAGGCTAATATTATATAATAAGAACATTGTAGTCTGTTATAAAAGAGAAAACAAATAAAAGTTAGCAAGAACATCATAGTTACTGTTTTAAAAAAATGTTTACATTATTTTGCGTCTAACCAACTGTATTAACAAGCAACCCTGCTCTCTCATCTATAAACACACTCGCGTAACAGCAAATTACCGCAATCTTAGTAATTAAACAGGAAAACGCGGTGAATTGTAAAAGAAAACTGATTTGTAAGCGTCTTCGAAACTTTATGGGCGGTATGTAAGCGAGCCGGGACATAAATATCGCTTAGCTGGCGAAACCACTACCATGAAATCACGCAAAATTATCACTGCGCATCGACATTTCTACGTAAAATGAAATAACTATAGGCTGATTACATTACTTTCATTATGGAACCAACACCGAAATCGTAATCTTTTTAAAAACCTTTGCCGCAAACTAAGGATTTTTCCTGTATTGTGGGTTTGTTTTAGTGATGCCTTAAAGCGGAGGCCGTGTTTGGGCAAGCGTGGTTTGGGACGCTCTGCGACACGATTGACCGACGATTTGAAGAAGGTGGCTGGTAGCGGATTGATGCGGTCTGTCCAAAACCGGGTTGGTTGGTGGTCTGGGATAGGCCTTTGTTCAGCAGTTGACGGCGATTGACTGATATGACGATAAGTATGACTATGGAACCAACACAGAAATCTTATTTCACACGATTTTCGATTTTCGACACGGTTGGCGCAGTGGCTGAGCGATCGACTGCTGCGCAGCGTGTTGCGGGTTCGATTCCCGCCCAGGGTAAATATTTGTGTGATGAGCACTTGTGTTTGCCTTGTGTCTGGGTGTTGTTTATCTATATATGTATGTATTTACAAAAAAAATGTATTTGTGTATGTATATCAGCTGTCTGACACCCATAGTACAGGGTCTCCCTAGTTTGGGGTCAGATGGCCGTGTGTGAAAATGTCCCCACATATTATTATAATTTTTTTTTTTTCTTTCTTTTTTAAAAAACGTTGCTGCAAACTAAGAATTTCTCCTATACATCGGTTTACCACCATATAAACTCAAATACACAAACGACATGTGATCATGTCAATGTATCTACAAAAATATATTACAACCATAGATATCCGCGATTACAACACTACCAAGATGTATAGATTAGGCTTTTTTCCCATTTCAGCATAATCCGATCCCAAGTTACTACATAATTATTATAAATTAAAATTCTTCCACGCTGAGCTATGTTTCGGGCTACTGCAAAAAAATATTCCTGAGTGCTATTATTATAGACTATATTTATCCATCAAAAATTTAGTGATCCGTAAAAATATTCACGCGAACGCAGTCGCAGGCAAAAGCTATTTCAGATATTTCCGTTCAACAGGTACCGTAAAAGTGTAACAGACATCTATTCTCACAAACTGTCGCATTTATAATAATAAGTAGGATTGAAGCTGTTGTAATTGGATATAATTATGGAAACTGAAATTAAAGCTAGAATAATTGCTTTCGGTTATTGGCAAACGAAGATAAACCCAGTGACTGCGTCGTTCCCGAAGACCAAGACATCAATTAAGTTTTGCAACAGTAACTAAACGCGAAATTATTTAGCTAGAACGATTTCGTTCTTGCAAACTAAATTTTAATCTTCAAAGGGGACTTTTCGGAGATTGCGGACCCACCATACCCCTAGTGGTATGGTGGGACTAAAAGTATACCACTGAGAAAATCGTTCGGGTTAGGCTAGGGAAGCAACTGCCTCGCTTCCCTTTAGGAGAAGACGCACCGGGCGCTGGAGGGCGCTTAATGACCTCCGGCCTCCATGAGTTGCCGGCCTGCGGGTGGTCGACTTAGGGGCAGTCCACCACCCGACCAGAAGCAGGCCCGTGTAGGCGGCGCGCCGTGTTCCGCGCGCGCCACATTAGAGGATTCGGCGGCGTTTAGACCGCCGAGGTTGACGGGACCCGCCTACATCATTGGCGAGTCATAGCCTGGTGGGGGCGCGGTGCATGCGCGAGCGAATCCCGTACCCCCACCCATAGGTCAGTCGAGGAACACCGTGGTGGTTTTAGCCGGTAAGAGTCCGGCACACTCCCCCGTCTTCCCCGGACGGGGGATAGTCCATGAGGATTTCCCCAGGTTAAAAAAAAAAAAGGTTAAAACTGTGACCATTAAAGCACAAAGGCGAGCGAGCATAGCGAGCAGTGCCGCGGTAGCGGCCGCCGAGCGCCAGATCCCCTCCAGGTTAGGTGAGTGGTATCATTTTAGACCTACCATACCACCAGGTGCATGGCCAGTGGTATAGTGGGTCCGCAATGCTTTTCGGATGGGGCGCGCCTTGATGAAGAGTCTATTCATATTTCTGTCAATAATAAATTAAACTCGATGGAGGAGGTAAGGGCCCTGATAATTAGACTTGTGGCTGACTTGTGTGGGAATTTCGAGTTATGTATCATTTGGAGATTCTTCTTCTTCTTTTCGAATCGATGGTATTTTTGTTAGACTACTTGGACCCAGTAGGCAGCCAAATTTTTCGCTTTTTAATATCCTCTAAGATACAGGTGTAGGGACACTTTGAGCACTGTAGTAACTGGGCCACTGTCAGGTCAAGAGCACCGCACTGACACTGGGCGTCGGTGGGATCAATAATCTCAGATTTTGCTAGGTTATGTTTGTAGGACTAAGAATAAGTTACGTTTCAGGGAACTGACTAACGTAAGTTTATTACTTATTGACAATATGACTAATGGCCAAATACTCAAACTTTACTCAATTTTAAGATGCCTTTGAGTCTCGTACTGTCACTCACAGTCACTTTGACATAAAGTGATAAGCCGTGTGGTGCCGGCCGCAAATAGCACCACCCCATATCTACCCGTGGGTGTCGTAGAAGGCGACAGAGGGATATTGACCTGAGGATGGGCAGCAGCGTTCTTCCGAGTACCATTACATCTACATGCATCGGCCAAGCATGGCGATTACGGCTGGACCCAACTTGGGGGAGACCTATTCCCAGCAGTGGGCGTCTAAAGGTTGACATGATGATGATGATGATAGAGACAGCACAAGACTTAACGGCATCTTAAAATTGAGTAACGTTTGAGTGTTTAATTTAAGATCAACATCTCAATTTTCAGCGAATTTCATTCAGCTGTTTAAGCGTGACGAAGTCCACATCCATCCATCCAAACTTTCGCATTTATAATAAATAGTTAGTAGTAAGATACGGAAGTTTATCTTAGAAGAACTGTTTAATTACATCATTGAAAACCTGATGATTGCAAACTAGAATCATAAATCTCGGTTTATGACGTCATCTAT
The DNA here is from genome assembly GCA_947361185.1 of Charanyca ferruginea. NCBI lineage: Eukaryota > Metazoa > Arthropoda > Insecta > Lepidoptera > Noctuidae > Charanyca > Charanyca ferruginea. The sequence continues at coordinate 5,515,632 of OX376068.1, read as the reverse complement.
TAGGGATCTAAGTAGAAAACGTTTTACTGCATAGTCAATGACACTATAAAATCTTACACTAGATTAGCTACTATAAATCTGACTTGTTGGTACTAGGTATGCATCGTTGCATGGTATGTTCCAGGGTACTGTGAATCCCTTTACAGGTTTTATATTTTTTGCAACTAATTGTGCGGAAATCGAACTCGCGGCACGCAGCACAGCAACCAATTGCTCAGCCACTGCGCCAACCGTGTCGTCTAATGCTGGCACTTCACTTGGCGTAATTATGCAAATATTTGCCTAATTTGGATAATACAAAATATATTCTATGTTTATTGAAATGAAGTCGATTTTGTATAATCCAAATAAAGCGAATATTTGCACAAATACGCCAAGTGAAGTGCCAGCATAATATCAATTATCTATGAAGATTCGTTGTTACTCTTGGCACAGTATAAATATTAGTACTACCGTACAGTAGCGAAACGCCCCGCCTCCCTCCGAAACACTGTTCCCGCGTCGAACCTGTTCACGAAACTGCTTTTAGTTCTCGCGGCGCGTAGACACGCACACACACGCACGTATTTGTACAGTCTGCTATTTTGGTTGTAGTGTAGGTCATTAAATCATTTCGTTTGTATGGAGTGACGTAGGTGTGCTCTTGGTAACACACCCTCTAGTAAGTCATAAACAAACCTCGATTTACGACAGAAAGTTGCGATTTTCAGAAATTCTGTAATAAACCGAGTTTCGTGGAACTGTCGGTCTTCGGGTTACGAGTTACGATCGAACAATCGTAAAATAAAAAGTTCGGACACTGATGTTCCGAAAACGGCCGAATGGAACCGCGGATTGAGTATGTCATTCTCGTAAAGGAAGCTGGGAGCAATATATGTGGAGCTTAACCGTCAATCTAAGCAAAACAAAATATTTGACCTTTTCCATCACAAACCAAGGGCTCCCTGCTTCAGAAACTATACAGATAAAAGCACACACTTGTCAGACTTCTGATTCCTCTTTGTGCCTTTGTTTTCCACTTGAAAGAGTTTCAAATATTAAATATTTGGGTGTTTGGGTCGATCAAAACCTCAACTGGCACAATCATATTGATCTGCTGTCTAACAGAATTAGGAAAATCATGCCTATCTTTAAGAAACTACGCCATATTGAAGACCAATATATATTAAAGACAGTATACTATGCTCTGTGTCAGTCAGTGCTGGGATATTGTATATCAGTCTGGGGTGGATCCCATAAGTCATCACTTCTAAAACTAGAAAGAGCACAAAGAGCTGCTATCAAAGTACTTTCCTCCCGTCCAAGGCTGTACCCTACGGATAAACTTTATAAAGAAACTGGGGTGCTGACCGTGCGACAGCTATTTATTTTGCGCAATTTAATATATGCACACACTAATATTGCAACTGACAGGTTCTGTTGTGTTAATAATAAACGAAGACAAGATATTGTATTTAAAACAACTCCCCATAAAACAGTTTTTGCGAGAAGATACCCTTACGTAGTAGCTCCCTATCTATACAATAAAATTAGCAAACAGATACCTATTTTTAAATTTTCAAGGAATATACTTAAGAAGGAACTGAAAGCATTGCTAAACAAAATGAATTACCAAGAAACTGAACATCTCTTAAGTGTTCCAGAATAATACTTTGTGTAATAGTCCTAATCCCAAAATACCTACCACACACACACATACTGTCATCATACCATCACACATCTAACACATACACACCGACTTACATATACACTCTACACTTTACCGTTCACATATCTATCTACATACCTTGGCAATTTTACTTTTTTCTCTTATATTTTTGTATAAATTAGTATTAAGTTCTCAATTTTTCTTTTTTGTCATTTGAGTGTACAAACTAAACGGGTTCCCCAGATGTAACGCGAGGGCTAACTGTTACTTATAGCACAGGTTCTACCTAGTTTAAGTGACAGTGATCACATAATTGTAACTATTATTGAACCAATAAATGATTATTATTATTATTATGTGTCAGAATTTCGATTTAAATGCGTCTAGACTGTATTGCAGGCGAGCCTGAGTTTCGTTCGTTTATTTTAAATCTTATTTTATGTGTTTAGAGCATATTTTATTTATTACTAGCTTTTGCCCGCTTCGTCCGCGTGAATGTCGATTATCGTTACAAAGTTACAGTTTAAAAAGTAGCCTATGTCCTTCCCCGGGGTTCAAGCTATTTTCATATCAAATTTCATCAAAATCGGTTCAGCTGTTTCGTTGTGAAAGCGTAACAGACAGAGTTACTTTCGCATTTATAATATTAAATTAGTAATATTAGTAAAATTAGTAAAATTAGTAAATATTAATAAATTAGTAATTAGTAAATTAGTCATTAGTATTATTAGTAGATTAGTAAAATAGTAATTAGTAATTTGTAAATTAGTAATATTAATAAATTAGTAAATTAGTAATTAGTAAAATAGTAAAATTAATAAATTATTAGTAAATATTATGTAAGTAATTTGTAATTAGTAGGTATATTAGTATTGGTATTTTTTTGATTCGCGACTTTATCTGCATCCGCGATAACCGATATTCACGCGGACCAAGTCACGGGCCAAAGCTAGTCGTGTAATATCTTAGACTGAGCGTAGACTAAGGGTACCTTCTTTCAGAGACAGTAAATACAGACTTTATTGAAACATCTCACAGTTTTATCTTCGTCACTCGTTTACTTGGTTTTGATTTCCTTTGGGGGAACTATACGGTACGTTTAATATAGGATATAATATATATTTTATGGTTTTATATCCGCTTAACGCGGAACGCTATTGTTTTTACGACCACGTTTAATAAAACGAAACGATACAGTCATATAGTATTCCGTATATGAACATGCTATCTAATATTATTGCTCAATTTAGACTGAGAACTACCCATAGATGAATATATGGAACTACCTATTTGATTTATTTTTAATCAGAGTTAAAGTACTTTTAATGTCATTAATCCATTTACAGGCACTTTGGAATTGTCGACGAGTCGGCCAGTTTGTGGAAAAGTTGAAACTAGTTGCCCGTTTAAAAACGTTAGTAGGTCTCTATGGAGAAAAGCGAGCAAGAAACTCATGTTTACGAACATGACGAATGGATCAGCATCTTAAACACTAAAGGCTCTTACACACGAGCGGCATGTTGCCAACGGCAGAGGTAACTACAGCCTTCGACACGCGTCGACGGCTGCCGTCGACGCGTCGACGTTTGCCGCTGACGCCATGCCGCTCGTGTGTAAAAGCCAGGTTCCATGCTGCTCGTGTGTAAAAACCAGCCAACAGACAGGTTCACATGTACTAGAATGAACAGTAAAACGCCACACGGTTTTAAATACCTCCATGTAAGATTAACTCTAATTGTAGCTCTATTTAACCCGTTGAGGATCATAAATCCCTTTCCGGAGACAGCTTTTATGGATTAACCAAGATGACATGCTGTAGATAGGTATGTACGCTTTATGGATATAATTTACTTCCCGGTAAACGTTAAGGGGAGGACATATAGTACTGCGTTGACGCAACGCATAATAATATTTTCCGACAGAATTTCGGTGGCCATCTTAATAGAGAGTAGTCAGGCTTGAAGATGATATTATAGTGCATAAGTGTACCTATACACAAACACAGAACTCCAATTCAACCTGTCCCTTTGCTGCCACAGGGTGCCCTTGGCGTGTAGTCGCTTAGTTTATTTATTTTTTTGCCCTGGCTTGAGGCCTGGTTGGGAGAAACTCGTGGCTAAGTGCCTCGGAAAGCACGTAAAGCCGTTGGTCCAATATACTTGGGAAAAGGCTAGGCAGATGATGCCCTGGCTGGACGCCGTAAATTAACATTTAAGGCACTACAGGAAAGTCCGGTTAAGTAGCCCACAACCACCTAAGTTGATCTGCGATATGCCATTACGAAAAAAAAACGCTAACTCAAGTGCTCTACCTAACCCCTTACTCTCATAGGTGTGTTCTGTGCTAAAGTTATTAATCACTTTTTAGTTCTTGACGGTTGTCTTTTTTTTTTAAGTTTTTATTTTCCGCATTTTAGTATCTCCTTAACATCCAAATCTATAAAGAAACGGCGACACAATTAAAACAGAGATTGAAAGTACTCCAAAGAATGAAGAAACTAGAACGTCATCAATGTAATTTTTTGGAATTTTGTTGATTTTTTCAAAAAGCGCTGAATCAATTTTGATAAAATTATACATGGGGCGGATTATTAATATGGGACCATTTCGGAATAAACCCCTTTCGAACAAAAAATAAATTAGCAAATTCGTTAATATGACGGAGTTATGCCCGAAAATACATAAAAACACCTCCTCCTTTTTGAAGTCGGTTAAAAAACCTAATAACACTCTGCCCGACCTGGTAATCGAACCTAGTGCCCTACGCTCTGCAGTCGCACGACAGAGTGGTGCAACACATACGAATGTGTGTACGCACCTTAACGTTGGTAAAGTCTATTCCTCCTAACATGCCTTATTTGGTAGACAAATATGACGTAATGAGATTTAAATTTGGAATGTCTTCTAATCTGTCATTAGAAGCAGTTTTTGGTAATTTATACTGTTTGTTGGTATCTACGTGTTTCCTAATAACGAGACGCCTGATTGAAGATCGTATTTTTCTACCGTGTGTCGTTTATCATAGAAAAAACACTGCATGCGTTCACGACGAACGCAAAAATTTGTGTTATTTGGTTGCGTTGCGGAGCCATTGAACTATGCTGCTGTTCTGTAAAAATCTTCCTCTGTTACATGTGCTGTCAATCCCTAGAACCCATAAGCTCAACTCAATCTCATCTAGGGATATTTTTATAAAATAGCACAGCTGTTGTGTATTCGCTCAAACAGTTTTACTTGACACGTCTTGTACAGACAGCGTCATCAACTTCTAACCATCCCGCGCGTTGAAATTTCTTCGCATAGGGGGTTAGCAGTTGATGACGCTGTCTGTACATGTCTTTTTAACAAATACAATAGAAAATATGAATTAAAATGTAATAATCTCACTTTTCTAAAAAGGGCTTGTTTGAAAGGGCTCATGGCTAAGTATAGCCATAAAAAACGCTTGCCGCGGTCGATCTGTGGATGGGTGACCACCCATTCCACAACAAGACCTCTCCGTGCATCGGAAAGCATGTAAAGTAGTTGAATAGAATTTTGACAGTCGTTAGTTGACAGAAAGTCTGACAACCAGTCTTGTCAAGGAGTATGACCATGTTACCACAAAGTACGTAAGGCTGCGACGCGCCCGAGCAGAGAGACCACTCAGAACAAACCGCCATTTTTCGCACGCACACATTGACATTACGTTTATAAGCATTCTCAAGCAGTTTCAAGCACTTCAGTCTCGACTGTCACGTGTTGTCTAAATGAATAAATGAGAGACATTGACATTTAATGCCGACCGCGACAGGAAAATTTTGTTATAAAAAAAATGCAGAGTTCCAACCAGTCTTAATAAAATTTCATATTTTCACAAAAAAAAAAACCTACAGAGTCAATACAGTAGCAGCCCTAGTGAGTCTGGCAAGTTTACGTAATTATTTTTTCACTTCTCTTGCTCAAAAAGGCCGTCATTGTAGCATGCCAGAGCGGGGATAAAATAGCATTTCATCGTATAGGGGAAAAAGTTTTTTTTTTTTTTTTGTGTGTCAAATATGACAATGAGCCTACACAAACGAAAAAGTCTTTAGTCATAAGTAGAATAATCATGATTATAGACTCGACTTATCACTGTTTCATAAAAAAAGAACCTCATTTTAATTTTGAAAATGGAACTAAAATCGGCGATCTCTGGTAGAATGCATGCAATGTGTTGCGGCTACAATTTTTCTCTAATTGCAAATTGAATTGGTAGTGACCGTAATTCATTTCTCGCAATCGTAGTGAAAAGTATAGTGTAACACACGGCGCTAAAACCCATTAAAACTCGGTTTCTACTTACTCCCTCGCTAAAGCTCGGGAGCAAAACTACCTCGTATATAATGGGTCGTTTTAGCTCCTTGTATAACAATCTACTATTGAAGATGGTGGGAGCGGTCCTTCTGTAACCTTTTTTTGTAATGTTACCCAGTAACTGATTTGTGGAGGTCAGATAAGCAGGCGCTCCATGTAAAACACTGGTATTCAGCTGCATCTGGTTGGTTAGACTGGAAGCCGACCCCAATATAGTTTTTCAACACAATATTTATACTAATGCAGTTGTAACACAGAGTATCTGTAAACTGAGTTTTTGGTATAAATAAATAAAATTATTATTATTAAATTAGTTGGAAAAAGACTGGGCAAATGGTACCTATGACTCTCAGTTTTCTCTAAACGATTAATAAATTGAAAACGATATAATTCCAATACAAAACATATTCAAAGCGATTTTCTCTGAGGTCTCACTCTGTATGTAAATAACAAATAATATGAAATGTAGGCAATGAAACCAATAACAACTGCGTCGATAGAGTTTAATGTTAAACGTTTTATATCTTTTTATTATTATTATGTACTATAATAATATTATTGCTTGAGACCGTGGTCTGTATGATGGCGTTAAGGAAGATTGTTTGAAGTGAATCCATTTTTTGTTCAATATTTATCTTGATAATTTTGTGGGGTTTATGGTACTGTATCGTCTAGCTGTTTGGACGGATTTAGATTTATTTATTGGATTTAGGTTTGCCAAAATTAACCAACACACGTTCTTTTTTATATATTTTTGTTAATAACGCTGATTATTATGATTTAAATAATTTTAAATCAATTCTAAGCATTACTTTTGGATGTATACATTGAACTGGTTTTTATTTATTTACTCTAACAGCATATACGTCAAACATTGGCATACAGTAGAACTTAAAGAACTAACTACTTATTGCACGGTTAATTTGTATCTATAGTAATGTCACAATTCTGTTTTTTTTTGTGGTTAAAGACTTTTTATTCTCATAAAGACATTTCAAATAACTGAGAACAGACTAAATTCTAAGTAATTAATCATACATTAGACATTCAGACTTTGCAATTATTATTTAAAAAGTATCTCACTAATTGCTTTGTAAAACAGTTTTATGTGAAAAATGTAGTAGACTGATTTGCCTTATTTAAAGTGGGTTTTGTTGAATTTTTTAATAATAATTACATTATTATTTAATATTTGGATTTAATATTTAATAAAGGTAAACCATCGATTCGAAAAGAAGAGAAGAAGAAGAAGATTTAATATTTGACTCCACGATCAAATCTAGTAATATTGGTAATTTTTTATAAGGGTTCCGTCCCGTACCTACAGATAAATTCTATGTAAGTAATGTTTTAACATGCGACACAATACACAGTTAAGAGCGCCCATTCCGTCATATTTCCCATACAAACGCGCGTACGAGCGTTTGTATGGGAAATATGACGGATTACGGCGTTATAACACATTATTTTCCAAATATTTTGTACACACAGGTATCTTGTAGTTAAAATCTAGGTTTGTATGAAGCCAAAAATAAACTTTTATGAGAAACAAATTCAGTAAACACGTCAGAAAATCAGCTTTTTTGCACAATTTTATCTGAACTTTGGCCGTCCATAATGCACTCATACATTGAAAAATTAAAAAAACAGCTTCATACAGATCTTGCACATGTAATGATGATTCTAAATTACAAACATTTTTACCAAAAACTTGTAAGGCTTTTTCAAAAACACGTATGTCCTGTAACAAGTTTTGTGAAATTTTCGCGCCCCAATTTTCCTGTGATGTTATCGCGTTCTCACTCACTCGTTTGTTTTCGAGCATAGCGTTGCTTGAAACAAAAAAAAATCTCAATCACGCTCCCGTTGAAGTTCGTTCGATGGGGATGGGCGCTCTTAATTGTCGAATTACCACATGGTTACTGAAAATCTTCTACATCGTTGATCTCTTATTTTGATTACCTCTCATTTCAAGCCCAAAATTGGCGACACCCCGCCGCTCCCGCTATCCCTGAGGCAGAAACTTCCCATGTTAATGCCACACATTCATGGCCCTTATTCGATTTATATGTTAATTTATTTAAGGTTTCCGTGTTTCGAATTATATTAGTACCATATAAGTACGCTTTTTGTTGTATATTTAGATAGGCATAATGGGTAATCGATTCGAATTGCTGTAACGAGGAATCATGAATGTTTGATTTCGATTTTATGTGTATTCGGAAAATCGTTTTTTTTACGTGTGATGGGCAGCTATAACAGTTTCGATAGGCAGATCTAATAGGCGAGGTATTATTGCGTATACTTTTGTGTGGGGTCTCCATTAAAAATAAACTTTACGATTCGGGTGTCATAAATAATGAATAATAGTTAACTCATAACAAAATCCTTGCTGACATTTTCTATGTTTTATGACAGAAAAGTTTAGCAGTGTGTATTTAGGTATAGTTGAGTTCCTAAGGAAATTTTGATTGAGAGATTGACTAGAATCAAAACATTCTGATAATTTTAAAGACTGAAGCCGGGGTGAGGCTGTGCTTCTTTATCCAGCCCATGGAGATCGAATCCAGCCCATTCGTTCCACCTGGTCAAAAGTTGGTTAACTTGACTAGCCTGGAAGTCTTTTAACATATTCCGGAACATACAATGTTCGAAGGAAGGAAAGCTGCTAAGGTGGAGATTTATAGACGATTCCAGTCTGAAGTGCAAATATGGTGCTGTTCCTCAAACAATGAGAAACCTGTTATCTTGTCCTGTGCGCCTTTATGCCGTTTCTGGAGTGAATGGATGCTTCTAATATCGCCAAACTTGTGGCTAAGATCAGGGCCGACTCAATATGCCGTTATGCTCATGCCGTTGATTAGTTAAAAAGAAGAAGAGAAATTCCAGTTACACATCCTTGGAGTCCATTATTATCTATGACTAGCTGACCCGACAGACGTTGTCCTGTCAACAGAATTTTCAATTTTCTTACCGTTTAAACCATCCCTGGACTTCCACAAATATTTCAAGACCAAAATTATCCAAATCGGTCCAACCGTTCTCAAGTTTTAGCGAGACTAACGAACAACGATTAATTTTTATTATATAGATAATTAATCTAATAATACCAGTCTATAATCTAATCTAATATTGTCCCACTGTGAGGGCAAAGGTCTCTTGTCATACAGAGAAGGTAAGAACATTGATTACCATGCTTGCTCAAAGAATTGGTGATTTTAAACTTATATTACCTATGCGTCCAGGTTTCGTTACGATGTTTTCCTTCACCGAAATCAGTCATGTCCAAGATACACTTAGAAAGTACATCAGTATTATCATCATCAGCATCAACCGAAAGACGTCCACTGTTGAACAAAGACCTCCCCCTAGAACCAGTTACCCGTGACCTTGACGATGTCGTCGGTCCATTTGGTGGGAGAACCTTTCTTCCCCATCGGCAAAGTACATTATTTCATTTATTTTATTTTTTATTTCATAACATGTTTACTTACTTATTATTGCTCTTTACAGGTAAGTTCCCAATACGATATTGCCGAACTAAACAGTACAGTGGATTTATTAGTAACATCAAATCAACTTTATACATAACACAACACATGTAGTGTACCTTTGTGAACTCACTCAGCGAACAAAGGACAAGTTCACTCTGTCAGCAAACAGATTGTGTGCAGATTGTGTGTGTGGTTGTGTGTGTGTGTGTGTTGTGTTGTGATTGTGTTGTGTTGTGTGTTATTGTGTGTTGTGTGGTTGTGTGTGTGTGTGTTGTGTTGTGTTGTGTGTTGTTGTGTTGTGTTGTTTGTGGTTGTGTTGTGATTGTGTTGTTTGTGGTTGTGTTGTGATTGTGTTGTGTGTGTGTGAAAAAAGGCGCATTGGTAATTCCCTGTATCAAACCTGCAACTTCATGCATGTGAGGCGGGAGCCTTACCCACTGGGTTATCACTACATAATAATACTGATAAATAGAGTACTCGAATTCTCATTTGCACTTTACAGTAGGACTAAAATAAACACATTTAAAGCTGTAACCAAGACGTTCTCGTATCGGGTCACAACACTCAATAAATAGTAGCAATTACTTCAGTTCGCCCGCAGTGCTCTAGGGTTCAATATTAGGTAATACATCTCGTGTTTAGTCTCCATTTGTTTCTTCGACGGGTATTTAGGTCTTGCTAGTGCTAAATGCGCTGGGATTTTAGTTGGATTTTGAATTTCAAAGTTTGTTTGTATCAAATACACTTATAAGGCATAGTTTCGATCACCACGCTGACTTCGTGATTACAGATATCTACATAATTAGTATAACACAAGGTCGATTCCTGCAGTCTGTCCCTCACTACATGTCGACCTTAGACGCCCACCGTTGAGCATAAGTCTCCCCCAAAGGAGGGGTTCAGCCGCAATCGCCATGTTTGTCCGATGCTTGTTGGCGATCGCAGTAGGTGTTATGGTACTCAGCAAAACGCTGCTGCCCATCCTCTGGCCAATATCTCTTTGTCGCGTCGCCTTCTACGACAACTACCATTGGAGTGGTGCTATTCGCGGCCGAAACCACCCGGCGTCACTACTCTTCTAAATAGAAGATCTTTCAAACGTACGTATCGGATTTTGGACTTTAATGCGTTTTCATCAATAGATATAGTGATGACGGTCGGTTGGTCGGGTTACGGCCGGTTATTAAGGCGCTAAGAAGCGACTTTTGCAGATTTTAAAGTCAACAATTACGTCAAAATGTGTAGTGTAAATGATTTGAAAAAAAAATATGTTAAACTAGAACATTCTCTTAATCATTTAGTATGTGAATATTTTTGATTAAGTTCATATTAAATAGTTAAATTAAATCGTGAAGTTGTGTCTGACGCGGACAAAACATTGATAATCATACAAAATGAAGGGATATGTGATAACAAAACACCTTTTACAGGAACAAAGTATATTCACAACGATGTTAGCGGCGCAAACGCGAAACCGAACTACACTCGCGAATAACTTACATAGGTGGCAATGCTCGCTCACTTCGTATTACTACAACACAAAATCTACCCGGAATATTAAAACAAAACTTTTACTATCTTACAGACAATTTTATTATCTATTTTTAGTATATGCCTTTTTTTTAAGTAAAAGAATACTATCTTTTATTTTATTTTTTTCGACTAAACTTTGAAAGTTTTGGACGCAGCGCATACGATTCTCTGGTCGCTCAAGGTCGCCGGCGTATATCGTCGCCCTAAGGTGTATACGTATAGTTTGATATACATTGCATCCGTGCGACCGACGCCGGGGCGGTTCGCTAGTTTATTGAAGGTCCTAGTTTCCTCACGACGTTTTCCTTCACCGATGCCAATGATGTCAAAGATTAACTTACAAAGTACATATGAAATTCAAAAAGCCACATTGTTACTTGACTTTTACCGGTTTGGTTTTGAACCCATAACTTCGTACAAAAGAGGTGTCTTAACCACTGGGCTTGAAATAATGTCATGTCATAGAGTAAGTTGGTAATTTTTTCCCACATAGAGAGATATTGACCTATATTTCCGATTCCACATGAATAATACAGTTACGAAAAAAGACAAGTAAGAAAAAATCAAATTGTATAGATTTGATATTTGCTTACCAGATGTCACGTGATGCAAACATAATGTCAACTGCATACAATTTGATTTTTCGGTTGGCTAACGAAAAAGGTTTTTTTTTTTAATATAGATGATTTTTTCTTAGAAATTAAAGAATGTCTTCGAATTAAATTTATGAACAGCTCATTTTCCATTAACAATTTTTTTTTCATTTCCATTTTCCATAAACTATTTACTGAGCAGCTTGTCCACGCTTGGCCGAAATTGGCAATTTCCTTTTTTATTCCTAATCATTCATCTGTTTTTATAAAACTTAATCTATATCTGACGACCATGGTTATTTATCTCTTCTGTTGACTGTACATGGATGTAATTGCAATCCGCTTGTACCTTAAACCCTGCACCCCATAAAACCCAAAAGAGTGTGAAGATAAAACTTAAGGTTCATTACTTGGCAACACTGTAACGTCTACGCTTTAACATCAGTGTTGCCATTAAACTTCATGAGTCCACTAGACCAGATTAAACCACTAACATTATCGGGAATGATCTACAATAATTATATTGTGGTGTATTTAGCTAATGGGTATGTAGGTTAATAGTGTAATATAATAGCTATAATGACAACCATGAAGACAATAGCTTTTTAAGTAATTATATTACTGTAAATATGTAGCACAGAGTTGCGAAGGACGGAAGGAGTGGAGGGGGAAGCCTTTGCTCGGGAACAGGTTAATAATAAATCAATAAAAGCAAGTTATATTTGTTAATTATTATTAGCACAGACATAGATAGACTTAGATAACGCAAGAGCAACTACTTCGCGTGCCATTTTTGTACGTGAGCTACGTACAAAAATCGTAAGTAAACAAATAAAGTAAGCGTTTTCTTCCATCGGTAAGTCATTTTGTGATTAATATAATTAATTTAAAAACCAATTATTTTTAATCTAATACCCTCAGTAATACCTGGTAATACCAAATTTGAGAAAAACAAAACATTCTGACGTCATAATAGGTAGTAAAAAAATGGCACTTGGTTTTCATACAGATCGTGATACTTGCATTATCTAGGGTATATCTATATCTGTGATTATTAGACAGGAGAACGAATAGAGTATTTGCTCTTATTAAACACTCATTAAAGACCCATCTCTTTTTCAGAGAGAGGTAGAGAGAGAGAGAGATCAAGATCTTTCGAGGATAGATAGGAATATGTATTTATGAAAGTATGTATACTTACTAGTTTGACGTAAGCCTAGCGACTTTGGTATGTCAGTCTCTCTCTGGTTTAATGATAATAAGGCCGGTTATAACATGAAATACTTTTTGTAATTTAAAATCTGAATTCAAAATAAGAAAAAATAATATTGTCAATATCATTCTGTCAGATTTTGAATTTAGAATGGCATGCTAAGGTCATCTATTTATCTGCAATACCAAAGGGTTCTCATACTCTTCAAACGTAGAGCAATGTTACTATACGACAAACAGTAGTATTACTTACTTTTAAGGAACCTTTCAAAAGAGATCCATTTCTAAGATTAGTTATCGACTCATAAAACCATAATTGTATGTGACCATCACTTTTACCGTCACAAACAACTACCTCCCATTAAAACAATATTTACCACTATCTTCTCAAAACCGTTTGAATGGGAAAGCCAGTGATGGTCACACAGCGTCTTCGCTATAATAAGCAACATCAAGGTGCGTTTACATTGATAGGCAATTTCGTTCAAGAACTAGACAAGAATGACATCTAAAGAACAGGTAGCAGCGCCTTAATTTGACCTTGAACTAATTTTCTACCATTTTGTGTGTATTGAAAGGTCCAGGTAGCACAAATAGTTTAAAAGCTGTGTGAACTTTGATCTCTAAGTTTGTTTATTTATTTATTAATAGTCGGCACTCCACATTAACCTCTGAAGTTTAAGCGTGGCACTCGCAGTATTCTTTCTCGGAATAACTAGTAATACTAAGATCAAACTTATATTATTCTTACATAACAACAGTGATTACTAACTATTAAGTTAGTAACAGTACATTGTTGTTTTTAGTACAATACAAAGCCGATTAAAAATCAAATTTATTATATAAATATCGTTTCATAGACGAATATGCTTCTTTCGCTCCTGAAAAGCAAGCATGTAAGTGGCTTAGTATTGAAAATGTGTGAGCTTTACTGTCGTATAAACGCATCTACACTCGACCAAATGTGAACGCACCCGCACAAAAGCCCAGTAGGGCTACCTAAGTAGGACACAGGCCGATGAAAGATTTTAATCTAGTACCCAATCTCAGACTTAAACGCCAATTTATGCGGTTCTGGACATAAACAAGTTTATGACGCGAAATGTACCGATTTTCTGGTCATTCTGCGGGTTATTAGAAAACGTGGTGATAGCAAAGTTTATTGTTAATAAAATTCTATAATTTCTATAAGATTTCTAGGTCGTATTTGATGTTGGGTAGCTTTATTTGATTAGCTTTTAGCTCGATGTTTTAATTTTATTTACGTCTAAGCATTCTGGATTGCGGGACGGATTTAATTAACTAATTGGTAGAAAAACGAAGCTGAGATTGGAATGAATTAAGAATTGGTACGCAATTTTCAATTCTAATTGTGTAACATTTTTGTTCATTTTTCATTGCTGCTCTGGTTGCTTTAGCCCTTAATTAAACAAACTCGGGTAAATGAATACCCACACAAGTAAGAACAAAAAAGCAATGTGTACACAATTGTCTATGTGTCAGTGTCTGTGACGTAGGAGCCTACCATTCACAGCACTGAGTTTTATAGCTCCCAGAACGTCTCTTCACATAAATTGCAGGGGACTAGTAACGACCTCAATCGTTGTTCCGTGTCATGTCATGTTTTCTGTAGTTTTTTGGTTTGTTTACAAAATGGAGTAGAGGTTTTCGTAAAAAACAGCTACCACCACACATATTTTCACTGCCAAGCAGTGTTGCTGTGTTCCAGTTTAAAGGATGTTGGTATAGCTTTTTTTTGGGTTGCAATTCTTTTTTTATATTTTTTTCTTTTATATTGTTACGTTACTCACCTGATGTTAAGTGATGATGCGGCCTAAGGTGGAGCACGCTTGCCTAGGATAAACCGATTCACTCCTGTCTTGAAGATACCCAGATTATATGTATCGGTGAATATAGAGGTGGGCAGTGAGTTCCACAGTCTGGCAGTTCGCGAAAATAAATGTGGAAGCAAAGCACTTGTTTCGAGACCGTGGAACTTCAACCGTATAGCGGTGACGCTTCGCCGTATCCCTGCTTGTTTGGTGATGGAATGGGGATGGGGAAAATAAGTTGTGCAATTCCAAAACACACTTTCCAAAATGTACCCGATAGGCTGGCAACGGTGCGGCGATGTTCAAGGCTTTGGAGCTTAGCCTTAACCAGGAAGTCGTTGTCTATGAGCCCCTTGGCACGTCTTTCAATAGCCTCCAACGCCTCCAGCAGCTGGTATTTGGCAGATCCATCCCAAAGGTGCGAACAGTACTCCATGCACGATCGAACTTGTGCTTGGTATAGGTTGGCATCTGCTCCGACGTGAAGTACATTCGCACCTTTGCGAGGACTCCTAGCTTTTTGGCAGCTAGTTGGGCTTTTGACTCGATGTACGACTAAAACCAAAATTGAGATTTGACGTCAAAGTAACGCCAAGAAGCTCAAGATGGAATGGATACATTTCGGAAAGCAGGGGCCAGATTGAAAGGCCTCTTCTTGGCAGAGAAAAGACACGCCTGGATCTTGGCTGCATTAATCTACCTAAAAGGGGTGTGTATTTGTGTGTGTGCGTGTGTGTAGCTGCATGTGTATGTGTGTATGGGTGTGTGTGTGTATGGGTGTGTGTGTGTATGTGGATGTGTATATGTGTATGTACACAGGTGTGTGTGCTCATAAAAAAAATGCTTTTAAATTAGGACACCTTTTGTAGGTTCTACTGCTGGTATATAGGAGACTAGTAACAACCTCAATCATTGTTGAGCCTTCCTGTTTTCTGTAGTTTTTTGGTTTGTTAACAAAATGTAGTTGAGATTTCGGTACGAAAACAGCTACCATAAATACATATTTCCACCGCCAAGCAGTGTTGCTGTGCTCCAGTAAGGGTGTGGTTAAAGCCTTGTTTCCGGGTTGGCTTTTTGATTCAATTCTAACTAATAGGGGTGTGTATTTGTGTGTGTATGTGTGTCTAGTTTTGTGTTTATGTGTGGGTGGGTATGTGTGTGTGTTTTTTATTTTAAAATAAATAATGCTTTTAAATTAGAATACCTATTGTAGGTTGCTGGTATACATGTTAACTTCTCTAGCTTTGTTTTTTCAATTGGAATTTTAAAGAAAATATCATCATTTTCCTCCATGTTTTTATTGGTCTAGTTTAGGTCCCACAGCTGGGCAAAGGCCTTTCCTTTATCTGTATCCATAAATATGAATCCTTACTAATATTACGAATGCGAGAGTGACTTTGTTTGTTTCTTTGTAACGCTTTCACGGCTAACCACTGAACCGTTTTTGAAGAAATTTGGTACAGCCTAAGCGTGGAATATAGGCTACTTTTTAATCCGTATATACAGACTATCGGCCCGCCTCGACATCGCAATATAGATCAAAGTATATATTTAAACCTTCCTCTTGAATCACTCTATCTGTTGCTGAAAACTGCATTAAAATCTGTTGCGTAGTACAAAAGATCAAAGCGTACATAATATATCGCGGGAGCAACTTAGTTTTATACTCCTCCTCCTCGAGTCGTAAGCTCACTGCTGAGCCTCGTGATTTTCCCGTCCACCAGATTCTCCACGACAGAGCTGTTTTTACCTTGTGTTGAGAGGTGCGTGTTCGTTGAGGGCTGCTGTGATGGATTTTTCCATTGTTTCGACGTATCTTTCGCAGTCTTCCTCCGTGATTATTTCCTCGTTCAGGTCGTAGAAGCCTTCCCACATGGTTTGTTAGTATGCTTCCCTCGCCTCCTTATCTTCGTATATTCTTCTCATGTTGCGAGACTTGTTTTCCTCTATATTCCTAAGGCAGATGCTCTACTGTTTTTTTTTTATATTGTTATAGACTTGCGTTTGGCCGCAACTCACCTGATCTTAAGTGATGATGCGGCCTAAGGAGCACGCTTGCCATAATTATACTATGTAAAGAATAAAGAAAGATATTCTCAATTCCGCGGCTAATCGCTAACCGCATATGAATTGCATAGGTATCGAAAATATCGTTAAAAATTGATTTGATGGTATAATGTAGATAACATCTACCACGATCACGAACCAACTTTTTAACGATCCTTTAATCATTTTGTCTTAACTTTCCATTTTCACTGTTTATCGCGTAATAATTATAATTCTTTATAGTGTCTGACACTATACTTTTATCGTTTTAGATCGCAGTGTTTTTATTATGATGATTTAATGGACTTTGTTTCTTACTTTCCCTGTTCCCAGTACTTATGTTTCATTATTATCACTATCATCAGTATATATATTTAAAGTTAAGTGTACGTTTGGGCTAATCTACGGAACTAATGAGCCAATTTTGTTTTTTTTTAGCTAGTAAGAGCCTTTGTTATCCTTGAGCGCTATTGGCTATATTTCACTATCAAATCCGGATCCGAATCTGGAAGCCGCGGTTTTAAACTATTGAGTAATAAAACGTAATTTGTACACAACAAATCACTAAATACATTTAACGCTAAGAATATTTAAAACATCGTCCATTGAAGTTTCCGAACTACTATCACACATATCACTCCGAACCCAACACGTAGGCTTTAGACAGCGGCCACTACTTCACGTTCAATTCGCGTCAATCAACTATTAACGGAATGCTTTCTTCTGCAAACGCAGCAATTTTTAATAATATTCCTTTTAATTTCAAATATCGATTTATTTAGAACCAACCCCAGCACATGACGACAAGCATTAAAGGATTTTGTTCTATTTCAAGAAATTAAAAAAATAATTACAACTGAAGGGCATACAAACATTTGTTCCGTACGGAAATCGAACTCATGACAAGCGGTACAGCAGCTATCACTAAGCCACTGTGCCACGGTGTCGTCAACGATTGACAGCTCACGTCACCTGAAGCCGAGGACAATTTAACAGAATAGAGTATTTTACCAAAATAATCTAATAAGTCCGTCAGATAGATTTCCAAAAAATATTGGACACGTGTTTTTTTCTTTTTTCACGTAAACAAAAAATGAAGACGATACAGTGCATCGAAAACTCGTGTGACACCACTATGTCTGTACACTTTTACTGGCAAAGTGACGTCACAAACCCCACTCATGATCCTTGATGCGTTTTATCTTCGTCGGTTTTTATTGATTCGATAAACCAAAAAATACGTATCCAATCTTTTTCGATAATACTGACGGACTAATTCGTTTTTTTTTGGTAAAATATCCTATACTTACTGCTTATTCGACTAACCAAACATAACCAACCAAAACACACATAAAATTTCACACAAACACAAGCAAGAAGTGCTAATTACACCGACTAACCACTAGGTAGTTAGTACCTAAACATAAAGCTTCCCTTCCTTGACTTATAAGAACCATAACCGTCCACGTTAAGTTGTCGACAAGACTAGGAGAGAATTCATGTACCAATTACGTTGATCAAATGAGATTCCACATGAACCACTAATTTAGCTCTACATACATACATTTTGCGCTCGCTTTAGCATCTAGTTTAGTATTTTGATTGGTTACCGGCCAACCTACCGTACCGAGCTTGGGCGGGGCTGGAGATAAAGTATCGGAAGAGATACTCGCAATTTATAACGTTCATAAGTTAAATGAATGTTTTATGATTCATTGGTTACAGTGTAAAGGAAATGTTATCTTTTATGAGAGTAATTATACTTGTTCGGGTTACTTCCTTCAGTTCTATGTTGGTATATAACTATGTTGTTGGAAAATTCACTACCTTACCAAAGAGGATTTTACTGATAGCAGGCTACAAATTGATGATATTTTGTACAAATAATAAGAGCACTAATGGGGAGCAATAGCCTTATAAAATGTGACCTGTATGTATATTCTGTTACAATCTCCCTCGGTCAACACCTAGGTGAAGTGAGCTGTCATCCGTCCGTCTACTTTGTCAATCCCTAGCTTTGAGACGGATGACAGCTCACTTCACCTAGGTGTTCACCGTGGGAGATTGTAACAGAATAGCACTGCTGCAAACATTTTGTATGTCCTCATAATATTACTTGTTTTCGAAAGGTTTTTTTTTTCAAGGTCTTTGATTGGTTGTTCGATTGAGGAGCTCGTGGCTAAGTTATAGTTGTACAGATCGATCGCTCAAAGGTTAAGCTACGCTAACCGAGGTCGTTCTGTGGATGGGTGACCATCCCTTTCATACCGAGTTCCCCAGTACCTACCTCGGAAAGCACATAAAACCGTTGGTCCCGGCTGTCATTTAGATTTTTGGCAGTCGTTATGGGTAGTCAGAAGCCAGAACGTCTGACAACCAGTCTTACCAAGGGGTATCGTGTTACCCAGTAACTGGGTTGTGGAGGTTCGATAGGCAGTCGCTCCATGTAAAAACACTGGTATACAGCTGCATCCGGTTAGACCGGAAGCCGACCCCAATATAGTTGGAAAAAGGCTGATTGGTTGATCAAAAAAAGTTGACAGATAAGACTGAACGCTTATAAAACACGTCTAGATTTGAAATCAATAAATCAAAGGTTTGATTATCAGTGGTCAATCAGAGGTTTGATATCAGAAAATTAGTTGAACTGCAGTGTTATTCTATCGAAATCTTCCTCGGTGAACTAAGCAATTCTAAGCATTTCGGGACGACAGCCCACCTCAAGCTAACTTCACCTAGATTCGCCAAGGAGAGATGTTTACAGAATAGACCGACTAGCCGCGGTACGTTACAGAATGAGGAAAGAATCTGTGTGTTTTCGTCTTCATTCTTGATTCTCAAGAATTCCTTTAATCCCTGCAATGGGCTCTCAATAAAAATATTTTATTAGATCAATTTATACTAAAGGATAAGAAACAGTCCCACTTCAAAGCTACGAGTAGTTCTCAATAACTTTTCCCAGTAAGAAAGTTACGGAGGTCGTTAAAAAGTTTAACAAGACGAAGAAGTCTTATATTGAATTCTGGTTTAAGGAGATATCATGGTGATATTTATGCCGTTTATTTCTTATGGGGTAGTAAGAATAATATGTGGGAACATTTCACACACGGCCATCTGACCCCAAACTAGGCAAACACTGCACTATGGGTGTCAGACAGCTGATATATATATAAGTTACATAGTTACAGTCAAAATTCTGAACCGGTCAAAACTACTTTTGACTGCTTTCAGTCCAAACTTTACTTAGAAAAAACGCGATTTTTCTACAGAAAATTAGTAATACGGATGCCCTATATTATATGAACCACTATAAAAAAAGATTTTAAAAGGGTCATGAAAAAAAAACCTACCAGCCTAATGGGTTTCTGAATAGTAAGGTTAAGTTTAACCTGGTCTTAAGGACTACTCGTATTGACTGATCTTTGTAGTCGAAAGTAGTTTTGACTGGCCAAGAGTTTTGACTGTGATATATATATAGTGTGTGGTGAGATCTTTTAAATAAAATAGAGCAAGCAAAAACTTCTTAATAAGTATGTTTAATAAAATTCTTTTCAAAAATATCACCTTACGTCTTCCTTCCGTCGTTCGTCTTCTATCTCTGACACCTGACACTCACTTCATCCGTCTTGCTCTCATACTCATGCTCGCACAGTGTTGTCACTACATCACATATAGGTAAACATAAAACGCATGTGACCAAAAGAGTTATGGATATAAATGTGGATAGGTGAAGAGGAAGAGGAAAGCCGAAGAAAAGATGGATGGAATATGTGAAGAATGATAAGAAAGGGACGGGAGTCAGGATATCATGTCGATTGACAAGACGGGATGGAGGAATAAAACGTTTTGCGTCGGTCCTAAGTAACACGGGATAAGGGCAGAAAGATGATTGTTAAAATAATCAGTAGCTATGAGACGCACAGTGTATTATCATTACAATATCTACATACTAGTTAATGATGATGATATAACTTATGGCCATATAATAATTATTATCGTTCGTAATTTATAAGTTCACATAAATTTATAAGAATTGTTATTTTCCTAAATATCATCGTTGAATTTTAATTTTTAGTTAAGTACTACTATGTATGTTGCTGTGCCATAATATGGTATGTAAATAAATGAATATGAATATAAAATACGACTATAAAAAAAACTAATTACCTATATAGGAGGAACAAGAGCCTCCCCTTAACAGCAAAATAGAAATGTTACACGGACTTCCTTTTACAGCAGATTTTCCAAAAGTACACTGAAAAAGAAATCTGTAACTTAATTTTTGTTTCCGCGAAGTTGTTGTTATCAGTTTGTGACGCGAATCTATAATCTAAATCTTTTAGAAAAGTTTTTTTTGTGTATCTTTTTTGTGGCTCTCTTTGAGATTCGTCGGGAACTTTTATGTTGGTCACGCAATGAGAACAATGGCTAGTATATTTTGATGGAGGTGTTATTGTTATTTTGAAAAACAGTACGACGATCAGGGCTACTAGATGCTAAGATTATAGCACTGGTAGTTTTATACCATCACTACCGTCATCGGCTGGAAGATGTCCACTGTTGAACAAAAGCCTTTGTTATAGAAAGGGGGGGGGGGGTTGACCATATTCCCCACCCTTGGTAGGCGTTCGCAGATCGCAGTAGAGTTGTTAAGTACACGGAAGCCGCTGCTGTTCGATTTTCGGATTTTCCTTAGTTGCCTTCTATGACATCCTCTGATGAAACTGGTGGCTGCTATTCTAGCCCGGATGCCCCACGGCATCCACAAAATGTAGTTTTACAATAAATAAATAAATAATAATAAAAATGTTTATTGCATCAACTTAATTAACTTATTCTAGTTACAATGGGGAGCATCCTTTTAAGCAAAGAGTATGCTTGTATTAGGACACTCCGCCCTTCCCCAGGTTATATAAATTTAAACTACATTACTTAAACTGTTTAATCAAGTTATGTTAACATTTTACAAATAAAAATAAAACAAAAGAATGCGTTATAAACAGTATACAGTGTTTTATAGATGGTAAGTAACAAAACACCTATTAAAAACGAATAACTAATAAATAAACTAAACGCGCTGGGATGTGTGTTATGCATGTGTTGGTGTGAAGGTGACGTGTGTATGAGTGTGTGGGTGAGTGTGGGCGTGAGGGTGGTGAGTGTACATGGTGTAGATTATTTTTATTTTATACATAAGGCTTTTATAGATAATAGGTATAATCCGTGACATCATTCTCTAGAGAATACGCGCAAATATGTTTATTTGTTTCTATTTCTTAATTAAATTGTTACAATGAATATAGATTATATTTTTAATTTGTTCATTTTTTCTTTCTTCATTTGGGGTGTATTTCTTGCACATCAGAGGTGCCTTTTTTCATAGCCCACAGTCAATCTTTGCCTTTTTTCTTTGTTGGTTTACTGTTTATAATAAGTGGAAGATCAGGGCGATCCTTCGTTCTTAGGCGATTATATTCGACTATAGCTGACTGTTGGGCTTTAATACTACTAAAGTTAATGTTTATATATTGCCAATTCATATGTAGCCATATATTACACACCCATTTATATCATACTTTCTGGGCTGTCCCTCAGGGAAATTGCCAGTTTGTAAAAATATTAGGTGTTTTATAATTCAGTGAAGCAAAACTCAGATAGGCGTTGATCCTAATAATAATATACAATTCTAATAATCCTATCTTTATGCTACTGACTACGTTTCAACCTACTATCGACATATTTGAAGTGAAAAATCATCTCGCTCTAAATTAAACAAAAATCAAACCACAAATTCAAACCACATACCGACAAATCTTAGAAAAGCAGCGTAACCACGCGTTGGACAATAATTCTTTACACGATTTCCAACGAGCGCTCAGCACATACCCGCAACGTTTTCACTTAACAAGGCGACCGGTAACTCACATACGTATGTTGGAATTACGCTACCAATAGATCTTACACACTGACCTATATGGAACACACGGCTGTATAAGGAAAACTGGGGATCCGATAAAAGTATCGATTCCTAAGTGATGTTGATAACATCTCACAAAAGTATCAATTTCTACTACAGTATTTATCAAGCGCAACTTGAATTTATTCCGATTATTTTATTCGATCTTAATCGATTCTAATAATATCTTGAGTGAAATACTATTCGAGTTTTCCTAATGTTGTTAAAAATAATTGATTGGTAAACTCGACACTTTTATTGATACCGCAACGTTATTAATCTTAAATCAGAAGTTGAAAGATATTAGTTTCTTCACCGATAAGAAATTTTATTATAATAAATGAAAATTAAGTATGGCATCAAAACATTTCCCCGCAAATTATTGGACTGTAATAGAATACTAGTAATTATTTTGTAGTCTGTGGTATATGGTAAATCCAGTTTATAGAAGGAAATAGAAAGATACGAGTGGCAGTAATTACATCGTTAAGCTGTATTAGATACTTCATATGGCACTGTAATTATTCCTACTTTAAGTAAACGACTGGTTTTAATGAAGAGTTTTATTATTAGATGTTTCTGTTAAGGTAGTGGTAAGGTAATATTACCGTTAAGATTTCGGCCAATGAGCCACTACGTATCTTTTCATGGGTCGTAATTTAATATCATGTCCAAGGGTTTGCCTCAGATGAATGGCTAGCACCTGTCACCGATCCTCTGATAACACTAACCCCACATTTCCCTAAAGGTCACAGAGGTCAGGCGGGCAGCCCTATTTGCTACATTAACGAGAGCGAACCAACTTGTTCTACTTGTAAAAGATAACACGAAAGTAAAATTACAATATAGAGCAACAACATACCCGATCCCTCATTTGATTTGGACGACTCCGATACGGAATGACGAATGGGCCAACTTTTGATAGCTTATCTGCCTCCTAAAAGAGAAAAGTGTAAATGGTTTAGGCGATGTAGGTCACCCCTAACTATTTGATTCTCTGTTTACAAATTCTCTCTCAAAACCGGAGCCAATGGTTAAACGAATAGTCGCATATTCGGTTTTTATGTGAATTGGGGATCCTATTTTCGGTTGGGTCGTGTGGGTAGATATTCGGACAAAGTTATAGTGTCGTTTTTGGCACGTTGTGGTTTTTAGTTATGAGTCTTATGAGTTGGACCCTCACCTCTATTAAGGAGAATGTATGAGATGCTGTTACAGCTTCCATCGTCATCCCAACCTTTTCCTATGTATATTTTAGTTTACCAATGCGACAAAAAATATTTTGACAGCTTTATAATTTACTGTATGCAGCGGAAATGTGATGGGAAATAATAAAGACAATCTATTTACTCTACGGTGCGTTTTCTGACAAAAAAAAACTTCAAAAGGTCCTGACAAAAATCGGCGTTTTTTATCAGTTTAATTTCAAGTCAAAATTACAAATTTCGTATTTTGGGACACCAAACACATCTGTAGCCTCTTTTCTCGACGTTTTACGTTTTTTATACGCACTACTGCCGATAAATGTCTCACCGACTATGTGTGTAGTACCTTTACGAATAAAATGTTGGTACACACGTCTGGAATGTGCAACTGGGGTCTACTGGTTCCAAGCTCCGTTGTCATCAATCTCCTTAAGCCCTACGCTTTCCCCTTTTTTCAACCGTTTCCCTCGTTGCTTTGTCTTTATTTAATTATTTGGAGGGACCCTGTTTTTATTTGCGTGTGGGAGTTACGCTCGTTCATGTGAGCAGTTTCGAGAGCTAAATATGTGTTCTACGTAATTTTCAGGTACCTGGCAATATGGGATGTTAACCTTTTTAGGGAAGACTGATGTGGAAGCGTTTATCTGTGCTTAGGTGTAAAACTTTTTATTTTATTTACATGTGTAAAACGTTAGAACTGTGCAAGCTTTTTTCTTTTTATTTGTTCGCACTTGGCATTTATAGCTATTCATAATTGTCTGGGGTTAGGCGTATCAAACACCCGGAAAATGTCTGATGGGGTTTTCCGTTCAGCAAAGGATTATTATTTTATTTGGCGTTATATACACGCTAAAATTTTAGTGGTGATTTTCCCGAAGCGAAATGATTTTGTCTTGGTAGTACAATGGATTAAGAAATAAAATAAAATATTAAAAAACGGCAGATTTAGAATTGTGGAAAACTAGCGACCCCGAACCAATAGTGATACAGCACGAACGGCTGACTGCGCGAGGTCCTGTGTTAACGAAAAACAATACTTACCTAAAAGTTATTCCAACATTCCCTTGACACTTTTACGGGTTTAAGACCGTAAGAGGAGTTGACGCATATTTTTTAAATTATTTGAAAAATAAAAAACATTTATATTTTTGAAGTTTAACTCTATGAAGTGCTACTGAGGGCAAATCGTTATGCCGCGGGAAATGGACCATTTAGATTTCACCTTGTATAATAATAATAATAACTATAGTTCTTTAAACCAGCCTATAATAGTCCCACTACTTACAGGACATAGGTTTCTTCTCATATAGGGAAAGCACGACCATTGATAATTACGCTAACTCAAGGTGGATTGGCGATTTCATCATCATCATCAGCCTGAAGACGATCACTGCTGAACAAAGGCCTCCCCCATAAGGGGGCGGGGGGGTTGCCATAATCCCCACGCTTAGCAGGCGTCTTGGGGATCGCAGTGAAATTGTTAAGTATATGAAAGCCGCTGCTGCCCGACTTCTGGATTTTCCCTTAGTCGCCTTCGACGACACCCTCGAATTGAAATGTGAAAGGTGCTATTCTAGCCCGGACACCCCACGGGGGGGGGGGGCGGACACACCACGGGGTGGGCCGGACACATCATGGGGGGGGCCGGACACCCCACGGGGGGTGGCGATTTCAGGCTGATATTAACTATAAGCCCAGGGTTTCCTCACGACGTTTTTTTTCACCGATGTCAGTGATATCCAAGATGCCTGGTATTAAATCCTAACCTCATGTTTGAGAGGTCGTTGTCTTAACCACTAGATCATGACTACGTATATTTTGCGTAATATCTTCACTAGAAAAAACAACTCTTCCCTGCTAGTTACATCAGTGTAACTAGCAGGGAAGAGCTGTTTTCTACTCAGGTAGAAAAGTGCTTTCTAAGTGCAAAACATAATAATTATTTTAAACGAAGTTATTTTAATACCTATAATAATGTGTAGGAAGTTAAGGGTTTGCTCTCTGAGCTGCTACTTATGTTTAGAGAGTGAATTTCGATGTTACATGCAAATTGAATAATAGTCAGTAATGCGGTTAAAAGCCCTATCTAGGAGCGTCATTAAATAATCTTGTTCCCCGAGCTCTGCCTCATTGAGACGCCATGCCGACGTCGCCAGCGGCGCAGGCCTGGCTACTTCTGGCATCCGAAGGTCGCCAAGTTGAGTGGCCATGGCGTCTCGACAAGTCGACAGTCAGTTCGTTGATTTCGTCCATGTTCAACCCCCATAAGTTTTACCCTCGTCCATGTTCAACCCCTAAATGCTGTCCATGTTCAACCCCTGGGGGTTGAACATGGACTTTTATTTTTGAATGTCTTTAATCCACGTTCAAGCCTCAATGGACAGTAAAACACAAAAGCTTTTCTCATCTGTCCTAAATTTATTGTTAGTAGTACAGTCAACAGCAAAAGTAGATGATCAAAATCAGAAATTCAATACTAATTTACTAACACTAATTTATTACTAGTTTATTTATTCAAAGTATGTGATTGTCACACACATACTTTTGAATCACTTCGACGCCACACAGTTCTGACGCGAACTCCGTTAATTGGTATTGAATTTCTGATTTTGATCATCTACTTCTGCTGTTGACTGTACTAGTATTAGTATGACGGGCTGGTGTCTGCAACTCTGCCTCAGCGCGTATTTTTCATTGCTATTAGCTATATTAGCTATACTAAATTATTTTATATGAAAATGATATAAAATGATGATTTTATATGGTTTTATTTTATTTTGAAGCTGCTGGTCAAAAATTCAAAAGAATTTTCCTAAAACATCAATAAAAGAATCATTTTAATAGAGCGATATGGGAGAAAGCAGAAGAACTTTATCTAAGTAAAAACAAAATTACTCGAAAACACGTAGCATTACTGACAGTATTAGCTCACCTACCTCCGGATGCTGTAAGTGACGGATTTCTCTATATTATGGAAGATAGTCCTACTATAGCTGTACGAAGCTGTTACCAATAATTATTTTCTAAAACAGTGGTTGGAGAATAAACTAATGAAAGATAAATAGTGTTGTTTTGCTAAAAGGCATCGCACTACAAATAATTTAGAAGGTTGGTACGCCATGTTAAATAGGACGTTTGATAAAGTCTTTAATCTAGTTAAATTTTTTAAAACTTTAGAAGAACTTTAAAAGTTGTAAATCCTACTAATAATATTATAAATGTGAAAGTTTGTGAAGATGTTTGGATGTTTGTTACTCAATCACGCGTAAACCGCTAAACAGATTTGCATGAAAATTTGCACACAGGTAGACCATTTTCTGGATTACCACATAGGATACTTTTTATCCCGATTATTTGTTCCCTTGGGATGATCGTTCTTTTTAACGCGGGCGAAGCCGCGGGCAGAATCTAGTCGTTTTATAAGTGGTGAAATAACGGTAGATCTTTGTCTGGAGAAATTGAGTACATTTATTTTTTAATCTTTTCACATGCTATAATATATGCTATACTTACACTTGTCATTCATAATACCATTTACTTTTCATCCTTTTTTCATCTGTTCTTGGGGTTCAGTGTAGTTCTGAAGCCTTCCTGCAGAGCTGTCCTAGTGATCGACCTACAGAGTTACCCTAACCCCTGATCTTGCCTCTCCTACAGTGCTGACTAGATATGACACCAACTAAAGTGTAAACCATCATACCTTCCTTATAGTGCGTTATAGGTTGGTCTTTATATAATTATTTGTATTTTTTATCTCATTTATTCATTTTCCCTATTAAATTCTAAATGTGCAAGTCTGCTTATATCCTTTTATTTTGTTAGGATCTAGTAGATTTGCAACGCATGATATTTTATGATAATTATGTCGGCACATTATTCCCAACAATACACTACACGCGGCGCCGCGAGCTGCCGCGCGACTCATACAAATCTCTAAGCGATACTATGCCTTGATGTTCAAAAATAAAGTTGAAAGTAGTTTGTCAGCAAAACTGCCGGGCCTGTGCGCTGCTGACCGCTGCCATCTCGGTATGATTTGACCCTTACACTGTGTTTTTCTAGCATGTGGCACTGAAAACTGTATTTTTTTTATTACTATATATTACTTATTTATAAACTGATACATTCCGCACCAGCAGTGACGGCGTCATATTACACTGCGAGGTGTCGCAAAGTCTTCCTCGAAATCGTCTATTTTGATTAGTTGCTTTTGTTTATGGGCTCATATTGTATACAGTATGCATACATCTTAATAAACATAATCTAATTTTAAATAACACGCAAATTTTATAACATTTTTGTACAAAGAGGTCTGACTGAATGTGTGATGTTTAAAATTTGTTATCAAATGTTTATTGTAATCCATAATGTACACAGACAGGTGGTAAGTATTAATAAATATAAAAAAAATCTGTGAAATTTAAATAAGAAAAGAAAGAGAAAAATATGTTGATTCGAGTTTATCTTGGACATCACTGCTCATCGCTGTAGAAAAGCATCGTGAGAAAACATGGATCTATAATAGGGTATTCTACCAAAAAAATCTAATTAGTCCATCAGTTAGATTATCGAAAAATATTGGATACGTATTTTTTGTTTTATCAAATCAATAAAAACTGACAAAGATAAAACGCATCAAATATCATGAGGGGGGTTCTTGACGTCACTTCGCCAGTAAATGTGTACTGACATAGTGATGTCATACGAGTTTTCTACGCACTGTCTTCATTTTTTGTTTACGTAAAAAAAGAAAAAACACGTGTCCAATATTTTTTGGAAATTTATATGACGGACTAATTAGATTTTTTTGGTAAAATATCCTGTTGCTATTAGGTCTGGAAGCGCCAATCCACCTTGAGCGCACGTGGTGATCAATGTGAGCCTCTTCTCATACAGAGAAGGCACGAACCTTCTCTGTATGAAAAGAGGCTTTTGCTCTGCAGTGGATCAATAATAGGCTGGTATTTCCTTTAAAAAAAAACACATTAAATTAAAAAATCCTTTTTTTTTTCATTAATTTCATTCATTGATAACATGAATGCAGCTTCTGTATAGCAAAAAACTTAATTTCGCTTATCTATTAATTTCTGTCTTTAGACAGCGTTTGTAAATATTTTCTTCAATTAAATACTAAACCACTAACAAAGACCACAGACACACATCAAATAACCGCCAATAAACACAACAAAAGGAATCAATCATCGCAATTTAATGTAATACTAACTCGAGATGAGCTGTCAGTCTATCTGTACATCAGACTGTCAAGCGAAAGTGACAGTCGTGAGTCATTGATACATTGCTGTCAATCATATGAGAAAGCTTGGTTAAGTACGACAGCAAATTTACTTGTCAAAACATTATAACGAATTTGAAGAAAGTTGCGTGCCCTTAGGTCAGTCGTGACTTGGCAATTTTTGTTGCATTGGTTTCATGTGTGGGTGAAAGATAATGTTAACCATTGTTTAAATTGCAGTAGCTTTGTTTAAGTGTTTTCGATTAGGGCGGGTCATTGATGTTACTAAATGTAAGAGAAAATTTGAGCTCTTTTCATAATTGGTCTTTAATTTTACCGATGTTTAAGTTTCCATTTTTGCTTTGTATTTGAGCTTACAGACAGTTGTTTCGAATCTGACTGTTACTTTATGTGAGTTTATATGTTTGTAAACGCACCTACGACACAGGAGAAATTCCTAGTGTGGGGCAACGTTTAAATAATAATAATAATGTCCAATTAATTCAATATACCAAATGTGTAAAGTTGCTATCCAGGAATAATAATTCAACGAACAAACAAATTAACAAACAACAATTTAACAAGTTTTCCTAATAGAATATGAACCTTATCCATTTGTAATAAAGTTGAAAACCTATAAAAAAATTACATATTGGGGTAGCTTAATATTCTAGCTGCTATGTTATTCTGTAATAACTCACTCCAGTTCTCACGTCTGATTCCGCGGTGAAAACTGTTTTAGGTATACTGTAATTCGATAACTACTACGCTAGCGCCACTGAGTACCAACTAAAGTGAGGCGAACTATTATTACGTTACTATTTTAGCGAATATCAAATACTTTTCACTTCAGGTAAGTGAAATCGGAAATGAGATAGGATTCGAATTCGCGGGTGAATTCTTACAGAATCGCACTGCTGGCCTCTGTAAGTCCCAAACTATTTCTTAGAATATAATTTAAATTAATCACCGTTAAATATTTAAAGGCTGGTGAAAACAGCCCTGAGAAGTGGAAGGAGAATAGAGAGGTCTTTGCCCTGTAATGGGAAAATACAGGCTGAAAAAAAAAAACAAAATCAAAACAATTACTTATTAAACAATTAGTTGCAAAAAGCAAAAATGTGTGTTTCTTCGTTTTATCAGAACTAACCCTATTTTTCACCTTAGAATTAGTTGCAAAAAGCAATTCGTTTTCGTTTTATTAGAAAACTAACCCTATTTGGCACCTTAGATTATGTTGTCCAAATTATTTACATATTTCGGTCATCATCGTCATCATGTCAACTTTTAGACGCCCACTGCTGGGCATAGGTCTGACCCAAGGGGCGATCAGCCGTAATCGCCATGCTTGACCGATGCATATAGGCGATCGCAGTAGGTGTTATGGTACTCAGAATGACGCTGCTACCCATCCTCTTGTCAATATCCTTCTATCGCCTTCTACGACACCCACGGGTAGAAACGGGGTGGTGCTATTTGCGACCAGCACCACAGGGCGAATTTAGGTATCTTTCATAAAAAAATACCCAACATTTCTTAGGAATAAGATACGTATTGTTTCCATATTTTTAAAATGTGGAGTTAAAGTGAAAGCGCCAGGGAAGCCCACCATATTCAAATATTAGTTTCTAATTGTATCGTAATAAACAATATTTGCAGGAGTAACAAATATGCTTATCTCTCCAAGTTAGAAAAGCTTGTAAATGTGCCTATTTTGATGAAATATTATGACGTTTAAGAGCTTTTCTAACTTGGAGATTCATGCTGATAATTTAATTATTATAATACTGTAAATACATGATACTGATACTTTTTGAGAGCTACAAATTGCAAAACAATATTTTTATTTTTAGGGTTCCGTGCATCACAAGGAAAAAAACGGAACCTTTATAGGATCACTTTGTGGTCCGTCTGTCTGTCTGTCCGTCTGTCGGTCAAGACCCTTTATCTCGGGAACGCAGCCCACTTTTGCCCGCACTTTAGTCTGCATCCACGATAACCGACATTCACGCAGACAAAGTCGCGGGCAAAAGCTAGTAATTAATATGCAGGTACCTACTTTATTTAAACTGACTCCAACAATAAACATTTTACAGGCTAAAACGTCCCTGAAAATAAAGTGTTCTCGTCTTAAACAAATGCACAAGAGATTCTTAGCAAGAGAGCGTCCGTATCTAGACATGAATATTTACCTATTCAAATGTAAGCGTTCGAATTTTAAATTCAGCATCTGCATGGAACGTCTTAAAATGACGCCGATATTTTCGTCTGCGCTAGACTTTCTTTTAAAGATGTCGGTGCGATTCCGTTTTGTACCACATAAAGTTTTACGATTGTCAGGTTTAGTGCTAGCAAATACTCGTAAAAACATTTTTTTTTAATATTTAAATATAGCATTTAGAGATAATGTAACTCCCTTAGATTATTAATAGGTCGCTCCGACTAGATACCGCACTACCTAAAAACAATAGCTAAAGTAAAACAAATTGCAAGGAGGCTAGTGTGCGTGAACCTGACACATTACTGGATAAATACACAAAATATATAGGGTACAGAAGGACCGCTCCCGCCATCTTTAAAAATAATTACCGAAATTTGCCAGACTCACTAGGGCTGCTACTGTTTTGACTCTGTAGGTTTTATTTGTGACAATATGAAATGTTATTGACACTGGTTGGAACTCTTTGCAATTTTTTATAACAAAATTTTCTTGTTTGTCGTGAAATGTCAATGTCTCTCATTTATTCATTTAGGCAACACGTGACAGTCGAGTCGTAAGTCTGCTTAAAACTGCTGGAGAACGCCTATAAACGTAATGTCAATGTGTGCGTGGTAAAAATGTCGGTTTGTTCTGAGTGGTCTTTCAGCTCGGGCGCGACACAGCCTTACGTACTTTGTGATAAATACCTAGCGGATCGCTAGGTATTTGACGTATTGGTTGCCACATTTGACAAGTACTTTGGAAGTATCTAGTTGTAGCGAGCGTAAACCTATCAATAATCTAAGGTAGGAAGCTCCCTAATTTGCGGAATAATTTTCAGAATCGGATAGTTCTAGAGATAAGCGCTTTCAAACAATTGAACAAACTCTTCAGCTTTATAATATTAGTATAGATAAGCGAAAGACTAAAACAGTGTTGTGCAGAGCTCTATATTATTGGCTTAAACTTAAATATCAACAGACTTTATGACTAAAAATGAAGACGACATGTAATATTTAATCCGAAAAAAGAAATGTAATTCATATTCTGTTTGAAGAAGCTTTAACAATATTGTCATTGACGCTGATTTGATTCGACTTTTGTTTTTTTTTTTTAATTATAGGTACCTATCTACTTCACTTCTATTCTAATTTTATATAAAATCTATAGCAGGCAATACAGTACGCCTATTTTGTTACAATCTCGCTCGGTGAACACCTACGTGAAGTGAGCTGTCATCTGTCCACCTGGTCTGTCAATCCATAGCAACGGGACGGATGACAGCTCACTTCACCTAGGTGTTCACCGAGGGAGATTGTAACGGAATAGCACTACTGATGTCGATTGTTCTGTCAGTGTCAAAAAGTTGAGAAACAAAATAAATGTAGGTACAGACGCCAGTCAACCTACCCGAAACTGTCACATTTTCCCAATCAATCTTGAACCTTATATTTTAACCATAAAGTTGAAAATCGATTAAAGAAATGTGACAGATTGTAGTAGCTTGATGTGCTGGCGTCTGTACATATATAAATAAAAATAACTGTAACAGCATAAAAAATATACCTACTTTGATTGGTTGAAATATTTTTGGAGATCTAGTTGGGTAAGAAAGGGACTTAAACAAATAAAATTATACCTCTCATTTGCCACTAAGATAGCTCTAAAACTGTCACCATCTTTATCGCTTTCTGCATGCTACAAAATGATGGCAATACCTATATTTATATCGGGTGCACAAATCAGAATCAGCACAC
Organism: Charanyca ferruginea; assembly: GCA_947361185.1. Classification (NCBI taxonomy): domain Eukaryota; kingdom Metazoa; phylum Arthropoda; class Insecta; order Lepidoptera; family Noctuidae; genus Charanyca; species Charanyca ferruginea. The sequence continues at coordinate 5,482,589 of OX376068.1, read as the reverse complement.
GTAGAATAGTAGAATTCAAATTGATTGTGTGTCTCTTCGGAGCCCACAACGTTCAATCCATCTCACGATATCGTGACGATTTCGAAATCGTCGGATAAGTTTCTACGTGTGTATACAAGTAGGAAAGTTTGCAATTTGGATCAAAGATTTTTCTTTACCTCTATCTTGTTGTAGATTGGATTCACTAAGGTATCTTGCTTTAATAAAACGGTTTAGTTATCAAAGATTTTTTGACGTGACAACGTCTTATAATTCGATAGAGCCGGCTGCACGCACGAAAAAACATGCGTCACGCGTCATGCGGCGTTACCTCGCTCTGCGGCGTTACCTCGCTCTGAGGCGTTCCAATTGAAAAGTGAATGTGGTGTCAATTGTTTATAGCAACGATAATTACAGCGATAAAGGTAATGATTCTTTCGCGTTGTCACGTTCAACTATCGTCAGTAAACCGACTTTACAGACAACCAATTTTTTACTTTAAGTTTATCGTCGACTAAGTAACTATGTGTACCCGTCTAACAACTTAAGAGAAAAAACTATATTCGTTGGAAAAAAAAACTTTTGTCTTAGACACTTGTCTGTCAGTGTCTCAATGAAATTCTGTAGTGTTAATATGCCCCAAAAAAAAAAACACAAAATTTTTCTTCAATCGATAAGTGATGTAAAAATGCATCTAAAATTTTAAATTTTCAAATTTCGCGCGTAGTTTGACGAAAACACCTCTTACTGAACGCCATATTGCTCAGCGGAAATGACGTCAGTTCGTTTTGTATCAAATGCGCTCATATTAAATATGATAATTGTATATAATTCAAAAGTAATTAAAAGCATATTTTGTAATTTTTTTTTTTTTTTTTTTTTTTTTTATCGTTTATTGCAGGCAAGAACCCATATACAAAAATAAATGAAATAAATATAAAATACAAATTTAAAAAAATAAAACTTACAGGTATGTAGAGGTACCCATAGTCTTATTGCTAACGTCAGAGGCCTTAAATAGCCTAATGTCATTTTTTGTTCTCATTCTGGTGAACAGAAATCCAGTAAGTAAATATAGGCGCGTATAAATTGCCCGCTACAGCTCTTAAAATTCCGTTACTGGAATGTCTCAAACGTTGCCAAAAAGACGCGACTCTTGACCTAATGATTGCGTAAAAATCCGGGACCCTCGCTTCGGTAAACATGCTCGAAGCACTACAGTACCTCGGTAGCTTCATAAGAGTTCTGTAGGCATCATTGTACTGAACCCTTAATGTGCTATACATTTTTTTTGTGAAGTTGCACCAAAGTTGACATGTGTACATCGGTAAGCAGTAAGCTTTAAACAGCGTATTTTTTACATCGTTGGTACACTTCACAAATCTGCGCGCGAGCATATTACTCCTTACTGCGAGGGCCCTACGCTCTCTTTCTATGTCGCAGTCATCCTGGAGTCTGTCTGTCAGTATGTGCCCTAAGTATTTAAATTGCTTAACGACCTTTATGGTCGCGCCATTCAAATAAACACTGGGAATATTCTCCGGACCAGCCCCAAACCTGAACACCATGGTTTCGGTTTTAAGAACGTTATATTTCAATCCGTGAGCATTGGCATAATGCTCACAGACTGACAACAATTTTCTCAAACCTTTGATCGAGGGACTCAGAAGAACCATGTCATCAGCATAGCTTAAGCTGTTCACGCAGAGGTTGCCTAAGTGACAGCCAACCCTGGTTCCTCTGAGTTCCGCGATCAGGTCGTTCACATATAGGTTAAACAGGTCCGGAGAAGTCAACCCTCCTTGGCGAACACCACATTCTAACCTATAACTACTAGAGAGAGTGTCACCCCATTTCACTTGATTGGTTTGGTTTCCGTACCAGAATCTCAACAGATCTACAACTTGGTAAGATACCTGTGATTTTTTTTAGTTTGTCCCAGAGAATTTTATAATTCACCAGGTCAAAAGCACTGCTCAGGTCTAAGAAGCAAGCGTATACTGAGGTTCTTTGTTGGGTATAATAGGCTATTGTACTCTTTAAACTTATAATTGCAGAGTCTGTGGAGAGTCCAGGCCGGAAACCAAACTGAGCATCATCAATTTTAATTTTCGTTTGCAATTCAGGCTGTATGAGACGTTCCAGAACCTTACCTATTACCGTACCGAGTGATATTGGTCGGTAGTTACTTGAGGCGCTTAAATCGCCAGTCCTGTTTTTTACGATAGGGACCACCACTGTTTTCATTAAAAGTTCCGGCAAGTAGGCATGCTTCACACATAAGTTAAATAAAACACATAAATGATGAAATAAATTACTGCTTCCCCAGATTAGGTGCTCCACACTGAGACCATCGTGACCTGGTGACTTACCACGCTTCATATTTCTTACAGCCGTAGTTACATCTTCTAGCGTAAATGGTGGCAGAGGCTCGGTAACGACGGTATCAGTGTTGAGTTCCCGATCCGCATGCTGAGGGACTGAGTTAAATTTACTGGCGAACAAACCAGCTACTTGAGATGGCTCCTGAAATCCGTCAACAGAGACTGGTAGGCTCTGTTTACAATTAAACTTTTTAGTTGAGTTCCAAAATTTAACAAAATTATTTTCTTTTCTGTGTAAGGCTAGAATATTCATTTTTATACAATCTTCGTTTTTCTGACACCACCTAATTTTATTCTTGAACATAGTACGGTTTTTTCGCATATTATCGAAAATCTCCCCTTGTAAAGGCCTACCAGCCTCCACCCAAACCTTGAAATGAAACCTAGCAGTTTGATGATAATCCCGCACGTGGTAGTTCCATCCAGTCACTTTTTTAGATCGCTTTTGTTCACCAGAACGAGAACTCATTATAGCAGCAGTCTGCAATGTTTCAACAATGTGAGTATAATATAGATTAATAGATTCACAATATTTGTCATGATGCTCACAATTTACACTATTTTCACAATCACATGTAAAGCTACTAAAATCTAGACTTAACTTTTCAGCACATAATTTTTGGTATGCATTTATTTGGTCTTTGGAGCGTTTGCCCCATTTAATTTTCTTTTGGTGGTCGCGGCAGTCGGTGAGTGCCCTCTCAACAGCCATACAGGTTATATCGCAAACAACACGCAGTGGATAGTGGTCAGACCACATGACGTCATAGATGACGTCCGCCGCTATCACAGTATTCCATGCAGCCTTAGTGGCGATGCAGTGATCTAGCCATCGCCGACTCCCGTGTGACTCACTCAAAAACGTAAAAGTTTCAGAATCCAAACCCAGTATGTTAAAGTCTATACACTCCCACTCCATATCAGTACAAAATTTTATCAGTTCGAGGCCAAACTTTGCAGAGGGATGTGCATTAAAATCACCCATTACGTAAACACACTGCGCATCTCCTTCTTCTATAATTGCATTTATTGCGCCTAAGCAGTTTATAAACTCCGTTAGATTGTCAACGTTATCTACAGGCATGTACACATTTATAATTATGACGCATCCCATACCTGTCGATATCCGTACAGCTGCTAAGCGGTCGCTAACACAGTTAATAGGTGATACGCACGGAAACTTTGTTTTGTTCCACATAATGGCGAGTCCCCCGTACGGCCTACCTCTTAATATCCCCGCTGATGTATCGACAGAAGACTTGGCTACACATCCAAAATCTTCATTAATTTCATTTACAAAATTTAGGTCATGGGGTAGCAACCAAGTCTCCTGTAGCAAAACAATATCGTTTGTTTTAGTGAGTTCACGCACACATTGCTCTGATCGCTTAATCGATTTACAGTTATAAGACAATATAGACACAGTAGATAACTTACAATCCATAGTTATTTATTTATATTCTTGATTCCACTCGCCGCGTACTCACGGAATCGCCTAAACCTAACGCCTAATGGCCAAAAATCAACATTTAAGAATCTTTCCAACCTATTTTTATCTATAGTTATTTTAAAAGAAATAAATTCCGTTTCATGTTTCTGTGTAAGAAGGTCCACTTTAACGCAGTTCTCACCCATTTCATTGACATAACCCCGAATATCGTCTACAGTAGTTGTTTTGTTCAGCCGAGATACATATATGGCCGAAGTCAATTGAGCAACCTGCAGTTTATTCGCGCCCTGACGAGTACCACTCATGTTAGCAAACTTCTTTCGTTTCTTTTTCTCCACCAACGTAAAATTATCATCCTCAGTCTTAGATTTCTCGTTTGTATTCACCGCATTAATTAACATATCTCTGTATAACGGGACATGCGATAATAGGTGTAATAATTAAAAAATTACGTTGGTTACGAAAATAATAAAAGTACAAAGCCTATATACGCCAATTGGTTGACTGACAGTTGACAATTTTTTGTTTACTCAGTCGTACGGTGTAATAACATGGCCGCTACTATTTCGTGGTGTTTTATAACAGATTAAAAATACTGAAAACTTGTGAATTGAATATAAAAATGTATTTTGTTATTTTATGAACTAAAACTTACATTTTCCGACTGCTTTATGCCTAAACTGTCTCAATAACATATTTATAGATTTTTTCTCGTATAGAGTAAAATACCCTATTTTATAAGTAGGTTTTACACCATTATAATTATTATAATATCTAGCTGACCCGACAGACATCCTGTCAATTGATTTTTAAATTTTCTTACTGTTTAAACCTTCCCTGGACTTCCACTAATATTTCAAGACAAAAATTAGCGAAATCGGTGCAGCCGTTCTCAAGTTTTGGCGAGACTAACGAACAACGATTTATTTTTATTATATAGATAATACTAGCCTATAAATTCCTGTCCCGCTGCAATCGATCGATTGGTTAATGGAACAGTATCCGTCGATCAGCCAAAGCTACCACACCAATCGATCAACGTCGATCGATGTCGATTGATGTAGTAGTAACACCCTTAGGTCATCGACTATTTTACTAGTAATTTTTAATGATAATTCTGAGTGTTCCATTCCTTCATATACCTATTAAAACCTGCTCTCAAAACCACAAATAAACTTTTTTCGTAACCCGCAAGTCAAAGACAAAAGACGACACATGCATTCCTTTTTCAAAAGGAAAACTTTTTACATTACCTTCGTGAGAGAGCTTGTCGTAAAATATGTCTGACCCATAAAAGTGGTATGACACGTGTATGTGGGGGGGGTGCAAAAGATATTTAGCTAATGGATATCTGCGCAAATGTAAACTTTGGGAACGAAAAGTATTGTATGACGCTTGTAACAAGACAGAGTGTGGGCAGAAAATATTATGTTGGTGTTGAGGTAATGTTGACAGAAATACTATAGAGTAGGTATTTTCATCCACCGACATTCAGTGTTGATAATTCATAATTTGTAGTGGAAGTAGTGTTGTTGTTTTAAGGTCGTAGCACACATATCAAATCGGAAACGAATCGTAACCGTATCGACTCTAGCCGTTTAGTATTCTTTGTTTGAAACTCCTTACTGCAAAGCAAAAGCAAAGCAAAGGATTCGGGGGAGCACCAACAGCATTTTAAGGGTGATAGCGTATAAGCCTGATTGCCCGTTCCTGGAGCACTGGACCCGTATGCACGCCTACGGGTCTGGTGCGGCGGGAAGCGGACATAGTTATAGGTTTTTAAATTAGTTGCTTTTTGTTTTAGTTGTAAGAAATGTTACTAACATAGTTTGTTAAGCGTTACTAACAAAGATATGAATCTTGTGTTCGATTTAAATAAATAAATAATAATAATAATAATAATAAAAGCACACTAATTGCAAATCGTAACGTAAACGACTCGCATCGGGACAAGCTCACGAACCGCGGTGCGGCGCGTGGTCAACCAGCGGTCCCCACGCCTACGGCTCGTCCACGCGCCTACGCCTCTACGTCGCGGCGTCTCTTCGTCCACCCTTGCCACTCTCACCCCTCCCGCGACCTGCCTGCTGCAAAATATTGTTGCCACACGTCCTGTCATTCACAAGGCAACTTCCAGTCTTGTTACGCGCGTGTTTGATCTGGTGATCTGGTGCCAGCCAGGCCAACCAGCGGTCGGCGAGCCGTAAGCGCGGCGTCGCCTACCCGTAGCCGAGTCGACGTATCGGAGCTGCGTATCCGTTTTGGTTACGTTGCTTACGTTGTGTTGACAACTGTTTGACGGCGAGACGAAAGGCGATACGGTGACGATCCCTTTCCGATTTGATATGTGTGCTACGACCTTTAGTCAATATCTACGACCTTTAGTCAATATAGTGCCTAATATTTTTTGAGTCTTCCGCTTATCTATACTAATAATAATAAAACTAAAGAGTTTGTTTGAAGGCGTTACCCCTCCCGCACCGCGCAGCTACCTCAGTGTGGTGACGTGAAGCGAGAGCTCAATCTTCGAAACTGCCGGTCCGATTTTAAAAATTCTTACTCTACTAGGAAGCTACGTATTCCCTAGGTAATAAAAAAAATACTAAAAACTACTACTACACTACAAAACACTACTACTACTACTACTACAAAACTACTACTATTGTAATATAAAAAATTGGTAGCCGTTACAAATTCAAGCTCGACTAAAACGCGGGAAAAAACGAATGATTAGTGAAACACATCATATTTGTTCAAAGCTTTTACATAATTTCAAATATAACTCAAAATTACTTCAGAGACGAAGGTAGACGAAACTAAAAGAGCTTGACTCTCTGAAACACTCATAGTAACACTATTAGGTACTTAAGTAATATGTTCTAAGTACTACTAATCCTCTCAACTTAGTTATAACAAAGTGCTTAGAACAACTAGCTTAAGTTTTTATCTTCATCTTAATCGTGCTGGCCCTATTGTTAGTTTAGTTTCGTTTATAGATACAGACATAAGCTAAGCGAAGCTGTTATTTTGAACTTTAGCTACTTTAAAAATAATACTCCAATAGACGTCCACTGTTGGGCATAAGTCTCTCCCAAGGTGGGGTTCAGCCGTAACCGCTATGTACTAAAAAGGACGCTGCTGCCCATCCTTAGGTCAATATCCCTCGGTCGCCCTCTACGACACCCACGGGTAGAAATGGAGTGGTGTATTCACGCCACACGGCTAGTGTAGCTCGTGAATTATTAATATTATTATTTTCAGCCTGATTTTTTCCACTGCAGGGCAAAGGCCTCTCCACTCTCCTTTCTCTCTCTCTGCTCTCTCTCTCTATTATGGGCTATTTGGAACTAGTCTTTGTCGAAGAGTCCAAAAAAATTGGGCTCGTAAATTGCACTACATAATAAAATTGCTTATCACCAATGGTGCAATGGTGCAATTAAAATTACTATCATTTTACTACCTAAAACAATGACAAGCTTGATGAATATTCCAACAAAAATCGTGATGCTGTAAACTAGATAACTTTGCACAGTCAAATTGTTTTCAGGAAAATATTTATGCAAACAAATAAAATTGAAGGGTCTGTTTGTAATGTCAAAATAAACAACTTTTTAACAATTACATTTATGAATGCTTACCTACTTATCCCAATTATTTTAAAATATTATTGACTGTCTGTCTGCATGTTTATTTCGGTTAATCTGCAAAACGGATGGTCCGATTTTGACAGGAATTTCACTGGCATGCTGCAGTGATGCTATGAGGAGTAACATGGCCTACTTTAATTTTAGTAAAAGAATTAATCTTCCGCGCAAAAATAATATAACCCCACAAAACACTTACGCCACCGAAGTGGCGGGAATAATCTAGTAGTATCTTAACGAATACAAATTAGTGTATCATTTAACTTCATAAAGATATTACAATAATTTCTTACAATAGTGAAATAGGGAAACAAAAAACATTAACTAAACTGTCATAAAACAAATTAAAACGTAGAAAGTTGGTAGCGAAGCGAAACGAACTAAACGGGTTGAAATAATTCAACTTAATTGAACCGCAATGTTCCGTAGAAATTGCAAATCAGGTCCCTTGCAGTATTAGATTTCCATGATACTAGGAAATGTACAAAACGGTTTTTCTACTAACTAGGCATGTAGCTAACTATAACGAATTAACTTGCTTTTCTTTGTTAAATATTACATATGCTACGGGGGTAGACTTGATCCTGGTCATAAGCGCGATTACGGAACGTGAGGTTCTTGGTTCGATTCTCAGGTAGAGCAAGGTGTTAATAGACTTTTTCATTAAGAATGTCTCGCAAGTAGCCGTTGACCCTGCACGTGATATCTCCCCGGTCACATTGGATTGAAGACCTATTATTATGATGGCGAGGGAAGTCAGAGTGCCTCTATACTAGCGTACACACCTTGTGCTCTCGAATTTGGTGATGCCATTTTGGAAAAGCTCTATAGATAATCATTATTTCGTTTCGAATTTCGTTCCATTTTAAAATTAAGTTACTTGAAGGGGATCTGACTCACCACGAACGTAAATAAATTAATGTCCTTAACTTATCTACAAAATTTTTACGAAATAAATTTTATCATTTTATGAAAAAGTGATGTTTTCCTAAACTTAGTTATGTTTTTTAAATCAATTTGTGTGTTTTCCTTTTCTCTCTTATATTACGAACGACGAAAAAAAAACGAAATATAAGAATTCCGCCGAGCCCGTTCCATCATCGGACCACAAGACGTACGGCGATGCGCCAGCGGTACATGGTGGACATCCCACCCACACGCACAAAACGTTTTGGGAACACATTCATTGTGCGTACTGCTAAGGAGTGGAATTCCCTGCCTGAGTCTGTGTTTCCTGATTGCTACAACCCGGGATTCTTTAAGTCAAGGGTGAATAGGTTGCTTCTAGGCAAGCGTGCTCCATCTTAGACCGCGTCATCGCTGCCCATCAGGTGAGATACCTAGTGGTCAAACGTATGCCTATCAAATGATAAAAAAAACCTCGAAATATCAACTGCTATAATTTCAGCTGTCAAATCAATAGCGTTTAACATTTTCGCCATCACGTAGCCAGCAGTCCGTAATGATGGTAAAGTATGGCCAATTTACCAACTTAACGGTCTATGGATGGCACCTAATTATTTGATACGCTTACCATTTTCCATTTTGTTTTCCAATGAAAGTAGGTACAATTTCACTTGATTAGTGGGCTGTAATTTTATAATGATATCGCATGGTTTGGCCTGTTGGTTTGTGTTTGTTTAGCGAGTTGAAGTATCTATTGAGTCGGGTATTATCTACTAAGTGGCAAAGATTATACGTATCTAAGAAGATAGGTTTTGCTGGTGTGTTCGTCCGTGTGAATTTTTCTTGCATACTCCTAGTTTTTTGATAAATAAACCCACCCATTTTACCCATTTTTTGATAAATAGCCTACTAGCTTTTGCCTAAGACTTCGCGTGAATCCCGGTTATCGCGGATGCAGACATAGTCGCGAAATAAAAAGTAGCCTATGTCCTTCACCAGGGTTCAAGCTATATTCATACCAATATTCATTAAAATCGGTTAAGCTATTTCATCGTGAAAGCGTAACATAATTATTATAAAGTATATTATAAAGTATGGAAGTATGGAGCAATCAGGGATAAAATAGCTAAGTATATTTTAAAGCTTTTCCATCACAAATAAACAACATCCATCCAACATACAAGAAATCGAATCTTTTCTCCTTGTAATATTAGTATACAGCATACATATATAAGTATGACTCTATTCTGCATTATAAAAAAGCTTTTTACAAAAAAGACAACCGCCTTCAAAAACTAAAAAGTGAAAAATAACTTTAGCACAGAACACACATTGACTTTAGTTTCGAAATTTGCTTTGTTCTGTTTGTTGTTTTGCATTGCCACCGACTTCCGAAACTAAAGTCAATGTGTGTTCTGTGCTAAAGTTATTTTTCACTTTTTAGTTTTTGAAGGCGGTTGTCTTTTTTGTAAAAAGCTTTTTATTTTCCGCTTTTTAGTACCTCCATCTCATCCAAATCTATTAAGAAGAGATTTAAAGTTAACTACTACAAAGATTGATAAAAAATTAAATTAAAAATTTAAAAAACCCCCAACGCAAAACATAAAAGCAATTAAAAAGTAAAAAATAATATCTTTTGTTGAGCCATCAAATGTTTGTTCGTTGAAATGGCCCTATAATGTCGCGGCGGGGTACCGCGTAAGTCAAATCTCATTGCAAATCCCTGAGTTCGCTATTTTACCTATTGCTATTGTTATTTTAGCTATTGCTGACTTAGCGGTACCCCGCCGCGACATTATAGCGCCATTTCAACGAACAAACATTTGATGGCTCAACAAAAGATATTATTTTTTACTTTTTAATTGCTTTTATGTTTTGCGTTGGGGGTTTTTTAAATTTTTAATTTAATTTTTATTTGAAAGTTTTTAAATGTAATTTAGTCTGGTTTTGAGAAGTTGTAGATACGTCTAAAGTTGTATTTCGTCATATGGATCTTTTTTTATATTAAAGATATCACCCTGAGAATGCGTTTGGTATTTATATAATTCAATTTTGGAAAAAGTGTGGATTGGATTCTTTTTTCGTAACTACGTCCAATTGGCACAACCGTACTCTGGCACAATCGTACCCAGTCTACATTATGTTTAAATAGCAGGGAACCGGTGCTTTGGCCCTTAGAGTTTATAAAATTAATTTTCAAGTTTTTAGTTTTCATTTCGTTAGTTAATTAATATTCCTCATTCCCTTTCAACACAGTATGCATTATTGTACTAGTCACGCCCTTTCATTTGATATCCATACTGAGGGAGTGGTGAAAAAAAAATGTAGTTCGCCATTTTGTGGTGCCGGTCATCTTGGCTTTGAAATTTATCATAGTGTAAAGTATTCTACTAGTGAAGCCCTTTCATTTGATACCCATATTGATGGAGTTGTGAAAAAATATGTGATTAGCTATTTTGTAGCGGCGGCCATCTTGGACCGATTTTCATCAAACATAGCTAAGAACACTCCCGACTAATTCACCTTTCAAATAAAAAAAACAAAAACACACACACACACACACACACACACACACACACAGACACGTCAAACTTATAACACCCCGTCGTTTTTACGTCGGGGGTTAAAAACTAAAACGTCGTCTATGTAAAATTTTTGAGTATTTGTTGATTTTTCAAAAAGTGCTGAATCAATTTCGATAAAATTTATATAGGACCACCCCTGAAGCATACCCTATCCATATAAAAAAGAATTTTCAAAATCGGTTTACGTTTGCCGGAGAAATCGCGTAACAAATCGCGCACATACTTAATGCAAATTTAAGACTTATACGGTTTTCTCATTGATGCCATTGTCAAAACTGGACCAAATTAAAATGGGACTACACGGGAGGCACTAGCTTTTAAAAAATGAATCATCAAAATCGGTTCACCCAGTCCAAAGAAATCAGGTAACAAACATAAAAAAAAACCTCCTCCTCCTTTTTTGAAGTCGGTTGAAAAGGCAGCCGATATAGGACATAAAGTGTCTAACTACAGACAGCTACGACAGCAATACTACAGCTACAACACTCACCATCTGCCTAGCCTTTTCTCAACTATATTGGGTTCGGCTTCCAGTCTAACCGGATGCAGCTGAATACCAGTGTTTTACATGGAGCGACTGCCTATCGGACCTCCACAACCCAGTTACTGGGTAACACGATACCCCTTGGTAAGACTGGTTGTCAGACTTTCTGGGGTCCAAGTCTGCTATTTTTATAATTTCGTCATTCCAACACGATCCCATTGTCATTTTGCTAAAAGTTCGTAATCTACTAAATTCATAATGGTCGGTCGAATTAAAAGCAATGACTGCACATGGTGACGCTGACGTTCTAGTGGTAGGTCACTGATCAAAGGAACTGTCAAAATTTTTGCAGATTACCGCCTAAGTCAGTCATTCAGTTGTCATTTTGTACGAGATTACCATTCTTTAGCATTTCTTTCAATGGCGTGTCAGTGGTTGACCACTGGAAAGTCATAATGACGCCATTATATTAGTAGATTACCAAACTTGTCAAAATCAACAATAAATGAAATCAATGATAGACCATTCTGACACTATTGTAATAGCAGACTGGAGGCCCTGGTCTGGTGGTGGACGACTGTCAAAGATCTACAATGACAGCCGGGACCAACGGCTTTACGTGCTTTCCGAGACAAGGAGAAAACTCGATATGATAGGGATGGTCACCCATCCACAAACCGACCGCGCTAGCGTAGCTTAACCTCGACTCGGCTTTAACTTAGCCACGAGCTCCTCTACTACAGCTACAATACTGTCACTATAAAAACAATATCAGCATCAGTAAGTAGGTATAGTCTCATAGAGTTCTCTTTAGCTCTGTGATTAGTTCGCACGCCTGTCTATACGCGTTTAGTTGATGAAACTGTCAGGGAAATAGATGTGCTGGAAGAGACAGATGTTCAGTTGTTTATTACATACTGTAAAATGTAATTTACAGTCAGTTTTACATCTAACAAGTCTTATTAAGGTAAGAAGTTTATGGAAAAGTTAGTGTTATTTTCTGTACCTATGTTGTCTTATTTCCTTGACCCTTTAAAAACACCTCTGACAATTATTTTTTATCTATGGTTGTTTTGAGTTCGACATATTGTTATATAAGACTTTGCCTGGTATGTCTATAACTAACTTCTGCTGTCAACTTCCACGTGAAAGTCAAAGATCGATGTATTGCAATTTATACTTTTGACGTCACTTGTAGGTTGTCAATTGCCAACAAAATTCACTTACTATTTATTAATTTTAAAGATAAAAATATCGCTTGGGGTGTCCGAGCTAGAATACCACCCACCCATTTCATCTCAAGGTTGTCGTTGAAGGCGACTAAAGGAAAATCCGGAAGTCGGGCAGCAGCGGCTTCCGTGTACTTAACAACTTCACTGCGATCCCCAAGACGCCTACCAAGCGTGGGAATTAAGGCAACCCTTGTTCAACAGTGGACATCTTCCAGCTGATGATGAAAGATAAAAATATTTTTTTAAGTAAATTGAAAATTAATCAGATTTTAGGGGTTTACAAACGAGTGTTTTTTAGAGGAGTTCTGTTTTGTAATTATTGGTTAAAATTCGTTTTTTTTATGGTAATATTGCTGACTCTTTTATTTATTTATTTATTTTTATGCACAAAGGTACAAAGGGGGACTTGGTATTCTCTACCAGTCAACTATGGGCGGTGAAGAGATAACATGACAGGTGCATAACAAAAAGTAATAATTAAAAAGTTTAAAGATATCTACACATAAATAATTATATTATGGAATATCATATACCTATATAAATATATACATACCCATTATTTATTACTTTTAGTACTCCAGTCTTTATATCTTCGCACACTAGTCTATCAGCTTTTTACTGGAGCGCTTCTATTTAAAAGCTTCAAGGTATATTAACTCAGGTGGTCCCCGATAATGACGGTGCCTGACTGGTTGACACAACCCAGTTTTCTTTGACGATAGTTTTTTTTTTGAGAAAATTGTGTAGGTTCTATTCGTTTGACCAGATATTTTGTTGATAATTTAGTGAGGTAGGTTTTTTGACTTTTTATAAGTATAATATGTTAACGCAGGTAGTCATTTTGTTATAATTTTTCGTATTTTACAGACTAATAAACTAAGAATAGGTATAATATGAACGAATTGGTAATTGCAACCTTCTACATTTAAACGCACTTGAAGTTGGCCTCTGGTCACGTTCTATTGCGGTCCGCAGCATGTCGTTGTCAATTTCAAGCATTTGTTTTCCATTATATTGATGGATATAGGCGACAGCAATTATATTTTTTTAACAATAGGGTATTTTACCAAAAAGATCTAATTAGATAGATTTTCAAAAAATATTAGACACGTGTTTTTTCTTTTTTTACGTTAACAAAAAATGAAGACGATACAGTGCGTCGAAAACTCGTGTGACACGACTATGTCAGTACTCTTTTACTGGCGAAGTGACGTCACAAACCCCCACTCATGATCTTTGATGCGTTTTATCTTCGTCAGTTTTTATTGATTTGATAAAAAAAATACGTATCCAATATTTTTTGATAATCTAATTGATGGACTAATTACCTAGATTTTTTTGGTAAAATACCCTATTGTTATGCGGCCAGCTGCAGCTCACATACAACCGGAGCGGTTGGCAGTTGGCCGCAAGTCAGACGGTGATCTCATGCGGTTTCATATAAAAAATTAAGTACCTAAGGCCTTTTTTGTTTTTTTTTTTGGTACTGGGTGGAAAATCCTCAAGGATGTCCTCCGCCCTGGGGCGGGCGGAGGGGTCTGTCAGACTCTTACTGACTAAAAACCACCCCGGTGCTCCATCTCACACCTACGTCGGGCCGCAACGTCACGCCGCATTGTGTGTATTAGGTCTAATTATGTTAAAAAGTTGATTACGGAAAGTACAGTTTTAGACATTTTAAACCTTCGTTGACATTATTTTGTATAATCCCATATTTGATTTCTATTGTTTAGCCTTATAATAATTAGTTTCTTGCACTCTTAGACATTATTAAGAAATTTTATTATTATTTCATGTTATGCATATCTTTTCCCAAAAACAAACATGAGCGGTCATCCAGGCGGGGACCCTCGTCAGGAACAAAGTTCTTCACGCAAACACACTTTCACACACACACACAGGCACACTAGAAAGGGAAAGAAAGAGAGATGCCTGCTTATAGAAAGATACACTGATAGAAAGAGAAAGACGTATAGAGGGTGTATATAACGGAAAAATCTTACGTAACGTTACATTTTCTCCCAAATCACACCTACCCCAAGCCGCGTTAAGGAACTTTGTTCCAAAACAAAAACCATAAGTTCCCTTTAGGTACTAAGTAAACGTTCACATATTTCAAAGGGCAAAAGCAACCGTTCTCAACAATAACTCAACAAGATCGTTCTACAAAGGTCGCGTTTTTTAATAAAAATTCCGAACATGTACGGAGAATATTTATGTCTTTGACGCAAATAGGAGGAGGGGTATCCTCTTCCGAATCGTTCAACTCTCTCTTCTAATAAAAGTCTTATTGACAGATAGATTAGTATACCTACACGATTTGTTGGGACCTTGGGCCTTGAGAAAAGAGTTTTAATCTATGAAGCTGGAATAATAATTATCATTAACCAATTTTATCGTCATTTAGTTTTGTTGAAAGAGCTCACTAAACTTTAACTAAGGACATTGACATAGCTCTCAGAATATGCAAGTTGATGTGGCAATGGGCAGGCCACATCACTCAAAGAATCGATAACAGATGGGGAATAAAGTTTCTCGAGTGGCGACCACGAACCAGAAGACACAGCGTTGGTAGGCCTCCCGCCAGATGAACCGACGACATTGTCAAGGTCGCGGGTAACCGGTGGATGCAAGCGGCAGGTTGCCGCTCGTTGTCGCGTTCTATGAGGAGGCCTATGTTCAACAGTGGACGTCTTTTGGCTGATGATGATGATGAAGATGACGGAAGAGCTCGTGGCTAAGTAAAAGCCGGATGGATCGATCGGTCAAAGGTTAGGCTACGCTTGCTGCGGTCCGTCTGTGGGTGACCATCCATTTCATACCGAGTTCCCTCCGTGCCTCGGAAAGCACGTAAAGCTTTTGGTCCCGGCTGTCATTCGTAGATCTTTGGCAGTCGTTATGTGTAGTCAGAAGCCAAAAAGTCTGACAACCATTCCCAGTTTTAAACGTCCCTTTGTGCCTATTGGCCAAGTTCTGTTCTGTCTCCTGCTTGATTTGGAGGGAAGTGGAAAATATGTTTTTTCTTACTCCTCCGCTGTTCTTTTCTGATTAATTTCGTTGCGGGATCTAAGACAGTTGAATCGCTTCTCTGGGACTCGTCGAGCTTCATTGCTTTGGCGCTTTTCTGGTGGTCGCCACTGTTGATTCTGGCTTACAGGAGTTACAGTCGGTATATTATGTAAAATACTGGTATTCAGCTGCAGCCGGTTACACTGGAAGCCGACGCCCAACGTTAGGGAGAAAAGACTAAGTTTTTAATGTAAAAACTTAATACCACTTTGTGCTCGAATCGAAACCAGGATCGCATACTCAGCAGTCACACTTGTGACTTTCAAGACCAACGCGATGACAGAATTGATTAGTTAGACAGAGCTAAATAAATGACTGGTTGGAGATCTTACCAAAAGCAAGTTTTATTTCATCTGTTACAATTCCAAATCCAAAAGTATTTTCATAAGAAAAATCGTTAACGAACTTAAAGCTCACCAGTAATTATTTGCAAGCAAAACCTTTCAATTTCTATACTTTATTTATTTCACCGTTCCGATTCCGAACAAAGGCCATTAATGGAAAGATTTACATCACGGCATTCAGTTTCCATTTTTTAATGGTTCCTCTGTTTTTATGGCCCGAAACTTAAGTGCTGTCAGTTTTAGTTACGTCAGAAATAAACGTTCCGTAGTAATACCTTCAGCGATCGTAAAACTGTGATTCTTTCTGCACTTTCACCTTTATCCTGAACTTTGGAGTGCATTTACAAGAGACAGGAGGAAGATACCCTTTATCTGAAGTAGTGTAATAATCATAAATGTTGATATCTTTCTTTCAAATTGTTATCCCATGGCTATGTTTGTCTTTGGAATTTGTAGTTCTCTTACCAAGCAGGCTTATGTTCGTTTTCTCGTTATTATCATTTAATATTGTTTAAGAGGACTTACGAAGGGATATCGTGTTACCCAGTAGCTGGGTTATGGCAGTTAGGCAGTCGGTATATGTAAAATACTGGTATTCATCTGCACCCGGTTACACTGAAAGCCGATCCCCAATATTAGGCAGATAAGGCTAAGTTTTTACATTCATTACATTAAAAGTGTTCTTTTACTTATCTTCAATTAAGATTTTGTTATTTGCGCTCAAAACTTAACTTAAACTTAGTTGCTAACACGAGGTTGAATTACAAATATGTCATACAAATGGGTCCATGTTAGCAACTGATTTGATGTTAATAAGATAACGCTGGCTTGCGCAACCGTGTCTAAGTGCTTTCGATCAATAAATATGTTTCACAACTGGTGGGTATAAATATAACTTTGTCTGAACGCATCTATTATCAGATTTACAGCAAATTGATTGATTGCAGCAAATCAATTGAAGGAGCTTGTAGCTGAGTAAAAGACCAATCGTGATGGTTAAAGCCACGACTGCCACGGTCAGCCCATGGATGGGTTGACCATCCATTACACACCGAGAAACCTAGAAAAAATTGGCAACCAGGAGGGGGGGGGGGGGCATCGCAACCCAGCAACTGGATTGTGGAGGTCAGATAGACAGTAGTTCCATGTAAAACACTGGTATTCAGCTGCATCCGGAAAAGCACATGATGAGACAGCATTTTCTTTTTATATTCTAATAGGCTGCGTTTGACCGCAATTCACCTGATCTTAAGTGATGATGTGGCCTAAGGTGGAACACGCTTGCCTAGGATGAACCGGTGCACTCGTGCCTTGAAGATACCCAGATTATACTTATCGGGGAACAGAGAGGCAATTGATTAAAACTACAACACATCCACCAGACAACGTCGACAAGAAACATATTTATTTGTACTTACACCAGCTCCTGAGACCAGAATATTTTATCGCAAAAATTTTAACGACACAAATTAGTGCAGACATGTATGACAAGCACTCGTAAATGGCATTTTGATGATTACGTCTGAAAACCCAAAATAAAACACATTTGTACGCAAATGTACAATATAATCAGTGACAATAATACAAAATATTAAACAAAAAATCCTTCTCTTTATTGAATAATAATAATCGAAAACATAAGTCAAAAATCAACTATAAAAAATACCGGTGGTATTTTTCGGTATTTCAACTAGTAGGTATTTTTAACGTAGATATTATGAATTTAGATGTATGAAATGTTGATATTTTGAACTTAGGCATAATGTCATTCGATATTTTGAATCATTCGAAATTTTAATCACTCGGCATTTCAATCTTCGACGTTTTAAGCTTAGGTATAACAATTTTCGACATTTTGATATAATCGATATTTAAATTTTCGATGTTTTGAACATTGGTATTTTAAGCGTAGGTATTTTAATCTTCGATATTCAAATACGTACCCGTCACAAATATGGTCAAGTCAGCATTATCCGTAATGACAAAAGTTCAGCAATCTATAAGTTAAACAAATCTTTAATGTCATAAAACATATGTTCTTTCAGTCATTTCAATAGTCTGTTTTTGAATGAATTAATATTATATATCAATATTATTTCTTTTGGAGTTTTGTTGTAAATACGTATACACATGACTAGGAAACTTTTAGCATACTTGCAGTAGTAAATATTGTTCTTCGTAATGAGATAATTTAAAAACGAATTCAGGCATTATCACTGCATCCAATCGTCTCCGATCGAGGTCGGTCGCAGCAAAGAGAATCTTTACCGGTGGGGGTTCTCAGATAATACCAATCTTCAATGCTTATGCGGCGTATCTTCCCAGATCTTGTGGTCTTCCTTCTATCTTGCACTGCATGCCCTATCCACCTACCCTACCTACCTCATGACTTCATCAGCGGATAAGGTTGACGTGGCTGGACACGACGTGGACAATTGTGCGTATCTGTGTTTTTGCTATCGACATGCTGAGAAGAATGCATCCAATTACAGTCGATATTTTCCTCATTGTGTCGGTCTCCTCTTTACTGGACGGAACAGACCGTCATGTGACACTAGTCTATCCACAGATATAGATAGACCTAGATAACGCAAGAGCAACTACTTCGCGTGCCTATTGTCGTGCCTAACTTACGATAAAAAATCGTGAGTAAACAATAAAGTAAACGTTTCCTTCCATCGGTTAGTCATTTTGTGATTAATATTATGCGTAATTACTTTAAAAAACAATAATTTTTAATCTAATACCCTCAGTAATACCTGGAAATACCAAATTTAGGAAAAACAAAACATTCGTATTACATTGTGACGTCCAAAAAATGGCACGCTTGGTTTTCTTACAGATCGTGATACTTGCTTTATCTTGGTCTATCTATATATGTGAGTCTATCTATCAGCAACGAGTGTAGATCATCGTAAGTCGACGTTTCGAGAGCAGTTGATCTAGTTCACCAAAATACATTAAAAATATAAAAGCACGTCATTTTGATGTATTAGCATACGTCAAAACGACGTGCTTATTTAACCTTTCACGCACCCACATCAACGTACCTACACTATACACAAAATCACTTACATACAACCACCTCACAAAGCAAGTTGTCTGTGAAATAACAAAAGTTATAATGTAAATTTTCGACCACCCTCCTCAAAATAGTTCGTGTAACAGAGTTTTTGAACTTGCTCGCTCTGTGACGAGGGATGTGAAGGGGACGTTATGAGATTTCGGAATCAATTTTTGAAGTTCGCCATTCGTCGCCCTGCCGTGTTTCCAAACGATGTATTGTTGGAGTTTGTTCGTGAATTTCTGTGATCTTTTGTAAGAAGTGACAAAATCAAGTTTCGGGTCGTTTTGTTGCTTCGTATCTATCTTAGAAAAAAAATTAACGGTAACATTTTTTTTCTTTGTTATGTGACATAAATAGTGGTTTTGTTTGATTCAATTCATTCACATTTTAGGTATTTATTTCTAAATCTCTCTTATTTTCTTTATCGTTACCTGATTGTGATTGGATCGTGACTCCTTTTCATCCTGTCAGCGATCTGTTTCCACCGGTTGCGATCAGTCGCTTGGTTGAGTGCGGCACTCATAAGTGTCTCTAGTCGTTCAGAGATTTTGACGTTACATTATTATGTATATAGCAACAATATTGTAGTTGTACGGTTTTTGGCCTTCACTCATCCTATCAGCTTGTTGCCGTCCACTACGACGACACGATGGGCGCAGTGATTGAGCGATCAACTGCTGCGCTGCGTGTTCGATTCCTGCACGGAACAAATATTTGTATGGCCTACAGATAGTTGTTCCGGGTCTGGCTGTTTGTGTATGTATGTATATGTTTGTAAACGCTCCCACGACACAGAAAAAAATCCTAGTGTAGGGCGTTTTTTAAAAAACCACCAACAAACTACTGAACGTTCCCCATAGATCGCTAATCAACCCGGTCTTGGGTAGCCCTCATCTAATTGCTACCTTCTTTATAATGGTTGGTCTATCGTGCCACAGGGCGTCCACACCACTCTTGCCCAAACGAACAACTTCACTCTAAAACGTGTCTGCTCCATCTACCGTTATCAGACATGGCCGGCCCAGTTCCACTCCAGCGTGCTGATTATACGCGCAATTTCGGTGACTTTAGTTGTCTGGTGGATGACTTCATTGCGAATTATATCCACACGAGAAACCCCAAGCATCTCTCTCTCCATAGTAGGCTGAGCAACCTAGAATTTGCGGACCTGGGGGCCAAGTCTGCTATTTTTATAATTTCGTCATTCCAACACGATCCCATTGTCATTTTGCTAAAAGTTCTTAATCTGCTAAATTCATATTGTTCGATCTTTTATCGGTCGAATTAAAAGCAATGACTGCACAATGACGTTGTAATGGTAGGTCAATGATCAAAGGAACTGTCAAAATTTTAGCAGATTACCGCTTAAGTCAGTCAGTCATAATATTATCATTGTTAAATTCAAATAACCCATCCAAAACATTGGTGACTAATTCTCCGCTTTCCGATTATCAAGATGTTACATTAGAAATAAGTTCAGCTAGAAAATATTGCATGCGTAGCTACAATAAATTCAATATGAAAAATATTTTATTTACAATTTGTCATAATAACATACCGCTTACTAATCCAAACATTTCCGCACATAATTGTAGCAGTGTAAGTACGCTGACACTGCATGTTTTGCACCACTTTAGCTAAATCTGACATTTAAAATATCTAGGTCACTTTTGACTGCAATCTAAATTTCGCGACGACTTATTTACCAGCGATTTATAATAATAAGCTCAACAACTCATAGATAATTTATTCCCTGTAAGTATTTACTGTTGTATAGTTACATAGGTTTAGTTTTTAGATAATAATGTTCAAAAATGCTTTTCTCAAAATTGTTAAGAGATTATTTTATATCAGTTTAACTTTAATCTTAAAAATGAACCAATATAATTTTAAACGTAAAGTGATGGCCTGAAACACAGGTTTGTAGTAACCTAGTTCAGGCGGGTCGCTACTTAACATTATAACTCCGATTCATCATAACTTGCACTAGTTAGGCATACCTACAAATATGTTAGTTTTAGTTTATTTTTAAGCAATAAACATATTTGTATGGAAAAATATTTCTAATATAGACTAATATACTCTTTTTTGTAAACGATATTTAATAAATACATTATTATTATTATTTATTTATTTTATTCAGTTGCCATTTTGTACGAGATTACCATTCTATATCATTTCTTTCAATGTCATGTCAGTGGTTGACCATTGGAAAGTCATAATGACGCCATTAAATTAGTAGATTACCAAACTAGTCAAAATCAACAATTATGAAACCAATGATAGACTATTGTAATAGCAGACTTGAGGCCCAGGCCCACGGCGTGTGTCCACGTTTCGGCTCCGTGAGTCATTACGGGTAGGACGTACAAATTGAAGACCCTCGTCTTTAGGCCTTATAATGCTGTAATTTTATTTTACCTTTTGTCTTTACAGCCTCAATGCCAACAACATTAAACCTCGCGCTCACCAAAAAGCTCATATTTCATTAATGATATAAACTTATTGTTCAGTACATCATAAATATTAACAACGTCTGCTTTCCCAAGTTATCGCACTGACTTTAACAGCCAGGCCGAATCAAAAGTGGGCCAGCAAAAATACCAACAAGGTTTGCATACTTGCTTTGTGGTCTTATTATGATGGTAACAAAATATGGGCGCCGCAATGTGATTATTTTTTGTTTTATGAGCATTTTTTACGAGGGGCACAGGAAAAGTGCTCTTAACAGGAATTGTGTAGTGTTTCATAACATAATACACCTGTACTTCCCTGAAGGCTGGGCAAAGTTGTATGATATATCAAAAGAATCATGTCAGGATTTGTACAAAAATAAAATAAAAATGTTTAGAGAAGTTGAAATTCTAATTCTTATATTCTTGGGTACCTAAAGCGTATCTTCGGGCATTCTTTTTAAAACCCCGCAAAAAAAAAAGTTATTAGTTTAACGAAAAGCTCATTATTTCAGAACGAAATGGCGACTGACAGTAACAGTGAGAGCCCCCGTTTCGCAGTTCTTACTCTGAAATTGCATCGTTGGGAAATAATATCACAAATAATGTTTTTTTTTCCAAACACCTGTCACATCACTTGTCTGCCAATTTGATAGATCGGTTGACGTCGCTTGTCACTTTCTTTTTTTTATAAACACAAAATGGGCATCGAGCTGAAACGAAAAAGTGTTATTTCCATTTTGTAATATTTTAATTAGGGGTTTTAAAAATATGGTAAGTATATCAATGTACTCCTGGTAACAAATATTTTAAACCCTCTAAATTATTTTTTTTTTTCATATAGGTAAATGAATTGTATGGCCAACACCACCATCCAATTCACCATGATTCTTTCGCCAGTTCTTCCTTATGTGATTGATACAAACGTCTATCAGATGAACGAGGCGGATTGTGTTTAAGGCTGTATTACTGCTGATAAGGAACTGCAATAAGCACTAAATCAGAAAGAAATATTCCATACCTATTTTTAATGTCGTGTGTCGTCATATTATGGGTTGGTTTATGGGTTCACAACCGAGCATGTCTTTTAATAATTAAATTAACTACGTCAAACTTATTCTACATGTCAAATAAATGTTATATCTATCCAGTAATAACAGTCCAATTTATATTCAAAGTGTTGTTTAGAATAGATTCAAAATTAATTAGCGAGAATTTGACGTAGATTGGTTTGTTTTCAGAGCAGCTAAACTAAAATTACGATATTCGTTCATTTCTAGACATTTTATTAAACTATCAGTCCATAAATACAACTATTTTACTAGCTTATTCAACTGTAATTCATAGCTATTGTTTTCGTTTCAAGTCTAACATTGCTGTTAAATAATTCATTTTCAGTTTCTGTTGTCTGAATAAATGTGTTTTCAATTTATTTTGCTGAAAGCAGGTGTTTGAGTTGAATTTAATTTTCATTGTAGAATAGCTTAGTTATTTTATTGATGTAGATAGGTAGTTATAATTTTTATTTTACTGCGATGTTTTTAATTGAATTTAGTCTTGTGATTTCTTGGCTAGTCTAATAGGTACTGTACTGGTCTACCTTTTGCCATACCTGTCAATTGCATTGGACACAAAACAAGTTTTGTATGGTTACCTATCATAAGGTCGAAAAATATTTGACCGAATTTCATTTCACCTAAAACTTTTCAACTTTTCTCGTTTCGTATTTTTTCTTCATCGAAGTCACGTCTGCCACTGTATCAGTTGACCTATTATCAATTCGATTTTTTTTCTTGCTCCGACGTTTCATTTGGTCGAAAAACTTTTTACCGAAGTTACACTTAGCCGAAACAACATTTGTTCGAACATTCGTTATACCTCTGTTTTAATTACCAATTTTCACCAAACGCCTAGAAGTAAATATGTCTGATATTGAGTCAATCGATTTTGGGTCAATAGTTTTCGGTATAAACGGTACTCCACAAGAAAAAAAAAATACGTCGTTAAAGAAACGAAAAGTCAAAAACTTGAAAATTAAAGACAATTTGAGTGAAATTAAATATTTGAAACAGCTTTCAAAACGAATGTATTTATTACACTGGTGTTATAGAGAGCTAATTTCAGATTAGTTTCCTACTATTTTGTTTCATTAATTATTTAAATGTCACTTAATAAAACAGGTGGTCCCAGTAAGAAGCTTTCAAACAAAGATTCTTGCTTCGAGCATGCAAGCAGTCATGCAGCATGCAAGCAGGCATGCAGCATTCAAGCAGGCATGCAGCATGCAAGCAAGCATACAAACAAGCATGAAACATGCAAGCAGGCATGCAACATGCAGCAAGCATTGTTTCTGTCACGGCTCCGGCGCTACAGGGTCTGGGCGGCCCCACGCGAGCTTATCGTCGCAGATGGTTTTAACGCTCAACCCCGCAGCTTCGGCTTGCTGGCCGGCCCCGCCGGCCAGCCTCAGCCGCGGCGGCGAGCCTTCAAACCTCCTGCTCCTCAGCTCGCGGGCCGCCCCACCCCTCCGCGCCTACGCGTTCTTAAATTACACTCTAGGCGTAGGGCAGACAAGACTGCGTGAAGTCGGTTTTGCAGCGATTCGTTTCTGTCACAAAATTTTGTAACATATTGACTTTTTATGACACTATTTTAATTTAATATTGAAAACACTACCTAGTAACCGGCTATATATTTGTGATTAAATAATATTCCGTAAAATGTTGTTTTGACGGGTGAAAATATGGCAAATAAATCATTTGGCAAATGAAAATAGTTCAAAAGAGGCTTCGGCCAATAGGAAAAAGTTATTTTGTAAATCGGAGAAACATAGTTCGGTAAAAAAATACCTACGACACACGATACTTCGATGATCTAAAAATATGTCAAATAAGGCATATAGCAAAAAAGACGTCGGTCAATAGTTTTCGGTAAAGTTAAACTCGGACAAAAATAATTCGGAAAAGTGATCGGTTCCCGTTTTGTGTTATACAGGCACGTAGACTTACGTTTACATAATATATCGTCAAAATGTGTAAATGTTCGAAATGGTTGTCTGTTTATTGCGTTTTGGGCTTGGTCCCACAGTAAACGTTGTTATATTGATAAGTACGCCTTTACACGTTTAGGGTAATCAAAAACTAAAACAAATAATGTTACATTTTCCTAAGATCGGGATAAAAAGCATCGGTTTTATGAACCGAAGCTTTTTATCCGGATCAAAAGAATATAATATAGATATAAAAGAATTCTTCAAACTTTTAAGACAATCTAACAACAATATTTAAATTTCTAATATCTTCTTTTTCTTCTTTCCAGGTGTGGTTGTGATGACATGGTGGTGGGCGCTGGCGCTGCTAGCGCTATTAGCGCCCGCCCGCTCCGCGCCCCGGGCGGGCAACGGTGAGCAAATTTACAGTAAGCATCACTTTGTGCACTACTTCCCGTGTGATTGCGCTCCTGCTGGCAACCGATAGTGTTGCGGGTCAAGTTTATGTCATCGGTGATTTGACAACCATGCGAACATAATGTTAAAAGCTCTCCATGTATTATTAGTGACAGTAAAATTGATTATTAGAAGCTTTCCATCAAGTATTTTTTTTTAATAACCTTGTGTCTATTATTTAAACATAGTATCTAAAGACTGTCATCAAGATCAACCTCTTTATTTCTTGTTGAGAATACCGACGTTATCTAGACGTTAATGTTTTTACAAAAAGTGTTTTTACTTTTACAATCTACCTCCATAACACGCCGCTATCGGTTGCTCCAGTTAAGGAGCAGACGCACAAACACAATGATGTAGTAATCACAGTGTTTGTATGGTGCGCGAACGCAATCAGGCTATTCACTACTATCAGCAAAGTGACGTAAGTAAGCACTAACTTACTTTCGATCTTCTTTGGTATTTGTTCTTGTTATATTTTGTTGATTTTTTTACTTATATTTGTTGCATACGGCCTTCTTAATTCACTCTTAATAGCGAGTTTCTTTAAGAACGAAATAACGGGTTTCTCAGTTTCAAAAAAATCTACTTACAAACAAAATCATAAGTGTAAAAAAAATGACTTTGGTTCACCGTTCTAGATGTAGGGTTTAACAACTTTATCTCTATGTCATAGTGATAAAGTATCTATTCTAATTTCATTGATTCGAATGCATCCTCAACGAGTAGTAGGTATTTAAAGTAGTCTATTCTGTAACCCTCTTTCGGTGAATTTTAGGTAAAGTGAGTTGGAGATTTTTACAGAATAGCACTGTTGATTCAGGCTTTTATTATTTTCACCTTTAAAAGCGAATAAGGTGCCAATATTACTTTTCGCATGTCTGGATTATTGTTCCCATCTTTGTCCCAAGTTCCGAATGAACCCAATATCAGCATCTGCCAAAAAAGAAACATCAATTACATAGCACAGCTTTTTATTAAAATATTCTTCAAAAACTTCTATCATTCTCCTTTCAAGTGAATAAAAGAAATGTCAGGAGTTCTAAACTGTTGGAGTGAACGTGAAATTACAGCGTCGATATTTCAACGCTTGCTGAAAGATTTTTTATTCTTTTCTTATCTTTTGGGACTTTGAACACTTTGATTACTCACAGCTAATAGGGCTTTTTATCTTTAATTCAAGATTGTCTTTGTTAAGAACTTTTTTATTTGTACTAGGATAAAATATTATCTAGTTTTGTAAAGTAATGAAATATGGGGATGAAAAGATTCGCGTTGACAAGGAAAATAGTGTTCTTTTTCACTATAAGTACGTATATTTTAGTTTGGACAAAAGATAATGGAAGCGAAATACGGTTTCATAAAAAAAAAGCATTTATTTCCTTGTTTATTGTTATAATCAAATATTGTCAGTAGACGAAATACTGTTAAAGGAATGTACATCTATTTTTACTTGTTCATTGTTTCAAAAAAAATTGTTTGGCTAAAAGAATATTGTTATCCTCGTCGAAAAAATGTTTTTTACTGTACGGCTTCTTACTAAGTTGACATAGACAATAGTGACGCTTTTCGTTTTATCAATCTTATAATTATATCAGTGACTATCTGTTTTTGATATCTTATTTTTATTAGTTTGTGTAATCGGTGAATTTATGAAGTCAGTTGAGCGGTTACCCACATGCTGAAGGATTCAACCTCATGGTAATTTCAATGAAATCAATCGAGGGAGATTTTTACAGAATTGCACGGCAGGATTCAGTGCTGCATAAAATCATAATAATCTAGAAACTTGATTCAATAATTCAGCAATCTATCAAATAATGAACTGATTTTCATCACAATTTCTCATGTCAAACTTTAGACACCCACTGCTGGGCATAGAGGTTTCCCGCAAAGGGGGTTCAGCCGTAGTCGGCTGCTTGGCCGATGCATGTTGGCGATCGCAGTAGGTGTTATGGTACTCAGAAGGACGCAGCTGCCCATTTTTGTTGTGGTTTTGTCTTTGTTGTTTTGGTAAATATCCCTCTGTCGCCTTCTACGACACCCACGGGTAGAAATGGGGTGGTGCTATTCGCGGCCGGCACCATACGGCACAATATCTCACTGACCCGATATTAGGTTACCAAATAGTCTCATTGTGAATATTATTATGTAGCCTACATAATAATAGAAAGAAGAAGCTAGAAACATTGTCTTTATACAATAATATATATCAATCTATAAACAAGAATCTGGTTTAAACACTAGTGTCTTATAGTGCGAATATCTTCAGATTTTATGAATGGTACAGTCAGTGTGCTGCGTTACTTGAACCATCTTCTTATTTAAGAAGGGTGAGCAAGACACTGACTGTACCAAAAAAAAACAGTACTTGACACATTTCATTTTGTTAGATCTTTTTCTTTAATTCTTCTGAACAGTTTTTTCATAAAGACCCTCCCTGACAATATTCTTGTAACTTTTAGAAATTTCGCATTCTTATCTCAGTCCCAAACTGATAAAAATCCCAAAAATCTCTAATTTATTAAAATTTTGGACAAGTTTTTGACATTGATTGTCGCAGCAAAGAGATAGTGACTACAACTTCTGTGTCTACAGATTATGGAAGACTAGCTTTTGCCCGCGGTTTCACTCGCGTTTATTTATAACGTGACAATCAATTCGGGGTTTACTCTGCTTGTAATTTATTATAAATATAAATCTCCTGTCACGATGTTTGTCCGCGATGAACTCCTAAACTACTGAAGCGATTTTAATGAAATTTATACACCGTGTGCAGTTTGATCCAACTTGAAAGATAGGGTAGGTGTAGGGTAGGCGTAGGGTAGGCGTAGGGTAGGCGTAGGGTAGGCGTAGGGTAGGCGTAGGGTAGGTGTAGGTAAATAGGCAGGTAAGTAGGTAGATAGGGACAGGACAACGTCTGTCGGGTCAGCTAGTTTATTATATAATTCAATTATGATTCGAAAGACAAGTGCCGCCATCTATTATCATAAGAACGTAATTGTTTTTCCCTCGACCACAGTACTTTTTTTGGGATGAAAGGTCCGTTTCTGCACACCTGACAACTTATATGCAATATTTCAGGATGATCAGTTCCGTGATTTATGCGTGAAAAGGTACCAAACAAACAAACTTACTTTCGCTCTCAGATTATGAAACAAAAGGCATAGATAGACCGCGCGGAACACTGACAGTGAAGACAAAAAAGCAAATACAAATTCTAAATCGAATACCTATATGTGATGATGTATGATTGTATTCGTTTTGCAATTTGTATTTGTATTTATATTTGTTTTTTTTTTAACGATGCGGCGTTTCGTGCTATTCTGACTCGCATCAGCCTACAGCACGAAGCGGGTTGTAGGTATTCGATTTTGAATTTGTATTTGCTTTTTTGGCTTCACTGTCAGTGTTCCGCACGGTCTATCTGCATTTTGTTTCATAATCTGAGCTTTCGCTTTTATAATATTAGTTAGGATTAGGATTCTTTCAGTCTTTTCTGACCTAATTTAGAAGCTGTTTTTATGCATCGAGTCGCCATCAAAGACGGGTTTATAAACTTTGTCTGCGGTCACTCGTGCCTATCGGCATAAGCCGTAAACCGCGGATTATCTCCGCTGGCTTTATGGCCCATGTAGAGTTACGGTTTCACAGGCTGATGTGTTTTTTATCCGGCTGTGTTGTTTAAATATTCAAAACAGTTTTAGGGATTTTCATTTCATATGACCCGTCTTTTTTTACTGCAACGAGTGGACATAATGTGACGTCAATATTTTGTAGCAACACGATAAATACATTATTTATTTAGACTTCATGCAAAGAGGTACAAAAGAGGACTAAATACCTGCATAGATATAAACACTTTAGTTGATTTATTTTATAGTGCACTCAGATTTGCAAGAGTGCATTTTTTTTCGAATTTCTTTGTGTCTTTGTGTGTCTTTCTTACAAACTTTGTCCTGGCAAAACCTAACACCACAAAGAAGAAGATAATATTATCTAATTTGATGCATTCGAAAGCTATGCGCGTACAGATGTTTCGGCTGTTTTATACTATGTAAGGATTCCTGTTTGTCATTATTCTCCGTGTTAATATTATGCCTTAGAAGATCTTAATCCAATTCTATCTGACCTGTATTGTCACACTGCTGAGTAGAAGTCTCTCTATCCCTTTTCCACACACATCGGTTCTCTGCTATTGAGGGCCTCTTCTTTAGGAAGGAGTCAAGTTTCTTTCTCCATCTACATCTTGGTATGCCATGATGTCACATAGCATTTAGTAGAACCCATTCGACATTTATGTATATATTCATAAGCGTGACCGGCCAACCTAATGATGATGTAACCTTTTGTAATATTTTATTGATTTTAAAAGGGTGTTCATGGAGTTTCTTGATGGTTTTTTGCCATAGAAACCTGCTGTTTGGAGCTTCAACTTTCTGGTTGACTGACTCCTTGATTTAAAAGTGTCTTTAAAATAGTTTATTTGAAATAAAATGATTTGATTTGATTCAGTATTTTAAATTGAGCTCATAATAACAAAATTAAAAAAAAAAATGTCTTTAACAAAAATATTTGCATAGCCCTATTTATTTATAAGCAACGCTTCACCATCATGTACTGATTGCATTACATTAATTTGTTTCAATTGCACTATAAACCATAATACCTTGAATTAACGTTAGTATTTACATGCAAATTCTATCACAATATTGTAGCCACATTATTTGCTGGCATTAACGCTTATTCTGTGGCCGGACATATTTATAGTTGTAGACTCTATTCAGGTATTCACACAAATCGTGGTCACTGCGCATTATTTTAAAAGTTATTAGTTTGTATTATAGTATTGAGGAATGTTAATGGTTCAAAACTTCTTAATAAAGCGTTGGGTTTTATATAGGGGCTAATTTTTCCTCTTATTCCATAGGTATTTTTGTTCTAATCCATTTTTATTGATTATCATCATCATCATCATCATCATCATCAGCCTGAAGATGTCCACTATTGAACAAAGGCCTCCCCCATAAATGTGGGGTGTTGCCATAATCCCCACGCTTGGCAGGCGTCTGGGGAATCGCAGTGAGTTTGTTAAGTAGGTACATGGAAGCTCTACTGCTCGACTTCCGGATTTTCCCTTAGTCGCCTTCGACGACACCCTCGGGATGACATGGGGGGGGGGTGCTATTCTAGCCCAGACACCCAAAGGGCCTCTTTTTATTGATAACAAGCACTTTTCCCGCGACATCGTCCACGTTAATTTTCGCAACAATCCATAAAAGCACTTAAGGTATCGAGAGCTCGTGACTAAGTAAAAGCCGTACGGATCATCTAGCAATGATGGTTAAGCTATGCTTACCGCGGTCAATTCGTGGATGGGTGACCAACCATTTCATACCAAGAGCCCTCCGTGTAAAGCACATAAAGCCGTTGGTCCTGGCTGTCATTCGTAGATCTTTGACAGTCATAGACAGAAGCTAGAAAATCTGACAACCAGTCTTACTAAAGGGTATCGCGTTACCCAGTAACTGGGTTGTGGAGGTCAGATACTTAGGTAGTCGTTATCAGGTTAGACTGGAAGCCGACTCCAACATAGTTGAGAATAGACTAGGCAGGTGATGATGAAGCACTCAAGGGTATACGTTTAGTAGTTCTGGAAATAAATACGTTCAAACAACAAAACTAAAATACGAATTCTTCAGCCTTAAAATATTGGTATAGATAAGACGAATTTTATTCTAGAGATACTGCAAACGTCTCTTCTACTTCAATCAATGGAATAGTTTAGCTGGAAACAAACAGACAAATAAAAGATTTTTTACAATACCTATAACCAGACAAGTTTTTAAACATAGTTATTTAAAATTATTACGGTATGTAAGTACCTTGGCAGCTAAAGAATGTGTCTGCAGTCTGTATGTAAAAGAAAGAAGCTGCGCAATTTGCGATACTTTTTTTTTTTTTGCGCAGTTTAACTGTTTTGCTGTGTTTTTTTATATTTAGTGCGTAGGTACCAGGGATACCTACGTGCTCGAAATAAGAAAATGAAATAAAATAAAATATTGTGAGTGTAGTAGAAATATGAATATTTTTGCCTGTAAACCAATTAGCTTGTTCGACTGTACGTAATTTACAGATAAATTGCGCAACGAACGGTAGAGCGGATTTGTGATTTACGTACATTTTTGTCAAAATAGGAATTTAATGAAGAGATATCGTTGTTTTCAGATGGAGTTTTCTATTTGTCTTAAAATTCTACTGGAAACCTAGCTAAGCGTTCACTAATGAGACAAGTTTTTATTAGATATCTATGTTTACGAGACCGCCGCCGGGAGGCCAACGCGCAACTAGGTAACAAAGAGTCTGTAAATATAAGATCTATTCTCGTGGTTAAAGTGGCCTGCGGGTGTAGTGATGGAACTGCTTCAACATTTTTAAATTATTACTAGGGATTTGATCGAATTCAGTGTTGCCACTTTATGCTTTGAATTCTACTACGTGGCTTTTAGAATTGAATAAGACATAACATATTTATATTTATTGCCATCAAAAAGGAATACTTTGAAAATAAAGAGATGATGAACACACTTGTAACATGCAACCTCTTAGCAAACTTCTAGTCTATGTGCCCGCACGCAACTTCAGCCGCGGCTAAATATTTATTGTGCTATTCAATGAGTTTTTTCGCCTTGAAGTACCGACGTAGGTAGTAACCTGCCACATGGCGAGAGCTAAAGTCTGTATGTTTGTATCAAGTAATCTCTGATGGTACCTATTGGTCCGACTACAGAAAATATTTTTCTGAATAAAAGCTATTGCCGAGTACATAGACTATGTTTTATGCCATACTAGACTGCCACACGGACGAAGTCCTGGGCCTCAAGTCTGCTAATACAATAGTGTCAGAATGGTCTTTCATTGATTTCATAATTGTTGATTTTGACAAGTTTGGTAATCTACTAGTATAATGGCGTCATTATGACTTTCCAATGGTCAACCACTGACACGCCATTGAAAGAAATGACATAGAATGGTAATCTCGTACAAAATGACAACTGAATGACTGACTTAGGCGGTAATCTGCTAAAATTTTGACAGTTCCTTTGATCAGTGACCTACCATCAGAACGTCATTGTGCAGTTAATGATCGACCATTATGAATTTAGCAGATTACGAATTTTTAGCAAAATGACAATGGGATCGTGTTGGAATGAGGAAATTATAAAAATAGCAGACTTGGCCCCCTGGACAGAAGCTAGTTCCAGACCTTTTATATTTATTATTTATGTAGATATATAAACCTGCTTATCGCGAAATAAATGCTTTATCACGAGTCATTTAATTCAACTGGTATAGTCCGTAAAATATGACAGTAATATGTGTGTTTTCCGCGTCATTACCGAACGAGCTGTGAGAAAAAATATTTACACTTGTTTGTGAAAAATACACGTATTCTTTTAACATATTATTTTCTTCATTTAAAATATTTATATTTTTGTACCGACCAGCATATATGCCAAATTTCTTTAACAGGATTTCAACTTTATTACAAAAGATTAAGTCTGTACCGAGGCCCCCTCTATGTAAAGAAAGAAAGAAAGAAAGAAAAAATATATTTGACACAGACCATGTGCACACAAAAATAATAAAAAAAAAACACGAAAAAAAAATCACGTAAAGCCGTTGGTCCCGGTTATCGTTCGTAATCTTTGTCATTATGGGTCGTCAGAAGCCAGAAAGTCTGACAATCAGTCTTACCTACAGGTATCGTGTTACACAGTAACGGGGTTGTGGAGGGCAGACAGGCAGTTGCTCTATGTAAAATAATTGTATTCAGTTGAAAGAAAGAAAGAAAGAAAAAGAATTTATAATAATATAATAATAATAATTATTTATTTATTAAATAAACGTTTACAAAATATTGTACAATAGTCAGCAGAAGGAATATTTCCCATACAAATATAAAGACTAAAAATAAAACTAAAATATTTATGTTACTGATGGAAGTTAGTATGGATCGGAATTACAATGTTAGGTAGCGACCCGCCCGAACTAAGTTAAATCTAAAACTAAACTAAGAGAAAACCGCACGCGTTTTCGCTGAGCGGCGACTCGTAGCGTGCTTCAGCGTGCTTCATACATTTCTATACATTTGATCTTGTCGCTCGCCGCCCCGCACTTAGGGGCTGTCTCCACGAGCGAGAGAATCGCTGCGATATTATCGTCGTGCCACGTATTTCTGTACACTCTCTTAGAACGTGTCTACACACGGCGATGTTATCGCGGCGATGCGACGAGTGGCTGAGTCCGAGCGAAAAGTCATCGTATCGCCGTCTATTAAGACCGAGATTACCCGAAGATAGAAGCGCGGAATCGTCGCGATTCACTCGCTCGTGGAGACAGCCCCTTAGCTGCCGCTCACAGCGGCAGGGTCGTGAATGAGCCGTAACAGAGATAGGAAAAGGCTAGGCAGATGATGAAATTATTATGTATGAACACAGTTTTTCGCCGGCAGCGATGTGGTAAGACTTAGGTAATTAGGTAGTTAAGGATTTAGAAGGATGAGGGGTTCTAGAGCGAGGAAACCTCACGATGCATTCCGTTTCCAAGAAGACTGTCTTCTGTATTTAATTCTTGACAAAGCTATTGAACGATGATTCCTCTACGCTTTCGTTAAAACTTATTGTTAACAAACCATTAACTGACAAGACTATCGGCACAATAATTATTGAGTCCTTATTTCTAACAACCTCCTGAGCGGGATTCAGATATTTTATGGTTCCAGAAAAATACGTAATTTTTATTATCTCAAATATCTTTGTTGGTTTAAATTGTGATAATTACACTACTATTAATGCCAATGCAATCTAAATTGTGCAATCGACTTCAATTCATTAAGGAGATAACGATGTTATTGCACATTGCAAACTTGTTTCACATTTTTTTCAAGTATTATACTTATTTGTCAAGTAGGTATTAAACATTACACACTGGTATTTTACATTATAGATAAAAAGAAGATAAAACAAAACAGCTGGCCGATACGATAGGTAAGTTAACATTATTTTTCAATGCTCAGGTATTTTTTATCTATGGAATAATTAGCGGTTTGACAGCTACTGTTAGGAAAAATGAAATGACTAAAGTTATGTGACGATTTTATATTAGCCGTTATTAAATTTATACTGAGTACTGTAGCACCTGAGCTACACTTGTACCAAGTACGAATTACCGAGGAATCTACGCTACGTTAAATGAAAGGTATTAACGACTTTCAGAAGACTATATTAATGAGATTAGCGAGAGGTAAGATTTACAAGACCGCCGCTCTGAGCCTAGCTGGGTCTCACTGACATAAAATATCATAGTATAAAAACTATCTTCTACATCATTCAAATATATTCTAAGGTATCCAGAAGGTTCTAACCATAGACTAAATAGTTATGGCTTCATTACATAAAGCCTCCCTGCTGGGCAACTCTCTACAGTACTTATAACAGTACGTTGATGACCTAATGACCTGTTATCCGATGGTTTTACACTTAAAAATTCAAGACCTATCTGAGGGGTAATTGACGTAACATTAAGAACGATAGCATTTTAATCTCAGTCTTAATCGGTCAAAAATTGTGACTAGATTTCGAACGTTTTTAATTACTGAAATTATCCTTCATCAACATTATTCTCAGCATAAAAAACCTGCATATTTTAGTAAAATTTCTCATTTTCATTTCATTTAGTAATTATCACTCGAAACTTGTGAAATTCTCTCTACTTTCCCGGAAACTCTTTACGTAATAATTTCCGTGTCCCAAACTCTAAGTCGGGTAAAGAAAGTGAAGTGATTTCACTTTCATACAAATTATGGTGTGATGGGATCTAACACACACCTTTATTTGTTTCACGTGGCCCTTATGTGGGGCCGCCATGAAGTCTGTGAGAATGGGACAAATATGGTAGATACATTAGTACCAACCTTTTTCACTGCTTTT
The DNA here is from genome assembly GCA_947361185.1 of Charanyca ferruginea. NCBI lineage: Eukaryota > Metazoa > Arthropoda > Insecta > Lepidoptera > Noctuidae > Charanyca > Charanyca ferruginea. Next base: position 5,447,555 of record OX376068.1, on the reverse strand, counting down.
TTTAATTTTTTAAACTTAGAAGACTTACTACAGCAGAAAAAACAACACAAAGAAAAAAAATATCGATAGAAAGCCTTCGCAAGTCTTCGCACAAGTCTTCGCGTCTTCGTTGTCTTTTAGTTTAGCATTTACCTATCTGTGGAAACCTGTCATTTGTCAATTTGCATTTAAAGTTGTAGTAATCACGTTAGCTGTATCCTGAATAGAATAAAATAAATATTTTTATGGTAGGCAGAATTTTATAGATGAAAATGTTTAAAATGTGTTTTGAACAATGAAGAATTTACTGTAAAACTGTAAATGGAGTATGTTTGATCGTACGTCAATTCAATATGCTGAATTATTTCTGATAAAAAAATCACATAAACAGGTTTTAATTGTGTGTAACAAACAAACAATTAAAACCTGTTTTTATTTCCGGGTTCCGTACCCAAAGGATAAAACCGGGACCCTATTACTAAGACTCCACTGTCCGTCTATCTGTCTGTCTGCCACCAGGCTATATCTCATGAATCGGAATAGCTAGGCGGTTGAAATTTTCACAAATGATTTATTTCTATTGCCGCTATAATAACAAATACTAAAAACAGAGTAACATAAATATTTAAGGGGGGCTCCCATACAACAAACGTGATTTTTTACCGTTTTTTTGCTCGATGTCTAATGTTGTATAAATAATGGTACGGAACCCTTCGTGCACGAGTCCGACTCGAACTTGGCCAGTTTCTTTTCTATTGTTTCCAATTAAATGACCCGTGATTTCCACATTTAAGAGTTTTTTTTTGGATAATATTTGTGCATAAAAGAAACTTCCCATGTAATATTCCCTCGTGCCTCTTATTCCCAACAACTTACATAACACGTAAGTATGACCACATCTAACTAAGAACATCAAAAAAGCTCATAAAGAAAAGTCTCACATTTCCAAGATAAGTGCTCTCCCTACCGCTATAGTAAAAGCTTTCAAGTTGTTTAGTAAGTACACTCTTCACTTTCGATAGCTGCCATCCACTTTACTACCCGGCTGTACCGATCTTGTACAAGTACTTGACGACTCGATGGTACTGGTAATGTTGGGCTAGTATCAATATTTCAGGATTTGGAAAGGGTAGTAGTACTAAAATTACAAATCGTATTTTGTAAAAATAAAATGATTTATTTATACTTTTGAAAGAAATTCGATGTTAAACTTTTTTATCATTATTGATCGTGGGTCAACGTCACATAAACTTGCAAGTTCGAAACCGGGTTTACCAATGTGACTTTTTAGATTCATAATTAAGTATTTCCAAAGGGACTTCCTCCTGCCATCACTATGTCACACTATTTATAAAAGAAAACATGGTGTGGAAACCTAGACATATAATATATCCCAATTGATACTCGCTTCGCCACGATGCCTTTGCCCTGCAGTGCATTTAATATTCGTGTATTCCCGTTGGCCCCGTCGGCCATGTCCCCGTTAAAGGGGACAAAGGGAATTGAATAAAATAATTAAAATTACTTCCCGTTGTCCCCGTTGCGTTAAAATAACATTCCTATACAAATGACTACATATAAAATAAAAAAATTCATAACCTAAAATGTTAAAATCTATCATTATATACATAACATCTTTCATTTTAGTTTCGGGCATAACGAGCAATAACATGAAATCTTAACTACACCCGTTGAAGGAATGTACGTAAGGGGGACAACGGTAATTGTTTGTCGTTGTCCCCGTGACGGGGACAAAATTACGGGGACAACGGGAATACACGCCGCATGTTGTGGAAAATCATGAAATAAAACATAAACATCTACCTATTATAATCTCTTCTAATTGATCCAACTAGCATAGTCCAAGGCAAGATATAGGTGCGCTATTGTTCCCATAAATGCTCTATTAAACTACTTGAACTAGATAGCTTCAGAGTATTTCGCTGTAGCAAATAGTTATTTGCATTTCAACAAAATTCTATTATCACAGAGACAATAGAATTTTCACCAATGTTGCTTCAACGATGTTGTGTTCAAGATCGAAGATTATGTTTTATTGGAATGTAGTCGAACTACGGTCACCATTAAATGCGGCTACTGATTCCTTACCTAACCTACTTGTCTTTTAGAATATTAAATAGATAGATAAACCATTTATTTGGTGCACACAAAATGTGCCTTCATATTATCACAACACAAAACATTTCAAATTAAATAAGGATTAGACAAAGAGCGGTAATATTCTACGCTAATATTCTGCCGAATCCCTGCAGTGACATGCGAACGTCGAGCAGATGAGATAGATTTGTGATTTGTGTGATTGGTGATGTGGAAAAGTTTTATGCGCGTGCATTAGGATGACATTTCAGGAGACATTACAACTTTGTAGTGGTGCATTTATTTTTACTCAAAGGTGACTACTTAATATCAGGTCCACGGCTTGTTTACAATCTAAGGATATAGCAGAAAAAAATGAGGGCGACAGTGACCGATAAAAATTGACTTTTGAACCTTATTGCTAAGTTCCTAAGGATGGAAAGTATTTCACCATCAGCGTCCACGGAAGAACATATTTAATTAGTCATACATAATCGAAGGGATTCCCCGTGGGGTGTCCGGGCTAGAATAGCACCCCCCCAATTCATCTCGAGGGTGTCGTCGATGGCGACTAAAGGAAAATCCGGAAGTCGGCTTCCGTGTACTTAACAACTTCACTGCGATCCCCAAGACGCCTGCCAAGCGTGGGGATTATAGCAACCCCCCCCCCCTTTCCCCTGGGGAGGCCTTTGTTCAACAGTGGACGTTTCCCAAGCCATACTATCTCCTAAGTTTTGTCAAACAGCAAGAGTGTGAAACCCCCCCTTTGACGCAGAATGCGCTCTGAGACATTGAGTTGCCCATCACACTACTACAACTTATATTTTTTTTTGTCATATATTACAAAGTGAAACTCGAGTCTTATCTGGCAACCATCAGTGATAAGTCAGAGATAGTGGACGTAATTGTAGGATTTCCGTGAGATGCGCAAACATTTTACCGCGTGTGGAAAGTGGCGGAAACTGAGCCGGGGACCAAAGTTTATGGGCCTTTCGGACCGTAGAAGTAGTGTAGGTATGTCATTACGTTAATTACGATCACGATTTCTGATTAGTTATCATTGTCCACGATGTAGCTTAGCGTAGAGACACAGCTGACGAAAATTACGTGACGAAAATTCGTAGTCATTTGTAGGCAGAAATGTCACATAATTGGAAAGTCAAAATATATTTTGACCGACTTCAGAAAAGAAAGATTCTCAATTCAAAAGTGTTCTATTTTTAATAATTGTTACGCGATTTCTCAGGCAGTTTTATTGTAGATCGATTTTCAAAATATCCAATGGGTTGGGAATGCCTCAGTGTTGGCCATATATTTTTAACGAAAATATTCCACCTTTAACGGTGGAAAATAGGGGATGACTTTATTGTATTGATTTTCACCCACTTTTCCTCCGGAAATTGTGGTACGATCTCGAAAAATCTTTTTTGTGTTGCCGTTTCCGATTTGGACAGTACCAAAAGGGTACCAAAAAGAAAAAAAAATCTATTCTTTCCTCAGCATTTGACACTAAACATTAATTCTGATGTTTGTTTCTAACAAGTCTTAAAATATAAGATTGACTGTTACACTCATAAAATGAATCAATCACTAATTTATATTAACCATCTTAACTTGGCACATGTCAACAAAATTGTCAAGATTTCAAACAGTCATATTTTTGATCGACACCGTTCAATATAATTTTGAATGATTGATTAAGTTAAAGTCACAGTTTGAATATCACAGTAAGTTAAAACATTTTAAACATAAACAAAAGTCGCCGGGAAAGTTGTCTTGATGAAGTTATGGATAATCGAAAAATAAATACGCCATATTTATTGGGATTCACAAAGGATTGAAAACAATAGATCGTGTGGCGAAGTCATTGCAAGCACAGAAGCATTGAAATTGGCAAACCTATCCTCCTCCCATACATCACCAGACTCTTCAACAGCATTCTACACTCAGTTAGCTTTCCTAATGATTTTTGTTATTTTAATATCATTCTTCTTCACAAAAAGGGTAACTAGTGTGACAAAAAAGGTGACGAATATAGAAAAATATCAACAAGAGTGTATCTCAAATGTCGATGATACCGCATTGGTGCATAAGCAGCGAAGGTGACCTTCAAAATTTTTCGCACGACAGGTGTAAGTTAAAGCACAAATAAAACATATTATAATAGTCTTAAGAGCGCGTATTCGATTCGTGACGAAAACTTCATGTTTTAGCGTTTTGCCCAGAGCAATATCGTAATTATGTGAGCAGATTATTTAAAGACAATTTACAGTTTTAGAAAGATTAAGTCTGGATTTAGACAGCTACAGAGTAAAAGTATAATGTTTAATTAGGTTTTATTAAAGCGAAGACAATTCTTTCATATCGTTTTACGAAAATAGACGTCAGAGTTAACTTTCTGGACGAATACAACCATTACAATATGCCAAAATATTTAGTTTTATGCGTTTCTCCAACAGTATATACAGTCATAAAGACAGCTACAGAACCAAAATTACGAAAATATTACTATTATGTGTGTGTTATAAAAAACAATGTTGAAAAAGTAGAAAATCGGTTCACTTTGACAATTTTTTTTCACCAGTATTTGAATAAAACCATAACTGATATATTTATTTTATGAAAGTAAATAAATGTTATGCTTAATATACAGAATATTTTTCAGTCCGTTATACGAGCTCATTTATTTTAGACAATTATTTTGAAAAGCACTGTAAAACATCGCGCGCTTTCGTTTGCCGATCAATTTCAATGATTCGTGCTTATTTCGTGCATATTTTTTTTTCTGATACACACAAACCAACCATTGTATTGTACTAGTGTGTGTGTCAATGCTGCTACGCCGTTCTAGCAATCGTTTACATTTTGAGTTGCGCTAAATCGAATACGCGCCCTTAAGAACAAACAGAAGGGCTCACTTTCGTGTCAGTCGGCCATTTCGACCACACCAACAGCTTTCGACGTGTTGGAGAAACTATTTGCACATCGCGCGGAAATCCTACAATTACGCCCTACAATGGAGCTAATGGTCCATGAAGCAAACGACAAGAAATGTTCCGACGAACTAGTTTGATTCCGGTCGCATGTCTTAGTTTTGTTGCAGTAGAGTTATACACAGTGGAAAAGACATCGTGTGACAAACTACCATAGATTCAGTAATTACTTGATTATATACACCCAAGAGTTAACATATTTCGACGCTTTAAAAAAAGAACTATGTACGAGTAAATAACTTTAGTATAGAATAGCAGTTTTTTTTAACAACAGCGAAAAATTTCTACAATAATTTGGTGATCATGGACGGTTTTAAAGAACTGATAACTTGACACTTGAAGATTGTTTTCTTAGGTGTTCACGGTCAAAAACCGTCAAGTCCATCGAATATTCAAGATCAAAAACCGACAACACCAAACAGAACCATCACTAGGTTGATTATTTGATGCTACTTCACCAATACGTCATATCTTCTTAAACTGACATAAAGATGCAGGGCTTGTCACGTTCAACTTGTGATTTAAACGTGTAGATCATACAAGGCAATGGAGATGCCTTTAACTTCTAAATGTAAAAAAAATACCTATCAAAACATGACATGACGGCCATTTTGAAAATCAGTTATCAATTGAATTAAAAGCAGTTTGTATTAATAGCATTGAAGTGCTGCAGCCAGTTTGCGTCTGAGGCTGCAGCTTTTGTTTCATAATTAGGGCCCTTCTACAAATACATCAAAAGTCAGTGGATTAAACCTACTTACTCAAGTAAAAAGTACATAAAAGGATCATGGCAAGATTTGTACAAAAAAAAAAATTATTTAGAGAAGTTCAAATTCTAATTGTTGTACTCTTGAGTACCTACCTAAAGAGTATCATCAACGATTTACAATATTTTTAAAACCCCGCAATTAAAATGGATGTTAAAAGTGAATAGTTTTAGTAAAAACTCATTATTTCAGAACAAACGGGGACTGACAGTACCTGTGACACTGACCGCCACCGTTTCGCACACTGAAATTGCATCGTTTAATGGGAAATAATGTCACAAATAATGATTAATCAACGATTAACATCACTTGTCTGCCTATTTGATAGATCCTTTAATGTCACTTGTCACTTTTCTCTAAATGGGCAACGAGAAGAAACGAAAACGTGTTATTTTCATTTCGAAATATTTTAATTATGCGGGGTTTTAAAAATATGGTGAGTATATCAATCAACTCCTGGTTATGTATTCTCCACGTTGGAACATATTTTAAATCCTCACAATGATTTTAAATTTTTCATACATGTGAATGTATGGATTTCGCCATGATTCTTTATAATCATAACTACCTACAGCTGTTTAACTAACCTATAACCATATTTCGTTCGGGAAAGCGACCGTGAAAAACATACACGAAAATTCGCGCCTCTATTTCCATGTTAGTTTATTTACTCAAGTTATCGTTAAGTTTTCCCATACAAAGTATTAGTATGTGATATTTCAAACGTTTTCACTCTTTTGTGGAGATACAAAGTATGTGGTTGGTACTGAATAGTGGAGATGTCTCGCTAGACACGCAACTATACCAGTTTCATAGAAAAGTTGAACGAAAGTCTCTACGTTTCTTTTTTACTTGAAATTGTGTTTCTTTAAATATGAATAGGAATGTAGGGATGAATCAGGACGAACCTTCAAAGGGAATTTTAACGATAAATTAATATGTTTTTTTTTGCTTAAACAATAATATTTAGTTATTCATTAGTCTTAATTGTCAACAAACAATAATATTTGAACGAATAGATATTTTCAATTTAGAAATCTATTGAAGTCACTTTCAATGCTTTGACCTTAACTTTTTACTGTTGCTACTTGAATCTGGTCATCCCAATATCTGACAACAATAGCCAATCTTTCATCGAATTGCAATCTATTCACGACATAAAACTACCGCACATACCTACAAAACGTGCCAGATGTCGCTTTTGTTAGTTCTGTACTATCCCTCCTGTTAATAAGCGCGGGGTAAAGTTACACCACCGTTCATCGTCGGATTAACCATACATTTTTCGAGGAATACGCTTAGTGTAACTTTATTCCCCGTTTATTAATAGGAGGGTTAATGTACAGACAACCAAACAGGTAAGTACGCAGGCAGCATGAACCAGCTGTATTTTATACGTGAATCCATTTTGTGCGTGTACTGTGTATTTCACCAAAACGTTGATCCAAGTCAAAGCATATAACTGAATTCAATAATTTACAGTCACTTTTGAATTGTCAGAGTCGGGTAGTTCAGAAAGTGGTTTTCACATAATTAAGGATGTGAAAACAAACTAGGAGTATAGCAAAACAATAAAAAATGACGCAGTGTGACTTATGTATGATTGGAATAAAAAATATGAAATAATACATTTTACATTTTCTGCCATAATTTTGTAGAAACTTAAAATGAGATTTACTAACAGATAATAAAATAAATACATATTATTTACAAACTAGCTAAACTGACAGACGTTGTCCTGTCAATTGATTTTTCAACTTTCTCACTGTTTATGCATTTCCTGGACTTCCACAAATATTTCAAGACCAAAATTAGCCAAATCGGTCTAACCGTTCTCGAGTTTTAGCGAGATAAGATATTAAATATTGGTCACTTCACTTACAACACTTGCTTACTGTACTCTATGTACGTAGGTCAGTCGCGTGCGCAGGGGGCCAAGTCTGCTATTTTTATAATTTCGTCATTCCAACACGATCCCATTGTCATTTTGCTAAAAGTTCGTAATCTGCTAAATTCATGATGGTTGATCATTGGTCGGTCGAATTAAAAGCAATGACTGCACAATGACGTTCTAATGGTAGGTCACTGATAACAGGATCTGTCAAAATTTTAGCAGATTACCGCCTAAGTCAGTCATTCAGTTTTCATTTTGTACGAGATTACCATTCTATATCATTTCTTTCAATGACCATGGTTGGCCATTGGAAAGTCATAATGACGCCATTATTTAGTAGATTACCAAACTTGTCAAAATCAACAATTATGAAATCAATGATAGACCATTCTGACACTATTGTTATACCAGACTTGAGACCCAGGTATTGGCATACTTTATTTAGTACTGGCTGCGTTATTGACTATAATATTTCATAGCGAGTTTCCATGTCGTTTTGAATATTGATAAAAATATAGATAAAATAAAATTGTAACTATTTTTTTAAATTATAAATACTAAACACTATTAATAATAAATAGGGTTTAGTATTTTTAATTTTTTGTTCAGGTACTTAGTAGATAAACCTAGTTTAAGTGTTGTTTGTGAACTGGGAACCACTCTATTGTTTTGGGGTCAACTTGTAAGATAGTGGTTCTCAGTTAAATAAAATAAATGTTATTTAGGGTCGGCGCATCGCGTTTTGATCTTCCATTTCGTCCTGTCACCTGTCATGATATCACTGACTTCCTTTTCTTTCTTATCATTCACACAATCCATCCATCTTTTCTTCGGCCTTTCTCTCCCATTCCATCCATACACATTTATATTCATAACTCTTCTGGACACATGCGTTTTATCCCATCTCTACACATGCAAGACTTACTTATGTAAAAGCCTGTTTTGTCTAAAAGTAATGTCTGCTTTAATTTCCATAATACGTGTAATAATTAATACACCGACATAATATGACAATTAATGTTTGTGTTCTAAGTATGAATCCAAATAATTATTTTTTATTATAGTATAATAACCATCTTTTTTTCACTCTTCATAAAGGTTCACGTATGTACACAAGATAAGTAAAACTACAAATAAATTAACTAAACTGCTTGAAGCATGATCCTTTGTGAGAGACTGGAGTCCATACTAGGAAACCCTAGGCTTTAAGACGGATCACCAGGCTCTCACCTCGAAATTGCGTTGGCTTATTACTGTCTCTGAACAAATTTTATACATAGAGATACGAGTATTGATAACCAAACCAAAAATGCGTAAATGCAAAAAAAAAAGAAATGAAAACCATAAATATGTAATTTGATTATTTTACAAATAAAATAAACTTTAGTTTTGATGAATCAACTGTATAGTATTGTTTGTGTGTTGTGAGTGTGTGCAGATAAAGTGTATTTGTGTGTGAGCGCGAGTATGGAAACTTGTATGAAAACTTGTCAGCCCTCACGACTGACTGTGAAGTACTCAAGTCCCTAATGGTCTATTTTAGAACAGTATTTATATCATTACTCCATTTATAAATCATAGACTATTAAAATAGGGTTGAATACAGAAACCCAGCCAGAACCTCTACGTTACTTAGAGATTAGAACAAAAATCCATACTAATATTATAAATGCGACGGTCAGTTTATTTATTTGTTACGTTTTCACGGACTTGGTATATATGCTCACTTGAGCATATTTTGCTTTCTCATTAGTTTCTTTCCAACCACGATGCTTCAGTTCATTAAGGTGAAAAGGAGAAAATGGCTGCGTTGAAATAGACTCTCTTATACACACTGCCCGTTAGATTAGCCAATAATAAAATTATGCAAAATGTCAACATTATTGTCTGCTTACAATCTTACGCTACTTGAAGAGCAAATTGATCGTTCAAATAGATAAAGCTCACAATTTCAAGTAATACATGAACATTTAGAAAGAGAAATTGATAGTGTTGGTTATAACCGGGGAGTTCTAGTGTTAACCGGTTTTTTCATTCATTTATCTCTGACTAGATGATGCCCGCGACTTCGTCCGCGTAATTGTCGGCTTTATTTTTTTTTTCCATGGCACCCTATTTTTTTCTAAAATAAGAATGGCCTAAATTAATAATTACAGCAATCTGCCAGTGAAATTCCAGTCAAAATCGGTCAGAGTTTAGCCGGAACAAAAAAACAGGAAGGCACAAAACTATAAAAAAACCGGACAAGTGCGATTCGGACTCGCCCACCGAGGGTTCCGTACATATTTGTAGGTACATTTTCATACTTCTATACTAATCCATACCTACTATCCATACTTTAATTATCTTAATATTATAAATGCGTTTTTAGCAACATAAACGGCCGTATCTTTTTTTCACGTAAATACAGAGGGTTGATTTTTTTACAGCATCAAAGGACTGTAGACTTGAGTATATGGTTTTAATTTCAACTCGATATCTCCACGCGTTCCCGAGATAAAGGGTCTTGACAGACAGACAGACAGACGGACAAAGTAATCTTATAAGGGTTCCGTTTTTTTCTTTTGAGGTACAGAACCCTAAAAAATTCGTTTTACATGGAGCGACTGCCTATCGGACCTCCACACCCTAGTTACTGGGTAACATGATACCCCTTGGTAAGACTGGTTGTCAGCATTCTGGCTTCTAAAGACGACTGCCAAAGATCTACAAATGACAGCCGTGACCAACGGTTTTACTTGCTTTCCGAGGTACGAAGGGAACTCGGTATAAAAGGGATGGTGATCCATCCACAGACCGAGCGCAGCTAGCGTAGCTTAACCTTTGACCGATCGATCTGTACGGCAACTTAGCCACGAACTCCTCTTATACTTTCATATGCATTTAGTAAAAAGCTGTCATTTTGACGTTACAAACAGACTTTAATTTTATTTATTTGTATAGAGTATAGATTTCTCTTCTCAATTTGTGAAATGGCGTGGAAAGTCGATTTAGGAGTACCCTAAGCTTAAAAGTTTATTGAAACGTACTTGAGATTTTCAAGTGTTTGTTGTCATGGTTATTATGCAAAATAACTCGTCGCTCCATGTTTATTTTAGTGAAGATTGTTTTTTTTTTAATTTGACAATTATGTAAATTTTTGGAAAGCTCCGCCGTCTCAAGAGCTTTTGAGATAATGTGTTAGGTGTCCAATTAACACCTAATCATAAATGCTTTATTAGAAAGTGTCTGCATACGTTTATCAATATTTATTGGTCTTTTGTCGGTGCCCACAGAAGCTGACCGTAAAAAAGTTTAAATAGGCACACGACTCTTTACTGACCATGTTATGGCTGGTTATAAATAAGCAACATCCTCTGTATCTGTGTTTAAAAATAACCTCCATCCACCACCACCCAACTTCGTTCAACCCAAGGAACACCTGCCACTCGGAAGTGATTTGCAGTGGCCTGTATGGAAAGCGCTCAATAGACTGCGCACCCAGGTAGGTCGCTGCAAACACAATCTAGCAAAATGGGGCATAATAGATCCCACCGACACCCAGTGTGAGTGCGGTGATCCTGACATGACAATGGCCCACTTATTACAGTGCCCAAAGTGCCCCTACACCTGCACCTTAGAGGACATTAAAAACGTCACTGATGCTGCGATAAATGTGGCTACCTACTGGGCCCAAGTAGTCTAGCATAAAGGAAAACAATCGATTCGAAAAGAAGAAGACCATTCACAAAGACGAAAATTACATATTTCTTCCATCATGTTCGTACAGTCAACAGCAAAAGTAGATGATCAAAATCAGAAATTCAATACTAATGAACGGAATTGACGTCAGAACTATGTGGCGTCGAAGTGATTTAAAAGAATGTGTGTGACAATCACATACTTTTAATAAATAAACTAGTAATAAATTATATAAATTAGTGTTAGTAAATTAGTATTGAATTTATGATTTTGATCATCTACTTTTGCTGTTGACTGTACGTTCAGATCATTATTGTGGTCTTCCTGGACACCATCTTATATAGTTCAAAGTCTCAACGTATTTTAACAAAAACGTTTTTAATGTTATCGTCATCATCATTATCATTATCAGCCAAAAGACGTCCATTGTTGAACAAAAGCCTACCCCATAGAACGCCACCACGAACGGCAACTTACTGGTTGCATCCACCTGTTAGCCGCGACCTTGACTATGTCGTCTAGGTCGCGTCTCGTCATTCAACTCGTGATCAAGCTGAATGTTTAGCTACTACATTTCTGGCCTTTTTATGAGGCTTTGTATAAGCATAACCTAACATTGGTTCATAACGCGCTCAACACCCGCTCGATGGCCTCCGGCAGCTATGTTATATCCAGAATATTTAATTATTTTGGTGATAGAACACTTAAAAAACGCTTTATGTTATGTTTATGTTTCGACTGTTGTACGGAGACTCGATCCCACAGTCAAACCGATAACACGGTTTTGTGGGGCTGTTGTTATATGTAACCTGATCAAATAAATAAATAAATGCCAAACAAAGAAAAAAAAAAAACATCAAATTATCATTACAGTGGTCGTTAGCGAATGCAATTACTACATAATTTATAAATTAAAGGCATGTATTTAACGCGGCGACAAACTAATCTGATTTAGGGTTCTAAAAATCATTTAAATGGGTAGCAAAAATAATAGGTTGGCAGCTACAGTGAAGTAGCATTTTAAGTATAACGTAGCAGCTTTATATTGAGTTGTAAGCTTTGTTTAAATTTAAATTGGCTGTAAAAAGCGATTTGGTTCTGGCAGGGGGTCACAGTGCTAACCTAACCATGTCTGATCCGCCCCAGGGGGGACTTACGGGTCAAAAAGATTTGGTAAGCATTTATCTATTTTGACGTCAGTTCGACGGAGCCCTTGCGGGGCTCCCTTTCTGTCTGCAGAGTTTAAAAGAACCTAACTAAGCCGAACCTCGGGGTGCTCGACCGTCTTCTTCTGGTTTTAGTCGCCAAGTCATGATTTATAAAAAGTTATTCTATTATTTATTTTAGCTCTTCAAGTTATTTTATTAGTTGCAACACTTAGTCACCTTTAGTTATTAGTCACCTGGAAAAATAATAAGCCTAAATTAAAGTCCCCCGCCCCGCTGAGTTTGTGTTTGTTTGGGCTAATCTCCAGAACTACCTACTGCTCCCATTCTGATATTTTTTTTTGCTAATAGGATGCTGCTTTAGGCTATACTTTCATCATCATCATGATCATCACCAGCCAAAAGACGTCCACTGTTGAACATAAGCCTCCCCATCGGATATCTATAGGCCTCCCCATAGAACGCCACAACGAGCGGTAACCTGCCGCTTGCATCCACCGGTTACCCGCGACCTTGACAATGTCGTCGGTCCATCTGGCGGGAGGCCTACCAACGCTGCGTCTTCCGGTTCGGGGTCACCACTCGAAAACCTTTCTTCCCCATCGGTTATCGATTCTTCGAGCGATGTGACTATACTTTTATAACAAAATATTTAAAACATGCAGAAATCAGAGGAAAGGGGATGAGAATAAACTGGCCAATCACATTAAGCTGTCGCGTTATTAAGCTATACTATAATTTGCTGACAATGTCGTGTGACCGAATTCCGCTCTTATATTCTTCCCAAACAATCTCATTTGTTCAAGTTTTTGCTCGCCAACATTCCAACCAGTGAGTCCCCATCAAATAGACGTACAATTGAAATGGTACCATTGTATCAAATGTGATTAGATAAACTCCAGGCCTTGCCTATCTACCCATTGTGGGCAATCTGTTTATTTACCATAGTTATTAAGTACAATACTCAAAGATCTGATAAGTAATACAGTTCTGTGTTGATTTGAAGAATAAATAAACAACTGAGTTGGATAAATGATAATCATTTGCTATGAAAGCTTTTATTTATGTGGAATAAATCAATTTGGTTATGGTAAATGAAAAGGTAGTCGTTATGGTGAGAAACCTGTACTTATAATCGTAATCGCCATTTTGCTTTGACCAAGGATAATGATCTATCCATTAGCCTTCTTTGTATGAGAAGAGGCTTTTGGTCTGCCATGGAACAGTAAAAGTCTAGCATTATTCATCATCATCATCAGCCTGAAGATTACCACTATTGGACAAAGGCCTCCCCCATGGGGGGGGGGGGGGTTGCCATAATCCCCACGCTTGGAAGGCGTCTTGGGGATCGCAGTGAGATTGTTAAGTACACGGAAGCCGCTGTTGCCCGACTTCCGAATTTTCCCTTAGTCGCCTTCGACGACACCCTCGGATGAAATGGGGGGGTGCTATTCTAGCCCGTACACCCCACGGGCTATTAGCATTAATAATATTAAACAAATTACAAAACAAAAAATTGTAACACTGTATCGTTGGTTTCAATAGATTCTTCAATTCGGCTAGGTACTTTTCAGAATAATAATACCAAAACGCACTAAGTCTTACTACGGTTGCTTCTCATACTAGCTTCCGCCCACGATGTCGTCCGCAAGTGTAGGTACAGACAGTGTCATCAACTGCTTACCCCCTATCCGAAGAAATTTTAGTTGATGACGCTGTCTGTACCATAAAACAATATGAATATGAAAATGACAATGCCAGATTCTGCCCCACCCATGAAATGTAAAGTAATGAAAAAATAATAAAATAATGAAAAAGTAAAGTAATGAAAATAATTGTAATGAATATAGAACCTTTCTATACTAAATTGTTTTTCTTTAGAACTTGCGGATTACGAAATACCTACCCACAAAATACAAACTCATTTTACCTAAAATACAATTTAACCTATAATCAATATTATTATTGTTTTTAGATTTGAACGGAAACCGCAAGTTCTACAGTCACTAAGACTAATGTTTAGTTATCAGCAATAAATAAACAGTAAGATGCTACATATTGCACATGACTTTTATTGAGTGGGGCAAAGTTCTATATAGTTTCTGGCATTGTCCTTTCAAATACCTAGTGTAGCTGTGCATGTGTGCTGTGCGTGTGTGTGTGTGGGGTGTGTGTTTAGTGTGTGTGTTCGCTTAGTGTATCAATAAAAGAGTTTTAATCGGGCCAGTAGGCACTGCCACAGATTACTTCTTACGAACAAACAAATCATTTTACCTCTTTACATACATAATATCACGATTAGGTTTCCTGAAGATTAACACAGAGATATACCTATAATACCATCGCACATTGCGCCAGTTATGTAAAGGAAAGTCCCATTGCCAACAACCGGACTAAATCCAAAAACCAAACTGCTATTGAATAAATCCCATTGGCAAAACCCCATCTTTTAGAATATCTAATAGGTATAATGACATCATGTAGAAAACCGCCCACCATTATTCATGACGTAGATTTCGCATTGAGTCGGAAAATGCCAAGCGGATATTTGTAGCGTCTTTTTGTTTGCCAATGAAAGGAAATATACAATCTGTTAATAGCGGTGCCTATTTCAATCATAATCCATTGTACTGAATACTGTCCATCCCACGTACAAAAGCATTGGATATTTACTGACAGAAACGAATAATAAAGAACTTCCCTGATTACTTGCCAATGAAAACATGTATTTCTCACATTTATAGGCGAAGTTATCAACAAGTTCATTGCCATAAAGTCTTAACAAGCACCATTTTGTGGCGATTGAGACTCAAATCGCTCGCTTTCTACTAATAACAGACATTTTTATTATGTGAAAACTAGATAGATGGCCGTATAAGTTGGGTTTCGAACTTAAACTAGATAATTAACAGGTTAGTGATATCAAGGTTTTAGGCGCGGGTTTGCTTGCAGGGAATAGTTGTTTAAAGATTGGGTAATTAATTTTTAAACTTTTTTTTTTATAAGCTCACATTTTCATCGTCATCATCATCATCATCATAATTTCAGTCGAAAGACGTCCACTGCTGGACATAGGCCTCCCCAAGGAGCGTTTTGCCATAATCGCCACGCTTGGCAGGCAGATTGGCGATCGCAGTATGGTTGTTACAAAGGCACAGAGAACGCTGTTGCCGATTCTCTGGTAAGTCCCTTAGTCGCCTCGCCACGGGAAGATATGGGATGGTGCTATTCTTTACGTCCGACACCACACGGACCTCTCACATTTTAGGACCCGTTAATTATGTTAATTGTTATCCGTGGTGCTTGGCAACAGGGGCCTCTTCCAGTTCTAAACGCCCTTTAGTGCCTAGTTCTGTTCTGTCTCCTGCTTAACATTGAGCGCGTTAGAAAATATTATGTTTCTTACTTCTCCGATGTTATTTTCTGATAAATGTCGTTGTGGGATCCAATCGTTTCTCTGGGTCTCGTCGAGCTTCATAGCCTCAGCGCTTTTCTGGTGGTGTCCGTGTATGTGGTTTGATGACGAAAATTCTTTCACTGATAGAAATGTGCACATGCACAGTGATACGAGTAAATATTATCCGCTCAACCATGGAATTGACTGAATCAGCGTTGTTGCTATGGTATAGTATGATATAAATAAAGATCTGTAGAGCTATTTTGTTACAATCTCCCTCAGTGAACGTCTAGGTGAAGTGAGTTGTCATCCGTCCCGATGCTAGGGATTGACAAAGCAGACGGACGGATGACAGCTCACTTCACCTAGGTGTTCACCGAGGGAGATTGTAATAGCACTGCTGGTATCCGCAACGCCACTTCTCAGCGCGTATTTTGCGTACAGGTGGAAAGAAAATAATTCGATCCATCCCAGCTCTTTGACGTTACTAGGATCCCCCGTAGGTTATCTGGGTGATGAAAGTACTTTGCCCTGTATGAAGCGACCTCAGGGCAGTTCAGAAGTACATGGGCTGCTGTCTCGTCTGCTCCCATGGAGACTTTATACAGAGGGCTGTTAATAACTCCTATGACAAAGAGGTGTTTATTGAAAGACCCATGGTCGGTTATATCGGTTGTGATAATACGCAACCGTTTTTTGAGCAGTCGGAGGATTTGCCTCGTGAAGCAGCCAGCGTATGTCTACTTTAGTTTTTATGAATAAAACAAGCTGATGTAAGTAATGTTTAATCTAATCTACTTTTAACCAAGTTGTGAAAAAACTGAATCACGTCATCCCTAGACATGAGAAGAATTTCAAGTAATAAAATCAGCAGTTATTTATTTCCCAAGCTTTATGTAAACAGACAGACAATTTAGCATATGTTGTCATATTAGATAAGATTTATGATTTGTACCAGTTTCACAGCAGTAATTTTAAGTTTTGATTAAATCTTTGATGCTTATCTATGTTTATTTATGATGAACTAGTATTTGAATACGGCATTGCTGATTGTAGGTAGGTATTAAGAATTGCAGATGTTAAGTGATAGGAAATGGAGACCTATGTATACGTTACATAAAGTGTTGATTTTATCATCAAATTACAGTTCTAATTGTCAGTGTTTTTTTTCTATATTTTGTCGTTGTACGAAGACGCGGCCACTTCTCATGCACAAAGTTGTTAATTCGATCGGGGATAGGTAGGTATAGTGTGACTTTTTCGATTCATATGTACTGTCTAAGTTTATCTTGGAGATCACTGTCATCGGTGAAGGAAAACATCGTGAGGAAAGACGGATTTATAATTTTTTTTTTCTGAAATCGCCAATCCGTTTGACCAAGCGTAGTGGTCGGTGTCTATGTCTTCTCTGTATGAGAAGAAGCCTTAAGCTTGTAGTGAGGCAATACGGTTCTGTAGCCTGGGTGGTAGTGTATCTGCCTCCGACGCACAGGGTTCCGAATCCCACCCAGGGCAAACATGGGCTCGAATCCCACCCAGGGCAATCATTTGTGTGCTGAGCACTTGTGTTTGCCTTGTGTCTGGTTGTTGTTTAAATATATACAAATCTATTTATATATTTGTGCAAGTATATTAGCTGTCTGACAACCATTAGTACAGGGTCTGCCTAGTTTGGGGTCAGATGGCCGTGTGTGCAATTTCCAGACATTGTTATTTCTTTAATAATAGGTTAGTGTTTTTAGTAGTATTACTTAGGTGACTAGGACCACCATTCTTAAATATGTTTTGTTTTTAAGAATTAGCATGTCTACGAGTATAAATCTAACATGCCATAAATTTCACAAACCCGAAACCACAAACAGTAGGCCATTCACGATAGTCGACCAATATTTGATTTGTGATTTATTTTTAATTAATATGTTGTCAATATTTGCACATTTTAATAATTATTCAGTTGAACATGTTTTCAATTCCCACATCATGCAAATTTATTAATTAAAATATTTAATTTGGTATGTCCAAACAGACAAATCTGTAACCTTTTTAGTAATGGTGATTTACCGTAATATACTTGTTTTTGGCTCCATTTAACAAGTTAATTAATATGAATAAACATGAAACGCGTAAGTGTTAATGACTTTACGAGAAGTAAGTCACCGATGTAGGTATATCAATTACAAAGATACGACTCAATTAAGAAATTAATAAAAGATAAGGATATTTGATAAGGATCTATAAAATAGTGGAGGCTTTTAAGAATTAAACTGATCAATATTTTGGAATTTTAGCTAATTTGTTTTGTACCGTTTTAACTGATAATTATAGAGATTGCGTCTGAGAAAATATTCGTCTTTAAACTATGTAGTTCTCATACATTTTTTAAGCAGGCAGACAGTGGTCACTCATTTGAGGAAACTATTACCAGATTTGCACTAGCTCAAATACTTGAAGAGCTTGTGGCTTAGAAAAAGCCGTACGGTAAGCTACGCTTTCCGCGGTCAGTCCGTGGATTGGTGACCATCCATAGGTATCATACTGTCAAAGTTTTCTTCAATCTTATTATCGTTGATTTTAGGTATTATCGCAACATCCATTCACAGCCGTTAAAACTTTCATCAACAAACTCCGACGCACCCATCATTAAACTTTTATGTTTTATAAGAGTTGAATAATGAGTGATATTTATTACAAGATATTCTTCAAAAGATCACGATTCTAAGTGTGAATGAAAAGAACAACATCATTCATCATTCATCACGAGTAGATAAAATCTTTCGCGTGGTTCCCTTCGACATTGTGCCGCGATGACGAATTTGGAGACGTGAATAGGTGTCACTCTTGCTGTCATTCGTAGATCTTTGGCAGTCGTTATGGGTAGTCAGAAGTCAGAAAGTCTGACAATCAGTCTTAACAAGGGGTACCGTGTCACCCAGTAACTGGATTGTGGAGATCAGATAGGCAGTCGCACTATGTGAAACACTGGTATTCAGCTGTATACGGTTGGACTGAAAACCGATCCAACATTGTTTGGAAAAGGCTAGGATATGGCACTAGGTCAAACACTCACAGCGACACCTCTTTTTGTAATGTCACTGCTGAAGATTTAGGGCCTATGCACACCGCGTTTTATAAAAGCGCCGTCGACGCGCGTTTCAGGAATGCGCTTCGATAATTTATTAAAATAATAGAGATATACCTACATAATAATAATAATAACAGAAGTGGGACAATATTATGCTGTTGTCATTATTATTAAGTAGGTATATCTCTATTATAATAAATTAACCAAGCGCATTCCTGAAACGCGCGTCGGCGGTGCGTTTAAAAGACGTGTGCATAGGCCCTTAAATAATCGAAACTCCCATTGTTCCAAAGTTAAAGCCGATTTTCCAATAGTCAGAAAACTTCTAACGGAGGAATATGACGGCTTCACAGCTTTTGTATAGAAAATACATATTTTGTTGATCTGTTTTATTTTTTCTTCATATAAAAGTAATCTGACTGTCGAAAATATCTAACCGTTATTAATCAGTGACTGTATGACCTTTTGCTTTTATAGATTACCGCGAATGTAGACAAAACCGCGGATTAGAAAGTAGCAATGTGTCCTTCCCCAGTGTTCAAGACATCTTCTTAACAAATTTAATCAAAATCGGTTGTGCCCTCTCATTGTTAAAGCGTAACAGACAGAGTTACTTTTGCATTTTTAATATTAGTAAGTAAGTAAGTAATTAGTAAGTATTGATTAGTTTTCGCAACTTCGTCCGTGTGAATGTAGGTGTGTCCTTCCCCAGTATTCAAGACATCTTCTTAAAAAATTTAATCAAAATCGGTTGTGCCGTCTTATTGTTAAAGCGTAACAGACAGAGTTACTTTTGCATTTTTAATATTAGTAAGTAAGTAAGTAATTAGTAAGTATTGATTAGTTTTCGCAACTTCGTCCGTGTGAATGTAGGTGTGTCCTTCCCCAGTGTTCAAGACATCTTCTTAACAAATTTAATCAAAATCGGTTGTGCCGTCTTATTGTTAAAGCGTACCAGACAGAGTTACTTTTGCTTTTTTAATATTAGTAAGTAAGTAAGTAATTAGTAAGTATTGATTAGTTTTCGCAACTTCGTCCGTGTGAATGTAGGTGTGTCCTTCCCCAGTATTCAAGACATCTTCTTAACAAATTTTATCAAAATCGGTTGTGCCCTCTCATTGTTAAAGCGTAACAGACAGAGTTACTTTTGCATTTTTAATATTAGTAAGTAAGTAAGTAATTAGTAAGTATTGATTAGTTTTCGCAACTTCGTCCGTGTGAATGTAGGTGTGTCCTTCCCCAGTGTTCAAGACATCTTCTTCTTCTTCTTCATTTTTAATATTAGTAAGTAAGTAAGTAATTAGTAAGTATTGTTTAATTATATATTAAGTATAAGTTTTCGCAACTTCGTCCGTGTGAATGTAGGTTATCGCGGATGTAGACGAAGTTGCGGATTAAAAAGTAATCTATGTCCTTTTTCAGAGTTCAAGCTATCTTCAAACCAAATTTCATCAAAATCGGTTCAGCCGTTTCATCGTGAAAGCGTAACAGACAGAGTTAGTTTCGCATTTATAATTTTAGTAAGTATGGAAGTATGGATTAGTAAAATAAAATTAGTAAATAGTAAAAGTACAGTATGGAGTATGAATTATGGATACACAAAAAGAAAAATGACCTCCAAAATAACTTTAAGCTTGACTAGAATATATCAACCTGTCACTTAAGCGTAATCTTATCTGACAGAAGCCGATTTACATAACTAATCTCATTTGAGGGGGTGCTATCCATCACTTTAGGTGGCCACTGTGATCAATCACGCAGTTTATCAGAATGACGCTAGTTTTGAATGGTGTGGTACACATTTTGGATAAAGAAATGGTTAACATAAAACCAAAGTTTCGATTGGTGCTTGAAGCACTTGCATTTGAAAAAAAGGTTGAATTACAAATTATGTATTAATTTAACCTCGTGTTAGTAACTACTTTAATTCTAAGTTTTTAGCGTAAATGGTGATGGAGTTTAAATAAGTGGAGGAGTGTAAATAAAATAATATGATTTAAATATGAAGAATGAAGACCGTTCCATTACAAAAATAACTGACGTCACTAGCAAAGCTCTCGCGCTAAAGTGCAACTGGGCTGGACACATCTGCCGCATGTCAGACGATTATTGGGCCATACGCGTGACCCAATGGGTCCTTTTAGGATGTTGCTATACACAGGTCGACATCGATCGACGTTGATCGATTGGTGTGGTAGTTTTGGCTGATTGACGGATACCGTTCGACTAACTAATCGATCGATTGCCGGTCCATGGCATCGGTCGACGTTGATCGATAAACTCCGGCTTTAATTCATCAGTAATAATAATCAAGCAGCTCGATCGACGTCAACTAGTCCATTCTACCAACTATCGATCGTCGATCGATTGGTCTGGTAGAAACTATCGATCGACGTCGACTAATCCATTCTACCATCGATTGATGCCGTCGATCGACGATCGATCGATTGGTCTGGTAACACCCTTACATGGCAAGCGACACCGCGGTAGGCCCAGGCGGAGATGGCGGAATGATCTAGACTCCTTTGACAAAAAATAGCCCTTGATAGAGAGAAGTGGTAGAAGAGTAGAGTGGTCTTTGCCCTGCAGTGGGAAAACACAGGCTGAAAAAAAATCAAGAAAAAGAAATACGAAGTAAAAATAGCAGCGGCCAAATTAAAAATGTATTCCGTGTTTACAAAGGCTTCGCCGGCTTTGCCAGCCTTGTTTCCCGTCTTATTACATTTGGCTAAAGGGATTGTAAATGTTCTATGATTTCTTTTCTAGTTAAATAATCTCCTCTGGGGAATTGGACTTATAATTAGGATTTATTTGTAGTACGACGTACTGGTTTTGATTACAACTGCTTTTTGTTTCCTTTGCAATTATTATTCATAAGATAGAAGTTACTTAGGCTAGTGGGTTCTTTTATTTAATTTTTATAAATTATCCGCCGTCGATTAATGGATTTTTTTTTCAGAATGGCATCTCGCAGGTCATCCTAGGAGGTTGTCAGCTGCTTAAGCGGACTTTCCTGTGGTGCCTTAAAAATTATTATTTTTAGGGTCTTACAAACTAAGCGACTACACGCTAAGGGCACCCCCTGTGGGGTACGAGCCTCGGCTTAGGGCGTCGCTGGGGGAGGACAGAAAAGGGACAGGCTGGGGATTTCAACCGATTATGGATAAGTGACCATCCATTTTATACTGTTCCGTGGCTCGAAAAGCAGAAGTAGTAGCAGAAGTCAGAAGTCTGAAATACTGACAACCAAGAAGTATTGTGTTTCCCAACTACGGGATTGTAGAGGTCAGATAGGCAGTCGCGTATGTAAAACATGAGTATTTGACTCTATTCTTCCACGTACCTGATTATAAAATATTTAATTATTTATTTATTTATTTATTTATTTATTTATTTATATATTTATTTATTTATTTATTTATTTATTTATTTATTTATTTATTTATTTATTTATTTATTTATTTATTTATTTATTTATTTATTTATTTATTTATTTATTTATTTATTTATTTATCTTCTTACATCTATCTTTACAGGCGTTAACCTAATGCGACAGTGTAGCTATAAACTAATATGTACTTAATTTTAATTAATAAAATAATCTAAATACTAATTACTACCATAGAAATTACTCCTTTAATATAACTTAACCTTATATACCTAACAACAAAATAAATAACGTTATGCTCTAATTACAAACCATAAGTAACTACATTTAATAGAACTCTTGCGAATTCACTCATAGTGCACGAAAAAATGTCCAGTCTCTCATGGACTTCGTTCACCACACGGATTGTTCGGGTGAGGGGTGCTTTCGCCAGTAGATTGGTTCTGGACACAGGTACGTCTAACAGTTGCGGGCGTCGTCGCCTCCACACATATCGGTCCGGCACGCTAAGATGTAGGTGACGCAGCACTCCCGGATTATGTGCTACACCGCGCAGTAGCTTAACTATATACAGTGCGAGACTAAAGTCCCGACGAACCCTGAGCTCGTTATACCCAACCATTCCCAGTACAAAGAGTGTAGGGTACATCAACGGGTAGTACGGATACACCCCATACAGTTTAAAGTACAAGTGCCTTGTAAACTTGTTCTGTACCCGCTCCAACATGAGACTGTATTTGGCTTCATGTGGTGCCCAAATGACCGCACTATGTTCAAGACGGCTCCTAACTAGTGCGTCATACAACACCTTGAGCGTGGTTATGTTCGTAAAGCCCTGTGACTGCCTCAGTACGAAACCTAGGTTTCTGTACGCCTTCTTGCATATCTTAAGGATATGTTCGCGAAAACTCAGGTCTGAAGTGAGATACACGCCTAGATCACGTACCTGCGACACTCGTTGCACTGGTGCTGTCTCTACTTTGTACTCGTAGCACATCGGGGTCCTCGCACGAGTGAACGTTATCACCGAGCATTTGTCAACATTGAAATAGAGCTTATTAGTATGGCTCCACTCCACCACTCTGTCTATGTCCTCTTGCAGGCGTTCACAATCCGACTTATCTTTAACCTCGAGCAGCAATTTAAGGTCATCTGCAAACAATAAACATACGGCATGTCTGACGACCTCCGGTAACTTGTTTATCATTATGATAAATTCGAGAGGACCCAAATTGCTGCCCTGGCTTACTCCGGACCTTGTGAAATATAGTTCAGACTCACACCCATTGTAGTCCACATACTGCTGTCTATCTTTCATGTAGCTCACGAAGAACTGCAATAGGTGTGGTGTACAGCCGATCTCTGCAAGTTTTCTTAATAGTACATCATTGTCGACGGTGTCAAATGCCTTTTTATAATCAAAGTATGCTGCGTCCACCTGCACCCCAGCATCGACTGACGGTACAACATTCGCCATGAAGTTCAGTAAATTAGTAGCAGTGCTGCGCTCCGGCCTGAATCCATGCTGCGCATCCGACAGCTGCGAGCGCACCTGTCCCTGCACACTGCGTTGGATGGCGGACTCAAAAACTTTTGCGGGCGTAGACAGCACAGCTACTGGTCTATAGCCGCTGACATCCGGACTTGCTTTACCTTTAGGAACCGGAATTACACGCGTGATCTTCCACCGAGCCGGGAACGTCGCTTTCTTTAAACAGGTGTTAAAGATATGATGCAGCGGCTCTGCTAGCACCGTGCCACAGTCTCTGAACAGAAACGCTGGTACCCCATCCGGGCCAGATGACCGTTTCGGCTTAAGATTCATAAGCGCATCCCTTACGTCTTGAAGACTCAACGTCCCTATATGCACACGCGCACTGGTCGCGCGAATATGTGGTATGTTTTCAAGTGTGAGTGACGGTTTATAAAAAACTTCGATTATTTCGCTTTGACACGGATAATTATGTGACTAGTTTTCGACGAACTTCAAGGTATTATTACCCATCCATCGTAATGAATACTGGTGAAAAGTAACAGCATTTTTCTGTAAAAATCTCCCTTGGTAAATCTGTTTTTATTTACTTTGACTTTGACTTAGTCGGTTACGGTTTAGTGAAATAGCTAAAAAGAACAAAGACACTAAAAAAATTAAAATAAAATCTATTATTACTAATAACTAAGTCACGTTTTGCTTAATCAGGTGATGTGATCGAATTCAGAGCTGTCTATACAGTCACGCTCACCACTTGCTAAATTAATGGCAAAAACTTATAGAGACATGACACCTGTCCGATTCTAGGTCAATAGAAAATCAATCACCTTCCAAATTTATTCTTTATTTTATTTCACCCAATTTTTTACCATTCAATAAGATACGAAGGTTACGATCTAGCGCGGGCTGAAGCCTAAATTGAATTTCCTAGTATTCGGGACTCAGAATTGATTTTGCTTGTATGAGTACTTTGAATTCAATAAGGACGAATTTATGTGGGATGAAATGGGTACAGGGAAGTAATATGGACATAAAGAGCCTTTAGGCCCACTTGCACTACAGTACTAATCACACATCTCTGCCTACCCTTTTCTTCCCTATGTTGGTGTCGACTTCCAGTCTAACTAAATAGCAGTGTTTTACTCGGAGTGACTGCCTGTCTGATCTTCACACCCAGTAACTGGGTAATACGATATCCCTTGGTAAGACTGGTTGTCAGACTTTCTGGCTTCTCACTACCCATAAAGTCTGTCAAAGATCTACGAATGACAGCTGACAGCAGATTTTTAAACCACCAATCGAAATGCCGGCTGTTCAGTCTTCGAGAGTCGGAGTCCGTCAGGGTTGTATTATCTCTCCCCTCCTTTTCAATGTGTACACAGAACTCATAATGAGGGCCTCATTATGAGTTTGACTTCCAGTCTAACTGAATAGCAGTGTTTTACTTGGAGCGACTGCCTGCCTGACCTCTACAATCAGTAACTGTGTAACACGATATCCCTTGGTAAGACTGGTTGTCAGACTTTCTGGCTTCTCACTACCCACAAAGATCTACAAATGACAGCTGACAGCAGATTTCTAAACCGCCAATCAAAATGCCGTCTCTCCAGTCTTCGAGAGTAATCCTCATTATGAGTTCTGTGTAGACATTGAAAAGAAAGGGAGAGAAATACAAGTCTGACGGACTCCGGCACTGGGATAAAAATGGCTCGAGGATGTCGTGCCATGTATCATACAGCAGGCTATTGCCGTACACTGCTGAACGTAGGCCTCCCCAATAGACCTTCAACCAACCAGGTCTTGCGCAGGTCGCATCCATCCGCTGCCAGCTGCTTCTTCAAATTGTCGGTCCATCGTGCCGCAGGGCGTCCCACACTACGCCTTGCCACTATGCCATGTATCAGCCATACTTAATATTATCTGATTTCTAAGCAAAGTCGCGGACAACAAACTAAGTCATACCTAAACCTATAAAACGATATCTGAGCTGCTCCACTTTTTCACGGCGCAATAATACGAGCGATAAGCGACGCAAAATTGTTTATAAGTCCTTAACATAATTCTTATGGGAGTAAGGCTGGTTACTCACTGGAGAATAGAAGTTGAAGAAATAAATTTGTCAAAAAGTTTTGGATTTTACAATTTTTTTTTTGTTAAAAAACGTCCTGATTACTTTGTTTTATAGTAGTAACTTTTATTATTTAATAGCTTTTCCCGTGACTTCGTCTGAGTGATTCTTTTTTACAGTTTCCATTTTTTTTATCGTAAAATATAGCACTCAGGGGGCCAAGTCTGCTATTTTTATAATTTCGTCATTCCAAAACACGATCCCATTGTCATTTTGCTAAAAGTTCGTAATCTGCTAAATTCATAATAGCAAACTTGAGGGGACCTGGGGTATCGTAGCTTCCTATTAGCAAAATAATTTACAGAATCGGTACACCATCGTTATCGGTAAACCAGAAGTTTTGGAGATTAGCCCGACCGAACACAAATTCAACTTTTATAATTAGTGATAATAATATTATAATGACTTTGAGTCAGTTAGAACTTTATTATCATTGACGTAAGTTTTATTTCTGCACATCGCAATTAAGGCTGTGTGACAGTTGATTCAAGCCTCAAGCTCTAAATCAGAATAATTATAATCTTAGATCAAAAAAGAAACCATAACTCGTCCAGTTGACTATCTAATGGGCATATATTTTATTATAATTGTATTTCATAAAATAGCGAGATAATTAAAGAACTGAATGGAATTTTAACTTGTGCTAACGAGGCGTTGGTACTTACACCTGTAGGCAAGGCGCGGAAATAATTCATTGAGATTAAATAATGCAGTAAGTGTAAATGAAGACAGGTTGTTAGCTTGCCGCACCGAGCACCGCGGCAACCTGTTTCCTTACAAACTTCTTCATTCTTTAATTAACTGGAAAGGCAATTGTCTCAGGAGCTACATACTTGGTTTATGTTGTGGTAGTCAATTTGTCAACCAAGCGTTGAAAATTGAGACGACATTTCGAAAGCAAAAAAATACTGATTTAAAAATATTTTATTACTTACTTGAACGACATTTTGACAAGGTAAAAACTTAGTCAAAGCAAGTTTGTGCTTTTTTCAGATGTAAATTGAATTTTCTTCTACGGCTCTGTATTTTTTTAAACCAAAGAATCATGTCCAGCTTTGACCTGAACATTTTCTAACACGTCTAGTGATGTAAATTATCTTAAAAAAATGCTTTGTTTTTGCTTATTTCATATTGCTTAGTTGAATTTTCAAATAAATCTAGGAAAAAACAATATTATTATGTTTATCATTCTCAGTAGATTTTTGGAAACGGAACGTATGTAAAACACGTTCCGTTTAGTTTTATAGACTTGCAAACGGAACGTGTTTTACCGACGTTCCATTTCACAGAATACGAAAAACTGGTTCGTTCGTCATGTGGTTAAAGAATGTTCAAAATAACAGATAGATATATTTATTTTACTCTACTAATTAATTTATCAGTACCTATGATTTCTTTGTTGTTTTATAATGAGATGTGGGAAGAACAGAAAGTGTACATTTGACAGGTTACGCGTAAAATGAACTTCTTTGGAGTGACCGGCTGTCATGTCATTTGTTTGACGTTTTGCGTTTTTGCAGTTGTTCGTTCTTGATAAATAATTATTGTACTGTGCTGTGCTAGTTTGAATTTTCTGATACCCTTAAAACTTTTGCATTTCCCACGGACTCACAATACCTACTGCCGATGATTACTTTGGCCAGTGTCATACGGATACCGATTAGTGCGTTTTAATTGGGATCTAAGACGTTATCGCTCTTCTTGGAAAGAGCTATAGAGTCGTCTACGAGATTGTTTTGTATAACCACAGAATACTCAATAGTACTACGGTATAAACTGCAACATATATATATGTGTGTTAATATAATACGCTTTGGCATTATCGGGCCCTTCAGCTTGATAGCAGAGTCATCTCGCTAATTAGCACTTGGATATCTCCAGTAATAGTAAGTATAATAACAATCAAGTAACCTAACGATTTAGTAATCCAACATGATTGTTTTATAAAAAAGGATTTATATACAGAAGTGGTAAAATATTTTTTTTTAAATTACATGAAAAATAGAACAAGTAAACATAACTAGTACTACTAGAAATAGGGGATACCTCTAAGATGACCCACTGACCGAATGTGATGTAGTACATGTAGATTTTCCCCATGTTTAGCTAAAGTGTTCTTTTAGACAGCTGTTGCTTAAGACAAAACATGTAAAAATATACTTATTTCTATTGTAGAAATCAAAATCTCATAATTGATTTGTTTTGCAGATAAAGGCAGAAGGTTACATTTGTTAAGCATGTTTTGACATATCCATGCAGACTATTAATACTCAGATTCATGGAAACAATGGGTGTGATCCATCTGCCGGTTCATCTCACGGTAGTCATGTTCAAGTATGCCCCGTTTATGGACGATCATTGCTCAATCGTCAAAGAGCACACTACATTCTCCGAGCAAACTCATCGAACCTCATGCTATGGATGATTAACTTATTCAAACTAATATAGCACCTCGTCAGGTTTGTATTTAAATAATTAAAATCATTTAATGCAGTTTTTTCTTTAAATATCACGTTCTAATCCATTACTTTACTAGGTATGTCACTGCATTTATTATAAATATGTTGTTTTTTTGTTGACAGATATCACAATTTCACTGTCTATGCAATGCCTGTTGGTTGCCATTTAAAAGAAACTCTTTCAACAGCAACAGGATAAGAGAAGAGATTTAGACAGTGATGAGACTTTATGGTGAAACAATAACAAAAAGTGGAATAGTCTGTTGATCCAGTCCATGTTCCAGAAATACAACCTCCCCCACTTCCTGCAAGCACAGATTAGAGGCATGAAAAGGAATCATCTGTAGAATCAGTTTCAGTTCCAGAGCTTCATTCTCAACAATCTCAAACCCAACCAAAAGTTTTGTGCATTTTATGGGTGTAACAATGACACAAATTGTATACCTAGGTTAGGCAATGGGGAAAATTCACTTAGAAAATTCGAAAATAACATCAAGACATAATATCTCAAGATATCAGTACTATGTGTACATTTTGATAGCAAATGGTATTAATGTACGAGAAGGCATTATGGAGTATTGCTGCAAATGCACTGTAGGCCGTCGCACTGTGGCTCTAGCGGTATTTTTAGTTGACGTGATTGTGCGAGATTGAATAAATAATAATAAATCAAATCCTATTTTTAATTTAATTTCATTGTCTTCCCCAAAAACATGTAGGTAGGCAGCTCTTTTCGTTATCTATTTATGTTTATGTCGTGATGGCCCAGAGATTAACACCTCACCTCTCATGCACGAGGCTGAGTTCAATCCGGGCAAGTACCGATGTGTACCAATGTATACCGTCTTGACCAAACCTTGTGATTAATGCTCATGTCTTCTCTTACGAGAAGAGGTCTGCCCAGCAGTGTGACAGTAATAGGCTGGTATTATTATTAACTCTTTCTCTTGTCTGCCTGACTTATAGTTCGTTGGCTAAAAGCAACGTCTGTCACGCCGATTGTTGTAATCTGGTCCACTTTGACGACAGATTTTGACCGATACTTCAATGAACTATACGTTAATTGCTTTATTTGCACAAAGTGTAGTGTAGAAAACAGATGCATAACATCACACGTGAAATGACATAGCATCGGCGGGATATAATTACGATTGATGATGCTATTACATTGAAGAAGGATTTATTTTTGAGTGATTGTAACTTGTAACGCTCTCAGGGATTAAGAAATAGTTTGATATTAATTGGTATCGTATAGTTCTGAGGTTTTAAGAGCAGTCAACTTTCATCTGACAGCTGTTTAACCTCAAAAACTTATTTGCATAATAGCTTTTTTCCCTGGCCTCTAAATAAAAAGATGATAAGATATTGTGTTATTATAAACAATAATTGTTTTTATACAACACTAGTTGTGAGTAGACGCGACCATCAAGTGACAGGTCAATCAATGTATGGAAAGTTGGCATGATTCTTTAGGTCTCAAACCGGACAAGTCAGTTCCTTCATTAAAAAAAGTGAAGATAAAACATGGCCTAGAACTAGCAACCTAACCGCATATTCTCGAGTTGGTTATGGTTGCGCACCCGCTAATGAGACCTAAGCTTTAGATACACTTTTCCCCTATATTAAGCTGAATTAGCATTCCGAAGTGTACATCCCTGCTTTAGAGATTCGTCCCATAATTTATTTCAAGCTTACGTGACATTGCGAATCCAAGGTGACTTGATTTTTTCATGAATATAAAACTTTTATAAAAATAATATATTTCTGTTCGTTGTCCGCTATTTTAATGCAAAAATTTTAGGCTTTCAAATTGAACATAAAAATATCTTTATTGAAAAGAGTGCATTTAGAGCCAATGAAAAAATGTTTTTAGTGCAATAACTAAATTTGCAAGTATTTTATTCCAAAAAAAATATTTAGAGTTAGAATAAAGTTGTAGTTCGAAATGTTGGAATTGTTAGTAAGTAATATACTATTTCGAGAATGTTTAGTGTTTCAGGAGCTTCTAATTTATCAATGTCTAAATGTTCAAGTTGAGTGATAAACGGCTAGCGTTCTATCCTATACCCTACCTAAACTGACACTGCTATTCGAAACCGTTTCATTAGAAAATTATCTAATTTATGATAAGTATTCTACGATTTTTTTTACTTAAACGTTAGGGCAGGGACGTGAGAAGATTTTCAATGTTGCACGAAGAAAGACGACGAGCTGTGCCATCCTAAAATACAGCTTATTTTGATAAAGGCAAAAGGATGATTATAATGATGATGGCTATAATTGAAAAGGCAGGAGATATGGCAACCTGGACTTAAAATACAAAGAATTTAATTTTGCTAAAATGCTAAGTGCTACATTTCCAATGAACTACATAACATTTTCCTGGCTGAAGATAAAGATTACTGGATAGATAAATCTTATGCAACTGCTATTTCGATATCTACATCCACACTAAGACTAAATACGAAAGTGTCTGTATGTTGGTTTGTAATCTCATCAAAATAAGACTTGAATCAATTGTAATTAAATTTGACAAAGATGGAGCCTAGGATCTGGATATATAAGGACATAACCTACTTTTTGAATACACTATTCACTATTCAGACAATCAGGCGGACAATGCTGCGAGCAAATTTAATCATACAGTTTATTTTTAAGCAATATAATCCTTTAGTCACAAAATTTTCTCACTGACAAACCATATTAACCCAACCATGAATGATCCGGTGACAGATGTAATTGATCGTCTTTAAAACATTCATCATGATTCGACACCTGATAAAATTACACTAGCACACTTTCCATTTAAAAAACCAGTACAAACTACTGGTATTTTATACAAGCTGTGGCGCGGTGTGTAAACAGCTTTAGACGTTGTTGGCTCGGCTGAGAATCCAAGTAACTGTAT
This sequence comes from Charanyca ferruginea, assembly GCA_947361185.1. Lineage (NCBI taxonomy): Eukaryota > Metazoa > Arthropoda > Insecta > Lepidoptera > Noctuidae > Charanyca > Charanyca ferruginea. The sequence continues at coordinate 5,416,124 of OX376068.1, read as the reverse complement.
TCCTACGAACGATAGTGAAAACGTGAGCCGTCTACACGTAAGTCCAGCCTTATTCTGCTACTGAACAAGATAATGAGGAATTTAATTAATATCGTAGCTAGACCATGACTGTGGACCGAGTATAAGGGGAAAATGTTTTTAAAACTAATAGCCCTGAAATAAAATTACAGTCAGGATCGATCGCATTGATAAACATGAGTTGCTGTAACCTTTTACTCGTTAAAGTACAAAGCTAACTTCATTTCTCTATCAGTTAATGAAATCGAAACTGAAACATAAAAATATTCTTCATAGGTAACGCCATTTAATAATTCAACTCAATTAAAATTGCTTCTCGCTTATCAAAGATCAATACATGATCGCGGTGTGTGTAGCCCGCCTAACCTGATGTCGTTGCCTCAGCCGGCTCCAAGCTAACTGTACTAGCCAAACGATAGTGAAAACGTCGGTCGTTCGCTTACTCCACTTCGCGGCTCACTCTGATGCGGTATAATTCAACGGGTTTACTGTTTTCATTGTTTTGCGGTACGGTTTTATGTGTTCTGTTAGATTAAATGTTTGATTTGAATGAGGGTTTAGTTGAGGAGCTAATAATTTTCTTAATTTGACGATTTTTTTTTAATTTATTTGTTTTTGCCTTTCCCCAAATTTCTTTCTTTGTTTTCTCTCCCAACAACTGAGCGATTGTTGTTATAATGCCTTTTACACTGTTTATTAACTAAAAATATATCAGTCACATCTTTACTGCTTGAACTAGCTTGAACCCGTGACTTCGTCCGCGTGAAGTATACCATAATATATAGCTCATCATACTCGCTGATAACAAAGCTTTCAATAGATTTATTTAATAGATTAATTTTTAGTATTTTTTAGTTTATCCATTAAAAACAATCATTCAAAAAATCAAATGGGTGCTCTTTATATTAATAATTTAAATAATCAATTATAAATTCACAATAAACAATCCCAACCTCACAATACAAATCCAATATCTCATCAACAATGGAGACGCCCTCTCCTCTGCGAGTAGCGTAAAATTAAACGATGCTATTCACTGAGATCTCTTCAGATACGTAAACCAGCATGACTTTAGTTACTAGTGTATTTATGCTAGTTAACGCTGTAATAGCTCGCTCATTACACCTGCACTTTGCCGATACGCTAATGCTTTAAGACGTTGAGTAAATTGTAGTGGAGTAATGTTCTATTGTGTTTTGATTTGCCATCGTTTTCTTTTGTGCATTATCTTTGCTCGTTTACTGTCAATTTCTTCGTGTTTCTGTTGAATTGGATGTAGAAGGTTACTGATCTTCTGCTTGGTGTCATGACAGGCACGATACTGTTGAAGCTTTTGTTAACGAATTTAAATATTATATAATACCAGCCTATTATTATCCCACTACAGGGCATGACCTCTTCTCAAACAGCCAAGGTACGAGCATTGATCATCAGCCTTGCTGATTTGAAGTGATTGGCAATTCGGGACTTATATAGGTATATTGATTATAACTTCACGTTTTCTCAAAATGCTTTCGTTTACCGATGTGTAGCTTAACTAATATATTTATATATATTCATTTAATTGAAATAAATCATTGCATATTCTCATGGCGATCTAAGTTTAGTTTAATGTTGCATTTAGATGTTACAAATTTTCTTGAAATACGTCAATTTATTATTTAGTTACTAATTCACAATCACCACTTTTACAACCATGAAAACATTCACTCTGTATGTGTTCTAACCTGGAATCTGTTCAGTTGTTCGTTTCGCATTAAGGCCGTGACGAATGACCTGATTCTGTATGAATGATTTTTGGGAACCGACGCGTTGTGGCCAGTGCCCGCCACTTTTGGTATAGCCGGCGGCATCATCGAATATGGCTTGCTTGTGGAGTATTTTATTACTACTTGTTGGACTGATGAATGTTAGGCTATCAGTGGGCTTGATTTTGTTTATGAGGTGGGCAGATGCAGTCGTATTAACCCCGATGAGTTGTTGGCTACTTTGAGGTTGATTTTCTTTATAACTTCCGTCGTTTCTTTTTCTTCTGTGTCAGGTATCACTGCAATATATATTTGTTAATTGTTAAACTAAGGAGTGGCAGGTTTATAAGTGTCTTTACCCCAATTGAGGTTAGTTATATCAGAACGATCTATCCAATCAATAAAAGAGCTGTTATTGAGTTGGGTGGCTCGTATTGGTAGAACTAAGTTCAATTGAGAATAATTATAATATATTGGACCGTGGACAAGGTTGAGATTTTACGTAAGTAAATCCAAATATTATAATTTCAAACGTTCCCACTCAAAATCTAATGTTCGTTTTAGAGTGCCCTTTCAGCTGTGCCCATTAAGCTGTCCCAAGACTAAAGCCCATAATCCCGGCTTCCAAATCAAATGTCTGGAAGGATCGAAGTCTAAATGGATTAATTTAATAGCAGACGAAGTTAAAATGGATGTCGGTTGAATCAAATGTTCCATGAAAAGATCTCCGGGTAAAATTGAATGTTAAGATGAGCGAATTATTTTTGAATTGGTTTCTTCCATTCTCTACACTGTACTCGTATTGAAAGATGATGCTTTAATAAATTGTTTGCATTATTTCACTTTCGGGACATCGTCAAGCGGTTGGTAGACTCTTCACGTGACCAGCTAGTTTATACTTGGACTAAAGAATCTCTGATGCTCTATTGGCTGCCCTCTCTTTTATAAAAATAGCCTATGCCCTTTTTTCAGACCCAAATAATATACACTAAAAAATTTCATGAAAATCGGTCAAGCCGTTTCGGAGGAGTTCGAAAACGGGCACTATGACATGAGACTTCTATATATTGGATTATTATGAATTTCTTTAAGCCTTTATTACACTTGGCTAAATTAAGCCGACTAAATTCAGTCGCTACAGAATTGAGTGAAGTGTAATCGCATTCAGTAAGTAAGTAGTAGTAGTAAGTAGTAACTGAATTCAGTAGCTACTGAATTTAGTAGACTTAATTTAGCCAAGTGTAATAAGGGCTTTAGTCAAAAATATAATGTGTATCTTGTAAGATTTATGAAGTATTGATCGTAAATGATTTTGATCTATTTGATATCATTGCCCATGACTAACCTCCGAGAATTGTAATCGAAATACTTGATGCATAATAAGACATAACAATTTTGTACTATCACGACAATGTGACTCACGAGAACATAGAGGGCACGTATTCGCACAAGTTAAACTATTTGCTATTAACTCTAGATCCATCAGTAGTGTTGAAAGTCACGTTCAACAATTACGTATTGAGATTAAAGTTCAGTGTACGGTTAAGTCAGCCAGCTAGTGTGTGGTCTAAGTGTGAGGGCTACTCCATCCCCAAGAATACATTATCAGATTATATTTGGCAGCGGCAGATGTTAAATACAATATAAAAATAATATTATTGTTGGTAGACTAGGTATTCTAAATTACCTTGACTTGTTAGGAGTGAAAGTAGTGTAAAGAGTTGACAAAACTTAACAAGATGGAAGTGTTTTTTAATTCTAAGTAAGTTTATAAAATGGATTTCCTAAAAGGTTACTATCAGATTAAATTTTTGACATGGTCATGTTTTGGTGTCATTCTAACTAAAAACGAATTAAATTAATTCTTGGATTTTTTTTCTCCAAGCAAGAATTTCATTAACAAAGTCTTAAAACAGTTATGGTCATACAGTTACAAGTTACAACTAAATGGTTAACATTGAAGGAATCTCCGTTTACCTGGATGACTGCATAATTGTGTTTAAAAAAAATGGCTGCCTCGACTTTCGACCCTTTTCAAGTATTATGTACGAATTAAATTCAGAAACGTGATTTCATGTACCGTTCACGAAAGCGAATTGTGGAAAGGACTGTGTACATTGGTCGATTGGTTTTTGCTACCCAATTGAGTAGCTGAATTTATATTTCTGCTGTATCGGTAGTAATTTATACATGTAGAATTTAGAGCTCTGTGGAAGGTTAATTTAGATTGGGAGTTTATTAGGCTATGTCAATGTTTATGCTCGAATGGAGGCAGATTTTATGATTAAAAACAAATATGTAAGTATTGGTTTTCAGTAATAGGTTATCTCGTGTGTTTTGGTAATATTTTGGAGCCTTTAGGGTTACGGGTTAATGAATTCGGATATTCTAAAATGAACTTGTTTTAACTGACGTTTTGCGAGTGTTTTCAACCAGAGCGCGTCCTATGAATTTAATTACAATAATTTATTCCGAACTAATTAAGCAATGGAATTCCATTAAGCGCTTATTGGAAAGTGCTTAAGTCGTTTTTCATGGATAAGCCGATCATAACTTAACGCGATAAAAACATTACACTTTTTAAGACTCAAATTAGACTATAGTAAACTAAAGTATTGATACCATGCATGGCACAATTATTTTATTCGCGGAATGGTCGATGTCAAAATGGTAATTTTATTATTCGGAACTAATGTTCAAATTAAAAGTAGTTGTGAAAACGTTAATGGATGCTATGTACTTGTTCATTTATTGGCAACATGGTCGTGATACTGACTAAGATAAATCGGTCAATCTGAACGTCTCAGAAAGTATAGGTAATAGTCTTGAATTTTGCAAGAGGTTCTGCCGGAGAATCGAAGATCTTATTTGAACCTTTTCAAAATTGAATTTCCAATAGTTGGATTTGCTGAAATATTGTATTGGGATTTAACGAAATAGAGAATTTCGTTTTGAAAAGCAAAATATTGACTAGGAAGCATGGCGTGGACAGTGACAATACATTCAAAATGGATTGTGCGTACGAATATTTCGGAATTTGTATACCGTATAGAATATTCGTCACCAATACAAGATATTAGCGAATACGCCAATAACTTCTCAATAAATATCATTGGCGTGGAGTACTGAGATCGTTGATAGAAGTAGTCAACGTGTCACGTTTTGCATAATCTACCCACACGTCTAAATGTTCGGGAATTTCAGACAAGACTGACACTTCGGAACTAATATTCATGCATATTCATTGCTTCCATGTTGTGTAGTTCGATATATGCATGATCACCTTATTAAATTATGGTTTGTGTAAATCTTCAACTCCCCTTTGCATTTGGTCATTCGAAATCTCTTCTTTCTATAAAAGTTTTTGTTTCTCATGTTGTTTTATCATTTTGAATGAAATAGTCATCGAAATGTTAGTAAGACAACGCATTTATTTGCCATACAACTGTTATCATACAATTCACAATACAAAAGTTAAAATAAACTTTGCACATTCAGTCAGTGTGTATATCCGCTTTATCGCACAATAAACGTCGATAAAGTTTTATTTTATCTCTGCATTGGTCATATTCCCTGCTTTTTACGACACTTAAATTAAACTTGTTGAAATGTTTAAAACCTTATTCGGTTCAACTTGAACAAGTAAAACGTTTACCAACTCAATACGTGTTTATTTTAGTGTGTGATTCCGTTCCATTCACTTTTATGGTCGGCGATTAAATTTTCTTTCTCGGTTTTCTATTCAAAGGTTAGCGTAGGTTAGGCTTTAGAGATTTATGTTCTTGTCTTTTCTTCCTGTATCGTTTATTTGTGTTTATTTCTTAAACTTGCCAACATCCTTTTCTCCGTATCCCAATGTATTACAAATCAGTGCAGTACCCACGTCTTTATCTTCCATTGATATATCTCCATTAACCATAAGACACGTTCCTATGACCACAAAAATATGTGAAACAAATTTAGTTGAAAAGAGAATCGATGATGCAATTTTAAATGAGTCCGGATATATCCAGGCTTATGAAGGACTTAATAGACTTAGTTTTACAATGTTAATGGATATGGAAATACTCTTCACATTTAAGTTACTCTAGAAATATCTTTGCTATATTCGAAGATTCTCCCATCAGGCATTCTCTTAAAATCAGAACAACACGTTGCGTTACACACGCTATAGATTGAACGTTTGAATGAATAATAACTATTTTGTTGTTGCGTGAGCGTGAAGTCTCGTGACTTGTCATTGCCATACATTTTATACTTAGCGTAAACGTTAAAAGAGTCAGTTATTTGTCTCGGCTCTCCGATGTCGTTTTTATTATTAGTATTGAGTTCTATAGACTCGTGGAGGTAGTACTCTTAACACGAGCACGAGGCTCTTACTTAAAAGCCTTACGAATCGATCGATTGACCATCCGTTACATACCGATAGCCTCCCGTGCTTCGGAAAGCATGCAAAGCCGTTGGTCCAGAGTGTCAGTCAGAAGCCAGAGAGTCGGAAAACCAGTTTTATCGAGGTATTGTTATTCGCCCCACGTAAAACACAGGTATTCAGTTATCATCCGGTTAGACTGAAAAACTAGGCAAAGGCTACGCAGATCATGATTGAGTTCTCTTGGCTTATGTAAATAAGACAGTTTCTGAATAAGTTGAATCTTAGTGACCAAGTCCCAGAAGAGCTTACTTCGTAAAAGAAGCTTTGAGTACTGGTATTATTGAAAGCCCATTTCCATCATAAATCACAAACGAATTTAAGGTGACAGCTTAGAGACAAATTGATGTTTTAAAGGTTTAGCTGTACATATTTAGGTAAGTGGTGTAAGTAAGCCGAAATGTTTAAACTTTCTATTTTATTGACCTCCCCCAAATCCTTCCTGATATATTATTCTTTTCAAGCTCCACCTCGAACCAGCCCTAATGTTTAAACTTAGAAGAAACTAAAGTTACTGAAATCGTCGCTACAGACACATACTTACCACTAACGATTATAACTGTATTGTGATATAATCATATTTTTACTAGTCATCATACCATGATGTCATCAGCCATTTCAATCCTAACGATTTGATCACCGTTACAGTAATTTTGAACTGACAGTACAATGTACCTTGTTATACTTTTGTTACGATTATCCTGGTGAAAAAGATGGTCATTATTCTCTTAAAATTTTGATTTGGAAATGGGTGATTTCATTTTGGCAGTATTATAGGAGTATTGTATATATTTCGATACGCAAGTCATCTTAATTAATTTAATTGATATCTTTGTATTTCAAGTAATTATTTATGAATGTTGAAGGAGGTACTATAAAAGTTTAATTATCTTGGCTCAGAAACCAAATCATTTTCTAAATTATTTATGTCCTCAAATTGGCACTAAAACTCAAAATTTCTCCTGAGAAATCCATTAACTTAATTGATAATTAAGAATTAATTAAAAATATAAATAGGTGTGATTATCATATTAATGATATGTTATATTGTGAAGTGGGACTCATTTTGTGGCTGATATTTGTTATTAATTAATGTATTTGCATGGAAAATGCGAAATTAATTAACTGTTTATTAAATTGGATGGAATAGCGTAGGTGATTGGAAAAAACAGGGTTCTGATCTAGCTAATTAAATGGCAATCGGTAATGACGGGACACATTGGACGAGATAAATAAATATTTTAGCACGTAGCAAGTAGTACCTAGTGACAAGAATAATGCTTAATCAAATCATGTGTAACGTTTGTTTAACTAGGCCTATATCAATGTCATTTAAAAGAAGCTTCTTCTCTGGTAAAGCAATTTTTCAATCACGTGCGCATTTTTTACTCGAAAGAAGTTTCATGTTTATATTTTCCATAGTTCTATCTTTAAAAAATTGTTCTTTTTTTTGTATTCCTCATCGTTAGCATACTTTAGGTTTATCAGTTTTTCTCAAGTTCAATATTACAATTGACAATAAGAGTCAATTCAGTTTGACACTGCCTAAATAAGATGAAAAATGTATAATATTAACATGATTTTCGTCAAAATTAACACGAGTTATAGAAGTTACCAATCATATTGAAGAGGAAAAAAATTATGACAGCCAGGATACAGAATGCGAATTTTAGAGTAATTATGTACTCTATTCGGTCCGTGTGGTGTCGGACGTAAAGAATAACACTATCCCATATCTTCCCGTGGGTGTCGTAAGCGGCGACAAAGGGACTTACCAGAGAATGGGCAGCAGCGTTCTCTGTGCCTTTGTGACAACCATATTGCAATCGCCAACCCGCCTGCCAAACGTGGCGATTATGGCAAAACTCCCCATTGGGGGAGGCCTATGTTCAGCAGTGGACGTCTTTCGGCTGAAATGATGAAATGATGATAGAAGTTACCAAAAACAAACCGAGATATATTCTGCAACAACAAATACATATGTCGTAATATACACATTGTTCTAAATTATACATCTAGTACTAGCCAACGCAGTAGAAGGATATAAAATGTTAGACTCATCATTACTTACTTACAAATCTAAAAAAACGGTAACCGTATCGTATCCCATTGTTTGCCAAAACTAACAATACAATGTACAGATCATTTATTTCCGATTCAATTCAAAGTGCTATTCTTCACGGTACAACCGCGAACTCATGTTAACACAATTACGGTAAAAACTTCACGGTAAAATGTACCTTATGTTTGGAAGTGAAAAGGTGAAAATGCTGTTCGGTTTATGAAACAAAAATCGTGTAATGTAGCAAGGGTGTTGCATTTAATTGATATGCCTTGTTTTTTGTCGTATTCAAGTTGATCTTTTTTTTGCCATTGAAGAAAATTAATCGATGCTCAAATATAAGATCAGATACGTTCCGTTAGCCATTATGTACCGATACAATTGTTTCATTTTTTTTAATTTGATCCTATTTTTTGCGGGTATGAAATGTTAATTAAATTGAAGATTAGACTGAAATCATTTATCATTTTGATAACCGTTAACGAATTAATACAAGATGTAAAATCTGCTGTAAAGATCAGGATCATGTTTTTTTTTGTATATACATCCTCATTAACAGTCCCTATAAGGTGTGAAGTAATCATAATACCATGATTTTTATCAGGTAATGGACTTTTATCTTAGTAATTTTTTTTCAGGAAGCCATAAATCTATACCTCCAGTTCATATTTAACCACTAGTAGTGGCCATAAGTTGAGAAATTCAATACAACGACGAAGGTTGACGAAGGTTGTATTGCGAATGCCGAATAGAATAGGGCGACCCTCTTAAGCGTAAAACGCCCCTCAGTCTTTAATGTTACAAAATCTATCTTACAATCTTACAAATTCTATTTCAAGTCTCCAGAATACGTAGAAATCAATACACTACGCGGAACTCTTTTAAGTCATTATATCTGTACACTGAGATCTCGAACTAGCCAGACATACCTACATCATTTAGCACCAGCCATTTCAACTGAACGTAAGAGAGTAATATAAACCTGAAAAAGGGCCCAGCATTGAAGCTAGAAAGTATGCATATCCATCATCATATCAGCCTATTACCGTCCACTGCTAAACGTAGACCTCCACGGAGATCACCAACCAACCCGGCTAATTAGGCTTAGTGACCAAGTTCTAGCACTTAGTAGGATCAACTTGCCCATTGTGACAAGAACCACTACGGGACACTGCTGCTTAAACAAACAAATGTCCAACCTGGGGCTAAGTGATACGCGAACCTGCAAACGCTGTAAGGAGGCTGATGAAACGCCACTTCATCTTCTGGGGGAATGCGGAGCACTAATTCACAAGCGCAACAACCATCTGGGCAAACACCTACTAAGCCCGGGTGAAATAATAGAGTTGCCCCAAAGCAGATCCTGCGGTTCATCACAGCTGCAGGTTCCAATTTCTATGCAAATCTGAGGTGGATGTGGATTGGTGCTGTTTGATCTTAAATCTTGTGATTTGAGTGTAATTAGAGGTTTTCGTACTTACTGTTTTTTCCGTGAAGGAATTTCTTTTGTTGTTTACGAATATATTAATAGATGGACCGACGATTCCAATAAGGTAGCTGGCAGCAGATTTTATTATATGTATTCCCGAGAGAAGTTGTGCAAGAATACAAATATCTTGGCCAAAATATACAACTGGCCCCAGTTGTATATTTTGGCCAAGATATATATATGCTTTGAGAAGGAGGCGAACAGAAGGATACGCTTGGGCTGGGCGGCATTCGGGAAGCTACGTAGTATCTTTTAATCGTCGATCCCATAATCCCTTAAGACCAGGGTCTTTAACCAGTGCGTTCTACCCGTAATGACTTACGGAGCCGAAACGTGGACGCTATCCGGGGGCTGGTCCACAAATTCAAGGTTGCTCAGCGTGCCATTGAGAGAGCGATGCTCGGAGTTTCTCTGATGGATAGAATTCGCAATGAAGTCATTCGTCAGAGAACTAAAGTCACCGATGTTGCGCTTCGAATTAGCACGCTGAAGTGGAAGTGGACCGGCCATGTCTGCAGACGGACAGACGGTAGATAGAGCAGACACGCTCTAGAGTGGAGACCGCGTTTGGGCAAGCGTAGTGTGGCTGGCAGCGGATGGATGCGGGTTGCCCAAGACCGGGTTGGTTGGCGATCTCATGGGGAGGCCTACGTTCAGCAGTGGACGGCAATAGGCTGATATTATTATGATATGATGATGTATACCAGTTGTCTGACATCCATAATACAGGGTCTCCCTAGTTTGGGGTCAGATGGCCGTGTGTAAAATGTCCCCACATATTATTATTATTTACAATATTTCATCGAGTTAAATTACTTATTGGCCGAAATAAGACTAGATTACATACATTTTGTAAGAAACGTGCTGTCGGTACAGTTTTGTTAAGTTTATTAAGGCAGTATGTGAGAATGAGTCATGATTGCCTCATAGACCTTAGAACAACAAACGGTCTTAAAAACACCATCCTCTTCTTCCTGCCCGTATTCCATATTACTTGGGGTCGGCGCTACATGTTTTCTTCTTCCATTCCGTTCTGTCAACCGTCACGCTTTTACCGAATCTCTTTTGATTCATGTCATTCTTCACACAATCCATCCATCTTTTATTTGGCCTTCCTCTCCACCCATCCACATTAAGTGTCAATCAAGTGGAATAAGTACCCTAATTACCCCAACACCAAACGCAGGATAGCACACCAAATTAACACCATCCTTACATTTTTAATTGATGCCACATTTTTTATCACCAACATTCGCAAGCTACCAAGCCTAGATCCTATCTATATTTCCCCGATCACTGTGCCAACGCAATAAATTAACCGCGCTCGTAGTCTTTAGAGGTTATTTATGCTGTCTACCCCACGCCTCCCCTGTACCTGAATAATTGTTACCCCTAGGGCTATTTAATGCCTAGCCCTGGTGAATCACATTGATTAGGAATACAGATGCTGCACTGTCCTACAAGTCGTTTATTAAGTTTTAGTTTCCGCAAACTATTGGCCCTACTAAGGTGTTGAGGTTGTGAGATAATCTGGAGACCTCTATCCATAATAAAAAGTTTCAAAATCTTCTTCTTGTTGTTCCGCTTTAGTGACTAAAGGTTGGACATCGGCCTTGAAAACTCCTTATCCCTGGTAAGGTAGAACAACGGCACTCGTGACTACGGTCCACTCCCGAATATTAAAAATTTTGCCGCAATCAAATCTCAGCGATAATTAATGTCCTAAAACTTGTCACAAATCTACATTTTTTGAAAAGTTTTTCCTTTTCCCAAAAGTCGCCTATCGCTTTAGATTTTTGTGAGCACAAGATAAAAGGAAATACGGAATGTGCATATTTAGATGATATGTAAATGTAAGTGTTAATCGACCTTTGTCGTTGTTTTGTTTCAGATTGAGAATGTGAACGGTTTTAAAAATACAATAGGTCCGGTTATTATGTGACTTTTACACTTATTGGATATTGTGAAGGCTATGTGTGCTGATATACTGAGATGGGGGAAATTAATTACTAAAAAGTCAAGAATCATATTGAAGAGGAGAATAATTGTGACAGCCAGGATACAGAGACAGTTAGAGTAATTATTCTGTATAAAATGTGATTCCCGTAATGTGTATTTGTTTTAAAAGAAATACGTATCTGGTTCAAGTCATATAAAATGGAATATAATTGCTGTAGGGTTCGAACATTTGTTCGAACTTTTTTTTTTCATCTTATTTTGACTCGAATCTCGAATACAAATCGTTCGAAATTCGAATCGATGTCTCATAGTATGAACCAGTAAGAGTATGCTGCGCGTCCTTGGTATTCAACGGTATCCAGGATCTTAATAGCTACTGGTTTTGACGCATTAAAATTATGAGCACAGCTAGCCAAGAAATAGCTGAAGCAGTTCACTGGTCATGTTACCTTCAGGGTTACTACGTCCGGAATCTCTTTAATTATTAGAAAAAACATGTTTTTTTACAAATTCAGAACTTTTGCCAGGACAAACACGGAATTACCTCATATACATTCTGTTACAGATACATTCTTTTGCTACAAAAAATATCAATTTCTCTTCGACATTTTGAGGCGCAATATGTTTGGATAGAAAATTCGGACTAAGTAGAATTTACTGGTTATTTTTCTAGCCTGACAAATACGTGCGCTAAATTGAATTTATTGCCGATTAGATGGTAGTTAAAGGCAATGAATAAGCAACTTAATAGATATCTATTGACTACGATCACCTCTTATTTTTTTGAAGCTGAAAAAAACATTTTAGAAAACCCGGGCTCTTAGGCTGAAATCGCCAATCCGCCTTGAGAAACCGAGTATGGTGATAAATGCCTCTCTCTGTGAGTAGAGGTCTTTGTAATATAGTAGGACAATAATACGCTGTTATTTTTTTAAGTGTGGTTTAATGACCTTTTAAATTAATAACCTTTTAAATGCTCTCTTTCTTTCCTCTTTTATTTTCATTGCTATTACCAATCAATACTTTTAACATAATATCATAATTATTCAATTTATTCATCAAATTACTTGGTTCTACAGATGAAGTCACTGTCACAGTCTTAGAAACTGCACTTAATTTATGTTAGTTTTTATCAGCATTCTGCTGGACATCATTTCCACATAGCTTTGCATTTAGTCTATCATTGTCACCTTCGTCAACTTTTTATCAGTATCAGCATCTCCAACATCTTTAAAATCTCGTGTATATATACTTATCAACCCTAATCTTACGATGCCTAGCAAGCGGCAAGGCGTCGTCGTCGTAAACAGTTATTTTAAATGTTATTATAACAATTAGCTATTTTATTGGCGGTACACGTATTTTGATAATTACCTAGCTTCAGTTTCGTCCGTGTAATTTCGCGCGTTGATTTACAAAGTTGTTGGTATGCTTCTAATTTATACAAGGCTAAGGTTATGGAGGGATAATAATTATGAAACAGGCGTAACTGAATATTTTAATTGGTAAATTAATTACTTACCACTTTACTTAGGGTTATGATGAAAGTTTTAAATTTTTCTTGTATATATGGCATTTTATTTCGGTAGATTAAAACTATTCTTCAATTTATCTCATGGCTTTTATTTTTTTTGTATTTGAGCTTTCATTTCTTGGCGTAAATTAATAATTTTTATATTGTGGCGGTTTTTTTTTAATCGCGATATCAAAATTCTCCATGATATTAGCAATTATGTACAAAATCCTTACAACAACCGTTAGGCAGTAGCCCACCAGAAAACAGCTGTCTGGAGAATCCTCTCTTTTTAAGGAAGGATGTGGAACTGTCCACCCTGTTCCTCATACCTCTAAAATATGGTTCCCTCAACAAGCCTATACTGTCTTACTCTTAGGCAAAGGCCTCCTTCCATGCCTTCTATCTTTCCCGATGCTGAGCTTCATCTCTCAAGCTTTGGAGGAATCCGAGGAGTAAAATATCATTTATATCATTATGGTAATTTTCAAGTTGATTATCATCCAGTGGTATAGCATATAATTCTCATAAAATTTCTCATAAAGCCTATGTCCATGGATTAATTCTGATAAGTGAGTGCGTATATTGTCTTCTTATGTAATCATAATTTTAACTTTTCTCGCTGCATAAAATATTAATATTCTTTGTTTATGTACATGGCAATATGCCAGTAAAACAATAACAGTAAAGCAAGTCGTTACTATAATTCTTTGGCACAAAAGTTTTTGGCTCGTAACGTTACGATCCATTACATTAGGCCATTTTCTTTGGTTTTATTTCCTTCAGTAATTAATTATTGCTCTTAAAGAAGTAGTAACTTAGCTGTTAATGTATTGGATGGAATCGTGAAATATTTGGTCGTAAATAGGCTGTTTGGATTTCTGAAGACCACCCTCGCCTTGACGTCATAAGCAAAAGATATCGAAAGAACAGTTTTGATTTTCATGCCGATTCTATTGATAAGTCTTTGGTAGCAAATTAGGTAAAGGGATCAAATCAAATCACTATTACTATTAATACTACTATCAGCCTGCATCGCTCTACTGCCCCACATCCTCTGTACGGTTGCATGTACCAATAATTACAATGTCTTGCGTTACTCAACAATAATCAGTCATTTTTCACACGATAATTTTTATCTAATATTACTTAGTTTTATAGGCAGTGGCATCCCTTTTAGACAATCGGCATCTCTTACCGCCAGGCAGCTTAAGAAGAGGACAGCGACAGACAACAACTAAGTTTAGAGATGTCGAACTAGTTTTTTCTTGAATTTAGCCGTGTTATTAATCAATACGTTTTAAAATGACAATAATTGTATGAACTTTTTAGTTCAACCTAAATTGACAGCTGTTATTAATAACTGTCTTTTTCTTGTTTTATTTTATTTTTTGTAGAAAAAGAGATAATTAGATGAACATAAGTTTAGGTTGTACACAACAGAATTGGCACCAGTGCCCGTGTCTATTTCTGTCTTGTTACACCATGTATGTATAATTCCGAAAACTTCACCCTTTCACACAAGCTGATTATCCTCCTCAAAACTTTCGTAACAAGATCCATTCGCTCCGTTACGTAAGTTACATGAAGTTAACTCATTTGTTCAGACAATAGGGAGATATCATACAGTTCCTTGTCAACAACAATGTGGGGAAGCTATTCACTTTGTTCCGATACTACATAAGTACGTAATCAGTTGTCTGGGATTGGTCAGCTGATATTTCTGTTACGAGTATTGAGTTGTCTTGTTTGTGACGTAATTATAAGCACACAATTGTCTCTATGTTACCTCTTGTTTGAAAGTCTTGCGTTGCCTGTGATTAATATATGTATTTACTGACTGTGATGTATATTAGTAGTAGTAGTATCATGGACTGGTATCCGCAACTCCACGTCTCGTATTTTGCGTACAGATGTATATTATATCCACTTTTCGGTAGATATTACAAGTCTCTAGGGGATGGGCTTATTGCCGTATATGAATTCAGATTTCGGGTCCTTAGACTGCATTCACACTAAGTGTCTAGTCAGTCGACGACTGACCGAGTAAGTGTAACGTTCAAAATCTTAGTCAACCATCGAATTTCTGTTGATTGTAACGGCTGTCTGAGTGAGCGTCACGTTTGTTGTAAACACGGCTTTATTGAAAATATTCTTATGAATCGCGACCATCAAGGCAAAATTCACTTAATAATCAAAATCAGAGTCAATTTTTTATTTTAATTAGAACATTAAAAGGCAATGTTGAATTACAGTTACGTGAAATATAGCCAACATCTAGTACAACTCAGATTATGAAACAATAGGCAGATAGACCGTGCGGAACACTGAGAGTGAAGCCATAAAAGCAAATACAAATTGATAAGCGAATACCTACAATCTCGTGATTGTATTTGCTTTTGAATTTGTATTTGTTTTGTTTAACGATGTGGCGTTTCGAGCTATACTGACTCGTGTCAGTACAGCACGAAGCGCGTTGTGGGTATTCGATTTTGAATTTGTATTTGCTTTTTTGGCTTCACTGTCAGTGTTCTGTACGGTCTATCTGCCTTTTGTTTCATAATCCGAGTAGTACAAGTAGATCTTTTTGTCTACGTGAATGCCATAAGGCTGTGAAAGACCTTTTGTAAGTGGCGGAGACAAATGAAGGTAGATGCTCCTTGAAGACATTTAAAACTGTATAGGTATCATAAATGTTAGGAACAAAGCCTTTTTGTTCGACAATATGCCAAAGTTTATGACGCATACGTCAAGATTTTTCATTACAAAAGTCGCAAATAAGGTCCTAATAAAAACACAAAGGGCATAAAGAAAAATCATAAAACTCCACACGACAAAAAGACCCTAAAGATAAACAAAACAACACACTGTTTAAAATATCACAACAGTCATTAACAAAGAATTTAAGGCAGACGGATACAGAAGAATTTTCCGACATATTACATGACAAAATACCCTCTGAAGGTAACAAAAACCTCTCTCTATTGTCCATCCTTTTTACCTTTCATAATGACACATAAATAAATGAACACAAAGTTTCTAATGGTTTACATCACACCCTATTGTTCATAAAAACAAAAGAGGGTTAAGAAAAATAAAATTCAATGTATTAAGGTCAACGGTAGCCGTTCACGGTCTAGTTTTCATGAAATTTCGGTTTGTATTTGTAAAACGAAATATTACGACATTTTAAGATTCGGTAAGAGTTTCGGGAAAATTTGTGTGGTACATGTGAAATTATGTCTTTTGATTATGATGATGAAAGACATTGTTCGTCTGATGTAGAAATAAATGGAGGCACACAATAAAAATGAAAATTACTATCATTTTGTACGAATCTTATTTGATTTCTTGTCTTTTGTTATGTTAACGAAGTAATTCATTCTGCTTTGTGGGTTATGAAGAGTATTACATTGTATTATGTGAACAAGTAAGCACCTATAGCTTAATCTCCGCGTATTTCTTCAGCCGGTTCATTGTAATCCTGACGATTCCGCTGTAGTACCTAAATGGGCATTCATCTTCATTTTTTGTGCCTATAGAAGGAGGAAATAATCCATCTATTAGTCTTCCAAGGTAGAACAAAATAATAGCTACCTACTTTAACGAAACTGTTATTTTTTAAACGTTTCCTCAAATTATCAATTTGTCTTGTATCATGAGTGCGTTTACATCATCTACATACTGACATACACTAACATTCAGACCCTGAACAACTACATGTAAGTAAATATTTGTTCCGTGTGGGAACCGAACCTGAGGCATACATTCAAAGTAACTTTCAGTACTAAATGCACCTGTACTCTATATAAATAAATAAAATTAAAGTGTTGGTCTGTAAAGCCAAAATAGCAGATTTTTACTACATGCACCTGAATACACAGTACTAGTATATTTATTTCAGTCTGGATTTTCACACTGCAGGGCAAAGGCCTCTACTCTCTTTCCAACTCTCTCTATTAAGGGCTATTTGGGGCCAGTCTTTTTCGAAGGAGTCCAGATCATCCCACCATCTCCGTCTGGGCCTGCCGCGATGTCGCTTGCCACGTAGAGGGACCAATTGGGTTGTGCGTTTGGCCCAATGATCGTCTGACATGCGGCAGATGTGTCCAGCCCAATTCCATTTCAGCATGACAGCTTTCCGAGTGACGTCAGTTATTTTTGTAATGGAACGGATGGTGGTATTCCTAACCCGGTCTTGCAGTTTTATACCCAGAAAACTTAAATCTTGTCTCTCTGTCTGTCTGTTTGTTCCGGCTTATATCCAAAATTTCTTGTCCAATTTTGGCGGTACTTTTACTTGCAGATAGCTTATATTATGAGGAGTAACATGGACCATTTGTATTTTAGAAAAATAAATAGGGTTCCGCGACAAAAGCCATGAAACTCCACAGGTATACGACATTTATGCAGACGAAGTTGTGGGCATCAGCTAGTATAATACAAAATACACAGTTTTCTTCTAATTAAATGCGCAAATAGGTCAGTAATTAAACCAACATGTTTAATTAAGAACTGGTACTACTTAGTTCTAATGGTGTAATTGCTGCCCTCAAGCGTAGATCGCCAAGATTAAAGGATCTTAAGATGTCTGTGCATGTATTACCTTGTTAGTTTACCATTAATGCAGTAAAATGTTGGTCATTACTGATCTATTGGTAATGGAAACTTGTCAAGTTAACAAGGCTTTTGGATTGTCCATTCATGCCTAGCCTTTTGCCGGTTTCCAGTCTAACCGGATGCAGCTGAATACCAGTGTTTTACAGGGAGTGACTGTCTGTCTGACCTCCACAACCCAGTTACTGGGTAACACCGTACTCCTTGGTAAGACTGGTTGTCAGACTATCAGGCTTCTTACTATATACAGGATGAAATTGAATTTATTAGCAAAATTTTAAGGAGTGACTCAGACCACGAACCTGAACGACTTTTATTATGGAGCCAACTCAAACAGTGCGAAAAAAAAACAGCTGTTCGATACAGAAGCGCAATAGGTACTCGGCCAAAATATATGGAACAGCTGTTTTTTTTTTCGCGCTGTTTGAGTTCGCTCTATAATAAAAGTTGTTCAGGTTCGTGGTCTGAGTCACTTTTTATAATTTGCTAATGAATTCAATTTCATCCTGTATAGTTTACGTACGTTGACAACGCTGTTCTTCTTGCTCAACTCTCTCTCCCCTCTGATAAAGGCTCCACTGCCACCTCCTGTCATGCTTTGCCAATGGTTACCAAAGTTTATAATATCTGACAAAGATCTGCAAATGACAGGCGCGATCATCAGCTTTACGTGCTTTTCGAGACACGGATGGGTCTCGGTGTAAATTGGATGATCATCCATGAAGTTTCGGATCATAATCGGCAGTTTTCTAAAGAAAATGATTTCCTTTTTTGTCGGGATGCGACGCAATCTTTTAACGCTTCTAATCTTGTTTTCGAATTACAAATACGTTTTTCTTTTATGTAGAAGAGAGACTTAGTGTAATTAGAACCCCAATTTGCAATCAAATTGTTTCGTTGCAAATTAAATCAGAAACAGTAATGAAAGCAAATCCGGTTCCAGCGACCGGTTTTTTCCAGGCCCAGGGTACAATCAGCACTAATCAACTAATCGGTTCATTAGCCTTCTCTTACTACTTCAAATTAAAAGGAAAAGTAAATCCGCTTTCCCACGTTACTATTCAAGTACAACCAAAAAAACTTGTCCCTTGAGCACCAACTCAACCTTCGCCCTACATTATTCAGGCCCATTCATGCTACCTCATGACTATTCAGCAACCAACGTCCCAAGACAATCGACTTTTCCGAATCATTCGGAATTCATTGCCGTCAACCTTCTATGATGTAACTCGACATTGATTTATTCGCGTCAATGGACGCGCAAGTTCGTGGCGATACAAGGCACGAAACCGTTTGAAAGGGAAAGTTCGAGTCCAAAGGGAATCAACGGTTATTCCTCTCGTGTTCATTCATAAATCAAGTGCGACAGGGGACGAGACTTGCCTTAATTGACAGCCTACATTTCATACGCATTTTGAACTTTAAATTAGAGCAGCAAAGTCTATTTTCGTAATTGAATTTTACAGGATTTGAAAAGTTTACTAAAACGTCCAAAGGTTTTGGAAAGGTGGATGCTTATTGAAGCTGTCAGTGAGATGAGATATTAAATATTTCATCGTATTTTCGGCCGTTCTGAGATCCAAACATATTTTGGTATTCCCTGTGAAACCTTTGTAAATGTTATATAGACATGATAAAGCCATTTTCCTGGTGTTTTCCTTACGATGAAGTTTGTGATAAAAGCTCTTTGGACCCAACATTTTCGTGACCTTTCGATTTATCTTTTTAGAAGATGTTTCTTTGTGGTTGATTTTTTTTCCAGGAAAATGTAGTATTCGTTTTATCGTCTTAGATACTATCATGAAAGGTCCTTGTATTGGTACTTACTTCGTAGCAGGTACCATTTTATTTGTGGACTCAGGTAGGTACTTAGGTGGAATTTTAAGAACACGAATTTATTTTTTGTGTTTTTTAAGTAAAACCTGATGCTTGAAAGTATGCCAGTTAGAAAAGTCAGAAGTACCTACACACAAGTTAACTATCGTTGCAAAGAAAATGAATGCCGCTTTTTGTATAAGCAATACTCAAAGTTTTCTATTGAACTTACATTATATTTGCGCAGATCACAATAGAAAAAGTCTTCGAATACTGAACATTAAAAAACCGTTCAAAAAAGATGTCTAAATTAAACAAAAATATACTAAGCACTAAACTTTGCCCATGACTTTATCGCTGATTTTTTTACAGTAAAATACATAATTAGCCCAAAACACCCAGGCGGTCAAGTCTGCTATTTTTATAATTTCGTCATTCCGACACGATCCCATTGTCATTTTGCTAAAAGTTCGTAATCTGCTAAATTCATGATGGTTGATCATTGGTCGGTCGAATTAAAAGCAATGACTGCATAATGACTTTCTAATGGTAGGTCACTGATCAAAGGAACTGTCGAAACTTTAGCAGATTACTGCCTAACTCAGTCATTCGGTTGCCATTTTGTACGAGATTACCATTCTATAATATTTCTTTCAACGGCGTGTGACGCCATTATATTAGTAGATTACCAAACTTGTCAAAATCAACAATTATGAAATCAATGATACCATTCTGACACTATTGTAATAGCAGACTTAAGGCCTTGGGGTAACGTAGCTTCCTGTTAGTAAGGAATTTTCAGAACAGTAGTTTCAGAATTTACCGCGTTCAAACAAACAAACCATCTCTACAGCTTTGTAAAATTACTATAGGTAAAAAAAGCAGCAAGCCAAACTTTGAGCAACATTGCCGCTGACGTAATCTCGTCGTCGAATGGGTTTCCGCAGGGGATACTGCAGGGACTGACATCCTACAGGAAAAGGATTGTGACAAACGGAATCGGAGCAATTGTACGACGGAATAACATGAAAATCACGACAATTTATTGTACTTTTAATGGGGAAAACTTGGTAAATGTAGGGTTTTATGTTATTGTTAGGAAATTAATAATATGTTTATTGTGGGTGTGGGTAAGTAATATTTATTTTCACGGGCGATGATTCGTCATCTGCTCCAGTTTTGAGCAACATGAACCGCTTTGACAATATTCATGTTGACAGGTACACTACAGCTTAACTTTTAATTCATTGTCACAGGGGTTAAGGTACTCAAGAAAATGAACAAAGTTTTTTAATAGGACCATCAGCGGTCCCATGCATTTTGATCGTGTTGTGGTGCATGTTTGAAGGTAACAGCCCATTTTTTTCTCATATACCCGAGTTAGTCCCAAAGTGAAAGTTGTCGTGAATAGTTTTATCCCTTGAAAGATCTAGGTAGTGAATAACAGTCACCTTATTATTTGGATCATTGTCATCATCATATCAGCCTATTGCCGTCCACTGCTGAACGTAGGCCTCCCTAGAGATCGCCAACCAACCCGGTCTTGGGCAGCCCGAACGCATCCGCTACCAGCCACCTTCTATAATTCGTCGATCCATCTTGGCGCAGGGCGTCCCACACCACGCTTGTTTAAACTCGTCTCCACTCTAGAGCGTGTCTGCTCTATCTACCGCCTGCAGACGAGGCCGGCCCACTTTTTTTTTTGTTTTATTTATGAAATAGTCTTGCGTTTGACCGCAATTCACCTGATCTTAAGTAATAATGCAGCCTAAGTTGGAAATCGCTTGCCTAGGATGAAGCGGTTCACTCGTGCCTTGATGATACCTAGATTATACTTATCAGGGAACAGAGAGGCGGAAGCGAATTCCACAGTCTGGCAGTCCGCACAATAAATGTGGAGTCAAACCGCTTGGTTCGAGACCGTGGAACTTCAAATATATAGCGGTGACGCTTCACCGTATCTGTCGTCCGATGATGGAATGAGGATGGGGGAATTAAATTGTGCAATTCCAAAGCATACTCTCCGAAATGTACCCGATAAAAGACCGATAGGCTAGCAACCGTGCGGCGATATTCAAGGCTCTGGAGCTTAGCCCTAACCAGGGAGTCGTTGTTAATGAGCCTCTTGGCACGTCTATCAATGACTTCCAACGCCTCCAGTTGAAATTTTGCTGATCCATCCCAAAGGTGCGAACAGTACTCCATGCACGATCGAACTTCCACTTCAGCGTGCTTGTTCGATGTTTAGATGATGTAACATAAAGAAGGGTCTCAGTTAAGCGGTCGGGCTAATTTCAACACTTTCAGATTCCAATTCTAGTTAGTATCAAATCTTATTTCAAATCAAACCTATCTTGATTAGTACACAGGTAAATGACTCGTAAATAAGTAGATTTCAACATAAATAAATTGGACTTGGCTGCCGGCACAGTTTCCCTTGCCTTAATTAGTGATGAGATAAGCAACACCTGTGTTTGTCGCGGCCATGTTTGCTCGTAGTTGTGTTTGTCTGTTTGTTTGTAGATATTTTCTTGGGTTGTTTCTTGTTGGTTAAGAAATATAATGTCAGTGAGAAAAATTCAAGAATTTCTAGTTTTCGATTATTTTAATAAATTACTTAAAGCTACTCTTTTTCAACATATTCAGAATATCTAAATTCTATTAAAAAAGAAATATAGTATATTTATGTGTAAAACGCTGAAAAACCGCATCATAATTCCATTACCATCATCATATTTCCGTTGCATACAAAATCGAATGTTGACTCGTACAGCTAAGCTTCAGCTCCTGTCCACTCCACGAGGGAAAATCACCGTGAGGATAGGTAAATATGATTGTAAGCTGAGCACACACTTTCCCTTGGCGCGATGGCGTCGCGTGCGCCGATCGCATCGATGAAGTTCTACAGAACAAGCTTGTTGATAAGGACCGAGTTATTGGCGGTTAGCGATTGATCATTATAAAGGGCTTGTTGTTAGAAATCTCACATATTTTTGATGTGTTGGACAAGAATGATGATGAACTTTCTGACTGGCTGACTTCTTGACAATCCAAAAATGCCTGTCATCATCTGCCTAACCTTTTCCCAACTATATTGACGACGTGAAGTCTAACCGGATGCAGCTGAATACCAGGGTTTTACATGGAGCGACTGACTTTCTGACCTCCACAACCCAGTTGCTGTGTAACACGATATTCTTTGGTAAGGATATATGTCAGAATTACTGGCTTCTGACTACCATAACGACTAAGCTGTCAAACATTTACGAATGAAAACCAGGATCGTGCTTTCCGAGACACGCGGTCTCGGTATGTGATCAATGGTCACCCATCCACAGAACCGACCGCGGCAAGCGATGTTAACCATGATATTACCTTTCGATTCGTACGGCTTTTACGAAGCCACAAATGTTTTAAATAAATTATTTGATTTTGATGGTATGGTACAATAAATGGCCGCTTTTTTACAAAGCAAAAGGGTTGGTTGGACTCCAACTCTGGGTTGTAGGAGTTTCAGTGTTTGAGGAAAAGTGAAGCGAACTTGTCTTAAACGAAACCTCTAGACAAATGCCTACTTTTTTATCGTCATGGTGCATCCTGCTTTCAGAAATTATTATTTCTGATAATTTTACCAACTTCGAACATTACGATATCTACCTAAAGAAGTAAATGTAAATGATTTATTGATTTTTAAATTGAAAATACCCGTTTCGCACACATAATATTTATTTTATTTCAAAGCTTTACACGAATGAATCCTACGTCAATCATAATAAATCACTCAAATATGACATTGCGTGATTTATTATAAATGTCGTATATTTAAACCCAACAGATGTATTCCCAAATTTAAAAATTGACTCGCATCGAATACTTTTTTGTTTTTTGTGTTAATTTTGCGCCAGTAGTCTAAACTTTTAAGACGGAATTCTGGTCAGTATTTCAAAGACGCAGTAAATCGTCTATCTTCACCCCTTAAACCACACGTTTACAAACCGGTAGCGGACTCTGTGCACAAACTCACAATATATTACTTGCAATTTATCGCCACTAGAAAATTATTTCTCGATGAAAATCCAGAGTCCAACAAAATACGACTTGAGGTCTTCGTACTAAACCAGGACTGAAGGAGTACCTACAGCAGGCTTGTGTACGTACTTATTTATCGTTATTGGTACATAATACTGCGGAAAATCCGATACTGAAGAACCTGAGTTTATTGGTTGGGATTTATTGATCTTAGTGCGTCGATTGTACGACTTGAGTTACAAGACAAGATGTCCTTTGATACAAGGTGTGAGGTCGTGTTTCTGTTGTGTTATTGTGACATCATTGAGCTATGGTTGTGAATTCTAGGCTTTGCACACCTTTGATAATAACCAAGGCAAGGTTTACTTGAATCATGACTGTCTTTGGTTGGATGAATGCTGTATGAGAACAATGAAGAAACGTGTTTTATTTGTCCAAACTCTTCTGAATCTGGCAAAATGTTTAGAATCAGAACTCCCGTAATAACAAACATTTAAAATTTTGACGCTTTCTCAGTTCAGCTACAATCAATGTCAAAAACTTCACAAAAATGAATGTAAATTAGAGAATTTATTCACATACTTAGATTAGAATGTATTGTTTTTGTCAATACGTGAATTTTCAACACTACACAGTTTTAGGTTAGGTTTAAAGAAATTTATTCTCAATAAAAACATAACATATAATGCCACTTACTTGAGAACAATACTAATCTTACTTAAAATTATAAATAGTTCGACATCACTGTTTTGCTGCTGTGGTTTCAAAACGTTTTGATTGACTTTTGTTTTCTTATCTACAGAAATTGCCACTTTTCCCAAAACAGTAAATACAATGGTGTGACCACGGTGTGACACATTAGTATTATCTTTGACCTTTCAATAACAGCAAATAGCTTTTGCAGCAAACAGTTCCACAAAAATAGGTTCAAATCCATTTCAGTTCAGCTATAAGTTCACACACATCTGACATTGAATAGTGTGTTCCCGAGCGAGTGTTCATTTTTCATGAGAACTTCATTGCTGGGAGAGCACGGCCTTGCGCTTCAAAGATACTTTTTAAATGGAATAGCTAAAAATAGTACCTATCGTTAAGCCGAAACGTCAGGACAGGAGATGTGCAGGAATCAACCAATCACTTTGGTTAAACTTCACATATCGTCACCTTAGAGTGAAAAGCTCGGGAATGCAATTTTGATCAGTTTCATTTTAATTCATTTTTTGACAGAAATTAACCTGAAAAAATATATCGGATGCATCTGAAAAAATATTAGAACAGCACACTAAAAACAAATTTAATGAAACTGTCGTTTAACATTTTACAGGGCGTAGTTTTTTCGTCCTCAAGTAAAGTTAGCACTTTCGCATGTACGAGGTTTTCACTCTAAGGCGACGATATGTTATCGCTCCGCGCATGTGATTGGTCAATTTCTGCCTCTTCTCACCGCTTCGCTTTTCTCCTCTTCTCGGAGTCTCATCTTTCTGTCAAGTCTAGACAACACATGACAAAATGGGGAAGTTAAACTTAAATTAATAATAATAATAATAATAATTAATGGTTTTGGTGTCTTTAATATTACTTGTTTTGACATTTTTAATTTGTTCTTGAATATTTGAATTACTAAGACTAATGTTAAACAAACAAATCTAGACTTTTAGAAAAATGATCTATTAAAGTTCGAGTCGTGAATTTATTTATCGTACTCATTTTACAGAATTTAACAACAAAATTCACAATGTGCACTACATTCGTTCAATACGAATTTCAGTTTACTTCAGTATTCTCGGATCGTATATTTACTTGCGCTCCAATTCAATACTTTCAAGCGCTCCAATGGTAAATAACTGAGAATTTTTCCTTCACTATATTCAATTTAATACATTTTCTACCGTTGTTCCGTATGGTGACATAAAAAATAGCACCATCCCATATCTTCCCATGGGCGTCGTAAGAGGCGACTTAGGGACTCACCAGAGAATGGGCAGCAGCGTTCTCTGTGCCTTTGCAACAACCATACTGCGATCGCCCACCCCCCTGCCAAGAGTGGGGATTATGGCAAAATCCCCCCTTTAGGGGAGACCTATATCCAGCAGTGGACGTTTTTCGGCTGAAATGATGATGATGATGACATTTTCTACGTAATGGCAGAACACAAACACAACAAAGCAAAGACAATGTAGTACCTGGAATAAAAATCACTATTACACTATAAAAAAATATTTTTCAACCTAAGGAAATCCAAGTTATAAATAACATTAATATTATTAGAAAGCTTAAATGGGACTGGGCTGGACATGTCTGCCGCATGCTGAACAACCTATGGGCCCGTAAATCCCAAAATTCGTGCCCTAAAATGGCGAGACAGGGCCGCGGTAGACCACGAAAGAGATGGCGGGATAACTTCCTTAAGAATTGGCAAGACATAGCTAAAAGTCGAGACTGATGAAAGGAATTGACAACATTTGAAAACTGACACGACCCTAAAACAAAAATACCATTTCTTTATATTCGTATCCTGAGTCCAAATAGACATGTTTTATATTTTTAAAATTCTTCATTTCTGAGATAAATAAGTAAAATCAAATTTGATGGAATGAGGTAAGCCTTTTCATAAGCATTTCAATGGTTTAGATGATAAAATTAACGTCAAATAAGACATGTCACAAATATGAAGTGTAAAAATAATGATAATAGATTTTTTGACGGATCACAGTGAAGCAAAGGATAATACGCTATTCTACCGTAAGCCTGACGTCATTTGGCGCTTACGTCTTTGTAGAATACACCTAATTTCAAAGTTGAAATTATGAATGAAAAGTACATCATTTCGAAAAACTAAAAATAGAGGTGCCCTATATTTGTGTTTACTTTTATATAACGTAATAATACATGCAGGTTAAAAATATGAAATGTTGTCAATTGAGGGTGAACTTCGCCAGTGGGACAGTACGGGCGAAATATCATAGTAATGTATAAAAAATACACTAGTTACAAATTAGTGGTAATCACAAAGACTGCCAGTTAAGTAACATTTACCAACTCCAGAATCAAACTGAGATCTTCAAGATCAGTAACTTGGCTTGGTAGGTCACTAAACCAATGAAGTGAATGAATAGCATTCTGAGTGGGCGTTCTCATAAGCTCTTCATTTACCCCGGAGCGCCTGACCTTATATTTCAATGGCAGTTTTTAAATGGGATTCCTAAGAATGGAGTTGCTGTAATTTAGAGCTCTAGTGTAATAATAGGTGCACTAAGTGTAAAAACAGGTTCAAAATTATGATTGTTGTTCAAAACAATGATATGTGGGGACATTTTCACACACGGCCATCATCCCAAACTAGGGAGACCCTGTACTATGGGTGTCAGACAGCTGATATACATACACAAATACATTTTTTTTTTGTAAATACATACATATATAGATAAACAACACCCAGAGACAAGGTAAACACAAGTGCTCATCACACAAATGTTTACCCTGGGCGGGAATTGAACCCGCAACACGCTGCGCAGCAGTCGATTGCTCAGCCACTGCGCCAATCGTGTTGTCAGTCGTCAAGAAAGCAGTTTAATTAAAGATTCTCAAGAGAAAAAATACGAAAACCATCTCGATTATGTATGATTTGAAACGTAGGTATAGCAGTAGTTCTAAAACGAGTACAGTATAATATATAATACATAATTTAATCTATTAGTAATATAGTTAATGTAACTATGGTGTGGCCACTGAAATAAACACTAAACGGTGTGTACAGTACGCAAAAGAGATAAGTATCCATGTCGTCGGGAATAGAAACCAATGAGGGCTTTCAAATGAAATTTTATTTAATCATTGAACTGTTTATTCTCTTTAAATTGTATTTTATTTTATTCATAAAAACCTATCGGTTTCTAAGTAAACTTCAACTGTTTCCGGCGACATGGATACTTATCTCCTTTGGTGACCGTACATAGAAAAGCACAAACCATTTTAGTTCTAGAAAGCAAAAGTATTTTCTAAAAACAATATCCATTGAATACGACTGCAATAAACTTAATTACACGGCCAGACGTAACAAGAGCTGTACTTAGTATTTCTAAGCTAACTATAAATTATCCGATCGCAGCTCGAGTAGCGACAAGCTGTTGGACCATTACAAATGAACATTATAACGACTATTTACAGCTTGGAGTATAATCAGCTGATAATCTGTTTGATTTAGCGAATCATCGATTTGTAAGAATGATGTGTTATTTTACGGTGGAATCATCGGGCAATTTTACTTACACATTGTGTTAATGGGTGACTAATACTCCACCAAGACAACAAGGCACATGTTGAAGGTCATCATCATCATCATCATGTCAACCTTTAGACGCCCACTGCTGGGCATAGGTCTTCCCCAAAGGGCGGGGGGTTTAATCGTAACCGCCATGCTTGGCCGATGCATGTTGGCGATCGCAGTAGGTGTTATGGTACTCAGAAGGACGCTGCTGCCCATCGTCTGGTCAATGTCCTTCTGTCGCTTTCTACGACACCCACGGGTAGAAATGGGGTAGTGCTATTCGCGACCGGCACTGTAAATAAAGTTAATTAAATTACATATAACTAGCGACCCCACCCAGCTTCGCATGGGCCTATAGCCTTCCTCGATAAACGGACTATCCAACACAAAAACAATTTTTCAATTCGAACCAGTAGACCCTGAGATTAGCGCGTTCAACCAAACAAACAAACAAACTCTTCAGCTTTATAATATTAGTATAGATAGTATAGATTTTCCAATAACACAATAAATCCAAATAAGATAGTTTTATTTCAATTATCTTAATTTAAATTAGTTTATTTACATTTGGCAGGTGCTTAGTTGTCTTGGTAGAGTATGTAAGTAACCTTTTGCCCAAGACTTCATTGGGGGCAATTCTAGTAATTTTAAAGATCGTTTGTTTACATTCAAATTACATTTTTTGACATTAAATATTGCTGAAAAGTCGTTGCGACTAGATTTTGAGTGGTTTCAGTGTTTTTTAAAAAGTTTTTGCACTAAATATGGCCCTAGTATTGCAACCACGCTAGGGCATACGTGGTTGTAGTAGTAATTGATAGGCAGGCTTAGCTACTCACTTTCTCCATTTGTCCCTTGAGCCACCTTTTTGAACACCCACGAGCAAGAAGTTTTTGTTTAAGGTCAGGTCAAAATGTTATATAATTATAACCCACGCAAGTTTTAGTTACTAAAAAGTAAATATTTTCAGTATTAAAAGGGTAACCAAGGGAACTTTGAATTCATATTATTTTTCGAAATAGAAATCAAATTTCTGTTTGTCTCCTTATGTCAAATAAATAGGCATTTAGAAATTAGAATAAATTATTTAATAGTAAATTCAAAAGTATACTAGCCCGTTGGCTGATTTCCTGCTACAAATATAAACAGTATATGGTTGGTAAATTTGTTCAAAGACTATAGAAAACTAATTTACAGAACATTAGTTTTCTATCATCTGTGTACAAAATTGGTTTAGTTTTCAATACTTGTGATATTACAACAAAATTACGAGTAACACGTACGCAAACTTGTTATTTCTTCTTGAAACCAACTCTCTTTAGCAATATTAGGATTGCCACTGTAAAAATACGACAGTAGTTCAACGATGTATTTTATTAAATAGGTTACATTGACATGTACTTGACGATATTTCAAGTCTTCCAAAAATGAAGAGGGGTTTTGGCTAAATTACTTTTTTTACCTGGTCTGTATTTTCCCACTCCTGGGCAAAGGTCACCCTACAGTCTTTCACAAAATTACTTGCTCTTAAAAAGCTGGTCTTAGTTGATACATAACTAGCTTTTGCCTTTTGCCCGCGACTTCGTCCGCGTGAATGTCGGTTATCGCGGATGCAGACGTAGTTGTGGATTAAAAAGTAGGATATGTCCTTCCCCTAGGTTTAAGCTATTTTCATACTAAATTTCATCAAAATCGGTTCTGCCGTTTCATCGTGAAAACGTAACAGACAGACAGAGTTACTTTCACATTTATAATATTAAGAATGGATACAAAACCGGACAACTGCGAGTAGGACGGAATCTTCGGTGGGCGACACCGAGGATTCCGTTCAAATTCCGTGATTTGGTCACCCATACGATTATGACCGCGCATACCTCGATTTCGTACATACTTTAAATAAAGACTATATTTTTTACAATTTAATTACTAATGTATTGTTTTCAGACTTTTCCCTGTACTTGTAGTATAAGACGATATAACTTACCAAATCTCATAAATCTATAATTCAACGGGCAGTACCCTATAAATGTTAATTTCTTTGAGAGTATCGAAATATACGTTTTTTGCGGCATAAACGGTCGTATCTTTTTCCACATTAATTTAGAAGTTGGATTTTTTCACAGCTTCCGGTACCGAATTGAAATTAAAACCATATACTCAAGTCTACGGTCCCTGTAGACTTGAGTATATGGTTTTAATTTCAACTCGGTACCTCCACGCGTTCCCGAGATAAAGAGTCTTGACAGACAGACGGACAACAAAGTGATCCTATAAGGGTTCCGTTTTTTCCTTTCGAGGTACGGAACCCTAAAAACATAGTTTCTTAACAATAAAGTCACTATCATCGGTTTATGTTATCCAAATACGAATAATACCAAAATAATTCTGGCCCGTATATAGGTACGTCATAAAAAATGATATAAATCTTCACCTCCATTTTATTATTCTCCCCACGAAAAACAGGTACTTCATCTAAAAGAGGATTATTATAATAAATACCTCTTTCTCATATGTTTCTCCCCTTTTTGACAGGGACAAAGAAACATGTTGATTTAGGAAAGAAAGAAAGAAAACAGAGCAATCATCCGGGACGTTTGTTATTCCGTGAGAGTTTTCCTTGTGACTTGTGACCCATAAGTTAAGAGGGATTATTACTACGCGTACAGGCGACAAGCTAACGTTCTGTCGTTTTTTATTCACTCTTGTTTGGCTAAGAATGTTAAAAATCTTGGAGCTATGCCGCATATGTTTCGTATGGAACTTACTTGTTCTTTTTTTATGAAGATTGGTTGCTGTTGCGAGAAGATGGTCTTGGCGGAAATTGGACCGTTTTGAAAATTCAATTGGTGTTAGCCTTTTTGATAATTTATGTAATAAATTAACAGCCCAAGGGCTGCCAAAGCCAAGGCTTGCTTGGTATGATTCTGCAATTCTGCATTCATATAATGTCGTTGCGGAAAAGTGACAATGCAGATTGCTCTTCGTCTTCGTCTCAGTAGTTTTTTTGTATTAAGTAGATGTAAAAAGGAAACTTAGTGTACTGTTTACGGGACAAGCCTGTCACACTATGCCTAAACCATTGTTACTCCTGAGAAGCAGAATCGAGTTAACCACCAGAAAACCGTCGAGGCAATGAAGTTTGACCATCACGAAAAAACATTACAACTGTCTTGGGTCCCGCTATGAAATTAAAAAACTTAGTACCTATATGTAAAAATAAAATAATAGTAGATAAATGAATGCGTAGTACTTTTACTTTAGCAGGTCGATAAAGAAACTTGCACACAACCCAGCACCCATTTCAAAGACCCAACCAAGTTGTCATTCTGCCAATCCATCTCCACAGTAACGCTACATAGATGGATCAAATTCCGCCTTCGGCGAGCCGTTTGTAGACCACCAGTTGTAAATTTATTGGAACTACCCCCCTCCCCCCGCTGTATATGATTTACAACAATGGGTGTAACAGAAACGTGCTAGCGACTTGCAGATTAGATTGTCCATACTTCAGCAGGTAATAAATAGAATCTTTCGCGAAATGGAAAATAGACAATGCATTTAGTTAGGCGATTTTAACGGTAAGCGCGAGGAACATAACACTTAATGTTTAACCAATGATATATTAAACACTTAGATGCGTTACTCGCGCTCAATAATGGCAATATTAAAGGAAGGCAATTGCCGGGGTATCACTTAGTCACGTACCACCCAGTGTCGCGGCTATACGTTTGTATCGCTCGTAATTCACACATAACTGACGTAACAAAATATGTATGTTTATCTTTTTCTAACAGGTATACGCTGTTTGTTTCTGTCCTTTTCTTCACACTATATAATTGTATGTGCCTACTGGTATGTAGATATAAAAGTTTGCGCCGTTTTAAAGTGCACTAATGTTCGTGTATGACGCGTCTATTTGTAATACGTCATTGTGTTTAATACGTACTTAGTTTCTGTGATGTACTGTTGTTTTGTATTTTTAGCTGAGTTTAGAATAGCGGTTCGCGTTTTCTTGCTGATGTGAAGGTGCTTCTAAACGTGTGCGTTTAGAAGCACCTTCCACCTGTGGGTGGATATTATAGGACTGCTTTGTTGAGGAAAAGTGTTTTTGGTATAACACCGGCTATTTTTTAACCATATTCCTAATTCCATAAAAGAGGAACCAGTTAAGACTTTTAAAAAGAAACTAATTTTATTGTACTTCTATTGAATAAATGTTACTACTCCGTATCGGATTTTCTAGCTGATAAATTTTAGTAGTTGTTATTGTATTAATGTTAAGTATGTTTGATGATGAACTGCATCAATGTTTGCATGCCAACATGGTAGAATGTACAAGGATTTCTTTATATTATTGTAACCACCTTATTTTAAATACCTACATTCTGAGCAAATAAATGAATATTCTATTCTATTCTATTCTAAACTGGTCATATCTTCCCGGCAAATGTGTGGTTTAAATACATTGCCTTAAAATACTCGACAATAATGTTTGGTGTGGTCTGACCTGGCAAATATTATTTCATTTTTTTTACATGAATACTCGAAGCGCCATATTTTTCGGTGCACCTACATAGGCCATATTTATGTGCCCGGTATATGTAGCTGAAATACATTGCAATGTTTCAAGTACGCCTGGGTCTCATTTGAAAATGCTACAGCATCGTGTTGCAGTAAAATTATTGCCATTTATAGTAAATATCAAGGATTTAAACTCAGAGGGTAATGTTAATGTGGTGGATATTTTTTTATTTGGAAATAATAGTTTTGCACCAAATATTTATCTAGTTTGCAGGCCTTTTTCATGTCAATGGAGAAAAATTATTGATCTATCATTTATAATGAACCAAAATGATAATTATCGTATTTTCAATACGTTGCGATTTCTAATAACGTTTTTAAAACGGTTGATTGTCAGCCCATTTCTACCTATAGAATAGGTAGGAGTAGGTTCTTTGATTGATTTCTGATCCTGTAACAAGTGTTTTTAAGTGCAAAGTTCTGTGTATGTTTTTTCATAGGTTTTTCCGGAATTGATCCAATTTTCCCAAATTGAAAGGCGCACCTATTTGTGTCGAATCGAACCGATTCACTTTAGGGTTCAGCCTTTTTATTTTGGGATTCGGGTCTGACCATGTTTTTCCTGGTCAATTAATCCTCAGTTGTCGAGTTAATTGATGAAACATGTTTTTTTCCCCTGAAATTCACGCAGCTGTTGTTTTTATGTTCGCGGGAGACCCTTTTTGGTGTGAATTATAATAATGGAATGATTTATAGTGGTCATGAGTTTGGATATCTGCCTACAAGGTATAAAAATATTAGCATTTTGGTTACATTTTAGTAACAGTACAATAAAATTAATATCATCCCTTGATCTGAATAAAGTTTTCAGACTAATAAATATTACTAACGCGCGTCGAATCCAATTTAAAATTTATTTACATTACGATAAATGTTTTGATTGATTCATTTGTGTAAAAACACTTATGTTTATCTTGTGTCTGGTTGTAGGTTATCTATATACGTAGGTATCTATTTATGTGTTTGTGTAGGTATATCAGCTACCAATAGTACAGGGTCTGCCTAGTTTGGGGTCAGATGGCCGTGTGTGAACTGTCCTCGCATATTATTATGAATTACTTCGTGCATCTTTCTGAACTGGCAGTCATTTTCGACGCAGTTTTACTTGGTTTACGGCATCTTGTACAGTCAACAGCAAAAGTAGATGATTAAAATCAGAAATCAATACTAATTTACTAACACTAATAAATATAATTTAATACTAGTTTATTTATTACAAGTATCTGATTGTTACACACATACTTTTGAATCACTTCGACGCCACACAGTTCTGACGCGAACTCCGTGCATTAGTATTGAATTTCTGATTTTGATCATCTACTTTTGCTGTTGACTGTACACTGTTTTAAACCCACCTCAGCTTTATTATCACATCTATCTTCATTATAACTAAGACTTCTTTTCTTTCCAGGTTACCAAATGTCGCGCAAATCGTGCGTGGCGGGCGGCGCGCGCGGCGCGTGCATGTGGGTGCAGGAGTGCAACAGAGTGGGGGGCACGCATGCAGGAGTATGTGTCGACGGCTTTATGTTCGGGTCTTGCTGTCGGCTGCCAGACAAGCCCGTGGCTGTAGAAGGTAAGATACCCCAGAAGCCCAATTATTGTATAAAAACGTTTAAAATCTTGACTCATGCCCGGTTTCTGAGGTTTTTAGATAAACTTTCGATAGCTATTTGACAAAGTTACCTATTTTAATGATTTTTTTCCTTTACTGAGTGCTCGAAAACGCAATATCGAGCTAATATATAGCACTATCGAATAAATATAGTCCAGTTAAATCACATTATTTTAGTCAAATAGAATTTGAGTAAAATAAGACTGAGATTAGAATGCGATCGATTCTGAAAGTTACTAGAATTGCTACCCCGTTTTAAAGTCAAAACAATGAAAAAAGGAGCTGCATTAATTGGGTTACGTATTATTATCTTAGAAACGCGGGGTAACCAATTGATGACGCTGTTCTTCTGCTCATTCTACTGAAGTGCTTTGCTAATGTGAATGGACATTAGGTATAGTTAGTTCTGGTTAACCTGTCTGGTAGATAACTTAATATTATTTTGTTTGGTCGCATTTCCTATCCACAGACTGTGATAGTCAACTTTTGCAAATAAATAATGTTTTATTTTTATTACTGCTTATTTTTATAAGTAACGCCACCTAGTAGAGTTAGCTATAACTTCGATGCCTTCACTGTGCTTTTATAATTTAAATTATTTAATAATTATGCAAGAACTGTGGCTAGAACAATTCCCAATTTATAAAATAATTTAAATATTAATAGATTCTTAATTTTGCCCTTACATTTTCAGAACCCCAAGTCACAGTCACCGAAAAGACGTATACAACGCCATCTAGTACAGCACGCACTACAACTCAACCGCCGGAGACATCAACACAAACCATCTCGAGGCCCAATTGGCAAACGCAGCGGCCGTCGTTCATGACGAAGCCAATAGATGGCGCCCCAACGTCATACAGCTATAGGCCGCCAGAAATAAACTTACCTTCATTAGGAAATTTAGATTCAAGTAGCGAACAAAATAGTGATATAGTTAATAAAATACCTTATAACAGTGTAAATAAATACCAAAATGTAAATAGGCCGAACAGTGAAGCGGAAACTAGTCCCCACAATAAGATTTCGTCTAGTCTTAGCATATTATCTGGAGCACGGCCTATGGCTGTGTCGGAACAGCATCCTGATAACAGCATCAACGCAGGTGGGTTCTATTTTGATAGTTTATAATAGAGAAGTGTCGTGATGGCCCTGTGGTTAACGCTTCCGCCTCTCATCAATGCCGTTGCGGGTTCGACACCGGGCAAGTACCAATGCAACTGTTTCAATTCATATGTACTTTCTAAGATTATCTTGGAAGTCACTGATATCGGTGAAGGCAAGCTAGACATAATTAATGAATATGTAAGTCTATAATTGCCAATTCGCCTTCATCAAGCGTGGTGATTAATGCTTGTGCCTTCTCTGTATTAAAAGAGGCCTTTGTCTTGCACTGATACAAAAATATTATATTTATAATGGAGAACGCTAGTGGCCACGCTTGGGGGAGGCCTACGTTCAGCAGTGGACGTCTTTCTGCTGAAATGATGATGAGGATGGTTTATTAAGACAGGAGTTCGGCCAAGCATGGCGATTACGGCTGAGCCTCCCCCCCCCCCTTTGGCGGAGACCTATGCCCAGCAGTGGGCGTCTAAAGATTGTCATGAATGATAATTGACGATATCTTAATTTACTCTTTTTTTGCTTGCCTTGCCTTTAACTTCGGATAAGTTCGGCCGTGGATAGATAGGTAGGTATGTACTTTCTATATAAGTATAATACAACGTAAGTAGTTCTGGCTAGTCTATTTGGCGAATTATTTCAACAAAGTAACAATTTGAACGAATTCTGATTCATTTATAAAATATTCAGGCAATGCTAAGAAATTAAAAAATATTTTTTGCTAAAGCAAAAATAGATATAAAAGTTAAGCGTAAGTATCTACTTACTGCAGGAGTTCAAAGTTGACGGCGATAAAATAGTACTAAAAGCTATCTAACCTATTTGGTAAAGAAAGTCAAATCTTTTTTTAATAAGTTATGGTAA
Source organism: Charanyca ferruginea (assembly GCA_947361185.1). Classification (NCBI taxonomy): domain Eukaryota; kingdom Metazoa; phylum Arthropoda; class Insecta; order Lepidoptera; family Noctuidae; genus Charanyca; species Charanyca ferruginea. The sequence continues at coordinate 5,379,996 of OX376068.1, read as the reverse complement.
AATTACAACAATCAACAGTGTTCTTTCGCAGTTTTAGTAGTCGATGCTGCCATCTATCCGCTAAATATGAAACTTTGTAGTCAGTGTAGTGTAGTGTCTGTAGTACCGATAAATGATCAGTTTAGTTTTGTATAGGTCCTAACAGAGTTCGTAAGTAGAAAGGGCAAAGTAAGATGGCAGTGAACGTAATTATGAAATGATTAGTAGGTTGTTTAAAATTTAGGTTTTGTTTTATTAATTTCAGTTAACTTTTCATTAACAAATCGCATGCTTAATAATAGACTGAACTAACTAAAAAAAAGAGTTTTTCTAAATCGCTAAAAAGTTTTTCCAATCAGGACTTGCCTAACATAATGGTTTACGGTTAAAATGTCGTAACTCCGTCTAGGAACTAGATATCGAATAAACTCTCAGCTAGAAAGATGGATGACGTTAAAACGTATCTTTTTGTTTGTCTAATTTATTTTGGACGTAAACCTATATTGCAGTTCTTCTTTATACACAGATTACAAAAACAATAAGCTTCTTTGTTCTTAGTCATATTATATACCAAGAACTAGCTTCTGTTCTTGACTTCGTCCTTGTGGGAGTGTAGTAACTATACTGTATAATCTAGCCTATGACACTCGACAATAGTGTAGCTTTCTACCATCATCCTTCTCCCTTTCTCCCATATTACTTATGGTCGGCTCAACACGTTTTCTTTTTCCATCCCGTCCTGTGTGGTGTAGTTTCAATCATTGAATTTTTTTTTTTATAATTGGATCAAGTGTTCCAAATATCCAGAAAACAAAAAACATAATATATGTATAGATTATATTACTAAATACCCCCTATATTTAGTAGTAATCATTAGAATATGTGATAGATGATTAATTGCTGATCTGGCAAAAAAAAAACCCTTAATTATATTTTAATAACATTTTATGTTAATAATTCCAGGCCAATACATATCAAGGCCGAGCAACTTGAACACAATCCACTGGCAGGCCACGACAGAGCCATCGTTCATCACAAAGCCTCGACCTTCGTGGGAGAAGCCAGCGGGGAAGCCGAAACCAACGAAGAAATTCACCACAACGACCAGCAAACCACACAAGAACTACCCCAAGCCTAAGGATCCAGCGCTGAATATGATTAACAGAACTGAAGAGTCTACTTCTGCGCCAATTCAGACGACGGCTGCTACCAATACTGTTGGTATGTATGAAGAATGATGGACTAAATTACTCCGCCGTCATAAGGAAAAAGATGTATCGGACATATTTTTCGAAATAGATTTACTTAGATGTAATCTTCCGACCGGATTTCGGTCACGGCGGCCAATCTCAATGGAGATCAGCCAAGTACGCAGAAACTATTATAGTGCGCAAGTGTGTGCGCAAACACAGGTGCACTCCCTCTTCCCTCACTCTCATAGTCCGGCGGGACGACAATCCGACACGACCGGAGAGATATCAGGCGCAGGACCAACGGCTTTACGTGCTTTCCGAGGCACGGGGGTGTTACACCGCCAACTTCCAAACTCCGGACTGTTAAACTGAGAAATTTTTAATAGAAAAACCCAATAAAACTTTGCCCGACCTGGAAATCGAAATCAGGACCCCACGCTCAGCAGTCGCGCTTGCAACCACGAGACCAACGGGGCAGTCAATGGCAGTCAGTGTAATTTACTTAGATATGTTAAGTCAAAACACCTAACCGGCATAAACTACTTCTGACTACAAAATTCAGGCAATAGTACTTTGACGGGTTTAAATTTATCCTTACTATTTTGAAACATATTGGGTTGATAGATCTTTTTTGTGATCTTTTTAAAAAACTTGTATTTAAACTTGAGATCTTGTGTTTATTCAGTGGGTGAATAAATAACCTTTCATTTTTATCTAACATAAGATTTATCTTATGAATAATAATTACGATTTCAACTCATTAAAATCTCTACAATGAATATCCACCATAGAATTAATAGCCGTTTAACTCCCCCACAGAATTAAATTCGCCAAATGCAAATTACATAGACTCAACCCAAATAGACTCTCCGGTCACAAATCTTCCTGGCCGTTAGGAACCCTTACATTAAATGCATTATTATAAGAGCCATTAAGTTGGAACTTTTTATGGTTTTCACGGTTCCCCTGTAATTTACGTTTGCGATACCTTTTCGTAATGCATTTGGATAAGTATATCTGGAGTAATCTCGACCTCGTTTCTGCACTCACAGTGCAGAGCAAATGTGTGTAACATCAGCGGTAAATTTAAATGGGAATAGTAAATGTATGTTTTTATCATGAAAGCAAGACTTATTTCTCGCGATGAGATTTTTTACTCTTATATTAGACTCCTAACAAAATACCCTTCTTTTGTCTTTGTCCATACCAGCTGGTGTAGTTGTAGTAGTTCTGCAAACATCTTCGGTGAATTTAGGTGAAGTGAAGTGTCGTTCTGTAATGCTAAGGATTGAAGGCTCAGCTCAAGCTCACGTTACCCTAGTATACTTACAGAAAAGACCGGCAAGAATGTAGTTCAGGTACCTATTTTGTTAGTAGGTAAAAAAATACACTGTCATTCTTTACAAAGTTTATAATGATAATTATTGATGACAAAAGCCAATGCCATATTCCCAGCACAAACAAATGACACTTATTATGACAAAATTCGTACAATTAATTAATTAATTCGTAATATTAATGATGTTTATAACCTGATTTGACTAAAATTTTTTTTTTTTGAGTACCTTAGCGTTTATACCTCACAAAACTGTAGACTTAAAAATGTAAGCCAGCTTAAAACAAATGCAATACGCATCCCGCCCTCTTTTTTAACTCGTACTAAATCAATCCTTTTATTCCAGAATGTGGCCTCACCGCAATGTGGCCACGTCCAGAATCGAGGATCATGGGCGGCAAAGACTCCAGTTTCGGTCGGTGGCCGTGGCAGGTGTCAGTTAGAAGAACCTCCTACTTCGGCTTCTCTTCAACGCATAGGTGTGGTGGAGCCATCATTAATGAGGGCTGGATTGCTACAGCTGGACATTGTGTAGATGAGTAAGTTATGTTTGGAAAATACGAACAAAGAGATACTGTCTTTGACGTCTTTGTTATTGAGTCTAAATTCGTGCTGTATAATTACCTGCAACTGCGTCCCCGTTCAAGTCAACTTCATAAAACATAGCTTCATATTGGTGAAAGAATTTTTGTAAACGGACGAACACTTTCAAAGATAACCTCTGACAAACAAAAAAAGACCAAATGCTTTACGTCTGGTAGATGTAGATTATAAATTGAAAATTGATGTAGTATATTCGCGCCGAAAACTTAATTTGGGGGTTGCGGAAGTATGTCCAGTTCCCGCGACCTCCGACGTAGATGTAAGATAGAACATCGAGGTGGTTTTTAGTCAGTAGGAGATTGACAGACCCCTTCGCCCGGACCAGGACGGAGGACATGGATGAGGATTTTCCACCTCGAAACAAAAAAAGGGGTGGTTACTTGCGTTAACGAGGTTGAAATGCAAAAAAAATAATATAATGGACCCGTGTTAGCAGCTAACTCGGGGCTAAAAGATGACCTAATCAGGGTAGTAGGGATCATTGGAACATAATAAATAATTAAGAAACACCTGTTTCTACCATTCATCTTCATACAAAAACTTACCAGCATGTAAATAAATGAAAGCGGTAGTTACGAAACCAAAATATAAATTCACTCCTTTTTCAAACACATCTTTTTCGCTAGTCTCGATTCTATTAACTATTTTGCATGTTTCAACTCCAACTCGAATCCCAGAACAGTGTCAGATATATTTTCGCTCTTATTCTGTGAACAAATACGTATCATTTTGATAGTAACTGTGTGAATTGATTCTGTTTTGATAAAACAGTCGTTTTTAAAAGAAAACTGTTATGAAAATTGAACTGGCAATACTCCAGCTTTTTTACATAACAATAATGGCATAAGAATATTATGTTTGTAATATAATCATATACATTTAATACTAGAATGTAAAACCATTTTGTCTTAGAATTATTGATAACTGTTTTATTTTCGTCGAATTATTTAATAATAACACCATCTTATACAGTAAAGGCTGCCTTATTAAATGTCTTAATATGTATTAAAATTATACGGGACCGAATAATAATTTTAATTAAGGACCTACTTAATTTGACTAAATAAAGTCTACTAGCACATGAGCTTTATTTTTTAAAGTACCTTAGCGTTAATACCGCACAAAACTGTGGACTTAAAGGGAAGCCAGCTTGAAACAAACTGCCCACAATTTCGCAATTCGCATTCCGCCCTCCTTTTTATCACGAAAAAAGTCTTAAACATCTTAAATCTTCCTGAGAAATGTTTTATCAGAATCCATCTAGTAATCCCGAGATTAACGCATTCATACAGACAGATGGACGGCTCCTTTCATTTTATTTTTTTATATTTCCCATCTCTAGTCCTCTCTAAGTAGATTACTGTAAAAAACAAAGTAAAGGGAACAGTCTAAACACCGTAAAAAGGGAATTAAAGTGAAGTATATTTAATGACTACTGCCTTACAGGATAGGGGTTTTACAAAATTTAAGGACTGCAAGTTTATGTTTTGCAACATAGATACAGTTTTTTTTACGACCGCGATAAGAATAGGTACCACGGTTCTACTTTGAGGAAGACTGAATTCTCTGCTTATGTGCATCCGGAATTTCAGTCTTTCGATACTTCTAGAAACCGTGATATATGCATCTCGGTTTCTTGAACTTTACAGTTGGCTTATCTTATACCAGTTAATGAAGGCCAATTCCCATAATCAAAAACATTCAAAATCTTAGCGACAATCAATGTCAAATACTTGTCATAAATCTATATAAATTGGAGGTATTTTTGGCAGATTGAAACTGAGATTTGAATGCAAACGTGCTTATACATCCAATAATTTCCCCTACGATAATCAGAGGTTTTCACCAAGAATAGGATAGTCTAACTACCTATCCCGGTTTTGTCGAAATGGCGTCCAACGTGAATGTGTGTTGGTTTTGCAGGAATTAAGGCGAACCGTACGTCGAGCTGAGCGAGTTTTAATGGCTTCCACACAATGAACGATTGGAGCCTTACTGTTACTCGTTTAGACAGCTTTCTATGCAATACTTTGACGGGCTATTGTGTTTTGTGCAGTTTTTTAGATCTTATTCCATCCTTTTCTCGTCTGTAGGTTTCGTAAAAAAGACGAACTGACAGCACGATAGACGTGAAGGACTACAAAATAATTATCAGATACCACAAATTTATTTCACCAGTCCTATTATACTGTATTATAAAGCACTATGCAAGCACTATGGGGGAAGGCCCATAGATATCCGAGAGAGGCGTTTGATTAACAATGGAATGCTTCTGACTGATGATTATGTTGATGATAAAGCTGAAAAATTTATTGGTTTTTGTCTAAAGGCGATAATATCCACTGTTAGTCCGATTCTGATTGAAATTCCTAGGCTAATAGTAAGTTACGTTATAGGTACTTCAGTTACTTAAGATATATTTTATCAAAATAATTAAGGATCCGTAATACTATTAAAGAGGACAAAATCGCGGGCGTAGGCAGTCAAAAATTAAAGTAAAAACACCTTCTAACACCTTCTTCGTGTCGTCGCGGTTCGAAATGTTTCTCAATAACGCCACATACTATTTCAGCTCCAAATACGTTACTAAACAATTCAATTTATCCATTACAGTCTTCTAACTTCACAAATAAGGATCCGAGTCGGCGAGTATGACTTTTCATCTGTATCAGAAGAATTTCCATTTGTGGAGAGTGGAGTTGCCAGAAAGGCAGTCCATCCAAAATACAACTACTATACTTATGAATATGATTTGGCGCTGGTGAAATTGGAGGCTCCAGTGCAGTTTGCTCCTCATATTTCGCCCATATGTTTGCCGGCGACTGATGACCTGTTGGTTGGTGAGAATGCTACAGTTACTGGATGGGGAAGGTTGTCTGAAGGTGGTGTGTTGCCATCTGTTCTGCAAGAGGTAATTTTTATTTCACCGATTTATTATTCTCTTGATGGGTTATCACCATAGATATCCGAGTAATCACTATTGATGTCTTTTGAATGATAGAATTGTGATAATCACTAATTAAGCCGTGTAGTGCCGACCGCGAACAGCACCACCCCATTTCTACCCGTGGGTGTCGTAGAAGGCGACAGAGGGATATTGACCAGAGGATGGGCAGCAGCGTCCTTTTGAGTACCGTAACACCTACTGCATCGGCCAAGTATGGCGATTACTGTTGAACTCCTTGGGAGAGACCTATGCCCAGCAGTGGGCGTCTAAGCGTTGACACGATGATGATTTATTTATTTATTTATTTATTTAGGTTAGCCTACAATTGTTTACACGTTACATATATCATTTCAAAGCACACAATATTCATTTATAAGTGCAACAATTACTTACAGGCTAACACCACATGCACAATTTTATTTAGATTATTATACATTTTTTTTTATTGCAATTAGTGAATAATGAATTATAAAATAAAATAAAAAAACTGTAATACAACAAATAAATATGGAAATTTAACAAATCAAGAATACCTATCAAATTTAATTAAAAATAGTTGATTGGATCTTCAATAAAATCAAATAAAATAAAAATAAATTAAATTAAACTAAGATTAAATATTTGGTTTTCATTAGATAATAATTAAAAATTAAATAACATTAAATATGTGTATACAAGTAGTTTGACAAATGGGCAATTCATATATTAGCTTTGCGAATAGTATTTAATAATTAGTTTACAAAACGTTCCTATGCTATCGTGGTGAACGTCAATAAGGTCACTGCAGCTATTTAAAACTTTACACATTCTTGGTATTGGCGAGTTAGCACCTAGGACAGTTCTACGCAAGGGTGGGTAAAGCGGAGTGATCGGATTTCGAGGATAGCGGGTTGGGGCACGAAACTTGAGGAGACTCAGTAAGTGGGGACAGTCCATTTGCTTTCTGAGGAGTTTGTATAGAAACAGGGCATCCATGACATCTCTTCGAGTCGATAGCGAGAGCATCTTAAAAGTTTGCAGACGAGAAACATAGGAGGGCAGCCGCTTGCTTTCCCCTTTGGAATAAGCAAGGTGCCATAAAAATCGTTTCTGGACCCTTTCTAAGAGAAGTTTATGCGTGGCATAATGCGGTCTCCATACGACACTACAATACTCCAGTATGCTACGGACAAGGCTGTAATACAGCAGTACTTTAGTGCCGACCTGTTTAAAACCCTTAGTATTTCGTAGTACAAATCCTAACATTTTTGAAGCTTTTTTGATAGTGTTTTCGATATGGGGAATGAAAGTAACCTTCTTGTCAAACAGCACTCCTAGGTCTTTTATAGTTTCTACTTCATGAATTTTCTGTTTGTTTATATAGTAGCTCGAAGGGATGGGGTGAACCTTTCTAGAATATGACTGGTGGTAGCATTTATTAAAGTTCAATTCCATTTTGTTATTCTTGCACCACTCAATAACTCTGTTCAGATCATCCTGCAGAAGCTCAATACAATTTGATGATTCGATAGTCCTGGCAAACTTTAAGTCATCCGCGTACAAAAAACACTCTGAGAAATGAAGGCAATAGGGAAGGTCGTTTATAAAAATGATAAATAATATGGGGGCCAAGTGGGAACCTTGCGGGGCACCGGAAGTCATTCGATAATTGTTGGTAGAGCGAAAACCATTTACCACAATATAAAATTCACGGTTAGCGAGGTATGATTCCAACCATTTCAGCAAGGGCCCCGTGATACCATATATTGCCAGTATTTTTATCAGTATGGAGTGAGAGATTTTATCAAACGCCTTACTGAAATCGGTGTATATCACATCAAACTGCTTATTCGAGTCAATAGATTCTATCAGGAACTCCGTAAAAGACACTAAGTTTGTGACAGTAGACCTTGACGCTACAAAGCCATGTTGGTAGTTGCTAAGATAAAGTCTAAAGTAGTGTTGGATATGGGGACAGATCATTGACTCGAATACCTTGGCGAAAGTGGAGAGAATCGCAATGGGCCGATAGTTTGAAATAGTCTCTTTATGGTCTGACTTATGTACCGGAACGATTTTGGTTTTTTTCCTGGTGATGGTGATGATGTATTTTTTTATAATTTTGATGAACTTTTCTCCCTAAAAACATATTTGGACGTTTCTCATCCAGATCTTGATCTAACAAAGCTGTTCGCTTGTTATCTTCTAAACATTTTATATTATTTTCTTCAGGTGCAAGTACCAATAGTATCGAACGACCGATGTAAGTCAATGTTCCTGAGGGCTGGCAGACACGAGTTCATACCGGATATCTTCTTGTGTGCCGGCCACGAGAGGGGCGGTCACGATTCTTGTCAGGGAGACTCCGGAGGACCTTTGCAGGTAATTTAGCTTAACCATTAAGTTAATAACCAGGGGGCCAAGTCTGCTATTTTTATAATTTCGTCATTCCAACACGATCCCATTGTCATTTTGCTAAAATTTTGTAATCTGCTAAGTTCATAATGGTCGATCAGTGGTCGATCAGTGGTCGGTCAGTGGTCGCGTAATAGAATTGTGTTATAATGACATTGTCGTATTGCCATTATTATGAAACCCGTTAGGTAGAATGATTTTCGAAAAACTACTACTAAATTTACATTGACATTTATTCATGTCAGATTTCATTTGCATATATTTTTACATATTATTATAAGTGTTATAAGCAATCTGAAGTAGTAAGAAGTTCGTAAACTAAGTCAGTCATTCATTTGTTAATATGTACGAGATTACCATTCTACATCATTTCTTTCAATGGAGTGTCAGTGGTTGACCATTGGAAGTCATAATAACGCCATTATATTAGTAGATTACCAAACTTGTCAAAATCATCAATTATGAAATCAATGATAGACCATTCTGACACTTGTAATAGCAGACTTGAGGCCCCGGTCAAGTGCGCATCGGATCTTCTTAAATATTTCAAGTGTCTACCTATAACGGTTCAAAATATGAAACTCTGTGACAGACGTACAGTCAACAGCAAAAGTAGATGATCAAAATCAGAAATTCAATACTAATTTACTAACACTAATTTAGATAATTTATTACTAGTTTATTTATTAAAGGTATGTGATTGTCACACACATACTTTTGAATCACTTTGACGCTACACAGCTCTGACGCGAACTCCGTTCATTAGTATTGAATTTCTGATTTTGATCATCTACTTTTGCTGTTGACTGTACGGATGCACTGACGGATAGACGAATAGACAGAGACAAAGGAATCTTGGTAGAAGGGTCCTATTTGGCACCGTCATACTGGGCACAAACAAAAAAAAGGCTCGCAGTAAAATAACTTAATTTTCAGTGCGCTACGGAAATGATCTATTAAATGTTTTTTGATTCTTTGTTTTATTCAAAATCAAAAGGACGCTATAGAGAAGAAATAATGACTAACAAGAATATAAAAGAAAAAAGGTCAACACGTAAGGCTTACGTGTTGACCTTTTTATACTACCCTATAGGGTAGTAGCCCAATAGTGGGGCAATACAGGTTGAAAACATTATCGTATTGAAATCTGTAGTCACCATAAATTTAACAAAGCAGGGTGAACTGTGTCGCAACAAGTACACATTTCCATAAAACAAAGGAAAACCCAGTTATGTAATTAAAAAAACATTAAACACACTATAATTTGCGATTTAAACCGCCCCATTTAAAGTTTTCGGCAGGACAAGGACCCATAGGAACTCCATTGTACACAGTAATAAAACAATTCCACTCCCACAAAACTACTAGTTAAATGTTGATTAACCCTTCCAACTTTGCCATGTCCCTTCATTTCACCTACTCCGGACAATTTAGAGTGAACTATCGTAGTGAAAATTCCAAAATATTAGTTACAAAAGCTTCATAAGTATTAACAAATCTTGGGTACTGTAAACTTTCATGAATACCATTACAGGTTTCAAGAAATAGTTGAAAAGGAGTTTCGGAAACTCATTATACAAAATCTTCAACGAACTTTACTTTACTCTTCTGGAATTTTCGCTAAACATGTACAGGCTTAGGAACAAGTAAATAATTAACGCTTTCGTCTAGAGCAAAATTTTAAGAACTTGCTGACAAAGAGCTTTTGTAATGAAACTTCTAAGTTTTAAGTTTGTTTGTAATAGTTTTCATTAGCATTGTCTAAGTGAACAGGCATTTTTGGATAAAGATGTTATCTTAGTTTTGGTTATAAATCACGTTAAATTGATAACTCACTTTCTTAGTTCATACTTACTTCGTGGTTCATACTATGACTTGACTATGTTCCCTCGATAACTCCACTTTTTTGTAATAAGTTAAATCTTGCATGCAAGCATTTGTTATGCTGTTTAAACTTAGGTTAGGTTATGATTGGGCTGACATGTCTTATAAGGATAAAAGACCATAAAAAATAAAAATAAACATAAACTATATTCCTGTCTCTAATCTTGCATATGTAATTTGACCGTTGTGCAACAGTGACAGGAATAACGTTTCTCCAACTTCCAACACATGATAAGTATTCTATTTATTTCGATCTAACAATAATTTGCTCTTTAATTACAGGTCAAAGGAAAAGACTCCAAGTACTTCCTAGCTGGAATTATCAGCTGGGGCATCGGATGCGGTGAAGCGAACTTACCAGGAGTTTGTACCAGAATATCAAAGTTCGTTCCTTGGATTCTGCAAACAGTCAACTCTTAAACAGAAGCACCTGATAAGTGCTTTTCAAAACCCGAAGTTAAAGTGAAAAGGTGGTTGAGTCAAGTGACAAAGTGATGAACAGTGACACAAAGACACGAAACGAATTGGTGACAAGTGCAGCATAAGTTACCTTCAAAAATGTTGATTGGATTCAACGTTTTCTGAGGCGTTTTATTAGGAAATATCTTGCCAAGAGCTTGCAGAACTCGCGTAAGTGAGATTCTGCATCAAAAACCGTTACCGGAGCGTCAAAATGGTGATATTTTTAAGCTTCACAATAAACGCCCTTATGACTGCTTTGAGGCTATAGAACTTAAGCATGAGTACATAGTAATACAATAGTGATCTAACTATCTTCAATTTTGGCTCCAATTGAGTACAGTTCTCCCATTTTTCGTAGTAAATGCAAGGATTTTGGACATTTCTGGTACTTTATATAGAGAGTTTGTGGTTTTGCTCGTTTTAGCAGAATTAAGCTCAATTCAGACCTTTCTTTGAATTCAACACTTAGATAACTGTTACTAATTTGACGTACCGTAAGCAAATTGGATTTCCAAACGTAACCAACTTGTAGTTGAAATAGCTATCGTGCTGCTCTGCCTTAAAAGCTAAAGGAAGTGTGCAATCTGGCTACTTGATTATTATTTACAGCAAAATCTTTTATTTTTAAAATTAACCTTTCTACAGTTTATTTTTCTACATGAATTTGAAAGATAGTAGGACCACTAATTACTATGTACGACTACTTTGCCTTATGCACTTGAAACAATTATTTGTAAATACAAACTATTTTAAGATCATTTTTATCGTTGCTAGTTTAATTTAATACATCCTAATATCCCAGCTGCACCGTAGTGGACAATTTATGGACGTGAGCGCAGTTAGATAATGCAGTAGTTTTTTATGATTGGATCCATACCAACGCCGGTTGCCGCTCCAGTAGGCTGCGTATACTGCGTTTACTACCTACTGCAGTACCTCTATGATTTGTGTTACTCATCCGCTATTATTTTCTGATTAATTTCGTTGCGGGATCCATATCTGACCGCATCCACCCACAAAAGGTCCACTCCGGTGTAGGCGGGTCTTAAGTTAATTCTGTGTGCTCAAATGTATTGTAAATATTTTTGCGTATATATCTTGCCGTTCTTAGTTAAGTTTGTACTAATAATACAGTATTATTTACTTTTCCTGCGCTTAGCAATGGAATCGCATATTTTGTAAATATTATCCGAATTTGTAGGAAATTGAAATGTTTTAAGTGTGATGAAATAAGGAGACTAGCTAAAGGTGCTTTAAGTTGAAACTTAAGTAAGAGGCTTGCACTGTTGCTAAGGAGCTATTTCTTTGATTAAATCTGAAAGAACTTTGCCCTAATTTGTACATACTAACCTTAGCAAAGTCAGTAAGTGGAGTGAGTCTCTTTATTTCACCATAATGCAGTGCTATTCCGTAGAAATTATCTCGGTAAATTTAGGTGAAGTCAGCTGGAAGTGAGTAGCCAATCTCAAGTTCACCTCACGGAAAGTCACCGAGGATACAGAATAGGTCAGCTGATAGTAATACACTTTCATCTTTAACACTTTTATACGTATAGTAATAGTAATTATTAATATATTTTTGTAAATTGATATAAATTAACTTGTTATATACAAAGAGGATGAATGTGAATATTACCAAATCGCGCATTGTTGTACTGCATTTAGTAAAATATCGAATCTCTTCAGTGATTGTCTTTGTTTGATTTAGTTAACTATTGCGATTTTATTAAATGATAGTTTATGATGACGTTGATTGTTTCACAATAATATAATTGTTAATAATTATTAAAATATTGAAATATTTTTTTAAATGTTTGGTTTCATTAATTCCTTACCAATCTTATATAGGGCGGCTGGTAATTAGTGTACGATACTTAAACACGTGATTGTGTTCATGATAACAAACAACTTTTCCGGAGAAAAAATGTTTTTTGTACTGGTTCACTTTAGGCCACAGGCGTGCGCGCGCGTGAATTCCATACGGCTGTTGTGTTATTGTGATAAAAGTGAACCAGTACAAAAAAATTTTTTCTTTGGAAAAGTTGTTTGTTATCATGAACACAATCACGTGTTTAATTATCATACACTAATTACCAGCCGCCCTATACAAGGTGTAACGTCAAATACACAAAGCCTGAAAATAGTTTGATTAGAATAACGAGCAGAATCAGTTGAATCACTTTTTAATATAGGTCACATTTTTCAAAAAAATCTTCATTAAACATGTTGCCCTGTCTATTTATTAATAAGTCAAGCCATCACGTGCGCAAACCTGCCAAAATAGGTAAATAAACACAAATGGTTGTCGTCCAATTTAAATTTTCTCATACGCGTGATAATAGTAGTTCTTATTTCAATGCAATTACGAGTCTTGGTAAAACTAAAACAGCACATAAAATCTTTAAATATTTTTTCACTTCTCTTGCTCAAAAAGGCCGTCATTGTAGCATACCAGAGCGGGGATAAAATACCATTTCATCCTCTAGGGGAAAAAGTTTTTTTTTTAATTTTTGTGTGTCAAATATAAAATGAGCCTACAAAAACGAAAAAGTCTTTAGTCATAAGTAGAATAATCATGAATAAAGACTCGACATTAAAAAAAAGAAACACATTTTAATTTTGAAAATGGAACTAAAATCGGCGATCTCTGGTAGAATACATGCAATGTGTTGCGGCTACAGAAGAAACAAAAAAAAGACATTGGTGCGAAATCTTTACAATTTTTCTCTAATTGCAAATTGAATTGGTAGTGAAACTACATAGTTCATATTGTATTGGATTGTTTTATTTTCTCGCAATCGTAGTGAGAAGTATAGTGTAACACACGGCGCTAAAACCCATTAAAACTCGGTTTCTATTTACTCCCTCGCTAAAGTTCAGGAGTAAAACTACCTCGTATATAATGGGTCATTTTAGCTCCTTGTATAACAATCTACTATTTTATGATTTTGTTTCTCTCAGAATTAGGTTTATTGAATTAAAAATCATTTGGGGTGTCTGAGGTTTTGCGTGTTTAACATTACACCTTGTATAAGCCAAGCGACTCAAAAAATATAAAACAACCATCTTTTATCTACCTAAACAGCTAGACAATGTTCTACTCTGTCCTAACAATTAACAAAATTACTTGCTAACAGACCTACCTTTTGAAAACCCAGTTGATTACCTAAAAGAATTCACAAACTAAGTCAACGTCGATAAATAAAGAGCAAGCGTGAATTGAATTCCCCAGGCGGTTGGTCCACAAATTTCCACAGGGTCATTAAGAATCTTAAATTTGGGTCAGATTTTGATGAGAGAATGCGGTTGGGACATCGTGCAATCAACTGGGGAAGCTAGAAGGTGAAATGGAAAGCCCTGGCTTTAAATTAAAATCTTCCCAGCTTGACATTTTGAACAGATTACAGTGGATTATATTATGTATGTAGGTACTACTATTGTACCCGTGACTTCATCCGAGTGGAAGCTAAATCTATATTTATACTAATGTTAAAGAGGAAAAATTTGATTTGAAGTAGCAGAGTAGGTAGTACCTACTCATCCGATTTCAAAAATGTTTACACTAATAGGACGTTATTTCTGAGTGCTAAAAGCTATATTGCATTATCAAAAAACTAAAGATCCTTGAGAAAATTCACGTGCATTCTAGTCAACTTATACGATAAAATATTCTATGATATTCGGAAATAGTGTTGCCGTCTAGCAGTCGGACAAATGCTACCAGACATGAATACTTACAAAAAGAAACATCTGCACTGTATTGATGTGATAGGTTGGGAACAATATGATTCTATCTAGATAATAAAGTTTTTGAAAAGAAGGATTAGTTTCCAATAATCATCACCACGTAATTAATATAAAATGTCGCCCGCCGCGTCTGTCTGTCGGTCTGTTTGCGATAAACTCAAAAATATCTGAATGGATTTTCATGCAGTTTTCTTAGTCATGAAACCTGTATTGGTGAAGGCAGGGTGTTTCATGACTATGATTTAGGTGTAGAATTTGTTAAGGTTTTCAATATTAATAATTATTTAAAAAAAAAAGAAACAATCTCAGAAAGTCTAATTATAAATATTTGCAAGTAAAACAACATAAAAATTAAGACATTAAAAATGTATTCTAACCATTAAAAAAAAACATTAAGATATACAAAAATATTTCATAAAAAAATCTTTAGAAATCATGCAACAATTATGTTTTAAGGCCAGCACATACCTAGAACCTGCATTGGCATCAGCAACCACGACTGAAAGTTCTCAACCGATCTATCACAAGTTATCATCATATAACCTCTGTACCAAGCGGACACAATGCAATCGTAATAAAAAAGAAAAGCCCTTTTAAAATCTGGAGTGCAGCTCTCAAAACCCGGATGTATGGCATCCGGAGTATTCTTACAGTGTATGCTGTTAAATTTTACGTTATAAAAAGGTAAAGGACGAGTGATAAGAGTTCTTGGGATGCCAAACTCAAGGTCTAGTATCCAAGGGGTGTGACGCTGCACATTCGGCATTTTACAAAATTCATCTATGATTGCATTTGGATCAACTGTCAGCATTCTTGCCGTGGGAAACAAGTCTTTTGGTAAAGTTAAATAGACTTCCAGAGGATCACTTTCTTCTGTTTTTACATTAGCAATATTTAACGCTTCTATATTTTCATTATTCAAAACGTGATTTAGTTCTAATTCAGTTGTAGTAGTTTCATCTTGCATATAATATGTATCTGTTACATTAACTACCTCTGTGGCACCATCAGTAGTTTCCGATAAAGCATCAAATTCATTTATATAATTAGAAACATTTGAATCAATATCTTGTACAAATGTTTGTGGCATTATTGGAGTTAATACAGGTTGTATAACAGTTCCACTAAATGGATAAATATGTGTAGCAAATATTGTACTAGGGCTTGGTATAATTATTGGTAAAGGTTGCATAGTAAATAGAGGTGTGTTCATTGGATGCCAGTCATTTACTGGGAGTGGACAGCTCAATTCTGGTTGATATTGGAATGGAGTGGGGATTAATGGAGCTGTAGGCATCACTACAGGGGTGGATATCACTTTTTTACTGCAGAACCCATAGCATGGTGACGTAACAGCTTGACTCATCACCTTTTTCCGCAGCTTAAGAATTATATGAGCTTGTAGAAGCTTCTTCATGGCTAAGTTCTTTGCTTCCCTCATGTAACACAGATTTCTAAGTTGAAATTCGGTTGTTGAGTTTAAAATCGTGTCATAGTTTGTATGTGTAGCTATATCATTATCAGCAAGTGATGTAAGCGACATTGCAAAACACACCTGAAATTGAATAGGCATTCATTAGTTGATAATCTCAGAGGATTTCAATAGCAATAATGCTGAAAGGGTTACAAATATCGTATTGGAAATTTGTAGGTACGGTTTTAACAACAATTAAACCTTTCTAAATTATTTTTACGTTACAATCTTTTATATATTTATTTTTCTGTTGACTACCACATGCATACACAATATAATATCAAAGATGAAAGATGCTCTCTCATGGGACACTAAAACGATACAGTTTCTATAATCATATCAGCGTATTGCCGTCAACAGTGCTGAACGTAGACCTCCTCCAGAGATCGCCATCTCGGTAAGTTTTATACAATCCTAGAATTACTGTCAATTGCTCAATATTGCAAATTTACCAGCACTCATTCAATTGAGTTGCCCATGTAAGCGTAACATTAGTATCACTGTTTTCAAGCATCAATTAAGTATCTGGAACTATCAAATATCATTTCTAAGATCCATAAACAAACAACAAAGTTTTCTTACCTTTCCAGATATGCTTTTGTTTATGATTTATTTGGTACTGATACCACTGCAGGTTTTAAATGAATTATAAAAAAAGAAACATTAAAATCTTATCAAGTATTCGTTACTATCGTCATGACATTGTTTTTGATTAATAAAACGGGTGGGATTGTAGCTCAAATTACAATTAATATTTTTTCTAATGCGGGTACTTAATAAAAAGTTTCGTTTTTAAAAGTATGCATCCACAGATTATATTGTAGTGTTGATCAGAACTTGATTATTGTGTTTTTTCAATATTCTGACTAATCAGTTTATAAAGCTAAAAATGATTATCTAAATTCAGTACGAAATTTTGTTAATCAAACGAACTTTACTATTGTAAAATAATATCACTAATTTTCAATAAGCGAAAACAATACAAATTACAAAAGTACAAAAGTTAAGTACATAAAAAACGACAGCAAGTTATCCTATAATTAAGATGTTAAAAATAATTGCAATAATCTTTTACGAAGTAGAATATAAGAAGTACATACCTACATAAGTTGTTGTGGTGAAACTCACATTAATATTTCCATTTCTGTGAATTTTAGTAGAAATATTTACTAGATATGAATATAATATCGAGATGAATACAGACCGAATGTAATCATAGTAATGCAGTCATTTAATACCGGCTGCTTCCGCATATTCAGAACTTAGTAGTGGTCATAAATAAAATACCTTTTTGACTTCACTGTTTCCATAGTGGGTAAGTACCTACGTCCTACATTATAGAATTATAGCCGGAACGAACTGTGTACGTAGGTACTTTTTTTCCGGAATCGACTCGGGTCCCGAAAAACCCCGAGGGATAGCCCTGACACATTTCTCACTGACCGAATTTTCTTTTCAAGAATTATTTATACCATAACGGTAAACCATTATCATGAGTGGCTGAGATTATATACCAAGACTAGCATATGGCTAGTATATTTTTCAACTAAGCTAAACATATTTGGAAAAGGATCGTGTCAATAGTGCAATGAGTTTGTTTCGAATGCACGTTCTTTGATCAGTGGTCTTTATACCGATGTCTTCAGCTGAAGGTACAACCTACCTAGTATAGAGAAAATACATGTCAGAACATGGCATGAACGCCATTTTGAGTATTAGTTATAGACTGAATTATGGTTCTTATTAGTTTGAAATCTGTCGAAGCGCGTACTATTCGGCAGCCATTTAGTGTTTTAAGACGACAGCTTTTTTGTAGTTACTTCCGTCCATAGATAAATCTCGTAGGATTTTATTTTACTTAATTTATGTTAATAACTAAAATAAAATTTGTGTTTCTGAACGGAATGATGAAATGAGTGAAAGAAAAGTAAGGAGTGAGTGAAGGGTGCACGGTGAACGAGGAATTAGGAAAAGAGGCTAATTAAAGATGTACATGATTTAAATTAAGGTGAAAAGTAAATAAAAATTAGTATTTTATTCAAGAAGTTATATTTCATTTTGAACCCTATCCTACATACATGTCAATACATAGTCGCCTGTCAGATGAATGCCTATGATAAATAAACCAGTATAGTTATTTTTATTGGCATCCTAGCTACCATCATTCTCACTGTGAAATACTGATATTAGACTTGGGCACATCTGGTTATGTACGGTCGAATAAGCTATTTGGTTTACAGGCAAAAATATTTATCATTCTACTACACTCACAATATTTTATTTTATTTTTTTATCTTAAGCATGTAGGTACCAGGGATACATACCTACGTGCTCGAGATAAAAACAAATGAAATAAAATAAAATATTGTAAGTGTAATAGACAAATGAATATTTTTGCCTGTAAACCAAATAGCTTGTTCGACCGTACCTTGGGATAAGTATAGTAATAACTAAGTTACACTAAGCCACAGCTACACACACAGTTTATTGTAAGCATTGCATACAAACTTAAAGGCAACGGGTAGGTAGATACCCCACATAAGCAAATTATCGTATTTTCACTTAACACACACATATATTTTTCTATAATGTGACGAAGCTTTTAAAGTTCCATGTTGTAATCATAAATTAGAAGGTTTCACCTTAAGGCTTTCAAAGTGAACTGCTACGAGTATGAAATTGGGTCATGTGAGTTAAGTGCTGAATATTGTTAATAGATATAATATTGCGGGACTAGAAGAATCAAGTCCCGATGTAGGTAAATTCTTTTGTTGGTGGCATGCTCAGATTATGAAACAAAAGGAAGATAGACCACGCGGAACACTGACAGTGAAGCTACCAAACCAAATACAAATTCTAAAGCGAATACCTACAATCTCGTGATTGTATTCGCTTTTGATTTTTCTAATTGAATTTTTATTTGTTTTTTTTTTTAGCGACGGTGTTCGGGCGTTTGCATCGCGTTGTAGGTATTCGCTTTTGAATTTGTATTTGCTTTTTTAGCTTCACTCAAAGTATTCCGCGCGGACTATCTGCATTTTGTTTCATAATCTGAGGTGGCATGCATGTACAGCCAGCAACGAAAGTGATGAACAGATACTAATTTACAAAACACCTGAACACCAGAACAGACCATAAATGACTTACCAGAATAGAGTACAAAATAAGGTTATCATTTCAATGTTACAAAAAAGCTAAGTATTAATATGTTATAAGTCGCTAAACATCATTACAGCATAAGTCGGTAACTATAATTTTGCCGTAAGTCGCTAAACATCATTATAGCATATGTCTGTAACTATCCTTTTGCTGTAAGTCGCTAAACATGTTTTGCGCGAGTTTTTTAACTTGATAACGCATGAGTTGTTGAATCCTATAATTGAATACATGATACTACAAAACCTTTTTTTACACCATACCTTTCTGACATCGTTCTGATTTATTTCACAATTAAACATCATGTGCTTTTTAGGTATATACTGTTGTAGTGACCTATCTCTGTTTATTTTATTATTAATGTTTTACTTTGTTTATAATAATTCAACAGTAAAATTAAAATCAAAATTATTAACATAACTTAAAAAAGTACAATTAGAATTATTTAAAATCCAAAATCAATTTAATAATATTTACAACTGGTTTTTGACTAAACCATATTCAACATAATTTAAATACATTTTTGTTATTAGCAGCTAATTGCTTATCAGTTGGCCGGAGCATCTACGACGCGTCTATTGTTTTCGCGACAACCGGTCGTCACGCGAGAGGCGCGCAAAAGTGCGACGCATGATAATGCCGTCCCGCAACGACGTAGCGACGTAGCGCAAACGAAATATGTTTATGTTGATTATTATTTTCGACTAAGTTGTAAATATTATTAAGTTGATTTTGGATTTTATATAATTCTTATTGTAGTTTTTAAGTTACGTAAATACCTATACATGTAAATAATTTTAATTTTACTGTTTAATTATTACAAACAAAGTAAAACATCTATACATATAATAAAACAGTAACAAAACTGTGTCTGTACATTGAATATATTTAAAAAAAAGTAATTGAGGGGGGTTTAGGAACAGAAATAGAGCACGAATCCAAAAAAAAAATTCTGTCTGTTTGTCTGTTTGTTTGTACACGCTAATCTTCGGAACTACTGGGCGGATTTTAATGATTTTTCTTTTGTTGTATAGGTATTAAGTCTGGGCAACATATAGACTATAATTTATCTTGGAAACTTGAATACCAGATGCAGAACCACAACAGACCAGCTAAACTATAAGAGATACAAAAATGGTACCATAGCAAAAATTGTTCCACGTGATGAGCATTTTTTGCTGAGAGAATAAATTTGAAGATCTGGAACACCTGATGTGGAACTCAAAGAGCCCAGCTACACCATGACACATATAGGAATGACGTCTTAGCAAAAGTTGTTCGGTCTGATGGGCATTTCCTGTTGACTTATAAAACTCGAAGATCAGAAACATCTGATGTCAAAATCAAAGCTATCACTAATTTCACTGTATCTTATAAAATAACATAAGCTGGGAGTACCTCCACGCAGTGAAGGCGGTAACAGTTTAGGACTGATTTTTGATGACGATGGTATATCATTGAAAATTTGACTCTACTGGCAAAAATTCCCATTTATTTTTTTAATTTATCAAATAAATATGCCTTCGGGCTTATGTTTTTTCCATTTATCTTCGTGACACGGTAGCCTACCCGGTAACGCAGGGGAGCAGTCACTTAGATTTTAATTGATCAGGTATCTTTACAATAAAACTATAACCATGCCTAGAAAGAGGTCAAATCTTTCCCAATGTTACAAAGGAGCTAAAAGATTGAGGATCATAAGATCCCAAGAATCTACCGAAGAGCGTCAGGAGAGACTTGATGCTGTTCGAGAACATCAGGCTGCAACTCGCTCCGTGGAAACCTCTTCAGCAGTGCAATTCTGTAAGAATTCACTCACGAATTAGAATCTTATCTCATTTCCGATTTCACTTACTTGAAGTGAAAAGTATTTGGTATTCGCTTAAATAGTAACGAAACACTTAGTAGCGCTAGCGTAGTTTTCATCGAGTTACAGACTACCTAAAACAGTTTTCACTGCGGAATCAGAAGTGAGAACTGGAGTGAGTTCTTACAGAATAACATAGCTGATCGCGAAGCACGCCTGCGTTCTCAGCGTATTTACGCATCTACATCCAGGTCTCTAGAGACCAGTGAAGAGTATGATGCGCGACTGACCGCTGATCTTGAACGTCATACATTGTCTCGCGAGTCGGAGACGTTCACGGATAGAGAATTGCGCTTGAGTTCTCAGCGTATCTACGCATCTGCTGCGGAACGTGATGCGCGACTGTCCGCTGATCGTGAGCGACATGCATTGTCTCGCGAATCGGAAACGTTTACCTATACCGAACGTTTGAATTCTGATCGACTTTGACATTCTCTGAACAGAATGTCGATATCATCTGAAGAATCGGATGTGTCTCAAGATATATAGCCGTAGGTCATGGCGACCTTCCTTGGGTTGATAAGGAACGGAGTTCATTTACGTACCTATACTCCTATGATTGACTACGCCACATATTCCGTCATCGGAGGTATGATTCAAAATTGTACTTTTTGGACGTCTCGAATCATCTCGCGCATCCCATTGTTTTCCCGTCCCCGGGCTCTTAGAATTCGACATCAGACGTTTCAGATCTTCGATTTTGCCGACCCCGTTGTCGCTGGCATAAGCAACAGGGTACGCGTACGAAGTCGCGGGCAGAAGCTAGTCAATAATAAAATAAATAAAGGTAAGTTAAGGTCACTATACTCTTATTTTCTAGTAAGCCTACAAATTGGTGTTGTTAGTTTGAGTTGATCTTATAAAATAATAATTAATGAAACAGTCATCAAATCAAACTTTTTCTTTATTCACTAAATAGACGGCTCATCATCGTCACTTACGACTTTTTCTATGGAAGCAACACTAAAATCACGTAAAAAAATCTGCGGCAACAATTGTATACAAAAATTTTGACATAAATTTTGTATAATAAGCTGTTTTTTTTGCGATTTCATTCATATTGCTGCCATACAAAAAGTTGTTTGTAATGATGAGCCCTACTGACGGTTTTAAGGTTAGAAGAAGCTTTAGGCAAAAGAAAATAAGTAAGTAAAATATAAAAAAAATGTGAACCGCCACGGGACGCCTGGCAGATGTGAAACGTCAACATTATTTTGTAAAAGTAATATGCAGAAAAGAACAGATTGTGATAGGAACTAAATATGTCATAATGATAAAATAAAATATTACGATTCTTTTTTCCAGATAACGATGACTATTTATTGAATAAACATTTATTTTCATTAAATACAAAAATTTACGAATTTATTTCAAATCGTGACTACTTAATTCGTTTAATCAGTGACTTCGGTAATCGCACAGTCGATTGTGCATGGCGACGCGTCACCACACCGTACATACTACTGCATATAGACTTTATATATATACCACCATATAGCGTGGCGACGCGTCGCCACGGCATGCGTCGCCACGCCAGAAATCGGTTTTACGTGCGGCTATAGATGTTTCACATCAAAATTCGTTAGTTATCATTAACAGTAAAAACTGTCCATCTAGGTAGGTCTGACTTCGATAAAGAGGTCGCCCGAAGAATCCAACAACAAGGATGGGCAGCGTTCGGGAAACTACGAGATATCTTTTTGTCCAAAATTCCACAGTGCCTAAAGACGAGGGTTTATAACCAGTGTGTATTACCAGTGATGACATATGGCACGGAAACGTGGTCCTTAACTGTTGGCCTCCTAGAGAAGCTCAAAGTCACGCAGCAAGCCAAGGGGAGTGCTATGCTCGAAGTTTTTTTGCGCGATAGAATCAGAAATGAGGACATCCACAAGAGAACCAAGGTTACCGACGTAGCCCGAAGAATTGCCAAACTTAAGTGGCAGTGGGCAGAGCACATTGCTTGCAGGACGGATGGCCGATGGGGCTGAAAAGTTCTGGAGTGGCGACCGCGAACCGGAAGACGTTGCGTTGGAAGGCCTCCCACCAGATGGACAGATGCCATTGTCAAGGTCGCGGGTAACCGGTGGATGCAAGCTGCAGGTTGCCGCTTGTTGTGGCGTTCTATGGGGGAGGCCTATTTTCAACAGTGGACGTCTTTCGGCTGATGGTGATGATGATGATGATGAAAAACAGTAAAAATATTAATCAAAATCGTGTGTGCCCTCCATTAGCATCGATGACCGGTTGGAGACGTTCTCGCATTGAATTCACCATAAATTGTGGCGTGTATGTCGCCCCCTGAACTCTTGTTAGGTGCCTTATACGTGATTTTTTATATTTTCCTTTGTTTGGGGAGTGTCAGGATCCCATGATAGCACCATAAGACCTCACAGGTTCTCTATGAGGTTCAGATATAGGCTTTTGGGCGAGAAACGGATCACAATAATTTGCGCCTGATTATCTCTCGTTACTCAGTTTCAAGGCCACCGGTTCATTTATTGTTTTGAAAAACAAGATCGCATGTAAACATATAGCAAACTCGTAATTTTTTCTTAAATATTGTAATATTACTATCTAATATATTTTTATGTTCTATATTTGAATATGTATGTAGTGCCTACCCATTATATATGTTTTATACTACAAATAAATAAATATTGTCCTAAATTTTAATTTCAATATGTATTAATATTGTTATTATTTAAATTATATTTAATTTATATTCTGAACTAGTAGCTGTGTTTATTCGACAATGTTTTGATTATGAATAATGCGGTGCGCTGCGCTTCGCCAGATAGTGCCTTGGAACAAACGGGTTTAACGAACAGTAAATGTAGGAAATTAGCTATGCTCAGCAACTTTTGTATTTATTACAGCTCATACAATTTTGTCGGTAGAAATGTATAGCAATTAATGGTTAAACTGAGTTCAGCGATTTTTGTGATTCGATTATGACAAGTTTGTTTTGTAATATACTTTAGTCAACAACTTATGCTAAATAATAATGATTAGAAAATATTGAAAACAAATTATGTTCAACGACTTCTGTTGCTGACGTACGATATGACACTACATGACACGGACAAAGTGTCCGAAACGATATTTTTTTGACTTACGATTCGGACACCAATAAAAAGCTGTTTTCAATCAGATAAAAAACGTGATAAAAAAGTGTCGTAAAAAAGTGTCGTTAGTGAAATATTAGTAGTGAAAGTTAATATTTTGACCAACATTTATGATTCAGTGAATCGAGAGTAAATTAAAGTGCTTGAGCTATTTAGTTTTCTAAACGTATAATATTTTTTCGTATTATCTAGTAACTGGATGGTGGAGGTCAGGCTAGCAGTCTATTCATGGAAAACACTGTTTTTCAGATGCATCCGGTCAGCCTAGAAGCAGACCACTACATGGTTGGGCTAATCAGATGATGATGTAGATTATTTTTAATTGGTTAGGTAATTTTTAATTTTGTTGGTGTTTTTTTTTGTACCTATCTAGTATCTACTAACATTTATCACCTTACAGATCCTGTGATAATAGGTAATGTTTTTAGTTTTTTGTGAAGTGAATATAATATTCTTTATTTTATTATTAGCACATACAAATCTTAACAATCAAAATAATAATATTATTTACAATTCCAAGAAAAAGACAGGGGAGCTCAAAGGGCATCAAAAAACTCGTCCACATCGTTGTCAACGGGACCCGTGCCCAACAGGCTGGCATTGCCACGTTGTATGGCAATACTGATTCTTTGACCCAAGAATAGACTAGCCTTCGGGTCACGTGTAGAGTCGACCAGTCGCTTGGCGATGTTACGAAAAACAATATGGGCACTCGGACCCCATGGCCCTACATATTTCTCATATTTTCCACCCCAAACGGCTCCAATATATAGCTTCCAAGAAGGCTGTTATATTTGCGCCGTTTGAGGTTTTCGGCACCTACAGCAGCCGGCCCAGCATAACACGTTGTGCTAGGAAGATGAGATGGCGCAAGGGTGTCGACACATGTTGCCACCCATACCCCTACTATATAATTATATTTATGAACTGTACTTATTTCTTATTGATTTAGTTTTCACGTACAATCAGCACGCTGCAGTGGAAGTGGGCGGCCATGTCTGCAGACGGACAGACGGCAATAGGCTGAAATGATGATGATTCATTATTTAGTTTACTAGGTCTTATGTCTGTCAGAAACAGGCTTCACCGCGGAATCTGAAGTGAGTTCTTATAGAATAGCATTACAGTGTGAGAAACGAACTTATGCAGTTTTACCGTGCCTAGGCGAAGGAACCTACTACCTGAACTTACAAATCCATGGAGAATAAAAGTTTACAAACTACGACATTATCAGTTCACAAGAAAACGTAGTCAATATTTAATATCCCAGTTGAACAAAATAACAGCTCCCTGTAGACAAACTCCTTCAGAATTTAATTTTAAATCCTCGTCGTATTTCAATGGGGCATAGAATAAGAAAATCGCGTAGAAGTGAAACTTCGTGTTTAATAGAATATACGTTTTTGACGACACGGTTGGCGCAGTGGCTGAGCGGTCGACTGCTGCGCAGAGTGTTGCGGGTTCGATTCCCACCCAGGGTAAACATTTGTGTGATGAGCACTTGTGTTTGCTTTGTGTCTGGGTGTTGTTTATCTATATATGTATGTATTTACAAAAAAAAAAATGTATTTGTGTATGTATATCAGCTGTCTGACACCCATAGTACAGGGTCTCCCTAGTTTGGGGTCAGATGGCCGTGTGTGAAAATGTCCCCACATATTATTATATCATTATTATTATATTACTCGCAAATTGCAAACAGGTAAGCTTTTCATAAAATATGTAAAATATGTGTACACATAATAATAAGATATAGCTTTTTATTTATACTATCATTATTTACAATATTTACTTTAATAAAAAACCTATAACATAAAAGCCAAAAAACGAATATAATAGGGCATCAAAAAATTCGTCCACATCGCCGCCATCCCTTAATGTGCCCAAGAGACTGGCGGCATTGCCATGTTGGACGGCAATGTTTATCCTTTGACCAAGGTAAAAACCAGCTTTTGGATCACTGGAACTGTCAACTAACCTTGTGGACAAATCCTTAAAAAGGAGATGAGCAGCACTCAGACCCCACCACGGATAATAATAATCACTACAAATTGTAAAACAAATTCGCTGGCCGCGTCTGTCTGTCTGTCTGTTCTCGATAAACTCAAAAACTACTGGACGGATTTTCACGTGATTTTCACCAATAGACAGAATGTTTCATGTGGAAGGTTTAAGGGCGCGTATTCGATTTTATCATCATTTCAGCCTGAAGACGTCCACTGCTGGACATGGGCCTCCCAGGGGGGGGGGGGTTTTGCCATAATCGCCACGATTGGCAGGCGGATTGGCGATCGCAGTATGGTTGTTACAAAAGCACAGAGAACGCTGCTGCCAATTCTCTGGTAAATCCCTTAGTCGCCTCTTACGACACCCACGGGAAGATATGGGATAGTGCTATTCTTTACGTCCGACACCACACGGACTGATACTCAATTATTTATTGCATTCCACAATACAAACGCTTAGGTCACACTCGTAGACCATGTAGGGCACATCAATGAAAATTTTAAGGATTAGGACTTTCTTTAAGGGCGCGTATTCGATTTAGCGCAACTCAAAACCTAAACGATTACTAGAACGGCGTAGCAGCATTGACACACACTAGTACAATACAATGGTCTGTTTGGGTGCATCAGAAAAAAAAAATGCACGAAATAAGCACAAATCATTGAAATTGATCGGCAAACGACAGCGCGCGATGTTTTACAGTGCCTTTTAAAATAATTGTCTAAAATAAACGAGTTCGTATAACAGACTGAAAAATATTCTGTATATTGAGCATAACATTTCGTTTAATAAAATAAATATATCAGTTATGTTTTTATTCATATACTAGTGAAAAAAAATTGTCAAAGTGTACCGATTTTCTACTTTTTCAACATTGTTTTTTAATACATAATAGTAATATTTTCGTAATTTTGGCTCTGTAGTACACTTTAAGACTGTATATCCTGTTGGAAAAACGCATAAAACAAAATATTTTGGCATATTGTAATGGTTGTATTCGTCCTGAAAGTTAACTCTGACGTCTATTTTCGTAAAACGATATGAATGGATTGTCTTCGCTTCAAAAACCCATAATTAAAAATTATACTTTTACTCTGTAGCTCCCTAAATCAAGACTTAATCTTTTCTTTTTTCTCTTTTCATTTTCGACGACGATTTTTATTTTCAATTTCTCCTTTATATCCGTTGACCGAGGGATCAAAAACGGCAAACCGTTTGTGTTCCATTTACATATAGATTTGTTTATGTCCCACCTTGCATCTATCATTAAGAGCGCGTATTCGATTCGTAACGAAAACTTCATGGTTTTGCGTTTTGCCCACAGCAATATCGTAATTATGTGAGCAGATTATTTAAAGACAACTTACAGTTTTAGAAAGATAAAGTCTTGATTTAGACAGCTACAGAGAAAAAGTATAATTTTTAATTATGGTTTTTTAAAGCGAAGACAATTCTTTCATATCGTTTTGCGAAAATAGACGTCAGAGTTACCTTTCAGAACGAATACAACCATTACAATATGCCAAAATATTTTGTTTTATGCGTTTTTCCAACAGAATAGGGCAGGGCACTAACGTCGGACCCCTTCTTTTCCTCATAGTAGTCAATGACCTACCCACATTTGTAAAGCACTCAACAGTTTTGATGTATGCTGATGATGTCAAGGTTGCTCTTCCCATTACTAACTCGAACGATATAGCCACACTTCAACTCGACATCGACAACATTCACACCTGGAGCACTAAACACAACCTTAGCTTAAATGTAAACAAGTGCGCAATCATGACCTTCTCAAAAGCCACACATCCCGTACACAACATATATACACTTAATAATGTGCCCCTGAAGCGTGTAATGACTGTGCGCGATCTTGGAACTCATTTTGATCCGCACCTTACCTTTAACCAACATATTATACAGACCTGCAACAAATCCCGAAAAAACCTAGGTTTTGTCCTGCGGCAGGCTAAAATCTTCAATAACCGATTACCCATAACCATAATATACAATGCATACGTCCGCAGTTTGCTAGAAACCAACAGTTCAATCTGGTGCCCTCATGAAAAATCCTACACCCTGCTTATTGAACAGGTACAGAAGTGTTTTGTCCGCTACCTCTACCTCAAATTATATGGATACTACCCATATATGTACCCAACACCATTCGTGCAAGGTATGGTGGCTTATCAGAGTTTGGAAGTTAGGAGAAATTTTGCTTTAGTCAAATATGTTATCCGGCTAATTCGTGGTTCCCATTTCAATTCCCCATTACTCGTATACATTTCCTTTAGGGTTCCGTTACCCATCAATCACGCACTTCGCCCTCGCCAGCAACGTCCTCTATTTGCGATACCCAAGGCAAGTTCAGTAACCCTTAAAACCAGTCCACTGTACCTAGCCCTTTCCCTTATTGATAACATATTGCTGTATGACGAATCATTGGATGTCTTTGCGAGTACTGAGCTGAGACTCCTGACTGCCGCTAATCGTTACCTGGAGACAATTGCCACTCCCAGTACAATCTCCTTGAGTTAAATTGATTAGTTATTATTATTATTATTTATCGTGCCGTTTATGATCATCCGATTTTGTTCATTTACTGTAATTCAGTCATATTCTATGTTCTTTTATGATATGTTATGTTTCTCCTTTTGTTTATGTTTAGTACTTAAGTTATATTATTATTAACCAATAACTTATATGTCTGGTGTAAGCTGTTAGTATAGGTTGGTTATTTATAAATAAAAAATAATAAATAATAGAATATACAGTCATAAAGACAGCTACAGAGCAAAAATTACGAAAATATTACTATTATGTATTAAAAAACAATGTTTAAAAAGTAGAAAATCGGTTCACTGTGACAATTTTTTTTCACCAGTATTTGAATAACAACATAACTGATATATTTATTTTATGAAAGTAAATGTTATGCTTAATATATAGAAAAATTTTCAGCCCGTTGTACGAGCTCATTTATTTTAGAAAATTATTTTAAAAAGCACTGTAAAACATCGCGCGCTGTCTTTTGCCGATCAATTTCAATGATTCGTGCTTATTTCGTGCATATTTTTTATTCTGATGCACACAAACAGACCATTGTATTGTACTAGTGTGTGTCAATAATAATATAATAATATAACTGCTACGCCGTTCTAGCAATCGTTTAGACTTTGAGTTGCGCTAAATCGAATACGCGCCCTTAAGCATTTTTGTACCTAATGCGACAGAACTGTAAAATTTTAATGATATCACAACATTAGTTTGCCTAGTTTGGGGTCAGATGGCCGTGGTGTCCTCATATTTATTACTAGCACTTCGCCCGCGACTTCGTCCGCGTGGATTTCGAAAATACAGCCCATAAGATACTGTAGCTTTCTATAGTATTTATTATTATTTTAACCTCGGCTAACTAATTACAAATAATGCATTTCTTGTTAACTCCCTGATGAAAATCGTGTAAAAATCCGTTCAGTAGTTTTTGAATTTTTCGCGAATAGACAGACAGACAGACGCGAAGGGGGAGTTTGTTTTATTATAAGTAGTGATAGTGATATTGCTGTGCTCGACGATTCCAACCATAAACATAACAGCATCGGACGTTACTTACACACCGAATCTGTGATACATATGGCCAAATATTTAAACGCTACTCAATTTTAAGACGCCGTTAAGTCTCGTACTGTCACTGTCACTTTGACATAAAGTGATAGAGTATTTAGCCACTACACGTTGTCCATTGGGTTAATGGTTTTTTGATAGCTGCGTTAGAACGTAACTATTCACGATTATGTAAAAGTTAACTTTAAAATGCGTTAATAAATAAATATATAAACTGCCTTATTTTATTGGATTTTCTTATTTATGACTCCTTACAGACATTATAAAGTCGCAGATGTATCAGTTTCTACAAAATAAATACAAATTGTTATGCGCATTAAATATAATTACATTCTATCGTACTAGTGATGGGATCGATTGTATTCGCTTCAAATTAATAAATCGACAATAATCTCTGAAATTGCAGTTTAGTATACAGAAAGTAATTTTTACGTAAATATTTTTGATTTCTATCAATTAAAATATGCACCCATGCTATCGATGCATCTCTGCCAGCGCAGTGACAATTTTTCAATGCTCTTATTGAAGAAGTTAGGTGTACAGGAGCCAACAATGCCTCTCGGGTATTACCTTTCCCATGCCAATTTCCGGCGCCGGCCCTTAGAAAAAAGATGATACCGACACTATACAACCTAACAGTGACCATGACTTTTTAGGGGCAAGTTTTCGTTTGGGGCAATGGTTCGTGGCTAGGCAATGAACCAGGGTCTAACCAACATAGTGACCGCTTACCAAAAAAAAAAAAACATATCTCATTGCAAATGACAATGCAATATAAAAAAAAATTACGGCAGTGGCATTGTGTTAGTTTTGCCAGGACACAGATTTGCCACCATAAACAACATGTAATTTTTAAAAACGAAGGTTTTAATGTAATAGTAATAAAACATTAATATTTACATTTTAAAACTTTCATAAAATGTTATGCATAAAAAGGTGTTTTAATATGTAGTAATAGTAATTTATATTGTTTAGTATTTAATATTAATTAACACAGACATGATCGTAACTGCACCATTATTTTATCGACAGAAAAAATCGATAATCGATTCTACAAAACATTAAAGTGTAAATTATCAAAACGTTATGTAGCTGCAATCACTAGTTGTCAAAACTACCACCTGTCAAAAAACCAATAACCCAATGGACAGAGAATAGTGTGCAGCTTACACTAAGAGGAATTTCACTTCTATCCGTTCTTAGTCTATGAACGAGAGTTCTGTTAAAAGAATCCGCTTTGGCGCAAATTGCTGGCGTACGCCGGCGTCTCCTAACGACTGTCCATTGTGCGGAATACGTCACCTGGACTTGTTGTTACAATAATCTGGGTTTTTTTTGTTAAGGATTTTAATTTCAGGTGGCATGAAATTATGTTTTTAATTGTGTTTTTTTTTGCGTTAAGGTTTTTGTATTTTATAAAGAACTTAAGCCTTTTCCAGGTTAGATTTTTTATCTATAGGTAGTGTAAGCAAAATACAGTGGCAGTAAAAGTGTTAATTTATTTAAGACTTGGCCAAACATGTGGCCATGGTTAAATTGAGAGAAAAACACACTCAAACGAAAAAACCAAATGTTATTTTTGAACTAATTATTTACCTACTTGCTTTTGTTCGCGACTTCGTCCACTTGAATACCGGTTATCGCGAATACAGACAAAATCGCGGATCAATAAGGATTTATATAAATCCTTTCTTGAGGTTTAAACTGTATAAAATATTTTAATTTCAAAGCGTAACGAACAAAGTGTTCGTATGGTGTCGGACGTAAAGAATAGCACCATTCATCCCATATCTTCCCGTGGGTGTCGTAAGAGGTGAATAAGGTACGTATCAGAGAATGGGCAGCAGCGTTCTCTGTGAACGACACAACAACCATACTGCGATCGCCAACCCGCCTGCCAAGCGTGGAGATTATGGTAAATCCCCCTCCCTTGGGGGAGGCCTATGTCCAGCAGTGGACGTCTTTCGGCTGAAATGAAAAACGAACGAATGATAATGATGAACGAACAAAGAGCTCACTCTAGTATGGATGGTATTTAGATGTTTGTTTGTTTTAACGTTCTAATCTCCGGAACTGCTGACCCGATTCAATTTTTTTTGCTAATAGGAAGTTACGTTGTTTTTGAGTTCTACAAGCTATACACAGCTGTCAGGAATACAAAATGTGCTTAGAATTAATTTCATTTGTGATTTTTCTATGAAGTATCTACGAGGTTGTATTCGTAGTTGGCAGTGCCTTCTTAACAAGGTAGACCGTCGTCGGCTTGTTTGCTTTCCATTAAGATTCTAACCGGATATAAATCACAATGTCTATTCGAATCTAAAATCGTCTTAGGACAGGGGTCTGCAACCTGCGACACGCGAGTCGCATGCGGCTTTCCATGTGAAGTTGCGGCTTTTCAGTCCCTTAAGCAAAAATCGTGCAATCGATCATAAAAAACTGATTTCATTTATTGCACCTGCTACTTCTTTTTACATTATGTCCTTCAAATCATACTGTATGAAATCGCATTCGGATTTCATTTCATTGTCCAATGCCTCGTGTTCAAAAATTAATTATAAAACATATAAAAAATAAACTCTTTAATAACTGGGAAATTTTGTAAATTGTATCTATTGGTTCTTTCGTTTCAAAGGTTGCCGACCCCTACCCTAGGGTAATAACCGATCACTCTGGATGGCGTCAGTTTATCACCCGTATTGGCTGCCCGTATTGGCTGGTCCGTCAGCCGTCAGTCGTGATTGACGGCCTGTACAACAGTTGTGAGCACTACTTCAATATTTTGCTACAAATCACTCGAGCAATTTCTGTAGGAGATTTTGGTGTCTTTATTAGGTACTAAACTATTCGTTTCGAACCGGTCCTTTTCAAATGATGATAATAATAATAAAAGTATCTTGACTTGGCTCGCGAGGTTGTCGACATGTGGGATGTGAATACAGCAGTCATTGTGCCGATAGTCGTTACGGCCAATGGACTCATTTCCAAGAGCCTCAACCAACACCTAAGGAGGCTCTCGCTGAGCAGCTGGATCAAGGGCTGGACACGGCGCGTATAGTCAGGAGATTTCTCTCTCAGGAGCCCTGACCACCGGTAGCTTGGACCCTATTCCCGATACCGGTGGGCTACTATTTTTTATATTATTAAATATTTTTATTTTTGTATTAATATTTAAAAATGTTACTTATATGTATATACAATGAATAAATGAGAATAATAATAATAATAAAACTATTTATTTTCAGGTTTGAACAACCATTGAAAACCATTGAAAAAAAAATAATAATAATAAAAAAAAAATAATAAAATAAAATAAAATAAAATAGAATAGAATAGAATAGAATAGAATAGAATAGAATAAAATAAAATAAAATAAAATAAAATAAAATAACAATAAAATAACAATAATTTTTTCATGGCGATCAGTAGGTGTTATGGTACAAGGAGGCTGCTGCCCATCCTCTGGTCAATATCCTTCTGTCGTGAGTGTCTATGACACCCACGGGTAGAAACGGGGTGGTGCTATACGCGGCCGGCACCACACGGCATTAATTATTTGCCTTCCTACAAACATCCATGCGGAGACCATAAATAAATAAGTACATAAATTAAGTTAAATAAAATTAAATATCTTACGAAATCACAGAACTTTAGTCCACAACATTTGTAAGTAATGTTTAAAAAATATTTTATTACCTACAGCAATTAAATTACAAAATATATTGTTAAATAATCAAAAGTTACATTTCATATTTCAATAATGCATAAGTGTAGGTTCTCGAGTTATAACGGCACTCACGGAGGGACATTGCTCTTAGTAGGTGGATCGAATATGTAATAATACTGAAGTAGGTACTGTTGAAAGCATGGATATCGATTTATATGGTTGAAACCAATGCTTATACCACCATTGCTTCATTGATAATATTATGTATAAAAAAACGCATTCAACGCCCGCTTTAATTCGCATAATCATTCACCGCTCCCATTATATTACTAGCTAACCGGACAGACGTTGTACCGTCAATTGGTTTTTAAATTTTCTTACCGTTTTAAAAAAAAAATTGGACTTCCACAAATATTTCAAGACCAAAATTATCCAAATCGGTCCAGCCGTTCTCTAGTTTTAGAGAGACTAACGAACAGCAAATCATTTTTATTACATAGAAGATAGATTAATACACCGGCTCACAAACAAATGTTTATTTACTTAGAATCTGTCAATTAACAGAATAAGTTAGTTTTTTAATTACTATGTTGACTTTCAAAAGTACACTACCAAGTTACTTTTATGTAAATGGCTTTAATTAAAACTAAATTAATTGATTTTGAATAATGATAAAGTTTTTCTAGATATTCTTTTTAGTTAGTTGCTAAAACTATACTAAACTATTAATTGACATTGGAGTATTTTGTGTCAATGAACCGTATAAGACTTTTTTAACAAATATTAATACCGAAGTACCTACTTAGGCAATTATTACGATTACGCATAATTAATAACCATGCGAATGGTTTAGCCTTAGTATGCTTATTGATATTATGTATTGCTATTATGACGACAATTGCCAAACGAGACGAGTTAGTTCACTTTTGGCTATTATAATGGCCAACGTGTTAAACTTTTAGATGAGTTTACAAATTTTTGATTAATGTTTATTAGGTAAGTAAGATCACTGATTACAGTTAGCAATAAAAGGGATATTATAAATTGCATATCAAATAAATAATCGCCTATCAATACATACTCATCATTTATATTCTTTTTTACATCAAATAACTTACTTCACTACAAATAAACTAAATGTTTAACAAAACTCAAACTACAGATAATTCGAAATTATACATCAATATGACATTACTTTTTTCTTCATAATGCAATACAGTTAAATTTATTTTTGTACAAAAATACTGCATACATAGCATAAATACTGACTGCACAACAAATATTCCATATTTCATAGCAAAATAACTATCCCAGTCGCATATTAACCAGTAAGTACAACAAAACCTGTTCATCATATTTGTCTTAATTTTCAAGAAGCCATGCTCGGCAAATTTAATGATTATTATAACAAAAAAATCCTGTCACATTGCATTATTTCTAAAAGCAGAACAAATTAACTGAAAAATTAGAAACGAATCGCTGCAAAACCGACTTCACGTAGTCTTGTCTGCCCTACCCTGTTCTTAAATTACACTATAGGGAGTGTAATTTAAGAATGCGTAGGCGCGGAGGGATGGGGCGGCCCGCGAGCTGAGGAGCAGGCGGTTTGAAGGCTCGCCGCCGCGGCTGAGCCGAAGCTGCGGTGGTGAGCGTTAAAACCATCTGCGACGATAAGCTCGCGTGGGGCCGCCCAGACCCCGCAGCGCCGGAGCCGTGACAGAAACAATGCTTGTGCATGTTTCTATCACGTTGGTTTCGTCGTCTTGCTTTGCAAGACCCGCTTTAATAATTCAATAAATTACAATTTTGTATCTAATTTTATATTTTTTTTGCTGATCTCATTATGTGGTAATTAATAAATAATAAGACGACTGTGACTAATAAAATGCTGTTTTATTTAGAAAAACTGCTGTAAATAATATAAAAGTAGAAGCTATATTTAAAAGAAAAAGAGTTAACATGTATAATGTGCATTAAGATTATTAGCTGTGCATTGATGAAAAAGCTTTTGCTGTAGGAAAAATCGCTGTACGCAGCGAAAATAAATTGTAGTGTGTTTAGTGATTTTTTGATTTGCGTTTAAATACTACCCGCAATAAAATTTATTTTTTTCCAGCAACATTAGAAAAATAATTTATTATGAATTCGCACTTTACAGTATATCGCAACTACATTTCATTTGCTAAATTATCATTAGCATCATTAGCATGCTAACAATGAATGCGAATGCTAAATAATCCATAACTATAGCTAATGTCCGCGACTACGTACAGAGTCTTCGAGAAAGAGAAGTTTACCAAGTGATATTATCCTATGGCATTCGGTTCTATAGTGTAGCTTTCTGACAGTGACAGATTTTTTTGTAATCGGATCAGCTGCACTCCCTAAGAATACCTCATACAAACAATTTTAAATACAACACTCTCTGATATATATTTGACTCTTTTCAGTACTTATACACTGCTCAGTCTCACATACTGATTCATTGTTTGTTAAAATATAAGGAGTGGTTGTCTACTGTTTTAGCATTTGCAATATGTGAATACTATGTGTCTATGTACGAGTACATTGCTTAGCTGTCATTCTTTAATCTGTGATACTTTGGTTGTACGTTGTTTCATAGCTAATAGTTTTATAGAATTTCGGTTCACATAAAATTTTTCTAATAGTTTCGTTTCATAGAATAATCAATACGCAGAAAACTTACTTTCAAGATTTTCAAATCATTGATTTTTGTTTCACATAAAGTTTATTGTTAGAATAATCATATCATAGAATAACAAATCAAATATTCTTTATCCCTATATTTTTTATTTAATATAAAACTTATTCCCAGGAATGGGACTCTCAGTTCTAACCAAACTTACTGCGCGTGCGTGCAAGCAACCACGCAGGGTGCAAGCAAGCATGCAGCGTACAAGCAAGTATGCAGCATGCAAGCAAGCATGCAACGTGCAAGAAAACATACAGCGTGCATGCAAGCATGCAGCGTGCAAGCAAGCATGCAGCGTGCAGGCAAGCATACAGCATGTAAGCAAGCATGCATCATGCAAGCAAGCATGCATCATGCAAGCGAGCATGCAACATGCAGCAGGCGTAGTTTCTGTCACGGCTCCGGCGTTGCGGGACTTCGGCGGTCCCACGCGAGCTTGTCGTCGCAGATGGTATTCACGCTCACCACGGCAGCTTCGGCTTACTGGCCGCCTATGCCGGCCAGCCTCAGCCGCGGCGGCGGGCGTTAAAACCACCTGCTCCTCAGCTCGCGGGCCGCCTCGCCCCTCCACGCCTACGCAGATTTAAATTACACTCTAGGGGTAGGGCAGACAAGACTACGTGGAGTCGGTTTCGCAGCGATTCGTTTCTGTCATTAACTTTGGTAGCACAACATATTGACTTTTTAGACCAAATTTTTGTTTTTGTCTATTTATATCTATACATTTTCGTTGAAATAAATTCCATGGAAAAATACAACAAACAAACAATATTCGTAAAAAAATAATTCTACTTTTTGATAAGTTTGTTAAACAAAAAAATTTGATTAAAAATTCATTGAATTGTGTTTCTGTGAAATATTTTTCATTGAAGTAAATAGTCTTTGAAACAATAATAGTCGAAATAAAAATACGAGAACCAAATATTATGTTAAACATTTTCTGGGAAACGAAATTCTATGAAATTTCTGTCTGCGAAACAAGGGGACACCGTGATACTTTGTACACACTTTAAAATAGTGTTTTTATGCAAGGTACATCGTATTCACATATAATTTATAATTAAATAATTCCTGTAAATGCAAATATATTGTTAACATCGTTTTTAAAAGAGTAAGTATGGAGTTTCTTGCCCATTTTTCTCCATACCAAACTACCTTTTGGAATGGGCAACAAGAATCATTTTTTTTTCGTCATTTGACGTTCAAAAGTGCCTTATAATTGTCTAATTAGAATAAATGATTTGACTTTGACTTTATACAGAACATACAGGTGACAGTCTATTTGAAGCAACAGTTGTAATATCAAAACGACCTTTTACGTCATCAAAAATAAAAGCAGCACAAACACGGAAGATATTAGGAAGACATATTCAATATGACATAACGCCAGAGGAACAGCGCTAAAGAAAGAACAAATAAAAAAATCAAAGAGACAAGGGTCGCCTCTAGGGACATAGCTGTCCCTCGTGTTATGGACTTGTCCCCTTCCCGAACGAAAATAGGGATATAATAAAAATGTAGGCAACATGCTGAAATGATGAATATCGTGGCGTACCTACCTACTTTTGATGGGAATGTGTGATCTAAGACAATTCCTAAAGTTGGTTCTGTCATTTAGGTTTCGTGAAATTACATGTGGCATTGAATCGTTTGATTAATTATTAAACAATTGATTATAAAAGGTGATACACAAGCACTTGCACACGTAATTCATGTGCGTGTGTGTGGGTTTGTATGTGTGTGATGTGCGTGTGCCCAATGTAACTTTTTCAATAATTATGTCTAAGGTACTTCACCGATATTGGTGAAGTAAAACGTCGTAAAGATTAGAAATTACTTAATCCAGGTTGATTAAGTAATTTTGTGTAAGTCTGAAATCGCCAATAGGTACTCAAACTCAAACTCAAAATCCTTATTTCAAATAAACCATTTACAGGTACTTTTGAATTGTCAGAGTCAGTCAGTCAGAAAGTTGAAGCTAGTTGCTCGTTCCAAACAGTAGGTTTCTATGGAGAAGAACGAGCAAGAAACTCCATGAACAACACTCTTTTAAAATCAATAATATGTTACAAATTTCGGTTACATCAATCATATTGAATCTAGGGTACGATGTGAGAACAATGTAACAAGTCGTGTACGTTAAAAGAGGTTTAGATAAAAATATAATCATAATAAACAATTCAAAATAAAATTAGATTAACCGAGGCAGCTAAGAGATGACCAGTCCCAACTAACGGCGCCCGTTCACGAACATGACGCACGGATCGGCATCATTTGACTCAACCATTTTGAAGGGAACCGAATGATCCAACACGCGCGCCACCGTCAGCGAGACATTCCAGTGAGCATGACATACTCCTAACCGCCAGGGCACATTCAAGTCAATGAAAGACATACCTCGTAAATGGTAGCTTTAAATAACATAGTGCTCACATGTATGTGCTATGAAAAATTATATAATACTAACACATTGAGTTTATACAATGCAAAGATAATGTAGATCTATATCTTCAGCAGCTCCAAAAATAATAAAAAATGCTAATCAATTAATCTATGAACCCATAAATGGCTGTGGAGCTAGACCAGCATCCAGCCAAGCATTTTTATCAGTGATGTACTCACCCAATGAATAGTACGCTCGGCTATGAATAATACGTACGCCTTGAGCAAGCGTGGTTATCAATGCTCGACCCTTCTGTGTATGAGAAGAGGCATTTCCCAGCAGTGGGACTGTAATAAGCTGGTATTTTTTTATGAGACGGTGAAATAGTTACATTTTTAGGGTTCCGTAGCTTAAAAGGAAAAAACGGAACCCTCATAGGATCACTTTGTTGTCCGTCTGTCTGTCAAGACTCTTTCTCTCGGGAACGCGTGGAGGTATCGAGTTGAAATTAAAACCATATACTCAAGTCTACGGTCCCTTGATGCTGTAAATATAAATCTATATATAGCTATAAATCAAGGTAGGTATGTAGGTATGGATTAGTATAGAAGTATGGATATGTACTTACAAATATATACGGAACCCTCGGTGGGCGAGTCAGACGCGCACTTGTCCGGTTTTCATAATAAAAGTGAAAGTAAATAATAAAACTGTATAATTTAGAGAATATTTCTCACAATGGTTTTGTTTTTATTTTGTACTTACTTTTGCTCGCGACTTCGACTGTGTTCTGTTAATGACCCCTAATTTTTGTAATAATAAAATATTAGCCTATATCACTGAGGAATAACTTAGCTTCTTATTAGCAAAATAGTTTACAGAATCGAACTAGTAATTTTCGAGAAAGTGATGATATGATAGTGTTGGTGGTATCATTTCAATAGCGCATGGAAGTTGAGGAGAATTCATCAAAATAATATCTAGTATTTCCCAGAATACAAAATCATCATCATCATCATCATCACCATTTCAGCCGAAAGACGTCCACTGCTGGACATAGGCCTCCCAAGGGGGGGTTTTGCCATAATCGCCACGCTTGGCAGGCGGATTGGCGATCGCAGTATGGTTGTTACAAAGGCACAGAGAACGCTGCTGCCCATTCTCTGGTCCGGCCCCTTAGTCGCCTCTTACGACACCCACGGGAAGATATGAGATGGTGCTATTCTTTACGTGCGACACCACACGGACGAATACAAAATGTACGGGTAATATGGTAGCACTCGTCTTCGGTATCTCTTAAGAACTTTATGGTTCATACTTGAAACTACTTAAACATTACTTATGAAATTAAGCCTGGTGCAAAACGTGAAAGGGTTTTGTTGAGTGTTCCGTTGCCTTAAAAGTGTAGGAACCGCTGATCTAAGAATAGGTGACTTCGATTTTGATGTGTATTTGGAAAAAGCAATCGCAAAAGAGGTATTGGCTTGTATATAGTAGCTTATATGAATGACTAGCGACCCAGCCCGGCTTCGCATGTGCCTATAGCCTTCCTGGATAAATGGAGTATCCAAAACAAAAATATTTTTTCAATTCGAACCAGTAGGTCCTGTGATTAGCGTGTTCAACCAAACAAACAAACAAACTCTTCAGCTTTATAATATTAAGTATAGATATGTAGATAAGTAATAAGTATAGATAAATCATGTCCTTATAATATACGTATTGATTGTAGGTATAGTTTCCATATGGTATAAATATTTTAAGGGGTTTGTTCTGCCATACGTAATTAACTCATGTCAAAAATATTGCTGGATAGTAATGTAATCATCACCATCATCATCATGTCAACGTTTAGACGCCCACTGCTGGGCATAGGTATCCTCCGAGGGGTGGTACAGCCGTAATCGCCATGCTTGTGCGATATGTTGGCGATCGCAGTAGATGTTATGGTACTCAGAAGGACGCTGCGGCTCATCTTCTGGTCAATATACATCTGTCGCCTTCTACTCCACGGGTAGAAATGGGGTAGTACTATTCGCGGCCGGCACCACACGGCTTAAGGAGTAATGTAATAGGTATATTTAAATTGTTTTGACGCAATTAATTGAATTATTGAGAGATTGTGTATATGCTTGGTTCGTTTTCGTACAACTAAGCACACATGGAGTGCAGAAAGTTTAGCCAGTCGGTCGATGACTGCTCATCGTTCAGCTATTACGTGTGGACTTTTAAT
The DNA here is from genome assembly GCA_947361185.1 of Charanyca ferruginea. Taxonomy (NCBI): domain Eukaryota; kingdom Metazoa; phylum Arthropoda; class Insecta; order Lepidoptera; family Noctuidae; genus Charanyca; species Charanyca ferruginea. The sequence goes on along the minus strand of OX376068.1, from coordinate 5,339,203 downwards.
GGAATTGCACCTCGCATATGAATGAAAAAATTGGGGGTACAAGACAGTTAGTATTCTGTAGCATTGAGGACACCAGTGACCCAGGTTAGCTCACATCGCGATATGACACGGACGATGGTTGAAGAGGCCAGAGGTTGTTTCAGACTGCACATGCATCGCAACTCCGCGAGGTTCAGCTTGAAGCCGCATGACTCATAACCCAGCACGCCTGACGTGCTTAAATTCCACAGGACTAGGTACAGACATCCAGTCAAGGCATCAAGCCATACCAAACTTTTAAATTTTCCCAATTAAACACGATCCTTATTCTTTTGTGATAAAGTTAAAAAATGATCAAAGAAATTTGACAGATAGGGGTAGCTTGATGTGCTGGCCTCTGTACCTTTTTTAATCGACTTCAAAGAAAGGAGGAGGTTCTCAAATCGACCGTATATATTTTTTTTGTATGTTTGATACACGATTTCTCCGGCAATTCTAATCAATGTTGCTGGGTATCTTCAAGGCACGAGTGAACCGGTTTATTCTAGGCAAGGGTGCTCCACCTTAGGCCGCATCATCACTTAAGATCAGGTGAGTAGCGGTCAAACGCAAGCCTATAACAATATAAAAAAAAAAAAAAATTTGGTGAATAGGGTATGCCTCATGGGTCCCATATAAATTTCATAGAAATATTCTTGCTTAAGGGTGAAAACTAGGGGATGGTTTCTTTTGTTTTGGTGTTACCGTTTCTTAATAGATTGGATGCTAACAATTCGAAATCCATGGTACTAACTCACGCCGCGACACGTCTCTGTGTGAACTGACCCTTAACTTCTACAATATTCAAAATTCTGGTCTGGAAAAAGGAAAATATACTCTCATACCTATTTATCTATTAAATTACACTTCGCACTTGCAACAATATCTGCCGGTTATAAACCTCCTTTTTAAAACAAAGCGTACAATGAAAAGACGAAGTTACCCAGCACAGAAAGTACGAATAACCTTTATTTCCTGAGAAAATATTAAGAAACGTTCCCAGAAGCAGTCTCCTTTGACCGTCGGGGGCGTGGGCGGTTGGTTCCACGTACAATTGAATTGTGGCGCAAGTTAGGAGCGAAAGCGATTTGTACGTTCATAGTTCTCAGATATTCTGCCATGCTTAGATGTTAAAATTAAACATTAATCTTATTAAACGTATTTTTGAAACTATCTATTCTTATTTTACTACCTTTCTTTCTTTTTTATTTTATTTGGTCTGGTTTGGAAAATTTTCATGGATATCCAATTCAATAAATCTAATAATTGTCCTCCCTGGGTTGAATTCATAACTTTACAATGGGTTTATATCTACCTAACCTGAATTTTTTTTCTTTTTCTTACACCAATGAGGTTAATTTAGTCGCGAAATTTTGTGAAATTTTGCAACAGCTCACATTTAAGGATCCATTAACTATGTTAATTGTAATCCATGGTCCATTCTTGGTAACTGGGCTTCTACCAATTGTAAACGTGCCTTTGTGATTAATGGCCTTGTTTTGTTCTGTCTCCGGTTTGACATGGAGGGAAGTGGAAAATATATGTTTATTCTTACGCCTCCGCTGTTCTTTTCTGATCAATTTCCTTGCTGGATCAAAATCAGCTGAATCGTTTCTCATTTACTCGTCGAGCTTAATTACTTCGACCTATTTCTGATCGCCACTGTTAATTTTGACTAGCAGAAGTTGTAGTAGTATGGAAATGGTGTGGCGGGCATGTCCCAAAAAAAAAATTACATTATGTCTTGCAATAATATCGGCTAAATTGATATCATTGCAGGTCACAATGTCAACGACGCGGTGCCGTGACATCGCGTTGTTAACCCCGCTGTGATTCCACATCTTGCACCATTCGGGTTGGTTGGAGAGCAATTGCTCGTGGTCCTTTGTCTCCAGTACCTACGTTGCGGTTTACACGCCGAGACGGAGACGTGATCATCATCAGAGCTCACACACGTCCGTGACTCACTTAGAGTCATTTTAACTGGGTAGATAGTCCTATCTACCCAGTTAAAATGACTCTAAGTGTAATGCTTTCAATTGGAAATTCACAAGTTGTTCTTGGCAATAATGTCCACCGTTGTCGACCGCTTCTTCACTTGGCCATAATTATCCAATCCTACTTCTTCTACAAAATTATTAACGTAAAACTTGTGAGAATGGATAAATGGATGGATATCTGTTAATCTTTCATGCTTAAACGGCGGCACGGATTTGCTGATATTTGGCACATATACAATGTGTAACAAGATCCTGTCCGATCCATTAAAGGTATTTCTGGTTCAACATACGTACTAGATTTTTTTTATATAAAAATTTAATGAGTTACATTTTTATAACATTCATGTACATGTATGTTATTGATTTTTTATTTTTATTATCCATGCGAAATTTAACACTGAATATGGCAAATTTCCATAAGTTGACAACACTACCGGCAAAATATTTTTATTTTTACCTGTTTTTATTTCAAAGAACGCCGCCCTACACTACCACGTTGTAGGCACTCTTTCAACTAGTCTCTTTGATGTCGCCGACGGGTTGCCTACCGGCGCGCTACTTGTATCCAGTCTTTCGTGGAGATAGCTTTCGATCGGACGTCCGTACGTATCACGCGCTATCGTTTCGCGATCAATGTCGTGTTACGCCTCTGGATTTTTATTGTTGGGGTCATGTTAAACAAATAGTTTATAAAAGAGAGTGCGATTCGGAAATCGAAGTCAGAACTCTTGCATCTTTTTTAGGGTTTTGCCAAATGGCAAAAAACGGAACCCTTATAGATTCGTCATGTCTGTCTGTCTGTCTGTCCGTATGACATAGCCACTTTTTTCCGAAACTGTAAGAACTATAATGTTGAAACTTGGTAAGTAGATGTATTCTGTTAACCGCATTAAGCATTTTTCAGAAAAAAAACAATAAATTTTGGGGTCCCCATACTTGGAACTGAAACTCAAAAATGTTTGTTCATCAAACCCATACATGTGAGATATCTATGGATAGGTCTTTAAAAATGATATTGAGGTTTTTTATGTAATTTTTATCTAAACTGAACAGTTTGCGCGAGAGACACTTCCAAAGTGGTAAAATGTGCCCCCCCCCCCCCCCCTGTAATTTCTAAAATAAGAGAATGATAAAACTAAAAAAAATATATGATGTACATTACCATGTAACCTTTCACCGAAAATTGGTTTGAACGAGATCTAGTAAGTAGTTTTTTTTATACGTCATAAATCGTAAACCACAATTTACCTTTAGTATATTATGTTACTTGCTGCTACGGAACCCTTCATGGGCGAGTCCGACTCACACTTGGCCGCTTTTTTTCACGTTAACTTAAAAGTTCGATATTTTCACAGTTTCAAGGGACTGTAGACATGAGTCTTATATGTTTTAATTTCAACTCGATACCTGCACGCGTTCCCGAGATAAAGGATCTTGACGGACAGACGATCAGACAGACAGATGGACCACAAAGTGATTCTATAACGATTCCGTGTTTTCCTTTTGAGGTACAGAACCCTAAAAATCACATTCTTCGAGTCCTTTTTGGTAATTGTTGTTACGACCTCTGCTGCAGGCGCCAAGCGCATCGACTTATTACAGTCGCAACGCCTTCTGCATTCGTAGTGTTAAAGCCTTTAATAGTTTACCACCGCACCTGGAGATCGATTTATTTTGCACCAACGCACACTAGACCAGTGCCGATACCTTTGAAAATGGTAAAAAGTGAAAAAAAATAATAGTAGAATGAAACCCATTGGAAAAGGAAGAGAAAATAACAAAAATGAAAGAAAAAATAAATTCCCGGCGATCCGAGGTCGGGAAGTGGATGGGGGTGCGTTTTTAAAGGTAAAAAACGGTTTATCTCGATTTCCGGCAAAACTACAGGTCCTATGGAAAAAAGTTGAATGGCAAAGTTGTAGGTCTCTGAGAAAATTTACCATAGTAATGTTTATTTTTTTTACACCATCAGAAAGTAGAGATTTCAACGAACAAAAAGCCCACCGACTTTTTTAATACAGCAGATATTTTGACGTGAGATTTTTCGATTGAATATTAGGGTGCTTTTTCGATATTAAGTCAAAATAAGGTGAAAAAAATAAATACTTTAAATCAAAAAATGTCAGTGTATTTGGGACTTGGAAAGGTAAGTTTTCACAAAATTTGATGAAAAATAAAAAATGTTTGTAAAAGATAAAAATAAAAAACCAAAAACTTGGTTATTTGAATTTTTCACATAAATTTTGAGGTTATGTGAAAAAAGTGAAAATACAAAAGTTGAAGATATTTTTATTACCTACAACTTTGACTTTCAACTATTTTCCATAGGACTTGTAGTTTGGCCGGAAATCGAGATAAACCGTTTTTACCTTTAAAAACGCACCCCCATCCACTTCCCGACCTTGGATCGCCGGGAATTTATTTTTCCTTTAATTTTTGTTATATTCTCTTCCTTTTCCAATGGGTTTCATTCTACTATTATTTTTTTTGCTTTAAAAAATTATCGGCACTGGTCTACACAGCATTAGAAAGATGCTAAACAAGGAATACTTTGGAGATACTCGTGAATAACAAACGCTTATAATATCACATGTGATCTTTGTAGTTGTACGAACATGATTTAACTTTTTTGATGATGCGCGACTTGACCTATTCTCTGGTTCATTCAATTTGATTCAATGTATTATTTTTTTTGTTTTTTTGTCTTCTCATTTTTTTTTTGTTGGTTTCTTTACGTGACGTTTATCTTTTGTTATCAAACAAAAAGAAAAAAATATATATACCTATATGTAAAAATTATCCTTACTTACAGATCGCTGGTAATGTAAACGAAAAGTACTTGTGTTAGCTGTATACAATATGTGGCAGCTTGTAATTAGCAATTTTTCCTACCTATGAAAGATTTCAATTGTGTTATTAGTCTGTAAGCTTTCTTTAAAATAAATTAAATAAATAAATAATTGTGTTTTGTAAAAAGTTATATAACACTAGCTGACCCGACAGACGTTGTCCTGTCCCGATCTACGGGGGATGAAAAGGGGGTGCAAAATGGGGATGAAAAATAGATGTTGGCCGATTCTCAGACCTACCCAATATGCACAAAAAATTTCATCAGAATCGGTCAAGCCGTTTCGGAGGAGTACGGGAACGAAAACTGTGACACGAGAATTTTATATATTAGATAATGCCTTTTTTTTCTTCTGTCGAGTCGGAATGTGCAGTCAATCACACGAGAATCACTCATGTTATAATTAAAAGATTAGCGAGACTACTATGTTGGTATCGAGGCCGTTTGCCCAGGGTGCGCCTGAGAATCTGTCTGACAAGTTTTGTAGCTAGTGAAGGCTCTTATTTATTTGTTAATATTTTTTAAAACGTTGCTCCTCACTAGGAATAACTATCGTTTCGAAGGTGGGCTTACCATTATTATCCGCACCGACCGGACCGAACCTCCTGCTGCATCCTGCTGTTCCAGTGACGCTGCTGTATGTGTCTCGACTGCACTACTCTACAAAGGTTCCAATGCCACAATGTGAACTTCAACTCCATTGTGGTGAGAGTACCAATTACCTGAACATATATATCTGTCGAACTTCACGAAGGAGGAATTTGGGCCGAAAGGTATTATGTTCCGGCGCTTCCGAGGCCGGTTACCTGCTGACACCGCGCGACACACGACGCAAACTTTACGTGTGAAATAGGATATATTCAATTATAGTTGATAAGGCAATATGTATTAGTTTGTTATTGTTTAAGATTATTTTGTGTATTTTATCTATGGGTCACAGTTGCCTGATAATAAAGTTATTATTATTATTATTTATTATAACAACTAAATGTACACACGTGAATGCAATAAAGGGATTTGATTTGATTTGGGTTTTTACAATTTTAAACTCACATACACAAAGCGCGAGAACCGAAAAAACTACCTGTAGGTCATACAAATATTTATTACGTGAGGGAAACAAACCCGCGATACGCAGCGCTGCAGCCAATCACTTAGCCAGTGAGCCAACCGTGCCGACAATTATATTTCATGCACAAAGGTTGACTTAATGCCTTAGGCATTCTCTACCAGTTAACCAAAGGTATGAAGAGATAACATGTCAGGCTATTTCTTTGCACCTAGTGTTGATGCTTGATGTTCTGCGACGTTATTAGAATTTGAAAAATAACCTTGTATAAACTACGATAAAATTCATAATACTACAACTAGGTACTGTGGCAATTATGATGCAATAGCCTTTAGAAAATATGTCTATGGTTAAACATTCTGGATGCTTCGGGAAGTAATTCAAATTGTAGAAGATAGTTTTTATATTATGACAAGTCTGTCAGACCACCAGCCGTCAGGCACGGTCAAGCATCTTACCTCTCGCTAATTATCTAATATAAAATAAATAAAATAATAATAATAATATGTGGGGACATTTTCACACACGGCCATCTGACCCCAAACTAGGGAGACCCTGTACTATGGGTGTCCTATACTTTCAGTTAGTAGTTATAGTACTTATCTACTGTAGGTACACAAGAAAACTAACCACTTACCCGACTCACTGCAATATCCATTACAGTAAAACTTCATGTTTAATCTTGGACCTGTTGATAAAATAGAACAGTACAAAGGTCTGTTTAGATTAGATTTTTAGTACTCTCCTCTGGACTATCATAGCGTTATACCAACCTTATGCTAGTCGTTTCAGACTGCTTTGTTTAAAGGTCAGATTGTAAGTACGAAACTTAATGAGACACTGACACCTATTACACGAAATCTGTTATTAGAGAAACCATTCAATACCTAATATTTGTTTATTTTTATTTTGTTGGTATTAATTTCTCCTACATTGTGTGTGCATTTACAAACATATCAGCTAACATACACCAATAACCAAACCCGGAACAACTACCTGTAGGCTATATAAATGTTTGTTCCAGTTTGTGCGGGCTTGTTTAAGAAACACAGACACAGACCGCCGTCATTCCGTCCTCGCCGCCGAGGCCCGCCGCGACGACCCCGTACGTCCCCTCCCCGACCCTTGCTCGTGCCAGCCCGCGCCGCTGAGCCTGTAGTTTTAAATTCGTCCCTAAATAATGGAAATCCGATCCAGCCTGTCCCTTTGCTGTCCTCTCCCAGCGACGCCCTAAGCCGAGGCTCGTACCCCACAGGGGGTGCCCTTAGCGTGTAGTCGCTTAGTTTGTAAGCTTTTATGCCCTGGCTGGAGGCCCTAAAAATAATATTTTTTAAGGCACCATAGGAAAGTCCGGTTAAGCAGCCGACAACCTCCTAGGTTGACCTGCGGGATGCCAATCCGAAAAAAAAAAAAAAAAAAAAAAAAAAATTGTGCGGGCTTGTGCACTAATCGCGCTCGAGCTGGACACACGCTGGTCGGTTTACGCTCCGTTCGCCCCTTGGATCTTACGTCTTTTGATTAAAATGTTCCACTCCCCGTTTTTATTATTTTGGTGTAGTGATTCGCCCCTTGCGCCATTTTCTTGTAAAAACTATACATAAAGTTAGACAGAAAAATACATACACCTAGTTCCAGTTCATTTCTGCTTTCCTGGTAGTCTAAGATTTGTTATCAACAAAATTAAAATTATAAAAATTGTGGAATAAAATGTCAAAAACAAAACAATGTAGATTATCCTTAATCTATAAAGCAGTCATAAGTACTTACGCACACAGTTTTTCTAAACATAGACTTAAACATGGCGTTGTTCATAATGAATGCATTTTTCTGTCTAACTATTTCCAAGGAAATACCGCAAGGGGCGAATTCCTACACCAAAATAATAAAAACCGGGGTGAGTGGAACATTTTAATCGATCGGGGCAAGATCCAAGGGGCGAGCGGAGCCTAAACCTGCTGGTCCGGCTCCATAAGATAATCTACAGTCTAGACAAAATCAAAGTGATTGCTAGTGAAAGGTTAGGTATTGGAGGAAGAGTAAAACTCTTCGACTGCTAGTTGATGAATGACTCATTTATTAATAATTATTTGTATCTACCTAAGTACACCAAGCCACCAACTAAGCAGCACCAAGCACCAGTCAGCACCAGTCTAACCAAAAAGTGTCGTGTTACCCAGCAACTGAGCTATGGAGGTCAGAAAGGCAGTCGCTCCATGTAAAACAATGGTTTTACATGAAGCCGACCCCAATATAGTTGGGAAAAGGCTAGGCAGATGATGAAGTATACTATTATATTTACATACACTGTAATTTCTTTACCTATCAAATGTTTGTTTGTTGTAATATATTCAAAATTATTTTATTCCTGAAATGATTGAACGTTAAACACTGTGGTTCTGGATTTAATTTAAATTCAATTACGTATGTTTGTTATTATTTGTTTATTTCCTGCAAAAAGCTTTTGCCAAATACCCTATTTAACGGTTATTATTAATTAAAGCGTTTCATTGTTTTTAGCAGTAATAATCCTGTGGTTTCTTGTAATTATAATTCATAATAACCACAGGGAAGCGTTTGTATTGTTGTGGCGAGAATTAGGATTAATTAAGAGAATTATCAAACAGATCTGTACCTTTTGCCGATTTATGGTTATTGTACTCGTACTGTTGATTTTATAAAAAAGTAAAGCCGTTGGTTCCAGTTGTCTTTCGTAGATCTTTTTTTCAGAAAACAGAAGCATTTATTTTTGTAACATAGGTACAGATAGCGTCATCAACTGCTAACCCCCTATGCGAAGAAATTACAACGTGCGGGGGTTTAGCAGTTGATGACGCAGTCTGTACCTAATTACAATAAATAGATCTTATAAATAGTAGGTACATAGTGCGCTTTGCATGTGTGCTTTGACAGTCGTCATGAGTAGTCACTATTTAGAAGCTATAAAGTCTGACAGCCAGTGTTATCAAGTGGTATCTTGTTACTCAGTAACTGGGTTGTCGAGGTCAGAAAGGCAGTCGTTCCATGTAAAACACTGGTATTCAGCTGCATCCGCCGCGATTAGACTGGAAGCTGACCCCAACATAGATGGGAACAGGCTAGGTAGATGATGATGGTTTATGTTTTATCCTAGTGTTAGTTAGGTACTTTTTTACAGAAAAGTACTAGGTACTCGTCAACTCATCGGACTGCTCATTCTCGACCGATAGCGCATTTTTTTTAGCCTGTATTTTCCCACTGCAGTTGAAAGGCCTCTTTACTCTCCTTCCACTTCTCTCTGTCAAGGGCTATTTCAGACGAGTCTTTGTCAAAAGAGTCCAGATCATCCTGCCACCTCCACCTGGGCCTGCCGCGATGTCACTTGCCACGTAAAGGGACCCACTGGGTCACGCGTTTCCCCAATGATCATCTGACATGCGGCAGATTTATTCAGCCCAATTCCACTTCAGCGTGACAGCTTGCCTAATGACATCAGCTATTTTTGTGATGGAACGGATGGTAGTATTTCTAACCCGGTCTTGAAGTTTTATGCCCAGAATACTCCTTTCCATACCTCTCTGGCAAACCGCAAGCGTGGACCTCTGCTGATTTGTCAAAGACCATGTTTGAGAACCATGTGTGAGGATAAGGAGAATACATACGTCGACGAGTCTCCTCTTAAGGGACAGTGGAAGATCGCCCTTCATGAGGTCTTTCATGGCCCAATAACTCTTCCAGGCTTTTCGGTGCGTCCTGCCACTTTTTTTAGTTTTGTCTTGCCTGGAAAGAGACATAGATAGTGCATACAACAGGCAAATCTCTTTTGGCAGTAATATTGCTTAAAAGATTCGGTTTACCCCAACCGAAGCTAAGATATTCAGAAGGTTTGTCTACTTACTTCATCATTCTTCTAGGTGCAGGTCACGATTGCCACACTACACTTTTTTGGTGGCGAATCTCAATCGAGACTAGCTAAGTTCTCAGGAGATGTAACCTATAGTGCACAAATGTATGCACACATATCCCCTACTCCCTCCCTGCCCCTCTCCCTCTTCCTTCAGTCTCATAGTCCGATGGGACGGCAATCAGACAAGACCGGGGAGAGATTAGGCGCAGGACCATCGGCTTCACATGTTTTTCAAGGGGTTATCACACCACTAACTTCTGAACTCCAGGCTGCTACTGACAAACGAATGGCAAAATCCAATTCCACTTTTGGCCCAATCTGATGGAGCGCGACTATGAGACCAATAGGGCAGTGCCTAGCTACTTAATAAAACGTTTGAAGTAGGACATTCAAAGTTACATTAGGGGGGCAAATCTCGTTACTTTTAATATAACGCTTCCTAATCTGTTTCAATCTGTCAAAGATGACTCTAATAGTGTACCAGTCTATTATTGTTCCATTGCAGGGAAAAGGTTTTTTCTCATACAAACAGTGCACGAGCATTATGTTCACCACGCTTGCTCAAGATTGGCGACAGACATATTAATTATTGTAAGTCTAGATTTCCTCACGATGTTTTCATTTTTACTGAAAAATCTCTTTCACCGATGTTAGTGATGTCCAAGATAAACATAGAAAGTATAATATGTGAAATGAAGAAAAAATAAAGATGTCCACTAAATTTTACCTATATTTTTGTCAAGTTTTTGTCATGAACCTAAATTTTGAACGTTTTTAAGTACGATTACCCTATCTCTACAGGATAATCGTACTTAAAAACGAGATGGTGATGGACGGTGATGTTAATTAATTAGCCGCCCGCACTCATACTTGCCACAAACTCATAGTCCGCAAGCGAAATCGTCACGGTTCAAAGTCTTCCGACAATTACATTCGCATACAAATCAATGTCTATTTCAATAGTACGCAATCAATTTCTGGCTTCTATCATAAACAGAAACTCCAAGAAACAGTCGTCAAGGATTCACAGAATATCCTCTTGTGTAAGCTGTAATCCTGCTGTACCGTGCAAGTTACAAACATGATTCATATCACTTGAAGATATCGACGTCATAGCTTTGAGAAGGTAAACTTGTATCAAACAGGTCTCAAGTAACAATTCAGACGATATTCCATGTTGGTATCTGAATATCCGTGATGCGACACTGCGTACTGCAGGTCAAAGTTGTGTGCTAGTAGCGTTAGCAAAACAATTGAAATCTTATTTAAGTGAATTTTGACTTCAAAATCGCATTGTTGGCTTCAGTGATAATCACGCAACAGGAGAATTGTGGCACAAAGATCTTTTTAAAACGAAATTATCAAAGTAAACAACGCGAGTCGCGAATTGGCCAGCAAATGGTTGGACGCCGGATGAGAGTTGCCGAGAATTGAGATGATTGGCATGCGATTGGAGAGGCCTATGCCCCCAGCAGTGGGCTGCTGTATATTATCGATGATGATGACACCAAAATCCCAGTAATACCTTGAAAATGTGTGGTGACAAAATATTGTTCTTCTAATTATTTAAATTTTAAATTAGCATCAAAATCAGTATAGCTGTTAGTCTTTACACAAAATACTTATTGACGACAAAATAAAGACTCTATCGAACCTCCCGATGATTCCGTGACCTAGTACCTAACTAATATAAGATTTAATTACAGAAACAAGGGATCATCTAGAAATCAACACATTAGCTCAATAAATCCCTTAAAAAGTGTACATAAATTAGAATTTAACCCAAAAAGCAAAACCTTCCGACAATGTGCCATTTTTTTTCTGGCAATATCCCATTTGTTATTGTAAATCTGATGTTGTCATAACAAGCGGCCATGTTGTCAATGAGGTGTAAACAACACAAGTCTTACATCCATATAAATGTAACCCATGAATTTTACACAAAATGTTTACCAGAGATTTTCGCTCGAAATAAATGTTTCACAGGTGAAACGAGGAAAAATCTGGTAATATACACGTATTAATTTTACATAACTGATAGTATGTTACTCAGAGGAAAATGGCAAACACGTAGTATGCATTTGTTAAAAATGAGAATAATTATGGATTTTATTACTCTGAAATAAATGTTTATTTACATAGAAAAAATAAAAATTATTTCTCATTAATTATAATTCATTTTATAAATGTTTATTTAGGTTAAAGTACACACAACTTAGCGTAGCGTAGTGTGGGACGCCCTGCGACATGATAGATCGACGAAATCGTCGGTTCATCATCATCATCGGTCGGTCGGTTGGCGATCTCTGGGGGAGGCTTACGTTCAACAGTGGACGCCAATAGGCTGATGATGATGATGATGACATACAACTTTAAATCGTAGAAACCCGATGTAATAGTACGAAACCAGTGAATTATGAACTTAGGACTAAATTATAAGCAAAAGCAATAGTTTTGCAGTCAATAAAAGATAGTCAAATTCAAAAATCAAAATAAGAAATTCGAAGAAGCCAACGAACCCGCCACATACACGCTACTTACTCAAAAACAATTAAAACAAATTTTTATTATAAGTTGAGTTTAAAATGCTATCCGTACTACAAAGGAGAATCAGCATACACCGAGTGGAAAGTTTTGGTATCGCGAGGTTGGGGCCAAGTTTGGCTCCTTGTCGCCCCCTACATTACACGGACTATTGGCACTCTCCACCAACTGCGAACTTTGAAGATATTATAGCTACGCAACGGTTTCAAGTTGTTGAATTAAGTGCTTTGGGTGAACAGACCGACAGACAGCAGCATTAGTACATACCCAACAAAGAATATTTTTTCATCTGATCGCGCTGTCATTTTACATGTCAACGTCAGTGATGACGTCATGTTCAAATACGCCCCATAAGTGGATCCTAAGGGCTGTGGGTTAAAGCACAATTTCAAAGCACCTTTAGCTAGCTACCCACTTCGTAGTGCACTGAAAGAACCGTGTTTTATTAAACTTGGTCTTTGTTACAACGACAAAAGATTCATGATTATGTCTCGACCAAATGTCGGTCACGGTGGCATATATCAATAGTTGTGCACCTAAGAGATACTTTAGTTAACAAATAAATCCGCAAACTCTCTTCCCTCATTCTTACAGAGACGACTACAATCCGACACGATCAGGGAGATCAAGCCTGGAACTCTTCTTTGGTAACTCCCATACATGAATGAAGTGGCAAAGAAACACAACAGAAAAAAAAAGACGGGTTGCACTCCGGGAGTGCCGGCAGAAGTGAAAACAGTAGGCCCAGGCATACATTTTCGCCGCGCCGTAGAGAGGGGATAGCTGTCTACTCTCCATCCGTCTTACGCTTTTTCGAACAGGTCACGTGTCCTGACGCGAGTTTAAGATTTTATACCCATTACAGAAAAAGTGCTCAACGCCGCTAAAGAAGTTTTCACTTCAAAAATTCAAAAAGAAAAGAAATTTAAAAATGAAATGAAATAAAATATGGTTACAAGAACCCAGTGTGAACCCCAATAAGCTGGGGTGTGACTATATAAGACCTCATTCTAATCTTCGAATCTGAATCCGCTGTGAGTTTCTTGATTGGCATTCTAAAAACTCGGTTGATAATTCGAATTTACACCAGCGCCACCCTTGCGAGCGTGTCAGCGAGTTGAACTAAATTGACAGGGAGATTTTGACAGATAAAGTATGAGATGTTGCAAGAAGTGGCATTCGGTAAGGTAATTTCCCTGTTACTTCGACGCTCACTTCGCACTCGAACCCGATTCAAGTGTCAAATATATCAAGGTAACTTTGAACCTTATGCAAAGTGAGAGTGAATAGCGATGTGAGATGCGAGTTATTGTTTGAATTTTACAGAATCAACCTACTGGGATAAGAGCACCATTTCCAATTTTTTCACGTTTTTCATAGGTGTGTGTCGTTGTTTGAAATCGTGTGCTTCTCCCTCTGCATGCTGTCAACCAGCAGAATCTTCATTGTCGCTAATTAAATCAAAATATCGACCCCATAGTCGTTGAACACAGACATCTAAGGGAGAATCCAGTAGGAGACATACACAATAATCCAATTATTGGATTCTTAAGTATTCAGGATACTTTACAGGTAGATAGGTACCTATACTTCAATTACTTTTCCATCGTCTACTTTGCCGCCCAATATCCATTGAAACGACAAGAAATTCGCAGGAGACACATTTCTTAAACAAGATATTTGGACGAATAATGTCGTAGGCTTAAGGACACCTAAGGGAAGAGCATAAATAAAGTCCTGCTTTAGTACCTTTTAACTTCGAAGGGAATTACTTTGAATTGTCAAGTGAATCTTGTTTACGCTGAGATTGTATTTTTTTCGTTACAAACTTATATTGTTCGTGTAGGAGCTTTAGTAGAGTAAAAGTTTTGACGAATTTATTATAAAACCGTTTTGCGAAAAGCTTCAAAATTGGGAAAAATATAAAGAGTTTATTTTTATGATAATAGGCCTTGACTTTGTTACTTTACCGTCTTTTGATATTTTGAAGTAAAACTGAAATTATGTTTTTGGAAATCTTGTTTGTGTTCTAAATTACCTTTCCTCCGAGGCATAGTTGAACTTGACAGCTTAGCTATTCCTATAAATCCTAGGCAATCATATTACATAATAGGGACGTACACAACTTATTTTTAATTATTTTAGTATAGTAAATACCTAGGAATGTCATCTATTTTGCCATCACTTCGTCTTCGTCTTCGTCATGCATGTCATCATCATCATTTCAGCTGAATGCTGGACATAGTCCAGTGCTGGACATAGGCCTCCCCCAAAAGGGGGGAGGGTTTGCCATAATCGCCACGCTTGGCAGGCGGGTTGGCAATCGCAGTATGGTTGTTACAAAGGCACAGAGAACGCTGCTGCCCATTCTCTGGTGAGTCCCTTAGTCGCGTCTTACGACACCCACGGGAAGATATGGGATAGTGCTATTCTTTACATCCGACACTATACGGACGTCGTGCATGTATTGTTTAATAAATAAATAACCAGCAATTCCAAGACACAACTTCAAAAAAATACTATATTGCTGCCCTGAAAGCACGATGCATTAACTGTAAAATTATTGGTTTTTAGTTAGTTGAGTTGGCACGCTGCGACTCTACCTTATTGGTGGGTCAATTAATCAGCGGTGTCTACATCCGTATTCTTAAATCGATTTTAATTAGTTTTTTTTCTCTTTTGTGAAGAATGGATTATCATCATCTATACATAATTATTAATTAACCTGTAGTTCTGCTACTCGATAATAGATGGCGCCAGCTTGTGACGTTATTCTGCTACTCGACAATAGATGTCACTATCTAGCGTAGTTCTGCTATTAGATAACAGGTGGCGCTAGCATGACGTTTGGTCGTACCAACCTACGTAACATTAGTATAAAGTTGAGTTTATGTTCGTTCAGTTAATCTTTGGAACTAATGGTCTGGTTCTGAATATAATTTAGCTAATAAGAAGGGTTGTTATCTTTGAGTGCTACAGGGTGTATTTTATCATCAAAATATATGTAGGGTCTCATAGGGATCCGTAAAAAAATTGATGCAAACAAAGTTACGGGCAAAAGATTTGAATTTTTGAATGTCTTTTTGTAGACACAAAAGATTCATCATCTGCCTAGCCTTTTCCCAACTATATGGGGGTCGGCTTCCAGTCTAACCAGATGCAGCTGAATACCAGTGTTTTATATGGAGCGACTGCCTATCGGACCTCCACAACCCAGTTACTGGGTAACACGATACCCCTTGGTAAAACTGGTTGTCAGTCTTTCTGGCTTTTGACTACCGGTAACGACTGTCAAAGATCTACAAATGACAGCCGGGACCAACGGCTTTACGTGCCTTCCGAGGCACGGAGGGAACTCGGTGCGAAAGGGATGATCACCCATCCACAGACCGACCGCGGCTGGCGTAGCTTAACCTTTGAACGATCGATCTGTACGGCTTTAACTTAGCCACGAGCACAAAAGATTATTAACCGATTTTAAACATTATTTACGTAAGAATCCACGCTATCCCTAAGTGCTACATTTTATTATAAAAAAATTACAGGTTGGCAAGAAAATTCAGGCGACGAACATTGTCTACTGCATCAGCTCTTAGTCAAAATTCTTCTAACTAAGGAAGCACAACGCCTATCGAAATAACGTCAGCTTAGTCCCATCTAAACACAGACATAAAGATAAAATTACCACTTACAAAATAGTTCCACGAACATAACTGTAGCAATGTTTACTAACAATTTAACTTTGTCGGTTTAACTTGTTTCCTACAGTAGTTTCATGTTGATTGTTATTGTCCGAGATAACTTTATTATGTCCAGTCTTAACTTAATCTTTGTGTAACTGTGATGTTAAGTTTAGCTTCTGTTGGGTTGGCGTGTTTTATTGACATTTTCTTCTCGTTTCAGTTCAGATATATTCAAAGTTTACTTTTTATCATGTTTGTTGTGTGTGTGTCTTTTTATCTCTTGTGATGATTTTCGATATTGATGAAAATTCCTTGTTTACAATATAATACTTACTAACTTTTGCCCGCGACTTCGTCCGCGTGAATGTCAGTTATCGCGGATGCAGATGAAGTCGCGGATTAAAAAGTAGCCTATGTCTTTCCCCGGGGTTCAAGCTACATTCATACCAAATTTCATCAAAATCGGTTCAGCCGTTTCATCGTGAAAGCGTAACAGACAGAGTTACGCATTTATAATATTAGTATGGATATTCCTTGAAAGGACAATGCCAGAATCTCTATAGAACTTTGCGCCACTCAATAAAAGTCATGTGCAGTATAGCATCTTACTGTTTATTTATTGCTGATAACTACACATTAGTCTTAGTGACTGTAGAACTTGCGGTTTCCGTTTAAATCTAAAAACAATAATGACATTGATAATTGTATTTTAGGAAAAATGAGTTTGAACTTTGTGGGTAGGTATTTCGTAATCCGCAAGTTCTAAAGAAAAACAATTTAGTATACAAAGGGTCTATGTTCATTACAATTATTTTCATTAATTTACTTTTTCTGTACATGTGTTACTTTTTCTGTACATGGGTGGGGCAGGATCTGGCAATGTCATTTCCAGAAGCCAAATATTGGTCGTTTGTCATTGTTTAACTATTGTGTCTCCTAATTAACAGTTGAGCTCATTTACGAAGTTATAATTGTCCCACTGCAGGGCAAAAGCCTCTTCTCATACGAGCATTGATCACCTCACCTGCTGAAGGCGCATCGGTGATTTTAGGCTCACATTAATTATAAGTTGTTTACAAACTAAATTAAAATAAAAGAATTGGCCACTCTTACTAACAGGCAGGTAACAAGCTACCGCAACCCCTGATAGCCAGAACCAACAGTGGTGACCACCATAACAGCACCAAGGCAATGTAGCTCGACAAGTCCCGCAGAAATATAACAACTGTCTTGGATCGTGCAACGAAAATTAATCGGATAGGTACAGCGGAGGAGTAAGAAAAAAGATATTTTTTCCACCAACAGGCAGCTAAATAAAATGACGGTGGCAGCTAAAAACTAAGACTAAGATATAGATGTAAAATTGGTTTTGCCTTGAATTTCGCCGTGATTTAATCAGTAAGTTCTGACATGCTAGCTAATATTGTTGTAGGGAAATTCAGATAAACTAAAATGTACAGCTCCTAGTACATAAATAATTTTCGTCTTTCACTTCTTGTTTTGTTAGAAAAATAAAGATGGAAAAAGCATTGTAAATAAAGTTATTAGCTTTTGTCAAACAGAATTACTTAGAAAATGACTATATTTGTTTTCGAATCTTTTTTGATACTAAATTATTCGGGAGCCCAGTCTATAAAACCTATTTACAAATCAAGAAATAAATGTCTTTATATTTAATATATCAATCACCAATCGTATATATCGTGAGGGTTCTCTTTTGAATTTACTCGTCAGCAACTCAATCGAGTATAATTTATTTTCCCTCTACACCCTCGACCTTTACAAAGGTTTATTTCCGGACAGCTTGTATGCATTCGTCCAATAAGTCCTGTTCATGTCAATTTATTTTACGTGAAATGTGAGGGATGAGCTAATTTTGAATGTCCTGACCTTTTTCTATTGATTTCTTTAATCTTATTTCACTTTAGATGTTTTATTACAAAACGAGGTATATCTTTAGGTCAGCTTCAAACCAGTTTTTTTTATTAAGAACTTTTTGTGAGGAAAAAAGGAAGAAAACTGGCTCGAATGTTTAAACATTTTCTAAAGATAAACCTTGTTTGTTTAGGTTGTTCTTTGGAAATAAGTGTCTGCCACTGTAATAAATAACACTGTAATGATTTTCTACCATTGGTACAAATACATACATTATTTCATTAATTCCAAAATGTGATTTCTAATAAATAATATGCAATTTTTTAGACAAAGATAGGTAAAAGAAAATAAAAAATAAGTTTAGCTAAAAACAGCAACTTTAATAATTTCAAGTTGATACATTAGGATTGCGCAATTACAAAATTTTTATATTTCGGTTAGTGAATGTTTCAATCCATGATATTAACTTTGACATGCTCCAAAAGTTTTGATTTAGATCTATTTATCTTCTTGTATTTAGGATTTGCTTTAACAGATCTTCTTATGCTGCTTCTACTCATAACTCTGTCGAAGATTTCTTCACTGGTATCCTCGCTGCCATCGTCAGAGAAATGGTTGTTCATACTATCGTTTACTTTGTTTGGTCGTATTATTACCGGCTCAACACTAGCATCGAAGAAAATTGATTCATCAGTAATCTGTCTTTCATCTTCACTCTGAGATTTATCATTACTCATTTGACGATTAAAGACCCTGTTATGTGCAGTCGGCACTTGCAATTTATTATTTTTATTATCGTCTTTTTTTTTAGCTCCTTCTCGATTACATGGTTTGTATTTAATTGGAGAAAAGTCAACTCTTCTAAGAAAGCTTATTGTATCCCCAAATCTTCGACTGCATTTTCTAGTAGTTTTTACTTCAGGTTTGGTTTCTTCAGGTTTACAGTCTTCATTCTCTAACGCTACACCCGAGTCAGAATTGGAATCGACCATTATGTTAATTTCTGGTATA
This sequence comes from Charanyca ferruginea, assembly GCA_947361185.1. NCBI lineage: Eukaryota > Metazoa > Arthropoda > Insecta > Lepidoptera > Noctuidae > Charanyca > Charanyca ferruginea. The sequence goes on along the minus strand of OX376068.1, from coordinate 5,320,272 downwards.
CTAACTGTTAATTCTTTAACTTTTAACTGTTTCGTTAACTCTTCTATTTTTTCAGCTTGTCTCTGTATAATTAAATCCTTCTGTGCTAGCTGTTCTGTTACCGATTCTGTTCTTAAAGCTAAATTTACTTCATATTTTCTCAATTCACCCGATAAGAATTCCAATTCCTTTTTCCTATTCGATTCCAATTTCTTAATAACATCAGCTTGTTTCGCATATGCTTCTTTCAGCCTTACAACTTCTTGTTTATGTGTCGTGTTCAGGAATTTAATAATGTTTATTGCCTCTTGAAGTGTCGCTGGCTGCATTATATTTTCTTTTGTAGCGTTCACTAACATTATTGCTTCCATTCTGGATCTGTAACGATAAAATTACGACATTAATGTTTTATAACAAGTATACTGGACAATATAATTTATTTTAGGCTGATGATTTACAATTATTTTTCCATTAGTTCCTAATCATTGAACCTATTAGTGTTGTAATGAAACAATACAGTTTCAACATAATTAAAACGACATGCTGAATCATCGTTAATTTATTGAGTAATTGATTTGCCATTGGAATTGCATTTTTTGTACTAATGATTCGATTTAAAGACTTAGAGATGTGACTAGAAACATTTTTTTTGTACCTGTGTACACATAGCGTATTATGCCATGACTTTTATCTTAGAAAAACATATTACAGAAATGGTCTAAGTTATGCAATCAGAAAAAACTTTTGTTGCAAGTCAGGTGACATTCCTGAACACAAGTACAATTTTTTCTACGATTATTTTATCAACTATTCATAGAAAAATCAACACGTGGTGAACAATGGTCTCACTGCTAACATACCCGAGTATAGTTTATATTATCTAGTTTATAACACTACACTGCTATAATAACATGTTAATTGTTCACACTTGTGTCCCTTTTCTAACAAAAACAGGTACCTATGTGTCGTACATAGACGATTGTTTTAAAAATAATTAACTGCAATATTCAAGAGCTTTGAGAATTGCTAATTACTATTGTAGATTCAGACGATTCAGAGAAGACATGATTTTGACATAGGATTGAATAGTTACATGACCTAAGGTTCTTAGGACTAAACAGAGACTATTCCAGAAGCATTATTGTTAGTGGTGTGGTATATTTCCACAGCAACAAAAAAGGTTTACAAAGATTGAGATATACGAGGAATAAGATGAATATTGTGCACCACTTACGAAATTATATTCTAGTTACTTCTAAGAATGACGTGTTTCATAATTAGACGTGTCAACTAGAATTAGAATTCTCTAGTTTTGTTTTTGATTTCTCAGGTACAGTTTCTGAGGCCGCAAAAAAATAATATTACCTAGCGCGTACTTTCACTTAGCTATCAATGTGTATTTATTTATACTTCATACACAAAAGTAAAAAGGCGCACTTAATGCTTCAATCGACCAAGGGTGGTGAAGAGATAACTAATGACAGATGCATTATGCATTTGGTGCATTTAAGGTTTCGTCTCTATCCAGCATTTGTAGTTTGTCAGGTGTATGACAGTGACAGAAACAGAGTTTGTCCAAGCACATTAGGAACATCCAACGATCATAGCCGAGAGGTTGCCATTTTTAAACATTTTCAAAGCATTCAAGACATCCCCCCACAAGCAATATTATCACAACAGCGAAGAAATGAAATAGAAATTGATCTACCCAGCGACTACTAAATACTACCTTTATTGGTACTGTTTTAAGTTAAGGCTATAATTTCTAAACATAATTATGTATCACAAACGTTAAAAATAACTTAGTACCGACTATGAATATTTATAAATACTGCATTAGAAACAAAAGTAACTAGCCTAAGTAGTTACTACATTAACATTGTATTGGCCATCGTATTGGCAAACCAAGAATAGGTTACTAAATAAATTGTTTCAACAAGATTTATAAACTACTAGCATTTACTCGCGACTTCGGCATGCTATGGAATAATCGTATTGCCATTTCGAAAGTCGAGTCGAATACTTTTACTTAGCTAGGCCTAGTCGTACCAAACCATTGACGTGATCTAAAAACAAAATCTATAAAAGACTTCCAGACCATTCAAAAAAGAGATTACCCAAATCCCATAAAAGACAAAGAATAACTACAGAGCACGAATTTTAAATAAAATCTTATAGAACTTATTTCCCATACAATTTTACCTCTTTACCTTTTGGCACCCTTTATCGGTACCCAATTTGTTATACCACGGAATCTGCGACAAGCCAACGAAATTTATGACTGAGAAAACTCGCTTTTGAATCCTTTCAATTGTCTTTGAGATAAAACAAATACGAACATTTTGGTTCAGTTTAAGGTACTAGGTAATATGGTGCTTCGAATAGTGACAGCGTTATATGTTGGCACTTTACTTGGCGTATTTGTGCAAATATTCAAGTTAGTTGTATAATACAAAATACACCCTATGTTTATTGAGATGAAGTCGATTTTGAATTATCCAAATAAGGTGAATATTTGTACAAATACGCCAAATGAAGTGCCATCATCAGTATAAAGGCGTGTACTGACAACGATTTTAAACGCTACAGCTCACACTACTGCGTGAATAAAGCCCCATTTACATTATGCAAGTTTCTTGCCTATTGCATACAATTAAATTGAAGCAATCAGTTACTTGCATCGTCTAAACACTGGTCAGACGATTTGACTTTCATTGTTGCTTCAATTTATTGCATTGAACAGGCAACTAAATTAGACCGTGTAAATGGGGCTTAAGGTTGAAAATTGAAAGAATATTTGTGTTGACGATATGATTAATCTACAATTGAGAATTTATTACGGGTTTTCTTTAGATTATTCAGAATATACACATAAAATAAATATTTATCTGGTTAAAGTTTAAAAAAAAATGCTGATTCTATTAGACTTTTTAAAAAAAGAACGTTGTTATCACTGATACAAAGATATTCGACATCAAAGTTTATTTTTGTGAAGCAACTTCCACATTTTTTAATTGGGAATATCAAACTATTTTCTACTATTCTATTCTCTGTCCCCGTAGTTTTTGCGCCGGATATTTTCATTGCGTTACGTCATACTCGCCTGTCTAAAAAACATTTTTTGAGGAATATTGAGGTACGACCGCGCCTTAAACTAGCCCGCGCCTTCATTCGCGTGTTTTATTTTATATTTTAAATATTTACTTTTTATAACTACTATAGTACTCAAGGATAACATAGCTTCTTATTAGCGTACTAATTTTCAGAATCGGATTAGCAGTTTCTAAGATCGGCTCGCACTAACATGAACTAACCGCTACGGAGGACTTTTAAAATAGGTTATGTTAAAGCGGATTAGTGTAATCCGGAATCGGGCATACAATCAATAGTGCGAATGACATTACCTAAAGCCAATAAGGAGAATCAATGAACATTTAAACTTATTTTTATTGTTTGTCTACATACTGTAAGTAGCATTGTATTGTAATTGGTTATTAGGTAGACAAATTGACGTACTTTTTGTGAGCTGTCAACTGTCAAACCTAAAGATTTAGTATTGTAATAGCAAATTGTGACGTCACTTATTTGCTAACTTTATTTACTGACTAGGTACTTATTATTGATTTAAAAGCAACTTATAATCTAATTTTCCAGTTAAGTGAAAATGAATCGGTTTTCAGGGGTACATTGGAGTCTTTTTAGGGTTCCGTACCTCAAAAGATAAAAACGGAACCCTTATAGGAACACTTTGTTGTCCGTCTGTCTGTCTGTCTGTATGTCAAGACCCTTTATCTCTATCCTTTAGAGGTATCGAGTTGAAATTAAAACCATATAATATGTACTTAGGTCTACGGTCCCGACTCGCACTTATCCGGTTTTTTCTTTCAGAAGTGGTGTTTTGGAATTATTGGATATTGATGTCTAGTACCAAATTGCTACCAATTTGCCCCACTTTCAAATCTATGTTCTTCACACGCTAGAAATCTGCGATCTTCTAACAACCTTCTCTTACTTTGCCCTCATACTTCTGATTTTGTTCAACCTTACTTTCAAATCAAGGTCATTCTTCTCTGGAATGCGCTTCCTCTCGATATCAGAACGGCCACCAGCCAGTATGCATTTAAGCGGAAATTGCGAATTTATTTTCAGCACAAATAAGCAGTTTATATATATTTTATATAGGTATGTTATTTATCAGATATAATATTATGTATGTGTGTAGATTATACATATTCGTAAGTTTATCTCTTTTTAACTTTATTAATATTTTTTTCATATTATGTACCTGCCATGTTATCTTTACATCACCCTTGGTTGACTGGTAGAGAATGCCAAAGGCATTAAGTCCGCTTTTGTACCTTTGTGCATGAAGTATAAATAAATAAATAAATGTGTTGTAGAGACTGGCTGGTTGGATGTTCCACCTAATTCTATCAGTTTATGACTTCAGACGAGTAGTGTAAAAATACTGTTTGAAAAAAGAAGGATACGACTTTACGTTCAGTCCGCTACGTATCTAAATAATTCGTATTTTAATTAAATTTATTGTTTACATAATTATTTATCAGTTACCTATGCATTCTTAAATTTTATTTTTGTGTGTAATTTTAAAGTGATGAATATTATTTGTCTGGATAAATTAATTAATTATTATAAGTGACGTGCAACTTTGAAAACTTAAGTTCTATTAACCTTAAATTGATATCAGCATTCAATATCGATAAAAAATGCTTAAAAATGTCCATTGAAGTTTAAAACTTCTACAGATTAAAACTAGTTAGGCAGTGCAGGCTACCTAACTAGTTACCGCGTGCGACAGTGCCTGGAATGTGGATGAACTTTAAAGCCGCACTTCTTTTATTAACCAACTTTAAAAAGAAGGAGGCTATCTATAGGTACTCGTAAGTTCCATTTTTGGAATCGCAAATAGCATTGTCACGTCACTAATTCAATTTACCTCCCTACTTAATGAATTAACTTTTTATAACTGCATAGATTAATTCGCATTTTTTTTAATTTATTTGAGCGTTTTTTCTTCTATCTGCCATTGTCGATAGCCAGATAATAATTCTTCTTTAAACATTTTGTCAACTTCACTTCAGGAATAAAGTTAAACACGTGGTATTATTTGAAATTGCAGGCGTTAGCGTTTCATTATTTATTTTGTATTATCCAAATAAGGCGAATATTTGCACAAATATGCCAAGTGAAGTGCCAGCATCACCTGTCGCGCTACATCAATGCCGCATACGTGCGCTAGCGCTGTTTATGATTTGTTACATACTATCACTTGGATTATTTTTCTATTCTAATAGTAGTATTTTTATTTCAGTATATCTGTATTATATTTTGAAGTTTAAACGGAACGAAACGGCTACGTTTAAAACCGTTTCGTTCCGTTTTTGTCATTATTATGAATTATATTTGTATTGTTGAAATTTATTTATTTATTTAATTGTATATTTTTAATGTAACGATTTGCAATCCGTAAGGTTAAATGTATCTGATCTCATTTAATTTATATTGTTAATCTTATACTGTACCTACATTTAGAGCAAATAAAATTCAGAATCTGAAAACTATTATTTACTAGTCCTAAAAATATATTTAAACTTTTTTTTACCATTATTTTAAAAACTGAATATTTTATAATCACTTCTCAATCAAGACCTAAGTATATGAATATAACATATTACATATACAAACATAATAAAGACTGACCTGATACAAAAGATCCCAGGACGATCACAATGGTCATAAATCCAATAACACTCCCACTTATGTACTCAACTGTACTATATTTATTTGCTTAAAACACAACTTATTCTCTCGGCGTTCCAACACTGACTGAATACCACCACACTCCTATCAGGTGTTATGTAATAATAATACAGTAATAATATAATCACCTGTCCCTCTGCTAATCGATTTTAAACTACAAGTTCAGCGAACAAGGTTGACATTAAACAATGGCGTAAAGAACAAAGGGATTTGCAAATGTTTGATTTATGACAGCCTTTTAGAAAAAAAAGCCGGTTTCGAGGATTCCTTAATGTGTTGCCTTTGAAGTTTGTGTCTTTGTTGTAATTGTTGCGGAGGGTGTAAAAGGTGTTAAATGTTTTACAGGTAACAAAGTAAGACATCTGTTTTACAGCGAAATGGGCAGGTAGTTAGTTTTATTGCCACGCCTGTACTGAGTTTTGCAGTTAAGAAAAGGTGTTACGGACTGTACATTATAACTAATTGTTTTACTTAATAGTTTTGTATGGGGAAACCGATTTTGACACTATCATTCTCTTATAATAAATGCCATCTGGAAAAGCCACTGGGTGAGTCAGTTGTGGTATTTTTTTAACGAAGTCGACGGTGCCCGCCATTTAATAAATAATAAATAAATAAATAAATTCTTTATTTTGACCAAAGCCATCACATTCAGTACTTATCAACCTAGGAACATTATATAAGGCTTATTACTAGGTTACAATAAATTGAATACCCTGACTCCTAAACTAGGTGTATGTGCCTGTGACTTAGGAGTCAGTGATTCTTCGTTAACAAACAAAGCCATAATTATATTAGCTCGGACGTTTTAGTAATAAGAAATGGTGACGAACATAAAAATAAAAACAGACTCTAATTTAGAGAAGAAAAGTAAAATAATAATAAAACAAAAATAAATAAATTAATTAATTAAAATGACCTGTATGATGAGGTGTAAAAATTTAGGGTGTAAGTGAGTGTGTAGTGAGTGACTGTGTGTGTAGGGAGTTAGTGTGAGGTATGTGTATATGTGGTGAGTAAGTGTAAGGTGTGTGTGTGTGTGTAGTCTTAAGTCATGACTCATAAGCCAATTTTATACATTTTGAATTATCATTCAGCATCATTGTAAGTTACCCAGCAGAAGGTCCTCAGTGTTATCATAATCTAGACTTTGGAGATAATCTCTAAGTACACTTTTACATTTATATTTGGGACACGAAAAAATACTTAACTTTTTGTTTAAGAGGTTGTACATTTTGGCGCTTATAACATAGAATTGACGCTGGGCAAAGGCAGTTCTATGGCGTTCGTGAGGGAAAACATTGTACTTAAGTCTGCAAGTCGGTTCCTTTACAGTGGGTCGGGTCGGTTACGTGCAGAGTGTTTGCGAAGGGTAGACAGGAGTACATAGAGTTGCCTGACTGTAAGTACCTTACAATCGGAATAGAGCTGCACGGTGGGATACCTACGTGGCAGAGAGAGCATCATTGACAATAGGGTATTACACCCATTTTTGAAAAGTGTCTCAATTAAATTCTGTAGTGCTAATATTCCACCAAAAGCTATATTCAATCGATATGTGCCATAAAAAACGAATGATTTAAATTTTTAATTTTCAAATTTCGCGCTTAGTTTGAAGAATACGCCTCGTAGTGGATGCCATATTGCTCTGCGGAAATGACGTCAGTTCGCTGTGTAACAAATGCGCTGATATTATTATTATGATAATTGAATATAATTTAAGAATTATTAAAATAATATTTTGTAATAGGTGTAATATCTCATCTGCTCGACATCCGTATGTCATTACAGGGATTCAGCAGTATATCAGCGTCAGGTATACTTGCCTGACACATGCTGAGCTGGCCTCCTATTTGGTACACACAACTCACTTTGTTCTAATCCTCATTTGATTTGTACTGTAATGTGTCTTTTGTGTGCACCGAATAAATGTTTTATCTATCTATCTACCCATAACGACTGTCAAAGATCTACGAATGAAACCAACAGTTTTCGGCACGGAGAGAACTCGGTATAGAATGGATGGTCACCCATCCACAGACTGACCGAGGCAAGCGTAACTTATTATTAACCGATCGATCCTTACGGTTTTGCTTTGCCAATGGATTTATCTAACCCTCAAATGCAACTCTTGTTAAAATATAACTAACTGTGCAAAAACTTTAACCACAAATCTTTTCATGAAGTATTAAATATTATAACCCAGAGAGTTTCTTTAACATTACATTTCTATATAACGAATCTGGCCTTTTATTGTTACCTAATACCTCACCGCACATTTAACTTGTTGAAGTTAGCCAATTATAACTTTGCATGACTTATCCAATGTTACGAATGTAATATTTGAATTCGTGCACGAGTTATGCGTTCGTGATTCTAATTTATAAGTTATGTGTAAAAACTGATTTTGCATTAATTTAAAGACCTTTTTACGAAAGAATAAAATGACCACCGATTTTTTATTCTATATGTCGGATCAGTCAGGATTTAGTCCGTTAGATTCAGTCATCATGTAGGCAGAAAATGGGTTTCGTGCAATGCAAACACACTGGGTATAGGGTAAAATATACGGCGTTTATTAAAACCACGATTTAGAACTAAATCAATTTAAAAATAAACTCAGACACTATAATTAACATAGACATAGTTCACTTCACTTCAACAACGAATCGAAAGTACAGTTTCGGGACGTATTAGCTCCGTTGCGATCAGACATTGGACTCTGAATGTCTTCCTCGCTGTCGGCTGAAAACATCATGACTCTGTAGAAGCGCGCCAAAATGGTGGTGGCCCGCCGCGACGACCCCGTACGTCCCCTCCCCGACCCTTGCTCGTGCCAGCCCGCGCCGCTGAGCCTGTAGTTTTAAATTCGTCCCTAAATAATGGAAATCCGATCCAGCCTGTCCCTTTGCTGTCCTCTCCCAGCGACGCCCTAAGCCGAGGCTCGTACCCCACAGGGGGTGCCCTTAGCGTGTAGTCGCTTAGTTTGTAAGCTTTTTGCCCTGGCTGGAGGCCCTAAAAATAATAATTTTTAAGGCACCACAGGAAAGTCCGGTTAAGCAGCCGACAACCTCCTAGGTTGACCTGCAAGATGCCAATCCGAAAAAGAAAAAAATAAAAAAAATAAATAAAATAAAATGGCGGTGGTGGTTGATCGCGCTTGCGATCCGTTTCACCATAGACTATTTATTGTCTTTGCGTTTCACATTCATACTATTGACCGGATACGACATATATTATTGCTTCACGTCGAGGGTCCTTACGCATTTATTATACTCGCTGGGGTGTATCACAAAATCTTACGTGACTAATGTGACGTGTTTTTTAAATTATATCATTTGTTTATTATAACTGATATTATATCAAATAAAATTATAGATTCAGCCAATTCAACCAGCTCCACTATCATGCAAAATAGAGAAATAACCTAATTACGTTCCAGACAGAAGTATTATTCCATAAATGTAAGCAAATTATAAAATGGAAGTTCCAAACTCTCGGGAATTGATAATTTCGTCTGTTACAACTGACATTGACGTGAATTAATGTCATTTTAATATCTTGAGGGTAGACAAAGAAAAATGATTTTAAAAACAATAGTTCGTCCGAAAAGCAGTTAAAAAAAAAAAAATTCAAGTTAAGTAGTTGGAATTTGAATAACATCGTTTATAAATTGCTTATCAGAGATTTATTCTTAAAGTCATAGGCGTTTAATTTCTTTTAGCAAAAGCTCTTCAAATCTACTACTTACTAACATTTTTGAGCAGACTACTTTCCTCTGAAACTACATTAATAAATAATAACAATAACATTTACTCAAAAAAAAAAAAAAAATTACAAGGCATAACAAGTACAATATGCTTAAGTGTAAATTATAATACTAAGACTTCCGTGCCTGAACTAGGTAATCCTGTGTTTCAGGCGAGAAGAGCTAAAGTAATTTTATAAAACTAATAAATAATCAGAAAATCAAACAAAAAGATAAATGTACAATAGACAAATAGCTGAGTAGCTTAACTAATGTAGAAACGAATATTTCTAAATTAAATATCATATAAACTAAATGCTACTAATATTTACATCATCATCATCATCATCATTTCAGCCGAAAGACGTCCACTGCTGGACATAGGCCTCCCCCAAGTGGCGCCACATTGACCGGTCCCGTGCGACTCGCATCCAGCGGATCCCCGCAACCTTTACCAGGTCATCGGTCCACCTAGTGGGAGGCCTTCCAACGCAACGTCTTCCGGTTCGCGGTCGCCACTCTAGAACTTTTCGACCCCTTCGGCCATCTGTTCTGCGAGCAATGTGCCCTGCCCACTGCCACTTAAGTTTGGCAATTCTTCGGGCTACGTCGGTAACCTTGGTTCTCTTGCGGATATCCTCATTTCTGATTTTATCACGCAAGGAAACTCCGAGCATAGCCCTCTCCATTGCCCTTTGGGTGACTTTAAGCCTTCTGATGAGGCCCATTGTGAGCGACCACGTTTCGGTCCCGTATGTAATCACTGGCAACACACACTGGTCATAGACTTTCGTCTTGAGACACTGCGGTAAGTTGGACGAGAAGATACCACGCAACTTCCCGAACGCTGCCCAGCCGAGTCGGATTCGACGATTGACCTCTTTCTCGAAGTTAGACCTACCTAACTGGACCGTTTGTCCCAGGTAGACATAATCGTCTACAACTTCGAGTGTAGAGTCTCCGATCTTGATAGGAGTGGGTGTTACATGGGCATTCAACATGACCTTGGTTTTGTCCATGTTCATTTTAAGACCCACTCTTTCGGAAGCTCTACTGAGGTCACCGAGCATTGTACTGAGGTCCTCCATGGTCTCAGCCATGACCACTATATCGTCGGCAAACCGAAGGTGAGAGATGTACTCGCCATTGACGTTGATGCCTAGCCCGCTCCAGTCCAGAAACTTGAAGACATCCTCCAATGCAGCGGTGAACAGTTTCGGAGATATGACGTCTCCCTGTCTCACACCTCGCTGCAGAAGGATAGGTTCCGAGGTCTGGTCCTGAAGCCGGACTGACATGGTGGCGTTTCTGTATAGACACTTCAACACCTCGATATACCGATAGTCGATTTGGCACCGTTGGAGAGACTGCAGTACAGCCCAAGTCTCGATCGAATCAAATGCTTTCTCGTAGTCCACAAACGCTAAACAGAGAGGCAGATTAGGTAGGTAATTGGTAAAGCTGTATCCCTAAGGATATTACTACTATTTAACGGCTTCAATCATCTTACTGCGACATAATTAATTATAAATAGAATAAAATTGAAGAGTTTGATAGTTTTAGTTGGTTTTATCTCCTGAACTACTGAGACGATTCTGAAAATTCTTTCACTAATAGAACGCTACGTTATGCTTGAATGGCTATTTTTTATTAATAAATCAAGATCTCTAAGGAAATTCACGTGGATGAAATAGCGGGCAAAAGCAAGTGTAGGTACGTAAGAAACATCATTTGAAACGCTCAAAATTACTGGGATACAGTAAAAGTGGAAAATAAAAACTTTTCACTAAAAAGAGAACCGCCCGAGAAAAAAGTTATTTTCCACTTTTTAGTGCCTCCTTATCACCTAAATCTATTAAGAAATGGCAACACAGTTAAAACAGAGATTCGAAGTCCTCCAAAGATGGAAGAAACGAAAGCGTCTTTTATGTGTATGTATATCAGCTGTCTGACACCCATAGTACAGGGTCTCCCTAGTTTGGGGTCAGATGGCCGTGTGTGAAAATGTCCCCACATATTATTATTATTATGTTTCCAGAATGTAACAAACATTTTTCTGAAAACCGCATCAAAATCGGTGCAGCCAAACGGGAGATAATCGCGGACAAACATACATACATATAAACATACGGGTCGAACAGAGAACCTCCTTTTTTGAAGTATGTTAAAAATTCAAAAATATATTTTCATTACCATCGGAAGAACTTAATACCAACTTAGTGCCATAATGTTTGTGGTAATAACCTAAATAATCCATCTGAATCATTTTAAGCTCACAGAATGAAAATACAAATCCGTAATAACCCAACAAAATTCAAAAGTCCCTATTCATGTCCAAAGTAAGTACGTAGAGTAGGTACCTCTGTTTTCAGTAAATACATTTGCCAATGTTTCGACATCCGTACCCTCGTCTGCACCCCACAATAGATGAAAACATTTCTCACAAGCGTAACTTATTTGTACCTGTCACAATATTACGTAGGTAGGTATGTACTTACTATATCTAGAGTTTGGGTCTGCCTGGGTAACGTATAGACGGTAATTATAAACTGCTTTGTTTCTTTACTAAAATTGAAAGCATTTATAAAGATGGTTTATTTTTAGGTTATAGGGAAGGAAACATGTATGGGTGGCTTCAAATTAGTCGCGCGCCAGTAGCGCGACAGCAGCGCGACAGCAGCGCGACAGCAGCGCGACAGCAGCGCGACAGCAGCGCGACAGCAGCGCGACAGCAGCGCGACAGCAGCGCGACAGCAGCGCGACAGCAGCGCGACAGCAGCGCGACAGCAGCGCGACAGCAGCGCGACAGCAACGCGACAGCAGCGCGACAGCAGCGCGACAGCAGCGCGACAGCAGCGCGACAGCAGCGCGACAGCAGCGCGACAGCAGCGCGACAGCAGCGCGACAGCAACGCGACAGCAGCGCGACAGCAGCGCGACAGCAGCGCGACAGCAGCGCGACAGCAGCGCGACAGCAGCGCGACAGCAGCGCGACAGCAGCGCGACAGCAGCGCTGCTTTGTAAATTCATACATATCAAGTCGCACGACGGCATAGCGTCGCCCCGCGACTTGATTGGTCGCGCTGCTGTCGTGTTATCCTTATATCCTTATTCTAGGTAAAAATCAGACAAACATAGGTAGACTGTAAGTAGCTGACACACCCACAGACCGATTACACCACCGACCTGCACGCGCAGCATGACCACGCTATGTCTACGAAAGAATAGACATACTGACAGGAAGAATAGACAAACTGTACTGACTTATATATTCTTGCTGTCAATATGTCTATTCTTCCGTAGACATAGCGTGGTCATGCTACGCGTGCTGCGGACATATTGTACTATACTGAACGTGCCAGGGATATAAACATCTTTCTATTCTATTCTAGGTAAAAAAATATTACATGCCGGATAGGTAATGAGGTTACAACTTTGCCCTATCCTTCGGTAATAACCTACAACTTAAAACAAAACTCCAGATTCAGGCACCCAGAATTCCCCAATTTTACATACGACCACACTCATCCTTAATAGAAAGAGGTGGGGCATAAATCTTTAAAATATGCGATACTCCGCACACAATACAAATATTTGGTTATATTCAACGTAGCCGCACATAAAAATGACGTATAACTTTTACGCGAAACTCTGGTCATAGAACAAGAATAAATAGATGCGCAACTGTTTTTGAGAACGCATTCTAAACGTTTACAGTTTCAAAGTCAAACTCGTAATAAAACTCAAATTAATTATTTCAATAAACCCTTTTGAACTTCAATTCATCATCATCATCATCATTTCAGCCAAAACACGTCCACTGCTGGACATAGGCCTCCCCCAAAGGGGGGTTTTGCCCCCGGCGGGTTGGCCCATTCTCTGGTGAGTTCCTTAGTCACCTCTTACGACACCCACGGGAAGATATGGGATGGTGCTATTCTTTACGTCCGACACCATACAGATCAAACTTCAATTACAAGAAAAGTATTGTATCAAGTCACTCTTTCCAAAACGTAGTTTCGCATGAAAAATAACGGGGTAGAAACTCCATACTTACTCTTTTAAAATTATTACAGGTAAAATCGTAATAAACGTTCAACAGAGTATAGTTATGAATTGGGAAAGATCGAAGAAACTATGGATGGATTCCGTAAAAGATGATAAATGTTATGACTAGAAATAGGATGAAGTCTGATAAAACTGTGATGACAGCTACTAGATTTGTGGAAGAAAAAAAACTGATCTTCTTGCCTTTCTTTCTACATAAAAACCTCAAACGTTTTGGATGGGGCAACTGTTTTCAACATTTCTAACTAATTAACCGACTCAATGACAATTCTAAAGTGCCTGTAAATGGATTCCTTGAAATAAATGCTTAGAATTTGACTGCAAATTAATTAGATTGAAAGCAGGAGGATGGTAAATCTGGTTTCATGTATAATTATGATTCCAATGAAGCATTAGAAACGATGTGATAATGAAAAAAATGTGATCAACGGTCGCTTGGAACGCTCAAACCAATAATTGTTTGAACGATTTTAGAGTGTCATATCTACGTGTGTCTTAATCTATAACCGTACCCGCTTCGGGATTGGGCAATTCTTCCAAAATTTAATTTCCACTGCTAACTTATGTGAGTTGGGATTGTTGTTTGTTACGTTTGATGGTTGGGTGAAGATCTGATGGGGTTTTTATTTTAATTTTGTGTGTATCGTTGTGTTCATTCTGTCATTATGTTTGACCATTGTGTTGTTGCGTTTTTATTGAGTTTTTTATAACCCCCTGTACGGAGATCAGGTCAGTGTTAAGTTGGGGTCAAAAATGCTGACTAGCAATGACAATTAAAATGGTGTTGGACAACCCTTGTCACAGTTGTGTAGACTGAAATTAATAAATAATAAATTACGTATTAAAGTGTTTAAAATTGGTTTGTCAGTTCAATATCGAGTAGTTGAAGAAGTTCTACTACAAATTTACCGCAATGTTTGATACAGATTGGCAATAATTCGTCGTATTCACCGTGTGATAAACGGATTAGCGCAGGTAATGCAAAAGAACTTATTGACCAATCTTTCTGGTATAATCTGTTAGTTAAATAACCATCATCATCAGCCGGTAGATGTCTACTGTTACTGTTGGTCAAGGACCTTCCTCAATGTAGGGGGGAGGGAGGTTTCCATGATCCTCACATTTGGCACCTCGCCTTAGTCGCCTCGTACGACAACCTGGGGAGAAAATGGGTTGGTGCTATTCTGGCCTGGATACCCCATGCACAAAGTACGTAAGGCTGCGTCGCGCCTGAGCAGAGAGACCACTCAAAACAAACCGCCATTTTTAGCACGCACACATTGACATTACGTTTACAGGCATTCTCAAGCAGTTTCAAGGAGACTTCAGTCTCGATTGTCACGTGTTGTCAAAATGAATAAATGATGTAATTGACATTTCACGACGAACAAGAAAATTTTGTTATAAAAAATTGCATAGAGTTCCAACCAGTGTCAACAAAATTTCATATTGTCACGAATAAAACCCACAGAGTCAATTCAGTAGCAGCCCTAGTGACAAGTTTAGGTAGTTATTTTTGAAGATGGCGGGAGCGGTCCTTCTGTACCCTTTATATTTTGTGCCCCATGGGTGGTTAGTTAAATTATCGTCCCATTAGCTTCTTCTCATACAGAGAAGGCATAGCATCATCAGCACGCCTGCTCAAGGCTGACATGCGATTCCAATCTTATGTTAATTGTAAGTCCAGGGGTATGATTCTGTAAAACCTCATTCTAAACTTCGAATCTGAATACGCTGTAAGTTTCTTGATTGGCATTCTAAAAACTCGATTGGTAATTTGAATTTACACTAGCGCCACCCATGCGAGCGTGGCAGCGAGTTGAACTAAATTGACAGGGAGATTTTGACAGATAAAGTATGAGATGACGTAAGAAGTGGCATTCTGTAAGGTAATTTCCCCGTCACTTCGACGCTCACTTCGCACTCGAACCCGATTCAAAGTGTCAAAAAAACAAGGTCATATTGAATCTTATGCGAAGTGAGAGTGAATAGCGATGTGAGATGCGAGTTGTTGTTTGAATTTTACAGAATCGACCTACAGGTTACATCACGATATTTTAACACTTCTACTGATAGTGAAGCGGACACAATAGGTAAACAATCAACAACAATAGAGACAGGGAAAGTGTTAAAAAATCACATTGATACTTGCCTGGATTCGATACCACAACCAAACTCATGCGCTTTAACCGTCGGGCAACCACAAAACTTTTCAATTAATTAGTTTGAAATCGGATAGCTGCCTAACATGAAAGAAATATGACGTCTTTTCTTTATCAGAAACATATACCAATATAAACATGTACTATGTACTACTTACTAGATTGAAAATTAAGTTTACTAAGGATTTCTCCTGTATTGAATTGTTTGTGTATAAGTTTGTAAACACACCCAGTGTTTACAAACATATACACAAACAATCAGACCCGGAACGACTATCTGTAGGCCATACAAATATTTGTTCCGTGCGGGTATCGAACCCGAGACTCGCGGCGCAGCAAACAATCCCTAGTCAAATTAATAATACTATTAGCCATTATCACAATACTTTTGATATGTCCCCATTGTTCTTTTCATATTATTTTATCTATATCCGGTCTATTACCAGCGCCGCCCATTAGGCACATGCCCTGGATTTAAACCATGTATAAATTGTCTATTCTAGAAATAGTGTATAACAAAGTTGCTTTTTGTGTCTGTCTGCATTAGTAACCGAAATTGCATTTAATCGTCTTAACTCCCTCGCTTGGTATATAAAAATGAACCACTACATGTGTTGGTAAGCGCATATCCTGCGAACGGCTGGACCAAATTGGATAATTCATTTTTATAATATTCCTTGAAGTACGAGGACGGTTCTTACGGAGAGAAAAATTAGAAAAAAAAATTGTGGGGTATGTGTAGGATAGGCATAGGGTAGGTGTAGGGTACAAGTACTTCGACCGTTACAAGTTTCGCACAATGGAGCAAAGGATTTTCGTAAGAAAGTTTTATTAGGATCTGGATAAACGAAGCGGGAGCGAATATTTATCTGCTTCTAACGTTACTCTGTTCATTTGCGTACTACCCAATATTGGCATTATTTAGAGGTGTTTCTGCATGAGAACGAATTTTGAATTTCATTTGCCAAGGAGATAAATATTTATGATATGAATGTGAAACATACAGATATGGCGCTTAATGATGAAGGTATGAAAAAAAGAAATCCATACTATAATAATATAGTTAAATGCGAAAGTAACTCCGTCCGTTACGCTTTCACGATGAAACGGCTAAATTTATTTTCATAAAATTTTGCAAAGGCTCCTTTTTAACTCAACGACTGTCGGGCGAAAGTGTTGAAGGTCAAACTCCGCTGCTTATGTCGGACTGTGTAACATGAGATATTCGAAAGGTTAATTCGCGAATTTGTCTGCTACCGCGATAACCGATATTCACGCGGACGAAGTCGCTGACAAAAGCCAGTAATATTTTAATTATGCAAACTATCTCACTTTACTTTCCACCTGATTATGTAGGTAAGGCACAGATGCCTTTGAACTATGTTTTTTTTTAATATTGAGTGCTATTAATTCTTATAACATTTTTGTTCTTATGATTACCGGTTATTTTTATACAGTAAATAAAATTTTTGTAGGTATCAGTGTCACAATTGGAGGTTGAACAATAAATAAAGAATATTATTTACTAGGATAGACAATGTGTTAAGGTGATGTAATGAGAGCTTAAATTGCAAATTTCACACACTGTTATATACACATTCTTTGGAAAGAATAGCAATTACAGAACAGGCTATTTGTTAATCCAGAAGAACCTATCACCCTTATCTTTCTCTAAAAAGGAGCTCTCTACACGTTCTAGCAAAACTAGCATCATCTATTAGGGACTTCTGCGCAAACACACATCCGTCAGATTGCTCCTATATTTTGAAGTACTGTAATGATTTTTTTTTTTCTAGCCTATAATGTCCCACTGGGCAATGGCCTCCTCCAAGTTCTTCCAGCCACCACCACAAACTAGCTCTCGTTCACCTCTTTCTGGGACATCCTCGGCGACACCGTCCATCATCAGGCACCCATTGCGTGGCAGATTCCTATATTAAACTCTCATTAATTTGAAATCTATTCTAAGCATAGCTTTTATATATTTACTATTGGAGTTTATTTTAGACATCACTGACATCAATTAAATATTGATGAGCCAACCTGAACTTAAAATAAAAAATGTATAAGTCTCAAATCGCCAAACTTGATCAAGCGTGGTGTGATGACCACTCGCTTACTCAAGTTGAATTAGTAGTTTATGAGAATATGTCTTTGCCCTTCAGTGGAACAATATAGGCTGGTATTAATATTATTACTTATTAGTTTAGGATGTAAGAACATTGAACTGTTATTACTGAATATTTACACATTTTGGCATTTTTAGTCAGTTTGATGTGTATCAAGAGAGCGTTGGTCCCAGGAATGAAGACCAATTCACAAAGATATACAACACTTCAATACTTACAAACTTGACGGCTGTCGAAAACTATTGGAACGGGAAAGTGCTACCAAACTGTAGGACTGGGCTCGTAAAATATGAAATATGATGTCATATTATATGAGAGGATCAGGATGTACGAAATGAATGTTTTTACGTCACTAAAATGTTACGATGCAATTTTCATAAAGTGATTCATGGACTGATAGAATGGGAAGTATTAATGTTGGGTCGTCTTCTTTGTTGGAATAACGATGGTGATTTTTATGTTTGGATGTAGAAGATTATGGTAGAGTTTCAGCACCTTCCAATAAGTACTAATACTCAATTATTTATTGCATTCCACAATACAAACGCTTAGGTCACACTCGTAGACCATGTCGGGTACATCAATGAAAATTTTAAGGACTTTCTGGATTCGATTTAGCGCAACTCAAAACCTAAACGATTACTAGAACGGCGTAGCAGCATTGACACACACTAGTACAATACAATGCTCTATTTGTGTGCATCAGAAAAAAAAATATCAAGAAATAAGCACGAATCATTGAAATTGATCGGCAAACGACAGCGCGCGATGTTTTACAGTGCTTTTCAAAATAATTGTCTAAAATAAATGAGCTCGTATAACGGACTGAAAAATATTCTGAAAATTAAGCATAACATTTACTTTCGAAAAATAAATATATCAGTTATGTTTTTATTCAAATACTGGTGAAAAAAAATTACCTAGTGACTGGGTTGTGGAGGTCCAATAGGCAGTCGCTCCATGTAAAACACTGGTATTCAGCTGCATCCGGTTAGACTGGAAGCCGACCCCAATGTAGTTGGAAAAAGACTAGGCAGATGATGAGGACTGGTGAAAAAAAATTGTCAAAGTGAACCAATTTTCTACTTTTTCAACATGTTGAATAAGTCATATTTTCGTAAGTTTGGCTCTGTAGCTGTCTTTATGACTGTATATACTGTTGGAAAAACGCATAAAACAAAATATTTTGGCATATTACATATCTGCGCGTTCAATACAACAATGCATTCAGGGTGTTGATGGGGTTGCTGCGCTACTGCAGTGCTTCCGGCATGTTCACAGAAGCGGGTATAGATGGCTTTCACGCCATAATGCGCAAGCGATGCGCCTCCATCATGCGCAGGGTACGCGGCAGCCCCAACAGCATCTTGAGCACTATAGCGGACAGGTGGGACAGTCCCATACTGGGGCATTGGATACGCCTACATGCCACTGTGGCGTATACTTAATAATAGTTTTAAGTGTTTTATTTTGCTGGTAGATGTAAGTGCTAACACTAGTTTCTAAGTTATGTATTGTACTAACCAAATGGACATTCGTCTGAAATAAAAGAGTTATTATTATTATATTGTAATGGTTGTATTCGTCCTAAAAGTTAACTCTGACGTCTATTTTCGTAAAACGATATGAAAAAAATGTCTTCGCTTTAAAAAACCATAATTAAAAATTACACTTTTACTCTGTTGCTGTCTAAATCAAGACTTAATCTTTCTAAAACTGTAAATTGTCTTTAAATAATCTGCTTACATAATTACGATATTGCTCTGGGCAAAACGCAAAAACATGAAGATTTCGTCACGAATCGAATACGCGCTCTTAAACTTATAATCTAATTATTCCAAACTTAACATAACGTTTCTTTTTTAAATTATTATGTGAGTGGCTATACTTTTGGTTAGGTATATAGTAACATTTCCTTGAAACTATTCTACTTTTGGTTAGGTATATAGTAACATTTCCTTGAAACTATTCTAAATTGTTTTTTTCGTGTCTAAGCTCGGGTAACTTTTTTTTATACATTTTTATTGATATAAGTTTCGACTAAGAAGAGGAAATTATGTTTAATATACTACTCTGCTGTTCAATTTTGATTAATTTTGCTGCGGGGATCAAGACAGTTTTTTTTAAACGTAGCCCCACTCTTGGAATTACTCCTGTGTCGTGGATGCGCTTACAAACATATAAATTCACAAACATATAGCCAGACCCGGAACCACTATCTTTAGGCCATACAAATATTTGTACTGTGCGGGAATCGAACATGCGACACGCAGCGCAGTAGTCAATCGCTCAACCACTGCGCCAACCGTGTCGTCATATTGTCGTTGAATTGTTTTTCCGCGACTCTCTGCTTTTCTGGTGGTCGTCACGGCTGGTTCTGGCTTTCAAGAGTTGCAATGGTTGGACATAGTGAACCGAGCTTTTCCTAAAAAAAAATTTGATTCAATTTTTTGACGATGATGAGATGTGTTAGATCTAGAATATCTTTAAGTGTGCTAAATAGTAATGGAAGGAGAATAACTAAAAAAAACAAGTTATTCTGAACCACTGTGTGTATCAAAATACAACTTAAGTTATAGAATAGTCTACTTTACGTCCACGAAGAATCTATTTGGAGTGAGGCCAGTCTGGCAACTCCAGATAAGCAATTGGTTAGACCGAGTGTTCCAAGACAATTGGTTTCTTATATATTTTACAGAAATGAAACGGTTAGAGCGGAACTATTTTGTAATAAAGTTAGAGCGCTGTTTCTGCGCTGCGTGCATTGTGGTTTCTTCAATTTTATGGTTTCTGTGCAATGTTAGCGTGAATTGTATTTGAGACATTAGGGGAAATTAATTCAACAGAAGGTTATTTTTATCGTAGTGTCAGAAAAATGAAAAGTAGTTATGTTACATTTCATTTGATATTACAAGATATTGTAACAACATGTAGCAAGATTTCAGAGAACTTATGGGTTTTTTTTATTTTATTATTAAATTATTGCTCTACACAAGCTTTTTCTCCTATGTTGTGGGTACATTTACAAACATATAAACTCACTAGCTGATACCCACGAATCTGTCCGACATTTTCATGAAATTAATATGGGATCATGCAATTTATGAGGATGATAAAAATCGGATTACACTGCAAAATGTAATGCGCGGTCAATCATTAAATAAATAAAAAATGTACTTGTGTCGAATTGAGAACCTCTTCCTTGTTTGAAATCGGTTAAAAACTATCTTATTCGGATTTATTGTGTTATTCGAAAATTAAATATACCTTATTTAATTAACTTTTTTTTTATTTTATTGTTTATTAACATTTGACAGTTGTCTTGATGGAGTTGTTAATAAACATTTGACAGTTGTCTTGATGGATTAATACCAGTTTTTTACTGTCGCACTGCGGGGCACGGGCAGCTTAGAGAGAAGGTACGGGTATTGCTTAAGGTGGATTAATTACTACGGTCTCAAAACAAAAATTGTGTAACGGACAACGGACAACTCATCATCGAACCGTAGGATGCCTTAGAAGCCAATACTCCAACATTTGTTACAAATATTCGCCAATCACGACAACTTCCATTATAACACTGTACCTATATCGTATCTCATTAGTTCCAACTGATTTACCTACTATCTCAATAATTTCCATTTGATAATTAGGTCAGTTTGTTAGTGGAATTCCGTAGATTATTATCCATACCGCAAATCAATTTGCAATTCCATCTGGATTCACTCCAAATGTTTGTTAATTGGGATGCCCGCTGAATCTGTAATCTAGTGTTGTTGTGTAGTTAAGCGTTGGTGTGGAGACCTGTATTGGGCATTACACTTTACGCTAACCGATTCTTTCATAGCCTGGGTAACCTTGCTGAAGTTCTATTGTTCAGTTAGACGTCTACTAACTGCTGGCCTCTACAAAGAACCAGCACACAGAGCGGTCCTGTGCTTCTCGCGTCCAGCGGATTTTCGTGACCTTCACCAAGTCAACGGTCTCTCTTGTGAGGAGGAAAGAAAGAACCGCCTTGTTAAATTGTATCCCTTGCGAATCAAAGATTGAAAGATTCAAAGTCTCGTGAATTAATTGTCAGATAATTGTGATAAAATTAATGGCAATAATACCACCAATCGTTTAGTCTAGAGAAAATTCATTGAGGCTATACACACAAGAAAAAAAAAACAAAATATTATCGCACACAAACGGGAAGTAAGCTTTGTCGCTTTCGAGGTACCAATAAAGGTTTATCGCAAATTTTGTTTTAGAATATTCAGGTGGAATAAAAATGGATGTGTGTCACACCGAAATGTAGCATAGTAACTTTGTAAGGTTTGCTTTACTTTGACGCTATGTATCTTTCGTTTTTGTTATTGGTGAGCTTTAGGAAGTCATAAAAATAAACCACACAACAGAAGTTTATAAGCCTTTGGGCTTCGTGTGGATAAATTCTTGCCTAAGGAAAATATTCTTGCTCCACATTTATTTTATTTGATTTAGGAGAGAAATTCAAGTAATCGGTACACATATACCGCTTTCAAAGCCTTTATCGACTTGGAAGAGAGGTGATGAAAGTCAAGCTAAACTTCAAAATGAATGTTTGCCTAATTTTTTTTAATATACTTTGGAGACCGAATTTTCTTGCGTATTTCGAAAGTACATGTTGAATATAGCATTACACTTCTGTATAATAAGAACCTGTCTGCTCCCTATTGTTCTTCGGGTACAATTCACAAACAGGCCCTGACAAAAAGGGCACCGATTTGATGGAAAAACTCTCTGCAATAAGAAGATGAGAGCGTTCCCCTGAGATTCGACCGTGTAAGGTGTCAGTGTTGGCGAAAAATTAAAAAATAATATCAACTTGTTACTTATGCAGTCCACGGCAGCTAGAAAGGCATCTGTCACAAAAGAGGTTTTCTCAAGATCTATGCCACTTTAGAATTTTATTTTTGACTTAGTGCATCTTAATTACAGGCACTAAAATCGGTTTTATTTAATTTTTGCTTTTGGATCTTCAACAAAATATATACACATAATACACAAAACATCACATAATATTGTTAACATGCAGCATGCACAATAAAATAAATAACAAATTCAATCATCATCATCATCATCCTTTTCAGCCGAAAGACGTCCACTGCTGGACAAAGGACACCCCCAAGGAATGGGGGGTTTTGCCATAATCGTCACGCTTGGCAGGCGGGTTGGCGATCGCAGTATGGTTGTTACAAAGGCACAGAGAACGCTGCTGCCCATTCTCTGGTAAGTCCCTTAGTCGCCTCTTACGACACCCACGGGAAGATATGGGATGGTGCTATTCTTTACGTCCGACACCATACGGAACAACAAATTCAATACCTAATTTAATAAAATTAAATATAATAATCAACATAATCAAGAATAGTGAATGTCACGACACTTGTTAACTAGAAAAAAGTTTTACTCGCTACAACGAGAGCCACAACCAAAACCCACCTTGATTCCTGCGGTACCCAAGTGAGTATTTCACCGGTCCCCCAAATAGGTACAGACACAGCGACAACCCTATTTTTAGGGTTTCTTATTGTCTTTATATTCGCGGTACATGTAACGTTTGGGATTTTATATCTTTTCCTGTTTACCTGAGTTTCTTGCGTAAACTACGCCGCCATGACAGTTGGATTATTATAAATTTGTTATGATATTGTTTTGTTTGTTTCGTCTTAGTTTCGTGGAGAAAAATTGTTGTTGAAAGTTTTAAAAGGTAAAATATACAACAATTTGATTATAAGATTAAGTAGCAGCATAGCTAACCGCGTATCTGAAAAAATATCAAAAATAGGGATAACATAATTCATAATTAAGCGATATTTATTGTAAGCATTCGTATTAATAGTACACACATAATGTACCTATATATTTCAAAACGCAAGAAAAAAGCTTACTTAAAAAATTATAGATTTTTGTCATTTACCAAAACATCGTATCTGCATAAATCTTATGCAGATACGAGGTTGAGAAAGTAAAGCGACGCTTTGTTTCAGTTGGCCGAAGCGGCGATTTTCCTCTTCAGACCATCTTTGGCATCTGGTGGCCACCTCACTCCTACTTCAACTTGGCTATTTTTTCTCCAACATCTACTTGTATTTTAAATAAAATGTTACCCAAACTTTGACTTACGAGGTTATTGAATTAAAATGCTGTTTACCACGTTGAGTGCGAAACCAGGTCGAAAAGACCTGGTCTATATCTCGCTTTAAGTGCGGCTAAGAAAAGTATAGACTTCTCTGTCGTGCGAAGGGCATAACTTCAATCTGTTTCGGTGTAGGAAAAAGATGAATGTAAACTATGATTATTATTAAAATAGAGTCCAGTGGTGTACTTAATTTAGTACCAGGTGTTTTACGCCTCGTACCGCATGAAAGAAATAAAATTTCATCACAGTGCGAAACCAGGTCGAAGGCGCCTGGTATCCCGCGCACCTTGTCACATGCGACACAACACTGAACGCGCGAAGCTAGCGCGGGGTGCGGTACCCCGTGCTAGTCGCGTCAGTGTTGTATCGCTTTCGATAGAAACGCACGTGTCGATATGGCGTCAAGACCGACGAAAAGGTGCCGTAAAAAATTTTATTTGAACTTCGATGTACCCAAAGACAGTGATGACAATATTAAATGGAATTATAGGTTGATTTATAAAAGACAAGTGAGTCTTGAATACTATTTATTTTATATATAAAAAAAAAATAAAAGAAATTGCATTGGATGTTACGAAAAACTCCGAACGTACTTAACAGTCGCCAAGCTGACAGAAAAGACAAAAAAATCATTACTGAATGTGCAAAGTGTAAAAAATACTTCTGTTTGAAATGCTTCAGTGTAAAACATTATTTAATATAGTTTTTCCGTTTCTCTTACATTAAAAATTATTAATGAAACTATCGATATTTTTAAGTCACATCCCTAAAATATGCGCAAAACTTCCCTAATTCAGTGCAGCACAGAGTGCATAAGACCTTGTATTTTATTACAGCTATAATTTTAAACAAAAGAAGCTGTTGACGTACACCTTCAGGTTCATGGCAATAAATTCATTATTGTTAATATTCAAAGCTAAAAGATTATAAAATATATATTTTGACATGAAGCCAAAAAAAGGATTTAAGTTTCTTAAACGTTACAGGGTCTAATACGCCCTGTACCGTCACAATGATAGTTTTATGACCAGGTGTAAAACGCCTTGTACCGCAGGAATGGAAAGAATAGGAAAATCACTGCCGTAGGGAACGTGGAAACGATATTTAATCATAAAAAAAACTTCAAAGATGACATAATGCACGGAATAAAAAAAAAAAGTGGAAGTACCCACTCAGCTATAAAATATCAAGTACAATAAAATATCAAGCTCATATTCTTTCAAAAGATCGAGCTAGAATAGAAAAGGATTTAAGAAAAAGTGTACAGCTTGCAAATCAACTATCAACAGTTGATTTGCAATCATAGCTGGGGCGCAATATTTTAAGCTATTAAGATGTGTGCATCAATTAACCTTTAATTTATATTTATAACGAAAAGGGTGGCAGAGTTTCTCGTTACATTTGGCACGATGGGGAAGGGGGTATGGACGCCAATATATTTACATCATGCTTAATAGACTATTTACAAAAAATTAAGACTAAACCCATAATTATATTTGGTGATGGTTGTAATGCTCAAAATCTTAATGTTACACTTGCTTTAACGGTCCAACATTTTTGCATATTAAATCTTAATTGCCCAACCAATAAAGCCAAACCAATAAGCTTTTCGTCATAGTTGAATTTGTTGTTCCGGAACGCAACATGATCGGTATTCCACTATTCGTTTGACGTAAAAAAAGCATTAAAATCTGTGCTGGGGTTATTATTTTAATATTATAATAACGTCATATTCATTGAAGTTTAATCGATTCTAATCGTTTATATTTTATTGAATAATATTTTTTCTCTTATGTGGCAACACCATAAGTAAGTTTCGTAGAGTTTGGTTGTCGTACAATTGAAGTACAATCAACGTGTAGCTTACGCGTAGTTCAAAAAATTACAAGAATACCGTTTATCACTGAAACTTGAACTTAACTGCAACTGCACTACAACTTCATCGGCGCGTCATAAAATTACGTGAATTAGCCTTCGGTGGGAGGGTTACCAACGCTGCGTGTTCCGGTTCGTGGTCGCCACTCGAGAACCTTTCTTCCCTATCGGTTATCGATTCTTCTAATGATGTGTCCTGCTCATTGCCACTTCAACTGGAGAGATATGTCGGTGACCTTAGTTCTTCAGCGAATTACCTTGTTCCGGATTTGTTGTATACGAGTATAATAACAAACTGAGATCATTATACGCCAGTCGTGGGCATCAGAAGCACTCATTGGTTCTACTGATGGAACACAGTCTCCTGCTTGGGTCCCACTGATAGGAGACAGTCTCCTGTTTGTGATTAACCACTGACGCATGTCAGTATATCTCATTGATCATGCATTAGAGATATAGCTTACGGCTAGAAGTTAAATTTTACTGGTTGACAAGCAAGTATTATACAATACATAATTCAAAACCTGCTCATTAATTTACGGCTCAATTACTAACGGTGCTCATTGCGGTGGCACGACCACAGGGGAATCATCATTTAGTTAGGATGAACTAATTACTGCGTGCGTATCATTTTACGGCCCGAACTGACCGAAATTGGGTTTATTATCATTAATAAGTTTCAGATTAGGTGTTGAAAGTAACAAGGTGTTGGTATAATTTAGGAGAGACAAGCATCAATATTATTAGAGTTTTTACAATTTGCGACTGCCATGTTGGCCTTGTTGGACGTAAGCGGAGTTCTTGGGGTTGGTATAGGAGATTTCCCTTAGAAAATTCTCAGGAACAGTCCGGAGTTTAGAAGTTGGTAGTGTGAAACCTCCGTGCCTTAGAAAGCACGATAAGCCGTTAGTTCTACGCCTGGTCTCTTCCAGGTCGTGTGGGAATGCCATCTCGTCGGACTATGAAAGTGAAGTAAGAGGGAGTGCACCTGTGTATGCGCACTATAATATTTCTGCGTACTGTAGAGAGGCTTTATGTAGGCCAATAACTATTTGGTCTATGGATAAACACTATGCATCCTTCTAGAATGTAACCGTCATTGATTTATATTCGATGGTTTAAATATAGTTTTCATACTATGACAGATGACTGTCAGACCACCCGCCGTCAGGCACGGTCATGTATTTCATCTAATTATCATATTAATCCAATATAGAGTTATAGCAGTTTATTGCGTCTCGTTTAACGTATATAGACATAGACAACCCGGTCTCTATAAATGTTAAACGAGACGCAATAAACTGTTATAACTCTATATAGAGAGCTCAGATCAAGTTAAAAAAGGTAGATAACGCATTTAGAATAGACAACTGTCGCCACTTTTTTATCTATGTGTGAGTCCCTGAAGTGTTGCCACTTTAAAAAAAAAAAGTCCCTGATAAGTACGATAATACGTAATAATATAAATAGGTAGTATACGAATGCGAAATTAAACCTGTTTGTTTGTTTGGTTATTTTAATTACTGGAAACAATATTCTTCAGCGTCAACAATTCGAAGAGATGATGAACTTAGGAGCCTTGTAGGATTACTTTATTGATTTAGATTCGATTAAAAAAAACAGAAAAATAGTAAGTCCAGTAGTAGTAGCCTAGTTGGTGTGTGAGCAGAGAGAAAAAATACAACAAAGGTTATGTAAAGCACGTTTATTTTTATGAAATTAAAAACATCTTTATAATTACATGCAATAATAATATTACTGACAGCCGCATTCGAAGGTGGAAGTAATTTCTGTAATATACACAAAACTAAACAACTTTTAACATTTAGGTAGGTATAGTAGCAACAGATAGGTATACTGTATACCGAGAAAATATAGGTAAATAACAGAATATTAATTTAAGAGAGATTTATTTGAAGTCGGTTAAAAATATCTTTTTTGGATATCCTGTTGGATTCGGCGAAGTTCACGTTTTGTATCGTAAATGTCAGTCTTATCAAAATGCTCTGAACAAACCACACTAGATGAGGATGGCTGCCATTGTGGTTCATTTCGGCTCATAGCAGTTACCCATTTGTTTCTTATTAAAATATTTGTTGGAAACCTAAAAACATAATATTTGATAGTAAAATAGAAGAATATGAACTAAAGAATTTGAACAACAAAAACATAAGCGAATTCAAAAATAATTATTTACCAATTTAATATGATAATATAATATGATAATATGTGGGGACATTTTTCACACACGGCCATTTGTCCCCAAACTAGGGAGACCCTGTACTATGGGTGTCAGACGGTTGTACGTTGTTTCATAGCTAATAGTTTTATAGAATTTCGGTTCACATAAAATTTTTCTAATAATTTTGTTTCATAGAATAATCAATACGCAGCATACTTACTCTCAAGATTTTCAAATCATTGATTTTTGTTTCACATAAAGTTTATTGTTAGAATAATCATATCATAGACTAACAAATCAAATATTCTTTATCCTTATATTTTTTATTTAATATAAAACGTATTCCCAGGAATGGGACTCTCAGTTCTAACCAATCTTACTAGATACGCGTGCGTGCAAGCTACCACGCAGGATGCAAGCAAGCATGCAGCGTACAAGCAAGTATGCAGCATGCAAGCAAGCATGCAGCGTGCAAGCAAACATGCAGCGTGCAAGTAAGCATGCAGAGTGCAAGCAAGCATACAGCATGTAAACAAGCATGCATCATGCAAGCATGCATGCATCATGCAAGCGAGCATGCAACATGCAGCAGGCATAGTTTCTGTCACGGCTCCGGCGTTGCGGGGCTCCGGCGGTCCCACGCGAGCTTATCGTCGCAGATGAGATTCACACTCACCACCGCAGCTTCAGCTTACTGGCCGGCTACGCCGGCCAGCCTCAGCCGCGGCGGCGGGCGTTAAAACCACCTGCTCCTCAGCTCGCGGGCCGCCTCGCCCCTCCACGCCTACGCAGATTTAAATTACACTCTAGGTTTAGGGCAGACAAGACTACGTGGAGTCGGTTTCGCAGCGATTCGTTTCTGTCATTAACTTTGGTAGCACAACATATTGACTTTTTAAGACAACATTTTTGTTTTTGTCTATACATTTTCGTTGAAATAAGTTCTATGGAAAAATACAACAAACAAACAATGTTCGTTAAAAAAGAATTCTATATTTTGATAAGTTTGTTAAACAAAAAACTGTGATTAAAAATTCATTGAATTGTGTTTCTGTGAAATATTTTTCATTGAAGTAAATAGTCTTTGAAACAATAATAGTCGAAATAAAAATACGAGAACCCAATATTATGTTAAACATTTTCTGGTAAACGAAATTCTATGAAATTTCTGTCTGCGAAACAAGGGGACACCGTGTCAGACAGCTGATATCAAATACATTTTTTTTTGTAAATACATACACATATAGATAAACAACACCCAGATTTAAGGTTTGAATGTATACATAACATAAAATCACATAGGTCCAATAGACTTAATTATTTTTGTACGACTACAATCTATACTACTCAAAACAAAATGACAAGGTATTTTGTCTGTACCATGAAAATAATAAAACCAATATATATTTTTTGTCTCCATAACGAAAACTAATGTTGTTTTTACCATGTAGACCAATAAATTTATTCAAATAATAATGATTAAAAAGTTTATTTGCTTTTGAAAGAAAAAACACATTTTAGGTTAAAAATAAAAACAACGTAAAGTTACTGAAAACAAAAGAAAATACTCCATGCTCATCTTTTAGTAACGGGTATGCCCCCCTCGTTTAGCTACGCACTCCTGAAGCCTGGAGTGCATGCTCTCAATCAAATGCCTGACATTTTCCATTGGAATCTCTTCCCAGGTCCTTTTCACAGCGTTGATGATTTGCTGTTGGTTGTGGATTTCCTGATCACCGTCTCTAACTCTTCGTTTCAAGTGATCCCACATGTGCTCTATTGGATTTAAGTCCGGACTGTTCGCCGGCCACGGCAAGACTTGAATTTGAGAGTCTTCCAGTACAAACCGAGTCGCTTGAGCCGTGTGTGCACGAGCATTGTCTTGCATCAAGATGAATCCAGGACCCGCTCGCTGTGCAATTGGGATCACATGTGGTCTGACAACTTTCTCAATATACCGCTGAGCAGTAACAGTACCCTCATTTAAAATAGCGAGCTCAGTTTTGCCGTGCAAGCTTATCCCGCCCCAAATCATTACATTTGGACCACCAAAACGATCGACTTCATGGATGCATTCTTCTGAAAATTTCTCGCCGCGTCTTCTCCATACTCTAATACGCCGATCGTCGTAATTTAACTTTGCATTCGTCTGTGAAGAGCACCATAAAAAAATAAATTACACCAAAATGAAAAAATACCTCGTGGCCCTTGTTTTGTTTTGAGTAGTATATTTACCCACAATTTAGGCTACTAAAAAAAACTACTGACAACACTTTCCCGGTACGTCACTTAGTGACAATGACATTACATATTTTGAAAAACCAAAAAAATACGTTGTTTTGTGTATACTTACGTGTGAAACGATATTCCTTTAGACTTTTTGTTGACTTTGGAGTTGATTATGCACCATTTCCGACCCCCGACGCCCCGTGAGATACTAATGAAAATCGTCATAGTTTGATGCATGTGTGTGCGTGAGCGCGTGTGTTTACTTAAAGTAGCAGAGTTTTGTGGCTTCAGTAATCACAAAGGCCGTGCGTTATCTACCTTTTTTTACTTGATCTGAGATAGAGAGCTAGTCTATATATAGAGATATAGAGATTGGGTCCATGGCCGAAATTTGGTTGAGAACATTATATTATAATTTACTAATATGTATTATAAATATGCACTGTCAAAAAAATAAAATAAAATGTATCCGCCACTTAGCTCCCAACAGCAACTTTTATTTACGTAAGTACTAAAATTTTAAAGACACAATATTATTATGTGATCCTGTAAAAAACTATTCAGTCTCTAACCCTATGTCCTAAATTATGATAGACTCTAACACCTGTCTCTGTCTGTGCACTGAAAACCCGACTCGTCAAACTAGGGTTATTAATGAGCATTACTATAGTACCTATTGAAAAATGTTGTATACCAAAATCTATATTTGTGTCTATATTAATATTATTATGACGTAAAGATTTTATTACTTTTTGTTTTTAAAAGCTACAATCATTGGAAATACTAGGCCAATTTATTTAAAAAAAACTTTTTTTTAGGTGCACTATGGTATAATTGACTTATACGCGGACGAAGTTGGGGGTAAGCTATATAGTCCCTAATAATAATTATGAGAATATATACAATAAACTATACTCCATTTACAAAAGCATTAGACAGAAGTTAAAAAAGGTTCTTTTTAATGCACACTTTGTAACAAAAGTAGAATAAACATGTTAAAGTTACGATAGACACCCAATTTATTATAATCTATTTTTACAGTAGCTGTCGCAAGTATTTGTTACTATTCTTATAATTTATCTTCTAAAATTATGTGGCTTTTATTTAGAACAATTTAAAGTTACAGTGTCAATGCTAAAAACCTAACAGAAGCAGGGATGAACAATACCCAGAACGTTATTCGTTTTACTGTAATTCTACGAAATTTAAAAGGTTACCTAATCTTTAAAAGACTTTTATTCGGTTTATACTATCATAAGTCCATTTTTAGTACTATTTTAGATCTAATTTTCAAAATTATGTTAAAATAAGTTTAATCAAAATTGTTTTAACTTATCTTTGAAATAAAATGTTTTGCATTCTTGCTTCTATGAGCCTCTTTTTTCTAATGCTATTATAAATGGAGTATAGTAGGCATTGCTTAGGTTTTAAATAATTCGCAGATGAATTATTTGCTAGGCAGCCCTTAAGTAATTACTAAACATTTTTTTCCCTTCTCTTAGCACTTTATTTCAAACGTTTTTCATTAGTGAACTGAAAGCAAATCTTCGCAATCCATCAACAAATTGACAACGGATTTCGTTTGCCTTTCATTATTTCTATGTAGTCCGGACTTAAAGTTTTAAGTCTCTTTTATGATAATTAAGACTTTTGGAGAATTTACGAGTAAATCTTAATTAAACCGGCGGTTGTGCGTTCGGATTGATGATGTAATAAGTGTTTTATCGTTGTATTTTCTGCAAGGGAACGCAGATTTTATATTTATCATCGCTGTTAATTTTTATGTTCTTTTGTTTTCATCAAGGGATAATGAGAAACTTTAGTAGGTATGAGGATTTTTTGCTTATTAAAGGCCCGGTTCCAATGCACTGTATAGTGTGTAGTAACGGTCAAATACTGCAGTAGTATTTCGGACAGTACATCCTCAGATTATGAAACAATAGGCAGATAGACCGCGCGGAAAACTGAGAGTGAAGTCACCAAAGCAAATACATAATTATTCAAAAGCGATGAATTCAATCGCGCTTCGTGCTGTACCTACTGATACGAGCAAGTACAGCACGAAGTGCCGCATCGTTAAAAAAAAAACAAATACCAATTCAAAAGCGAATACAATCACGAGATTGCAAGTATTCGTTTTTGATTTGAAACAAAATCGCTCCCGCTGTTTTTTCGCATAGATCTTTTAAACTACGTAATTGATTTTGATGCGGTTTTCATCAATAGATAGTTTGATCTTCATTGCATGCTTGCTAACAAATAAATAAAATGACAAAGACTCAACAATTTTCAATTGAGAACATTACGTAGGTAACGTAATGTTCTGAATTGAAAATTTTAGAAGATTAAAACATCTTACGAAGGGCAACACGTTTTGTCATTAGAACGGTTATTTCACTACTTAGAAATGCCATAATAAATGAGCAACAGCAAGCACTTTTCAGTTTATCTTTGAAATAATTTCAATAGATAAACTATTCATTTTGAGCCCCTATCTAGAGTACACATTTACACTGAAATCTGAATGTAACAATTACTAACTGTAGAACAAATTCTTAGAACTAAAATATTTGACTTTAAAGTTCAGAAAAAGATGATGTAGCAAGATTTGAAAATGATAGCAAGAAATTGGTACTTCGTACCCCTTCAGTAGGCACTTAAGCACTTTTATTTGAGCGTCTGTTAAGAATTTCTTAATTGGTTCATTGCTAAAGTTTTAACGAGGTGAACGGTGATATTTCATTCGTAAATTGCTGAATGCTTTTGTATTAATTAAGTGCTTGTGAAATTGATACCGTTCAGTTTGTTTAAATTTCGAGTTTTGAAACAATTTAAGTTTTTTTAAACGATGTTTGGTAACAACAAAGCATAACAGACGTAGGCAAAAAGGCTGCCAGGCTAAATGGTATTGGACGGGACAACTCAGCCATAGCGCATTGATAGCTGCCTGACGACGGCCTAGAAAAGGTGGCAAGATGACCGTGACACGTATCAGCAAGGTGAGTCAGGGGTGGCGCAGGAAAAAAGTTCCTGGAAGGAGAGGCATTTGCCCAACAGCGGGACTAGACCAGGCTAGATAAAAAAAAATATATAAACAGGTATCTCAAATTGTTTATTTGTTTGTAAGAGGTCATCTGTGGATGTACTGCTGTAATTACAAAAAGAAATCACTGATGAAAAGCTATTACAGGCTTTTGTTCTATGGTATACTTGACTTTTACAGGGACGGAATCGCAAGCAGAAATTAGTTAGTTTTAATTTGACATTTTTCATTTTGGTTTGCAATCGGGTATCTCCTTAGATAAGTCTAAGAAGATACCCCTGAACTCAATACCTACTCACTCAATTATTGCATTCCAAAATGTTTTTGCTTAGGTGGTAAGTAAACATTATTGCCGAACAATGAACCTGTCGGACACAATAGCAAACTTTTTCTTATTTCTGAGTTCCTCGGGTAGTTTGTATAATAAACAAACAAACTACACGAGGTACATTTTCATCGACATAACCAGTGTCATCAGATTTTGCTTTAAAGTTCAATTTAGAAACCGATGAATGTTTTCAAAGAACATGGCACGAAACGAACCCACCTTGTAGCAAGTTGAAATTGGTACCATTCGAAAGGTCTTTGAAAATATTTATATTTGTTGTACGGGGGCAACTTTGTAGCTTGCGGGGGAAAAAATATATTCGAAGTTGCAAATGCCGAGAATATGTGGTACGCCGTCCATACAAAATTACCCATTGTTCTTTAATTATAGAAAACTAGCATTTTGCCCGCGACTTCGTCCGCGTGAATTTGCTTACGGATCCCTATTTTTAGGGTTCCGTACAAAAAACAAAAAAACGGAACCCTTATAGGATCACTTGTGCGTCTGTCTTTCCGTCCGTCTGTTACAGCTAATTTGCTCTGAATCTACTGGACCAAATCAGGTGAACTTTGGTACGATGGTGTAATCCTATGACCCAAATACAATGTTTTTTTTAAATAAGGGTTCGGGGGCAAATTAGGAAATAAAAAAAGTTTTGCAATTCTTACTGTGTCATAATATATCAAATGAAGGAGCTTGTTATGAGGATCTCAAAGATATTTTTGTTAATATTGTAAAATAAATAGTTTTGATTTTATTCATGAAAGAGGACGAAAGTTTGCCAATCCCCCCCCCCCACCCTTATCTCCAAAACTACTGATCCTAAAATGTTGAAAAAAATACAAGTTCATTGCTTGTAGATTACAGGAAAACCTACAAAAAATCTAGTACACGACGACGACACGGTTGGCGCAGTGGCTGAGCGATCGACTGCTGCGCAGCGTGTTGCGGGTTCGATTCCCGCCCAGGGTAAACATTTGTGTAATGAGCACTTGTGTTTGCCTTGTGTCTGGGTGTTGTTTATATGTATGTATTTACAAAAAAAAAATGTTGTTGTGTATGTATATCAGCTGTCTGACACCCATAGTACAGGGTCTCCCTAGTTTGGGGTCAGATGGCCGTGTGTGAAAATGTCCCCACATATTATTATTATTATTATTATTAATTGAAAATGAAGTGGTAAACTCAATATAATACGTTCACTTACGGAAAATAGTTTATTCGAAGATACATCCATCAGTTCCTATATACTTATCTCCTTTGTTGACCATACCTACCTGCTACAAATTGACTCGGTCTTCACCATCCAGTGTGAGTTACGAGATTGAGGCTCCATTGTCGTTACTCCAGTTTGATGCACCCCTTTGTTACTGTAAGGTTTAACAATGGATACCTCTAATACGATTCGTGTAGAGTATTTGTCTTTTTGGTACCCGATTACTGAAACCGAATAGTCGTATTTGGAAAGCCAGCCAAAGAGCCTGTTTCAACACCTTCAGATAATTACCGATTAAATTACTTGGCAGAACCTTACATTCAAATTTGGTTCCATATTTGAATTTATCTGGTGATCAGCGTCTGTTTTGAAGTCGCCAAACCGCCTTGAGTTGTGGTGATCAATGCTTGTGTCTTCTCTGTATGAAATGAATGGCTTTTGCCCTGCAATGGGATAATAGGCTGGTATTATTTTAGCGTTTATTCAGAAGTGGTGGAACAGGCCTTTATATCTACCCATACCATGCCCAGGGTAAATATTTATGTGATGAGAACTTGTGTTTGTCTTGTGTCTGAGTGTTGTTTATCTATAGGTATATGTATGTATTTAAAATGTGTTTGTGTATGTATATCAGCTGTCTGACACCCATAGTACAGGGTCTCCCTAGTTTGGGGTCAGATGGCCGTGTGTGAAATGTCCCCACATATTTATTTATTTATACAAATTAATAAAAAAAACACTAACAACGAACTAGCTTTTGCCCGCGAATAAAATATACCTTACAGCACTCATGTTTAATGAAGCTTTCTATCA
Source organism: Charanyca ferruginea (assembly GCA_947361185.1). NCBI lineage: Eukaryota > Metazoa > Arthropoda > Insecta > Lepidoptera > Noctuidae > Charanyca > Charanyca ferruginea. Next base: position 5,284,554 of record OX376068.1, on the reverse strand, counting down.
GCAAAAGAATTTTCAGAATCGGGCCAGCAGTTTTAGTATAAGTTTAGCTGTACTTCAGTACTTACAATGGCTGTAATGTACTATTCGTAGGAAAACGTCCACTGTTGAACAAAGACCTCCCCCACAGGCAAATGTCTCCCCCATAGATGATGATGATTGAATATCATATTAATCATTAAGCAAAAGTGTCGTGACGACCGAAGTCAAGCAATTTTTTTCAGCCTAGCTCTCATACGTATTTGGAATGGGACGCGCGATAAGGAACGTCGTCCCAAAATCTCACGTCAATATTTTCTATCTAGTACCTAATATCACAAACACAAAGAAAATACACATTATTTCCCGGCCTAGTTATCTTCAGTACGAATAGTAATCTTTAGGGAATCATTGGGAGTCGACACGATGAGAAAAGTTTTGTTATTGATCTCCTTAACGTTCCTCTTAAGGAGTTACTGAGACGGAATATTGATAAAGCCCATTGTTGTAGCTGACATATGGTTCTACATTCCTTGTATGTATGGAAATAAAGAGAATTATATAGACACAGTCAACCAAACTATTTGGTGAACATATTTATATGTCATTGAAAGGCAAACGGCAAGAATAGTTGGTAGATCATGAAAACAAGAAAACGATCGGGTCATGTTTACACACGAGAGATACGATATATTGCAATTAATAATGATGAACAAAATTGCGGGCAAACGTGGACATCGCCAAGCTGCTGAGCGACTCATCTTGTGACCCGAAGGTTGGTCTATTCTGAGACCAAATAATAATTTCCATCATCATTCATCATCATCTTTTGAGCCGAAAGACGTCCACTGGCACAGGCAAATGTCCAGCATTTGCCTCCCCCAAGAAATGGGGGGTTTTGCCACAATCGCCACGCTTGGCAGGCGGGTTGGCGATCGCAGTATGGTTGTTACAAAGGCACAGAAAACGCTGCTGCCCATTCTCTGGTGAGTCCCTTAGTCGCCTCTTACGATACCCACGGGAAGATATGGGATGGTGCTTTTCTTTACGTCCGACACCATACGAACTATAATTCCAAATCGGAATAATTATAATTTCCATATAATGTGGCAGTGCTGCCAGCCTGTTGAGCAAGTGTCCCGTTGATAAGTTTTATTGATGCCTTATGAGCGGGGGGAGCTTTTAAACCTCCCGTTTTCTTGAGATTGTACATAATTATATTATTTTTAGTTTTAAGCTTTCTTAACGATGCTAAACGTTACATGTTCTTCTCATTACAGCGATTCTTTTGTTGTGGACCATACCTATTCCGTGGTATTTTATTTCATTAACAAAATCATTCCGAACTGGTCGAGATCCGAAGAATCCGAGAAGTTGACCCTAATCCGAGAAAGCAATCGCCGCTAAACGCCACCAAATTCTCTCCGGGTACAACAAAGGAAAGAATAGAGCCTTATCGATTTCGCAATATTGTGTAATTAAGGTTAAGAGGTTGTTCTAAGTGATAGAATTAATTAGATACTTGTTAGGAAGTGCCGATCGCAGTCGTTTGGGCAATCTGATAAGATGCAGTATCATTAACTAATCGTTTTGGTGTTAATGTGTTTTTCGACACGTAGGTGGATTTTTGGAGTAGGTTTTGGCGGATTTGGAACTTAAATGACGTAGTTATTATTAAGTACTGATAATTTATTTCTATTTATGTTAGAAGATCAATTAATTCAGTTGTTGGAATTAAGACAACGTAGGTAGGTGAGTCTTGTAGTGAAAAAAATATGGTATTTAAAATATTGCTATTTCTGCGTATCATAATATTATTTTTCATACATCATCATCTGCCTAGCCTTTTCCCAAAATATGTTGGGGTCGGATTCTAGTCTAACCGGATGCAGCTGAATACCAGTGTTTTATATGGAGCGACTGCCTATCGGACCTCCACAACCCAGTTACTGGGTAACACGATACCCCTTGGTAAGACCGGTTGTCAAACTTTCTGGCTTCTGAGTAGGTACTCTTAACGACTGCCAAAAATCTACGAATGACAGCCGGGACCAACAGCTTTACGTGCTTTCCGAGGCACGGAGGGAACTCGGTATGAAATGAATGGTCACCCATCCACAGACCGACCGCGGCAAGCATAGCTTAACCTTATATTATTTTCCATACAAATAAATAAAATTGAAATCTCTGTTTGTAATGTTAAAATGACAGCTTTTTACAAAATTCATTAAATGTTTACACGGTAGGTACTAATTTACAAAATTAATTAAATGTTTACACGGTAGGTACTAATTTCAAAAACCCAAGTTTTTAAATTTTAGGCCGTCTGTCGTCTGCTTGTTCCGGCTAATCTTAAAAAAAGATCTGGTCCGATTTTGATGGGACTTTACTGGCATATAGCTGATGTTATTAAATAAAAGTACTCTCTCACTACATAAATACATAATAATATATTAATGTAGTGAGAGACTTTATTGAAAAAAAAAACAATTAGTGTACTGCGCCAAGAAATGAAATCCTGCAGATTATCAACATTCACGCGGACGAAGTCACATGTATCAGCTAGGCATCGCATGCTAATAAAATAAAACCGCCTGAACTGGCCTTAGACCATTCATAATAAGAAAAAGTCTTGAGTAAAACTGGTTAAAAAAAAAACCCCATGCAATGAGTGAAGAATTTTCATTGTGGTTCCCTACCGGACTACTTTAACCAGCACTAAAAAGAAATACGGTTTTCTCCTAAAAAGTTTTTTGCGTCTACTAAATTCTTCCTTTAATTTATGATGAACTATAAAACTCATTAATTTAATTAGGTATAGATAGCCCAGAAATATTGCAGGTAATAAAAATATTTTATTCGCTCTTAGGGTTGTACGCAAGACATTATTTGGAAAGCGTTGGCGATCACCCAAACTATTTTATTCACACTCATAAGGGCTGAATGGTATGAAACAAAGGAACTTTATCATGCTCTTTCACTCGCACACTATAATGTTTGAGTAAGAGGGCACGATTACCGCCGTGGTCGTAGGGTAACCTATTTTAAACTGGGTATAATCTATTGCCTTCGACTGCCCCGTTACTTTTGTAGTCGCAAGGTGACAGCTAAGCTTGGGGATCTCGGATGGATTTCCCAGTTAGGCATAGTGTTTGGGTGTTCCCATTGGGAATTTTCCAGGGGCAGCACGGCATTTGTAAATTGATTGTGAGACTCCGCTGTGCCTCAAAAAGCCGTAGGTCCTGTGCAGCATGGTCAATTTCTATAACCAAATATTAAAAATAAAATGTCAAATGTCAATTTAGATATAAAAGCAACCAAACTTCGAAAATAAAAATGGCCGCCAAAATATAAAAAGCTGCCATGTTGATTTTACCTGCCAGCCCTAGTCCATCCACCGTCCGTCCGTCCTAGCCATTTGCAGGCTATTTATTTACAGTTTTTTTTTAGTTTTCATAACCATTAAAAGTGGGAGGGTTTGTTTAGCCTTTCACATGGATGAATACGGACGAAAGTGGAGTTTACTCTGATGGTTTAATGCTCGTCCGATGTGGATCACTGGGCTGCATAATTCTTGGGGAAAGATTTTACCTTTCACTTAAGTTCTGTGGGCTATGTAAAAAGGATTAGGTAAGGTTAAATTGGTTTAAAAAGCTCATTGAACTTGGTTCATTCTTCTTTTGTCTGCTTGTGCTGTAGTTATGATTAAGGTCTTTTGAACAATAACTAGATTCCATAAAGCTGTAAAAAAGTACAAATATAAAATACTATCTTTTGGCCGTGGCTTTGTCCGTGTCATTTTCTTTACAGATACCAATTTTTTTTATAATAAAATACACTCAGGGATAACATAATATGTTCTTATTAGCGAAATAATTTACAGAATAGAGCCTGCAGTTATTTTTATATATTTTTCTAGGAAGCATTACAACAACATAATAATTAGAATTTACTTTTTAAATTTTGCCTTTTTTCAGCCTATATTTTCCCAGTGCAGGGCAAAGGCCTCTCTACTCTCCTTCTAGAGCAAGATCCCAGGGCGGCCAGACCTTACTTATTTTCTGATGGACAAAATATATACAGTAGTGTAGTATTAGTGTGTACAGTGAACGTGTACATACCAGCTAGCTAGCTAGCTTGGCCTAGGGTCAATTCTCAGGTACCAGGTGCTACTGGTACGTAAGGGCTATTTGAGACCAGTCTTTGTTAAAAGAGTCTAGATTAAAATGTCGACATTAAAAGATTAATAATTTATACAGAATTCAAAAACGAATTTAAAACAAAATTATTAATTACTTCCATATTATCTTAAAAATATTTATAACACCAATGGGAACTATGACAAAAATAAAACTTGGCCAAACAGAGTGGTCGGGACATTTGAAAACTTTTATACTGTTGTGCCTCAAAAAGCGGGAAATTTATGAAAAACTCGGTGAAACTCGTAAAATACCGAGACGTGTTAGGCCGGCCATAAAGAGCGCGTAAATTTTTGCGTCGCTAGGTAAATTCTTTGCTCTGTGTGTATTAAGGCCAAGGTTACGAAATTCTAGGTTTACTAGCCATAGTATTGAACTTCTTATGAGTTTATTGTACTCGTATAATGTATACTAGAGTTGAAGCCAGCTGATTGTGAATTGTAACCAATTTTTGGCAGATTTTTAACCCATCGTTTGTTTGGTAGTGAATTCCATTTGTTTATATTTCAGGCATTAAGGGCCCATAAAAAATATGAATAGTTAATAGGTATTTACATAAAGACTAATACATAGGTACACAATTATACTAAATTATTATACTCGTAACGACGGTATCGTATTGAACTGCGTAATGTTGCGTAGTCTACCAACAAATCGTCGAAACGACCAAATTTCCTGATTTGGCCAAAACTCCTGCATGAGCAAGATCTCCAAAAGCTGAGTCAGAACCTGCACCACTAATTACTTAAAAATAGTGTAATGACGCGACTCCAAACTAACGACTCTCAAAATCCAATTGATCTTCTCCTGTACATACTCCACTACTTCCGCAATCTTCGCCAAACCCACAGAAATAATACTTTCTTAAATCATGGTCATTACCTATAATTTGCCTAACATCAAGCCATGGTTCACAATCACTCAATAATTAAATTAATTATGTCATACTAATTCAACATGCCAAATATATATGTTGCATTGCTTTCCATCAATAGGGTATTACACCTATTTTTGAAAAGTGTCTCAATGAAATTCTGTAGTGCTAATATGCCACCAAAAAAAAAAAAAATTTTTATTTAATCGATGTGCCATAAAAATGCATTTTAATTTTAATTTTTCAAATTTCGCGCGTAGTCGGCGAAAACGCCTCTTACTGGACGCCATATTGCTCAGCGAAAATGACGTCAGTTCGTTTTATATCAAATGAGCTCTTATTAAATATGATAATTGTATTTCATTTAAAAATAATTAAAAGCATATTTTGTAACAGGTGTAATAATGAAAAAAAGCTTTTTACAAAAAAGACAACCGCCTTCAAAAAGTGAAAAATAACTTTAGCACAGAACACACATTGACTTTAGTTTCGAAATTCAGTGGCTTTGTTCTGTTTGTTGTTTTGTATTGCCACCGACTTCCGAAACTAAAGTCAATGTGTGTTCTGTGCTAAAGTTATTTTCCACTTTTTGAAGGCGGTTGTCTTTTTTGTAAAAAGCTTTTTATTTTCCGCTTTTTAGTACCTCCTTCTCATTCAAATCTATTAAGAAGAGATTGAAACTTAACTACTACAAAGATTGATGAAACTAAAACGTCGTCTATGCAAAATTTTTGGGTATTTGTTGATTTTTCAAAAAGTGCTGAATCAATTATGATAAAATTTATATGGGACCACCCCTGAAGCGTACCCTATCTATAAAAAAAAGAATTTTCAAAATCGGTTTACGTTTCCCTGAGAAATCGCGTAACAAATCGCGCACATACTTAATGCAAATTTAAGACTTATACGGTTTTCTCATGGATGCCATGGTCAGAACTAGACCAAATTAAAATGGGACCACACGGGAAGCACTAGCTTCCAAATAAAAGAATCATCAAAATCGGTTCACCCAGTCCCGAGAAATCAGGTAACAAACATAAAATAAATAAATAAAAAAAATAAAAAAAATAAAAATACAGACGAATTGATAACCTCCTCCTTTTTTGAAGTCGGTTGAAAAATTACGTTGGTTACGAAAATAATAAAAGTACAAAGCCTCTATTACGCCAATCGGTTGACTGACAGTTGACAATTTTTTGGTTACACAGCCGTATGGCGTAATAACATGGCCGCTACTATTTCACGGTGTTTTATAACAGATTAAAAATACTGAAAACTTTGAATTGAATTTAAAAATTTGTTTTGTTATTTTATGAACTAAAACTTACATTTTCCGACTTGTTTATGCCTAAACTGTCTCTATAACATATTTATAGATTTTTTCTCGTACAGAGTAAAATACCCTATTACTGTACAATATACATTCAAGACATAAAATATATATATACCTATGTATAAAAAAAATTTCTGCAATAAATAAATATCCAAAATCATTTTTTGGTAAAACTAAATTATTTTACAACTTATGTAAAGAGTAACTGTGATGCACTGTCTGATTTTAATTCATCATCAGTCCCGTTACTTTGGAGTCGGCGCAACACGTTTCTCTTCTATTACATTCTGTCAACCATCAAGCTATACCTGACTCCGTTTTCTATCATATTATTTTTTACGCAATCCATCCATATTTTCTCTGGCATTCCTCTAGTATAAAGCTAAAAACAAAAAAAAAAATAATTTCATCGTCTACTACTTCATTTCTACGACAAAAGATATTAAGTCGCCTGCATCCACGCAAACTGGAAATAATGAAGTCAGGGATATTACGTCACCAACCAGCTTACTTCGCAAAGAAAATTGAAATTATGTTAACATGCACTCGACGTCTTTAGCTCATCTTTCTACCGCAAAATAATAATATGATATTCTTTCTACATACTCACGGACGTACTATAAAGATTTTTATGTATTTTCAGCGTTTTTGAACTTTACCATTACGATTTTTTATAGCAGCCCAGAGTTAGTCGGTGGTATAACACGTCCGTATCTCGGAAAGCATCTAAATCCGTTGATTCTGTGCTTGATCTCTTCTTAGAGGTATCAGATTGTCGTCCCATCGAACAATCACAGTATGTGAAGAGCGAGCGCACCCGTGTTGCAACTGGCGATCCTGCTAAAACCTTTTGATACCCATCTTGAAGGCCCCTGTGTAATTCCATGGGAAAACCATGGCAGGAAGCTCATTCCACAGCCTAAGCGTACATGGGAGAAAATATATGCCTGAAACTACTGCGTACGCGACCAGTGGGCTAATTCACGTAACTTAAAAAGTGCTGTTGCAGTGCAATTGCAGTTAAGTTTCGATCAAAACAACGCTTTTCGTATTCTCTACCGCTGTCAGACATGCTCGCGTCAAGTTCGCGTCACGCGAGCGCAATAACGGAATTCTACTGTTTGTGCGTTTTTGGTGCGTGCTTCGGAACGCAACATGATCGGTATTCTACTATTCGTTTGACGTCTCAAAATGACAGTTAATAAAAAGCACTAAAATCTGTACTGGGGTATTATTTTAATATTTTAATAACGTGTTAATCAGATTGTACTTAATTATTTAGTGAGTAATATTTTTTTCTTTCATTGGGCTACACCATAAGTAAGTTTGGTAGAGTTTGACTGTCGTATAGCTGACGTGCAGTTCACGCGCAGCTTACGCGCAGTTCAAAGAGTACAAGAATACCGTTTATCTTTCAAACTTGAACTTAACTGCACTACAACTTCATCGGCGCGTCATAAAATTACGTGAATTAGCCCTCTGATAGGTTCTAGTATGTGAGACTGAACTCTCTGTCGGTGGAGAGCGGTGCGATGCTAAAATGTAGTTGTTGGTTCCATTGAGATTTTCCGCCGTGATCGAAAATTCGGTTAGGAGAATCTAACCATCCCGAACGCATTGAAATTACCTTAGAAAATGATGAAATCAATTAATATGAATCATTATTAATTTATGTCATCAGAGTTATAATAAAGTACGCAAGTTGAAACACGTGCAGTGAGTGAGCAGCAATTTGTGTGGCATATGTTTACTTTTCCTTCAAGTTTACACATTTCTATAGTGTAAGTCTTATACTGTAGACTATTCCTAATGTATGTGTGCCTCTCTGCCTACAGTGTAAGACATGTGTCATTAAATGTATCTAGACAGTGCAACGCACGTGTGCTGCAATATAGTGTAAATGTTTAGGTTTTGTCGTAGATTCACTACATAATTATAAATTAAAATCCTCCGCCGCGCTGAGAAATGTTATCTCGAAAAATCTCAGAAACTCCTGCACGAATTTCCATATGGTTTTCAGCAATAGATAGATGAACTAGGGAGGTTATAGGCTAATTTATAAACACATTAATGAGGACGAAGAGAAAAACTAGTTATATATAAACCCAAAACCAACCGGTATTTGCGTAACACACTTGCTACCTCAATTAAAATGATTTTAGCGGGAATTAATTGTCCATTGCTTTATATATTTCAAAAATAAAATTCTTATCTTTAATAATCGGCCAAGTATGTGCCACCGTCAAATATTTAATTCATATAATAATAATCTATACTCCATTCTTTATTATTATAAATGAGGAAGTAACTCTGTCAGTTACGCTTTCACGATGGAACGGCTGAACCGACTGTGATGAATTTGGATTGTAGATAGTTTGAACCCCAGGAAAGGACATATGCTACTTTTTGTCCGCAATTTCGTCTGCATCCGCGAAAACCGACGTTCACGCGGACGAAGTCGCGGCCAAAAGCTAGTATGCAATATGATTTAATTCATGTACCAAAGACCCATCCCATATTATGTAGGTACCTTATAGACTAATATTACAATACGTTTTAGTACAGTAACTTACTTAACTTCACTCCACTCTTTCTTCTTTAACTCACATGGTTAATGAAGAGGAGCGAAGCAGGGAAGTCATGCAGGACCAGTGACACTGTTTGAACTTCACATCATGTCCCCACTCCGCACATATAGTTGGCTGATTCTCACACGTCCCCTCCCCGCTTCGCTCCATTTTTCTCCGCTTCGTACCGTTTCTCTCCGCTTCGGTAAAGCGAAACCCTTAAACCACACGAGACTACAATACCATAATTATCGCTAAAAGTACCAAATAAATAAGTCGGGTTTAATTCACTCTACGGCCATTTGAATTTGTTTAGATTAGGTCCATTCTACCCTTGGTTAACCTTATTTGATACAATAATCATTTTATTGCGAATATAATACCTTTCTGAAGGTTAATGACGTTCATATAGTTTGGGCTAATGTTAGTGCTCTATTAGGTTTTAATAGGCTTAAAGGCCTATTCCACCACCTCGAATAAGTTCCGATTAAACTTGGCAGATCATTTCAAACCAATTCTGTTCCTTTCTTTTATATACATCTCGTGAATAATTTCAGTTCGGAGGTAGTGAAACAGATCCTAAAAGTGTTGGACTAATTAATTTTTACTATGAGACCTTTTAATGATGAAATTATTACAGAACTGTTTGGTCCACTATAATAGGCATATTAATTTGGTAAAGGCTGGTCATATTAGCCGTGAAACCAATGATCATTGGGGTAGATGAGCTCTTAAATGGAGAACACAAATAATCTAGCGTAGGTTAGGACAAGCTAGGTGAAGCGATGGTCATTGCAGGGTAGCTGATAGTAATATGAATTGCCGAGGGTCAATTTAAATGAGTGCCATTAGAGAGACCCAATGTCCAGTATCGGGCAGCTATTTTACAAGGTATTCAGTTAAACGAGAGATGTATTGAACGATAGAGTTAGTAATCATGACAATGAAGAACTTTTACTAATTTTAGACCAACCTTGAAATTGCTCGACAAAATGAAGGAATCAAGGTTGTACCCATGTTGTACCTACTTATTTAAAAGTTGTCTATTTTCATAAGTATCTAACTATGCTGTTCCTTGTTTAATCTCACCACACTCTTTATGGTAATAGTAACTTTTTGACGTACGATTTTGTGAAACAACCCATTTTTTTGATTTGACAATAATTAGCGCCATTTTTGACTATGGTAATAGTCAAAAATGGCGCTAATTATTGTCAAATGTATAGTTGAAGCAATCCGCCCTTAGATGATAATGATGATTACTTCATCCGCGAATCAAATAAGTAGTTTTTGGTTATACGATCAAAGTCGCAGATAACAGCTACTGTTGTAATCTATACTAATCTATACTTAATATACTTAATCCATACTTAATATTATAAATGCGAAAGTAACTCTGTCCGTTACGCTTTCACGATGAAACGGCTGAACCGATTTTGATGAAATTTGGTATGAAAATAGCTTAAACCCTGGGGAAGGACATAGGTTACTTTTTAATCCGCGATTTCATCTGCATCCACGATAACCGAAATTCACGCGGACGAAGTCGCGGGCAGAAGAAAGTAATAACTAGTTTTCATTTTATTATGCCCTAGACTAGGACGGGACGTATCTAATATGCTTTGAAACTACAAAGTTAACATTTTAATTAAACTTGTTCTAAAGCTTAAAAATACAAACTCTGCCAAGTAATATACGAACTAAGCACTAAATAATAATTATTTTGAGAATAAACAAAACTAATTGCATTTAATGAAATAACTTATTTATTCATGGATATCTTAATTCGCTTAGAATAAACTTATTATTTTAATGAAATATCTGTTTATTTACATAGTTCTATGCCTAAATTCAAGATGGTTCGAGTTAGGCTCGGTTTTCACCAAAGCGGAGAAGAGATATTATTGTATCGATCAACCAATCAATTTGCGTTATTTTCATATTTGCCTTCGCACATTCTTACCTTCTTTTGGTTTGATAGGAACAGGCGTCGTTAAATTTCGTCATTACAGTTTTCTACACAAGAGTAAACGGTTGTAATTTTTATCTATCAACCGGAATTTCTAACTTTAGCTAAAATCGTCTGACGGTAAATTGATTCCCACTGGAGATTCATCTCGTCCCCTGACTCTATTTTGGATTTATAATATTAGTACGGATTTTAAAAACCATGCCTCACACTAAGGAATTACTCCTGTGTCGTGGGTACGTTTACAAACTTATAAACTCACATACACAAACAGTCAGACCCGGATTAACTATCTGTATAACACAGCAATCAATCGCTGAACCACTGCGCCAATCGTGTCGTCGATTTATAGGATTGGACCATCCCACCGCTCAGGAGAGTTCGTATTCTAATTTCAGTTTCAATCTGTCAAAAATGTCACTTTTAACCTCTTCTTCTCAGACGTAAACTCCTGGCGGGGTGGTCGTGGTCATGGAAATTTCTATTAGGTTTGATGCGCTTTTGCGAGCATTCTCCATCTCTCTTTATTCGCGGCATTGCGTATACACTCTATCAGGTAACACTGCGTCGTCAATTTAATAAGGTCTGTCTATCTTGTGGGTGATCGGTCGCGAGAACGTTGACCTTCCATTTTTCTTTGTACCACTAATCGCTCCAAAGAGCATTCATTGCGTATAACATGTCCAAACATCTTGAGGATTTGCACTTGCACAATCGAGGAAAGTCTTTGTTTGACGCGAAGTTCCTTCAAGGTGGAAACGTTAGTGCGGTGGGCAGTCCATTTAATCCTCAACAGACGTCTCCAGCACCACATCTCAAGGGCGTCAATCCTTTTACGATTTTTTTTATTAATGGTTCATGTTTTGGCTCCATACAGAAAAATAGGGAATATCAAGCATCTCATTAAACGAACCTTGGTGTTTTTGGTTATGCAGCGAACTTTCCATATCTTCGTGAGTTTTTCCACTATTAACCAAATTTTTTTAAATGTTTTTGACCTTATTGTCGCTAACATGAGATAGTATAGTACCAGCCTATAATTGTCCCACTGCAGGGAAAAGGCCTCTTTTTATACAGAGAAGGCACGAGCCATTGCTCGTGCCTTGTCCATGTGGTGATCATTATCACCACGTGCGCTCGAGGCCGATTGGCGATTTCAGACTTATATCAATTATAAGTCCTGGTTTCCTCACGATGTTTTCCTTCACCGAGGTCAATGATGTCCAAGACAAACTTAGAAAGTACATATGAATTGAAAAAGTCACATTGTTGGGTTTCGAACTCACAACCTCATGCATGAGAGGCGGCGCCTTAACCATTAGGCCATCACGACATTGCCATTTGACATGAGATAGCCACTCGATTTTGAACGTTTTTAATTACGACAATTGGCCTATTGGTCTAGCGACGGTTGCCAGGTAAGGTTGTTTTGAGTTCCGAGGCTGTAATTCAAACTCCTTATTCTGCTCTGCCCTTTCTCGTCTTCCATCATATGAAAATAATACAACAAACAACCTCATAGCATGAAACCTCCTAAAACTCCCTATGAATTATGTGACAGCTAGGGAGCGTAAGGAGTTCCCTTTCTTTCTCCCTCCCTTTTTTCCATTCCTCTACACCTTCTTCTCCTATAAATATGACAAGGAATTATTGTGCGAACTGCGACTGTGGAAATCACTGCCAGCCTCACTATTTCCCGTTAAATATAATCTGGGTGTCTTCAGGGCACGACTGAACCGGTACATTCTAGGCAAGCGTGCTTCAACCTAGACCGCATCATCATCTTAAGATGAGTTGATGAGTGAGAGACGCAAGCCTATTAGAATATAAAAAAATAATAGTTTAAAAAACACTAGAAAAACACGCTTTTATAAATGCACGTAAAAATTAAAAATAAAATATGAATCGTTCAAGTTGTCTCTATTTCTGGGCTGAAGTGTAAACTATGTATGTGCTTTTAAAATATTTGATTGTAAAAGCGTGGGGCGCTGGAACAGGAAAGACTTTTTGTATAAGTTGCTGCGAAATCAAGTTAAGCGATGTTACGGGAAGCAGGTTACAGAGATCGGCGCTCTAACTGGAGTTGCAGCACGACCAGTAGGTGGCTCTAAATTAAATAGTCTGTTCAAAGTACCAGTTTGTCGAACTCAGACAAAACATGCGCCATCAGCGAGGAGACATGACATTCACCGACATTTTGAACGCCTCTTCTTTCCGGAAATTAAGTACATAAGGGTAATGCGTCAACAGAGGCAAAATATAGAGTTTTTGTTCGTGGACGAGATATCTTTGGTTCTCTTTGGTTCTCTTTGGTAACCCCTTGGCTGCATAAACGTTATGCTCTTGTGCGACCTCATGCAGCTTCCGCCAGAAAGTTAGTATTAGTATTTGTTTACAAGAAAGTCTTTCCTGTTCCAGCGCCCCACGCTTTTACAATCAAATATTGTAATTAAAAGCACATAGTTTACACTTCAGCCCAGAAATAGAGACAACTTGAACGATCCATAATTTATTTTTAATTTTTACGTGCATTTATATAAGCGTGATTTTCTTGTGTTTTTTAAACTATTAATTTATTTTATACTTTTTAGTCTTTGATAACGATATATTTTAACATTTATTCAGTAGGCGAATGAGCCCGCATCCTCTCCATCTCCGCCAATGCGTCTGTATTGCATGGTGTTTTACCTGTCAGCTTAGAACAATCTAGCTCTTCAATCTGGAGACTACTAAGTGATTTTACTTTACTTAGGGCCACATACGCCTGTCCAGCCGCAAAAGTACGGGACCCTAAGTACACCACTGCGTGGTGAGGCTGTACGGTAGTACAGCCTTGCATCTTCTGCACGGTAGATGCCCTACTTATAATCACTGGGAGCTTGCGCCTTTCCACCGTACCGTAGCTGTACTTGGCCGGGAATTGAATGCCTATAGGCTGAATTAGGTGCTCACCGTCGTTTCTGAAATTAACTTTGATGGACGGTATGTCGGTTTCATATATTTGGTCTAAAGTACAGCCAGACGATGTCCGAGATGAATCCGATACTTCCATTCACTAGCCCTTTCTCCACGTCTATATTGGATCGCAACATGATTTTAGCCCCTTTGAAAATTCTTAATTTACTCAGCAGTCCACCCGTTTTATTTATATCGCTGGGAATAATAGACTCGAATGAAGGATTTTATTCTACGCACTGTCGCTGTTTGAGTACTATCAAGTTAAAAGTACTATCTCGGCGTGTGGTTAAAAAATGCGGAATCTATGATACGATATTCTATCATGGAATGCCAGTTCCTGTCTTCCGGCTTCATCATCAGACCTTGAAACTTAATCGTGGTCAAAGTTCATTACAAGACCTTTCTAACAAGTCCAAACACGGCTATGATACGATATTCTATCATGGAACGCCAGTGCCTATCTTCCGGCTTTATCATCAGATCTTAAAACTTATTCGTGGTTAAAGTTCAGTACAAGACCTTTCTAACAAGTCCAAACACGGCTATAATACGATATTCCATCATTGAACGTCAGTGCTCATCTTCCGGCTTCATCATAAGACCTTAAAACTTATTCGTTATCAAAGTTCATTACAAGACCTTTCTAACAAGTCTAAACACAGCTATGATACGATATTCCATCATGGAATGCCAGTTTCTGTCTTCCGGCTTCGTCATCAGACCTTGAAACTGAATTGTGGTCAAAGTTCATTACAAGACTTTTTTAACAAGTCCAAACACAGCTATGATACGATATTACATCATGGAATGCCAGTGCCTATCTTCCGGCTTCATCATCAGACCTTGAAACCTAATCGTGGTCAAAGTGCATTACAAGACCTTTCTAACAAGTCCAAACACGGCTTTGATACGATATTCCATCATGGAATGCCAGTTTCTATCTTCCGGCTTCATCATCAGACCTTGAAACTTAATTGTGGTCAAAGTTCCATTACAAGCCTTTTCTAACAAGTCCAAACACAGCTATGATACGATATGTCATGATGGAATGCCAGTGCCAATCTTCCCGCTTCATCATCAGACCTTGAAACCTAATCGTGGTCAAAGTTCACTACAAGACTTTTCTAACAAGTCCAAATATAGCTATGACACGTTGTTCCATCATGAAGTTCCAGTTCATATCTTCCGGCTCCATCATCAGATCAGTTCGACCAGTTATTCGGTCAGTTATTATTGTATTGTCATCAGAACTACATACAGCTGCCAATTTTCATGACGCTACGATCCTTGGAAGATGGTTAAATTAGTTACCTTAGATTCCATTACATAGTTACATACATTCAGGTCGACCTAATAAAAGCTTGTTAAAAAGAACCTCACAGCATAAAACCTCCTTAAACCTCCCACTGATGCACGTCAAAATTATGTCAGAGCTATCTCAAGTAAAAGCAGTCTCATCAACTTTAATGTAAGTGCACGCCTTTTATATTTTACACAAATAAGACACATAGGACCTTAAGCCAGCACACCTGGGTTTATGGTAATGAATATTGCACCGTTATACTGAACATACAGTAGCCGGGATTATGTCGGTGTATCCCGAGGTTAGCCGAAGTCGTACGAAAGATTTGCGATATTGGAAAGGGAAATTTTAATGGTATACTTTTTCTTTTAGATTAAATGTTCTTGCTCTGGTACATCATTTAAAACTATTTTTACTTTCTCGAGATTTAAATTTCATGCATGTAAGCATCGTAATATCCATGTTCTTCAAGAAGTTAAAAACTTTAAATAAAAAGTGACCGTCATTTAAAAAATATTCGTACCAAAAACTGCCATTTCTCAGATAAGTTGGTATCTCTGTACTTTGGCTTTGAATGAATTAATACCCTCATAATAGTAATTACATATTTAACATTTAGCTAGTCGCGCCAAAATATTTACACTATTAGTCGCGTGGGGTCCACGCGGACCCCAGAATTAATTGTGAAAGATAATCAAGTAAAATAAATTCAAATATTTATTTTATACAGGAACTTGAAGAACAACATCTTATTTTAACAAAAATAGTAAAGTTCTAGAAAATAACACAACAAAAACTTTTAAACCAGTCTTTAATGATAATTAGTAATTATTTAGCACAGGAATAACAAATTTTGGTTTGATGTTCGTTATACTTATATTTATGACAATTTCCACACTAGGATCTCGTTTTTCTATCTTTAGACCTTACACATACATGATAATGCTCTTTGGAACCACTAGAATTGCTTTCAGTAGTTGAGGGTAACGCGCCATTTAGTCATTATCTCATCAAAAAATCTACAACACTATTAGTCGCACGGGGTCCGTTGGACCACAGACACCTCCGCATTGCATGTGCGAATGTCACCGTGGCAAACAAAGCAATGAGGAGGAAGGGACACCTGAGCTAGGAAGCTACTTATAGGACGCATAGTCGAAAACCTATAATATTTGCCGAATTATGACGAAATGTAAGTTGCTTGGGGTCCGATGGACCCCACGCGACTAATAAAAGGTTAATATTTAATATAATAGAACATTTATAATTACTAGGTTAGGTATTTACATTAGAAAATCAACTTTTGTATAAAGGAAGAACTTTCATGATTTATCGTAATTTTATTTTAATTTATTCACCGACACTATGACCATCTTGGAAGGAGTCGCTAATGGGTCCAGCGGACCCAGTCCTTCATATTTTGCTTGGTATCTCTTCAAATTCGACGAATATGACTCTGCGGCCTTTAGTACCTTTTAGTGATAGTACAGCTTAGCAATTGACGACGTCGGTAGTCTGTTAGCGCGCTGCAAGTGACTGCTACGGATGTAAAAGGCGTGTGTGGGTCCGCAGGATCCGGTAGCGACTAAATACATAAGTGATTTTTGCATATTGTTAGTACTGTCTATTTACTTATTTTCTAATATTCTTTATTTTCTTTTTTATTCTCTTTTTGTTTTATTATTTTTAGCATATGAAATACCCTATCCGAAATATAATACCACCCACCAGTGAGTGGACGAAAAGTGTGTTGCGGCCTATGTAATTGGAAAAAATATAGAAAAGCCAATTTTTTTTTGCACAAAGTGTGTACCAATTTGTGACGCATATTTATACGAATTAAAATAACTAAATTCTTCTTACTTTGTAATCAATTTTTTATTCTGCTGTGATGATTGATTTCTCTTTGTTGTTCCGTATACGTAAGTACATTATAGTTGTGTAAGTAAATACACAAAATTTTGTTTAAAATAAGTAATTATAGGAATTACAGCAATCAGCCTAAATCTTGTCACAAAACTATGGAGAAAAATAGTATATTTTTGTAATAGCTTTTGTGTAAGTATAAACAATAAATAATAGTATTTGATTCAATAATATATTTTATTAGGCGTTTCTATTCCGTATCCCTTCATCTGTACAAAAGCCTCAAAGAGTCCAGCGTCAATTGTTTTACTATTGTGTCTGCTAATTAGTCAGTCTGTTATAAGAAAGTAAACATTTACGTTTATTATGCAGTTTTGGAAAAATCTTAAGATTATATACTGGGTCCAGCGAACCCGGTAGCGAGTACTATGCTACAAATTAGGACGCGACTCCCCAAGTGTTAAAATAAATAAGGTCCTTCTAGCTACAATAATGCTTACAGTTTTTTAAAACGACAAATTGTATGAAATAATACTGAATATTAACAAGATAAGACAATTTAATACAACCGTTGACTATACTGAATGTATGTACGAAGAATAAAAGGTAAAAAATGCTAAAATATTACTCTTTGTATGCAGCCATGTCTGCATCTCAAGCAATAAACTGTTGATTACACCTTACCTCAACATTAATCATAATAAAACACTTTTATATTCCAAAACGACCCTTATCTCAAATTAGAAAAAAAAAACTATACGAAAATAACATAACACTATCGAGTTACAAAGTTCTTTTATTTCAATTCACTTGTTCCAGCAAAGTGCATTCTCAATTCGGTCGGGTAATAGCGAACTTGTCAAAGCACTTTTATATCGAGTGGCTATTCGGTGGAGCTAGCACCTGAGTTTTACGATAATGAATATTACGGGCTGGCTTAGGGCGAGGTTATCCCAAGGGTAATACTTTGTTGCGATGCAAGAGGGAATTTTGGGTGAAGATGAAAGTCGAATAGGTATACCGTTTGTCATATATTTTTTTGTATATACAGAAAGCCGGTAGCAAACTTTAATTATCAATATTAAAAATATATTTATACAAAATTATAAACTATACATTCACTACATAGTATAAATTAAAGGCCTCTTGCTAAATTTGTATTCGTTCGAGCTATTCTCAAAAACTACTGTTCGGATTTTATAATAATGGTTTTCACCAAAAGAAAGAGAAAATATTTAGGAACGTTAAAGGCAATCATTTATGATAAAATAATGAGATTCAGAGATGTTCATAGAATTTAGATTTATTAGAAAAAAATAATATTGTCTATATAAAAATACAGATAAATCTAATACCAACATTAAAAATCGGGTTAGACCGACTGCATTTGATATTTCACATATTAATACTACGCTTTGATACATCATCCTTCTAAACATACCTTTAACATAGTTTACCTTGCATAGTGGACCAAAGGAATTTATACCTTATAGCTTTACGATGGAAAATATGCAACTGCAACATTGCCCATATTATTAAGGTCGAGAGGTAACGAGGACAAAATATTTGCACTGAAGAGGTTCCGCTTGTGTTATGTGCACTTAGGTATTTACTTTGTGGAAAAGTTATCCTGTTTTAGTTTAAATAACTGTTTTAAATATATAGTCGTGTGCTATTTAAATAAGACAGTATTACATAGACAGAAAATTTGTAATCTTTTCATTGTGCTGATACCTACGAAGTGGTTTCACTGAATTCTCTCTCTCAAAAACTCCTGTTTTTCTTGTTTCACATAAACGACGGCGCCAATAAACTTTATTGCTCTAATTCTTTGTCCAAAATTGGGTCCTAAATACCTTACCTTAACCAATGATCCTGACATAACCAATTCAAATGACGCGAATTTGCCAAAAACAGCTGATAACGAATAAAACGGTAACAATATTGAAATCGCCAAAGTATTCAACCTTGACCAGGTGAATGACATGTTTGCCGATCTTGCTTAACATACCATAAAACCGAAAGCAATCCACGGTGAGCTTGTTCCACCCTGTTCTACCCTGTTCAACCCTAATAAATCTACCTATGTCCCATTTAGGATTTTTGTTTACATTGCTATTACGTGTTTCGAATATTTTACTTGTTCCGAATGTATTTTGTACGAGTGATGGGTTTTTGTTTTTTGTTTGTTGATTGGTGTCAATAGGTTTATTAAACTGAAATCAATAACGAAGAAAAATGCCACAAATAATCTATCCAAATAATAATACTTCATTATGATCATCGTCATCAGCCGGAAGACGTCCACTGTTGAACAAAGGAAATACATAAATTATTTTAAAAATATTTTTATGTAATATAAGTAGTAATTATTTGTAAATATTTAAGAAATTAGGATTACTAAATCCTATATATATTTTAATTAATAACAAATTTTGTGCCAGCAGTTGCGGTTATACAAAAATTTAAATTTTATTAGTAATTAAATAATATAAATTATTATGAAAAGTTTTAAATTACTACTAGGTGAAATTATAATTTAATAAAATTTATAAATGTGAATTATGATTTAATAAATTTTATAAAAAAAAACTAGGATTAGATACCCTAATATTAAAATTTAAATACTAAAATAGTAAATAATTGATTATTGAAACTTAAATCATTTGGCGGTATTTTAGTTCATTTAGAGGAATCTGTTTAATAATTGATAATCCCCCATAGAACGCCACAACGAGCGGTAACCTGTCACTTGCATCCACCCCTGGTTTACCCCTGACCTTAACAATATCTTTGGTCCATCTGGTGGGAGGCCTACCAACGCTGCGTCTTCCGGTTCGTGGTCGCCACTCGAGAACCTTTCTTCCCCATCGGTTATCGGTTCTTCGAGCGATGAGATAATACTTACCTAAATGTAATACTACTGCTGAAGTTTGGGAGGATAGATGGATTGATAGACGCATGTATGTTTGTGATTCTTTTAAAAGCTCCTAAAAATTGGCACACAAAATAAAGATAATTTAGTTCTATACTCCATTTATGAGGCTCATAGAAGCAGGAATGCAAAACATTTTATTTCAAAGATAAGTTAGACCTAGATGCATACCACGAGGGCTGGTTCGAGGTGGCGCTGGATAAAAGATCCTGGAAGGACTTGGGGGAGGCCTTTGCCCAGCAGTGGGACAGCACAGGCTAAATAAAAAAAAAGTTAAAACAATTTCAATTACACATATTTTAACATAATTTTGATTAATAGATCTAAGATAGTACTAAATATGGACGTATAATAAATATAAACAGAATAAAAGTCTTTTAAAGATTAGGTAACATTTCAAATTGGGTAGAACTACAGTGAAACGAATTACGTTCCGGGTATTGTTCATCCCTACTTCTTTTAGGTTTTTAGCATTGACACTGTAATTTTAAATTTAATTAAATATACAACTAAATGAAAGTCACATAATTTTAGAAGATCATTTATTAAAATGGCTTCAAATACGCGCACAGCTACTGTAAAAATAGATTATATAATAAATTCGATGTCTATCGTAACTTTAACATGTTCATTGTACTTTTGTTACAAAGTGTGCATTAAAAAGAACCTTTCTTAACTTCTGTCTAATGCTATTGTAAATGGAGTATAGCTTACCACATTATTATATTTAATGCAAAGTTTGTGTTCCAGTGAATAATTTGGACCTTTGTCTTAATTCTGAAGTCTATGCGAATGAAATCGCAAGCAGAAGCTAGTATTATAGTCCATATTGGTCAACTCCTTGATAAACCACCTATTTAATACATATGGAATGCAATAAAGAATTTGAATTTGAATTTATTATATATTTTTTTATATTATAGCTTCCTATTAGAAATTAGTCCATAACATAGGTACGTTATGGACTGGATGGGAAGGTAGGTACCTATTTACAATTTTATTTTAGCTAGCCATTACTGTCCCACTCCTGGGCAAAGTCCCGCCCCCCCAATCCCCTTCATTTCTCCCCAAATTGTGCCTCCTCTCGCCAATTCCTGAGGAAGCCATCCATCAGTACAAAATTTTAATTTAAAGTTGCCTGCTTTTTATCTAAGCTTTATTCTATTTACAAGCAGGAGCTAAAATTACTAAGTATGTACTAACCTGCATATGTTTTGTTTGATATTAAAACTAAAACTACCCTTTTAGATTTCCAATATCTGAAGCACTTTTCAATGTTCATAACATGAGCAGTGTGAGAGCAGCATTCCACTTTACTTTGCGAATAGTTTTGACTAAATATTTTTCTACTTTAAAAATGTGGTTTTAAATATAGAGGTACTTTAGCTAAAGGAGTGGATACGAAGTCCGATTTGACGTACATATTTAACAGTAAAACCTAAAAAATCTTTACGATTTTTTCAGAGATTTGGTATTAAGATTTAGTAATCCATACTTCCATACTTATCCATACTAATATTATAAATACGACAGTTACTCTGTCCGTAACGCTTTTACGATGAAACGGCTGAACCGATTTTGATGAAATGTGGTATGAAAATAGCTTGAACCCTGGGAAAACATATAGGCTAATTGTTAATCCGCGAATTCGTCTGCATCCACGATTACCGACATTCCGGCGGACGAAGCCGCGGGAAAAAGCTAGTTTATATTTAAAATTAAAATATAAGTACAATCTAAATAAAAACACTAAATAATATGATAACCTATGACAAATAATTAAACTAAAGACTAAAACAAAGTGTGTGATTATTGAAATAAATACAAGGTCAATCAGATTGACTGATTAAAAAATCAAGTATTACTCTACAGAAATCTTTCAAAATTCATTACTAAAATATTATAAGAACACCGAAACAAAGTCAAACCAATTTTTCAAATCCTCAACTTCAACAGAAGACTATAAAACAACATTTTCCACATTCCCACCTGCCTACCCAAGGGTTTGAAACGTAAAACAAACGCTAATTGGGTTCCGTCGGATGATTGCGCTCATCAAAACTTCGGGGCAAGCGTGCTGCGGGTTCCATGGAGTACGTAGGTAGCGGTCGATAGTGTTGCAATTAAGTATGTTGATCACGTACACGGACGTGTCAGCAATTAGGAATTGTTAAGTGATGTTGGAGGTGTGAACGTGTATCGGGGTATTTAGGCTTCCTGTTCATTGATGCGGAGCGAGAGAGCGTAGCGGAGCGAGGCAGTAACTATTACGGAGCGGGGTAGTGGACTGTGTCTGACTATTACCAATAACAAAAAAACTGTGTTCAATAATATGTATCTTACTCCTCCGCTAGTGTTTTCACCGCTGTTCGAACTTCTTTGTTTTATCGCTTTTCTGGAGGTCGCTACTGACGATTCTGGCTAACAAGAGTTGCAGTATTTTGGAGTGGCGGGCTTAAGTCTGTCCTTTCTCTAGTCTAAGGTAATAAGCGGAGTTACGAACTGTGTGGAACTTGGCCACAATAATCCCGCTCCGTTTCCCTGTTTAGTATGTTTTTTTAAACTAGTTTGTAATTAATTGTAGTAATTGTATATAATTGTAGTAATTAGTAATTCCTGTTCACTCAAGCGGAGCGGAGATTTTATGTAATAACATTGGTTAATATTGGCACAGCTCTGCTCCATTTGTCTCCTCTCCGCTCCGTTCCAATGGACAGTCAGCCTTATGCTGGATACTTAGGAAGCTTTGTAAATGCCGATGTCGATATATTATCCCACACGAACACAAAAATGAATTAAATGTATCCTATCATCATTATCATATCCACTGCTGAACGTTGGCTTTCCCCAGAGATCGCCAATCAACCCGGTCTTGGGCAGCCTGAATCCATGCACTGCCTTGCCTTCTTCAAGTCGTCGGTCCATCATGCCGCAGGGCGTCCCACACTACGCTTGCCCAAACGCGGTGTACCAAATTTTAGCAGTTCAGCTGTTGAAGTGTGATGACTAAGAAACATACTTACTAACTTTCTCATGTACATTATTAGTACCTAAGATTTTTTGTAAGTAGTAGTAATTAAGTTGTTTCTTGAGGAGCTTGTATGAGGAAGTAGGTACTGCCACTATTTCTTGGTTGCGTGGCGTGGTATTCCGCCGCTTTCTTGGGTAAGTGCCACAGGACAGCACAAAGACAATATTGTGTAAAGTGAAGTGCTACTAACACAGGCTTACGCCTGTAAACATTGTGTGTGTCAACTAGAAGGAGTGATCGTCTACAGCAGTTACAGTTTCAATGTTTGTAAATATAGGAATAACTATGAACATAACTCAGCTGTAATTACTTAACTTGTAATACGTTGTACATACTCTAATATAGTGGTTTTTATGCAAGGTATACATCTGTAGCTGCATAATTATCAACATCACATATACATAATATGTTCGCCGCTGTACTAAATTTCTGTTTCTGTTCTAAATTTTTTTTCGGATTGGCATCTCGCAGGTCAACCTAGGAGGTTGTCGGCTGCTTAACCGGACTATCCTGTGGTGCCTTAAAATTATTATTTTTAGGCCCTCCAGCCAGGGCAAAATAGCTTACAAACTAAGCGACTACACGCTAAGGGCACCCCCTGTGGGGTACGAGCCTCGGCTTAGGGCGTCGCTGGGAGAGGACAGCAAAGGGACAGGCTGGATCGGATTTCCATTATTTAGGGACGAATTTAAAACTACAGGCTCAGCGGCGCGGGCTGCCACGAGCAAGGGTCGGGGAGGGGACGTACGGGGTCGTCGCGGCGGGCCTCGGCGGCGAGGAGGAAATGATGGCGGTCTGTGTTTGTGTTTCTTAACTGTACTGGTGGCCTTATTGCTCTCCTGGAGGAGAGTAATAGCATCGTCAGGGTCGGTCAGAGTATGTCTCGGTCGTCGAGTCTTACTAATACGGGAGGGAGTGTACCGGGCGGCCGATACAATTAACGGGTTAATCGTACGCAGCCGGCATTCAAATATTTATACCTCAGGACATTTTCGGCTGCGCCGCTCACAGCAAATACGAAACAAATACCTACATTATTTAATTGTAATATTTTAAACTTAGTATTAAGCACTGTGATTGGTCAATATATTTCCCAAGTGTTTTATTTAGCCACAACTTGTGAGGCCAAAAACGACCACTTAAATAGCGCAAATATAGACATGATTAGGCTACATCAAAAGTTAGTGTTTCATTTCTCCTGACATAACACTACACATCGTTTTCACGTATTACGTATTAATTACTGTAAATAACAAAATACTGTTATCAATTGTTTTAAGTATGGTTCTTTCCCGGTCGACTCCTTCTGAACTACCTTTTGGAAGGGGCAGCTAGATTTGATTTTGTTGATGACGTTTAAAAGTGCTTTTCAACCGACTTCAAAAAGAAGGTTCTTAATTCGACTGCATGTTTTATTGTTTTTTTTTTTGTATATTTGTTACGCGATTCCTCCAGCAAATGTACATCAATTTTGTAAATTCTTTTTTTGATTGAGAGGGTATACCTCAGGAGTGGTCGTATGAAAATTGTATCTAAATTGATTCAGCAGTTTCTGAAAAACAAATACATAAATATTTTACGTAGACGACATTTTAATTTCTTCAATCTTTGAGTCGGTAGTTACTTTCAATCTCGGTTTTAACTGTGTTGCCGTTTCTTAATGGATTTCAAAGAGACGGAGGTACTAAAAAGCAGGAAATAAAAAACTTTTTTTTACAAAAAAGTCTTCTTCTAAAGAGAACTTCCGAAACTAAAGTCATGTGTGTTCTGTACTAAAGTTACTTTTCACTTTTCGGTTTTTGGAGGCGGTTGTCTTTTTTGTAAAACAGCTTTTTTTAATGTTTTCTTTTGTAGGTATGTAAGTTTGTTTGTTCTCTATGGGACATGGAGAACAAACATAGGCTAAGAATAGTTAAATGATTTATTATTACTCTTTTTGTCGTCAATTTTGCAGCTGCTTAGATATAGGTATCTGTGGTTGGTGGACTTGCTAATCTTACCAGCGCGTAGACTTGTGGGTAGAATACGATTGATTTCATTCTAAGGAACAAATTCTTCACAGTTTTTTAGCGTTAAACAAAGAAGAGTCAATTTACACTTCAAAAAACCAAATAACACGAGCTGTCCCGAATCACGTCGATTCTAACGCTCGCATTTGAATGTGTAAACACAGGAACGTATCCAACGTGTTGGAAACTGTAGAAATGTATGCAAAAAAGTTGAATGACACCGCACAGCAATAAAACGGTCCTCACACACTTACGTACCTACTTACTGAATACTGAATAAAATAATGTGTGAGAATTGAAATATTGATGTAGTCCGACTGTTGTTATTGTACGATTGTTAGATTAGAGTTGTATGTAACTGAAACTTTGGTTTTTAAAACACAGGCTTATTGCTTAGTTTAAAGAGGCAGACGCTCGAATTTAAATTGTATCACTGTTCTACAACCTTTTTTTCATGACTCCATGGAGTCATGAAAAAAGTGTCAAAAAAAAAGTTGTTATGTTGCTGTTTTTGTTGTCGTTTGTAATTGTTGTTGTTATAAATAAATTTATAAAAATAAATAAAGTTATTTATTCATTATTTACTGTTTTATTTATCGGAATTAAACCGTCGCAAAATTGTCTTCTTCTTTATTTTTTTTTAAATAAAAACTTTACCCCACACTAGGAATTTCTCCTGCATCATAGGTGCGTTTACAAACATATAAACTAACATACACAAACAGCTAGACCCGGAACAACTATCTGTATAGGTCATACAATTATTTATTCCATTTGGGAATCGAATACACGATACGCAGAGCAGTAGCCAACCACTCAGCCACTGCGCCAACCATGCCGAGCCGTGTATGATTTCCTATAGTCTTTGCCCGCGTGATAATTCTTACAGATCCCTGTTTTTTCTTCTTGAACATAATATGAGAGATTTAACGTAGCTATCTCCTATACTCCATTTACTGGGACCAACTAAGATAGACCATTAAAAACCGCACCTAATAAGATTAGACTTTAAAACAAACCTTTTTTACAGTCCCTTCAACCAATTTTGACTTCTATTCCGTAGGGTTAAGGATGAGGCAAAAATGTGGTTACAATAACAACGGGTATGTGGTAACAACTGTTTACTGCATTTGTCATGCTACCAACGCAATATAAGTCAAAATTGGTTGAACGGACGGTAAAAAAAGTTTGTGTATATGTCTATATCTTATTGTAAATGGACTATAGTGAAAAAAAAATCAAAATCGGACCAGTAGTTCCAATTAGCGTGTTCAAATACACAAACTCGAGCTTTATAATATTGTAAAGAAGATAGATAATTATAGTATTGATTGGTACTTACGTAGGTATTGTAAATATATTCAGTCAGTCTACAAGATAATAATAATAATAATATGTGGGGACATTTCACACACGGCCATCTGACCCCAAACTAGGGAGACCCTGTACTATGGGTGTCAGACAGCTGATATACATACACAAATATATTTTAAATACATACATATATAGATAAACAACACCCAGACAGATGTTACTGATTCCCTGGTAAGAGTGCGTAGGAATCAAACTTCTTTTGCAGTATCTCAACGCAAGAGTGTCGCGAGGAT
Source organism: Charanyca ferruginea (assembly GCA_947361185.1). Lineage (NCBI taxonomy): Eukaryota > Metazoa > Arthropoda > Insecta > Lepidoptera > Noctuidae > Charanyca > Charanyca ferruginea. Next base: position 5,257,927 of record OX376068.1, on the reverse strand, counting down.
TCGCCAGCTGATGGCTTAGTCAAGTTGATATATGGTGGATAGGAAAAGTATTAATTTTAAATACAGTCAAAGGTACATGACGTTTTTGGTATCTCTAGGGGAGGGGCACTGCCTACCCCCCTTTGGCGACGCCCTTGTCTCAACGCTTACAGCGATAGTGATAATTACAAGTACCTATTACTTTTTACGAGCATTCAATCGCAAGAAAACCTCAAGCTCATATTTTTCACGTAGGCGCCATTCCCTACCTTGTGGGATTCACAAAGTGTGATCCGTTGACACGCAAGAAGAATTCCCATTCACGCACCCACAATCCCGAATAGTCTAAAATCCCGCAAAACCACAAAGAGCTAACACATTCAAGGAATCCTAAAAAACAGAAAACTTGCGGTATTTTGTTATTTCCCACTTTTTATACGGGACCAATACAAATTCCGGAAGCATTGGTAACATTCGGCCACTAGAATTTATATTGAAAAAAAAAGAAGAGCAATAAATAAAAATGCTTTTTGGATAGCGTAATCAATTCAACCTTTTTTACAGCCCACTGGACACAATTTGAAGATAGAATGGAGACTTTTCAACTAGAAAATGGGACACAATTGTATTGATTTTAATTCTTTATTGTTGATACAAAATATGAATTGTTGCTTAGTGGCCAATATATTCGGACAAAGGAGCAATCTTATGTGCTGAAATTGGTTTTTATTAATTTAGTGCTTTGAATGAATTTGATAATTTCAATAGAACTTTTGTTTCTGTTAAATATTTCGATTCATTTTGATAAATGAATATTGACCAATTTTGAATAGCATTCGTGAAAATTGTTTATTGTAGGTATGTGGTTAAACGATTGGCTTAAGTAGGTACGTGTACTTATCGTTACACGGTGGTACCTATCTCTTCTTGAAACTAATAAAATTTGTTTGCAGCGCCGTCCCTAGATCCTTGATCAGTAGGTTGATTCTGTAAAATTCAAACAACAACTCGCATCTCACATCGCTATTCACTCTCACTTCGCATAAGGTTCAAAATTACCTTGATATATTTGACACTTTGAATCGGGTTCAAGTGCGAAGTGAGCGTCGAAGTGACGGGAAATTACCTTACAGAATGCCACTTCTTACGTCATCTCATACTTTATCTGTCAAAATCTCCCTGTCAATTTAGTTTAACTCGCTGACATGCTCGCAAGGGTGGCGCTATTGTAAATTCGAACTATCAACCGAGTTTTCAGAATGCCAATCAAGAAACTCACAGGATTCAGATTCGAAGTTTAGAATGAGGTCTTACAGAATCACTCTGGGGTAGATTAGAGCGAGATTATCCTTTCAGCGCCATTTGGTAGACACTTCAAATTGCATTTCAGTTTATGTTAATAATCTTAACTAATCGTCACGTTCATCACAATATTGAATTTAAAGTTTAATTAGATACTTACCTCTAATTATTAATCTCCAGCTGCTTCTGTAACTTTGCTGAACACAAAATCAAAACAAACAAAAAAACATTCAAAATACCAAAACACAAGTACTTACATTGTGTTTTGCATTTGGCATTTTGGCGCCTAGAACGAGCGCTGCACTCGGTCTACTCCAGAGCCGGCCTAGTTTGTATGGTCTAAGCTCTACAAAGAAAATAATTATAGAATGCTTTGCACTCAATTTTTAATCTTTTGACAGCTAAGTCAAAACAGCAAAAATGTGCCATCGTCGGCGCCAAGCTACGAATTAAGGGCTACACACGAGCGGCATGTTGTCAACGGCAGAGGTAACTGAAGCCGTCGACACGCATAAAATAAATTAAGTTTGACTTTTATTTCGTAGATAATTTTATATTATAATGACTTTGAGACTGTAAAAGCATTTGGTTAATTTAGCTTAATAATCTTGGAATTATTACGATCTAGCTGTTGTCCGCGATTTCGTCCGTGTTATCGTCGGTTATCAACACAGATATAGATAGACCTAGATACCGCAAGTATCACGATCTGTATGAAAACCAAGCGTGCCATTTTTTGGACGTCACAATGTAATACGAATGTTTTGTTTTTCCTAAATTTGGTACTCCCAGGTATTACTGAAGGTATTAGATTAAAAATAATGGTTTTTTTAAATTAATTACGCATAATATTAATCACAAAATGACTTACCGATGGAAGGAAACGTTTACTTTATTTTTTTACTTACGATTTTTTATCGTAAGTTAGGCACGAAAATAGGCACGCGAAGTAGTTGCTTTTGCGTTATCTAGTGTAATAAAAAAATTAAAAGGGGTCTAAGATTTATTTAACTAACTAACAAACTATGGGTGTGATTCTAAAGTTGAGAAGTTAGGGAGCTCAAAATTAAACTAAAATAACTAAAAGGAATAAGGTTCGGGCGCCAGAGCTCACTAGGTAATTTAAAACAATGGGAATCCGGGATAGCTAAAAGGTAAAAGACAGGACTTCTAATCTAGGTCGGAGATTTCTGAAATTAAGCTGCAAATTCTTTAACAATAGCTCATTTATTTCTATCGCAGGCAGTGGTGAGCACAACACAATATTAGAAAGCCCCTTTCTTTTGAAGGGCAAGTTGTTTTATAACCATTAAATTCTATAACCAAAGTTTATAATTAAGTTGTCAGTATTGCACGTTTTTAAGTGGAAACTACGAGAAAGAATTTAAGTTAACATACCACAGGCTTCGAGAAAAACTTATTTAAATTAAACCTGATTGGAGACACGAGGTGAAGCGCATCAGCTCATCCATGATGAAGTTAAATTTTAAGATGAAAAAAATCCAAAATATAAGTAAGAACGCCTTTGGGGCGATCTTAACGAAAACTAAAACAATGCCAATCACTCGTGCTATGGGCACACTCAATACGCGATGGCGATATAGGAGGATTTCCCAAAATATTACCGTTGCACGGCTGCTGACATCACTACCAAGTGATTCCAGCCAGGGGTGGACCCTTGAAATATTCCAATCTAATGATTGGCACGGAATAGAATTTTATTCGTGCATCATCTTGGTGACTTCGGTCGGAAAGTGAAAGTTACATATCCCAAACCGGAAACGTCAAAATAATCTGACAGCCGGGGAAATAAGGTCCAACTGTCAAACTGATGGTCTATGGTTTTATCGATTACTCTACTAAATCCTAGCCAATCTATCAAATGTCTGAAGTGTGTGTACTGCATTACCGTGAAAACTTCCAAAAAATGACGAGAGAGGTCGACACTATGTAGCGAGTAGAAAATACTCGTTACATTACATCCCTCCCCGAAAAAATAAAAGAAAGGAACTTTCTTTTATTAGAAAGAAACAACGAAAAACGAAGTGAACAAAAAATTCAAAAACAAAAAACTATCATAGTGCAGTTAGGCGTCATGGCCACTGACTAAAACGTCGGTACTACACCGATCAACAAAGCCAAACAACAAACAAATCCAAATTCAGTTAAACCCGAGGGCCGCTGACTAAAACTCTAACAAGACTAAACACTAAACAAATCTAAATTCAGTTAAGCACGAGAGCCGCTGATTAAATCTTGAACAAAACTACTAAACATTAAACACTAACTTTGAGTACAGTTAAGCGCTATGGCTACTGACTAACTTTACACTAATTTACTAAACTATCCTACACCTCTTAAGTTCAGTTAAGCACTATCGCCACTGACTAACTTCAGCCAACCTACTAATCTAAACCACTCCACTTAAGTTCAGTTAAGCACTATCGCCACTGACTAACTCTACACATCTCTACCAACTAATCTGGAGTGCAGGTAGGCACTATCGCCGCTGACTATCCTCAACTAACCTACAGTTCAGCTTTGAGTACAGTTAGGCACCATAGCCTCTGTCTATCTCAGCAACAACCTATTAAAAATAACAATACCTAAACATAAATTCTGGATAGAGTTGAAGGACTCTACCTAAAAGTATAGATTTCCAATCAATAAAGTCAGACAGAGTTGAAGGGCTCTATCAAAAAATATTGATTCCCAACAAAAGGTTAGATAGAGTTGAAGGGCTCTATCTAAAAGGTTGAATAGAGTTGAAGGGCTCTATCCATAAGTATGGATTTCCAACAAAAAGGTTAGATAGAGTTGAAGGGCTCTATCTAAAAAGGTTGGATAGAGTTGAAGGGCTCTATCCAAAAATATTGTCACAGCAATAACCTGTAACAAACAAAAACCATATTGTGATCGGCGCTACACCACCGAACTTCCGAGCACAATAGTAAAAAGTTATGACGAAAGTCAAAATTCCCCATTGTGACTGGTACAACAATGACCAACACAATGATAAAAGGGCAAATGAAAGCTGTGATTGGCTCTACTCTACCAACCTTCCAAGCACAGACAAACAAACAAAATATATTGGATTACCGAAGGGGAAAATCACAATACCTAAAGGCGAAAGCCAAGATGAAATCGAGGTCAAAATTTACACCAAGATCCAAAAACAAAGTACATTCTTTAACAAAAGTTTCAGAATGACCGCTAAAACAAGGTAGGACGCTCTATAACAAAAGTTACAGAATGACCTCAAAAGCAAAATCCGGTATGAAAGCGTTTCTAACAAAGTCAAATCCAAGTCTAGTATCGAAGAAATATCTAGACAAAAAACAACACTGTCAACAAACAGTAAAAAAATAGAATTAAAATCAATAACTATTTAAAACTATGAGAGAAATAGAATGATTTTAATCTACCCAAAAAAATAAGATTACAAAAAACTTGAAATGAAATTTAAGTTTTTAAATCTTTTTAGGTAATAAAAAACCCAAAGTGTAAGGTTGTATAGGCTCTTTCTTTTTCAAAAAAAATGTAAACAAGTAAAGGATTACCTTTAAAAAAGAAAGAAAGAAAAGATATAAGATCCCATACAATCTCAACAAACAAACAAAACAAACAAGATAAGATCCCTTGATGTGTAAAATGTATAGTGTAAAGAGTAGGTATTTCTAATTTAACCAAAATGACCTAAGTTTAATATAGTAAGAATTGAATTGGAATCTAATAAATTGTAATGAGGTTGCCTAACATAATAATAACTTCCAGACCGTCCTAACCTTTCATTCTTCATTCTAACAGGGACGGATCCTCACACAATATTACTCAATACCAAAACCAAACCTATGAATTCCCCAAAATTTTAAAATTTGATAATATCTTTTACATGATAACGACCCACGGAACCCTTATTTAAATCTTTCAAAACATAAACGTTATCAGAAACTTTTTCTGTTATTTCACACTTTAAGAACTTAGGTGTAAGCTTAGCCGAAAAATAAGCAGGTGCATGAGATTGAACAAAACTTCTTCTCCACACAACATCACCCACATCAAAAGAAATGACTTTCCGACCCTTATTATAATAAGCGGCATTTCGCTTATACCCCTTTAACAAATAAGCTTGAACTTTTACAAAAATATCACTAAGTGAATTAAGAGAAACTGCATAAGAGTTCCTATTTGAAACCTCTAGTTGAGATAAATTATCAACAGAGTTACTAAAATGATGTAAGGAAGCATCTAAAACAAGTTCCCTACCAAACATAAGAAAATTAGGTGTAAATTCTGTAGCAAGATTTACACTATTATTTAAAGCTAATTGAACATTGGGCAAAAAACTTGACCAAGTCCTATGATCATCTTTAACAAAACACGATATGCAAGTTTCGACTGTTTTATTATATCTCTCAACAGGATTATTTTGAGGTGTATACAATGTGTTATAAAATATTTTAGTTATATTAAAACCTTTCAAGAATTCTACAAAATGTTTTGAAGTAAATTGAGTTCCATTGTCACAAACTACTATTTTTGGACAACCAAACTTAAGAAATATTTCTTTTTCAAAATGTTTACAAATTACTCTAGTAGTTGCATTAATCATTGGAAAGAACCAGCAATATTTAGTAAAAACATCTACAACTGAAAGTATGTATTTATGACCAGAATAAGTTTTAGGTAAAATACCTATTATATCTACTGAAAGCATAAGCATGGGGCGATCAACCTTTTTAGGATTAATCATCGTACCAAAAGGAGGAGAAGTAGTATGTTTGTAAGCTTTACAAGTATCACAAGACAAAATGTATTGGTGAACATCATTAAACATACCTTTCCAAAAATAATGTTGTTTTAATTTCTTTAAAGTTTTATGAATACCTAAATGACCTGAATTTACATCATCATGATTTGACCTAATAGTATCCAAGATATTCTCTTTAGGAATAACTATCTTCCAGTCTAAAGGACTATGAGGGTTAAATTTATTTTTACAATATTTATACAAAGTGTTATTTTCGACTCTAAAATTCTTATACTTTCTAGGAGATTTCTGACATTGAATAAATATTTTTCTATACCAAGGATCAATAATTTCATCATCAGGGGAGACTAAATTATCCTGAGTGGTTATAGCAGTGACTTCTATACGAGATAAAGCATCTGGAACTAAATGTAATGAACCTTTTTTATGAATAATATCAAAAGTAAATTGAGAAATTCTAGCAGCCCAACGAGCTAAGCGTCCACTAGGATTATTGAGACCTAGGAGCCATTTCAAACAAGCGTGGTCAGTAATAACAGTAAACTTCATTCCTTCAATATAAGGTCTAAAATGTTCTATGGAATCTAAAATAGCTAATAATTCGCGTTCTGTGGTACTATAATTTCTTTCACATTTATTAAGTGATCTAGAATAAAAAGCAATGGGATGTTGATCACCATTATCATCTTCTTGACTCAAAACACTACCTATGCCCACAGAGCTGGCATCACAATGCAAATAGAAAGGTTTTTCAAAATTAGGACATTGCAAAACAGGAGAAGTTATTAAAGAATGTTTTAATTCTTGAAATGCATTTTCAGCTTCGTCATTCCAAGTAAGTGACTTTTTAGAATTTTTACTACCTGCTGTCAATTTAGTTAAAGGAGAAGCAATATCAGCAAATTTACAAATGAATCTACGATAATAAGAACATAAACCAAGGAAACTGCGAAGTTGTTTTACCGTTTCTGGGCGTGGGAAATTTTCTATTGTCTCTAATTTAGAAGGATCAGTATGTAAACCATTACTGTCAACAATGAAACCAAGATAGCGAAGTCTGTCCTTGCAAAAATTACACTTTTTTAAATTTACAGTTAAACCTGCCTCTTTTAATATACTATGAATTTTATGCAACTGTGCTATATGGCTATTAAAATCAGAATTAATACAAATTAAGTCATCTAAATAACAGAATACAGAATTATCATACTCTGGACCAAAAAGTTTATCTACTAGTCTCTGCAACTCAGCTGGTGCATTTGTGAGACCAAATGGCATGCGAACAAATTCGTACAGACCTTTTCCAGGTACTACAAAAGCAGTTTTTTCGCGGGAGGATTTTTCAAGTGCAATTTGCAAAAATGCTTTAGAAAGATCTATAGTACTAATATATCTAGCACCTCTAAGGTTGTCTAATATTCTAGAAGTATAAGGAAGGGGATAAGAATCTTTAATAGTAACAGAATTTAAACGTCTTGAATCTAAACACAATCTAGTACCTCCATCTTTCTTCTCTACCGCCAATACGGGTGAACACCAAGGAGACTTAGAGGGTTGAATAATACCTTCTCCTAATAAAACTTCTACTTCATCAAAAAGTTCCTTTTGCTTAGCAGGACTCAGAGGCCAATATCTCTGTTTAAAAGGTTCACTAGTAACGTTAATTTTATGTTCAACTAAATGAGTAAGACCTAAACCTCTTTTCTCATAAGAAATATCTTCAAACAAAGCAATAATATTATCTAATTTTTGTTTCTCAGAAGGAGAAAGTTCAGAAATAGAGGTAATTGAACAAACTTGTTTATTATTTTCGGGAACAAGTATAATGTTCTTCCACAATTCTACAGCTAAATGAAATTTAATCCAAAAGTCAAAACCTAAAATAATTAATGGATCAAAAGAAGGAATAATTGAAAACTCTACGGATTTAGTTATATTATCACAAGTTACTGGCAAATCCATGGCACCAATAATTCTCCGGGCGGAGCCATCCGCAGTGCAAGCAGCGCCACTAATAGGTCTAATTTTATAACCCAACTGTAAAAATCGTTCATGTGTATTTGAGCCTAAAATGCATTTATCGGAACCACTGTCCAACAAACCTGAAAAAATTTGATTACCAACAAAAAAAGTTAAAAATGGTCTAGCATCATTCTGTTTTGTAAATAGAATAGGAGCCGAACGATAAATATTAAAAAAGGTTTTTAAGTAATCTAACCAGTTGGAAAATTCTTTGTCACGGGCAACATCATCAGGCTTGTGACTTCTAACAATTTTTTCACCCATCGAGACGCTCGAAGTTTTATCAAAAACGTGGGCTCGATGCTGCCTAATCAGTTTTTTGACTCTTGCGAGTTTTTAGTATCCAAATTACAAACGTCACAAGTCTTAGAAGTGACCCCAGCTTTATGACACTTAAAACAAACAACACCTGGAATAGACTTGCAATTTTTATATAAATGTCCAGGTTTTTTGCATTTTAAACAAACTAAATCATTAGAAACGGCATTAGATTTAACAGAAGGTTTAATTGATTCTTTAAAAGGTTTTCTATTTACAACAACTTCTAAGTCTTTTGCAAGTTCCAGAAATTGTTCGATTGAATCTATTTGTCTACGAAACAAAAAGGGTGTGTAAATCGGTAACATATTTTGTTGTATCACGTTAATTAAAGTGTAGTCAAATAAAGGTACTGAAAGACGACTAGCCATGTCATAAATTTCCGTAATGAAATCAGGAAGCGACTCAGACTGTTTCTGTTTCCTTGTGCGGAGCTCATTTTCTAAAAAGTGATCAAAATTAGGTTTATCAAAGCGCTTTAAAAGTGCAAGCTTAAGTTCATGCCAGGAAGAAATACGAATTCGAACAGATCTAAACCATTTGAGTGCAGTACCATTAAGCAAATCTGTAAAAGAACCAACCAGCAAATTTTCGTTGTAATTTCTATAAAGAAAATATTCTTCAACTTGTGTAATAAAATCACGAACACAAGTTCTACCATCATAAATTATTTTGCTATGTTTCAAATCAGGCAGTTTAGTAAGAGGAGGAAAGTTTTTTCTAATGTTTTCGTTAACAAGCGCATTCAAGGAGTTAAAAGAAGGCAAAGTTCGAGCTGTAAAATCCGAAGACGAATGTGCGATTCCAGATTCAAAAGGATTGCCAACATCGGTGGCATTAGCCATCTCGTGACCTTTCTCAACAACATTAGCATCAGCAGCAGTAGAAGCTTCGACCTCAACCGAATCCTGAGGCGGTAGAAACTGAACTTCCTTGTCCTCCATGACTAACGAGTAACAAGGCAAATAGCAACGAAAAGCAAGGACTAAACTTCAAAGAATTTCAAAATAAATCAAAGTTTGAAAAATAAAATTAAAGTTTGAGGTTAAGTATCAAAATCAATGTGATATTTCCATGAAAAATTGCTAAGTTATTTAACGTTAAAAAGTGCAATAATAACTCACAAAACGGCTTAAAATTAAATAAACTAGGTGCACAATAATGTACTTAATGTTTAAATTTAATTATTAACATAAAAAGTTAACTTAGATATGAATTATATCACTGTATGAGATTTAACAATAACACGGTCTACACTTAACAATTGTTGGTTTTGCTAAGGAAAAAACATGTTAAAAACACAAGAAAATAAACAAATTATCCAATGTAAAACTAAAACATTGTTTGTAAAATACAATATCAAACTAAGTTACAACTTATGAGTCTAATTATTCAAAGTTTATAAACTAGATCAATTACAATGTAAAAACAATATGAAATACAATATGAATACTAAATATTGTAAACAATAGACTCATTAGTTAAAATATAAATGAATTTAGTGTGCAATACTGACTGTACTCACCGTACAAACCTGCTTCATGTCCCTGTTCTAGTGCGACAATTGTAATAAAAAAATTAAAAGGGGTCTAAGATTTATTTAACTAACTAACAAACTATGGGTGTGATTCTAAAGTTGAGAAGTTAGGGAGCTCAAAATTAAACTAAAATAACTAAAAGGAATAAGGTTCGGGCGCCAGAGCTCACTAGGTAATTTAAAACAATGGGAATCCGGGATAGCTAAAAGGTAAAAGACAGGACTTCTAATCTAGGTCGGAGATTTCTGAAATTAAGCTGCAAATTCTTTAACAATAGCTCATTTATTTCTATCGCAGGCAGTGGTGAGCACAACACAATATTAGAAAGCCCCTTTCTTTTGAAGGGCAAGTTGTTTTATAACCATTAAATTCTATAACCAAAGTTTATAATTAAGTTGTCAGTATTGCACGTTTTTAAGTGGAAACTACGAGAAAGAATTTAAGTTAACATACCACAGGCTTCGAGAAAAACTTATTTAAATTAAACCTGATTGGAGACACGAGGTGAAGCGCATCAGCTCATCCATGATGAAGTTAAATTTTAAGATGAAAAAAATCCAAAATATAAGTAAGAACGCCTTTGGGGCGATCTTAACGAAAACTAAAACAATGCCAATCACTCGTGCTATGGGCACACTCAATACGCGATGGCGATATAGGAGGATTTCCCAAAATATTACCGTTGCACGGCTGCTGACATCACTACCAAGTGATTCCAGCCAGGGGTGGACCCTTGAAATATTCCAATCTAATGATTGGCACGGAATAGAATTTTATTCGTGCATCATCTTGGTGACTTCGGTCGGAAAGTGAAAGTTACATATCCCAAACCGGAAACGTCAAAATAATCTGACAGCCGGGGAAATAAGGTCCAACTGTCAAACTGATGGTCTATGGTTTTATCGATTACTCTACTAAATCCTAGCCAATCTATCAAATGTCTGAAGTGTGTGTACTGCATTACCGTGAAAACTTCCAAAAAATGACGAGAGAGGTCGACACTATGTAGCGAGTAGAAAATACTCGTTACACTAGGTCTATCTATATCTGTGGTTATCAAATATACAGACAAAGTTGCCAGGGCTTCAAGCTTAGTTTGTGCCAAATTTCAACAAAATCTCTTCAGTAGTTTAGCCGTGAAAGAGTAACAATCAAACTCACTTTCACATTTATAATAGGTACTATCGTGGACACACCCGCCTAACCACCATTAAGTTCATTTTTGCTTGCACTCAAAAGATGGAAGCGCTCTCTACCCCGCCCCGTTGACTTCGCAGGCGCCAAGGGATTTTTTTTTTAACTGAGCAGGCGGAAAACTCCGCGATAGTACGTAATTAGTATGGATATGCAATTTTCAGACCATTTATTTTTAAAGTAGGTAGTTTTTTTTTAATAAGTTTGTGATGAAATTAGGATAACTAAGATGCTAGAAATTGCTAGAAATTCGATTTTCAAACTTTTCTGCATAAATTTTTGGGTTATATAAAAATAAAACTAATAGAGTGATTGGATGGATTTTATTGATAAAAAATACGTTTTTCTTTGCATCCTGTATACTGTCTATAACCCTGTTCACAATAAGATTAGTCATTTACACAAACCTTTTATACAGTCCGTTCAACCGATTTTGACTTATATTGCGTTGGTAGCATGACAAATGGCAACTGCAGTAAACAGTTGTTATTGTAACCACTTTTTCGGCTCTAATGACATCCTTAAGCCTACGGAATAGAAGCCAAAATCGGTTGAAGGGACTGTAAAAAAGGTTTGTGTTTATGTCTTATCTTATTGTGAACAGGGTAAATGTACTAATAAGTAGTGTGTGAAATAACAGGCACTTTTTAAGGTACATGTACTTGCTTCAAGCATTCAAAATTGGCCTGATACAATCCTATTTAAGAAAATTTGACACCTTAGTTTTTACATAAAAAAATAAAATTATATACTTAAAAATAATTATGACATTAAATAAAGACAAAAGTAGAAAAGTTTCCCTTCACATATCTACATCTCATCTGTCTATACCCTGTTCACAATAAGATTAGACATTTACTAAAACCTTTTTTACAGTCCGTTCAACCGATTTTTACTCATATTGCGTTGGTAGCATGACAAATGGCAACTGCAGTAAACAGTTGTTATTGTCACCACTTTTTTGCCTCTAATGTCATCCTTAAGCCTACGGAATAGAAGTCAAAATCGGTTGAAGGGTCTGTAAAAAAGGTTTGTGTTTATGTCTAATCTTATTATGAACAGGGTATAGTCTTTTCTTAATTACGTTGGGGTCGGCTTCCAGTCTAACCAGATGCAGCTGAATACCAGTGTTTTACATGGAGCGACTGCCTATCGGATCTCCACAACCCAGTTACTAGGTACAGTCAGAAAAAGAGATAGGTATGCAGGGTCGTCAGATATAGTTAACTTACTAGGTACTTAGACACCGATAGATGTTTTTAAATAAATAAAAAATAGAGGTTAAACATTTCAATGGTTTAATTAAATTTCATTCGAAAACATCCATCGGTTTCTAAGTAAACGCGTTTCCGATGACCTGCATACCTATCTCTTTTGCTGACTGTACCTAATACGATACCCCTTGGTAAGACTGGTTGTCAGATTTCCTAGCTTCTGACTACTCATAACAACTGTCAAAGATCTACAAATGACAGCCGGGACTAATAGCTTTATTTGCTTTTCGAGGCACGGAGGAATCACGGTACGAAATGGATGTTCACGCATGGACCGATTACGGCAAGCATAGCTAAAACATGGCCGATCGATATGTCTGGCAATAACTTAGCCACGAGCCCCCAAGTTATCTTTCACATAACACGTCACCAAAAGACAAGTATCCACGTCGTCAGGAATAGTTGAAGTTTACTTAGAAACCAATGGAGGTTTCCAAATGAAATTTAATGAAATCATTGATCTGTTTATTCTTTAATAATTGTATTTTATTTTATTCATAAACACCTATCAGTTTCTAAGTAAACTTCAACCATTCCCGACGACATGGATACTTATCTCTTTTAGTGACTGTACATGAGTACAAAAAATAAAAGCTTAGTAGGTACCACTGGGCTACTCCATGTTTTCATCATAAATTAATTAATTGTTCCAATGCACTTACAAAAAATTCTAAAATTTTAATTTATTATTTCTGTTTTCTGTAAGTTTCAAATACTTAACACAGGTACATTTTAATAAACAAATAATAATAAGATGTTTACTTTACTAATACAAGAAGAGAAACATGAAATAATTGCTAAGTAAATCTAAATTAAGTGCAGTTCTAAACCTACTGGGCTATTTACTAGGGTAGCGTTAAAACCACGAAGTATAAAAGAAGCTTTACTTACTTCGTGGTTAAAACTAATCTGTAGTTAAGTAACTGATAAAAAGCATCAAGATACAAGATACAAGATATTTATTTTGCTAAAACATGAGTATACATAAATGTAAGATGTTACATAAAAAAGAATAACTTGAGTCGCTTGGTCGATCTACCTATACCTCTTTAGGGTACGTATCTACTTCTGAAGGTCATTCTTCATTTCTCGGTATATTTATGTTTACATCTCTGGGTACCTTAGGCAAACTTTCAAGTTCAAAATGTTGTCATATGTAACCTATGTTCATATACGTGTCACTTTAATCACAACATAATTATAAATTAAAGTTCATTTTGTGTACGATCAGACTAATCTAGGGAACTCCTGGTTAATTTTTTTGTACATTGTTTCACTAATTAAAAGCTAAGTTACGCATTAGTGGTATAGGCTAATAATTTAGGGATCCGAAAAAATAATCACGTGGACAAAATTTTCGGACAAAATCTAAACAAATATAATAAAAAATTGGTTCATACATTTCCAAGATTTGGGACTTGAAAATGACAATGCCAGATCCTGCCCCACCCATGTACAGAAAAGTAAATTAATTAAAATAATTGTAATGAATATAGAACCTTTCTATAGTAAATTGTTTTTCTTTAGAACTTGTGGATTACGAAATACCTACCCACAAAATACAAACTCATTTTACCTAAGATATAATTTAACCTATATTCAATGTCATTATTGTTTTTAGATTTAAACGGAAACCGCAAGTTCTACAGTCACTAAGACTAATGTTTAGTTATCAGCAATAAATAAACAGTAAGATGCTACATTATTGCACATGACTTTTATTGAGTGGGGCAAAGTTCTATAGAGTTTCTGGCATTGTCCTTTGTTGGATATACCTATATCTGTTAATATATTCAATGGTATCTATACTTATATTTATAGATAGGATATGAACGACGATCAAAAAAAGCAACGATATAATATGATAAGCATGAATTACTCTATCAAACATCGATAATTGCACTAAATTATTTTACAATAAATTAGTCCATTATTTCTGTAATAAAGGCAGAATTCAAATTCAAAATCATTTATTTCAACCAATTCCAGGTCATAAATTACTATTTAAAATAAAATTAAAACTAAAATTTTATTACAATAAAAATAATAAATAAAATAATATCAATAACATTTAAAATTATCAAAATTGAAATACGTAACTAAATTAAATTAAAATTACAATAATTAACAATACTACCGAGTGAATTGGCATAGAAGTCGGGTCTAATAGTCGTATGTGCTAGCATTTTATCAACAGACACGTTTGTTAGTACTAGCAGGGTTTTAAAGCCAGTTGCTTTGCCTAAGCCGACATCTTGCTCAATCCTGAAAGAAGAAACAAATAAATATGTCTAAATTAGAATATAAAAGCAAAATAAGTACTAGTAGGTAATATCAGTGTAGGTAGTAAAGGGGAAAAGAAAAAAGGCTAAGCAGATAAAAAAAAAGGAATAAATGGATTTTCTTTCTTTCTTTCTTTCTTCTTAGATATTTATACACTGGGAGAAATTTCAGATTTTAGATTACCATACTTACTACAGGTATAAAGAGTAGAGATTTCTTCCAGAATATAATTCCAATCATCTGCCTAGCTTTTTCTCAACTACAAATGTTAGGGTCGGCGAATACCAGCGTTTACAATACGGTCAACGAAACTAGGCGCGTCTGAAGTTAGCTGTTTGGCTGCGCAATGGAACTTTTAGGAACGAAATTGTCTACTGCGCAGCTAATCGGCTAACTTCAGACGCGCCAAGTTACGTTGACCGTACTGTACATGGCGTGACTGACTATCTGACCTCCACAACTTAGTTAGTGGGTAACGTTAAGACTGGTTGTCAGACTTCTGGCGTCTAACTTCAAATTACGTATGTCAAAGATCAACGGACCGATCGCGGCAAGCGTATATAGTTTAATAATGACTGATATATATTCCTTTTACTTAGTCCCCTTGCCAGAATATAGTTCCTAATTCCAGCATATTATTGTCCCAATACTGGACAAAGCCTCCGTGTGGTGCCGGCCGCGAATAGAACCACTCCATTTCTACCCGTGGGTGTCGTAGAAGGCGACATCGACATAGGGAAATTGACCAGAGGATGAGTAGCAGTGTTCTTCTGAGTACCATAACACCTACTGCAATCGTCAACATGCATCGGCCAAGCATGGCGATTACGGCTGAAACCTTGGGGGAGACCTATGCCCAACAGTGGGCGTCTAAAGGTTGACATGATGACTGGACAAAGGCTTTTTCTCATGCAGGGAAGGCAAGAACATCACCACGCCTGCTTAAGAGGGATAAGCGATTTCAGACTTATATTTATTAAAAGACTAGAATTTCTATCGACTTGCTCCTTCACAAGATGTCTGCAATATCTAAGATAAACTTATTAGGAATACAGCAATAAAATAAGTAAAACTAATCAAGTACTTCTATCCAGTAGCTCACAAACTAAGTGAATATAATAACTGAAAGGTCGTTCTTTAAAAAACATTAAAAGACAGTCTTGTAGAAGTATACATTACTTTAATGGTGATAAAATAAAAGTAAGAGAAGCTCAAAAGAATTTCAATTTCCTCAATATTCTAAACACGTGTATTGAATTATCTTTGATTCCTTGAAGTGCTATTTGATTTTTTGTATTTACTACTTGAAACAAAATTATGTTCGCGCATAAAAGTAGCCATCATGCTCGGTCTACAGAAGTTAAAAAGGAATTGTTTGATAAGGTATATGAAGACGTGGGATGAAAGGCATGAGACCGAAAGAGTTATGAATATAAATGTGAATAGGTGGAGAGGAAGAGGAAGACCGAAGAAAAGAAGGATGGATTGTGAGAAAAATGATATGAAAGCGAAGGGAGTCAATTATATTATGGCGGTTGATAGGACGTAATGGAAGAAGAAAACATATTGCGCCGACCAAGTAAGAAGATGATATTATGGAGCTCGATTTTCCTTGTAACCATGTTCGAATTAATTTAACCACTGCAACGCCTGAAAGCCAGAATCAATAATAGCGACCACCAGAAAAGCACAGAGGCAATGAAGCTCGTCGAGTCATGCAAAAACAATCTAATTGTCTTAGATCCTGAAATGAATATAACTAGTAAAGTACACCAGAGGAGTAAAAAACATGTCATAGACTTACATGTCTCCTATGAACAGGACGCGGCTGGGATCAGTGACTCCAGCCCTCTTCATCGCGAACTCTCCTAACGGTTTGCCAGGCTTCCCCAAACATACTGGTGCACGTTTAGTTTCTTCAGCCACTATTTCCGTGAATATTCCAGAAGCTAAAATTGTAATTGCTTTGTTAATAGCAGAACTCATGTTTTTGATTGTAATAGTTTTACAATGGGTGAAAACTTCATTCTTAATACACATACCGGCGGGTAACTTGTACAAAAGTATGCAAATAACTTGCATTATGCTATTGTGATTCTCATGATAAGTTGGCAAGTAACCCTTGTAACCCTAGTTTCAATAAGAATGATGTAACCAAAATGTGTAACATATTATTGATTTTAAAAGAGTGTTCATGGTGTTTCTTGGTCGTTCTTCTCCATAGAAACCTACTGTTTCAAACGAGCAATTAGCTTCAACTTTCTCGCTGAAGGACTCTGACAATTCAAAAGTAGGCCTGTAAATGGTTTATTTGAAATAAATGATTTTCAGATTGAGTTTTTTTTTTTTAATTTTTCTACGAAATCTTAGTCTTTCAGCATTTTATAATTTATCTTTTTTTTTAATTATACAACTTGCATTTAAGTCTTATTAAATTCATAATTAAACGGTCTTGGTTCATCTTCGTACAATAAAATCTTTTGAACAAAATAATCTTCTTTTTCTTTCGTGCTTTCGAAATAATTGACGATATGAAAAAAATTGTAATGTTAACATTCCAAAATGGGCTAGTCACGAGTTGAAATATGTTTACATAAAATCCAAAAGCTAATTTCTCAATTGTTGCCTTGTTTCACAATGGTATGGTTACTAAAATAAAATACAATGTTTATAAGGTAATCAATACTTTAGGAAAAAACACTTTTGATTTTTTCTTTAAAATACTTTTATTATTAAGCTGAAAACGTTTGTTCGTGTGTTTGTATGTAATATTGAAATAATATACTTTTTTTTACAATCGTTTTATATTATTATAAATGAATATAATTTAAATATTAATAAACTCATTTATTTATTATATTATTATCCATACTATCCATATTTCCATACTAATATTATAAATGCGAATGTAACTCTGTCTGTTACGCTTTCACGGTGATACGGCTGAACCGATTTTTATGAAATTTGGTATAAAAATAGCTTGAATCCTGGAGAAGGACATAGGCTACTTTTTAATCCGCGACTTTGCCTGCATCCGCGATAACCGACATTCACGTGAACGAAGTCGCGGGAAAATGCTAGTTCATAATATGTGTAAGTCTATCCGTTTAATTATATTTTTATTTATTCGCTTAAACCTTTTGTATTATATGATACAATGATAAAGTTTAATACCTATATATTTAAATTAACACTCAATGTGTTCATATATTTTAACTTACCCAGTACTTTAGCATCAGGTTTGTAATAGACATGTCTGTCTGTCGCTCCACATAGAAACAGAACCTCTGGTCTGTTCAAATAAGTGATAGCTTTGTTTATTTTGGGCAGGTTCATTCTGAAGTCACTGTCCATAACCACGGCTCCTATTTCTGGATCATCCTTCATGTACTGGACGTATTCTTCATAGTAATCTGGTCCCATGTTTGGCTGTAAATTTAAATTTAGTTTAGCCAATCTACAATTATACTAATAAATCACTACTATCAGTAATAGTTTAATGTACAGACGCCAGCACATCAAGCCCAATTGTTCAACTCAACTCAAATCATTTATTTCAAATAAACCATTTACAGGCACTTTTGAATTGTCAAGGAGTCAGTCAGTCAAAAAGTTGCAGCTAGTTGCTCGTTCCAAACAGTAGGTTTCTATGGAGAAGAACGAGCAAGAAACTCCATGAACACTCTTTTAAAATCAATAGAATATTACAAATTTAGGTTACATCATTCATGTTGAATCTAGAGGTACAATGTGAGAACGATGTAACAAATTGTGCACGTTAAAAGAGGTCCTAGTGGCAATGAAATTAGACAATTCAAAATAAATTTAAAATAACCGAGGCAGCTAAGAGATGACCAGTCTCAACTGACGGCGCCCGTTCACGAACATGACGCACGGATCGGCACCATTTAGTTCAACCATTTTGAAGGGAACCAAATGATCCAACACATGCGCCACCATCAGCGAGACATTCAAGTGAGCATGACAAACACTCAACCGCCAGGGCATATTCAAGTCAACGAAAGACATCTCGTAAATGGTGGCTTTAAAGTACATAGTGCTCACATGTATGTGCTATGCAAAATTATATAATACTAATAGTTTGAGTTTATACAATGCAAAGATAATGTAGTTCTACATCTTCAGCAGCTCCAAAAAAATTGTCACCAATGCTAATCAATAAATCTATGAACCCTTATGGCTGTGGGTTCATAAACCTTATTCTTTTCTAATAAAGTTGAAAAACTATCAAAGAAATTTGACCGATTGGTGCATGGCCCAATCTTATGTTTATAATGGATTTTAAATTATTCAGTCATAAATATCCAATATACGGTATTAACAATATGTAATGTTTTGTTTAGGTTTTATTAATATATTTTGATGAGAGTAGAGATTCTTAAGTAAAATAAATAAATAAACTGGCTTTTTTTTCATAAAATGTAGTGTTATCTCTACAATGTTTAAGCACATTTGGTCTAAGAGATAAAGGCTTTAAGAAATAAACATCTTACTTACCCCTTCTTTATATTCAAAACCGTAGGATGTCAATACATTATTTGTCTCAGGACAGCTTAAACTATAAATTTTCTTGTTAAAATTAACTGATTTTAAGTACTCGGCTATCGCAATGGACGGTATGGTGAGGTAATCCTGAAAAGATACACTGAATTAGATTTATTTATTGCTGCAAGGGTGAGATAATAAGAGATTAATTTATCCGAAGGAGCTTTGTGGTTCCATGGGTAGTGCAGTTGTAGTAATAGATACAACAGCTTACTTTCAATAATTGACATCCCACCCACACGCATAAAACGTTTTGGGAACACATTCATTGTGCGTACTGCTAAGGAGTGGAATTCCCTGCCTGAGTCTGTGTTTCCTAAAAGCTACAACCTGGGAGTCTTTAAGTTAAGAGTGAATAGGTTACTTCTAAGCAAGCGTGCTCCATCTTAGACCGCATCATCGCTTCCCATCAAGTGAGATAGTAGTCAAACGTATGCATATCGATTGATAAAAAAAGTAATAATTTTAATTTTAAGGTACACAATAAATATGTATAGGTACCTGAGCATTTTCTTGAGCTTTCCGATGTATCTAAACGAATATTACGAGGAAATTTGTTTGTTTGTTTTTTTTTGTTTGTACTGAGTAGAAGGTGGCTGGCAACCTGGATGGATGCGGGTTGCCAGCCACCGGGTTGTTGCAAGATTGGGTTGGTTGGCGATCTTTGGGGGAGGCCTACGTTCAGCAGTGGATGGCAATAGGCTGATATGAGGTAGAGGACCTCGTGGCAAAGTAAAAGTCGTACGTTGACTGTTCATGATGGTTGAGCTACAGTTTGTGGATGAGTGACCATTCATTTCATGCCGTGACTCCTCCGTGCCTCGGATAGCACTCAAATCCGTTGGTCCCGGCCGTCACTCATAGACCTTTGAAAGTCGTTACAGGTTAAATCTGACAATCGGTCATATTAAAGGTATCGTTTTAACCAGCAAATGGGTTGCGGAGGTCAGATAGGCAGTCGCTCCACATACACACACACACGTCGTACATTAGTACTCAGCTGCTTGCGAATAGACTGGAAGCCGACTTCAACATAGCTGGAAAAGGCTGAGGACTAGCTAATTTATGGAAATACTGGTCCGAATAAGAAAAAATCTTTTACTAATTCCGCGCGGACGAAGTCAGAGGCATCAACTGGTGGAACAATACATACAAAAATTCTAATGAAAAAAACATTTTTATGTAATGTAACGTTCCTGTGAATGCTGGACGCGGTGTTCGAAGTAATGCTGAAGGTAAGTGAGCATTTATCTGTAACACTCTGTTCTAATTTGCATTTACTCTCCGTTGAAATTTTGAACGACCGAATCAGCGAACTTGTGTAATATTTCATCAATGAAATGTTATAAAAAGTTGCTCATTGATCTAGTTGTAACAACGCGTATGTGAGAGTGACACATTTGATATCGGCTTGATGTTCTGTTACAAGTAAATAATATAATAATAATAATAATATGTGGGGACATTTCACACACGGCCATCTGACTCCAAACTAGGGAGACCCTGTACTATGGGTGTCAGATGTGCCCAAGAGACAGCGCCATTGCCACGTGGGATGGCCATGCTTATCTTCTGACCAAGGTAAAAATCAGCTCTTGGATCACGCACGATGCACTGTTAACTAATCTTTTGGACAAGTCCTTATAAAGGAGATGAGCACTCGGACGTCGTCGTTTTTTCATCAAACCTATCCTGTCCCACTTCTAGGCAAAGGCCTTCCCCCAAGTCCTTTCAGGATCTTTTTTCTTGGAGCATTGGTGGTACGTTGAACAAGCTAATTGGTTTATGGGCAAAAATATTCATCTTTCTACTACACTCACAATATTTCATTTTATTAAATTTTCTTAACTCGAGCTCGTAGGTATCCCTGGTACCTACGTACTAACGATATAAAAAATAAAATAAATAAATAAATTGTTAGTGTAGTAGAAAGATGAATATTTTTGCCTGTAAACCAATTAGCTTGTTCGACCGTACTTGTCCAGGTCATTTCGCCATTTCTTTCGGGGTCATCTTTGGCGAATTTAAAATGTTAACATATTTTAATTATTTTCTAATCATCTTATCAAGAATAAGATGGCAAAGGAACCGTTTCCGGGAAGTTTTGGTAGCTTTCAGTTTCCTCTAAAAATATGTAGCCACGTGTCCTAAGTTGGAAGATAGCTAATTATCGTTAGGTTGATGGTCTGTAAATTAATCTTATCAAGAACGTAATACCACTGACATAAAACGATAATATTTAGCAAAGAAGTTTACAATATGCAATATAAAATTTTATTGAAGGATATGATGACATCTTGAGTAAGTATCACTCGATGTATGAATGTCTTTGATTACTTCTTGCACTTTTGAATTTTATCCATGTTATTTTATTGTACCTATAGTTAGTCTTAACACTAATATGATCCTAATCCTGTCATAACAGAAACTATTTTTAATTGTTCCTAAGCAAATTTTCAAAATATCTCTGATACAATAGTAGCATCTAAAAAGTATAAAATTAAAAAGTGTTTGTAGACTCTTTGACTTATTTTAAGTACCCAATAATATTACAAGAGTCGTCGCGTCGATGGTATACAAGCAGCTTCTATAGTGTTCATGGTACGAATTTTAGTTCTTTCTGTGATCGCTAGGGGCGCTGTACAATATTTCAAACAAATAATTTACGGAGACGCTAGCGAGTTTTGGCTGTGTAAACTCATGATAGAGGAACTGAACTATACCCACCAACAATACTGAATATGCTTCTTTAGTGGTAGCAACGCTTATCCGATCTTCATTCTAAAAAGCTAAAAACCTTCATCCTAAATCAGTTTCTATAAAAAAAAACTGCGTCCAATATCCCTCCCCGACCGGCCTTTGTTCATGCCAGTTTCCGCCGCTGAGCTTGTAGCTTTAAATTCGTCCCTAAGTAATCGAGATCCGATCCAGACTGTCCCTTTGCTGCCCACTCCCAGCGACGCCCTAAGCCGAGGCTCGTACGTACCCCACAGAGGGTGCCTTAGCATGTAGTCGCTTAGTTTATAAGTTGTTTGCTCTAGATGGAGGCCTTAAATCCACTGCGGCGCCATAGGAAACTCCGGTAAAGCAATCGACAATCTCTTAGGCAGACATGAGACATGCCATACCGAAAAAAAATCGGCCCATCGGTTTGGGAGCTACGATGCCCGAGACGTCTGTCTAAACACAAATAAAACAATTTTCTGATACTTTTATCAGATGCAAAAAAACGTACAACTTTTGCTTTGGAACTAAACCTGAAATATGAAACCAATATCAGTCGCTTCATACGTATTGCTCATGGTGCAGGAAGTATGTACAATTTCGTAGCGAACAGCAGCTGCTTTTTCATATTTCTGACAAGATTGAGTAATGAAAATTGTTCACATTCATAAGTACTTTTAACCTTTAAAAGATGGCCACTGATTTAAAAGGCAGCTTGTATATTTCCAACTGCCTTGTTGTCATGTCATGTTTTGGCAGAATTTAATGCTTTAATGCATCCAACACGTGCAAATACGAAAGAAGCATAAACTGCAAATGTAATGTCTTGGCAGTGTCATCGTTACTATTATAACGAAAACTTCATAAAATTGGACATGTGTCAGTTGTCAACAGTGCCTATCATTATCATTCAAGTTATATTGCTCAGTATATCACGTGTTATTGAAGTGTTAAATATACTCCTATACAACCAAACTATTGTGCATGATCAGCTGTAAGTTTTTCAAAAATTCATCATCATCATCATCAGCCTGAAGACGTCCACTGCTGAACAAAGGCCTCCCCCATAAATGGGGGGCGTTGCCATAATCCCCACGCTTGGCAGGCGTCTTGGGGATCGCAGTGAGGTTGTTAAGTACACGGAAGCCGCTGCTGCCCGACTTCCCATTTTTCCCTTAGTCGCCTTCGACGACACCCTCGGGATGAAATGGGGGGTGCTATTCTAGCCCGGACACCCCACGGGCAAAAATTACAAAAAAAAATCCAAAAATTACAAAATAAAAATAAATAAATACCTCGCAAAGTCTTTAAAGCCGTTGGTTCACTGCCTGATTACTTCTCTGTCGCGGTGGATTGCCGTCTCATTAGACTATGAGAGTGTGGGCAGAAGGGGAATATATCTACAGTGTGTTCTGCTAGTTTATATACATTATTTGGCCACCGTAAACTAAATCCGGCCGGGAGAATAATATTTTCTTTTGTTACTTTTTGAGTAAAAAAGGCCTATCTGACGGCTAATTAAGATAATATGGGATATTCAGCGTTCCCAGTATATGGAACGAATGGAATAATCATCTATGAGCCACATCTCAAACTCACACTCAACAATAGACACCCTGTCACACGCACTCATTCATTTTAGCACATCACACCAAGAGAGGAACAGACCTCTAATAATATTATACTTCTGATTACCAGTACATAATAAACATTTGCTAATAAAATAGTACAATGCTAGCACTGAAGAAACTTATCAAAATGTAACTCGAGGGGGATAGCGCGGTAAGCGAAAATACACGTTGATCCTAGTTCGGCTACAGATGCTAGAACATTTGTGTATAACCAACTGTTTTTTATAGCAAATAATATTTTGTATGATGATGTACTCCTGTTCAAGAAATAAAGATTATTATATCTGCCTAGCCTTTTCCAACTGTGTTGGGTTCGGCTTCTAGTTTAACTAGATGCAAATGAATACCAGTGTTTTACATAGGGCAAATGAAATATCTAATATAACATATACGGTTAGCTTTCAAAATGTTAGAGAAATCTTAAAGAATTCCTTTTATTTGCTTCCTCGTTCTCAGTTTACGAGGCGGGCAGATATCCAACTGGTTACAGAACTATGGATTGGCCAGCAGCCATGCAGTGACGTGACGAGTTTATAGTTCAACGTTTTGCATAATAAGAGACAGTTTCCTTTTCAGCGGGTTTTCTACTTTTGCAATGGAATGAGGTTGATTTATATAATTTTGCAGATTTCACGAGAAAATTGCGGACATTTTGCTCCAGATCTTTGGAATCAATTTTCGATCTTAAAATCTTATTGTAAAGGCAAAAGGTCTAAGTCACTCACTGACTAAACACGAAATCTCGAAAGCGTTAAGTATAATCTGGGTATCTTAAAGACACGAGTGAACCAGTTCACCAGGATTACATAGGCATCATCACTTAAGATCAGGTGAGTTGCAGTCAAACGCAAACCTATTAGAATGTAAAAACACTACTTGACCTACGAAGGTAAAACTTGGCAAGCGGAAAACATCAGGTAAAACGAATTTGATTTGGACTCCCGGGAACTCGCGGGTAAAAGTTTGTCAACTGATATAGATATTAAATTAATTTGAATCACGGGCTAATGAAAATGACACCATTGAATATTCTTAGGAATGGAACACAATATAAATAATTCGTTAATAGGCTATCATCCATACAATTTCGTATCAACTTTCAAGTAAGCATTCATTTCAATAGATTGGGTTTTTAAATGTTACCAATATTCAGTGCCTGTGTGGCGTCTCCCTGCAGACCATGGTCTACCTTCTAACTTGCGCCGCATGCCCTGTCACCTGCTCATGTGCGGACCTAATGACCGCGTCACCGGATGGCGTTGCCGTGGCTGAATCCTGCCCAAACAAGGAATCTGACAAGAGCAAACACAACTCACACATACACACTCGCATAATTACACACACATATACACACACATGAAACAATTCCGTGTTTGCTATCGACATGCCCAGAAGAAGTAGATTGGACTAGTAGTGCTATTTTGTGTAGTGCCTTCCTCGGTGAATTTAGGTAGGTATAGTGACGTGAGTGAACTGTCATCTCATTGATGTTTGGGGTTGTCAGCTCACCACAGCTTCGCTTCACCAACGCAGCAGATTTTTAAAGAATAGCACATCAGGCTGTTAACAAAATTAGGTATTTCTGGTTTTGTTTAAATCCTTTTGCATGCACACACGCCAGCACATCAAGCCATGCCAAATTCTCCCAATTTAATATGAACCTTATTCTTTTGTCATAAAGTTGAAAATCTATCAAAGAAATTTGACAGATTGTTGTAGCTGGATGTACTTTATTCTCGTCCCTATTGTATTCCGTTCCACTATGGCCGCGACTTTAGCACTGCGGAAACTATGACAGTGGGCGATTTGAATATGTTACTCACTTCCAGAGTCGAGACGACTACTTATTCTAAATTGTTTTCCTCGCATTATGCATTGAAAGATATTCTAAACATTTGCTTAACCTTGAGTAAACAGATCTAAATCAGAGTTGTATAAGCACTGGCATTTACCCAAGATCTTGCCTTCGAATACCATATTATAGTTTACAAACATACCAGTATAATTAGATACTTACATAGCCATTCTCAATATCGACAGCTTTGAACCGTTCATCATAATTCTCCCTGCTTCTTAAACTGTTATTGGAAACGTAGTGAACAGTTTTTCCAAGTTTCTTCATCAGTCTGAAGAATTCGCTAGAACCAGGAATTGGTGATTTGTTCCATATTACTCCTAAAAATTAAATTTCAGTTTGTATTGGTGAGTATGCAGAATGATGCTGGTGAAAACCTACGCTACATACTCTAAATAATATAATAATATGTGGGGACACTTTCACACACGGCCATCTGACCCCATACTAGGGAGACCCTGTACTATGGGTGTCAGACAGCTGATATACATACACAAATACATTTTTTTTTTGTAAATACATACATATATAGATAAACAACACCCAGACACAAGGCAAACACAAGTGCTCATCACACAAATGTTTACCCTGGGCGGGAATCGACGCTCAGCCACTGCACCAACCGTGTCGTCAAAAAAAAAGGAAAAAAAAAATAGGAAAATATTCTAGAAATTTAATTGAAATATAGGTATCTATTTGATATATCTAATTGATTTTCACACATTGATGCATACATTGCAGGACGAGACGGTTGGTGCAAAGACTGAGCGATTGTCTGTTACGGTGTCTGTCGCGGATCCGATTCCCGCACGAAACAAAAAATTCTAAGGCCTACGGGTACGCCGGATCTTTACTCCATTTACAATAGTATTAGACAGAAGTTATAAAAGGTTATTTTTAATGCACACTTTGTAACAAAAGTACAATAAACCTGTTAAAGTTACGATAAACACCGAATATATTATAATCTATTTTAATAATTTATCTTCTAAAACTATGTGGCTTTCATTATGTTGTATATTTAATTCCAATTTAAAATTACAGTGTTAATACTAAAAACCTGACAGAAGCAGGATGAACAATAGCCGAAACATTATTAGTTTCACTGTAATTCTACCAAATTTAGATTTTTACCTAATCTATACAAGACTTTTATTGTTTACTAGCGACCTGCCCCGGCTTCGCACGGGTGCAATGGTGATACTAAATATACTACAGAATAAATAATATATGATTATCTTTATACACAATATTTACAGCTGTTTTTTCATGAGACAGTACAAACATGTTTTTTTTAAGGTTATTCTCGAAAGCGCGACATCTTATAACTGGCCGTGTGAGAAACACTCAATGCTCAAATCTAAGCGCCAGCCGCTCTACCCCCTCTTTTGAACACTGTGATATCTTCTAATATATTGATTTTAATGATATGCTGTAAAGGGCAATTTTGATCTACATGAAATGCACAACGTATCTAAGACATTTAATTTGGTAAGGAATAAAACTGTATTGCTTAAAATAGCTTGGTAAGTAACCCATATCTTATTTGTAATATGTAAAAGATAATAATGGTTACTGTGGGTTATCCTTAAGAGATAAACATATACCATCACAAACTTATCGATCTTTTTAGGATATACAATTCTGTAGTAATTAATTTGATATATCCCGTAAGGTTTAGCCAGCGTTTCAATGTAAGCGCACAAAAATATGTTTATTACGACCTCACATTACTCTTGGAATTTCTCGGTTTTCTTCTACTATAATATGCATGTATTATACCTATAAACCTTCCTCTTGAATCACTCTATCTATTAAAAAACCCGCATCAAAATCCGTTGTGTAGTTTTAAAGATCTAAGCATACATGGGACAGACGCTCCGGGGGACTTTGTTTTATTTATAACTAGCGACCCGCCCCGGCTTCGCACGGGTGCAATGCTGATACTAAATTAAATACACTACAGAAAAACTATGAACGTTGTATATAAAAACATAGCGGCCCGCTCCGACTTTGCACGGGCATAAAATATCTCCCCGCACTGCCCCGTCCGACCGGTACCGCCCGCCGCAAACGCAAATTTTAAATTTGTAATATCTCCGAAAATATTTGTTTAATATACATGCTGTAAGGAACCATATTGATCTATATTAATTGCACACTGTATTTAAGGTACTTAATTCGATAAGGATTAATGCCGTATTGCTTAAAATAGCTTCGTAAATAAGTCATTTTTTCACGTAAAAAGTAAACAATAAAAATTGTTAATGTGGGTTATCCCTAAAAGATAAACATATACCATCGCGGACTTTTTTGTAGACCTTTTTATGGTGTACAATACTGTAGTACATTAATTTGATCTTACTCGTAGGGTTTAGGCAGCGTTTTTGCTAAATTGCTAAATAAGCCCAAAAAAATAGGTTAATTTACGACATCACGTTAGAAACCTCTAAAATTAGCAATGTTGCCTTAGTATATGATGCATGTATTATACATATAAACCTTCCTCTTGAATCACTCTATCTATTGGAAAAAACCGCATCAAAATCCTTTGCGTAGTTTTAAAGATTTAAGCGCACATAGGGATATAGGGACAGAAAAGGCGACTTTGTTTTATACTATGTAGTGATATGTAGTGATATTATTATACGTCCATATTTAGTACTATCTTAGATCTATTTATCAAAATAATGTTAAAAATCAGTTTTATTTAAATTATTTTAACTTATCTTTGAAATAAAATATTTTGCATTCCTACTTTTATGAGCCTCTTTTTTCTAATGCTATTATAAATGGAGTATAGTTGATTGTGTATGTATATTTGTAAACAATACGCAATAAAATTCCTAATGGGCAACGGTTTTTTCAAATTACATCATACATTTGGAACGTTACCGTCGATTGCAGCTAAATTAGACTAAACAGTGGTTGGCGTCAGTCAATCAATCAATCAATCAATCAATTCAGCTTGTCCCAATCTATTGCTGGACTTTGGATTCTCTAAAGTGGCACCAAAACATACCCTCTCTTTCCGCATCTGGTCTGTCCTGACACAAAATATAAAGGTTACAGAAGGACCGCTCTCACCATCTCAATATAATTACCAATTCTCAATTTAATCAAGATAATTACCTAAATTTGCCAGACTCACAGGGCTGCTACTACTGTATTGACTATGTAGGTTTTATTTTGTGTCAATATGGAATTTTATTGACACTGGTTGAAACTCTTTGCAAGTTGTTGATAATAAAATTTTCCCGTTTGTCATGAAATGTCAATTACATCATTTTGATCATTCATTTTGACAATAGGTGTCGCCAGTCGTGACAGAAATCTGCTTGAAACTGCATGAGAATGCCTGTAAACGTAATATCAATGTGTGCGTGCTGAAAATGGCGAATTCTTCTGAGTGGTCTCTCTGCTTGGGCGCGCCGAAGCCTTACGTACTTTGTGGTCCTAATCATTGTACTATACCTCTTAATCTCTGCTTAGAAAAATATATTCAGTGGACGTCATATGGCTGATAAGATGATGACGAGCTGTCAAGTCCTAGCATCAAATAGGATGACAATACTTCAAACTCGCTTCACCATAACAGCACAGCTACTTCAACCCTTACAATACATATCAATATGGGTATGGGCATCTTAAGGGCGCGTATTCAATTTAGCGCAACTCAAAATCTAAACGATTGCTAGAACGGCGTAGCAGCATTGATACGCACTAGTACAATACAATGGTCTTTTTGTGTGCATCAGAAAAAAAACATACGCACGAAATAAGCACGGATCATTGAAATTGATCGACTAAAGACAGCGCGCGATGTTTTACATTGCTTTTTAAAATAATTGTCTAAAATAAATGAGTTCGTCTAACGGACTGAAAAATATTTAGTAAATTAAGCATATCCTTTATTTTCATAAAATTAATATATCAGTTATGTTTTTATTCAAATACAAAATCGGTTCACTAAAATAAAAAAAATTAAGTGAACCGATTTTGTACTTTATCAACATTGTTTTTTAATACATAATAGTAATATTTTCGTAATTTTGGCTCTGTAGTAGACTTTAAGACTGTATATCCTGTTGAAAAAACGCATTAAACATAATATTTTGGCATACTGTAATGGTTGTATTCGTCCTGAAAGTTAACTCTGACGTCTATTTTCGTAAAATGCTATGAAAGGATTGTCTTCGTTTTAAAAAATTTAAAATTTAAAAAACCCCCAACGCAAAAGAAGTGAATATTTAAAAAGTCAAAAATAATACCTATTGTTTAGCCTTCAAATTCGATTGAGTGACATCTATATAATATTTTTTTAATCATAGAAATTGATGGATGGCACTATAATGTTTGTTCGTTGAAATGGCGCTATAATGTCGAGGCGGGGTACCGCTTAAGTAAGTCAGACCCTTCATTTGATTGACTATCCATTAATTAACTAGCATTTCCAACCAATTTACTTCGATACGATCAGATTTTTCATTGGGTCTTCAATTGTTAAGTCTGGGAGCGCCATGGAACTGATAAATAGAGTACTCTATTTATCTGTTCCGTGGGGAGCGCTATGAGTATACAATGTCGCTATTTTAACTATTTAGTTATTGCTATATACTTAGTAAAAACTCCTTTATATTAAGTGCAATGTTACATGTAATGTAGGCAAGTAAGTAAGCATTTCTAAGTTTATGTAGTTAACCTCAACTTCAGTGTATAGGATAATGTTTTGAGCTAATAGGTACCCACTAAATATAATTTACAATATTATATACTAAAGATAACGTGCGATAACGTTCGAGGTTATGTACTTCAAAATCTAAAGATTCTAACCTCAATAATAAGACATCGGATCGTAATTATATAGGTATATATTTTTAATATTATTTTGAAAATGACCAATAAACTGTTTTTGGTTTTAAGATTAATATATAATTACTGTCGTACCTAGATGATGTTTTCAGTTCTAAACATTAATTATAATTATTTATGTTCACTAATTGCAATCTTGATAAATACTAATTATTTTTCAAATAATGATTAGGTACAGGACAATGACCCTTCGATCATTCGCCAAATGTGTATTACATACTTAACAAAACTAGTGTTGAACAACGGGGTCAACTTATAATTTAGTATCGATACCGGTTTCATGCTGACGACACGAGCTAACAACGTGTAGGTTCACATGCATCACTATTAGATATTTTATCAGTTACCACAATAATATATAGCTCTAGTTTAGTGTAGCAACACAAAAGACACCAATCACCAATGGTTTCAAATTAACATACCATCACAATCCGAAAACACATGATCGAAAGAATCGAGAAACGTTTTAAAATCCTCGGGTTTCAACTCCTGTAGGTTCACTGGTGTCGAATTCATATCGAGAATCGATTGTTCTGTTGTCGATACACTGTATATATGCGATATTTATCGGTGTTTTATAACACACGTGCGATCATAACCTCGTCGCGTAAGTCACTGCGCCTGCGTCAGCCGGCACGTAAATATAAACTGACGGGTCGACGTGTGTGTTTCCATGTGTAACGTCTGAACGGTATTGGAATGACGTAATTATTGTGCAATCAGTGTGAATTATTTAGATACAATTGTATTATTTAGATACAATTTTATTTTTACTTTTCTAACGTTTAACTGAAATTCAAAGCATTTGTTTAAATTAGACAATTAAAATGCACTATAGACGTTAGAATTTTTAATTTTCTATAAATAAAAATTGGTTTGAATCTAGTTGACTCTTATAAAAGATGGTTTCTTAAGGAGAATATTCAGCAATAAACTTTATGGTACAAATAAAAAAAAAATGTTTTACAATAGTTTGTACAGCTATGTTCCATTCATTTAATAGTTATTATGAGAATAAAAACTACTACAAGTACACGCACACAATACTAGATAGTACTACAAAATAAGCGATTACCGCCAAATTAATTCTGTTTATTTATGCATGGTGCTCACATATTTGCTAACTATTCTAAATTGTATTGTTGTGTAGGTACTATAAATTGTAAAACCGTTTCTGTCTTGAATTACTGTTTGATCGTTGACATTTTTTAAACTGATTACTTACCGTGATTATGTTATCAAAATGTAACGGCTGGTACGTTCCAATTATTTTGTGAAGATAATGACGTTTCCACATGATGTACTATAACACTATTAAGGTTCTGGCTGCTTTAGCTATGATGATCAGCCACATTTTCATAGTTCTCTTTAAAAAAATTAAACACTTATTCGATCCATTTTTAATGGGACGAAACCCGCCACACGGAGGAGCCTTTAGGAGCTTTAGGAGCCTATTGTCCTCGTACAGGACCAATTTTCATTTTCTTTTTTCTTTAATGTTATTTTTGTGTATGTTTTGATCCTGGGGGGCGAATAAATACTTTTTCTTTCTTTCTTTCTTTCAAAGTATTCCCAAACTACTGCAACTCCTGTAACCCAGAATCAACAGTTCCAGTCAGCCAGCCGACAGTCGGTCAGCCGGTCAGTTCTTAGTTTGAATTATGGAGACAGATAAATTTCCTAGGCTAGTTTGCTGCCTCATAAGACCTCTCTTGGGTGCCACCACAGTCTATAAATCATACAGTCGTCCGACGAAGACGTCTAGACAGGGCAATCGTGCGGGGTGTGAGGGGCGAAACGGAGGAAGGGCGCTCCCGAACTGCATACGCTACCGTGTTAGTAGTTCGGGAGAAAACTTTCAGGGCTATCATGTGTCAGTTTCTTTTTGTTTTAATTAATGTAAAATAATTTGATTAAAATGGTGCATACGACTTGTGTTGTGAAAGATTGCAAGTCGTCATCTTCCATTAATAAAGAACTGCAATTTCATCAATTTCCGCGCACGGATGAAAGGTAAACAAATAAATAAAATATTGTTTATTTGATAGAAAGAAAATACTTGAAATTATCCTGAGCCCTTGCCGCTAACTTGCGGTGGCGCGACGTGTAGCCGACGTTTATTTATTGTGCGCCGGCCAAGATGGCGCCGACGATAATTTGCAAATTTTTCGTCATGGGTATCATTTCCATGGTTCTCGAGGTCGCTTAAAACGATTATGGGGTCGAAATTAGAATCCAAGATGGCGTCGACGAAAATTTACAAAATTTACGTCATGGGTGTCATTTTCATGGTTTTTGAGGTCGCTAAAAACGACTATGGGGTCGAAATTAAAATTCAAGATGGCGTCGACGAAAATTTGCAATATTTTCGTCATGGGTGTCATTTTTATGGTTCTCGAGGTCGCTAAAAACGATTATGGGGTGGAAATTAGAATCCAAGATGGCGCCGAGGAAAATTTGCAAATTTTTCGTCATGGGTGTCATTTTCATGGGTCTCGAGGTCGCTTAAAACGATTACGGAGTCGAAATTAGAATCCAAGATGGCGCCGAGGAAAATTTGCAAATTTTTCGTCATGGGTATCATTTTCAAGGTTTTCAAGGTCGCTTAAAACGATTATGGGGTCGAAATTAGAATCAAAGATGATCCAAGATTTAAAACCATTTTTTTACTCAATTTTTATTTACAAGTTTTTAGTTTTGTTCCTTTTTAAATCTGTCAAAGCATATTACAGCATTTTGTTGCTCAAGCCCTTTCATTTGATATCCATATTGCAGGGGTTGTGAAAAGAAAAATGGGATTTAAATCTTGGATTTACAATGAAACCGAATGTATTAAATTATATTGTCATGAGAACTAAAGGTGCGTACCAAATTTCAGATCAATCCGTAAACAGGAAGGGGGTCAAATTTCAATTGCTAGATTTGACCCAAATAAACAAGTCCAGCTAAATAAAACCGTTTAATGAGTACATTCTTACCTATAATTTTTTATTAAAGTTAAACGCTTGATTAAAATTTCATTCGCCCAACGATTTTAATTTTGTTGCTAGGACCTAGCAATTTTTTTTTTAGCTTTAAGTACTACATTGTCTATGTCATTTTAATCTTTATTTTTAATAAAACCGTTTAACTTAAACATTTTTTGCTCATTTTTTATTTTATGTTTTTAATTTTGTTAAGTATATTTTAAATTTGTTATAGCATAGATACCCATATTAAAGGGCTGTGAAAAGAAAAATTAACCGGCCATTTTGTTGATGGCCATATTAGCTTTTCATAACGAACTCTATTTTACTAATCAAGCCCTTTCATTTGATACTTTTATTGAGGAAGTAGTGATAAAATATGTTATCCGCCAATTAGTAGTGGCGTCGTCCTACTGTATGTTTTTATACTGTGGTGCCACTAAAGTTTAAAGGATAATAAATCTAGTCGGCCCTGTTTAAAGGGTTGTTCACCTTTGGAACCGAGTCCCGAGTGATCGGTCGACGATTAAAGGTTTAGCAAAATTTTGCAGAAGGTACAGTACGCAAAAGAGATAAGTATCCATGTCGTCGGGAATAGTTGAAGATTTCTTAGAAACCAATGGGGGCTTTCAAATGAAATTTTATTAAATCATTGAACTGTTTATTCTCTATAAATTGTATTTTATTTTATTCATAAAAACCTATCGGTTTCTAAGTAAACTTCAACTGTTTCCGGCGATCTTCTTTGGTGACCGTACATGAACTTTTTTTCTTGAAGGATAATTATATCGTTTAATATTTTTGGTGTGGTTTTAAGGCGTGTCCCAAAAATAAAATTAAGTATGTATCTCTCTTCGCCTACCGTCTTCTCTACCATATCCGAAGAAACTTTAATGCGTGGGGGGGTAACGAGTCTGTACCTAAACAGTGCCAAGTCATGCTGGCAATTAGAACACCACTCAAATAAAATACAACGTCATATATTTTCCGGCACGTAAGTTGGCAAGTTATTTTGTAGATGGGGAAGTTTGCGCACGCACAATTTCATACATTTTTACATGCACGAACTTCCCCCACTACAAAATATCTTGCCAACTTACGTGCCGGTAACTGTACAAAAGTTGTTTTTTTTTAGTCTATGGTACTCAATATTATTTTTATAATTTACTAGTTTATGCCCGCGACTTCGCTCAATTGATAGTTAAATATACCATAAAACATAATCCTAAGACACTCGACAGTAGTGAAGCTTTATAATATCAGTAAAAGATTTTTCTTGTAATCTTTATTGAGCGAACTGCCAGACTGTGGAATTATAATTTGGGTATCTTCAAGGCACGAGTGAACTGGTTTATCCTAGGCAAGCGTGTTCCAACTTAGGCCGCATCATCACTTAAGATCAGGTGAATTGCGGTCAAACGCTAGCCTATTCCGAGATAACCTATTACAAACAAAAACAAAAAAGCAATCATTATAAAATTAGTATAGATTTTAGAAAAATAATTTTGATCCATTTCTGATACCTCCTTTCCACACGAGAATTTCGCCTGAGAAATCAAATGAAATACAATGGACACACGCTCCACTATCGATCGCACGTCCATGACGCGATCGCGACCTTGATAAGTATTAATTTGTACTACTCTAATTGATCTCATTATAACGTTCATTAGTAAGTTTCTGATACAATTTATTGATTAATTTTGATTATTTGAGAGTTTTTATATTAGAGTTTTCAATGTTACATAATACACAGGTCATATTGATTTATTGGATTGGCAAAATAATATTATTATTATTTATTTATTTACAGACTACAGATATTTATAGACTACAAAGAGGTTGACTGTATTAGTAACAAAATAACTTAGCCTATGTTAGTACTTAATAACTAGAATAGGTATATTGGTTACGATAGATATAGCAGGCCGCTATCGATTGCAGGATAGTGTTAGTACTTAGTACTGCCTCTTAACCCTGTGGAGAAGCGAGGCTGATTTCTTACACCACAACGCATCGAAGCGTCGGTAAAGATAAAAAAAATATATATGGTGGTGGTGGTATAGTGAGATGTGGATACATATAGTCCATAGCAGCATTCGTTACAGAATGTTATCTTGCTTATTTTTGTTAGATATTTATTATTATATTTTCTTTTTATTTATTTACCTTTTAGTCATGACTGTGGCCGCTCGTGGCATCTCTGCAAGGCCCTGTCAGAATACCAGCGCTGCGACATTTCATGTCGTAGCATTGTGCTGAGACAGGAGCCTTTTTGGTCTCGTACAGGTTTTATAAGTCTTTTTTTTTATGTTGTATTGTTTTGTATAACCCTTATGTTTGTGTTTACCTGTACGAGGTTTCAAATAAACAATTTTTCTTTTCTTTTCTTTCATTTTTACAAACTACGGGTCGCGGCCCTCTGGTAGGTCGCGAGCGAATCTTTGAATGGGTCTTGAAAAATGACAAAACATGGGAAATAAATACACATTTCTTAATAATATGGCACTCATCCACATAGCCTTTTCCCAACTACGAGGCTGGGGTCCAGTCTAACTGAATGCAGCCGAATACCATGCAGTGTTTTACATAAAATGACTGCTTATCTGACCATGATACCGCTTGGTAAGAGGAATTCGTTTTTTAATTTGTATTTGCTTTTTTGGCTTCAATCTCAGTGGTCCGCGCGGTCTCTCTGCCTTTTGTTTCATAATCTGAGTGAGACTCATTGAAACAGCAATAATACTGTATTTAACCAAGTATTCAAATTTTCGAATAGTTTTTGAATAGTTTTTCCTTATGCAGGGCATACCTATACTAGGTATGCCCCTTTTTTCTTCATGACAGCGAAGAGTTGAGATCGGAATTTGAAAGATTTTAGTTGGATGGGTCGCGCACGCGATCCGGTCTACTCTGGGAGCCACTGGTCTACAGGTTAACATCAATATTTTGGTGGTTTAGTTAAATTGAACAGTATAATTTTTACATTTTTAATGACGTTAAAAATTCATATGTACAGGTTACCGTGAAATTGATTTATTTTTTCCGGTTTGATGTGTTCGGACATTCTTCGTTAGTTTTATAGAGACTCCTGCTAGAATTGGTAATAATTGTAGTCCCTCATCATCAGCCGGAAGACTTCCACTATTGAATAAAGGCCTCCCCAATAGAAAGCCACAACGGGCGGGAACCTGCCGCTTGCATCCACGGATTACCCGTGACCTTAACGATGTCGTCGGTCCATCTGGTGGGAGGCCTACCAATGCTGCGTCTTCTGGTTCGTGGTCGCCACTCGAGAACCTTTCTTCCCCATCGGTTATCAGTTCTTCGAGCAATGTGGCCTGCCTATTGCCACTTCAACTTGCATATTCTGAGAGCTCGTTCCTTTCCTATTTTCCTCGTTCTGGATTTTAGTCCCTCTTTGTGTTTAATTAAATCAATTATTTTTCCTTTTGATATGTTTACGTTCCTCTATAATTCATAATGACGTATTTAGAACACAATAGTGTAAACTGGGAATCACGGGACACACACAGATAGTGTCATTTTGCGGTTTACCGATGGGTTCAGTATGATTCAATTGTTATTATTCCTTGAAGAACAGATTAACTAATAATAACAACTAACAATTAATAGGTATGCCTCAGCGTAATTCGAGCATCACTTTTCTGGAGTAATTTTCATTTATTAATTTAACATAAACTGAAATACATCACTCTATTGGGTCCTGTCAAACGTCATGATATCACTGACTCACTTCTCTTTCATAGAATTTGATTCTTCACACAATCCATTCATCTTTTCTTTGGCCTTCCTCTTCTTCTCCATTCATTCACAGTTATATTTATAACTGTTTAGGTCACATGCGTTTTAACCCTCCTTTTCACATGCCCATACCAAGACAAACGATAACAAACAGAGTTGAAAAAATATATAAATAAATGCTGCTATTCTTGCACGCAATTTTCTGCTGTATCAAACTTAATTTTAAAGGAAACTGTTTGAAATATTACTGCTCTAATGCGCTGACTCTTACGTATGTTGCACTGCAGTTGCAGAATACAGTGTAATCATTTTTATGCCTGAATTTATGATTGTTAACAATTTAACCAAAGCGTATCTACTAAAGTTTCGGCTACTGTATTCATTAATATGCTAACCCTGATATTCTCATGGGGGTCGTAAAAGTTTACTAAGAGATATTGGCTTTTGCCGAATCGACGTTTAGGCCCGATTTCTGCAAAAGCAGAGAAAGCGGAGTGGAGGAGAGGAGATGTCTCGTACCGCCAATCGGCTTGCATTATTTTTACACCTCACCGCTTAGCTTTAACGCTATATAGTATCCTATTGATTGTTTATGGGACTTCGTCACTCCTCTTTGCTTTGGTGGAAGCTAGGCCTTACAGTTCTTGTTATGTTTAACTTATATTTATTTATGAATAGCGTGATTTTTATTTACTACATAATAATAATGTAGGTATTTATTTAACAATATCAGCTTATTAGCTCTTATATCTAATAAGGTTTAATAGTGTCTAAGTGGCTTTAAAACACTGACTCCTTGTATAGTTCTTTTGTGCCCGTTTTATCGCATTTTCCACAAGATTTCCGGTGATAACTGTTCGCATTGCTGTCTAATATTCTCCTTAAGTGTTACAATTATGTGAGCCTTGTTGACATAAGCCCGCGACTTCAAGTAGCCTAAAAGAAAAAAGTCTGGGATGGTTGAATCTGGCGATCTTGCTGGCCATACCAAATTGCCAAAACGGGAGATTACGCGACCAGGAAACGCTTACTTCACAATATCTGTTGAGGCTAGTGCTGTGTGTGATGTTGCACCGTCTTGTTGAAACCATATCTTCACCGAGCCCCGCTCATCCAATTCTGACAGTAAGAAGTTGTTTTCCATGCTGCCGTGCAGGCACTAAAGTGCAGCATGAGAAAAATAGCGGTTTAGAGATAAACGCAAAAAAAATTATGACGCTGTTTTTTTTTTAATTCTTGATTATTATGATGGATATTTTTATTGCCATATGGGCTAAGTGCCTGTGCCTTGCGTTGTGCTTTTGTGCATGAAGTATAAATAAATAAATAATAATCGCAAACATGGTATTTACAACAACAAATATTTATTTAGTACATTTACAAATATTTATTTAGTACATTTAAAATAAAAAGTATTTTTATCAAAATCATGGCAGCTAGTGCACGCAAAAAGTTAAACATACAGATTAATAAAAAAAAAAAAAATAACCCCTATTTCGGACCAGTAACGTCCATAGTGGGTTAGTTAACAGAAATCTTACGACTATGTTAGTAAAGCTTACCTAATATTATAACTTTGCGACAAGATTATAATAAACAATAAAATATGGGGTAAAAATTCTCGTTACTACAAAAACTTTTGATTCATTTGCTACTTTGGAGACTAATTCGCAGACTAAGACTACTAAGACAGACTTAGACTTTCTTTACTGCATTTTAATTTTTGTCTTGACCTTGATGCACATGTAGTATGTAACAAATTTATCCAACTTACGAGTATGTCTGTAGAAATTTACAGAAAAAGTGGTATTTGCGGTATAAGAATAATGTTAAATTATTTAATAACGATTTGTGCTTATTGTGACATACTTAAATACGTTTTCTTCTTTTGAGACTCTTTTGGTATCAGCATCATAATACTTCACAATCAGAATCTCGCCCGAACTTCACATGGTCAGGATTAGGAATTAAATTATTTGCAAAATTAAAACTCCTCTTGTTTCAAGCCTGGCGAAAGAAATCTTCATGACGTTAGACAGGTTATACCAGTGTATGTAGCAGCATATAATGCGCCGTGTTCTACAGGCAATCTCGGCAGTGATGAAACGCCTTCAACACCCTGCCCTGGATTTGTATTCGGGAAGCACTGAGGTATCATCGGGTGCCTCCATACCTCCGCCGCATAGTTGGGGGGTCCGCCGCATCGGGGCTTATTTTGCGAAGATGTATGTCACCTACATAGAACGTCATGACTGAAATCAGCGCCGAGTTGTGCGATGTTCCGCAGGGCTCGAATGTGGGCCCGCTCCTGTGGAGCATCGGGTACGACTAGATGCTGAGGGGCGAGCTCCAACCGAACGTAGACCTGACGTACCCAGACTACACGCTGGTGATAGCATAAATGGAGCTCGTACTGGGAGGCAGTGTTGCTGGTGACGGCTACAGTATCACAGGTGGTGAGCACCATACGGCATCTAGGCCTGGAGTTGGCCCTCACCGGTCGATCGTGTATTGCCATACGGATCGCACATCGTGGTCGAGGTTGCTCGAATCGCTGTCGAGTCTATCATGAAGTCAGATTGGCGCTCGACAGCCAGTGGGATTTCGGCCCTTACGTCCGGTGTATTTCGTAGCTTTTAAGTTATAGATCGTGGCTGAGACGTTGTCAACGCTACTACATAGTAGCGTTGACAACCATAGTAGCGTAGCACGATCTATAACTGCCAGGCACCGCCTGTAGGCGGCTCTACGTGGGATTCGTGCCATCGATGGCCCTGTATGGGGCCCCGATCTGGGTGGCTGACCCTGGGACCTGATCCGAGAGTACTCTCGTCACTGTATGACACTGTCACTGTGCAGTGACATGGCGCTGCATCGGTTTTGCGGGGTCCCGATGGCAAATGTCCACATCGAGGCGGTCCGACCGATATCCGAGCGCTGTCTTGGGAGGAAACACGCCTCCTTGTCATTTCGGGTGACGCAGATGCTCTCAGGGCATGGGTGCTTCGGGAAGTCCTGTCACAAAAACAAGGAGTCGGACGCTCGGGGTCATCACTACGATGACTGCCGGGAGGACACAGCGGCGGCGTGGCGGATACGCTGGCAGGCGCTGCCGATGTAGGAGCCGGCCGTAGATGCCGGCCGTAGTCTACTCGATGGTCCGCAGCGAGGACGCGAGTTTGTTTAATAAGTCGAAGAACTTTAAATGATTTTGTTGATTAATAAGCTTTTAATAATGGATTCAGACTCATAAGTTTCTCAACCAATTCAAAACCAGACCTGTCACATTTTTCCTCGTCAGTTACCTAGTTACCTAACGCCAGCCAGTGATCTACGCGCCTGATCGATTGTGGGTCACTATAGAATCTACAACTAGTTGTCCTGTTTCGGTTGATTTCGGCGACCCCTTCATGACCGTCCTAGGGCCGCCACTGCAATTACAAAGCACGTTTAATCGATTGGCTTATTGGCTTTTTGGTGATTGGCTTACCTGTCGTAACACGGTCGGCGTGTTGAAGATTACACGGTGGGCTATTCTTTCATGGGAAGAATACAATTTGTTTGCAGCGCACGAAGGCCTTGATCAAATTAGAGTGAGATTATCTTTCGGCGCTTTTAAGGCGCTAACAAACGACTTTTGCAGATTTTAAACTTACAATCAAGTCAAATTTAAAAAAATATATATATGTTAAACTAGAACATTCTCTTAATCATTTAGTAAGTGAATATTTTTGATTCAATTCATATTAAATAGTTTAATTAAATCGTGAAGTTGTGTTTGACGCGGACAAAACATTGAAAAACACACAAAATCTACCAGGAATATTTAAACAAAACTTTTACTATCTTACAGACAATGTTATTATCTATCTGTTAGTATACGTCTTTTTTTTGAGTTAAAGAATACTATCTCTTGTTTCATTTTTCGACTAAACTTTGAGAGTTTTGGACGCAGCGCATACGGTTCTCTGGTCGCTCTAGGTCGCCGGCGTATATCATCGCCTTAATTCGAAATTTTCAGACTTTTAGAGAATTTTTAGTTTAATAATTAAGTTAATAATAATTATGAACTTTTTCAAAATTCATATTTTTTATGCAATAATTATCACGTTCATTACATATTGAATTATAATTTCATTAAGTACTTAGCTCAAATTAATAAACTCCAGTTTCTTTACCAAAATAATATTAACTTGGTTAAACAGGAAACTCAAAAAAAAAAACTCAAAATCATTTATTTCAATTAAACCATTTACAGGTACTTTTGAATTGTCAGAGTCAGTCAGTCAGAAAGTTGAAGCTAGTTGCTCGTTCCAAACAGTAGGTTTCTATGGACAAGAACGAGCAAGAAATTCCATGAACACTCCTTTAAAATCAGATAAATTTTACAAATTTAGGTTACATCATTCATGTTGAATCTAAGGGTACAATGTGAGAACAATGTAACACGTCTTGCATGTTAAAAGAGGTCTAGAGACAAATATAGTTATAATAACAATTTAAACCAAAATTTAAAATAACCGAGGCCGCTAAGAGATGACTAGTCCCAACCGACGACGACCGAAACCAAAACAAACAAAAAAAATGAAAATACAGATACATTGTTTTTTTACATTTGGCATTTTGGCGCCTAGAGCACAAAGTTACGTATGGCTGTGGCGCACCCGAGCAGAGAGACCACTCAGAACAAACCGTCATTTTTCGCACGCACACACAAAACGAATAATGTAATAATTGACATTTCAAGACGAACAGGAATATTTTGTTATAAAAAATTGCAAAGAGTTCCAACCAGTGTCAATTTAGCTTTCAAATTGTCACAAATAAAACCTACAGAGTCAATACAGTAGTGTAGTGAGTCTGGCAAGTTTAGGTAATCTTTTTGAAGATGGCGGGAGCGGTCCTTCTGTAATCTTTATATTTTGTGCCTAGAGCGAGCGCTACACTCGGTCAACTCCAGAGAGCCAGTCTCGTTTGTATGGTCCAAGTTTCACAAATAAAATTACATTAAATGCTTTGCACTCTAGTTTTTAATCTACCTAATACATAATTAATGAATGTAGTAATCTCTTATGTAATCATTTTTTTTAATCTTTTGTTTTAGGGGCTTGTAATGTAATCATGTAAAAGTATTGTCCTATAAAAGTAGGTTGTAAAGGAGATGGAGCTATGAACATGTCTCATATATTAAAATTCATAAAAAAATTAATTAAGTTTTATTTTGTAGATAATTTTATATTGTAATGACTTTGAGACTGTAAAAGCATTTGGTTAATTTAGCTTTACAATCTTGAAAATATTACGATCTAGCTTTTACTCGCGATATCGTCCGCGTTATTGTCGGTTATCATGGAAACAGACCAAATCGCGGATTAAAAAGTAGCCTATAGCCTTCTTGGGCTTCAAGCTTAGTCTGTAATAAATTTCATCAAAATCAGTTCAGTTGTTTAGCCGTAAAAGAGTAATAAACAGACTCACTTTTACATTTAGAATACCATAAAATTAGTAAGGATATTAAATTTTTAGACCATTTATTTAAAGAATTTTGTCTTAAATTGGCGGCTCTTATTAATATATGTCTCTTTCTTGTTTTATTGGAGAGAAAGAGATATAAATAGCTTAAAATTTGTTTAGTTCATGCACAACAGAATTGACACCATTGCCATACAATATTCGTCATACATAATACATTCTACATCCCAATTTCAAATGTCCCGTATTTCTTTGTCTTTCTTTTATGGTCAACCACTGACACGCCATTGAAAGAAATAATATAGAATGGTAATCTCGTACATAATGACAACTAAAATTTTGACAGTTCCTTCGATCAGAGACCTTAGAAGATTAATAAACAGACTCACTTTTACATTTAGAATACCATAAAATTTGTAAGAATATTAAATTTTTAGACCATTTATTTGTCGCAGCAAGCGATAATTTAGCGATAAAGAGGATTCAAATTGATTATTGTAGTACCTACAGAAGAAATGGTAAACGCCGTGACGTCAGCTGTCGGTTAAAATGGCGCCATGTGGACAGAGTCGTGTTGGAGAGTGGGGACCGTGACAAGCTCACTTTTGCTCGAGACACCAAGCAGGACACTCATCTAATACGAAACTGTCGGTTTACCTATTTGAATTGTATTGTACGACCACATTTAATAAAGTAAGGTAGTTAGTACTACATTGAATATTGTTATTCTACAATGAACCCGATACCACCGAACCCAAACGATGTCGGCGCTTCCCGCTCAGCCATCGCTGACGCCGACATCAGAAGCAGGATCTGAAACCCACTCGCACACAATATTCGAGATGCAGCTAAGGAATATGATGCAAGTGATCGAAACATCAAAACTCAATCAACTGCGGGTAAACCGGCGCATAAGGCGGTGAACTATCTCAAAAATCACATAGCATCTAACGGAACGTCGCAGGAAAAATCTAAAGGTCAGTGTTGATTTATTATCAAGTGAAAATAACCGTTTGAAAATTTTATTCGAAAAGCAGCAACGCCAAATAATGAAATTAATTCACACGATTAAAGATCCTAGTTCAGAATACAATAAGCTATCTTTACCTGAGTTTAATCCCGAGTTTCGAGATAGTGATACTAGAGTTTGGTGCCATAACGTTCATTTGTGCATTCAAAAAAAAAAAAAAACTAGCAGTTGGTTAATTATTACAATGAGTAAAGCCCTTAAGGAATGCTGCTTCTTGGTTAGCTTAGAATACTTTTCCTGGAATAACCTGGCATGCACCTGCAGATGTCAAGAAACCAAAGTCAAGGCGTTGTTACAACTGTGGCAATCTGGGTCATATGACAAATGAATGTTCGAATAAAAGCTACCGTGATTCTTCTGCTAACTCTCAATCTCAGTTTTCAGGAAACAGTCGATCGCAACGGGTCAAAGACAGCATTTTTAAGAAAGCATGATGCCGACGATGACCTGTTTCTTCTGTGGTGAGCCGGGGCACATCGCTACACGCTGTCCAAAGAAGGAGGCTGACTCCGTTAAAAGTAAAGTTGAAAAACGAGCGGATAGCTGTACCATTAAGCCAGCTACTGATCTATTATCTACCGAATCTGGTGAGTCGTATTATTTTTATTTTGTTTCTGGTGCCGAATGCT
Source organism: Charanyca ferruginea (assembly GCA_947361185.1). Classification (NCBI taxonomy): domain Eukaryota; kingdom Metazoa; phylum Arthropoda; class Insecta; order Lepidoptera; family Noctuidae; genus Charanyca; species Charanyca ferruginea. The sequence continues at coordinate 5,213,736 of OX376068.1, read as the reverse complement.
CTCTTGTTAAGCAATCTGTTAGCCGTAATTTCGTAGGTAAACATACCTACATTTGCTTGTTCAGGGTATAGGTTTTGCTAAAGTAGACTGTACCTACTGAACAAATTCTTTGTGACGTATTAATTGGTGGTAATCTTTTACGATTTTTATTTCATGTGTTACCCGGTTATTGTTTGAAATATAATGTGATGATTAGCGGACTTATTTTAAAACGTAGTTTTACAATTAACGTGTCTATTTCGTGTACTAAGGGCAAGCCCTATTTAGGTTTTTGATATGATGCGTAACTAGGCCATTAAACCTTTTGGCATTAATAAGATAAGAAAACAAGCGGCAACGAATATGAAAGTGAGTGTTTCAAATTTGATTTTGATTCTGATGCTGAATGTTCTTTAATGTAGGATAGTATTTCTTGCAAATTTAGAAGTCGAAGTAGAAGTTGAAGCAGAAGTTGAAATAGAAGTAGAAGTCGAAGTCGAAGTAGAAGTAGACGTTGAAGAAAAAGTCAAAGTCAAAGTCGAAGTCGAAGCCAAAGTCGAAGTTGAAGTAAAGTCAAAGTCAATGCATTTATTTCAATTGGACCATTTGCAGGCACTTTTGAACTGTCAAAGAGTCAGTCAGTCAGTCAGAAGGTTGAAGTTTAGTTGCTTGTTCGTTTTGGAACGTCGTCGTCGTCGTTTTGGTTTTGGAAATTTAAGTTACGTAAAGTTTGAGGTCATAGTTTTACTTGGCGGTGATCGCTATAATTTAAAAGCACTGAACTGTAACAGAACATAAAAGTATGCTTATGACCGCATAAGAAGGATGCCACAAGGTGATAACCCTAGCGAATTAGACGTGATTAGTGAAGGGTTAGATGTTGAAGATGCGGGTGAAGGCCCATCAACTCGTTCTAAACGTTAATGCACAATGTATGTCTTTTGTCTATACTTTTGACTTACCGAAGAGAAGGACCAGTAATGGCCATTCTGTTCTGGGCCTATCAGTGTGAAGGACTGATACTAGCCGTTTGATACTGGGCTTGCCAGAGAGAAGAACTGGTATTGTCCCATGTATGTAAGGCATGACAGCGAGAAGGGCTATTACTGATCCACTGTTTCATAACAGATTACCAGCGAGAATGACGTTGACTATTGTTAATACTGGGTGCATTAATATTGTGATTCAGTTCCTTTAATTTTTTACCTTTATGAAACCTGTAGTATTCCTTCTGATGCGAGTTTATTTATTGAGATAGACAATTAGTCAGGTAGGCCGAGCCTAATATTGTCAACAAATGGATTTTGTTTGGTTAATTATTGTTCTTCTTGATAAAACTTATGGCCAGGTTAGCCGAGATCGCTGTGATACCTCAAATTTGGTTGCATTGTTCACAGGTACACACGAGGACGTGTGATGAGTCAGTATGGCCGTGTCGCAGCAAGCGATAATTTAGCGATAAAGAGGATTCAAATTGATTATTGTAGTACCTACAGAAGAAATGGTAAACGCCGTGACGTCAGCTGTCGGTTAAAATGGCGCCATGTGGACAGAGTCGTGTTGGAGAGTGGGGACCGTGACAAGCTCACTTTTGCTCGAGACACCAAGCAGGACACTCATCTAATACGAAACTGTCGGTTTACCTATTTGAATTGTATTGTACGACCACATTTAATAAAGTAAGGTAGTTAGTACTACATTGAATATTGTTATTCTACAATGAACCCGATACCACCGAACCCAAACGATGTCGGCGCTTCCCGCTCAGCCATCGCTGACGCCGACATATTTAAATAATTTTGTTTTAAATAAGGTTGTAACACAAACTCGGGCGCGCCGCAGCCTTACAAACTTTGTGGTTGTAACGAAATTAGGAAAACTAAGATGCGGTCAACGACCCTGTGTTAGACATTTGATTGTCTTGCATACATTTAGGGTTAAATAAAATAAAAAACACACAATAATGATTGAATGGATTTTTATTTATAAAAAATACGTTTTCCTTTGCATTCTCGACAATGTCTATATAAAAATAAGTAGTGTGTAAAATAACAAACACTTTGGTACACGTACTTACCTACTTCAAGCATTAAAAATGCAGCTTTTACGCCATTAAAAGTTTGGACTGATATAATTTTACCTATTAAAAAAAATATGACACCTGGGCCTCAAGTCTGCTATTACAATAGTGTCAGAATGGTCTATCATTGATTTCATAATTGTTGATTTTGACAAGTTTGGTAATCTACTAATATTATGGCGTCATTATGACTTTCCAATGGTCAACCACTGACACGCCATTGAAAGAAATGATATAGAATGGTAATCTCGTACATAATGACAACTAAAATTTTGACAGTTCCTTTGATCAGAGACCTACCATTAGAACGTCATTGTGAGTCATTGCTTTTAATTCGACCGACCAATGATCGACAGTTATGAATTTAGCAGATTACGAACTTTTAACAAAATGACAATAGGATCGTGTTGGAATGGCGAAATTATAAAAATAGCAGATTTGGCCCCCTGAGTTTTTACATGAAACATTGATTAAATAATAAAATAAAATTGAGTAATTACGACATTAGGAAAAAAAAAGTAGAAAAGTTTCCTTTCACATACATCTCTTCTGTCCAGCCCTTTTCCAACTATGCTGGGGTTGGCTTCCAGTCTAACTGGATGTAGCTAAATACCAGTCTTTTAAATGGAGTCAGTCAGTTACTCGGTAACACGATACCCCTTAGTAAGACTGGTGGTCAGATTTTCTGGCGTACCCATAATGACTGCCTAAGATCTACCAATGACAGCTGGAACTTAGCCACGAGCCTTCTCCCCCCAAGTCACCTTTCACATACATAAGTACAAAAAATAAAAGCCAAGTACCACTCTGTTACTCCATGTTTTCATCATAAATTAATTAATTGTTTCAATTTACTTACAAAATCATCGTCTGCCTAGCCTTTTGCCAACTATATTGGGGTCGGCTTCCAGTCTAACTTAATGCAGCTGAATACCAGTGTTTTACATGGAGCGACTGCCTATCGGACTTCCACAACCCAGTTGCTGGGTAACACGATACCCCTTGGTAAGACTGGTTGTCAGAGTTTCAGCCTTCTAACTCTGCCAAAGATCTACAAATGACAGTCGGGACCAACGGCTTTACGTGCTTTCCGAGGCACGGGGGGAACTTAGTAAGAAAGATCGACCGCGGTTAGCGTAGCTTAACCTTTGATCGATCGATATCTGTACGTCTTTAACTCAGCCACGAGCTCCTCCAATTTACTTACAGAAGATTATATAAATTGAATTTGTTATTTTTGTTTGCTGTACATTTGAAATACTTAACATAACATCTAAGCAGAAAAAATAATGAGAAGTTTATTTTACAAATAATTATCTACATGTAAAGAAACAAGTAATAATTAAACTTCTATACATACCAGGGCTTACTAGGGTAGCGTTAAAAAACTTAACAATAAAACTATAATAATTATCTGTAGGTACCTCTTTGGGTCGTCTCCGGTTATCTTAGACAAACTCTCAAGTTAAAAATGTTGTCTTATTTGAAGTATAATTAAAATCGGTTCATACATCCAAAATTTTGGACATGAAAATGTGTATAATGTCATAAAAAAACAAATAAACAAAAATAGTGTGAGTAGGTGTGTGAGTAAGAGTGTGGTGTTAGTGTGTTAAATATATAAACGTATTAATATACGTATTAAAATACGTATTAAAGATATACGTATTAATTTATTGGTAGATCTGAAAGCAAATGTATCATAAAATGATAAGCGTGAATCACTCTATCAAACTACGACAATTTGCTCTAAAATAATTTACATTAAATTAGTCCATTATTTCTTTAATAAAGGCACAATACTATTGAGTGAATCGGTATAAAAGTCGGGTCTAATAGTCTTGTGTGCCAGCATTTTATCTACTGACAAGTTTGTTAGTACTAGCAGGGTTTTGAAGCCAGTTGCTCTGCCTAAGCCGACATCTTGCTCAATCCTGAAATAAGAAACAAATAAATATGTCTAGATTAGATAATAAAAGAAAAATAAATACTAGTAGGTACCTAGTAGCAGTGTAGGTAGGTAGGATAGGGGAAAAAGGAAATGGCTAAGCAGATGAAAATAATTATATAGGGTGACTGGTAATTAGTGTACGATACTTAAACACGTGATTGTGTTCATGATAACAAACAACTTTCCCGAAGAAAAAATGTTTTTTGTACTGTTTCACTTTAGCTCACAGGCGTGCGCGCGCGTGAATTTCATACGGCTGTTGTGTTATTGTGATAAAAGTGAACCAGTTCAAAAAACATTTTTTCTTCGGGAAAGTTGTTTGTTATCATGAACACAATCACGTGTTTAAGTATCGTACACTAATTACCAGTCACCCTATATACTGGAAGAAGTTTCTTATTTTAGATTACCAAACCTTCTACAAGTATATAGAGCACAGACTTCTCGAAGAATATAATTTCTATCATCTGTCTCACCTTTTTCCAACCATATTGGGGTTGGCTTCCAGTCTAACCGGATGCAGCTGAATACCAGTGTTTTACATGGAGCGACTGCCTATCGGACTTCCACAACCCAGTTACTGGGTAACACGATACCCCTTGACCCCTTGACTGGTTGTCAGACTTTGTGGCTTCTGACTACCCATAACGACTGCCAAAGATCTACAAATAACAGCTAGGACTAACGGCTTTACGTGCTTGCCGAGACACGGAGGGAACTCGGTATGAAAGGGATGGTCACCTATCCACAGACCGACCGCGGCTAGCGTAGCTTAACCTATGACCGATCGATCTGTACGGCTTTAACTTAGCCACGAGCTCCTCATAAATTAAGAAAGAATACAGTTATAAAAAAAATAAAACTTAAAATACTTTCATCCAGTAGGTCATCACTAAGTTAATTATAACCGTGAGGTCGTCCTTTAAAAAGCACCAATAACAGTATTGTAGAAGTATCCACTTTAATGATGTGTACCTATTACTTTAATGGTGATAAAATAAAGTAAAAGCAGTTCAAAAGACATTCAATTTCCTCAATATTCTGAACACGTGTATTGAATTATCTTTAATTTCTTGAAGTGCTATTTTTTTTTGCATTCATAACTTAGAACAAAATAATGTTCGCGCTTGAAAGTAGCTATCATGATTGGTCTTCCTTGTAAAGATGAAAAGGAATCGATTATCTTGATGACGGAAGAGGAGGGATGAAACGCATGTGACCAAAAGAATTATGAATATATAAATGTGGATAGGTGGAGAGGAAGACGAAGGCCGAAGAAAAGATGGATGAATTGTGTTAAGAATTATATGAAAGTGAAGGGAGTCAGCAATATCATGATGGTTGATAGGACGTAATCTAAGAAGAAAGGGTAGCCGACCCCAAGTAACTTTGGACAAGTAATAGTCTAAGAGCCGTGGAAGATCGACCTTCGCCGATCAGATGGGTAACTTGATGAGACATATTTTTTATCAGCTTAAACTGGAAATGCTTGATGGAATAGCTTGATGTGTAGCCGTGTGTACATGAAATATTATTGCCAAGATATAAAGTTTTAGAATTGGAGCTATTTGATAGGTGCGAGAGAGAAAGTAAAGCGTCCGTGGTCCGTGTCCGTGACCTCGCATTGTAAAGAAATTCTATACAAGGCGAGATCAGCTTATACTGGAAAATTAAATTAAAAGTAGCTATGAAAACTTTCGATAGGCAAGTTATCATAGGCATGTTTGTTAATAAATTATATTTGATAAAAAATATGTCTCATCAAGTTATCTGATGGGTGAAGATCTATCTTCCACGTCTCCTCTACTATAAAGGAAAAGAAAAGAAGATGATGTGATGCTCGATTTTCCTTTTAACCATGTTCAGATTAATTTGTGGATGTCGCGTTTCTTTTGAAAATCTTAAAAGTCAGAATCACCAACAGCGACCACCAAAAAAGTGCCGACGTAATAAAGCTCTTCGAGTCATAAAGAAACGACTCAACTGTTTTAGATCCCGCAACGAAATTACACAGAAAATAACCATAGACGACACGGTTGGCGCAGTGGCTGAGCGATCGACTGCTGCGCAGCGTGTTGCGGGTTCGATTCCCGCCCAGGGTAAACATTGGTGTGATGAGCACTTGTGTTTGCTTTGTGTCTGGGTGTTGTTTATCTATATATGTATGTATTTACAAAAAAAAATGTATTTGTGTATGTATATCAACTGTCTGACACCCATAGTACAGGGTCTCCCTAGTTTGGGGTCAGATGGCCGTGTGTGAAAATGTCCCCACATATTATTATATTATTATTATTATTATTATTATAGAGGAGTAAGAAAATAAAAATCTTTCCATTTTACTCCATATCCAGCAGAAGACTTTTGACTTATGTAGACTTACATGTCTCCCATGAAGAGGACGCGGCTAGGATCGGTGACTCCAGCCCTCTTCATCGCGAACTCTCCTAACGGTTTGCCAGGCTTCCCCAGGCCGACAGGTGTACGTTTACTTTCTTCAGCCACTATTTCCGTGAATAATCCAGGAGCTAAAATTGTAATTGCTTTGTTATTGGCAGAGCTCATGTATTTTATTGTAATAACTTTACAATGGGTGAAAACTTCATGCTTGACATATACACACCAGTGGGTAACTTGTACAAAAGTATGCAAGTAACTTGCATTTTGCTATTATGATCCTCATCATAAGTTTGCAAGCTACTTATGTACTTATGTGCAAGTACTCCGTGCTCGTCCGGCTTCTCGTTATTAGTAGGTACCTAAGCAAGGTATTTTTGTAAAACATTCTACGTACCTAATCTTAGATTTTCAGCGATGAAAACCATTAGTATAATTTTTTGCATTTTATTAAGTATATATTTTTAAATAATATAACTAGTATTTATTTCTGATTATATTCATAAATAAATCGGTCTTGGTTCATCTCCGTACAATTTTTTTTTTAAGATAATCTTCTTTCTCTTTTGTGCTTTCAAGAAAATTAACAATATAAAATGATTAATAATGCTATCATTTCAAAATTATAGGTACGTATGTTTACGAAGAATCCAAAAGCGAATTTCTCGAGAAATAACAATTGTAACTTGAAAATACCTATTCCATAATGATTACTAAAAAATAAAAATAGTATGTTTGTAACACTGTCAAATTTTAATACATACTTCAGAAGAAAATAAAGGTTTTAATTTTGTGTAAATCTTATTATTATAATATAAGGCTGAAAAGTTTGTGTGTTTGTTTTGTATGTAAACCTTTAATTATTTTTAATCTGTATGTTTTTTTACAACACTATTAGTTGTTACATATTATTATCACTCATTTATTTATCATCTTAATAATAAGTCTATCAGTTTAATTAAATATGAATTAATTCGCTTAAAAGTTTTGTATTATTACAATAATATATAGTTCTATATATTTAAGTTATTAACTAAATTCTTCATAAATTAACTCACCCAGTGTTTTAGCATCCGGATTGTAATAGATATGTCTGTCTGTAGCTCCACATAAAAACAGAACCTCTGGTCTTTTCAAATAAGTGATAGCTTTGTTTAATTTAGCCAGGTTCATTCTGAAGTCACTATCCATAACCACGGCTCCTATTTCTGGATCATCCTTCGTGTACTGGACGTATTCTTCATAGTAATCTGGTCCCATGTTTGGCTGTAATTTAAAATTTTGAATAAGTCTCCCAAAAGAGGTCGATCCACCACTATATTTATTCATTACTAGCTTTTGCCCGCGACATCGGTCGCGTGAATTGCAGTTATCGCGGATGCAGTCGAAGTCGCGGATTAAAAAGTAGCCTATGTTCCTACCTAGGGCTCAAGCTATTTTCATACCAAATTTCATCAAAATCGGTTCAGCCGTTTCTTCGTGAAAGCGTAACAGACAGAGTTACTTTCGCATTTATAATATTAAATACAAATATAAATGGTGTGAATTAATGTCCAGCAGTAACAGTTTAAATGTACTTTAAACTGTTACTGCTGGACAATCCAATCCCAATCTTATGCTAATAATAGTATCAAGTACAATTACTAACAGTAAAAATAGTAACTAATACAGACTACTAATAAACTAAACTTATGGTATGTGCATGTGGAAAGAAAGGAAGTAGTTGTCACCAAAGGAGTTACGAATATTAATGTGGATGAATAGAGAGGGAAAGGAAGGTCAAAGAAAAGATGGATGGATTGTATGAAGATAGATAAATTTAAATGAAAAGAGAGTTAGAAGCCTGACGGTTGACAGAACGAAATGGAAGAAGAAAACCTGTTGCGCCGACCGAACATGGAACAAGAGCGGGAAGATGCTGATGAAACTAAACAAGAAAGAGTAAGAAACATCCATCCATCCTCACAAACATTTGTAGGATAGTAAGTTGTTGGTTAATTATGATATAGAAAAAAAAATCGTTTCTTGCTTTCTTTTTTTTCAAAAGATGTAGGCTTATCTCTACTACGAATGATACACCAGGGCCTCAAGTCTGCCATTACAATAGTGTCAGAATGGTCTATCATTGATTTCATAATTGTCGATTTTGACAAGTTTGGTAATCTACTAATATAATGTCGTCATTATGACTTTCCAATGGACAACCAATGACACGCCATTGAAAGAAATGACATGGAATGGTAATCTAATCTCGTACAAAATGACAACTGAATGACTACTTAGGCGGTAATCTGCTATTTTGACAGTTCCTTTGATCAGTGGCCTACCATTAGAACGTCATTGTGCAGTCATTGCTTTTAATTCGACCGACCAATGATCGACCATTATGAATTTAGCAGATTACGAACTTTAAGCAAAATGACAATAGGATCGTGTTGGAATGAAGAAATTATAAAAATAGCAGACTTGGCCCCCTGGTCTAAGAAAGATAAAAATCGTACTTACCCCTTCTTTATATTCAAAACCGTAGGATTTCAGTACATTATTAGTCTCAGGACAGCTTATACTATAAATTTTCTTGTTAAAATTAACTGATTTTAAGTACTCGGCTATCGCAATGGACGGTACGGTGAGGTAATCCTGAAATGAAACACTCACATTTTAAATTTGTTATTCTCCCAGAGACATAATGAATGAGCAGAAAACAATGCGCCGTTTTCGTTTATTTATCTTTAACGCGAGCGTTCGCATGCGTCACCGTGCGAGGGTGCACGCTGAAGTATTACATATGCGCAGTGCATAACCGTGGGAGTTGCGTGCGCTGCGCGTGAAACATCAAGTCATGCACTCACCCGTTGATCACCCGAGAATTAAACTTTTTAACAGTTCACACCGCAAAACAATCCGTTTACACTATTTAGAATAGAATTTAGACTGAATTACACTTGTTCGATGAATGTTAAATCACTATGAAGAGTTTTATTTAAAAACTAGCGATCCGACCCGACTTTTCACGGGCCTGTAGCCTTCCTCGATAAATGGACTATCAAACACAAATATATTTTTTCAATTCGAACCAGTAGATCCTGAGATTAACGCGTTCAACCAAACAAACAAACAAACAAACTCTTTAGCTTTATAATATTAGTATAGATTAAGCCCAGCATGGATATTATTTAGATTTATTAAATAGAGCAAGTTCAAACGTATATTTACAGTATGGCCGCCAGGTCAAAAATCTTATCAAGAACGTAATACCACTGACATAAAACGATTAATTGTCAGCAAAGAAGTTTACAATATGCAGAATAAAGTTTTATTGAAGGATATGATGACATCTTGGGTAAGTATCACTCAATGTGTGAATGTCTGTAACAACCACGAAGTTGTTATACTTATTTAGTGGTGACAACTTCTCGCACTTTTGAATTTTATCTATGTAATTTTATTGTGTACTAAAAGTCTTAACGCTAATAGGATCCTAATCCTGTGATTACAGAGACTATGTTTAATTGTTTCTATGCAAAATTTAATAAAACTCCGCTACCAAAGTAGCATCTAAAAGTAAAGAAGAATGTGTTTAGAATAGAATAGAATATAATATTATATGTATTGTAATCATGAGTATACACCAAATAATTTGTGCAAGGTCTTTAAATAACAGGTAGATCTTCATGTTTTGCCATATTATGGCGTAAAAAAACGACATATTTTTGGTTTAGAATAAACCGTAATAAAATTTGAGTCTACACAAACAAACTATGAAATTAAAAAAAAACGTAATCCTAATACTAATTGAAAAAGGGGAAAAAAGTATTGTTACTCCGGTTTAATGGTCAAAATATGAAAATGTCGTAATTGTAGGAATCTATTTAATTAACTGGGGTCATTTAAAAATTCCGATATGGTATAATAACATTTGGCTATGAGATATTTTTTAAAATGTATTTTAAACAGAACGATAGACATTTGTCTAATATGTTTTGGGACTTTATTATAAATGATTGGTGCTAATCAAGAAATACTTTTACGCATCATTGCTGTGGTTGATCTTGGTACGCATCATCTATTGTTATCCCGTCGATTACGAATAGAAACGTCTGATAGTTTCTTAAACAGGTTAGGATTGGTTTGAACAAAATTAGCTATTTTATAAATAAACAAAGAATGTAAACTTAATGTTATATTTAATCAAATACTGTTTGCAACTATCAGTTAATTTCAAACCAAACATGGCCCTAATACACCTTTTTTGTGACTTAAAAATGATTTCTTTACTATTTAGTTTAGTTACCCCAAAATATAGCTCCAAACCTCAATAAGGAGCTGACAATACCATCAATGGTAGGCAGTTACAAGCGCATTGGTCCTTATAATAGGTTTTAGTTTATAGAGGGCAAAGGCAGAAGAACATAGGTATATTTTTATTTAATTCTTCTGTATGTGCTTTCCAGTTCAGACGTCAGTGGTTACAGCAAAAAATGTACACCAGTACACAGTTTTTACAGCAGTTAATTTATGTTGAACATTAATATTTGGTGCTTCTAAACATTGACATAATTTGTACTTACTTTTATAATAATAATTATATTTTGTTACTTACATAGCCATTCTCAATTTCGGCAGCTTTGAACCGATCTTTATAATTCTCTTTGCTTCTTAGACTGTTATTAGAAACGTAGTGAACAGTTTTTCCAAGTTTCCTCATTAGTCTGAAGAATTCGCCAGAACCAGGAAGTGGTGCTTTGGTCCAAATTACTCCTAAAAAGAAAACATCAGTTTATATATTGGTGGTCGGTAAACATCAAAGAGTGATGCCACAACACTAATCAGAAAGTCGGGTTCCGTAATAATCTGCTAGGGCGCCTTACTTCTACCAACTAGGGAGCAGCACACGAAGTACTTCGCACAACCAGCATGTCCCTATGTCTCTCTGTGTAGCATCAATCATCATCATCTGCCTAGTCTTTTCCCAAGTACATTGGGGTCGGCTTCCAGTCTAACCAGATGCAGCTGAATACCAGTGTTTTACATGGAGCGACTGCCTATCGAACCTCCACAACCCAGTTACTGGGTAACACGATACCCCTTGGTAAGACTGGTTGTCAGACTTTCTGGCTTCTAACTATCCATAACGACTGCCAAAGATCTACAAATGACAGCCGAGACCAACGGCTTTACGTGCTTTCCGAGGCACGGAGGGAACTCGGTATAAAAGGGATGGTCACCCATCTACAGACCGACCGCGGCTAGCGTAACTTAACCTTTGACCGATCGATCTGTACGGCTTTAACTTAGCCACGAGCTAGCTCTGTGTAGCATCGATCACAAGGCTAAATGAAAAGCTATTCAACATCGCGCTGAACGAGACGTGTCAAATAATATCGGGCTGGCTAAAACCGATTCTGTTCAATATGATCTATCTGTTGGCTGGTATCGCACCACCCATCCTCCGAAGGGATGTCACATGTGCGCTTGAAGAACAATACAAAGAATCCGTTTCACGACAGCAGTGTTTCTATGTCCAGCAGTGGACGTCGAACGGCTATTATGATAATGATGAGCTGACTATATCTATCATCAAGTGGGATGACGGTCCGGTACAGAAAATTACCAAATAATAATATTGTTTTTGTTTCAAGATTAATACATAATTAATTAAATGAATTTTTGTCAAAAAATACGTTTTCAGTTCTAACATTAATTATTGATTTTCACTAATTGGAAAATATTATTTTGAAAATATGGTCCAGAAAGGTACAAAAGAATGACCTCTCAATCATTCGCTGAATATTACAAAACTAGAGTTGAACAAGGGGTTAACATAGGTAATCAAGTATCGATACCGGTTTCACGCCGATGACACTAGCTAGCAACGTGTATACATACATCACTATAAGATATCTATCTAATCTAAATAAACTAGAGCTTACTGTGGCAACTGATAGATAATCAGTTGCCACAGTAAGCTTTAGTTTAGCATAGTAACACAAAAGCTATGAATCACCAATGGTTTCAAATTAACATACCGTCACAATCCGAAAACACATGATCGAAAGAATTGAGAAACGTTTTAAAATCCTCGGGTTTCATCTCCTTTAGGTTCACTGGTGTCGAAATCATATCGAGAATCGATTGGTCTGTTAACGATACACTGTTTATATGCGATATTAATCGGTGTTTTATGAACATACGTGCGATCATAACCTCGTCGCGTAAGTCACTGCGCCTGCACCGCGCTCCGTCTGTACGGTATTGGAATGACGTAATGATTGTGCAATCTTAAAATTATTTTGAGAAAATTTTATTTTTACATGCCAATTTGCATGCCCAGTGTGGGTGGCATCGATCCGCTCGATAAACGAGACGTGTCGGATTATATCGGGCTGCCTAAGACCGACTCCGCTCAACAAGCTCCACCCGTTGGCTGGTATCGCACCACCCGTCGTCCGTAGGGATGTCGCATACGCGCTTGAGAAATATCACCAAGAATCCAATTTCCGACATCCCCTCTACAATTACACAACAGGTCCGGGTACACTCTTTAGTGGGAAGAGTTTTCTTCACAGCACGCAGGCCATCCAGGACCGTCCGCGTATGGTGAGACGTAAGTTGTGGGAGGATCTTCATCCATCACCACCCAACTTCGTTAAACCCAAGGAACACCTGCCACTTGGAAGTGATTTGCAGCGGCCTATATGGAAAACGCTCAATAGACTGCGCACCCAGATGGGCTGCTGCAAACACAACCTAGCAAAATGGGGGATAATAGATTCCACCGACACCCAGTGTGAGTGCGGCGATCCTGACCAGACAACTCTGCACTCACCCCTACTACTCCCACTTACTACAGTGCCAAAGTGCCCCTACACCTGCACCATTAAAAACGCCACTAATGCTGAGATAAATGTGGCTACCTACAGGACCCAAGTATCCAAACAAAAACAAAAAACGATTCGAAAAGAAGAAGAAGAAGTGAAAGTCAAAGCTCTTGATTAAATTAGACAATAAAAAGGCATTTTTAATTTTCAAGAAAGAAAATACGATTTTTTAAATCTAGTTGCCTCTTCTAAATGTTGGTTACCTAAGGAGAAGATTCACCAAATGACTTCATACCTACATAGTTAGGTACAAAAAAAAAATGTTATTATATTTTGTACAGGCCTACCCACGGCCTACCTGTACAAAATATTGTAAAAACTTTTTTTTCCATTCAATAAATAGTTATTATGAGAATAAAAACCAATATAAATAACTACCACAATACGTACAAAGTATCATGTAGGTAAGTACACACATCAAAAAAAGTTTGCGATCACGTTGAAAAATCGAAACCTTTAAAAAAATAATAATAATAAACGGTAACGGTGGTAGATTATATTATGATTTCTTCTTCTTTTTAGATTCTTTATTTAAAAATATAGATTTAGAATATAAAACAGTAAAACAGTTCAATTGTTTTCCACATAAAAGTCCTAGCGTACCTACGCTCATTCAGAAATCTGATTTAGTCAATTTTAACGGAGTTAAAATACTTTTTCGCGGAAAGTTGTGATTGAAAAAATGCCAAGAGGATTATCAGAAGTTTTACGAGCAAGAATAGTAATTTTGAGAGAAGAAGGATACACCACGACAGAAATAGCACGCAGAGTTGCTATATCGCAATCCTGTGTCGTGACCACGTTGCAGAGGTACCACGGGAAGGGTAATTTAGCTATCCAACCCCGCAGTGGTCGCCCAACTGTTTTGACTGCTGCCTAAAAGCGCTTTAATAGATTGCTGACAGCCCGTGACCCAACAATCAACGCTTCTAAAATAAAAGCAGAAGTTCAGGCCGTCTTTGGGCTTGAAGTTAGCACTCAGACCATTTGGAATTCCTTTGCACCAGGCTGGATTACGAGCACGGAGGTCTTGGCAAGCACCTCTGAATTCCCGGCAACGTCAAAGATAGAGATTGCAGTGGGCTAGACTTCGGCAAAATGAAGAAGAAAACATTAAGCAAATATTTTTCTTCGTTGACGAATCACGAATAAGTACACACCCAGATAACTGACGTGTCTGTGTCTGGACAAGCCCAGGAGACCGTGAAAGGCAAAAACCTGCCACTGGAACAGTTCAGCAAGGCGGGAAATCAGTGTCCTTTTGGGGTGGTATTATGATTGGAGCTAGAACGCCTTTGATCCCGTATCGAGGCTTCATGAGAGCAAACATGTATAGAGCAGTTGCTATTGATGGAATTGTCAGACCAGTCCGAGTAAACCATGGGCACCAATTTGTACTGGTCGATGATAATGCGCCCGCCCATCGAGCTCAACGAGTCAATGCTGCTCTCCGAGAATACGACATCACAAGGTTAGACTGGCCTGCCAGGTCGCCTGACTTAAATCCAATAGAGCACGCGTGAGATGCTCTTAAGCGAGCTATTTGGAACCATCAGCCACGTCCCCAGACAGTCCCAGAGCTCAGGGAAGCCGCTATTCAAGAATGGGACAGGCTACCCCAAGAAATGCTGGATAACTTGATTCTCAGCATGCCCAGGAGGATCTTCGCATGTGTTCGAGCCACGGGAGTTAGAGAGGAGTTATACTATATTGAATATAAACCTATTATTAATAAAATTGTTTTGTAAGTTTGGTTAAACAGTCTTTTTATTTCTATCAAATTTCTGTTACAATAACAATATGATTAATTACTTAATTTTTTTTATAAAAAATAGTTTTATTTTTTATGGCTGCTTTAATCATAATGTTCAACCTCATTTTAATAGTTCTATTAAAGATTTTTTGAACACCTATTTGATCTTACTTTGAATAATTATGAGGAAGGGAGGGAGGAGTGAGGGAGTTCTAAAATAGAAGAATCAGTAGAGCTATTCTGTTCATTTAGGTGAAGTGAGCTGTCATCCGTCCCGATGCTAGGTATAGACAAAGCAGATGGACGGATGACAGCTCACCTCACCTAGGTGTTCACCGAGGGAGATTGTAACAGAATAGACATACGGGATCACTAAAGAGTTAGTCCGTATGACTGACAGGCATGATTGCATTTAAAAGTAAGAATAATTATCTTAAACTGATTAAAATAATCTTACTTTTATGTGTATAATTATGTAGGTACCTTAACGATCCCAGTGACAGTTCAATTTCTCACTGTTCTGACAGATCTCACTTTTATTATACCTACATAGATTGACATGCCAATAGGTACTTGCTTACTTGCGTATGTTTCGGTTTATACACATTGGAAACAGACTCTTGTATGGACCCGTATACAGCTTAAAATACAACAATCCCAAGAGAATATCACTGGTTTCGTAATAAACTAATAGGTTCCAGATTACTTTAGTTTATTTTACCTTACGGATTAATTCCGATACCTAGGCTACAAAAACAGATAAATTTCCTAGGCTAGTTCGCTGCCTCATAAGATCTCTCTTGGGTGCCACTAAAGTTTAACGGATAATAAATCTAGTCGGCCCTGTTTAAAGGGTTGTTCACCTCTGGAACCGCGTCCCGAGTGATCGGTCGACGATAAAAAGTTTAGGGAAATTTTGCAGTAGGTATATGAACTTTTTTCTTGAAGGAAAATGAAATTATTGTTAAATATTTATAGAGTTTTTTTGTGTGTGGGACCCAAAAATAAAATTAACTATGTATCTTTCCTCTCTTACTGCCTTCTCTACCCTATCCGAAGAAACTTTAATGCGTGGGGGTAAGCAGTCTGTACCTAAACAGTGTTTCGTAACATTACTTCATTTTCAATGCCAAGACATGTCGGCAATTACAACCAATTTCAAACAAAATCTTGTTGTTTTTTATCGTTTATGCTTTTCAGTTTTTTTATGATGTACTTGCTTTTGGCCGCGGCTTCGCCCGCTTGGAAGTTAAATATACCATAAAATATATCGTTTGACACTCGGCAACGACTTTTTTCAAATCAAATCAAATTCTTTATTTCAGCTAAATTACATTCAATAAATTATCCATATTTGGGTTAATCAATTAATGAATAAATAATAACTAATAATAATAAATAACATTCAATAATAATAATATTACACACACATTACACACACACTAGGAACGCCTGACATGCTGTCTTGTCCAATACCCCATGTAGGAACTGTCAGTGTCCATTCTCTCCAAGCTGTTGGGGCTGCCCCGTAAGCGGCGCATCAGGGACGCAATTCGTTTGCGATATATTGCTGAAAAGCCACATTACCGTTTTGCCATTTTGCCATTTTTACATTCATATTTTTTGTAATCAGTCCAGTATATCCAAGATATCCTAGAAACAAAGAAAAAACATAAATAAATCAAACTTTATTTAATTATAATATTTAGTACCTACCTACCTATATATTTTGGCAAATTATTTTCAAACAAATTCTGACACCGGTACATTTCCATAAGTAACACGAGATTTTCGCCTAAGAAATCAATTTACATACAATGGACACACGCTCCATTATCGAGTTTGTGATACATAATTAATTTAAATTCTTTGAGAGTTTTTATAAGAATAAGCAGAAGTGGAAGGGGTTTTCAATAGAAAGTTATATAATACACACGTCATATTGATTTACTGGAGCAACATAAATGGTCTATAGCAGCATTTTCCAAACTACGGGTAGCGACCCTCTGACAGGTCGCGAGCGAATATTTGGATGGGCTCAAAAACTGGCAAAACTGGGACTCATCTACTTAGCCCTTTCCCAACTACTAGTCTGGGGTTGACTTACATTCTAACTGGATGCAACTGGATACCAGTGGTTCATCATGATATCACTAGGTAAGACGGCTAAAGTAAAGTGTCCCGCGTTAGTCTTGTGGCGCGACTGTTGAGTGCCCGGTCGTGTCGGATTGCCGTCCCGCCAGACCATGGAATTCCGAGCATCGGTCTTTGGGAGTGAGGGACGAGGGAATGCACTTGTTTGCGTACACACTTTTGCACTATATCATCAATCCATCAGATCATAAATTTTATTTTTAAATAAAAAATAATAGTAGGTATAAAATGTAAACAAAAATAATGAATCTAATAATATAGGTATACTAGCTGACCCGACAGACGTTGTCCTGTCGCGATCGACCTAATGGGGGATGAAAAAGGGGTGAAAAAAGGGGATGAAAAATAGATGTTGGCCTATTCTCAGACCTACCCAATATGCACAAAAAATTTCATCAGAATCGGTCAAGCCGTTTCGGAGCAGTACGGGAACGAAAACTGTGTTGTTACAAAAAAAAGTAAAGTGAGACTCAGGCAGGTAGCACTAATATTCTATTTTACTAAGTATTGAAATTTTCGATTGCAACTGAATGTTTTTTTTTTAATTGAATAGTTCTTCCTGTATTATAATATCCAGGAAGTTCCTGTACATAACCATATTCCATGTAGTTCTTTCCTTATTCATTTCATTCATGATAACATAAGAATGGACAAAACAAGTGTGCTCCTCCAATTAAAGGCAATCACATCATTCACTTACTAACTAGGTATGTAAAACAACAAGTTTGATACGGAAGAAATTATTAAAATTAATCTAAATACAATTTAACAAATTTAAATTAAGTAAAATAACAATCAGAATAACCATATTAATAAAAAGAAACAAAATATTATTATTATGATTAGGATACTATGACTTTTAAGTCTTTTTGAAATTATAATAATTTGCACGTAATATCCAAATCATTATGCTTCGATACTATGTTATACTGCCTACAGAGCCTTGGTAGAACGGCGAAGTGTCCGAGGTTTGTTTTGGATCCCGGTACATGCATGAGGTTGTTGTTACATTTCCGCAGCAGGCGAGTCGGCACTTATTTGCAACTTTTCGAGAAGCTTGCTACAGTCGCTACCCCATTGAACAGTTTGTGCAGAAATATGAGATCTAGAACTCTTCTTATTTTTACCAACTTTCTCTCGAGATGGGCCCGTAATTATATACTTGTTCCTTTTCCCCTGATTTGAAAATAGGAACCACTAAGACTTCCTTCCACCTCCCAAGGAACATGCCATCCACCATTGACTTGTTGAAGAAAAGTTTAAGAGGTCTAGTTAGTGCTTTTGCACATTTTTTTTATAAATACGGGTGGGATACCATCACTTTCAGCACCTTTACGCTCATCAAAGGTTTTTAAGGATTGGGATATTTCTTTAGCACCAAATTCTACTTTACAGAATGAGGACGGCCCAAGACAGCTATCAACGTGGTTAGGCGCATTAACAGTTGACGAGGTATTACAGAGTTTTGTAAAGTTTTCGGCAAATAAGTTACAGATTTCACGTCCAATTGATGCTGTCCTGTTCTCTGCTGGGTATGTATTCTTATTTTTCTTTTTAACATATATCCAGAACAGTTTCGGATTCTTTGCAAGTGCTTCGTCCATTCTATCATTTTTTTTTTGTAATAGGCTCCCATAAGTCTACCACATCTAGCACGCAGAGTTTCAAATGACACGATGTCTAGAGGATTTTTAAACTTTTTAGCTTTAATGCGAAAGGAGTTGTTTCAATATGTATGGAGCCTGGGTCCACTCTGTGTACATCATACTTAAAAATAGGGAAACACATTTTAAATAGTTCTCAATTGTCCAATTACCTTAAAATGGCTTTGTGAGCAGGTAAAATACAAGAAAATGCACTTGAAATTGCAACACACTACAAAAAAACAGTCATGGCGGTAAGCTGTCATTTTGATTTATTAATGACGTTTGTCATTTATAATTCTGATTTTCTGCGTAAATTTGTGGATAGCCAGGTAAACAGATAGGAATGAAACGGTGTTAAATTCACAAAACGAAAGCAAGGTTGTTAAAACGTACTCCAAAACTAGAAACAAAACGAGACGAAAGCACAGAACATACGGACGAAAGTGACTGAAGTGACACTGTTGACAGCTGACAGTTCTCTTTCTATGATCAATGATCGATCTATGGTTTATAGAGTAGCTAAATCTGATTGACGCCATGTTGAAAATCCATAAAAATAATTGTTAAATACCAATTTACTACCACAACAGTATACATTTAAATGAATTATTAGTATTTTTCCCGGATTCTGCGGATTTTTCTCTTATTTTTGAAGTGGTGTACATAGACTGGGCCCAATATGAAACATGTTCTTTATTTTTTTAACTTTAGGAGATGTATAAGTTCTCGAGAATACCACTGTGGATATTCATTGCCCAATATTTTTTTCATTTGGACATATTGTTTGATGATGTCGTGCAGTACTTTGTAAAATTTATCGATCATTTTGTCAGCACATTCCAGTTTTTTTTCCCAGTCTACAGAATTTTGAGCTGTCGTGATGTTATCATAATCAGCTTTAAAAATGTCTGGTTTTATTGTTGGTTTAGCCTGAAGAATGTTTGCGAATTCTAATGATGGGTGCAAGGGATCTTCTGAGACCAAATGAAAGGTGCATCGGCTAAAATAATTTAACGCAGTATTACAAAGAACTAGATCCAATGTTTTAGATTTAGCATAATTAGTAAGTACCTAGTTAAACTGTTCTAAAGTAATTAAAGAATAAAAATCTAGGAAACATTGAATCACCTCGCTATTATTACTAGGATATGGTTGTGCATGACCCGTGTTTTGCTCATGGGTTTACCAGATTATATTACTGAGGTTAAAGTCCCCTAAGATAAGAGCGTGATCACCGTGGTCAAGGGCAACAGAATTCAAAAATATTTGCATGATATCAGAGGTCACGGGCGGGGGTAAGTAAACGCCGCAGATACGGTATTTATGTGATTTTGTGCCACGCGGGCGGTTTCAATGTTGATCCACAGATCCTCACATGTTATGTTCACCTGAAGAGTTCTCTCCAGGTGTGTCAGTCGTTAACTTCCTTCCAGTTGTTAACTTCCTGGAAACCGCTATCAAGATACCACCACCATCCCTGCGTGCACTATACCGATTTGATTCGCGATCTCGTCTGTAAATATCATACCTTGTCAAATAGTTCGGCGTCGTAAACAACACCGTTTAGCCAAGTCGGTTAGCACAATTATATCATAGTCTTGTATGGACAATTATGGTAAAAAGTACTAAGTTTCGTTTAAAGGCCGCGTACATTTTGATAATAAATTCGAAGTGAACTATCGAATGAAGCTAATTAAACTACAAAAACGTTCAAGGGTTTACTATATTTATCATGCCTGAATTTATGATTGTTTACACTTTAGCCAAACTGTACTTACCCAAGTTTCGGCCCCTGAAGATGCACTGTTCCTTAATTCGATTTCTTTAATTCCCAAGTGTAACTTCAGATTTGCGCTTCCGAGAGAAGAATAGGCTAACCCTGTTATGCTCATGGGGGTCGTAAAAGGTTACTAAGGGATGTTGGCTTTTGTCAAATCGACGTTAAGCCGGGTTTCCACAAAAGTGGAGAGAGCGGAGCGGAGGAGAGGAGATGTCTCGTACAGACAATCGGCTTGCGTTTTTTTAACTGACTTCAAAAAAAGAGGAGGTTCTCAATTCGTCGGAATCTTTTTTTTATGTATGTTCACCGATTACTTGAAACCCCCGGACCGATTTGAAAAATTCTATTTTGATTAAAAGGCTAGAGGTCCCATATAAATTTTACCGAAATTGATTCAACATTTTTGGAAAAAACCGACAGAAAGCAAAAAAATGTTCATAGATCATGTTTTAAGTTTCTCCAATCTTGTACTCTCGATCTCTGTTTTGACTGTGTTGCCGTTTCTTAATGGATTTGGATAATAAGGAGGTACTAAAAAGCGATAAGTAAAAAGCCTTTTTACAAAATAAACAACCGCCTTCAAAAACTAAATGACTAGATGACTGCATGACTAGTTTCGGAAGTCGGTGCAATACAAAACAAAGCTACCGACTTCCGAAACTAAAGTCATGTGTATTCTGTGCTAAAGTTATTTATCAATTTTTAGTTTTTGAAGGCGGTTGTCTTTTTTGTAAAAAAAGCTTTTTTACATCTCGCTGTTCAGCTTTAACGCTATACTGTATCCATGTTTACGGGACTTCTTCACACCACTCTGCTTTGGTGAAAACCGGGCCTTACATTGCTTGTTATCTTTTACGAATTTAAAAAAAATATAATTTCTGGAGAAGACTATGGGCGGGCATACACGGGCAGCTTGAGCAGTCATAGTCAACAGCTTCAAGCTGTTGTTGTCTATAACTGCGGCAACCATCGGTTTCAACTGCTAGATCAGTCTGTGTCGAAAAATTATAGTTTTTCCCTGTGTACCAAGTAGCACAGAAGTGGTGTCCTGAAACAGTTAGATGGAATCGCGGCAGGCCACAAAGAAGATGACCGACGAACTGGATGGGTTGCTGCAAAACTGGACAGCGGAAGCACGGAGTTACGGAAAATGAATGGAGTTGAGGAAGGAATTTGTCCAGAACTGGGACCAAATAAACAATTAGCTTGTTCGACTGTCTCACATCACATCACATCACATCATTTCAGCCGAAAGACGTCCACTGCTGGACATAGGCCTCCCCCAAGTGTCGCCACATTGACCGGCCCCGTGCGACTCGCATCCAGCGGATCCCCGCAACCTTTATCAGGTAATCGGTCCACCTTTTTGTTGTTTTTTTTTTTTTGTTCTTTTTTTTTTTTTGAGCGGAGAAAATGCTTGGCGCATACCACGCCTTCCGGGGAGACGACATGGTTATGTGGGGCTTGCACCCACTAAAAACTCCGCCTGTGCACCTACTATCGCCTTGATGGTTGGGCCGCGAGAACTGCTACGCATGACATTCGCGACCCATCCAGCGTGGCCCACTTCAGGGCTCCCTCTTCTTCGCCCGCCTCCGGGCTCTCACCTCCTTCAGCGATGTCCGGATGCACTGGGACATCACCACTGCTCCAGGGACCGTGTAGCGTAGACGATAGAATCCCCGATCTATCGTCCGCTGGTCCCTCTTATGGGGGCATCAAGTCGGCATTACGCCGCCTGCGCCTCCCTGCCCTCCTGCGACGAATCGGGTCAGCGAGGGAGTTCGCCTCCCTGACCCGCTCCGCCACTTCCTTCTGCGAGATTACGTCCTCGCAGAAAGATGAGACCGCTTCCCATGCCCTTTCATTGCCGGCCATAGCCCTAACCACGACCGGCAGCGACAGGTCCTCTCACCAGAACACGTCGCTGCGCCTCCCAGGCAGGGCACTGCTCGAGAGTATGCAGGGCCGTGTCCTGGTCGCAACCGCAGTGGTGACATATGGGGGTCGCCTCCCGTCTTGCCACTGTGTGCAAATATTTGCCGAAACAGTCATGCGCCGACAATACCTGCACTAAACGGAAGGACAACGTCCCGTGTCGCCTCCGTACCCACTCCTGTAGGATTGGTTGGATAGCCCCAACGGTCCAATGACCGGCGCTGGGACTCTCCAGCCTCTCCGCCCATTGCCTCATGATGGCAGTCTGTGCCTCTCTGCGCCACCTTTTCACCACTTCAGGCGGTGGACCGCTGCCGCTCTCCGCTCGAACTTCCACGATTTGTTTGTAAACTTCGGCAAGCACTCGTGCTTCCAGATCCCACGGGGGAGTTCCTGCCAGTGCGAACGCCGCCTCAGCTGAGATTGTGCGGTACCCGCGAACTACCCTGACAGCCATGACTCTTTGCGGTCGCCGCAGATGAGCCTTGTTCTGGGCAGTCAGAGAGTCCGCCCACACTAGAGCGCCATACAGTGCCATCGAACGCAACACCCCCGTGTAAAGCCGTCGGCAGTTGGCGCTTGGTCCACCCAGATTCGGCAGTAGCCGACTTAGGGCGGAAGCTGTGCCGATCAGCTTCGGGGCAAGTCGGCAGAAGTGCTCACCGAAGTTCCATCTACGGTCTAGGACGAGACCTGGGTCTCGTACACGAGACCACATGAAATACCTGGGTATTTCATGTGCGTCCGCACCATAATTCGCTCACTACCTAAAGTGATGTGAGCGCCCGCCGGTGGTCGGCGGCGAGGTCCATAAAACACCAGGGACTCCGTCTTCTCGAGCGCCACTCTGAGACCCAGCATTTCGATGCGGCTGATGACCAGAGACGCGCCCTTGGTGGCCAAGCGCGCCGCCTCCTCAAAGTTTCTTGCTCGGGCTGTGATGAGAGTGTCGTCAGCATAACAGATGACGCCCAGCCCGGGTGAAAGATCACCGCGAAGGGCCCAGTCGTAACCTAAGTTCCACAGAGGAGGCACTAGGACCGACCCCTGTGGAACACCACACGTGATAGGCCTCCGCACGATTTGGCCATTGCGTCCCTGGTAGCTGACACATCGCCCCCTTAAATAGTCTGCCACCAGCTGCCTCAAGTACATGGGCACCTTGTGGAACCGTAGCGCTTTTTCGATGCAACCAAATTTTTTTTTTTTTTTTTTATCCCTTATCCTAGAGTTCATCAAAAGGATGGACCCTAATCTTATTACAATCTAGCCTTGTACATAGACTAATAAGTAATTTAATTAAAACCTAAACTGTTATATTGTCTTTACTAAGAATGTGTCCAATGGCACTTTTCTTATTGTCTCTATTAAGGCGAATACACTTCGTTCTTGTGTTTATTTGGTAACACTTGTGCTACATAACACTATTCACTTTCACTAACACAAAACACTAACTCGAACGGTTTTGTTCTTTTTAGTCTTTTCACTATGTTCGTGTGGTCTAAAAGCTGGATCGCCTCGACGTTCACATGATGATGAAGTCTCTGTTCGTGAGCTTCTGCAAATTTTTGTATCACTTTTTCGATGAACTCAACTTTTAAGTCCCGATGGAGGTCATCATTTCGTATATACCAGGGTGCATTTACAATTTCCCGTAGTACTTTGTTCTAGAATCGTTGGATGATTAATACATTGGTCTGTTTGGTGCAGCCCCACAGCTGAATACCAAGTCCAAACTGGCATCAGGACTTGTCTGTATAACAACAATTTGTTTTGCACGGACAGCACGGAGTTTCTTCCAAGCAGCCAATACATTCTTTTGAACCGTAGGTCGAGTTCATCTTTTTTCTTCTTGACGTGGGCTTTCCATCGTAGCTTTGCATCAAGAGTCATACCGAGATACTTGGCTGTATTCTCGTAAGGGATTTGTTTGTCATTAATATAAACTGGAAAATGCTGTTGCTTTTGGTTTGTAAAGTCTATGTGTACAGATTTGGATTCATTTAATTTAATCCTCCAATTTTTGGTCCAGTCATAAACTTGATTAACAGCTATTTGAACCTTTTCTGCTGCTTCTTCGTGGCTGTTTCCAACGGCCATTATGGCTGTATCATCAGCAAAGGTCCCAATGGTATTGTGTTCTGATTCAGGAATATCGCAAGTGTATAATAGGTACAGGACCGGACCTAACACACTTCCTTGCGGTACGCCAGCTTTTATTTGTTTTATTTCTACTTACCGAAATAGAAAACTACTACTACTTCTTGGCGTCTTCTTGTCTTATTCTAAATACTCTGTTTAGAATGTAGGATTCTAATATATCTGCAAACTGTTTTGGTAGAAGTCTCTTCAGTTTATGTATAAGGCCTACATGCTATACTTTGTCAAACGCTTGAGCTACGTCTAGAAAAACAGTAGAACAAACTTTCTTGTTTTCTAACGCATTTTCGATTACGTTTGTGATTCTGTGCACTTGATCGATCGTTGAGTGTTGTTCTCGAAAACCAAACTGGTGCTCGGGTATAATTTTTCTGTTTTCTATTATTGGTTGATGATGATGATGATGATGAGATGCAACCAAATGGCAAAGTATTGAACGCATTGGCGATGTCTAATGATACCACCAACATAACTTCCCGTTGGGCTACCGCATCTATCGCCTGGGTCTTGAGCCGCATAATGGCGTCCACGGTCGAACGCCCGCCGCGAAAACCAAATTGGGCATCCGACAAATTTGGGCCTACTGTTTCCAAATGCCGGACGATGCGGGTAGCGAGAATCTTCTCTAGCATCTTCCCCACCTCGTCCAGTAGCACTATTTGCCTGTAGGCCGAAGGGGACTCTGGAGGCCGTCCCGCCTTTTGCAGCAGAACCAAACGACCTTCTTTCCAAGGTTTAGGGAACCGACTTGACGTCAGACAGGTATCGAATAGTGCCCTAAGCCTATTCTCCATCGATCCATCGCTAGGGCCAGTACCTTTGCAGGCACCCCGTCTGGTCCAGGGGCGATGGTTTTTGAACGCGCTCGCAAAATCACAACCCTCATCTCCGCATCTGTGATCGCAGGAGTCTCCTCTTCGACCTCCCGGTCATCAGCCAACGGAGCCATCATCGGAGGTGAATACCCCGCCCGACCCGGGAAAAGTGCCTCCACGACTTCGCCAATGAACTGAGGTTGGAGGGATTCCGTTAATGGCGGACTTTGAGCACGGAGTTTATTCCGTGCCATACGATACGGGCGTCCCCAGCGATCGCGGTTTAAACCGTCCAACATCTCACCCCTTGCCAATTCCTTCGCTCGGAAGATCGCTAACTGTAGAGCTTCCCGGGCGCTTCGGTAATACTCTTACAGTTGGGATTCCAACTCCTCATTACGGCGGCGTAGTCTGCGCACTTGTGAGTAGGGCCTCCGTGCGGTAATACAGGCCTTGCGGAGGTCCGTCAACTCTCGGGACCACCAATAGACCTCCCTTTTGAGAGGCCGACTACGCGTACGAGGCATGGAGGCATCGCACACAGCTGTCATGGCATCGCGGAACTGGTCAGCCTCAGCATCAACCCCCGCAATAGAAGACGATGGAGACAGCCATGCCTGGACAATAGGTCCCTATCAAGCCGTTTCACTGCCCAGCGTGCAAAGTGTCGAGTTTCAGAGCGTGGAGATACTCCCGACCCCTGAGAAACGGAGACATCCATGCGTATGTACAAATGATCCGATAAGGTCTCCACCCCCTCCAGGACTCGCCAGCCCTGGACACGTGCGGCAATGGCAGGGGTAGCAAAAGAAAGGTCCACTATCGACCCCCCTTGCCGTCGCACGCACGTATTAACAGAACCTCTGTTTAGGAGACAGAGACCCGCGGCTATCGCCCACTCCTCGACTGCTTCTCCTCTGGCATCTGTTCTTGGGGAACCCCATGCGTTAGATTACGCGTTGAAGTCCCCCATGACTATTACTTGGCGCGGCGACATTCGCCGAACTGAGGCTCCCAATCGATCCAGGAATTCAGCCAGGCTCCTGTTTGGGGAGAAATATACTCCGAAGAATATGATATCCCCCCGTGCGACCGCAACATATCCCGGACCCCTCTCTCTGAGCGAGAGGGGTGTGGAATGATAGGCTGTAGAGACAATGATGGCGACAGAAATGTCCACGTCGCTCACCCAATCAGGCCGGGGTGGGACGAAATATGGCTCCGCCGCAACGGCCACGTCGATCGACCACTCCGCCATAGTTTGAAGGAGTAAGTCCTGTGCAGCGGCAGAGTGGTTTAGGTTCGTCTGGAGTAGATAATGATTACGGCCTGGGTCCACAGTTAGTCTGCAATCATTACCTCCTCTTGCGACTGCTCCAGTCGCACCACACTAGGGGCAGCCGGGGTTGAAGCGGTCGCCTCTTTCCTTTTTGATGGGGCTGGCGGCTTGCAGCCCTTACCACCAACGACATGGTTAGCCGGTCGCTTTGCCACTTCGCATAATGGGCAGTGAGGGTCGGCAGAGCATGTCGACGCTAGATGCCCCAACTTACCGCAGCGGCACTGAGGTCTGTGTCAGAGGTACACTTATAACGGGTGTGTCCGCTCTTCATGCATTTGAAGCATCTCATGGGCCGAGCTTCCAGGATAATTACTCTGGCAGAGCTCCAGCCTACGAGGAAACGGCCAGCGTCAGCGAGTTGTTTTGCGGCCTCGACAGGGCATTGGGCCCAAACAGAGCCGACGGCTCCCGGGCCAAGACGTATTGGACCTGCTCGGACCACTTCTATAAGGCAGCCAGTTCTCCGAGCGATTGCCTCCTGCACATCTCGTCCAGTTATGGAATCGTCAAGGCCGCATATGCGCATTTCAGCACATTTTGTGGGTCTAGAGACCTTGACATCTTCGGCAAAAATTCCCCGTAGCTTCTCCGCAATAAGGTCTGCTCCTTTGGTACCCTCAGTTCCTGGAAACTCCAGCAGACGCGCTCCCGTCGCTGCTTGACGAAACCTTATGTCGGTGATGCCCAGGTCTGCCAGGTTCACGTTTTCCTTAGCCCTCGATATCACCGCCGCGTAGGTCAGCCCCCTCTGCACTGCAGAGTCCTCTGCAGTGTCAAAACTACTGCAGCCAACCTAGGTGCGCGAAGTTTCCGTTTCCTCTCTATACCAGAACCGGATCTAGTCCCAGCTTCTGTAGCGGATGCCACAGTGTTTGCTGCTAGAGACTTTTTCTTTTTCTTCCTCCTCTTCCTCTTCCCTTTGCCAGTGGTCTGCCAACCTACATTAGCAGATGTCGACAGCTTAGGATCCGGTTCCTGCGTGGTTGCCACATCCCGACTAGGGAGCGGGGCGCTCGGCTGCGTCTCAGCCGCTTGGGACACCAGTTGAGATGATGCTTGGAGTGCCTCCCGAGAGGCCATAGAGGCTTTTAGACCTTCTGCTGGTAGTGTTGGCAGCATTCCCAGCAGCATTTCTGACGTCTGCCGCTAATAGTGGACGGTTGTTTTTTGCTGGCAGGAGGCGATCCTCAATCCCAGCGAACCGGGCGTCCATCATTTTCCCGATTTGGGTGACAGCAGCTCGCAATACCTCATCTGGCGAGGAATTCTCCACAATTGAGGAGCGCACAGAATGCGGCTATGGCTGCGTCAGTTCGAGCGGTTGCCTACCCATGGAACGAACTTCTTCCCGAAGAGCCTCCATTTCTTTACGGAGGGCTCCTACCTCTTTTCGCAACCGGTCGTTTTCCAATTGCAGCCTCCGAGTCTCTTCCGAGGAACTTCTGCTAGCGAGCCCCTCTACCGCCATTCTAACGCGCTCTGCTGCCTCTTTAATGGCCCTTTGGCACGTACCCTTCATATTTTTGAATTTCCGTGTGGTATCCAGAACAACCTGGATATGCTAAAGGGCTTCTTTCTCCAGAGCCTCCGCTCAGCGGAGAGCTCTCTCCAATTGCAGAGGAAGGACGGCTCTGGGTGCTGACTTGCACATCCATTCCTTCCTCTTCACTCACTTCGGTGCACGTTTGGCACGTCAGCGGCACGCTCTGACTGTCCGACTCACTGTCTTCGGTGCATGGTGCACTGGAGTCATGCGGCGTACTAGGTCGAATAAACCGACCTTTCCTATCACGCAGGGCACCTCCCCCTCGAGCAGTCGTCGCCTTCAAGGGTACTTTCGAAGGCGGTAACAGCTCCCCATTCGATGCTGCATCACGTTGCCTTTTGTGACCGTCAGGCCTCCGGGAAACGGAGGGTTGGATAGAGGTCATCAGCACTATTGGCAGCCTTTCCTCTGGTGCGCTCTGCGCCACCGTCTCCTCTATCGGCTTGGAGCCGGAGGGTCCATGGTTATCATGTGGTTGAGATTGTATCGTTGTCCGGTTATCGCGCGTGTGGTTGTCGTTGTTGTCCGAAGTAACAGACGAAAGACGGTTGTTACCCACCCCAGAGTACGGAGGGCAGCCCGCCGAAGCGGGGTGGGATTCCCCGACCGCTGAGCAGTCGGGACCCACCTGGGGACGTTTTTCGCAAAAGTCTTTTTCCATAGTTTTCCATTAAAAGGGTGAGGTCCCTATTCCTCCTTGCCTTACCTCATATTTTTTTTTTTTTTTTCCTTACGACCTATTTGTCTATAAGACTACACAAACCATTCATTTTTTCCCCCACTATGCCATTCAGGGCATAGTAAAAGAAAAAAGACAAACCCGCAAAGCCCAAAAAGACTTCGCAAAAACTTGAATTTCACCACTGCACCATCTGAGACGCAGACAGTTCAGTGGAGAAACACTCGCGCCTTACCGTTTTTCTACGTGTCACCCCGTTGTTGTCATTGGGGAGACACGCAGAAAAACGCTCCCCCTCGGTCATATTTCGCCACTGGCAACAATGCCCCCCATCAGGAGGACATTATTGCCAGTGCCCAGGGTGCACCAGCCCAGCTTCTACCTTTCCCCACGGACGTATCCGAAAAGTACGAATAGTTGCCAGGCACACGTGGAGGTATATGACCATTGCTGATGGTGACACTGAAAATCGATACGACGAAGCCCAGTGCCACCACCAACAGCACCCCTAATCGGTCCACCTAGTAGGAGGCCTTCCAACGCAACGTCTTCCGGTTCGCGGTCGCCTGCACTCTAGAACTTTTCGGCCCCATCGGCCATCCCGTCCGTCCGTTCGACTGTCTATAGTATACCGTCTTATCTGTAACGAAATGTCGAGGAGATTCGCGTCAAATACTAGTATAATAAAGCTGCAGAGTTTGTTGGTTTGTTTTATTGTTTGAACGCCCTAATCTCCAAAAATACTGGTCCGATTCTTAAAATTATTTGTCTTGTAAGAAGGTACATTATTCCTGAGAGCAATAGAGTATATTTTATGTTATACTCGACTTCCACACGAACGAAACCGCAGGTAAAATCTATGGATTCCCTCATCAACACAATTTCTTTTCAGGTCAACTACATTTAAAGAAAGTTCCATACCATTGATAACATCAGAATTTAACGAAACAATATACTTTATCGATACTCAATCATCCATACACATACTTGTACCTACTATAATACAAATATTGTAATCTTTGTTACCACAATAAATCGATACCTCAAGTACCATCCACTTCTATACCAATATGATAGGACTAGCTTTTTCACGCGATATTGTCTGCGTAAAGTACAAGAAGGCAATTCTACTAACTTTTACAAACGTTTGCCTTGAAATCTCGGTCTCCATCTGTCAAAAACGTACATTGAATGTCGTTGAGATGAGACTTGATTATGAACGGTTTTAAGAAGTAGAATTGGCCTTTTCTTTTATTAACCTGTAAAACTATATCAACATGATCATCAGCCGGAAGACGTCCACTGTTGAACAAAAGCTTGCCGCATAGAATGCTACAACGAGCGGCAACCTGCAGTTTGTATCTACTCGCACCGGCTTTTTTTCGGAATAGCATCTCGCAGGTAACCAGGCAACCTAGGAGGTTGTCGGCTGTTTAACCGGACTTTCCTGTGGTGCCTTAAAAGTGGATTTGCACATGTGGCCCACGGCCTCGACTTATGACGTCGCTGGGGGAGGGCAGCAAATGACAAGCTGGATCGGATTCCGATTATTTAGGGACAAATTTAAAGCTACAGGCTCAGCGCCGCGGGCTGACACGAGCAAGGGTCGGGTTAAACTTTATGTCATATATTTGTGTCAAATTACAGCTAATTTCGTTTAGCCGTTTAAGCGTGAAAGAATAACAACATAAATCCATCTATACTTACAAACTATCGCGTTCATAATAGTAGTAGGATTGTTCAACGGCGAACTGTTACTCACAATAGTAAACATTGGTAGGCATCATATATTACTTATGTTTACATTTCACGCGATGTTCGATGAATTGATTTTACATAACAAAGAATTTTATCGTTAGATGTCCTGCTGTGTCAAATGGTGCTCACGTTCTGTTTCTTTCGATTCATTTGTTTTGTTATGAAAACGTCAATTTTGTTTGAACAAGATATAATTAATATGAGCTCACTGTATTTACTTTTCGCTTGACGACAGTGAGAGTAAATCTACGGTAGAAAAAATGTTGATTGTAATGGCGGACAATTTTACTAAATTTTTTTTTATGTACACACACACGTCAATAGGGGGTTCAGCCGTAATCGCCATGCTTGTCCGATGCATGTTGGCGATTAAGGTATATAATTATGTTCATTTATACTTCAAGTCGTACTGATGGATAAACTACCGCCTAACCTACTTGCCGGGATCGGTCAGTGGATGGGTGACCATACATTTCATAAGGTACCTTGGAAAGCAAGTAAAGGCGGTCCCGGCTGTCATTCGTAGATCTTTGACAGTAGTTATATAGGTAGTCAGAAGCTAGAAAAACATCTGACAACCAGTCTTACTAATGGGTACCGTTACCCAGCAACTGGGTTATGGAGGTCAGATGGACTCATCAGATGGCTCAGCTGGACACCGACCATCAGATAGCTAGACAGATGATGATCAAAACGACAGATTTAAGGCGACGATATACGCCGGCGACCTTGAGCGACCAGAGAATCGTATGCGCAGCGTCCAAAACTCTCAAAGTTTAGTCGAAAAAATTAAATAAAAGATAGTATTCTTTAAAGCGTAAAGCGTATACTAAAAGATAGATAGTAAAATTGTCTGTAAGATAGTAAAAGTTTCGTTTAAATATTCCTGGTAGATTTTGTGTGATTATCAATGTTTTGTCCGCGTCAGACACAACTTCACGATTTAATTAAACTATTTAATATGAACTTAATCAAAAATATTTACATACTAAATGGTTAAGAGAATGTTTTAGTTTAACATATATTTTTTTCAAATCATTTTGATGCGATTGTCAGTTTAAAATCTGAAAAAGTGTTCTTAGCGCCTTAAATGAATACCATGCGCCTAGGAAACAACAACAAACAAACAATCAGGTAAAATAGAACAATCAAGCAAGCCACAGTAAGTCAGGTTATCGTAACAGATCGATAATCTCGACTCACGATCACGGTTGATGTACAGTCACGTGCATAAACATGTTATATTTTCGCAAAAGCCTAACGTTTTTTCTCCTAAAGTATTGATAATTAGTACTTTTACCGCGACTTCATACGCGTGACCTATTTTTTTAAATAATAATAATTATATAGCACTCAGGAATAACCTTGCTTTCTATTGGTGAAAGATATTTAAAATCTGTTATGTATTTTTTCAATTTATACATAAATATCAAATCTTTTCCGCTCTTCTCCTGTACGGCCCATATTTTCCCGAATATGTGTATAAGTAAGTAGGTCGACCTATTGTCGGTTATACTCGAAAGTGTTGCAGCTACATATTAGGATTGCCTGCTTAAAAACACCTTATGACCCGTAAAACCCGTGTGGTGCCGGTCGCGAATAACACC
The DNA here is from genome assembly GCA_947361185.1 of Charanyca ferruginea. Taxonomy (NCBI): domain Eukaryota; kingdom Metazoa; phylum Arthropoda; class Insecta; order Lepidoptera; family Noctuidae; genus Charanyca; species Charanyca ferruginea. Next base: position 5,181,270 of record OX376068.1, on the reverse strand, counting down.
ACCCCATTTCTACCCGTGGGTTTCGTAGAAGGCGACAAAGGGATATTGACCCTGAGGATGGCCAGCATCGTCCTTTTGAGTACAAACACCTACTGCAATCGCCAACATGCATCGGCCTAGCGTGGCGATTACAGCTGAACTCCCCTCTTGGGGGAGACCTATGCCCAGCAGTGGGCGTCTAAAGGTTGACATGATGAATAACACCATAAGAACACAGTATTTTTGAAACCATACTAATGTGAAAACGCTCTTCTATCTAAGGCGCAATCGTTATTTCAGATTGCTTGTGAATTTTGAATAATTGCAACATATTAGTGCTTGTGACTATACCTAATAATTTATGTATTTCAATGTTGTTTTAAACTGCTGTAAGATTGTTTCCATGGCTGTAAACGTTCTTATCTTTGTAGGTATCAGTTTCATGGGTCAATGTATGGGAAATTGAGGTAAGGAGGTTTACTGGCCGGTGGGGGGTTGCGGAAGTATCGTCAGTTTCCGCAACCCCCGACGTAGGTGTGAGATAGTACACCGGCACAGTATAAGTATTAGTACTACCATACAGTAGCGACACGCTCCGCCCCCCTCCGAAACACTGTTCCTCACCTCTTCTCGCGTGGCACGTGCTCTCAGAACTGCTTTTAGTTCAAGCGGCACGTAGACACACACACATACACGTATTCATAGATAATACACTATAATACCCCAATAGATGGGCCACTCAGATTTTCGTTTTGTAAAACGTGAGTACCCAAGCCGATAGATGGCGCTGCATGCCTCAATGTGTCCTCCGCTTACGCTCTGTAGATGGCGTTGTTAGAAGTATTTGTTACTAGTATTAAATCCTTATATTAAAGAATGATTCGTACATACATTTACTTTTACTTTGTTAGATAAATCAAAGTAAAAGTAAAATCAAAACATTTTGCTAAAAAGCACTATGATGACCATTGATGACAATATCATATCATACATCTAAGAATTTACTTACAATTAATCAAAATATGTAAGAATCAGTCGTCAACATAAGGAAAATCATTCTTTAAAATCATCATCATCGAGAGCCTTATCAATAAATGAAGATGGTAGAGTTAAATGATAAATAACATTAAGTTTTTAAAGAATTTATTTCCTTCTTATTTTAAGCCTAATACAATAATTTAGAGCTAGTATTTTGGTTTTATTATTATGACACATTTTGCAAGTTTCTTCTAATCCAAATCAAAAAGGCGAAATCGAGGTCCAGTAAATACATAGCGTTGGGTCAATAGTTTACGTATCTAATCACAAGGTCCAAGGAAGAATAAAAATATAAAGTTTAAAAACTAAAACCCGACCACAACAAAAAGTGATCTAAAAAGTACAAAACAAGAAAATATTTCACACAGAAATCAAGACATAGGTACAAAATGGTCAAGGTAAGCCGTGGTTGCATGCCTGTATCCCATATGAGTGCGATGAACATGAATATAATGGCATGCAACCACGGCTTACCTTGACCATTTTGTACCTATGTCTTGATTTCTGTGTGAAATATTTTCTTGTTTTGTACTTTTTAGATCACTTTTTGTTGTGGTCGGGTTTTAGTTTTTAAACTTTATATTTTTATTTAAACCATTTTGGAGTCACAGCTAAGTATTATATATTTAATAGGTACTAGTGAACCCCTTTCCAATGATACTAAACACGGTATGCGTATCTTACTTTATTTGGTAATCTTTCCTTTTTTTACAATAATTTGTGACAAATTACCACTAAATATTATATAAATTTGAAATGTACTAGTGAACCCCTTTCCAATGATACCAAACACGGTATGATTGTCTTAATTTTTTTTTTTAATATTGTTTTTTTTGTCCGCCAGAGGGCGCCACATTGGATTCGGTGATACGTCATATAGCCTATAACCAGCGGACGATCAAGACGCTTCTAACGATACCTCATTTGTTCAGTTCTGATAAGTAGTTTAGGAACTATGCGCGTACAGATGAACATACATACATACATACATACATACATACATACATACATACATACATAGCCTGTCAAACTCATAACCCTCCTTTGGCTTTGCCGTAGTCGGGTAAATAGGGTCAAACGTTTATAGCAGATATCAAGAAAACAAGCACAGTCCAAAATCTAAAATAAGAGCATAAATCAGATCACCATAGCACAACGAAACAACAACAAACAAAACAAAGAGTAGAAATGTTTTCAAAAGAAAGACAACGAACTTTTCGCAACTTTCATCATTTACGTTTCGTTTCACTCTTAAAGTTATCATACTACTTGACGAGTCATGTGTTGTTTACATTATTTTGTTACTATATTTTTTAGTTTATATATATTGGAAAACATAATACAATACCTAATAATAATGAATAATATATATTTATTGTTATTTACTATAAGTTTATTGTTGTACTGTTGTCACCTAGCTCTATCTATCGGCAAAAATGCAAAACTATGGCCAATGTTTCAGTACCTAATCCTTCAGATGGCAGCACCGCCAATAAATAATTTGTTAGAAGCCAATGTATGGAACTTTCACCCCCCTGCACGTATTTGTACAGTCAGTTATATTGGTAACAGTGTAGACAATTATATCGTTTCGTTTATATGACTATGACACTCCATTGGGGTAGTTTTAGTCAGTAAGAGTCTGACTGACTCCTTCGCCCGCCTCAAGGTGGAGGATATCCATGAGGATTTTCTACCCCGAAACAAAAAAAAAAAAAGGATTAGGGACGCTGACGAATAGCTCTTTGTGAAGTAGTCGTGGAAATTATTACCATCATACCTATGTTTCGAGCCACATCGCTCGAAGAACCGATAACCGATGGGTAAGAAAGGTTCTCGAGTGGCGACCACGAACCGTAAGACGCAGCGTTGGTAGGCCTCCCGCCAGATGGACCGACGAAGGTTGCGGGTAACCGTGGATGCAAGCGGCAGGTTGCCGCTCGTTGTGGCGTTCTATGAGGGAGGTCTTTGTTCAACAGTGGACGTCTTCCGGCTGATGACGATTATGATGACGTATTTCTGCCGCAAAGCAGGGTCGCTGTGTTTAAAGGGCCTGTTTAAATACAGGCACAAGAGACATTTCGCATTAGGTCTCTGGTATAACAGATATCTATTTTAGGTAGCGGTGACTTCTTAACATCAGTTGGGCTATCTCAAACTCAAACTCAAAATCATTTATTTCAATTAAAACATTTACAGGTACTTTTGAATTGTCAGAGTCAGTCAGTCAGTAAGTTGAAGCTAGTTGCTCGTACCAAACAGTAGGTTTCTATGGAGAAGAACGAGCAAGAAACTCCATGAACACTCTTTTAAAATCAATAATACATTTTTACAAATTTAGGTTACATCATTCATGTTAAATCTAGTGGTACAATGTGAGAACAACGTAACAAGTCTTGTATGTTAAAAGAGGGTCTAGAGAAAAATATAGTTGTAATAATAATTCAAACCATAATTAAAAATAACCGATGCAGCTAAGGGACTACCAGTCCCAACTGACGGCGTCCGTTCACGAACATGACGCATGAATCGGCACCATTTAGCTTATCCATTTTGAATGGAACCGAATGAACCAACACATGCACCACCGTCAGTGAGACATCCAAGTGAGCATGACTCTCCCAACCGCCAGGGCATATTCAAGTCAACGAGAGGCATACCTCGGTAATGGTAGCTTTAAAGAACACGGTACTCACTTCTATGTGCTACGATAAATTATATAAAATCGGTTTGTTTACCATCATCATCATCTGCCCGGCCTGGATGCAGCTGAATACCAGTGTACTACATGGAGCGACTGCCTATCTGGATTGCTAAAAGGAAGAACTGACAGCAGAATCGTTCAGTATAAGATCATCAGCTGCTCTAATTCGTCTAAAGTATGCATCTCTATGACCTGCATGACATCATCTGTCCAGCTTTTTCCCAACTATGCTAAGGTCGACTTCCAGTCCATTGTTTTATATAAGGCGATTGCCTGTATGACCTCCAAAACCCCCCTTGGTAAGACTAGTTGTCAGATTTTCTGGCTTCTGACTACCTATAACGACTGTCAAAGATCTACGAATGACAGCCGGGACCAACGGATTTACCTACGTGCTTGCCGAGGCAAGGAGGGATCTTGGTATAAAATGGATGGTCACCTACATGGCCTACCACCATTTTTTTTTTTTTTTTTTTTTAACGTGGGGAAATCCTCATGGACTGTCCCCCGTCTGGGGAAGACGGGAGGGTGTGCCGGACTCCTACCGGCTAAAACCACCACGGTGTTCCTCGACTGACCTATGGGCGGGGGTACGGGATTCGCTCGCGCATGCACCGCGCCCCCGCCAGGCTATGATCCGCTTACATGGCGGATCCCGTCAACCTCGGCGGTCTGAGCGCTGCCGAATCCTCTAGTGTGGCGCGCGCGGAACACGGCGCGCCGCCTACACGGGCCTGCATCTGGTCGGGTGGTGGACTGCCCCTAAGTCGACCACCCGCAGGCCGGCAACTCATGGAGGCCGGAGGTCATTAAGCGCCCTCCGGCGCCCAGTGCGTCTTCTCCTGGAGGGAAGCGAGGCAGTTGCTTCATGGCCTACCACCCTACATGGCCCTTAGAAAAGTCCGGTTAAGCAGTGGACAGACTCCTCGGTTGAGCTGCAAGAAGCCATTCTGAAATAAAAGTATGACCGCGTCTGGTCTGGTGTCACTGGTCTTGCAGGCAGCCATCATAATCCTGTTACGCAGCAGCCTACTATGATTGTTCATACATAATGAACTTGACAACACACAGGCGCGATATTATCGGTCGATAATACCGGATGCGTTTTTGCGATAATGTGTCCCCATTCCTCCTATTTCTATTGCGTCGTTATTATCGCAGTAGTGTTAATATATCGCAATAACGCAACCGATATTATCGGCCGATATTAACGCAACTGTCTGGGGGAGAGCCTTTACGCTCATAGTTAAAGGCCGACAAAAAAAAATGGTAAATGATAAATAAATGATAAAGAATTGAGTACGAGTTTGAGTTTATTAGACATGAGTAGGTAATCATTTTGTATGTTGCTCCATAATTAATTCAAACCTTTTGAAAGTATTTCTTACTACTGCATTGGGTTGTACCTGTAAAGATACTTGTGAGTGATGGTTATTTAGATAAATAAATAATAATAAACAAATTACATTCATACATTTTTTTTATGTATTATTTTAAGCTGTATGTTCCTATGTGTTTTTTAATAAAGCGATAATGAAGTAATTAATTAAAAGGACCATTCTCCGCACGTTATATAATTCTGAGATAAATAATGAACAGACTGATTAAACTATTATAATCAACATTTAACTGACAGATTATGTCTTGTTTAAAATTATAATTAATCTGTCAAGATAACAATATCTCCACCAGTTATTGCTTGCACACTAGGTATGTCCTACTTGATTTATTGTTATATTATGTATAGTTACCATTTGCATTTAATAAGTTTTCTGCTTTAATAAAACTATGTTACTTCACTCTATCTTTTTCTTATGTCTGACGATTCCAAGATCGACCCTTAATCTTTTGTCATTTTCATGCAACACTAGCTACCCAACTCGGCTTCGCATGGGCCTAAAGCCTTCCCCGATAAATGGACTATCCAACACAAAAAGAATTTTTCAATTCCATCCAGTAGATTCTGAGATTAACGCGTTCAACCAACCAAACAAACAAACAAACTCTTCAGCTTTATAATATTAGTATAGATTAGTTTTCCCATGTGGGGTAAAGTGTTATCTCTCTACCCAGTCATGTCGGATATCCAACCCCTCGATCATCTGCTGTGCCACTCATGTGGTTTGCCCTGCAATAAACACCGTTTGGTTAAAATGATAATGATGATAACTATTTCAAGTTGATCTTACGCCACTAAAACTGCCTCTCTAATTATACCTAATTATTTTTTTCCAATCTAAAACAAATCGATTTGTTCCAACATTGACATTGGAAGGGAACACGGAAATCGTATAATTTTCTCTACCGTGAACGATTTCGATAATTAGCATAATTGCTAGAGTGGCGATTGTTTTAGTTGGATTAAGTTTTTTTTTTAAGAAATCTTGATTCTTCGGCGTGGCGGGGAAAATGCGGATTGGCTACCAATTGATGACGAATGATAAAATAAATTTGCTTAGTAATTGGTTTAGGTACTACTTATGTCAATTTATTTTTAACTACCTTCTGCACTTCATTTCGTCTAGTGGCAATCAAATAAACCACAAAACCTATCCAGCTATGACACTCTGTAATACTCGTAATAGTATAACTTTCAAAGTATCAGTAATTTTTTGTTTGTAATCGGATCAATACTCACACTCTCTCAATACTCACACTCACTCGTCGTACCTCTTCGGAGGAGATCGTGGCTAAATATACAGTTCGATCGGTCAAAGGTTAAGCTACTCTTGCCGCGGTCGGTCTGTGGATGGGCGGCAATCCATTTTCATACCGAGTGCCCTCCGTGCCTCAGAAAGCACGTAAAGCCGTTGCTCTGGCTGTTATTCGTAGATCTTTGGCAGTCGTTATGGGTAGTCAGAAGCCAGAAAATGCGTCTAAAAGCCTTGCCAAGGGGTATCTTGTTACTAGTAACTGGGTTGTGGAGATCCGACAGGCAGTCGCTCCATGTAAAACAATGGTATTCAGCTGCATCCAGTTAGACTGGAAGCCGACCCCAAAATAGATGGGAAAAGGTGATGTTGACTCACTCACAAAAAAAGAAACTTTACTTCCTTATAATATAGCTTTTGCCTGCGACTGCGCCCGCGTGATATACATACGAATGAACGAATCTCTAATTTTTTTAAAGTAAACGAAAGCCTCATTTTAGATAATAACTTATAGCGGGGTTTACAGAATAGAACCAGAAGTTCCAAGATTAGCCCGAAAACAAACTCAACTTTAATTTATTATGTAATGAAGTGATTATTAGTACCTACGTATAGATGGTTGAACTGCCGACATTAATTTAGAGTGTTCAATTAGATAATATGCTTTTTCTAAATTCATTCAAATCATGAAATTCCATGTTTTAAAGTTTTCTTTTATTTTCATGAAATAAGAAATTAACAAATTAAATTAATTAATATAATAACTTTACTCAGGGAGGTCGCTATTATACTTACTATTTTTTTAAACAAATTAAGTTTTGTTATCATATTTCCTCCCTTTTTACCTCGAATATGATAACACCTTCAAAACTTTGATCATTCAATGCAAGCCTATCTTGATGAAATCTACCCTTTCTGTCCCAACTCAACCCATAAAGTGAGACAAAGTTAATCAACATCGAAAATCATCAAAGTCTGTTGAACCCTTTTAAAACATGTTCTACGAAATTTAACTTGAACGACAACGCCAATTAAGTTCGCTACCGAGCTTCTTTGAAGTTAGCGATATAATAGAACGCTTCGCGAAATCCTGTAAAGGGTACCAAGATAAGAATTTTTCCTTGCAAAACTTTCTTTACAATATTTTCTTAAAGTTGTAAAGTTTAAACAGAGTTGGCAGATATTGTCATACTTTTGTTATCAGATGTCGCTAAGATACTCATTCATATTTGCATGGTTTTATGCTCAACTTTATGAAGAGAAAATTGTTTCAGACAAAAACTTGAAAATTAAATGTAACATCCGATTCATTTTGAAGAATCTAAACTAATATTTTAAAGAGAACATATTTTATTGTTTGAAATATTTTATTCATAAATACTTACAACAATAAGGGAATATTTATTGGGGAGACCTATGCCCAGAGCTGTGGTTGGCATCATGATGATAAATTATCATAATAAAATCTGAAATTATGAAACAAAAGGCAGAAAGACCGTCCGGAACACTGAGAGTGAAGCCGAAAAAGCAAATACAAATTAAAAAGCGAATACCTACAATCTCATGACTGTATTCGCTTTTGAATTTGTATTTGTATTTGTATAACGATGCAGCGTTTCGTACTATACTGACTCATGTCAGCACAGAACGAAGCGCGCTGTAGGTATTCGCTTTTAATTTGTATTTGCTTTATTGGCTTCACTCGCAGTGTTCCGCCCGGTCTATCTGATTTTTGTTTCATAATCTGGGAATAAAGTTTTCCCTACTATGTTGGGGTCTAGGCAGATGATGGTGAGATGATGTTCTGAAATTTAATTCTACTGCCAAACTTTTTTTTTAATTTGTTTGTACACGCATTAAAAGTTAAAAACTTCTTTGCAGATCTACCCCCACTCACAACCTTCTATTTTGGAGTAGAGAACTTATGTGCAAATCTAACTGAAATAAATCTAAAGTCTTTAAGTGATCACGCACATTGGTAGATCTTTGCCCGGTATAGAACTCGGAGTTTTCATGAATAAGAGGAGGCCGCCATAACCATCACAACATAATTATGGAATTAGTATCTTATTTTCATTTATTTTTTATTCTTATCTTTTTTTGTTTTTATTTTTTTATTAATATTTTATGAGTGATGTATTTTGTTGATAGCTTAACACTAGGCAATTTAGCTCAACTGATATAATGTTTCTCAGCAAGGCTATATTTAGAATAGTAGATTGTTATACAAGGAGCTAAAATGACCCATTATATACGAGGTAGTTTTACTCCCGAGCTTTAGCGAGGGAGTAAATAGAATCCCAGTACATAAAGAAGTAGATTTAATGGGTTTTAGCGCCGTGTGTTACACTATACTTTTCACTACGATTGCGAGAAAATAAAACAATCCAATACAATATGAAATTAATTACGGTCACTACCAATTCAATTTGCAATTAGAGAAAAATTATAAAGATTTCACGCCAATGTCTTTTTTTTGTTTCTTCTGTAGCCGCAACACATTGCATGCATTCTACCAGAGATCGCCGATTTTAGTTCCATTTTCAAAATTAAAATGAGGTTCTTTTTTTATGAAACAGTAATATGTCGAGTCTTTATTCATGATTATTCTAATTATGACTAAAGACTTTTTCGTTTTTGTAGGCTCATTGTCATATTTGACACAAAAATTAAAAAAAAAACTTTTTTCCCTAGAGGGTGAAATGCTATTTTATCCCCGCTCTGGTATGCTACAATGACGGCCTTTTTGAGCAAGAGAAGTGAAAAATAAATTATTACTATGTTAAGTGATCCGAACCCTAATAATTAATTACTGTTTATTTTTATACCGTTCTTCCTGACAACTAGTAGATCTGTTTAGTAATATGTGGATAACGTCGCAAGTGGTGTATTTGTTACATCTATTATTTAACAGTGTATTTATTTATTTTTTACTTTTTAAGAACATTTATTACCTACTTATTGAACAAAATATATACACGAAAAAATAAAAAAGGAAAACCTATAACTATTAAACCAAAAAAAAGCTAAGACAATAAGGCATCAAAAAATTCCCCCACATCGTCGTCAACTGGGAATGTGCCCAAGAGACTGTCGGCATTGCCACGTTGGATGGCAATGCTTAACCTCTGTCCGAGGTAAAAACCAGCCCTTGGATCACGGGAAGTGTCAACCAACCTTTAGGAAATTTCTTTAAAAAGTAGATGAGCACTCGGACCCCACGACCCGAGGGTTTCAACCCCAAACGGCTCAAAAATAAAGTTATCGCTTAGGATACTATATTTTCGCCGTTAGTGGTTTTCTGCAGCCGCAGCAGCAGCACCAGCACAGCACGCTGTACTAGGAAGATGGGATGACGCAAGAGTATTATTTAACTTCTAACCTATGTGTTGTTACTTCACTGCTGTTGGTCGTCCTTAAATAAATAAATAAATAAATCTGAAATAAATGCTTATCATTCCATAAGATCAGGACTTGATTTATGCCACACAATTCCTTCATAACGTAACACGCGGCAGTTTTTCATCTCGGTAGCCAGGAATGATACCGTAGTGATTTATACTCCGTGTTAGGTAGCCCTTGCCAGTCTCACCTGGCTTCAGGCTGTCTTCAAGATGTATGTTTTGGCCTTGGAAGGTGTAGGTACTTTGTGGCCTAAGGATTTTTCCTGTTATGATATAGTGCCTGTCTAATGAAGATTTATCTTAAGTGCTGCTAATTTATTTACGGAACTTTTGGCAACACTACTAGGTTCTATTTCATGTAATGGATGGATGTCGTGGTAAAGGGCGCCTCTAAAGCACGAGGCGGTGAATTTGGCAACCAGACCAAGTGTACCAATGTGTTTTATTCTATTTCATATATATTTTCTAAGGTTATATATTTTTTTTATTATAAAGACATATTTATTTTAATTTTATATACAATATTTACACGTACAATAAAAAAAGAAAACCTATAACTATTAAACAAAAACAAACTTATATAATAAGGCATCAAAAAATTCCTCCACATCGCCGTCGTCAGGAAATGTGCCCAAGAGACTGGCTGCATTGCCACGTTGGATAGCAATGCTTAACCTCTGCCCAAAGTAAAAACCAGCTCTTGGATCACGGGAATTGTCAACTAACCTTTTGGAAATTTCCTTAAAAAGGAGATGAGCACTCGAAAATAAAGTTATCACCAATAGTTTATCTTGTACATCACTGACATCGGTGAAGGAAACATGGACTTGGTGTAACTTCTTCATAAAGAGTTCTACTAAATACCACTATTTTTAAAAAATCCTAGATTCGCTTAACTCAAAATATATATTTCTTATCGACTTACAATCGTCACTCCGCTTGCCCAAATAATACCCCACATTTACGTCACTTCCAATTCGTAAGCAACCCGCTTAAAAGGGTACAGTTACCCTAAAATCAGTAAGTACGTATGCCAAAAATCTTTCTATTCATAACAATCATACAAACCTATTCGATTTATTTCCTCCTATTACGTCGCTTTTCTATGGATTTCTCCTCTTTTCTCGGTTTCCCTCGTCACGTTGGCAAGTCATATGACTTCGCGTTCGGTTAAGGTAACAACATACAAAGCGAACCTTTCCGAACCTTTTATTATCAACTTTCAATGGCTTATTTTTATAAGCGTTTGTAATAGCGATATTTTAAAGATTCCGGTTTATTTCACCGTGACGTATTTTTTTCTAAAAATTGCTAATCTATTCTTAAAGTTATAAAACTGAAAAGTTTGTTTATTGTTTTGTTGTTCAGTACAGTCCGTGCCACGAAAGATGAGACTTGACACGGACTTGATTTGACTTGCGCAGTACTCGATTTAAAGGTAATGTTCGAATGCAAAACGGGGAACTTATAAGATCACTCCATGTGTCCGTCTATTAGTTCTTGGGTTATTACAACTTTCGACTTCATAAATGTGAATGTTAGTGAGAATGGATGGATGATTGGATGTATGATTGTTACTCTTTCACGTCAACACAGCTGAACAGAATTAGCTGAAAGAAGACGGATTTTTTGTAAATTAAGATTATGGTTTTTGTATAACCTAACTTTTACTAATACTTAAAAACTTTTACGTAAATAAATATTGATCTCAATATCCGCATTTGTGCCAAAGGAGATGGATACGATTTCATATAATCTTGGGCCTGGTTGGTTGTAAGCTAGATAACTTAACACAAATAATTTTTAACGCGTTTTTGTGTTCCTGAAAATTTAGAACTTGACCTTAAATAAGTCTGAATTCTTAGTCTACATAAACGTAGACGCGGGCAGAAATTAATAGAATTGTTTTAATGATCGATATTGAAAATGTACGTCGACATTTTCAGTATGAATTGAGCCATTGTATTCCTTTTCCATTGAAAGTCGCGAAACAGGAGAATAAGATCAGACACCTTCACGTTTCTCATAAACAATATTTGATGTAAAGTAATACGATATTGTTTGAATTTTGTCCTTTAATGAAAATTGTGAACCCGGGCAAGGAAATAGAAAGTATGATGAAGGAAAGGGTAGTATATTACTAACAAAGGTAGGCATTAAATACAAAGTTACATAAAGGAGACCTGGAGTGAGGTGAGGAGGAGAAACATAGCAAATAGCTATGTCAAATGATGGTAGGTATAACGGTACTAGATTCTAGAGTCATCAAACCCACCTCATTTTGCTATCGCAGAAATTTTGAGTATAAGTGGATGAGATGGATGGGGGAAATGTATGTGGGAATGTAAGGTGAGTTAAGTGGCAACAAAGGTTGGATAAGGGAATGTAAGATATTGGAGTGACAACCCTGTGTGAACAAGCGAGCATGAGTGTGAAAGTAAGACGGACGAAAAGAAAAAGAAAATGAAAACGTTACGTTGCAAGATGATATTTTTTAGAATAATTTAATATAATCATAAGAAGTTTAGTTTGCTTGCCCCATTTTATTTCAAAGATTCTATTACACACTCTACATGAATATGTTGTAAGGAAGATATGCTTAAAATTTACTCTTGCCAAAATGTCACAGGTTTGGTGATTCTGGCATCTCAGTTATATAATAATTGTTATTTAATTACACACACGCAATCATAAGTTGCTTTTACTCTAACAGTAAAAGCAAACACATACTGTAAGGTTCACGGTTGACAAGATGGAATGGAAGAAGAAAATACGTTGCTGAAACCCCAAGTAAAATGGGACAAGGACAGGAAGCTGATTTATTTTTACACACACAATTAAAACACTTTAATAATAAAACCAAAACTATACTCTAAGTAGAGTAACACTAGGCTAATGTATAAAATATTAAAATATAAAATGACAACTTAAAAATGTGCAAGGCAAAACTTTTAAAATGGCTTATGTTTAATGAACCTCCAGATCTCCTAAATGATCACTAATAATAGTAAATAAAATAAAACCATAAATAGTAAATGGTCACTAAAATGGTATTTCCTAAAGTATTGTAGAAATGTATGAGTTTGACTGTAAAAAGCGATTTGATTCTGGTCGTAGGGGGTCACAGTTTCTAACCTAACCTAACCATGTCGTATCCGCCCCAGGGGGGTCAAAAAGATTTTGGTTATTTTGCACACTAAGATTTGGTGACCATTAAGTACATTTGGTATTAGTATATATTTTTTTGGTAAGGGAGCTTAAGATCCTAAAGTATTTTTTGGTGATCATTATATATATACCCCTTTAAAATTATGACTCAGCATGTAGATTTAATGCACATAAACTCAACAGCAAACCAACATTGTGATTGACAATGCCCTAACAGGGTTCATGTGTGAAAACCGACAATTTAATACAGGTATTGTAAAACGTGTGATGTGCTCATGCACATCATCATCATTACCTACTTATTTGCTCTCATGAGCAAATAGATTTATTTATTTATAGAATGAAGAGAATAGACATTCTATGGTTAATTGTGCAACTTAAAGAAATTTTGACCACTTTTATGAAATAACAATAATGTCATTATGATGTAAACAAGAATTATTTAAGTTACACTACGGTGCAATTGAGGCCGCTTCCCCTTAAATAGGAAATTGCCTTCTGTGGGTGGATTTTATTCAAGAAAATATCAAACGACTTTTAGATATATATTTCAGTCACAAAAGTAGAATAATAGTTCGTATTGAAAATGGACCAATTCAATAGTTACCAGTATAGCATTCAAAAATAGTCTTGATTTAAATAATTTTGTATGAATAAGAAACTTTTAGTAACTTAAAAGGTTCTAAAAATAAAGTGGCCTTTCTCGACGTGCTTTTTAGATTAATTTGGCTGGCTGACCATACTCTGTTCTATCTTTTTCTTTGTATAAATATTACTTTTTAAACCATTGTGTAATGTTGCGTTTATCAATTTTAAGACGCCAAGCATCTTTGTATCTTTCATTTTTCTTAGTAAATAATAATAATATAATAATATGTGGGGACATTTTCACACACGGCCATCTGACCCCAAACTAGGGAGACCCTGTACTATGGGTGTCAGACAGCTGATATACATAGGTACACAAATACATTTTTTTTTTTGTAAATACATACATATATAGATAAACAACACCCAGACACAAAGCAAACACAAGTGCTCATCACACCAATGTTTACCCTGGGCGGGAATCGAACCCGCAACACGCTGCGCAGCAGTCGATCGCTCAGCCACTGCGCCAACCGTGTCGTCAGTATGGAATTACAGCGTCCATTTCGGATTGATGTAACCATAAAATTACAATTGTGACCATCGTGACCCGACCTTCACAATCCAGTTACTGGGTAATACAATACCCCTTGGCACCATTAGTTGTCAGCCTTAAGGACTACCCGTGTAATGACTGTCTAAGGTCTACGAATTTAAGAATATGGCTCGGGAAATTGTGTCTGGGAATATTTTTAGACATTTCAAAAAAGTAAGTAAAATGTGGTATCTCTGGTAGAGGACAGTAAAGGGACGGGCTGGATCGAATCTTAATTATTTTGGAAATAATTTAAAACTACAGGCTCAGTGGCGCGGGCTTGCTCTTGACATACATAAATATTACTATAAAATATTTCATTCGAAAACTTAAGGAGAATGGCAAGATTGTGTGTAATGTGGTACCCATTGTTAGGGGTAGCATATTATAAAAACGTATAAATAGTTAAAGAATGACAAATAATTGTAATTAAAATATTTTAATTTTTAAATTACGTGGGTCTAATATCGCCCTTCTTTATTATACTAAATATTTGTACGCCTAATAGACAGTAAGTTTTGTAAAAAGCTTTTTAATAATCCATCCTATGTACTTACCCAAAATCATACGCAAATAAATGATTTCTATTGTCTCAAAAACTTCAATGCAAATAATAAAAATTGGAAGGTAATATTAACGGAACCACAAAAGCACATTCACATAGCTAGGATCAAAAGAGATACAACAGCACGCTCGATTGCGTTCGGACACTCACAAAATGAACTATATTAACTATCAAAGGGAATACCTGCCTTGTCACTGACAGCCTCACAATCTCATGACAACTTGTGTCAGTGACATCATCAGACCATTTGACATGACAACGTAGGACGTCAAAGGACTGAATTAGATCTTGCGTGGGTAGGTATTCGACTCACGGACCAGAATAATAACGCTTAGTTCTAACAAAAGGGCTCGGAAAGCACGTAAAGCGATTGATCCCAGCTTTCATTCGTAGAGCTTTGACAGATATCCTAGGTATTTATTATTTATTTATTTTATTTATTTACATAACCATCACACACAACTATTTTTACAGGTACAACCCAATGCAATAGTTGCAGTAAACTTAATAATAACAACTTATTTCCTAAAACTTATTACAAATAATGTTATCCTTGTGAATTCACTCAGTGAACAAGCAAATATGTCTAGCTCGTCTGCTACAAGGTTAAGGGTGCGAAACGCTCACGTCAGGGGCGCCTCATTCAACAGATTTGTGCGGCCACGAGGTACAGCCAGCAGCTGAGGCCGACATCTCCGCCACACATACTCAGAAGCCCGAGAGTCTGACGACCAGTCTTCACAAGGGGTAAGGTGGGTTGTGGAAGTCATATGACGACACGGTTGACGCAGTGGTTTAGCGATAAACTACTGCGCTGCGTGTCGCTGTTTCGATTCCCGCACATCTATACTAATATTATAAAGAGGTAAAATTTGTTTGTCAGTTTGTTACTTTTAATGTAGGCAGTAATCTCCGAAACTGCTCATACGATTTTAAAAATTATTTTACCAATAGGAAACTACGTTATGCCTGAGTGCTAACAGGCTATATTGCATTATCAAAATTTTGTATATGAGAAAATTCAGGCCTGATGAAATCGCTGGCAAAATGCTAGTAACAAATATTTGTATGACCAACAGATATATGTTATATAGTTCCTTCCGGGTCTGGATATTTGTGTAAGTGAGTTTATATGTTTGTAAACGCACCCACGACATAGGAGACCCATTCCTGGATTGGGGCTCAGATGACTTAAAAGAAAAAAAAACAAAGAAATGGTATGCAGACGCTCCATGTAAATTCATATTATTAAGTTGCCGGTCAGATTGGAAGTTGAGTTGGGCTAGGCTTCTGTGACCGTGGTCGAGTCGATGGTCGACAGCGCAGAGTCCTGGGACGCGGTGGTTTCCTTCTGCGAAAGTGTCATGTCGCAGAAGGAGGCTGCGGAAAGGGAGAGGGAGATCTCAACCTGCCACCCTGCCCGCAGCAGGCGCACCGGGCGTCGGCGGAGGGCGGACAACGCCTTCTTCCGGCCCCCCTAAATGGGTCCAGGGGACGTCTGTCGCCCCCCACATACACCAGGACCCGAGGTGGCGGCGCGTAGTGTTCCACGCGCGCCCCTTTAAGACGTCCGGGGGGGAGTCTAACACCTCACTCCCCCCCCTGACCCGAGAAGTGGCCCGCTGCAGCGGGCCGGCACCAGCCGGGGGTTGCGGAAGTATCTCCAGTTCCCGCGACCCCCGACGTAGGTGTGAGATGGAACACCGGGGTAGTTTTTAGTCAGTAAGAGTCTGACAGACCCCTCCGCTCGCCCCAGGGCGGAGGACATCCATGAGGATTTTCCACCCCGTACCAAAAAAAAAAAAAAAGTTTCTGTCAAAAACAAACCCACAATCTCTTAATAATTAAATAAATAAGTAATCAAACTAATTTAATAAGACAAATGTGTTACATTCCTAAATAGCACTGACATCTCAAATGCTTGGACTAGATTTTTAATTTCGCGGTGCAGTGTGTTGCCTGCCGCGAATAGCACCACTCAATTTCTACCCGTAGACCCCCACAGGTAGAAATGGAGTGGAGTCTCATGACTAATGAGGAGAAATCTAGCGTTCTACCCGTGGGTGCGTAGAAGGCGACCGAGGAATATTGACCAGAGGATGAGCTGCAGCGTCCTTCGGAGTACCATAACACCTACTACGATCGCCAACATGCATCGGCCAAGCATGGCGATTACGGCTGAAACCCCCCTTAGTGGAGACCTATGCCCAGCTGTGGGCGTGTAAACGTTGACATAATGGTGATGACGAAATACCTATTTGGAAAATAAGAGAAATTTTGTGCTTTGAATGGTTTTGGTTTTGTACTAATAAGAAATAAAAACTTATCGTGGTTGCACAATTTCCATCGTAGCACATTTTCCTCGTACGACCAGTGCGTCGGAATTAAAAAAATACCAGCCTTTTTCCCTTCGAAACCACTGAAAGTGTACAAAACTTCTTTGACTTACGTAAACTGTTCCCAGATATTATCGCTTGGACTAAGACAAAGTTATGACCACCAACCGTTTCGAGTTAGCGATAAAGACCTTCGAGATAATTTTCGGAGCCCGCACCAACTGTAGATAATAAGACATGCCATGATAAATGAATGAAACAGAAGTCTCACTCCATCAGACATCACGAAAATGCTTAAGTTATCCTGTCTGAACTCGGTTACTTATTAACCAATATTTTTGGGTAAGACCCGCCATTAATGAGGCACTTTTGTACATGTTATAACCTACCTATTATTAATTATCTTGTCCTATATAAAGTTGCGGTCACCTGTATAATGTTAATCGTCAGTAGAGTTCTTTTTCCAAATTGCTGGTAGCTGCTGCATAATCTTTTTATTCAAATGCAATACA
The DNA here is from genome assembly GCA_947361185.1 of Charanyca ferruginea. NCBI lineage: Eukaryota > Metazoa > Arthropoda > Insecta > Lepidoptera > Noctuidae > Charanyca > Charanyca ferruginea. The sequence goes on along the minus strand of OX376068.1, from coordinate 5,163,730 downwards.
ACGCATTACTACTAGTACTAAAAGCCTTGGTTCTTCTATGAATTTCCTGATCTTGACGTGGAGGGAAATGCGATATATGTACTATTAAGGTTGCATGCATTTGGCAAACGGCTTCATCAAAACACTTTGCATTCTTTCTAGAAGTAGGTATTTTGCAGTTACAACATTAGACAAATTTTTATATGACAAACAGATTGTAAAGCCTTCAGAGGCAGACGTGTTATTCTATAATAGAGTGATTATAACAGAGTTCCTCTTTGATTTAAGTATTCCTCAAACGTCCTCTAAACGTAGTAAACCATACCTCTTGATTCTTCCGGTACAGTAAGAGCCCAGCAAGTTGAGTTCTTATAGTACCTCCACCCATATCTTATACAATGAAGATTGAGCCTTTATTATATCAATTTTTTATAAAATTGGTATCTGGTGGCCTCGTAGATACGTTAACCATCCCAAAGACAAAGTTAAAATTTCTGATATGCCTGTAATTACAAGCACACAGGCAGAAATAGGTATAATGTGTGACGAGGTTCTTCACAAGGAGCTCTATCATATTTAACCTTCTGTACTTTCTTATTGTGCGGTCAAAAACAACTTTTTTCATCAAGCCTAGGAGGAGGGACGCGAAGAGAAAGATGTCAAAAAATAAACACTCTCAAAAGGGCTGTTAATATCCGCATTAACATATTTTTGTTTGGCACGAATACTTAAGTGAGCTAAAAGTTGTTCTGTACAAATAACGCTTTAATTTAATGGTCTTTTTGATTCTAAAATAAAACTGCTTCGACTCACACTAATGGTGGAATTTTCAGGCAGTAGGAAAGTACTAGAAAAACTTGCATATCCTTGAATGTCTCATAAAATATTTTCCTATTTCTCGAAATTACAACGATAAAAACTTCTTCCAAATTTGAATTTCGTAATGTCTTAAAATTATTATTTCACTAAACAAACTTCTGTATTTCTTGGCGTAAGTTTTAAGTTTAAGGTAGTTTAATGTTTTAAGTTGCAAAACGTTTAAAAAGAAACAATCATATTATATTTAAAAACCATTTTTGCTAAATCAACGAGGTATTTTCATGAGACAAATTACCCTGTGACCAAATTCTAAACTGTTGTAATTTTTCCAACATTTCACCTACATAAGAGAAACTTCGTTCAAATACCCGTTGAAATTACCTCTAAAACACGGAATATATTCGCTGACAAAACTTTTTAAACACAAAAGGGCTGTTAATGTCCATATTTGCATTTATATTCCACATTTTTACATTTTACAAATGGCAACTGAGGGGTATTTAGGCGCGGGAAAGTCAATTTATGTTTTTCAACAAGTACTTTGGTACTTTTCACTTCAAATAATTTCCCGGGACATTTTCGGGCTCTTGTTTAATGCTCGCTTTGATGGAGTTGCATTTTAACCAACCGCATCACAAGTAGGGTTATGTTTTTTTAAGTATTACCATAAGAAAATTTTCATTTTGTGTTTTTTATGGCTAATGCTTTTAGGCCTCTGCCTCGAATCTTGCGGGCAGCGTGGCGGCGGCGGCGCGGCGGCGGCAGGATCTAATGCGTATAATCAAATGGACCGGCCCTCGAAAACAGCGGCGCGAAGGCGGCGCGGGGGCGCGCAACGAGCGGTGCGCTCCAGTCAAGCGGTGACCGCCCGCGCGTCTGCATTGCACTGTTGTGCAATTTATTTTTAGCGTTAGGAAATAAATTTGAATCAAAAAGATGTTGTCGCCGTTGTTCAAACATTTCGTTCGTGAATAAAAACAAAGATCTCGACGACACAACCACGAACACAACACTACGCCGCTATAGTGCCGCTCGATCTGCCCGCTCGTTTCGAGAACGGGTGACGGCAGGGTCTCCAGATTGGGGGTTTTTTTCCCCATTTTGGGGAAAAATAAAAAGTTTGGGAAACGTTTGGGGAAATGAAATCTGTGGGGAAAATTCTGGGGAACACATTATTTCTTGGCGTAAGTTTAGGGAAAAGCTGAAACAGACTTCTAATTCAGATGTTCCATAGATTAAAAATATAATATAAATATAAGTTCGTAACCAGCATTTTGTGTCTACCGTTTTCTAATGCGAGTGTTGAGAGAGCTTTCTCACTTTCACAGTAATTAATTTAGTTAAAAATAAACCCCGAATTAAAATGTTAACTACAACAGCTGATCACATTATTCGGCTCCGGCACAACCTTCAAAATGGTGGATGCGTTTTACTGCCTACAAAAAATGTGCAAAAGAAAATTAAATCAGAAGAAATATACCTACAAGATAACAAATAATGTAGACAGCGAAGAAGTTCAAGTATTATGGGATATAATGAATGTAGCTTGCCAAATTAATAATAAAGTTTAAGGACAATTCATTTTATCGTAATTTTGGTTGTTTCTAGGTGCAAAATTAATTTGGGGGTAAATTGTACCAAATAGTATCTTTTTGGGGAAAAATAAAATCAGTTCTGGGGAAATTTCACATTCATGACCTGGAGACCCTGGGTGACGGGTCTGCGTTGCCCGCCCCGCCACCGCGCCGCCGCCGCCGCCGCCGCCGCCCCGCTGCCCGCAAGATTCGAGGCAGAGGCCTTAAGGTCATCAAACATATAAAGTGACTGTTAATTATACAATTCTATAGTTGCGTTTTTAATATTCTAATAGACTTACGTTTGACTGCAACTCCAGCGAATTCAAGTGTCTACAGAACATTATGTTTGCTAAAACTTAGGTAGAAATACATAGATTTCAAGTGATGATGCGGTCTAAACTGGAGCTGGCCTAGTATGAACCGGCTCACTAGTGCCTGGAAGATACCCACATTTTATATAGCAGGGAACAGATAGGCGGGCAGTGAATTCCACAGTCTGGCAATTCGCACAATAAATGTTTAAGCAAAGCGATTCTAGACCGTGGAACTTCAACCATATAGCGCTGACGCTTTGCCGTATCTCAACTCGTCCGATGATGGAATGGGGATGGGGAGATAAAGTTGTGCAATACCAAAGCACACTCTAATATACACGATTAAAGACCGATAGGTTAGGATTTCATGCGTTTTCGTATTTTTTCAGGGAATGCAAATGTAATCAGAAATAATTTATTAGTTAAACACTAAATATACACAAAAAAGACACACACAATATTATGTTTATGTGTAGGTATTTATGTGTTTAAGTTTGTAACCACACTCTTTTCTTCATGAAAACACCAACGGGAAAATTCTCCTAGTGGTTTTATAAATAAATCATGCCTATTCAATTATTGTTTTGTAACAAAGACCACCTATTCATCAGAGTATGTATTATTATTTCAATCCACTTTGTTACGATATTTTTAGCTCTCATGTTTTTCCTTCTATTTTTCTATAAGCAAGTAGATATACCCAATAAGTTTCCTTATAATAACCAAACATATAGCCATTGGGCAATATTGGGCAAGTTCCAATATCAGCAGGTATCGGACAATATACCCCAATTAGTTAGACCTAAGGGCAGTTTGGGTACCTATCGAATTATTATCAGTACTGAGAAGCTATCGAATGAATTGACTTGTTACATCAATAATACTTAGAATATTCAGAATTTTTCTTTTCTCTGTTTTTCGAAACTAGACTCTATTATCACCTGTTTTCCGTTCACTTTTTAATCTACCCAGGTCCTACCACTTATTTATTTATTTAACACTTCAAGCACAAAGTACAGAGGCGGACTTAATGCCATTGGTATTTTCGACCAGTCAACCTTTGTGTGATGCAGAGACAAATAGTGGTAGGTGTACATCTAAAAATAAATAAACTACAAGGATATCTGAAATAACATAATATATGAATGAATGCCGTGCAAATGTTTAGATTTTACATCTTGGTTTATAGCATGCATGATTTATGTAACATTTAGTGAAATATATTATATTACCGTAAATAGATATTTACACGGATATACAAAAATAAAAAGACAAACAATGAAGAAAACATTACCGTTGGTATGAAACTGCCAGAACTGCCTCCTTGCGAATGTACTCTCGAACTTTAATTTTGAACGCTAAAAGATTGGTTGCTATCCTGATTTCTTGGGGAAGCACATTCCACAAAGAAATAGATTGCACAAAGAATGAACGGTGAATGAAGTCAGTGCGGTGAGAGGGACAGTGAAGAACATGGACACTAATATAAATGGGAAAGTTTGTGAGGATCGATCGATGGAATTGACTAAAATGTAGCTCACAATATACTTGACGACACGGTTGGCGCAGTGATTGATCGATTGGCTGCTGCGCCGCGTGTCGCAGGTCCGATTTCCGAACAAATATTTGGATGACCTACAGATATTTGTTCCGGGTCTGGATGTATATGAGTTTATATTATGCTTGTAAACGTTACCGGAGAAATTCCTAGTAAGGGACAAAAACTTCCTTGAAAATAAAATACCGTACATTTAGCTTAATATCATAATCTTCCTGCTCTTTTTCCTTTATTTTAACACATAGGATGATTTTTATCCCGTCTTTGTATTGTTGTGGGATAATTTAGGAATTTGGTCTAATAATAATATGTAATATATATATAATAATATGTGGGGACATTTTAAAACACGGCCATCTGACCCCAAACTAGGGAGACCCTGTACATTTTTTTTTTTTTTTTTTTTGTAAATACATTCATATATAGATAAACAACACCCAGACACAAAGCAAACACAAGTGCTCATCACACCAATGTTTACCCTGGGCGGGAATCGAACCCGCAACACGCTGCGCAGCAGTCGATCGCTCAGCCACTGCGCCAACCGTGTCGTCGAAATTCTGAAGTCTATGTAAGAGAAGTCGCAGGCAGAAGCTAATATTGAATATTAGGTATTACTGTTTGAAAGGAAGCGCCTACCGATTGGTATGCGCAATAAAACTTCTACTAGAGTTTAGTATTTTCAACTATATAGCCTAACTACGGTAAAACCATAGCCCACGCTAGGGTTTTACCGTAGTTAGGCTATTAAGTTTTAAATGACCTTTTTATGAATATTAGTCGCGACACCCTTAGCATTGCATGGATGATGTGATATTTAAAAAAAAATCATTTATCTTAAAAATATGTTTAAGTAAAGAATAGTAAATATAGACAAAGTAAACAAAATTAAGACCTGAATTTAAAAAGGTATGGTCAAATTACTGTATCACTCAATCTCCGCGCCTGAAGAAAATGCTTTAGCATTTACCTCACAATACAACACCTTAGTGGTTTTCATTTTCATCCAAAAAAATATTAAGTAACTTTTTTTTTATAAACCCCCGTTGACAGCATGCTTCGACATTTAAAAAATGTTTACAATCTGATTGAAACAAGTGAAACTTAAGAAGAAATCCAACGTCCTCAGTGAATTAATTTAACTTTGAATTGCGAACGAAAAAAAAAACCAAAGTCCAAAATGTAACTCAATCAATGCAAGGCTCGTTCCGGTGACAGACAACAAAGTGGAAAGTAAATATTTACTGTAATCAGAGGCGAAAGTTGACAAACTGAGGTACGCCGAACAAATAAATCCAGGGGATTTAAATTAAAAAGTTTTTTTACTTTCCAAACTGGCTAACGAATTTAAACTATAAGTTGATTTGAGGTTGTGATGATAGGGATAAAGTTTGAGTGTCGTAATCTTCGGGCACTGAAGTTAGAAGTTTATTTGGGGTTGTTTCAAATATCGGCTTTAAAGTTAAGTAGCATTAGGTAGTTTCTAAATTGCTTGGCACAAAGTGTATGGCATTTGTTAGAAGTGTGAAAGTCCATTCAAGACCTGTGCAGACTGGGGTTGGCTTCTAGTCTAAATACAACACGCTGAAAGTGCAAGTTGTGAACGAAATTTTCAATACATTTTCTATGGTATCAATTGGATTACTGTCGATCGCAGTCACATTAGTGGCTCAGTTTGCGCCAGATTTAACCGAATTCCATCAATATTTGACATGGAGTCTTTATGACGCAGTTACTGGGTAACACGATACCCCTTTGTTGTCAACGTTCGAGTTTCTAACTAATCGTATGTCCACTCGTGTCCTGAATAAAATGATTATTCATCCCGCAGTCATACTTTTAAAAATTGTATAGTATAGAACTTTCGGTCTATTTTTCTGTACCCGAGACCTGGCATCCAAGGTTCCCAACCTTTTGTTCACCCAAATCAACGTAAGTACTGAGTATTAATAGCTAGTTATCCCCTCCGGTGCCGACCTTTTATTTAGGTAATTCATTATAGTAACGGCAATAGAATGGAGCGATTAACGTACGTAATTTTTTTGCCCAAAACAGCCATTATTTTGTTGAATAAAATAAACACTGAAAATTGCTGTTTAATGAGACTAAAAATGATGTGTTATTTTAATTTGTGTTACTTAAATCATCTTCAGACAAAAATAAAGCCTAAGAACTAGCAGTGCAAAACAATACCTATACAGGTAAGTTTCCATTAAAATTATGGAACACTTTTGTTTAAAAATATACGTCATTTCACGTTCTGAATTTAAAACCTAAAACAAATGAGTGTTTTTAAAAGTCACCTCTGTAGTAAAACAATGCGAACAAAGCCTGTGAAATATACACTTTTTTTAAAGCGAAACGTGCTGAAACGTTGTCCTGAAACGTCTGGGGTATTATTTAAAAAAAGAACTTTCGTAATGACTGAGGTATAGGTATCTGTTTGAACTGGCTTAGAAGCTTGAGGCCTATTTCACCACCTTTGAATAAGTTTTAAATTCGATTAAATTAACTACTGTCTTGCCATATCATATTATGCGCTCTCAAATATATCAAATATATCCAATGACACTCAATAACAATCTAGCTTTATATTATTAACTAGTACTTTCCCCGCGACTTTGTTCTCGTGAATATTCTTACGGATCACAAATTTTTTGATAATAAAATATAGCTCATAGCAGTCAATGATACCGTAGCTTCCAATTGGCGAAAGAATTATCAGAATCGGACCTGTAGTTCCGGATATTACTGCGATCAAACAAAGAAACAAACTCTTCAGCTTAATTATATTAAAAACTAGCTGATGCCCGCGGCTTCACCCCGCTTGACAAATTATATCTATACATATAATGTATACATATAATAAAACAGTAAAAGAACTGTGTCTGTACATTGAATATATTAAAAAAATAATTATTGAGGGGGGTTTAGAAACAGTAATAGACACGAATCCAAAAAGAAAATCTGTTTGTCTGTTTGTTTGTACACGCTAATCTTCGGAACTGCTGGACGGATTTGAGTAATTATTTTGTTGTTGTATAGGTATTAAGTCTGGGCAACATATAGGCTATAATTTATCTTAGAAACTGAACACCTGGTGCAGAACCGCAACAGACCAGCTAAACTATAAGAGATACAAAAATGGTACCGTAGCAAAAATTGTTCCACGTGATGAGCATTTTCTGCTGAGAGAATAAATTTGAAGATCTGGAACACCTGATGTGGAACTCCAAGAGCCCAGATACACCATAACACATATATTAATGACGTCTTAGCAAAAGTTGTTCGGTCTGATGGGCATTTCCTGTTGAGTTATAAAAATCGAAGATCAGAAACATCTGATGTGGAAATCAAAGCTGTAATTTTTAAAATTTCACTGTAAAGTTATCACTAATTTCACTGTATATTATAATAAGCTGGGACTACCTCCACGCGGTGAAGGCGGTAACAGTTTAGGACTGATTTTGATGACGATGGTATATCATTGAAAATTTGACCCTACTGGCCAAAACTCCCATTTATTACTTTATTTTATGGAATAAATATGCCTTTGGGCTTATGTTATTTGAGTGATTAATGTCCTTTACCATTTATCTTCGTGACACGGTAGCCTACCCGGTAACGCAGGGGAGCAGTCACTTAGATTTTAATTGATCAAGTATCTTCACAATAAAACTATAACCATGCCTAGAAAGAGGTCAAATGTTTCCCAATGTTTCAAAGGAGCTAAAATATTGAGGATCATAAGTTCCCAAGAATCTACCGAAGAGCGTCAGGAGAGACTTGATGCTGTTCGAGAACATCAGGCTGCAACTTGCTCCGTGGAAAACTCTTCAAATCGCGAAGCACGCCTGCGTTCTCAGCGTATTTACGCATCTATATCCAGGTCTCTAGAGACCAGTGAAGAATATGATGCGCGACTGACCGCTGATCGTGAACGTCATGCATTGTCTCGCGAGTCAGAGACGTTCACGAATAGGGAATTGCTCTTGAGTTCCAAGCGTATCTACGCATCGACTTCTAGGTCTCTAGAGACAAGTGGGGAACGTGATGCGCGATTGACCGCTGATCGTGAACGTCACGCATTGTCTCGCGAGTCGGAGACGTTCACAGATAGGGAATCGCTCTTGAGTTCCAATCGTATCTACGTATCGACTTCTAGGTCTCTAGAGACAAGTGGGGAACGTAATGCGCGATTGACCGCTGATCGTGAACGTCACGAATTGTCTCGCGAGTCGAAGACGTTCACGGATAGAGAATTGCGCTTGAATTCTCAGCGTATCTACGCATCTACTTCTAGGTCTCTAGAGACAAGTGCGGAACGCGATGCGCGACTGTCCGCTGATCGTGAGCGACATGCATAGTCTCGCGAATCGGAAACGTTTACCGATACAGAATCACGCTTGAGTTCTCAGCGTATTCGCACATCTACTAACAGGTCTTTTGAAACGAGTGATGAACGTGATGCGCGACTAACTGCTGATCGAGATTATCATACATTTTCCCGAACACGCACACAACAAAATATTCATAATCAGTTCGAAAATGAGAGAGAAAGAATTGCTGGAGTACGGCATGAAGAAAAAGAAAAAGAGTGCAACGAACGTTTGAATTCTCTGAACAGAATGTCGATGTCATCTGAAGAATCGGATGTGTCTCAAGATATAAAATAAATAAATATGTGGGGACATTTTCACACACGGCCATCTGACCCCAAACTAGGGAGACCCTGTACTAAGCGCGTCAGGCAGCTGATATACATACACAAATACATTTTTTATTTGCAAATACATACATATATAGATAAACAACACCCAGACACAAGGCAAACACAAGTGCTCATCACACAAATGTTTACCCTGGGCGGGAATCGAACCCGCAACACGCTGCGCAGCAGTCGATCGCTCAGCCACTGCGCCAACCGTGTCGTCAACTATATAGCCGTAGGGCATGGGCATTTACGTATACTCCTATGATTGACTACGCCACATATTCCGCCTTCAAAATTGTACTTTTTGAACGTCTCGAATCGTCTCGCGCATCCCGTTGTTTTTCCGTCCCTGGGCTCTTAGAATTCGACATCAGACGTTTCAGATCTTCGATTTTGCCAACCCCGTTGTCGCTGGCATAAGCAACAGGATCCGCGAACGAAGTCGCGGGCAGAAGCTAGTAAGTACTAAAACCTTCCTCTTAAATCACTCTATCTATTAAAAAATACGCATCAAAATCTGTTGCTTAGTTTTAAAGATCTAAGCATACATAGGGGACAGACAGACGCGGTGGGTCCCCCACCGCGTCTGTGTTTTATGTAATATGTAGTGATATAGATAAAAGATTTTTTGTAATCGGACCAAGACTCCCAAAGATTACCTCCAGATTATCCAGCGGGTTTCCACGACATTCACCAATTAAACGAGTCTTCTACGTTTACCACTTCCAGCGGATATCCGCGAGTTTCGCCGATTAAGCCAGCCTTCTGAGCTTACAGCGTCCAGCGAATATCAGCGCCCTTCACCTATGAAACAAGTGTCTGATGCTCGCCGCCTCCAGTAAGTACGTATTCGCGACTTTCACCGATTAGACAAGACTTCTGAGCTTACAGTGTCCAGCGGATATCTGCGTCCTCCACCAATGAAACAAGTGTCAGACGTTTGCCGCCTCCAGCAGATATCCGCGACTTTCGCCTATTAGACAAGCCCTCTAAGCTAACAGTGTCCAGCGGATATCTGCGTCCTTTACCAATGAAACAGTGTCAGATGCTTGCTTCCTCCAGCCGATATCCGCGACTTTCACCGATTAGACAAGCCTTTTGAGCTCACAGCATCCAGCAGATATCCGCGCCCTTCACTAATGATTTAAGTGTTAGACGCTTGCCCCTCCAGCAGATATTCGCGACTTTCGCCGATTAGACAAGCCTTCTGAGCTTACAGCATTCAACGGATATCTGCGCCCTTCACCAATGAAACAAGTGTCAGACGCTTGCCGCCTCCAGCAGATATCCGCGACTTTCGCCGATTAGTCAAGCTTTTTGAGCTTACAGCATACAGCGGATATCCGCGCCCGTCACCAATTAACACTAGTTACGTAACAGGTTACATTTAAACAAAGAATATTGTTCAGACATATAGAGCTTGTCTCAATTAGGTAATGGTTTAATTAAGTCGGAAAATGTTGTTCACCGCAATTCTCTTGGTTTTGAGTGATAAGTCTTCTGTTTCAAAGGTTCACTTATTTGTTACTTGAAGGAAAATTAAGGTGAAAACTACTATTGTGTTTTGAAGTCTCACATTACAAAAGAAAATGGGGTTCTTTTATTGAGGTTACATTCACGGTCGTACATGTTACTCGTGTATTACAAGTAAAAAAGAATCAGCTAAGTGCGAGTCGGATGTTATGAAGGGTTCCGTACCACTGTACAATATTAAGATCGAACAAATAACGCCGATATAATCACATTTCTTGTATGGGGCCCCTTTCGTTTTATTTCTTATATTAATGGATGGAGCGTGAAAAATTATATTAAAGAGAATTCCAGTCAGTAATAGCATGATGGTCGACAGGACGGAATGGAAGAAGAAAACGTGTTGCACCGACCCCAATTGGGGTCGGTGCAACACCTTGTTTTTGGGATACCACATGGGATGAGGGCAGGAAGATGATGATTTGTTATTAAAGCAGCCACAGTAATATGTAGTCTGTAAAAATGTTAAAGGCTCTATCTTTTAAACTGAAACACGCGTCTATCTAATTACAGTTCAAAAGATACGACCCAGTGACAGAAGGACAGACGAACGGACGGACGGATGAGCTAGAGCAATAGGACTCTACTCTAAGGAACCAACTTATGTTTTGTAAAGCGAAAGTCTTATAATTATTATGGAGTGGGCACATGTTTTGACATTTATGGCATAAAAATATAGCTGTACTAAACAAAGAATATAAAAAAATGCAATGTGAAAGTTAAATTACATTGAAATAACAATTTAAAAATTTAAGTTTAATTCAAAATTGCAATGACAAAATTCAAATTCAATTCAAAATCCCTTTGTCTACGGAACCTTAAAAAAGTAAGGTACAAAAAAGACTTACAAAACATAGGTAATAGGTATCTGTCTCAATAAATTCAAGTCTTGAAATAGGCTCATCGAATGACCTCAGGCTAGATGAAGCTACAATTTTTGCGGAGTATGAAAGTAGTAATGAATCTAATTTTTTTTTGGAGACCCTGCGGCGCGTTGTTACAACGGTTTGAAGAAAGTGGCTGGCAGCGGGTGGACCCGGGCTGCCCAAGACCGGGTTGGTTGGCGATCTCTGGGGGAGGCCTACGTTTAGCAGTGGACGTCAATAGGCTGATATGATGATGATAATGATGATTTACTGCAGTGGTGAAAATAAAAAACTAAATATAAAACTAGCAAATTATTAAGTGTCTATGTCATGAATGAAAACATATTTTATTCTAAAACTAGCTTTTGCCAGCGACTTCAGCCGCGTGATGTTAGTTAGTCTTACAAGCCCTATTTTCTTTTAATATTAAAATATAGCAGCACCCAGAGACAGTTTCCTATTAGCGAAAGCGATTTCAGAATCGGACCGGTTCCAGAAATTAGCGCATTCTTACAAAAAACAATCGAACAAACAAACTTTTCAGCGTGTTTATGGGTATTAATTTTGAAAACACACCATCTTCATCATTTGAAAAAAGAAAATAAACCATTTTGTCTCACCTATGTAAACTAAAAAGTAAGAATCCGGAAGTCGGGCAGCAGCGGCTTCCGTGTTATTAATAGCTTTACTGCGACCCCCGCTTTTTGGGGAGGCCTTTGTTCAGCAGTAGACGTTTTCCGGCTAAAGATGATGATGAATACCAAGGCCAATGCTAATCAAGAACAATCAAAATCTAGTAGCAACCTCATTTCAGTGACAATGTCAAAATCTTGTCAAACATTCAGATAATACAAAAAAATATTAAAAAATACAAAAATCCCGACTGCGTAAAAAATTTTTAAAATAATAAATTAGGTAACTCAAAAGATAGAAATAAGTGAAAATTTAAATATTTTTTTGGTTTTGAATCATCGTGGTTGACAGTGTTCACAAAGGCAGTCGGAGGCATCAAAAATGTACAATATGTATTTTGTTATCAAATCCGTCCTCCGACTCCGACTGCCTTTGTAAATACTGTCAACCACGATGATACAAAACCAAAAAAATATTTAACAGCTTATTTCTATCTTTTGAGTTACCTAATTTATTATATTAACATTTTTTCACGCAGTCGGGTTTTTTGTTTATTTTAAATATTTTGTTTTATTTTAATCTTTTATCCCGAAAAACATGACCCGCCTTCTGGCGCAGTCGGGTAAAATGAGGCGTTTTGACAGATTGAGACAGATTTGAATACGGACGTTCCTATATGTTAATGGAATTGTCCCCCAGTTTAAACATGCACCAAACGGAGATTTGTCAAAATATAACTCGACGCGATGACGGTTATACATCATAGTAAATGAGAAAACTTTGATTAAAGTAAATCTTCAGGAATTCATTAGTGGTATCAAAACGAAATTACCTACCATTCGTAAAAACTTGGCACCATTTGGAATATTATGGTGCTTACGGTTGGGTTGCTAGAATTAAATCTAGGTAGCATTAATGTTACCTAGAATAGGGTTCTACTTTTTATTGCTTTTGGAGGTAAATTAGATTAAAGTAATTTATCGCCGATCATTTGTTCTGGTCACGCTTTTTGAACGCAAACGTAAGTTTTAGATTTTGAAAAAAAAATTACATGAGATGATTCTATTACAGTAAATCAAATTAATAATAAATAATAATAATATTATTTTTTTATTTCTCAAAAAAAGACTTAGTAATACTTTACAGAAATAGTTTGGCAATATTCATTTCTAATAAATGGATGTAGCCACTGCAACCGAACTAGGCAAAGCCTGTATTTCGGTTTTCAGTGCCTTTTCCCTCGAAATTTTAACAAAAAATGCCAGCAAAGCAAATATGTAAATAATTATGTTCAGTTGTACTACTCATTCATTTTAATTTTGACTAAGTTAAAGCTAACTTACTAAAAAGTTGCATTATTTAAAATTATATTAAATATAATTTAACAAGTCTTAAATCTGAGTGAAGTGTTTGTGAGTGTGTGTTGGTGTGTGAGTGTAGGGGTGAGTGTGTGTGATTGTGAGTGCATTGAATTGAAAACGTAGTGGCATATAAATTAAAATAAAACATGTGCTCGTTTGAGGAACTCGTGACTAAGTAAAAACCGGATTGATTGGTCATGATTAAGCTACGTTTGCCGCGGTCGGGCCGTGGATGGGGGACCATTCAACTTATACCGAGACCAAGGAATTTACCCAATAACTGGGTTGTGGAGGTCAGACAAGCAGTCGCTCCATGAAAAACACTGGTATTCTGCTTCCGGTTAGACTGGAAGGCGACTCAAATAAAGTTGGGTAAAAGGCTTAGACTGGAAGCCGACCACAACATACTTGGGAAATGGCTAGGCAGGTGATGAGCCACATGATGACATTTTGCTTAGACGAAACAAAGGTAGGTGAAAAGTATACAATTACATACCTATTATGCGTTCCTCTTGCAGAGCACTGCGAGAAGAATGGATAATAGGTGTGCAACTATCAGAATACTTGAAGCTCAGATTATGAAAAACAGAAGAAAAAGGAGACCGCGCGGAATACTGAGAGTGAAGCCAAAAAAGCAAATACAAATTCAAAAGCGAATACCTACAATCACGTGATTGTATGTGCTTTTGAATTTGTATTTGTATTTTGATTTGTTTTTCAACGATGCGACGTTTCGTACTATACTGACTCGTGTCAGTACAGCATGAAGCGCGTTGTAGCTATTCGCTTTTGAATTTGTATTTGCTTTTATGGCTTTACTCTCAGTGTTCCGCGCGGTCTATATGCCCTTTGTGTCATAATCTGAGACTTGAAGTATCAAGTATTCAGGGCAAGATGACCTTCCTGGTGTCCGGTCTGGTATTATATTCAGGAGAGCATTGAGTACGGTATCAAACTGTGTACATACAGTAGGTCTGCTCATTGCTGTCAAGGCAAACGACATTTGCTTACGAAAAAAAAAGACCTAAAAATATAAACTATTCCATTTTCAAAATAAACACAAGTAAAACAAAAAAGAACACTGGTCTAGTTCCAATGAATTTTTAAACGCTTTTCTCTTCGCTAGCTAAGCCAACAGAAAATAATGTCCGGACTTAGTAATTACAAACGTACACAGAAAACTATACCAGCCTAATTACTGGCGGATAGATAAGTGGCTTTAAAATAAAGGGTAACTTAATTAAGTATAAATTGTTAGGGGTTGTGGCTGGTTTTGTAATAGGTTTTGGGGGTATTTGGAGAAAGGAATTGTGCGTTTTACTTTAGACCTATATCATTTAGTGTAGGGGACAAGGGTGTCTGATGACCTACTGAAACTGTAATAGAAATCTGAATGTGGTCAACGAAAGACTTGTTACAGACTGTGTGTTGTGTGTGACTGTGTGTGTGGTGTCTGTAGACTTTGTGAGGATGCTTTAAAACTTTTACACGTGATATGAATGTGTTAGTGAAGTATAAGTGGTGATTAATGTTCGCGGTATTTTTGAATGAGTAGATGCATTTGGATATTACAAAAAAAAACTCGGTGGCTTTGTTCTGTTTGTTGTTTTGTATTGTCACCGACTTCCGAAACTAAAGTCAATGTGTGTTCTGTGCTAAAGTTATTTTTCACTTTTTTGTTTTTGAAGGCGGTCGTCTTTTTGTAAAAAGCTTTTTATTTTCCGCTTTTTAGTACCTACCTTCGTCTAGTCCTTCTCATCCAAATCTATTAAGAAACGGCAACACGGTTAAAACAGAGATTGAACATTAACTACTCCAAAGATTAAAGAAACTATTAATGGGATAATGGGAACGCCCATACTCCTGACGATGTACATATTCCGCTCGGCACTCCTCCACGCTGATGATCCTACATATTTATATACACGATCCGAAAAAAAGAATTATCAAAATCGGTTTACATTTGCCGGAGAAATCACGTAACAAATCGCGCACATACTTAATGCAAATTTAAGACTTATATGGTTTTCTCATGGATGACATAGTCAGAACTGGACCAAATTGAAATGGGACCACACGGGAAGCACCTTCTTTCAAATAAAAAAATAATCATAAAAATCGGTTCACCCAGTCGAAAGTTCTGAGGTAACAAACATAAAAAGAGATACAGACCAATTGATAACCTCCTCCTTTTTTGAAGTCGGTTGAAAAAAGTTTGAAGTATTTCGCCTTCGTTTAACCTGAAGGTGTATCTTTCTGCCTAATCTTTTTAACTAACAGTCGGTCTATTCTGTTAAAATCTCACTCGGTGAATTAAGGTGAAGTGAGTTGCCAATTCCTAGCATCAAATATGATTGACAGCTTTATTTTTTTTAATGTTCTAATGCGTTTGGTCGCAACTCACCTTCACCTGATCTGATGATGATGATCATGATCATGATGATGCGGCCTAAGGTGGACCATGCTTGACTAGAATCGTGCTTTGAAGATACCCAGATTATAAAGTGCAGCTAAAGCTCACTTCATCTAAATTTACCAAGGAAGGTTTCTGTTTATTTATATATTTATTGCATTCCATAGTGTTTCTGAGATTTTTTTTGTTTTTTGGGACAAGCCCGCCACACTGTTCCCAAACCACTGTAACTCCTGTAAGCCAGAATCAACAGCGGCGACCACTAGAAAAGCGCCAAAGCAATGAAGCTCGACGAGTCCCAGAGAAGCGATTCAACTGTCTTGGATCCCTTGGAACTAGGCCAATAGGCACAAAGGGACGTTTACAACTGGGAAAAGCCCAGTTGCTAAGCATCACGGATTATAATTGACATAGTTAATGGGCCCTAAATAGTGAGCTGTTACATTAAATTTGATTCCAATAATAGGTATGGCAAAATCGCTTGAACGCACGGAAAGTGTTTCTGAGATGTTACATAAAAGCTTATATTAAGTACAATTATGGACCCTGCTAGGGCACAGCATATTGAGTTACACACATTACATTCGAGTATTAACCAATCATTTGCACAATATAATGCAATTAAATTAATTAGACACAAATATTATACATATATTTCTCTGTTATATATTTCTCAATGAATACATGAGTTTCCCTTTCAATTTCCCTTCATAACTAAATCAAGAGAGCGTAACATAAATGTGACGATTGATTCACAGATATGAAAAATTGGTTTACCAAAACTCCGTAACATTTTTACGTGAAAATTGTTGCATGAATCGAAAGTAGGGTTTGGGATGACAACATTAATTTTCCGGTCCGTCTATTACTTTTATTCCATTTACACATTCGTACAATTATAGTCTCTATACCTCTGAAATTATTAATCAAAGTCGCGCAGATGAAATTTCAAGGACTGCAGATAATATTTTGTTAGGATTCGACTTTTGCGGTTCGTAATTTCGTGTGAGAAATGTTAAAAATTTGTTTGGACATGTGTGTATTTGGCTAGGAATAAAGTATCTACGTTTTCGTACTTCGATCTCATTAAATTCAAATTCAAAGGACTTTCATTCAGAAACTTTGTCTGATGGCGCTTTATATAAACTAATTAGAAGTTTTTTTTATGTTTGTGTATTTTCTGTTGAAGACTTGTCCATATTGTGTATGCTTGTTTTTTGTTTCCTTTAAATGTTTATGTTTTCAAATGACTTTTTTTAATTTATGAACTTTCGTATAACTGTATCTGTATGATAAGTAAAAAATAATATTGTATCAGTTCGAAGCTATAAAAATTTCGCAAAATGTTAACTACAATTTGACATGTAAGGCATCATTAAAATAATTCAGATATACCGTTCTTACTCGTACGTCTACGTCTGAAACAACTTGAAAATAATCCTCATAAAAACGCGAAAGAACAAATTGAAATAAAATAATGATGCATAAAATTCCTCGCTTGTATTCAAACAGTGTAAAACGACAGGCCGCTAAATAGCGATGTTGCCAAACTAAAAAAACTCACGTCGCGCAAACGGGAGGCAGAAGCAAAAGGCAACATTGCATACGTTGGGTACATATTTTTGTAGAATTCTATTTACTTCACTTGGATGAGAGTCGAGTCTAGATGTTAAAATTTTGACACTTGGAAATTCTATACTGGCGTGTATACCCGTAAAATTTCACAAACGCTTTACGAACAAAATTTTATTTGGGCAATTTTCATGTTTTGCCAAAACATTTTTTGCCTTTGTATTATTATTGGTGGGTTTTATAAAAAATGTGTTTTATTATTAGCGCTGTTGTGTGTCTTAGTTTGTGCATACCGTATTCACCATTCATATTTAATTTTGTGCGATGAATGTGCAAAATAGGTATAAAGGCGGAATATTCTTATTCATTTCATTTCTCTTTTATGTTTACGTTTTTTATGGTTTTTATAAATGCTGTACAAAAATGCATCACATAGAATTATCAGATTATGCTTTTAGGAAAAAATATTTTTACATTTTTTCAAACAAAACCCTTTTTAATAAATTCGCACTTTGTTCATAAAGAGATGGTATTTTTTTTGGGTGCATCTCATATCATATAAAGTTATTTGGTATATTTTCAGTTCAATATCGTTCACAAGATAAAATAAACGTGAGATATCCCAACTATTGGTATAATTTCTTTACATATAACATTATATATATATATCATTTTTTTATGTATATATAGTTTATCTATATATGTATGTATAAAAAGAAAAGTATTTGTATATGTAAATCAGCTGTCTGACATCCATAGTACAGGGTCTCCCTAGTTTGGGGTCAGATGGCCGTGTGTGAAAATGTCCCCACATATTATTATATTATTATTATTATATATACTCTAAAACTTATTTCGTATAACGTTATTGGATATAACGTTTATTTAATCGAAAATCATTAAGTCTATCGTTTCAAATATATATTGATATCATAATTATAATTTACAAGCGTGGCGATTATGGCAAAACCCCTCCTTGGGGAGGCCCATGTCTAGCAGTGGACGTCTTTGGGCTGAAATGATGATGATGACACCCCGATTCAGAGCAATCAGACTCGGATAGGTTAGGTTAGGAAGGGATCCCTTCTTTTCGCATAATGTTCTTTTTCCTGATATACTTTGGCATAACCAGTTTGGCATAATTTATATTGCTATTATAATACTTTGCCATATATTTTTTTGGCAAAATTATCCTGAAAGCTAATTTATTTTGCCATAAATAAATGTTTGTCAGCCAAATTGTTAAGATGCTAAATATCTATGTCAGCCAAATGGTGAGCTGCACAGTAACTGTAGGTACTTTACTACAAAACCCCACTTTAAAATGAGGGGAAAGTAATCATCATCATCATTTCAGCCGAAAGACATCCACTGCTGGACATAGGCCTCCCTCAAGGGGGGGTTTTGCCATATTCGCCACGCTTGGCAGGCGGGTTGGCGATCGCAGTATGGTTGTTACAAATGCACAGAGAACGCTGCTGCCTATTCTCTGGTACGTCTCTTATTCGCCTCTTACGACACCCACGGGAAGATATGGGATGGTGCTATTCTTTACGCCCGACACCATACGGACAGGAAAGTAATGATAAATGTAAAATTGAAGAACGGCGAGTATCTAAGAGATAAGTTTGACATTTTCATTCTTTAATGAATGTTGATCGATCTAAAATGCAACATATAATTCTATAAGGTGCTCCTTTCATCTCTAAGACAGTATTACTTAGTCATGTTGCACCTGTACTGGAGACGGAATGTATAACTAGCAGTAGTTTCAGCGTTGAATAATAGTGGCAAGATGAGCGGAGCGGTGCTGAGAGGTGTCGGAGAAATGAATAAAATATAGTGATTTGGACAATCACATCGTTTAATAAGTAACTAGGGATCATCATTATCATCTGCCTAGCCTTTTCCGAACTATATTGGTATCGGCTTCCAGTCTAATCAGATGCAACTGAATACCAGTGTTCTACATGGAGCGACTGCCTATCTGACCTCCACATCCGAGTTACTGGGTAACACGATACGCCTTGGTAAGACTGGTTGTCAGACTTTCTAGTTTCTGACTACCGATAACGACTGCCAAAGATCTGCAAATGACAGCCGGGACCAACGACTTTAAGTGCTTTTCGAGGCACGGAGGGAACTCGGTATGACAGGGATGGTCACCCAGACCGACCGCGGCTAGCGTAGCTTAACCTTTGACCGATCGATCTGTAAGGCTTTAACTTAGCCACGGGCTCCTCTAATAATAAGCAACTAGGAATATTATTGTAAAATAGTTATGATTGTATGTAAATAATTAATTAGTAGTTATTTTTAGGTAAGTAGTTGTTTTTTCAACCGACTTCAAAAAAGGAGGAGGTTATCAATTCGTCTGTATTTTTTTTTTTTTTTTTTTTTTTATGTTTGTTACCTGATTTCTCCGGACTGAGTGAACCGATTTTGATGATTCTTTTTTTATTTGGAAGCTAGTGCTTCCCGTGTGGTCCCATTTTAATTTGGTCCAGTTCTGACCATGGCATCCATGAGAAAACCGTATAAGTCTTAAATTTGCATTTAGTATGTGCGCGATTTGTTACGCGATTTCTCAGGCAAACGTTAACCGATTTTGAAAATTCTTTTTTTTATAGATAGGGTATGCTTCAGGGGTGGTCCCATATAAATTTTATCGAAATTGGTTCAGCACTTTTTGAAAAATCAACAATTACCCAAAAATTTTACATAGACGACGTTTTAGTTTCATCAATCTTTGTAGTAGTTAACTTTTAATCTCTTCTTAATAGATTTGAATGAGAAGGAGGTACTAAAAAGCGGAAAATAAAAAGCTTTTTACAAAAAAGACAACCGCCTTCAAAAAGTGAAAAATAACTTTAGCACAGAACACACATTGACTTTAGTTTCGGAAGTCGGTGGCAATACAAAACAACAAACAGAACAAAGCCACTGAATTTCGAAACTAAAGTCAATGTGTGTTCTGTGCTAAAGTTATTTTTCACTTTTTGAAGGCGGTTGTCTTTTTTGTAAAAAGCTTTTTTTTTATATAATGTAATGAATTCTGTACATTTAAAATTTTAATTGCCGCCGTGTGGTGCCGGCTGCGAATAGCACCACCCCATTTCTACTCGTGGGTGTCGTAGAAAGCGACAGAGGGACATTGACCAGAGGATGGGCAGCAGCATCCTTCTGAGTAACAATAACACCTACTGCGATCGCCAACATGCATCGGCCAAGCATGGCGATTACGGCTGAACCCCCCCCCCCCTTGGGGAGATCTATGCGCAGCAGTGGGCGTCTAAAGGTTGAGATGATGGTGAAAATTTTAATAGGTACGTAATTTCAAAATGGGTTAGGAATTTAACCAATGCATTTTTTGTATCTATGACATTTCACTTAAAAATAGTTATTACCTAAGTATATTAGTTTTTAGTTTATTAGTTATAGGGGTCTTTTGTTATTATTCGTGTAAATATTTTAAATTACAAATAAATAATCCGTGTTTCGTCAAAGAGCTTTGCCATCGATATAAAAATATCCTAAGATAAACTTCGTAACAAAGATCAACTTTGTTTGAGACTATTTTCATTAAAGTCTGAAAGTGCAATGGACAAGAAAACTTTGTGGAAACTATTTATTAGAACTGTTAATTCTCGATAGATCTTTACACATTCTTCAGCAAAAGTTTTTCATAGTAAAAGTTAGTTTAGACAGAAGGATAGACAATTTTATTTGTTACAATCATGACTGTGAAAATTTAAACTGTGTAGCTATCACAGTTCATGAGATACAGCCTGGTGACAGACAGCCAGACGGACATTGGAGTCTATAATAGGGTCCCGTTTTTACACTTTGGATACGGATCCCTAAAAAGAATATAAATTAAAAAAAACATCTAAAATAAAATGTAAATAAGCTATAGTACGTAAGCAAAACTAAAAACATCATTTATTTATTTATTTTATCACACGCACAACTACCTTTACAGGTTACACCCCCAATGCGATAGCGTGGTACTTAAGTAATTAAATTAAAAACTAACATTAAAATTAAAAATAAAATCCTTATTATGTATAGCACAGTACATACAATGTAGTCTTTGTGAATTCATTCAGAGAACAAAAAAACAAATCCATTCTGTCAGCAGTGTCATTGAGTACATGCAAGGCGCGCGTCAGTGGCGCTTTGCTGAGCAAGTTGGTTCGTCAATCATCTTCCCATCCTTGTCTCTATGTTACTTGGGGCTGGTGCAACATGTTTTTTACACGCTTTTTATTAGCTTCACCTGTATGTTTGTATGTTTGTTTGTAACCGACTTCTTTGGGCGCGATTTTGACCCACTTTAAACGGCCAGATTTCGTTCAAACTTTGTAGATTTATCGAGGACCGATGACAATACACAAATTAGATAAAATTATTCCATTTTTCAAACTAAAAAGTAAAAAATAAATAATAGTTTAAAAAAACTAAAAACACGCTTTTTATAGAAAACCAAACTAAAAAATAGAAAATAAATTTCAATAAATTTCAATTAAAAAAAATATTTTATTTAAAAAAAAGCGTGGGGTGCATGGTGTCAATAGTTATAAATATTTCATTGACAGATATGAGTAGAGTGATTATCATTTTAATAATATCTTAAAAAGCACCCCACGCTTTTTTAAAAATAAAATATTTTTTTTTTATTCACACTATTATTAATTTATATTTATTGAAATTTTTAACACTTTTCTTAATTTAAATTTATTAAAATTTATTTTCTATTTTTTTAGTTTGGTTTTCTATAAAAAGCGTGTTTTTAGTTTTTTTAAACTATTATTTTTTTCTACCATTCCGTCCTGCAACAAACAAATGCCTAATTGTTGTACTCATTATTATGTTACTCTTAACAATTCTTACTACGCTATATCTAAGTAGGTACTAATCCAGCCGTCATGTTGTAGTGCAGTATTTATTATTAACACCGTCTTAGCTGCGTTCGACAACCATTACGTAGGTAGATATGTAATATTACTGGCATGTATGCTGTTTGTATACTGTGGATAATACATACATATTACGAGAACTAGCATATATTGGTGACTGATGTAATAGTAGTAACAGATCGCTTTGTAAATAGGTACTTGTGCATGATAGACGAATTATATTATTTGTGCTTAAATTATGTTGTAGTTCTAGAGCCTAGACTTGCCAGAACCACGCCATTTTAGCAAGGCAACAGTTTTAAAGTATATGCATAATAATAATATGAATTAATTCAGTCATTAAAAAGGTATTTATTTATTTATACTTCATGCACAAAAACACAAAGACGGACAGACGGATTCTCTACCAGTCGGTTGAGGTATGCGTAATGCTGGGTAATTTTCAACCGACTTCAAAAAAGGAGGAGGTTATCAATTCGTCTGTATTTTTTTTTATGTTTGTTACCTGATTTCTTTGGACTGGGTGAACCGATTTTGATGATTCTTTTATTTGAAAGCTAGTGCTTCCCGTGTGGTCCCATTTTAATTTGGTCCAGTTCTGACAATGGCATCCATGAGAAAACCGTATAAGTCTTAAATTTGCATTAAGTATGTGCGCGATTTGTTACGCGATTTCTCCGGCAAACGTAAACCGATTTTGAAAATTCTTGTTTTTTATGGATAGGGTATGCTTCAGGGGTAGTCCTATATAATTTCATCGAAATTGATTCAGCACTTTTTGAAAAATCATCAAATTACCAAAAATTTTACATAGACGACGTTTTACTTTCATCAATCTTTGTAGTAGTTAACTATCAATCTCTTTTTAATAGATTTTGATGAGGAGGTACTAAAAAGCGGAAAATAAAAAGCTTTTTACAAAAAAGACAACCGCCTTCAAAAACTAAAAAGTGAAAAATAACTTCAGCACAGAACACACATTGACTTTAGTTTCGGAAGTCGGTGGCAATACAAAACAACAAACAGAACAAAGCCACAGAATTTCGAAACTAAAGTCAATGTGCGTTCTGTGCTAAAGTTATTTTTCACTTTTTAGTTTTTGAAGGCGGTTGTCTTTTTTGTAAAAAGCTTTTTTTTGTACTTCAAAAAGAAAAAACGAAACCCATATAGGATCACTCCGATTTTCCTTCACCGATGTCATTGATGTCCAAGATACTTTGTACCTACTTAGAAGGCACATAATATTAAATTTATTAAGCCACATTTGTACTGGCTTGGTGTCGAAGTCTTAACCTCATACATGAGAGACGTCTTACACTATAAAATACAAAAACAACTTTCATAACCTATAAAATAAACAAAAAAATGTCATAACAAAAGAAAACACTGCTCTGTTTTCACTCAAACGCACATTTAATCACAGCAAACATTTCACCCCGCGATTTAATCAACAATAGTTGCAAACCAACATCGGTTCGACCCTAGGTTGAGTCGCAAGTAATAGCATTACAGAAATGACGTCATTATGGCGAGTGCGGTGCGGCTCGGCTGCACTGAAAAGGACCGTTGCAATTAAATTTAATGCGATACTTTATTTTCACTGCATTTGCGTGTAGGTTCAGTGAGTGCGTTGCGAATATTATTAATGGAATGGAGTTTTTATCGAGTCTTGCTTGATTGTTGTGATTTGCGGACGTTGGTTCGGGTAGAACACCAATGACTAATAATTCCAAGGTAGAACACTGTCAAAAAAACACTTGATTATATTATACAGGATGTTCCGGAAAGGGGGTATACATCCGAAGAGAAATTAAAAAATGAAATTTTCGACTCCAGTCTCCATAAAAAATTTTGGCGGCATGTTCAAATTTTCTATGAAGAGTCCCAAAATGTTTTTTTAATTTCGATTTTTTTTTCTGTTGATTGTTGTTCAGTTTCACGAGTACATTGACCTCCCTTCGAAAGTATACCCCCTTTCTGACACACCCAGTATAGCCCTAAAATTGCGATTAATACTTACTGTTAAATTAGATTTTTAGTAGCTTTGAAATCAATAAATAGTAAGTCAATTTAATTGGCAAACGACTAACTAGAAGTGACGTCATAAGTATAAATTGACATACAAAATCTACGGAGGATTCGTGTTCTGACAGCTAACAAAAATTATGTCAATTGATTAATAGACGATGTAATATATCCTTTTGGTTAGAATAGTTTTAGATTGGATAATATTAGAGTTTAAGTTAAAATAAAATAAAAACTGATCGAATGCGAAAGTTTCTTTTATTTTTTTTCTATATTGTTATAGGCTTGCGTTTGACCGCAACTCACCTGATCTTAAGTGATGATGCGGCCTAAGGTGGAGCACGCTTGCCTAGAATAAACCGGTTCACTCGTGCCTTGAAGATACCCAGATTATATGTATCGGGGAATAGAGAGGCGGGCAGTGAATTCCACAGTCTGGCAGTTCGCACAATAAATGTGGACGTAGAGCGCTTGGTTCGAGACCGTGGAACTTCAACCATATAGCGGTGACGCTTCGCCGTATCCCTGCTCGTCCGGTGATGGAATGGGGATGGGGGAATTAAGTTATGCAATTCCAAAGCATACTCGCCGAAATGTACCCGATAAAAGACCGATAGGCTGGCAACGGCGCGGCGGTGTTCAAGGCTTTGGAGCTTAGCCTTAACCAGGAAGTCGTTGTCTATGAGCCTCTTGGCACGTCTTTCAATACTTTTAGAGTGGCTTATTGTTTGTTTACCAGAAACTTTAAGCGGGGTCACTGAACCCATCATTTTTAAACAACTTTTTCTATTAGACGGACCCTGAAATCGCCAAGAAAAACTCAGCTGTTACTTACATTTATGTTGGCTACTACAAAAGTATACAGATCAGGTGTTTTTTTTTCAAAGAAGCCTGTTTATGATTTTGTATATAGCTACGCTGGTTTAAAAATAGCCCAAGACAGACGATTTAAATAACATATTTTTATTATGTTTACTGCAAGTCCATTTCATTGTACGAACTTGCTCGTACCTACATGCCCGTCTTTTTGAAACCCAAAGTAAATAAAATCCCTCTTACCATTCCTTTGACAAATTTCAATTACTTTAAAACCTGAATTTTCTGCTTACAAAAACTAAAATCTTTATAATCCTCAAAGCCAGCTTAGACTAAAAACATTTAGTCAAAATTCTAGCCCGAATTTCAAACCTCAATTGACGCCTTGCAAAGCGCCCAAAATCTATTTGCCATCCTAAATCCATATGGGGACGGCAAAAAGCCAAGCACATCCACTCACACTGATTAGGTATCGTTGAATCGTTAGCGACCATCCATCTTGATGTCAGGCTGGCTCAACCCGTCCGCCATTGTCTCAGGAGTGTCCAAAACTTGGCACAGTTTAATAAGAACTGGTTGATGTATAGCTTGGCAGTGTGAGGGTTATATGGGGGATGATTTTGAGCAGTCCGGCTTTGGAATTTATATTATTTTACCAATTAGGGGCAAAAAACAGTAATTACATTCAGAAATATACAGATAAATATTTCAGTTACATTTAACAGACATTGTAACCTACACCATTGTCCACGACTTAACTAAAGGTTAAAAGAGTGCTAGACAAGTGAAAAAAAAAAACGAAATTCGCTACCACAATAATGCCATGTTGCTAAGCTCAGCTTTATTTGCAATGTAATCAGATTGTAATAACAAGTATGTTAAAAAAAACATGAGTATATCGTTAAAACCCTCTTGTGTTACAAACTTTATCTGGAGTTAGCTGCTAACACGACAATAAATTACAGTATGTCATAAAAAACAAGCCCCTGTTACCAACTAACTAAAGTATGAATATGGATAAATTAGAAAGGTCACAGTCTAATCAAAAAACCGGACAAGTGCGAGTCGGACTCGCCCACCGAGGGTTCCGTAAATATTTGTAGGTACATATCCATACTTCTATACTAATCCATACCTACTATCCATACTTTAATCTAATTAATATTATAAATTCGTTTTTTGCGGCATAAACGGCTGTATCTTTTTTTCACGTTAACATAGAGGGTTGATTTTTTTACAGCATCAAGGGACCATAGACTTGAGTATATGGTTTTAATTTCAACTCGATACCTCCACACGTTGCCGAGATAAAGGGTCTTGACAGACAGACAGACAGACGGACAACAAAATTATCCTATAAGGGTTCCATTTTTTCCTTTTGAGGTACGGAACCCTAAAAACGGAAGGGTTCCGTACCTCAAAAGGAAAAAATGGAACCCTTATAGGATAATTTTGTTGTCCGTCTGTCTGTCTAATAGCTAAGAAGAAAGTGGACATGGACATAACTGCTGAGAGCTATATGTCCTAATAAATTAGGTAAAATGTAAGATAGGATGTTATTGTATCTAATTGCTATTGAATTGGCAATGTAATTAAAAGAGCTACTACAAAATAATGATACTAAGTTCAGAATACCAACACTGGGTAGTTTGGTAACTTTGGTTACCGGCTAATCTTTCGAATACATGGCACCAATTTTTTAAAGCCTCGAAACGCACGAAAACCACATAAAAAATGACTGTCATTTGTAGACCTTTGACAGTCTTTATTATTATTTTAGCAGGGGATATTTTTAAATGCACATCAGTATAATTTTTCAGCACACTAGGCAACTCCACTAATTAACTGAATGCATACCAGAAAAAAGGATGCTGTGCAAAAAAAACAATTGATTAACTAACATGTCCTACAATAAAATCTAAAGAATCACACAAAACTAGATTACCTTTTTTTTCGAATTCACACCAAAAATGTGGTTCTTACATCAGATATATGATTTACAAAACAAAAATACGAATTGTTTATCAAAAATACTAATTTGCACTCTAAAATTGTACAATAACAAATTATAAAAAACCAGGAAAATGCTGCAAAACCGACTACACGCAGTCTTGTCTGCCCTACGCCTAGAGTGTAATTTAAGAACGCGTAGGCGCGGAGGGGTGGGGCAGCTCGCGAGCTGAGGAGCAGGCGGTTTCAAGGCTCGTCGCCGCGGCTGAGGCTAGCCGAAGCTGCGGTGGTGAGCGTTAAAACCATCTGCGACGGAGCCGTAACAGAAACAATGCTTGTGCATGTTGCATGCCTGCTTGCATGTTTCATGCTTGTTTGCACGCTGCATGCTTGCTTGCTGTATGCTTGTTTACTATTTTGATAATAGTAAAACAGTTCTGCAAATACCATTAAACAGTATATTTAATTTGATTTATTTAGTGTGCATAATTCGTGTGCAAGTCAGTATTTTTGGTTTAACTTTGCAATATATTGTTCGAAAAAAGGGAATACACAGATATCGATTTAAATACATGCCTTTTAGCAAGTCTTACCAAGGGGTATCGTGTTACCCATTTACTGGGTTTTGGAGTTACCGATTCTGCCGACGTCTGTATTTTTACATAATAATAAACCATGCTTGGCATTTAAATGTCAAAACCTACACGAGTCCTGCAGCTTAAGCACGTGGTACTAACCTAAATATGTATTGACCAAAAAGTGTCTCAAATAAACAACGTTTTGTTTCTTCACGTCCTCGCCGAAAATTCTTACCCTTATGTTCACAACCCGTCGATATTTGAACTAGTGAACTAATGTTTCTTCTTGTTGTTTAACTCTTGGCTACTACATAAGTGTTACCTTACGAAGTACTCTGGGATATATTAATTTTCCTCAGACACTGTTACAAGTTTCCTGTTTTAGCAAGGCGCATACATAGGTACAGACAACAAAATGGATTAGTAGGCCAGGCTTGAAGTTTTCGTAGAAACCGAAAAAACCGAAATGAATGTTTTTTTATGAATACTTATTTTTATTTTCTTCACATACCGCAAAACGCTTTTAAAAAAATATTCACATTAATGATAATAAGCCTGTAAAAGTATGAAGGAAGAATTGGAATTAGGTGGCTTTTGAAGACTTACAAACTGCTACATACTGAGAACA
The DNA here is from genome assembly GCA_947361185.1 of Charanyca ferruginea. Lineage (NCBI taxonomy): Eukaryota > Metazoa > Arthropoda > Insecta > Lepidoptera > Noctuidae > Charanyca > Charanyca ferruginea. Next base: position 5,135,478 of record OX376068.1, on the reverse strand, counting down.
TTAAGATTGCAATAGAAAGAAACACATTTTTGCGAAAGGGTGAATGAACTCTGGTAAAGATGTCGTCGCCTCATTCCTCGCCTTTCTTAGAACGCAAGGCTCGGACCGCGCTTGTAACAGGGTGTTTCAAACAACGTTACGCGTCATTCTTATTGAAAAATACTTTCATAATATTTTTATATTTGAATTACTTATTGAAATGTTCATAAACCACGCCACGCTTCTGTAGTGCCTCAGGGATGTTCGTGGACGCCCGGACTGACAGCTTCGCTGCAATCAGGCGCAAGCGAGCAGCATCCTTGTTGCACAGGATGCGTGCCAGTACCAACAGTCTCCTGAGTGTCATTGCCAACAAACTGGATTGTCCTTTAATCTGGAGCCTATGTCAGCTACATGCTCCTGTATATAATGGTAATGTGTACTCACATAGTTTTTAAGTTTTATGTTACTGACATCTTTGTATTGTATTGTAATTGTATACTAACATAGTTTTTAAGTGGTCATGTGCTAACAAATCTGTACTTTTATGGAATTTTATTCCGAAATAAAGATATTATTATTATTATAAATATTTTTGGAACGAAGTTCCCTAACGCGGCTTACGGGTAGAACGAATTAGTCGAAATCGTCACGTAACGAAATGCGTGTGTGTATGTGTGTGTGTATCGAGCCGCTGCTGCGCACTCGCCTGCTCGTGATTTTTTTTGTACAGACACGTACCTAAGGAACTTCGTTCCTTACGGGGGTCCCCTGACCGCACAATTTTTTTTTTAATTATTTGGATACATAAAATGGGCTGCCCGGGCTGCCGTTGTAAGATGATTAAAATGCCACGGTGTTTAAAACATCATTCATTTAATTCAATTTAATTTGTACACATCCATTGTTGTCCATGAAAACTTCTACTAAGTATATCTGACAACGGTACTTTTCTCTTTTGGTGACTCTACATGTGGTAAGTACCTACATTGTTGAATGCATTATGTTCGTTAATGTACAGTGGGTGATAGCTATTATCTGACCCACCCTAAAAACAAACGAGTTTAAACCCTCTGTCTGTTACAATAAGGGTTATTCAATTTGTATGAGTTCATCTGACTAGCGCTACTCGATAAACAAATACAATAATAAAACAGACACGCAAAACTGATCTTTAAAACGTTAGGATTAGGATATTTATAACTACTTGTTATGCAATTTTGATTTTTATGCGGTAAGACTTAAAGTTTATCACAGTATTGTAAAATAATTATCATTTTAACCTAACTTTTAATAAGTGGGTAGTTGAAAGACAAATGCGTATTCATTGTAAAACTGGTATTCAAATCTTACTAAGGATATGGGTAGGAAAATAAAAAAATATCGTGACTATAACTAAAGCTAGTCTACGCACAATTTTATTGCAATGACTACGGGCGAACATTTTCTGTGTTGCCTTTCTAAATTGCGAATAGCCCACGCCTTTTTAAAATTATTAAATATAATCTTTGTAGCTTTATTAACATGTCTCAATTGAGTGATTATTTAAAATACAAAATAATCTATTTGCACGAGGAGAATATTGGCATCAGAGAGATTGCAAGGAGACTAATATAGCAGTAAGTGTATTTTTCTAATTTTAAACCACGTTTTTATATCTAGCTATTCCTTGTGCCGTGACGTAAACAAACATTTTTTTTTATATACTTAAACGTAAAGTGACGCCGTTTAATTTCTTTGTTTCAGAAAATACTGTGAGATTGTGGTTAAGGCGTTTTAAAGAAACAGGAAATGTTCAAAAGGATCCTCCAGGACCAATGACTAAGAACTTGTGGAAATTGGAGGCCGATTTAATAGTCGCTAATATTTGGAAATGTTACGTGATGTAATGTTGCCGACTGTGCGTGTTGCTTAGCCAAACACGGATATTTACTTCGTGCAGAGATGCTGTGGTGCAAAATTGGCTAACCAGTCAAGAAGGTGTCATAACAATAAGTTGGCCATCTAAAAGTCCTGATCTGAATCCAATAGAAAACTTGTGGAGTCAAATGATTTTAAACTGAGATTCATCAGAAGTCAGGACAAATGAAAATTTGGCGCAACTTGTGACTTCAACGTGGGAACTCATGAGAGGAAGTGATGCTTGCTAGAACATGGTGTGCAGTATGCGAAGCCGCTTGCAACAAATTATAGAGAAAGATGGTGCTCCACTTCGCTATTAAGACAGCATCACCGCCTGCAGTCAACAATACTTACGTCAGTGTGTGTGTTAAATAATCTGTTGTTATCATAATTCCTAAGGAAGTGTTAGTCATACAATGATGCAGGTTCTTATAACGATCATATTTAAAACTAAAAATACTTTTAAAAAATCTAAAAAGTATGTAATACATCAAAGTATTTAGTGCTGTTTTGACTAATATTTTATAAGTAGGTAGGTATGTATGACAGTAAGTTAATGTGGTGATGTTATTGTTATAAAATAGAAATATTATAGGTATATTTCTAAACATAATATAACATGTTGATTCACTACATTCAACACTTTGTAAAGCATTCAACAGATTACTTACCTACTTAAAAAATAATAAAAATGGGTATTTTATGGGCACTACTGAAACGAAGAACTGTTTTGTTGTCGCGTTAGCAACTTAAACAGAAAATTCACGCATAGCATAAGTAGTTAAGTATTCTAACTTCTTTTATAATGTTGTAAGTAATTAATTTTTATTTATTTTGAATAAAATCTTTATCATTATCATAATTGTTTTTATTTTTTGTTGTTATTTGTATTTATATATTATTAATATAAATCTACTTTTCTTAATCTAATAGAAATAGTATTTTCAATTCAAAAAACATAAATGAATATTGAAAACTACAAAAAGTAAATTGATATAGTTTTGAACTCGCAACCATGTTGACTCACTTGTTTCTACTGGTTCAACCACTAGACCAAACAGACTTAATTAAAATTGTTAAAATTAACAACTCCATCATGTGACAAAACAGTAGTCACTATAATTATCTACCTTATCGTTACGTGTTAAAGATTAAATTGGCATAACTATATTCTTTAATATATGCCTACCTTGAACAAGTCGTTCTAGTTCGTACGTATCGAATAAACACTTATCTACTGCTAATTGCATAAGGTTAAAATTCGTCTAACTTTTAGTGGGTCAGTTAACAGCTATCACCGACTGTACTAAGATAGTTGTTAGTGCTCACACTAATCTAGATGCGATGTGTATACATGAATCGTTGTTTACGTAAGCATTTCTAATGAACTTCCTAATTACATACCTATTTGTGTTAGTAATAATACGTTGACTTACTACAGTACACACAAAGTCTAGGTGGAATTATTTAGTTAGCTGAAATTTTGGTGAAAATATTTGATCTAATATGGTTTAATTAACTGACTGCATAAGTTTATGATATTCAATGAGCTATTGGTCCAAAATGTAGGATGCTCAATATGGAGCATTTGGGAAATTTTGAGAATAGATAGAGAAATATGTACTATCGCGGACTTTCACGCCTGCTCAGTTAAAAAAAAATTCCCTTGGCGCCTGCGAAATCAACGGGGCGGGGTAGAGAGCGCTTCTATCTTTTGAGTGCAAGCAAAAATGAACTTAGTGGTGGTCAGGCGGGTGTGACCACGATAGTACCTAGTTAAAAAGGTTAAGAATATTATGTAGAAAAAAAAACAAGATGTCAACTTGAACGTAAGTGATATAGTAGATTGTTATACAAGGAGCTAAAATGACCCATTATATACGAGGTAGTTTTATTCCCGAGCTTAGCGAGGGAGTAAATAGAAACCGAGTTTTAATGGGTTTTAGCGCCGTGTGTTACACTATACTTTTCACTACGATTGCGAGAAATTAATTACGGTCACTACCAATTCAATTTGCAATTAGAGAAAAATTATAAAGATTTCGCGCCAATGCCTTTTTTTTGTTTCTTCTGTAGCCGCAACACATTGCAAGCATTCTACCAGAGATCGCCGATTTTAGTTCCATTTTCAAAATTAAAATGAGGTTCTTTTTCTATGAAACAGTAATAAGTCGAGTCTTTATTCATGATTATTCTACTTATGACTAAAGACTTTTTCGTTTTTGTAGGCTCATTGTCATATTTGACACACAAAAATTTAAAAAAAAAAACTTTTTCCCCTAGTGGATGAAATGCTATTTTATCCCCGCTCTGGTATGCTACAATGAAGGCCTTTTTGAGCAAGAGAAGTGAAATAGTTATTTGTTATACAAGAGTGCAAAGTTGCTTTTTAACCGCGTGTTCAATTTTGATGACCGAGCAAGCGAAGGATTCTAAAATTGAATCACGAGCGCAGCGAGTGATTCAAAATTAGAATCCTGAGCGTTAGCGAGGGAATCAAAAGAGCACGAGGTGAAAAATCTTTGCACTCGAGTGCAACACGTAACTTTTCATTCCACCTCAGCGAGGAAATGACTAAATGCAAAAAAAAACGTTTACAAAGTCTGAGTTTTTAACAAATTAAAAAAAAGTTGTATGATATATTCGGCACCATAGAGGTAGCAGTAAATAGGTTTAATGTTTTTTTTTAATTCACAAACTTAGTGCACACGATGTTCTAAATTCAATTTACTTTATCCTCTAGAGAATAAAAACGACTTTTCCACTCAGATATTGAAGATAAATTTACTTTATCCTCTAGAGAATAAAAACGGCTTTTCCACTCAGATATTGAAGATTAAAAATACTCTTTCCGAGATGGTGGGATGAAATAGTTATTTGTTATACAAGAGTGCAAAGTTTCTTTTTAACCGCGTGTTCAATTTTGATGACCGAGCAAGCGAAGGATTCTAAAATTGAATCACGAGCGCAGCGAGTGATTCAAAATTAAAATCCTGAGCGTTAGCGAGGGAATCAAAAGAGCACGAGGTGAAAAATCTTTGCACTCGAGTGCAACACGTAACTTTTCATTCCACCTCAGCGAGGAAATGACTAAATGCAAAAAAAAAACGTTTACAAAGTCTGAGTTTTTAACAAATTAAAAAAAAGTTGTATGATATATTCAGCACCATAGAGGTAGCAGTAAATAGGTTTAATGTTTTTTTTTAATTCACAAACTTAGTGCACACGATGTTCTAAATTCAATTTACTTTATCCTCTAGAGAATAAAAACGGCTTTTCCACTCAGATATTGAAGATAAATTTACTTTATCCTCTAGAGAATAAAAACGGCTTTTCCACTCAGATATTGAAGATTAGAAATACTCTTTCCGAGATGGTGGGATGAAAAATAAATTATGTACAACTAGCTTCTACCCGCGGCTTCGCCAGAGTAAACAGAACGATTATCCCAAGGGAACACATTATAATAATAATAATAATGCCCTTTATTCTGACTACATGGTTAAATCACTATCATATGAATTTTATTTGTTTTATAGAATATCCCGTAGATCAGCGTGCCTCTTGGCATAGGCCTCCTCTAACAATTTCCACTGGGTTCTGTCTCGCGCTACTCTTCTCCAATGGTGTCCAGCCGTTAGTTTCAGGTCGTCTTGCCATCTGGTTTGTTGGCGACCTCTCTTTCGTTTCCCGTCCCTGGGGTACCAGTATACCCCGGAGACTATTGTGCTCCATTTGTTTTGAGGGTCTCGAATCATGTGGCCGGTCCATCTCCACTTCTGAAGATCTATACGAGTAAGTATGTCTGCTACTTTGGTTTTTTCTCTTATTTGGCTACTTCTTACTTTGTCCTGTTTTTTTATTCCTGTCATACTTCTTCAAGGGAACACATTACCGGGATAAAAAGTATTCTATGTGTTAATACAGGAAATGGTCTACCTATGTGCCAATTTTCAACCAAATCTGTTCAGCGGTTTACGCGTGATTGAGTAACAAACATCCAAACATCTTCACAAACTTTCACATTTATAATATTATTAGTAAGATGGAGGGCTCCATTGTAGATAATTTATTTTATATTTATTTTTAAGTTTTCTACCACCTAAAGTGTTTATATCAATAAACTGATAATGTATTAATGCATAGGTTATTATTATTTTTAATTTGTAGATTATATGAAATAAAACGCAGGGTTCCCGCATTAAAAATAACCACTAATCTACAAAGATTAGCGGTTATTTTTAAACACAAAGATAGAATATTAATAAAAGTACAATTTATCGAGTGTATTTTCAATATTTCGACATATAAAACTAATACTATATTTATCAACAAAATATGTATGACAACTGCAATTTAAATAATAGTAGGTCTGTAATCTCTGTTCTTATCGAAAGCGTAGTAAATCATTTTGGTAAGCATAATTCTATCAAAGTATGAAACCCGCCACGTTAAAACCAATCACAAATCTCAAAAACCAATCAAAACCAAAACCCCAGTAGCCAATTCCACTTCACAAGTCGTATAAAGCAAAAGAATAACCAGAAAATGGTAACAAGAGCCTGTAAATAGAACGTGGGTGTACAAAATGGGCTAAACTTATGCCATTTAGTGAAACACAAACGAATAAGGCGTCCATCGATGGCTGTACATTTATTTGTGTTGCTAAAGTCGCGTAAATATCTTCAATGGATGTTGCAAATTGATTTTTCCTTTTAGTATTCGGCTTGTTCTCTGGTTGGTTTTTAGAGGAAATTGAATGTTGTTGAATTTGTTTTATCCCTGATCGTGTATGTCGATGTGATATTATTTTGCACATGGAATAAAAAATATAAGTGGAAGTCGAAGTGTCACAATTATGCGTAAAATATGTACAATAATTACAACCTTCGTCAGTTGTAATAAGTCTTAACTTTGTATGTACAACAAATAAGCTTTTCGTTTTATAGTTGAATATGTTGTGCATACAAAAATTTATTAAAAAAAAAAAACAACCGCCTTCACACTTACCTTTTAGTTTTTGAAAACGGTTGTTTTTTTTTTGACATTTGTTTTTATTATTATTTAATATCCAAATCCATTAAAAAATCGCGACACATTAAGTCAAGTCATCCAAAGATTGAAGAAACTATATAACATCATCAATGTAATTTTTTTGGGATATTGTTGATTTTTTCAAAAAGCGCTGAATCAATTTCGATGAAATTTATATGGGAATTTTGCAATGACGTAGTTATGACCGAATATACATAAAAGAAAAATACAAACATCCGAATTGATAACCACCTCCTTTTTGAAGTCGGTTAAAAATTAAGACTTATTAAAACTGACGGAGATCAGTGTGAGTTTATATGTTTGTAAACGCACCCACGATAAGAAATTCGTAGTGTGAGGCAACGTTTTTAGAAGTGAAAGGAGAGAGAGAAAAAAAAATCATAGGCTACAACTTGATTCTGGGCTACCCAGTAATTAACCGAAAATCACAATTTCACACTAGATTTAAAAGTTATTTGACAAAAAAGTCATCATATCTACAAAGCCTTTAACCTATCTACAAAGTTTCATCAAATTTAATTACTTATTCTCAAAAATATAACCGAATTACTTGTATGGACCACGCTGTCCCCACCTATCTTCTTTGACCATAACTTTCATGTTTTAACACATCATCAGCTGGAAAACGTCCACTGTCGAACGTTACGTTAAGTACACGGAAGCCGCTGCTGCCTAACTTCTGGATTTTCCTTTAGTCGCTTTCTACGACACCCTTGGGATGAAATGGATGGGTGCAATTCTAGTCCCGTTTTAACTATTTCTGTCTAAATTAGTCCCGTATTTTATTTTTTCTAAAATCCTACACTTCTAGCAAAACTTCACCTTCCATTTTTGTCGCACTTTCTGGTTGTAGCTTTACCACAATGAAATCTAGTTATTAAGCCACTCCATCAAACTTGAGTACACGATGTACTTTACCCTACATCACAACTCAATGATATCACAGCTTGGCCATTTTATTCCGACCCGCTTTCGTATTTTTATCTTCATCAACAGGGTTCTAAGTAAGTTGGTTCTTAGCAACGTGTATTGTATTCCCGACGTAGTCTTGGATAAGGGTCTTGGAAATTGTTTTACGTGTCACATTATGTAAGGAACGAGACTGTTCTCTTTGAACGCGTTTTGAATTGTTAAAGTTATCGACCGATTTCTTGGGTGACGAGATTTTAATGTCACGTTTTGTGCAGAGTTTAGCGTAAGAATATAATACATTTAAATTGGGTTTTATAAAGTGTCGAGCAAAATTTTCAGCAGCTTGTATTAAATTTTACTAGGAACCAAAATACATTCTAAGTTTATCTTGAACATCAGTGACATCGGTGAAGGAAAATATCGTGAGGAAACCTGGACTTATAACTAATGTGTCTGAAATCGCCAATCAACCTTGAGCAAGCGTGGTGATTAATGCTCGTGCCTTCTCTAAATGAGAAGAGGCTTTTGCCATGCAGTGGGATAAATAATAGGCTGTTATTCACATTTATTTATTTTATTCACATATTATAATATCTTTTTAAATATTAGTAAAAAAAAAAACATTTAAAAATATAAAAACAGTAGCCCACCGGTATCGGGAACAGGGTCCAAGCTACCGGTGGTTAGAGCTCCTGAGAGAGGAATCTCCTGACTATACGCACCGTGTATAGGAGTACCGCTTTCTGTATCAAGCCCTTGATCCAGCTGCCCAACGAGAGCCTTCTTAGGTGTTGGTCGAGGCTCTTGGAAATGAGTCCATTGGCAGTAACGACTATCGGCACAATGACTGCTGTATTCACATCCCACATGTCGACAACCTCGCGACCCAAGTCAAGATACTTTATTTGTTTATATTTGTCTTTTTTTTATTATTATGAAATACATTCTGTATAAAGTCTCATGTCGAACTAATTTGTTTGATTCATGTCAATAGGCGTGTATGAAATGCCTCATTTGATTTTAATATAAACCGACAAAAGCAATTGAACTAAATTATCGGTACATGCATGTATTTCAAATCACTTTATTGATATGGTTTTATTGAAATTGCAATGAAAATTATTAGAGGAGCCATTAATTGGACATTCATTCATTGGATGAAATATATATATTAATATATATATTTTTAATAAGTGTAGTTATGACTGTGAAATTTATGCGACGAGGTGCGCAGGGACACTAAACCGATTTTTTATACTATAAGGTCACCATCTTCCTAACCTTTTCCCATGTTGGGGTCGACTTCTTCTAGACTAACCGGATGCAGCTAAATACATTCATTTTACATGGAGCGACTGCCTATCTGACCTCCATAACCTAGCTCAGTAGCTGGGTTAAGGAGGTCAGGTTACCCAGTGGTAGCACGATACCCCTCGGTAAGGATAGCTGTCAGACTTTCTGGCTTCTGACTACCAAAGTGACTGTCAAAGATTCAAGAGGAAGGCGAAACTAAAAATGACAGCCAGGACGATCGGCTTTACAGACTTTTCGAGGCATGGAGAGGTCTTTATATGTAATCGATGGTCACCCATCCGCGGACAGGCCGCGGTAAGCGTATCTAAACGTGTGCGTGTATTTTTTACGGATCCCTAATTTTTCTGATAGTAAAATACAGCATTAGCATTTATACTGGGATAACGTAACTTCTTTTTTACAAAAGAATTTACAATTCGGTTCTTTAAATTCTTTCGCTAATCAGAAAGTCTTAACCTTCGAATAAATTTTCAATTTTTGTCAGTTTATCTACACAAAAACTGTCAATTTTATTTCAATGAATAAAATGACCAATAACATATCCATATAATTAAACCACGTTATAAAGATGGCCGTTACGTGAATGTCATTTAATTAATTTTCCATTTTATTGTATTTTCAGTTCACGATAACATTTTCATTTGATTACCAGTGGTTTGCGGTCACACTGTTGTAGAGTTACACGCTCTGGAGAGCGTTACGCATGGCTGCGATTGGGTGACTTTTTATTTGCTTTTTTAGCATATTGACTGACTTCATACAACATATTATTATACTACTAGCAACACGCTCCGCCCCTATCTATAAACGTTTGTTTAAACCTTCCTCTTGAATCACTCTATCTATTGATGAAAACTTTAAATCCGTTGCGAAATTTAAAAGATCTAAGCGACGAAGCGACGGTGCGAGTGACAGCGGTTGAATGCCTTAACAAAGACTAAAGGCCAATAATACTGTTAATAGGGAGATACTATGTAAGAAGAAGACATCGAATTGGTGGATTTTGGATATTGAGTTAGGCAACCAATAAGGCTTTTCTATGAAAATGTCCCTCATTAAATCTAGGTGCCGTGACCAGTGTATCTTGAGGTAAGCTGTCAATCATTAGAGATTGTGCTGACAGCTTACCTCAAGGTACACTTTATCGGGATGACACACTAGTCCCTTATCTTTGCAAATGTACCTTTACTTCAATTATTAAAGCATTAGACAAAAAGTGGTTATATAACCGGTGTGTGTTGCCAGAGATGAAAATGAGATGATGATATCAAAGAAACGTGGTCCTTAACTGCTAACCTTCTAGACTAGCTCAGCTTCATTGCGCGATGAAATCTGGAACGAGGAAATTCGCCGAAGAAATAAGGTCACCGACGTAGCTCTCAGAATATGCAAGTTGAAGTGAAAATAAGCAGGCCACATCGCTCGAAGAACCGATAACCGATGGGGAAGAAAGGTTCTTGAGTAGAGTAGAGAGACCTCGAACTGGAAGACACAGCGTTGCTAACCCTCCCACCAGATGAACTGATGATTTTTTTTTCTTTGTTCTGTATGAGTTTTAGTTATAATGAAGTCAACTTAATACTTATAGTAACAATACCTAACTAAAGATAAATATACTTAAATTTTCTGAAAATACAATTTTTTTTGACCGGTCCAATTAGCACAGGAAGATTTTGATTAAATTGAATATCGAATTCAATATAAGAACAAACGAACTACGGATGGATGGAATGATTCACAATGTTTACATAATAAAGTTAAGCTTTTACCATAAATTGTAAGCGCAGGTGTTGCTTGCGTTCGAGTCTGGCCACAAAGTTTTGTAGTCCAATTTTATAGGTAGTATGTAGGTTTTGTGCAAAAAAAACCATGACAATAATATTGATAAAAGAAGATAGCTTATTTTTAAAAATAGAACAGTGAATTAGAAAATAGTATTCTTTTGTTTCTCTTTGACCTCTTAACAGTTTTCTTACATTAAATGATAATGTGCTACATCACTGCTGAAAATAGAACTGACAATTGCGTAATTACGTGTAATAAGTACAATAAATGCCACACTGTTTTTAACTCTATTTGTAATATATTTTAGTTCATTACCAATGAATAACCCTACAATTCTAAACCTACAACTCGCTCTAAAATAGCTTATGTGTACACAAATACACCGTGTTTTTTAATGATTATCTAATCATAATATAAAAAAATAAACTTGTTTTTTTATTTAGTCTAAGTTTACTTTAGAACTGGGATTATTTATCAGTTTTGTCATAAGATCTTTATCTTACTCGAAATAAAGTCCGAATTACAAAAACTAGCTCGGCCTTGTTTAGTACCTACTGTGACCGCTAGAGTCAATTTTACTTAGTCAGCCATCATACAATTCATATCTCGGAAATAAAACATTTTTGTCAATGTGTGTGAAAAAATATTGCAAAAAAAATCTGGTTAGTTGATAGATATCTCTGTAGGTAACTGTTTGAAGTATAAGTTAGATAAAGAACATTTTAACTTTATCGGTATTATCTACGTGTATTGAAACTCACGTAACTTTGATACGATCTTAAATAATCGGATCCCTTGATAATCTGAAAACTAAAGTGTATATTTATATCAAAATCCTGCTACCTACGACTAATACTAATTTCCGTATTGCTGAAAGATAAAAAAAACATAAGTACTTACCTACCTAATGTATAGGTAAAATAATCATTTTCCATTCCAGTTAAATAAAAAATCCAAAGTAATTAAACAAAATACTCAGTAATTGGGTTGTTGACACCATTAACTAATAATTCCAAAATACAAGTTACCTTAAAATATATTTTATTTTAGCCCCGAAAACCCGATTCATTTTGAATTAACTGTAAAATTCGATTTTAAGTTGCTTTAAAATCAATTAATAGTTAGTCAATTGAGTTGGTAAATAAGTGACGTCACAGGCCGCTATTGTCATACAATATCTATGGAGTAATCTCGTTTTGACAGCTCATAAAAGTATGGCAATTGATTGGTGGTGTCAAGTACCCAATTCCGCTACTTACTACATTACATCCTCACAAAGTTTCGCGTTTCTAAAAGGAGTAGTAGTAGTATTTTTTGACCAACAAATTAGTTTGCCTAATGATCTAACCTGCATGAGGTTGTGGGTTCGAAACCGGGCAAGTACCAATGTGACTGTACTTTCTAAATAATCATGGACATCATTGGCATCAGTAAAGGAAAATATCGCGAGGAAACCTGGATTTATATAATTGATATGAGTCTGAAAGTGCTAACAGACGATCGAACCGTCCGCCGAACAGAGAGAGACAGCGCTATATGTCAGAAAGAGAATTCTGTACTCCTAAGTGCTTCTAGCATATGATGCTGTCTCTCTCTGTTCGATGGATGGTTCGATCGTCTGTTAGCACTTTGAAATCACGAATCCACCTTGAGCAAGTGATGTGTTCAATGCTCGTGTCTTCTCTGAAGAGAAGAGGCCTCTGCCTTGCAGTGGGACAGTTATAGGCTAGTATTATGTATAATGATCTATACCCTGTTCACAATAAGATTAGACATAAACACAAACCTTTTTTACAGTCCCTTCAACCGATATTGACTTCTATTCCGTAGGCTTAAGGATGATGGCAAAAAAAGTGGTTACAATACAACTGTTTACTGCAGGTGCCATTTATCATGCTGCCAACGCAATAGAAGTCAAAATCGGTTGAACGGACTGTAAAAAAGGTTTGAGTAAAATGTCTAACCTTATTGTGAACAGGGTATAAGTGAAAACAAACTAGGAAAAATATTGCTTCAACAAACCTTATTTTGGCGAATCATTGTCGGCGTAATGAAGTTCGATTTGAAATTCTGGAGTATTCCTCGAAGCGCACCCGTCAAGTGTGCTTCAAAAGATAAATTAAAAATAATATAATCTTATTCTTTGAAACGCACCCAATAGTCAAGGTGTGGATAGGGATGGGTATTAGCTAACAAAATATATCGATAGCAAAAATGCACGTTTTTTTAAGAGTCTGTAAAAATTATGTACTCCAAGAGTTTGAATGGGTTACGTGTACTTCAACCATTAGTGAGCTTAGTAGCATCGCATAAGCAACTACTTTTAGTTCATTTCTGTTTTCCTGATAGGTATAAGACATGACACTGATAAGTAAGATAGGATAGCTTTTTAGGACTTCTATTGTTATAGTGAATAATAACGAATACTTTAAATTCCTCTTTGTGTTTGACAACTTGATTGTTTGAGCGCCTTTCCTGTTCATTTCTGTCACCCTGGTACTTTTCAAAAAACAAAATGATTGAAACTGTATTTTTACCATTATTGAGCTAAAAAATAGTACTAACTAGTAATAGCACTTACTTTCAGTTAATTTCTGCTCTCCTGGTAGTTTCAATAAACGGTTGAATTTTAAAACGTCTTCAATCTATATTATTCATTATGAATCTTTCATGCACTTACCATTATGTTTCATCGTGGGTGCGTTTCGAGGAATACTTTAGGTGCGCTTCGTTATACATGTGCGTTTAAAAATGGGTGCGCTTCGAGGAATACCCCAAAATACTTAGGTTAAACGGTGGGCATACTTAAAGAATAGAATAGTTTGAATTGGACGAACGTTTATTTTCACTTTTTTTTTTGAAGACTGGTGATCTGGTAACTTTTAAGTAGTAAGTAGACTAGTCGTCCTTATTCCATAGGTACTCCATAATTTCCATTATAATATCACAAATGCAAAAGTAACTCAATCTGCCTGTCCCTTACGTTTTCAACAGTTACGAAACAGCTGAACCGGTTTTGATGAGTTTGGTAAGAAGATAGATTGAACCGTAGGGAATGATACAGGCTACTTTTTAATAGTCTTTGGATACATGAAATGGGCTGCTATTGTGAGATTAGATTAGATTACGGCTGCATCCCCCTCGGGTGAGACCTATGCCCAGTAGTGGGCGTGTGAAGGTTGACATGTTGATTATGATAGAAGTAAAGTTTTTTTGAACCGACTTCAAAAGAAAGCAGGTTATCTATTCGACACGTCCAATTACGTAGAAATAATATGAAGTCGCGGGTTAAAAAGTAGGTATGTCCTATCGTCCTTAACATTGAACATATGAGTACTTTTTAATGCGCGACTTAGGGCGGGTTGCTTTAATTATACACTACTGACTGGCATTGTCAAAACAGGCGCTAACTATCGTCAAATCAAAAAATGGGTTGTTTCACAAAATCGCACGTCAAACAGTCTAACAGTGACTTTTTGACCTACGATTTTGTGAAACAACCCATTTTTTAACCATAACCATCCCATAACCGACCAGTGAACGTAATTTTGTGTTGTCAAACAGCTACGTCAAACATCAAAATAATTATGATGGAATCTCTTTTTGAATAACTTTAACTGACGGATTTTTATGTCATGAAACAACCCGTTACGTTTAACGTATGTTAAACATATCACGTTATAGTAACTTTGTAACCGTCCATTTGTAACGTTAACCGACTGTTAGAAACAACCCGCCCTTAGGGGCCGTCTCCACGAGCGAGAGAATCGCGACGATTCCGCTCTTCTATCCTAGGGTAATCTCGGTCTTAATAGACGGCGATACGATGACATTTCGCTCGCACTCAGCCACTCGTTGCATCGCCGCGATAATATCGCCGTGTGTAGACACGTTCTAAGAGAGTATATAGAAATACGTGGCATGACGATAATATCGTCGCGATTCTCTCGCTCGTGGAGACGGCCCCTTAGTCTACATCTGCAAAAACCGACATTCACGCAGACGTAGTCGCGGGCAAAAGCTAGTATTCTATAAAATTCTCCCTCGGTTTATTTTCGGTGAAGTGAGCTTCAGGTAGTCAACGATTCACAACAGCGACTCACCTCAAGCTAAGAAGTTTCTCTAATATTTAAATCCTTAGAGTTTCGTAAATTCCTTAGATTTCACGCCCGATTTGCCCGCCTCTCTGTTCCCCGATAAGTATAATCTAGATTTCTTCAAGTCACGTGTGAACCAGTACATCCTAGGCAAGCGTGCTTTACCGTAGTCCAACGATAGCTAATAAAAAAAAATTACCATCTCTTTAGTGCAACAAACAAACAAATATAAAACAGCTCTTATCATTGCTAATTAAATGTAAGATAAAATTAAAGAGTCATTGATTTTATTGATTAGCCCCTAATCAGATGGCAATTACTACGAAAAATGATATAAGAAGGAAACACAGTAGCCACTTAGGAACAGTTTGGTAGTGAAAATGGCAGTTAAATTCTTGGCTTTATTTGTGGTCGCAGTGGCATTGATTTATGGTAGGTACTATTATTTTAATATATTTTTAAATTGCATTTTTCAGACTTTAGTATTAAGTCCTAAAAGACTTTTTGTTCAAGTCTTTCCTAAAGTAGAACATTGTTCATCATTATCATCAGACGGAAGACGTTCATTGTTGAACAAAGGCCTCCCTCAAAGGGGTGTGCCATAATCCTCACATTTGACAGGCGCCTTGGGAATTGCTCCGAAGCTGTTAATTACAAGGAAGCCGATGCTGCCCGACAACGGATTAAAAAATTTCAGTATTTAGGTTGTTGTTGACAAATCTATTAATTTGGGCCTAGGTATAGAAATGAGGTGAAATAAAGTGAATTGTGTACCTCCCTTACTAAATTTATAATAGCACCATGCCTTTTCTGACAGTTTGATAAGTTTTGATTGAAGTGCTACCGATATTGATGTTGTATTGAAAATTATACCAACTTGTTTATTTGTGAGGAAGCCTGAAACCTGAAATCTCCCATCCACCTTCATCAATTTTCATGCTTTCTCTATATGAGTAATACCTTTACCTTGCAGTGGGACCATAGAAATATTATAACTTAAATACATATATGAGTGGGGTAAATAGGCTGATCTTATTATTACTAGCTCGTGCCCGCAACCTCCGTCTGCGTAGACTTAAATTAAACCAAATTGGATAATTATATCAGCCATGAAGAGAGCTATGCTCGGAGTTTTTTTTGCGCAATAGAATCCGGAACGAGAAAATTCGCCAACGACATAGCTCTCAGAATAAGCAAGATGAAGTGGCAATGGGCAGGCCACATCGCTCGAAGAATCGATAACCGATGGGGAAGAAAGGTTCTCGAGTGGCGACCACGAACCAGAAGACGCAGCGTTGGTAGGCCTCCCGCCAGATGGACCGACGACATTGTCAAAGTTGCGGGTAACCGGTGGATACAAGCGGCAGGTTGCCGCTCGTTCAACAGTGGACGTCTTGTGGCTGATGATAATGATGGATAAATATCTATTCATCTATTATATCACCATTATGTTTACCATAGTGTATTATCCTACTATCCGAAACCTTCACGTTCAAAATACAGTGGTGATCTTCCCCTTCTAATAACCCTTTCTTTTCGCAGGTCAAGCCCTCACACTGATAACGCTACCAGACCATTACCACCAACCCTTCTTGACCAATCCGCTAATCGGTAAGACCATTTCGATCCCCAAGTCTTTCCTTGATACTCTTGAACAATGCCTTGTCGTCTTCCCCAATGGAATCCCATATGAAGCTTTCCCTAACAATAACCTTCCACCCGGCCCCATCACTTTCTTGCAAGCCGTACAACCTTTCACTTCCTGCGGCGTTGGTTTCTTGAACGCTCCCGGAACTGCTAATGGTACCTATGAGCTGATGTCCACTGTACGCCATTCTGCTGATGATAGCCAAAGTTTGACCAGACAGAGGCACCACTTGAGCTTCTTTGAAAGTGACTCATGGCAGCTTCCCAGTAATGCTGCTGAGGCTGTTGTTGCTGCTGATGCTTAAGAATAATTCTGCAATTCAAGATGATGTTTCTGTTGTGATAAGTGTTGTTAAATATATTTTTTGGTAACGTTAATCTGTTTTTTTTTTCATTGTAAACGTAACACCACCTCTAGAACGCAAATTGCCGAGTTGCCGAGTTGGGTGGGCGAGTTTGTAATAAATCACGATCGCTGTAAAAAAAAATTCCAGGTACATATTCGAATAAGTAAACTGCCACTTTCAATCATCTAAGATCATTACCAATGCTCCCAAGGTACTTAAGTAACAAATCATTAACTGGTACCTGCCAACAGCATTGTTTTACGAAGTAAGGGTTTGACAGATCAAATTAATAACTATGGAGTTCGAATATTCCCGTGACGCTGTCACAGTTCACAAAGTGGTAGAAGTTGGGTCAATGGTTTAATGCAGTTAGCAACTCACGCTTGACTCGATAGCCTGCCTTATTCAATGTTATGTACCTACCTATTTTGATGTGGGTAAGTTAAGGGTCAGTTGGATTTTGGGTAATAAGGGTTAATTCAATTATTTGGGTTACCTTTTGAAGGTTTGGGAATTAAATATAGTTTTAGCAGGTTTCGGATGTGGTTTTAACTAATTACATCTCTATTGAGTTTGCACAAGTCACAAAAGTAGCTTATGTTATTAGCCAAAGTTGGATTAATAAAAACCAAACAGTAGGTTGTTGTTCTCATATAACGCCTATAGGTGGCATGGTTTATAACTTTCTTGTTCGGGTGACATCTGTCAACTGTCTTGTATTTTTCAACCGACTTCAAAAAAGGAGGAGGCTATCAATTCGCCTGTAATTTTTTTTTTTTTTGTTTGTTTCCTTATTTCTTTGGACTGAGTGAACCGATTTTGATGATTCTTTTTTTGTTTGAAAGCTAGTGCTTCCCGTGTAGTCCCATTTTAATTAAGTCTAGTTCTGACAATGGCATCCATAAGAAAACCGTATAAGTCTTAAATTTTCATTAATTATGTGCGCAATTTGTTACGCGATTTCTCCGGCAAACGTAAATCGATTTTGAAAATTCTTTTTCAAAATTCTTTTTCTTTTTTTTTTATGGATAGGGTATGCTTCAGGGGTGGTCCCATATAAATTTTATCGAAATTGATTCAGCACTTTTTGAAAAATCAACAAATACCCAAAAAATTTACATAGACGACGTTTTAGTATCATCAATCTTTGTAGTAGTTAACTTTCAATCTCTTCTTAATAGATTTGGATGAGAAGGAGGTACTAAAAAGCGGAAAATAAAATGCTTTTTACAAAAAAGACAACCGCCTTCAAAAATTGAAAAATAAATTTAGCACAGAACACACATTGACTTTAGTTTCGGAAGTCGGTGGCAATACAAAACAACGAACAGAACAAAGCCACTGAATTTCGAAACTAAAGTCAACGTGTGTTCTGTGCTAAAGTTATTTTTCACTTTTTGAAGGCGGTTGTCTTTTTTGTAAAAAGCATTTTTTGCTCCTAAAATCCATTAGTGAAAAGATTACCCAGCCTTTAAGATAAGAATACAACTGTAGGTCAGTTGGTTCTATGTCTTTTGTCACAAACTATTATCGTTAGGTACTCTTAAAGGTATTGAGAAATGCGAAAAAGAGGATCCAGAAACATACATTCCCGTTAATGGTATCAGGGCCTCAAATCTGCTATTACAATAGTGTCAGAATGGTCTTTCATTGATTTCATAATTGTTGATTTTGACAAGTTTGGTAATCTACTAATATAATGGCGTCATTATGACTTTCCAATGATCAAACACTGACACGCCATTGAAAGAAATGATATATTAGAATAGTAATTTCGTACAAAATGACAACTGAATGACTAACTTAGGCGGTAATGTGCTAAAATTTTGACAGTTCCTTTGATCAGTGACCATTGTGCAGTCATTGCTTTTAATTCGACCGACCAATGATCGAGCATAATGAATTTAGCAGATTACGATCTTTTTGCAAAATTACAATGGAATCGTGTTGGATTGACGAAATTATAAAAATAGCAGACTTGGTCCCCTGGTCCGGCGTCAGCAGCGCTGTAGGTTTACAAAAAAAATCATAGGATTTGACGCTATTAATACTGAGATACTGCCATTTGTTGAGAAAGCAAAGGTTGTTTTCCTTTTAATTATCCTAACCAACTGCCGTCTGCGGCATGGCCCGCGTGGATTTACTAATTCCCAAGGATTCAGATGCTAGGAATTTTCACGACTTATCGTTATAACTTTGGCCAAAAAATTACTATATGTTAATAAATTATAGCCTGTGTATTTTCTGACTTAAAGGCCATAGTAAGTTTCAATAAACTCTGTTTAGTAGTTATTGCGTTACAAACTTCCATCTATCTATTCATCCATCCATCCTCACAAACTTCCACGTTTATAATAGTAGTAGAACTAGCTATGCCTGCGGCTTTGCTTAAGTGGCTCCAATTTTACACTTGGAAATAAGTAAATAAGTAAGAAAATAAGTATTGAATACTATGTCAGGTCATCACAATTCTCAAAGTTGTCATAATTTGACAGAAAGATTGCTTGTCAACCGTCCATGTTGATATTAAACCTCGTTCCTTATCCAAAAATAACAAAAAGTTTTTGTTAATTAGATTTGGAACCTAATAAAAACAAAACAGGATCAAAAACCAACAAAGTATGTACAACATGATTACAACTTCCTATTTAAAACAAAAACACAGTACCTATCCAGATTTAAAATTTCATCCAGCTAGCTCGTTGTACTTTTCTTTTTTCCATTTTTATTCACTTGATTAAGTTTCCAAGTGCTACGAATTAAGAATAGTGCTTCCAGAAAGTTTTTTATTTTTAATGCAGATTCTTGCTGAAGTTGTTTAAAGTAGCAAGTTTCTGATGCAATCCAATGTAAATAGCTTACCGTTGTCCTACGGAGCATTGAGGCTAGGAAAATGGTTTAAGTTAAGTTTACCGTTGCTTTTAGTAGTAAAGAAGTTGTGTCTTTGTTTTATAACATGGTTTTTTTTAAGTTTTAGACGATGTGGGTTTCTGTTTGCAACAGGTAGGTATCTAATATAGTTTTTGTTTTAACGGAACGAAAGTGAATTTAAAGTTTTTGCAGCATATTATTAAAAATCAACTAATGACTGACTGTCTTGTATTAAGTAGTAGTATTGTAATGTAATTCTCATGATTTCATAAATTATTTAGTCAATGAATTGAAAAGGAACTGGAGACTAGGTAACACCTACGAAACATCACTTGCAGATTCTTTTTGGATAGTATGTTTTTTTTATGAAGAAGAGTTTGAAAAAGGCAGATTTCTATTTTATAGCAAAGAAGTGTCACGTGGAGAAATAACTTTTCTTTTTTTTATTTTCGTTTTTAAAAACGGGTCGATTTATTTATTAAATACTACTACTGCCCATATCTTCCCGTGGGTGTCGTAAGAGGCGACTAAGGGACTCACCAGAGAATGAACAGCAGCGTTCTCTGTGCCTTTGTAACAACCATACTGCGATCGCCAATCCGCCTGCCAAGCGTGGCGATTATGGCAAAACCCCCCCCCCCTTGGGGAGGCCTATGTCCAACAGTGGACGTCTTCCGGCTGAAATGATGATGATGATTTATTAAATAAATATATCGCCCGGACAACCTACTAGAAAATGTGAAAATATTGGCGACAAAAAATATTTTTTCTGTTTTAATTAGTTTCCTATACCTACAGCAATTTTGAGTGGACACAGCTTGATGAACGGAACTCATAAAGTTAATAACGAGAGTAAAGAAAAAAACTCCCCATTAGTTGAATTTCAAACCAGAAGAAAGTATTCCAGACTTCATCACTAATCAAGATAAAACCTCCAGTATTTAAAGAACATATTTCCACAAAACAGACTGACCTACAAACCGTATCGCCTTCGTACTAAAACTCCGGATTGTTAAACACAGTTAAAGCCATCCGGTGAAACTAGCCCGACAACTCATATCCGGATTTATCCGGGAGCTTTGGACACAAGTTAAAAGACATACCCGTTGTAAAATTAGATAACTGTGACTCAAAATTCCCCGTGTGGTGCTGGCCGTGAATAGCTCTACCCCATTTCTACCCGTGGGTGTCGTAGAAGCCGACAGAGGGATACTCACCAGAGGATGAGCAGCAGCTTCCTTCTGAGTACCATAATACCTACTGCGATCGCCAATATACATCGGCAAAGCATGGCGACTACGGCTGAACCCCTCTTGGGGGAGACCTATGCCCAGCAGTGGGTGTCTAAAATAAAATAAAATAAAAATCATTTATTTCAGACAACAGAGTCCATATACCAATGACAGTTGTTAGTAACAAGAATTTTGCTTATACCTAATGTTAGTAATAAAAATACAAAGAAGCAACTAGGCACACCGTCTAGCTCTGCACAGTAGGCTCACCGGTCTCGCAATACATGGAGTTCAGTGAACCTACTGAGCCGAACAGTATCGGTTCTCTCGCCAATCATCCTTAGGACGCTATTTGGACTTCCCCGTACTCGTCTCACCACTGACGCTACTTTTCTAAGCATAATTGCGTAGAAGTCATCTACGCTAAAGGTTAACATAATGGTAATGATAATGACTCAAAATGGCGGATATGCCACGTTCCAACAGGTACTTTTTAACTGAGTGCTTGTGGAGGTTTAGGTCCATAGGTGATATACGGGGCGTTTTAACAAGTCACATCAGATAGTTACTAACTGCCCATCAAACTTAGTAACATTGAGCAAAAAATATTGCTGGAAAACGAAGTCTATTTTTAGGATGGGTATGAATCATCATCATTTGTGTAGCTTTTTCCCAACTGTGTATATATGGTGTTATATATGGAGCGACTGCCTGTCTGACCTCCACAACCCAGTTACTGGGTAACACGATACCTCTTGGTGAAACTGGTTGTCTGATTTTCTGGCTTGGACGATCTGGAATGGATAGTCATGCATTAACGGACTGATCGTGGCAAGCGTAGTTTATTTATGACTGATCAATCTATACAGCTTTTTTTTTACCTACGATAGGCATACATTTGACCACTATCTCACCTGATGGGAAGCGATGATGCGGTCTAAGATGTTGCACGCTAGCCTAGAAGTAACCAATTCACTCTAGACTTAAAGACTCCTAGGTTGTAGCTATCAGGAAACACAGACTCGGGCAGGGAACTACACTCCTTAGCAGTACGCACAATGTATGTGTTCCCAAAACGTTTTGTGCGTATGGGTGGGATGTCCAACATGTGCCCACCGGTGGCGCATCGCCGTACGTCTTGTGGTCCGATGATGGAACGGGCTCGGAGGAATTAAATTATGCAATTCCGCACACACTCCTCAAAATGCAACCGCACACTCCCTACAATGCAATCGATAGAAAATCGACAGGCCAGCAACTCGACGTCGATGCTCGAGACTTTGGAGTTTTGACTCCAAAGTCTTACTATCCCCTGATTCTAGTTACTAATGTCACACCCACGACACTCCATGTAATCGAAACGATATAATTGCCTACACTACTACCACCTGCGTGTCTATGCGTTGTTCGAACTAAAAGCAGTACCAAGAACACTTTCCACGCGAGAAAAGGTGAGGATCAGTGTATCGGAGGGAGGTGGAGCGTGTCGCTACTGTACGGTAGTACTAATACACGATACACGATTTACTGTGTGTAGAGGATACTTCTCATTATTTGTATTATTTTGAAACAAAACTATACTAGCGTTACGCAACTGGTTATTGAATCGCTAGCGTTTATAACATGGACTTTGCAAGTAACATTTTTTGCTTTAACCAGGAGTAAGCTCAAACGAGCACAAGTGCTCTTGACAAGTGGTTTCGGGACAACGTTTTACTTCGAGGTGTCAAATAGTAGACCATACAGCAAAACTGTTCCGTGTGTTCTCGGTGAACTTGGTGATATTGTTTCTGTTACTGGTGATGAGTTGAGTACTTGATGATGAGTTTTAAGTACCTGGTGTTTGTTAACAGAATTAGTTGTTGAGATGAAGTTGCTTTTACAATCATCTAAATCAGAGATGGTCAACCGGTCGATCGCGGACGGAATGATCACTCTGGACTCTGTTAGAGTCGCGCCACAATACGAATTTCAAGTCATTTGTGGTGCGAGTCCCGACGCATGACCTTCCTCAAGGAAGAGTTTTGGCCGAAGGGTGTCGTGTATGTATTTTGTATTTTTGTGGGTTTGATTATAAATATGTATGATAGTCTGTAAGGTATATATGTTATGGGTCCTTTGTTACCCGAAATAAATGATATTATTATTATTATTAATGTAAGTTTTTACTAAGAAGAATACCTATATACATTTGTCTATTTTATACATTTTGTTATGTTACCTCTCTTAATAATTTAAAAAATACTACCTACTTGTGTTTTGTTTACTCAGTTAATTTACATAATAACTCGACACGTTCACGTTCTCGGTCACGTTTGTCGCAAGACCGATGGCCGATGGAGTAGACTTGTCTTGGAGTGGAGACCGCAAATCGGTAGGCGAGTGTGAGATGACTTCCAGCCCGATGGACCGATGACATAAAGATGACATGACTGGATGCGAAAGGCAAAGGACCGGGAAAAATATCGGGCCATGGAGAAGGCTTATGTCCAGCAGTGGACCTTTAGTAAGCTGAAGTTATGAATGTTACCAAACGCTAAAATTATAAAGACACAAACTTACCACCCCAATCCACATTAACCGCACTTATCGAATAACCCTATCTCACCCCACCCCATAATTTTAACTAAGAATCTTAGTGAACTTAACATTTGACATTATCCCCTATAATCCTTAAACAATTAACTCCACAATTTGATCTCAACGTAATCCCATACAAAATATGGTCATATGTCCCAATAGTGAAGAGGGTAGGTCGTATATCGTTGGCAAAGACGGTCACAGACCACAACACCGCTGATGTTTGCCCCCTTTATTTAAACTGTTAGTTATGGGTACTTGCTCTCTCCAATTTTGGAAGGTTTGTGTTGTTTTACGTGTGTTTTGCAATGTGTTAGTTTAGTTGAGGTTTTGGATTGTAAAGTAGTGTGTAGTGTGTTCTCAAACGGGCACGAGCAAGTATCAATGTGTCTTTATCAATAGGGTATTTTACAAAAAAAAAAACTAATTAGTCCATCAGACATTTCCAAAAAATATTGGAAATGTGTTTCTTCTTTTTTCACGTATATAAAAAATAAAGACGATACAGTGCGTCGAAAACTCGTGTGACATCACTATGTCAGTACACTTTTACTGGCGAAGTGCCGTCACAAACCCCCACTCATGATCTTTGATGCGTTTTATCTTCGTCAGTTTTTATTGATTTGATAAAACAAAAAATACTTATTTAATATTTTTGGATAATCTAACTGACGGACTAATTTAATTTTTTTGATAAATACCCTATTTCATAATAATTATGTATTTTCTACATTTATTTTGGTCATCACAGACATTGGGTGAAGGAAAACATCGTGAGGAAATCTGGACTTATAGACAATATAAGTCTGAAAACGCCAATCCACCTTGAGCGCACGTGGTGATCAATGCTCTTGCCTTCTCTGTATGAGAAGAAGCCGTTGCCCTGAAGTGAGACAACAATAGGCTGGTATTATTTTTACTAGTTAGTCGTGTAAGTATAATAAAATATTATCATTACATCATCATTTCAGCCAAAAGACGTCCACTGCTAGACATAGGCCTCCCCAAGGGGGGGGGGGGGTTTTGCCACAATCGCCACGCTTGGCAGGCGGGTTGGCGATCGCAGTATGGTTGTTACAAAGGCACAGAGAACGCTGCTGCCCATTCTCTGGTAATAAAATATAAACAAGTATAATAATAATTGATTATGGAGTAATCTATTGGCGTAATAATTAAATGAAAATCAATCAGATCAGATAACTGTTATCCATATTTCTTTTATAAGTACATATGTACCTACTATTTTCATATCATAATTTCAGATTGTTATCAACTCGATTATTCCACCTTTTTCCAATTACAGGTATGAGATTACAGCCGTAACTACATCAGAGAGCAGACTCTTTGATGTACCTACTTACAGTCAATAAAAGAAAAAATTACGTTTTCTTAGTAACTTTAATTATATGAAATTTAATTTTATCAATAGTAAATATACTTTTCAATACATAACTAAACTTACCTCTGACAATATTTAAAAAAAAACTACTACTATTTAAAAGCTATTATACCATATTATTATTATTATTATTTAGAAGACAAGTCAATAAAATCTGTTATTTGTATGTAAGTCAGATTAATTGACATTGCTAATTGCAAAAACATTTGCACGCCATTTTATGGCAGGATATGCTGAAATAAAATTAATGTAACATCTTATGTACCATATTCGAGCAAATAAATATTTTTGATTTGATTTGATATAACTGATGGTACATATAGGCCGTCCGTGTCCATGTTGTCCGTGTGGTGTCGGACGTAAAGAATAGCACCATCCTATATCTTCCCGTGGGTGTCATAAGACGCGACTAAGGGACTTACCAGAGAATGGGCAGCAGCGTTCTCTGTGCCTTTGTAACAACGATACTGCGATCGCCATCCCGCCTGCCAAGCGTGGCGATTATGGCAAACCCCCCCCTCGGGGAGGCCTATGTCCAGCAGTGGACGTCTTTCGGCTGAAGTGATGATGATGATGATGATGACATACAGGAACATGAGACATTTCAACTTTGTTTTTCGGATGGTATTGCATCTGCAAGGTTTCTAGGCTACAGTGACCACTCAATATACCTAGTCTTGCCATAAATATTGTCACGATATTTTTTTTTTTTATTGAAAATAATAGGTATTTATTACTTTTACAGTGTGTTAGTTTAATACATGAATATAAAACAATTTAAAATATATAAAGCTTATTCGAAATGGTCTCCATTGGCTGCAATACAGTCCTTTAAACGTTGCACATACGGGTACTTTGCTAATCTACGCGGCCAAAAGTGAAATTTACAAACTATGGATAATGTTGATTATGACGACTACCTGAGCTAGTGGACAGTCTAGGGAATAATAACCCGCCCTCCCCGCTACGCTACCTGCACTAGTCGCGTCATAAATTTAATTGGAATTCGATCGTTCAACTTGTTGTTATGTAGGTATCGGCGCTCGTGCAATAAAATTAACTTTGAAGTTAAATATTAAATAATTTTCGGAAATTTAAGCATTTGCGATGGATCCTGATGTAGCAGATAATTATGATGTATTTTATTTTATTAAGTTTTTTGTTATTTTCATCATTACAAAGGTAAGATATAACAATTTGAAAGTACCTACATGTTAGGGCGATTTATCATGGTAAGTATTTTATTTCGTCGTCTATTTGATATACGATCAAGTTGGATCCTGCCGTAATTCCTTATACAAATGAAAGTTTGAAACTTTGAGTAGTAAAAAATAAAAAAACGTTGCCGCGGGTAAGCGCGGATACGTTATGTTTTGATAATTTGAACTTTTCTTAAGTAATGTACAAACAAATTACTATAATTCTTATATAAAAATGACAGATTCCAAATTCAAACGTAATATCTTTCTTATTTTTAATTGTAACAGTATTTATGGCCAGACTCGCTAGACGGCCGTTAGACGGGCCGTCGGCGTCGGCGTCGGCGTCGGCTGGTTAGCCCTCCAATTATACTATTATAGTTATTTAGTTTCAAGTGAAGTCATCTTGTCATCCGGGATTTGTAGAAAATTCATCCAAGTTTGATATAGCACTATCATCGTCGTACTATGCGAGGGTCTGTTTTACCATGTTCGAATAAGTTCCGATGAAATTACTTGGTTCATTTTATATAAGAACCAATAAAAAAAAAATAACCAATAACCACCAAATAATTTTAAAATGAAGCATTAATAATTTATACAGATCATTTTATACAAAAAGTGTCTAAAAATGTTATTTAAAAAAAAACATAATTCAGGCATATTAGATAGAGGAAAACAAAATAACAAACCTTCACAATACTGCCAAAATAAATCGAAAAGCAATGTCAAAAGTCGTATAAATTAAAAAGGTCACAGAATTGTAATAAAAATAAAATGTTAATAAAATAAAAAATAAAACGACGTTAAAAAGTTATCACAGAATTACAAATAAAATTAAAATGTTCATATAAAAATAATACAATAAAAACAAGTAATTCTCATTAGGTACCTATATCTTCTTCCATGATCTTTTGTTAACCCTGGTCAGTTATCAGCTAAATCGATATAACCTCTATTCGATCCAGCCGTGAACACAATGTATCGATTTTTCGTATCGTTATACCTCTATCAACGTTAGTTACTACCAACTGTTGACGCGTCAGTCTGCAATGCGGTATTAGAGCTAACGAATGATTCTCTAAAGTTTTGTTCGATGTTCATCATCTGCCTAGCCTATTCCCAACAATATTGGGGTCGGTTTCCAGTTTAACCGGATGCAGCTGAATACCAGTGTTTTACATGGAGCGACTGCCTATCGGACCTCCACAACCCAGTTACTGGGTAACACGATACCCCTTGGAAAGACTGGTTGTCAGACTTTCTGGCTTCTGACCACCCGTAACGACTGCCAAAGATCTACAAATGACAGCCGGGACCAACGGCTTTACGTGCTTTCTGAGGCATGGAGGAAACTCGGTATGAAAGGGATGGTCACCCATCCACAGGCCGACCGCGGCTAGCGTAGCTTAACCTGTGGCCGATCGATCTGTACGGCTTTAATTTAAATCAGTTTATTGCAGACATGTTGTACAGGGGTTGGAAAAATGGTTTGAGTATCAAACATGCACCCTGTAAGGGCACTGCAAAACAAATTAAATTGACAAATTAATTAATTAATTACTTACCATTTCAATATATTTTTATAATTATCATGTCAGATTTACACAATTATTATTATTGAAAAATTCTAGATATTATGTCAAATCAAAATAAAATTAATATTATTGAAGAATTCCAGATATTATGTCAAGTCAAAATAAAATTAATTCATGAAAATAAATTAAATGATACATACCTACATTTGTTTTCAAGTAATGGTCATCATCATCATCATTTCAGCCTAAAGACGTCCACTGCTGGACATAGGCCTCCCCAAGGGGGGATTTGCCATAATCGCCACGCTTGGCAGGCGGATTAGCGATCGCAGTATGGTTGTTACAAAGGTACAGAGAACGCTGCTGCCCATTCTCTGGTGAGTCCCTTAGTCGCCTCTTACGACACCCACGGGAAGATATGGGATGGTGTTATTCTTTACGTCCGACACCACACGGACAAGTAATAGTGAATGTACTTAATTAAAAGTGGTGTATATAATTATGCATGACCGTCAAAAAAACTTTTTTAGCCACGAGCTCCTCTCTGTGAGAAAAAGGTAATATGGAAATAGTTATCTTTGAACTTATCAAATACGCTGCAACCAGCTCAGACACATAAAAAAAATTGTGCATGGTATTTCTTGCCATTTTTCTCCATACGAAACTACCTTTTGTAATGGGCAACTAGATTCAAATTCTTATATGACGTTCGAAAGAGCCTTTTAATGGTCTAATTGAAATAAATGATTTGGCTTTGACTATGACTTTACCAGTGTTTTACATGGAGTGACTGCCTGAACAATCACAACCAAATACCAGATAACGCAATAATTCAGTAGATAAATCTGCCGCCAGTAGTTACTTCATAAAGTTTTAATGCAAAATATATTTTTCGACGTTGACAATTTCCGGAAACGTCATATTACACAATCAACATAAAAGAAAAATGAAACCGTACGCAATCATCATTGGGAGTTGCGATTGTAATTTTTTCAGGCATTACATCGAAAACGGATTTTTGGGAAACGCTATTTCTCGTTTAACTCATCAGTCATTCTCCCGGCTGAATTTCGGTCACAGTCAGTGGGCCAATCTCTATAGTGAACCCAAGTGCGCAGGAGATATTATGGTGCCACAGACTAGAAAAAAAAGAAGGACTCCACGCCACGCATATTAAAAGTGAAGAGTGTGCGTGTAAGTGTGGTGAACTTATCAAAAGGACTGGCGATTACATCAACATACGGCTGGGGTTGAATTTACTACCACCGGGTACTGTTTACATTTCCACTTAAGTTGTAACCATAAACCAACCAATCGCTTTAAGTAGCATCATAGAAACCCCCCCTTCTCCTTCCCCTTTCTCTCCTCCGCACAGCCCGCCATGTTATTTTTTATGTTTTATTTATTGTAATAATACCTATCTTATTTGGTCGATTCTTGTCATACTCAAAAAATAGGACGAGTAGGTAAATGACAGAAGAAATCGAGATAATCTCATGTTAAAGTGTCAAAAGTCAACAAAAATAGAGTCAAATGTAGTGCCATGTTAGGGTTTGTAGAGAAATTATCACGTTTGATAGAGCGAACCGAGTATTAAAATAGCTCATCGCAGTTTTTAGTGTAAAGCGGACCATAGACGATCATGCGGCATGACATGTGTTACGTGCTGTCATGCATGCATGATCGTTTAATCGTATTGATTGATGTGAGTGACATGCAAACTACGTGAGTTGATTGATAATTCCTTTTATTGTTCGTCCTGCAAGCTATGACTGACATGCACGCATGATCGTATAGATCGGCGCATGTCATTCAACAGCTCAGTTTGTTTCACGCTTCAACGATGGATATGGACAGCGCACGGCAAGAGCTTCCCGATGACGACGACGCGACGTCAACATTAGCCCAGATGCGAGAGAATATATCTTGTTAATAATATCTATGTATAAAGATTGTAATGAATTATGGGACTCGAAAAGAAAAACATACATGGACAAAAACAAGCGAACTATTTCATAAAACAAAATACAAACAATTTGAAAAAAAATGTCACAGTAGTTTACTGAACACTGCACTACACAAAGTGCGATGAAAATGAATGATTTAATTTTATTGGTCGTTCATGCAGCATGACAATTCACGTAAAGGCATGTCATGCCGCATGATCGTCTAGGGACCGCTTAAGAGTACTTATTTTCATAAAATGTAATATTAACGTAAGGGTGGAGACCTGGTGTCCTAAAATATAGGCTTCACGTCTAGTTTAGGCTTCATTCTCCAACAAAAAAATATGCCATATTATATTTTGTTTTACTATGTATTTACCCCTTTGTAAATGTAACTTATATAATGTGGTGAGAAATTACATCATTATTATTTATTTAGTATAGATTTACCAAACTCGTGTAACAGGCAGTAAATTACCTTACAACGCTACGCTACATTAGCCAGCCAGTCAATATCCGTACTAACCGAATATTTGTTCAGCCTACGGATATTTGTCTTCAGCACTAATATTCGGTCTATTACAGCACCACAATACAAGAGAAATTGAACTACCTATTCACTAGTGCGCAAATAATATAGGTACATGTTTAAACCATCTTAGGATTTGAAATGTAGAGATTTCGCTTTCAAAAATTCCAACTGCCATTAGGCCTTATTACGAAAAATTCTCTTCTAATGAAGTATTCAAATGTAGACACATTTTTATACATGCTGCTTATTTTTTCAAGAGGTGACATAAAATGCCGAGTTCGGATACACAATGGGTGCTGACGAGGCCTATTAGCATATCAGTTGCGTCGTTAGACTGGGATTCAGGGATTCTCTATACAAATGAAACAAGGGTGGAAAAAGTTTTGTGTGCCATTATGGAAAATATAATTTGGAGCTCATTGAATTCTCGCATCTGGATTTGTTTCCTCTTTCGTATTTGGCCAGTTTATTCTTTCGTGTTTTTTAGAGCAATTTAAATTGCCCTACAAAAACACGAAATAATATAGTATTATTGTTATTATTGCGACTGCCCTGTCGGTCTTGTACTCGCAAGCACGACTCTCGAGCGTCGAGTCCTGGATTCGATTTCCAGGTCGGGTAAAATGTTATTGGCTTTTTTCATTGCATGTAGCAGCCCGGCAGCAGTCTGGAGCTTGTTCCTGTGTCTCGGCCGATTTGAACCGAAAAATGGCTCGCCTTATATACCGGCCTGCCTTATCGAACAGAGGTCCGCGTAATTCGGGCCCGTTTTGCTCGTTATTTTTCTCTTAGCCGAAAACTTTGGACCCCTTGAATTATTTAATTTTCTTGAAAAATCCTTACTATTTTCATCTTATTAACTAATAATAAACTTAATTAATAAAATAAAACATAAATCTTAACCATTTTGTAACATTTTAAAAAAAATATTAGAACATAAACTTGTTAAAATGTATGACAGTATGACCCGCAAATTTTACTTTACATTTTCCGCTGTAACTGTATCCTCATGAAACCTTTTGTATACACGTTTTTAAAACAAGATCTAACTTTCAAGACCAACATCAAGTCAATATGTACAAAAACAAAAAAACACTGTTTCAAGTTACGTAATTATATAGAAAAAAAAACTACGTCCACTTTATAAATTTCACTGCGTAAGACGCACACAGTCACGTACACTTTATTTTAAATCCAATAACATAGATCACTAGTTTCAAAATAAACAAATTGAACCAATTTCATAAGGAAAAGAAGAAGGAGAAGAAGGTGTCGTTGTTCGATGGCTTCACAATGGCGGGTTGATGGCCAAAACACTTTTCAAACACGATAGACACAACTGTCAAATACACTTAAAATATTAGGTCTTTACATATGAAATTGCCGCTCGGTATCAAAAAATTAAAAATAACTTTTTTTAAAACAAATTATATATTTAGTCAATCGAAGTATGCACCATTGTTATCGATACACTTCCGCCATTTTATCGGGAGCTCATTGATCCCTTTGGTAAAAAAAATCCTAGGAGCGAGAATCGATGAACTGCTTGAAGGCTGTTTTAACTGCCTCATCAGAATTGAATTTTTATCCTTGTAAAAAGTTGTCCAAATTTCGGAATAAGTGGTAATCGGTTGGGGCAAGATCTGGAGAGTATGGTGGGTGACGCAGAGTTTCCAGTCGCAGCTCCTCTAACTTGGCGACGGTCTGATGTGCAGTATGTGGTCGAGCGTTATCCTGAAGGAGCAATGGGCTAGAGCAATTGACCAGTCTCGGTTGTTTAAAGGTGAGCTTTTCCATCATTGTTTGCATAATAGACAATACATGTCTGCAGTAATCGTCTGACCTGATCTCAAGAAGTTGTAGTGGATGACACCAGCACAGGACCACCAAACACTAACTAGAATCTTCTTATTGGTCAGTTTTCGCTTGAGGCAAGGTTTTGCCGGTTCTCCAGGGTTAAGCCATTGTGATGATCGCTTGCGACTATCGTACACGATCCACTTCTCATCACAAGTGACAATACGATTTAAAATTCCCTCATTATTGTGACGATGGAGCAAAGAAGCGCAGCAACCGATGCGTGTTTGTTGGTGTGCTTCAGTCAATTCGTACGGTACCCACTTATCGAGCTTTTTTACTTTTCCAATTTGACGCAAATGGATAATGATTGTTTTGTCACTTACTCCAAAGGCTGCTGCAAATTCAGAAGTGTTTTGAGATGGACCCGCTTCCACTATCGCCTTTAATTCTTCATTATTTACTTGAGTATCCGGTCGTCCACGAGGCTCATTTTGTAAATCAAAATTTCCAGAACGGAAACGTTGAAACTAAAAACGCACCGTTCGTTCGTTAGCGGTGCTTGGCCCGTACACGTCGTTAATCCTTCGAGCCGTTTCTGCTGCACTGGTGCCACGGTGGAACTCATATTCGTAGATACCGCGAATTTTCAATTTCTCCATTGTTGTTGCTATAGCAATTTTCAAGCCCAAACAAATGACGTGAAAACAAATGAAACACGAATTTTAGAACAATATTCTTTGGTCTTTATTTTGAAATAATTTTGAATTTGGAATTCCTATTCAAACACAAAATATTTGATTTCAAAGTTGCCAGTATTAAGTATCGGCAATTTCATATGTAAGGACCTAATATTTACAGACTAGTTTATCTTTGACCATCATGATGACATTGACACATTATAGTGGAGCAGAATACCAATGATTACAATAGTCTTACTATGGCGTTTCAATGGCACTACAGTGGTAAGTCAATGACCATAAATAATTTGCAGAATACCAAATGTCAATGATTAGCCTACTGAGACACTACTAAGACACCACCGACACACTATTGACAAGTTGGTTATTTTACACAATTGGGCCCCTGATCGATTGTAGGTAAACAAAGTAAAGGTGTTTTGGATAGAACAATCCAATTCTATTTTAGTGGACCTAGCACGAAAATGTTTTAAAGTAACCGTATTTTTAAACAGTAATACATGCGACAAAGCAAAATGATAAGAATTATTGGTGGAATACGAAAAATGTTTAAAACTTTTTCTTCAATTTCAATAAATGGCATGCGAACAATTCTCAATTCAAAATCCATTCACATAATGTTACGTTTCTAATAAAACCTTCGTGGTAGGCTGAATGAATATAAAAGGTTCACAATATTGACGAGTATACTCGAACATTCTCGAACATTTTTTTAAATTGATTGCAGCACTACAAACTTCACGTGAGAAATGTGAGCGATTTATGTATCTACATACCAGTGCAAATTGGTACGTGCGTAAAGTGCGGGGACCACACGGGATTGACTGAAAAATGCAGGAATTTAAAAGAATTCCGCAACGAATTTATTCATTGCAGGTGTTTTACGTGTGACTTTAATGGCGACATTCATTTAAAATAAACGGACTATATTCCACCATTTGCATTTTATCAATTGGTTGGTCTGTGGTTATGAAGCCTGCCTCTCTTGCACGAAGTTGTGATTGTTTGCAACCGGACCGGAAAGTAGCAATGCGACTTTTTTTTTATATTAGGTATGTACTTTCTAAGTTTATCTTGACCATCACTTAGGATGAATTTTTTGAATAAGTTAAATTAAATAGCAAATGTTCCTAACTTGTCTGACTTTTTTCAAATTCTGTCAAATATAGAATCTATCAAATGTAGAATCTGTCAAATGTAGAATCTGTCAAATGTATAATCTGTCAAATGTAGAATCGGTCAAATATAGAATCTGTCATATGTAGACTATGATGTCAAAAGTAGAATCTGTCAAATGTAAACTAAACGCACCACCAGCATAATAATAAAATAATAATATGTGGGGGACATTTTTCACACACGGCCATCTGACCCCAAACTAGGGAGACCCTGTACTATGGGTGTCAGACAGCTGATATACATACACATATACTTTTTTTTTTGTAAATAAATACATATATAGATAAACAACACCCAGACACAAGGCAAACACAAGTGCTCATCACACAAATGTTTACCCTGGGCGGGAATCGAACCCGCAACACGCTGCGCAGCAGTCGATCGCTCAGCCACTGCGCCAACCGTGTCGTCATATGAAGAGCATATGACCAGCTAAACATTATGCTCAAAATATATAGGGGACAACAGGTGCTCCTGACCTCCTCAATGAACTGATTCGTCTTTACGCTCCGTGTCTATCGCCGTGGGCAGAATCATGGTCTACTAGTCGTGTCGATAGTTTTATTTTATATGTTTAGGTTTTTTGCTGTCATCATCTTAGCGTAATTGGCTCATCGAAGCCGTGTTATCATAAGTAATTAAATCACTAACATTGATTTATAATAAATACCTATAAGTCTGAAATTGCCAATTTGCCTTGAATAAACGTTTCGATCAATGCTCATGTCAGTTCTGGCTAAGAAGTTTTTGCCCTGCAATGGGACAAAAATAGGCTGGTATTACTATTATTTATCTCAGAAGTTACAACTAAACATTACAGTAGTTTCAGAAATTGGGAATTAAGACACATTTGCACCACAACTTTAAACATTTTGACAGGGATCGGATGCAGTGATGTACTTCTATTTCACATGACAGACAGACAGACTGGTAGACATGACAGCATTTTACACGAGCCAGTCTGGCAAAGTTGTATGTACCTACCGCGTCATAACGCGCGGTGCAAGATGGAGCACGCCGCGCTGTGCCGCGCGGTAGCGCGGTAGCACTATGTGCCTATTCATACCTAAGCGGTATTCGCTACCATCTGCGGCAGAGAAAACCCAGTGGGTATGCGGTAATATTACTGTTCAGACCTAAGCGGTATTGAGTTGTGAGGGGCGGGATGCATGCCGCTGCTCCCGCGCGGTATGTACCTCTACCCACAGCGGCAGCGAATATCGCTCAGGTTTGAATAGGCCTTAGTTTGATCCTGTACCGCGCGGGCATTTCAACTTAGTCTTAATGTATTTAGAGTTTTATGGTGCAGGTGGCCTTTATGCCATCTCCAGTAACACAATGAAACACAAGACAAACAAAACAAAAACTGAAATTACATACACACATACCACCACAAACACTATACACACCCACACACACACATACCACACATACATACCATTCTCTGAATTAATTAATTTCAATACTCCTGTTAGTTCCATATAAAAATACAATATTTATTTGGCCGGATGGTAAACAAAAACGCCACGTAACCGTAACAAGTGTATTGATATTTATGTGTGTAAAGTCAATCCAAGAGATTGGTATACAGGTTGCTAACTACTTTTGAACAATGTCAGTGTAGTGAACAGTAAAAACCTTTAAAGTGAATCTTAGACGTAAAAAGACGGACAAATGGACCACCTATTATAGTACTCTGCGTGTTCTGATACCCACCAGATTAAGAAATGAATAGACGCTAAACTCTTGGCTAATTTCTGAGTCTATAATGGCGGACATCATAAAGTAAACTTTCATTTACCTTGGTTTTAGTTTATGATTCTGGACCCCTAGTATTGAAATTTAACGTCAGTCATTTAACACGTTGGACGCAATGGGTGACAACGAGTATCCAACGCTAGTGGAGGTTTTACCTTCAACATTTTTGTCTCGATAGTCAATGACTTAAAAGTGTTTAAAAAAAAAAGTGCATAGGCTGCCATTAAAACACTAAGAAGAGGTGTAAAAAGATATTATGCTAACAATTAAAATGAATATTGGCAGTGTAATGGAAAGTTGAATGATCTTGACTGAACACCAACTTATTTGTTGGGCTGTACGCAAAAACTAGGTTTCGGTTAGAATATGAAATCTGAACCACCGGAAAAAATTGAATTACCTTTTATAACAAGTTATGAATAATGTATGGGGTGAAATGTCACGTTTTCAATAGTGCTGGTATATATTTAATCTAGTTAACAGACGCTTCGATAGTTGAGTTATTTTTATATTGGGAATGGATTTGATTTAAGATTCTATTTTGGTATGACCTATGTTATTTACTGCTTTGTGGTTTTGCAAGAGTAATATAGGTTTGACACCACCTTTTGCTCCTCTTCTTTTAATGGGAATGTCCAAAAGCTTGGTTGACACTTACTGTGATCCAAGAACTGGTTTTTACCTTAGTCGCAGGTTAAGCATTGCTAAAGGCCTACGCAGACCGGGACGGCATGGCAAGGGATTTAAATTGTTACTAATGGACATTCAAACGTATCGGTATAGAAATACGACATAAATTGCTATTCTTCAAAATGATGCCGTGGCATCGAAAGGGATTTCATTGCACGGCGTTGAAAGACACGCTATGGGCTCCCGGGGCGTACTGCGGTAGGTAACGGCATGCCAAGGACTCCGGCGTTCGTCGTGACATACCGCGGGGTGAGGCAGGAGTAGAGAAGCGGGGAATGCACACCATTTGCGAACTAAAAGTATCGGGCAGCAGGAGCTGCCGAGGCGTGTTTTGTCGTGCCGCGGCACGACGTGGCATGCCGTGGCAATGCGCTGGAATGCCGCGATATCTAAGCGGCTAGTGTGCGCTGACTGACGGCAAAATCCCTTGCCATGCCGTCCCGGTCTGCGTAGGCCTTAATACAGCCAGTGTCTTGAGCACGTTCACAGATGACGGCAATGTGGAGGAATTTTATGATGCCTTATTGTATTAGTAGTTTTAACCGACTGCAACGAAAAGGTTAAGTTTTTCATGCCTGTCTTTGTATGTTATATTTTATATTACATCACAACTTTCAAACCACTGTATGAATTAGTTAAACAAAGTATTCGTCCAAGAGTTCTTAGAAGATTAAAAAATCCCTACTGCGTAAAAAGCGAACTAAAAATAAAAACTGAAAAGAAATAAACAAGTCCTGGTAGTCTAGAATTATGTTTCGTAATGTTGAATAACTATACCATTGAAATAAAAACCACGACAATAGCGGTTTGATCAGTCGGGAGGGACCCATTATTGGGAAGATTTGAGCCAGTCTAAATTTGAATGGATCCCCACTGTTTAATTTCTCCTAAAAAGATCCCACATCATGTATTTTTTTTTAAATTAAGTACAGACAGCGTCTTCGACTGGTTACCGGGGTAACCAGTCGAAGACGCTGTCTGTACTTAACGCATTCCTTCGATAAGGGGGTAACCAGTTGATGACTCTTTCCGTAGATTCGTCCGTACATATCTTGTAACTTAGACTTCAGAAACATTTATACAGGAAATAATATCAGCCTATTTATCGTCCCACTGCAAGACAAAAGCCTTTGCTCGTACTGAGAAGGTACAAGCATTTATCATAATGCCATCCTTGAGCAAGGCGAATTCGCGATTTCAGATTTGGATAATTATATCACTAATACTACATAATTATTATAAAACGAAGTCCCCCGCTACGTCTATCTGCCTGTTTGCGATAAACTCAAAAACGACTAAACAGATTTTCATGCGGTTACCACCAATAGACAGAGTGATTTATGAGGAAAGTTTAGGTGTATAATTTGCTAAGGTAAATCAACTGAAATATGACAATCATTGTTGAAGGTGGCGGTAAAAATCATGGTGACGTGAACTATGTATGATGGCTATATCCTGCTACCCGAGCGAATCCGGGGCGGGTCGGTAGTTTATATTAAATTAAGATATCCTTACGATGTTTTATTTTATTTGTTCTAAGTAAACTTAGAAAGTACAGAATGAATTAAAAAGGTTACAATGGTACTTGTGACGGTATTGAACCCAAGAAAGGCGTCTTAAAAAAAATAGGCAGCACATCCATCACATTATTTATTTATTTTATTTATTTATTTATTTAATTTGGATTGCCAACAGAGGCTTCACAATTTCATGCAAAATAACATAAAGATGGACAATACAAGTGTGCGCCCCCAATTAAAGGCGACCACAATATCATTGACTTACTAACTAGGTAAAACTACAAAAGTTTGATAAGTAAGAAATAATCAAATACAATTTAAGAAAATCCTAGGAATGAAGATTTAAAGTAAACAATATGGGTAAAAATAATAGAAATAATACAAATTAATTTATAAACAAATTTCAAATTAAGTAAAATAATAATCAGAATAACCAATAAATTAAAAAAAAAAAACAAAATATGATTACTATCATTTGAGTAGATACTAAGACTTTTACGTCTTTTTTAAATTTTGGTAATTTGCATGTAATATCCAAATCATTATGCTTCGATACTACATTGTACTGCCTACAGAGCTTTGGCAGAACGGCGAAGTGTCCAAGGTTTGTTTTGGATCCCGATACATGGAAGAGGTTGTATTTATATTTCCGCGGCAAGCGAGATGGTGCACTTACTTGCAACTTCCCAAGAAGCTCAATCGCAGCACACACCTTTGCAAAAAGTTAGTATAGATCCATACATTTTTATTTTACAGCTAAAATCCGAACGGGACGGGGTGGGGCGTAGTTAACTACTATTTTGTAATCTAACTATAATAATTACGACTAAAAATAGTTAACTACAAGTAGTTATAACTACATGTAATCTAACTACAGTAATCAAGTTACATAAAGTAATCGTTAATCTGATTACTGTAATCGAGTAGTTATAACTACTGATTACTTTAGTTCTAAGAATATCTTGTATTGTAAGTAAATATGTTTAAAAGTTAAAATTTACGAGTATTCGTTAATTAATCAATAGCAAATTGAAGTAGGTAATTTTATGTAACCACAAAATTATTCGTAAACCTGGCCGGTATGAAAAAAAAATCTTAATTTTTTTTAATAATCGATTTATTTGTAAGTACAAGACTTAGATATGTATACCTAATTATATACCTACTTATATATTTATAGATTTTTTTTTCATTATTCAAATCGGACATTCTATTCAAAAGAAATAACGAATTATAAAATGTCAATCTAAACAAATAACTAATAGAACATAAAATATTTTATTTTAAATTTGTTAATAGAAAATAATCAAACTATGTTGTAGGTACCTACAATTATTGTTTGCATGTAAACCACATAAAATGTAGGTAGTTACAAAAAGTAATCACGTAACCGTGATTGCAAAAAACAACATAAATGTACACAACTACAAAATAACTACAACTACAAAATGTAGTTGTAGTTAGTAATCAGTAGTTAGATTACATTTTGCCCAACACCCGTGCAGCCGGTAGCAGTTGGTGAAACTTAGGTGTAGCCTGCGAGCTCGAGACTTAGAGCACGCCGACTCGGACAGGATAGGGTAGAAGGGGATGGTGGGGCTACCCCACGGATATCGATAGACCTAGATTTAGCCGAATGCAACCAGTCACTCACATCTAGTTTTAGCCGTGAATTAATAGGCTACACGCAGTTCTAGCCGGATAAAACTAGGTAGGTTCTAGCCGTAACAAGTTTTTTTTTTTTTTTTTAGCCTATGCTGTCCCGCCGCTGGGCAAAAGCCTCCCCCAAGACTTTCCAGGAACTTTTGTCCCGCGCCACCTCGAACCAGCCCTTGTGGTACGCATCTAGGTCATCTTGCCATCTTTTGCTGGGCCGTCCTCGGCGTCCCCTCAATGGATAGAAAACATGATTATATCACGACTAAAACCCGAAGTGTTATATAGGTATCTATGTAACATACATCACAAATCATGACATATAAATTAACAAACTTATTTCCCGTTGTCCTATTACATTTATTATCAGCCGAACTGCCCATCCAATTTAAAATGGAAACCATTTTACGGGATCGACTTTATTGGTCAATACGATGCGAGCTCTAATAAAATACACGATAAACAAGTTAACGTTACTGTTCAAATTATAAAATGGCGGTTTTCTGCGTGTCGGTGACAATTTTTATAGCCTACAATGTTCCGGCCTGAATATAATTCAGAGGTATGACATCAAACGGATTTTATTTAAATTGCATTTCGAATATTGCTGTGATTGGTCTGATTTTTTAATTCTTTTTGTTTTCGTTCGTCGCAATTGTGCCGGGTTGTATTCCAGAAAATGGAATGATATGTGACGTTTAATAATACCGTTTGGCAATTTCCTAATAGATTAACTTTTTTTTAAGGCCACTGGAATATATGAATACCCTCTTTTCAGGGTACCTACTGGTAATTTCTTAATCTGGATACATTCTTCCTGTTTCTCACCTTCATTGCAAGTTTTCAGGTCGCTCCATCTTACGTTTCTGTCACCGATCGCCGCTTTAAATTTATTATCCCATTCCGTGAAAAATCTCAACGATTTTCTTGAAGCTACGTCAGTGGAAGCCATCAGAATCGACGGATGAATTTATTGAGCAATATGTCGTGTGCAAGCGTCTAAAGTTGAGGAATTTAAGTCTTAAATGAAGGGATGTTAGTAAAACTCTGTGCTTAAATAATTTTCCTAAAGATACTTGTTAAAAAGTTTTTTCAAAAAAAAGTAAGGCTCAAAGCCACCGCCGCCGACTTCCGAAAGTAAAGTAATGTGTGTTCTGTGCTAAAGTTATTTATCACTTTTTAGATTTTGAAGGTGGTTTTCTTTTTTTTGAAAAAACTTTTTATTCTTCCCTTTTTAGTGTTTCCTTAACATCCAAATCCATTAAGAAACGGCGACACACTTTAAAGAGATTGTAAATCCTCCAAAGATTGAAGAAACTAATACGTCGTCTAAGTAATTTTTTTGGGATATTGTTGATTTTCTCAAAAAGGGCTAGATCAATTTTGGTAAAATTTATATGGGACCATTTCGGAATTAACTCCTTTCGAACAAAAAAAGAATTTTGTAAATCCGTCTATATATGACAGAGTTTAGCCCGAACATACATAAAAAAAAAAATACAAACATTCGAATTGATAACAGTTTCCATTTTGAAGTCGGTTAAAAATTAAGCAAGACTAGCAGAAACGCATGGCTTCGTCCTTGTAGTATTACTAGATTTTGTTTGATTGACTTGTCCCTTATTGTTATGTTTTGGCCAAATTAAACAATATCTTTATAATTAACAGCCTACATAATGTGTTATTTTGAAAAGCTAAAATTTTCATCAAATCCGTTTAGTAGTT
The DNA here is from genome assembly GCA_947361185.1 of Charanyca ferruginea. Taxonomy (NCBI): domain Eukaryota; kingdom Metazoa; phylum Arthropoda; class Insecta; order Lepidoptera; family Noctuidae; genus Charanyca; species Charanyca ferruginea. Next base: position 5,094,117 of record OX376068.1, on the reverse strand, counting down.
TTTGAGTGAAAGAGTTAGGTACAAATTTCTACCCATTCTCACACTTTTCCATATTAGTATATAGTTAAATTGATTAATTATGCAGGAAAATAAGACTATGGCGTCGATTCCCTTGTTCACAAACTAAACTAAAATTAGTCAATCGACATCTCTTACTGGCAGGCAGCTGAAAAAAGGACGGCGACAGATATGAACTAAGTTAGATGAACTCAAATTGACAGCTCTTATTAATATCTGTCTCTTTCTTATTTTATTGGAGAGAAAGAGATATAAATAGCTTAAAATAAGCTTGACTCGTGTACAACAGAATTGGCACCAGTGTTAAAATTTCGTACCTGCTTCGATTCGATAAAAAATTATAAAATACTTTTACACACAAAATTTAAATAATTTAAAAGGTTTTAAATTCTTCTTTTGCCCTTAGTATGAAAATAAGAGACAAGGTTTTCTGTTACACAATTACAAGACAAGTACATATAACTCCAAAGGATGAAGGAACGTTAATGAAATAACATGATTGCGAGCACACGACCGGATTACAGGGTTCGGAGAAAATGTGACTTGTCATGTGAGAATTCAGTTGAATAACGCACAAAGGCGAATGTACGTATTTACATAACACACATACTTTGTACGGTTTTCTGTGAAACACGGATATTCAGTAATTAAATACTGTGCAGTATGTGGATGACAGTTTTGAGGCAAAAAGGTTTATTTAAAAAAAAAGTTTTATTATTCATTTATTTAAGCTTTATGCAACATATATGGCACAAAGGCGTACTTAATGCCTTTAGGCATTTGCTACCAGCCAATCGAATGTAGTGAAGAGAAAACATGGCAGATGCAAACGAATGTAATAATAATAATATCACCCTATATTTTGTCCCACTGGAGGTCACACGCCTCTTCTCGTACAGAGAAGGCACGAGCAATGATCACCACGTGCGCTCAAGGCGGATTGGTGATTTCAGACTTATAATAACTATAAGTCCAGGTTTTCTCATGATGTTTTTCATTCACCGATGCCAATGATTTCCAAGATAAATTTAGAAAGTACATATGAATTGAAAGTCACATTGGTACTTGCCCGGTTTCGAACCTACAACCTCATGCATGAGAGGCTGGCGCCTTAACCATTAGTCCATCACGACATAACGAAGCAAGCAAACGAATGTGCGAGCGTACAATTACAAAATCTATACTTTAATATTATAAAGCTGAAGAGTTTGTTTGTTTGTTTGGTTGAACGCGCTAATCTCAGGATCTACTGGTTCGAATTGAAAAATTCTTTTTGTGTTGGATAGTCCATTTATCGAGGAAGGCTATAGGCCCATGCGAAGCAGGGTTGGGTCAGTTGGAAAATAAAAAAGCAAAATAACTACACAAACAAAACAAACAAACTAACAAATACAAAATAATTGCATACATTTGTCATCACCATCACATCAGCCTATTGCCGTTCACTACTGAACTTAGACCTCTTCCAGAGATCGTCAATTAACCCAGACTTGGACAGCCGGCATGCATCCGCTACCAGCCACCTTCTTCAAATCGTCGGTCTATCGTGCTACAAGGCGTCCCAAATTTCCAATCAATCAATTTCAATCTTTAGACATTTGTTTTGGCATAAATTGAATTAGCATAATGTTACTAGGCATAATGTGCAAATCTATTGTGCCACGCTAAAGTATTGTCTTAATAAAATAATAAGTTGTACTACAAAAGTTAGTGACAGACCCAACGCTTGCCTAAACGCGTCATACTTTTGTATAGATTTACTATACAGAAATGCATTAAAATTATCTAAAAAAAATAGAAATAAGGATAATAAAAACAAACAACAGTTTGGGATATTTTTGCCAGGTAACAGGTAATTCTCGAATAGGGTAGGTAGAGGATTGTCATTTCGCCAGTAGTAGGAGAGTTCTCTTGCCTGTGGGGTCATCATCATCACTTCAGCCGAAAGACGTCCACTGCTGGACATAGGCCTCCCCCAAAGAGGGGGTTTCGCCATAATCGCCACGCTTTGGCAGCAGGTTGGCGATCGCAGTATGGTTCTGACTGACTGACTCTGACAATTCAAAAGTACCTGTAAATGGTTTAATTGAAATAAATGATTTTGAGTTTGAGTTTGAGTTTGAGGTTGTTACAAAGGTACAGAGAACGCTGCTGCCCATTCTCTGGTCAGTCTTTTAGTCGCCTCTTACGACACCCACGGGAAGATATGAGATGGTGACATTCTTTACGTCCGACACCATACGGGCCTGTGGGGTGTCTGGGCTAAAATAGCGGCCACCTATTTCATCCCGAGGGTGTCGTAGAAGGCGACTAAGGGAAAATCCGGAAGTCGGGCAGCAGTGGCTTCCGTATAATTGACAGAGCTCGTTCGAAGAAGTACTACCACCTATTTCTGCTGCCAGTGATGCGTGTTCCGGTTTGAAGGGTGTAGATGTAGTTCAGCTTCAGCTTTGTCTCTGGAATGCCAACTCATCTGCAGACCTCTGGTATTACACTACTAGGTGGTTTGCAATCCATTAAAAATAAAATCAAATGCCTACGCGTCTTTACCTCGCAAGTAGAACTAAAGCTTCCTTCCTAGATTCTCAAATAAAAGACGAAAGAAAATCAAATGATCTTTTTCCCAAACGAAAGTAAAATAGGTCACCAATCTGATAAATAAGGAGACATACAGACAGAAGATATATTATACAGTCATAAAATCAATCGAGAAAGAAATATCACAAGGCTAGAAAACCAGGTAGGTACCACCCGCCTATCTACCTGACAACCCCTTTAGTCACCAGCGGAAAATGCTGAGGAGACCCCATTTGTAACCGGGACCAAATCGCAGAATACGATTGACATTTAATTTAATATCAAAGGTCGTTCGGCCATTTTAACTGTTGGAGTCCATTATCTAGATCTTGTTTCGTCTGCACAAAGACATCCGTTCTGTCAGCAATTGGACTGTAGTCTGTGGGTTGTTCTTATTCATTGAGTGGAAAATTGTGAAGTTTATAATTCAAATTTTGGTCAAAGGAATATTGGATTGGAGGAAGATAAGATGTGAGCCCAAGATAGGTAAGATTCGTTAGACAGCTCTATTAAATTAGATAATTGAGTAAATTAAAAGTTGGTCCTACTGAAAAGCACAGATGTGGTGAAAGATATTTGTGACAAAAAGAATGGAATGAAAAGGCAAGCGTTTGAAATATTATTAATTTTAAACAATCAAATAATGACATTTTAAGTACTTTCATACAAGAAAAAAATGCGAATAATTAAATAATAAGAGACTGACGGACGGATTTTATTTTTATTTGTATTATCAAATAGGTTTGCGTTTGACCGCAAGTCACATTCACGAAAGCCTACGAGTATCTCGCGGAAATCTTAGAGTATAAATGGAAAAATATGTTTGTTATGACCATACGCTGACTTTTTTGCCTGCCATGCATCCTTGTTACTATTTTAATTTGTGAGTTCGACACAATGCATGATGAAATTAGGTTGCATGGCAGGCAAAAAGGTCTGCTAAAATACCAATACTTATACCATTACACTTATAAATAAAATAGCCACAATCTGTTGACTCCAATAAGCGTAAATTTTCGTTGGGTAAGCAAAAACGATTTTGAATGTAAGTCACATAATATGAGATCATCTTTCATCCTTGTCTTATAGTCAGTATAAATCTCTTCAAATTGAAAATACATGTCGTCCTTGAAATAGGCTATTTTCGGTTTATCTTCTTTTTTTTACACTTCCTACAATTTCACTGCAGATGTTTGCAAAACCATCAAATATTTTTTCTAAATTTAATTTAAATACGAAGAAGTTTATCAAGTTTTTGAATAAATATTCAACACAAACTTAGCTTTAATTAATAACATTTTGTAAATATGTCTAACAAAGACCTCCCTTTAAATAATTTCTGTTGTCGAACTAAATTAACATTTTCAAAATCATGTATCTCTTGAATACTATACTACAAACAGGTCTAAAAGTATTAATAATCTTGTAAATTAATTACATATTTTGTGTTAATTTCTAAACTGGAATAAACTTTACTATGCTCAAAATTAAAGGTTGATCGTTATATTTTATGAGCAATAAACGATATGACATAAATATTAATGAGTTCAACATGCTACGTTATGACCAACTAGCACTTTACCCGCGACCACGTCCGCGTGAATTTTCTGGTCTCCTGGTATAGGGCCACTAATGTACCAGGAGACCAGATTTCCCACGACTTATTCCGCGTGAGTTTTCTCAAGGATCCCTAATTTTTTGATAATCAAATATAGCCTATAGCACTCAAGGATAACGTAGCTTCCTAATGGTGAAAGAATTTTTGAAATCGGATGGGTAGTTTCGGAGATTACCCCCTACATACAAACTTACAAACATACAAACTTACAAACAAATTTTACCTCTTTATAATATTATAGTATAGTTATATAGAAAATATATAGAAAAAAAAACATTTTTTATGGCTTTCGAGCCCTGCTTTTCGAGCATAACACAATAATATTGGTTTGTTTTTATTTTTTTTATACTCGTAACGTACTTAATTAGTTCGGTACTAATAATATCTGCAACAAAAATTCACACGACATTGTGTACAAGTAACATTGACAAAACATTTTAAAGATAAACTTTTTTTTTGCATCTATTACTTGTGACCTTTCTAGTGTCTTGTATGAGAACCTAACGCGGGGCTTTTTAAAGTGGTCAACTGAAATGAGGAACATTCAGACGATCAAATCGATGCGTTCAATGTAAAAATGTTAAACGTTCAATGTTAAATGTATGCAATTCGATGTGTTTAATATCATAATGAAAACTTATAGGTAGTTTAATTGTTGAGAGTATTTATTTTATTTCTGTGACGGGTTCTTCATCGACATCATTTTATTCTTCCAGTACATATTATACTGGAAATCGTATATGCACCATCTTGTACGCTATTCAACTCGATCCTCGTTTTCTCTCGCTCACGTAAAAACCAATCCCAGTAATTAAAAAGAATACGTATTTTTGACAGATTGAAATTGAGATAAGATAGAAATGAACGTATATGAAAATTTGGGTATTCCCCCTCTGATACAGTCGGATTGAGAGTACCCTGCAACGATCATCAACAACAAAACAAATTAAGAAAAAATCTCTCTCATCGTCTACGTTACTGGGACGAACTTTTTGCTATAAACTTTAGCTTATAGAGTACTGGAGGCACGCCCAAATTCGCCTGCCATATTATTCGCCTAACGGCAGCCCAGTTCCACCTAATATTTTATGCAAAGACGGGGCGCGTCTGCCACCGTGACAGACTTTTGTTGTTTGCACAGGAGAGATCAAAAAGGGAATTGGCTCTAAATCCTCGGTCCCGTGTTCTGAATAACAAACTAATTTATCCACAGTTCGACGTAAATTTTAATACAAATTTCGCGTGTCCCTACAGTTTTGTAGATAGATTGTTGTTTTTCTTGCTATTTATTTTTTCTGGTGTTTACAAGGTTTTTAAGCACAGCACTCGGTTTTGTTTTTTGGTGCTTTGTCTTTTAATGGAGACGCGGTGAAACCTTTTTTGATGTAAGTAGGTACTAGGCTTCCTTTGAGATTAAATATTCAAGGAGACACGACGTTATATTGAAAGGAAAATATACAGTGCTGTCTTTTTCCGTATGACAAACTTGGACTGAGGAAAACGGCTCACTTTTTTGTTCGAATTCAAATCTTATTCTGTAAAAAGGATCATACAAATAGGATGTTGGTTTTCTCCAGTCATCACTTCTATTTATATCCCTGATCCTTTTAAGCAGTATTTTTTTTTTACTTTTCCATTGTGAACTTGTATCTCTTTATTTCAGCCATTTTCTCGAATATTGGAAAATATGGGGATCTAGAGATGGAGAAAATAATATTAAGCTTACATTACCTGTATTCTTTCTGTAAAATACTACAATATTCCTTCTATTGATACCACAGTAACTTTACGTGACTTACATGAATTAAATTATTCTTATAATAATTCATTCGTTCTCAGCAGTCGCTAAAAACAGTTCCTTTAAAAGAGCTATAGAGAAATTTGGTGTCAGTAGATGGTTTTTTTTTAAAGAAATAAAAAAATCTCATTAATTCCTACCAAGCATTATCAAACTCATGCATGCCTCCAGCGGTCCAGCTTATTCTGAAATAAGCTGGACCGCTCATAAGACTAATGTGTCAATACTCTAAGAACTCAATTATAAACAAATACTGTTGTCGCTGAAACGATTATGAATCCTCAGATTCTTTGGACACGTTACTCGCAACAATGATTCCTTAGAGCGTCTGGTGATTCAGAGAGTCGATGGCAGAATGTGCTCGCCATGCAGCCAATAGAGACCGTTAGAGAAGGATCGCGAAGACTGCGACCGCAGTTGTTGGCGACGGCCCAAGAGTGAACCTCTTAACAGAGTGGTCGTGGTCATGGGGCGTCGCCGCTAAGAAGAAAAATGATCAACTCAACAATCTTTTAATTAACTTCGTTACTCTTGCCTCATAGTTCATTTTCCTTAGACAAAGATGAAGCTATTTGACTTTGTCATACACACCTGTACATATACCTACTTACTTATTGGTAGACACGACCATAGCTAGAATAGTTATCTAACCAGTAAATGCAGTGGCGCACCGCTGCCTTGCGGTACTCAGTGATTTATACACCTCTAAACTAAAACTTATAGCCGTGTTTGTACTTGACGGCCTGTAAAAAAGTGCCTTGTCTTCTTGAGTGTTTAATTTAATAATAATTTGGAGTACCTACACCGTTCATTATTTTATTATCTTTACTTACTTACGGAATACTGCTTTCAGATTGATTTAAGGGAATTGTCTTAAACTAAATTACAAAGTTAGGTATGGAAATGTAATTAATGTTGTAACTAATGTATTGTAGAAATTTAGATTTAATTTGTCAAAACCCACGAACTCTTAATGATAAAATTAATTTCGTAAACAAAATCAAAATGCCAAATGCACGCAATCCAGGGAATTACTGTTATTAATTTAACAAATATGGAGCTAAATATTATGTATGTTATGTTTAGAATATATTTTAAATTAATCAGCGTTAAACATCTAAAATCATTACAAACTTTTTGACCTGGATTGGTTCGTTTTGGTTCTCCAACTAAGAGAACCAAACCCAAAAAAAAAACAAAAAAATCCAATTAAACCAATTAATCCAATCCAATAATTAATCCAATTAAATCTTCAAAAACTAAAACAACTTATAATTTGTATCGCACATGCACTATTGACAAATCTAAAATCTCAATCATTTTCACGTATCTAGTACCTACATGAGAATACCCAATACAATAAAGTATACAATATGCACATCAAGTAATTATAATTTAATGAAACCATGCTTTTATCAATTCAAACGAGTTTCTGCATGATTGAAATCAAATGTTTGAATGCGCTTGATTTGAGGCACCCCGCACACACGAGCAACACTATTTATTACCCTGGCGATATACTGTACAAGCTATTGCAAAAGTAACATATATTTCTAAAGCAGGATACACATTTATAATAGTATTAATATTATTGTAAGTAATAACGCCTGCAATGAATTCATTCGCCACAGAACTAAAGTCAACGACATTGCGCGTCGAATCAGCACGCTGAAGTTGAAGTGGGCTGGCCATTTCTGCAGACGGACAGATAGTATATGGAGCAGACACGCTTTAGAATGAAGACCGCGTTTGGGGCAAGCGTAGTGTTGAACGTTCTGCGGTACTATGGACCGACGATTTGAAGAAGATGGCTGGCAGCGGATGGGTGCGGGCTGCCCAAGACCGGGTTGGTTGATCTGCAGTAGGTCTAAATTAATTCAGCAGTGAACAGCAATTTATATGCTGATATTATATTATGACTTTTCTATGTAAATATATATTTATGGGTTGTAAATATAAGACAGTCCTGAAAACAATAAACAAGACTCAAAAACTACGAATAGATATTTATTTGGCTTTTAACCAGCAATTATTACGGAACTAAAACAAACTTTACCTACCAAGAATATTTTGAGAAACATAACGCTAAGGTAAGCGTCTGTCCCTTATAAATCTAGTGGACATCGGCTTTATTTGACAAAGGATAAATTTATTGGGTGTTAAATGTGGCTCGCGACCTGAGAATAAATTATTGGTTAAACATGTAACTAGGGATCAAGATAGCATTTGTTATCGGAGCCGTTTAATGTCGATGTGTGGCGTGTTTTGTTTTGATAAATTCATCAGGAAAATGTCTATTGAGTATCTAAATAATGATATGCCAACAGTATACACAAAAGTATTCCATTCAAGTCGACATTTGTTTTTTTTTATTACTAAAACCTTACCCATGAAAAGGAATTTCTCCTCGTCTGTGCGTTTACAAACTATAAACTTATTTATACAACAAACCAGACTTGGAACAACTATCTGTAAGCATTAGAAGTATTTGTTTCGTACGAGAATCGAACCAGGGACATCAAATTGGAAATACGACTATCCTCTAGCATTTTGGTTTAGTTTTAGGTATACGACTTACCTATTAATACCTCACCTATTAATAGGAATTAAGCCTTTTATGAGTCAAACGGGTATTTTTAATTCAAAAATCAATCGAATCATCGGCACTATCAACCCAGAAATAAAACTAAAATGTTTACGTCTCATTTCAGCGGCATCCATACCTTTTAAAACAAAACATACCATCTTGTAATCTTGGTATCAACCCTAAATTACAATAGTTGGTGACATCCAGCCTTTCGTAGTTCAAAAACTCCACCCCGTTTAAGTAAGAATATTTTTTTCCTCATTATTAGGTATATCCCTAAAAACCTTCAGTTTTCAGGTAAATACAGGCGAGTTTAAAACCAAATTAGGAGTTTCTGAGCTTCCCTTTTACACCAAATTATATCTTTATTTTAATTTTCAACACCATGAAAGTAAAGAGAAACGAAGAATTCTAAGCCAAAATTCCATTACACGAAAATTTCGTGAACCGCGCTAAATGCACGCAGGCTTATGTTAAAAGGTCCTAATTGTCCCGTACATAAGTAGGTAGGTGTAGGGCTGCGCTCAGTGAATAGAGTCTTGATGTAAATTCAATTTAATTATGTAGATGGCTCCTGTGCTCGCAGCCCTATTCGACAACGTACGTCATATGTATGTGGCATGTCGTGTCAAAGTATGTTCATTCGGATTAATGGAGATTTTCGTTTGTTATTATTTTATGAATGTGTATTTCATTTCGGTAAAGAGGCTGAGAGGAATAATGGTTTAATAAAAAATGTGTACTTATCGGTAAAAGTATTAATACTGTTGAAAGAGGATAATTACTTTTCTTATTTATGTTTATTTTGAACCAAAACAGGTAGTATTAGTGAATAAAGAGCAAAAACGTGCGGAGCCATTGAGATTGTATTTGAATTGATTGATTTGTAGATGAAGCGAGCGTGAGGTGAGCTTTCAATCCCTATCATGTGATGACGATACTTGACTTGAATATAACTTTACTTAAATTCACCAAGGAAGATTTTTACAAAGTATATTTTTACAGACAAGACAATTTTTTAAGGAGATTTTTACAGACAATGGTTGTGTCTTACACAAAAGCTTTTTTACTAAAAAGACGATTAGCACAAACATACATGACTTTAGTTTCGGAAATCGGGGGCAATATGTAGTATGTACAAAACAACAAACAGAACACAGTCACCAAAGTTATTTATCACTTTTTAGTTTTTGAAGGCGGTTGTAGCTTTTGCAAATAAGCTTGTTTTCCCTCATTTTTGTACCTCCTTAACATCCAAATTCATTAAGAAACGGAAAAACGTCTTTATTGTTGACTAGCTGACCCGACAGACGTATCCTGTCAAGCGATTTTTCAATTATCTTACCGTATAAACCTTTCCTGGACTTCCACAAATATTTCAAGACCAAAATTAGCCAAATCGGCCCAGCCGTTCTCGAGTTTTAGTATATTCATGCAAATAAATATATATCATTCATTCACTCATTCATTCATTCAACGATTCATTTTTATTATATAGATTTTTAAAAAAGTGCAGAATCAAATTCGATACAAATTATATGGAATCACCCCTGAGGCATGCCCTATCCACTAGAAAAATAATTTTCAAAATCGATTTACATTTGCCGGAGAAATCACAAACTTACAAAAAAAAACATGCAGTCGAATTGAGTACCTCCTTCTTTTTTGGAGTTGGTTGATAAAGACAATTAGAATTCAAACAATGTGTATATTATTTTAATTTATAGTAATTTTACATTTATTAAAAGCCAATGAACACATACCATCGGTGGCCAAATTATTCGGGACAGCAGTTGTGTTTCAATAGATAAAATTTTTAAGCAAATTAATAGTTTTATTTAAGGTTATTGCATTTGGTGTTACTACTGGTATTGTTATTATTGTTTTTGATATGAGATAACATAGTGAAAACGCGTCATTTTTTTTTTTTTTTTTAAGAGTGACTTTATCCAATATGACCAATTTGTCTGGAAAATTCAGTCAAATTAAAAAAAATACAGGACATAGGAGGAAACCAATAAAAACAGATTTAAAAATACATTAAAAACATTATTATTTGGAATTTTCTTAAAGTGCTACCTATACATGTAACAAGAATATAGGGTACCTATACCTATAAGACTCACCAGACCTCGCTCGGGGCTTAATTTATAAGCTATGTAACTCTGAACTTATATTAAATAAATAATAATAATACAAAAATCTTGGTACCGTCAAATGCTGTAACATTGCCTACATGCTCAACATTGCCTACATTCTAAAAAGTTAAATTATTGCCGCTGAGAAATATTTTTTTGCCATATTGATAGCCGACTTGCTTTTAGTAATACCATACACAGCAAAAACATTTCTCAGCGGCAATAATTTAAGTTGTTAAGTTGGGCATGTAGGCAATGTTACAGCATTTGAATAATGTTAGCAGTATTTTGTAAAAACTTGATTTTAAAAGAGTGTCCGTGGAGTTTCTCGCTCGTTCTTCTCCATAGAGACCTACCTACATTTTGGAACGAGCAACTAGCTTCAACTTTCTGACTAACTGACCGACTCCTTGACAATTCAAAAGTGCCTGTAAATGGTTTAATTGAAAAAAATGCTTTGACTTTGACTTTGACTTTGACCGGTACTGTCCCTAATAATATGGCCATCCACTGTATGTACATTTCATAATCTTCCATACTAAATAGACTACGTCACATTATTAAGGAACATGTAAAAAGTAATCTACGAACTATAAAACTAATAGCTTTGACTCCATACTATAAAACGTGGATAGTTAAAAATAAAAACCAGCATAGTAAGGAGAGCAGGGTACGCCGTCGCCGCTACCTTGAGAATGGCATTGCGCCAAGGAATGCCTTTATTGCTCTCAGGAATTTCCTTTGAAGGAATTCAATAACGCTAGATCGAATTAAAATATAATATTGTGTTAGTTTTCTTCTGTTTTGGGTGTAGAAGAAAATTCTGGTGACAGAGCAAGTCTGTCTTGAGAGATTTATTGGAAAAGAAATCTTTGTATGGTAATGTAAGAATGCCTGAGCCAAAATGTTTCTGGAGATTCGGAATTTGGTACAACAAAGATGATAGCAGATTGCGAAGTCATAATGTTGTGAGAGTGAGTGTGGCACGAAGATTGTCTGATAATGATCAGAATATGGCTGGATTAGGTTTGTTTGTATGAATAGATTGCATTTATATTGTAAACTACAAAGGACGCCAGTACATCGAGCCAAACCAAACTGTAATTTTTTTCCAATTCAATATAAACCTTAGTCTTTTGTAATAAAGTTGAAAATCTATCAAAGAAATTTGACTGATTGTTGTAGGTTGATGTGCTGGCCTCTGAACGTAATGTGTCTGATATGACTTACGTCAGTGTAATACTAATACCAGATTAATTTAAACCAGACATGATATGGCATTGTTTTTAGAATTCCGTCTGCCAACGGAACCTTTAGGGTGTTACCAGACCAATCGATCGATCGTCGATCGACGGTATCGATCGATAGTAGAATGGATGAGTCGACGTCGATCGAGCCGCTTGATTATTATTAGTAATGGATTATAGCCGGAGTTAATTGATCAATGTCGACCGATGCCATCGACCAGCCATCGATCGATTAGTTAGTCGAACGGTATCTGTCGATCAGCCAAAGCTACCACACCAATCGATCAACGTCGATCGATGTCGACTGATGGCATCGATCGATGATCGATCGATCGGTGTTGTAACACCCTAAAGCGTTCTGTTTGGTACCCACCAAACAGAACGCTACCCAGGTCTGTCTGATCCACAGTGTGTTGAGTGATCATTATGGCCGCTACTCGTATTACAAAAAATAAAATAAAAATCATCAAAGAGAATCTTCATACAAGACATCCATTTTTACAGAATTATCAAAAAAAAAAATTTTTATTATGTGCGAAACCTTTTTGTGCCAGTCCGACTCAAACTTGACCGGATTTTAATCACGACACGCCAAAAATAGGTCATATACCGGCTGCCTAATTGAAATCAGGCATGCCATTCTAATAATAGATCGTAAATTTAGCTCCTGTACTAATATGAACAGATGCCAAAATTAGCTGATTATGTCACATTTACTGACAAGCGTGTAGCAAAATTAACTAGATTGCCCCTCGGCAGCTACCGAGCAATTATTTGCGCACACTATTATTTATCTTGTGGTCTATTTCTGCGGCCTCATTCCAGCCTGTCGCATTTTATTATTATTGTCTAATACTACAATAAATATTGTCTTACACAAAGGTAATGCCTAAGGAATCTGTCAGCCTAAATTACTTAAGGTCGGTTACAAAAAGATATCTAGAGCGATGAACAAAGAGATGAATACAAAGGAAATTTTATAATAATATTTTTTTACTATTTTAGCATTATAAAATGTTTCAGAACCCCGTTCCTGGGAGACTGTATCCTCATGGATACCCTCCCATAAATTATAAACAAGCACGCCACACTATTCCCAAGCCACTGCAACTCCTGAAAGGTAGAATCAACAGTGGCGACCACCAGAAAAGCGCCGAGGCAATTAAGGTCGACGAGACCCGGCGAAACGTTACAACTGTCTTGGTTACCGTAACGAAATTAATCAGAAAATAACAGCGGAGGAGTGCGGTAGAAACATATTTTAACATATTTCCCACTTTCAGGCCAATAGGCACAAAGGGACATTAACAACTGGAAGAAGCCACCACGGATTTCAATTACCATAGTTAATGGATCCTTATTGGATTCCAATAATAGGTATGGTAAAAACGCTTTAACTCATAGGGGGTTATGTCGGCTTCTTACCGACTAAAACCCCATGGATCTTTCTGCTGCCACAGTCGGGAGACCGTTAATAACTAGACGCATGATCTACGCCCCAGGCCTAGCAGGAGAGTGCAGATTAAATTTTATTGATTCGGAAATTGGAAACATCCGTTGTAGTTCGAAAACTTTATCAATATCACTTAAAAAAAAAAACGTTTCTCCTGTATTTATAAGCTCATATATACACAAACAGACTGAGATCAGAAACAAGTACCTGTCATACAAATATTAGTTTCGTGCGAGAATCGAATCCGCGACACGCAGCGCAGCAGACAACCGCGTCGTCACTAGTTGGCTAATGAGTGACACTAGTTATGTGCTTGTCGTATAAAATTAAACAAAAATAGAATAGTCTAATTTTGAATTCGAAAATCGACTCGAATTCATAAAGGTTTTCCTCGCAAGTATACAGCCAGTTCATACTGTTAAAGCTTTAATAAGCTTAGTCCTAGCAATATGAGTCAAACTACATACCACCATACCACTAGCCATACCCCTGTTGGTATGGTGGGTCTAAAACTATACCACTGTGAAAATCGTTTGGGTTAGGTTACGTTAGCACTATGACCATTGCGGTGCCGCGGTAGCGGCCGCCGAGCGCCAGATTCCCTCTTTTGATGGTGAATCATTTGGGTTAGGCTAGGTTAGTGGTAAAGTTCTAGACCCACCATACCACCAGGGGTATGGCCAGTGGTATGGTGGGTCTGCATTGGACAATATAAGGCAATCTACAGTCTCTCGAAAGTTAAATTAACTACGTCAAACTTCCAAAACTTGTACTTAGAATACATAATTATAAAATCAATCAGCGATAAATATCCACAATAATAACTTTTTCTTGGTCGTCAATAATTTCACGATTCTGAAGTGGATTGAACTTCAGAATCGTGAAATTATTTACTACCAAGAAATTGTTGACATTTTAGCTGATTAATTTTACATCTATTCTTAGCATAAGTGTTTCGTTTTCGGAGAACTGAAAGCATTATATTATTATGATAAAGTTCTATTGTAAAGTTCATTCACTCGTGTACATTAACCCCTCTGCGCCGTAGTCACGTACCTACTCAACTTGAAGTCATACGTGATATTTATTAATGTTTTTGTATTAAAAGAGCTTTATCTTCTATTGTAAGAACTAAAGGAATGTCTAGAAAATCGTACCTACCGCAATAACTTATTGTGTTTCATATAAAATTGTCCTAATATCTAGGTATATAATAAAAATGATTAATGTTTATTAATGATTAGTGGTTAAGACCCAAGTTGACGGTGGCTAGGGCCACCGTCAACTTGGGTCTTAACCACTTCGTGGCGGGAGGAGCACTATTTTTTTAAATACTATTTTTCTTTTGATACTTTGTATAACGCTTGAAAATTATTTAAAGTGTTAACCGTTTTACATGAGTAACTTTTTGTTAAAATCTTTGTTTTGAGTTAAAGTGGCCCACGTTTTAATTTTTTTTTGCTTTTTAGTGCGTGTTACGTGTTTTTTTAGTTTGTTTTGTAATTTTTTTATTTATTTTTAAGATAAAATAAAGAATAGTTCATGTAAGTTGGTATTAGTAGACGATTTACGCAATTCAATTATCTTTAAACATAAAGGGGAGTGGAGGAGCAAACGAATGAATACTTAATTCGTACTAAATGGGCTAAATTTGAAATTGGAATTCTGATAAAATATTTTAAAAGTTTAAAAAATAATTAAAAAACGTATTTTCATTTATTTTAAATTATAATCCACAAAATAAAAAAACATCAAGGTTCGATGTAATTAAATAATCATTTGTTATAATTATTATTAATCGTAAAATGGTTTATGTTTTCAACATTAATTTCCCTATTTAATTTTCTACGCCTGTTCTTTTTAATAAATCAGCAGAAGAACAAAAGCCCTCATAAGCTTGCCTCACTAAATACACGCAGAAAATTAATGAAACGTACAAAATTTTAACACGGAAACGTAAAACTTTAACTTATTAATAACTTTTAGAGAACTTTGTTCTGCTTCTGTTTGGAAATTTTGAAATATGAGCATTGAGCAGGTATGTCTGTTCCAAAAGACAAGTAAGAGAGTAATTAACATTATTATGCTTTTATTTCATTAAGGAGTGTGTGTCGTGTTATAGCGTGATAGTTAACGGGTTCGCAATTGGCATTAATTATTTCTTTATTTATTTTGTGCTTTCTAAGTTCTTGGACAACACTGACATTGATGAACGAAAACAACACTTAGAATCCGTACTATCCAAATCCATAGTCCATATTCGTTATAAATAGGGTGACTGGTAATTAGTGTACGATACTTAAACACGTGATTGTGTATGAACACAATCACGTGTCACAGTACAAAAACCATTTTTCTTCGGGAGAGTTGTTTGTTATCATGTCATGATAACAACAACAACAACAACAACAACTCAACAACAACTCTCCCGAAGAAAAAATGGTTTTTGTACTGGTTCACTTTAGGTCACAGGCGTGCGCGTTCGTGAATTTCATACGGCTGTTGTGTTATTGTGATAAAAGTGAACCAGTATAAAAAACTTTTTTCTTCGGGAAAGTTGTTTGTTATCATGAACACAATCACGTGTTTAAGTATCGTACACTAATTACCAGTCACCCTATATATCGTAGTTTCGCAATTATCGTATTTTTATATTATAAATCCGAAAGTAACTCTGTCTGTTACGCTTTTACGATAAAATCGTTAAACCGATTTTGATAAAACTTGGCATGAAAACAGCTTTAAACCCTGCGGAAAGACATAGGCTACTTTTTAATAAGCGACGTCGTCTGCATCCGCGATAACCGACACTCACGCGAAAGCAGTCACGGGCAAAAGCTAGTTAAAATATAAGTCTGAAATCTTCTTCTCTGTATGAGAAGAGGTCCCTAACCTACTGTGGAACTATAATAGGTTAGGATGATTATGATTCAAGGCGTATGAGAATTGTGAAGCTTTTATGTAATCATCGTCGTCAAGGAGACGAGAAAAGTTAATTGTTATAATATTTCTGTACACGTAAAGTATGGATTTTAAGGGGCATTATAGCTCGAGCACGCGAAGTACACGTAACATCTATGTTTAAATTTAAAAAAACCCGTTTTGAACATAAAAAAAACTTTGTACTCATCGATGGGATAACCACAGATATAGATAGACCTAGATACCGCAAGAGCAACTACTTCGCGTGCCTATTTTCGTGCCTAACTTACGATAAATAAACGTAAGTAAAAAAAATAAAGTAAACGTTTCCTTCCATCGGTAAGTCATTTTGTGATTAATATTTTGCGAAATTAATTTAAAAAAACAATTATCTTTAATATAATACCCTCAGTAATACCTGGTAATAAGGAAATCAAGAATAATAAGGAAAAACAAAACATTCGTATTACATTGTGACGTCCAAAAAATGGCACGCTTGGTTTTCATACAGATCGTGATACTTGCGTTATCTAGGTCTTTCTATATCTGTGGGGATTACCCATTTACTGTACTATCTGGCGTAGGTGCTACTATGTGAGATAGTACAATTAACTCAAGCCGATAAGTGACCAACACTGCTACTGCCTAAACGGCTAATGGATGCCGTGATAAGAAAAGCAGTAAATGTAATTAAAGAAAAGAAAAAAGTGAAAATCTTTTCACAAATCCACAAACTATTAAAAACTAGCAGACACAAGAAACTAACAAACTCAAGATGTTCCTCAATGTTAACAAGAAATAAAAACTATAATAAAACTAGCTAACAAGCACTAAAACTCTTAAACCGTTTACGACCAATGACGAGACGTGAAGCTACTATAATTGCAATAAAAGCACTTTAGCAGTTTCACTGCTACTAAAGTGTCACAATACCTAAAGATCCCATTAAACTTTGGCAATTTCTAACTTTTCCTATTAGGCTTACTGCACACTTATCGTCTTTACACGTTACGAATACTTGTGTATGGTCGTTTATTGAAAGTTCGTGTGTAGGTAGGTTTTTAGATTTATGATCTTGGATTTGGATAAAGGAACTTGCCATTTTGTTAGATGTTTGTGTTGTATTTCTATTTATATGTGGAAAGAAAACGGGGGAGTATACGGGGTAGGGGATGGATTTTTTTATTTTTTAAGAAATTAATTTTAATTTTTATGTAACTGTATTTAAGATTCTATTACGATTATAATTCTACTAGCGACCCGGCTTCGCATGGGCCTATAGCCTTCCTCAATAAACGGACTATCCAACACAAAAAGATTTTTTTCAATTCGAACCAGTAGATCCTGAGATTAACGCGTTCAACAAAACAAACATACAAACAAACAAACTCTTCAGCTTTATAATATTAGTATAGATATTAGTATTAATTTTACCACAAATAAAAGGATTTATTATTATTATATTTAAAGAAAGTCTTTACCTAGACCGTCTTAAAATATACCTGACTAGCGATTCAATGTAGATCAAATTATACGTATAAGGGCGGGTTGTTTCAAACAGTCGGTTAACGTTACATACGGACGGTTAAAAAGTTACTATGACGTGCGATGTTTAACGTACGTTAAATGTAACGGGTTGTTTCATGACATAAAAATCCGTCAGTTAAAGTTATTCAAAACAGATTCCATAATATTTTGATGTTTAAAGTAGCTGTTTGACATATGGTAATAGTATCTTTTTGACGTATGATTTTGTGAAACAACCCATTTTTTTTGATTTGACGATAGTTAACGCCATTTTTTACTATTACCGGTCAGTAATGGTTAGTTGAAGCAATCCGCCCATAATCTTTCTCTTGAGTCACTACCTATATATCTTTTGCTGAAAATGGCATTAAAATTCGTTGCGTGGTTTAAAAGATCCAAGCGTGCAGACAGCGGGAGCGACTTTATTTCATACTATGTAAAGATAATGCAGTCACAAAATATAGAGGGTACAGAAGAACCGCTCCCGCCATCTTTAAAAATAATTACCTAAACTTGCCAGACTCACTAGGGCTGCTACTGTATTGACTCTGTAGGTTTCATTTGTGACAATATGAAATTTTATTGACACTGGTTAGAACTCTTTGCATTTTTTTTATAACATTTTTTTCCGTTCGTCATGAAATGTCAATGTCTCTCATTTATTCATTTAGATAAAACGTGACAGTCAAGACTGATGTCTGCTTGAAACTGCTTGAGATTGCCTATAAACGTAATGGCAATGTGTGCGTGAGTAAAATGGCAGTTTGTTCTGAGTGGTCTGCTCGGGCGCGCCACAGCCTTACGTACATTGTGATGCAGTATACCATATTGTGGAGAACACCATTGAAAGTTTTTTAGAAAGCATGTTTTAAACAATGCTGTGCTGGTACCTTTCGTTCTTATTAATTTTATTGGTTTCTATGCTATTGCTGAGTCGTCGTCGTCGTGTCAACCTTTAGACGCCCACTGCTGGGCATAAGTCTCCCCAAGAGGGGGTTCAGCCGTAATCGCCATGCTTGGCCGATGCATGTTGGCGATCGCAGTAGGTGTTACGGTAGGTACTGTGGCAATTATGATGCAATAGCCATTAGATAATATGTCTATGGTTAAACATTCTGGATGCTTCGAGAAGTAATTCAAATTGTAGAAGATAGTTTTTATATTATGACAAGTTTGTCAGACCACCAGCCGTCAGGCACGGTCAAGCATCTTACCGCTCGCTAATTATCTAATATAAAATAAATAAAATAATAATAATAATATGTGGGGAAATTTTCACACACGGCCATCTGACCTCAAACTAAGGAGACCCTGTACTATGGGTGTCCTGTACTTTCAAATAGTCTTCTGAAAGTTATTAATACGTTTTATTTAACGTAGTTTGCGATCCGGGTGTAACGCAGTACGGTACAGTACTCGGAAGAACGCTACTGCCCATTCTCTGATCAACGCGTTACGATTGTTGCTGAGTACCTAGTTTTAATACTACAATTAGTGCTATGAGTGTAAAATTAGTTCCTTTTCTTTTTAAATAGCATGTTCTTATTTGTATGCGGAGCATCTGCATTCACATTTTCCTTGAGGAACTTAACCTCGATGCCAGAGACTAAACGGTAGTCGTTCAATCTAATTTCTTTCAAATTAACACTATGTATTCTAGCTATTATTAGAAGAGGTTATTTTTTTGTAAAGTGTCAGACCAAATGGATAAAAAATGGACGAATTGTTTGAAGGATGATATAAAGAAAAAGGGAGACAATGATGACTTCTCACGGAAGAATGAAAGAGAGAAATATATTTTAACCCCCAATATCACACGAGACACAGCACTGACACACAAAGTACGTAAGACTGCGGCGCGCCCGAGCAGAGAGACCACTCAGAACAAACCGCCATTTTTCGAACGCACACATTGACATTACGTTTATAGGCATTCTCAAGCAGTTTCAAGCAGCCTTCAGTCTCGACTGTCACGTGTTGTCTAAATGAATAAATGAGAGACATTTTTCACGACGAACAGGAAAATTTTGAAATAAAAAATTGCAAAGAGTTCCAACCAGTGTCAATAAAATTTCGTATTGTTACAAATAAAACCTACAGTCTATACCGTAGCAGCCCTAGTGAGTTTGGCAAGTATAAGTAATTATTTTTGAAGGTGACGGGAGTGGTCCTTCTGTAACCTCTATATTTTGTGACTGGCGGCACGACAAGAGAATATTACGACGAAATGATAAAGTATGTTAAACCGTAATAGTATGACGTTATAGCAGTCTTCGGAATGCCTCGGCCGTCTTCGGGACCCGTCGGCAGCCATCAGGACGCGCAGCCAACACTCGGGAGGTCCTGGCAGCTGTTCTAAAAATATAGGCTGGGTACGTGTACGAGAAGAGGGAGCCAGGAGACGGGCAAAGAAGCGGGAGCCCTAAAGTGGGCCCCACTGGATGGATCACGAATGTCATGCGTAGCAGTTCTTGTGGCCCATCCATCAAGTTGAAAGTAGGTGTACAGGCAATTTTTTTAATGGATGCAATTAGCCCCACATATACGTTAGCCTTATTGTTAGGGAAATTCCTTTAATGTCTGAATGTGCCGGATAATTACGTGTCGCGGTGACGGAGACCGCGGTTATTGGCGGTACCTTGCGGCAGGACCAACTTGCTGGATAAAGCACCAATGACGCGCCTTGCATACTCTCAGCGAAATCGCGGAAAGGCTAGACGTATTTTCTTGTTCTCTGTATGAGTTCCCAAAAATTACCTTACATGATATGTTTTAGTATTGTAATATTGCTTAAGGGCCACGCTACCGATTTGGGGTAACCTGTTATGGTAGTGGTGTTGGTATAAAGTAAATAAATAAAATAAAATAAATAATTGGCTTCTAAGAGAGCACTTGCTACACCCGAAACTTTAGGCAATTTTGTCTAAGCGTTTTATTGTACCAAAACTGAATGTAGTAATATTATATTGTGGTGGAAATAAGTTTATTTCTGTACTATATTTCTACTCGTCTAGACCAAAGTGCTTAGGTACTAAAATTAGAGTTTTTGTGTGAGCGCTTTTCTGAGGACTTATGTTGACTTATAACATTAGAGTGTTATTAAGCTTTCTTGTTGGCATTATTTATGTTGAAGTGAAGCTAAATTGGAGACGTGAAATATGTGTTTATGTGTACTCTCACTTATTACTCGTGTAATACTTTTTCTTTTTTGATTACACTTGTCATAACATAGCTAGAACTCATTATTGTAACCTAAAACCATGTGTTGATTTTACACTACAATAAATACATTGTCAAAACATAACAAAATTAATAATAATGCGGCCCTTGCCACGCCTTTTCAAGTCCGAGACCCCATAGTGACGAGATATTTATTTCGAGATATTTAGATTCAAGTACATCTGATTCATCATCATCAACATCAGCCGAAAGACGTCCACTGTTAAACATAGGCCTCCCCAATAGAACGCCACAATGAGCGGCATCCTGCCGCTTGCATCCACCGGTTACCCGCGACCTTGACAATGTCGTCGGTCCATCTGGTGAGAGGCCTACCAACGCTGCGTCTTCCAGTTCGTGGTCGAAAATCTTTCTTCCCCATCGGTTATCGGTTCTTCGAGCCGAGATATGTAAAGACATGAAAATAAAAACCATAACGATCTCTTCTCATATAGAGAGTGCACAAGCATTGATTACACGCTTTCTCGAGGCGTTTTGGCGATTTCAGACTTAATTATAAGTTCAGGAAGGGCTCTTGGCTCAGTAAAAGGCGTGTAGATCGGTCGATAATGGTTGAGCTACGCTTACCACCCGGTCGGTCCGTTGATGGGTGACGACCCACTTTATACCGATGGCCGATTCGTAGATATTTGACAGTCGTTATGGATAGTCATACGCCAATACAGTCTGACAACCAGTCTTTACAATGGGTATCGTGTTATGCAGTTCCTGGGTTGTGGAGGTCAGACAAGCAGTTGCTCCATGTAAAACACTGGTATTCAGCTGTATCTGGTTAAACTGGAAGCCGCCCCAAACATAGTTGGGAAAACGGCTAGGCAGTTGATTTATTATAAGTTCAGGTTTTTTTCAGCGATGTCATTAGGTATTGTCTAAACTTAACACTATAACTGGATTAAAGATCTAGATTTGTATACTTTAACTCAAAATCAGGTCGAGTGGTTTTCCACGATTCCTAGAAACATCATCATCATTAGTTGAAAGAGGCCCACTGTTGAACAAAGGCCTCCCCCATAGAACACCACAACGAGCGGAAACCTGCCGCTTGCATCAACTGGTTACCCGCGACCTTAACGATGTCGTCAGTCCGTCTGTGGGAGGCCCACCAACGCTGCGTCGCAAGCAAGTTGAAGCAAGTTGAAGTGTCAATGGGCAGGACACATCGCTCGAAGAAACGATAACCGATGGGGAAGAAAGGTTCTCGAGTAGCGACCACGAACCGGATACTCAGCGTTCCCAGAAACATTTATTTGAAACTCTATTAATTCAAAGTTCTACCTTGGCAGCAAAAGCCTGTAATACCGTAAACCTTATTATAAAGACATTTATTTAACAGTCGCTCTTATCAGATCAATCGTGGAGATAAAAGTGTCTTCTCTCTAGCTTTGAAGTAATAAAGGGATAAATTAGATTTTAAATATCGCTTTTAACGTTCGGCAGTTCATTCTTGGTCGCTTTAATGTTGTTTATTTGTGAAGATACTTGTTTAGATAATTTGCAGATAATGAGATTTTTGGCAAGTACGCCGAAGTAATGATATAGTCTAAATATACATGTAGAAGTTTTAGCGACCCGATGAACATTTGCGCGCCGGTTGCTTAGATGCGGAGATCTTCGGCTCGCGTAGCCGCGTGGCTTCGCGTGCAGCCTCTCGGCTCATGCATACATTTAAGCGATACTATGCCAAAAAAAATATATATAAAGTGGTTGGTCAGAAAATCTGATGGGCGCTGTGCTGCAGACCGCTTTCATCCCACTATCATACCCACTATGAAATATTACAAATAACCTCCACGTAACTAGTTCAAAGTATACCTATATCCAGTAGCTAACAAATAAAATCATTACAATAAAACAGTAGAACATAAACATCTCCGAGAAAATTTTACTCGAAGAATTAAAACGCTGACGGTACCGAAAAAGCTTGAGAAAATTCATGGAGACTAAGAATTTATATAGTCTTACCTGAACTGTAGGAAAACACGAAGAAACTTCGAGGTAGCATCATGAACAAAAGTTTATTATACTATCTGGATGCAAACCTTACCTACCATTTATCTTTGTCGACGGAACTTAGAGGAAACTCCGGTTAAGTATTTAGTAAAGGAAATTAAAGACAAATTCAGTGAGCGCTTTTTAGAGTTCCTAGGGTGGCAATGGGGACCCTATTACTGAGGAACTATATACAACCCTGTTAAGAGTCTGCTGTTAGACAGACAGACGGACTGTCTATCCATGGCAGCCCGTATGTCTCTCTCAGATAAAAGGAGGAGAAATTATAGGGGATCCCCTTTCATTTTTATACACATGTTTATTTTTTGAGTTTTTGCTCCATCTTAATTTGTACTGTACACAACCCGTTAGGAAAGCCCGTGGGGTGTCCGGGCCAGAATAACACCCACCCATATCATCCCGAGGGTGTCGTCCGACTTAACAACCTCACTGTGATCCCCAAGACGCCTGCCAAACGTGGGGATTATGGTTTATGTCTTTGTCCAACAGTGGACGTCTTTCGGCTGATGATGATGATGAATATTGTACTGTGGTATGGAATCCTTTGTATGCGAGTCCGGATTATGCTTGACCGGTTTTTTATCATCGGCACTTGGTGTAAGAATGTTTTAGTGTAAAAGGGAAGTGATATTTAATTTAACCGTTTTAACCGTAGATTAAATAAAATAGAACACAGTTTATGTACATTTTTTAATCAATTTTGCAGGATTTTGAGAGAGAGGCTATCAAAGAAGACACAAACTCCTTCGTCTTGCCGTCATCTGGAAATGTGCCCAAGAGACTGGCGGCATAGTCATGTTGGATAGCAATGCTTAATCTCTGACCAAGGTAAATACCAGCACTTGAGTCACGGGAAATGTTAAAAACAAAAGTTTAATAAAGTAAAAGTCCAACACGAAATACAAAATTCTAAATCACTGCATGAACTCCGAGCTTAGTGTAAATAAACAGATTGCCAAACATCCACCACGGATATTCGTTTAAATAGCAATTCCCAATAGCGCTCCGATTTAACGCAATGCCGCCATGCATTTTAGTAGCTTTAATTTAATCTACAAGTACAATACTGTTCTGAAACGCTGAAATGAAATCCAGACATTTCAGAGCTTTTGTATTGTAGGCGCAACTATTATTGGTATACTTGATTTTTAAGATACTATCGATTTATATATTAAGATCTTGGTAGCTAACCTGATAATTATAGTTAGATCAAGTAAGTTAATTTGAATGAACAAGGGGCAACTAGTTCTTTTTCTTCTTAAATGACATGACGTTCAAAAGCGCCTTATACTTAATGGTCTAATTGAAATAAATGATTTGACTTTGAGTTTTGAGTTCTGACTTTGAGAACTTTATTCTCATATTAGTAGATTTTTTGTTTTCTTTTATACTTTTATTCCTTTTGACTGTTTTTATTTTATGACAGGTTAATCTTTTTTTAAGATTCCGTATGAAAAGGATGCGAGCTGGACCCTTTTCGAAGGTTTAAGTTGTAATTGGCCATTCAGTGTAACAATGCGTTATTTCGATGTAGATCCGAAGCGTGTAGCGATCCTTGCATACATTTAGTGACGCTCTGTAGTCTTGTGGTCACATGTCCGACAGGGTGTGTCGGAATGCATGTTAAAACATGTCAATGAAACTGGTGACATGTTTCTACTGATAGAAGAAGAATAGAATAGATAGAAGAATAGAATATATATTATAGAATATAGAATAGAATGTTTACTTGCCAGAAATATGGTATCTATCTATACTTATACCACAGCCATAGCAAGAGGTCAGTAACCGCAGGCAAGTATGACGTACAGCGACAGAACTCTTAAGAAACGCTTACCCTATTTACTTAATAGTTTGCCCGAGGTTATCAGACTGGACCCAGACAAAAAAAAAGTTTAAGAAAATGTTTACAAAAAGCATCTGTTAGAAACCATTTAGTAATCATAATCTTTTTCCAAATGTTAAAGTTCTATATTGTTATAATTATGTAGGAGAATGAGTCAAACCGTCTGGACGGATTGGGAGGGTTTTTTTTATTTGTAAAGTTTTAAAATTTCTGTAACAATTAATATGTCGTATCCGGTCGATTATCGAGAACACGTGATGTACCACTACTTTTGGCGCGCTTCTACAGAGTCGTGATGTTTTTAGTCCACAGCGAGCAGGAAATTCAGAATCCATTGTCTGATCGCATCGGAGCTAAAACGTCCCGAAACTGTCCTCAATTCGTTGTGTTTAAGTGTTACCATGTCTATTTTAGTTTGAGTCTGAGTTTATTTTAAATTGAATTTGTGTTAAATTGTGGTTTTAATAAACGCCATGTATTGTACCCTATACCCAGTGTGTTTGCATTGAACGAAACCAATCTTCTGCCCACACGATGACCGAATCTAACGGACTAAATCCTGACGATTCGACAAATATATAAAATTAAATTAATAATATTATGTATGTGTGTCAAATTTCAGCTACTTCAGTTCAGATATTTAAACGTGAAAGAGTAATAAATATCCATTCATCCATCCCCACCAACGTACGTGTTTACAATAGTACCAGCTTTTGCCCGCGACTTTGTCCGCGTGAATGTTGATGATTACAGAGAACGAAGTAAAGCTGTTGGTATCGACTGTCATTCGTAGACAGTCGTTATGGGTAGTTAGAAGCCTGTAAGTTGTGATGTTTACATTATTATCATATGTCTTACATTCAACTGTATAATATTTCTAAATACTATGAAGTTTAAATCCCTTGACAACCTTTTCGTAAGGCACTCAAAGATAAAACTTTCAATGCCATTTTCAAAATAAAAGAAAGCTTGTCATCTTGGTGTCAGAAAGAAGGACTGGACTTTTCCCCTGACTTTTGATGTGGAAAAGGTATTTTTACATAGACTTATTTCATTTTAATATTATCAGTTATGTACATAATACACTACGAAGTTTTCAAAGTACCAATCTATATTGCCGTAAATTATATCTACAAACAAATAAGCATCAGAAGCAGCTGACCATCGATGTATATGTACTACGCACTATACTTTTATGCAGCTGACCTGTAGCCTGGAAAAGGTATTTTACGATACACTATAACTAATCGCGCCTTTATTGAAAAGGGTTGGACTATGCTACCTACAGAAATGTAGTGTGAAAGCTTACAATTACCAACCTTTCTGCACCCTTGGAGCCCGCAAGGTCCGCCGAATTGAAGCCTGAGTCGGCGGCCTGAGCTTCGCGGCACGCGGTCGACCCACGCCCACATCCTCATGTTCTACCTTCACCTTCCCGATTGGCCTGTTTGCATCTGCTGTCGTCTTCTTAAATCTTCTATCATCAATCCATCTACACCCATTACTATACTACCTACACCTACCTACACCTTCGTGACATCCTTCATTCTTCATCGATTATCCTACAGTTCTATATTTTTATATCATATTTTATATTAAATATACTTGTACCTTTAAACCTTTACCTATTCTTTCATTTATCTGCCGCTTCACGACAAAGTCTGACGACCAGTCTTACCAAAACGTATCGTGTTACCAGTTACTAGGTTGTCCAGATTGGCAGTCGGTCCATGTAAAATATTGATATTCAGCTGCATTTATTTAGACTGGAAGCCGACGCCAAAATACTTGGGAAAGGGCTTGGTAGATGAGACAAAGTCGCAGATTAAAATTAGCCTATTTCCTTCCGCAGGATTGATGCTATCTTTGTCCCATATTCATCTGGAAGGCCGGTAACGCATCCGTGACTCTTCTGGTGTTGTGTGTGTTAAGGCGGTACCCTGAGCAAATAACCTTGAGCGTTCGTTCCCTCTGCGCCGCGCAAGAGATACAGTAGCAAAATAAGCTCAGATTTTAGAATTAAATCTTTATAAATTGACACATTGGGATTTTGAAAAAAAAATTCTACCAAAATGTTCATTAATAAATTGCCTATCCATTAGTGTTAGTAAAAAATCGAATTAATGGTTACTTGCCGAGGAGATGCATGTTTTCAATAATTATTTCTCATTTCTGTGGTTTCGATGTGAGGAGATTAGTTAAATACTATACTTCGTAAACAAAAATGAGATCTACCATTTTGGAGTCAAGATTATGTAGAAATTTAATCTATTTTTTATTTGTTGATATTTCTTTTAGATATAGAGTATTTAGGTCCGAAAAACTGAACAAAAAACAGCTAGCGCTGCGTTTTGCACAGGGACGCGCCTTAATAAGCGATAATACCGTCGTATATTAGCTGCGTCGGTATTCTAAATTTATTTTGAATTGTTTATTATGATTATATTTTTATCTAGACCTCTTTTAACGTACACGACTTGTTACATTGTTCTCACATTGCACTCTAGATTCAATATGCATGACGTAACCGAAATTTTTAACATGTTATTGATTTTAAAAGAGTGTTCATGGAGTTTTTTTCTCGTTCTTCTCCATAGAAAGCTTCAACTTTCTGACTGACTGACTCTGACAATTCAAAAGTACCTGTAAATGGTTTATTTGAAATAAATAACTTAGAGTTTGAGTTTATTAACTTATTATATTTGTCGTATTCGGTCAATAGTATGAACGTGAAACGCAAACAGAATAAATAGTCTTTGGTGAAACGGATCGCAAGCGCGCCATTATCGAGACCACGTGAACAACCACCACCATTTTGGCGCGCTTCTACAGAGTCGTGATGTTTTAAGCCCACAGCGGGCAGGACATTCAAAATCCAGTGTCTGATCGCAACGGAGCTAATACGTCCCGAAACAGTACTTTCGATTCGTTGTTGAAGTGAAGTGAACTATGTGAATTTTGAATGTGAGTTTATTTAAATTGAGAATATGTTAGACTGTGGTTTTAATAAATGCCGTGTATTGTACCCTATACCCAGTGCTAAATTGTGGTTTTAATAAACGCCGTGTATTTTACCCTATACCCAGAGTGTTTGCATTGCACGAAACCCATATTCTGCCCACATGATGACTGAATCTAACGGACTAAATCCTGACGATCCAACATATTAATTTATCATCAGGTGGAGTCACCTGATGATAAATTAATATGAATTAATATTATCAGGTGACTCCACCTGATGATAAATTAATATGTCGGATCGTGCGATCACCACACTTGCTCAAGGCAGATGGGCGATTTCAGACATTAAAATATAAGTTTAGGTTTCCTCACAATGTTTTCCTTCACCGTTGTCTGTGATGTCCAAGGGTGTGATTCTATAAGACCTCATTCTAAACTTCGAATCTGAATCCGCTATGAGTTTCTTGATTGGCATTCTAAAAACTCGGTGGATAATTCGAATTTACACTAGCGAAACCCTTGCGAGCGTGTCAGCGAGTTGAACTAAATTGACAGGGAAATTTTGTCAGATAAAGTATGAGATGACGTAAGGAGTGGCATTCTGTAAGGTAATTTCCCCGTCACTTCGACGCTCACTTCGCTCTCGAACCCAATTCAAAGTGTCAAATATATGAAGGTCATTTTGAACCTTATGCGAAGTGAGAGTGAATAGCGATGTGAGATGCGAGTTGTTGTTTGAATTTTACAGAATCGACCTACAAGATAAACTTAGAAAGTACGTATGAAATTGGAAAAATCACATTGGTACTGGCTCGTACCCGTTTGTGAACCTTCATACCCGCAAATCTCGTTCATGAAATACGAGCACCTTAAGTACTGGGTCATCACAAAATTTTCTGTTGCCCCTTCTACATTAAAAAGCCGTTTCGTCATGAAACGCAATAGACAAACAGAGTTACTACCATTTTTGGGGTTCCGTACCCAAAGAATAATAAAAACGGGACCCTAAAGACTCCACGGTCTGTCTGTCTATCTGGCTGTATCTCAAGAACCGTGATAGCTAGACAGTTGAATTTTCACAGATGATGTATTTCTGGTGCCGCCATAACTACACATACTAAAAACAGTATAAAATAAATATTTAAGATTTTTCCCATACAATAAACGTGTTTTTTTTGCCGTTTTTTTGCTCGATGTCTAATTTTGTACCTATTGATAATGGTACGGACCCCTTCGTGCGCGAGTCCGACTCGCACTTGACCGGTTTTTATATTAGTATGGATAGTAGGAAATAGAATAACCATGACAGCAAATATTCATGTTTCCCACATTGTTCCCACATTTGCCGTAGTTTCTGTCGCTTCGTTTTTTAAGGTAATTTGACGTTGAGATGTAGCATTGTACAGAGCGTCCTTGCATACATTTGGAACTTTGCGGTCAGCGTGTTACGACCTGTTCCGACATGTTCTGGTTTGTCCTGTTGAATTTGTGACGCCTTTGTGCTGAAATGTATGTGCACAATGTTTAGGTTTAAAAAGCACTATATTTCAAGTTATCTTGACGATACATTTATTTATTATTAGCTTTTAGCCGCGACTTCGTCCGCGTGGATGTCGGTTATAGTGGATGCAGACGAAGTCGCTGATTAAAAAGTAGCCTATGTCCTTCCTCAGGGTTCAAGCCATTTTCATACCAAATTTCATCAAAATCGGTTCAGCCGTTTCATTTTTATTTTTTATATATGAATAATGTAAAAAAACCGGCCATGGGAAAGTCAAACTCGCACTCGTTTAGTTTGTTCCGTACCACCATACCATACAATATTAAGACCGAGCAAATAACACCGAAACAAGCAAGTTTCTTGTATGGCTACTTCAACTATAAAATCATAGTTGCGAAGCTATTATTGTACGTTACCGCGAAAGTTATTCATCGCGACGTTCGTTGTTGCGAAAGTTCTTTGCTGCCAGATGGCAGCAAAGAATTTCGTACCTAGATAGGTACGTTAGGTACTGCGAAAGTTGAACCATGTCGAATCCAACCTAGAAGTATTACCTACACAATCATCGCAGAATAGAACATTTGCGCCATCGTTCGTCACAATTGTAAACTTTCGCAGTAACGTAGGTACATCGCAATAAAGATTTTTTGTAACTACAAACGACGTCGAATCCGTAAAACCGTCCGTTTCCGTCTTGTTAAACTTTGTAGAATGCAAATAAATGAATATGAATATATGAATATGACGTGATTTTTTTCAGCTTTATAATATTAGTATAGATTATAAATCCAGGTTTCCTCACAATGTTTTCCTTCACCGATATCAATGATGTCCAAGATAGATTTAGTAAGTAGGTACATATGGGTAAAAAAGTCACTTTGGTACTTGCCCCGATTTCGAAACCACAACCTCATACATGAAAGGCGGTCTTAACCATTAGGCCATCACGACAATCAATTATACACAAACCTTCTTGTTTTCTCTAGCCTATGCCTTCCTCAAGGAAGAGTTTTGGCCGAAGGGTGTCATGTATCGGCGATTCCGCAGAAGGCTCCGCGACACCACGCAGTGCAACACGACGCCGTCTCTTCGTGTACAACAGATTAGTAAAATTTTTGAGGTTTTTTAACCGACTTCAAAAAGGAGGAGGTTATCAATTCGAATGTTTGTATTTATTTTTTATTTTTTATGTATGTTCGGGCATAACGTAAAACCGTCCGTTTCCGTCTTGTTAAACTTTGTAGAATGCAAATAAATGAATATGAATATATGAATATGACGTGATTTTCGCGGTAACGTAGATCGAATTAATGAACTTCGTAACTATCATTTACGTCAGGTGACTTCCTTTAATTTGTAACTTAATTTATTTTTTATTATTTGTAGTTAAAGCTGCGGTTATAGTAATACTCACTCTGAAAATGTCTAGTGTCTATCTATTACGAGTACAGAGAGACAGACAGACCGACGGACATATGAGGGAGAGGGAACCGTTTGTACCGAACCCTAAAAAAATATAAAATAAAGAATTTAGAGTTTAAACTTAAAACAGAAATATATCAAACATTTTTGAATTCTGTCTTAAATTGCCTATGAAAGGTTGTCCAGTAAAAATGATAAAAAATTAATTCTTCATGATATTTTCTTTTTTATCTGACTTGCCACTGCTATTCAATTACTATTAAAAACGCCTACTTTAGTAATCTTCTCTGACTTTTTAAGAAAATGAAATGAATTGAATTTTATTTTTGTGTTCATTTCTTATTTTTATTTTTCGTCAACCCTACCCTACCCTACCCTGTTTTCGTTTTCTTTTTTTTTTCAACGTTTTCAAGCTGATAATTGGAACATGTTCAACTGTTTTTAATTTTAAATGGTCGGTTTTTGCTGTTGCCTTTTGTACTGTTAAATATTAAGGGTTATTTTATTAAAACGTATGTAGGTTTTATAAACCGAGCCGTAAGTGAGGTTTATTATTGTGTAATTTTATGCCACACATGTTTTAATATCTACCTAATTTTGTGAAATTATATAATAAATCATAAAAATAATACCAGCCTATAACTGTCCCACTGCAGGGCAAAGGCCTCTTTTCATACAGAGAAGGCAAGAGCATTGATGCCTGCCTGCTCAAGGCGGATTGGTGATTTCAGACTTATATTAATACTAGCGACCCGACCCGGCTTCGCATGCCTATAGCCTTCCTCGATACATGGACTATCCAACACAAAAATATTTTTTCAATTCGGACCAGTAGATCCTGAGATTAGCGCGTTCAAACAAACAAACTCTTCAGCTTTATAATATTAGTATAGATTATAAATCCAGGTTTCCTCACAATGTTTTCCTTCACCGATATCAATGATGTCCAAGATAGATTTAGTAAGTAGGTACATATGGGTAAAAAAGTCACTTTGGTACTTGCCCGATTTCGAAACCACAACCTCATACATGAAAGGCGGTCTTAACCATTAGGCCATCACGACAATCAATTATACACAAACCTTCTTGTTTTCTCTAGCCTATGCCTTCCTCAAGGAAGAGTTTTGGCCGAAGGGTGTCATGTATCGGCGATTCCGCAGAAGGCTCCGCGACACCACGCAGTGCAACACGACGCCGTCTCTTCGTGTACAACAGATTAGTAACATTTTTGAGGTTTTTTAACCGACTTCAAAAAGGAGGAGGTTATCAATTCGAATGTTTGCATTTATTTTTTATTTTTTATGTATGTTCGGGCATAACTTTGCCATGTGGATTTGCAAAATTCGTTTTTTGTTTGTGAATTTTACCAAAATTGATCCAGCCCTTTTTGAGAAAATCAACAAAATCCCAAAAAAATACTTAGACGACGTTTTAGTTTCTTCAATCTTTGGCGGGCGGGCTTACAATCTCTTTTAAGTGTGTCGCCGTTTCTTAATGGATTTGAATGTTAAGGCAATACTAAAAAGCGAAAAAGAAAAAGTTAAAAAAAAAAGAAAACCGCCTTCAAAAACTAAAAAGTGATAAATAACTTTAGCACAGAACACACATTATTGAAGAAAAGAAGAAGTCGGTGGCGGTGGCTTTGTGTTTGTTGTTTTGTATTGCCACCGACTTCGGAAAGTAAAGTAATGTGTGTTCTGTGCTAAAGTTATTTATCACTTTTTAGTTTGTGAAGGCGGTTTTTTTTTAACTTTTTAACGCTTTTGTTTAGTTTTAAAGAAATAAAAGCTTGTTTTTTTATATTTGTATACTGTATTGCTACCAAAACTAAAGGTGTATGCAAAATCCAGCTCAATCGGACACCTTGAAGTGGGTCAAATTTTACGTGCGAAATTTGATTACCAACAGACAGACACTGGGACAGGTGAAACTAAATAAAAGCTTGTGATAAAGCATATTCCTCCAATCTATAGAGTACCTACGTGAGAATTACCTTAACATTCGACGGAATGTAAAATGTAATCTGTTAAACTTTTAAATGAAGTGTCATTTAAATTCTCGACATCTATACTAAATGACGCTTCGTGTTTCAGTACAATTCAGCTGGCTGGCGATACGGTGGGACTTTCCGACTTTATATCGCCATATTAAACTGGATTCGCACTTTAGGGTTGACTGTATTGGATGTCGATAGTAACGTGGGTATTTTCTTGTGTTTTTTTACTGGTGTATTTTAGACAACCTTGTGAATATAAACTTCATCTATGCTAGTATTATAAAGAGGTAAAGTTAGTTTGTTCTTGTGGTTGTCTTTTTTTGTTCGTAAGAGGTAATGGTGCAAATTCTGTAAACTTATTTCAAGCTATTTATATCTTTTTCTCTCCAATAAAACAAGAAAGAGACAACATATTAATAAGAGCAGTCAATTTAGGTTGATCTGAAATGATCAACACAATTATAGTTGTCGAGTATAGTAGTATAGTAGTAGTATAGTTGTGTTAGAAGGTATTTATTAAAAACACGCCTAAGTTCAAGA
Organism: Charanyca ferruginea; assembly: GCA_947361185.1. NCBI lineage: Eukaryota > Metazoa > Arthropoda > Insecta > Lepidoptera > Noctuidae > Charanyca > Charanyca ferruginea. The sequence goes on along the minus strand of OX376068.1, from coordinate 5,060,716 downwards.
AAAAACTAATTTGACATCTTTAACTTACTTCATACCTGTTGCCGTTCCTTTCTTCAGCTGCCTGGCAGTAAGAGATGCCAATAGTCTGAGTTTAGTTTATGAACAAGAAAATCGGTGCCAATATCTGGTAGTCAGATGTCAGGTAGTGAGAACCAATTTTACTAGGGATATCATGTTACCGAAACAAGGTTGTGTAAGTCAGATAGGCAGTCGCACTATGTAGAATACTGGTATTCAGCTGCATCTGGTGCACTGTCTGGTGTCTGGTGGACTGGAAACCGACCCCAAATTAGTTGGGATAAAGCTAGGTCGTTTGTTAAGAGGTTTGGAAAACTGGAAGTTCTGATCCGATTACAGAAACTCTTTCACTGATTTTTTTTTTTTTTACTATTAAATAGGCTTGCGTTTGACCGCAATTCACCTGATCGTAAGTGATAATGCGGCCTAAGTTGGAACACGCTTGCCTAAGATGAACCGGTTCACTCGTGCCTTAAAGATACCCAGATTATACTTATCAGGGAACAGAGAGGCGGGCAGGGAATTCCACAGTCTGGCAGTTCGCACAATAAATGTGGAGTCAAAGCGCTTGGTTCGAGACCGTGGAACTTCAACCATATAGCGGTGACGCTTCGCCGTATCTCTGCTCGTCCGATGATGGAACGGGGATGGGGGAATTAAATTGTGCAATTCCAAAGCACACACATTGATATCTACACTATTACCAAGTGTCATAGGAGAGATTTTTTTCTACCTAAACTTGATTTCCACGTGGATGAAGTAGCAGGCAGAAACTTGATCGTCGTACATATTTGTAATTTCATTCTTCCTATTTTTTGTTCACACCAGGGCCTCAAGTCTGCTATTACAATAGTGTCAGAATGGTCTATCATTGATTTCATAATTGTTGATTTTGACAGGTTTGGTAATCTACTAATATAATGGCGTCATTATGACTTTCCAATGGTCAACCACTGACACGCCATTGAAAGAAATGATATAGAATATTATGATAATCTCGTACAAAATGACAACAAAGTGACTTAGGCGGTAATCTGCAAAAATTTTGATAATTCCTTTGATCAGTGACCTACCATTAGAACGTCATTGCTTTTAATCCGACCAACCAATGATCGACCATTATGAATTTAGCAGATTACGAACTTTTAGCAAAATGACAATGGGATCGTGTTGGAATGAGGAAATTATAAAAATAGCAGACTTGGCCCCCTGTATCTTTGCATCTTTGAAAGCGAATGATGTTTGCCTGGCGTACCACATAATATTTTTTTGATTCCATCTTCATAAGTTTTACAAAAGAGAATAATAAAAGCGCTTTTTCTTATTGTAATATAAAAAACCGGCCAAGTGCAAGTCGTACTGACACATGAAAGGTCCCGTACATACCACAGTATAATATTAAGGTGGAGCAAAAAACAACGGAATAATTTCTTTTTTAATTCAATTTGTTGTTATAGCAGCAGCATACCTAATACATACCTGTAAAAAATTTCAAGTGTATACCTAGTACGGTTCATAAGAAAAAGAAAAGGCAGACGGTTGGATGTGCAAAAGCAATAAGTAGGGCTACGTTCGAACCTACTGTTTGGAACGAGCAACTAGCTTCAACTTTCTGACTGACTGACTCTGACAATTCAAAAGTACCTGTAAATGGTTTAATTGAAATAAATGATTTTGAGTTTGAGTTTGAGTTTTGCATGTAACCCATTATTGAGAGCCAGAAATTGCGAAATTTTTTACTAGTACCTACCTATTTCGGCGTTTAATTAATGTCTTCTTGTGTTTTTTTAATGTCGAACAGGACTATTAATTTTCACTGACTGTGTATTATTATAGCCCCGATAACAACAAATAATAAAAATAATATAAAGTAAAAAATTAAAAACATGTTTTTTTTCAACGTTTTTTACTCGTACTTTAGATACCTATGTTTAATGCACGGTGATACGGAACCCTTCATGTGCTAGGCCGACTCACAGTAGACCGGATTTTTTAACGTTGCCCCACACTAGGAATTTCTGCTGTGTTGTGAATACGTTAGCAAACATCATAAATTCTATGTGAGTTTAGATGTTTGCTGTATACAAACTTTTAGATCCGGAACAACTATCTATATGAGTATCTATCTATGATTTAGGTGAAAAAGGAGAATCGTCCAACACTATTCCTTCCGTACTCTGGTGCATTGCTTTGTATTGTAAATATACAGTGGACGGCAAACAGCTCGCACTGATTCCTAACATTACCATAATCCCGTATTTTGTTAGAATTATTCATCCGTAGTGCAGTTGCTGCACAAACATCTGTTTCTAGTTTGGGGTAGTAGACAGTTTGTTTTTGGTTTCAGATTTTGACCATACATTATGGATTAAGTTTGAGGTTAGTTTTGTTTGAAGCGAGCTTTTTTGAGATTTTTCTTCTGAAAGTATCTCGGAATAGTATTTTGTTTGTCTCTCTGTAATGTATCTATCTATTTACTAGCTGACCCAACTTGTTTTGACATACACATTGACTTAACAAAAACAAAAAAAAAATCGTACGACCTATTCTCAGAGCTAGTAAATGTACACAAAAAAAAAACATAAAAATAAAGATTCGTTTTGGAGGAGTTCGATAAGACGATAACACACGTGATTTTTTCTATATTAAATTAGAAGAAAATATGGCGGATAGCTCCTCGGGTAAAAAGATGTGCTAAAGCGTCACTTTGACAAGTACGACTCGTCTCGTTGGGAGTAGCAAGCCGCCCAAAGAATTGAGTGGAGAACTTTGGTTAAAGCCAAAGTTCATGATTATGAGTTTCAGCGGCGCCTTGAGCTTGATGCCAAGCGCGACCGATTGAAAGCCCGACCACCTGCGGCAAATAATTATCATTATATAGATGATGAGCTCACATGCCCGCAATGTGCGAGGGTCTTCACAAAGAAGATTGGTTACATAAGCCACATGCGAGCTCACGAACGTCAGCAACAGCGGAACTGAAGCAATCGCCTTCGCCGAAATCGGTCGGATCGCATCATATCATCATCATAATGTAATATTCTATATTTAATTATTTCTATTTTTTCGAGTTTATGTTGTGTTTGTGTCTGTTAGGATAATTAAAAATACCTTGGTTATATCGTCGTAAGGATGACGCGAATGTCAAACTTTACGTCATCCTTACATCGAAGAGCTTTATGTGAGACGGGCAATACGACAGTAAGAAAGTTCTCCAAGCCGACTCCTGCCGTGAAAGTTACTCTTTTTAGGATCTTTTGCCAGACTTTCTACACTTGTCAACTTGACAACCAACGAGGGGCAACGATGGCATACGAGTAGCTTATAATAGTAGCTATAGGCAACTTTCTTCTTTCTTTTTCTTGTTTTTTTATTTAAAACGTTGCCCCACACTAGGAATTACTCCTGTGTCGTGGGTGCGTTTACAAACATATAAACTAACATACACAAACAGCCAGACCCGGAACAACTATCTGTAGGCCATACAAATATTTGTTACGTGCGGGAATCGAACCCGCGACACGCAGCGCAGCAGTCGATCGCTCAACCACTGCGCCAACCGTGTCGTCGTAACTGATAAGATTGAAGCGCTTTTGCAGCGCCCAGCGCAGCGAATCAGCAAGTTGAAGTGGCTGTCTGCTGCAGGGTACGTAGCATGCAGAACAGGCGATGGGGCCGTAAAGTTCTCGAATGGAGACTGCTCACTGGCAAGCGCAGCGATGGACGTCAACCCCAAGGTTAATCTGGTCATCGGTTCACCGATGACCAGATTAAGACAGCAGGAACATGTTGGATGCAAGCCACTTCCAACTGGTCTTTTGGAAATCTTTAGGGGAGGCCTATGTCCAACGTGGACATCTTACGACAGATACGGTGATGATGATGATAGAATATCTCACGAAAAATCTTTAAAAATATAGTGTAAATTCTGTACAATCACTAAGAAATATTAATTTATTTCCTTTAATACATATTACTTTATATTTCACTGCATATCTTTCAGGAGTGCTAGAAAAACATAATAGAAAATTAAGCTGTCCATAGAAAAATTAACAACACAATCAAAATGTTATATGAAAGAAAAAATTAAAATACACAGTATTTTAAAAGGTACCCTGAATTATGATTTCTTTATTCAACATTACCTAATGTTTACCTGCCTGCAAAATTTATAAAATATTTATTATTATCTAAGAAAATGTGAACATAAAATGAAATTAAAAACTTTATTAGTTATAAACGTTACTCTCCTGGCTTAAAAGATATAACGGCTGGTGATAAAAGTAATACAAAAGATAACAAAGTATTATAAAATTTAATAATAAAACGGATACAAAGTTGTTATTTTAAAGTCAATGAAACGACAGAAATTGCTTTAAAAACCAATTATCTAGAAGAGAAACTGCAAATAAAAATAAAGTAATTGTTGGAATAAAACTGTTCTATTTCTTGCTGAATCTGTGGGATATTATACGGTTTCATTGTTGGACTTGCTTTCTCCCGCGTCTTTGTTCACGTGAACGTCGGTTATAGTAGATGCAGACAAAGTCGCTTATTAAAGAATAAACTTTTTTCAAAATAGATAATCACTTTCAAAAACTACAATGTAAATAAAAACTTAAATTACGGAAATCTGTGACCAAGTGACAATACAAAACAACAAACAGAAACCATGACGCCGAAATCCGAAATTTAAGTTATTTTGAGTTTTAGTTTTTCACTTTTTACTGCCTACTTCTTAGTCGTAAATTTTATCAAAATCAGTTCAATACTCAATACTCAATATTTTATTGCTTTTCCATAAGTTCAAATATGCTTAGGTGTTAGGTGTTTTTTTACGATCATTATGGACCCTGATCGGGCACAGCAATAGGGTAGAAGAGAGGAAGCTCTATTTTAGAAAAATACTATATTATCGTAGGATGTATAGTTAACTAACAATTTATTAATTACAATTGTTATTATTATTATTTCAATTTATTTATTATTATTATTTATGGTACCAAGTTTAGCCGTCCAAGAGTAATACACAATTAAACTCACTTTCGTATTAACTCTCTCTTTGACAGTCGGTAAGGGTAGTCATAAGCCAAAAAGTCTGACAACCAGTCTTACCAAGGGATATCGTATTTGTGGAGATCGGATAGGTAGTCACTCCATGTAAAACTCTAAGCTGCATCAGGTTAAACTGGAATCCGAGCAAACCATAAGTAACACAATAGCTATGAGAGGCGAATGTGCAGAGATTCTTCTCTTGTATAGTTTAATTATTATCTAACGTTGTATTCCGTTGAGATAATTTGCTACAGAGTTCATCTGGCTGATTACTTAGGGTAAGTAAACGGTTTAAGCTAAAAATTATGCTTCAGTAAGCCCCAAGGGTCAACATTTGTGGCAAAAAGTAATGCAGAATTACACAAAGATAATGCATTTAAGGCCTATGTCCAGCAGTGGACGTCTTTCGGCTGAAATGATGATGATGAATGCATTTAAGACATTCAACAAAATGTTGAACATTTTAATAGTAGGTGTGCATAACGGCATCATTACCTAACCAGGCGATCAAATAGACCACTGTACATTAACTTATTTAGATTAGGTATAAGTAAAAATAATAAACCGTTTATTAATCAATACTTATTTCTGAAACTTGTTTAAGTTTTATGAAAGTAATTATTACAAAAATTAAGAATAATGTATTGTAATATTTTAACTTGTTCACTCCATATTAGTAGGTTCAATCTGCCTAGTGGAGTCAAAATCAAAGCATTTATTTCAATTAAATCATTTACAGGCATCTGAATTGGCTTCTGAATTGTCATGGAGTCAATTATGCAGAAAGTTGAAGATAGTTCCAAAACATAGGATAGGTCTCTATGGAGAAGAACGAGCAAGAAATTCCATGCACATTCTTTTTATTAATCAATTTTTTATAAAATCCTGGTGAATTATTCTTGTTGTATTATATGTAAAAAATGTAGGTGAAGAGCAATACAAAACAATTAAAAACTTTTATTAAGAAAATAGATAAGACGAATAAGTAAAAGAGGCGGGGGAAGAGTTTAAGATTATAGTACCTAGTAGTACGAGTAGTATGACGGGTCTCAGCGCGTATTGTCCGTACAGGTTTAAGATTATAATAAAGACAAAAGTCAGTCAAGAGATGATCAATGTTAACAGCACAGTGAACACAGCCACAGACCGTAGTCATTCCGTTCTCGCCGCCGAGGCCTACCACGACGACCCAGTACGTCCCCTCCCCGACCCTCATGCCAGCCCGCGCCGCTGAGCCTGTAGCTTTAAATTCGTCCCTATATAATGAAGTCCGGTAAAGCAGTCGACAACCTCCTAGGTTAACCTACGAGATGCCAATCCGCAAACAAAAAATTAAGGTCAATGTTAAGGGCGCGTATTCGATTTAGTACAATTCAAAATCTAAACGATTACTAGAACAGCGTAGCAGCTTTGACACACACTAGTACAATACAAGTACAATACAATACGGTCTGTTGGTATGCATCAGAAAAAAAAATACGCACGAAATAAGCACGAATCATTGAAATTGATCGGCAAACGACAGCGCGCGAGGTTTTACAGTGCTTTTTAAAATAATTGTCTAAAATGATTTCGTACAAAGATCTGAAAAAAGTTGTGTATATTGAGCATAACCTTTATTTTCATAAAATAAATATATCAGTTATGTTTTTATTCAAATAATGGTGAAAAAAAATTGCTGAAGTGAACCGATTTTGTACTTTTCTAATGCTGTTTTTCAATATCTAATAGTAATGTTTTCGTAATTTTGGTCTCTGTTATGCACTTTGAGACTGTATATCCTGTTAGAAAAATGCATAAAACATAATATTTTGGCATACTATAATGGTCGTATTTGTCCTTAGAGTTAACTCTGACGTCTAATTTCGTAAAACGCTATTAAAGGACTGCCTTCGCTTTAAAAACTCATAATTAAAAATTATACTTTTACTCTGTAGTTCTCTAAAACAAGACTTAATCTGTCTAAAACTGTAATTGTCTTTAAATAATCTGCTCACATCATTACGATATTGCTCTGCAAAACGCGAAAACATGAAGTTTTCGTCACGAGTCGTATACACGCTCTTAACAGATAACACCCGTTCACAAACATGACGCCTTGCAATAGACTTGCGAGAGAGTCCTTGCAAGTTTTAAATAATTTGTGATTCCAGGGTAAATACAATACTATAAGTTTTTTTTTTTTTGCTATAAAGTATCTATACACCTTTCTAACGATTGAGATATTGGCTGAAATAAAGCAAGAGCACATTTAAGACGATTGTACGAAATAAAAAAAAAAGATAAAAGCAAAGTTCTCCCAAATTGGATTCCAAAATTGAAAGGAGTTTGAATTTCTTTTACATCTTTGTTCTAAAGTGGATTTACTACACCCACACAATATACTCTAGCCACCACATAAGACGAAAAGGCCTGCAAATAATGGCCTAGTATCGCGAAATTGCGAATTGCTTCTATCACAAACAGTACCCAAGATCGATACCCTCCATCTCCCTTTAATCTTCGCAATATTTTCAGCTTCGACACATTAGTGCTGTACCAATTAGTGTTGTGTCGTTAGCGTGTAATTTACTGTCACAATCAGACACCGAAGTACTCTGATGTAGATGGTATTACGTGTTGTGTTCAAAGAATCCTTTGATGGGGATTTGTTGTGATTATATTGTTTTCTTGAATTATTGTGAAGGTCGTATTGAAGATACGCAGTTTTCATTCAAAGCGCCGATCTGAATGGTGGTGGCTTTTTGTTAAATCAGAAATCAAGGTACCTAACAAGTTGCTTATTTTTAAGGCGACGATATACACCGGCGACCTAGAGCGACCAGAGAATCGTATGCCCTGCGTCCAAAATTCTCAAAGTTTAGTCGAAAAAATTAAATGAAAGATAGTATTCTTTAACTTAAAAAAAGGCGTACACTAAAAGATAGATAATAAAATTGTCTGTAAGGTACCTACTAAAAGTTTCGTTTAAATATTCCTGGTAGATTATCCGCGTCCGCGCGTCCGCGCGTGCGGCAGTTTTTTTGTCCGCGTCAGACACAAGTTCACGATTTAATTAAACTATTTAATATGAACTTAATCAAAAATATTCACATACTAAATGATTAAGAGAATGTTCTAGTTTAACATATATTTTTTTCAAATCATTTACACTACACATTTTGACGTGATTATCAGTTTAAAAGCAAAAGTCGTTTGTTAGCCCCTTAAGGGGTAGTTCCACTGTGTTTCAAAACGCATTCTTTTCATAATTTTAATGTTCATACTTTGATTCCACTGCGCTCCAAGAATTTTTAGAAATCAAATATATCAATATTTTAGTTCCACCGTGCTCCAAGAAATTTTGAGTAGAGTTAGCAAAAAAATAAATTTAATAAATATCATAAAGAAAAAAAAAATACATACCAAATGTTTATTCAGTCAATCACAACGTCATATCTAACAATATTTTTTTTATAAAAACAAAGTGAAAACAACGAAAAAAAATACAGCTTCAGAGTAGCAAAAAAAATCTTAAATCTAGAATATTGACCAACAAAGTAATCATTATACTGGGAAATATTTTCACTTTGTGGTGCTTCTGCCATGATTATCTATCACGCATCATCAGTTACATTATAAGGCAAATGCGCCAAAGCAGTTTACATCTTGCAACAAACAACTTATAGTTTCCCTTTTATGCTGACTCTACTTATTTTATTTTGGAGCGTTGTGGAACCATTTTGATACTTATATTTTATTAAATAAAGTAGCTAATAAAAGCTCAGAGCGCAGTGGAATGCATTCCTTGAGCACAGTGGAACTACCCCTTTCAAGTACGTACAGAGCTTTGAACTTTAGTATCTAACTCTAAACTATTACAATATAATTTAGCTCATAGCCTTTTATAGTGCTCAAAGGAGATTGAAGTGTTTATTCATGTACGATATAGGTACATAATGGATATTTAGTGGTAACGAAATTGAGAAATAATTACGAATCAAATATAATTCTTGGAAACACTGTTTCTCAGCCTTGGTTCGTACCTACCTATCGATCCTCGCAACACAGAAAACAATATAATGTAGCTGAAACATTCAAAGTCAAAGTCAAATCATTTATTTCAATTAAACCATTATTAGACCAAAGACACTTTTGAAAGTCATATGAGAAAATTTAACTTAGTTGCCCCTTCCAAAAGGTAGTTTGGTACGGAGAAGAAACAAGAAACTCAATACTTACTCTTCTAAAAAATGTGTTTACATTATTTTGTATTTATAGGAAATAACGTGAATATTAAAAAAAAATCAGAAAGAAATACAAAAAAATACTATATTATTATTCAAGTGTGTAAAAAAAATTACAAGTTAAGGAATGTCAGCTAAGTTATGTACCTACATAGATACTCGCATATTAATAACTTTTTAAACAGTAGACAAACACTCCTAATATATTAACCACAGATATAGATAGACCTAGATAACGCGTGCCTATTTTCGTGCCTAACTTACGATAAAAAATAGTAAGTAAAAAAATAAAGTAAACGTTTCCTTCCATCGGTAAGTCATTTTGTGATTATTATTATGCGTAATTAATTTAAAAAACAATTATTTATAATCTAATACCCTCAGTAATAGCTAGTAATAAGGAGTAATAAGGAAAAACAAAACATTCGTAGTATTAAATTAGTGACGTTCAAAAAATGGCACGCTTGGTTTTCATACAGATCGTCACACTTGCGTTATCTAGGTCAGAGCAATCTATAAGTAAAAAAAAAATCTAATTCTGTCTCGTGGCGGGTTCAGAACCTTTATAATATAATAATAATATGTGGGGACATTTTCACACACGGCCATCTGACCCCAAACTAGGGAGACCCTGTACTATGGGTGTCAGACAGCTGATATACATACATAAATACATTTTTTTTTGTAAATACATACATATATAGATAAACAACACCCAGACACAAGGCAAACACAAGTGCTCATCACACAAAGGTTTACCATGGGCGGGAATCGAACCCGCAACACGCTGAGCAGCAGTCGATCGCTCAGCCACTGCGCCAACCGTGTCGTCGATAAAAGAGTGTTCATGGAGTTTCTTAACCTAGTTCGTAAGAGTGCGAAAAATACATTATTTCATAGCACTTCAATACTCGCTAAAACACGTAACAAGTCCCAAGTAGTGCTAAGACTCACGAACCAGTGATTAAAGATTGTACTCCGCTTCGTTGCTATAAATGTGGTCTTGTTGTTCGCCACCATTGCTGTGTCTTGCACTGATGTTATATAATAAATCCTACTTTGACTGTACTTTGTGACGTTTGGCTGGTGTGCAGAACCGTGTTCCTATTTTGAAATACTGACTTTTAATTCAATACCTATCGACTTCTTTCAGGGATTCAGTAATAGCATGACTGTTGACAAGGCGGAATAGTAGAAGAAAACGTGTTACGCTACCCCAAATAACGAGGGACGAAGGCGGGAAGATGATGATGATTGATTATGAAAATGAACAACTTTTAATATGGAACCTACTTAGAAATATAAAAACAAAAATCAGCTGTTCATTTATTTTGATCGTGTTACATTAAAGCATTCGTAGCGGACAGCTGATTATTTTTTTCTTGTTTCGGAGTAGATCTCGTTATAATTGTTCATATTTATTAGTATCTTCACCCCCTGAAAGATCGATATTCAAAGAAAAGTATGGGATTCCTTACCCATTCTTCTGCATACGATAGTACCTTTTGAAAGAGGTAACTAGATTCTTTTCTTTTTTTTTGGAAATTCTCTCAGGAGTCTAATTATTGAATTATTTATAACTAGCTTTTGCCCGCGACTTCGTCCGGGTGAATGTCGGTTATAGCGGATGCAGACGAAGTCAAAGATTTAAATCTAGTCTATGTCCTTCCCCAAGATTCAAGTTATTTGCATACAAAATTTCATCAAAATAGGTTCAGTCGTTTCATCGTGAAAGCGTAACAGATCGAGTTACTTTCGCATTTGTAATATTAAAGTATGTATTAAAATATTAAATAGTATAATAGTATGGAAGTTTAGACTTTGACTGGGATGCAATATTTGTTATAATTTAGGATTATTATTTTTTTTATTAATAATCCTAAATAAACAGTTTTTTTTTTCTTTTCGAATCGATTTAAATTAATTATTTTTTGATAGAGTATTAAAAATTGATCGCAGTAGATGACTACGGCATCAAAGCGACTAGTACCAAAATAACAGACCGAACAAATACGTGCGTGTGTGCGTATTTATTATTATTTACTTTATTTATTATTTTCGGAGGGAGGCGGGGCGTGTCGCTACTGTACGGTAGTATTAATATTTATACTGTGGTACAGACAGCGTCATCAACTGCTTACCCCCCACGCATTGGAATTTCTTCAGAAAGGGGTTAGCAGGTTAATGACGCTGTCTGTACCAGGTGTAGATATTTTGCCCTCCTCCCTCAAATACCTTCACCTGTATTTTTAATTTATATTACAACCTTAGAGCATGTAACCTCTCTAAAATTACAACATATTAAATTCTATAGGTAGTTAAAATTAAAAATATAAAACGGTCCTATTACAGAGTTCATTAAAGTAAGTTCCATGTAAATATTCAAAGACTTATATTCATGTAAACGAAGCCCAAAACATGTTATGCTTAGATAAGAGTGGATTTACGTCTCTGAGATATCTTAATTAAAATCAGTGAGACACTTTACACACGCCGTTTTATTAAATCTCAGCTAATGTTTTAACTGAACAATTACCACTTAAAAATCACACTTATAATTGTGTTTAATGAGAATTCACTAGTGTGTATTTGTATAGTTAACAGTGATATAAATATTTATTAGTGTATTGTATGATTTGATATAACACTATATTAGACTAGCTTGGTTATAATTTGACATTAAAATGGGGCTTAAATTTTGGTGACCATTTACTATTTTTGGCAATTTAATAGACTTTTTCCCGTAACATTTTCCTGAATCCTAGATCGGTGGTTCGTTAAACATAAGCCATTTTTCATTTCATTTATAGTCTACAATAGTTTTCAAAGTATTCAAATAACTTATTTCAAGCTCCAATATACAAATTCTGCAATGAAAATAACTAGAAAAGGACGAAGAAGCACAAATAAAAGAGATGGCTAAATGAGGCACCAATTCTATTTTATCGAATAGTGCGCCTTGCAGTGTAAACACCCATTAAAGGTACATGGAAGTATGGTCACAGTTGTGGCGATAATAGTTTATTGTACCTATTTTTCTTGTGCCTATGTAGGCACTAGAAAAATAGGTCTAGGGTAGGGTCTTTACCAGTTATAACAACAGTATATATTATTAACTAGCTTCTGCCCGCGACTTCGTACGCGGATCCTGTTGCTTATGCCAGCGACAACGGGGTCGGCAAAATCGAAGATCTGAAACGTCTGATGTCGAATTCTAAGAGCCCGGGGACGGGAAAACAACGGGATGCGCAAGACGATTCAAGAAAAGTACAATTTTGAATCATACCTCCGATGGCGGAATATGTGGCGTAGTCAATCATAGGAGTATAGGTAAATGCACTCCGTTCCTTATCAACCCAAGAAAGGTCGCCATGCCATCTGAAGAATCGGATGTATCTCAAGATATAGCCGTAGCTAGACATCAACATTCTGTTCAGAGAATGTCGAAGTCGATCACAATTCAAACGTTCGTTGCGCTCTTCTTCTGTCTCTTCATGCCGTACTCCAGCAATTCTTTCTCTTTCACTTTCTAACTGATTATGAATATTTTGTTGTGTGCATGTTCGGGACAATATATGATAATCTCGATCAGCAGCATGTTATTCTGTAAAAACTCACTTCAGATCTCACTTCTGATTCCGCGGTGAAAACTGTTTTAGGTAGTCTGTAACTGGATGAAAACTACGCTAGCGCTACTAAGTGCTGGCATAGGTGAAGTGAACTATTATTTCGTTACTATTTAATCGAAAACCAAATACTTTTCACTTCTAGTAAGTGAAATCGGAAATGAGATAGGATTCGAATTCGCGAGTGAATTCTTACAGAATTGCCCTCCAGCAGTTAGTCGCGCATCACGTTTATCACTCGTTTCAAAAGACCTGTTAGTACATGTGGGAATACGCTGAGAACTCAAGCGTGATTCTGTAACGGTAAATGCATGTCGCTCACGATCAGCGGACAGTCGCGCATCACGTTCCACACTTGTCTCTGGAGACCTAGAAGCAGATGCGTAGATACGCTGAGAACTCAAGCGCAATTCTTTATCCGTGCAGTCGTGCATCATATTCTTCACTGGTCTCTAGAGACCTGGATGTAGATGCCTAAATACGCTGAGAACGCAGGCGTTCTTCACGATTTGAAGAGGTTTCCACGGAACGAGTTGCTGTCTGATGTTCTCGAACAACTTCAAGTCTCTCCTGACGCTCTTCGGTAGATTCTTGGGAACTTATGATCCTCAATCTTTTAGCTCCTTTGGAACATTGGGAAAGATTTGACCTCTTTCTAGGCATGGTTATAGTTTTATTGTAAAGATACCTGATCAATTAAAATTTAAGTGACTGCTCCCCTGCGTTACCGGGTAGGGTACCGTGTCACGAAGATAAATGGAAAAAGGAAATTAAACACTCAAATAACATAAGCCCAAAGGCATTCAATAAAATAAAAAAAGGGAGTTTTGGCCAGCAGAGTCAAATTTTCAATGATATACCATCGTCATCAAAAATCAGTCCTAAACTGTTACCGCCTTCACCGCGTGGAGGTACTCCCACCTTATTACAATATACAGTGAAATTAGTGATAGCTTTACAGTTAAATTTTAAAAATTACAGCTTTGATTTCCACATCAGATGTTTCTGATCTTCGATTTTTATAAGTCAACAGGAAATGCCCATCGGACCGAACAACTTTTGCTAAGACGTCATTAATATATGTGTCATGGTATAGCTGGGCTCTTGGAGTTCCACATCAGGTGTTCCAGATCTTCAAATTTATTCTCTCAGCAGAAAATGCTCATCACGTGGAACAATTTTTGCTACGGTACCATTTTTGTATCTCTTATAGTTTAGCTGGTCTGTTGCGGTTCTGCATCAGGTGTTCAAGTTTCCAAGATAAATTATAGCCTATATGTTGCCCAGACTTAATACCTGTACAACAACAAAAAAATCATTCAAATCCGTCCAGCAGTTCCGAAGATTAGCGTGTACAAACAAACAGACAAACAGACAGACTTTTTTTTTTGGATTCGTGCTCTATTACTGTTTCTAAACCCCCCTCAATTACAATTTTTTTAATATATTCAATGTACAGACATAGTTTTTTTACTGTTTTATTATATGTATAGATATAGATATAGATGTCTAAACAGTGCACTCAGAGCAATCAGTCAATTATAGCAATTAGCTGACTTAACTTTGCATACATAGTTGAGATTTTTTAGAATATGAATCGATAGAATTATATCATCATCATCATCATTTCAGCCGAAAGACGTCCACTGCAGCTGGACATAGGCCTCCCCCAAGTGTCGCCACATTGACCGGTCCCGTGCGACTCCCATCCAGCGGATCCCCGCAACCTTTACCAGGTCATCGGTCCACCTTGGGAGGTCTTCCAACGCAAGGTCTTCCGGAATTATATAATTATTTTAAAATTTTCTCCCATTTGCGCAAAGTAAATAACATATTATTTTTATGATTATTATTTCAGCCTGGATTTTCCCACTGCAGGGAAAAGTCCTCTCCACTCTCCTTCCAATTTTCTCTATTAAAGGCCATTTGGAGCCAGTATTTATCGAAGGAGTCCAGATCATCCCGGCATCTCCGCCAAAGTAAATAACATGATAAAATTATAACCATTCGTATTCTAAAAAATCTCAACTATCAACTATTTATGCAAAGGTGGTTCAGCTAATTGCTGTAACTGACAGACTGTTCTTACATGCACCTGGTTCTCGTCTATAGGGACCTCAGCGGTGATGGTGCAACGAAATTCAAGCATATTCATTGTACAAGAAGTATGCTTGGGCTGGCAACAGAATTACATATTGTACGAATAACGAAGCTAAGCCACTGTATGTAGACAGCTAAAATATAGTGGAATGCAATAAATTATATGAGTATTAGTTGCTGCTAGTACACTATATTGTTATTTTATTTTCATTTTTTTCATTACTCCAATACCAATAATTTCTTCTGTATTGTGAGTGCAGTTACTAACATAATAAACTAAAATCTTTGATGTAAGTTATGACTTAAATGGGGCTAGCTATAATTATCTTAACTTAGTTGGGAAAAGTTAAGCAGATAAGCAGAAGCAAAAGATAAGCAGGAGCAGAAGCAAAAGTTATGCAGAAATCGTCATTATTAGTACAATAAAGGTCAAGCAACTGTAACATATGTAATATTATGCTCATGATTTTACATTCACCTGACGAACTGCGATCATAATAGAGACAAATCGAATCAGACCATTGAACTATACGGACGAAGATTCAATTTATCACTAGATAATGGTATTATTCTCACGGGTTTGTTCAGACAAACTAGACAAGGCTCAGTAATCAACTTTATCTAGGCCTTTCCTCTGAATAATAACAATGAAACTAGGTACTTTGATTTAGCAATCTTCAATTTCTTGGAGATTCAGTAATTTAATAAATTACAAACACGACAATTATGTACGTACTAGCTTTCGCCCGTGGCTTCGCCAGCATGGTTAGTTGATGAAAAAGTAGGCTATATCCTTCCCCAGGCTTCAGACTATCCAAATCAATGTTATCACAAACGGCTCAACAGATTAGCCGTGAAACATAAATTTACACATAAGCAAACGGACAGACACATACTATTATTTTTGGAGAGGGTTACTTATATAGCGGTTACTTGTCGTACGGTAGCAGCAAAAAATTAAAACTGAAAGGATTAGAATATAGTATGTACAGTACGCAAAAGAGATAAGTATTCATGTCGTCGGGAATAGTTGAAGATTTCTTAGAAACCAATGGGGGCTTTCAAATGAAACTTTATTAAATCATTGAACTGTTTATTCTCTATAAATTGTATTTTATTTTATTCATAAAAACCTATCGGTTTCTAAGTAAACTTCAACTTTTTCCGGCGACATGGATACTTATCTCCTTTGGTGACCGTACATTGGTAATTATCGATTTGTTTTGAACTGGCGTCTGGCAATAGGAATTAAAAGAACCGATTCGATGGTAAACTTGTCCTTGTATCGTGAAGGTCGGGTAAAATCCTGGCATTCAGACAATTTTATCTGCTCCAAAAGCAGACATATAAAAGCACGTATTGCATTTTATTATACTTCTTAGTAAACAGCAAGACCCATGTGTCATTAGAAAAAAAATCTCTTAAAGGTTCAACTGGCTCATCTATAGAATGATTGGCTACTTTCCACCCGAAAACACATACCTGCTGTTTCTTCTTTCCACTTAAGAACTCCGCAAAATTTGCAATCTTTATCTCATCGCTTCTATATCTAAATAAACTTGTGAGTTTCATAATCAAGAGTCTTGCCATATCCAAACACTCCCACTCCCACGTGTTTCTTTCAAATGTTTGACGTCTCTGTGCTGCCCTTTCAGAAACTGCACGTCGGCGAGAATCAGTTGCTTTAAAGGTTTCAGTGGCTCTTTGGGATGTCATGTAAGTCGCCTGCTGCTGACGCCGAGCTTGGTACTGCTCTGGTGTCTCCGCAGTCCGTTGTGACAATAAATACTCAGCATGCTGTTGCCGCCGATTTTGGGACCGTTTTGGTGTCTCCGCAGCTCGATGTGACACCAGATACTCTGAGATATACTATGAGATGCCAGGTACTCAGCGTGTTGTTGATGTCTATCAAGGGACTGTTCTGGTGTTCTGTTTTGTTCTGATCAATTGTTCTGTGTGCCTCCTATCGGACCGTCTGCTTAAGCCCTAGTTGCTCGGCTTGTTGAGACGTCTCAGTATGTCTAGCTATTTACATAGCTCGGGCTTTATTAGAGCTTTGTGAAATATTAGAATTACGCATACGCGGCATTTAAGTACTATTTAAAAATATATACACACTAGGTAGTCATTTCCAAACCAACAACTAAAACAATTCCAATAACTAATGAAGAGAAAATCTAAACTTTCTTCTTACCACTTATAACACAACCTATACCTAAAAGTAACCCTTATTCTAAAACTAACAAAATTGTAATAATCTAATGCAAACAAAAATGAACCTTCTTTTTCTTCCTTCCCTGAATTCCATTGTTTGGGGTTGGGTCTCCTCACTTTTCTGCGCTAAGTCAGACGATGTTGGGTGGTCGGTCCTGGCAATTGGGCTTTCGGGCTCTCGTTCTATGTTAGACCACCAGGTCGCTTGCGGGCGGCCTCTGCCTCTTTTTTGTTCTGGTTGGTTCAGCGCAATTTGTACCACATGGACTTCGCTTCGTCTTTTGACATGTCGATACCAACGGAGCGGGTTTTCGGTAACTTTGTCCACGATTGGAGCAACTCTGAAGCTGCCTCGATATTGATTACGAATTCTGTCCAGTTAGGTTACACCTCCCGCCCATTTAAGCATCTTCATTTCGTTGGCATGTATCTTTTGATCATGTGTATTTTTTGCTATCCATCATTCGGACCTACAGAGTAGAGCTGATCGGACTGCCGTTTTGTACACTTCCCTTGGTCTGTATGGGAATTCGTGGGTCATACAACACACCTGTCAGCGATCGCCATTTTTGCCACGCTACGTTAATTCTGAGTGTCACATCGGTATCAACGTTAGTATCGGGTGTGAGCATGGAGTCTAAGTATTTAAACTTTTCTACGGTGGGAATTGGCGTCGTCCCTAAGTAGATGGTTTCAGGTAAAGTATTCCCGATGTAGATTTTTTTTGTAAATTCTATACCTTTCCATCATAATTTTGATTGCCTGCTTCAGTAGTTGACCTGGATACTGTGAAGCCAAACTGATTTGGAGGTATTTCTGTAATATTTGTCGACATTTATTGATGACTCTTTCCCATACTTTTAAGCGTATGTGAGGTCAGTTTTATGCCTTTGTAGTTTTCGAATTGTGCCACATCATTCTTGTTCTTATAAAAAGGTAGGAGAAGGCTTTAGCGCTAGGATTTTGATATACGCTTCGTATGCATGATGATATTAAACAGCTTAGTCAGCCAAGCTTCGGCTAACCGGCCAAGGGTTTTCCAAAGGTCTACAGGGATCACATCAGGCCCAGTAGCTTTTCTGTTTTTCATTTTAAACATAGCGTGTTTAACCTACTGAAATCTATCTCGGGTGGACCCATACGTGGATTCGCTGGGTATTGAAGCCTCATTTAAAACAAAAATGAACCTATTTATTGAATACTTACAAATACAATCTAGGTATACCGAAATAAATAAAAATACAATCCTATAGCGCATTCCAACGTAAACAAACAATTAAAGTAAGTGAAATTTGTCTAAACAAACAATTAAATTAAGTAAAGATAAAGTTCATCTACATTAAATACTGAAAGCAACAATTGTATCAATTTTGATAAGAATTAGCTAAATACTCTGAAATGTGCATTGTAAAAAAATGTATTTATGGCTCATAATTTGGAATATGTTCCACATAAGAGATAGATATTTATTTAGATTTTTTTAAGGCGTAAGCGGACCTATATTTAGAATTTTTTAAGGCAAACGATAATAAAAAGTATCCTACGTGTTATTCCAGGAAATGGTTTATCTATGTGCAAATTTTCATCCAAATCTGTTCAACGGATTACGCGTGATTGAGTAACAAACATCCAAACATCTTCACAAACTTTCACATTTATAATATTATAAGTAGGATTCACTATTATAGAAGACAATAATTTGAACGCAGAGTCAGAATTCCTGTTTGCTTACAGAAAATAAAATACCATTACAACTATGTAATTACACAACATAAAAATAATCATTATCAGAAACAACCTTCCCTCTATCAAAAACGAATAACAGCAGAAACAAGATGGCGTAGATCACAACAAATGGCCGCCATTCTCCGCTATCACTCGAACCCCATTCTCCGAGCGTGTCCAAGACAAATTCCTTGTGCCTAATTGTGCTAACATTTACTTCCGTAATCACGTAGGTACATTGAATGGATGGAGCTATAAATAAACTAGAATCCTACGGATCTCCGGTCCGGAGCTATGCTCCAATAAATAACGCAATGATTATTTTTATCGTCCGAGCAATATTGCCTAAGTAAATATTGGAAGGCACAATGGAAGAAAATAGGCGTTATGGGCCACATTATCTGATTGTGTGTTTAGGGTATCTAATGGACTTCGTGAGTTATGTTATGTAGTTGTGTAGTGTTGTTTTTGGGAACGAGGGATACCTGTAATAAGATTATTTGATTGTGCTAAACTCTGTAATTCTGATAAATTGTTTTTTCTAGACGGGTTGCACACTTGCACATTGCATTACTGGCACGATTATAATTCCTTTCAAACTATAATTTGTACTTAACGAGAACATTTAGTAGAAGTGTATTTGTGAAAAGCAACAATCTTAGGGACGAATTGAAATTGTTATGTGCGTATGTCTAAGCTTCCTTCAAAAGCAAGACAATTTGACATAATGTTTGAATGTTTTATTCATTTTTTTAGGTACTAGCTTCTGCCCGCGGCTTCGCCCGCGTAAAAAGAACGATTATCCTAAGGGAACACATTAAAGGGATAAAAAAAAATCCTATGTGTTAATCCAGGAAATGGTCTACCTATGTGCCAATTTTCATCCAAATCTGTTCAGCGGTTTATGCGTGATTGAGTAACTAACATCCAAACATCTTCACAAACTTTCACATTTATAATATTAGTAGGATATATAAAAAATATCTTTATTTATTTACTGTGTTTATGACTTATTCTAGTCTGTTATGTTAATCTTATGGCTTAATCATAAATAAATAGTAATGATTATAATATTTTAGTAAAATAATAATAATATGTGGGGACATTTCACACACGGCCATCTGACCCCAAACTATGGAGACCCTGTACTATGGGTGTCAGACAGCTGATATACATACACAAATATATTTTAAATACATACATATATAGATAAAAAAAACAATAGCGTATTCATTTTTAATTAGCAACTTTAAAATTTATCAACAACTTCTAGAATGTGTTATTTCAAATGCAATTAAATTTGAGCCGAAACTAAAATTCAATTCCAATATCCTGTAGTTTATTCACAAGTAAAGCTTCAGCAAAGGAATAAATCCGTAAATACAATCCAGATCTTCAAACAGACAATTTCGAGAATTACGAAGATATTTTCAAGCACTATTGCAAAGGTATTTTCAACGTACATTCTGTCTGAACGTTACTTATTTATTTCTCAAAGGTAACGTACAAAAACTGCACGTTTACATTCTACTAACAAGGCTTCAAAATCTCGTATGCTGTGCAATGCTTGGGTCCTAGTAGTTATTTTGATATTTATTGTAATCGGCAAAAGACGTTTGGAACGAAGTGTTATTTCAAACTCTGTATTTTAACGAGTATTTCGGTATTTTTATGATGTATAAAATTTATATTTAAAAAGAGTAAGTTTTGAGTTTCTTGCCAATTATTCTTCATACAAAAATATATTCTGGAATGGGCACCTACATTCAATTAAATTTTTATTACCTTGCAAATTTTGACGTTCTAAATTGCCTTGACGGTTAAGTTGAAATAAATAATAATAAAGTACCTATCATTTAATTAGGGTAACAAAGGCCCATACCATAATATATACCTTACAGACTTACATAACTATTTTACATAATATTCTAACTATCCTAATCCTAATCCTAACTATCCTAACTAATATTATAAATGCGAAAGTAACTCTGTCTGTCTGTCTGTCTGTCTTTTCTTCACGCCTAAACTACTGAACCGATTTGTGTGAAATTTGGTACAGGGTAAGTGTGAACCCCAACAAAGGACATAGGCTACTTTTTATTCGACTTCGACTTCGTCTGCGTCCGCGATAACCGACATATACGCGGACGAAGTCGCGGGCAAAAGCTAGTGTTAGTATAATTATTAGTAAGTTATACCTATGTTAGTAACTTCGCTAGTGTCACTGAGCAATCGAGTGGCACTTGTCCGCGGAAGCGACGGAAGACCACACACTGCGGTCAATAGTCATCCATCATGACGAGCAGCATATAACACGTTGCCAACCGCACCACGAACGCCCTGAAGTTGACGTTGCGATGCGATTCCAACAGCTGCACTCTCACCGTGTGGTTGGTCCTACGGAGCACGTACTCCACGATGACAAAAAAAAAAAATGAAATGATTTGACTTTTACTTTAGAACTTTTGGCGTATCAATATTTCTAGAACAAAAGCGTCATATCTATTCTTCATGCTCCATGTGTCTCACAACGCAGTAAGTAACTGTTATAGAATCCTTAAATTAATCCGACCTAACGTTCGTACGTATGTGAACTTCGTCTAACTTCAGCCTTATTAGAAGTAACATGTCTCAATAGGATTTACAATTTAGACGTGTTGGGATTGAGATGTTTATTGAGATTCTGGATGTAGATATTCCTTGTTGGGTAAATAAAGTTAAGGGAAGTTTATTGTCGTGAGAAAGGGCAGAGGATGTGATTAATTTAGAAGTTGGAATAAATGAACATGAAATTGTCACAATGTCGCTATTTTGGAATTTTACACATATATCTCTTACCCCTCGTTTACACCAAAAAACAAGTATGATACATGTCCAATACTTGTCTTGACACAATTTGTCTTAAACTTGTAGATACATGTATTATACATGTTATGTTTTATCTTTTGTTCAGGCCGGATTCAAAATAAGTATTTGCACAACAAGCATAATACAAGTTTTGTCTAAAACAAGTTTTATACTTGTATTTGAATGTGAACGATATTACGGACATTGCATAAAATTTGTAGAATTTGACCTTGGTGTGAACGAGGGGTTAGGTTTGCGCCAGACATGGTTATTTTTTAACTTCATGTTTGTTGCTTATTCCCACCATGAATGAAATTTGATGGATCCGCGTTGTGATATTTACTAAGTTTGAGTTAACAGTTTTGTCGCAAATGGGCCTTACCTACCTACTGTCAAAAGTAAAAAGGTTACCAATTTTTTTTATTTATTTCATTTCTCCCAAAAATGATATTCATACTCATTTAAAATAGAAATTTGGAATATAAACTTAAGACGACTAATAAGCTTTTTGTTCATGCCAAACTAATTTCAGATAAAAATGCTTCTTCAAATTAGTTCTATATTACTATGATTATGTACAAAAATCCTAAAAATGTTTGCACAAGTCCATTCATCCGATATAAATACAAAACTCGTGGAAAAAGAAATTCCTCTTATAAGTTATTAAAATTGGGTATATTGGCTTGTTTGAATAGTCAGCTAGGGACCGTTATTTCATTTTCAGTATTCTATCTAGGATTCAGAGTTATGCAAGGCCGTTAAAAGCCTCTCCGCACTATAAATCTATCGGGCATGTTTGTCGAATGGAATCAACAAGTAGGTTAATATTTTGAGGGTGGAATATCTATGAAATATCAAAATAATCTAAAATAATGGACAATGATTAAATAACTCGAATGAAACGCATGCGACCAAAAGAGTTATAAATATAAATGTCGATGGGTTGACAGGAAGAGGAAAACAAAAGATGGATGAAATTAGTGAAGAATATATATGAAATAGACGAAAGTCAGTAACATCATGACAGTTAACACGATGGAATTTAGGAAGAAAACATGTTGTGCTGTCGGTTGGCTTAAAAATATTTGAATTTGTTTTGTAAACAGCAACTGTATGTTGTTATATCTTCTGGTTAAGATGTCCCAGCAGGTGTCATAGTTGTCAGCAGAGATATTAAGATGCTGTACCAGCCGCTCTGCCTCACTCGTGATGTTGCATTTTTTGGGTCTTGCTTATCAAAGGATTGTTGTGAATAGCTTCAGAATACAAGTCCATGAAGGTTGGCCATTGAGCGTAGTTACCACTGAAGACCGGAATTTCCAAGTAACATGGGACAAAGGGAGATGATGTTGATTAAATACTCTGGCTACGTTGCTCGAAGAGATACTAGAGCGACTAATGACGACAGGCAAAGTAGAAGGGAAAAGACCCATAGGCCAAAGTCCTAGAAGATGGTCAGACCAGATCTCCGAAAAATTGAAGATATCTATAAGTATCGGTGTCGATCAGTCGCCTGGTCGAGTACCGTACTCCACAGGCGACTGATCAGTATCTATAGAGACTGATTTTTGACTGGATGAAAGGGAGTCATGATCCTTAGCAATGAGGGAAGGAATGTGAAGAGAGAATAGACAAATAGTGTCTTCTGGAGTTACAAATAATTCTGGGCTCTTTTCTTCGGATGACAGCTTTGGATTTTAGGAATGTTATCTTCATCATCACAACCTTTTATGAGACTACTGGGGTTGATTGTCACACTTACTAAGATGGTCAGTGGGTGGAATTTTTAAGCATAAGGCGATTTCCGTAATTACATCAATCTTTGATTTTCTGTCAGATCACCATGTTTTTAATTCGAACCTTCAATGTAGGTTCAAGCTAGTCGCCTATACATAGACTTGAACCAAGAATGTAACTCAAGAGTTAATTGCTAACGCGATGTTAAATAACTAATAAATGGTACAATAGCTTTCGCCAAAGAATTAAAGATTTTTTTTACTTTTGCCTATAACACTCAGGGACAACGTAGTACCTATTATATTGAAGATTTTTAAAATCAGATTAGTAGTTTCGGAGATTACCCCGTAGATACAAACTCACTAACAACCAAAATGTTACCTCTTTATAATATTATAAAAATATGGTTCCCTGTTTGTAATTAATTCCGAGTTAGTAAGATAACCCCGTCTAGAGCAAGCAAGGCTAAGTCCGGAACGACCATGCGGTATATAAGTGCACATACCTGTTTACATAGAATGTATTAACATAAAACACATAAATACATTCGTGTGATTACGATAGTACAGTCAACAGCAAAAGTAGATGATCAAAATCAGAAATTCAATACTAATTTACTAACATTAATTTATATAATTTATTACTAGTTTATTTATTAAAAGTATGTGATTGTCACACACATACTTTTGAATCACTTCGACGCCACACAGTATTGACGCGAACTCCGTTCATTAGTATTGAATTTCTGATTTTGATCATCTACTTTTGCTGTTGACTGTACCTATTAGCAATAAACTGAAGGCTAGTATTTTTTAAACTAATAGGCATTGATTTGAATTCATACTTCGTCCCATCGTTTTCGTATCACAAATGTTAACCTTTAGACGGCCACTGTTGGGCATGTCTCCCTCAGCCGTAATCACCATGCGTTGCCGATGCATGTTGCTATGGTACTCAGAACGTCCTTCTGAGTACCATAACAACATGCTGCCCATCCTGTGGTCAAAATCCCTCTGTCATCTTTTACGACACCCACGGTTAGAAATGGGGTAGTGCTATTCGCGGCCGGCCCTACACGGTTTTCGCTTTTCGCTTTTTCGTATCGTTTCTGAATAAAATACGAGATATCAGAGTCACCAGAATCAATATCAGTATGGGTGAAATTCTGAGGTTAGACAGAGAATTATTGTGTCGTGAACAAGGTATGGGTGTGTTAAACTTACGTACATTAGCAGCGAAGTGAGCGATGTCCGACAATTTGAAGAAGGTGGTTGGCAGCAGATGAATGCTGCTGCCCAAGACCAGGTTGGCAGGCGGTCTCTGGGGAAGGCCTACGTTAAAGAAAGACGATTATTATTATTATTATATTTAGCATGTACTCTCCCACTGCTGGGCCTCTTTGCATTCCCTCCATCAGTCTCGACTTTGCTACTTTTCTTAACGACGTATTTTGTTATCTATCATGCCTAAAATTACATACATTTGACGATATATGGGGTCTTTGACAAAATATAATACAGATTTTATGATGATTATATTTGATTTCACTGAATTTATTTCACGAACTCAGTCCTCATTAAGCGTTCTCATTGAATTTAATATTGTAAATCTCATCTGTGCGTGTCGTAAAATAAATATAAAGATAACTGGAAAGTAGGATTTCAGAGAACGGTGATGAAATTCAACGCATAAAATGAATAGACCCGAGGCTTTACGATCCCGTAAAGTCGAGGTCCCGTGACCACTCCTTGTAAAGAATATTTTCTTTTTTACATAACGTCCTTTGTTGGTAGATTGATGAAGTCTGAGTTCAAAGTAATTTGTCATTTTTTATTGAAGAAAATCCTTTCTAAGGTGTGATGTTTTGTGACTTTTGAATTGTCTGTTATTTGTAGTATTTATTGCACGAAAATTGCTAACATTATTTGGCCCAGTCATTTTACAACAACTGTCCTTGTTTGAAGTGAAACGGTTAAGGTTTTTAACCGTTTCACTTTTTCAAACACTATCAAAATTCATACCTATTAAAATAACGAGACGGGTCTTGCAACAAACTATGACAAAAAATGCTTTCATATGAAGGAGCACAACTGTATAATAAAATAACCTCACGTATAATTTAAATGTATACCTACTCATTCAATACATTGAAAACTTGGCTCAGCCATCACAGTACATCGCAAATGGTTGTGTGGGTCGGGTTTCGGATAGATGTAATTAGTCACTGATGTCGAACATTTTGTAATTTTAAGTAATATTAGTATTGTTCTCAAGTAAGTGATATGTTAAGTTTTTATTGAGAATACATTTCTAAAAACTCATTTTTATCCTATTCCGGCCCATCGCCATACGAAAGCCCAAAGACTGTTGAAGTTGACTTTTCCAGAGACTCGACCAACCGATAGTCGTTTTGATCATTTGTTATCTCGTCGAGGTAACACATGTTTTACTATCTATATCTTATTAGGGCACCAATCTAACACAAGGTGAACATAGTTATGTAGTTTTAAACCTACACCTACATTAAGATCACTTATTGTGACTGGTATTAATATTTATTTTCCGCCATCGAACATACCGATATTTCATTCTACTAATTCACTTTTCATTTTTTCGGATATACTGGTAAAAATAAAAAAGGAAAACCTATAACTATTAAAAACAAAAACAAAAGCTAAGACAATAAGGCATCAAAAAAATCCCCCACATCGTCGTCAACTGGGAATGTGCCCAAGAGACTGGCGGCATTGCCACGTTGGATGGCAATGCTTAACCTCTGCCCGAGGTAAAAACCAGCCCTTGGATCACGGGAAGTGTCAACCAACCTTTTGGAAATTTCTTTAAAAAGTAGATGAGCACTTGGACCCCACGACCCGAGGGTTTCAACCCCAAACGGCTCGAAAATAAAGTTATCGCTTAGGATACTATACTTTCGCCGTTTGAGGTTTTCTGCAGCCGCAGCAGCAGCACCAGCACAGCACGCTGTACTAGGAAGATGGGATGGCGCAAGAGTATCGACACACGTAGCGTCCCACACTAAGGGCCTACCCAACTTCCATGGAAATAATGACATGCCGTCCGGTCTCTTGCCATCGTCGCGTGCCAAGCCGTTGGGTTCCAAAACAGCCGGAACGCCGACGGCGACGAGAGCACGACGGATAATGTCATTAATATTCGCGTGCCGCGCTATGCGACCCGCACTCCGGCTGCACGACAGGCCGTGGTGTCCAAGGCAGTTGACAGCTTCCCCACAGCGACAGCGATGAGGGGAGCAACAAGATGCTCCTAAACGTAAGGAAGCAGCGAGGCGAAAAGTAGTGTCGTCAAACATAGTTCCTAGGTTTGACGACGGAAGTGCCAGAAGCCATAGACCCGACTCCCACTTTCCCACAGCCAGCAGGCGCGCTCGCTCAGCAGAATTAGCAGAAGTGGTAAGTAAATTATTCTGTACTAACCTGCAGAGCGGCTCATCCCACCGTCTCTGAGAAGACGGGTTATCAGGTAGATCAGTACGTGGGCAAGCAAGTTTCCAAGCATCTATGGCCTCGGTAATGCACGGCACATCAAAATCAACCAGTGTAGGAGCTAGAATATTCCTGATTAACTTTTCAGTGCCGTGGACCGAGGATATAAATGCTGGCAAACCGATACTTGAGATTTTGCGGACGCCGAGACCCCCCATACGAATAGGTAGAGTAGCTTGGGCCCACACACGGTCGTCCATTGCCAAATTTAAAATAGTGGTTAATGTTTGACGAATAATTTGGTCCATTTTCTCTAAAAGGTGACTGTGCTTCCACAAATGGGAAGCGCGCAGGAAGTAATTTAATTTTGGGCCGAAACAGCAGTACCGAATTATGGTGATGGCCGAATGCAAATTAATTTGAAGCAATATTTCCGAAATGTCATTAAAATGTTGTATTTTTTCCTCAATGAAACTGGAAAACGAATTCTCGTAGATTGGAGACCCAAGAAGACGAAGAGTACTTTTTTCTATAATTTTGATTTCTGGGGCTATTGCGTTAAATTTTGCAAGTGTCGATTGTCTGTCAGTATGGTCCGCTAAATACAATTCGCATTTCGAAAGATTGAGTTCTAGGCCTATTGAATTTAGTTCATTTTTTAAGATAATCAAATCCTTTAAAACGTAGTCTACATCGCCTCCCAGAGTCCCATCATCGAGATACCAAACGTTAAATTTGGAATTTAGTTGTTGGATTATTGGATGAATGGCTAAACTGAAAATCACTGGCCCAAGAGGGTCACCTTGTTGACAACCAACAGCGGATTCTAACAGCTTGTCACGATACAGTAATTTCGAAGGATGTCTGTAACATTGCCAAAGGAAACTATAGATTTGGGGTATATATACTGGTTGGATTATCAAACTGACATAAATACGTATGCTACCGCTACCATGCACATCTATAAACGTATCTATAACTAGATAACAGAACCCGTACACAAAATTATACATAAGCCACAACGCAACGCAGTATCTATTTAAACAAAGAATCAGGTATCGTTTCGACCAGCAATAATATGTAGATTGTCGGATCGAATTTAAATAGAGAAGTATGGTCTTTATTCCGTTTCGACGTACGTAAACAAATTCAATATGCATTTATTCTGTGGCTCCAGTTCATTTGAATAACTTTAGAGGATTCCAGGGGTTGTCTGTACTTTTGGTACCTAAAGTCACCGACCTATGCCCGGTAAATGTACCATTGCGTTACTTTTTAAGGAAAATCAAAGTCCTCTGTTACGAATTTCGTGTCGTGTTTTTTTATTGGACTCTGTTTTCTTTATTCGTTTTTCTTTTTGGGGTTCCAAAGATGTAATAAGAATCTGATTTTGTTAATTGATTTTAAAAAGGCACTGTCAGAATTTGATTGTGGTACCTATGTATAGTAAGTCATTATCATCATCAGCCGGAAGACGTTCATTGTTGAATAAAGGCCTCCGAGCGGCGACCTGCAGCTTGCACTCACCGGTTACCTGCAACCTTGACGATGTCGTTGGTCCATCTGGTGGCTTACCTACGCTGTGTTTTCTAGTTAGTAGTAAGAATTAATAATGTATTATTAGGAGATTCCTGGAGAAGGCCCGTGGGGTGTCCGGGCTAGAATAGCACCCCCCCACTTCAGCCCGAGGGTGTCGTACAAGGCGACTAAGGGAAAATTCGGAAGTTGGGCAGCAGCGGCTTCCGAGTACTTAACAACCTCACTGCGATCCCCAAGACGCCTGCCAAGCGTGGGGATTATGGCAAGCCCCCCCCCTTGGGGGGGGCTTAGTACAATAGTGGACGTGTTCGGGATGATGATAAGGAGATTCCTCTCTCAGGAGCTCTGACCACCAGTAGCTTGTAATTTTTGTATATCAGATTTTTTTTTAATGTAATTTTATTTTATTTTTAGCAATTTAAAATACGTCTGTTAAATGAAATAAAAGAATTAATCATATTAATACCAGCCTATTACTGTCCCACTCCACTGTTCAGTAGTGCAAAGGTCTTATCTCAAACCGGAAAGGCAGGAGCATTGATCACCACGGTTGCTCAAGGTGGATTGGCGAGACTTATGCCACACCCGCGACATTCCATTGAAACGAAACGATATATTTGCTTAAACTAATAGGTACTAAAATAATAGACTATACAGATACGTGCGTGAGTGTGCGTGTCTACGCGCCGCGCAAACAAAAACGCAATTTCCTGAGCTAGTCGTTCGACGCGGGGAGAGGTGAG
The DNA here is from genome assembly GCA_947361185.1 of Charanyca ferruginea. NCBI lineage: Eukaryota > Metazoa > Arthropoda > Insecta > Lepidoptera > Noctuidae > Charanyca > Charanyca ferruginea. Next base: position 5,031,422 of record OX376068.1, on the reverse strand, counting down.
CAACGGTTTCAGAGGGAGGCGGAGCGTGTCGCAGCTACTGTACAGTAGTACTAATACTTATCCTGTGCTTATGCTAAGGGTCCATGTTTCCTCAAGATGTGTTTTATCGATGTCAGTGAAAGACAAAGACAAAATGAAAAAGTTCCTGTATTGAAATTATTAGGTACTTTTTAGTTTATCATATCTATTTGTATAATAAAAAAAAACATTTGCTAAAAGGCTTTTCCTCTTAGTTTTATGAAAGACTGGAAAGTTACACATAACGGCAAAACACTTTCAGTTTCATAAGCAGTCTAGACATTCCATTTAGTAATTACTGCCCGTTTTCACTTACTTTAGACAGTATCTAAATGTAATGCTTTAATATTAACGCTAAAAGCGCTAAAAGTTATGACACTGATTTGCCGATGCGTACTCGTAATACTTATTATGGAATTTTTTTAAGATTTTTTGCCGTTTTTTTGCTCGATTTCCAATGTTGTATAAATAATGGTACGGAACCTATCGTGCGCGAATCCGACTCGAACTTGGCCAGTTTTTTAAGAACGGTTGAAAACATTATGCGTAAGATGCTTTTGAATGTTATGCTTCAACACTATGATAATCAGAGAAATTATGCTTATAAAAATTATACGTAAGCTGTAATGCGTAAATATACATAGTTAGAATAAACTAAAGCATGCGATGTTAAATTTTGTCTTAAAATTTTATGCAACTGGATATGGAAACAAAAACTCTCCCAGTTTATATATTTTTGACGTTTGCGGCGACCTTTGACAAACGAAAGTGGCTGCTTAGATATCTCCATATTATATTAGGCGTTACTTAACTTGACGTTAGTGAAAATGGTATCTTAACATTTCTCAACATAAGATTTTTTTTAATCCTTCTAACAAGCTCCCAAGTGCTAACCAATCGACCCAGTACATCTTGGAAACCACTCTAGCACTATTATTATATTAGACCATAGTCTACTCGAAGACAAAGGCATCCCATGTGTATACTGCGTTCAATATGCTACTATGATCTATTAGTCATGTCTGTTCTGCGTCGCGCCATTTTGCTATGATATCCCATGAGGTGTGAACTCAAACATGATTATTATGATGTTTACTGAAATGTGAAATGGATATTACACGGATAATGTATGGATAGATTGTACCTACGGTTTTTTTTTTAAGATAAGATAAGATAAGTCTTTATTTGCCTTAAACATGGTATGATGGTGTTACAGTCTGGTTTAAAAACAATGTCCACATGTTTAGCTATACACAAAATGTATCAATTGCATGCAAAAGTAAATATTAGGGCAATGAGTCATAATTATAATAATAGTAATTAATAATAATAGTAATTAACGGATTCATTAGTTATATCTTCAAGTCAAAGAAATGTTTTATGTCATAAAAATTGTGTTCTTTTAGCCATTTATACAGCTTGTTTTTAAATAAATTAGCGTTATTTATACATTTTAATTCTTTTGGAATTTTGTTATAGATTCGTACACACATCACAAGGCAGCTTTTAACATACTGTAGACTTTTAATTGTAGACTTTAAATTAATCAGGGTAAGTACTGATTTATCATAATTATAGGTTTGCTTTTTAAAGAGTACTTACCTTAGTGTTTATTTACATTTTGAACTATTTTAAGAAAGATAAAAGATATGATTATTTGTATGTTTTATTGTAATCGATAAATTAAAAAAAATCATAAGGGTGTTACTACACCAATCGATCGATCATCGATCGATGCCGTCGGTCGACATCGATCGACGTTGATCGATTGGTGTGGTAGCTTTGGCTGATCGATGGATACTGTTCGACTAATTAATCGATCGATTGCCGGTCAAAGGAATCGGTCGACGTTGGTCGATTAACTCTGGCCATAATCTATCACTTATAATAATCAAGCAGCTCAATCGACGTCGACTAATCCATTCTACCATCGATCGATCGTCGATCGTCAATTGATCGATTGGTCTGGTAGAAACTATCGACCAACGCCCACTACTCCATTCTACCATCGATCGGTTGGTCTGGTAACACCATTACCGATCTTAAAATTCCTTCATCTATAGAAAGCTAAATTATCAGCAAGTAACATTGGCAAAATTTTATTATCATACAATCCGTAGCAAAATAGAATATCGCTATTTTTTTGTGTATTATTAAACCGATTTTATTACAATACCCTTAAGTGGGTGTTTTTATAATATGAAAAGTTGTATTTTTAGTATAGGTTCAGGTATGTTGAATAATTTGTGAACATGACATCTACAACGCATCCTGTTATTCAATGTTAGTAGGAGATGATGATGATGATTGATGATCTAGATCTACATGGTTCACAGTAGATCACTAGATGATCATCATCCTACCCTAGATCATCCTACCCTAGATCCCAACCTAGCCTTATTCCAAGTATGTTGGGGTCAGCTTCCAGTTTAACCGGATGCAGCCGAATACCAGTGTTTACATGGAGCAACTGCCTATCTGATCTCCACAACCCAGTTACTGGGTAACATTTCTGGCGTCTGACTACTCATAACGACTGTTAAAGATGTGTACAAATGGCAGTCGGGTTATACATGCTTTCCGAGGCACGAGAGGGGAGTGGATCTAGATCATCACCGTTAATCTGTGACAGTACGAAAAACGATACATAAACCTTACTCTAAAATAATCGATAAAAACTTAAGTTCGTGTATTCTCGTACCTAATTCTCGCACCTCTTCCAACTTTACAGAATCCTCGTGAGAACCCTGTTTACCCTGTAGAGAAAACAAAACAGAGCCATAACATTAAATCTAGAATATCATTATCATTGATAAAGCGAAGCTTTCAGTTATTTGTATTTTATGCGCATATCTAGTATCATAAATGTGTAAAGAGATTGCGTCTGTACAGAACCATAGAATAAATGTAGAAGCGGCACTAAGTAACAAAACGCAGTTGCGGCGGCTGACCGCTATACGGCGTGCCGTTGAGGCCGGTATTCAATTTTTATACGAAACCGCAAGATATCACCCACTAACTTGCGGCCAACCGCTGCGGTTTTCTTGGAGCTGTGGCGGGCTGCACATCTATTATTATGAATTTGTAATTGCTGTCGCATAATGCTATCAACATAATCTTCTATACATATAATAAACCAGTAACAAAACTGTGTCTGTACATTGAATATATTAAAAAAAAAAAAAATTGAGGGGGGTTTAGAAACAGTAATAGAGCACGAATCCAAAAAAAAATATATGTCTGTTTGTCTGTTTGTCTGTTTGTTTGTACACGCTAATCTTCGGAACTACTGGGCGGATTTGAATGATTTTTCTTTTATTGTATAGGTATTAAGTCTGGACAACATATAGGCTATAATTTATCTTGGAAACTTGAACACCTGATGCAGAACCGCAACAGACCAGCTTAACTATAAGAGATACAGAAATGGTACCATAGCAAAAAATTGTTCCACGTGATGAGCATTTTCTGCTAAGAGAATAAATTTGAAGATCTGGAACACCTGATGTGGAACTCCAAGAGCCCACCTACACCATGACACATATAGGAATGACGTCTTAGCAAAAGTTGTTCGGTCTGATGGGCATTTCCTGTTGACTTATAAAAATCGAAGATCAGAAACATCTGATGTGAAAATCAAAGCTATCACTAATTTCACTGTATCTTATAAAATAACATAAGCTGGGAGTACCTCCACGCGGTGAAGGCGGTAACAGTTGAGCACTGATTTTTGATGACGATGGTATATCATCGAAACTTTGACTCTACTGGCCAAAATTCCCATTTATTTTAATATTTTATTGAATAATCTATATACATATAATAAAACAGTAACAAAACTGTGTCTGTACATTGAATATATTTAAAAAAAAATAATTGAGGGGGGTTTAGAAACAGTGATAGAGCACGAATCCAAAAAAAAAAAAATGTGTTTGTCTGTTTGTTTGTACACGCTAATCTTCGGAACTACATCCGTCATACATTGTCTCGCGAGTCGGAGACGTCCACGGATAGAGAATTGCGCTTGAGTTCTCAGCGTATCTACGCATCTGCTTCTAGGTCTCATAAGACAAGTGCGGAACGTGATACGCGACTGTCCGCTGATCGTGAGCGTCATGCATTGTTTCGCGAATCAGAACCGATACAAAATCACGCTTGAGTTCTCAGCGTATTCGCACATCTACTAACAGGTCTTTTGAACCGAATGATGAATGTGATGCACGACTAACTGCTGATCGAGATTATCATACACTAGCGACCCGATCCAGCTTCGCATGGGCCTATAGCCTTCCTTGATAAATGGACTATCCAACACAAAAATATTTTTTTAATTCGAACCAGTAGATGCTGAGATTAGCGCGTTCAACCAAACAAACAAAGAAACTGTTCAGCTTTATAATATTAGTATAGATTGTCCCGAACACGCACACAACAACATATTCATAATCAGTTAGAAAGTGAGAGAAAAAGAATTGCTGGAGTACGGCATGAAGAGACAGAAGAAGAGCGCAACGAACGTTTGAATTCTGATCGACTTTGACATTCTCTGAACAGAATGTCGATATCATCTGAAGAATCGGATGTGTCTCAAGATATAGCCGTAGGTCATGGCGACCTTCCTTGGGTTGATAAGGAACGGAGTTCATTTACGTATACTCCAAAGATTGACTACGCCACATATTCCGCCATCGGAAGTATGATTCAAAATTGTACTTTTTGAACGTCTCGAATCATCTCGCGCATCCCGTTGTTTTCCCGTCCCCGGGCTCTTAGAATACGACATCAGACGTTTCAGATCTTCGATTTTGCCGACCCCGTTGTTGCTGGCATAAGCAACAGGATCCGCGTACGAAGTCGCGGGCAGAAGCTAGTGGAAAATAAATAAATTTTATTATTTTTAAAAAAACGTTGCCCCTTACTAGGAATTACTCCTGTGTCGTGGGTGCGTTTACAAACATATAAACTCACATACACAAACAGCCAGACCCGGAACAAGTATCTGTAGGCCATACAAATATTCGTTCCGTGCGGGAATCGAACCCGCGAGACGCAGCGCAGCAGTCGATCGGTCAACCACTGCACCAACCGTGTCGTCAATGCTTATAAATGCTTGTAATTGAGTACGACATGCGGTGGACCGCAATAGAAACGCGACGATACGGTTAATACGGTTAGGTTATGCTGTTGCGGTAGCCCGAGTTCATTCTATTTATGCGTTTGGTATTGGGCTGCTGCGGGACGAAAGAGTACTGTATCTTCTGTGTGGGACTATAAGAGCAATCTGTCCATGAAGCTTGCCCATTTGCCGACTGTACTTCATATAGTGGGCGCCGTGCAACCAAGAAGCTTATAGATAAAAGTTGAGGCAACACTCTAACTACCTAAGTGAAACCAACTGTGGGCAGACGTTCTCTTTCTGAATGCATACATAAGAACGAGACAGTGAAATGTGTTTTCTTTATCTTGTGTATGCATTCAGAAAGAGAGCGTCTGCCCACAGTTTGTTTCACTTAGATATTTAAAGTGTTGCCTCCACTTTTATCTATAAGCTTCTTGCGTGCAACGCGCGTATTGTGCACGCACGATGGCAGAATGATAAACGTTGCGTGTCAACTGTATGAAATAGTTTCGAGGGTAGGGAAAAGAGAACCGTCTCTGTGTATGAAAAAGTGTCTGTTAAAATGTGTAAAGTAAGGGTGGCGCTACAATAGCGACCGAGTAAAGGACAATGCCAGAAACTCTATAGAACTTTGCCCCACTCAATTAAAGTTATGTACAAATTGGCAATATGTAGCACCTTACTGCTTATTAATTGCTGATAACTAAACATTAGTCCTAATGACTACAGAACTTGCCGTTTCTGTTTAAATCAAAAAACTGTATTTGAATTCCTTTTAGCATTGATTTGTAATAGGCAAGTAATAGTAATAATAATGTTGTTTATTTGCCAACAAAAAAGTTCTTTACTCCTTATAGTCTACTACGAACTTACGAACTTGCGTTCGTAAGTTCTCAAGTTCTAAAGAACAACAATTTATTATAATAAGGTTCTTGATCATTACAGTTATTTTATTAATTTACATTTTCTGTACATGGGTGGGGCAGGATCTGGCATTGTCATTTAATAAGTGCTTCAATATTATTAGGTTTATAAAAAGTTGTTAGAATGTTTACAAAATTATTTTACTATTTTTATAGTTGAGGTTTGGTATACTTGACTGTCACTAAGTACTCTAGTCACTAAAAATATACAATTTTCTGACTACTTCCAGATAAAAAAATATATATTTATAAAATTTTCTGCATACTTCGGACCATACCGGAAAAAAAGTTAAACCCAGCCAGAGCCTTTACAGTACCTACCTAAGTTTCGCTTCTGTATTTTTTCTTATTCTATAATAAAACACATACATATTTATGAAATAGTGTGTATTAGAAATGGTTTCATTAAAGCTTAGTAATTGTGATTTCCAGCTGTTGTAGTGAATTTTTTGGGTTTGTTTACGAACTATATTATGTCCGTGCCTTCGTCTGAGTAGACCAACCAGTTAAGTCAAAATCCTGAATAATCACAGAAACACAAAAACTAGATATACCATCTTATGACTGTGTAAACCTAAATCAGTGTCAGTCAGTCGAACACCCAGGTATAAATTGTCATTAAACGAAACGTGAGTATTGTTGTGTTGTTGTTGTTGCGTTGTCGTGTCCGCAGGAACGGCGACGGGCGGTGTGTCATCCTGTGGAACTCCTTGAGAAAGGTAGCCGTATGCCATCGAAACTAGTCTGACGAACCCGGCGGCACAATGAGTTAATCCATTCTCAATCTATAAGGTATATACTTAGAACTAGAATCAACTTTATATTTTTTTATGATGACGTTCAAAAGTGCCTTTTTAATGGTCTAATTGAAATAAATGATTTGACTTTGACTTTGACTTTATATATTGGTTTATTTGTAGGGCTGTATGTAATTAAACATTTTTTTTTTTTGATAAATGAATTCAATTAAAACCACGTATTTCCTGGAACAAGTTTTGTGAAATCTCTTTTTTTTACTCAATCGTTTGTTTTCAAACTTTAAATTAAGAAACAAATATTTAAAAAATAATTCAATCTTGCTTGCGTTGACGAAAGACGGGCCGGGAAGGGCCATTGTATGTGGGCCTCGGTGGCCATCGTTCCAATCAGGCCACGTCTTTCCAGGACCAAATTAGGCCTCTTAATCTGCTCAGTACAGCTGTGAAGATCTGGTTTCCAGCTAATATATTCATGATTTTTTCAAAGTGTGGTAAGACTTGCCTATCGCACCACTGATGGTCGACATAATTATCGTATTGTCATCATTTTGATGCTGAATTCCTATTTTATGTGACACTAGCTTCTACCCGCTACTTCGTCCGCATCAAAGTGTATAATTATGTTATATTAGGTACCTACGTCACGAGAACACAATTACGGCATAAACAATCAGTTACCAACTCACAAAATTTCGTTTTTATGGTGTAGTAGGATATCCCAATTAGGAATGACAAACCACACAATATATTATCTACAAAAAACATTGCCCTAATGCCTATGGCTCCTTAGTTTATTAGGTACTTAATGTTTTATTTTATTCGATGAATATTTGGAATTTGTCCTCTGTCTCACCGCACGATCGTTTGCGTACAAAGGAATCAATTCACTTGTGGCATTCATTTACAATTTCAATTGATAAATAAAGACGTTATTCCACACCAAAATTCCTTTATATTTCTCTGATGACAATATCTCTACGGTTACCAAAAAGAGAAACATTAAATGTTTTCACGAGTCACGTAATATCTACCTGAGCGAAATTACAGACCGAACTTGTACTTACAATACCTACCTACTAACATTGGTTAATATTCAATACACGAACGAAATAATGGTCTCAATACATTTCTGTCAATAGTAGACATCGAAATTAGTCGTACTAATTTGATTTGGAGCTGCCTCTATAGTTTGCGATCGATTTGTTTGACTATAATATTATGATTTTAATTCGCTTTAATCTAGAATTTGATTTAGCTATTTAGACGTTTTTGGGCTTTATTAAGTTTATTTAAAACAATATTACGATTTACATTATAGTTTGAGAACAACGGATTAACTCACTGTGTTGTCGGGTTCGTCCGACTAGTTTCGATGGCATACGGCCACCTTACAACCTCACAACCTCCTCCTCCTTAACAATACTCACGTTTCGTTTAATGGAGATATTACGATTTGTTGAATTTTAGAAACACCTATTTTTTTATTTGCATTATTCTTGAACGATAGCAGGGGGAGGCTTTAAACATTCCCCGTAAAAAAAAAAATACCCTGGCAATCGTATTATACTTTATATAGGAATTCCCATATTTGAAGATAGTTAGGAGTGGAAACAATAAGGGTCCAAAGTTAACCCTGAATATTCGCCGTAAATGCGTCCAACGTCGGTGTGACTTCATATCTTCATATCCATCCAAAAATCGTGGGTGTTATCAAAGCAGCCCATTTTCAATATCAGTAACACTAACGGGTTTTTATTTATGCTCTTCTGAATTATTAATATTTTTTAATTAAATTAAATTTATAAGTGTGATCATTCCAAAGAGTCATCATTGTATTTTGTTCAGTTTTTAATTGTTATTTTGTAAAAGATAACTAGGTTTTTATTTCATAATTAATCATTCTCACCCTTTACGTTCGAACGTACCTACTTGCTTCAATTTTATTAAATTCCTAGTGCAGAATTAAAAAAAAATAGTATAATATATGACGGAGTAGTGACCTCCGTAGCGTTCTTTACAAGGATGACGTCGCCATAGGTGACGTCACAAATGTTGTCGTCATGATGATCGCTCATTTATAGGTCATAAATGAAAACTTCACAACTTGTTACAAACTTTGTTTATTCAACGGGCAGTATAACCACGTCTAGAGAGAGGTCCGCACTGTCCGGCGGCTCGAGCTTGAATGCCTGAGCACTTTTTTTTTTTTTTTTTTTTTCGGATTGGCATCTCGCAGTTCAACCTAGGAGGTTGTCGGCTGCTTAACCGGACTTTCCTGTGGTGCCTTAAAAATTATTATTTTTAGGGCCTCCAGCCAGGGCAAAATATCTTACAAACTAAGCGACTACACGCTAAGGGCACCCCCTGTGGGGTACGAGCCTCGGCTTAGGGCGTCGCTGGGAGAGGACAGCAAAGGGACAGGCTGGATCGGATTTCTGCCCCGAGCTCCGGCTTGCGGCCGTATTTATAAGGCTCGTGCACGTGTACTCGAGTTTTAGGTTAAGTATTGAAATATTTTAATTATAATAAGAGAAATGGTGACATGTTGATTGACGTTAATTTAACATCATAATTAACTCAAAGTAATCAGTTGATAATTAATGAACTAATTAAATCATTAGACACAGCGATTCTGATTCTTATAACAGATGCACTTTTGTAGTTGCGCCGACATATATATAATAAATCCTATTTACAAGTATTACATAGTTTATTTTATAACATAAAGGTATAAAACCAGTACGCGATCGTATTCATTATGATCAATTCTCTACATATTTCAGCAACATCGACTCAAAAACATAGTTTTTTTACCTACATCAATATTTTCAGAAGGCTTCTGTCCTACTTTCCAACATTCTGATTAAAAAAGCAAGGAGTAAAGCTTTGTCTCAACGCTGAGACAGACTTTTAATCTGAAAGTCGTTTCTCGTTGGCACGAGAAGGTCTGTAAAATATTTTTTAGGGGCCGATAAGATGGATCCTAAGTTCAGTGAAGTTTTTGATGTAGACATAGTACAGGCGGACAATCTATTTGGTAGACAGGCAGCAATCAATGATATTACAAGTGAAAAGATGTAGATAGGTTGTAAGCGCTCCACGAGTAGCACGTTAAAACTATGCTAATTAGCTCACTCGAATTCAGAGACGCGTTGGTGTCAACGAAAGTGTGTAATAAGTAAATTCAATTTTCAAACTATTTATTTTAAGAAAAAACATACATGAAATATTGTCAAAATGTGCTCCAAAATAATCGATAATGATGTTTCCCAGCAATTTCGACATCTATGACGTTTCCCGTAACCGTACATTACGTTAAAAGATTATTTACGTTATGCCTTAGTGTGCCATTAAAATTTGAAGTTCGAATCTTGTACATCTTATTTACATCTTTTTACTTGTAATATCTTTGGTTAAAATATGTATCTTCCCACAAATTTGCCAATATTCGTTTTTGTGGTGTATGTAAAAACTTTTAAAGCTTGTGGTATACTTCAGAAAGTATCAAAGTATATAATATTTATGTAAAATATTAACTACTCAACACACTTACAGTAGTTATAAGTTAGCTGCCTTTATATCAAATAATTTGACCGATTGTACAAGAAAAGTTTAAAAATATGAAATGAAAGTCACCAAAACAACTTTGGTGAAATCTTTTTGAAGGAACCTTTTCTTAATGCTTAAGTAGAGGTCTAAAATTAGATACTAAAAAAGAAATATTTACGGAGAAAAATATGATTGATTTTTTGCTAATGAGTCTCATTATGAGGAATTAGGTACGAATGGCCTTCTTATTTGAGAAAATTGATTCTGGGACCTTGAAAATGACAGACGAAAAATGTATAAAAATTGAATTTGTATCTTTATTCTCGAAATACATTTAACAAGATGTTATGTTGTACAGAATAAAAAAACATCTTGATTTTTTTTAAGAGGACGGTAGATTCTTTTTCGCTCATGTTTTACTATTTTCTTGGGTTGCTTTAAACGCTATCTCACCTGAATGTAAGCGATGATATGGCCAACAATGATGGAGTTTAAAGTCAAAGTCAAAGCATTTATTTCAATTAAACCATTTACAGGCACTTTTGAACTGTCAAGGAGTCGGTTAGTTAGTCAGAGAGTTGAAGCTAGTTGCTCGTTCCAAAACGAAGGTAGGTCTCTATGGAGAAGAACGAGCAAGAAACTCTACGGACACTCTTTTAAATCAAGTTTTTTACAAAGTCTGGTTACATGATTCTTGTTGCTTCTATTTGTGAAAACTATGAAGGCAATCTAACAATACAAAACACAAAAAAAAAACAAGATAAAGTTCATGGCAGATAAGAGCGGACCAATCTCTACAGACAGCGCGCCCGTTCACGAACATGACGCGTGAATCAGCACCTCAACCATTTTGAAGGGAGCCAAATGATCTAACACACGCGCCACCATCAGCGAGAAATTTGAGCGAGCATGACAATACTCCCAACCGCCATGTTAATTTTTGTAAACAAGTAAACTCCCAGCTCTTAGGTTACCTCACCAGCTACCTCTGAGTTTGTTTTCGTGCTAACTCCGGAATTACTAGTTATTCCGATTTTGTATTTTTTTTCAGCAATATGAAGCTTCGTTATTAAAGAATTATAGAGCACTCAGGTGCTATTATAATGCTTTAATATCAGTAAAAAAAAACCTTGCGGGCGAAGACGCTGGCTAAAGTTTTTAATAAATACAAAGTAGTAGGATAGATCGTGACTTAATCGAAGTTTAAACAAGGTCAAATCGTTTATTTCAATTAGACCATTAAAAGGCCTTTTGAACGTCATAAAAGAAAAATTGAAACTATAGATTCAATTTTTCTTTAAAGGGCAACTATAGTTGCCCTTTCCAAAAGGTAGATTCGTATACAGAAGAATGGGTAAGAAACTCCATACTGAAACACATTGTTCAAGGTCCCAAAGTCACAAGACCTACGATTCATGTCTGCCATGCAGAAGTCTGGCGAATCTGCGATATCAGTCGCATACCACCACCAGACGCCCACAGCACTACTGGGCAAGCTTTAGACGCCCACTGCTGGGCATGAGCTTCGCCCAAGGATGGGTTCAGCCGTAATCACCATGCATGGCCGATGCATGTGGACAAGCGCAGTAGGTGCTATGGTACTCAGACGGACGCTGCTGCCCATCCGCTAGTCAATATCCATCGTCGCCTTCGACAACACCCACGGGTGGAAATGGGGTGGTGCTATTCGCGGCATCACACGGTTACAACTCAAGGTACAAGCACACCTCGATACAAACGAAACGATTTAATTACCTACCTAATTACTACTACCAAATTAACAGACAAATATGTGCGTGTGTGTGTGTCTACGCGTGTGTATCTCTATGTCGCAGTCAAAGTCAAAGTCAAATCATTTATTTCAATTAGACCATTAAAAAGGCACTTTTGAACGTCATAATAAAAAAATATATAGTTGATTCTAGTTGCCCATTCCAAAAGGTAGTTTCGTATGGAGAAGAATGGGCAAGAAACTCCATACTTACTCTTTTAAAAATAAATGTGTACAATATTTTGCATTTACAGTTTACAGTTATATAACTATATGTGAACACGATGGACCTTGCATAAAATCACTATATTGAAGTATGTACAAAGTATTACAAGATAAAGAATGACAGCTAAGTTGTATACATAGATACATAGTGTTCACATACTATTATTTACCATTATTGTAAAAGTAGACAACCACTCCATACATTTCAACAAAATATTAACCTATGAACCAGTGTGTGAACCAAAGCAAGAATTAAATATAATGTATATACTAAGTATAAATTAAGTAGTTTTACAAATTAAGCAGTCTCATACACAAAGGGGATGTTTTTAAATAACATGAGAAAAGCACAAGTATAAAATACTGCGTGTAAAACATCAGATAGAGAAGCCCTTCGATCCATTTCCATTTATGAGATGCAAAAACTACTAGCAGGACCCTAAGTAAGTGAAAAGTAGGTCTCTAAAGAATTAAATAGCTCGCCTTTGGTCCTAAAAGAAGAATATTTTGCTCCTTATGATACCCTTTTATCTTTGTTCATAAAAACAGAATGTTTCTAAGTTAGTGTCAGATTTTATTTTTATTGTTATGCCTAGCCATTTAGTGGAACTTATAAAAATAGTTGGTTTTATGTTTTATTTAGTTTTTAAAAGGTATTTTACGTTTTGCACTTTTAGAGAATAGAGTTGTTAAATTCATGTCTTATTTAGTGTGCTGATGTTTATATTATTTTTTAGTTTTGTGTGTGTGTGTTTTTCTTTAGCTTGAATACTAGCATAATAAGTGGAATAGACTACATAAAACTGTTGATATTTTATGATTTTACGACCTGTGATGCTACTGTGTAGTTTAAAAAAAGACAACCGCCTTCAAAAAGTGAAAAGTAACTTTAGCACAGAACACACATTGACTTTAGTTTCGAAATTCAGTGGCTTTGTTCTGTTTGTTGTTTTGTATTGCCACCGACTTCCGAAACTAAAGTCAATGTGTGTTCTGTGCTAAAGTTATTTTTCACTTTTTGAAGGCAGTTGTCTTTCTTGTAAAAAGCTTTTTATTTTCCGCTTTTAGTACCTCCTTCTCATCCAAATCTATTAAGAAGAGATTGAAAGTTAACTATTACAAAGATTGATGAAACTAAAACGTCGTCTATGTAAAATTTTTGGGTATTTGTTGATTTTTCAAAAAGTGCTGAATCAATTTCGATAAAATTTATATGGGACCACCCCTGAAGCATACCATATCCATACAAAAAAGAATTTTCAAAATCGGTTACGTTTACCGGAGAAATCGCGTAACAAATCGCGCACATACTTAATGCAAATTTAAGACTTAAACGGTTTTCTCACGGATGCCATTGTCAGAACTGGACCAAATTAAAATGGGACCACATGGGAAGCACTAGCTTTCAATTAAAAATAAATCATCAAAATCGGTTCACCCAGTCCAAAGAAATCAGGTAACAAACGACGAATTGATAACCTCCTCCTTTTTTGAAGTCGGTTGAAAAGTAAATGCAATAATGTCTCTTCTATATAACTGTGTGCCTGTGTGCTGTGTGTTTCTGACGTTATTTTTTTAATTGTACCTATTTGGATGGTAAACAAGCCTACGTTCCACAAAACGTTTAGTGGTCACAACTGCCTAAAAATATCTACAATATGAATACAACCCCCCTATCCAAGTTACAAACGTTTCGTATCGTTTCTCTTTCTACAATAATTAACGCCTCGTCGTAATACATTTTTGTTTTTCGATCACGTGACTTATCGTTGAGATGACGTCATTCCCATATATTTGATTACTTTTTAACCGACTTCAAAAAGGAGGAGGTTATCAATTCGGATGTTTATATTTATTATTTTTTTATGTATGTTCGGGTTTGTTCCGAAATGGTCCCATATAAATTTTATCAAAATTAATTCAGCTCTTTTTGAGAAAATCAACAAAATCCCAAAAAAAAAAAATACATAAGTACGTTTAAGTTTCTTCAATCTTTGGAGGACTTACAATGTCTGTTTTAAGTGTGTCGCCATTTCTTAATGAATTTAGATGTTAAGGCAATACTAAAAAGCGAAAAATAAAAAGATTTTTCAAAAAAAAAACTAAAAAGTGATAAATAACACAGAACACACATTACTTTAGTTTCGGAAGTCGGTGGCAATACAAAACAACAAACCCAACAAAGACGCCGCCACCGACTTCCGAAACTAAAGTAATGTATGTTCTGTGCTAAAGTTATTTATCACTTTTTAGTTTTTAAGGCTGTTTCCTATTTTTTGAAAAAAAAAAGCTATTATTGTTATCGATTGTAGATTGTCAATTTGGGTAATATGGCTAGGAGGGCTTTTGTTACAGAACCTCGACCAATTGTCTGAAATAATAATTCAATTTACTCATACTTACATCAGTAATTTTATAAATTAAATTATTTATTATTCAGTTAGAGATGTATACTTAAACCACTCAGCAACACGACACGTTAAAGCATTCAAAACGCATATTTTACTGTCACCGATAAAAAAAGGACTGTAATAAAAATTCGTCTAATCTTTAAATTATTTCGTTTTATATGTCACCAGAGGGCGTTCGTGAGTGTAAGATAAGTGGGTCATAATATAATATGACCTTTCATGGATTTAGGGGTGACCGCATTTAAATGCAGTGGTATTTAATTTTAATGATTTTTCTTGATGTTTTCAACTGATTTATATGCCCTGAATCAATGATATTACAAGAAAAAGGCTATAGTTATCTTATAAGCGCTCCGTGAGTGGCACGTTGAAACTTTGCTAATAAGCTTACACGAGCTCGTAGCCGCGTTGGCGTCAACGAATGTTTTGTCAAGAAATTCAGAATAAATATGCTCTAAAACAACGGAAAATGCCGTTTCACGACAATTCCAAAATCTAAGGCGTTTCTCTTTGCCATCTAAAATAGTGTGACATTAATACAATTTTATTATTGAACTTAATGCCTTAGGTATTCTCTACCAGTCAACCAAGGGTGGTGAAGAGATAACATGACAGGCCAACATTAGCACAATTTACCTTGTTATCCAATGATTTCCGATTAATATCGAAGATCAATCGGAGTCTCGCTTAGACGAAATTAAGGGGTTGTTCCACTTGCTTCCATTAAATTACGATCATACTACTTGGCAGATCCTTTTTACAAATTTTATTCCATTTTTGAATATCAACATATTATTTTATTGTTATTTAATTTTCGTTGCGAGCAGAGGGAATTTTCAAACATTTATAAATCAATAAATAGATAAGTAGTATCCGTCAAAACCAGTCAACTCAATTGACTAATTATTGATTTCAACGCCACTTAAAATCTGTTAGAAGAATATTCATCGGGTATTGAGGACGAAAAAAAATGTGTCTAAAAAAAGATGCGTCTTAGAATTATTGGTTAATTATTAATTTCTACTACCCAATGACCACACTAGTCAATAATCATAGTAAGGGGTATTGAAATACCTTCAACAGTGTAACATTTCAAAAAACCATTAAGCTTAAATAAAAAAAAACGTCACAAGTCCTAAGTCATAAGTCAGGGGGAGACACAATGCATAGAGAGTAGGCACTGTATAACCAGCCTGGTATAAATTCAGCCTTTTTGACAGTCGCGAAAATGGTATTGTCACCTTTATTTTTTATTAGACGGTTTTGTTCCGAAACTGCGTTTCAAGATTCTATTGTTAATATCGGTATTTTTATTTTGCTTTGGAATTTAACTTTTTCTTTTTTGTTTCGCGGTGACAATCCTAATGGACTTCCGTCATCGTCGTGGTAACGGAGAAGCATGCCGGACGTTTACCGGCTAAAACCATCGCAGTGTTCCACCTCTGCCTATGGCCGAGGATGCAAGATTCGTATAAGCATTCACCGCTTCCCCGGCAGACCTTGACCAGCTGTTCCTCAGCGGGTCCCACGTCCCCGTGTGACCATTCCCATTCTGGCCTACTTGTGCCTATCTGGCCGGACGACGGACGCCTCTAGTCCGTCACCTGTAAGCTTCTCATGGAGGTCGTAGATCATTTTGCGTCCTTCTCGGGCGCCTGGTGCGTCTCCTGCGCAGAATTTAACCTGGTTGAGGTTTTTTTTATAATCTATATCTACCCATATTGAAAAGGTAAAGTTTGTTATTAGGTTTTTGGTTTTAAGACGTACTCTCAGAAACTACTGATGCGAAAACAATTAAAAATACGGAAGGAAAGCTAGGTACTTCATTGCTGAGTGTCATATGTATTGGGCCTGAGTTGTTAGTAGCCTTACACCCGGTGTCTGGAACAAAAATCATCGATGTACCAAAATAAATCACAAGCGAAGTGATCCTACTGGCAGTTGATAATTAAGAAGACCAATCACAACAGCTTACATGGGTTCGAAAACTTAGCAACTATTTGTTTTGATTTTCGTACCATAAACCAGCTGTGAACTTAAAAAAGAGCTACAGCCAAAATCAATTGCTATAAAAATCTCTACAGGGTGCGCCAAAGTTCACCTAAATTTTCAACTTCGATAATTGGAAATCCGAAAATGTTCTTCCTTACATTTTTCATCCTAACAATCACAATTCCTAACTACTCTGTCTCTAATGTTCATAATTCCGAAGCATTCAACTTCATAATGTCAGTAGCAATAAACATTATATTATACTTTTATTTGTTTTCCTAAGTTTTCTCAACATAACCATCTTTTACACTATTATTCAAAGTCATATCTTTTTTGTTCAGATTTCTTTTTATTCACAATAATCAGTATTATATACATTAATTTTGCGTAACTTTATTTTCACATAACATGTATAACGGTGTCCCCTTGTTTCGCAGACAGAAATTTCATAGAATTTCGTTTCCCAGAAAATGTTTCATATAATATTTGGTTCTTGTAATTTTATTTCGCGTAGGCGCGGAGGGGCGAGGCGGCCCGCGAGCTGAGGAGCAGGTGGTTTTAACGCCCGCCGCCGCGGCTGAGGATGGCCATGCTTGCCTGCTGCATGCTTGCTTGCACGCACGCGCAGTAGGTTTGGCTAGAACTGAGACCCCCATTCTTGGTAATAATTTTTATATTAAATAAACAATTTATGGATAAAGAATATTTGATTTGTTTTTCTATAATATGATTATTCTAACATTAAACTGTATGTGAAACAAAAATCAACGATTTAAAAATCTTCAAAGTAAGTATTTTGCGTATTGACTATTCTATGAAACGAAATTATAAGAAAAATTTTATGTGAAACGAAATTTTTAATTCACACGCATATTGTTTATCCACTGTTATTGGGTTTTTTTCATATATAAATCCATGTATGTACGTCTAATTTTAATCCTCCGCGACTGGTTTTAAATGATTTTAAATAATTTTCCTCCATATTAATAAAGCATTAACACAAACATGCAAGTAATGATAATACACCATCATGAACTTAGCCATAGACACAACTTAGTACGTTATAATAATAATAATAATAATAATCACTTAATTCAGGTAACAAGACCCATACAATATATACCTTATAGACTAACATACATAACTAAATTAAAGCATACCCCCAAATAATAATTATACCCTCAAAATAAAACTATAAATATCATCTTCTACCCACATATATTTTATATTACACTTGGTAAATGTTTCTTTCTGAGTATGAGTGAAAATATTATGATAATTATGTTTAAGGATAGAAGCGTTATGATAAAAAACAGTAGGAGTTTAAATATATTTACATTAATGATATTATTAATTACAATTTTCGGAAACATGAGTGTTATGAACATCGCCGGTAGCACTACAAATAGTATGAATGAAAACTTTAGGATGAAAAATTTTAGGAAGAGTGATCATTCGGATTACAAATCCTTAGGAAGTACAATTTCGGATAAAGAACTTTAGGTGAGCCAATTTGGACCCATCTCTACATTAATTTTATACTTAATCTTATGCTGAAATTGAATTGGGCTGGACACATCTGCCGCATGTCAGACGATTATTGGGCCAAACGCGTGACCCAATGGGTCCCTTTACATGGCAAGCGACGTCGCGGCAGGCCCAGGCGGAGGTGGCGCGATGGTCTATAGACTCCTTTAACAAAGACTGGTCCCAAATAGCCCCTGATAGAGTGACGTGGATGGAGAGTAGAGAGGCCATTGCTCCGCAGAGGGAAAATACTGGTTGATAAAAACAAAAACTTAAAAGATCAGCACTAAATAAACAAGACTATAACATTTTCTCTTAAAAATGGAAGCATTAAACTCCTATCATCGTAAATCCTGTTTTAATATTCACTATCTACAGCCAATCTTGTGATTGGCTACAAAAACCTTTCACCTTGTTTTTACAAGTGATTGATTGGCTCTCGCTTGAGACAATTAAGATGACCCAAAGATATTACGCTATCTATCTTGTGGGAACTCTGCATGACTGATTTATATTCATAGTAAAGACTTGTTCAGATCAGGGCAGTAATTTGGTCAAGTATGTTTGATGGAGTATTTACTCAGTTTTCTTTAAACTGACATATTTTTTTAAAATAAAGTTACAAGAAAATAGTTGTTAAAAATGTTTAAGGGTGAGACTTTAGACGCAAGGTGGTAAGTGACGGAGGTTCAGAGTAAAGAACCTCCTTACAATGCGTGCCGTTTCCGAGACTACTGCCTTCTGGTTCTTATTCTGGCCAAGTTCTCTAGGTATTGGTCTTCTAATTAGCGTGCCGATGGCAAACTCGAATATATATCATGTGTGTGTGTATATGTGTAAGTGTGTATGTGTGAAGGTGTATTATACGTGAGTGTATGTTATGTAGGTATTGGTGAAAACATCACTATCAAAGTATTTACTGACACTTATATCGGACCAATATTGTTGAGTCATTTCACAAGCTGGGATATCCTCATGAGTGAGGTCGAGATATTCTAGGATAAAACTATTAATAGAAACTAGTTTCTATTAATAGTATCTATTAATAACATCATTTTAAATTTTGCTAATAATCAGAAATTTCCTTTAGTCTGTGAATTTAAAATTTTGTATAAAATAGTGCTCCTCGTAGCCAGGTAGTAAGACTAGCTGACGGTGGTTCGGGATGCAGAGTGAGGAACCTCCTTGTTAATCAAAAACAGAAATGTTCTTAAATCACATCACATTATTTTATTTAAGTAGTCATTAATTGTTAAGGACACGCAGGCGGGGTCACATTCTAAGCCAGGCTTCAATATCAACACACGTTATAAATAATTAAACATGGGTTCAATCAGGACGGATAATGCTGACCGGACCAACTGAAAATAATTGAGCCTGTAATCCGGTAATATCCGGAATTAATTGCGTCAGACAGGATAAGAAGATTATGAGTAGGCCACAATGAAAAGCAATCGAACCATAATATATTTCAAGGAAAATATTATATTATAAGCACGATTCAAATACTGTACGAGAGAGATGGATTAAAAAGCAAATTTACACCAGGTTAAATCCGAAACTATTCAAAATAATGCCGAATTTTTGATACTACATTATGTTCTCTTGACCAAATTTCGTACGCAGTAGATATTATTATAGTTCACAATTGTAGACGCAACTCAGATGCAGTCTCTCTTTTCTCACTCTTATAAACCGGCGGGACGGCTATCCGACACGACCGGGGAGCAATCAGGTACAGGCTCAACGTACTTTCCAAAGGACGGGGCGGAGGTGTCACTCCAACTTCCAAACTCCTGGCTACAATGGAGAAATTCCTTATTCTTCCAATTATTCACTTACCTTGACGTTAGAGTTTAGGACGACGTCAGAATTGTAGACAAAAATCAGTAACGAGAGTGATAAACGTTGTCGCACTGCGCATGTTAGCCCGGTTAAGCATCGAAACCAGAAGTAGAGCGCTTGCAACTTCAAGACTGATCACTGCAAATTATCGATATTGTCCTCAAAAAAGGTCCTCAAAATGTATATGAAAATTAATGAATAACAATAAAATAATAGCACCACACGTTTTGTCTAACACTGTTTTTAATTTTAGATATGGTTCCTCAATTAATTCCTCTCACAAATTGCTATGCCATTGATTCACCAGTGTTCCAAGACAACAGAGAACCGATACTAATAGCTGTTTGTGTGGGACAGTCGTAGTAGGTATTGTTGGTTAAATCTTGATTAAGACCTTCGTGGAAGGACGACAAATGTCGAGCAATATATCGACCGACCTGTTGAACGATTCACAATGCTGAAGCAAGTTGCTCGAAGGAGATCCTCCTGCATTTTGCATTAAGAAGTCACGTCCCAGGCTACATTGTGCGAACTTGCTGCTTGAAAACGTGTGCTGAGATATTTTATTGTGAATAATATGTGGCCTTGGATGTATGACGTGATAAGTACCTATCAAAAGTATCGGAATACAGTATTTGCTTCCTTTTTCGTAACGATAGATAATTACTTACTCCTGGGAGTCCCATGTGCAATAAGATTATTACAAACATGCTGATTAGTTTCATTGTTTCATGGAAATAAATCAAACGGATGCTTATGATTTTTCATCATCAGTATCATCATGACAATTTTTAGACGTCCACTGCTGGGTATGGGCCTCCCCCAAGAGGGAGTTAGCCGCAATCGCCATGCTTGGCCGATGCATGTTGTCGATCGCAGTAATTGTTATGGAACCCAAAAGTACGCTGCAGCCCATCTCTATTCCTGTTCTACGACACCCATGGGTAGAAATGGAGTGGTGCTATTTGCGGCCGGCACCACACGGCGTGATGATGGCATATGATTTGTAAATGATAAAAAAATATCATCTGTACTAATTCTATATTATAAACATGTACCTACCTACTAAATTTTTTCTTACACATAACTGAAATTGGTTAAGAAAAACGTCGTAAGGAAACCTGGACTTATAAATTAATATATACCTGAAATCGCCATTCCGCCTTGAGCGCACGTGGTGATCAATGCTCGTGTCTTCTCTGTATGAGAAGAGGCCTTTGTCCTGTAGTGAGTCAATAATTGGCTGGTATCATCATGATTATCAAATATCCCCAATATTTCTTTTAGGTGTTGGTTGCTAGAAAATCACACAATTTCACAAGTGAGTCAATGAATAGAATAGAATAGAATAGAATAGAATAGAATAGAATAGAATAGAATAGAATAGAATAGAATAGAATAGAATAGAATAGAATAGAATAGAATAGAATAGAATAGAATAGAATAGAATAGAATAGAATAGAATAGAATAGAATAGAATAGAATAGAATAGAATAGAATAGAATAGAATAGAATAGAATAGAATAGAATAGAATAGAATAGTATATAATAGTATAGAATAGAATAGAATAGAATAGAATAGAATAGAATACAATAGTATAGAATAAAATAGAATAGAATTTATTTATCCATCTAGATACAGTACACCAGTAGTAAACATTAAAACGTAGTTATAACTAAAGTACTTACATAGTTTACACACACACAAACAGTACACTCCCTAAGTTTTTTTTATCTGTATTAATGATTTCATTAATACAGATGACTACTGTCCATCCACTGGCATAATCCTTTGTCATCTTTTATGATCTCCATGTGAATCCACCTAGAAGTTACTCCCGTAAACGGAGAAGTGCAAAGTAATAAAAGTATCAAATAAAATTGTGCCGTTAACTTTGAGTTAACACCTTAGCGAATAAAATATCGCAGCTAGTAAAAAAGTTATTTCAAGAGAATATTCTTGATAGTGTTTCATGCAAATATGGTTTAGTTATTTTTTAGTCAATATATCAACGCGATAAAAATCAATAAATTGGATAAGTGTGTGGTCAGTTTTCCGTCAAAATAAATTTATTTCAAAATTATCGGTACATGGTTTCTTAGGAGCTTGAGCTTGAGGGTCTCATAGCTAATTAAAATAATAATAATAATAATAATAATCATTTATTGCAATAAGTATTGGTAGGTACAGCGTTGGTCTTAAAGTTAGTAATTCGGTTTCTAATACAAAGTCAGTTAAGTGACATGCAAAACATATTTTGTATGCTACAGAACAATATGTATGTCCAATGGCATGCTTTAATATTAAAAAAAAAAATATTCAATAATTGTTGTCACATTAATTTAAAACTTATTATTATTTAACATTATTTATAAATAAAAAGCCGTATGGATCGATCGGTTAAGGTTAAGTTACGCTTGCCGAGGTCGGTTCGTAGATGGGTGACCATGCAATTCATAAAGAGACTCCTCGGAAAGCACAAAATGTCCTTAATCCCGACTGTCATTCGTAGATCTTTGGCAGTCGTTACGGGTAGACAGAAGCCTGAAATACTGACAGCCAGCCTGGCCAAGAGATATTATGTGACTCAATAACTGGGTTGTGGAGGTTAGAAAGGCAGTCGCTCCATGTAAAACACTAGTATTTACCTGCATCAGGTTATACTGGAAACTATCCACAACATAGTTAGGAAAAGGCTAGGCAGATGATGATATAGAAGTCTGTAATAATAAGAACTCTGATCTAAAACAGCACTGTTAACCCAGTTGTTAAGTAATTTATTATATGCTGCTTTGCGTATCTCTGTCTCTGATTTCTACACGGAACAATGTCTTAATGGCTTATAGGTATATTTGCTGGCCTGATTGTTTGTACATGTAAGTTTATGTGTTTGTGTGACCCCTGAATATACGTTATCATGACTGTGCTCACTGTCAAATTGGACATCGTGTCAGTCGTGAAATCGACGTCGAGCTCAGAGACAATTTTTTCATATTAGAACTGTCAAAAGTGTCAAATTAATCAACCTCGAGGTCAAAGCCGTTAATATACGTGGCGCTAGCGCTGCCTAAGCAAAGGTTAATGAATATGAAAATGTAACTCGCCGCTACTGCAGCGTCGAGCTGTACGTTGTGTTACTTAACCGATTTTAAGAAAACCGATATTTTAAAATATTGGCGTATAAAACGACGTGATTTTAGTGCGGAGAATATGACTAAATTTAAAGATTGCATAAAACAATTGACATTTGCAGAAATCTATGAAACAGATGATCCTAATAACGCGTTTGGCGCATTTATTGACACGTTCAAACTTTTTTATGATCTGTGTTTTCCACCCAAGGTGATAACAATAAGGGTTATAAGAAAACCAAAATGGATATCACACGGAATAAAATTATGCAGCAAAAAAAAGCGGCAATTGCTATGGCGTTACAGAATGAAACCAAGTGTGACTAACAAAACAACGTTTTTAAATTACAAAAAAAGGTTTAATAAAATTGTGAAATTAACTAGACGTGCTCAGAACAATTACTCTATTAAAACCTCGACCAACAAATCAAAAACGACATGGAATATAATAAACATATCAAAACCTTTTTTTTCCTAAAAATTACATAAACCAGATCATCGTAGAGGATAAAATAATAAATGACCCTCAAGAGATAGCAAACTCGTTTAATAACTATTTCGTAGATAAAATTCAATCCATTCCAGGGTCAGGAAATAATGTAAAGTCAAATATTGTACCACGTCAAGACTCAATTTATGTTGCCCCTAGTATACCGATAGACATAAAAAACATTATAAAATCATTAAAATCCACAAAGAGTACGGGATATGACGGAATTTCTACAAAGGTAATTAAGTTTGTATCTGATTTTATTTGCACCGAATTAAGTCATCTTATAAATCTGTGTATCTGTTCTGGTGTATACCCGGATGCCTTAAAAGTGTCTATAGTCAAACCGCTATTTAAAAAAAACAGTAAGGAACACATGGCTAACTATAGACCCATTGCCCTCATTCCGATCATATCCAAAATTTTTGAAAAATACATTTATATACAATTGTACTCATACCTTGAAAAGAAGCATATTTTGATCGATGAGCAAAAGGGATTCAGAAAAAACATGACAACTAATATGGCAATTTATGACTTCCTACATAAAGTAATGTTAAATATGGACAGGAGAATTCCGGTTTGCGCCATCTATTGTGATATGACGCAAGCTTTTGACTATGTGAACCATAACATTCTACTCCAGAAACTAGAGGCATACGGCATAAGAGGTAACATACTAAATCTTATACAGTCGTACCTAACTAACAGAAAACAGTACACAGAAATAGCAAAAATAAATAGTACGACAAAAAAAGAGGAAACTTGGTGGCGTCCTTGGATCACTATTATTTATTATATATATTAATGACATGCCTATGGCTATCGACCACCCCATGACCCTCTTTGCAGATGACAGCACAATGACGATAACATGTAATAATAAGGACATTTATGAACATGACATTAATAAATCTTTGACATCACTAATATCATGGCTAAATAAGAATAATCTCAAAATTAACTTAGATAAGACTACTATAATGCATTTTAGCCTACGGCTACAGGTTGATAGTGTCATTCAAGCTCTGTACAATGGCACAGTCTTAAATAAAGTCGACGACACAAAATTTCTGGGTCTGATGATAGATGCAAAAGTGAATTGGAAAACACATATTGCATTCATTAGTAGAAAGCTGAGCTCAGCCGCGTATGTCTTGTTCAAACTGTCACCTGAACTTAACACAGATGCCTTGGTAACGGCATATCATGGATTGGTGGCATCGCTGTTACGCTATGGCATCATATTTTGGGGTAACTCTACCGACAAAGAAATTGCTTTTAAGGCCCAAAAGAGATTTATTCGGGCGATGTTTAATTTAGATTCGACAGAAAGCTGCAGGTCATTATTCAAAAAATACAAAATATTAACGCTACCATCTCTGTATATGCTTGAAGCTGCGTTGTTCGTAAAATTAAACCCCCAATTGTTTCCACGATTATCGGATACCTTCCCGCGTAACAGACGTGACAATAGCCAACTCTGCTTCCACTCGGCAAAAACTGCTGCTATGGGGAAAAGCTTTTTTTGTATGGCTCCTAGAGTATATAATAAGATACCACAGGGGTATAAAGCTTTACCCATAAATCAATTTAAAAATAAGGTTAGAAATTTATTAATAGACAAATGTTACTATAATGTTAACGACTTTTTGACGGATACTCTTTGAAATGTTCTAATTTATATTTATATTTGTAATTTCCATAAAATGTAATATAGTAATTTAAAAAATATCATTATAATAAATAGTATACAATTAAATTTAACTGACATTTTAGTGATGGATATACAACGTATGTAAACAAAACTTTGGTTTACTTAGACTATAATATTTTTTTTTGTCATGTTATGTAAAAAATTTGTACGCCTCGCCAGGTAAAACATGTACGGACTTCTTATACCTTTTTTCTAAGATCTTGCATGCTTTAATTTGTATGTAAACGCATGTTATGACAAATAAATTATCTTTATCTTTATCTTTACTTAGAGAATAGTACCACTGGAGAATGTATGCAGTAATATTAAAAAACTGTCCCAAACACTTGCCACTCGCCCACTCACTGGCCCAATCTGAACCAGCCTCTAAACAGTCGATATTCATTTGATTAATTACTCAGATGACATGTAAGTATTATTTATTAGGGTTTCTTACTGTAATGGGTCACGACATCAGTCGTCGAGATGATCTATCGATGTTTTACTTTAATATGTGAAGTTTGTAATTGGGTTAAACCATTTGAGTTTGTCGAGGTAATAAGCGATGCCATCGGTCTTAAATAGACGACAGTTGGGAGTTTTGTATAACATTTTATACTTGAACTAGTACTTTTCCCGCGTCTTCCTTTGCGAGATTTTTGTCAAAGAAATTAGTTTTCTCATTGTTTACTACGTGTGACGAAATAATAATATTAGTTTGTTAAATCAATAACTCTTTCAATTTATCGTCGTCATTTAAAACCGATTTGTGATAATGTTCATGACGTCATCAGATTAAACAATTTCAGCTCAAGAATCATAACAATATGAATCAAATTTCAACGGAAGCCAAAGTTGAAAGGCTACACAAAGTTCCTTCGCTATCTCCACTTGAAGATTTCTCATTGTATTGTCAGTAAGCGCATTCAGAAATTCTGCATCGTCAGGGAGATTTCTCGCTCTTGGCTTATTAACCATACATAGGATCGCTTTGCGAGGATATGGAGTGATCAGTGCAAAGGATTCTTTTGAAAGTAGGACAACCTCTTTCTTTCTTCAATGTTTTAGTTTATTTGTTCTAATAGTGTTGCTGTAATAGTATTTAAACCACAGTGTTTGGAGGTTTTACAAAATTAATGATAAGATGTCATATAATTTGGTACTTCTATGTTTGGTTTATATTACTCGGTTTGGTTTCTGCACTTAGT
Organism: Charanyca ferruginea; assembly: GCA_947361185.1. Taxonomy (NCBI): domain Eukaryota; kingdom Metazoa; phylum Arthropoda; class Insecta; order Lepidoptera; family Noctuidae; genus Charanyca; species Charanyca ferruginea. Next base: position 5,004,758 of record OX376068.1, on the reverse strand, counting down.
TCCATCTGTGGACTATTGGACGATTGTTGTTGTAGATTGGTGGTTATTTTGTAATTGATAGAACTAATAAAAACAGATTGATCTAGATGTAAAATTAAAGATAAAGTGAAGATGGCGATGTACCAAAGTCAAAGTCAAAGTCAAATCATTTATTTCAATTAGACCATTAAAAAGGCCCTTTTGAACGTCATAATAAAAAAATATAAAGTTGATTCTAGTTACCATAAAAGAGAGCTAGGAATAGCACTAAATAATATGGTATCGCTTCAAAATTCTGTGTCGCAATCTATACTAATATCATAAAGAGGTAAAATTTGTTTATATGTAGGGGGTAATCTTCGAAACTGCTCATCCGATTTCAAAAATTCTTTCACCAATAGGAAGCTACGGTATTCCTGAGTGCTATAGGCTATATTGCATTATCAAAAAATTCACGCGGACGAAGTCGCGGGCAAAGTGCTAGTACTAAATATTTATACACAATATTTGTATGTACAAACCACGCTTAGTAATTTGTATGCGCACAGGTGCTCAAAGTATTGAAACAGCATTTTAAAAATGTAGTCTTATTTTAGCAACGGATTTAAGATGGTTATTGAATTAACATTTTAAAGTGTATTTTAGCTATAAGTTTTTGTAAACCAATATTTTGGTTCTTTTTCCGCCATTATGAACGCAACGAATGCATGAATAAGGCTTAGTACTCACGATGCGGTTTTCGCCCGCGTCCGCAGCGGTGGAAGAATAGCCCACACTCACGAGACCGGAGCTCAGTGCGGATACGCAGCCGTCGTGGTTGCGATTATCGCCCGCAGATCTGGCGGGCGATTATCGCAAGACGGGCGGTTTCAAGACGGGCATTGGCCTTTCTTGCACCAAAGTAAATAATAGATTGACTTCAATATCCATTTTGTAATGTGTACTGACAAACGTGCACAGACACGTCACTGCAAAATGGCGTCGGATTTCTGTACCCGCCGCTGGCCAACCGACCGCAGAGCTCGCGGGTGCAACCCCGCCGAGGCTACAGGTGCAATACTAGTAGTTGCCCGCCGGGGTAGCGGGAGCCGCAAGCTACCGCACACACCGCGGGCGTAAACCGCGTCTTATAAAATAAAATATATATAATTTTTAAATATATATATCTGCATTCTACAGATGCTGAGGGCCCGCAACCACGGCGGACGCGGGTAAAAACCACATCGTGAGTTCTTAGCCTAACAGCGACGAAATAACAACGAAAAAATGGTATGACACCATTTTGCGGCGGTGCGGCAGTTGTATGTACATATTATAGGTATGTGTTTGCCATCGATTATCGATCGATCGATCGAAGATGTTGTAACAAACACAACATCTTCGATCGAAGAAAATAAAAATACTTTTTGCGTTTTTACATTCTATTTTTTTTCCATTATGTAGTCTATGAAAGAAGAAAGAAAGACAAATCTTACATTTACGAGAAAGCGACGCACATATTAAATATATAAACATCGTTACAAAGACTAAAACTAAAACAAGTGGATAAAAAAAAGAAAACAAAAAAAAATTAGACGGAAACATGCGCGTTACTACCGCGCGAAACGGTCTAGACTCAGCATAATATGCCGCTGTCCTATCTCTTACGGTCTATCATTAACTCATACGAACAATTAAATTTACGTATCATGATGTAAATAAAAAGAAAGAAAGAAAAATACGTTCATACTTTAAAATACCTCAATTTCAAGCGCCGCAAATACTGCTGATGTCTTTGCAAGGACACGTTTGTAATGTCGAAACACACGTCGAGTGCTCACGACTAATTAGTGTTCGCCCTGATTCCCTTCCACGTCTTAGCGGTGACGACTCCACATGTGTGCACAATGGATTTTGTACTTATTGGCCTAGTTCTGTTCTGTCTCCTGTTTGATAGTGGAAAATATGTATTTTCTTACACCTTCGCTGTTCTTTTCTGATTAATTTCGTTGCGGGATCAAACACACTTGAATCATTTCTCCAGGACTCGTCCAGTTATATTCATCATCATCATTTCAGCCTAAAAACGTCCACTGCTGGACATAAGCTTTGCGTATAGGCAAGGGGGGTTTTGCCATAATCGCCACGCTTGGCAGGCAAAGGCACAGAGAACGCTGCTGTTCATTCTCTCAGTTTCATTGCTTCGGTGGTATTCTCGTGTTCACCACTGATTGTGGCTTTCAGGAGTTGCAATGGTTAGGGAATTGTCATCATTATCATCATCAGCCGAAAGACGTCCACTGTTGAACATAGGTCGGCTCCATAGAACGCCACAACGAGTGGCAACCTGCCGCTTGCATCCAACGGTTACCCGCGACCTACCTCGATGATGTCGTCGGTCTATCTGGTGGAAGGCCTACCAACGTTTCGTCTTCCAGTTCGTGGTCGCCACTCGAGAACTTTTTTCCATCGGTTATCGGTTCTACGAGAGATGTGGCCTGCCATTGCCACTTCTACTTGCATATTCTTTGAGCTTTGTCTATGATCTTGGTTTTTCGGCGAATTTACTAGGGAATAGTGGCGGCGTGGCGGGCTAGTTCCAAATACATGTATTCTATTCTAACACTACTTTGTTTTTCTCTAACAAAATCACACTGCAATAACATAACATCATACCGAAAATACACCGCATCAAGCTCAACGCAAATAAGAATTTGGTACAGCACAACTTGCGTGGGCGACTGTACGTTTCACAAGCGAACAGACTTGTTACAGGATTGAAACGAAATCGTACTTTATTGAAACTTTTATACAGTTCTATTTTGTGTTTACGCAGTGAGAAGTTGTAGTCACAGACGGGGATAAAGTTGAATGTAAATAAATATGTATGTGTTATTTTCTTTTCTGGCTTTCTGGTCGAAAAATAACCTTTCTGAAGAAAACTGGTGATAGAAAACTTATCATGTCTTGTTAGGAATCGTTGTGGGTATTTTATATAGGCCACTGTTGAATAATACTCAGCTTTTCCAATATTTTTAACCGCCTTAAAAAAAGGAGGTTCTCATTTCAATACGTATATATTTTTTTAAATTGATAGTGTGTGGCTCAATGTTGGTCCCATACACATTTCATGATATTGCACCTGGAAAATTAAGGGATGACTTAATTTGTTTGTAGGCACTAAAAAGAGAGAAATTTTTTTTTGCAAAAAAGACCTTGAGTATGTAATAAGTAAAAAACAGAACTAAAGCCGCCATTAAAGTTATTTTTTACGTTTTTTTTTAATTTTGAAGGCTGGCTTTTTCGTAAAAAAGTTTTGATATTGAATATCATAAAAGCCGCCATCCTTGTCTTGTAGTCAAAGGCGACTGCTCTCGCTGTCTAGGGTTCAATTCTTAGGTCATGAAAAATTATATTGGGTACTATCATTACGAATTTCGAGCAGAGGAGTTTAGTGTAGAGTTGGTGGTGTGAAACCCTCGTGCATATGTTAAGCATGTAAAGCGAATTGCCGTCTTGTCGGACTATGAGAGTGAGGGAACAGGGAGTGCACCAGTGTAGTTTCACACTTGAATATTATAGTATTCGGTTTAACACGATACTATATTTACTTTTTATAAGCATGAAATCATTTATCACGACTTATGTTTACATTTTATAATATTTGTTTTTATAGATTCTTGGAATCTTTTAAATAGAATAATATATGTACTAACAGTTTTTATGCTGGTCTAGTCTGTGTTGTGTTACATTATATTCCTGTTAATTAACATATATTAAATCACTTTTATGTATCTGAAAAATAAATAATGTTTTGCTTTGACATGTTTGTCAATGACAGTCGTCAAACTTGACGATCGTCAATATTACTTCTAAAAAAGTTTACGGCTTACATAAAACCTCCAAACTGTTGTTCATGTAAGTGTGTATGGCTGTATTTTATATTAAACGGCTGGACACCCGCTGATGTATCGGGTGTTGTTTTAAATCCTATTCGCACTAATAAATAAAATAACTGGCAGTCTGCAATAATTGAATCTGGCCGGTACTATAATACCCCGCTTTAGAAAACCAATACGACCGTTCTAGAAATAGAATTCATACTTGGATTATTATGAATTTCGGAAGAGCGGTTAGAAATGAAGCCTGTCAAAAGGGGCAGTCTAGATCCCGCTGTCGCTTAAAAAACACGTCCTTCGGTCAGATCCTGTTGCCGGCCAGGCTGTGGAGCCTAGGCGTCGCTGCCTTAACACAGTGCGTTTAGGTTAGTCTTTATACAACTCTGTTTTTCTAATCACTTCATTCTTGTGAGAGCTATTAAATTCAATTCGTACAGTTCTACATTGCCTTTTATTTCTTAAATTAGTAGAACTGCTACAATATCTCCTGCTTACTTGTCTAGCCTCCGTGGACAAAGTTTGGACACCGTTGTTACGCCAGCAAACATGTTTAAAAAGAACTCGAAAAAATAACATTTGAATGAATGAATTGGCTGTTGTTGTGTTGCGTGTGTGTTGTGTTGTGTGTGGCATTGTGTTGTGTTGTGTTTGTTTTCTTAATAGTCTATTATTTGACGTTATCAAATTAAAGATTAACCGAAAGTTACTTTGTTCCGCGGTTTTATTAGTAGAATTAGTCATTATGATCTCTGTGGCCAAAAAACCTTTTAAATCCACCCAATTAAAAAGGTTTAATCCAGGCACACATATTTTTTAACTAAATTCAAATTAGAACGAATTTCATCATAGGTACATACAAGAGTAAAACAGAGCATTTGAACTAAAATATATCCATTCCAAACTTCTCCATTTATTACCACCCAAATGCACACTAGAAGAGAAATCCTCTTGACAAAATACCCACTCAATATCCACAAAATCTTTGCACAAGAAGGACAGTAAATACAAAAAAGAGACAACTCTATAAATATGTGGGCACATTTTAGGGGTCCGTGGCACCGTCATTATGCCGTAATCACACGTTCAGTCTTCATCCGAACTTGTCGGGTGATTGATCGAGCCCAGTCGGGTATTGTCGGGTTTTGTTCTTTTATTAACTTTCGCTTCGATCCTTTGCTTTTTTATTTTTCCGACTATGTAGCTGAGCTTTGTTTTATTAGCACGAATTGTTTTATTTTTTATTCTGTGTAGGTTTTACTTTGTATTTTTTACGGATTAGGTGGCATATTGAGAGGGTTTGATGTGTCGCTGACGAACAAAATATTTATTAGGTTCCCAATCCTAACTAGATTTGTGTCGACAAATTATTATGGTTACTAATACTTTCTTGGAAAGTTTTGGTACTTACAAATGTATCAGTATCGAACCTTACAGTCAGTTTATAATAATACAATATAATTAATATATTAATTAATAATTTATTATTTATTTTGTAATTAATTTTATATTAGGATCAGGTGAGTTGCGGCCAAACGCAATATTATTGGTGAAAAAATAAATTAAGTAGTAATTATTTTAAGTTCCTTCATCTTTAGCCATTTCCTGTACGTATTAATTAGGTCAAGTAACTCAATTAACGGTCAAGTAACTTAATTAACTTTAATCATCAATTTTTCACTTTCATCTAAATGTATTTTAATTATTTTTCTTCTAATCACAGAACTTTGGATTCGCTACAATTGAGGCTAAGTAAAAAATTAATTAAGTAAGTGAAAGATTAATTATGAAATCGTTAGCTACCTACTACTAAAACATTTGATATAAGATTCCAAGTGAAGGACTTTGTTAATAAATTAACAAAGCTTTTTCTTTTATTTCTTTTTTAAGGTTCACAATGTTTAGAAACATTAAATAGATTTGCAAACTGATCTCAAGATAATGGAGGCATTAACAGTAGTGCTATTCTGTTACAATCTTCCTATGTGAATACCTTGCTGAAGTCGAACGTCACCGCTATATGGTTGAAGTTCCACGGTCTCGAACCAAGCGCTTTGACTCCGCATTTATTGTGCGAACTGCCAGACTGTGGAATTCCTTGCCCGCCTTTCTGTTCCCTGATAAGTATAATCTGGGTCTCTTCAAGGCACGAGTGAACCGGTTCATCTTAGGCAAGTGTGTTCCAACTTAGGCCGCATTATCACTTACGATCAGGTGAATTGCGGTCAAACGCAAGCCTATTTAATAGAAAAAAAAAAAAAAAAAAAGTGAGCCGTCTTCCGATTTTAGTGCTTTGTAAATCCCTAGCATCGGGACAGATGACTGCTCACTTCACTTAAGTGTTCACCGAGGGAGTTTGTAACCGAATAGACATAATGATACTGTGAATTTGTTTCACAGAATAGTAGTATATTCTGTAAAACAATCACGGTGAATTTTAGGTAACCTTCAGGTGAACTGTCATTATATATGACGCTATGAATTGGCAGCTCATCTCAAGCTACCTAAATCTTTTGAGGGTTTTCTCAGACGCAGGTACTGCAAGACTGCCTTATTTGTCTGGAACGTTGAGTCCAGTCTAAGATTGATCAAAATGTTATTGGGATTTTTCAGCAACAGCTTGTGCCTGAAAAATGACAATAATCGTCATGTCAACCTTAAGACGCCCTCTGCTGGGCATAGGTCTACCCCATGGCGAGGGTTTAACCGTAATCGCCATGCTTGGCCGATGCATTTTGGCGATCGCGGTATGTAATATGGTATTCAGAAGGACGCTGCTGCCCATCCTCTGGTCAATATTCCTCTGTCGCTTTCTACGACGCCCACGGGTAGAAATGGAGTGGTGCTATTCGCGGCCGGCACCACACGGCTATTAAATGACAATACTCTCCACTTATGGCATGGGCCCCTAATAATATAACCTAGCAATATACACCTCAGCCTATCATTTTCCTAAATTGCACCCTAAATTTTGAAACTAAAGGTGCCATTCACAGTCCCAAGTGGAACACAAAAGCCGCACCGGTATTGGCAATCTATCTTAACCCTGTGATTGGCGCTTGCCGAACCGCTCAACGGAATCTACCGGCGACAGTTTAAACGACCACACCATTGAACAATCAGTTTATGAGGTGGATGTTATCCTAGCAGATTGACTTGTGGTTGGGAATTTGCGGAACTTATGACGGGTATTATATGATCTTAGGTCGACGTACCGAGGTGCTCGTGGCTAAGTTAAAGCCGTACACATCGATCGGTCAGGTTAAGTGACGCGTGTCGCGGTTTCTCCATGGATGGGTGACCATGCATTTCATACTGAGACCCCACCGTGCCATGGAATGCTCGTAAAGCCGTTGGCTGTCATTCGTAGATCTTAGATCATCGTTTTGGGTAATCAGAAGCCAGAAAGTATTTTTTTTACCAAGGGGTATCGTATTAGTATAGTAACATCTATCGCACATGATACGTACTAAACCGACGTTTCCTAGATCGCGCAAGCAGAGTTCTCTTCGACAATAGCATATATACAAAATCCCGACTACAGCGGTTGGGCAGTAGCCCACCAGACACAACACCCGTTTGGTCGGAGGATCCTCCCTTTTCTACGGAGGATGAGGAACTTTCCACTCTGTTCCTCATACCTCTAAATTAGTAACTGGGTTGTGGATGTCGACAAGCAGTTGCTCTATGTAAAACACTAGTATTCAGCTGCATCGGGTTAGAAACGCCGACCCCAACATGGTTGCGAAGAGGTTAGGCAGATGATGATATCGACATGCCAACATCTACAACCAGCTAGGTCTGTCAGTGAGGCTACAATGAGCAGATAAGTATATTTTTTCCTTTATTTCGAAATGGCATTTAGCAGGTGATTCTGTAAGACCTGATTCTAAACTTCGAATCTGAATTATAAGGTAATTCCCGTAAGGTAATTTCCCCGTCACTTCGACGCTCTCTTCGCACTCGAACCCGATTCAAAGTGTCAAATATATCAAGGTCATTTTTAACCTTATGCGAAGTGAGAGTGAATAGCGATGTGAGATGCGAGTTGTTGTTTGAATCTTACAGAATCGACTTACAGAACGACACGCTCACGACTACAAGACAGACTTCTATACGTAATTCGTAGCTTGACGCCGACTACATTTTTTTTGCTTTTATAACCTAGCGGTCAAAAGGTTATAAGATCTGAGCGTACTGATGGGACAAACGGCGAGAAGCAAATTTATTACTATGTAAAGACCCGTTATTATTTTCTTTAATATTATGAACATCAGAAGTAATTAAAAACGTTCCAAATCTAATCGCAATCCCTTCTTAGGGACAATCACTGTCAAAAACTTAGGTCAAATAGAGGTATTTATTACAGATCGAGGCTAAAATCAGAATGCTAATGTTCCTTAAATTTACTGGAATATAAATTGCCCTAGGTTGCTATAAAATTCCGTATTTACAACAAGCGTGTGTGTGTCACCAATTTATTTAAAATTCACATTAAACCAAAGTTACACATTAATCTTTGTTTACCAATAACCCGAGAGTTACCTTAAGCTCTGATCCATCATAATATTTTGTAAAAAGAAAGATTAAAAAATAATATACAGAGGTGGACCCACAATGTAAATAAAGATTAATCATTTTTCATAAAACCTCCGGAAAATTGATAAGAATTAAGTAAGAGCTTATGTAGTAGCCGGATTAATTTTTTAGATAAAAGGATAACAGTTTACAAATTTACCACAACCAGCGCAGCCAGCTCATTACTTAATTAGTAAAAAGTATCAAAAAAGCGAGAATTAAAATAGTACTTTCAATTTAAAAAATATCTTAAATACATCAATGGGCCTTATTTAACACGTCCCCTGCGGCAGTGATTTTTCTATTCTTTCTATTCCTGCAGTACAAGGCGTTGTACACCTGGTTATAAAACTATCATTGTGACGGTACAGGGCTTATTAAACCCTATAACGTTTAAGAAATTTAAATCCTTTTTTTTGGCTTCATGTAAAAATATATACGATATTTTGTGTTTGAACGATCTTTTGTAGTTTCGCATTCAACGTGTTAATAGTTTTATTATTTTATTTAATATTGTTCATCGTTGTATTTTTTTTCGACTTTGTGGGTATGGTCCTATTTATCATCATTTTTCAGTCACATATTACCGAGGGTCGACGCAACACGTTTTCTTCTTCCATTTCGTCTTGTCAACCGTCAGGCTATCACTGGCTACCTTTTTTTTTTCATATCATTCTTCACACAATCCATGCATATTTTCTTTGGCCTTCCTCTCCCTCTCTATACATCCTTATTAATATTCATAACTCTTAATCACAAGTGTTTCATCCCTCCTTTTTACATTCGCAAACTAAAACAAACGATTCCCTTCTTTAACTTTTCCGTCACTTGCGCCACTTTCAAACTTCCTCGAATATACTTCTTTCTCACCTTGTCCATTCTAGTCTTACATCCATCTCAAGGTTTTAATTTTTAATTTAACTTTAAAACCAAAATCGTCTGTAGTATTATTTTAAGTGGTAAGTATATAATTATGTGTCACTGATCCACATGAAAAAAGTAATGCAAACATCACGACTACACTCCTCTACGATGCGTCTACGCAGCGTCTTAGCGGCTACGACACTGTCTACGGAGCTACGACGGTGCCTATGGGGCTACGACACTGCCTACGGGGCTACGACGCTATCGAGAAAGCCACGACGCTGTCTATGAAGCTACGACGCCATCTACGGGACTACAACGCCAATCTACTGGGCTTAAATGCCGTTTGCGCTACCTACGTCACTGTCTAAGGGTGTACGACGCTGCTTTAAGGGCTACGACGCTGCTTTAAGGGCTACGACGCTGCTACATGGCTATGGAATTCTACGCGGCAACGCTGCAGGCATCTGAGTAACTTCTTTCTGAGACAAAAACTCCGTTGAAAGATATACCATTACCTTAAAACTATAAAATTTTTACGTTTACTATGAGCGTGTTTGGCCTCTCATTTCCGCGATAAATGCGGGATTTTGCGATGTTAGTTTAATAGAAATCGTACTGTAAGGGGCTCAGCGCGCTGTTGCGATACGGCAGAAGGCTTCAATGAAATTTTGTTTCATATTTCTTTATATACATTTCATATCGTTTTATATTGGGTTTTCTTAGATTAGCTTTAAACTCATACAAGACATCATATTCGCACACACACATACTACTTAATTACTACTAATCACATATTATTATATGGATGGTTTTAAAATGTAATAATGTAGAATATAATACCATTAGGAACGTGACGAACTAAAAGCCGTAAGGATCGACCGGTCATGGTTAAGCTACGCTTGCCTCAGTCCGACCGTGGGTGGGTGACCATTCATTTCATACCGAGAACTCTCAGTGTCTCGGAAAATACGTATAGCCGTTGGTCCGGGCTAACATTCGATGAGTTTTGACAGTCGCTATGGGTAGTCAGAAGCCAGAAAGTCTGACAACCAGAGGTCAGACAGGCAGTCGCTTCATTTAAAACTCTGGTATGTAACTGCATCCGGATAGGCTGGAAGCCGCCGGCCCTAACATAGTTAGGAAATGGCTAGGCAGATGATGAGAATATCATTGATTTATTTTAAGTTTATTGTACTGTATTGTTCGTCCGTGTGGTGTCGGACGTAAAGAATAGCACCATCCCATATCTTCCCGTGGGTGTCGTAAGAGGCGACTAAGGGACTTACCAGAGAATGGGCAGCAGCGTTCTCTGTGCCTTTGTAACAACCATACTGCGATCGCCAATCCGCCTGACAAGCGTGGGCGATTATGGTAAAACCCCCCTTGGGGAGGCCTATGTCCAGCAGTGGACGTCTTTCGGCGTCTTTAAAAGACCAGATAAATCATAATATACTACAGTTTCCGATGAAGAAATATTAAAGGTAAGTAACTATCTTATTTAAAATTCGAAGTCGACCCCAACATAATTAGGTAAAGGTTATGCAGATGATGATGATGATTTAAAATTCCTTTAGTGCGAATTAATTTGACACTCCATATATAATACGACATAAATATACAATAAGAACAATAAATAACAACAACAATATAATATAATAACAATATAATACGACAACAATAAACAACAACAATATAATACGACAACGATACGTTAAAATAATGACGACATAAAATCTATTTGAGATCTCTATGCCACGCCTTTTAATCGACACGTTATATTTTACTTTTTTATGTTTTACGAAGCGTAACGTTTTACAGTGTAGTCTGATTTCAATGATTCTTTTTTTAATGAATAACCTCAAAGTTGGTTCCATATAAACATGGAATAGTGTAAAAATAAGGGAATTAATTTTCCACTATTTGTTTCGTGGTACCGTTTCTTAATTCATTTGGATGATAAGAAGTAGACACGAAATGCGAAAAATAAAAATGTTAAAAAAGTTGTTCAAAATACTACGACTAAAAAGTAACACAGAACACACATGACTTTAGTTTCGGAAGTCGGTGGCAATACAAAACAACAAATAGAACAGCCACGCCACCGACTTCCGAAACTAAAGTCATGTGAGTTCTGTTTTAAAGTTATTTTTCACTTTTTGGTTTTTGAAGGCGGTTGTCTTTTTTGCAAAAAAGGTTTTTTAGTTTTTATTTTTTAGTACTTACTTATCATCCAAATTCATTAAGAAATGGCAACACAGTCAAAACAGAGATTGAAAGTACGAGGTGAGAACATTACAAAAAATCAACAGAAAACAAAAAAATATACATGGATGACGGGAACCGATCACTTTTCCGAATTATTTTTGTCCGAATTTCATTTTACCGAAAACTATTGACCGACGTCTTTTTTGCTATATGCATTATTTGACATATTTTTAGATAAGTATCATGTGTCATACGTATTATTTTACCGAACTGTGTTTCTCCGATTTACAAAATAACTTTTTCCTATTGGCCGAAGTATCTTTTGAACATTACGGAATATTACGGAACATTAAATGGAATATTACAACATTACGGAATATTATTTGATCTCAAAAATATAGCCGGTTACTTGGTAGGATTTTCAAAATTAAATTAAAATAGTGTCATAAAAAGTCAATACTTTACAAAATTTAGTAACAGAAACGAATCGCTGCAAAACCGACTTCACGCAGTCTTGTCTGCCCTACGCCTAGAGTGTAATCCAAAAAAAGAGGAGCTGGCGGTTTGAAGGCTTGCCGCTGCGGCCTCGCATGCTCGAATGCATGCTCGAAGCAAGAATCTTTGTTTGCAAGCTTCTTACTGGAATGACTGGGGTTTTATTAAGTGCCATTACGTTAAATAATTAATGAAACAAAATAGTAGGAAACTAATCTGAAATAAGCTCTCTATAACGCCACTGTAATAAATACATTAGTTTTGAAAGCTCTTTCAAATATTTAATTTCACTCAAATTGTCTTTAATTTTCAAAAGTTTTTGATTTTTCGTTTCTTTAACGACGTATTTTTTTTTCTGGTAGAGTACCGGTTATCATTCACTCAATATCAGACATATTTACTTCTAGGCGTTTGGTGAAATATGGTAATTAAAACAGTGGTATAACGAATGTTCGAACAAATGTTATTTCGGCTAAGTGTAACTTCGGTAAAAACTTTTTCGACCAAGTGAAACGTCGGAGCAACGAAAAAAAGCAAATTGATAATAGGTCAACTGATACAATGGCAGACGTGACTTCGATGAAGTAAAAAAATACGAAACGAGAAAAGTTGAAAAGTTTTAGGTGAAATGAAATTCGGTCAAATATTTTTCGACCTAATGATAGGTAACCATGGATGACATGTATGTTTTTTGTTTTCTGTCGATTTTTTTTATAAAATGCTGAATCAATTTCTATAAAATTTATATGGGACTACCCTTTGGGCATACCCTATCCATCAAAAAAAGAATATTCAAAATCGCTTTACATTTGCCGGAGAAATCACGTAACAAATATACAAAAAAAAAAACAAATGGACGAATTGAGAACCTCCTTCTTTTTGAAGTCGGTTGAAAACTAAAACAAAAAAGATTTTTTTTACAAAACAAGTTTGACGCCACTTTTGGCTTAGTGGTTCAGTGACTGGTTTCTACGCTGCGTGTCCCGGCTTCAATTCCCGCACGGAACAAATATTTGTATGGCATACAGATAGTTGTTCCGGGTCTGGCTGTTTTTGTATGTGAGTTTATATATATTTGTAAACAATACAGGAGAAAATCCTTTTGCGGCGCAACGTTTAAAAACAAAAGCACAACGCCTTGTGTATCTAGAGCCCCCCTATTCTCCGTATATCTACATTTTCCCACCGACATCTACATTATTATCCTTATCAATTTCTTTCTTATATTTTATATTTTTACACGCCTACGCGATTTGTAGGCTGGAAAAATACTGATATTTTGCTAAATAAGCTTGTATTCTGAAAATATTAGGTTACTTGAATAATCCTCTGGGTTTTGTGGATAGGCCTTCGAGAAAATAATGCTAGTGTGTTTTAGAAAAGTATGTTTTCATCTTTATGTTGTCATGTCGTTGAAATGTAACGTGTAGGGAAACTATTGAGAAAATTCTGTACTGTCAAATCAAATCTGAGGGATAAATTTTCGTATGTTTAAAGAACGTTCGCATTCTTATTTCAGTCTCAATCTGACCAATAATAGATATTTTGACATTGACTGTCGCTGAGATGATTTTGAATAACAGTTCTTATAATAGATTCATAACCCTTAATTATAATTATTGTGACGTACAAAATTTTATATCCTAAACCTTGTATATTGGATTAAAATTACAAGATTGCATTCTTGCACGTAGTAAGTATAACATCTAATATTACAACAATTTTCAATTTCATCATCTGCGTTTTACCAACTGTATTGGGGTTGACTCCAGTCTAACTGGATGCAGCTGAGTACCAGTGTTTTAGCTGGAGCGCCTTTCTGAACCCAACTACTGGTAACACAATGCCCCTTGGTAAGACTGGTTGACAGATTTTCTGGCTTCTGACTACGCTGCCGTCCGTTTACTAAAAGGCCGTTAAGTGACATTTTGTCAAATTTGAGTTATATATACTACGAAAAAGAGCATTTTTTTCTCTAACAATCAGTCTAAGTCATATTTATCTATCTTTATTACGCTACAAGATATGGAGACTACACACACGGCTAACTACATCATTTTTGAGATCGTTCAACACTTAAATACGGTTAAGTCACTTTATTATACTATAATACGGTTAGACGCTCGTAACCGTCTATTCAAAATTAATACTAATGGATTAGTGCAATCTTAGAAAACGGTTACATGAAACAACAATAGTATTAAACCGTTACATCACTTTAAAGGCATTTTAATGATTTATTGTAATACAAATCGAATTGACATTTATGACATCTAAAAGACAGTTTTCTTCAATTACCGCTCTACAAAACCGTTACTCACACTTAGCTGGATAGTCGTTGGTAAGCTAACGAGACTTTGGAGCTTATACAATTCTAAAAGACAGTCACCGTTGTTTAGTTGTGATTGTTTCAAATATTATGTCAACGAAAACAATACAAAAAACGGTTAACTGACATTCCTACGCTAAAAGACGTCTATGTACCTTCCCGGTATGCCCATTGAGCGGTTCGAGAGAAACTTCGGATCGCGGCGCCTCCACTTACGGAGAGTCTCCCTACCCGAGCTGCTGGAGCAGGTTCTTCCCGGCAACAGTGGAGCACATTCCGCCTTCCATGGCTTTGCCCACAACCGCATTCTGCAGAAAATAACGCCATCAGCGTCCCAGGGGTGACACAGGCAGAGATGCGGCCATAATGTGGCTCCGGGGCCCGACTGGGTCCAAGGCCGTGTTTTAGCCCATGCCCTGAAAGAGCTAGAGTTCCAACTGAGAGCGTACCTTGAGCGTGGCGTTTTCCACTTTGCGGAAATCTGGCCGCCTAATCCTGCTCAAGAAGTCGGGGCACCCTACAGACTCGCCGTCCGCGTACGAAGCCATAGTGCTGTTAGACGAGCGACCTGCCTCGTCAGCCACTTGTGCACAGAGGGACCGGACAAGAGCTAGTACTGTTTTCGGTATGAGCGCTCTACCATCTGCTCGAGCTAGCGCGGGTGAATGCCCTGGTTGAGGAAGCTGGGTCCTGGGGTGGGGTGATGTTGGCATCTCGATCGTTGGCTCACACCTAGGAACATCGAGTACGACTGTGTACTGAGGGGCGAGCTCCAATCGGGCGTAGAGATGACGTGCTACGAAGACGTCATGTTGGTCACGGCCCAGGGGAACTCGTACAGGGAAGCAGAGTTGGTGGTGATGGCTGTGGTATCACTGGGTGGTGTGCAAAGTTTGTGAAGCGTATGAGTTACATGCCAAAGATACAGCTCACAATGCAATGATTCCGGATAACTGTGAGGCTTGCAATTTATACATATGTCGTATCCAGAAATACTTAGTCTTGCCATAAATATTGTCACGAAGAAAAAAAACTTTTTTTATTGCAAATAATATTTATTACCTTTACAATGTAAAGGTAAATACATAAATATAAAACAATTTAAAATATAAAAAGCTTATTCGAAGTGGTCTCCATTGGCTACAATACAGTCCTTTAAACGTTGAGGCCAGTTATCAATAGAAGCACGGGAACTTTCCATGGGAAAATTCTTCACTGCCAATCGTATGGATTGTTTTAGGGACTCCAAATTATCATGGCGTTAAGAGCAAGCCGTGCTCTCTAAAACTGACCATAAATCATAATCCAGCGGATTAAGATCGGGACTAGACGACGGCCAGTCTTCAGCTGTGATGAAGTCCGAAACGTTCTCTTCCAACCAAGACTGCGTGGACCGAGCTTTATGACCCGGCGCCGAGTCTTGTTGGAAGGACCATACTTGGTTATTCAACATGGTGTTGTTAAGGGGCTTAACTACCTTCTCAAGAATGGTATTTTGATACACTTGTGCCGATGTTTTGATACCTTTTTCACAAAAATATGGCTCAGTCACTCCTTCATAGCTAACACCCCACCAAACCATCACTGAAGTCGGATAATGCCCACGTTGCACTCTGTCGACTAATTGGGAAGCTTCCTTAGATCTTTGAGCATAAATACGGTCATTTTGTTTGTTAAAATGTTCAAATTCATTTATTCGCATAAAAACATGGTATTAAAGCTGTTACATTTAAATTAGTGCGTACATGTTTTGCTAAACTTATATAGCATGCAAACTTATAGGTATGCGTTATATCACATAATGTCAAAGTATTGATGCTCAATTGTAAAGATTTTCTCATCCGTAAACAAAATTTTTCTGTTAATTTGGTTCTTAAGTATGTAGCTAAATGTATAATATTTAGGTAACACAATAACATTAAGTAATGATTGATCTCATTAGTGAATAAGTTACTCCAATTTAAATAACAATAAAAATATAATATAATCACAAAAATAAACTTTTTGGATGAAAATAATTAAACTTTGCTTTTATAATATGATTTTTATTGGTTTATACGCAGCTGTACTGTATGATGGTGCTTGTGACCGGTTACAAATGTGTATTAATATATTATGATAAATAATATATAGCTCCAGTGGTCACTATTGTGTCGCCTCAGTAGATATGCCATAAAACAATATGATATTTCTTTTGTTAGCTGTCACAGGCACCACAATACAATGCATTTATTTATAATTTTTAATTAGTTATTATTTTTGAGTTGTTTTCTGTTTTTATGTACCACTAAGGATTGTGAGCACTTTTTATTTTCAATAATTATTTCAATTTCCTTATTTGATTATAGATACATACTTAAAAGAAAACATATTATTTTATGTTTTATTTTAATTACCTAACTGCCATTTTACATGTACAAATAAGTATTTAAAACCACAAGAAGCTATCCCATTATATAAAAAATCTAACACATAGTGGTCCATTTGACTTTCAAGCAATACGGGTTAGCCAGTAATTCCTAAACTAAAAGACAGTTTTTGTGCACATTATATTCAGAAACTGTATTTTAGGTCATAAATCTGTATAATATTAGTATCTCTAAACAATAACATAGACAGTTAAAGTCTAATAACGTTTTTTCACTGGTGCAGTTCACTGAATTTTAATTAATTTACTATTTAAAAAGAAGGCTAAGTGATTTAACTGTTATTTAGCTTTGAAATTGCATTAAACTGTGGCAGAAAGTAAATGTATGGCGGTTACAATTCCACAACACCTCTATAAGACGGCTGTATTTCAGCCAGCCGTTTTTTAGTATTGTAAGAGGTCCCATCATTAAATAGATAAACATGACAAAAACACAAAATCTTAATTTAAAACAATATTATTTTACTTAGCACTCATTAAAACCCATAGAATGAAAGCTTAACAGCTATCAAGTATTTTGGTCTATTTAACATAGCAGTGTGTGTAACCAATTTCTAGGGAAATAATTTCCCGCGTTTTTGACCGTAGCTCAAAATCAGGTTTATTCACCTAACGGTCTTCTAGTCAGCGGACGGCAGTACGGTACTCATAACGATTGTCGAAGATCTACGAATAGCAGCCGGTACCAACGGATTTACGTGCTATACGAAACACGAAGGGGTTTCGGTATGGATAGGATGGTCACCCATCCCCGGACCGATTATAGCAAGCGTAGCTTAACTTTGGCTTTTACTTAGCCACGCCCAATTTTGATTTTGATTATTATTTATAATATTTGATTATTTTTATAGGCAACAAATTCTTAATTGTAACAAAAGACTCTTAAATAAAATTTATGATTAATGTTACAGATACTATTAATCAAGCTGACATTCACAAATTAATTTTTGATTTACTTAAAATCTTTCAGAGGGTCAATGTACTCTGGAATCTGAACAGCTTTAAATTTATAATTCCGACGACGACATGGTTGGCGCAGTGGTTGAGGTTCGTTTCCCGCACTGAACAAATATTTGTATGGCCTACAGATAGTTGCTCCGGGTCTGGCTGTTTGTGTATGTGAGTTTATATGTTTGTTGATGCACCCACGACACAGGAGAAATTCCTAGTGTGAGGAAACGTCTAAAAAAAAATTATAAACTAATACTAATAATGGGGCAACTCCGAAATTAAAAAAAAACAAGTAGGTGGTTTCTAAAAATAATGTTGATCGTGTAAGTAGCAGTGTTTATTTGTAGAAAACAGCAGATTTTCTTTGACATTTCAGAGTTAGTAGGTTCGATGACAAAAATATATCAAAATTTTCTGAGTATTTTCAACCCTGAAAGGTCGTAACTGCATCTTAATGGTATCAGTCCTTTGATACTCAAGTAAACCACACAATGTTTACGAATTGCTAGATAACAGTAATTGCATATCCAGTTAGGAAAAAGAGAGTAGTTAAAACTTTATTTGCGTGTGTGTACTTGTATATTAATAATACCTAACCATTTCTTGGAATTGTATATTATTATAAGTAAATATGTCCGTATGGTGTCGGACGTAAAAAATAGCACCATCCCATATCTTCCCGTAGGTGTCGTAAGGTGGCGACTAAGGGACTTACCAGAGAACGGGCAGCAGCGTTCTCTGTGCCTTTGTAACAACCATACTGCGATCGCCAATCCGCCTGCCAAGCGTGGCGATTATAGCAAAACCCCCCCTAGGGGAGGCCTATGTCCAGCAGTGGACGTCTTTCGGCTGAAATAATATGTAATATGTGGGGACATTTTCACACACGGCCATCTGACCCCAAACTAGGGAGACCCTGTACCATGGGTGTCAGACAGCTGATATACATACACAAATACATTTTTTTTTTTGTAAATACATACATATATAGATAAACAACACACAGACACAAGGCAAATACAAGTGCTCATCACACAAATGTTTACCCTGGGCGGGAATCGAACCCGCAACACGCTGCGCAGCAGTCGATCGCTCAGCCACTGCGCCAACCGTGTCGCCGAAATGATGATGATGATAAGTAAATCAAAAATACATAAAGCAGATTTTTAGTGGTTCCTAAGGCCAAGCCGTCGGTACCTTTTATTTATAAAAATATTAAATTATATAGAGCGAAGTTTGGAATTGTAATTGCTTTGAGGATTTGTTGTTTGAGGTCTGGATAAGAATACAGGAAAGTTTTTAATTCGCGACTTGACCTGCGTTGCCGTTAAGCGACATTAACGGCACGGCACAGCAGGGAATTTTTATGTAACAGACCGCAAAAACACCTTAAAGTCATGACATTATACTTAAAATTTCAATGATATCGTTGTATCTACAAAATCAAAAACTGTACGATGTCGTGTCAATACCACCACCACGTCAACCTTTCGACGTCCACTGCTGGGCATAGGTATCCCCCAAGGGAGGGTTTAGCCGTAATCGCCATGCTTGACTGATGCATGTCGGCGATCACAGTAGGAGTTATGGTACTCAGACGGACGCTGCGGCCTATCCTCCTCCTTCTGGTTAATCACTCTGTTACCTTCTACGACACCCACGGATTGCAATGGGGTCGTGTCAGTACAGGTATAAAGTTTAAACTTTAACTTTGTGACGTATAATATGTTTCGTCACATAAAAATCTGTCGTGTCAGGCTGTCACGAGCGAAGGCACGGGCAAAGGCTAGTACAAACATTACAAAACAGTACAAACAAGAGTTTACCCTTTACATTTTGTGGATATTTCTCCAATGTCCAACCAATAAAACCAATCAATCCATCAAAGCATAAAATGAACCGAATGAATTTAATCGAACCAGCAGAAATTTAAAACGGTTCAGTTATTAAAAAAACCGATAATTATCAAAACGATTTATGTTCATCAATTTAATGTAACTCGATAAAGGACATCAACTAAATTACTTTTGCTTGTGAATTGGAATATAAATTAATCCCACATGGCATAGGATTATGATTTAAATCGGGTTTTGTGTATTTTTGAATTAATTTCAATAATGATAATTAACAAAGAATGATTGCGGAGGTCAGTCAGATAGCCGTTCTATGTAAACCACTGGGTTTACATGGAACGGCTATCTGTCTACCATATCAGTGAATACCAGTGTACTCAGCTGCATTCAGCAACACAGGAAACCGACTTCAATATTACAGGCAGAGACTGCGTGTTATATTGGAGTCGGTTTCCTGTATCATCATCATCATCCTGTATCAGCTGATGATGATGAAAGATTGGTTGCGAATCCTATACCGGGCAAGTATCAATTCATAGGTATGCAGGTCATCGGAAATGGTTGAAGTTTACTTAGAAACCGATGGATGTTTTCGAATGAACTTTAATTAAATCATTGGAATGTTTATTCTCTATTAAACTAATTTTATTTTATTCAAAAACATTCATCGGTTTTTAAGTAAACTTGAACTATATCTGACGGACCTGCATACCTAACTCTTTTGCTGACTGTACATTTTAAGTATATCTTAAACATTACTGCCATTGGTGAAAGAAAACGCCTTGAGGAAACTTGGACTTATAATTTTTTTTTTCTCTTTATTTAATTTAGGGACTTTGAGTCGTTGAACGACTATGCCAGTCCCATAGTCCTTTCACTGCTCCACTAATTCTCATTGACCAGCCTTTCTGTAGCCTGATAGAGCATTCTAGCTGCGCCCGAAGTTTGCGCAGCTAAAATGCTCTAAAACAGACCCACATCAAGCCGGTTTACTTCAAACATTTCAAATAAGTAAGTCCATCAAAAAAGTTTTTTCAAAAAAAAAAGAAAACCGCCTTCAAAATCTAAAAAGTGATAAATAATTTTAGCACAGAACACACATTACTTTACTTTCAGAAGTCGGTGGCGGTGGCTTTGTGTTTGTTGTTTTGTATTGCCACCGACTTCTGAAAGTAAAGTAATGTGTGTTCTGTGCTAAAGTTATTTATCACTTTTTAGTTTTTGAAGGCGGTTTTCGTTTTTTTGAAAAAACTTTTTATTTTTCGCTTTTAGATACGGCGACACACTTAAAATAGATTGTAAATCCTCCAACGATTGAAGAAACTAATACGTCGCCTAAGCCTACGCCTTTTTTTGGGAATTTGTTGATTTTCTCAAAAAGGGCTAGATCAATTTTGGTAAAATTTATATGGGACCATTTCGGAATGAACCTCTTTCGAATAAAAATAGAATTTTGCAAATCCGTCTATATAGGACAGAGTTATGCCCGAACATAATAAAAAAAAAAATATATATATTATATAAACATTCGAATTGATAACCTCCTCCTTTTTGAAGTCGGTTAAAAAAGGACACAGTTCACTTATAATTGATTTGCTTTTCAAGATGTATAATGTACCTACCCTACTTATTTTTGACAGGGGCCATAAATCGTTAGAGGTATGCTAGTAGTTTTAGCTTATTAGCTTAGATTTCGTGTTGATATTTTACAAAACTAAAACAATCGTCAATGGTTTTTTTAATTATACTAGCTGTGCCGGTTTTTTCCGCGTAGAAGTCGAAAACAAGAATTATACCGCTTACAGTAGGTGCGACCAGATTGGCTAATCTTATCTCTGTCATAACTCTGTCATATATAGATGGATTTGCAAAATTCTTTTTTTGTTCGATAGGGGTTTATTCCGAAATGGTCCTATATAAATTTTATCAAAATTGATACAGCCCTTTTTGAGAAAATCGCCGTTTCTTAATGGATTTGGTTATTAAGGCAACACTAAAAAGCGAAAAATAAAAAGCTTTTTCAAAAAAAAGAAAACCGCTTTCAAAAACTAAAAATTGATAAATAACTTTATTTTCGGAAGTCGGTGGCGGTGCCTTTCCGCCACCGACTTCCGAAAATAAAGTTATTTATCAATTTTTAGTTTTTGAAAGCGGTTTTCTTTTTTTTGAAAAAGCTTTTTTCGTTTACATCTACAAACCTTAGGAAGTCTCAAATATAAAAATAATGCTATGCAATACAGCTCAGGAACTGAAGAAAATTGGAACGTGTCACGTAAAAATATTACGAGCAAATAAAACGGGTGTGCTCAAAAGTTTGAGTCTGTATTTTACAGAACGGGTACGTACTCCCACCTTCATTTAAGATGAAGCAGAAAGCTCAAGAAATATGAACAGTCGTAACTGTAGACATGTCTAAAAGAAAATTCTGGAATTAATCTTGACTAGTCATTCGGAATTTTTTATTCCCACTGCTAGGTAAAGGTCTCCTTCATAATCTTCCACTCTTATAGTTACCCTGTCTGATCAACTTCCAATGAACGTCTTGAAGTCATTACGCCAGCGTTTCCTTAACCTACCTCAGTGACGACTCCCGCCTTCCAGCAACCAGTTCTAAATTTCTACACAACAGGAAATTGTGTCTTCCATAAATCAGCATCTACCCGACTATCTAGAATATTACTCGAATCCGTATAATTTCCTACAAAATTATCGTCATACTAACTGTAAACTTTGAGTTAATTAACTGATCAGGGAGTTACTAATGTCCCTATAATGTAGGGGTTGATAGGACGTAACTTCACACCCTTTCGTATCTAGATTGTGTGGGGGAGCTTCAGTCGTGGCCCGAGCGTTGAGGTGGTCGCACGTCCCGAACGATCGCCCGCCTATTCTGTAATAACTTCAACGGGAACGTGGCACTGTGAATAAAAATCGGTGATCTAACTTTTTTTTGTGTTTGTGATAAAAGAGGGGATTCTATAATCTTGCCGTTGAAGTAAGTAGCGTTTTGGTTTTTTTGTTGATAATTTATTTTAACTGCTAATTACTAACTGACTTTTTTTTTAAACGTGTGATAAATTGCGGATGGGAAATAGATGCCAATATAAAGCTTATATTGGCGTGATAATTATTTTATGCTAAATCAAATTCCGGGACACAAAAAGCTGTATTTTCGGTTTATAATTGGTTGGATGCGGACATTTTCCGCTTTGTGATAGTTTTGTGTCGTCTTAATAAGTATGATTCAATTTCTTTCTTAATTTTAGATAACAGTCTTAAAAAACTTTTTTTTCTCTAAGTAAGCTTGAATAATTTGAAGAAGAAAGTCGAGCAGCTCTTCCACCATTAGGTTCTGTGAAACAAACACCATGTTACTTGGAAGTTATTTGATAGATTATTTGTCCCTTGGGCTAACCAATATTCGGTTTTCATATCAGGTACGTAACAAAATACCTACCGCCAATAAATTTGATCATCGAATGCTTCGCTATAAAAAAAAACGGAACATTTATTTTGTGCCCCAAATATTTCGCCGACGAGTTTCATATCAAATTGACCCAACGTTAACGTACTCCAATATTTTCTGCCAATATTTCAACATTTGCGTTTCGAGCACCTATTTAGATTGCTTTGCAACAGTAATTTTGATTTATCTTTATGATTTCGAAGCGGCCAAATGGAACAAAATTGGCAGCTTTTAACATTTCCAGATTTTTATCACTTTTGGTTCTGTAGAAGTAATACTATATTTCAGAACCTTGCTCGATTGTATCTTTTGTTCAAATCATAGGTCATCTTATATGTTGATTTAAAATGACTAATCATCATCATCATCATCATCATTTCAGCCGAAAGACGTCCACTGCTGGACATAGGCCGGTCAGTGGGTAGTCTTAGAGGCCTCCCCAAGGGGGGTTTTGCCATAATGGCCACGCTTGGCAGGCGGATTGTCGATCGCAGTATGGTTGTTACAAAGGCACAGAGAACGCTGTTGCCCATTCTCTGGTAAGTTCCTTAGTCGCCTCTTACGACATCCACCAAGATATGGAATGGTGCTATTCTTTACGTCCGACACCACAAGGACCAATCATACCTAATAGCTAATATGGCTAAAATAATACTAACTACTGCTTCTTCTTATACAGAGAAGACACGAGCATTGATGTCTACGCTTGCACAAGGTGGATTAGCTATTAGACTGCTAGAAGACTTACCTATATTAATATTATACGATCAGGTCTTCTCAAGATGTTTTGCTAAGATGGCTGGAAGTTCATTATCGATTCCTTTTTTGCATTGATGGCCAGAGAATCGCTTCAATTGTTATGGTCATCGACTTTTAGCAGTAAGTTATAATAATCACATCAAGATGTAGGTCTCCTAAGTCAATGTTACACAAAGGGCGATGGAGCGAAATGAGACCGAATTCGTAGCTCGGAGACCCGACATAGGACTTAGGTTCAAAATGTCGGTCTACGCGGGTAGTGTCTATGATATGGAGGTAGGCCACTTGGTTGGATGTAGAACAAGTAGATAGACTTAATGGACTGAGATTAACAGACATAGGTACGTAGTGTTAGCATATCTGAAATTTTAAGAACATACAGAGGAACAAACCTTTGCCCGCAGTTTAGTTTGAATAGACTTTCGGAATTAAGCCTTACAAACGAAAAACAGATTAAATCATCTTAAGTGTTAAGTTAAATCAATATCTATATATGTGATCGTGAAAGAGTAACACATATTATTTATTTATTTAAGAAAAGTTTTACAGAAAAATACACAAAATAAATTATTATCTTCTGCCAAACTGCTGTACAGGTTTTCGGCATCTTGTCAATCCGTCCTTACAAAGTTTCGGGTTATTTTACTAGTCAAATATGTCGATAAGACGGTATGCTTACCTGCTTCAAATACTTGGGTCCTTTTTAGGGTACCTATCGGTTAATAAAAGTGCTCCTCACTTAAGTTCAAGTTCGACGGCTGTTTGTTATTCTGATTTATGAGTATTGTTAAAAACTAAGGTATGTGTTATTGCCAGATATGTTTCGTGGATCATAACTTTGGCCAGATGGTTTAAAGGTATGTGGTAACACCGAATAATGGTTTACACATTTAAAAAAAGCAATAGTAAAATTATGTAAGTGATTGTAAGATCTGGAACCATGACTGAATGGTTGCTGAAAGAGCGATGGGAGACCAACTGTTAGATGGGTGAACGAATTAGAAAGAATCTGGATGTACTCGAAAACATTAGGGAAGCATGTCACCAAAGGGAGGAGGGCTTACCTCCTCTTACAAATTTTCGCTTTTATAATACTAGAGAGTAATATGTCGATATGACGGTATGCGTACCTGCTTCAAATACTTGGGTCCTTTTTCAGGAATTGGTTAATAAAAATGCCTTCCTCACTTAAATTCAAGTTCGACGGCTGGTTAGTATTATGTTTTACGAGTACTGTTAAAAACCAATAGTTATGTGTTATTACTAGACATTTTCGTGGGTCATAAATTTAGCCAGCCAGTTTTAAGGTGTATAACAACAACGAATAATGGTTTACACATTAAAAAAAAGCATTGCTGAAATGACGTTACACCTCACTCCCCCCCCTGACCCGAGAAGTGGCCCGCTGCAGCGGGCCGGCACCAGCCGGGGGTTGCGGAAGTATCTCCAGTTCCCGCGACCCCCGACGTAGGTGTGAGATGGAACACCGGGGTGGTTTTTAGTCAGTAAGAGTCTGACAGACCCCTCCGCCCGCCCCAGGGCGGAGGACATCCATGAGGATTTTCCACCCCGTATCAAAAAAAAAAAAAAAAAAAAAAGTTTATTGTAAGATGTGATACCATAACTGGTTGCCAAAAGAGCGATGGCAGACCAACTATTAGATGAGTGGACACAGAAATTCTGAATTATCTTCACAGATCAGGCAAACGTGTTTAATAAGGGAGGAGGTATAATCAGCAGTAGGTTTAACAAAACAACGAATGATGACAAATTATTATCAAGAACTTGATCAAACTCTCTGAATCCAATAGTCTTATTCTGGGAAAGTTGAAGCGAGTTCACTTCAAACTCACTTCACCTCATTTTTTTTACAGGAAAGACTGGTGTTAGCCTTCGGCAGCAAAGATAGTCATTGTACAAATACGTGTCAATAGCAATCTAGCTTAAAACAGGCGAGAAATAAGCTGTGAATTTTGCATTATCAGTTGCGTCTATTAGTTTCTGTAACGTACAAGGCACTGATTAAATCTTCCATTGTTTGTGAAATAGCATCACATTTGTACTTAGATGTAACTTTAAAATACAATGACATGGATTTTTCTTTGTTACCTTCTGATGTTATACAAGTTCTGTATAAAGAACTAGCTTTTTTGTCACGCCATTAAACATAGCCTATGGCACTAGGCAATAGTGTGTCTTTGTATCAGTGAGAGGATTATTGTCATCGGATTGGATGTATTGAATCCAGAAATTACATCATCATCATTATCTACCTAGCCTTATCCCAACTATATTGGGGTCGGCTTCCAGTCTAACCGGATGCAATACGGTGGATACTACTGTTTTACATAGAGCTACTGCTTATCGGACGTCAACAACCCAGTTACTGGGTAACACGATACCCCTTGGTAAGACTGGTTGTCAGACTTTCTGTCTTCTGACTACCCATAACGACTGCCAAAGATCTACAAATGACAGCCGGGACCAACGGGTTTACGTGCTTTCCGAGGCACGGAGAGAACTCGGTATGAAAGGGATGGTCACCCATCCACAGACCGACCGCGGCTAGCGAAGCTTAACCTTTGACCGATCGATTTGTACGGCTTTAACTTAGCCACGAGCTCCTCTCCAGAAATTACCTCAAACGAACAAAAAATAACAAAGAAAACAAGCTTTAGGTACCTCTTTATAATATTTGTATAGATTTAAAAGCTTAAGATGAAACCATGTGTGAATATTGCTCCAGCTTGTAACTAATCAACTCGCCCAATTTAGAAGGTATGTAATTGGTAGGTACATTGGTTACCCTGGGACCGGATACCGGAACTCCCGTCCTGATTTCGGAATAAAAGAAGGGAAGGATGCTAACATCCTACGCAATTGCGAAGGTCAAATAATAGGAAATTGCTGATTGTGGATCTCGTTAATGTTGGCAACTGGTTTCTGGAAGATAATTTGTAATTTTCATATGTATCAACTTCTGAGAGTTGGTGAATAGTCTTTGGCAACGGTAATGTGTTTGTTACGTTCTCAAACATAAGATTTTTTCAAACATGGGATAAAAATCTTTAGTAACCGACTTCAAATAATCTCATTTTTTAATACGGTTAAATAATATAATTATAACTGTCTTAAAACTTCTAGCTCAATTGACGTAGACATTTTGTAAAACAGTTTTTGGAAATAAACTTTAAATACGTGAATACGATGTTCCTTTTTTCCGATTATGCCATATGAACACAAAAAAAAAGAAAAAAATATATCCACTGTGTTAGCGTGTCTGCTAATTCCGTATAGCTGTTTAAAAGTAACATAATAACAAACATCTATCCATTCATCCTCACGAACTTTTGCCTTAATAATAGTACTAGCTTTTATCCGCGACTTCGTCCACGTAAATGACTATTAAAGCGAACGTTGTCTGCGTTCGTGTCGTGGATTACAAAGTTTTTTCATTTTATTTTTTTAATTATTATTATTTATTTAATTCGAACACAAGATTCATATTGTTGTTAGTAACACTTATCAAACTATGTTAGTAACATTTCCTACAACTAAAACAAAATGCAACTAATTTAAAAACCTATAACTATGTCCGCTTCCGCTTAACCCCCCCTTGGGGAGGCCTATGTCCAGCAGTGGACGTCTTTCGGCTGAAATGATGATGATGATGTCCGCTTCCCGCTGCACCAGACCCGAAGGCGTGCATACGTATATTTATATTTAACAAAAACGACAACCGCCTTCAAAATCGCCACCGACTGCCGAAATGATAGTCATGTGTGTTCTGTGCTAAAGTTATTTATCACTTTTTAGATTATGAAGGCCGTTGTCTTTTTTGTATAAAAGCTTTTTATTTTTCGCTTTTTAGTGCCTCCTTATCATCCAAATCCATTAAGAAACAGCAACACAGTCAAAACAGAGATTGAAAGTACAAGGTTAGAGAAACTTAAAACATCACCTATGTATAATGTTTTGCTTTTTGTCGATTTTTTCAAAACGTGCTGAATTTATTTTGATGACATTTATAAGGAAGACACCCTAACTATTAAAAAAATAATTTTATTTTCAAAATCACTTTACATTTGCCTTAGAAATCGCGTAACAAATATACAAAAAACCTCCTTCTTTTTGAAGTCGGTTGAAAAGTAGCCTATGTCCTTCCCCAAGGTTCAAGCAATTTTCAAACAAAATTTCATCAAAATCGGTTCTGCCGTTTCATCGTGAAAGCGTAACAGACAGAGATACTTTCTTCTTCTTTTTCCTGCCCTTATCCCATGTTACTTGGGGTCGGCGCAACATGTTTACTTCTTCCATTCCGTCCTGTCCAACATCATGCTTTCACTGGCTCCCTTTTCATTTATATCATTCTTCACACAATCCACCCATTTCTTTGGCCTTCCTCTTTCTCTCCATCCATCCAAATTAATATTCATTATATAGGATAAGTAATAAGTAAGTAAGGTTAAGTATAGTATGGAAGTATGGATTAAAATTCCAGGTTTCCTCACGATGTTTTCCTTCACTAATGACAGTGATGTTCAAGATAAACTTAAACATTGAAAAAGCCACATTACTACTTGCTCGTGTCCGGTTGAGAACACCTACTGCATGAGACGCGAGAGCATTTTTTCAACAAACAAAATTAAATTTTATTCGAAAACATTCTTCGGTTTCTAAGTAAAGGTTTACTATATCCAACGACCCTGATAACGTAACTCTTTTGTTGACCGTACCTTAATAGCATTCAGACGGTAGTGTTTTACTTAGCAGTCTTTGAGTTCAGTTTTAATGAAGTTTACAGTTCTTGTTTTAAGCTCATTTTGATATTATGCATAACGTACCTGCACTCCACACATTCTGTTGTACTATGAAGATGTTTTAAGGAAACTAGTTTATAAGACCTGAATTCGAAAGTAGTGCTTTTAGTTTGTGTGGTTTTACTTTGGAGTTAAGCGAAGAGTTGCTTGTTCTATCTCCTAGCTGTGTTTACTATGCAGATTCCTAGTCTTTTATCTTGCAATATTGGCTTCTTACTGGCTGAAGGAGTTGATTTTAAATTAAAATAAGAATTTAAAAATGAATGGTATTGAATTCTACTTTGGACTTTTAATTTTACAAATTATTTTAAAAGTAAGAAAGAAAACCCTATGTGCTCCCCTTCTCCTATATATCCTACTAGTAATATTACAAATGCGAAAGTTTGTGAAGATGTTTGGATGTTTGTTACTCAATCACGCGTAAACCGTTGAACAGATTTGCATGAAAATTGGCACATAGATACTCCATTTCCTGGATTAACATATAGGATACTTTTTATCCCGGTAATATGTTCCCTTGGGATAATCGCTCTTGTTACGCGGGCGAAGCCGCGGGCAGAAGCTAGTATGTATATAAAAAAGTTCTTTAAAACTATAGCAGTTATTTGCTAAATATTGTAATTGTCTGCAAAAACTTTTAGGAAGTTAACCACTTTTTAGAAGGAGGGACGATGTTTTGTCTTGTATCGTTTAGTACCTTTTAATGGTCTGATTGACATAAATGATTTTACTTTTACTGTTATTGAAAAATCAGCACGTTCGTCTCATCGTAGGGCAATAATCTTATCTGAAACGGTAAAGGATTTTGATACTGAATCATAATCTTCAAAATACACGCAAACACGTATTCTTCTTTCTGTACGCAAAATACGCGCTGAGATGTAGAGTTGTGGGTACCGGCCCGTTATACCTTAACACACCATCATCTTTAACCAAATATAGTGTACTTCTGCATTTAAACTCTATCTTCTGCTCCTTGAATCTTTCTCTCATGTAAAAGTTACACTAAAAATGTTTCCCAGCAATCTTTTTGTTCAAAGCTACATAGTTTGGTATATTCAGTATGTCTATTCTGTTACAATCTCCCTCGGTGAACACCTAGGTGAAATGAGCTGTCATCTGTCCCGATGCTAGGATTTACAAAGCACTACAATTGGATGACAGCTCACTTCACCTAGCAATACGCTTATGTTATGTCTTTATACACCTGTATATCGTATCAGTATCGCTTTACTATGCGCTAAACAATTAACATAGTTATAGTTTTCCGGAAAATATAACGTTACCTTTATACCATCAGCCAGTGAAACTTCAGGCACCCACTTTTAAACTGCAAAATAAAATAAGGACGCATATGGATCAAAAATGGGGGCGACATGAACTTTTCAACTGCAAGCGAAACTGCATTTTTCACATCTGGCGTGTTTTTCATGCGAGTTGAGTATTTTAACGGAAAAATGTTCACACAAACGTTCACGCTTACCTAGAACAATTTATTTAGTGAGGTTCACTAAAACTAATTTACAGTGTCGTTTGTGGTTTAAAAATATCTCTGAGCCCCACTTGCACCAAAAGATAAACTTATAGTTAATACAATGTTACATTGCAAACAGGTCCAACATTGCATCAACATGACATTCATTCGGATTTGAGTCAAGATTTTAAATTGTGTGGCCTGTTTCAAGGTTACCTTTTATGAATACAATTGTTAATTTAATTTGAATTACTTCAGAATCAGAATCAGAATCAGAATAATTTATTTGTATAACATAGGTAATTACATTAAATAGATCTTATAAATAGTAGGTACATAGTGCGCTATGTTTTGCCAAATGACATACAAATATGAACATAGTTTATGACAATTTTTAAATGGTTTAAGTTTGATTTTTTTTTTCACAAATATTTTACTTACACTACACAAGTACACAGTTCACAAGTAGGTTATTAATTAAATTTGTCATTAAAAAATTCGTCTATAGTGTAATAACATTTTTTTATGTAGCAGTTGGTGTAAGGCAGTTTTAAACTTTTGTTCTGGCATACATTTAATTACATCTGGTAATTTGTTATACACTTTACCCAAGAAACTTTTCTTCATTTATGCAGTTTTACATTTCAAATTGCATAATGTGTTCATGTATTGAGAACGTACGGGTATTTTCTTTACTGCAGCCAGTTTTTTAAATAAATGGGGATTCTTTTTTACAAATAATGCAGTTTCAAAAATGTACAGAGCAGGGAGGGGTAAAATATTATATTTTTTAAAATATGGAATGCAACTATCAGTCTTTTTTAACCCATACATCGCCCGTATACATCTCTTTTGCATCTTAAACACAATTTCTCGATTTGTTGACTGTCCCCAAAAAATAACACCATACCGTAAAACTGACGATACCAATCCTTGATACGCCGTTAAGAGTGTCTCAACATTTACCTTTTTTGACAGTTGAAATAGAAGGTACGCTGACTTACTTAATCGTTTGCATACTTCTTCTAGATGTGGTTTCCAAGTTAATTTGTTATCTATCGTGACACCCAAGAACTTTGCTATGCTGGCTTCTTCTATACTAGAATTATTATAGCTAACATTAACTGGAATATTTTGAAGCCGTTGGTGGAAGTGCATAATTTTGGTTTTATTTAGATTAATTACTAGATTATTCTCATTAAGCCAATTAATTATTTTAGAGAGAGTATTATTAATGTCAAGTTGGTAATTGTCTGGATTATTGCATTTTATTATAACCGTGCTGTCATCAGCGAAAAGTACCATTTCATGATCTGTAATTTTGGGTAGGTCATTAATATATATTAGGAATAGTAGGGGTCCCAAAACGCTACCCTGAGGCACGCCATAATTAATTTGCCTTGCTTTAGAGATATAATATATGTTGTTTCTAACTTAGTAACTGGGCAAATTCTAGTGATTTCAGTGCATTGTAACCTGTTACATAAGTAAGATTCTATAAGTTTAAGAATATTCCCTCTAATGCCATAACAATATAATTTTTCTAGTAAAATTTTATGATCAACAAAATCAAATGCTTTCGTCATATCTGTATATATAGCACATACCCGATTTCTCTTATCGACAGATGTCAAGACACTTGATAATAGATCAAATAGCGCCATTTTAGTATTGATATTTTTTCTAAATCCTTTCTGTTCCTTGCAAAATAGTCTAAATTTTTCAAAATACGCATATGTGCAATTATAAATTACTTTGTCTATGATTTTTGAGAATATAGCAATTTTGGCAATTGGTCTATAATTCTTTAATTCTGTCCTGTCGTCTTTTTTAAAAAGAGGCTTTATTATTACTTTCTTTAGACTAGTTGGGAATATGCCATCGGAAATACAGAGATTTATTATATGCGAAAGTAGCGGCGCTATTATGTCTTTAACTTCTTTGATCACCTTAGTCGATATGTTATCGTATCCTACAGTATTCGTATTTTTAAGACTGCTAATAATTTTAATTATATCATCACATGTGACTGGTAACATGAATAAGGATTGTGATGAAACATTTTCTTTAAAATGACAGTTATTACTCTGTGTATTATTATTATTATTTGTTTGAATATTATTTTCGATGACTTCAATAAAATATTGGTTAAATTCATTGGCAATATCAATAGGGTGTGAAAAAATCATATCATTATTTTTAATACACAGAATTGGTTCTTGTGGTAAGCAATTCTTCGATTTGTTTATTACTTGCCAGGCTGCTTTCGATTTATTTCGCGAAGTACTAATGTGATGATTATTTTGGGCTTTCTGAGTTAGTTTTATAATACGCCTGTAAAGCAAGGAATATTTTTTAAAAATTACTTTATTTTTCATGTTGGGATTTAGCCTATATGCCCAAAGTAGTTTTCTCTGTTTTTTACTGCATAGTTTAATACCACGAGACAACCATTTCGTTTTCTTGTTGGTATTCATCGTGATAGTTTTAACTGGAAAGCACAAGTGATAAAATAGTGAAAACTCATGTATAAAATTTTCATACGATTCATTTGACAACTTTATGGTAGCACAACTTTAGTTTAAAAAGGTTCTTTAGATTTTATAATGGTTTTGAGAGGGACCCAACGATGTCAAAATTTGTCGAATGCAGACGACGTCGCGAAATAAAAAGTAGCATAAATTATGTCTTTCCTCAGGGTTTAAGCTAATTTCGTACCAAATTTCATAAAAATCGGTTCAGCCGTTTCATCGTGAAAGCGTAACAGACAGAGTTACTTTCGCATTTATAATATGGATGGATAAAATTAATTAAACTAAAAAAAATCAAAATAGAGTTAAGAGTTTGCGTTGACCCTTATATCATCAATAGTGCCTTAGCCGCGACTAGCACCACCCCTTTTCTACCCGTGGTTGTCGTAGAAGGCGATAGAGGGACATTGATCAGAGGATGGGCAACAGCGTTATTCTAAGTACCATAACCCCTGCATGCATCGACCAAGCATGATGATTACGGCCGAAACCCTCTTGGGGGAGACATATGCCTAGCAAGTAGGCGTCTATTCGTTGACATGATGATTGGTACCTACTAAAAAAGACGTATTTTGCCTGCTGTGGGACAATAATAGACTTGTATAATTATAGCTACTAAAATCTTCTTCATTTTAAACCTACAATGATAGTTTAAATCCAAAATCAATACTTGAATAAATACCTTCTGGGAAATACAATCCATTACTTGCCAACGGCCTCGTGTCGTCAAATGTTGAATGGTGTAATCAACGGTAATTTTTGAATAACTATCGGTTTTAGTATCTAGTTTATCGACAGTTACATTTTCTTGACTAATTTTAAAAGGAAAAGTAGATTATCATGTTTGAACAATTAGTATTCTCTGAATAGGTACTTACACGTCTTTGGGTTTCTAATCAATTCAATAAATTGGATTGATTATAGGATCGCCAAAAAGAATCAACACACGTCAAAGTTTGTCCCATTTTTGAACGTAATTGTAATGATTTTGGATATTAGGTGCCTATAACGCTGATTAATTTTAGCCATTGTAAGCATACGTTTTGTTACACTGTACTATTATTTCTGGATAATAATGTGACTTCTTTTGCCCGCGACTTCGTCCGCGTGAATGTCGGTTATCCTGGATGCAGACGAAGTCGCAGAACAAAAAGTAGCCTTTATCCTTCCGCAAAGCGTAACAGACGGAGTTACTTTCGCATTACAGTATTAAATAACAATTATTATTAATATTAAATATAAGTACTAAGTACACTTTTTGAAAAATCAACAAACACCCAAAAATTTTACATAGACGACGTTTTAGTTTCATCAATCTTTGTAGTAGTTAACTTTCAATCTCTTCTTAATAGGTTTGGATGAGAAGGAGGTACTAAAAAGCGGAAAATAAAAAGCTTTTTACAAAAAAGACAACCGCCTTCAAAACTAAAAAGTGAAAAATAAATTTAGAAAGACTAAAGTCAATGTGTGTTCTGTGCTAAATTTATTTTTCACTTTTTAGTTTTTGAAGGCGGTTGTCTTTTTTGTAAAAAGCTTTTTTATTATATTGATATTGGTATAGTAGCGCGGTATTGTATTAAACACCGTTTTCATATTTAATTATGACAAACATGTACACAAAATGGGGAGCCTACATTTTCCCTGGAGAGGTGTCAGGTGGGAAACCACTAACCTCAAAGTATTTAGGTACGTTATTCATTATATTAGACCTCTGGGCTCCTTCATGTTTTCGCTCCCAGTAACCAAATGGTAAATTGGTATGCCCGCAAAGGGATTCCAACGGACCTTAAAATCGTATAATTGAATACTGACCGACACATGTAAATAAAAACCGGCTTATAGAGGATTCAGTATACCTACCACCGTACAATATCAAGATCGAACAAAAACGCCGAAAAAAACACTTTTCTTGTTTGTCTCTCACTTTAAAACTTATTATTTTGCAAACTACTGCATCTAGACCAAACAGAAAATACGTGTATATAACTGAAACTATAGAAAATCGATTTGTGAAAAAAACTAAACAAAAGACAACTAGTTCGACAACCTAAAAATAAAGTTAAATTTGAGAACATGCGTATCTTTGTTCTAATTGCTAACCGTCTTTATATATTACTAGCCCCCGACCCGGCTTCGCATGGGCCTATAGCTTTCCTCGATAAATGGACTATCCAACACAAAAAGATTTTTTCAATTCGAACCAGTCGATCCTGAGATTAGCGCGTTCAACCAAACAAACAAACTCTTCAGCTTTATAATATTAGTATAGATTTGTTATCATAACCATAGTTACAGCTTGTGGCGGAGCGGCGGAGCTACACTAGCCGCGGTCGACTATCCAGTTCCGTCTGTGCCTCGGAAAGCATGTGAAGTCGTCAATCCCGGCTGTCATTCGTAGATCTTTGGCAGTCGCTTTGTGTAGTCAGAAGCCAGAAAGTCTGACAACCAGTCTTATCAAGGGGTATTGTGTTACCCAGTAACTGAACTGTGGTGGTCCGATAGGCAGTCGTTTCATGTAAAACACTGGTATTCAGCTGCAGCCGGTTAAACTGGAAGCCGACCCCAACATATTCGGGAAATGATGATTAGCCATAGTTACAGACTCTGTGAAATTTCAAGCATCTTCCTTTTTCGGTTCATAAGATACAGCCCTGTGACAGAGAAACAGACAGACAGACGAACGGATGACCTCGTCGTGTGGCACGTAGTTGAATTCCATTTCATCTAAATAATGGGTTCGAGTTAGCAACTACTTCAAAGTAGTAATAGAGCTCGGATGACGCTGAAAACCAGCGCCGTGGTTCGTGTCTTGCTGCGCGGTCCAAGGCATTTACGCTGAGCGTTGGCCGTTTTGCGCTATGGTAATGCATGTTTCTGACTACGACATATTTTTATTTTTACTTTTTTAGAATGTTTTTTTGTTTCGTTTTAAGCTTAATATTGTTACACAATATGTGCGTCACTCTCGCCTGTTTTTTTTTTCTTTCTTGCTCATTGTGAACGCTCTCGTCCATGGAAGTACTATCTCTACCACCTGTTCCGACTTGAAGGACCCATACATCACATTACAGGCACATGAGATATTTCTAAGTTTCTGGGGTAGCAATGCGTTTAGACGGCCGTATGGTTCACTTGAAATCAGGGGGCAATTCTCTTTTTGAGGAACGTTTGCAATTAAATGTCAATCTTAATCTAATAAAAATGTCACTATTTTCTTAATTTTTTCGATATTGATTGTTACTGAGATAAAATTGAGGTTCGATTTTCAACGTTTTTAATTAGTAAGTCATTAGCTACTTTGCCTTAATCTTGGCTGATACAAACGGACCGTACAGTCCAGCCTTGTTGGTCTCTTGGTTGTAAGCGCGACTACTAAGCGTGGGGTTCTGGGTTCGATTCCCAGGTCGGGCAGAGTGCTATTGTGTGTTTCCATTAGGAATTCAGCACCACCCAATTTCTACCCGTGGTTGTCGCAGAAGGCGACAGAGGGATATTGACCAGAGGATGGGCAGCAGCGTCCTTCTGAGTACCATGACAGCGGAACCCCCCTTGGGGAAGACCTATGCCCGACACTGGCGTTTGAAGGTTGACATGATGATGATTTATAACCAATATACTTATTTATTTTCTACAATAAGATACCGTAACCGTACGTTGACCAGAGGATGGGCAGCAGCGTCCTCGGTAGAAGGGCCCCTCGACGAATTTTGATAAAGGTCCCTTCTAGCAAGTAACGCCACTGTATAAAGTAATGATAATTACAAGTACAATGGCTGTTTTGGCTTAAAATTGTGTTTCGAAAACTACATTTATTGTACTGGTGTATCGATGTCAGTTATTTTTTCTAGACATGCGAGGCGGTGATCAGTGCTTTTAAAACAGTTACTGAATCGATACCTATGATTATGTAGACTGGAAAATTATTGTTCTTATAGTAATTTGAAGTGGTAAATGATATGTAAATGTAATTGTCATGTTATGTTACTATTATTTGCTTAGACACTACGTTTACTGGCATTGTTTTGATTATTTTATAAAAATCGTTAAACAATTTTTAGAAAAGAATGTTTAAAATGAAGCATTTTTTTTTCAAACATATAATTACTATTTTACATCGCTCTAGGAACTTCTTCTGTTTCTGGGTGCATTTACAAACATATAAACTCACTTACATACATAAACCTGGAACAACAACTAATTTCTTCCGAATGGGAATCAAACCCTCGAGATGCAGTGAGTGATCAGTAAATATGTACAATAAATTTCCTGTACAATTTAAAAGCTCTATGAATCCAAACGAATTCAAGAGCAGATTAAAGTCATTGTTATTGGAGAAATGTTGTTACAGCATAGAAGAGTTTCTCAAAGATAACAGTAGTTCGAACTAATATGTGATTAATTATTTATTTATATTTTAACGACTTTAAATAATATAAGTATTAAATTTTCTACCATGACATGAATTGATAAATTTTTCTTTGAATTGTTTTTTTTATTGTTTTTGAATTTATTTTGGAATACAATTGTTTGACATATTGACATAATCTACATTTTTTGACATTGACATTTAGTTTTTATTATTTTTTTTATTTATGACTAATAATGTTATAACCAATATGTTTTTATGGCTACCATGATATTTAATTTTGTGTTACATTTGTTGTTACAACCACTGTTCGACACAAATGTAAAGTTAATGAATAAATAAATTGAAATTGAATTGAAAGTGTAACAACCAATCGCTCAGCTACAGCGCCAACCATGTCGTCAAAAGCATAAACCAGATTATGATAAGTTTTAAGAATTACATTTAGTAATCAATTCAAATATCATAATAATTCTTCCACAAACGAAGCTTATAAACTTAATAATCTAAAAGATAAACTTTTCAATGTTAACTATTATTTAAATAATGTTTCTAACTTAACCAACTCTTAGTTAAAATATCAGTCGGAAATACCACGTTGAAACTCTAAGTGGAGTCAAAAATTATTAAATCAAATAATATAAGCTTTCGTTGTTATTAGAACAAAAGTTATTTTGACCTCTATTCGCTTATAATTTGTACAATATGTTGGGTTCGCTACGCAAAATACGCTCTCTAAAAACATTTGAACACATTACGGGTATTAAAATAATTTATCGGGATTGTTTGATCGTGTTTTGTTCAATAAATAACTCGTAGAGATAATTTTAAATACAGAACGTTTCTGAGTATAGTTTTTTTATGGAACTAACTGTTTGCTAGTTTTTTGTTTTATGTTTTATGTTTTGTTTCATACTTAGTATAAATATGTACATATTATTAAATATATTTGACTCTTTTTTTTACACTGCTCAGGCTCACATACTGATTCATTGTTTGTTAATATAAGGAGTGGTCTACTGTTTCAACATTTGTAATAATATGTGAACACTGTGTATCTATGTACATATAACTTAGTCTGCCATTCCTTAATCTGTGATACTTTGTACACACTTTCAAATACCTAGTGTTTTTATGCAAGGTACATCGTGTTCACGTATAATTATATAATTCCTGTAATTGCAAATATTGTTAACATCGTTTTTAAAAGAGTAAGTATGGAGTTTCTTGCCCATTCTTCTCCATACAAAACTACCTTTTGGAATGGGCACCTAGAATCAATTTTTTTTTGTCTCATTTGACGTTCAAAAGTGCCTTATAATGGTCTAATTGAAATAAATGATTTGACTTTGACTTTGACTTTATGCTAATGTTTTGCAGCATATTTAAACAAAATTGGAATTGCACAAGTATGCATTAACGAGTGAATCATTATTACCAGAAGTGTCTGAGCCGTGTGTAGGAATGAAAATGTTCGTGACCAAAAGAGTTATAAATATAAATGTATGGAGAAGGAGAGGAAGGCCAAAGAAAGAATGGATAAACTGTGTGAAGAATGATAATTATGAATAAAAATGGAGTCGGTGTTAGCATGACGATTGACAAGACGAAATGGAAGAAAAAGTAATGTTTCGTCGACCACAACTAATAATTAACATGGGAAGAGGGCAGAAAGATGATGCAGTGTCTGAACCTTTTATGGACACAATGATGGCACGCTGACTTGTGCTTAACAAACTTATTTATTAAATATTATTTATTTTTTTATGACAACAAGTACCTCTTACAGACGATGTCATACACATACATTAAGAAGTTAAGATAACATTTTTCAGGACGTATTGCCAATCTTTTCACACGCAACGAGCCTACAACGTCCTGCGTAATCAGTGTAATAATGCCGTCAGAGTGTTGTTGGGGTTGCCGCGCTATTGTAGTGCGTCACAAATGTTCGAAAATGCGTAAGAAAGTGGTGTCATTATTTCAATGACTGCGCGGTAGCACCAACAGTGTTTCCCGCCATGACTATCTCATACAGGCACACTGGGTGGGAAT
Organism: Charanyca ferruginea; assembly: GCA_947361185.1. NCBI lineage: Eukaryota > Metazoa > Arthropoda > Insecta > Lepidoptera > Noctuidae > Charanyca > Charanyca ferruginea. Next base: position 4,965,727 of record OX376068.1, on the reverse strand, counting down.
GGTTACGGAGAGATTTTAATTGTCTTATTTTACTTTATTATGTACCTACTAACATAGATTTTGTTGCAAAGTTGCAAACAATGCCCCACCTGTCATGTCCTCTTTGCCCCAAAACATGCGACTGGAGTGAATTATGCGTTGCCACCGACGATGCAGTGGAGGTGGCTAAGTTCTGGGCCAAACAAATTTAAGACTGTCGTGCCAGCGATACGAAGAAGAAGAAGAAGAAGAACATAGATTTTAAGGAAATTGTTACTAATATCCATAATAATGTTAATAATATCCGTATAAGTGATATAGATTCTGTCCGAAATAAATGAATTATTATTATTATTATTAAACATCTATGCACACAATATATTGTATACCTATAACACACTAACAACACACAAACACACACAATTATAACTTGTGCAAGTATATCGTTACGTGTATGGCCTGCATGAGAAATATAACCAAGGTCTCAATCGGTCTAGTTATTTTGTACTCATTAGGAAAAACATTTTATTTCTGAAAACCAGCATTTTTATTCTGTAAAATCTAAACTGGTGAATTTAAATAAAAAGAGTTTGATAAAGATTACAAAGTAGTACTGCTGCTTTTATAACTCTGGCCACTTAGACATAAAAATAAAAGAAAACCAGTTTTTCAAATAAGCCCAAGTTACCGTAGTATCAAAACAAAAGATCTTATCATAAGGAGGAAAACTATGAAATCAAAGTAGGCTAGTGAAATGTTGCGCCGCGGTTAGAAATTGTTGCCTACGGCATTTTGTACTTTACATACTTAGCCATAAGGTTTCATGCGTGGTCTCGTTATGAATACAAAATGTAGATAATTGTGTGTGTATATTATTGTATTGCAGGTAAGTATACGAAATCATTGTTATGGTTTAAACTATACGTAGGCAGTGTGTGTGTGTGCGTTTGTGTTGTATGGACTAGCTTCGTCCGCGTGAATGTCGATTATCGCAGATGCAGATCTAGTTTCCGATTAAAAAGGAGACTATGTCTTTACCCACATTCGAAGCAACCATTTTGTCAAATTCCAATACAATCGGTTAAGTGGTTTTATCGTGATGAGTTAGCAAACTTACAGACAGAGTTACTTTTGTATTTATAATTTGATATGGAATAAGATCAGTTTGACCTCATCAAATGGTTTTCTTAAAGAAGACATTTATATGATTCAACCAGATATTAATTGTGATTTAATAATATAAGAATAAGGTAATTGTTAAACTGAATAAAGCAATGTATGGTTTGAAGCAATCTTCTAGATCTTGGTATGAGAGAGTAGAGCAATGTTTGTGTGTCAAAGGAGTCGTATTGAGCCATGTGTTTTTACAAAAATTAATAAGGACATGAAAATTTTTATTGCCTTATATGTCGATGATTTTTTTGTTTATCCCAATAATCAACAAGAGACTGACAAGCTAATTTCTGTATTGAGTTCTAAGGTTAAGATTAAGAATTTGGGTCAAGTTCAACAATGCTTGGGCATGAGAGTTCATCTTAGGCAAGTGTATTCCAACTTAGGCCGCATTATCACTTACGTTCAGGTGAATTGCGGTCAAACGCAAGCCTATTTAATAGTAAAAAAAAAGTGTAAAAATTGATAAAGAGTCAAAAGTTATTACTTTGGACCAGGAACAATATTTAGATCAATTCTTGGAGAAATTTAAATGTTAAATTGTAAAATTGCTAGCAATCGAATAGAATGAAAGTTAGATGTTAGTATGTCTCAAAACTATGATCAAGAAATTCCATATCAACAATTGATTGGAAGTTTGATGTATTTGTCTATTCTTACAAGACCTGATATATCTTATAGTGTTAGTTTTCTTAGTCATTTTAATAAGAATCACACAAATGTTTATTAGAATTATGCAAAAAGAATACTTAGGTATCTTAGGGAAAGTTAAAACCACTTCATCAAAAGTCTACCTAAAACCGTACCATTTGACCTAAATGGTAGCTAATCTATTTTATTGAATTAGAAACTCTTAACATCGATTTTACGTTGACAATGACAATGATTTTAAAGATCTTATTATTACAAATGTTGACATCACAATTGTGTAAAATAAAACAATACTTACTATAACAAAAAGCTCCCGAATGTTAGAATAATTAGGTAGGTGTACATTATAAATACCATATTCCTAACTAATAAACCCCAATTAGACTAAAACCCCAAATTCCAGGTATAACAATACTATAAAGTCAATTGATTTCTAGTAACAAATATTAGTCCCTAAAAGACATAGTACCTTCAGAAACTGAAGCATTGTTCCGTCTGACTCGCTCCCGGCTACTCGAAACAATAGTTGAGAGTGCTTTTGGTCTAATAAATTGGTAGTCTGAATGTAAGACGTAATAACTTTCATTGGTAATGTTAACGTGGCACCCCCTATTGTTGCTACAAAATCTAATTCATTAATCATTGTTAGAACGTCTTTAGACCGCTGTGTTCTTTGAAAGTTTTTGATGTTTTAAGTCTTGGTGTTGTTTTGTGTTTTTCCTTGCAGAACTTTTTTGTTGATTTAGATATACCTATACTCGTAGACTAAATCTTGAATTACATCTAGTAGTACATAATCATTTATGTAACTACAAAACTTCGAAATAATAATAAAATTATTCTGTACTAATTTGTACAATATAATTGTTGGTTGAATTTACTTGTACATAAATTACTTAATTTAGTAGCTTTCTTTTTTGCTCCGAAATATAACAAAATAAAAAAAACATTACATAAAATAGCTCTTTTGAAAAAAATCTTAGTCGCCTGACCAACATAACATCGTCTTTGAGTTAAAAGCTCGGGAGTGCAATTTTGGTCAATTTTCCGTTAATACATTTTTTGAACAGCACACACACATTTATTTTTGAAAGAGTAAGTATGGAGTTTCTCGCTCATTCTTATCTATACGAAACTACCTTTTGGAATGGGCAACTAGAATCAACTTTATATATATTTTTTTATATGACGTTAAAAAGTGCCTTTTAATGGTCTAACTGAAATAAATGATTTGACTTTGACTTTGAAAGAAAATAACTTGTAAAAACATATCGTATAAATACTGCGATAGTAAAATTTTCAAAGCACAGTATTTTCGTCCTTCTGTAAAGTAGACCCTTTAATTCTTTCTTTTCTTATGAGGTTTTCACTCTATTGTGACGATAATGAAAATTCTTGTATTTACCAATTTTAGAATTTTTTGACAAAATCATATTTTTGTAGCCAGCAATCTTTTAAACATTTTAACAGATTTTCTCATTTTGTAAATACATTACTTTCCATTTCGTTACGTTCCATAATTTGAGCCTTTTCATCGCAGTGCACATTTGATATTCCAATCACAGTCACAAAGGTAAACATAATGACGACTTTTCTTTACGACTTTTCAAAACGCAACTTAATCAAGATTAAAATAAAATAGAAAACAAAATACTGAGTATTTTCTTATCTTTAAACTTATTACTGCTTTTGTATTTCTACAGAACCAACTTTAGTACTACGAACCGTAATCTCCGAGTTAGCAGAAAGGGTTTTATGTTTTTTTTATTGCAGCACCTTTTCCATCAAAGTTTATATAACTTGGGTAGAACAGATCGGGCAAATTTCGAAGCGCAATAACTGTAATATGAAAGTTCGCTTCGGTGTGAGGGTCGGACGCTAATGATGTACACTTGCGACTTTTGTCGTTTGGATTTTGGAGAAAATACCGACTTATTACATTTCATGAAGTGTTCACTTTCTTGTGTTTTTTTTTTGTAATATTTAATAAAATAGACTTTTTACGAGTCACCTAAACGATTTCATCAACATATTTCCAAAAGACGTCCATTTGGTTTGTAAAAAAAATTTAACAGAACTATGTGTAGTTCTGAAACAAAAATAACAAACGAACATGAAAACGATTTGAAATGAATTGCCTTGAAATATTATAGTAGGTATTTAAAGGATTTTGTCAAAAAACTTAGCATCATTCTTACTGGATGCTGATGAATACCAGTAATTTACATAGAGCGACTGTTTATCTGACCTCCACAACCCAGTAACTGGGTAGCAGCACGATACTCCTTGGTAAGAGTGTTTCTCAGACTTTCTGACTTTTGACTACCCATAACGACTGCCAAAATATCTATATATAACATCCAGGGTCAATAGCTTTAGGCGCTTTCCAAGACACGCCTTTTGTTGAAAATCTGCGGTAATTAAAACAAGATGTATAAAACCAACTCAAAAATCATCATCATCATCATCATCATCATCATTTCAGCCGAAAGACGTCCACTGCTGGACATAGGCCTCCCCCAAAGGGGGGGTTTTGCCATAATCGCCACGCTTGGCAGGCGGGTTGGCGATCGCAGTATGGTTGTTACAAATGCACAAAGAACGCTGCTGCCCATTCTCTGGTACGTCCCTTAGTCGCCTCTTACGACACCCACGGGAAGATATGGGATGGTGCTATTCTTTACGTCCGACACCATACGTACGTAACTCAAAAATAATAGCCGCCAAAGTATGAATCCATTAATGCCAAGAATAAAAGCTATTATCACGGAAATTGTAGTCAAAAACATGAAATAACAAAAGTCGAAAGGCATCAACAATCACGCTAGCCTTAAACACTTAATTATTCTCAAAATTTCTGCTCCTTTGTCCTCAAACACGGCATTTGCAAAACAAAAACTGATTCCGAAACCGTATTATGAGCACAATACGTTCATACGTATGCCATTGTAAAAGTTACTCCGATGTTTGATAATAATTGAAAAAGTTATTGAATACCCTAAAATGCTTTGTTAGTATTATTTATTCTTGACTTCGCGATATAAATTACAATTTTCATCGTATCGTGAATGCGAGTTCGCTTTGATTACTGTTTTAAAAGTTTTTGCGTGGAATTTTAATTTTTGCGTGCCCTCTTTCGTGGATCCCCAGTTTTTTTGTTCTGCACGATTGGTTTTGACTAGATACGATTATTGTTTTCTTCGTTGAGTAATTGTCTAAATACTTTTTAAGACCGGCTCATTATTTTCCCAGTACGGGTAACTATAATATATATTATAGCTAGCCACCACATACGGTAGCTATAATAATAATATATTTTCGCCGTTATTACGTCTGCAGTCGTCGTGTGTTTAGATAGATAGATAGATAGATAAAACATTTATTTGACGCACACAAAACACACATTACAACACAAAAAATACAAATCAAATGAGGATTACAACAAAGTGAGGTGTGTGTCTTAGAGATGCACCAAATGGGAGTCCAGCTCAGCATGTGTCAGGTACGTATTCCTGACACTGATATTTCAAATTTTTGAAATATATATTAACATGCCTTGCTATACTGTCCACATATTTTGGTGACGTAATAATGATATATATTATAGCTGCGTCTGTGGTCAATCAAGGATTACTATTGAAAATATATTGTAATATGCCTTGCTATGAATTATAATGTCTGTGGCGGGCATATAGGCCCCTACTCGAACAAAGAGCGCACGTGCATAAATTGATCACCACAAATGCTCAATCCAGATTGGCGATTTTAGACTGATATTTAACATAAGTCCAGGTTTCCTCACAACCTTTTCCTTCACCGCCATCTGCGATATCAAACATAAACTTAGAAAGTACAGACGGCACATCAAGCCAAACAAAACTGTAAAAATTTGAATATGAACCTTATGTTTATGTACTAAAGTTGAAAATCCATCAAAGAATTTGACAGATTGTTGTAGTTTGATGTACTGGCCTCTGTACATAACGATATGAAAAAGGAAAAGTCATATTAAAGCTATATCCACACATATCAAGGACGTGCCCGGGATGAGGACGGTCCGTGTCCGAGAAAAAATATAATTGTGAACATTTTTAACCGACTTCAAAAAGGAGGAGGTTCTCAATTCGGTTGGTTTTTTTTTATGTATGTACATCGATTACTCGGAGATTTATAATCCGATTTACGTGATTCTTTTTTAGTTTGATGCGGAATAGTTGCCATTTGGTCCCATAAAAATTTTACATTGTTTGGCCCAGTAATTTTAATTTTATGAGCATTTTTTTATTTTTTAAATATTTATTTTTATGTTTGGCCACGCATAACTTTTTTCAGTGTAGTCCGATTTCTATGATTCTTTTTTTATTTGATAGTGTATACTTCAAATTTGCTCCCATATAAATGTCAAGAAAATATTCTACCCCTAAGGGTTGAAAATTAAGGGATGACAGTTTTTTTTCGTGTCACCGTTTCGTAATTAATTTCTATGGTGAGAAGTAGGCACTAAAAATCCAAAAAATAAGACAACCGCCTTAAAAAAATAAAAAATAACTTTTAATTCGCAAGTCGGTGGCAATACAAAACAACACGCAAAACCAAAGCCGCCGACTTGCGAATTGAAAGTTATTTTTTACTTTCTGAAGGCGGTTGTCTTTTTTGTTAAAATTATTTTTTGTATGAACTCGTTCACACACGTCCGTGTGCGGGTTCCGGCTTCAGTGCCCGGTCCGACGCCGTGACGTACCCGTGCATGTCACGGCGTCGGTATATAACATAATATATCGACGGCAAAGTGCCAATAACTCCTAACTGACATTTTTAATATAGACACACACGCTTTTTGACGTGAAACCGGTGAATTTCTCAAAAAGCACTTCACCGTCGATATGCTTCGCTTCTATTAAAAACGCATCATTCATTTTTTTTAAATATGCGCAACGTGCTTGGAAAGTATCTTCAGGGCCCGGGAAGACGCCGTGACGTACCCATTAATAAAATGGTGACTAAGGGGTACAGATGGAAGGTCGCAGCCTGTCCACGGTGGGCACGTCCCTGACGTGTGTGAACAAAAAGTCCCTGACGCAGTTCTGACGGGACCCGGATGCACGGTCACGGCACGGGCAGAGCTTAATACAGCCTTATGCATGATAAGCGCCCGCCTTTAACCACTGACGATATACACTGAAATGGACAAAACTACTAAATTACTTGCAAATTCCAGCAAGACATGTAACCAATACTGGCCCAACAAATAGGAACCTCAATGATTCGGAATATTTCGAATCGAATCGCATAGACTCGGGCTGCATGATATCGAGTGTATTCATAGAGGGGAAGTCGACCATGGCAGTTGGAATTTGCTTTCAAACTTTCTACGTACAATACAATTGTTTATTCAATAGTCTATTACAATCAAACCAACTATTTTGATGCATTGCATCAAAACCGTCATTGTTATTGGTAAGGGTAGACTATTTAGTTTAGGATAGAAACACCATGGTATGAGTGCTCATCTTGTTTTTTGGGACATCGCTAAGTAACAGGTCAACTCTTCACGTGACTCGATGGCTGGCCTATCCTTTTGACTAAGAATCAGCATTACCATGCAACGGGGCAATGTTACCAGACTGCTGACCAGTTTTTTGATGCCTTATGAGCCCCCTCTTTTTTTTACATTTTATCACAGTAGAACCTCGATTATCCGAACTAATTGGGATCGAGACTAGTTCGGATAATCAAAAGTTCGGATAACCGAAACGTGGGTGTTTTGGGCCAAGATTAAACGAAAAAAAAACCTTTTTACTTAAAAACATGTTTCTATCTGCGCGACGTAAGAAATGGGTACACAAAAATTGTACAAACATTAAAATTGCGCGCGGAATCTCCGTAAGCGGACTAACAACGTTCGAGGGAACAAAATTCGCGTCAACGTTCGGATAAAATTGCGCGTTCGGATAATTGAGGGTTCGGATAATCGAGGTTCTACTGTATTATTATTATAAAAAAGGTTAAATTCGTTTGTATGTACGCTCCGGAAGGTGAATAAAAATTGAAATCGGATGTGTAGTTCATGTGATTTTAATTGTTTTTCACCTGTAGGAAGCTCCGCTATTTCATAATTAAACAAATTAGCAATCCGTTCATTAATTCACTCAGATGAAGTATATACTAACCTGTATTGAATTCTGATGACAACTTACTATAAGTTGTAAATAACAAACATTTCATCTAATTTGGTTGAGTACCTATGCAATGTTTGCTAACTGATTCGCTACCGACCACATTAATATGAAAAATGTATAGTTATTATCTGTATTACAGCAACTTTTGCCTTGAAACAAACACTTTTGGTCACAATGTGACATAGTTATATAGCCACTAATCAAGTGACTTAATAACTATGGGTGTGTAATTATTTAAAAAAAATCTACAACGAACGAGATGGCGAGACGAATCGGACGGATTCCTCCAAAACTGGAGGAATAGCTAACAAAAAAACAGAATAAATTGTATTTTTCCCGACGAGTCGATAGCCAAACATTACCAAAAAAAACTTGAGAGGTGTCAAGGGACACCCGGATGGAACGAAGTTCCTTTCGATTAATTAGTGAAGGAATTGTAATAAAATTTTATTTTTTTGAAGTTATAATAATATTTTTTATTATTATTAACAAATATAATGTTATATAAACTTAATCAGTCTATTTGAGCGAATAAACTTAGGTACTAAACATATCGCCGTAGGTACCTAGTTCAAAGAGTTCACCGCGCCGCCTTTAAATACATAAACATATTCTACGAAAAGCGAATTCGTACTTTATTTTGTAAACGTAAACGGTTAAAAATTGAAATTTTACCAAACTAGGTATGATAAAATTATTCTGAGAAACGTATAGGCTGGTGCCCGACCGGACAATAGGAGCTATGTGCAACCGAATTTCACGGTTAATGTGTAAAAATAAGGTTTTAATTCGCTCCAATATTTTCATAGAAAAACCGCCATTCAACTAATAATGAACTCTATTTGACAGTTGCAACGATTCAATTTTTCTGTTCGAATTGTCTGCGTTTGTGAAGTAATAAAAATAGCAAAAATAAGGTTTTAATTCGCTCCAATATTTTCATAGAAAAGCCGCCATTCAACTAATAATGAACTCTATTTGACAGTTCCAACGATTCAATTTAGCTTATTATAGCATGTCGTGACAACTTTTCGTAAGAATTTTTTCCGTCTAGCCCCCTTTCACAACGCGCGATAAGGAACTTCGTTCCAATAAAAAAAAATTACAAAAAAAAATAACTTTCAATTCGCAGGCTTTGGTTTTGCTTGTTGTTTTGATTGCCACCGACTTGCGAATTGATAGTTATTTTTTACTTTTTGAAGGCTTTCTGTCATTTTTGTAAAAAAAAATTTTAGTTCCTACTTTCATACAAATTAATTACTATTATATTATTAAATTCAGTCACCCCTTAATTTTCTACCCTTAGGGGTGGAATATTTTCTTAAAATTTATATGAAACCAAACTTGAGGTATAAAAAGAATTATCTGAAATCGGACTACACTGAAAAAAGTTATGCGTGGTCAAACATTAAAAAGTAAACAAAAAAATTTAAAAAATGTACATAAAATAAAAGCTACTGGGCCATACTATGTTAAATTTTTATGGGACCAAATGGCAACTATTCCTCATCAAACTAAAGAAGAATCACGTAACTCGGATCATAAATCTCAGCATAATCGGTGTACGTACATAAAAAAATACCAATCGAATTGAGAACCTCCTCCTTTTTTAAGTCGGTTAAAAATAATTTCCAATTTTAAATGAAATAGCGCCTAAGGTAATACAAATAAAAAAATAGCATTCGTAATAAACAAAATAAAAATTCAGCCTAATATTCCAATTAGCCACATAGAAGCGCTTAAATTTATCTGATACAGCTTCAACAGCAATATCGGCAATTAAAACAAAAAAGCGTCGTTATTTTCTGTAATTAAAGTTTATTTATTATCAATAAAGGTACCTAAATGAGGTTTGAGTAAAAAGGCTGAAAATGGCAAATGGATAATATTATTAATATGAAGCGAAAGTTTAAGCTGGAATTTTGCGATAATATTTATTAAGGTCGAATTATTGTGCTTTTGATTTATTGAAGCCGAAATTCTGAACATAAAATGCTTAAAGTGTTATAAAGATAAAATTTTATTTAACCCTTAACCAGCAATTTATCAATCATGTGGATTTACAAAAAAACACGAACTTTGCGCTTGTAATTTTATTTGAATAAGCTTACTTGACGACACGATTAGCACAGTGGTTGACGAAATGGCTTATGTACGGCGTATCGCAGGTCGGATTCCCGAGCGTAACAAATATTTTATGGAACACAGGTAGTTGTTTAGGAGAAATTCAAAGAGTGGGAGCAAATTAAAAAAAACCCAGCCCTGTTCGAGTCAGACTCGCTAATGAAGGTTTTCATACAATAAGTTCGAGCAACAACCAATATAGGTTTGGTTGAGTAGTAGAGAATGTCTAAGGCATTAAGTCCGCCTTTGTACCTTTGTGCATGAAGTATAAATAAATAAATAATAAATAAATATGTAGGATCGTCAGGAGCGAGCGAGGAGGAGTGCCGAGCGGTATATTACATCGTCAGGAGTATGGGCGTTCCTATTATCCCATTAGGGATAGACAAGACCTGTAAACAACAATACAGTTAATCGAATAGACCATTAAGGTCCCACAGTTCGCACAGTGGCCAAGCCACCCAATGATAAACGAACAAACCATTAAGTTTTACAGTTCGTACAGCAGCCTAAGCCACCCAATGATAAACGAACAAACCCTTAAGGTTTATAGTTCGTACAGTAGCATAAGCCACCCAAATACAAAGTGTATCGCTCGCTTGCAGCAAGCCTATACAGCGAGGATCGACTGCCATACTTACGGTGTGCACGATCTTTTATAAGACGATGCCCCACACCTTGCAACCTCTTCTTAACAAGTCTGCCCAATGACGCACGGAAGTGCGTCACGCGTTTACTTGATACAAAACACTAAAATGTGCTAAATCTAATAAGATTTCATTACAAAGTAATCAAATAACACAATAATAATTGACATGAATAAACAATAGTGATTTCATAAAGTTATTCGTTTTACATTCAAAGTGACGTGTCAACAATTGTTTTGAATAAAACCATCGATATCAATTAACGAAATAAAGTAACCACAAATCAGTGTGTGCATATAATAAATCATGTTTCGAATTAGTAGACAATAATTGATAGTAAAACCACATAAATTAATAATAAGAAACACAAATCACAACAAATTTAGTTAACACCCACTAATGTGATTAATTAACCGTCTCCGACAAATATATATCGAGCAAAAAACGCTGAAACACGTTTCAATTTTAACTTTATTTATCAACCGACTTCAAAAAAGGAGGAGGTTATCAATTCGTCTGTATTTTTTTTTTTTTTTTTTATGTTTGTTACTTGATTTCTCGGGACTGGGTGAACCGATTTTGATGATTCTTTTTTTTATTTGGAAGCTAGTGCTTCCCGTGTGGTCCCATTTTATTTTGGTCCAGTTCTGACAATGGCATCCATGAGAAAACCGTATAAGTCTTAAATTTGCATTAAGTATGTGCGCGATTTGTTACGCGATTTCTCCGGCAAACGTAAACCGATTTTATGGATAGGGTATGCTTCAAGGATGGTCCCATATAAATTTTATCGAAATTGATTCAGCACTTTTTGAAAAATCAACAAATACCCAAAAATGTTACATAGACGACGTTTTAGTTTCATCAATCTTTGTAGTAACTTTCAATCTCTTCTTAATAGATTTGGATGAGAAGGAGGTACTAAAAAGCGGAAAATAAAAAGCTTTTTACAAAAAAGACAACCGCCTTCAAAAAGTGATAAATAACTTTAGCACAGAACACACATTGACTTTAGTTTCGGAAGTCGGTGGCAATACAAAACAACAAACAGAACAAAGCCACTGAATTTCGAAACTAAAGTCAATGTGTGTTCTGTGCTAAAGTTATTTATCACTTTTTGAAGGCGGTTGTCTTTTTTGTAAAAAGCTTTTTATTTTTTTTAATATTTGGTTTTCATTGCGGTCTTTTACACTCTGTAAAAAAATCAAGTGACTAACTACTACTACTACGTTCATAAGATACAGACAGACAGACGGACATCGGATACTAAATAATAGGGTCCCGTTAGGCAACCTTCCTTCCTTCCTTGTTACCGGAAGACGCAGAGTTGGTAAGCCTCCCACCAGATAGACCGACAACATCGTCAAGGTCGCGGGTAACCGGTGGATGCAAGCGGCAGATCATGCATGTCGCACATCGTGGCGTTCTACGGGGGAGGCCTATGTTCAGCAGTGGACGTCTTCCGGCTGATTAAGATGTCATAGAAACCATCGGTGACGGAATCCTAAGAAGTCCTTAGTCAAAATTGCGAAAAGTGGATGTTGTGTCTTAGTCATGCCCCATGAATTTAAAAATAATAATGTGAAAACAGCAATTTTGTTTTTAAAATTGTTTTTACGTGCAGCGTGCAGTGTGATGGAATGTGTTTTGCTGCACGCATCAATCTTTTTTATTTTCGTTTTAAAGCGTTTTAGTTAAAATATTTCAACGCAGTAATAGCAATCAAAAAATATCCATGCGTGCACATGAATAAAAATGTCGGTAACACTGAAAATATTAGTTTTAAATGCAAAACGACGAGCACTAACATTGACAGAAACGTTTGTTTTATGATTTAGGACTAAACCTTAGTTTATGTATTTTAAATGCTTGTTTTTAGCCGTGTCTCAAAAGGAAAAACGGAACCCTTATAGGATCACTTTGTTGTCCATCTGTCTGTCCGTCTGTCTGTGAGAACTAGCATTCTCGAGATAGAGGGTATTGACAGACAGGTAATTATGGTAAAAGTATTGATCATATCACTTTAACAGTGACGACTGTTTTGAATTATTTTGCTCGGCGCAGTCTTAAAAAAGGGATACGTGAGTAAATTCACGCGTACGAAGTCCTGAGCAAAAGCTAGTGGTTTGATAAGTTATCTTATTTTACAAAGTATTCTTTTTTCGAACCTTTTTGTTAGTTCGATATATTTTTTTTTGTTTATATTTTTGTTCATTTTAGTATTGCTATTGTTTACATATGAAAACGGTTTCGAAGATAAAATAAATAATAATTTGAATGCGGAATACAATACTGATTTCGGTCAGGTACCTGCCTTCACTGTAGTCGTCCAATTACAGTCTCCGTTTCAAGGAATGTTCCAAATTAAATATTTCGAACTGTATCACTAAGGTATAATATTATTGAAAACAGTATCGGAAATTGTATTGTACTTACCTATTTAGATATTATATTTTCGTTAAATATAGATAGGTAGTTCTTTTTTGGATTAAACATTTTCATAAAAACCCAATTTGTTAAAAACATTTGACAAGCATTTAATTTTTATCAGGTGACCATTAAAAAGCAAATAAAAATTAACCTACATATTTACTCTACGGTGATCCGTTTATTATAATTTTTTTTTCTGAATGGCATCTCGCAGTTTAACCTATGAGGTTGTTGACTGCTTAACCGGTTGTCCGGTTAAGCAGTCAACAACCTCATAGGTTAAAAATATTTTTTTAAGGCACCACAGGATTGTTCCTGTGGTGCCTTAAAAAAATATTTTTATGGCCTCCAGCCAGGGCAAAAAACTTATAAACTATAGTGACTATTCGCTAAGGGCACCCCCTGCGGGATACGAGCCTCGGCTTAGGGCGTCACTGGGAGAGGGCAGCAAAGGGACAGGCTGAATCGGGTCTCCATTAATTAGGGGTGATCCCTTTATGAGATCGCGAGTAATATAAAGACACTGCGGGCCATTCTTGTGGAGCTGGGGTCGATCGAAAGATTTGCTTCAAATCCGTACGCAAAATATAGGCTATGTCATGACATAGCCTATATTGTTGCAATGTCAAAGTTAAATCATTTATTTTAGACCATTAAAAGGCACTTTTTATCCATATTTCCATACTAATATAAATTTCCATACATATTTACATACGAGTATAAATGCGAAAGTAACTCTGTCTGTTACGCTTTCAGGATTAAACAGTCAAACCAATTTAATGAAATTTGGTATGAAGATAGCTTGATCCGTGGGGAAGGACATAGGCTACTTTTGAATTCGCAACTTCGTCTGGATCCGCGATATACGGCATTTACGCGGACGAAGTCGCGGGCAAAAGCTAGTATTACATAAGAAAAATTGAATCGAATGGATGGAAATTCCAAAAGATAGTTTTATATGAAGACGAATGGGCAAGAAACTTCTTACTTACTCTTTTAAATATTGTGCGATTGGTTGTTGTGTGTTTACAGGATTTATATAATTATACATGATTACGATGTATCTTGCATAAAAACTACTATATTAGAGTACTAGCTTCTGCCCGCGACTTCGTACGCGGATCCTGTTGTTTATGCCAGCGACAACGGGGTCGGCAAAATCGAAGATCTGAAACGTCTGATGACGAATTCTAAGAGCCCGGGGACGGGAAAACAACGGGATGCGCGAGACGATTTGAGACGTTCAAAAAGTACAATTTTGTAACATACCTCCGATGGCGGAACATGTGGCGTAGTCAATCGTAGGAGTATACGTAAATGCACTCCGTTCCTTATCAACCCAAGGACGGTCGCCATACCCTACGCTACGGCTATATCTTGAGACACATCCGATTCTTCAGATGACATCGACATTCTGTTCAAAGAAAGTCGAAGTCGATCAGAATTCAAACGTTCGTTGCGCTCTTCTTCTGTATCTTCATGCCGTACTTCAGCAATTCTTTCTCTCTCACTTTCGAACTGATTATAAATATTTTGTTGTGTGCGTGTTCGGGACAATATATGATAATCTCGATCAGCAGTTAGTCGCGCATCACGTTCATCACTCGTTTCAAAAGACCTGTTAGTAGATGTGCGAATACGCTGAGAACTCAAGCGTGATTCTGTATCGGTAAACGTTTCCGATTCGCGAGACAATGCATGTCGCTCACGATCAGCGGACAGTCGCGCATCACGTTCCGCACTTGTCTCTAGGCACCTAGAAGCAGATGCGTGGGTACGCTGAGAACTCAAGCGCAATTCTCTATCTGTGAACGTCTCCGACTCGCGAGACACTGCATGTCGCTCACGATCAGCGGACAGTCGCGCATCACGTTCCGCACTTGTCTCTAGGCACCTAGAAGCAGATGCGTGGGTACGCTGAGAACTCAAGCGCAATTCCCTATCCGTGAACGTCTCCGACTCGCGAGACAATGCATGACGTTCACGATCAGCGGTCAGTCGCGCATCATATTCTTCACTGGTATGATTCAAAATTGTACTTTTTGAACGTCTCGTCTCGCGCATCCCGTTGTTTTCACGTCCCCCGGGCTCTTAGAATTCGACATCAGACGTTTCAGATCTTCGATTTTGCCGACCCCGTTGTCGCTGGCATAAGCAACAGGATCCGCGTACGAAGTCGCGGGCAGAAGCTAGTATTCGATAAAATAAAAAAAATAAATGGGACTTTTGTTTTGAGTTTGGGAGGCCAGTAGGGTAAAATTTTCAATGATATACCATCGTCATCAAAAATCAGTCCTAGACTGTCACCGCCTTCACCGCGTGAAGGTACTCCCAGCTTATTATAATATACAGTGAAATTAGTAATAACTTTACAGTGAAATTTTAAAAATTACAGCTTTGATTTCCACTTCAGATGTTTCTTATCTTCGATTTTTATAAGTCAACAGGAATTGCTCATCAGACCGAACAACTTTTACTAAAACGTCATTAATATATGTGTTATGGTGTAGCTGGGCTCTTGGAGTTCCACATCAGGTGTTCCAGATCTTCAAATTTATTCTCTCAGCAGAAAATGCTCATCACTTCGAACAATTTTTGCAACGGTACCATTTTTAACCGACTTCAAAAAGGAGGAGATTATCAATTGGAATGTTTATATATATTTTTTTTATGTATGTTCGGACATAACTCTGTCATTAGATGGATTAGCCCTGAAAAGAACTGTTGGTTAGCTCTGAGAAGAACTTTTGCGTAGGTGTAGTTTTAAGAACAAAATCTAATAAAAACGCACGAAAATAATTAGACTTCGTGCGTAGGGAGCCGACCACGCGACTGAGCCGCGCGGGTACCTTACTCATAGATCTAAACTCCCCTCCCGCACGCGCACCCCCGCCTTGGTGACGCTCACTTCGCAACGCGCCGTGCAGCAGAAATCGTAATATTTTAATTTCGCCATAACTTCAAAACCAAACGTTCAATTTTAATCATTCAAAGACCAAATATTATCTACGTAAACTGTACTTAGTGATGAAAAAATTTTATTTGAAAATTATTTAAAAATTATTTTGATAAGGATTAATAGCATGAGTAAAATAAACGCGTTTAAATGTAGTCCAAAAAAAATTCAAGATTTTTAAATAAAAAAATGGTTGTTGTGCCTCACTCGACATAGATAGATATAGTGTGTCGCGGACTTTTTTGTAGATATTTATAAGATCAACAATTAATTAGACATTTTATGGTTCTATCTTTTATAGTTTAGGCAGCGTACGCAAAATAAGTAACTTTTCTGGTTGATTTTTACACCTTGTGGCCGAAAAACCCAAATATCTTACGGAACCCTATTTTTCTCCAAAATAAAATATAGCCTATGTTACTCGTGGATAATGTAGCTATCGACTGGTGAAAGAATTTTTAAAATCGGTCCAGTAGTTTTTGAGCCTATTAATTACAATCAAACAAAGTTTTCCTCTTTATAATATTAGTGTAGATATACTAAATATTACAAGAGCTAACTTAAGTTCATACAAACATAGTATTCACATATTTACAAATATTGAAACTGTATACGACCACACCTTACTTATATTTCAACAAGCAATGTGTGTTTCAGATACCGCCGGTTCGTTGTACCATATCATGGGATTCCATTTTATTATCGTCGTTAATATTGTCATCATTTCATTCATCAGCAACAAAACTTTACCTTGATAACCTCTACTCTATAACCCACCTTCAAACAAACTTTGCCCCTGTAAACGATCCTAATCTATTGACCTTAGACATCGTCCATTGGTTAACAGACCTATAATAGTAGATGATTACTTATTCACGATCAGATAAACATAGACTTGGGAACAATTACTACGATAACAGAGCACTTGCTGTGATTACATCAATTAGTACCAACGCAGGTAGGTACGTTGTGTTTGTTGGAAATAGTTTTGATTAGGTTTACCCGGTATCGGGACTTTACGCATGCGTGGATTGTGGGGGCTGTATTAGCAATGAGATAATCCTTAGACATGCCTTAATGATTAGTTATGGAGGAATGACAAAATCCATATCCAATCATCTATATTGTTAGAAACAAATAGTCTATTCCAAAAATAAAAACCTTACTGTAATTTTAAATGAAGTGAGCTTTAAGTAAGCTGTCTTTCTTTAGGGTCAGTGAGATGACAGTTTGCATCGTACAGCAGGTTTTATTGAATTATGTTAGTCCATAGCACGTTCTACCGATGTAATTAAGTTAGGAAGATATAATTAGGAAGGATTAAGGCGATCACTACGAAACAGTTACGCAGAGATGTCAGAAACGAAGAATATATTACAAGTAGAACAAACGATGGAACAGGAAAATTCTCAAGAAATGTATAAATATAGTATATTCATCAGATATTCAAAAATTCCGAATGTACTTTTACGAAATTCCCATACGTAAAATACCTCATTAAAATGTACCAGCAATTACAAATGATGCAGGAATACGTCTTAAGAAAAGACTCGTGCTAAAATATAAATTCTGAATGTTTGTAGCTCTCTGAGAACCGTAAGAGTCAACGCCACCTGTCGCTTGGAGCATTAACATATTCTATGCCGAGCTACGAGCAACACCAAAGACTGTTGTTTCCATAAGGGTTACCTATTTTACATTGTATAGAAAATCTTCTTTGTCCCTGTAGAACTTTTGTACTAAAGCTTGGAATAATGTTTGTAGGATTTTGTTTTCTTCATCGTCATTTCCATAGTCAGCGATTTAAACTTATCTGCATCAATATTGCTTTCTTAAAATGAAACTCACGGTAGCTCTTCTGTCATTTTTGAATACGTGCTGTCATCATCGTGATGACACAATGCTTAAGGTGCCATCCTCTCATGCATTCTTCGCATGCTTCTCATGCTCTCATACGTACTTTTTAAGTTTATCATGGATATCACTGGCATCAGTAACAGAAAATATCGTGAAGAAACCTAAACTGATATAATTAGTATACGTCTGAAATTTTCATTCCGCCTTGAGCAAGCATGCCGATCAATACTTATAACATATCTGTACGAGAAGATATATGTACGTTGCCTTGCAGTGGGATAGCAATAGACGGCTGGTATTATACATGATTTACTTTGGTTGGCGAGTACGAGATACGAGTCGGCCCACTGGTAGATAATTACTTTCCATAATCAGAAAACTTTTCGGATTTATTGTCATTGGTAGAACATTGTGTGTCTTTAATTTCTAAAGCTATACCATCATTTACAATAGTCTTATTAAACAGTATCTTTAAAACTCAATACCATTCAATATCAAAATCCCATCTCACTGTTCAAACAAGAAATAAAATACAGTATCAAATCTGAAACTTATTCATTCATCCGCTGCTTCTGTACCTACATCACAGCTATCCTCACTTCATAGATTATTCCATAACTCATATAAAACCTTTTTCTTATTACAAAGAGGTCTTGTTTCGTATCCCAAGTCATGAAGGTCAGGATGAAGGGTATCTTCGGTTTTTTATACATGGGATTTGAAGAATCTTTGTTTGTTTTCAATTTGTATGATGTATCGACTTTTTTATCACTTTCAGCATGAGAGTTGAGCCTAAAATCTGTTTATTATGTATGTGGCTTATAGTTTTCGTAGTAATATATCGTTGTTGCTGAAAATGGTGGGTTATCTATATGATCCTATATTTTTATAGCAGTGAATGAAGTCATCCCCAAAGTAATATTGAAGTAAGTAGGTATATTTATATGATCTTCTATAAAGTATTTATTACTTATGTAATCTACAGCTGCTTAAAATCTTAATGATGCTGTGCTCTAATTCTTAAAAGAGGATAACAAAGGCGTGATTGATTTATTTTAATTGTCTATAAAAACGTTTGCGTTTTAGCCAAATAATGATCTCTAAGCAATTTTCAGGCCAACTGACAAGTAAAATTGAATGGGATTATCACATAATCGAAAATACGTAATTACTTCGTCTAATAACACTGAACTATTAAATCCTAATTCTATAAGTATTCCATTATTACATTATTCCTTCGTCACAACCAATTATCTAAAAATAGAGTCTTTAGGTAGTCTATTTAATAGTAATCTTCTTTACTAGAATAGATCTATCTATTCTAGTAAAGAAGATTACTATTAAATAATATAATATTATCCGGAGCATAACTCTGCCTCATCCCAAGATAAAAGCACCCTATTCACTGCAAAATAATTTCGCTCAGAGTAATTTTCAACTAATTTCGTATCTTTTTTTGCGCCTGAACCATATGTGGCACACACGAAAACTGCCAACTCAAAAACCCTTTTCACATTTACACTGAAAAGGTCTGTTATCCAGTTAAATCACTCCATTTATAACGGTGTGTTCAGATGCGTTAAGTCAGCGTTTCGGAATTAGCGAGCTTAATTTTCCGTGTACTACTCGACGCGTCGTTTTTTAAGTAGGAAAAAGAAAAAACGGGGTTGACATGGGATAAACCTGTGTGTGGTTTTAGTGGCGCTGTGAGATATGAGATTCTGTTACGTTTTTGGAGTTCATTTAAGTAATTTGGAAATCGCTGGTATGTTTTATAAGCTACACTAAGCCTCCGCAGTCTGTCCGTTAGTAATAGGTAGACACTTGAAATTTTCACAAAGTGTGAATTACTATGGCTGCGGTAAAAACTCTAAAGGGGTCCCATGGACAAGAAGCGATTTTTTTTCTGCGTAGGTTTTTCATACTTCTGTGAACCCTTTAAACAAACTTTATAATAATTATACGATCTGTTTGAATAAAATTGTCAAGCTAAAGGGTCTAATCTGGAAAAATAAAAAGTCTGATGAATTTAGGTGAAGTAAGTTAATATCTTCCGACTTTAAGTGCTATTCTTTAAAATGCTTCTTTCATATCAATTTCCTGAGGAAGAGTTTCAGAGAATAAACCCGGCAGAATTCATAAAAAAGGCCACAAATTCACCAAAACACTTTAGTCTTCTGTCATTTATCAAAACAAATTACTGGCATCACACACCACCTTTCTCTTACCACTTACTGCTAACCTCTGTACTCGTCCTAATGTTGAAAAATGTTAGTTTAATTTCCTTCCATATGCCTCCGTCAGACCATTTGTTTGGTTATAACTCAAGTGCTTAATGTACCGAGAAATATGCTGAGCTGTGTTGTAATGCTACCGTCGACAAGAATATCTGTCTATACATTTTCATCTGTTTCATTTTCCTCTAGAAATATGACCGGTTATTTCCTTTATTGTTTGTTATGAATCCGTTAGTTGTTTTGAGTAGTTTTGTTCGAATCTGTTTAGCTTTGTTGGAGTTCTGTGTTTGTCATAAAAGCTTACCATTTCGCTCTGTTTAAGGAATTTGAATAGGGTTTTTGTAGCAAGATTTTATACTCTATGGTTCTCATCTTCAGATCTACAAACAATCAGTGTGGGAATTTCATTTCTTTATTAAAATTTTCCAACACCCATATTTCTTCCTATGATTTTGTTCAAATTTTGTATTCTTCCAAACTCCATTGAATCAAATACTTCCAGAATAAAACATGGTAAAGAATTCTTATGTTTTCCTAAATCCAGAGGTAAAAAACATACAAAAAATATTTCGGTGTAATTTTTGTGGTTTCGTCATTGAATAGGCAGATACCTGTATCAGCCATGATTGCTGTCTTATATCTTTATTAAGTTCAGATATTACGTTTCTAAATTGTTTTACGAGTTTAGAAGTAATTTGATGCGAGCTCTTTTAGATTATTTTCCGAGAAGCTTACGAGGAAATCAAAGATAAACAAGAGTGCTTCTATCGTATTATGGGCGCTTATACGCGTACATCAGTATCGTAAGAGGTTTAGTTATTGTCTTAAATAAGATTTTCTCCTTCGAATTTTGTGTCTGGAAGTACCATCATGTCTTACATCCGGTTAGTAATACAATTTCTAATACCTTCAAGCCTTTTGTAAGCTATCGACCTTGCAAGGTTCTTCAAAATAATTCTGAAGAAAATTTAACTCTAAAAGAGGAAAATTGTTCTCCTAGTAAAATCGCTTGAGGAATAGAAAAAGACTTTATTTTCTACTACGAATAAATCACAAATAAGAAATTATAACAGTTAAATGGATGTTTAGAGGATAGCAGTAGTAAAATTTCAAATTTCGAGCACTCAAACACTATCCATCGTTCAAGTGTATGCTCCCACATCAACTCACCCAGACGATGAAGTAGAAGAATTCTATGACCTACTCGACAAAGCTTGTGATGAACATCGAAGCACCTGGAACATTGTTTTAGGTGACTTCAACGCCAAAATTGGACCAAGGCAAGATTTAGATAACCATAGTATCTTGGGCCCATACGGTCTCGGAGTCCGAAATGATCGTGGATCCCGCCTTCTCCAATTTGTTTTCGGCCAAAATTTGTGTGTGGGTAACAGTTTCTTCTTTAAAAAACCTCACAGACGATGGACGTGGAAATCTCCTAACAGCCAAATTAAAAATGAAATAGACTTTATTCTTATTTCTAACAAGCTCATAATTAAAAACATTCAAGTAATAAACCAATTTAACTTTAGTTCTGATCATAGACCTGTTCGCATAACAATAAAACTCGACGCAAAAATAAACAGGCAGAAATTTATGAAAAATAAAATCAGAAAATTAAATAAACAATCACTTATGCTAGGTCATAAAGAATTCAAGCTAGAGCTAAGGAATAGTTTTAGCGAACTAGACGCAGAAAGTGAACAAAAAGATGTCCAGCAACTATACAACGAAATATTAAATAGTATAACTAAAGCCAGCAAAACAGTTAGACAGATCAAAATTGGAAGTAAAAAGCTATCAAACAATACTATAACATTAATAAAACAGAGGCTAGATTTAAGTAAAGAAAATAGAGATTCACAGTACAGACTTAAAGATAAGGAGGTTAAACGTAGTATTAGAAAAGATATAAGGAATTACAACAATAGACTGGTTCAAAATGCATTAGAAAATAACTGTTCTTTAAAAATAGCAAAACAAGGTATTTCAAATAATAAGTCATGGATCACATATCTAAAAGATAACAATGGTGAGAAGCAAACAAATAGAGCAAAGGTTTTAAATATATGTACAACATTTTATAAGTCACTCTACTCTGAAAACACTAAATTACAAACAACACCCGATTATTACTGCCCTGACAGTATACCACCCATAACAGGATACGAAGTTCATGTGGCCCTCAAAAAAATGAAGAACAATAGATCATGTGGTGAAGACGGCATAAGCACAGAAGCATTGAAAATAGGCGAACCTGTCCTCCTCCCATACATCACCAGACTTTTCAACAGCATTCTGCACTCAGGCAGCTTTCCTAAAGATTTTTGCCATTCTAATATTATACTGCTTCACAAAAAGGGCGACAAATCCGATATAAACAATTACAGACCGATTAGCTTAATATCACATATTTATAAAATATTCATTAAAATTATAGAAAGTCGTATATCCAGTGAATTAGACAAGCACCAACCTCCTGAGCAAGCAGGCTTTCGCCCTGGTCTATCTACGACAGATCATCTTCATGCAATTAACCAATTAATAGAAAAACATCAGGAACATAAAATGCCACTACACCTTGCCTTTGTCGATTACTCCAAAGCCTTTGACAGCATTTCACATACGGCTATTTTTGACGCTTTAGGTAAACAACACATAGATCCCACCTACATTAATCTGTTACGAATTATTTATAAAAATAGTACAGCCGCAGTAAAATTAGAAGCCACAGGTCCAAAATTTAAAATAGAGAAAGGAGTCAAACAGGGCGACCCGCTATCTCCTAAGTTGTTCACCAGTACCCTCGAAGAAATCTTCAGAAATGTCGCAAACGATTGGAAGGAAAGAGGCATTGTACTCGGCGAGACGAGACTGACAAATCTCCGTTTCGCCGACGACATTGTTCTGTTTTCTTCTTCAGCCACCGAGCTCGAACGCATGCTTCAAGATCTAAGCGATGCAAGCCTTGAGGTTGGATTGAAGATGAATATGTCGAAGACCAAAGTTATGTCCAACGTAACACCGAAAAGCATAAAAGTAGACGGAGAGACAATACAACATGTCCAGGAATACCTCTACTTGGGCCAAGTAGTCTCTTTCCAGGCGAGGCAAGACAAAGAAGTCGCAAGACGAACAGAAAACGCCTGGAAGAGTTACTGGTCCATGAAGGAATTATTTAAGGGTGAACTACCCATGGCACTGAAGCGGAAGCTCATGGACATGTGTATTCTCCCCGTCTTGACCTATGGCGCACAGACTTGGTCTTTGACTAATTCCCAGAAGTCCAAACTCAAGGTTTGCCAACGAGCAATGGAGCGCAGTATACTAGGTGTTAAATTAACGGATCGAGTTCGAAACACTATACTGCGCTCCAAAACAGGGATAGCAGACGTGGCTCAAAAAGCTGCCCAACTTAAGTGGGACTGGGCCGGACATGTCTGCCGCATGACGG
Organism: Charanyca ferruginea; assembly: GCA_947361185.1. NCBI lineage: Eukaryota > Metazoa > Arthropoda > Insecta > Lepidoptera > Noctuidae > Charanyca > Charanyca ferruginea. The sequence goes on along the minus strand of OX376068.1, from coordinate 4,942,040 downwards.
ACAAACTGTGGGCTCAGGTGACACAGAACTGGAGCCCTGAGACAGTAAGACGGCGTCGCGGCAGGCCTAGAAGGAGATGGCGGGATGAACTGGACGGATTCCTCCAAAACTGGTGGGAGGAAGCAAAGAATCGGGAAAGATGGAAGGCATGGAGGGAGGCCTTTGCCCAGGAGTGGGACAGAACAGGCTAACAAAAAAAAAAAAAAAAAAAAAAAAATGGATGTTACAAAATTTTTGAAAAAGATTTATGGAAAAACGTTTATAAACAATTAAAACATTAAAATTTAACCTTCATAAAATGTTACCTAACACGAGCAAATTTCACAAAATTGATTATACTCGAAGACAAAACAAAAAGGTCGTGTTATAAGTTACAATCTTTACTTAAAAACGAACGAAGTTCTTAACCCCACTTGAACCTCTCTTTATCACTTTAAGTTCTCAAAAGAAAATCTATACACACTCTTAAAAAGGACCGTATTCCTAGATACCACAAGCCACTCTTATCGGGCAATAAATCAATTTTTCTTGGCCAGTGAAACAGAATCGGTAAATGACGTCCTCAAACCTTTGTTAAAGTAATAATGCTGATATATTGAACCCTGTCTCTTGGTCCTTTGATACGACTTTGATTTAAGATGATGGACTATAAGGACTAAGCGGGAATAAATATCATTGTGTGTCTGCATTTGTGGAAATATTTACTATCTCTAGGGTACCTACTTAGATTTGATGGCTGACTGTATTGAAGTCATTATGATATCTATGTATACTTCTATACTAATATTATAAAGATGGTTTAATCACAAAAAAAAATACTGTTACAAATCTACACTATTGTTGATTATCATAAGATATGGTTTATGGTATACCTATTTGATTTTCACGCCGACAAAGTTACGAACAAAAGTTACTTTTTTATATTGTCTTTAATATTATTGAAACTATTATTAAGCTTTGTTGCATACTATTTTCAAAACAATGCAGATCAGTTGAAAATTCGTGCCACTTTGAAAGTCATCGTTTACATGAATATGAAATTGGTGTATTTCATTTCTGTCAACCATAACATTATGTAAATACGTACCATCTTCAATATTCACACTTAACATTTCAAACATACTTGACATACATCAGGATCTTGTTACACAAAACCTCTAGTATATTATTAGCACAGCTGTAAGAAGGTTTTCGTTTATCTCTGAATATGAGAAGGGGAGTGGCACTCTTCGAAGCTTAAGGGCTCATATAACAGGATATAGACCCCTAAGTAGGCCGTGTTTGAAGGATTACTCATGCTTTGCAGATTGAGTTCATCCTATTTAATGATCGACTCTAATACCTTTGTCAACAAATTTAGTTGTAGGGATTCTGATTATGTGAACAAGGATTTGGGATATGTTAGTTTCTAGTTGAATCGATTTTATGTTTAGAACTTGTATATTGTTGTGAAACAATTGTTGCTTTGTGTCTGGTTTGAAGACAAACACAATTGTGGATTTTACATTATTATTAAGACCTCTAGGTATATCATGAACAGGGACCTAAGCAATTCTAATTACTTTTAAGAATGTTTGCATTGTAATCTCTAATTATTATCTATTCCAATCTGTCTCAATCTATCAAAAAGGACCCTAATTTACCTACATTGATTGTCGCTGAGGTGAGCTTATGGACAAGAATTTAAACGTTTTTAATTAGTAGAATTGGCCTTCAGATTGTTCTATAATTTCCATAATTATTTAATTTAGTATGTTAAATTAGTATACTAAGAAGTCTATCAAACATAATTATTAAAGCTATCAAGACAGATTGTGAGATTAAGCAAGAAATGGATTTTAAGGAAATATAGTAGTCTGTTGGCTTATGTTCAACAGTCTCACTAGTAAACTGAAGTGATGATGATAGTAGATACTCATGAAAATAAACTTTTACTATGAAACCAAACCTTGTTTCTTACTTTTTCTCAAGTCATCCGAAAACATAATGTACGGAGAAGCTGATCTGTTTTCGCAAATTAAAGTTATTTCCGAAGTAAAAAAAAATACTTTCACTGCTGGGCAAGGAGTTCAGGTAGGCAGTGGCTCCATATAAAACACTGGTATTCAGCTGCATCTGGTTAGACTGGAAGCCAACCCTTACATAGTTGGAACAAGGGTTAGCAGAGATGTGAAACTATTGGTCTTAATTATTATGTAACAATTCTCAAATAACGCAAAAACAATGTACAAATACCCTCTTCATTGTTGACAGCCCTGAACTTCACCGAACAAGTAACCCGACCTTTTTTGCCGTGACCCTTACAATTAATATTGTTTGGATATACAGCAGGCTGGGCCATACATTTTTGCTTTTTTGCAGAGTCAATAAACCAAGAACCATACCCCATAATCATAATCATCATATCAACCTTTAGATGGCCACTGCTGGGCATAGGTCTCCCCCAAGGGGGGGTGAGGTTAGCTGCTGACCATACTCTCATGCTCATCATCCCGCTGTCACCTTCTACGACACGCACGGGTAGAAATGGGGTGGCACTGTTCGCGGCCGGTACCACACGGCGGAATTAAAACCAAGAACCATACCCCAGTTAAAGGAAAATATTCGTTAAGGTTTCAGGAATTGAAGCGGCGAGATAGTGGCAACCTGGACATTATTATTTTCAAGAAATAATTTTCCCTTTATATATTCTTAATTTTAAATAAACATTGATTTGAAAGCCCATCCTGTATAATACAATTTGTAATTGTACGAGTGGGCGGGTAGGCCAAATTCTAATTTGAACTTCCTTGTGTGCTACGTCTGAAGTAATATTGAGTAGAGATATAGTCTCAAATAGACTAAAATCGCAGACTCGCTAGATCAACATCATTTTAGAATGGCTGAAATTGGTTTGGAATGTATTCTCACAAAAGATTACAGTAATTTTATACTTGGTATACAAAAAAAAACTATTACAGTACCTACAAAAAGCCAACCGCTTTCAAAAACTGAAAAGTGATAAGTGAATGGAAAAAATTATGACAGTTTCAACAGTAAGCACAAGATTTATTATTAAATCGCATTAATTGTGAATTTGTTCTCGTTCTAGTCTATTAAATTCAATTTCTGTGAAATATTTACGGAGCTTACTCGATGCTAATCCGACGAGTTGTGAGCAAATGGATTAGAGTGTCAAAACACGATTGCTGCTGTGCAGTTTCGCTTGTTAACTCTGCAAAATGTAAGAAGTGTGAATTATGTGACGTATGTTATTGTTTAATAGTAAATATTCTTATATATTTGTTTGTTACTTTTATTTGTTAGCACTTTGCTATTTATTTTTTGTTATTTTGATTCTTGCATTTTGCAGACTTCTGCAGAATACCAGAAGTACGAATTATGTGACGTATGTTATTTTGCTTTCTAGCAAAGTGATTACAATAAATAAACAGTAAATTATACTCACCTACTTTTTTATATTTAATGTTGCACATGACTGTTTAAAATGTGCGTTATTGGTTCCATTTGCTTGTAAATTCTCCATGCAATAAATAAATACGAGTAATTTATTGTTTTACTGATAAATAATAACAATTTTTGTAAACTTATTATCACTCAACTGTGTTCATTAAATGAAACGTGACTATTGTTACGGCGATTTAACTAGTCTGATGAAACCGGCAACACAGTGAGTTAATCCGTTGTTCTCAATCTACATATCGACCCGCGATTGGAATAAAATTGTAACTCGAAAATGATGGTTTACAGGAGAGAGACAAAAAACAATTTCGCGCACTTTAAATCGCGATAAAAGGGGTAGCTGTTGGACTATCAGGGTTTTTTAAAAAAGAAAATTAAATAATTTTTCATTCCTCATCCATAGCTATAATCCTTTTTTCGGTAAGTAGCCTAATAAAGATTTTTTCGAGAGAAAATTACAAAATATTTGTGAAAGAACATTGCACCTTCGTATACAATTTTATAAACGGCGCTTAATACGATATTTCTTGAACGAACAATAACGTAACAGTTGATACCGAAGACAACCTTTGATTTTTTAAGTGAAAAGACAACGTACCTTTAGTTACAAACATCTCATTGTGCCAATAGATAATAATAGATTCATTGTAAATGTACTTACGGAGACCAATTAATTAATTCATAAATGTGTTTATATAGTTTTATACTTTTGCATAGGGGAAGGACGTCCAAAATGACAAATGGTTCTCTTTTTTAATCATATATTTTAATTATTATCATACTTAGTTACAATCAGTCTTTGATTTTAATAATCATCTTTGGTTCATTAGTTTTAACATACGTAAACTTATAATTGAATAGGAACCATGAAGAAAATATAATTAAAATTAATTAAAAGTTACAACCCTTAAGGAAATTCATTTTGTCTATTTAGTATAGATAAAAATTACATACATTATAATTTTTATCCATACTAAATGGACGCGCAATTTATGAAGTACATAATTCACAGACGAAGTTTTTTGCATCAGCACATAATGTATGAGCCCAAAGTCAACAATTGTTGCACCATGGCCGGATTTGGAACGGGAAAAGAGGTCGTTACAGTGAATGCATGCGCAGTTATCGTTGGAAAATCTTCTACATATGAGTCCTCATCATAATTAGTGCGAGCGAGCAGAGTTGTTGGAGATATGGCGAAACGTCACCGCTATATGGTTGAAGTTCCACGGTCTCGAACCAAGCGCTTTGACTCCACATTTATTGTGCGAACTGCCAGACTGTGGAATTCGCTGCCCGCCTCTCTGTTCCCTGATAAGTATAATCAGGGTATCTTCAAGGCACGAGTGAACCGGTTCATCCTAGGCAAGCGTGTTCCAACTTAGGCCGCATTATCACTTAAGATCAGGTGAATTGCGGTCAAACGAAAGCCTATTTGATAATTTAAAAAAAATAGTATTATGTCCCTGTCTTCTTCTTTTTCCTGACTGCATTCTGGGATCATTATCATAGTCATCACCGAAAAGCGTTCTTTTTACCCGTCTCTTGTTTTTTTCTGGCGGATTTTTTGGTACATTCTTGGCTCTAAGTTCTGCCATGTTAGGAGAAGTTAAGTGCCAGTATGACTTGTAAGCAATTTACTGATGTGGATACCGCGAGACTAGTCTACTTTAGTTACTTTCATAGTATAATGTCTTACGGTATTTTACTGTGGGGATGAGCCGCAGTCATCGGGTCTATTTTTATACTGCAGAAAAGAGTCATCAGAGCCATTTACAATCTGCGTATGCGCGATTGTCTAAGGGAACTGTTTAACGAAAATTAACATAATGACGGTACCTTGTCAATATACCTATGAAAACATCATGTATACCAGAAAAAAAACTGCATCTTTTTAGTAAAAGAGGTGAAAGACATAATTATAACACTAGAAATAGGGACCAACTAGTTAAACCAAGTTTCAGGCTGGCTAAAATAGATGCATCTTACTGTTTAAAGTTTTACAATAAAATACCTCCTCACATTGTTCCACTAAATTAGATCATTTGGTTCCCTTCAAAATGGTGCCGATCCGTGCGTCATGTTCGTGCATGGGAGCCGTTAGTTGGAACATAGTCATCTCTTAGCTGCATCTGTTATTCTAAATTTATTTTGAATTCTTTATTATGATAATAGACCCCTTTTAATGTAGTACACGACTTGTTACATTGTTTTCACATTGTACCCCTTAAATTTAATATGAATGATGAAATTTGTAACCTATTATTGATTTTTAAAGAGTTTTCATGGAGTTTCTTGCTCGTTCTTCTCCATAGAAGTCTACTGTTTAGAAAGAGCAACTAGCTTCTACTTTCTGATTGACTAACTGACAATGTAAAAGCACATACCTATAAATGGTTTATTTAAAATACATGATTTTGAGTATGAGTTTGGTCCACTGGCGTTTCCTTGACTGTCAATTAAATTTGACTTAACCCGGCGAAAAAAAACTACTTTTCCATATAAATCAGCTCATCAGCTGTGCTACCATCTGTCAATGTCTTTTAATAGATTTTCAACTTTATCGCTAAAGCATTAGGTTCAAAGTTGATTGAGAAAGTTTGGCAGTTTCATTTAGCTTGATGTGCTGGAGTCTGTACCTACTCGATTTAAACATTATATTCCGTTATTTTACAAGTACCTACCCAGTAGTCATGCACTTAAACTAAATATTAAACTTAAAAAAACAAAATTTTAACTACCTACTCGTTAAATTTTAAATAAAAAGCGGGAATTCTCACTAAGCTTTTAAATTACTGGCCAGCCTTTTTCTTCACTATTATTTAAATTAAGACTGGTCATTAATTTTCCTCGATTCGTATCCACGATTTTCCATAAACCTACGATAATTCAAATAAACTGACCGAACGCTGCGCCACCGGCTGCTATTTGTGGGTGTACAAAACGCAATGTCTTGTTACGAAGTTTAGAACAGTCTGATAGTTGCACAAGTTGACCGATGAGAACACAGTAATGTCGTTTACGCGCCTATGTGTCTATCTGTTATTACAATAATCTCGGTGAAACAACAACGTAAGTAAGTTTCCGTAAGCCACAGGCGCAATTCAGTTAGTGAAAGAACATTGTAAGTTGATATATGTTTCGATTTCACTGAGATTCTCTGTGTGCGCTTGAAAACTAGTGTGTTTTTTCAAGTGTAAGTCTAAGTACGTTTTTCTTTCGCTAACGCTTTCTTTAATTGGAGTCTAATTGTAGCAAGTTACAATGTTATGATATTGTATAACTTTATTATTTATAATAAAAAAAATAAAATAATTACATACATCGATGTAGTTACTTTGACAGGTACCACGATTGAAAAATTGCGTAATAGTGTCTGAAGACTTACAATTTTCTTCGAATCAAGGGTCGATATAATACTCAACTGTGTAATTATATTTCAAATTAATAATTTAAATTTTATTGAACATAATTTCGGTTATGAAAACTAATGTTTCGTCGTAAATATTTAACTTTTTAATTTTCTTGTTAATTTTATATTATCCAAGATATTAATAATATTATAATGTTAAATAATAAGTACGTTGCCCTACTTAAAATGTACTATACAAGAAACAATACATGCGCGATTCTTGTCGTCACAATTTTAATTTTATCAATTAGTATTCATAATGAACGGGCAAAGTCTAATAGAAAATTAATTACTAAGAGTTAATTGCAGGTTTATAAGGTAGCGTGGCATTAAACCGTTCAATTTTGACGTAAAACAAAGTTTAAATTACAGTCTCAATGAAAAATAATTATAGAATTATCGTTTATCAACATCGAAGGTTTTTGTTAGGTACTTATTATTTTAAATGTAGTTTGGTTTTTGTTGCGTACTTTGGTTTACTGTAATTAATGTTTTTATATTGGTATGACGTCATAAGAACTTATGATTTGTTTCAACATCCTTTGGAATTTCGAGGTTTCTAGGTCAATATATAATTGAGTTTAAATGTTTTTCTAATGTTACTTCCTAAAATCAACCTTGTGTTAAGCTCGCCCTTACATGCGCTCTGTTGATTTATGTAAAATCTTATTCTGGTTTTTGTCAAGAATTAACAATAAACAGTATAAGTAGAACGTAAAATAATTGTTAACAGCACAAAAGTAAAATTTGCATAAAATAAATACAAGACAATTCTGCAAAAGTAGCTCGTGGATTGACGCTCTGTCTCCTCATAAAACATTAAACTCTTCATTACTCAAATGGAACAAAACATCAGAAAATTTAATACACATTTCCTTGTTACAGATAAAAAATGCAAGCCAGGAAACGTCAGAGGAAAAGGCGAGTGAAGAGAATTAGTGTCGTGCGATGGACGTGCCATAGAAAAATGTAATTTATAACAACGAAGTCAAAGTTCAAAATGGGTTTAGCAATGTTGTGGCCAACAATGGGTAGATTCACGAACAGAGATTTGTTGGTGGTTGTTTTGTTCTTGTGCAGGACAATAGTTTGTGACAGTCAGTGTCCAAAGTTTGCGGAAAAGCCACTTGAGACAAGAGTTCAAGATGCGTCCATAGTTTTTAGGGCGGTGGTCGTACAAACACATTTTCAGGTGAGTTATTTTTATTTATTTATAGGCGTCGTGTTTTTCACATTTTTTTTCCTTAGCTTCTGATGTCCAAAGGTCTCCCCCGAATCCTTCTAGGTATTCTTTTCTTGAGCCGCAATTTTAATATTCTATTATTATTATTATTAGAAAATTCAAAATGTAAAATTTTTTTTTTGTTAGCCTGTTCTGTTTCACTCCTGGGAAAAGACCTCCTTCCATGCCTTCCATCTATCCCGATCCTGAACTGTTTTGGAGGAATCCGTCCAGTTCATCTCCTCCGTGGCCTGCCGCGATCCCATCACACTATAACAGGGTACCTGCAGTACTATTCTGTTACAATCTCTCTTGGTGAACACCTAGGTGAAGTGAGCTGTCATCCGTCCCGATGCTAGGGATTGACAAAGCAGACGGACGTATGACAGCTCACTTTACCTTGGTGTTCACCGAGGGAGATTGTAACAGAATACATACTGTTCTGTGTCACCTGAGCCCACAGTTTGCCCGGATTGCAGCAGGTCCTGCCCAATCCCATTTAAGTTGGGCAACCTTATGAGCCACGTCTGCTATCCCTGTTTTGTAACGTACTCATTTACTCGTACTTAATTAGATGCAAGTTAAGTAGATTCCTCTCCGGACATATTCCTAATAAAAGTTTTGCCTTCTTAATGAAGAAAGTGAATTCACCTAATTGTGAGATTTGTGGGAAAACTGACGACGTGCAACACAATATATTAATGGAATATGTCCGTAATGCAAATAAAAGAGAGCAAATGGTTAGACAATTTAATTTAAATTATATGGATGTTGGTGCCTTTCATAGCATTCTAGCTGAACCGAATTCAGATGCAGCTAAAATGCTACACTCATTTGAATTTAATTAAGGTTTAATGTTAGAAGTTAATTATTAGATTAGGAAGCTTTAGGATAAGGTATGATGGGATTGTTCATCGTCATTTTATGTACAAAAATCCCTTGTAAATCAATAAAGAATCTAAAAAAGTTTTCCAGTTTTAGCACAAACATAGAACAGCTGTAAGAATTTGCAATCTACATCAAGGTGACGTTCTAGAGAAGTGTTTATATTTTTCTTTCCCTCTTTTTCTCCTCATTCTTATCTGGAATGAAAGAACAACACAATGCCAGTTGTTTTTTTCTTTTTGCAAGCTTCGTAAGAACTGGGTTTAATAGAATAGAAGTGTTGCTAGCAACGTTATTCAACGCGAGAATTCAGACACTTTTATTAGAATATTAAGTTGTACGCTATTTTCGTATTTAAGTGTATATAACTGTGTAAATATAATACAAAAAGGAATGCTCTTTGAGTTTTCGTAATTTGTACACAGCTAGTTATGTTTGTATCATTTTAAAACAGTTGCTCAATAATTAGACAAAAATATCTACTGAAGCTTAGTATGACTTATCATAAGGATGTTATTGTAAGCAACTTATTATATTTTAATAATTTATAATAATGTTCTCTTGACTTTATTTCTTATAGAGGAGCTCGTGACTAAGTTAAAGCCGTACAGATCGATTGCTCAAAGGTTAAGCTACGCTAGTCGCGGTCGGTCTGTGAATGGGTGACCATCACTTTCATACCGAGTTCCCTCCGTGCCTCGGAAAGCACGTAAAGTCGTTGGTCCCGGTTGTCATTTGTAAATCGTTTGCAGTCGTTATGGTTATAGTCAGAAGTCAGAAAGTCTGACAACCAGTCTTACCAAGGGGTATCGTGTTACCCAGTAACTGGGTTGTGGAGGTCCGATAGGCAGTCGCTCCATGTAAAACACTGGTATTAAGCTGCTTCGGTTAGACTGGAAGCCGACCCCAATATACTTTGGAAAAGGCTAGGCAGATGATGATTTTCTCCCAACCTTATTTCAGTAACGGGGACTAATATTAATGGAGATTAACCAAGTACACAGGAGGTATTAAAGTGCATAAGTGTGATCGCAAACACAGGTGCACTTCCTCTTCGCTCACTCTCACAGTCCGATATAAGACGGCAATCCGACACGACCGGAGAGAGATCAGGTAACTTTACAAGCAAGGGGTTGTCGCACCACCAACTTCCAAACTGGATAGCTATTAAAAAATATTCTTTACGGGTCCCTATTGGTTATAGTAAAGTATACCATATAGCACTCAGGGGTACAGTAGCTTTCTAGTAGCAAAATAAAATACAGGATCGAACCACACCCTAGACAAATTACACAAATTGACAATCTACAATCGATAACGCTAATAGAAAACTAATCAAATGTATGGGAATGACGTCATCTCAACGATAAGTCACGTGATCGAAAATAAAAAATGGATTACGACGAGGCGTTAATTATTGTGGAAAGAGATACAATACGAATCGATTGTAACTTGGCTAGGCCTACAGTTGTTCTAGAGATTGGTTCTAACGAACAGAGCAATCCAGACGTCATTTTGTCGTCGGGGCGTTCCATTGAACGCATAATAGCGTTGTCGTATCGTAAATACTTAGGCACCTCTCTCACTCTATGGGCAGTATAGTGTTTCGGTTCAACTCGAAAAACTATATTTAGGTACTTTTCATAAGCATAAAATCATCCATCGCACGTTATGTCTACATGTTATAATATTTGTTTGTTATTTGTAACTTGGAATCTTATGAATAGAATGTGTTTATCTACTTACGTTTTTTTATGCTGTTCCTGTCGTCATCCTTTGTAATTTATTCCTGTATAATTGGATCAAATTAATATTTACAAACCTGAAAAATAAATAATGTTTTGCTTTGACATGTCTGTCAGTGACAGTCGTCAAATTGACGACCGGCCAACATTTCTTCTAAAATAAGTTTTCGGCTACTAACGTAAAACCTCTATGTTGTATATCTTGTAAGCTTGTTTGTCTGTGTTAGATAGTAAACGGCTGAACACCCGCTGTATTATCGTGTGTTCCTTTAGATCTGATTCGCACTAATATTATAATAAAAATTACTAAAATAAATGGCATTCGACAATTATTGAGTCTGGCCGTTGCTATATAAAAAACGATTTGACCGTTCTAGAAAGAAGATTCATAATTGGATTTTTTATGAATTTTGGAAGAGCGGTCAGAAAAGGAACCTGTCAAATGGGTCAGTCTGGATTACGGAGCCGTTTGGTAAACACGCGGATTGCTGATACGCTTACGTTGCTGAGTCTAGTTCTTGGAGCCGTTTGTTGGACACGCTGATTGTTCCTACGCTTACGTTGCTGCAGTCTAGATCTCGGAGTCGCTGGGGTAACACTCTGATTACCCATATGCGTACGTTACTGAAGACTACCAGTCTACTTACTGAAGTCTACCAGTCTGCAACCGAGAGTCGGTTTGGAGGCTAAGTCGAGCTGTCACGAACCTCTTGCTGCCCAGGGCTGGTCCTACTGACCGCCTGGGGGGGCCTCCGTCCCCGAGCTGATCGCGTCAGACTTCTCTTCGGCTGATCCTGTACGCCGGCCAGGCTGGGGATCATAATCCTCCTGGATACTGCCTTACCTTAGTGCGTTTAGGTCAGTGTTAACTTTTATACTTACAATTGTTTTTGATACTCATCACATTTTAACTTTCGTGTGAGAGCTATTAAATTCAATACGTACAATTCTGCATAGCCTTTTATTTCTCTTAAACTATCAGAATTGTTACAGCAGACAGAGCAGGGAAATGTTTTACACACTCATAAATAGAATCTGTATCTTTAATTAAGCTAATTTCTACCTAAGCAACCCGGAATTTCTCAATAATTAAATTCATCACCGTCATCAGCTGGTTTAGGGTGTTACCACACCGATCGATAAAAGCTTTTTTATTTTTCGCTTTTAAGTACTTACTACCTTATCATCCAAATCCATTAAGAAATGGCAACACAGTCAAAACAGAGATCGAAAGTACAAGGTGAGAAGATTACAACATCATCCATGTATTTTTTTTTTGCTTTCTGTCGATTTTTTCAAAAAGTGCTGAATCAATTTCGATAAAATTTATATGGGACCACCCTTAAGGCATACCCTATCCATCAAAAAAATAATTTTCAAAATCGCTTTACATTTGCCGGAGAAATCGCGAAACAAATTTACAAAAAAAAAAACATACAGACGAATTGAGAACCTCCTTCTTTTTGAAGTCGGTGGAAAAATGGGAGACATTCGTTGAGTTACACAAAACCAAAGAGACTTAAAATTCATGCCATTCTTTTACATTTTGTATAAAACAGAAAGTGACAGCATACATTTTCATAAAGTCTCCGCCAAACTATGGTTAGTTTCGTGCAACTCACCGATTCTGACGTAGATTTGTTCGTTATGGCAGAAGTAACCCCAATTGTTTTTGGGAATAAATATAATGACCACCAAAAATAGTAAATGATCACCAAATCTTAGTCACCTTAATACCCAATCTTAGAACCCTCAAGTCCCCTCTGGGGCGGATCCGACACGGTTAGGTTAGGTTAGAACTGTGACCCCTTCGCCAGAACCAAATCGCTTTTTACAGTCAAACTCATACATTTCTACAATACTTTGGTTAAATGTTGGTGATCATTTACTATTTTTGGAGGTCATTTACTATATCTGGAGGTTCGTTGAACATAAGCCATTGTTTTTATGTCTTCCAAATACGTAAATTACAAACTTCATATTCATCAAATCGTCGCTCTTTTACGACACAAAATATGACGTCATCAGAGATTTTACATGACGTAAAATTATACTGCTTCAGACCGCTATCAAAGATGAGGTCTTAAACTCCCAATTGAGAAGTCTTTAGTATCATTGAGATTAATCAGAATTTACTTGTCTTCTCTTCATAGAACAATAGGCCTTTATCAAGCGAGACGAGGTCTAATTTTATCATTGACTAGACTTAAAACAGGTTTGCTATCAGCCAGTAATTGTCAGATTTGAATAGGAACTTTACCTTTTCACTCGTACCTAGGTACTTGATTTTGAAGGTATTGTATTTGTATAGTTTTTAACATTTCACGAACGATTTCCATCTTCATAGTTTAATAGCTTAGCTTTTGCCCGCGGCTTCGTTGGTGTCATTTTTATTCTCGTATATTTGGTCTGCGTATATTTTATTAGATAAAAAAAAATAGGGATCTGGAATAGATACTATATTAACCAGTCTATAGATATTTTAAACTCACAAGCATCGACAATAATTGTAACAAACTTCAGTGGTTAGCTTAATTAAATGCAGTAAACAAAATAAAATGAAATCCGTATGTGGTGAAACCGTCGGAAGTGTTTATCAATTAATTAATGATACTACAATAATATATTCTGTATTCAACTGCTTTGTGGTAATCATGCGGAAAATTGTTAATTGTTTCAAGCTATTGTGATCAAAATACCTATTAACACATAAATATTTTGTTGTGCACAGCACTCGAAATTGGTTTAGGCTCCGCTCGCCTCTTGGATCTTGCCCCTTTCGATTAAAATATTCTACTCACCCCGTTTCTTATTATTTTGATGTAGGGATTCGCCCCTTGCGGCATTTCCTTGAAAATTTTACCAAAAAAGGTATAGTTAGACAGAAAAATGCATACATTATGAACAACGCCATGTTTAATTTAAATCTTTGTATGTCTATTCTGTTACAATCTCCCTCGGTGAACACCTAGGTGAAGTGAGCTGTCATTTGTCCCGATGCTAGGGATTTACAAAGTACTAATATAGGATGACAGCTCACTTCACCTAGGTGTTCACCGAGGGAGATTGTAACAGAATAGCACTGCTGTTTAGAAAAATTGTATGCGTACTTATATTATGACTGCTTAATAGATTATGGATAATCAACATTTTTGTGTTTTTGACATTTTATTCCCACAATTTTTTATAATATTTTTATTTTGGTGATAATAAATCATAGTAAACTACTAGGAAAGCAGAAATGAACTAGAACTAAGTGCTTAAGCGATACCCCAAATCGCCCTCGATTGTAAGTAAATGAAAAGTACTGTCAGCACTCAAATTTTTAAACATTTAAATGATTATTTTTTTCTTTAAGTAGTAAGTCGCTATTTACAAGGAAATGCCGCATGGGGCGAATCACTACACCAAAATAAAAAACGGGGTAAGTGGAACATTTTAATTGAAAGGGGCAAGATCCAAGGCGCGAGCGGAGCCTAAACCTCGAAATTGCGTCTCATTATTGCGGGTTTATGCTCGGTTCGCCCCTTGGATCTTGCCCCTTACGATTAAAATTTTCCACTCGCCCCATTTTTATTTATTTTGGGGTAGTGATTCGCCCCTTGCGGCATCTCCTTGGAAATTTTACCAAAAAAGGTATAGTTAGACAGAAAAATGCATACATTATAAGCAACGCCATGTTTAATTTTAGTCTATGTTTAGAAAAACTGTGTGCGTAGGTACTCATGACTGCTATAATCTACATTGTTGTGTTTTTGACATCTTATTCCACAATTTTTTTTAATTTTATTTTTTTTGATAACAAATCTAAGTAAACTACCAGGAAAGCAGAAATGAACTGGAACTAGGTGTATTCATTTTTCTGTCTAACTATACCTTTTTTGGTAAAATTTCCAAGAAAATACCACAAGGGGCGAATCACTACCCCAAAATAAATAAAAACGGGGCGAGTGGAATATTTTAATCGTAAGGGGCAAGATCCAAGGGGCGAACGGAGCGTACACCTTATTGTGATTCAAGTTTTAATATACCAACAACAACAACATCATCAACATCAGCCGGGAGACGTGCACTGTTGGACAAAGGCCTCCCCCATAGAACGCCACAACGAACGGCAACCTGTCGCTTGCATCCACCGGTTACCCACGACCTTGACGATGTCGTCGGTCCATCTGGTAGGAGGCCTATCAACGCTGCGTCTTCTGGTTCGTGGTCGCCACTTGAGATACTTTCTTCCCAATCGGCTATCGGTTCTTCGAGTGATGTGGGCTGCCCATTGCCACTTCAACTTACATATTCTGAGAACTATGTCGGTATGGCAACGCATCTGGTATTACAAAAGTCTAAAGGCAGCGGTGACCACTTAACATCGATTGGGCCTTTTGCTTTTTTGCCAACCATTGAGATAAAAAAAAAACGGTTCCTCTATGATTCAGTTTCTATAATTGCATCGTACAAGTCTCAAAGGTGCACAAAAGCAATCAATAAACTTGATAAATATCTCGGAATATAGTCTGAGCGCTACTGAAACGAGCGTAAATTTATCTTAGTGAGTGATCCTATAAGTGCGCTACTTATAGGCACGTCGTATCGACAGTACTACAACACTAGAGAGAGAATGCACACTTGCAACGTAAGCGATTTGGAAAAAGATTTGGTCACGTCTTTGTGGATGGCACTGTCTGTAACTCCTTTTATATAAATATTGCCTATTAAAATAAACTAGTGAGTGGGTAAATTAAGTCTAGGTGAATTAAAGGGGTATAACCATTGAAGCAAATCAGACAACTAATCCTGCAAACCTATAAATGCTATAATTAATAGATTATGAAAATTATAATTTACTATAGATCAACTGGCTACAAAGCACATCAAATATGACTAAATCCTAATTATTAATTTGATTAAATCCTTCTAGGCCTACGTTAATTACTGATTCTGCTTCAGATCTTCAAACATAATTTAAGGTACCACAGAATAATGCTTAAGATTTAATTAACCTACGGATTAGGAGTCAAAACGATCGTCTTGTGTCTGTTTGTTTAAAGTAAATATCAATATCTTTGGTTTCTCTAATTAATTATAATACGCTTCTTGTTTTTACGAAAGCTTGCTAAGGAAATATATCAGAGATAATGATTATGTTACCAACATTTTTTCCTTTCCTTCATTTTTTCATTTTTTAACAGTTGATTTAAGTTGGTTTTAAAAAATAAATAAAATAAATAACACTGTTTACATTATTCTTGTTGCTTTGATTCTATATGTGAAAACAAGCTTAGTTTTTATTGTTTTTAAAATTGGTTTCTTTTAAAAAAAGAATGGCGATTAAAAAACCAATCTATTTCCAGTAAATGTCAGACTTAAGTAAGCTTTCAGATTTATCTTAGATTGTTCTTCTAGGGAAAATAATAAACATAAATTGTCAAAATTTGACAAGAAATTCAATTAATTGTATTCTTTCTCAAGTAGTCTCATGAATTTCTCGTAAATGTATTAAAAAATATGCTCTTTTTTTTTGTAAAAAATACCATACACATACTACGACACATACTTCGACATTCGTTTTAGTTTATTGAATAAAGAAAGTATTTTTTTTTTATTTTCATGCTAGATATTGAATAAAGAAATGTTTCAGCATGTTCAACTGCTTGGTTTTCGTGGGGTACACAAATTGGTAACAAGAGATGGTGCAAGGCCGCGATTATATTCGATGGAGGTGTTTTTTTCATGTAACATTTCAACAGTACTGTTTACCAACCTTGCTAAAAAATTATACAAATTTGAGACTGATGAGGAAAGAAAGGTTAGAGATAACACTCGTAGGAAAGTCTAACCTACCGCAATACAACCAAAAGTGAATGTGATAGACCATAGTATGTACAAAGGTACAACCAATTCGTTTGTACAACAAATGGCCCATAGAATTTAAAAGCATACATAGAAAAAATGTACCTATATGTTTGTTGAAGAAGGGCTATTTTATACCTTGTATTAATGAGTTTAAAAATGACAAAAGGCTGTGACAGAGTAATGATTTGTTTTTTTTTATTATTATTTTTGATGTTAGGTATTCATTTTAAAAAAATCTGATGACATCGTCAAGCAGGTCGACTCTTCATGTGACGCTAAGGCTGGTTTATTCTTGGGTTAAAGAATCAGCATTTCCATACAACGTGGCAATGCTGCCAGCCTGTTTGGCACGTGTCCCGTTGACAGCGATGTGGACGAGTTTTCAACCGACTTCAAACAAGGAGGAGGTTATCAATTCGCATGTTTTTTTTTTTTTTTTTAATGTTTGTAAAGGGTCTAATCCCTATCTCTAAAATTAAACAATGATTGTTATGATATAAACAGATTTATTTCTGACAAGTGTTCGGTTCAACCATCGAACAACGAATAGAATCATTTCACCGCGCTTTTTCAAACGTCTAAAAATGTCATAACAAAGTGTTGTCATACCTAACTCTGATTCGATACAATTAAATAGTCGATTTAATATTGAACAAGAATAATAATAACTAATTTTAATACTAGTATATTGTATGCATGGTTGCATACTAGATTGATAGGATTTTAGAAGAAAACACCAACATCTTGGCTAATTAACCTTACAGCTCGGCCATCCTGTGCAAGTGAGTCCTCACACTTGTTTGGTGTAAATTGTTATAATCACCAATTTGATAATACAAAACATAATAAAAGAAAATAACAAAATATTAATTATAACTTGATTATGAATACATAATTCTACAGCTAATTTCATTCTTCAATAATTCATTATTACAATATTAATTCAAATTTACTCAATAGTAATGTAAGGTAAGCTAAGGTACTACACTCTTAACACAATCTATGTCTATCAAACGTCTTTATATTCATCTTATATCTAAGTTTATCTCAATTTAGCTTATCATTTTTATCTAGGTCAAAAATCGTTATCACAATTCAGATTCATGAAGCTGGATCTGTATTCTCATTCTTTGTTTCTTGCACAATCTGTCACGATCTTCGGTCAACTGTGCGGCACCGTTATCTTGGTACCATTCATTATCTGCACTGACCTCTATGACAAATTGTGCTCACATTGTATAATCTTACTCACTATCTTGCAATCATATATGTGCGACATCGATTTCTCAATGCCATTCATTATCTGCACTGATTGCTCATGTATGCATATATCCTTAACAATGACACGCAATTTCCACTCAAATCATCAGGGAAGTTGATTAACCCATGTAAATTAGCATATTATTATTATCGACAGAATTGGATCATTTTATTGTTCCTACCTACTATGTACAATAATGGATCACTCTATCTCTACCTCTATTTCTGTACTCTCACTCTGATCACTGTCAGTGCTTTCACTTGTGTAACCTTTAAAGTTCATCCAGGGATGGATTTTATCTAGCGCAACAATATTTTCATACCTCTTGTTACCTTTTCTTGTTAATGGAGTGTCTTCGACGAGAAATCTGTCATTAGGTAATATTTTGAGGATTCGATAGGGGCCTTGGAATTTAGGGATGAGTTTATGTGATTTTCCTACATGATCTTTGTCTATTACGGTCCTTTCCACCCTGACTAAATCACCTACGTTATATTGTGTCTGACCCTTCCTATGCTTATCAAACTGCTTTTTAGCATAATCCTGTTGTTTTTCTATCCTTTCTCTAGCATTCGACCTTAGTTTTACTAACGCATCACCATCGATTCTTTCAGTTGTTTCTTCAATTATGTCAGTCAATACGTTTTCCGAAGCATTTGTCAATCTGCAACCGAACAACAGCTCAGAGGGGCTCTTCCCTGTTGTCTTATTAATAGTGGTATTAATACCTAACTGTACGTCACCGATGTAATCGTCCCATAAGTTGTCGTTTCCGCCATGACATTTTGTACTCAGAGCATCAATTATGGTTCGGTTAAACCTTTCGACCTGTCCATTCGCTCTCGGAGTAGCTACTGCATTCAAGATGTGCTTTATTTTTAATTGGACCATAAAATTCTTAAATTTTGCACTTGTGAAGCAAGAGCCACGATCCGTTATAAGACAAGACGGAACGCCGAAATAGCTAAAATGTTCCTTGAATACCTTTAATGCCGTAGTTGTTTTAGTATCTTTTACAGCTCGTATATTAATAAATTTTGTAAAGGCATCTATAATAACAAGCAAATACATGTTGCCTCTCTTAGAGCGAATGAACGGGCCCAGATGATCGGCATGACGTGTATGGAATGGTTTCTCCAACTTAGGTATGGGATGAAGCATTCCTTCTTTGGGACCACCAGGTGCCTTATGATGCGCACACTCCAAACAAGCTGAGACATATTTCTTAGTGAACCTACGCATTTTTGAAAACCAAAATATGCTTCTGATACGACTCAAAGTTTTTTCGAAGCCAAAATGGCCCACCTCGTCATGGTTCATGCGCAGCACTTGCCACCTACAACCCCTCGGAACTACTAATCGTAATCCTTCGTCTAAAATTTTATACACATAACTACCTTTCAACAGATAATTCTTACGCACGTCAGCTACAAACTTCGTCTTGTCGTCTTCTAAGATATCCCTTATACGTTTTATTTCGCTATCGTCACCCTGTACTGTGGCGATCCAGTCAAGAACGTCTACGTGTAAAACATCAAAAACATGCTCCGTATCCATATCGGTTGGCTCACTGACAGGGGCACGACTGAGAGCATCTACATGAGCCATACGTGAACCCGGTCTGTACTCAATTTCGCAGTCGTACTCCTGAAACTGGATCCACCAGCGAGAAATTCGTGGTATAAGATCCCTCTTGGTTAAGGTGGTACGAAGTGCGTTACAGTCGGTAACTATTTTAAATCTTAGCCCTAGCAAATAGACTCGGAAACGATTTAAAGATGCAACAACCGCTAGAGTTTCCAACTCAAAGGAATGAAATTTTTGCTCATCAACTGTAGTTTTACGACTGTAATACGCCACTGGCCTAAGTAAACTGTCTGTACCTCGCTGTAGGAGAATTCCTGCAATACTTAGCTTCGAAGCGTCCGTATGAATTTCGGTTTTAAATGAGGGTCGTATAATGCTAATATAGGGCGTTCAACTAATTTTGCCTTCAAAATTCTAAATGACTCCGCCTCCTCTGCTGTCCATTTCCATTCGAATTTAGACTTTAACAGGTCCGTCAGTGGACGGGCAATAAGGGCGAAGTCCTTTACGAACCTCCGGAAAAAGCTAGTTAGGCCGATAAATCGTCTGATATCATGAATGTTTCGCGGGATTGGAAAGTTTTCTATAGCTAATGTTTTGTGCGTTCCTGGGCGTATCCCCTCACCACTTACATGAAATCCTAAAAACTCTAGCTCGGTACAGAAAAAACTACATTTATTTACCTTAAGTGTAAGACCTGCGTCTTTTACAAGTTGAAGTACCTCCTCTAGCCGTCTCATTCCCTGATCAAAAGATCGTGAGGGGATCAACACATCATCCATATAAACTATCGTATAACAGACTTTCGACAATATTTTATTCATTGCTCGTTGAAAAATAGAGGGAGCATTTGCTAATCCAAAAGGCATGCGTTTAAACTGATATTGCCCATCGGGAGTAACAAATGCAGTCTTATCTTGAGACTTTGCCTCTACTGGAATCTGGTAATAGCCAGATGCAAGGTCTAAGCTTACAAATAAAGAATTACCAGCTAGCCTGTCAAGTTGATCATCAATCAAAGGCAGCGGATAGTGTTCTTTTTTCGTTTTATTATTTAGTGCACGATAATCGACACATAATCTACTTTCACCTGTCTTTTTCTTTACCAGTAAAACTGGGCTAGCGTAAGATGAGTTTGACTCACATACTATGCCTGCATCTATCATTTCCTTCACCATAGATTGAACCTGTCTACGCTCCGGAAAGGAAAGCCTATACGGGCGATAAACTACTGGTTGCGAATCACTTAGTTCAATTTCCATTTGAACTACATTAGTCAATCCCAGGTCTTTTAGGTTATCCGAAAAGCACGTTTCATACCTCTTAAGCAGCTCTTTTAATTTGTTAACCTCATTCTCGCTAAGCTGTTTGCCATAATTGAAAACTAAATTAGTCTCAGCATTTCCAAAATCTAATAAATTTATATTCAAGCAGTCTCTAGTACTAAGAACGCGTGTAATGAGTGTATCCTTACTTAAACAAACCGTACTGTCACTAAAATTTTGCACCAGTATCCTAACTTCTCCGTTTTCTATTTCATAATCACCAGGCAATAAATAAAATTCGTTCTGTGACATGCCGCGTAAGGAGCCACTAACGTGAACTACTCCCGAATATTTGTTTGCAGAAATACACGGTAATGGGTACATTTCCTTAGGGGGTATTACGATATCGGTTTTCAAACATAATTGTAATTTAACTGGATGATCACGAGTAAATATTAATGATTGTGTTGTTTTCGTTATGACTATACCTGGTTTCTCTGTGAAACTATGTCCAATTAAAACTGAATATTTAATAACACTATCATTAACGACGTACGCGTTGACCTCCTCCACAATACCTTGAATTTCTATAATGATGTTTGATACACCCAAAGGTATTACTATACTCTCACCTATACCCCTCATAGTCGGTAGGTTGCTATCAGTCCACGTGATTCCCCTCCTAACAGCCTCACTGTGCCGAATCAGCGTACATTGGCTACCTAAATCCACGTAACCTTGAATAATTTCACCGTTTAGTTTCAAATTCATTAAATATTTATTGTCATTAGAATTATTTGTTTCAATACGCATCACGTCTTTTTTTTTAGGTTTATCAATTTTACTAGCCGAGTCGGAGGGTAATCTGGGACAGTTAATTGTCAAATGACCTAATTTGTTGCATACATTACACTTCAATATCTTTTTTGTGCATTTAGAACTGAAATGCCCAGGTACATTGCAGTTAAAGCATACTCGTACAGTTGACGCATTATTGTGTGAATTCGAAGTCTTATTTTCGCTGCCATTAGTCATCTGCTTAGAACTATTATTACTGGGTAATGAAGAGATAGTGTTATTACGTTTATCATAATTCACCTTTGACCGATCTGGTTCACGAAAATGTTGCTTGATTGATTGAAAGTATGTGAGAACCTGCTCCGGCTCCTGACATTTTTCTGCTTTCGCGCCTAATCTCAATGACCTATCCTCAATCCCATATAGTAAGCAATCTACCGCACGTTTACCACGTATTTCGCATCGATTTAGCAGATTAATTTTTTCATAATAATAATGTTCCAAAGAATCGTTAAATTTCACACGTTTTGACAACATCTCGGTTAGTAATTCGGCATAGTCTTCACTACTCGGAAATGACTGCTCTAGTTTGTCCTTCCACTCAGACCATGAATACGACATAGATGGAAGGGCCTGGTACCAAGATTTAGCAATCCCTGACAGTTTAGGCAGAGCGTAGTGTATTATCTGATCGTCGCCCCAACCGTAGAGCTTAGCACATTCTTCAACTTTATTGATCCACATAATTATAGTCTGACTTTTAACCATAGGGTCAAAATCTGGAATCACATTGCCTAGCATAGGAAATTTGTTGCCCTGAGGTCGACTATTGGTTAGCGCTTCTACTAGAGTAGCAAAAAACGCTTGCGTGTCACTATTAAGAACATTGGAGGTACTCACGAGACCAGGAACTGGAGGTGTGTGACGCTCAATGCTGGATTCTGAGCGCCTGCTGCGGCCTCGCCTGTTGCGCCTGCAAGCCCCGACTGGGACGACGTCGCCGACGCTGCTCATAGCTGCTGCTCCGACTGCGCAACCCATCACGGCTGCGACTCCGCTTCGGTTGGTGACTGCGTCTCGTAGACTGCTCACGGGAACTGCGGCCGCCACTACGAAGAGATTACAACGAACCATCGCGATTGCTCGATCGCTGCCTTCGCTGTTTTTGTCTATGCGTAGTGCTTGATCTCGTTTCTCTGCTCCGGTCACGACGACGTTTGCGCTTATTACTCTTGCGATTACCGTTTGTTTTATCCATTTGTTACTTAAATAATGTCAGTAACTTTCGTACACAACACGTGGTTTTTTGGTAATATTTCGTCAAAATTGTAGGCGTAATTTACTTATCCCACTTCTGAGATAAAGGATCTAATCCCTATCTCT
This sequence comes from Charanyca ferruginea, assembly GCA_947361185.1. Classification (NCBI taxonomy): domain Eukaryota; kingdom Metazoa; phylum Arthropoda; class Insecta; order Lepidoptera; family Noctuidae; genus Charanyca; species Charanyca ferruginea. The sequence continues at coordinate 4,919,167 of OX376068.1, read as the reverse complement.
AAAATTAAACAATGATTGTTATGATATAAACAGATTTATTTCTGACAAGTGTTCGGTTCAACCATCGAACAACGAATAGAATCATTTCACCGCGCTTTTTCAAACGTCTAAAAATGTCATAACAAAGTGTTGTCATACCTAACTCTGATTCGATACAATTAAATAGTCGATTTAATATTGAACAAGAATAATAATAACTAAATTTAATACTGGTATATTGTATGCATGGTTGCATACTAGAATGATAGGATTTTAGAAGAAAACACCAACATCTTGGCTAATTAACCTTACATTTGTTACCTGATTTCTTTGGACTGGGTGAACCAAATTTGGAGGTTCTTCTTTTATTTGAAAGCTAGTACTTTCCGTGTGGTCCCATTGTAATTTGGTCCAGTTCTGACAATGGCATCCATGAGAAAACGGTACGAGTCTTAAATTTGCATTAAGTATGTGCGCGATTTGTTACGCGATTTCTCCGCCAAACGTAAACCGATTTTGAAAATTCTTTTTTTTATGGATAGGGTATGCTTTAGGGGTGGGCCCATATAAATTTTATCGAAATTGATTCAGCACTTTTTGAAAAATTAACAAATACCCAAAAATTTTACATAGACGACGTTTTAGTTTCATCAATCTTTGTACTCGTAGTAGTTAACTTTCAATCTATTCTTAATAGATTTGGATGAGAAGGAGGTACTAAAAAGCGGAAAATAAAAAGTTTTTTACAAAAAAGACAACCGCCTTCAAAAAGTGAAAAATAACTTTAGCACAGAACACACATTGTCTTTAGTTTCGGAAGTCGGTGGCAATACAAAACAACAAACAGAACAAAGCCACTGAATTTCGAAACTAAAGTCAATGTGTGTTCTGTGCTAAAGTTATTTTTCACTTTTTGAAGGCGGTTGTCTTTTTTGTAAAAAGCTTTTTTGATACCGTTTGAGCTGTCTTTTTCTTGGAATTTTATATAATCTTTATTTTTTAGATTTGTATAATATAATAAGATAGTAGGTATCTAAGTACCAACGGATCCTGCTACTGTAATGACATCATAAACTTAACTAAAGCATAAATTAATGAGAAAAGCGACATGTTGACAACGAATTCTCTAAAGACCGGTCCCCTATGAAGGATGAAGGCGATAACCTAATATACGAGAAGCTTGCTGTAACTTTAATTAAGTAGGTATACTCGTTCAAGTTAGGGTCGCTTTGGTAGGTACTAAAGCTTTTAACGATATCGTAGTACCTTGAATGTTACTGAATCTATCTGAAATATTAGGTGTTTAATGAACCTATTACCTTATGAGCTTTTTTCTGCCAAGGCGAGATAATTTACAATCTATACTAATACCACAGTATAAATTAATATTAGTACTACCGTACACGCCCCGCCTCCCTCCGAAACACTGTTCCTCACCTCTACCCGCATCGAACCTGCTCTAGAAACTGCTTTTAGTTCTCGCGCACGTATTTGTACGTAATAAAATTGTTTCGTTTGTATGGAGTGACATAGGTGTGCTAATACTATTCTATACTAATATTACATAATTTTATATTAAATTACAATTTTAGTTATATACAAATCTTAAAAAACTAATAATATTATGTACAATTCCAAGAAAAAGACAGGGGAGCTCAAAGGGCATCAAAAAACTCGTCCACATCGCTGTCAACGGGACACGTGCCCAACAGGCTGGCAGCATTGCCACGTTGTATGGCAATGCTGATTCTTTGACCCAAGAATAGACCAGCCTTCGGGTCACGTGAAGAGTCGACCAGCCGCTTGGCGATGTCACGAAAAACAATATGGGCACTCGGACCCCATGGCCCTAGTTTACATAATTGAGTTGGTTTTTTGTTTGTTTGAACGTAAGTACTCCTCCGCGCGTGCTTCTCCAGAACTGCTTTTTCTTCTATTGGTACTGTTTTGAAAATTATTTTACTAAAATGCTATGTTAACTCTGAAAAGCTATAACAAAAATAGGGATCTGTAAGATAGTTATTGTTGAAGCAGCCAAAAGGTAGTCTGAAAGAAATAAAATAACTGCTTGCTTTGAAAAATGGGAAAAAATGTGACGTGGCTTGATTGGTTTTGAATAAACCAATTTGTCAATTAGGGACAATGATGGCAAGCAAAACGGTTATATGGCAACTTAAATGTCTTATAATGTATTCACCTGAACTGGAAAATAATTTCAATTTTAAAAAGTACAAATAATTAGTTATAAAGTAAATAACTTCAGTTTTTATAATAATAATTAGGTATTTATTCAAAGCCAAAGTCAAACCATTAAAAAGGCCATAAAGACCATACAAAAGTACTTTAATAAGCCACGAAATATAATCAGAATAACGATAATTTAGCTTCGAAATAAAGCCAAGGACATCACTGCCACGTTAACGCCCAGAAGATAAAGGTAGGCACTAAATTAGGCAATATTTTGAATTAATATTCAAAATGGAGGCCAGCCACAATAAATAGTCTAGGAAACGTTAAGACGACAAGATAATTTCAGACCACGAAACGATTCCAACAATAAATAATAATTATTGTACAAAATGTTCAAACGTTTTCGTAGCTTAGTCTTCGAAGCCGATTTGTAAATTGGGTTCTGTATAAATTGCAAGCGAATGAAAGGCTTTGTTCTGATAATAACGAATACTGTTTGATTTATTAATTTCTGATTCTGCTTAAATCTATTTTGGGAATTACCTTATAATGAGAGTTGTAACATATTAGGTATTTTCTTCGTTTTTTTTTGTTCGCCTGTTCTGTCCCATGATTTCCATCTTTCCCGATCCTGGGCTTCATCATCCCACTAGTTACTTCACTTACTCGGATTTCCCGAACTCGGTAGATTTGGTTAATGCCTCATTTATTTGTAACCAGCTTTTGCCCGCGACTTCGTTCGCGTGAATGTCGGTTATCACGAATGCAGACAAAGTCCCAGATTAAAAAGTATAGCCAATATCCTTTCATGGGGTTCAAACTATTTCCATACCAAATTTCATCAGAATCGGTTCCGCTGTTTCATCGTGAAAGCGTAACAGACAGAGTTACTTTCGCATTTATAATATTAGTGTGGAGTATGGAAGTATGGATAAAGTGTAGATAATATGGATAAAGTAAATTATAAAGTATATAAAGTATGGATTTAGTTATTTATACTTTATGCACTTAGGTGCAAAGGACCCATCAGTCTCATGTTCGCAGGCCTGATTGTTATTGGGTTTTTCTTTAAGAATTTCTCAGTAGAAGTTCGAAGTTTTTTAAATTGGTGGTGTGACACTGCCGTGCCTTGGAAAGCACGTTAAGCTATTGGTCCTACGCCTGATCTCTCTCTGGTCGTGTCGAATTGATATCTCATTGAACTGGGAAGAGGGAGTGCTCTTGTGTTACTGTTTGCGCACACATTTGTGCGCTGTATGGGTGTTACTGCACCCATCGATCGATGCCATCGGTCGACATCGATCGACGTTGATTGATTGGTGTGGTAGCTTTAGCTGATCGACGGATACCGTTCGACTAACTAATCGATCGATTGCCGGTCGATGGCATCGGTCGATGTTGACCGATTAACTCCGGCTACAATCCATGACTAATATAATCAAGCAGCTCGATCGGCGTCGACTAATCCATTCTACCATCGATCGATCGTCGATCGTCAATCGATCAATTGTTCTGGTAGAAATTATCGATCAACGTCGACTATTCCATTCTACCATCGATCGATGCCGTCGATCGACGATCGATCGATTGGTCTGGTAACACCCTAATATCTTCTGTGTACTGGGCTAGTCTCGTGGGCCGCGTAACCGAAACACAGCCGATGCATGGATTCAGATGCATCTGGTTGCACTGGAAGCTGAACCCTAGATAGTTGCGAAAAGGCTAGGCTAATTAAGGAGATGTTTTTTTCCCCCCTATAATTGTGGCCCAACAGTGTACCTTAAGAACAATGGTACGAAATTACAGGAAAAATATTCGCAGATACTGAAAATAAAATTGGATTTATTTATGCATTTGTACCACCTGAAATTATCGATCAAAGATGCTAAAACTTGCAACCCAAGAATTTCAACTGGCAATCTCGTGATTCACTTCTCCGATATGAGTTTCATTACTTCATTTTATAAACGTAAACTACCTCAAAATATACTGATTAGAATTTTGTTTATGTGTCACATTCCAGATTATTTTTTGCGTTTGGTTAGCTACTGGTCAAAAGACAGTGCTCCAGGGCCGATATTTTTTTACTGTTGTTGTTGATAGTCCTATTGTCAATATTATTTAGATCCCCTTGTCAGAGACGACCGATCTCGAAAGGGTGGGTTTATTGAACATCGATGTAATATTGACAGATGGAATAGTTTGACAACCGTCAAAGCTGTCATGAACGTTTCTTTGAACGCAGTTACGTTGCGAGGTAGTGTTTTTTCATATTCTTTTATTTCTTAATCTATCGAATATTGAAGAATTTTAAATACTGCTAAAAATACAATTTAATTGAATTTTAATAGTAATTTGTATCTCGGTACATGTTTGGGCTGAAAAAAAAAACACCTCCTTTGTAGACAAGTGTGTGTTTGTGTTAGAACTACACATTTTTGAGTGCCAAATGGAAGACTGTCTGAAACAAAACACTCTGTAACAATTCACATGTAAACCTACATTTTAGGAAAATATAAAATATCTATTCAGTTTTATTAAAAAATCCAGAACTAAACCCCAACTTCCCCTTAACATCTGGGCTATCTTTAATGCCGTCCGCAACCGCAATCCCACAAATTAGGTCCACTGTCGGCTTGGCAAAGATCCGCTATTTGCAAGGCGGACGCTCACAAGTCCGTATCACAAATGAAAAACAATAATGAGGCAATCTGACTAGCTCGTTGTCGAGGGTTGTGGTAATTAGGACTTCATTTTAACCCTCTCGACCCTTTATTTTGTTTGATAATTTTGAATTTTAGTTGAGTTCGTATGTTTTTGGGTTTTGTTGTAAGTAGATAGTGTACATAGTTGTTCATTTATGTATTTGTTGAAAGAACTTGAAGAAAATTATTTTGTTAGAGAAATTTTTGGCGGGTTTTTTTTTAATAGGCTTGCGTTTGGCCACCACTCATCTGATCTTAAGTAACGATGCGGCCTAAGGTGGAGCACGTTTGCCTAAGACAAACCGGTTCACTTGTGCCTTAAAGATACTCACAATACATTTATCAGGAAACAGAGAGGCGGGCAGTAAATTCCATAGTCTGACAGTTGGCACAATATAAATGTGAAAGCAAAGCACTTGGTTTGAGACCGTGAAACTTCGACCATATAGCTCATCCGATGATGGAATGGGGATGGGGGAATTAAATTGTGCAATTCCAAAGCACACTCTCCGAAAGATGGATTTAAGATGTTGTGACCGATCGCAGAAACAAAGCAAATTAAATAACGGCAAACTTATTAAGCTACAAAGCATACTGTGCGGTAAAGAACACAAAACTTAATAAAAATAAAAAAAAACAATAATTTTATTCATTGTTCTTTCATACAGACCATAAAAATGGTTCGCAGAAAAAAGACCGATTGCAAAATCCACCTTTCCGACTGCTGCTGACGTTGGGGATTTATTTTTAATTACTGTTGGTTTAAGGACCGCATTTTCAACTGTACAAAGCCTTTTGTACTGACAAGTGTTAGGTGTATAAATAAAATGTATTTGTAGGAATTTAACCTCCTTTTTGGCTATCGTCATGATTGTCAGCCTGAAAAGAAGACTTTAAGTTAGATCAATATGACGGTGTGATCAGCGGTTTAAGTTTGAAAGCGTTACTCAACATCCATCCATCTATTCATACATCCATCCCAACGATCAATATGACTGTATGTTCCACTACGCTATTATCTAACGTTGGTAACTCGACATCGTGTCAGTCCCGAAATCGACGATCTGTTTTTGCTTAAAAAAATCATATTCTGATTTTTCATGTGAACTGTCACAAGTGTCAAATTAATCAACCTCGAGTAGTTCCATCAAAAGCCGTTAATTCACATGGCGCTAGCGCTGCGTAAGCAAAGGTGAAATGTGCCGCAGCGTTGAATTTTAGGTAGTGTTACTTAAAGAATAGCACCTAAAGGTGCTCAACATTCACCATCTATTAATTTATCTATACATATATATGCATCTATCTCCACAAAATTACGTATTTATAATTATTGTAGCAAGTGGGACAGTAGAAAGGAAGTTATTCACTGTAATATTACCTACCAATGATCTCATAAATTACTAAAATTAGGCCATCACAGTATAGACTACCGTTATAATTACGATACGCAAAATTAAGCCATAACACCCTGGTAGTCATGATAGAAAATCGATAGTTACCCGTTTCCCCTTTAATGTCATAATCGCTCGATGTGTTCGCAACTCTTGGTATATCATATTTTTAATTTATTTATTATTAAACATACATAAGTGCACCATAAGCGTTCTATGGAGAGAGCGATCGATGCTTGGGGTTTCTCTGGTGGTTAGCATTTGCAATGAAGTCATTCGCTAGAAAACAAAAGACTCCGACACTGCTCGTCGAATCAGCACGCTGAAAACTCATCACAGACGTAGCTATAATATGTATCAATATAATTCATAGAAAGGCATATTACGATTTATTTACTATAGTAATCTTTGAGTGATCACAGACGCAGATAAAATATATGTCTTTATTACGTCACCAAAATATGTGGACAGATATATAATCTGTCTGCGTCTAATATTAATATATATTTCAAAAATGTGAAACAAACAACGACTGCAGACGTAATAAGGGCGAAAATATATAATTATATTACATTATAGCTTCGTTTATAAATATATATTATAGCTACATATGTGACGGGCTGAAGTGGAAGTGGGGCGGTCATTTCTGTAGGAGGACAGACGGTAGATGGAGCAAACAAAATTTAGAGTGGAGACAGCGTTTGGGCAAGCGTAGAGTTGGAAGCCCTGCGGCACGATGGACCGACGATTTGAAGGTGACTGGCAGCGGATGAATGCGGGCTGCCTAAGGCCGGGTTAGTAGCAATCTCTGGCGAAGGCCTACGTTCAGGAATTGAAGGCAATAGGCTGATATGGAAGTGCACCATAACTACGAAACAACAACAAATAAAATATACTGAATCATCATTTAAATATAGGTACCAACATAAATGTCTATTTCCAGGCTTTTGTTTTACTATCTAACAATTTTATCTAATAAATAATACGCGCTAACAATTTTATTCCAAATAACGAGTCTACTAAATCCATCAATGTTTATCTTCATCTAAGTCAATTGTGTTTAAATTAGTATAGAATATCCGTAATAATTATTATTACTAGCTTTTACTCATCCACTTCGTTGGCGTGAATTTTCTAATGGATCCGTAATTGTCTATATTATAAAATATAGCACTCAGAGACCACTTTAGTTTTTTGTTAGCGAAAGCATTTTCATTTTCAGATCAGTAATTCGAAAGGTTAGCGCGATCAAACAAACAATGTCTTGAGCTTTACAATATTACCATCATCAGCCAAAAGACGTCCACTGTTGAACATAGGCCTCTCCCATAGAACGCCACAACGAGCGGCAACTTGCCGCTTGCATCCACCGGTTACCCGCGACCTTGACGATGTCGTCGGTCCATCTGGCGGGAGGCCTACCAACGCTGCGTCTTCCGGTTCGTGGTCGCCACTCGAGAACTTTTCTTCCCCATCGGTTATCGATTCTTCGAGCGATGTGACCTGCCTATTGCCACTTCAACTTGCATATTCTGAGAGCTATGTCGGTGACCTTAGTTTTTTGGCGAATTTCCTCGTTCCGGATTCTATCGCGCAAAAAAACTCCGAGCTCTCTCCATGACTCGCTGCGTGGCCCTGAGCTTCTCTAGGAGACCAGCAGTTAAGGACTACGTTTCTGTGCCATATGTCATCACTGGCAACACTCGGCAACACACACTGGTTATAAACCCTCGTCTTTAGACACTGTGGAATTTTGGACGAAAAGATATCTCGTAGTTTCCCGAACGCTGCCCATCCGAGTTGGATTCTTCGGGCGACCTCTTTAACAAAGTTGGACCCACCTAGTTGGACAGTTTGTCTAAGGTAAACATAGTGTTACAATATTAGTACAGATTCCTATTTGACTATGAGTACCTCGATCTTGGCCACGAAATAGAAAAAACGAATAAAATTGACCACACAGATATACAGGGTGTGTCACAATTATTCGGAAAATATGTAAAATAACCTTCGTCAATTTTAATAAGTCTTAATTTTGTTTGAACTAGAAATGAGTTCTAGAATATAGAACAACAAATTCAACTTTGACAAAGTTGAATTTGTGTTGAACTCGTGGCTTAGTAAAAGCCGTACAGATCGATCGGACAAAGGTTAAGCTACGCTTGTCGCGGTCGGTCTCTGGATGGGTGATCATCCATTCCATATCGACTTCCCTCCGTGCCTTGGTAAGCACGTAAAATCGTTGGTCCCAGCAGTAATTCGTAGATCTTTAGCAGTCGTTATGGGTAGTTTAAAGCCAGAAAGTCTGACAACCAGTCTTACCAATGGGTATCGTATTACCCAGTAACTGTGTTGTGGAGGTTCGATAGACGTCGTTCCATGTAAAACACTGGTATTCAGCTGCATCCGGTTAGACTGGAAGCCGACCCCAATATACTTGGGAAAAGGCTAGGCAGATAATGATTCTTTATTATTTTACATATTCTTCCGCATAATTATGACACGCGTGGGCACTTTCACTTATTTTTTTCTATTCCATGGTTTTGACTGCTGAACCTCGTGATTAGGGTCTATGTGTTATTGGGTTTTTCAGTTACGAATTTCTCCTTATTGGCCCAGAGTTAAGACGAAGCACTTAAAGCCTTTGGTCCTGTGCATGATCTCTCCCCGGTTTTATCCCATGAGACAGAGAAGCGGGAGTGCACGTGTATTAGACACATAATGTACACTATAATATCTCCTACGGACTTAGCTAACTTGCTCCTTTCAAAATGGTTGAGTTGAATGGTGCTGATCCACGCGTCATGTTCGTGAACGGGAGCTATCAGTAGAGATTGGCCAACTCTTAACTACCATGGCTTTTATCTTCATTCTTTTTTAATGTTCTATTGTTCTTTATCTTCATTGTTTTCACATATAGAAGCAACAAGAATAATGTAACCAATAATTTGTAAAAATTTGATTTAAAAGAGTGTCCGTGGAGTTTCTTGCTCGTTCTTCTCCATAGAGACCTACCTACGTTTTGGAACGAGCAACTAGCTTCAACTTTCTGACTAACTGACCGACTCCTTGACAATTAAAAAGTGCCTGTAAATGGTTTAATAAATTGAAATAAATTCTTTGACTTTGACTTTGCTAGTCTAGTTGACTGAAGTACGGCCAGGAGATTCTATACCGAGTTACAATGAAAAGATCCATTTGTTTCACCATAAACCTAACAAAGCGTCTACTCCAATGTGAAATATTAAAAGGCTCAACCGTACGACTAAACGTTGTAGTGTAGTTATAGCAAACGGCCGGACTTTGCCAAGTCATTGTTATTCCAGATTTGTTGCGAATGACATTGTTACGATGTACAGAATTTGGCGCTGGTGCAAGGATACGTCGTATGGTTGTTGCTAACTGCGTCGCGATGTGGTTGTGTGTTTGGCACAACCACACCGCGATGTAGTTAGTTCTATAAATAAAATAATAGTAAGTGTCATAGTTCTGAGTATTTTGTTACTGGATCGTATATACAGAAACACTTATTTCCATGTAATAAACATATTACTTTATTTTACTAAGAATTACAAGATTAACTCGGTACAAGCCAATAGCCATGACGGGACAAAAGTAAAGTTGCCAACTTAGATTACTACTACAACTAGATAAATGTATACCAGTGTATTACACACTGATATTCTAACACTGAGGAAGTACCATAGTGGTTTGTACTGCTGATCAAATCGATAGTATTTTGAAATACGATTTTGTCCGTCTGAATGAAACAGTCTGAAACTGAAAAGTATCAGACTGTTTTATTATAATTAGATTATAATTTAAAGTTTTTTTAAAGACAAGCCAGATTCCATAGAAATTATTAAAAAGGTTTTGTACCTCACTATTATTTTCTAGAACTGGTCAAGTCATCTACATATTTATTTGATAGTAGAAGCGTATTCTGATTGTGTATTAAGTTTTTTTTTGCGCTATTATGATAGGTAGTCATGGCCAACGGACATTAAGGCGACGATATACGCGCGCGACCTTGAGCGACCAAAGAATCGTATGCGCTGCGTCCAAAACTCTCAAAGTTTAGTCGAAAAAATTAAATAAAAGATAGCATTCTTTAACTTTAAAAAAAAGGCGTAAATTGAGAGACAGATAATACAATTGTCTGTAGGATAGTGTAAGTTTGGTTTAATTATACCTGGTAGATTTTGGGTGATTGTCAATGTTTTGTCCGCGTCAGACAACTTCACGAGTTAATTAAACTATTTAATATGAATATAATCAAAAACATTCACATTCTAAATGATTAAGAGAATGTTCTTATTTAACATATATGTTTTTCAAATCATTTACACTACACATTTTGACGTGATTGTCAGTTTAAAATCTGTAAAAGTCGTTAATAGCCCCTTAAGTAAGCAAGTTGCGCACTTGTTATGTTTAAGTCTAATTTATTACCAAGGCTGGGCAATAGATAACAGATTGATGGAGCACCGTACTGCCTTGCTGCGTACTGGCTTTAACCTTGGTTTTATAGCTTTTTTTCGTACTTCTATAACTTTCCCCAGCTATATTGGTGATGGCTTCCAGTCTAAAAGAATGCAGATGAATGTGGAGAGAGGATGGATTGTGGGTGGATGGTGAGGGGATGAGGGTGATAGATGAGGTGTTTTACATGGAGCGACTGCCTATCCGTGTGCGAATAGTACCACCCCATTTCTACCCGTGGGTGTTGTAGAAGGCGACATAGGAATTTTGACCAGAAGCAGCAGCGTCCTTTTGAGTACCGTAACATCTACTGCGCTCGCCAACATGTATCGGTCAAGTATGGCGATTACGGGTGAACCTCCCTTTGGGGGTTACCTATGCTCAGCAGTGGGCATTTAAAGGTTGACATGATGATAATGATGACTGCCTATCTGTACCAGTTCTCGACCGAACAAAGGACATTGCCAGAAACTCTATAGAACTTTGCCCCACTCAATAAAAGTAATGTGCAATATGTAGCATCTTACTGTTTATTTATTGCTGATAACTAAACATTAGTCTTAGTGACTGTAGAACTTGCGGTTTCCGTTTAAATCTAAAAACAATAATGACATTGATTCTAGGTTAAACTATATTTTAGGTAAAATGAGTTTGTATTTTGTGGGTAGGTATTTCGTAATCCGCAAGTTCTAAAGAAAAACAATTTACTGTAGAAAGGTTCTATATTCATTACAATTATTTTCATTAATTTACTTTTCTGTACATGGGTGGGGCAGGATCTGGCATTGTCATTTATTTAATTTAATTTCAATTAAGAATACGACGAAACCACGTTATGTATGCGTAAACAAGTCGCTTAATATAGCTATCACGTAAATTATTGTAGGTACTAGTAGATAGTAAATACATAAAACATAAGCTTCATATATTTTAGTCTGAAGTGAAAGTCATAGCATAATTTGCAGGAGTAACTTTTTATTGTTTAATTTTGCCAAATTGCTTTTGCTCCAGTCTGGTGGCAATGTGTCTGTTTTATTTTATTATGGAATTTATGTTCTTGGGTGAATTTTGTAATGCTATGTCTGTAGACTGTCATGTGATAAGTACCTAGTCTGTTTATGGTTGGTAAAATATGGTCTGTATTTTTTTATCTTTACATCATTTTATGTCGAGGTCAATTGAGATGTCTAGATGTCTGTGGAAAACACGCATTTTATATACAAAAATGTCTATGTACGAATGACAGGTAAATGAAATAAAATAAATTTGAGCGTCTAAAAGTGACTTACATACGAAAGAAATCACATTATTTTTCTACGATTTTTCAAAGTATCACATTAACCAGTTAGGGCCGGATAAAAAAATTATGTTAAATGAAAACTTATTTGACTTTTCATTAACGTTTAGTGTTGCCATTTTATATTTATTCTGCCAAGTGACAGTAAGTACTTAATGCATTTAAAGTATTGTGATCAGTTTTAGTTTGTTATTACAACTAAACGGAGTAAGTAAATGAATACAGTTTATTTCCAAGTGTAGGTTTCTCGCAGGTATGTAAAAATACTGTGGTATAAAAATAAATCAATAAGTTTCGATTCATGACTAGCAAAAAGACTAGTAACCCAAATCTAAAAATAATTGCTTGGTAAAATTGACACAGAGTCATAGACTGATCTGTGCACAGAGTAAAAACGATATGATCGATGTATACATGTAGTAGATACCTATTGTATACATAAGGTAAGGCCAAAGAGTATTTATAACCACTGGGATTAGCAACCTTAAACAATATTTTTACAAGACATTTCATTCTGAATTAACTAGGTAAAGAAAATACTAATGCGATATTGCCTTTTTGCTTCCTCAATTTGGAATATAAAAGTTACCATAGACATAACCTACAAAAGTTCATGACTGAATATCTATTATTCTCGGCCTTGTTGAACAAAAAATCTTGCACAAACTAATTCAGAAGGTGACGCTGAATTAAATAAGATATTTTTCATTTAAAGACGTAGGAATTTAATCTCAACTAAAACAATGTATGGGTGGCTGCCATTGTTCTTTGTTAATGTAATCCATACTTCCATACTTAATATTATAAATGCTAAAGTAAATAAGTCTGTTACGCTATCACGATGAAATGGCTGAACCGATTTTGATGAAATTTGGTATGAAGATAGCTTAAATCCCGGGGAAGGACATAGGCTACTTTTTAATCCGCGACTTCATCTGCATCCGGGATAACCGACATTAACGCGGACGAAGTCGCGGGCAAGAGCTAGTCTAATATAAAAACCTCGTATCAAAGTGTTTGCTATCGAATTCCTCCGAAACGGCTTGACCCATTTTTATGACATTTTATGTACATATTTGATATTTTTTTTTTAATAATTTATTTATTTTAATTTATATGGCAAAACAAGGTTTGTCGAGTCAGTTAGTTTCACTACAAAAAATAAAGTAGATTTTGTACACGGTTGACATTTTTGTAAAAAAGATTTGTTATGTTGTTGTAATGTACTCATGTTTTACAAAATAAATACTATCTTATCTTATCTTATGTTACGTTTTTTAGTACCTACGTCTTATCATCCAAATTCATTAAGAAAAAGTGAACATGATACTTTTTTCACTGTTATGTGTACTGCACGTCGATGACGACTTACATGTCGCTTATAAAGATAACAATTAATGCCTCGCCTTTCCCCATCTATGTTGTAGTCGGCTTCCATTTTAACCGGATTCAGCTGGATACCAGTGTTTTACACGGAGCTACTACTCTGACTTTCACAACCCAGTTACCGGGTAACATGATACCTCTAGGTAAAACTGGCTGTCTGACTTTCTGACTGCTGACTACCTAAAACAGCTGTCAAAGATCTACAAATGACAGCCGGTACCAACGGCTTTACGTGGTTTTCGAGACACGGAGGGGTCTGGAAAATAACTAGGTACTAATTATGAAACATTTACCCAACTTTGTGTTTTTTTAATGTGATTACGATTTAATAATAATGTGAGTTTATGTGATTTTTTACCGATATTGGCATAGTAACGGCGGGTTGTTTCAAACAGTCGGTTAACGTTACATACGGACGGTTAAAAATTACTATGACGTGCGATGTTTAACCTTCGTTAAATATAACGGGTTGTTTCATGACACAGAAAACAGTCAGTCCAAGTTATTCAAAAAGAGATTCCATAATATTTTGATGTTTGACGTAGCTGTTTGACAACACAAAATTACGTTGACTGGTCGGTTATGGTAATAGTAACTTTTTGACGTACGATTTTGTGAAACAACCCATTTTTTTGATTTGACGATAGTTAGCGCCATTTTTTACTATTACCGGTCAGTAATGTATAGGTGAAGCAACCCGCTCTTACAGAGCAACTAGACCACTGACGAAAATAAAATTTAAGTTCTAAAAACCACTCCATTTAAAAATGCTGCCTACATTTATAAACTTTTCAGAAGCATTCAATAACTTTCTTGTAAACTCAATAAAAAAACTTTTCTAATAACATAAACGTGTATTTCAATCAGATTGCACGCGTGAACTTGATAATATTGAACACATTTTCACCTACTGTGAATATGAGATCACGACCTTATGATAAAGGTCGTGAGGTTAATATTACTTCGTAACGATAACCTGCCATATAATTTTATGGGATACTATGTTCTTATTATTCTTCAAGTTCAATAAAGGTATGGATCGGGTCTTAGATATGAAGTTATGGGTGATCTTGGGTTATCCTACCTATGATATTATGGTTCATAATAATTTTGTATAGGATTATCGCACCTGGCTCACAATAATTGATGAGGGAGCGACTAGCTAGCTATACTAATCTATACTAATATTATAAAGGTGTGGTGTCGGACGTAAAGAATAGCACCATCCCATATCTTCCCGAGGGTGTCGTAAGAGGCGACTAAGGACTTACCAGAGAATGGGCAGCAGCGTTCTCTGTACTTTTGTAACAACCATAATGCGATCGCCAACCCGCCTGCCAAGCGTGGCGATTATGCAAGGCCTATGTCCAGCAGTGGACGTCTTTCGGCTGAAATGATGATGATGATGATGAAAGAGGTAAAATTTGTTGGTAAGTTTGTATGTAGGGGGTAAAAAACTCTGAAACTACTCATCCGATTTCAAAAATTCTTTCACCAATAGGAAGCTACGGTATCCCTGAGTGCTATAAGCTATATTGCATTATCATTCACGCGGATGTAGTCGCGGGTAATCTGGTCTCCTAGTACATAAGTGACCAGAAAATAATAGGTAAAATTTGTTAGTAAGTTTGTAAAAATTCACGCAATCGAAGTCGTAGGTAAAGTGCTAGTTGGCTATATTCTCGCTCAAGAAACGTGTACTGGATCTAGATTCCGTATCAATAAAAAAGATCATCAGCTACCTGACCTTTTCCCAACTATATTGGGGTAGGCTTCCAGTCTAAACAGATGCAGCTGAATATCATCGTCGAAGTATCATCTCGTGTGTTACACGGAGCGACAGCCTGTCTGATATCCACAAACTAGCTGCTGGGTATTACAATACAAGGGGTATATTAAGGCACTTAATTATGGGTATTGAGGCATTAGCTAAGACTGGTTGTCAGACTTTCTGGTTTCTGGCTGTGCATTTTTCTGCTAAAGTTCTACGAAGGACAGACACTTCTTACAGAAAGAAAAGAAAATAAGAAAGAAAACCCATTTATTCACACGAGAGTGACGCACATATTGTAAAACAATATCAGAAAGAAGAAAAAAAAATAACAAATGTTTATTTGACACAGACCATGTGCACACAAAAATAATAATAAAAAGGGTTTTCAATTTAAAACAGAAATAAATAAAAAAACATTATCTGTGTATTAATTAAGCTTAAAACTAAACAATTCAATTCTATAAAAGTAAAAATACAAATATGTCCGAGTCGGAAACCTGCGTCACCACCGCGCGAAACGGCCAACGCTCATGGGGCCAAGTATGTCATTCCAACACGATACCATTGTCACTTTGCTAAAACTTCGTAATCTACTAAATTCATAATGGTCGATCATTGACTTCACAATGACGTTCTAATGGTAGGTCACTGATCAAAGGAACTGTCAAAATTTTAGCAGATTACCGCCTAAGTCAGTCATTCGCTTGTCATTTTGTACGAGATTACCATTCTATGTCATTTCTTTCAATGGCGTGTCAGTGGTTGATCATTGGAAAGTCATAATGACGCCATTATACTTGTAGATTACCAAACTTGTCAAAATCAACAATTATGAAATCAATGATAGACCATTCTCACACTATTTTAATAGCAGACTTGAGGCCCAGCATAAATGCCTTGGCCCGTGCAGCAAGGCACGAACCACGGTGCTGGTTTTTAGCGTCGGTTTACAGGCTGGGTTACAGGTCTCCGTATGAAGTGCATGGCCATTCATCCACAGACCGAAGAATGTCTGTAACATTATCCAGACCTAGAATAAGTCGCCGTCGGTCTCTTGGTCGTATTCCAATGGATTACTCTTAATTTATATCACGTCTACTTACAATATTTATAGTTTATTTAAAATTAAAGTATACTTACTCTTGTTTATCTATATACGTATGTATTTAAATGTATTTGTGTATGTATATCAGCTGTCTGACACCCATAGTCTCCCTAGTTTGGGGTCAGATGGCCGTGTGTGAAATGTCCCCACATATTATTATGATTATTAGTACCGCATACTTGTGTCTCTACATATACAACCTTCATACTTTACCGCAAAGATTATTTTTTAAAGTGTCCTTACATTATATAACGGGAGTAGCCGAAAGTAACATCGTGTTTTCATTATAGCGAATATTTTTTACTGGTATTTTCATGCACGAGGTTGTGAATTTGCAACCGAGCATGAATATAATACCAATTTGACTTTTTCAATTTCATAATTAAACGTGAAACATAACTTTAAAACAGAACACACATGACTTTAGTTTCGGAAGTCGGTGGCTTTGCTGTTCTATTTGTTGTTTTGTATTGCCACCGGCTTCCGAAACTAAAGTCATGTGTGTTCTGTTTTAAAGTTACTTTTCACTTTTTGGTTTTTTGAAGGCGGTTGTCGTTTTTGTATAAAAGTTTTTTATTTTTCGCTTTTTAGTGCTTCCTGATCATCCAAATCCATTAAGAAATGGCAATACAGTCATTACAACATCATCCATGTATATTTTTTTGCTTTCTGTCGATTTTTTCAAAAAGTGCTGAATCAATTTCGATAAAATTTCCTTTTCTATTCATAAAAAAAACCGCTTTACATTTGCCGGAGAAATAGCGTAACAAATTATTAAAAAAAAAAAAAAAAATAAAAAAAGCACAGACTTGAGAGAATTTAGAACCTCCTTCTTTTTGAAGTCGGTTGAAAAGCGTGGTGATCAATGCTTGTGTCTTCTCCGCATGAGAAGAGGCCTTAGGTACAGTATAAGTATTAGTACTACCGTACAGTAGCGACACGCTCCACCCCCCTCCGATACACTGTTCCTCACTTCTACTCGAATGCAACGTGTTCTCGGAACAGCGTCTAGTTCGGGCGGCGCGTAGACACTCGCACGTATTTGTACAGACTGTTATTTGGGTAGTAGTGTAGGCAATTATATCGTTTCGTTTAAAAGAAGTGTCGTGGGTTTCCGAGGCACGGAGGAAACTTGGTATGAAAGGGATGGTCACCCATCCACAGACCGACCGCGGTTAGCGTAGCTTAACCTTTGATCGATCGATCTGTACGGCTTTAACTTAGCCACGAGCTCCTCTTAAAACTAAATCTTAAAATAAAACGTACTATTACTGTTTATTTTTCCAGTATTTTTATAACTTAATAATTAGGACTTACGATACCAATAGCGTTCTATAAAAACTTGTAACAGGATCGTTTCATAAACTACTCGTAGTTCATAACTTCGTGCTCAAAGTTTGTACTGCTCGTGGAACTACTTTGCGATGTGCTATGACATATTATGTTATGTTATTGTATGGAATTGTTGGTAGTGTTTCAGTTAATGACATTACACAACACCTCTATAACTGTGTACTCGTTTTTATCCGCGAATGCATCCGCGGGGAAGTCAAAAGCGCCTCTCTTTATTTTACATAATTATATGTTTCCGTAGATCAGGGGCATTTTCAATCGACTTCAAAAAAGGAGGAGGTTATCAATTCGTCTGTATTTTTCATGTTTGTTACCTGATTTCTTTTGAGTGGGTGAACCGATTTTGATGATTCTTTTTTTATTTGAAAGGTAGTGCTTCCCGTGTGGTCCCATTTTATTTTGGTCCAGTTCTGACAATGGCATCCATGAGAAAACCGTATAAGTCTTAAATTATGTCTTGTTGTTTGTTGTAATTATGTCTTGTTTTATGTATTTACAAAAAAAAAATGTATTTGTGTATGTATATCAGCTGTCTGACACGCATAGTACAGGGTCTCCCTAGTTTGGGGTCAGATGGCCGTGTGTGAAAATGTCCCCACATATATTATTATTATATTATTTTATTATTATTTGCATTAAGTATGTGCGCGATTTGTTACGCGATTTCTCCGGCAAATGTAAACCGATTTTGAAAATTTTTCTATGGATAGGGTATGGTTCAGGGTGTTGTCCTATATAAATTTTATCGAAATTGATTCAGCACTTTTTGAAAAATCAACAAATACCTAAAAATTTTACATAGACGACGTTTTAGTTTCATCAATCTTTGTAGTAGTTAACTTTCAATCTCTTCTTAATAGATTTGGATGAGAATGAGGTACTAAAAAGAGGAAAATAAAAATTCTGCATTATTTTGGTAAAAGGGATGACAGACATAATTATATCTAATGTTAGAAATAGGGACGACCTAGTTCAATCAGATTTCTGGCTGGCTAATGTATAGATTCATCTTTAATAGGGTACTGTTTAAAATGTTACAATATAAAAAGCTTTTTACAAAAAAGACAACCGCCTTCAAAAAGTAAAAAGTGAAAAATAACTTTAGCACAGAACACACATTGACTTTAGTTTCGGAAGTCGGTGGCAATACAAAACAACAAACAGAACAAAGTCACTGAATTTAATTTAAACTAACATGCATCGGTCCAGCATTGTGATCACCGCTGAACCCCTCCCTTGGAGGAGACCTATGCCCAGTATTGGGCGTCTAAAGGTTGACATGATGATGAATGTAAATGAAACTTGCAAACCACTTTTAAAAATATAAGTAACTTCATTTTCCATTAAGTGAACCGTTTCTCCTTTCGCAATCGTGTAACATACTACTTAAATACCTCAACTTACTCAGTTAAAATATTTCCTTCTTTAGTTCATAAACATGTGCTCTTAAAGACATAAATTGTGCCTGCAACTGCACCGTCCCAGAGGACATTACTAATGTTCTGGAAGAAGAACTTTGTCTTCTTTGTTTCACACGGAAAGAAATATTCCAGAGACAAGGAAAAATATTAATATTTCTCGACCACACCCTCACACAAACGTATGAGAAAAGACAGATACCAGCCTTACCTAAACTTCCCAGTTTTACCCCAAAGAAAACTGAACTTTATCAGGGCATTCCAAGGTACGGTTTTCCACGTGCGAAGTTTTATTACTCGTTGGGCGATTATCTTCACGTTTTATGTATATGTCGCAGTCATTTTGGTAAATCCGTATTTTGTATCTTTATCCCACACAGACAAATAAGCGTAGGTATGTATTTTTTTTTGTTCCCTGGAAGATGTACGCACTTTATTTTTGTGTAAAATTATAATTTTCTGAGGACTGACTTCAAAATGTTGACTTTGTTTAACAAGATGAAGTAATTTATAATTTGGTTCGTTGGCGGCGTTTCTTTTATTCCTCTGAGTGAAGTAGGACACTTGTCTTTTTATATTTTCTTTTTCTTAATTTAATCTGCGGATATACTGTAATTCTAATCAGAGCCGTTGCCGTTTATTTTATTTTTATTGTAATAACATGTTAAGTCATAAGCTTGCTGTTTTAATGTTGTTTCCGATCTTAGAAATAATTAAGTAATTAGAGAAAAACATTCGTAAATGTTTTTTTAACATACATTTGCTCGTCAAGTTAGCGCACTGGTTTTAGGGAAAAATCATTTCAAAAAATCATTACCGCACTAGTGCGGTAGTTTTCTTTAAATCTTTGCAAATAATTTTGATCGTTATTTAGCATAAATATTTGGTGAATAAATTCATTATTTAATTAACAGTTAATAAAATGTGATAAATCAACACTAGATATTAAAATCAAATTATTTATTACAGAGTCGGAAAATCCAGGACCAACTTACCTCACTTGAATTATAATATGCTATTATAAGAAAAGGCCTACATTGAAGCGGTAATAAATATACCAAGCCACAAAATTAAAACAACATTTATTTTAATAAAGTTCAGGAAATATTAACTCATATAAACCTAGAAACCTAGGAATATATATATAAAACTTAAATCTAAATAATAATATTATGTACAATTCTAAGAAAAAGGCAGAGAGATCAAAGGGCATCAAAAAACTCGTCCACATCGTTGTCAACGGGAAACGTGCCCAACAGGCTGGCAGCATTGCCACGTTGTATGGCAATGCTGATTCTTTGACCTAAGAATAGACCAGCCTTCGGGTCACGTGAAGAGTCGACCAGCCGCTTGGCGATGTCACGAAAAACAATATGGGCACTCGGACCCCATGGCCCTAGGAGTTTCCACCCCATACGGCTCAAATATATAGCTTCCAAGAAGGTTATTATATTTGCGCCGTTTGAGGTTTTCGGCACCTGCAGCAGCCGCCCCAGCACAATACGTAGTGCTAGGAAGATGAGATGGCGCAAGGGTGTCGACACATGTTGCGTCCCACACCAAAGACCTACCCAACTTCCAAGGCATTATGGTTATCTCATCTGGTCTCTTCCCATCGTCGCGTGCCATGCCATTGGGTTCTAAAATAGCAGGCACCCCGGCGGTGGCAAGAGCACGACAGAGGATGTCATTGATGCTGGCGTGCCGTGCCATTCGGCCTGCGCTTCTACTGCAGGATAGGCCATGATGTCCGAGGCAGTCGACTGCTTCACCACACTGGCAACGATGTGGAGCCCCGCATGGAGCGCCCATACCTAAGATTTATTTGAAATTATAATTTCCTGTAAAAAGCTTTGTAAATATTGTTTAGGGACGCATGTATAACATTACAAAGACGCCTAAATAAACACCCCTTTTTATACTTAATTTATTTTTATACAAGAGGATAATTGGACGGAGGTTTAATATTAACTGAACTTAATTTTTTTTTACTTAAAGGTTATGATGTAAATAACTGTTCGAAAATGTAAACATAATTAATTAAAAGCAAATATAAATATTAGATACTACGAGTAGGTTACATATAGGCAAACATAATTATACAGGATAAGTAAACAAACAAATGAGTTAGCCAGTTTATAAATTACTAGCATTTTGCCCGCAACTTCGACCGCGTGAATTTCCTCAATGAGACCCAATTTTTAAAATATAGTTATATAACAAAAATGAATCGTTGTTCGTTAGTCTCACTAAAACTCGAGAACGGCTGGGCCGATATATCTAATTTTGGTCTTGAAATATTTGTGCAAGACCAGGGAAGGTTTAAACGGTAAGAAAATTGACAGGACAACGTCTGTCGGGTCAGCTAATCTATACTATATATCTATACTAATATTATAAAGCTGAAGAGTTTGTTTGTTTGGTTGAACGCGCTAATCTCAGGATCTACAGGTTCGAATTGAAAAATTATTTTTGTGTTGGATAGTCCATTTATCGAGGAAGGCTCTAGGCCCATGCGAAGCCGGGCCGGGTCGCTAGTTGATAAATAAAGACTAGGTATGTTACTCAGGTATAATGTAGCATTCTAATGGTGAAAGAATTTTTGAAATCGGAGTAGCAGTTTTTGAGTTAAATCGTTACAAACAAACAGATCTTTCCTCTTTATAATTTTAATATAGATAAATAAACAAACAAATTATATGCTAGACTTCTGAATACCACAGGTACCAGTTATTAACCATCCGGGATCATCCGGGATACCAATCGTTCTCTACTTTAAATTTTTTTAAGCAAAATGACCGAGTTATTATTTATTACAAATACCATATTGAGTTAGTGTTTGAGGAACCATCATTTCAAGAAGGAAACTGTCTGATAGCTCGCCTAGACAAAAAAAAAGGCTATTGTTTCTAAATATCGTTCTCCCTCATATAAAAACGCTGATCCTTTTCTCCTAGACTCTTTGCATGAAACACTTCTGCAATTGGAAGGATCAAACAACTTGATGTTGACAGGTGATACTAATATTCCCATTAATAACTCAAAAATTGATCAAAGTGGAGAGAAATATTTAACTCTCACAGCATCTCACGGATTACTACCTGCCCATACAGAAATTACTCGTAGTGCCAGTGGAACCTGTCTTGACCATATATTACTAAGAAGTTCTTACCGTTCACATACTTTGATTCCTCAAACTACTTTAACGGACCAGTACCCTGTGCTCGTTTGTTTAGATCTTAGTTTACCACGAACATTTAGAAACTGCTACGTACAGCGTAACTAATGAGGAAACCTTAACCCAAGTCATATCAAAAATAGATCTAACTCCAATATACCAGTCTAATGATCCCGAACTTTCCCTCAACTATCTAACAAGCTCTATACAAGACGCAACAAAAAAGAACACTATTCTAGTCACAACATCGAGGCGTAAAAAGATTATTAAACCATGGGTCACTCCTGGGTTATTAAGATGCATGAGAAATAGAGACAGGCTTCACTATGAACTAAAATCCTCACCAGATAATGACACTCTGATAGTAACATACACGCAATACCGAAATTTTTGTAATGATATTTTAAAGAAAGTTAAACGCGAATATGAAATAGCCGAAGTCGAAAAAACAAAAAATGATCCAAAAAAGCTCTGGAAAGTTCTTAAAGATATGTCTAATATGAATAAAACTTCTAGTCACCCGGATAACCTTTTGAAAGTTAGTTCCACACCAGAAACATCACTGAACTCTGTAAACCAGTATTTTGTTGACATTGGTAAAACCTTAGCAGAAAACTGTTCTAAATTACACAATCGTATGGATGCTGCCTCACCGCAACTGACGGATTCTTACAACACTGGTGTACATTTGAACTCATTTGTAATGGAGGATACAAGTGAAGATGAGATCTCTCGCCTTGTGGTGGGACTAAAAACGGAATGCACGGTTGGCCGTATAAATCGATGCTTAAAAAGACATGCCGACTTCCTTGTTCCCCCTCTTACTTTCATCTTTAATCAATGTCTCCATACAGGTTTGTTTCCTTCTCAATTGAAAAGCTCCGAAGTTTGACCAAATTTCAAGGGCGGTGATAAAAATGATACGTCTAATTATCGTCCGATTTCGATACTACCTTCAATTTCAAAGTTATTGGAAAAGTTAATTAATAATAGACTCACAAAATACCTGGATAAAAATAACTTACTTGCAAATAATCAGTTTGGTTTTAGAGCTAATAGATCCATGGACGATGCTGTTTATAGTCTTACCAAATATGTTAGTACTAACCTGGATAAGGGGCGTAAATGCTTGTCTCTTTTTCTAGACCTGAAAAAAGGATTCGACACCATTTCTATTCCCATCTTAATTACAAAGTTGGAAAGGCTCGGAGTTAGAGGAACTCAACTCCAACTTTTTGAAAGCTATCTCACTGGGCGGACGCATTGTGTACGAATAGGGAGTCATGTAAGCACTGATCTCCCAGTGTCATTTGGCATTCCGCAGGGCAGCATTTTAGGCCCCACACTTATTCTCATTTATATTAATGATCTCACTAGTATCAATATTCCCAAAGGCGATATTATATCAGACGCTGATGATACAGCTCTCCTCTTCTCTGCCGATACCTGGGATGGGATCTTTAATGCTGCACAAAATGGGTTTAATATAGTCAATAAATGGCTCAGACTTCATCTATTAACTTTAAACATAGATAAAACGAAATACCTGACCTTCAGTATACGCCACTCAACACAAATTGGGAGCAACTACAACATAGTCCCATATCAATGTTTCCTTGATATACACTGTACTTGTAGGTACATCAATAGAACATGTGGATTCCATCAAATACTTAGGAATCTTCTTCGATGGAAATCTCAGCTTTAAAAACCATGTAAATTTACTCAGCGCTCGAGTCAGAAAGCTCATATATGTGTTTAAAAAGCTGCGCCATGTCGTTGATGCTTGGTTATTAAAACAAATTTACTTTGCCTTGCGCCGGTCAGTGATAACACACTGCATCACATCTTGGGGAGGAGCTCCCAAAACAATAATAAAACCTACTGAGATCGCGCAACGCGCAATCCTAAAGGTTTGCTCTTTTAAGCCCCGACTATTTTCCTCTATGTCTCTGTATCAACACTGTGATGTACTTACTGTTAGATGTACTAACTATAATTCTAAAACTACATCAAGACTTAGTATATGACCCCAACCTTAAACATAGGCGTAGGAAACAATTAGTGTGTACTCGTGAGCCCTGAAACTTCTTTTATTAGAAGAGATTTTGTGTTTCTGGGTCCCCATGTCTATAATAAAGTTAACCCTATATTGGATATTTACCCTCTTAGTAGGGTTCGTTGCAAAGACAGAGTGAAAAAGTATTTATTGAAATTAAATTATGATGACACAGAAAGACTATTAATCGTACCAGAGTAAAGGATTCTTTGTGCAAGTTTAAAAATATGTATTACTCTTCATCTACATCTTTACCACTTCACTCAAACTTTACACCCCCACACACACATTATTTCATACATCATTACATACACTAACACATCCTAACACTCATATACCCCTCTCCAAACATACACCACACACTCACTTAGTTTTTAGCTTAGTCTAAATAATGTTGTACTTGTTAGCTTAAATTACGACACCAACAAAAAACTGAGAGGATTGGCGCTGCATGCCGAGATACAGGTTTCACCTAGTTCGGCTGCAGATGCTCCTATTTTGTTTTGTATTCAATTTTTAAGTTAATTGGTTGTGTACAATCTTTTTTACAATAAATAAATTATTATTATATTATATTATCTGTTCGAAAATCACATCTAATGTACCTTCCATATTTTTGCAAATTAATGATTTTGATTTGATTTTTGATTTGATTTAGACTTTAGACCAGGATTGTTATGGAGCTCTGTAACCGTATTCAAAATTATCGAATATTGAAAATAAAAATCTATCCGATACCTGAACCGAATTTGATATAAAAATTACGAATAATTTCCTGATAAGAATAATTTCCTAAATGAGACACATTATGACAGATTTTCGGCCCGTCGAGTCAACAAATTATATTTTCCTTTAACAATACCTTAAAAATCGAATATCCGTTACTGAAACTATCCGAAACAACCGGATAATCTGAAATCATTAAATTGCATATCCGTAACCGTATCTGCATGTCGTGATGACCTAGTGGTTAAGGCGCCCACCTCTCATGCATGAGGTGGTGGGTTCGGTCGGACACCAGCAAGTACCAATACAATTTAACTTTTTCATGTACTTTCTTAGTTTATTTTGGACATCACTGATATCGTTGAAGTAGAACGTGTGGGGAAACCTGGACTTATAATTATTAAGTCCGTCACAGACGTAGCTATAATATATCTATACTAATATTATAAAGCTGAAGAGTTTGTTTGTTTCACCCTAATCTCAGGATCTACTAGTTCGAATTGAAAAAATATTTTTGTGTTGGATAGTCCATTTATCGAGGAAGGCCATAGGCCCATGCGAAGAGGGCCGGGTCGCTAGTATTAAATATGATTCATAGCAAGGCAAATTACGATTTATTTTCTATAGTAATCTTAGAGTGACCACAGATGCAGCTATAATATATTATATCTTTATTACGTCACCAAAATATGTGGGATATAGCAAGGCATATTAATATTTATTTAAAAAATGTGAAACAAACAACGACCGCAGACGTAATAAGGGCGAAAATATATTATATACTATAGCTACCGTGTGTGGTGGCTAGCTATAATATATATATTATACGCTACGTATGTGACGGGCTTTAATATAAGTTTGAATTCGCTAATCCGCCTTGAGCAACTGCGGTGATTAATGCCTTTACCTTCTCTGTACAAAAATAGGCCTTTGCCGTGGGACAATAATAGGCTGATTATTTTTCCTAACCGTATCTGAAATAGGTGTAATATAATTCATATACCTATCCATATCACGACACTATTGGCGCAGTGGCTGAGCGATCGACTACTGCGTAGCGTGTTGCGGGTTCGATTCCCGCCCAGGGTAAATATTTGTGTGATGAGCACTTGTGTTTGCCTTTTGTGTCTGGGTGTTGTTAATCTATTTATTTATTTATTGGAACGAAGTTCCTTATCGCGCGTTGTGAAAGGGGGCTAGACGGAAAAAATTCTTACGAAAAGTTGTCACGACATGCTATAATAAGCTAAATTGAATCGTTAGAACTGTCAAATAGAGTTCATTATTAGTTGAATGGCGGCTTTTCTATGAAAATATTGGAGCGAATTAAAACCTTATTTTTGCTATTTTTATTACTTCACAAACGCAGACAATTCGAACAGAAAAATTGAATAGTTGGAACTGTCAAATAGAGTTCATTATTAGTTGAATGGCGGCTTTTCTATGAAAATATTGGAGCGAATTAAAACCTTATTTTAACACATTAACCGTGAAATTCGGTTGCAAATAGCTCCTATTGTCCGGTCCCGGACAATAGGAGCTATTTGCAACCGAATTTCACGGTTAATGTGTTAAAATAAGGTTTTAATTCGCTTTTCTATGAAAATATTGGAGCGAATTAAAACCTTATTTTTACACATTAACCGTGAAATTCGGTTGCACATAGCTCCTATTGTCCGGTCGGGCACCTGCCTATACGTTTCTCAGAATAATTTTATCATACCTAGTTTGGTAAAATTTCAATTTTTAACCGTTTACGTTTACAAAATAAAGTCCGAATTCGCTTTTCGTAGAATATGTTTATGTATTTAAAGGCGGCGCGGCGAACTCTTTGAACTAGGTACCTACGGCGATATGTTTAGTACTTTTATCATTGGCGAATTATTTGTAGTTGTAAGTAGGTAAGTGAGTAGGTACTCTTTTGCTAGAAAAAGAAAGGCAGGCAGGCGTAGGTACCTATAGGTGCTATAGGTAACCTATTTAAATAAATTAGAGCTATTCACAAACACAGTTTTAATCAACTTTGGCTTAATCAAAAAACTTACCTATTAGGTATAAAATTTACACTTCCCTGTATCGAAGCAACTGCTCAATATGGAGTCCATTTCGCTCGATACATAAACGGGCACGTTTAATTAAATTGTCTTTTAATTACATTATATTTGTTAATAATAAAAAAAATATTATTATAACTTAAAAAAAATAAAATTTTATTACAATTCCTTCACTAATTAATCGAAAGGAACTTCGTTCCATCCGGGTGTCCCTTGACACCTCTCAAGTTTTTTTACTATTTTATATGTTTGTTTGTTTTTTTATATGTATGTATCAGCTGTCTAAAACCCATAGTACAGGGTCTCCCTAGTTTGGGGTCAGGTGGCCAGGTGTGAAATTTTCCCACATTTTATTATTATTATTATCTACATGTCTATCATACAGATCCATAACATCCCTACTTTAAACTATGGTGTTTAACCTTAACTAACTTTTTTCTTGTTTGTTTCAGAGTAAAACACTAGACTTGGCTCTAGTTTCAATATACAGAGGAGGCGTTGAGTTGGCTTCTATCAGTCAATATGCGGGTTCACCATATAACACAACCGATAGGTAAGTAAGATCATTTATAGTGTTCCGTACGTCTGAATGAAAAGACGGAACCCGTATAGGATCACACGTGTCTGTTGTCCGATAGTCACAGCCATTTTCTCCGAATCTACTGAGCAGATACACATATATGTCGGTTCAGTCAGGATTTAGTCCGTTAGATTCAGTCATCATGTGGGCAGAATACGAGTTTCGTGCAATGAAAACACACTGGGTATAGGGTACAATACACGGCATTTATTAAAACCACAATTTAGCACAAATTGATTTAAAATAAACTCGACTTAAAATAAACATTTTCAAAGGTATCGGCACTGGTCTATACTTTAACACAACGAATCGTAAGTACAGTTTCGGGACGTATTAGGTCCGTTGCGATCAGACACTGGATTCTGAATGTCTTCCTCGCTGTCGGATGAAAACATCACGACTCTGTAGAAGCGCGCCAAAATGGTGGTGATTGATCACGTGTTCTCATTAATGGCGCGCTTGCGATCCGTTGTTTCACCATAGACTATTTATTGTCTTTGCATTTCACGTTCATACTATTGACCGGATACGACATATATAAGTTTCTGTGATTCAAATACGACGGACAATTTTTGGGAGGCAAATTTAAAAAAAAATGTTAACAAACTGTGTAACGTTTATTTTTTCTATTTTACAATTTGTGATATATCACATGAATAAGCGTATTGTGAGAGTCTCAACAGGATTCTCGTCTTACACAATCAATCATTATTTTATAAAAACCAGTCGTCGAACTTCAACGTAAATGAGTTAAGATACCTTTTGTATCTGATACCTGAAAAATGACCTAGAACTCAGACTCGCAATTGCGTAGTAGTAAGTACTTTGTTTGTAACGTACTTAAGTACGAAATACTTAACTTTAATATTGTTCTCTTTATTCTCAACATTTCAGCAATGCCTTATTATTAATTCACTCCGCCAATATTTATTCACTCAAAATATACAAATAGGTATCCTCACAGGCTAAAGGTGTGTGTGTGTGTGTGTATGTGTAATTATTTTATTTGTTGTTAATGATTTTAATCTTTTAAATGATTTGATATTATAATGTATGGACTATGTCTGAAATAAATGAATTAATAATAATAACACCAATGCAATATTGTAGCACATTTAAAAAATTAAACCCAGGTACAATTTGCTGTGTTCATTAAACACGTCGATAAGTCTTCCTCCTTGCTCTTGCTAGACGTCTTCGGATCTATTTGCAAACCCCAATATGGTATCATACAAATATGAAGTAGGTAACCTTATGACATTTAAAAAAGACACCACATTTATAGCATTCCGTGTTCAATATTCTGTATAAAATAATAATACCTACATAATTATCTTCTTTTCGTAAGTTCTTTTTTTGTGATAATTACTATAGAAAATAATGATCATTTCCATAATGAGTTCATTCAAGGACATTGAAGTGCCATGACTAAATTAATGGGTCTGAAACAATGACCTTATGAAGTCGTTTTAACAGGTGATTAATAAAACATGTTTTAATCTAACGATGGATAATTATAAGAAAACGCTTTGGAATAGGAGATTTATTAAATGTAAATTAGATGAATGTCACGAAAATCTCTGTTTTTGTATAATAATACTAAGTTTTCCCGTGATATCGTCAGCGTGATTTATCTTACGCATCCCGATATTTTTTACAAAAACAATATCGGGGATAGAGTAACACTGTAAAATCGAAACTGACCAGCTGTTTCGGAGATTAGTGCGTTCAGACAAACTAGAATGGATTATGAATTAGCTATCGCTGCTATTTTAAAGAACTTATTCAAAAAAAGATTCAAATAAACAGATAAACATATTTATTGGTAAAAGATTTACGCGTCGCAATTGTTAGGGAGGAGGGAGGGGGGTTATTTTGTACTTATCAGCGGCTTACAACTCTATTTTCAAAATCTTTCAAATGATATTTAGGTATGGATTAGATCGTTATTCATTTTCAAAAGGCATCATGGGCTTTAAACTTCGCTGAATTATGTTGATAATGGAGCATGTAGGTTTGAATAATATTTAAAGTTCATAATGATTAGTTAAGTACCACCCCATTTCTACCCGTTTGTGTCGTAGAAAGCGACAGAGGGTTATTGACCAGAGGACGGGCAGCAGCGTCCTTCTGAGTACCATAACACCTACTGCGATCGCCAACATGCATCGGCCAAGCATGACGATTACGGCTGAACCCCCACTTGGGGGAGACCTATGTCCAGCAGTGGGCGTCTAAAGGTTGACTAAATTATGGTGATGATGAGTTAAGTACCGTCCAACCAAATATTACACTAAATTTTGTTATCATTCTCCATTTTTATTAGCATTACACATATCTTGACTTACCGTCATTTGAAACAAAATTTAATCCGCCTTATAATAACATGAAAAGCCGCCAGAGGCTTGATAGTGGATTTAATTATGATTGTCTCATTAGCATCTCACATAAATATTAAACTTTAATATGACTTTCCTGTCTCCACCTACAATATTATAATTGTTATTTGTGTCATAATGTCTTGTAACGGTGTCTTCCCGACGAATATAATGACTTGATGGTTCTTTGAAAAGGGAATTAGTATTTTCTTGAGAAATCTTTTGATCACTAAGGATACTAGCTGTCTTATTATTTTTTAGTGAAAGAAGAGAATTGTATAAAAGATTTGTTTTAAGATTAAAAGGGTTTTTTGAATTCCTCTGATCTTTGTTTAGGCTAGACGCAAAAAGAATTTAAATAAACAACGTTATTTTAATTGGTAATCTACTTTTACTAAAATCTGGCTTTTATAAATCTTCAACAAAAAATACAAAACCCTTTCGTTTCTCTTCAATTATTTTACTCGAAAGTTAAGCCAAATGTTACTACGCCAAACTTTGACGATATTTACCGCAAGGTTGTCACAAATCATCTTGCTTACATTGAAGAAGAGCACGGTGCCAAGTAAGGCCTCAATCTCACCGTATAGCGTAGTAAAACGGTTAACAAAACAAACTAAGTGAAAGCCACCGTGGCGGTATTGAAAGTGCTGAAGTTTGCCCAAGAAAACCGGAGTAAACACGCACAAGTTTAGCAGTATGGGATAAATTATAAGCGTAGTGACGGATATGTTAAGTAAGAAGTTGTAGTAATTGTAGCAAGTTGTGGCTTTGAGTTACGGTTACATTTGTCGGTTTAATGTTGTCGAAATGTTGGCTACATTGTTGGTGGTAATGGAATGAAAGTTCTAAATAGGGTGAAATAGTTTTTATGTTCATGAGAGCTGTGTCTTCTTATATTTTTTATGGAACTGCTAGCTTCTGTTCAGTAAGTATAGTACCTTAAAACTTATCCTATGACAGTTGGCAATGGTGTATTTTTTGTAATTGGGCCACTACTTCCATAGATTAGGTACAGACGCCAGCACATCAAGTCATACCAAACTGTCAAGTTTTCACATTCGAATATAAATCGTATGCTTTTGCATTATAGTTGAAAATCTATCAAAAGAATTTGACAAATTGTTGTAACTGGATGTGGTGGCCTCTGTAGCTTTTACAAACAAAAAACATATTACAAAGCAAATCAACTTTACCTTTTTGAAATAATATGTATTAATATTCGAGGTGGAGGGGAGAGAGGTAGGTATAAGATATGTGATATAAAATACAACTTTATACATTTATTTTTTATTTATTTTGTCACACATAAACTTTACTCTTAAAAACATTTTAATTGCAATCAATTGAAAGAATACCATTTGCAATGCAAATTATAAAGTTTTTAAGAGTACAAACAAATACGAGTGCAAACTGTTTCAAAGAACAAGACTTTAGAAAACCGCTTCGCTTGTAATTTCCAAACTTGGAAATCGTAAACTATCGAACATTCTAGAAAACATCTTTAAAACTTTCAACCGATAAACGCTTATCGCTTGCGTCTTGCCACACAGAGGAAGCAAGTTAAAGATTAGTGCGGAACTCAATTAAAGCAACGAAGTTTCTGAGAGATCGCGATCCGTATAATTAAATTTTCCCAGCAAAAGTGCTGCGTGATCCGAATGTACTTCGGATGCAGGCGTCGGTGTTTATCGCTGGCAAACTCAGCTTTATTGAAATAAGGTTGAAGATACAGAATAATGGAAAGCAGTTTCCTTTCGAATGCTTTGAGGGTAACGATTGGGTGAAGGATTTGTTTTTTCCTTTTTTACCTTTTTTATGCAATGGAATGTTTTGCTTTAAATAATTTATTGTTAACTGGATAGAAAAGATCTTTAAAATATTTCTTAGTAATGTTTTTTTATGTAGGTAACTTGACATGTGTTTAAATTTTTTAAATGACTTTGTTTTTTTGAAATAATGTTAGTAAAATAAATATGAATGTATTAAATTATAAGTCATGTATGGTAATGAAAATATTACTTATTGTGATTTGAAATTAATTACGGTTATTTGTGTACAACCGTTATAAATTAATAATAATAATTAATAAATAAAACAATGGAAATTTACAGCGAATATACATGGGAAAGTAACAAAGAAATACTAAAGTAATAATCTTTTACTTTCATATTCAAAACAAAGCAAACACAATGTTACTAAATTGTATGTCAAAACTAACATGACACAATAATTATTTTCGAAGTCGAGTCCAATCATGTACGAAAAGTGACTACAGATTCAATTTACTGCGGTCTTATACCTAAGCTACGCTCTGACAAGGCATTTAGTCGGATTCCCACTCAATTTAGGACATGTTGGGCTCGTATCACGAAAAGAAGTCACGTAAGCTCGTCGTAAAAAGTTTTTGCCAAGTACCTTTTTTGGATTCACGCTGCGGGTATCTTCAGGTTCTATTAAACGTAACATAATGAGATCTAAGGTTGGTGGTAACAAGAAACGAAGGGAATGTACGTTCTAATGTTATCTATGGAGCGTTGTTGTAAAATTTTCATTGGTTTTATCACTGAAATTAGAGTTTTAAGGCCAAATGATAACTGTAACAATAGTTTACATGGATGATATGATTCACTTTAACAACAGCGATTTGTTTCTAAATCCCTAAGATGGCGTTGATATTACAGCAAAAGTGGATACTGGTGTGCAGCACGTAACAAAATAGGTTAACCAATTTATTTAAAAATAAGGGTAGCAAATAATTCGACTTGTTTTTAAGTAATGGTATTTGTTAAAAATTTAATATCTTTTTCATAAATTAATCCACAAAAGTGCATTTTATTAAGAGATTATTCATCTTTATTCGTTGTGTTTTGACCAGCGTCTGTGCAATGAAATATATCATCAAAGTTTATGTTACTACAATACAGACTGAGTTCATTGCGACTTTTATCACTGAATTTAAAATGAACTGCTCGTAAAAAATCTACTCGGTTTATCCGTAGGAGCTCTTTCATGTACTGTTGAAGCCATAAAACTAGCTGTGCTAAAGGCGAAAGCAAGTCGAAACTGCAGCTGGCACAATTATTGCAAAGCTGAAATTAGTCTAAAAATGTTTTTCCTAATTAAATGGTTCTTAAACTTCGAAACTTTTTTACTGAGCTCTGTCGGTCCAAGATCACAGATTTTCTAGACCGACGTCATTTTAACATGGCTGAACTTTTACTCACTTACATCCAAGTATGACGGTTTATTTCTATATGTATTTCAAGAATTTTAGTTTCAATTTGATTTTCGAAAAGCCACAATGGGTATTGTACACGCTATAGGAATACTTTTGAACGGTCAAATATCAAATCAATTTAATCATGTCCGTTTACACAATGTAACTTTTCGTTTCCTCATCTTATTAAGTGTTGTATTCAGTGGCAGACATGTAAGAGGACAGTTTATTGTAAGAGGTTTAGAAAAGGTTTGCCAGGAGAAGAACTCAAAGCTTTAAATTCTTGCATCGGCAAACTATTTGGGAACTTTTGGAGCCATTTTTGAGCGTGCCTGCTCGAGATTTAACTCAAATAACTGGGGTATTTGGCTTTCATTTTATTCCTAGGGAAACAACAGCTAACTTTTCGTTATTATTATTTTTTGTTGTATTTTAATGTAAAACTTGAACTCTTTTCGTTCGCAAAAACAGAGACATATAAGTTGTGATAAGACGTGGTATTGCGCATACACTTGTGCACTATAATATCCCTTGCGTAGGTGCTTGACTAGTCTGTACTTTGATATTTGATCGAGAGAATATTCTGTTATTATACAGGGTTGCGATGGCATTAGATCAAAAAAGGATCATGGCAGGATTTGGTAATTTAGTGTAATTGTTTTTATTGAGCATTAATAATATTAAATTATGGCGCCACACGTTGCCGCTCTTCTCACGAGTTAGTACAGGACGGGGGGGTTGGGGCATACAAAGTAGTAAGGTACTAACAGAAGTAGTTACATGAATTTAGGTTACATTTATATGTTCTCTAGTATGTTTGATTTTTTTTAATTTTATTTTGGTGATAGGATTTATTTGATATTTTTAAAATGTTCTTATGAACTAGTATTACCAGTATTTTGATTTTTTGTCGTATCGTCATCCCCACCTTGTATATATCAGAGTTATTTTGTTAACAATATACCTACCTATATAAAATGTTCCACCATTTTAATATTTTCATTAATGATGTTTTCAAACAGTCTATCATCATTAAATGTTTTATCGTACCAAAGTGCCCAGTAACGTCCATAATAAATATCATGAATATAACCAAAACAGCAATTTTAATGTACAAGTACCTGATACAAACTTTGGGCGCAGTAATTATCAAATAAATGAGCATTATTATCGAGAATTGTGTCTCTGAATAATTTACTATGTTCACGTTTGAGTCATAATGGCTTAAATGCAAAATAAGTGTAAACAAAACTAAAATTGACTTACACCATGAGAGCGGCCATTTTTAACAAAACAACAATATTTTGGAGGTCGAATTACACTCGACTTATCACATGAAACTTTATTATGTAAACATTATCGTAAAGCACAAAGCTACTTGTTTATTTTGATGTATAACACTTGCAAGATAAACAAAACACAACTCAAGTACTTCTGACATAAACACTGACGCTCGTATTAAACACTTGACGACACACGCGTCACACGAGTCAACTGAAGATAAAAAAATCTCATTCATTTGTCAATATATCTTGCACTGCCATCTCATGTTTTTTCGTTGAACTATTTCATCAGCTATGCATACAATCAGTCAAAACTCACCTAATAATTCGGGATTTCAAACTAGATGGAGTTAAATTCAACTTGTCGTCGTGTCCATGTGTAGTGGCCATAAACGTAACATATTTTATTTTTTTGGGATGTGTTAGTGGCCACGAACGTGACAGTGGATAAAGGGAAAATTTTATCATTTGTATTCGTCTTTTCTAAATATAAAACAAAGGAATTCTATGCGATTGTTGCAAAGTGAACATTTTCATTTTTGTCCAAATGATTGAGACAGAGAAACAGAATTTTGTTATCTTTTATATTCGTTGTATTCAACTGAAGCGAGTGACAACCAGTCTTACCAAGGGGTATCTGTTACCTGTTATCCAACAACTGAATTGTGTAAGTGTATTTTACATAGAGCATGAAGCATGCTTCATGCTCTATGTAAAATACTGGTATTCAGATGTATTCGGTAAGACTGGAAGCCGACGAAATATGCCCCTCTAGTCCGCTGTCCCATAAGTTTCGTGGTCGCAAGTTACTGCTGAGGTTGGGATCTTGAGTTACATTCTCAGGTTGGGCAGTGTATGGCACCCGTAAATTATCCATCCCATTGTGGCTGGGCCTTTAAGAGCGTGTATTCGATTCGTGATGAAAACTTCATGTTTCACGTTTTTCTCAGAGCAATATCGTAATGTTGTGAGCAGATCATTGAGGAAAATTACGATTTTAGAAAGATTAAGTTTGGATTTAGACTTCTACAGAATAAAAGTATAATTTTTAACGATGGTTTTTTAAAGCGAAGACAATCCCTTCATAGTATCCCTTCGAGCTGCTACTGAGAAATCCATAATAAAAAAACCCAATAACACTTTACCTGACCGGGATATCAAACCCAGAACCCCTCGTTCAACAATTGCGTTTGCGACTATGAGATTAACAGGGCAGTAAAAAAACACTAACCACTACGCGAAATCGTTATAGATAAATAAAAATATTCAGCAAGTATAATACACGATATCATATTTCCAAGGATAAAATTTTTCGTCTTCTCATGTCACTATGAGCTATTTTGAACCATGAATAGCTCTTAAATTAAAATATAATAACAAAATATATCAAAGACGTATTTCGTCAAAGCATTCAATACTGTTAAGAAAATGTATCTCTTTAATCTAATCCCCAGTTAGGGCAAGGAAAATTCAAAGTACCCTATCCCATGTGACCTAATTATCTTAATTTTATGTATCATAGTATTACATTATTTATTCATCTTACCTTTGGGAAGGATGAACAAACGTTTTAAGATAATCTACTTTGTCAACAGGCAGGTGAACCTAAAAATAAGTGCACAGCTCGGTGATTGCTTCAATTGGAGCATGACGCCTTCACAGAGTGAGCTGGTGGTGTTTGCAAGGATCAGTGATCCTGCTGTGGACTTGGAGACGACGCCACCTGATGGTCCGTGGTTAGAAGCGACTGCTGCTGCCGTACCTTGGAGTCTTGGCGTTGATATAGCAATATGGAACGCTGTTGGTAAGACATTTAAATTTTCACACTTCTTTTTAACCGACTTCAAAAAGGAGGAGGTTCTCAATTCGGATGTTTTTTTTTTATGTATATACAGTATGCAAAAGAGAAAAGTATCCATGTCGTCGGGAATAGTTGAAGATTTCTTTGAAACCAATGGGGGCTTTCAAATGAAATTTTATTAAATCATTGAACTGTTTATTCTCTATAAATTGTATTTTATTTTATTCATAAAAACCTATCGGTTTCTAAGTAAACTTCAACTGTTTCCGGCGACATGGATACTTATCTCCTTTGGTGACCTTACATCGATTACTCCGAGATTTATGATCCGATATATGTGATTCTTCTTTAGTTTGATGCGGAATTGTTGCCATTTGGTCCCATAAAAATTTAACATTATTTAGCCCAGTAGTTTTCGTTTTATGAACATTTTTTTATTTTTTATATATTTATTTTTATGTTTGACCGTGCATAACTTTTTTCAGTGTAGTCCGATTTCAATGATTCTTTTTTTATTTGATAGTGTAAACCTCAGATTAGATCTCATAAAAAATTCAAGAAAAGATTCCACCCCTAAGGGTTGAAAATTAAGGGATGACTGATTTTTTTTAGCGTCGCCGTTTCGTAATTAATTTCTATGATGAGAAGTAGGCACCAAAAAGCGAAAAAAAAAATTTAATAAAAAAGACAACCGCCTTCAAAAAGTATAAAATAACTTTCAATTTGCAAGTCGGTGGCAATACAAAACAACAAGCAAAACCAAAGCCGCCGACTTGCGAATTGAAAGTTATTTTATCCTTTTTGAAGGCGGTTGTCTTTTTTAATGATTTTTTTTTGTTTGTAATGCTTATGATGACCTATACCCTGTTCACAATAAGATTAGACATAAACACAAACCTTTTTTACAGTCCCTTCAACCGATTTTGACTTCTATTCCATAGGCTTAAGGATGACATTAGAGGCAAAAAAGTGGTTACAATAACAACTATTTATTGCAGTTGCCATTTGTCATGCTACCAACGCAATAGAAGTCAAAATCGGTTGAACGGACTGTAAAATAGGTTTGAGTAAATGTCTAATCTTATTGTGAACAGGGTATAGATTGAACCAACAACGCACTTGCGGCTGGCAGCAATGCAGCGTCCCGCATGAGGCCCGCCGCATTTAATTTTTTATATGAAACTGAGGCTGCGGTTTCACTGAGGCGGAGCGAAGCAGAGTGGAGACGAGCTGTGTCGCGATTCACCAATCACATGGCTTGAAATCTACATCTATCCACATCTACAAGCTCAGCCCCGGCTCCGCACCGCTCCACTCCACTCAGTGGAACCGCAGCCTGACTGATATCTATCATCGCACTGACTTGCGACCAGCTGCCAACCGGTCCAATTGCCTTGGACCTGTGGCGGGCCGCACATCTATTGTTACCCGACTGCGCCAGAAGGAGGGTTATGTTTTTCGGGTGTATGTATGTATGTATGTATGTATGTATGTATGTATGTATGTATGTGAATTTCTTTGGCACGCTCTGTAGGTCAAACGGCTTAATGGATTTTGACTTGAGAGGTGTCATTTCATTCGTCTTAATTGTGTGAGTGACACTGGGTACATCAAAATTAGAAAAATTACACTGGCCGATTTTTGGGGACATATTAGTGTTTTCAAAAAAAATAAAGGGTAATAAAGAGTGGGATATCAAAATAAAGGGTTTTATAAATAGCTTACAAATATATAAACAACTTATATGTTTAAATGTAATTTGGAATGAGAAATGCTAAAAACAACAAATAAATTAAGGTTCGTTCCCTTTAAGTTGAGTTCCTTTACGCTGAGTCTGAGAGTTTTTAGCATGAATGGTGTCGTTTCAATCGTCTTAATTGTGTGAGTGAGACTGGGTACATCAAAATTATAAAAAATAAACTGGCCGATTTTTGGCGACATATAAGGGTTTTCAAAAAAAATATTTTTCCTCAAAACCCATCGAGTGGGGTATTAAACGTTAAGGGAGTAAAAACGGGACAGAAATCGTAGACTCGACGTAGGGATAATAGAAGCGAGCTAAGGTTCTCGGCTCAACGTAAAGAGACTCGACGTAAAGTTTTCAAAATTGAATCACTGCGAAAACTAAAAAGATTAAAATAAAAAAATTATTTAAAAAAAAAAAAACCCGACTGCGTGAAAAATTGTTAAACTCAAAAGATAGAAATAAGTGAAAATTTAAATATTTTTTTTGTTTTGAATCATCGTGGTTGACAGTGTTCACAAAGGCAGTCGGAGGCATTAAGTTAAAGTTAAGACACTTTCAACGGATTTGAAACATATTGTACATTTATGATGCCTCCGACTGCCTTTGTGAACACTGTCAACCACGATGATTCAAAACAAAAAAAATATTTAAATTTTCACTTATTTCTATCTTTTGAGTTTAACAATTTTTCACGCAGTCGGGTTTTTTTTTTTTTAAATAATTTTTTTATTTTGAATTTGTAATTGGATACTTGACACCACCAATCAATTGACAAACTTTCTATGAGCTGTCAAAACGAGATTCCTCAATAGAGTTTGTATGACAATAGCGGCCTGTAACGTCACTTATTTACCAACTCAATTGACTAACTATTAATTGATTTCAAAGCAACTTAAAATCGTATTTTACAGTTAATTGACAATTAATCGGGTTTTCGGGGCTAAAATAAAGTGTATTTTTAAGATAAGTTGTATTTTGGAATTATTGGTTAATGGTGTCAACAACCCTATTGCTGTCGCATATATCCATCAATATAATGAGACGATACGGTTTACCGGAATACGGTACGCCGCATTGCAGCCAGTTGTAGGTCTGAGCGTGCACACAATTGGAAATCATTTTGTTTTATAACTTTATAAAAAAGCACCGCTAGTATCAACCACTAATACGAATAAAGTCTTCAAAGTAGATTAATATCAAGTGAGAGGCAAAACAAACATAATTTTGTGAGTTTTGAGTAGCGTAATTTACGCTGTATTCCTTTCCGTACTTCCGTACTGTTTGCGCCAAAACGCCAAAATGAGTTGTTCGTTTTGTGTTAAGTGTAAAAAAATACATTAGTTTGACCTCACAATAGGAGAAAAAAGCAAGTATTTTCTATTAAAAAATCTACGAGCTTATGCTACGTTACTCATTGCTCTGGTGCTAGTGCTCTAGTATGAGCATGCGTCTTTTAGATTCGTTTATGTTAGGAGTTATTTTTATTCCGAAATTAAGGTCAGTTTTGTTTGGAAAAATATTCTGCAAAACTACAGAAAATATTCTACCATGATCATCGATCCATCTTATCTACTAAAAAAAGTGTTACATCTTTGACTGACTCTCTCTCTCTCTCTTGACTGTGTAGTGACACAGTCAACTTCTTTTTTAAGAATCTAGCCATTTTTATAGAACTTAACTTTTGTAGCATGAAATTATTAGTTCCTATTCTATTCATCCAAATAATGTTATTCCGTAGCCACTAATTCAATCTCAATCCGGAGACAGAACGCCATTACGCGAATTCCGTTAATGAATACCAAAATTTACCTGTTAATTACGCTGCGAAGGAAAAAGAAATAGATGAACGAAGTTCGCAATTTACTGCTGAAGTTTGAAGACTAAACTAAGAGAAATGAGTTTGTATTTTCAGATCTAGCGTTGCCATTTATAACACACACTGTGAAAAACGAACCTCGGTTTGATATGAGAGATTTTAATGATTTGATGAGTATTTCTGTTACATGTTGCGCTGAAAACTTAATTCGAAGTCATTAGGTTGAATTACAAGCTATGAGTGACATTTTGTACCTTATTAGCTTATATCGTGTTAGCTAACTAAATCCGAGTTAACTTCTTAGCGCAAGTGAACCTTAGGAACCAATGATTTTGATTGACTCTTTTCGTTTAGTCTTTGAATGTATTCAATCAAAAATTCTGAAATTTAGACTCGTGTTTTAGTCAAAAACACACGGATTTGTTACGTTCTCATCTACAAACTTGTTTAATTCGCTGCAAAACATCACGTAAAGTATAACTGCCAGAACATCACTACTCAACTTCTAGCCACCTATCAAAAACATGGACGCCACCTTATAGAGCTTTACAAACGAAATTTCATAGCTCCCGGTACGAAAGTTCTCCACAAACAAAACTACGTAAAACTATTGCAATAACTCCCGGCAGAGAGTTCATCTATCAATATTGCAGGCTGGGCGGGGTGGGGGGAGTGGAAGGCTTGCAGCAGGACCTGCGGGGGTGGGCGCCAGACCCGCAGGAGGTACTGCTCAAAACCCACCTGCGAGGGGTACGGAGAGCAAGGAAGGGCTTGTAACTCTTTCAACTGTGAAGGTAAGTAGATTTCCGCTGTAATTACGGCACGAACGGAATGCGAACTTACTTTGAAATAGGACTTTAAGGATTAAATCGCGTTTATTGTTTAATTTCGCTTTGTTTCAAACCCTTTTTGGGTAGACCGTCTGTTATTTTAACTAATATATTATTACTGAGAGGCTTGAGCGTTGGTAGGTAACACGAAACTTATGTTCTTGCTTTGCACAGGTATTCATAGTTCGAGTTCCACAAACCTCAACTCAATTCAGAAACCTAAAGCAAACATTTTAGTAAACGTTCCACATCGCTAGAAAACTGGTCACCGTCAAAACGTAAACGAATATTGGATTTTAAATTATTTCCAGACTAGCTCGTTAACTGACATCGTAACAGCATGAAATCGATAGGTCGACTGGAAGTTGCCCAACTTCTGCCGATCAAGCATGCAGGATGTGGGTGACGTTTTGACGAAGTGATTTTAGCGTCAGAACAGCTTGTTCCAGAATATTTTTTTTTATTGATTTGGACTTGGTACCTTGATACCTTGGTCCAAGCATAATTAGAGAAGCTAAGACTGTGTGCTTGTTAGTTTCTTTAATAATCCTCGACGTCCTTTCAACCTCGTGTCGACAGCACGGTTGGTGCAGTGATTTTAGCGATTAGCTGTTGCACTGTTTATCGCGGGTTCGATCCCTGCAGTATGTGAGTTAGCAAACGTACGTTTGCAAACGCACTCACGTCGTTAAATAATAAATGACATAGCTTGTTGCTTGTCAGCTTTAGTATAGACAATTTGTCAAATTGTTATTCTCCAGATGTAAGTTTTCTTACTATAAAAAAATCCACTCTTTATAGATTAAAAAGGTTTTAACTCCTAAGAAGACCCACTGACGAAGTGTTTAGGTTTTATATCTACATTTTCCATATACAAAACACTTTAAATCGAATGACATGTTTTAATTTACGAAAATTTACGTTAATATTATGAATACTTACAAGCAACATTAAATTAGAACCTCGTTTGCTTGCACAGCAATAACGTCAACATACATTATAATTTAATACTTCGCAGGTACAATAAACCCACTGGCGCCGGGTGCTAGGCGAAATTTCCACCCTGCACAAGCCAGGTGGGGGCCAGTCTCAGATCGACCCCACGCCTTCAGTCTTAGGCCTAATTCATACATCTGGATTGCGTCATCAGAACTGTTCTCAGCAGGAAAGACTTTCCCAAGAGAATTCACATTATTCATCTCACTGAGATTACGGCCCGAGGTAAGCTGAACACGAATTAATTCAATTTATTACGACTGAAAGGTAGAAATGTTATTGGATGATAATTTTAATTATCATATTCATGTAGTTGAAACAATGGTATGTCTGATTTTTGAATATCATCGTATATTTGCATTGATGAACGTAATTATATTTCGAATCGTCGCTCCCGAAGTTCGTTGGCGAAAAGGAATGACGGATTTTTAAATAAATCCTCTTTCGCAAAGTAAATGAGAAATAAAAATACTGGCAATGCTTTCGAATAAAGCTGTTTCTTTGGCGAGGCAAATACTTTATAATAAATTGCTTTGCTGACTCCCGAGTAAATTGCTCAAAGAATTGATATGATAACTTTATAAAACATTTATAACGTTATCAGAGAAACGGTTGAGCAGTGAAATTGTTGTTTCAAATTGTTTATTTTTGCTTGTGTTTTATGTAATGAACAGACTTAGGTTTAATTTAATAATATTGCAAGATTTCACCATTGTTTTTATTAAGATTTATATAATAATAGTAATACCAGCCCATAATAATTTGTCCTACGCAGGACATGCCTCTTCTCATACAGAGAAGGCACGAGCATTAATCGCCTCACTTGTTCAATGGGGATTTTCGATTACAGACAAATAAATCATGTATTATTCACAGCATATTTAATATTTTACTTATTTGAATAACTTCAATTATTTAGAAAAAGAAAGAAAATGATTTCAGGGATGCGAAAATAATACTTTTAGCTGCTCTTAAAAAAAACGCTTGACCCTGAAAACACGATTAATTTTCAGTAAACTGTAAAATTAGATTTTAGTTGTTTTAAAATCTATAAATAGTAAGTCAGTTCAAGTCCGTGATAAGACCTGTCGTACTTTATTGTTTAGGAATGTTAAGATGATGGATGAAAAAATATTGCATATAGCGGAGATAAGAATGTTGAGGTGGATGTGTGAAGTGACCAGAATGGTTAAGGTGAGAAATGAATGTAGTATGCAGAATGTAGTAGGTAGTATGAGTATTAGAGGAATTTTGAAAGTGGCGAAGTTGAGAGGGAATCGTTTGTCTTGATATGGGCATGTGAAGAGAAGGGATAAAATGCATGTGACCAAAAGAGTTATGAAAATAATGTGTATGGCTGGAGAGGGAAAGGAAGGACGAAGAAAAGTTAGATGGATTGTGTGAAAAAGATATGAATGAAAAGAGAGTCAGAGAAAACATAACGGCTGACAGGACGGAATGGAAGAAAAAAACATGTTGCGCCGACTGGGGTCGGCTCAGTAACATGGGTCAATGGCAGAAAGATTGATGATGAAGTAGTAAGTCAATTGTGTTGGTACATAGTGATGTCATAACATGGAAGAATAAAAAACAGAAAAATGTGTCAAAGTGTAAAAAACCAACTTCTTGGAGCATTTATAATAAATGTCGTATCCGGTCAATAGTACGAACGTGGACCGAATCAAGCCCGCCATTATCGAGAACACGTGATGTCCTACTACTTTTGGCGCGCTTTTACAGAGTCGTGATGTTTTCAGCCCACAGCGAGGAAGACATTCAGAATCCAGTGTCTGATCGCATCGGAGCTAAGACGTCCCGAAACTGTATTCGATTCTTTGTGTTTAAGTGTTACTATGTCTATTTTAATTTGAGTTTGAGTTTATTTTAAACTGAGTTTGTGTTGCATTGTACGAAACCCATCTTCTGCCCACATGATGACCGAATCTAACGGACTAAATCCTGACGATCCCACAAATATATTATTATAAAGTTAGGATTTGTGTAATGTTTTAATGAATGGAGTATACCTACCGAGGTATTTTTTAGGGTATTTTTTTTCTAATCCTTAAACTTTTTCACAGAGCGGCGGCTACGGGCAAGGGACCCTATTCTCGTTGCGGTCACGAAGACGCACAGGATCCTTCCTATCCCTGGAACTGGCCGGCCGAGGGGCAGCCAGGCTGGTCCATGCTGGTTCAGGGACATCCCGCTCTATATACTTAGCTGTACCTCTTTATGACTTCCGTTGGCATCATATTGCTATCAGGTATGTTATTATTATTATTTGTTGTTTGTTTCAGATTACAATGATCCATCATATTAGTAAGCCTCTTATAAACTACATTAGTACAATTAATTAAATTAAATTAAATAATAAAAAATCAAACTTAATTCACAGTAAATTACAGACTAAAAACAAATCACAGATAAATAAATCAGGCTGCACGTGTAAAAGGACTGGCAATATGCCTCAAAAATAGTGATTTTCACTTCTCTAGTACAACGTGCAAACCTGCGGGCCAGCATGTTACATCGGACTGACAATGCTCTCCGCTCCCTCTCAATATAACTGTCATCATCTAAGTCTTCGTTCACTATATGGCCAAGATATTTAAATTGTAACACCCTACTCAAGGGTACACCATACAGGCAAACCGGCGGATCCGTCCTGACTGGCTTGTTGGTACCCACTCGATAAATGTTATGATTGTCACTGCAGTGTTAAAGGATTATTTTCCTTTACTCTAGGTATTGTTATATTTAGGTTTTCAATGAAAATATATTATTAAAAGACACTCTTATTCGGAGACTTAACAATAAACATGGAAGGCACAAGATGGCGTCAGCCAGTGACATAAAACACTACTGCAAGAACCTACTTTCTTGCGATAGCACTAATACTAATACTGTGCTATAACATCTGGTTAATTATGTGTTGTTTACAAAAGTAATATATTTTGTTAGGATAAACAACGGTGATTTCTGTTTTGGTTGTTAGTTCGATAATATTTTTGTTTGAACTGCTCATTATAAAAGAAATCTTTAAGATACTCATTTTCACAAACGTGAATACAGCA
This sequence comes from Charanyca ferruginea, assembly GCA_947361185.1. Taxonomy (NCBI): domain Eukaryota; kingdom Metazoa; phylum Arthropoda; class Insecta; order Lepidoptera; family Noctuidae; genus Charanyca; species Charanyca ferruginea. Next base: position 4,874,342 of record OX376068.1, on the reverse strand, counting down.
TTATAATGAAAAGACATTTGTTTTCAAAGATATTTCTCACTATCTATCTTTACTAATATTGTAAACGCGTTATTCTTCGGAACAACTAGTACAATTCTGAAAACTATTTTGCCAATACAAAGGTACGTTATCGTTAAGTGCTATAGGGCTATATAACATATATATATATATATATATGTATATATAAAGAACTAGGGATTACGTAAGTTAAATCACGCGAACAAAGTTGCGGGCTAAAGCACTAGCTTTTGCCTTTCATGTCCCAGATTTTAACACTAATGTCGCTTCTTAAATCTATATAATTATAAAAATAAATCGCCGAAATGTATGTTAGCGCATAACTTCCGAACGGTTGGACCAGGGTTTGTATGAAAGAAAATTTTAGGAAGGTAGGGTAGGTAGATATGTAGGTAGGTAGGTATAGATAGGAAGGAAAGGGTAGGGTAGTTTGGTAGATTAGAGAAGGGTAGGTAGGTAGGTAAGTAGTGTAGGGTGGGTAGGTAGGGTAGGATAGGGTAGGGTACGGTAAGGTACGGTAGGATACGGTAGGGTACGGTAGGGTACGGTAGGGTACGGTAGGGTACGGTAGGGTACGGTACGGTAGGGTAGATAGGTAGGAACAGGACAACGTCTGTCGAGTCAGCTAGTTATACAAAACAGAATAAAGTTAAAACTCACACAGAAACGCCAGACAAACATAGCGACAACGACATACTAGTTTAAATAAACAGAGATCTAGTTAGAAAATCTCGTAAAAACATTACGAAGCAGCCATGAGACTTATTTAATTTTGTGTGTAGCAACGAAATGAAAACTTCAAGGGAATGTTACTGTTTCAGACGTTTAATTAAATATTCTGCCATGTTTTTTTTAATGTAATAGTCTGTATAGAAGGGCTATGTTAATGAAAAAACATTTAAGTGTTTAGATATTTGATTTATTTTTTTATAAAAGTAGTGGCAGACAGCCGCTTAATTAAGTAATAATTCAGAATTTTAAATAAATGTATTTAATAAACCAACGTATACAGGGTGGAGACGACGATACAATGAAAAATAATACTGGTAATACTAGTTCATATATTTTGAAAGAGCATATAAATGTAAGCAAATATGAAATATTGGTTTTCTAACTTGTGAGAAGAGCGGCAACTTGTGGCTTCTTAATTTAATATTATTAATGCTCAATAAAAACAATTACACCAAATTACAAAATTCTACCATGATCATTTTTAAGCTACTGCCATCCCCATCCTGTATAAAAACATTTATGTCTGAAATTCTGAATTAGTAAAGTGTGTAAAAAAAAACTGTTCAAGTAAAAGAATACATAAATAAAATTGAAAACGTTCAACAAAAATTCATAAAATATCTAAACTACAAAACTAAAACTCATCACTCACGCTACATAGAAGCTTGCAAATACCATAAAATGAACACACTTGAGGAGAGACATCAACTCAGTGACATGTTATTACTGCACGATATTCTTAATAATAAGTTAGACTGTCCTCAAATGCTCAGTAATATCTATTTGAATGTACCACGCAAACGTACCAGACACACCCCTCTATTAGCAGTCCCTACAGATGTAGGTTCCTACAAATGGTGACATTTTAGTGTAGTTAGTTGAAGATTCAACTAACTACACTAAAATGTCACCATTTGTACGTCTTCCATCTATTTATAATAATACATTTTCTCACTTGGAACGGTTCAACTGTTCGAAGAATGCCTGGAGAAAAGAAATCTTACAGAGTTTTAAATCCTAACCATAAAAATTAAAAAACCTTATATAGACCACCTTCTACGCACCACAGACGTAGGTAACACACACAACACTAATTCATAACTCGCACACATTCACACTATACACGCACGCTAGGTATATACATACTCTCACAGATTTGTTGTTATCACTTTGTAATCACGCTCTTAACAGATACCTAAATTAATTATTTGTGTACTTCGTAATTGGCGTAATTTTCTGTAATGTACATACTGCTATTTTAATTGTAAGCTGTGAAGTTACCCGAAATAAATAAATAAAAGAGAAAGAAAATTAAAATAAATCGTGGTCGTTAAATTCATATTATAATTTTGAACATAACCAAAACAAAGGCATTTACTTATTAGTTTTTATTAACATTACTTACTAATAGACACGGTAGATGAGGCATCGTACCATAGAGTTGTAGGCCTCTCAGGGTTGAAATATATCGTCGGTTATTAAATAAAAATCAGCTGTTTACCTTTATATGGAGCAATACATTTTTTTTAATTTACGTTGTCTATATACCTACTTGTAAAGAGGATGTAGCATAAACACTTATTGCTCACTACATTACCCAATCCACTTAAAATATGAAAATACATTTCATTCGTAAAATCTGCTTTTATAAGTACGTTAAAATTAAATTCAGGATGAACGTGACGTTCTTTAAAATATATTCAATATTTATTCCGACAACAATTATTTCAAATAATTATTTCATTTTCGATTGAACAATTGTAAATGACCGTGTAAATTGTAAATGAAGGCTTGCGACAGGAATTAATAATTATTAAAATATTTTAAATACAGAGACTATTTAAAAAGAGAAATTATCTAAATGCTCATAATATAGATTCATGAATTAAGACTGGATTGCCGGAATCGAATTGATTGATCTGGGGGCCAAGTCTGCTATTTTTATAATTTCGTCATACCAACACGATCCCATTGTCATTTTCCTAAAAGTTCGTAATCTGCTAAATTCATAATGGTCGATCATTGGTTGCTCGAAATAATAGCAATGATTGCACAATGACGTTCTAATGGTAGATCAAAGGAACGTTCAAAATTTTAGCAGATTACCGCCTAAGTCAGTCATTCAGTTGTAATTTTGTACGAGATTACCATTTCTTTCAATGGCGTGTCAGTGGTTGACCATTGAAAAGTCATAAGGACGCCATTATATTAGTAGATTACCAAACTCGTCAAAATCAAAAATTATGGAATTAATGATAGACCATTCTGACACTATTGTAATAGCAGACTTGAGGCCCAGGTTCTCGCACTAGTTAGTGCGAAAACCTGGTCCTATTAGTGTCTTTTCATTAACACAAGCAACCGGCAACCAGCAGTGAATAATTTTTATTCTGATATGTTTAGTACTTCTACGCTTGGCGCGTGGTTAAGTAAAAGTCACGATCTGTCTGTGGATAAGTGATCATCCATTTTATATCGAAGGCCCTCCATGCCTCGGAAAGCACGTAAGTATAACTGTTGGTCCCGCCTGTCATTCGTAAACCTTTGACAGTCGTTACGAGTAGTAAGTAGCCCGAAAGACTGATAGCTGCTCTTATCAAGGTGTAAAGTGTTACCCAGTAACTGGGTTGTGAAGGTCAGATAGGTCGTTGCTCCATGTAACACACTGGTATTCAGCTGCATATGGTAAGACTGGAAGCTGACCCCAAGTTAGTTAGGAAAATGCTTACATGCTTACAGGGGGGGATCCCTGTATACTATCTGCGACTGGTAATGGCAATAGCACAAAAAATGATCATGGTAGGATTTGGTAATTTGGTGTAATTGTTTTTATTGAGCATTAATAATATTAAATTATGACGCCACAAGTGGCCGCTTTTCTTACAAGTTAGAAAACCAATATTTCATATGGTGTTTATCTTGGTTACATTTATATGCTCTTTAGTATACCTGATTTTTTTTTTAATTTCGTTTTTAGGATCTATTTGATAGTTTCAAAATATTCTTATGAAATAGTATTACCAGTATTTTAATTTTTTATCGTATCGTCGTTCTCACCTTGTATAACACGCATAGGCAGCCACTGCTGTTTTCAGTTGCTTCTACTTGACAAACTAATCATAAATACTACTAATCTTTTTGAATAAAACATCACAATAGTGTTCGGTGTTAGCTATTAGACATTAAAAAGTTTCTAATGAAACACACAAGTAGCAGTAAAAAGTTTCCAAACAAATAGTACGAGTCAAAATGTTGTTGCGCACATTGCCTGTGGACACTGACAGGATGTTCACAAAACAAACACCAAAAATATCTTGTAGTAGCAACCGGCAATTCCGATCCGAATGTGTCCTCGGACACAGCAACCACGTGGTGTCCCGTGTTGGTAATAAAAAGCTCAAAGTACTCAAAGGCTGCGGCGCGCCCGAGCAGAGAGACCACTTAGAACAAACCGCCATTTTTTTACGTTTATAGGCATTCTCAAGCAGTTTCAAGCAGACTTCAGTCTCGACTGTCACGAATTGTCTAAATGAATAAATAAGAGCCATTGACATTTCATGACGAACAGAATTTTTTTTTTTATAAAAAATTGCAAAGAATTCCAACCAGTGTCAATAAAATTTCATATTGTCACAAATAAAACCTACAGAGTCAACACATTAGCAGTCCTAGTGAGTTTGGCAAGTTTAGGTAATTATATTTGAAGATGGCGGGAGCGGTCCTTCTGTAATCTCCATATTTTGTGCAAAAAGCGTCTACGTTTTCAGAGCTTGTAGCCACATAAAACACAAAAGTAGGTAAAATTGTAAACATAAAAAAACAACCTATTAAGGTTGTTCAAGCTTCTCAAAGGACCCCTAACAAAATAGTTTTAATGTCAAACCGAAACTACGAGTATGTTGTTTCTATAAAAAAGGCCCGAATTACACTGAGATAGTATGTACACAGATAGAATCACACTATAGGGAACTGAAAAGCGGAGCTATAATGCTCAGGGGAGGTATAACCCTATCAGCTATAACGTTGTAACAGGAATAGTTCGATAAGGGTTTCAGAGGAATCGAATAACTTCGTTTGGTATGGTATATAGGAAAATACGTAATAAATGGTAAATGTTTCAGTTTTGTGGCTTAAAGGGTTCGTAGATACAAACTTCGATGGCTAAAGAGAGATGTAGTGTATAAGTGAAACGATGTAGGTAATAAAAGAGGTCAAAGAAGTCCAGAGGTACTAGTAATACGTAAAAAAAGCGAACTTGCCATCCACTGTTGAACGTAGCCACTGAGATCGCCAACCAACCCAGTCTTGGGCAGCCCGCATTCATCTGCTGATAGTCACCTTCTTCAAATCGTCGGTCTCCACTTTATATTTATTTATTTATTTATTATTTTAATTACTCTCTGCACTAACAGTAGACAACAACACATGCAGAGAGTCAACGATTACAATTATAAATTATCATTATCATAAACAAAAACAGTATATTAAAAGAAAAAAAAAGAAATGTCAATTTGAATTAAAAAATAGAATAAAATTATTTGAATCACATTAATATTAAAAATTAAACAAAATAATAATAAAACATTAGAATTAATTTAAACACAATAAATAGCAAATAATTTAAAAACTTATTCAATAGGTAATTTAATAATAAAATAATAAGAACCGTCTTACGCGGAAAAACAATCTTTACACTTTTGTAAAAATAGTCGCACATTGGAGTGGAATATGTGTACATCTGGTTGCTGAGCAGTCAGTGTGTTGAGCAAAGCCAACGCCTGGTTTGTTGCCACGCGTGTTAAAACCTGTCTGCTCCATTTATCGTTTGTTCGTCTGCAGACATGGCCGGCCCACTTCCACATCAGCGTGCTGATTCTACGCGCCATGTCGGTGATTTTAGTTCTCTGGCGAATAACTTCATTGCGCATTCTCTCCCCTAGAGAAACCCCAAGCATTGCTCTCTCCAAGATTTAAGTTTCCAAAAGAATTCAAAGCCTTCGGAATTTTTACATCGTTGAAAATGCTTTATTGCTAAGTCTGTTTGAATTAAAAATCTGGGAGTTGTCGAAAAAAAATAATAATTTCAGATACATAAATAAAACTTTCTGTGCTTGGAAATGTGATTTATGTTCACATAAAATTCCAAAAAGAAATAACTAAGTACAGTTATTATGAGTGTAGTTACTTATAAGTCGTTTGCATTCTAATTTTAGTCTCAATCTTTCAAAAATGTTTCTAATTTGCAGTAGACATTGGTTGGCTTTGAACTGATTGAGATCTTTAACATATTATTATTATTATCCATAGGTATTTTTAGTTTTAAGAGTCCAACATATAAAAACAAAAGGTCACTCTTTCACTCACTGACTAAACACGAAAACTTCAGTTAAAAGCGAATTTGGTGACAGTGCCGAAAGATTCTATTACGCGGACGAAATCGCAACCAAAATCTAGTACACCATGAAAAAAAAATGTTTTTTTTACATCTACTAACGCCATTTTTGTTCTCAGTGTACACGACGACAACACAGTTCGCGCGTACGTCGACTGTCGCTGGTTAAGAACCGACGTCCTCGAGAAAGATGCCCTTGATACTCCCAGGGATGCTGATCTCATTATCGGCTATCTCTTCTCTGTAAGTATGATATTTATTAAATTAAATCGCCTACAGACCGTGTGAAAGGGATACAGCTTATATTTACTTAGGACTTTAATTGTATGCTTCATGTTTCGAATTCAGTAAGTAGATGAAAAAAATGTGTTATTTTGGGATTTCATTACCTGGTGTGAGGTTGTATTTATATTTAGCACTTTATGTATTATTCTGGCATTTAAAATAACATAAAGTTTATGCAAAAGTTGTGTCTCGTGATGGCTCAGTGGTTGAATATGAGAAGAGCTAGGTCTTTGACCTGCAGTGGGATAATAATAGGGCGCTATATTTATATTATTATTTATTGAAATCCATATAAAGCCTACCAATATTTTGTTATTTTATTACTTTATCTGGGACCCAAATTTTGTGAAAGCATCAGAATAACATCAGTGTTTTTTCTTCTTCAAACTTAAAAGGATTATTGTTACAATTTTTACTTTGAATTTCTACATTCTATGTGTACTTTTTTGATACTGTATTGTGTACTTGATACTATACTGTGGTTTTCTTGATATTGGTACTTTGGTAGTACCTAAAACAACAATCAGTATACCGTCTTACTCAAAACTTTTTTAATTTTATCATACTAATTTTGTCACAAAATGCTACTACATCTACAGAACAGAAACACAGAATCAACAAATTCCTCAACCGTAACTTGCAATTCCTTAACTGATTATAACACAATGTTTTGCTGACAGGGCGATCTGGAGCAGTTGGTATTGGTGCCAAAAGCCGGCCAAGCTCAGAAACAGTGTTCTAGCCAAGTGGTTGGCATATCTACGCCTTATGTTGCAGTACACGAAACGTAACTGAGACTAAGAAGATTATCTCAACCTGGAAATCGGAGCAGAAATACGACATCGTAAGACTATAATATGTTGTTATTTATACCGTAAAAGACGATTTTGTGTATATGTTACGGCTGAAGAACGGTGTGAAAGTAAACTCAAGATTAGCCTGCTAAACTTAAGCTTATTTTCGAGGAGCCCTGCTCTGAATCACCGAGAAGTCATCTTCATGTAAATGCACTAAAAATTTGTACCCAAATGTGTATTGGATACATAAAAAAAAATATTTTGAAAATGAAAAAGTTAATTGCTTTTCCAATGATGTATTTCGGGGAGTATGTGATACAAAAGCATAATAAAAATGTCGAACCAAATAAGGGTCGGTCTTCATTTCCATTCCCATGTACGCAAGAATTATGGTAACGGCCTACGGTATTGCAACACATTCATCCAAAGAGCGTTGATCAAATGGATCCTTATTAAAATTTACCGTTTTAATTTTATGATAACGGTGTACGGTCGTTTCTATAAGCACATACCTCACGTGTAAAATGGCCCTTTTTTATTAAAACTTTGAGGGTTGAATTTTTGCGAAGAATAAAAATGTACCTAATATGATTTTGGATGTAACAAAAAATCAATAATATTGTAAGCTCAATAAATGGAATAAAGTATTGTATAAATTAGGACCATAACGCTGTATAGACTCATTAGATTACATGTAAACTGCTATAATAAAGATATTGGTTATAAATTTATTTCTAGATTTAAAAAAAGATAAAAATGTTTGATTTCAGTGGGTAGCTGAAAAGTATCAAGATTTATTTGCTATGTTTATGATACGTTCAAAGATTAACGTATTGTTAATTTTTTTGTACAAAATATTTAAAAATAATTTGAATATCACTTGCATTAATCTATTTTTCATCCGAATCGTTACCAATGATAATTTTTCTCATAAAATATGAGTTACAAGAAAATGTACTTACTCATTTTTCAAAAAGATTAAGGATACATTATTTGTGTGTATCACGTAATTTTATTCTATAATATACGTTTGTATATTAATTTATAAATGACATGATTATAATAATAAAATCGATATTAACTGTAATAGTAAATAGCATTCGAGATAATAGCGTTTCTTACATTAGCAGGCCTAAAATTGTAAATAAATTCTTTGATAGTGACATTCAATAAATGTAATTAAATAATATTAGAAGATTTTTTAAATATAATTTTTAGAAAATCAGTTGATCTCATCACTTTTAATTAAATTTAATATTATTGTTTAAGTAAATTCAACCGTGTAATGATACGAAAGAAACTGTTTATATTTCTCTTGGATAATGAAATAAAGATTATACATGATGACTGTGTACTGTTTTATTTAAATTAATTCCTTAATTTCATCATCTGCCTAGCTTTTTCGCAACTATGTTAGAGACAGCTTTTATTTTATACGGAGCGACTGCCTACTAAACCTTCACAACCCACATGAATTTCTTAACTTAGGGCGAGTTGCTTCAACTAACCATTACTGACCGGCAATAGTCAAAAATGGCGCAAACTATCATCAAATCAAAATAATGGGTTGTTTCACAAAATCATACGTCAAAAAGTTACTATTACCATAACCGACCAGTCATCGTAATTTTGTGTTGTCAAACAGCTACTTCAAACATCAAAACATTATGGAATCTCTCTGACGGATTTTTATGTCATGGAACAACCCGTTACATTTAACGTACGTTAAACATCGCACGTCATAGTAACTTTATTCACGTATGTAACGTGCTTAACGTTACATACGGACGGTTAAAAATACTGTTTGAAACAACCCGCCCTTAACCAATAATAATACAAAAGTTCTTGAATTTTGCAGGTAGACCACATGTATTAGGTTGCATAATAGGTACCTACATAACAAATATAAAGAAATAAAGAACACAAAAATGTTCTGCTAAGAATTAACTAGGTATATGAATATGCGTAAAAAGATCCGACATTATTTTTATACAAAACTATTTCCATTCACAAAATGACATAGAAAATGCATCTAGTTTCAACCACCATTACACTAAATGAAAACTATAAGAATTCATAAGAAAAATCTTACGCATGAAGGCTTGTAGTAAAGAGACCTGAATTTATAACAAATAATAGTTATAATAATTTAATTACGCGCCTAATTACCTGACACGTACAATAATTATAAAAATGGCAAATTTAAAACTGTTTTAGATCTAATTGCCATTGCTCAACTCTTTCTAGTTTGCTGTTGCACTCTATACCTCATCTAGACACTATTCGAAATAGAAATTTCTGACAAAGTTAAGCTCCTGCCTTTGTTCGAAAAACTACGGAACCGAGTCCAATAGTACCATCGTTATAAAGTTAGCCCTAACTAAGGATGAAGATGCTATTTTCCTAATTCGAATACTTTTAAAGTTTTGAGCACTAGAATCTTAAGACTTTAAATTATTTGTACGCGGCATGTACTGGTGGATAAAATTAAAACAAAACTTAGATATCAAGACGTTTCTAATTTTTCTAGTCCATTTAAATGATGAAAGAAATTACATTTTATAAAAGAAATTCTAATCTGAAATAAATGTCTCTATACATACTAAGTCACAAAAGGCTATTACTGATTGGACATTTGTACGTAAATAAAACAGATAAGAATTGGTAAAGAAATTCTACGAGCAATATTTATTTGGGCTATTAGAGGTGAGCATAATTCCGAGCCAGCAATAACATTAGGAACCACTTCTGAGAAAGGAGACAAAAAGCGTAAATGTAAGGTTGAATCGTTTGAAGAAACAACTAAGTTGAGCAACAAAAAGGAGATTGACCTGGTTGGTAAGTATTCGACCATAAAAAGTAAGATAATTAGTTGATTATGACATAACAAAATTAAACAGATAAAATAAAAACAAACAAGCAGTTCAAACCGAAACTACTAATATAATTTTGTTTTTCTTAACTCAAAAGCAACCAGCAACTCATCAATATCTGACACTCTTAAACCCAATAGGGATTTATGATTTTACCAATTACATTCTTAAGCAAATATTGATAAAGTAAATAAGAAAAACATTAAAGTCTAAAGACTTATCCAAAAATTCATAATCAAGCATTATTGTCATTACAATTTAAAAGGCATCCACAACGTGATTTATTTGACGCAGATCTGCGCTCATAAGATCACAATCTCCGAGGGAATTCCAATTACGATGGTAGCGTGCGTGATAGGAATATAGACGACCACCTACTTATGGCACAAGAGGCACAAACGACTAGAATTGGCATTAGTCTTGTTAATTCCGTCTGAAACAAAAGATTGGATGACAAGCTTAAATGGAATAGAGCTTTTGATTCTTAGAAGTTAGCTTGGAAGCGTTCAGTATTGTAATTGTGATTTTCGTTTGTGCTGTTTGAAGTGTATGTTGTAAATATGATGCGGTTTCTGTTTGTGATCAGAATTCAGAAATAAAACACTTACTAGTTAGAAATGATTGAGCTAAACGGTGCATTCACGCGTCATTCGGCAACGGGCGTTGTCTTATTTTTTTTTATTGTTTAATATCTTTATATTACTCTTAACCTTCACTGTTGTCACAAAATAGAACCAACAATAAAAGTATAATCAGGATTTTGTAAAACTTTGATTGAGTATTCGTGGGTAGGGTTTCTTGCGCGTTCTTCTTTATAGATACTTAGATATCTACGTTTTCGAACGGGCAAGTAACTTCAACTTTTTTTGATAACCGATCAACTGCTTGGCAATTCAGAAGTGCCTGTAAATTGTCTAATTGAAATAAATTCTTTCACTTTGACTTTAAGTAATACTTATCCATAAAAAAATTATGCCTTTGATGATTCAGCATGCTTGTTTATGAGATCACTGGCTACTATGAAAGCCTTTAAATTCTCTATGACGCCTTTACTGATTTGTTTATCAACGAATTTATCAACAACACTGACATCTCGACGAAAACTTTTATCAAAGAAAATAACACATCTAGTAATATTCTTAGCATCGCTCGACCGGTTTCTCCTACTAATATTTATTATTGGATTTTCTATACATTCCACGATGAAAGCCTCCTAAATCTGAGTTCTTGTATTTATGACGCGGACGTGTTGCCTACATTTTGTTCAGCACTTATAGAAGCTGCTTCAGCTAGATGTTGCCAGATCAGGAAAATAAGATAAAGCACTTACATTTTAGAAATTTTTAACTTTTTTGCTGTCAGATATTTGAGATTTTTGTACATATATTGAAATTTTGCGGTTGTGCGTTGTTTCATAGCTAGTAGTTTTATAGAATTTCGGTTCACATAAAATCTTTCTAATAATTTCGTTTCATAGAATAATCAATACGCAGAATACTTACTTTCAAGATTTTCAAATCATTGATTTTTTATTCACATAACGTTTATTGTTAGAATAATCATATCATAGAATAACAAATCAAATATTCTTTATCTTTATATTTTTTATTTAATATAAAACTTATTCCCAGGAATGGGACTCTCAGTTCTAACCAAACTTACTGCGCGTGCGTGCAAGCAACCACGCAGGATGCAAGCAAGCATGCAGGATACAAGCAAGCATGCCGCGTATAAGCAAGTATGCAGCATGCAAGCAAGCATGCAGCGTGCAAGCAAGCATGCAGCGTGCAAGCAAGCATGCAGCATGCAAGCAAGCATACAGCATGTAAGCAAGCATGCATAATGCATCATAGCATGCAACATGCAGCAGGCATAGTTTCTGTCACGGCTCCGGCGTTGCGGGGCTCCGGCGGTCCCACGCGAGCTTATCGTCGCAGATGGTATTCACGCTCACCGCCGCAGCTTCGGTTTACTGGCCGGCTGCGCCGGCCAGCCACAGCCGCAGCGGTGGGCGTTAAAACCACCTGCTCCTCAGCTCGCGGGCCGCCTCGCCCCTCCACGCCTACGCAGATTTAAATTACACTCTAGGTGTAGGGCAGACAAGACTACGTGGAGTCGGTTTCGCAGCGATTCGTTTCTGTCATTAACTTTGGTAGCACAACATATTGACTTTTTAAGACAACATTTTTGTTTTTGTCTATTTATATCATATACATTTTCGTTGAAATAAATTACATGAAAAAATACAACAAACAAACAATATTCGTTAAAAAAGAATAATACTATTTGATAAGTTTGTTAAACAAAAAACTGTGATTAAAAATTCATTGAATTGTGTTTCTGTGAAATATTTTTCATTGAAGTAAATAGTCTTTGAAACAATAATAGTCGAAATAAAAATACGAGAACCAAATATTATGTTAAACATTTTCTGGGAAACGAAATTCTATGCAATTTCTGTCTGCGAAACAAGGGGACACCAAATTTTGCGCTGTTTGGGTATTAATATGTTGGTCTCTTGCATAACATATTTTAGGTAACCTACCTATTCTTTGACAATTCTAAACTGCCTATAACTGGTTTAATTGAAATAAATGCTTCCACTTAATTCTATGTTAGAAATTTATGAAAGAGTATCTATATATATATATATTCTTTATTTAAAGACAACAATTGGTCTACTGACATTACAAACAAGACAAGAAAAACTTACAACTATAATGTTAGTACATACAAGATTCTAGTAACATTTAGTATCGTTCGCATTCTAATCTGTCTCAATCTGTTAAGAACAAAAGGCAGATAGACCGTGCGAAACACTAAGAGTGAAGCCACAAAAGCACATACAAATTAAAAAACGAATACCTACAATTCGCTTCGCGCTGTGCTGACACGAGTCAGTACAGCACGAAGCGAACCACTGCAACTCCTGTAAGCCATAATCAACAGTGGCGACCACCAGAGAAGCGTCGAGGCAATGAAGTCCGACTAGTCTCGGAGAAACAATTGGACTGTCTTCTATCGCGCAACGAAATTAATCAGAAAATCATGAATTAAACTGGACTCCAGTTGAGTCCAAATCTAACTCAGTCTAACTTCTTAACTACATAATAAAAAAGCAAGTCAATACAGTTCAGAATCCCTCCGTGACATTCCAAGTGACAACAACACAACACATCAAGGCTGTCACATATAGGTAATGGCGTTAGAGCCTGTCACGACATATCAGTGCAGTCGGTAGTAAAACAACATGGTTCCGCTAAATGTGGTTAGGGTAGCTTTGAAACTGTTAGAGAACAATGTTCTATACAAAAAATATATTGCTGGATGGTCTCATACTTGTTAAATGAAAGAACTAATGACCCGCATCGGCCTCGCATGGGTGCTATGGGGATCAAATAATACGTTTATATGTAAATATATACATAATTATATTTTTTAATAAAACGTTGCCCCACACTACGAATTTCTTCTGTCGTGGGTGCGTTTACGAACATATAAACTCAAATATACAAATAGCCAGACCCGGAACAACTATCTGTAGGCCATACAAATATTTGTTCCCGCGACACGCTGCGCAGCAGTCAATCGCTCAACCACTGTCGACTGCCCAACCGTGTCGTCATATATACGTTTCTCTTGAATCGTTCTATTAATCTATTTAAAAGATCTATTCGTACATAGGGACAGACCAATTAGACCTCCTTAATCCGGCCCTGTCGCAAAAATTCCTTCTTAGCGGACGTCTACTAACTATAAACTACCTCCCTGCCAAATTTCATCTTTCTACGCCAAGCGGTTTTCGATATTTCGTGATGAGTGAGTGACCTTTCGCTTTTATAAATTTAGATGACCAAACGGTTGGTTGATACTTCCCGTGACCCAAGGGTTGGTTTTTTCCTAATTGGCCAGAGGTAAAGTATTACCATCCAAAGAGGCACTGCAGCTAGGCTCCTCACATTTCTAGATGACGGTGATGCGCAGGAAGTTTTTGATGCCTTTTTGTTTTAGTCTTAAGTTTAATAGTTAAAGGTTTTCTTTTTTGTTTGGGTGTAAATATTGTACATTTTATTAAAGGCTAAAAAATAAATCACTTTATTTGTTGATATTACAGATTTGAAAGCAGGTAGGTATTGCAATTTAAATCGATAAAAGTCAATGAAAAGTTATCACAATTAGGCAACTGTAGGTATTTTCTCTCTGATGCATTACGAGTATATTAATTATGTCCTGGGAACTTAGTAAGTCTCCATTGATTTGGTGATCATTGGTGGCCGAAAATATTGAAGAGATTAAAATTCAGGATACTACTGTCTTTTTCTCTGCAACAACTAAAACACAAAACTACACCATTTTTTATTTTGGTAAATTAACTATCTACTAGTAGCTTCTTCCCATGTTTAGTTTTTACGACTGGGGTGGAACGATAAGACACATGATACAGTTTATGTCCTCGCATTCCCTCAGTTCATGTAATTCGATAGTTTATCAACATGTATGTACTGTATAAAGGTTTTATGAGCTTTCCACTATTATGATATGGTCTCTAACGATTTAGGTGTTGATGCCTTACGAAATTCATCATCTTCTTCAGCCTGAACACGTCCATTGTTGAACAAAGGCTTCGTCCATAAAACGCGATCATAAAGCGACAACCTGCCGCTTGCATCCACCGGCTACCAGCGAACTTGACAATGTCGCCGGGCCATCTGGTGGGAAGCCTACCAACGCTGCATCTTTAGGTTTGTGGTCATCACTCGAGAACCTTTTTTCCCTATTTTATATCGGTTCTTCGAGTTATATAACCTGCCCATTGTCACATCAACTTGCATATATTCTGAGAGCTATACTTAATAAACTAGAATTCTGAGTGTAAAAAGAACAAACCAATTATGAAATACCACATTGCGCTTCAAAACGAGGATTACAGCCTATTTAACCTTCACAACCCAGTTAGATACTAACACGGTACCCTTAGTAGGACTGGTTGTCAAATTTTCTCACTCTGACTACCCATATCGACTGCGAAAGATCTACCAATGACAGCCGGGACCAACGGCTTACGTGCATTCTGAGGCACGCAGGGGTCTTAGTATGACATGAATGGTCATCCACAGACCGACCTCGGTAAGCATCCCTTAACCATGACCGATCGGTTGGTACGTAGCCACGAGCCTCTTTAAATTATAATGACTGAATCAGGTCCTTAAATAACAACTCAAAGCTTTTACTGAAAACAGATTTATTTCTAAAATAAAGCAACTTAGACAACTCGCTGCTACACAAATGCCAAGTAACTATTCCAATATTTGCGAGCATCTCTTTACCTTCGATTGAAAATTCAATTTAGTTCAAACAAAACAAAAGCTTTAAGTGCAAAAATAAGCCGATGAAAATAAACGAAAAGATACATTTTAATTGGTTAGGTCAGAAACAATGGAGAAAGTTATGAAAGCCTTCACCATTGCTTACTAAAACTTTCAAATTTTAAAATAAACAAAACTGTGAAGTTTCTAAAACCGCGTTGAGAGCCATGTAAAAAGCTGGACTTGTTCCTTCAACTTTTCAATTGAGTTTATAACCATTAAAAAACAGAGAATTAGTTGAAGTTTAGTTATTTTGGCTTAGTATTACTGAAAAGATTTGTTGGGGTTAGAAACTTTGGCCGGAAATTAACCCCGAAAAATTGTGTATATTCTACTAATTGGTTCTATCTAATTATATTATCTGCTTATCCTTTTTCCAGGTCGGCTTCCAGTATAAACGGATGCAGCTGAATAGGTACCAGTGTTTTACATGAAGCTACTGCCTGCCTGCCCTCCACAACCCAGTTACAGGGTAACAGGATACTTCTTAGTAAGACCGGTTGTCAGACTTCCTGGCTTCTGACTACCCATAACAACTGTCAAAGATCTGACAGTTGACACAAGAAGGACAGTCTGGATCAACGGCTTTACGTGCCTTCCGAGGCACGGAGGACTCAGTTAACGCAGTCTAACGCGTTCAAATCGAAAGAAAAACTCACATATTTTATATTCTTTTATCGGCTACTTACCCGTGTTGCCTTACAATTGAAGGCAACACGGGTTTTTAAGGGCAATTTAAGGTGGAGGCATAGATGACATGGATGGCAGGAATTTAAGACAGGGCAAAAAGCTTATACACAAAGCAATGGGTCGAGTGAGCAGAGTCAAATAAGCGCTTGTTGGTGCATTTCATGAACTACTGAATGGTGGGAATTTTGAGGTCGAGTTGGTGGTTCTTAGTGCCATCGGTTGCCGGTTAACGGTAATGCCGTGTGGTACCGACTGCGAATTGCATCATTCCATTTGTACCCGTAGGTGTCGTAGAAGGTGACAGAGGGATATTGACCAGAGGAGCGTCTTTATGTATATATAACACCTACTGGTGCAACGTGCTTCGGCCAAGCATGGCGATTACGGCTGAACCTATATCCTGGGGGAGACCTATGCTCAGCAGTAGGCGTCTAAAGGTTGACATGATGATGATGATGAGTGCCATCGGTTTACCCGCCATACTCCAAACCTAACTCGCTCCTGATTCGCACTAGTTCTATGTACCTATGTTTTGTACTTTAATCTTCCTTTTTGGAACAATATCATGCCGAAACGAGCTAGAATATCAGACAACCCATATAAGTAAGCAAGGAGGAGTATTGTTGGCAGCTAAGTCGCGGTTTCAACTGACGCGTCTTCCGATCGTTAGTATAGACGCGGCCATATTTGAGCTAGTGTGTGCGACAATACACCTGCGTAATAATAGTGTGATTTTGTGTTGTGTTGTTTACATACCGCCAAAATGTAATGCGGAGGAGTACATGCATTTGTTTCGTATATTAGAGGATGTATGTGTAAAGTACGAAGTACGATATTGCCTATTCATTGTGATCAATTTCTTATCAACAAGAATATATTCACGTTCAGGATCGAAGGTCAATCCTATTCTTACTAACCCTAAAATAGCTTATTGTGCCGAAAATATTCTCAACAACAATATAGTAGTAAACTGCCAATAGCCAGTGTAATTCTATCTATCAAGTCAACAAAGAGTTGGTCGTCTTGACAATACCTATTGTGGTTCGGAATAGTCCTTGCAATTCACAAACGCGACTCATGTGACAGTTATCCCACTACAATAAGGTACAAAATGCTATGATTGACGTGTGTTGGTATAATGTAACAACTTTACGACTTATTACGTTTGTAATAAGATTAGTTTTGTGTTTAGCCGTTGGTTCTTGTCAGTTCATTGATCGATCGTATGGAGCGGAGATTAGTTTAGAAGAAATTGGGATTGATTAATTGAGTCGTGAACAATAATAGTACAGGTAGGTACTATAGGCTGAATGGTTACAAATGCAATAATGAATACCCTCTTATCCCGCTCGGGTCTTATCACCTCGCTATTAAACTGGGGGCCAAGTCTGCTAATTTTATAATTTCGTCATTTCAACACGATCCCATTGTCGTTTTACTAAAAGTTCATAATCTGCTAAATTCATAATGGTCGATTATTGGTCGGTCGAATTAAAAGCAATGACTGCACAATGACATTCTAATGGTAGGTCACTAATCAAAGGAACTGTCAAAATTTTAGCAGATTACCGCCTAAGTCTGTCAGTTAGTTGTCATTTTGTACGAGATTACCATTCTAAGTATATCATTTCATTCAATGGCGTGTCAGTGGTTGACCAATGGAAAGTCATAATGTTGTCATTATATTAGTAGATTAGCAAACTGGTCAAAATCAACAATAATGAAATCAATGATAGACCATTTCGACACTATTGTAATAGCAGACTTAAGGCCCTGGTGGAGTACTTTTATGCATAGACCTTTTTAGTTTAGGGTGCTAACTGGTGATGTCTGGATGCGGAAGGCAGAGGATCTAGAAAAATGGCACGTGAGCTGTAGTGATGATGTTGTGATAAGGTATATTTTTAACTAATAAATTAATAACATTAGCCTTGTTTTGACTAACTCGTTGGTTTTGAATATTCGTAAATTTAAAATTTTGGGTTTAAAAATAGGGTTTTGTTAAGCCATTTCTGATCTGAATGTATCAGATGAGATCGAGATTACCCTATTTAGTTTTATAGACATTTTATGACAGCTATGAAAACTCTTATTCAGTAAATTAGCAAATCGCTGAGTTATCGTCTAGAACTTAAATAAATGCCATTTTGGACAATTTACAAATATTGCTTAGGTGATTTTTGATCTAAGTAAGTAAGTAAGATTAATTGTGTAAAATGTATTAAACTTTATACAAATACATATATACATAATATATAAATCTTTAAATTATAAAGCTTGACAAATATTCAGACAGGTATCGGGTCGCTCCATGTTAAACACTGAAATTGCATCAGATTAGACTGGAGCAGAGAATGGGCAGCAGCGTTCTCTGTGCCTTTGTAACAACCATACTACGATCGCCAACCCGCCAGCCAAGCGTGGCGATTATGGCAAAACCCCCCCAGCAGTGGACGTCTTCCGGCTGAAGTGGTGATGGTGGATACATTCTACTTCGAATCGAACTAAGTACTGTAGTTCTGGAGAATAACCCGAACGAGCACCACCTCAACTTTAATTTTATAATATTTAGTGATGATAAATCTTGTGGTATGTATATTGCATTGCACCTAGATTGAAATTTTAATAGTTTCGTTTTTTTTTATTTTTTAGTTGAAATTCGAAAGACAGCTTTTTACATCTAAAACCGGACATCCCTTAAACACAGTGAAACAGTTTAGTAAAACCTTTTTGCCTTGAAATCAATGTCGCAAGAAAACACAATTAACGGCCGCCATTTCTTGCCTACTTAGTTAATACGGCTAAATAGTTTGAGTCAAGTTCATTTTCTCCGTGTCATAGAATCATGATTACCAAGCAAAAGTGTCCACAAACAGTGAGCTTTCGTAGGGTTACCATAAGATCGGAATATTTGTGAAAATCTGGATAACTGTAGGGTGTTTTCCAAGGTTCAAAAGGTTTGATTTCTTCTTTATTTTACCATACTTCAAATCATCGTGATCATTGTCATCATGCCAATCTTTAGACGTCCACTGCTGGGCTAAGGTCTCCTCCACGGGTGGTTCAGCCGTAATCACCATGATTGACCGATGACCTTCTTATTTGAACTTATCTTCAGATTTTTACAGAACTAGCACTACTGGTACTAATCTGTTAAACCACAAGTAATTCAGTTACAGGATCTACCTGATCCTTATTACGGGGTATTTCTCGAAGCTCGCCCATCTTGAAACGCACCCAACGAAGCGCACCTAAAGTTTTCCTCGAAACTCACCAGTCAGATGCGCTTAGGAAATTAAATAAAAAATCTTATTCCTTTGAGGAATACTTTAGGTGCGCTTCGTTGAGTGCGTTTCAAAATGGGTGCGCTTCGAATACCCCCTTTTTGGGTGTCGTTTTTCGCGATACTTTGTGTCCTGAAAATTCTTACCAAAAGCTTGGCCACACAAAGTATTACTTGAATAGTTAGAAAGTTTTAATGAATGTACTTAACGAGTTTGTTCTTCGAAACACTTGCGGTCCCTTATTAAATATATATTGTCTTTTCAAGTGAAATTGCTTTTTTGGAAGTAATTAACATTCGGTTTTTTGATTTGCATTGTAAATTTATCAAAATAAGGAATGAGGGTCTGTTTAGCATCTTTAAAAGGTCAAACATATAGGTCCGATACTTAAAACGAGCTATTCCTAATTATTATTTTCTTAGCGCTGATCATTAAATAAAAACCAGGTTGTCGACCTTTAGTTAAGCACGACTTGCATCATCTTTTACATCTAAAATAAGTTGACAGAACTCATTTTTTATTAGAAAAAGCTCGCTTAGCCACTTCGGTAACTGTGTCATCAAAACTGCCTGTCTTACAATTATACCGAAATGGATAAAAGTTACTTTGCACGTTTGGCTAAGTCATAGATATCCGAGGCTAAGCATTATTACAACTGGTGAACTACAATGTAAGATAGAGACGGGAACTTAATAACTACATCTAAGCCAAAGTACTGGGTGGCGCAAAAGTAAAGACCCTATTTGGTTCAGCTATAACATTTTTTCTAAATTAGAAAACTAGATTTAGATTTTTTTAAATGTATATTTGTGCCATTAAATTTCGTACCATTAGGATTTAAAGATGATGTCTTTTAAATGGTGACCTCCAGAGTTGATACACATTTGAGCCCTATTTATGACATTTTGCATAACTTGCCGTAACACTTCCTGCGATATGTTCGTTATTTCTTGACGAATGTTTTCTTTTAGAGCTGCGAGAGTCTGTGGCTTGTTCACATACACCCGAGATTTCAAAAAACCCCAAAGAAAGAAGTCTGGACTGGTCAGATCGGGTGATCTTGCAGGCCAAGGCAAATCGCCAAAACGAGAGATAACTCGGCCTGGAAAAGCGTCCCTCACTAAGTCCATAGTGTCGCGCGCTGTGTGTGCCGTAGCGCCGTCTTGTTGAAACCAGATGTGCTCCAGCCCCAATTCGTCCAAACTGGGTATCAAAAACTCACGTAACATGGTTCTGTAGCGTTCTCCAGTGACAGTAATCGCATTGCCTCCAGCGTCTTCGAAAAAATAGGGTCCGATCACTCTGTCAACACAGATGCCACACCATACAGTAACTTTTAGTGGGTGTAGAGGTGTTTCTTGAATAATGCGCGGATTATCAGTGCCCCAGAACCGAGTATTCTGCTTATTGACATGCCCTGAGAGATGGAAATGCGCTTCGTCACTCATAACCAATTTTGAAGGACTCAAATGTGTATCAACTCTGGAGGTCACCATTTAAAAGACATCATCTTTAAATCCTAATGGTACGAAATTTAATGGCACAAATATACATTTAAAAAAATCTAAATCTAGTTTTCTAATTTAGAAAAAATGTTATAGCTGAACCAAATAGGGTCTTTACTTTTGCGCTACCCGTTACATGCCAAGTAATATTTATTTATACCGGACTCATAATTTCCATTCACACTAATTTGTGTCACTTTCATTCATAATTTATTCAGTGTTTGTTGGAATTATATATTTAGAATCAGCTCCTACATTTTTGCCACTAACGGTTATTTTAAATTATGCAGCCAACCGCAGTGAACTAAACAGTATAATTATCAAATATTAACGAATTTAACAACATCCTGAATGATAAACGACATATTTTATCATTTTAATATATCCATTACTCCGATACTTTAATATTTTATTTTATTTTATTAAATAGGAACAACAAACAGCTACATTGTAAATGCGAAAGTAACTCTGTCGTCACGTTTTCACGACGAAATAGTTAAACCGATTTTGATGAAATTTGGTAAGAATATGGTTTAGTAAAACCTTTTTGCCCTGAAATCAATGTCGTAAGAAAACACAATTAACGGCCGCCATTTCTTGCCTACTTAGTTAATACGGCTAAATGGTTTGGGACGACACGGTTGGCGCAGTGGCTGAGCGATCGGCTGCTGCGCAGCGTGTTGCGAGTTCGATTCCCGCCCAGGGTAAACATTTGTGTGATGAGCACTTGTGTCTGGGTGTTGTTTATATATATATGTATGTATTAACAAAAAAAATGTATTTGTATATGTATATCAGCTGTCTGACACCCATAGTACAGGGTCTCCCTAGTTTGGGGTCAGATGGACGTGTGTGAAAAATGTCCCCACATATTATTATTATTATTAATATACATAGCTTGAAATCCGGGAAAAAACCTGGGTTAATTTTTTATAAGCGGCTTCGTCTACATCTGTGATAACCGACATTCACTCTGACGAAGTTGCTAGCAAAAGCTTATTATCTATAAATATTTTCTCCCGATATAATTGCAGTCACTGCGGCCATTCACGATGAAGACTATCCAAGTAAAAAACAGGAGTACTCCCTCTTCCGTCACTCTCATAGTCCGTTGGGACGGCAATCCGGGACAACTGCGGAAATATCAGACGCAAGACCAACGGCTTTACGTACTTTCCGACACCATCAACTTCCAAACACCGGGTTGCAATTGAGAAATTTCTAATAGCAAAACCTAATACTCTTTGCCTTTTTTTTTTGGTACGTGGTGGAAAATCCTCTTGAATGTCCTCCGCCCTGGGGCGGGCGGAGCAGTCTGACAGACTCTTACTGCCTAAAAACCACCCCGGTGTTCCATCTCACATCTACGTCGGGGGTCGCGGGAACTGGAGATACTTCTGCAACCCCCGGCTGGTGGAATCTTTGCCTGACCTAAGAATTGAACTGAGGACCCTTACTCAATAGTTGCGTTAAGGGGCTATTAACGACTTTTACAGATTTTAAACTGACAATCACGTCGAAATGTGTAGTGTAAATGATTTAAAAAAATAAATATGTTAAACTAGAATATTTAGTAGTGGTCACTGACCCTGACTGCTAAGCCGGAGGTCGTGGGTTCGATTCCCACCCAGGACAAACTTTGTGTGATGAGCATGATTGTTTGTTCTGTGTCTGGGTGTTTATCTATAATATGTATGTATTTATAAATTATATAAGTATGTATATCAGTTGTCTGGTTACCATAACACAAGCTCTGCTTAGCTTGGGACCAGATGACCGTGTGTGAGTTGTCCCAAGATATTTATTTATTTTTATTTTATTTATTTTATTTACTTTGTGAATATTTTTGATTGTTTTCATATTAAATAGTTTAATTAACTCGTGAAGTCGTGTCTGACGTGGAAAAAACATTAACAATCACACAAAATCTACAAGGTATAATTAAACGAAATGTACACTATCTTACAGACAATTTTATTATCAATCTTTTAGTATACGCCTTTTTTTTTAAAGTTAAAGAATACTATCTTTTATTTATTTTTTCGACTAAACTTTGAAAGTTTTGGACGCAACGCATACGATTCACTAGTCGCTCAAGGTCGCCGGCGTATATCGTCGCCTTAACAACCACGAGACTAGACAAATTAAGAGCGCCCATCCCAATCGGCTGAACTTCGACGAGAGCGTGATTGAATTTTTTTCTGTTTCACGTGTAGCGTGTTTCAAAGTTCAGATAAAAACTGTGCGAAAAAGCTGATTTCAGACGTGGTTACTTAATTTGTTTCTTAAAAAAGTTTATTTTTGGCTTCATACAAACCTAGATTTAAACCACAAGATACCTTTGTGTTAAAAACATTTGAAAAATAAATTGTTATTACGCCGTAATCACGTACGAGCGTTTGTATGGGAAATATGACCGTTGCCCATGCCCGTTGGTTCGTTTTAACTACTAACCCTAATTCATCTGGCTAGCCTGTTCCTAACTATTTTGGGGCCGGCTTCCTAACATGATACAGGTAAATACCAGTGTTGCACACATGGAGCGAGCAATTTTTTAATATCATTATTAAATTTACATTTATTTAATTCAATAATATCATTTTAATATAATTATCTGGTTAATGATTGCATGATTATGATAAATAATTAATTGAAATAAAATTAACTTTGTTTTATAGAGAACAATAAATTTCATTCTGCCTTTAATTTCGGCGTGATACATATTTTATTTCATTGCGATAGTTTATTTTATTTATTTATTAAAACTTTATGCACAAAATTTAAATAAACATTGTACAAAGGCGGACTTAATGCCTTGGGCATTTTCTACCAGTCTACCTTAGGGTGATGCAGAGACAAAAAAATTTACGATTCAACTGTCTCGGATCATTATCATCATCATCAGTCGGAAGTAAATAAATATATTATTAATATTTAACAATGTGCGTGGAACAACACACCGCAATTAAAACGTAAATTTAAGGGATTTATCTATCCTAAGGAAATTGTGAATTTATTTTCTGAGAAAAGGAAACAAAGAAAGCAATGGCAGCAAACAAGGTGCCCGCGAGATAAAACATCACTAAATAATCTAACTATACGATTAAAGAGGAAAATTCTTCAATTTGAGGATGAATCTTTAAATACTAACCTCTTGCAGCTAACCAATGACAAATCAACGGATTACTCTCTCTGGAAAGCGACAAGAAATCTAAAAAGGCCGATTATACAAATACCACCCATCAGAGATAGCGACGGAAAATGGGCCATAAGTAATGACCAAAAAGCGGTAAGGTTTGCTCAACATTTAGAAGAATCTTTTCAACCCAATGAAAGCTCAATAGAAATACCTGAGAGTATACATTTCACAAAATCAAATAATTCATCTTGTTACTCCGAAAGAAGTAATGAGAGAAATTCTAAATAATATTAGCTCTAAAAAGTCTCCGGGTTACGACCTCATTACAGGTGAAGTTCTAAAACACCTCCCTCGCAAAGCCATAGTAAAGCTGACCAAGCTTATCAATGCTGCATTTATTTTAAAACATGTACCCGAGTCATGAAAAGTTGCTGAAGTCATTATGATTGAGAAGCCTGGGAAACCACCCTAGAAAGCATCATCGTATAGACCTATTTCTCCGCTGCACGTATTATCAAAACTATTTGAAAAACTGTTAGTGAAACGGTTAAAACCAATTATAGAAGATAAAAGCCTTATTCCAAATCATAAATTTGGCTTCAGGGAAAAACACTCAACAATAGACCAGGCATATAGAATAACTAACATCATTGAAAAAACTCTTGAAAATAAGGAAGTCTGCGCCACCGTGTTTTTACCCGACTACGGCAAAGCCAAAGGAGGGTTATGATTTTGACAGGCTATGTATGTATGTATGTATGTATGTATGTATGTTCATCTGTTCGCTCATAGCTCCTAAAGCACTTATCAGAACTGAACAAATGAGGTATCGTTAGAAGCGTCTTGATTGTCCGCTGGTTATAGGCTATATGACGTGTCACCGAATCCAATGTGGCGCCCTCTGGCGGACCAAAAAACCAAGATTAAAAAAAAAATGAAGACAAGCATACCGTGTTTGGTATCATTGGAAAGGGGTTCACTAGTACTATTCAAATATATAATATTTAGTTGTGACTTGTCACAAATTATTTAAAAAAAGGAAAGATTACCAAATAAATTAAGATACGCATACCGTGTTTAGTATCATTAGAAAGGGGTTCACTAGTACCTTTTAAATATATAATACTTAGCTGTGACTCCAAAACGGTTTAAATAAATAAAAAATAGTTTAAAAACTAAAACCCGACTACAACAAAAAGTGATCTAAAAAGTACGAAACAAGAAAATATTTCACACAGAAATCAAGACATAGGTACAAAATGGTCAAGCTAAGCCGTGGTTGCATGCCAATATAATTCATGTTCATCGCACTCTTATGGGATACAGGCATGCAACCACGGCTTACCTTGACCATTTTGTACCTATGTCTTGATTTCTGTGTGAAATATTTTCTTGTTTCGTACTTTTTAGATCACTTTTTGTTGTAGTCGGGTTTTAGTTTTTAAACTATTTTTTTTTTAGATGTCGCGCAAGCTTTTGACAAAGTTTGGCATAAGGGTCTTATACACAAGCTCAGACGCATGCTACCAGAATTTGCAGATATCCTAGAGTCGTATATAATTAATAGAATGTTTAGAATACGGCAGGACGACGCATATTCCGGGTTAAAAGCTATAAAAGCTGGTGTACCTCAAGGAAGTGTGCTAGGTCCAATTTTATACTTGTTATACCTACACAATGTGAAATCCCAGAACTGGAAAACAACACCATCGCGACCTTTGCAGATGATACTGCAATTATGGCCACCGGGTTAAGCCTCAGAGAAGTAGTAGAAAAAGTTCAACTAGCTGTGAACAAAGTTTATGACTGGACACAAAAATGGAAGATCAAACTGAATGAGTCAAAATCAATTCACATTGACTTCACAAACAAACACATGGACCATCACCCAATCTACATAAATGGCATGCAAGTGCCTTATGCTAATACAGCCAAATTGCGGTGGAAAGCTCATGTCAAAAAGAAAAGACAGGAACTCGATATACGTTATAAAAGTATGTATTGGTTACTCGGAAGGAAATCCTGTCTATCAATATAAAATAACCCTATACAAGCATATTTTTATGCCAATTTGGACGTATGGTGTCCAACTTTGGGGCTGTACCAAACAAAGCAACATCAAAACAATACAACAGTTCCAAAATAAAGTACTCAGGGATGCTGTCAATGCACCCTGGTACATAAGAGACGACGACCTTCACCGTGACCTTAAAATGGAATCCGTCACCACAATTATCCAAAAATTTGCTGAAGCTCACGAACACAGACTTCACCGACACGTGAATGTTGAGGCAATCCAGCTACTAGACAACACAGACTTAGTGCGTAGGCTAAAAAGAAACTAAACCATTTGAATTAGTGTAGTGTTCAAAGTGAATAAATAATAGTAACAATGTTGTGCTATACATATAACACATGAACGTAGTGTTTCTATAAATTATATCAGACTCTAAGAAAGTGCTACGGACTTGTGTAAAAGTCCAAATGGACACTATTTTTAGTTTTAACATAATCTATCACGTAACATATTAAGTTAGAGTTAAATTGCTTATTAGTCTTCTAGGCTAGATTGTAATTAATTATTAAGAACTTTGTTCTTACTAATACAGTATAAACAAAACAATCATCAGTTGGAAGACGTTCACTGTTGTCCTCCCCCATAGAACGCCACAACGAGCAGCAACCTGCCGCTTGCATCCACCGGTTACCCGCGACCTGAACGATGTCGTCGGTCCATATGGTGGGAGGTCTACCAACGCTGCGTCTTCCGAGACCTTTCTTCCCCATCGGTGATCAGCTCCGAAACTACTGTACGTATTTACATAATATATTATTATGGTTGTCAGCAATAGAACGAGGAATCATTTTTATAAGCTATAGGCTAAAATTAATAAACAATTTCATACTGACGAAGTCGCGGGCAAATTCTAGTCATTTAATAAATACAAACCAATAATTTTCCATTGGCTTTGGATGATCTAGGAATAAGGATGTAAACGCCAGGCAATGCAGCTTTTACCAACCTTCTGTACCTATTACAAATACATTATTTTAGATTTTGATTTTTTTGATTTGACTACCTGTCTGAATCTAAAGTCAATAGGTACATTAACTTGACTGAGTATCCGTTAAATTTTGACTTATTTTAAACCGCACAACATATCATTTAACCCGACAATGCATCTGTATAATTTGACGTTTAATTCTAGTTAATTTGAACTAGTGTTTGTAGTTCGGTCCCGATTGTAGGTTTAATGCAATTACTTGTTGAATTGTATGAGAATCTAGTGTCTACCCAGGACTTCGTCCATCCGATACAAGACAAGTGTACCATAAAATATACACACAAATTATTTATCTAGTAGATAGTGACTATCGAGATGCTGAAGTGAGCAATAATTGGACTGCCATACTGAACTTCGAAGTTTAAAATATCGATGTATTGTATGAATAGTTTAAAAGTACGATTTACGTGAGTTAGAAAGTATCTAAGGAATACATAGAAAATCAAAGCGTTTTAAACATGTGTAAGACTTAAAAAGATGTAAGCAGCTTATAGTCTGTACATTGACAGAAACAACTGAAAATAAGCCAGCTGCTTCAAGCGCTTGAGCTGCTTGGTACGTACTCTCAGTCAACTTATGTACCCTATTTAAATAAAACTTTTGCTCGCGACCTCGCCCGCTTGGAAAACCAATCTACCGTGTGGGCATCCAGCTTGTTTACTATCCAATGACATAAGTGAAAAAATTATGTCTTAAACCGGGTCTCCTGCGACACTGTTTATTTATTTATTAACACTTCAAGCACAAAGTACAGAGGTGGACTTAACACCTGACACCTAACATCAAACATCTAACAAAATATGGGCGTGGCCTAACTGTTTTGTTAGCTCAAACAATCAAAAATGTTATCAGTGGCGGACAGAAAACATACCCGCGTTCGCGGGGGAGGAATAATTTCTGGTTGTATGTAAAATAACTTCTAAAACATCGAATAACTAAGTCTTCTTCGTCCAAATTCATTTTGTCGAGTAGCGACGTTGAACGAAGACGTTGTTGACGAAGTTGGACGAAGAAGACTGGATCTGGATCTACATGTTTGATGTTCGATTTTAAAAGCCACAAGAGACTGCAATGTTTTGCTAACGGGTTTAGTTAACATAATAAGTTTTGTTAGTATATTTTGTTATTTTTAGGAGCAGGAGACACGCCTTTGGCCTAAAACCTACCTAATCTAAAAGACATGTTGGTCTGTCGGCTATCAAAATGTGTTGAAGATTTACCGTCTAATCATAGAACAAGTTCTAACTTTAATTTTCCGAGTCAGTTTTTGTATTTCGCACTTTATTGCGACTGTAGTAAAGTTCGTAATACAAAACTGAAAATGTAGACTCGGTAGTAAACTCAGTTTTCATGTTCGGCAATTAGTGACCGACCTAAAGGAATAATGTCATAGAGAAAAAAAAGCAAATGAAATATTAAATGACAGTATGCTAATCTCAATATGACAAAGTTTCAGCCATTTTCATGCAAGCTTTAAAAGGAAAACTAGGTATTGTGGTGTGTCGTTAATATTTCATAAATATTCATGTCCTTTCAAACGCGGAAGAGATTAAGGCTGCACTTGTGTAGTGGTCTCTGGTACTCTGTGGTACTTCAAAATTCCATTTACGATGATAGTTTCACGGGTTGTTTCTCATTGTTTTGTGTCACTGTTGTTGTCATCCCCTATGTCACTGTAATGTTGTCATTCCCTCTGTGACTTTGTTCTTGTTATAAAGATACATATTCGTATATCTAAAGAATTGGGTGACTTTACGAGAACAAAAATATTATATTTAATCAGTATGGTACAAGAATCAGCACAAACAGTTACTTTTAAAACACACATTGAAATTTATTTCATTTTTTGAGGTAGTTGAATTTTTAAGCCCAATTATTTTGTACTAGCTTTCGCCCGCAACTTCGTCCGCGTGAATGTCGGTTATCGCGGATACAGACAAAATCGTGAATTAAAAGGGTTCAAGCTATCTTCATGACAAATTTTATTATAATCGGTTCAGCCGTTTCATCGTGAAAGCGTAACAGACAAAGTAACTTTCGCATTTATAATATTAAGAATGGAAGAATGGATATATGATGATGATGAGAAATATTAAATAGTAATAAACAATAATATAGTAATAAAGTAAATTTATAGTAATACTAGCTGACCCGACAGACGTTGTCCTGTCCCGATCTACCTATGGGGGATGAAAAAGGGGTGAAAAAAAGGGGATGAAAAATAGATGTTGGCCTATTCTCAGACCTACCCAATATACACAAAAAATTTCATCAGAATCGGTCAAGCCGTTTCGGAGGAGTACGGGAACGAAAACTGTGACACGAGAATTTTATATATTAGATAGTAAAAATAGTAATACTATGGAAATATGAATTGGATTTAATCCTAGATGTCCATTGAACTGTTATGGTTGGATATAAATGGCACTTTTTACATATCGCCGGGGATAGTGCAAATCCGCGTAACTAGCATTGGATAATTTCGCGTATCTGACAAATGTAGCCAATTTAAAATTTCATCACGTCATAGAATGCAACGAATCGCCCAATAACAATACCGCTTGTCTACGGCCGGCAAGTATCGACACCGCACTTATAACCTTCCCCTGTAAACTTAGACGTGCAGATAGCCGCAGTTTACGTTGGGTTTAGTCCAATGATTATCAACCGACTTCAAAAAAGGAGGAGGTTATCAATTCGTCTGTATTTTTTTTTATGTTTGTTACTTGATTTCTCGGGACTGGGTGAACCGATTTTGATGATTCTTTTTTTATTTGGAAGCTAGTGCTTCCCGTGTGGTCTCATTTTAATTTGGTCCAGTTCTGACCATGGCATCCATGAGAAAACCGTATAAGTCTTAAATTTGCATTAAGTATGTGCGCGATTTGTTACGCGATTTCTCAGGCAAACGTAAACCGATTTTGAAAACTCTTTTCTTTATAGATAGGGTATGCTTCAGGGGTGGACCCACATAATAACCCAATTTTATCGAAATTGATTCAGCACTTTTTGAAAAATCAACAAATACCCAAAAATGTTACATAGACGACGTTTTAGTTTCATCAATCTTTGTAGTAGTTAACTTTCAATATCTTCTTAATAGATTTGAATGAGAAGGAGGTACTAAAAAGCGGAAAATAAAAAGCATTTTACAAAAAAGACAACCGCCTTCAAAAAGTGAAAAATAACTTTAGCACAGAACACACATTGACTTTAGTTTCGGAAGTCGGTGGCAATACAAAACAACAAACAGAACAAAGCCACTGAATTTCGAAACTAAAGTCAATGTGTGTTCTGTGCTAAAGTTATTTTTCACTTTTTGAAGGCGGTTGTCTTTTTTGTAAAAAGCTTTTTGCCTTATTTATGATCTTCTTTTCATTTCTTCTTTTCTGAAAGCCAACAGAGTAGCCAGGGTTTAAATAGGGAGATTCGCGGATTTGCACTATCCCCGACGATATATAATTAGTTTGACGTGATTAATCTATCTATATTCTATATTTATATTGCTATAATAAAATGGAAGAGTTTGTTTGTTTGTTTGAATGCGCTTATCTAACTAACTACTGGTCCGATTCTGAAAATTCGTCAATTAGAAGTTACGTTGTCACTGAGTGCTATAGGTTATACTTTATTATCAGTGAATTAGGGATCTTTAAAAAAATCACGCAAACAAAGTCACGGGGAAAGTTAGCTATATAATATACTAGCTTTTGCCCACGACTTCGTCCGCGTGAATTTCGGTCATAGTGAATGTAGACGAAGTCGCGGAAAAAAAGTAGCTTATGTCCTTCCCCGGGGTTAAATCTATCTTCATGCCAAATTTCATCAAAATTGCTTCATCCGTTTCTTCGTGAAAGCGTAACAAACAGAGATACTTTCGCATTTACAATCTGTCCATTGGTTTAATCGTTTTTTGACAGCTGCAACTAGTGAACAATATTTATGTTTTTTGTAAAAACTGATACGCATACCTGTATTACAATGTCTGTAAGAGGTCATAAATAAGATAATCCAACAAGATTAGGCAGTTTATTTATTTATTTAAAACAATAAAGTTGATCCTTCTAAAAGGCAGCTGTCAAAAAAACTAATAACCCAATGGACAGGGTATAATATGGATTTTTACTACGTCACCAAAATATGTGGACAGATATAGCAAGGCATATTATTAATATAAATTTCAAAAATGTGAAACAAACAACGATCGCAGACGTAATAAGGGCGAAAATATATTATTATATTATAGCTACCGTGTGTGGTGTGGTGGCTAGCTATAATATTATAGCTACGTATGTGACGGGCTGAGTGCACCAAAAATAGTCAATGAAGTCTTCAAAACTCCGCAACTGCACGCAGGTGGTCTAAAATACCCGTTAAATTTATAGCCTCATACGAGCTTCGATATGCCATAAAGTTAAGCAATGATCTCAATAAGCTTATGCCAATTTGGAAATAAAATGGCATGCCAGACGAGTTGGCCACTTGCCAGTGTTTTATGTCAGGCATAAAATGTGTATATCGACACATGCTTGATACGTCGCTCCATTTGATTTATCATTTTGTTTTGTGGCATTTTCGTTAATTTGCTGTGGCAAATTAATGGGTGGCTGGGAACGGATGATTGAATAATTCGGTTTATGTGATTTTTACGACTAGCGGCTGAGTATTTTTCGAGTCTAAAGATAGTTTCTGGTTGAATGTACAACACCTGGCATATTTTTTTTCCAGCAAAGGCTATAAAATTTAGTCGGATCTGAGTCCTTGAAAGTTTCGTCGGGATCTAAAATCTAAAATTTCTTACTTTTAGAGCTGTTTTCCAATGCCTAACTTTTATTTAATGATTCATTCTAACAGTTTGTCATATTTCGTATTGAAAAAAAGTTTTAAGCTAAATCTCGACTACTAATTTTTTTTTTATAATCTCCTTTCTTTGATATCGAAATGACCTCCACTAAAGTCACCAACATACGTCCCAGAATCATAAAGTTGAAGTGGCAGTGGGCTGGTCACATCTGTC
Organism: Charanyca ferruginea; assembly: GCA_947361185.1. Taxonomy (NCBI): domain Eukaryota; kingdom Metazoa; phylum Arthropoda; class Insecta; order Lepidoptera; family Noctuidae; genus Charanyca; species Charanyca ferruginea. The sequence goes on along the minus strand of OX376068.1, from coordinate 4,842,179 downwards.
GCAGGACCAATAAAGCAGACTTGTCCTAGAGGTGAGACCGCAAAGTCGGTAGGCGCAGCGAGATGCCTTACAGCCCGATGGACCGATGACCCAAAGAAGGTAGACGTTGGTGGCTGGATCTGAAAGGCAGAGGACCGAGAAAAATGGTGTGCGATGGAGGAGGCTTATGCTCAATAGTAGACCTCTAGTAAGCTGAAATGATGACGGTGATGGTATGATAATATGATGGCCAACTTTTATATGATGGCCAACTTTTAAATGACCCTTAATTTAAAAAATATATATACGTTAAGAGTATGTCCTCTAAAGGGTTTAATTTTGAACTTAGTATGACGTGTCATGGCTCTCGATCAAATTATGATAGGTAATTTCGGATGATCAGATATAGGTACAGACGCCAGTACAACAAGTTACATTAATTTATTTGGCGTACTATTTAGTTACATAGGTGTCGTTAGTGGTGGATATATGGACCAACTTCGCCCATTGTCCTTTCATTGATAAATTTTCAACTTTATTACAAAACCATGAGGCTCATATTTAATTGGGATTTGTCAGTTTGGTATGGCTTGATGTGCTGGCGTCTGTACATACATGATGCTGAAATCATAAATCTCCCTTTGCCTTCACCTTTTTTTTTTTTTTTTTTTTTATTCTAATTTTATTTAGGGGCTTTTAGTCACAAATAAGACCATGCCAGCCCCATCGTAACCTAAACATGTACGTACTTATTCTAAACTATCAACTATTTTATAAACTAAAATGGCTCCTTCCGACAGAGGCGCTGACAAAATACTTTGAAAAATACCTACATCTATCAAACTTATTTTTAACCGATTGCTCAGAGCCTCTCTCCCAGCCGTAGTTTTCACACATTCCACCAACAAGTGATGGACGTCCTCCACAACCCCGCACTCAGTACAGTTAGGGCTGGTACTTATTCCCATGAGGTGTCTAAACTTGTTAAGTGGAACGTGTCCAGATCGTAGCCTATGAGCTATCACAACAAATTTCCTATGAAGACCACTGTTGGCAAACCAGGGAACACGGAGAGGTTCACTTTGAATCGTTCGATACCAGATTCCCTTTTCTAACGATCTTTGATTAAAATATTCTTTCCAATTGTTGTGGCATATAATTTTATATTTCGTTAAAACTTCGTAATAACTTGGAGTGACATTGATTTCGGTACCATCTGAAATAGCTTTCCTTGCCAAGCGATCTGCCTCCTCATTTCCTGGTAAGCCAACATGTGACGGAACCCACTGCAAAACCAGGTTAACATTAATAGACGTAAAATGATGAATCTGTTTTAATATGGCGTAAGCTATCGAAACACCTCTGTAGCCAGAGGCGCATCGAGCTAAATGCTGCAGAGCACTCCTACTATCTACAAAGACAACACATTCTTCGCTGCTAGTATTTTGAAGATATTTAAGGGCTTCCGATATTGCAATGAGTTCCGCCGTCATGATACTGATCTGACCTTCAGATATTCTGTACATACCACTAATTTTATTTCTTGAGTCGTAAAAGGCGGCACCAACATTATTATTTATTTTCGACCCATCCGTATACAATTTAAACCAGTTGTTATATTTATTATGCAAGTCCTCTAATACATTGGTTCTTAATAGGTTGATATCGTAGGATTTCTTAGGCAATGTAACACTATCAAGGTGGTCTTTTATCACATTTTCTATATTTATATTAGATATCCATGTATCTAATTCAAACATTTCCAAAGGATAGCTGGAGGATACATTGTCCTCCTTAGTATCGGTATATACTGTCGCTAATAATGGTTTCTTTTTATTTTGCCAATATCTATTTGTAATATAACTTGTTAAAGAGTTCAATAAACTTGTAGTTATATTATTGTCAAATGATTGTGCCTTTAAGCAATACTTAGTGGCTAAATATTTTCTTCTTAAAGTCAGACCAGGAATACACAACTCTGACTCCATAACATGAATAGGTGTTGTACGTATGAAACCTCCAATTATCCTCATAGCTTGATTCTGTACCTTATCAAGCTTACTTAGATGTGTCTTTGCGCTGCTATCAAATAAGAAACTTGCATAATCAACCCTACTCCTAATCAAAGCTATATATAATCTGCGAAGGTGTTGTGGATGAACGCCCCAAGCATTCCCCGATAGAACCTTAAGTAAGCTCAAGTATCTTTGTGTTTTTTCCCATGTTTCGTTTATATGTTTTCCCCATCGCAATGTTCTATCTAACCATAGGCCCAGATACTTTATATGTTCTACCGAATTTATTTGCGTTCCGTTTATATTTAAGTTAATTTGTTGTCTTCTTCGCCCTCTACTAAATACACAAAATTTTGATTTGTTACTTGATAATTGTAAACCTAACTGTTCCAATAATATATAAATAGTATTCAGCGCATTTTGAACATCTGAAACATTATCACTTAGACTATGGCTGCTAGTATATATCACAAAATCATCGGCATATTGTGATATTATGACATTTGATATACTCTGGCACAATTTATAAGTAGTAATATTAAAAATTAAAGGCGAAAGTGGGTCGCCCTGGGCGATGCCCTTACCAGTCCATCTAACTATATATTGATTGTCTGCGCTACAATTAATTTTTGATTTGAGATGTCTTTCCGTTAAAAAGTTCCACAAATATTTACAAATTTTCTTACCTACGTTGATTTTATCAAGGGTTTGGATCATACTATCTATTGACACATTATTATAGGCGTTATCTATATCTAGAAAGCAAGCTAACGTAGGTTCATTTTTGGAAAAACCGATCTGTACTTGGCTGACCAGCCGAACTAAACTATCTAAACACGATTGACCCCGTCTAAATCCTACAGTATTCATTGATAAAATTCTATTTTTTTCCACGTACCATTCTAGTCGTTTACATAATAAAGTATGAAAAATTTTACAAATGCAAGAAATTAAAGAAATAGGTCTTAATTTAATTTGAGTATCTGAACTAACGCTACTTTTAGGAATCGGTACTATTTGTATATCTCGCCATTGAGTGGGAACGTATCCGGTCTCTAAAATCAAATTATAAACCTGTAATAAGTATCTTTTGACTACTCTAGGAAGATTGTAAATCATTGAGAAGGTAATTTGATCGTCACCTGGTGCAGTATCTTTTTTTTTTAGACATCTCTCTAGTTCTTGACTAGTAAATTTTATCTCTAGAGAAGTGTTAGTCGATGACATTGTTGGCACTGAGGGTAGCGCAAAATCAGGAGCAAGGTTACTTAATAAATCCTCTATTTGTTCTTTAGAAGGATAGGTTTTAATTTTACTTTGTCCTTTCATCCAACGCATACGATTCCACATTTCTGAAACCGTAGTGGATTCGTTGACACTACTACAAAAGTTACGCCAATTTTGTGATTTAGCTAGTCTCAATGACCGTTTAGATTCGGCAATTCGTTTTTCTAAAATATCTAAATTACTTGGGGATGGGTTTCGTCTAAATTGTGCTAGTGCCAATCTGCGTCTAGCAGTGGCTTCGGATAATTCGGTATTCCAATAAGGCCTTGGTTTAAATTTTGATAAAGGGTCTGTGCATAACTTTACTAAAGGAATACTTTTATCAACGGCATAATTAATCCGATTAACTAAAAGGTCATAGCTGACTTGAACATTATTGGTGTTAACTTCCGCATTTGTAAAATCTTCTTCAAGAATTTCTCTATATAACGACCATTTAGCTTTTTTAAAGTTACGCCTAGTAACGAAGTTCCTATTAAAATGTTGTAGCATTAATTTTATTTTAATCATTATGTGGTCACTGCCTAATGTCTCATTAGTAGAATCCCATTTGAAGTTAACAGCAATATCTATAGACACAAACGTTATATCAGGAGATGATTCCCGCAGGACGCCCTCTACCATCTTAACTCTTGTCGCATTACCGTTGTTTAATGAAATGAAAGAGTTATCAAGTGATGCATCCAAAAGTTGCATGCCTCGGCTATCATTTTTGTACGACCAATTGGTATGGTGGCCATTAAAGTCCCCTGCTATTAAAGTTTTATAAGGAAATGCGCCAAAAAGTGTATCCCAATCTGACTGTGTGGTTCGAACATTAGAAGGACAATATATACTTACAATGTTTTCTAAGTAAGAACAGTTCAGTAACTTCACATGCAGTACTTCTATACCTGAATTTCCTAGACCAAATGATGAAACTTGAGTTTTCAGAGATTTGTGACACATTATCGCTACTCCGCCATATGAATCAAACCTGTCTTTTCTATATATATTGTAACCACTTATATGTGCACGACATTCAGGTTCCATCCAAGTTTCACTGACAATTGCAACATGTACATGCTCTTGAGATAACAGACATTCAAATTCTACTAATTTAGGTCTAAGACTTTGTGAATTCCATTGCAGTATGTTTAATGTTAATTGTTGTGTTGTACTATTCATAAAAAATATTTAATATTGACTTTAACCACTCGCCGCCTGCAATTTTGTCCACTAGAAAACGTTTCAGCTCCTCTATAATTAATTTTATAACCTCGGTAATTTTCTCCTCAAAACTTTTTCTTGAAAGAAACGTGTTTTTAATCTGTTTCATTACTTCCCAAAATGAGGAACTTTTGTTACGTGTCTTTTTCCCTACAGTCTCATGTTCCACAATACTTTCAGCTTCTATACTTTCTTCTGAGCTCTGCTCCTCAAAACTCATGATATTTACAGATGTTTCTTTTCTGTTTCTTTTCTTATTTCTCTTTTGTGTCTGTGTTGTGCTCTTGTCTTGTCTATGTTTATCTGTAGTTTTTTTTAATACAATATCCCGATATGAGGGTTTGGATGTCTGGTCAATAGTTTGTTCTTCCTGCATTTGACTACTTTCAAAATGGCTTACTTGATTGATCAATGTCTCGTTGTCATCCATTAAGTTGTCGTTGTTGTGTAATAATATGTTTTTCTCTAGTCGGCTGTCTCTACGGTACTTGTCTAGGGCATATTTATAAGTACAGTTTTCTGACGACATGATATGACGAATCTGTTTTTCTTTTAGAAAAACCGGACATGTTTTGTTAAACGACATGTGGTCACCTTTACAATTGACGCATTTATATATTGTAGTTTCACAGTTAGCATGTGAATCACCACATTTCGGACATATACATTTTTTAACATTACATTGCCTTAGTAGATGCCCGTACTTCCAGCAGTTCGAACACTGCGTCACTGGGAACGTATAATTCTCCACCTTAAGTTTACATCCGTATACTTCGACAAATGACGGTAATGTTGAACTTTTAAAGCATAATCGTACTGTTTCACTATCTTCCCACTTGCCTGGCTCAGTAGAACGTTTTAGTCTCTTGACAGAAATTATATCATATTCGCTATCAAATATCTTATTTAATTCTTCGTCTTTTAAATCAGACTCGATATTTTTAACTATTCCATAAGATAAACTTACTTCTTGAGCCGATAGGCATCTATAACCCAAGCTTTTCATTTTTTCACACTGCAGTAATTTATTAGCATTGTCACGGTTTTCGAACTGTACACATACTCTAAAAGGGTTTTTGTATACAACTTTTGATATACCAAATATTTTTTCGGCCCTTAAAAGTTTGGCCATGCCAATCTGCTTGGGTAAAATTTCTTTAGATGTAATATAAACATCATACTGATCGCATCTTGATTGTGTATCTCCAGTTGACCTACGTTCAGTGTCGTTGTTATTCGAAAAACTGCGATGTAATCGTTTTGAGTTCCTTCTTACTGTTATAAACTCGTCATCGTCATCATCAAAATGTCCTTCACTCTCTTGCCTCATTCTCTTCTCTGCAACTTGTTTTGAAACCTGAGTTTCACTCTGCTTATTATCTTCTTTGTTACTTAATACTGTCGTCTTTATTACTTGTTGCTCACTCTCCATATCACTTTCACTGTTTAAACTTGTTTCTAATAATTCTTCCGTATTTTTATTCATTGCGAATTATGAAGGTAGACTTATAAAAAATAAACATCGTAATAACGTCGCTAATGAGCAACGTCCGCTCGCTACGATGCGTCACGCGCGATTGTGCCTTCACCTTCGTCGGGAAAATATATCCAACCGCCAACATCAGCCGATTCGCGTGGCAGTGACGCATATTTCTGTCTCGGATGTTATTACAGTTTTTTATTTTTTTATTTTAAGTATTTGTTTTCTACAACATGTATCCACTTGTTATAGTTTTAGGTCTTGTTATGCAAACTATTTTGTAATGTGCGTCACTCTCTCTTGAATAAATGGTTTTTCTTTCTTTCTTCTTTCTTTCTTTTGTCATCATCAGCCGAAAGAAGTCCACTGTTGAACCGCCATATTTATTCTTTATTAAAAAGTTATCTAACTATTGAGAAGCCCTTACACAAATAACAAATCAAACGTTCATAATTGACGTAGCCCAAATAAATAATAATCTGAATTGAAAATTACAAATCTAACCCTGGTTCTGACATCGACTAATTATAGTTAGAAACCAATTCAAACTTCAATAGAAACGTTTCAAATAATTATTGAATGTTAAAATTGTGAAACCAAGATAGTAACTATTGAAAGGGTTAAAATCAAGTGACAGAAGCCCAAAGGCTTTGCTCTAGGCGTTTCACGAATATTGAAAGGTTAATCTTTAATAATTCCACAAATTCAGTGTTCGAAATATGCAATTCATAAACCTAGAATCTGTAGGCAGGCCATGAGCTTTTGAAAGTATTCGATTTGAGTCGATTTTATTATTGGAAATACAAATGTCCTTTATCATTTTGGTTTTACAACACTATCTTTTGCCCAGAACAACCGCGTGAATTACTTACGAGTAATCAAAATTTTTGATAATGGAATAAAAAAATTAATAGCCAACAGCATTCAAGGGTAATTAATGAAAATGAAAGAGTTTTGGGAAGCAGACAAAAAAATCAAAATAACGCCTCGTCGTAATCCATTTCTGATTTTTGATCACGTGATTTATCTTTGAGGTGACGTCATTCCCATACATTTGATTAGTTTTCTATGAGCGTTATATTGTCAATTTGGGTAATTTGGCTCAGGCCCCTGTAGTTCCGGAGATGAACCCAAAGGAATACAAACGAAGCTCGGTGGGAGGTTTATAATAATAATAATTATAAATACCTTATCCTAAACATACATATTTTATAATTTGTAACTTCTTTTAATAGAAAAGACATAAGAATATGTTAGTAACACTGTTCTGTTTAGTTCTGTGGCACTTGTCCGCGAAAGCGCCGGAACACCACGTCCTGCGGCCAAAAGTCTTCTTCCATGACGAGGGGCAGGAAACAATTCGGTACTCGCACCACGAACCCTCGAAGTTAACGTTGTGGCGCGACTCTAGTAACTGCACCCTCGGCGTATACTTCTTCCTTCAGCGCACGTACTCCACGATGTCGTCCGCCTTAGTGGTGTAGTGCAGGCGGGAGATATACACCTGTGGGTTCGGCTTAGCGGCACGCAGACTTACATTATAATAATAATAACTTTATTCATAACATACATTATACAGTAACAGGTTCCCTGGCTCCCAAACTAGGTTTATTGCCTGTGACTTGGGAGTCAGTGTTCCTCCAGTAATACATATTCATATTCACATAAAGTATGTTTAGAAAAGTAATGGTTACAATAATAATATAATATGTGTGTGTGTGTGAAAGAGAGTGTGTGTGTGAGAGTGTGTGTGTATGTGTGTGCGCGTGTGTGCATGTGTGCGTTAGAGTGGTGACCTAGGGGAATGAGGGTGTACTTACATTGGGCTCCGTTAGTGCTTTGCCGTAGCGGTTCGCATTCTTTTGTTATCGGCGTTTCCTCCTTTGCACCGTCACGAAACCATCCCCATTATTAGCCCTATTTGGCGCTTATTCCGGCACAAGCTTCATACTAGCACCGCCAGGGGCACTCGCAGAGATGCTAGCGACACCCCCTGAAGAAGTTTCACCAAGGCTGCAGATACTGGCAGCGACAAAACTGCTAACGCGGATTTTGATGACGGAATATCGAGCATGGATGTATATAGTGAAGTGATAGTGAAGCAGTGAGTGATCCTTATCGTAACACTCATTTATATGAATAAAGCCTCCGAACTAAATAAACATTATGTGCGTAACAAATACTTTCAATTATAAATTGATCTTACGTTTCGATTATTATGCTTTTGTTCTAAGATGGCCTACTATTCAACTAATTCTGGAAATTGTCAAAATGGCTCAAACTATTAGCTAAATTGTCTTACAATTTAATTTCACGCTTCGTTGTGATAATGCAGCCATTTTGGTAAGACCGATATAAAAGTTTATTTGTTTTTAAATTATGTTTATGACTGCTTCGTTGGTCTCATGGTCGCAAGTGCGACTGCTGAACCTGGGGCCCTAGGTTTGATTTCTAGGTCGGATAAAGTATTATTGGGTTTCGAAAGTTAGTGGTGTACTACGTCCGTGCCTCACGGAAATTCGGTCAAGACAATTATTATACTGCCTCCGCATGAATAGGGGAATATCTTAAATTGTCCGGGACAGTTTTAGTCAGCAGTTGGAGGTTGCAATACTCCCTGCTAAAAAACCTATAACAACCTTTAGTGTTTTATGCAGTCTTTGTATAAACTCTGGTATCCAAAGAGTTCATACAAATATTGCATAAGACAGGAACCGCTAAGAATTTTTGGTAGGGATAGTTCATAAACCTCTTAGGGTCCACCCCCAGAACAGTTCTGTGCATTTTCATTAGTGTAAATATTGTCAAAACCAAAATACAAAAACATTTAAACTGACAACTGTACAAAAGTCCCCAAGCTCGTCAAAAAACGACAAACTGAGTTGCTTATAAAAACATAACATCCAACTAGCATCGCAAACAACACTAGAAGTTCACGTTACACATATGTGGCACAACGCCAGACGAAGCGAGTGTCGACTGTGTGATACCAAAGTGTTGTCTCTGAAAATTACGTGAACACTCGTGACATGAAAAGGTAGACTTTAGTGAGTACGATAAGTTCCGACAGACGCGCATTTCAGGGAATCTTAATGACTGTTTAAGACTCGGAAATCTAAGAAAAGGTGATCCTCGCTGGCTGTACAAAAAACCTTGTGACAGACGTACAAAAAAGATCATATAAAGGCTTCGGTTTTCCTCTTGATGTCTTTATTGTAAGATAAAGCAAGAACACGAAAAAGTATTTTAACCCTTCGTATGCCGTAATTACAGACACAATTAAAAAGCTATTGAGTCTCGCGTAGATCTGCGTTTACGAGGGGTTAATACCAGCTTATTATTGACCCACTCCTGAACAAGGCATGAGCATTTGTGACCACGCTTGCTGAAGGTTTTAAGTTATCTATGCCGTAAACTAATTAAAAGTACAGTTGTCAAGATTGACAACTGTCATTGACAAACATGTCATAACAAAAACATTATTTATTTTCCAGATTTATAAATTAATATAATGTAAGTAAAACTAAAGGGAACTATGATCTGAGACACACATTATAAAGAATGAGACGTAGACACTGTAAGTACATTTAAAGTATAAAAGCAAGTATTATTATAATATTTAGACAACAAATATGAAAAATGATTGCATGTTTATAAAAAGTAAATATAGCATGTGTAAATATAATGCTATAGTGTGTTGGATCATTCAGCTCCCTTCAAAATGGTTGAGCTGAATGGTGCCGATTCACGCGTCATGTCCGTGAACGGGCGCTGTCAGTAGAGATTGGTCAACTCTTAACTGCCATGGTTTTTATCTTGATTATTTTTTATATTTTGTATTTCTAGATTACCTTCATTGTTTTCACATATAGAAGCAACAAGAATAATGTAAGCAGTATTTTGTAAAAACTTGATTTTAAAAGAGTGTCCGTGGAGTTTCTTGCTCGTTCTTCTCCATAGAGACCTACCTACGTTTTGGAAAGAGCAACTAGCTTCAGCTTTCTGACTAACTGACAGACTCCTTGACAATTCAAAAGTGCCTGTAAATGGTTTAATAGAAATCAAATGCTTTGAATTTGAAAAAAAAAACTGGTTTGCCGGCAGACATCTACTTCAATATAAAAATATGCATAACGTTTCTGTATTCAATTTACTTTTAGAATAATTCAGAGTGTTACGAAGAAAACATTTATTGACATATTTTCGACCAGGGTGCATTTCGCATACAGTACAGATTGTAAAGGTTGCATGCTTATGGCATACTGGTCGAAAACATTGACTAAATAATCCTTCTAAACGCTATGGTTTCGTTCTAGAAAGTATTTCGTATTTAAAAGCGTCATTCTTATTTTTTATACAAAGGCTTTGTTTAGCCTAGCGCCGTCAGTGGCCGACGTTCTCTTCCGATAATACAAAAGTGCTCAATTGCTTTGCCAGGAATCTCCGACTACACCACGAGAATTCGTACATCGATCCGGTTCCGCAAAATCTTAGCATGGCCTGAACTCTTAAAGTACTTACCCATTGTAGCCTCGGCAAGTCTATTAACACCAATAACCCTCGTAAAACAAGTCTTTAAATTGCCAAGTTAATTAAAAGAGATTATAAACAATATAACGACATTTAAAGGAAAGTAATTTACTTTCCCTTTAGAATTGTTTTTTTAATGATTTCCTGAAAGCAATAAACTGCCGTTTATATTTTTCTTAAAAGGTTCTTAATCTATAAATAGACGATCTTTATTTACCTTCCGACAAGGTTCTTATTTAGTTACGTACTTATACTAAGCTTTAATACCAAAGTAACTTTTCTTCATGTTCGTGAACGGCCGCTGTCAGTAGAGGTTGGTCAACTCTTAACTGCCATGGTTTTATCTTGATTATTTTTGATTTTTGTATTGCCTTCATTGTTTTCACATATAGAAGCAACAAGAATAATGTAAGCAGTATTTTGTAAAAACTTGATTTTAAAATAGTGTTCATGGAGTTTCTTGCTCGTTCTTCTCCATAGAGACCTACCCTACGTTTTGGAACGAGCAACTAGCTTCAACTTTCTGACTGACTGACCGACACCTTGACAATTCAAAAGTGCCTGTAAATGGTTTAATTAAAATAAATGCTTTGACTTTGACTTTTGATTTCATAAATATTTATTTATTATTGCTAGTGGTTAGTATGAAACTCTAAAACTATATTTAATCAACCATGAACTAGTTATTTACCTACAGTGAAATATTGCACTTGTAAATCATAATCATAGGGTATTAATAAATCTAATTAGTTCGTCGGTTAGAATATCGAAAAATATTAGATACGTATTTTTTGTTTTATCAAATCAATAAAAACAGGCGAAGATAAAACGCATAAAAGATCATGAGTGGGGGTTTGTGACGTCACTTCGCCAGTAAAAGTGTACTGACATAGCACTGATATCACAAGAGTTTTCGACTCACTGTATCGTCTTCATCTTTTGTTTACTTGTAAAAAGAATAGAAACCTGTCCAATATTTTTTGAAAATCTATCTGACGGACTAATTGGATTTTTTTGGTATTTGTTTGGGTTTTATCCCTATTGGTATGGTATGGTATAACGAGCTTGTATTCGCAACTCCACGTCTCAGCGCGTATTTTGCGTATAATAATAATTATTATTATTTTTATATGTATTTAGCCCGTCCTGTCCCACTGCAGGGCAATGGACTCCCTCCATTCCATTCATCGGTCTCGACTTTTGGCTATGTCTTGCCAATCCTTAAGGAAGCTTGTAATTCGTCGTGTCAACCTTTAGACGCCTACTGCTGGGCTGGTTCAGCCGTAATCGCCATGCTTGGCAATGCATGTTGGCGATCGCAGTAGGTGCTATGCCCATCCTCTGGTCAATATCACTCTGTAGTCTTCTAAGACACCCACGGGTAGAAGCTTGTAAATAAATAAATAAAAAATATTATAAACAAATGAAGGAAGCAAATTTTCTAAAAGTTCCCTAATGTCTTTGATAAAAAAATTGCACTTAACGTAGCTTCCTATTTGTAAAAAACATTTTAGAAACCCGGCCCGTACTTTCGGAGATTAGGTCGTTCAAACAAACGAATAAACTCTTGAGATTTATAACATTAGTAAACATTGTACATTTTCATAGTTAATTTTCCATGTTAATATAACTTTGCATTTAATCCTTTAAATTATAAGCACACTAGCACTTTCTCCGCGACTTCGTCCGCGTGAATTTGCAATATAGCGTATGTTACTCAGCGATAATGTAGCTTTCGATTGGTGAACGAATTTTTGAAATCGGACCAGCAGTTTTTGAGTTAATTCGTTACATACAAAAATACAAATCTTTCCTCTTTATAATATTAGTATAATAATAATAATATGTGGGGACATTTTCACACACGGCCATCTGACCCCAAACTAGGGAGACCCTGTACTATGGGTGTCAGACAGCTGATAAACATACACAAATACATTTTTTTTTGTAAATACATACATATATAGATAAACAACACCCAGACACAAAGCAAACACAAGTGCTCATCACACCAATGTTTACCCTGGGCGGGAATCGGACCCGCAACACGCTGCGCAGCAGCCGATCGCTCAGCCACTGCGCCAACCGTGTCGCAGTATATATATAGAGTATAGATATAGGTAAAGAATGTATCGCTTAGTTCAAAACCGTTGACACAAACGTTATTTTCATCACAACTTTACCCCCTTCCAATCCGGTCCCGTCAACTATGTTTGCACTTGTCAGCGGAAATAGGGGGCGTATGACACACGGAAATGACGTTATATTTCACCCCCATGTAGCGCGTTGCATGCTTCTATAAAATGGCGCCGTTTAAAATAAACTGAAAGCCAATTTTACGAATAAAAAGTTTTTGTTGCTTTGTATTGCCACCGACTTCCGAAAGTAAAGTCATGTGTATTCTGTGCTAAAGTTATATACCTATCACTTTGTAGTTTTTGAAGGCGGTTTTCTTTTTTTAAAGTATGTGCGCGATTTGTTACGCGATTTCTCCGGCAAACGTAAACCAAATTAAAAAAATCTTTTTTTATGGATAGGGTATGCTTCAGGGGTGGTCCGATATAAATTTTATCGAAATTGATTCAGCACTTTTTGAAAAATCAACAAATACCCAAAAATGTTACATAGACGACGTTTTAGTTTCATCAATCTTTGTAGTAGTTAACTTTCAATCTCTTCTTCTTAATAGATTTGGATGAGAAGGAAATACTAAAAACCGGAAAATAAAAAGCTTTTTACAAAAAAGACAACCGCCTTCAAAAACTAAAAAGTGAAAAATAACTTTAGCACAGAACACACATTGACTTTAGTTTCGGAAGTCGGTGGCAATACAAAACAACAAACAGAACAAAGCCACTGAATTTCAAAACTAAAGTCAATGTGTGTTCTGTGCCTAAGTTATTTTTCACTTTTTAGTTTTTGAAGGCGGTTGTCTTTTTTGTAAAAAGCTTTTTTGAATTTGCTTTTGTGGCTTCACTCTCAGTGTTCCACACGGTCTATCTGCCTTTTGTTTCATAATCTGAGACAGAGAAAAAAAAGAGATCAAATAAGAGACAGGCATTGCAAAAGCGGGCAGCTGCTAAATAAATAATAAAATGTTTGCTAAACAACAATATTTTCACTGAAACTTCTCCTGCAAATACCTACATCCAATAAATACAAGTCGTTTTAACACCAGTAATATATCGTTAGAAAGTAACAAACATAATGATCTATCAAGCTAACGGTATCCAGACTCGTATTCAAGAAGATTTACGAATATAATACTGGTAACGAAATAGGGGCCATGAAAATACTTAGCTAAATAAGTACCTGTTGGGTAGGTACTTAATTGCCTAATTAGATTATGGAAGATTTACACGTTTTTGTTTTGTTGGAATAAAACGAAAGAAATGTTTTTGTTTTCTATGTAATTTTGTTTTAATAAGAAAAAGTGTGAGATACAAAAAACAATGGTTACCTGAAGATGGACGGCATCGCTGAAGTCGGCCTAAAATGAGATGGCGAGATGACCTAGACACGCACAGCTAGGACTGGGTCGAGGTGGTGCAAGAAAATAATACCTGGAGGATTTGGGGGGAGGGATTTATATGTACCTACCCTTTTTGCAAGAAGTATATCATGCACAAAGGTACAAAGGCGGACTTAATGTCTCAGGCTTAGGTGCAGCGCAGACGACAGACTATTCGTGACGCACTTTTTAGTCTGTGAAAATAGAACCTATGCAATTATATGCAGTAACGCACACGACGCGCAAAAAGTCCGGCGCACAAAAAAATCTCTATTTCTTCTTCTTTTTCTGTACTTCATGTACAAAATAATACTTCGCGATCTCTGCACGATTTCCATAGCGTTTAGCTCTGCCGACAGAATGATCGAAGATGTGCGTCGTGTGCGTTGAGTCTGTGAAAAATCCGAGACCGACTTTTTGCGCGCCATGCAGACTTTTTGTGCGCCGCAGACTCGATCGCACAAAAAGTGTGCCGTCTGCGCTGCACCTTAATGCTTATATTGAAGCGAGTATTATGTATATTACCCATATTATTATTAGCAAAATAAAAATCTATTATATTCTATTCAGGCATTCTCTACCAGTCAACCAAAGGTGGTGAAGAGATAACATGGCAGATGCTTAAGACAAAAAAAAAAAGACATAAACCAGTTTCTAGGATTTTTCGCCCAGCAGTGGGACATTAAAGGCCTACAAAAAAGAAATGTTTCTTTCTCTGTTCTTAGTTGGCTGCGGCATGACACATCATGACTTTACAATGAAGGCAATCAAAGTCTCAAATATTAATTAAATTCAATTGGCTTCCATTCCACATTCAGCATTAAAATGCTGATTTAATTTATGAACGGCTTGATGAGGTATGAGTCTCATTAGGTATATTATAAATTAGGCGTGATTTTCAAATTCGTTTATTGTAACATAATTTTTTAAGTTTATAAGTTTTAATTATAAGTTTTTTTATAACTTTATTCCCATGTCTATGTCTGCTACGGTGACAGTTTCTGAGCCACTAGCGGGTGATTTAATGTGGCTTATGTATGTAATCTTATGTCATTAACATGATGACCCAGTAGTTAAGATGCCTCTCATACACGAGGTTGTGGGTTTGTAACTGGGCATGTGCAAGTACCAAAGTCACTTTTTCAATTTCATATTTATGAACTTGCGGTTTTCACACGCATCTGCCTGCGGTTGCGGGCCCGCAGCTTCTGTAGAATGCAGATATATATGTAAAAAAAGTAAATTTAAAAAATCAAAAAACCCGACTGCTTAAAAAAATGAACTTTAAAATAAGAATCAAAATCAAAAACTGAAAAGAAAAAAAAAAGCCCAGTAGTCCAGAATTATGCTAAGTATTATTGAATAACTACAACATTCAAATAGTTTCATGATCGATATACACATAAAACAAATTCTAATGCGGAATATAGCGCCTTTAAATAAATAAATAAATAAAACCATTTATTTTCAGGTAACAAAGACCCATAGAAAAATACCTTAACTTACGTATACATACAACAATATAACAATTGTGTTAGTAAATAAAAGTCGGGACCCATTATTGGGCAAATATTTGAGCCATCCTAGATTTTTAATGTAAACGTAAGAATGATCAAAATCAACCCACGCGTTTGGTCTCTAGAGCGCCACAAAGGAACAAACATACATACATAGACTGATAAACACAATACTCCTCCTTTGCGTCGCGCAGTCGGGTAAAAATCATAGCACATTTCACGACGCGGTTTACGCCCGCGGTGTGCGCGGTTGTTTACGGCTCCCCCTGCGGGCGCGGGCGCTGGCAAAAACCGCATCGTGAGTAGTTACTTAGCCTTACTATAAGTCTGAAATCGCTAATCTGTCTTGATTAAGAGTGGTAATAACGTAAAAGCGTGGCAGTAGGACAGTTACAGGCTGGTATCAATA
Organism: Charanyca ferruginea; assembly: GCA_947361185.1. Taxonomy (NCBI): domain Eukaryota; kingdom Metazoa; phylum Arthropoda; class Insecta; order Lepidoptera; family Noctuidae; genus Charanyca; species Charanyca ferruginea. Next base: position 4,826,242 of record OX376068.1, on the reverse strand, counting down.
ATACCAGCCTGTAACTGTCCTACTGTACCCTATTGTAGCACTGAATGCACGTGCACTAAGAGACCAGTCAGAATGTGATCAATTTGTATTATTGGTGGCTTGCTTCGTTGTGTCTTAACAGTTTGATGTACCAGACATCTCCAGACCGGTCTATTTCTTGCCAAATCCTCCCACCGAGAAGAATCAGTATTGCATCGCTTCATAATGTCATTCCTCAAAATCTTTTTTTTACCTTATGCAACCACTATCACAGGTGATTACCTAATACAATAATGGCGAAAAGGGAGTAAATGAACTGACACAATTTTGCAACATTGGACCAATAAAATATTTATCAAAGTCAAAGTCAAAGTCAAATCATTTATTTCAATTAGATCATTAAAAAGGCACTTTTGAACGTCATAATAAAAAAATATAAAGTTGATTCTAGTTGCCCATTCCAAAAGGTAGTTTCGTATGGAGAAGAATGGGCAAGAAACTCCATACTTACTCTTTTAAAAAAAATGTGTACAATATTTTGCATTTACAGTTTACAGTTATATAACTATACGTGAATACGATGGACCTTGCATAAAAACACTATATTTAAGTATGTACAAAGTATTACAAGATAAAGAATGACAGCTAAGTTGTATACATTGATACATAGTGTTCACATATTATTATTTACAATTATTGTAAAAGTAGACAACCACTCCATACATTTCAACAAACTATGAATCTATGAACCAGTGTGTGACCCAAAGCAAGAATCAAATATAATGTATATACTAAGTATAAATTAAGTAGTTTTAATTAGCAATCCGTTTGATTTTGTCTAGACTGTATATTGTCCTATGGAGCCCGGACCAGCATGTTTCCAAGCATTCTTATCATGGATATAATCCTCTAAACTGTAATATGCTTGTTTACAGAGTGTACTTTTAATATATGTTTTAAATTTTCTTTCATTTAGTTGCAATATATCACTAGGAATTTTGTTATAACACTTAACACAGAACCCCATAAAAGATTTATGAACTTTAGACAATCTAAAATATGGTTGAGCTATTTTGTCTTTGTTTTTAGTATTAATATTATGTCTATTACTAACCTAATTAAATAAATGTAGGTTTTTTCTTACGTACATAATATTTTCATAGATAAATTGGCAAGGCACTGTCACTATATTAATATTTTTAAATAGTTCTCTAAGAGAATCGCGGCGACGTAGATTATAAATGGCTCTAACAGCTCTTTTTTGTAAGATAAAAATGGATTCAATGTCGGCAGTCCGACCCCACAGTAAAATACCATACGACATAATGCTGTGAAAGTAGCTAAAGTAGACCATACGTGCAGTTTCTACATCTGTCAACTGTCTTATCTTTCTAACAGCATAAGCCGCGGAGCTTAGTCGCCCCGCAATAGATGTTATGTGAGGTTATATTTTCATTATCTTGTCTTCAAAGTTTTTCTGGTAGCTATCTACCAGAAAAACTTTGAACATCAGTCTCGCATCATCATCATCATCATCCAATCAATATGATAAATAAAACGACTACAGAACAGCGTATATTGTTCACTAAAACGTCGTCATTTCGATACCAAGTTTTTAGAAAAACCTTTTCCTAATACTTGGCAACATCTTCAACACAAACAATTCTATGTAAGCTTTAAAATCTAATTCAATTCAAATCCCATACATTTTCAATCCGCGGCCAAGTCAACGCTGCACTTTTACAACTTCTCCTGCCAAGTCAAAGCTCACTTTGTTGTCTTTTAATTCCGGGATCAACTTCAGTCGATAGTGTGCGATATTGTGGCGGGTACACACACAAACTTGGCTCAAGCTCTTGGCTCAAACTAACTTTGCTTTCCTGTTTGTGTGTTCTGTTGGACTGGAAACATGGTATTGCATGGCTCAGTCTCTGTAGTGTGTAAAGGACCTAAATAAGTAATTAGTTGATTGGTTTCTGTGAGTGTTGGAAGTGGATATAGACTCAATGGATTGAGATAGTTTTGCTGTCACTGGAAACTGATTTTGTTATATTATGTTTATTAAATTTATTAAAATCATTATTTTATAAGAAATGCAGTTTTAATTCTGATCGTTAATATTTTATTATCAATTTGGGTTTATATTTATTTCACTGAACTTAGCAGTAAGTAATGCAAAAATCTTTCAATACTTCAAATAATTTTGACAACACGGTTGGCGCAGTGGCTGAGCGATCGACTGCTGCGCAGCGTGTTGCGGGTTCGATTCCCGCCCAGGGTAAACATTTGTGTGATGAGCACTTGTGTTTGCCTTGTGTCTGGGTGTTGTTTATCTATATATGTATGTATTTACAAAAAAAAAAGAAGTATTTGTGTATGTATATCAGCTGTTTGACACCCATAGTACAGGGTCTCCCTAGTTTGGGGTCAGATGGCCGTGTGTAAAAATGTCCCCACATATTATTATTATTATTTTAATTATGTCGCAATGACTATCTAGCATTGATCATCATTGGTGTCAATTCTGTAATGCAAGAGCTAAACTTATTTTAAGCTATTTACATTTGTTTCTCTCCAATAAAATAAGAAAGGGATAAATATTAGTAATAACTGTCAATAAAAGTTGATCTAAAATGTTGATACAATTAGGTATAGTTGTAATGTGAGAACGTATTGATTAAAAACACGGGAAAGTTCAAGATAAAACTAATTTGACATCTCTAACTTAGTTTTCATCTATCGCCGTCCTTCTTTTCAGCTGCCTGGCAGTATATCAATTGTTTAATTTTAGTTCATCCAAAACTTTTGCTTATAATTAATCAGTATTAAATAATCTAAATTACTACAAATACTTAAAAAAATAGGAAAAATATAAATGTGAGTGGGTTCGTTTACGCAGAACTAAACCTATAATCTGTAATTATATAAACAAGCGCTCTGCTACGAATTATCGTTTTTTGCTACGAAGCTACGAATACCGCTACGAGGCTACGACGCTACGCCGTAGCGTTTATACTTGATGTTTAATAAAATTTTCTTTTACGAGTTCTTGTGCAGATTTTTCTTAAATAAAATATCGTTTAATATTCATAATTATTAGCGCTTTAGAGTGGAGACCGCGTTTGGGCGTAGTGCGCACGATTGGACCGACGATTCGAAAAAGGAGCTGTCTAAGATCGAGTTAGTTGGCGATCTCTGGGGGCATACGTTCAGCAGTGGTCTGTATTCGGCTGATATGAATTATTATTATAAGAGTGTTAGAGCTATTTACTTTATATAATATAGAACATAACTAATCTTAAGTAAATAAGCTGTGGTTTGTTTCTGGGCAAAAAATGAAATACCACAAAACAATGACCGAGGGAACAATTTAATTCTAACTTTAAAAACCGTTCGCTTTTAAATCTCTTTCTCAATCTGCCAAAACACCTCTATTTAAATATATTTTTTTATAAAATTTTGACGTTGATTGTCGCTGTCAACTAGATTTTGAAAGTTTTAATTTGTAGAAATTGGCATTCAGAGGTGCTATTCTGTTACAATCTCCCTCGGTGAACACCTAGGTGAAGTGAACTGTCATCCGATTGTATTCCTTTGTCAATCCCTAGCATCGGGACAGATGACAGCTTACTTCACCTATGTGTTCACCGAGGGAGATTGTAACTGAATAGACATACAGGTACCCATTCTATACTTTACAATTTAACATTAATTTTGATAACTAAATCTTATTTTATTTTAATAATAATAATATGTGGGGACATTTTCACACACGGCCATCTGACCCCAAACTAGGGAGACCCTGTACTATGGGTGTCAGACAGCTGATATACATACACAAATACATTTATTTTTGTAAATACATACATATATAGATAATCAACACCCAGACACAAGGCAAACACAAGTGCTCATCACACAAATGTTTACCCTGGGCGGGAATCGAACCCGCAACACGCTGCGCAGCAGTCAGTCAGATTTATAATGGACATACCTATAACAACACTGTGTTTTTTTTGATAATACGGAATTCGAACCAGGAATCATTATTATCTGCCTAACCTTTTATTTATTTATTTAAACTTCATAATATTGTTATTTAAATATGTTATTAGTCTGTAAGCTTTCTTCAAAATAAATAAAATAAATAAATAATAAATAAAATAAACTTGCCTCAGTCGTTACTTATTTATTACTAATTTATTTATTTAGGGATAACAAACAGCAGGTGTAATAATAAGTACACACATAGGTTAGAACTTAATAATAGAGATAACAATTATACTACTCACAACATTTTCCACATATTACAGTACGGTCAACGTAACTTGGCGCGTCTGGAGTTAGCCGATTAGCTGCGCAGTAGACAATTTCGTTCCTAAAAGTTCCATTGCGCAGCCAAACAGCTAACTTCAGACGCGCCAAGTTACGTTGACCGTATTGTACTAAATAGATCTACTACTTGTTCGGAAGACAAAAACAGAAACAGAAACAAAATTGTAAAAAGAAACAGTAATTAGGGATGACTTAAAATATTAGTACGATTATTTTTAAATAGGTAGGTATAGCATTGCTGTGAAACAGAATAATAATATCGGTTAAACTAAACTCCCTATTGCATTATCTACCAGTCAACCAAGCGTGGTGAAGAGATAACATGGCAGGTACATAACAAAAATTGTGTAACCCCCCCCCCCCTTCCCAACAATGTTGGGGTCGTACTGTATGCAGGTAAATACCATTACTTTACATGTAGCGACAAGCTGTCTGATCTTCAGAACCCAGTTACTTATTAGTAAGACTAGTTGTCAGACTATCTGGCTTCTGACTAACTTGTAAAGATCTACGAACGACAGCCGGGTCGACCGGCTTTACGTGCTTTCCGAGGCACGTAGGCCTATCGGTTTGAAATGTATGGTCACCCATCCACGGATCGACCGCGGCACGCATAGCTTGACCATGACTAATCAATCCATAGGGGTTTTACTTAGCCACGAGCTCCAAAAACTAGGGACTAATTACAGAATTATTCATCACACCATCAAAATGCAATTTGCAGTTCAAAATCACAAATTCTGCAAATCATTCTCAATTCTATGAAACACGAATTACTTTATAAATGAATCAATTTAGTATTCAGCACCTCATGTATTAAATAAATTAGCGTCCCTTCTTTGTTTTATATTCAGTGCTGATCGCTTGCTGTTAATTGATGTGATCAAAAAGTCATTAGGGCAAGAATTAAATTACACAATATAGTGTCGATAGAGGTCAGTAGTGTCCTTTGAAGGGTCAATTGGGGTATTGGGTGCTCACAGCAGTCGTAAAAAGGGAGTGATTTGTAAAAAATATTTAAATGGAAAGCAATGATTCCATTCATTTCGATTCTACACGTATCGTATTTTACGTACAATGCCAAAGTCTAATGTTTTTATTCAATCTTTATTTTCAATTGATAAAATAAAAAAATAGTTTTCCTGTAATCTACAAGCAAAGAACTATATTTTGTATTTTTTTCAAAATTTTAGGCTCAATAGTTTCGTAGGTCAATGGTCCATTTTCGTCTTCTTTCATGAATAAAATCAAAATTATTTATTGTACAATAATAACGAAAACATATTTGAGAATCTCATAACGAACCCTTTCATTTGACACACATAGATATCGTGATGACACAGTAAGTTTTGCAAAACTTTTTACTTTAAATTCCTAATTTATCCCCCGAAAAAAACCCTTATTATAAAAAAAATATTAATTTACTTTGCACATCTGTATTTGGGTTATAGGATTACACCATCCTACCTGATTTGGTCCAGTAGATTCGGAGCAAATTGGCTCTGACAATCGGACGGACAGACAGACGCACGAGTGATCCGGTAAGGGTTCCGCTTTTTTTGTACGGAACCCTAAATATACTACGTGCTAATACTAGATCGATATCAGTCTATATGTTATGTGTCAGTCTATATGTACCTCGTTTAGACGTTTAAGCTGTCAGAGTAACAGCCATACATTCATCTATTTCCTCACAGTCTTTCACGTTTACAAAAGTATTGGTTATAAAAATATAGTAGTATTACTTAAATACGATATAATTATATCGACGCTCTATGAGCTCCTCTTCATTTACACATAATAATTGTATGTGTTTAAAGTGTTTTAAATATATTAAACTAGCTCTTGAATGTCGGTAATCGTTGATGCAGACGAGCTCGCGGATTAAAAAGTACCTGTGTCCTTTACCGGGGTTCAAGCAATTTTTATACCAAATTTCTTCAAAATCGGTTCAGTCGTATCGTCGTGAAAGCAAGCAACAGACAGAGTTACTTTCGCATTTCTATTATAACATATATACACACCTACATTCGTTTTAATACATATAATCATATTTTAATTTTATCATAATATTATAATCTTTCCTATGAAAGAAATATAAATAGGATTGGACGAATTCAACTGTTTTCACTAAAGTGTACCATATTTTACGAAACAAATACTCTCATAATTTATTCAATCATATGAGACATTTCTCAACTATTCTCCTAAACAAAATAAGTTCCCAATACCCCAGTATCCACCACATTTAGACATCATGTTTTTACGACGGAGCCGGTCAATCGGAACTTTTTTATTCCCAGCATTCCCCACATATGGTACCCCAGTTAATGAGGTCAGATCTTTTTCGGGTCCAATTGAAAATGGGACCGTGATATATCTTCTAGCAATATCTCATGGGGAACTCTTATGTGAAACGCCTGGGGGAGTAATAGAATTTTTTGAGAGAATGAGGATGAATTTAATTTTGTTGAGGAAGTTAGATTAGTTTGAATGTTGTTGTTATGTTAGTGAAGTGTGTTGGAACAAGACTTTGGGCTTTTCTTAGCAATGTTTTTTTTTAAGATAAATATTTTTTTCAACTAGTTTATTTTTAGGAATTTGATAATTTAAAGAGACTGTTTGTATTTATTTTTGTATGAACGTGCTAACATCTTCAGAGCTTATTCATTCGAATCTAAAAATTGTTTCGCTTATGAAGCTACGCTATTCTAAGCTAATCTTATAGCTAAGTTGCGGACAAAAACTAGCTTGAAGTAAAATTTGTAAAAAATGAAGTAAAAGTGGACTCTAAACTAACGTTTTTAAATATTTATTAATGGATGGAACGAAGAACGTTATTTTATTTATTTATTATGTCACTCCAAAAACAAATTCACAAGTATATAATTATTACATTTCATAGGTTCATGCTTACAACAAAACGTGATCTTGTATATATAGGTTGCATTTTATCTATATATGTATGTATTTAAAATATATTTGTGTATGTATATCAGCTGTCTGACACTCATAGTACAGGGTCTCCCTAGTTTGGGGTCAGATGGCTGTGTGTGAAATGTCCCCACATATTTTTTTTTTTTTTTTCTTTGTATTTATAGGTATGCTGCTGTTTTTACAGTGTTGTGTTACAACTTACAAAGTTACAAATGAACAAAAAAATGATGTCTAAAGAAGGCTTACAGGATAAAAAGTTAAGAAGTTTACATTTTACTTAGACTTCTAACGGTATTTTTATTTAATTTTAGAGCAATAAAGACAAATGTTGAATGTACCCTAATGTAGGCAAGCTAGTCTTTAAAAATAAACTCTGCGAGCGTCTGCTTATCTGACCTCCACAACCCAGTTACTGGATAACACAATACCCTTTGGTAAGACTGGTTGTCAGACTTTCTGACTTCTGACTATACCCATAACGACTGCCAAAGATCTACAAATGACAGCCGGGACCAACGGCTTTACGTGCTTTTCGAGGCACGGAGGAAACTTGGTATGAAAGGGATGGTTACCCATCCACAGACCGATCGCGGCTAGCGTAGCTTAACCGATCGATCTGTTCGGCTTTAACTTAGCCACGAGCTCCACCCTTTAAATTAAATTTTATTAAAAACAAAGTTACTCCACTCTTTAAAAATAAACTAAATGCAACTATTTCAAGATTTTCTCCTCACAATTTGATAGAGATGACGATGTAACCATACATTGTAACCAGCTTAACTATAAATCAAATTAAATCCAAGGAATGGCAGTTCAATGATATTTGTAATTACTGTCCACAAGCTTGATCTTATTATGTGCATACGTTCACATTAATCTTGGTCACAAAGGTATTTTTTAAGTGAACTCCAATTACAGTAATTAAAGAGTTTAAAACCTAACCTTATCTGAGCGACAGTCAATTAAAAAAAAAAAGTAAATTAGAGGTACTTTTGACACTTTTTTAAGTGAACTCCAATTACAGTTATTAAAGAGTTCAAAATCTAGTATAGCTAACCATATCTGAGCGACACTCTATAAAAAAGTAGTAAATAATAGGTAATTTTGACACTAGCGAAAGACTCTTAAAAGTTAGCACAATTCCCCCCCCCCCCCCCCTCTGAATATAGTCTCCAAAATATTATATTATATTTCTCGGATGTTTGTAATTTGTAGTAATATTTTCAAGTGGGTTCTAAAATAAATTTCTCTCATGAAGAAAACTTTTAGAGATAAGTTTTTAAATATATAATACTAAATGGAATTATTTCAAGATTTTCTCCTCACAATTTGGCACAGATGACGATGTTAACATAAACTGGAATCAGTTTAACTATAAATTCAATTAAATCCAAGTTACGGCAATATGAATCAGTTCAATGATATTTGCAATTACTGTCCACAAGCTAAATATTATTATGTGCATACGATCACATTAATCTTGGTCACAAACATTGGACCAAGCTGCAGCGCCAATATTGTAACAGCACTTGGTAAATGGATTACGAATAAATTAATATTTATTCGACCTTTATTTGTGATGATTATATGCATGGTGACCTTTTATTTAAATGATAGTTGTTCCGTATTAATTATTCATAATGACTGATGTAGCTTTATTTATAAAAACTAGAAGACTACTCTAACTTTTCACAACTAAATTTCGCCTGCGACTTTGTTCACGTTAAATGTCCTACGGATCTCTGTTTTTTTTAATATTGCTTATTTCTAGCGAAAGAATTTTTAAAATCGGAACCCGAACCGAAAACCAAAAAACCAACATTCCTACTCTTTCGTATACTATAGAATGATGAAAATTAAATAATAATTAGGTATATATTTTTATTTGGAATAAAGGCCACGCTACTTGACCACGACGTCATCAGCCTTTAGTTAATCTCTAGCCGAATTAGATTCATCTTAACAACTAAAAGTGTGTTTTTGTTAGTAAGTGATTATGTATGTTTTAATTTGTAATTAATGTTAAACAAATATGTATATAACAAGCATAATCCATCTATTACAGAGAAACTCAAATGTGTTTTCATTGACCGTGACACCTCACCTAACTACAGAACAAAATAAACACTCACATAAAACAACATTTCTATACTCGTATAAAGATAAGTGGTGAAACTCCACAGGAATGAGTACCTACTAACAATAAGTATGACCGAATAGTACCCGGAGTAATTCAGTACGATCTCTGCGTCTGGCTATTATTTATACCACACTATGATCTTTATTTATCTACGATACGCAAAGAATAATAAAAACACAAAAATACATAAATATAGATAAAAGGCACAAAAGTAGGTACTGTTTTTTGTACAATTCGTAAACGAATTGAATTTTAAGTTACGTAAATATTAATGTTTGACGTTAATTATATTAGTATTTTTACCCTTCAAAGGGTTTTGACTTTATAGGGAAGTACGTAACGGAATACGTAGAGTACAAAATCAACGCGGACGACCTTGCAAGCAAAGTACCAGTTTGATATATAGAGATAGAGTCATGGTGACTTGAATGAACGCGTTAAAATAAAAATATAAACTATGAAATAGTGCTAGAAGGTATATAAATAAATAATTATTAAACGAAACGTGAGTATTGTTACACATTACAGACTGAGAAAAACGGATTTACTCACTGTGTTGCCGGGTTGAGTTAATTCGTTTTTCTCAGTCACACACATAATCATTATAGCATTTGTCAAACAAATCAGTAAGTAGCTAAACTCTCTTCACTGGCAATAAAGAACAGCAGCAGTAATTATTTACACGCTATACTTCAAATTCGCCAACAAAAACAAACAGAAATCCAATCTCAATCCCCTTCACTGTCAATCATTCACACTAGAAAAATCAAAGGCGACAGAAGACGATTCATAATTTTCTTCATAACCTCTATCGACCGAAGGGTATTAATATCTCCAGATTTATTTCTCTGCCCACAATCTTCTGACCGATCATAAATCACGAGCAAAGCCGAAAGCCAGGCTTGCTCTCCTTGGACATCACGCGTAAACGTGAATTATGGTCATTGTTCCCCAATACTCGGATTGTAAGAAATTGCGCGAATTCTCCCGTTTGTTTTTGATTGGGTAGGGAAGGTCATATTTCTGGATATTGGTGTAAGTAATGGAATTGGGATATGGTATTTGATTAGTTTGGTTTGGACATGGTTGGACAAGTATGAATAGTGTTGCGTTATTTTGGGTTTGTTGACTTCGTTCGTTCATTTCTGTAGTGCTAACTGTATTTTCAGTAGAGAAACGAGTAGATTCATATCTTCTATTGATTCTTACATGCCTGTAAGTAGAATAGAAAACTTTTTATTTGCATCCTAACAAAACTACAAAATAAAAACAATAAAATTTTGTACAACTAAAAAAACAGAAAGAGGGGAGCTCATGAGGCATTAAAAAACATCATAACATGATACAATAATACGTACTAGTTATTTCTTGCGACTTCGTTCCCGTGCAGGCAAAAACCTCCTTAAATGTTCCATTCTTAGCTTATTATTTTGTGTTAACATTTGCACGACTGAAAGTTTGAATCTTGTGTAGCAAACAAACAAACTGAATAACATTTTAATGTACATCTTCATTCATTATATTCTTGTAAATATCATCGTCATAGTCATCATTCATTCTAAAGACTGATACGTCAGGGTACGTGAGACAGTTTTACAGATTATGTTTTTCGATTATAATCTACATATTTCGCCATAAGCTGGCACACAAAGAAAACCACTTATATATGTGAAATCAATGAGAACACAACAGTTAGCTATAGTACTTAACAAAATTAGTAGTATAACATTTTCTTTAGTAATTTTAACGTTCTTACATAAATCTTAAAATCTAACTTTTAAGACTACATTTTGTAAAAATACGACAAACTTCAAGCCTTTGAAACACTAGCCCATTTTGTGTAATAAAAATCACAATTCAAAATCTTTGATGCACAGATACATTTATTCCAAAAGTAAATCAAAATGTATTATTATGTATGTTATTCTCCGGATCTCATGATCGGATACATAAAGAGAATTTATCAAGACGTGCTACCTATTTATCTTACAAGTTGTGGCAGTTAACTGCTTCTGACCCGATCGTGAACTTTTGCCCTTCGTGACTTTAAGGGCGAAAGAAGAATAATATTAAAATGTGTGGAATGCTTTTGTTCCTTTAATATTCTTGTGTATGCACGGTGAGGGAGACTAGATGAAAGTTTCTATGCTTTTATAAAACCTTTGAAATGGTCTGCCTCATGCCGGATAAACTATATATAATGATAATAATAATAATTTATTTATCTCACCACAATATTTAAGTACATTTACAAAAGTCAATACATAATAAAGATAACTATACTGTGGGAGACTGGTGCCTAAACTAGACGTGAAGCCTGTATTACAGAACGCCAGATCTCCACCCTTTAAATAATTTACATTTAATTAAAATTATGTACTTACATGTAAGTACATAATGTTAATTAAATGTAAATGTTTAGGCACCAGTCTTCCAGTATTGACTATTGACTTGACTATATATATTATCCAGTATTGACTTTTGTAAATGTACTTAAATATTGTAACAAATTCCGTGAGCAATTTGAAGTTATTACAAAAAGTAAATGTGTTTGTAGGTGTTTTGTGTGGGTATTGTATGTGCGTGTGTGTGTATAATAATAATAACATTTACTTGTCTTATATTTTTGTTAAAATTTGATAAAACAGTATAAATTGCATAAAACACATCGGAAAAATTGTACCTACTTCTTATTATTTTAGTCACAAATACAATCTTTTAAAAGATCAGCATTTTAACGACATAACATTTAATAGACGAAAATTAAAAAAAAAAATGTATATTATGACATCTGTCATAACAACAGAAATAGAAATTAAAACGGAAACAAAGAGTACAATATATTTACAGAGAATGGAAAAAGCTAAACACAAAACCCAAAATATGATGTGAAAAGAAATAATGTTGACGCGAGCAGCGGCACGACGAGCACGCCCACCATCTCCGGACCCGTCGCTCAGCTCCGCCTCGCCGCCGCCGCAACCCAGCGCTAACGTGAGTGCTGTGACACCGGCCTCGGCAGTTGCGTCGAGCTCGAGCGACGAATATTTCTCTCCGCCAACGACGCCACCACCTGTGCGTCCGCGGGGACTACGTCGGCCGCCGGACAGCTTGGAGCCCCGAGACCCACCGGTCTCTGATAGGGTCCCCGCTCCCGGTGGAAGTGTGAAGCGCATGAGATGGACACAAGTCATCAACGAAAATGTCATGCGCTCATACTATGGGGCTAGAGAGGGGGGAAGTAATCTGACCGCGTATCGTGTTCGGATTCTCTCTCTGTTTCAGGTGCTTGAGCCAGCTGTCAACGTTTCGGCACAACGATTATCGGATCAGGTGCGGGTCATCCAGCGTAATCGAATGTTGGATGACGTTGTACTTGATCGCTTCCGAACTGAGATGCAGAGAAACCACGTCACTGCTCCCCTACAGCAGATTGTGGAAGTGACACAATCACAGTAGACAGCGTCACCCAGTCTTGTTGGTGATGGGAGTGATAACATGGTTACATTAAGTATCCAGTGCACTGAGGTATCGAGGAGCGCTTTGGAGGGTGCGATTCGAGAATACCGATTTATGACGCCCGAGCTTAGACCACGCTTACCTCGTTTGCCCATGCATAACAAAAATAAGGCGCTGATGTGTGCTGTGGATTCGCAGTTATCAAATTATTTTGATGATTGCGAAGACCTCACTGATGCGCATTCGATTCTGTACTCACGCCAAATGCTAATGATGACAGAGCTACACGACAAAAACCTGCCGTACCGGCGTGGCAGTGCAAAATTGAGAGGCGCATTAGTGAGGCCAGAGTGGAAGGCAATACTCGCCCAAGAGTGATGCGCTTTGTGAGGCGGGCATTCTCGGGGACTGATATCAGTCCTCAAGACTATATGCCTTGAGTCACAGACCACATCGACTTCCTGAAGCAGAAGGTGTATGCATGGGCAAACCGTATTCGAAGGTATAAGCGACGAGTGGAGCGATACATTCAGAATCGCACCTTCCAGAGTGATGAAAGATGGGTTCATAGGGCTTGGGAGCGACCGATTCTAAGTTTGACTGATACGCGCCTACCGGATGATGACGCCATGTCGCCATGTCGGTGCCTGTCAGTCACACTGAGGGTGATTGGACTCTGGAAGTCGAACGAGCGTGCGACCTGATGACAAAAATGGGGGTAATTACTATCAGCCCCCAAGATGGAGCTCGTGCAGTCTGTCCACTGCCTAATTGGCAGGGCAAGACTAAAACTCCAGGGCAAGACGGGCTGCACAACTTCTGGATCAAATGGCTCAGAAGGTCGCACGTTTGTTTGGCGTCTCGGTTCCCGTCAGCCTTGGAATCTGGAACGTTGCCCCAGTTCCTGACGACAGGAATAACCCACCTGCTCCATAAATCAGGTAGTACTGCGGAACCAAAAAATTATAGACCGATCACATGTTTTGACATCAATTTTGAGAGCTAAAATTAACCAGCACGTAGACAATACCGCTATCATGTCTCCCTCTCAAAATGGATGTAGGAATGGGTCCCGCGGTACTAAGGAGCTGCTCCTGATTGACATGGCCATCAGCCAACAAGTTCGCCGATCCCGAATGGATCTGTCGACATTTGGATAGATTACAAGAAGGCATATGACACTGTGCCGCATACATGGCTCATGAGTAGATTCCCGATGTCGTGTATGAGGCAGTGGAGGACGGTCCTTCGCTATCCAGGATGTCGACATATCCAGAGGAATAGTGAACCGATAAGTATTGAGCGGGGTATATATCAGGGCGACAGTTTGAGTCCGCTTTGGTTTTGCTTAACCTTGAATCCTCCAAGCACATTGCTGGAGAATTCAAGTCTAGGCTTTCGGTTGAAGAGAGGAAGTCAGGTAATATCTCACCTTCTTTACACGGAAAACTTAAAACTCTTTGCCCCAACTGTTCACAGCTAATGGAGCTACTGAAATTAACAGAAACTTTCAGAAACCATCAGGATGGAATTTGGTGTGGACAATGTGCGGTCATGCATGTCAAGCATGACCGCATGGCGATTGTGGAATCCGAAGGAACGGATTCCATAAATCTACCACGGGTAGAAATGGGCTGGTGCTATTCGCGGCCGGCACCACACGGCAACTTACGGGTGTTTTTGTTTTATGTTCTAATAGCATTGCGTTGGGCCGCAACTTACCTGATCTTAAGTGGTGATGAAGCCTAAGGAAGAGCACGCTAGCCTAGGATGAACCGGTGCACTCATGCCATGAAGATATCCAGATTATAGATACAGAGAGGCAGACAGCGAATTCCACAGTCTGGCAGTTCGCACAATAAATGTGAAAGCAAAAGGCCTGGTCCTAGACCGTGGAACTATGTATATACTTGACTGTTGATATGACTCCAAGAGCTATCTTAACATTCAAGCGGTTAAAAGATCGACCTTCAAAGCATTTGGCTGAAATTAATGCTCTCGGAAGTTGTTTGGCAATAATGTGCGTAGGTTTTTAACAAACCCTGTTATTTCTTTTTCCTTGTGTCACAAGTAAAAACGAATGTATGTTATTCGTACCTCACATAATATATTCTACACGTGTAACTTCTATGGTTGAGGCTCTTAGGTCTATTATTCCGTGATTTATTTCATAATATAAATACACCCACACATCTAATCTATTCTTCTATTTTTCCAAACCACATAACCAGTGAAAAATCATTTTATTCAAAACTAGCTCTTTCGCTGCGACTTTATTTGTGTAACTTTTCTAACTTACCCCTAGCTTCGAGGAGAGTTCCTGAATGGATAAAATTTGGGTGGTACCTTTGCCCAGCAGTGGGACCGACGGCGATAGGTTAGATAAAAAAAAGGATCACTGATGAGCATAGAGCGTTCTGATGGATCTTTCACGAATGCAACGGTAAGTAAAGGAGTAACGGAGTCCACGAGAATCCAGTTTTATTCCAGAAATGTTGAAAATGTTTTCATTTCAGCTCTACTATCTAAAAAAACTGTTCTATTTTCAAATATATTCTTAGAATACATTTAAAAAGGAAATAAGTGTTCCTCCGTTCTTAGGAATCCTTCATGTTGTCAAACTCGAAACAGCCTTTTTTCAAATAAATCTACCACAAAATGGATGACATATTTTGTATCTTTTAGGTTTTCTTATCCTATTGTTTTTGGAGGCACATGGAAGAAAATATTACAGTGTAGGTAAATACAGAGTGTTGTCTTGTGACAGATTCAAATGTAGATTTTGATTTGACAGCGCACTTTAGGTATACACTTTTAGGTATGCACTTTAGGTAATTCCTATACCAAAAGGGGGCGACGGAACAGAAGTCGAGTCTTTTAGACCAGTGGCGATTCTTTCGACACCAGCGAAAGTGTTTGAGTCTGCCATTCAGCGGGATGTCCAGGAACAGATAGCATCGCAACTATCAGACGCTCAACATGGATTCCGACCAGCGCGTAGCACGACCAGCAACCTACTGAATGCTATGACGTATTTAGTTCCTCATGTCGATGCAGGGGTGCAGGTGGACACCGCCTACTTTGATTTTAAGAAGGCGTTTGACCTGGTGGATAACGATGTCTTATTATCAAAGTTGGCGAAAGTTGGCTGTACACCTAAATTGCTACAATTCTTTGCGAGCTATATGAGGAACAGGCAACAGTATGTGGAGTACTGTGGATTCCGGTCTGAGCTTTATTTCACTAGGTCGGGAGTGAGTCAAGGTAGCAATTTGGGGCCGTTAGGATTTATAATAGTGATAAATGACCTGCCTGATGTAATAAGAGATGCCAGATGTCTGCTATTCGCAGATGACCTCAAGTTGCTCCTGGCTATTGAAAGCAAGGACGACTGTCACCGCCTTCAGCAAGACATTGATCGTGTAGTGGAGTGAAGTCAAAATAACAAGCTGTAATTCAATGTTACGAAATGTTCAGTTTTAACATTCAGCCGTGCACGGGAACCGCTCCACTACAGCTACAAAGTGAATGACACGCCTTTGAAAAGGGAGACGGCGGTGCGGGACCTGGGTGTTCGCATGGATAGTCAGTTGAGATTCCGGGAACACATCACTAATGTCTGTAAGAAGGCATACAAGCGACTGGGATTTGTGCTTCGCAGAGCGGCAGCTTTCACGAGCATTACAGCCATTTCAGCATTGTACGACGCTCTAATAAGGAGCCAGTTGGAGGGTAATGCGGCAATATGGGCTCCACATGAGTCTAAGTATAGTCTCATGTTGGAGCGCATACAAAATAAATTTACGCGATACTTATACCTCAGACTTTACGGAGTATATCCCTACTACCCCTTGATGTATCCAACCTTGTTTGTTTTGGGCATGGTGGGATACAACAAGTTGGAAACTAGAAGAGATCTTGCACTGGCGTCGTATATTCTTGGAGTGTTCCGGGGTAATATAAATAATCCGGGGGTGCTTCAGAGTATGAGTTTGAGTGTGCCCGATGGTTACGTGCAGCGCCGACGACAGCCCAACTTGTTCGCGGTGCCGCGAAGTCGAACTAAACTGTTGGACAATGTCCCTCTCACGCGAGCAATGCGCACACTTAATTTGGCGGCCGATAGGTTAGACCTTTTTACGTGTTCACGGGGCGAGTTCGCAAGAGTGACGTTGCACGTCTTGTGTAATGAGGTGTAACATTCTTTTAGGAATAAACTTAGTACTTAATACCTATATTAGTAGTAATAGACTTAGTATAAATATAAGGAAATTAGAATTGTTAAGAATAACTGCACTACCGCATTGGGAAACTGTAATGGTAGATGTAAGGATGGAAATAAATAAAATAAAAATAAAAAAAAAAAATCTTACCTAAATATATCAATATTTTTTTTTACAAAATTCACTGCTGTGATGTATTTTTATGACTCTCTCATTAACTTTACTACTGTTACAGTCACTAAGTTCTTATTTTTCTCATCAGCTTAATAGTCCAAATTCTACTAAAGACAACGATGTTATAAACTGGCAATTAAAGTTGCTAGTGGCACATTAGCTCCGGGCTGTTAATGTTCTGACACAGAGTGAGAGTAACTGGAGTGATAACGTGTTGAAAAATGCCGCTATGACATCATAGCGGCATTTTTAATTATTATTATGTAGTAACATTACTACATAATAATAATTAGAAATAATATTTAATAATTAGAAATACCAATTTCTCGTCATTCTAACAAGTTTGTCAGAATGACGAGAAATTGGTATTTCTAGTTATAAAAGTTATGTCTTATATGTTAAACATGGTGGCATCTATCAGGAATATCCCTAATGATGTCGAAGTAGATAATTTAAATAATAATGATTGTAATTTACTGTGAGGTCCAACATTAGAGATGTTACGGAATAGAAAATAACAAGTGAAAGTGCCCACGCAACCATTCCGCGCGGGTGACACTTTTGCGGAATATATGTAAAATAATAACAACCTTCGTCCGTTGTAATAAGTCTTAATTTTGTATGAGCAACAAATAAACTTTTCATCAAAATTAAATGTATTGTTGTATTTTGTCTATTCCGTGAGAGAGGTAGTGAATCACCCGCACAACTTTGAGACTCCCTGGTCAAATGATATTGTCGTGATCTTTCTGCATACTGCCTTGGGTATCAGCGACGTTGTCCTGATAAAAGTAACAAAAGCAAGGAAAATGTGCTCAGATGCTGGTTTACAATACAAGATTGAAGCCTAGAGTACAAATATGTTGCTGGTCCTCAAACAATAGGGTACTTGTTATCTTATCCTGTGTGCATGACACTAAACTCGCGGCTAAGTTCTTTGCCAACTCTATGTAGACTGCCATCAAAACACTATTTATTTATTTTATTTGGCTCTTCAACACTGAGTACATTATAACATGTAAAATGGTACATTCAAACTTAAGTCTTAGTGCCCCATCACTTATAGAAGAGCACTGCATGCATTACATTTTGCGCATAAACCACGATTAAAAAAACCATAGTGGAAAAAGTAAAAGTAAAAACAGTGAAAAGAAAAAGGAAATAAAAATTAAAACTAAAACTTAAAACACAATAAAAATATGCTAAAAGTCCTATACTAACTACAGAAATAATGCCTAAAACGCCAATAGCAGTCACTGCCCTTTCCTTAATATCTCTTTGTACAAAACCGAACTAAAATCTATTTATCGATTTTCATTTATAAAATGACGTGTGGACTAGCTAACCTTTTTCCAATTACTGATAGCCTAGAGAGATAGAGACTGGAAACCGACTTCGAGTCGGTTTCCAGTCTAACCTGATGCAGCTAAATACCTGTATTTTACATAGAACAACTGCCTATCTGACCTCCACAACCCAGTGACTGGGTAACACGATACCCCTTGGTAAGACTGGTTGTCGGACAAGACCAATGATAGACAAGACCAATGGCTCTACGTACTTTCAGAGGCTCGGAGGGGTCTCGGTATGAAGTGGATGATCAACCGCGGTAAGCGTAGCAAATAGATTACCGATCGAACTGTAACAGTTTTTATTTCTGTAGCCACGAGTCATTGGAGCTGGATGTGGACGATGACAATGATAAAATATTAATTGTTTTTGGCGTGATAATGTCTATAAATCGATGAACACCGGCTGCACGCACGAGAAAGTGTCACGTTCCGTCTGAGTCTGAGCGTGCAAGCGATAGCGCGGAACAAGCGATAGAGAGGCACGATCGGCCCAAGCAATAAGCTCCGCCCACCTAGACGGAAGCCATTATTTGCTTATGTTATAGCCATTATGTTTTATTATGACGTTATCACGTAAAACTATCGCCTGTAAACCGACTTTACAGACAAAGAATTTTTATTTTTAACGTGGGCAACGGTTAAAAAAAAATTGGTTGTCTGTAAAGTACACTAAAAGTTTTTCCTGTGTCATGGGTGCATTTACAAACATTTACACTCACACTACAAACAGCCAGACCAGGACCAACTCTCTGTAGGCCATACAAATATTTGTTCCGAGCGGGAATCAAACCCGTGACACGCAGCATAGCAGTCAATCACCAACCGTTTAGTCGTGTGTCGTAAATGATCTTTGTTTTGTTTTTTATTAATGCATGTGGATCAACGACTGCTAATGCTGCAGTAAAACTGTTTTACTATAGTCTTTATTCTGATAAACAGCATTGTGACAGTATCCATTTAGACATTCTCCATGTTTCAAGTTTATAGTAACGAAGGCGTTTATTTTAACTTATCAGCGTACGGTTTGGCGACCTGCCATCAGGCGTGTCAATGCCCAACCATTGTTAGGTTAGCTTTAATATTTTAGTTGGCTACTGTGGGCTATTTGGAGCGAACTGGTTTGAGAATGTAGGTAAATAGCAGAGCGATGTATCAATTTAATTTGGGTGATTTTTTATTCTGGGCATTGAGTAATTCTCGTACGGAAAAATACTTTATTTTGAGACTTTGAATTGTGAGACGTATATGATTTTGTATCCGTAAATGATGCAGTGGATTGAAAATATTATAGGCTATTGAGATTAAATGTTCAAAATCGATTTTGAACTGTGTTCAAGTTGCCGTAACTTTTGTGACAAACAGGCGCTTGACTCTGCGTTTTGATTCTGGGCATTAAGTAATTCTCGTACGGAAAAATCCTTTATTTTGAGACTTTGAATTGTGAGACGTATATGATTTTGTATTCGTAAATGATGCAGTGGATTGAAAATATTATAGGCTATTGAGATTAAATGTTCAAAATCGATTTTGAACTCTGTTAAAGTTGCCGTAACTTTTGTGACAAACAGGGGCTTGACTCTGCGTTTACCCACCCTCGGGGAATTCAATCGCCTCGAACCGGTCGTTCGCAGTAGCTCAAAATGTTCTTTTATAATCTGTATCTGTTAAGTCCGGCAACGTAACTTGTGGCCTTAAGTTAAGAAGACATAAATTAATACATCATTAACATTTGCCATAAATTACTCTCATATTTTGAAAAATAGATTTTCTGTGTCTAGGTAAAATTAATTGCTATAGTACTCATGAAAATGCTCTATAGACACCGCCTGAGGTATGTGAGCAGTGCGGGAGGGGTGACAGTTGTCACAAGTTGACGTATCAGTGAGCTCACGCATCACGTCGCTTAGCAGCACCTAATAGTAGAGTTATCTTATTATCATTCCCTGTAAATGTGTAATGTTAATTAGGTACTATTAATATCTATGATTATAATAATAATATGTTGCGTCACTGTTGCAACCCATTCAGAACACGTTGATGTACTTTTTTGTATAAATATCTTTACACAAAATAAATAGATACATTTATTAATCATTTACTATTATTATTATTAAGTATATAATTATCATACCAGATTAAGTATTGTCCCACTGCAGGGCAAAGGCGAATTGGCGATTTCAGACTTATATTCATTTACAATCCAGGTTTTCTCACCTTATTTTCCTTCATCGATGTCAGTGATGTCCATGATAGAAAGTATTTAAGAAGTAAAAAGATACTTTCCCAGTACCGAGCCATCGATGGATAATAAGTTCTATTTTGTATATAATTAGACAACAATAAGGTTTAAAATCGTATAAATATGACTAAAAACAAACCGACACTTAAAAGTAACAATTCACTCTCGCCACGTAATCATATTTCGTCCACAAACTCGTAAAGTTTTCAACCGAAGCGACTGTGGGGTCCAAACTGTAATAAAGCCAGCCCTTTACTGCAGTTTCAGTAATTCATTCAGCAATAAAACTCAAAAGGAAGTGTCGACAAATATCAAGAAGTAGCTGCGATTAGGGATACCAATATTGCATGAGTTTATTGGGATAAAAAATGTGTTGCTCTGTAATTTTGACTTGACATAAAGAAGGAAGTGGATTTAATATAATTTCTAATTTACTAGCGATCCGCCCCGGCTTCGCTGAAAGCAATGTAGATATAACTATCCGTGTAACCCTTTCTCTTGAATAACTCTATCTATTGATGAAAACTGTATTGAAATCCGTTGCGTTGTTAAGAAGATATAAGCGTACAGATAGCGGGTGCGACTTTCTTGTATACTACGCAAAGATAAAGAAGATACGCGACTTTGATTTTGAAACTCATGAATTATAGTTGTAAAAAAACGAAAATATGAAAAACGATGAACAAATTTTATATAAAAGAAGTGGGATCGGGACCCATTGGTCATGGATAAGCTACGCATGTTTCGGATGGTACTTGGATGGGTAACCACCCAATTAATACTGAGACTCACACCGTGCGTCGAAAAGTACGTAAAGCCGTTAGTCCTGGCTGTGATTGGCGAATCTTTGACAGTGGTTATGGGTGGTCACAAAAAGCCAGAAAGTTTGTCTACCAGTCTAACCAAGGACTATTGTGTTACCCAGTGACTGGGTTATGCAGGTCAGGAGGTCATGTTGTGGCTGTTTTTTCTGATTCATTTTGTTACGGACTTACGGACGGCTCGTCTTGCTTCATTGCCTCGGCGCTTTATACTGTTGTTTCAGGTTTTTAGAAGTTTCAGTAGTTCGGAAAAGTGTGGCGGGCTGGTCCCATAAAAAAATGCAGTCGCTTCATGTAAAACACTGGTGTTAAGCAGTAGCCGGTTAGACTGGAAACCGCCCCAACTAAGTTGGACAGAGGCTTGGCAGATCATGACGATACTTGAAAAAAAAAAATACATAAGACAAACAGAACTTTCTCCTTTCTTAAGTCGGTTAAAAAGGATGGTGGTTCTTAATCAAAGGATCAAAACTTGAAGAAGATTTTCCTACTTAAACTTTTTATTATACTTCGAACGTAGAACTTTATCTTTCTTTGGTTTTACGTTCATCTTTAATCTGACTTGACTGAGCGATGGATTAAAATAAAGTTGCCAAGTCATACCATGAAAATACCCAAAGAATCAAATATCTTTGGATTACATCATCTTGTATTTTTTAAGTTGACAACCTTCCTCTAGCTATACTTATAAAATCTGAAGATTTATATTTTTTGAATACGCTAAGTATTCAAAGAAAAAAAAAACAATCTCCGCAACTGCCTTCCCGATTTTGAAAATTGTTTAGGCAATTTAGAATTACATGTACAGCGGGGTTCATAAGTCGATGATCAATCTCACAGAGCAATAGACTGATACTTCGGTTTGACTTACGACCTTCTTCTAATGAGTAATTTCTATACTTTAGGCATACATTGTCTGTAACTGATTCTAGTTCAAATTTCAAATAGTCTAGTAGGTGTCACCGTGGCTTAGCGGTTAACATATTGTGATAAGAGCGCGTCGTGGCGATCCATGAGTTCAAACCTCACCCGCGCCAGTCTTTTTGAAGTTTAATAATTACTCGTATTAGTTCGATAATATATTAGTTGTTGTTTCTTTCGTCTTGTTCACATGAATAGTAAAGGTAGGTAGGAAGCTAAATAGATTATTTCGATTTCTGTAAGGTAGACATAATTATGCATTACGACTAATTCACCTGAATCGAATAGAACGTTGTTGGTTATATGTTATTGTTAGTGACGTGTGATTACCTATTAGCGGTTATTATAAGTTCAAAATGCAAGCAAAAATACAAATATCGAAGCGAGGGCGAATATTATTGCGCTGCGTAAAAGTGGATTTAATGTAAATCAAATGATATCTTACTAAACCGGACTGAGTGTAAGTGTTATGATATAAATATTATAGTGAACTAGCTGACCCGACAGACGTTGTCCTGTCCCGATCTACGGGGGATGAAAAAGGGGTGAAAAAAGGGGATGAAAAATAGATGTTGGCCTATTCTCAGACCTACCCAATATGCACAAAAAATTTCATCAGAATCAGTCAAGCCGTTTCGGAGCAGTACGGGAACAAAAACTGTGACACGAGAATTTTATATATTAGATATAAAAGGCCAAGTTTTGAATCATCAGATAACTTTTATCTGATTTAAATGAAGTAAATATTATTATGTCAACCCGTCGTCAAAGATTATCAATATAATTATTTGATCATATAATTTTTTTTTTCAATATTACGTTTATAAATTCATCATGAGGTTGCAAAAAAAAAGACAAAGTTTATTTGTTTGGATTGATAATTATATTTAAAGTTTTGTTTCTAAATTATTATTAGCAACGTAATCAGTTTTAGTAGGTATTTTGCTATGGATGTCTAACAGCATTCCTTTTTTTTGTTCTAGAGAAATACTGTGAGTCGGTGGGTTAAGAGATATGAGGAGGAGGGTAGCCTTGCTAGTCGGGAGCGCAGCGGCATGCCGACGTTTCTTAAAGAGGCGCAACGACGTCACAATGGAGCGTGAATGAATATGAAACCAATGGTTTCATAGCAACGGGACATTTTGCTGAGTTATTCGATACGTCATTACTAACTATTATATTAAAATTAATCGTTCGCCGTGCACTCCACACCGAAGGTGTGCTTCATCGAAGACCAGCTAAAAACCCTTTTTACAGAAAGACATAAATAGGATCGTTTACGTTTCGCACGAGAATATTTGGACTGACTGGGCCACTACTATAATATTTTAATATAAATTAATTAATTATACCGAATAAACCTTTTTGTGCTTTTTGTTTTGTTATCATTAAATTACGCATTTTTTATTCTCAACCCTTTATTGCAATAACATTATCTATCTATATCTATACATATAATAAAACAGTAAAAAAACTGTGTCTGTACATTGAATATATTAAAAAAATAATAATTGAGGGGGGTTTAGACACAATAATAGTGCACGAATCCAAAAAAAAATTCTGTCTGTTTGTCTGTTTGTTTGTACACGCTAATCTTCGGAACTGCTGGACGGATTTGAATTATTTTTTTGTTGTTGTATAGGTATTAAGTCTGGACAACATATAAGCTATAATTTATCTTGGAAACTTGAACACCTGATGCAGAATCGCAACAGACCAGCTAAACTATAAGAGATACAAAAATGGTACCGTAGCAAAAATTGTTCCACGTGATGAGCATTTTCTGCTGAGAGAATAAATTTGAAGATCTGGAACACCTGACGTGGAACTTCAAGAGCCCAGCTACACCATAACATACATATTAATGACGTCTTAGCAAAAGTTGTTCGGTCTGATGGGCATTTCCTGTTGACTTATAAAAATTGAAGATCAGAAACATCTGATGTGGAAATCAAAGTTGTAATTTTTTAAATTTCACTGTAAAGTTATCACTAATTTCACTGTATATTATACTAAGCTGGGAGTATCTCCACGCGATGAAGACGGTAACAGTTTAGGACTCATTTTTGATGACGATGGCATATCATTGAAAATTTGACCCTACTGGCCAAAACTCCCATTTATTTTTTTATTTAATCGAATAAATATGACTTTGGGCTTATGTTATTTGAGTGTTTAATTTCCTTTTCCATTTATCTTCGTGACACGGTAGCCTACCCGGTAACGCAGGGGAGCAGTCACTTAGATTTTAATTGATCAGGTATCTTCACAATAAAACTATATCCATGCCTAGAAAGAGGTCAAATCTTTCCCAATGTTCCAAAGAAGCTAAAAGATTGAGGATCATAAGTTCCCAAGAATCTACCGAAGAGCGTCAGGAGAGACTAGATGCTGTTCGAGAACATCAGGCTGTAACTCGCTCCGTGGAAACCTCTTTAAATCGCGAAGCAAGCCTGCGTTCTCAGCGTATTTACGCATCTACATCCAGGTCTCTAGAGACCAGTGAAGAATATGATGCGGGAATGACCGCTGATCGTGAACGTCACGCATTGTCTCGCGAGTCGCAGATGTTCACGGATAGAGAATTGCGCTTGAGTTCCAAGCGTATCTACGCATCGACTTCTAGGTGTCTAGAGACAAGTGGGAAACGTGATGCGTGATTGACCGCTGATCGTGAACGTCACGCATTGGGTCGCGAATCGGAAACGTTTACCGATACAGAATCACGCTTGAGTTCTCAGCGTATTCGCACATCTACTAACAGGTCTTTTGAATCGAGTGATGAACGTGATGCGAGACTAACTGCTGATCGAGATTATCATACATTGTCCCGAACACGCACACAACAAAATATTAATAATCAGTTCGAAAGTGAGAGAAAAAGAATTGCTGGAGTACGGCATGAAGAGACAGAAGAAGAGCGCAACGAACGTTTGAATTCTGATCGACTTCGACATTCTCTGAACAGAATGTCGATGTCATCTGAAGAATCGGATGTGTCTCAAGATATAGCCGTAGGGCATGGCGACCTTCCTTGGGTTGATAAGGAACGGAGTGCATTTACGTATCGCGATTTGCGTATCGCGCGTTGCGTTGCGTTTGCCACATATTCCGCCGTCGGAAATATGATTCAAAATTGTACTTTTTGAACGTCTCGAATCGTCTCGCGCATCCCGTTGTTTTCCCGTCCCCGGGCTCTTAGAATTCGACATCAGACGTTTTAGATCTTCGATTTTGCCGACCCCGTTGTCGCTGGCATAAGCAACACGATCCGCGTACGAAGTCGCGGGCAGACGCTAGTTAAAAATATACCATCAACTATGTAAATATTATTGTTGCAAACTAAACTAAAAACATTGACAAAAATGTCAACGCGAGATTTGAACTTAAGCCTAGTGCATCTCATTCCAACGCTTGACACTTACCGCTATCGATACATAGTTGTTAATTGCGAATTTAAGTAACCTATGTTAGGTTTTTCTTTTATTAATTGTACGTGTAAATATGAAGTTACTACAATAATATAACTGCCTATGAATGAACCAAGCAAGGTCATGCGTTTGCTGCATGTAAAACAAAAGCGACGGAAATATATTTTTTTGTTTCGTGAATTACGACACGACGACATGCGACGACGTGTGGGAACTCTGTGCGAACACTGT